>OX104040.1:1120958-5920958 GCA_944470415.2 Schistosoma rodhaini
TTGTCGACTGCTCTCTGTAATACTCACAATACAGCAAACGCTTTTTTTTTTAAAGCTTGTCAAAGGATTATGAAGAAGATTAGAGAATAAGAGGTTATATACATGACCTGGCAAAATGTAAGATCTGATGTCGCATAACCTTAAAAGCATGTAGCCTCATTATGTTGTGAAACATAATTCATACTTACAACACATTTACTAATAACAATATGCGAAATAGACATGAAGGTATAAGGAGACACTTCACTGAATGTTTCATGATCCGAATCATAATGTTCTCAAGCAGATTAACTGATCTACACTATCACATGCACAGATAACTTTTCCTTTCGTAATTAGATATTGGTCAACCACATTGAATTGACAATGCACCACTGAAAACAATTTTGATGTTGAAGAATTCACGAGATTACCCGAACAGTCTTATTATTTGACAACAAACAGTGATTGTCAAGGTAACAACATTTTGATTAGTGTTCATATCTGTCGAAAGTAAAACAATACACATCTACTCTGTCAGGAGGAAAACTAATTTTAAATATCACGCAAAAACAAACATTCCTGACTTATTTCACCAAAATTATTATTCAGTTATGAATGTGTAGAATTTTATTCATTTGCCAGTATTCAATGTTTAGTGTAAGTTAAGTACGCACTTGACATCATCTTATCACTGTGATTTTCTTTTATATTTGAACACAGATTATATAAAGTACGAGCTCAACTGATGTGAGGGAATAGATCGTTGAAATACACAGATGAAACTCAGTCTTCTATTTGAGTATTGACAAACATTTTAGTTTTCAGATACAATGATCAATGTTATAGTTCCGATTGCGTCTGGTATAATAAATCGTTCTACATTTTCAACAGTTCACTTTCAGCGGAATGCATTATATTCCTCCGATTACAATGATTTGAGAACTCAATCTATGATACTGAACACAAGTGGTTCCACTTCAATGTACTCAATAGGAAAATCATTATCTTTTTTGATCTGGACATCTATTGACAGTCAGTATTATAATGTGGTATACAAATATTTCTGACTGAATTCACTGAAAATATTGTTCAGTTACGAAAGTATTGATTTTCATTCACCTATCAGTATTCTATGTTTGGGGTGAATTAAATATACCTTTGACACTCTCTTGTCACAGTGATTTCCTTTTATTTTGGAACACAGATGATAATTGGTACAAGTCCAAATAATGTTTGGAGTTCGTTCGTTGAGACACTAAACGGAGGACAGTATTCTCGTTTTACTTTTCTGATACAATAATTACTGATGTAATTTCGAATTTGTGTCTGGTTTTGTGACAGTGATACCCTAGTATGCTTTAACTGAAATAAGAGTTAATACTAGCTGAAATAATTTATGTAAATCATTCATTGAAACACTGAGATGAATATCGGTCTTCTCTGTGTGTATTGACAAAAGCTTTAGTCTTCAGATACAATAATCACTGTTGTAACTTCGAATCTGTGTCTGGTTTATGAAATCGTTCACTACTTTCAACAGTTCACATTCAGCGGAATGCATTATATTCCTCTTATTACAATGATTTGAGAACTCAATCTATGAAACTGAACACAAGTGGTTCTACTTCAATGTACTCAATAAGAAAATCATTATCTTCATTCATCTGGACATATATTGACAGTCAGTATTATAATGTGGTATACAAATAGAATGGGAATGACATTGTTCAGAAGTTACAACTTGACAAAAAAAAACGACAGTGGAATCGTATAACAAAATGTGCTTATTGAAGCAAAACCCATTTGTAATAGAGTATTTGTTACCAATCAATCAAAACAGTTTATGCTACTTTGATTATAACCAATCAAATCAAAACAACTCATGGTTGACGAATAATCAATACATTATTACAGACAACAAACTGTTTGTTCGTAAACATGTGAGCACACATTCTGGACTAAAATTTAACCAATCACTCATTTCAGAATATCGTCTATCGCATCGATGAGATGTTTCATCCACAGGGGTCAAAAATTTCAACCAACTGTGAATAATTTTCAGCTCATGATCTCAGTAGTCAGAAGAATATTGCTTAGCGATGA
Organism: Schistosoma rodhaini; assembly: GCA_944470415.2. NCBI lineage: Eukaryota > Metazoa > Platyhelminthes > Trematoda > Strigeidida > Schistosomatidae > Schistosoma > Schistosoma rodhaini. The sequence continues at coordinate 1,123,044 of OX104040.1, forward strand.
CGCCATACACCTCCATCATTGGTTTATAATGAACATCTGATTTTATTGAATTCAATCTTTCTAATGGTTACTTTTAATCATCGAATCAGAAAGGAACAACCAAACACTTCAAAAGTCTATATAAACCTGACAAATTCTATAATAATTTGATTTATAACTTGACACGATAAGATGAGGTAAGTGTTGAATGAACATACGAATTCAAATTGGAATTCGACTCCATGAGATGCCGTTGATTTGTTCATCCTGATCATTTTAGATATAACTTTTCGCCTAGTCTATGGATACAAATTTTTCTTATATTTGTTTGGCATTACAAACGTTTCAACTGCAATGACATTTGCGAAACCTCTGATTTCAGTCCTTATGATATTGTCATTATTGAGAATGATACTTATCGATATGTATGTAATCTGATGCATTCTAATACACATATTCCAGTCTTTTCATTATAAATATTCAATGAGGATTCAACGTTATCAACCTCAACCAGTTTCCAGTGACCGTTTCAAAAAAATGTCGACCTACATATACGTGAGTTGATTACACTTTATAATAAAGATATTTTTCTATATGTTTGCATCATTGCAGTATGCTACACCTCAATTCTCGTTTACTTTTTACGGTTTTCACGTCGAACAAATTGATATTTACAAAAATCGTAAGTTATAAATTTTCATTGAAGTCAAATTATTAATACGCTTTGTTGATCCAATTTATGTTAATGAATCAAAGTTGATTCCATTTTATTCAGCGAATCAGTTTTGTGCTACTTGTAACATGCAAAACTCCTTTCAATATTTTTTTCATTGTTCAACATGGTTTGACTCTGTATAGCAAACCAAATACAGTTCAGTTTTATTATTTAAACTTGTTTATTCATTCATTACAAATTTATCAATGATGTGGCATGTTTTCATCCAATAGACAGAGAAAATGTATTTCAATTTGGAGGGTCCTACATTGGAACTATTGATAGTTACATACATGAATTTGAGAACTCTGAATCCAGAGTTTTGGATGAGAGTAAGTTCTTATATAATTCAGTTATTCTCTTTTTTGATCATGAATAAAGGGATCCAAAAAACACATTATTCTTGTATTGTCGAGTACCTATTAAACGTCTTTTATTCTGTAAGAAGCTTCGAGAACAAATTTTAAAGAAATGAAATTATTCTTCTCAGTTGATTGTGTTGAAACGTTCATCATATTGTTGAATTGATAATATTCTTTGGACTTTTCTCATGAGAGATGGTTTAGCATTTAACTACTCCGGTTCTTTTAAAACTTTGAATGGAGACGACAACTTGTATAAAGCGTCAGTCCGTGTTCAAAAGTATATTTAAACATCCCTTTTGATTTTCATTATTTCAGAGGAACTATTAGGAGTCAGAACGAATTTTTCGATAAACGTTAATGGTTTAGGTGAGTAAACATCGATCGGTCGTTCGATCACTCGCGTGAAACTTTTACACTTACCTATTCATTTTAAACAAATCCAACTTTCCAAAATACTAACAAAAGAATGAAGGTGCTTCTATTCTGGCAAACGATGGTAGAATTGAATGTGAAATTCACTCACTAATTAAGTACATCCATTGAAACATTCGGAACAGTTGAAATGAACTGTGAATGACTGGATTTGACAGGCAAAAAATAAATCATCATGGATAATTAAAGCTACAATCTCATTCTGCTTTTTGGAAAATGAATGCAGAGATGTATTATTATTTCAAGTTTAGGTGGAACTTGATAACCAGTCTGTGATCCAAAATAAAACAGTTGTGATCTACATTGGTGACAAAGCCATTGCTGCACACATAATATTCAACTACACATCCTTTCATCACATAGTCATTCACAAATATCTTTATATATATACCGCCAATTTATTTCTCAAGTTCATTATGTAGACAAACACTCCTAAGATCATGTCATGTGTACTGAGTGTCCATCGTTTCAAATTGAACTATTTAGGATATTGCGCGAATGTTATTACATCCCTGACTATCAGATCCCTGATGGTAAAGTAAACGACTTATTGTTTTGATAATTGTAATACAACTTCAGAATCTAGGCATTTGACGTTTGTTAGAAAGGTATTCATGTCCGTCTCATTTCAATGACGTTCACTTCAATGTATTGATTACCAATCCATCTGAAGAAGGCATTTCAAAAAACACAGTTAATATCCACTGAAATCTGTTCAAAGTGTTACATCAAACAATAACTTGCCCATCGTTTAAATCCTCAATCCTGAGTATCAATATTCTTCTTACTGTAGAGGTTACAGCCACAATGACGAGTTTAATGCACCCAAATGGGAAGGTGTCGTTCTATTATGATAACGTGAGTTGTATAATTTAGTGAAAATGTGATATTGTTTCAAGTTATTCACATCATTCTACTATTTCATGTTGATCAATATTGTCAAATGAATCTAGTTACACTGAACACGACATTGTGTAATAGGCAAGCGGACTAGTTGACACTATTATCAATCAAGCAAGTGGTAGGAACAGTGAATAATCAGAAGTAAAGTTATTTCAGAAGAAACAATAACCTGTTCGTGCCAAATAGTAACTGGCTGTGAATGTTCGCCTACTATACGGAAAGAGTAATATTCTGTTGATTTTTATTTATTTTATATTATTCCAGTAATTATTTGAATCTATATAAATGATTGTGTTGTAGCAGATCTTGTCTCAGACATTCAACAATCCTTTTTCAGATTCCTACGGAAATTGAGGAAAGTAGGTTGCAATCGGATATCTATGGATCAATACCTTGTGAAGATGGTAAGAAATATTTCAGCGAATGAATACTATCATTATTATTAGCCTTATTCAATATTATATTTTTGGTACAATATAGACATCTCAGCACAAAGTACTTCAGCATGTATCAGTTTCTTACTTCTTCGTCCTTCCTGACGATAAATATTTAGTGATCGCCACTCAGAAGTTTGCAGCCCAGTCAATCGACATGTGTATAATGTACATTCTTCTCGCTGCATATTGCCTTCTGCAACCGTTACAGCTAAAACGCTTACTCTTTTCAGAAATGCACCTGAATAGGTTGTGCGATCCTAGGAAGAAAGAGCTTTCTAACACTGAATGTTATTCAGTTTCTTCTGGCGTAAAGTCAGTTCATTGAAATGTCATTTGAGTGTTGTGACTCATTGTGCAGAGTGAAATTGGAATGATTTCCATGGACACACTGTCCTAATATTTTGGTAACTTCTTACAATTTTGATTATCGGTAAACTCACCCAGATATGGATATATGAATGACTATATCAAACTCAAATTATATCCACTCATGTGTTCACACACTCACAGTAATACAATCAAACTTGCAGTCTTTGATCATATCAACACTCATTGTAAAAATAAATGTGTTTTGTATGCGGCAGAAATAAAGCAGTGCCAGTTTGGAAATGATATTTCATCTTCGAAATGTTCAATCGTCTTGCTTCACTGAAATAAACATGTGTTGTTGATAGATGCAGCTCAGTTTGAAGAAGAGTTTTGAGTGTACGTGATTAGGTGAGATGCAGTGGTTATGACTGAATGTGAGAAGGTTCATCAAATGCTTCGCCAGATGTTCTGCATTGACAGGTTAAAGTGCATTGGTGAGTCATTTACACAATGAAAATAACTGTCATTTTACATTCTTTGGTTCAGTGCTCACATGAGTGATTTGTACTGCAACTGATCAGTCACTTATTCATATATATGCACACTGTTAGGATTATCTGGATGTTGCTTGAACTCACAAGCATTGTGCGTGAACATGGAGTGGAGGAATAGCAGTGGAATCAAATACGGTTTCTCAACATTAATCGGAAGATTCATTTACAATTCAAAAATCATTTAAAGCGTTATACAGTTTCACAAGTCATTGAGTATATGGACTGACTGGATGAGTGGATAACCGAATGTAAATGTAAATGAATGGTGCTGGTTTTCAGTCTTTGATAAATCTTAAATAAGATGAAACGCGAGTCTGAGATTGATATACAAATCACCATTGTTCCTTGATTTGTAGATTTGAATGTTGCCTCCGTGTAATATGCATTGTGAAATAATATGTAAGGGGATGAGCACATCTATCCCGGACGTCCAGCTGATTTCATCGTTAAATAACTCAGAAACGTAACTATTTCATTTTTATTTTAACGGTTCGGTCTCAAAAATCAGAACGATGTAAACCATAGATTTTTGAGAACAGTCATCACTCTGTATGTAATGAAAAACACTACAGATCCTTGATTTGCCCTCTATTTAAGTAAAGCAAATAAACTTGTTTCGCTTCCAAAAGAAGTCGAAATTCTATATCTCTTTTTCGTTTCATTTTGTTACACAAGGTCACACAAGGTCTCCTGAGATATCTGTTCCAGTAAAATGGATCAAAAGTGGTACGTTGGTGGAGTTTGAAGCCATGAGAGGTACGTGAAATTTGATTTAATCAGCACTTACTATTTTCGCACTTAAATTTTCGCACTAAAATTTTCACACTTACTATTTATATCAACCCGTTGATTCGTTGTTGAATATTAAGAATGAATGACTCGCGGTTTTCATCAACAATAAGATTTTAACCCTGATGAATTTTACTTGAACATAAAGTCACAAAATGAATGATGGAATGTTTTTGGTTTCGAAAAATATAAGATGTCAGTAAGTGACTGTGCATTGACAAGGAAGTGTTCGTTATTATTTTGATATATATGTGATGTAGATTTTTTCTGAAGCATTGAAGTTCTCGTTGACGATTGAAAGAACGATGTTGCTTTTCCTTTGTTGTTAAAATGAATCAACACAGTTCAATTCGAATTTTGTGTCTATGAACAACCGAGTTTAATGCACTTATCTCGTTCACAAAAACGATTTCATGGAAAGAAAGTGTATGACCATCAAAGTCAATTGCAATACGTTTTGCTGAACTCAGTGACAACGTAGTGTGCAGATGTCTGAATCCGAACGGTTAATAAAAGTCATCAACTTCCCCTTGTCAAAATATCGTCACTTCTTCTTTGTACTCAAATTAATTTCATTCAATCTAAAAATGCAGTCTTGAAATAGAACAGAAATTGAAGGTGTACTGAGTTCTGCATGATGCACCATGTTGACCGTTTTCCACAGAATGTAATAATCACATAACTCAGAAATTACCATCACATCATTCAGTGACAGTTACAGGTTTTGTATTTTTCTTTTCTTTTGTTTGATTATCTTATATGAAATCACCTTTTTCATTTCAAAGACCGTTGTTTGCAGTACAATACAAGTGAAACATGCCAAAATGCAACGACATCGATTGTGAGATGTTTTTGGTGTGAAAGAGAGAGGGCGTGTATAGAAAGTAACGATCAGAACACTCATTACTTGAAAGTGAACGACTGCCGTGTTGAGGTTGGTACTTGTTAAACTTAATAGGTCGTTTTCAATAACATCAAATTTCACATTCTGAGCAAATGTTTTAACTGGAAAAAAAACTTTTATTGTTATCGATAAGATATAGCATGTTAGCCATCCTCAGTGACTGAATAAAAGCTTTGCATAGGTTGACGACATAAGAACACATGCTTCCTTTTCATGTGAAGAAAAAACAATGAATCAAAGCATCGCTCACCATCAAAGTTTCAAGTCGAATTATGTTTTCAGATAAGCGAATAATTCGTAATTTTGAAACTCCTAAGAGAAATCGTGGATGAATTTCAATGGTAAAAATGTACCGATGAAATCAGTTTAAGTGAAGAAGCGTAAACAGTTAAAAGTTGTGTATCACAATAGAAGAATTAGTGAAACTATGTAGACTACCATTGTTGAATCCCGGAACAATGATTTATGATACTCTGTAGAAAAATATGTAACCTCAATAGATTGCTTCAACGAAGCTGTATCTGATATTTGTTGTTTAGTAATCAATACTTCTGATTGAATTATTTAGAAGAACCCGGATGTCAACGATTTGAATAGTTCAACAACAATGAAACACAGTGAAACAACATTGGGGATCACTGAGGTGGAGGTAAGTGAATACCTCATGAAAACTGCTGAAGAAACAGAAAAACGTTTTGTATATTTTTGATATTTAGTGACACCTGCTAATTCTTTTTTTTTCCACAGAATATGAGTACCTCGGTAACGGAAGAACATGAACAACACGTATCACGTTGGTACTTATTATTTGTAATTCCTTTGGTCGCCTTTCTATTTTTTATATGAATTGGATGTAGATTTTGAAGATAATTGCTTATAAGAAAGAGAAGTGATGAATGATCTATGAAAAAGTCCTATAAATTGCTTTGAAAACTGTGAGGGATTAGTCTCAATTCCGCTTTCAATTAGAATACTTTAAAATTTCATCTGTCTTCTTACTAAATTGGACAGTTATTTCATGATACTTTGTACATGTTAGTGATTGGTAACATGATAGCTGATGTTATATTTTTTATATAATATTAAACATTGTTTTCAATATTCGCGTTATCGCTTTCATATAATTCAAGATGCATAATATCACATGAGTTATACAAATTTAACTCGTTACTACGTGGTATTACGCATCAGTGATTTCGTGATCACTGCAGTTAACTATGAGTCCTGTGTGAGTGTTCATTTTGATGTAGTGATCTGATTATGATTCCTCCATGATTTTATTGTTGATATTTGTATAATACGGTCAAGGGCTTCTTTCAAAGCTTTCACTTGTTAACTAGAAGTTTTTAAATTTATCAGCATCACACAAGAGCCTTACGGTTTGAATGATGATTCGATGGCTACATGCGAGAATAGTTCTGTTGTGAATGAGAACACGGGTGAGGACAACCAACTATGTATTTAGCGCAAATTACAACGTTACTTGTTAAAATACAAAAACCATGCTATGATACACTATTTGCAAAATGTTCTTCAATTGCCTCAGACTTCATTGTTCCTGGATTTCCACACAAATTGCTTTTTATTTCTGTTCTTCTCTTCTTGATCTTCTCAATCTTCTGCTGTCAGATATTCTATTCCTAACTCACCATATATACTACTTATATCGATATCAGTAGCTCACACCACACTCGTCCCCCTTTTAATAAGCTGTTCTCGCAATCTTTCTGATCGCCGTACCATTGTCTCCTTTGGTGCTGTTCGTGACTCGTGCTCATGATGTTCCTGAAACCATCTCTGTAGTTGACTGGCATTTACACGCTTCTGCTTGTCTTCTCTCCGGATCGTGTAAACTGGGCCGCGTCTCTCCGTGATAATGTACGGTCCCTCCCATTTCGGGGTCAGCTTTCCTGACCCTGGTCCCCCTTCAGTGTTAGCTCTCCGTTCTCTACACTTTACCAGGTCCCCCACTCTAAAAGGCTTCCATGCTCTTCTCTGCTGTTCCACCTTCTTGGTGTCTGATATTTGTTTCTTTTTCACGTTCTTTATTGCCTCCGTCCTCTCTTTCCTTGATCTTGTTGCCGTCCACTTCTGCTGCTGTGGCCACGTCATATTATGCATCGGAAGTCGTGGCTGTCTACCATACATAAGGAGGAAAGGTGATTTCTTAGTTGTTCCTTGGATGGAGGCACGATGCGCCAGCAAAATTAGTGGTAACTCTTTCTCCCAATTCCCTCCTTTAGATGCTAACCATTCCTTTAATGTCCGGTTGTTTCTTTCCGTAAGCCCATTCGTCTGAGGGTGATACGGTGTAGTTCGTATCCTCTTGATACCGAACTGCTTCAAACGGGCCTTAAACTCGTCACTTTCAAAACAGGGACCCTGGTCGGTTAGTATCATCTTCGGTACGCCATGACCTGCTACAATGTGCCGGATTATTACTTCGGTCACTGTTTTCGCCCGCTGGTCGGCAATCGGTACAGCGTCGACCCATCGTGTAGCATGTTCCGTCATAACAAGTAAGTATCGGTTGCCGCTATCCGTCTGTGGAAATGGTCCCATCACATCTACCGACCATAGATCACCAACTGCGGTTACTGGGACCGACTGCAATGGCGGTTGCATGTATCTATCGCTTTTCATTAATTGGCACTGCTGGCACGTCAACACATATTGGGCCACATCGTCTCTCATGCCTGGCCAGTATGCACTTTGCCGTAGTAAATCTGTCGTTCTTGCGATACCAGTGTGCGCTACCTGATGGCATTCGTGTATCATCTTACGCAGCCAGTCTTTCGGGATCACAGCCACCCAATTTTTGTCATCATCCTGCCAGACCAGAGCTCCATATGTGTTCACTTTCAGTCTTTCCTTTTGCCGAAGCAACATTATTGCCTCCTTGTCCATTGCTCGTTTGTCAAAATCTGCCCCCTCTCTTATCACTCTGATTACCTCTCGCAGTTTAGGATCAGATTTCTGTTGCCGGACGAGTTCTAGTGGGTCTCCCTCTCTACTGTTCACTGCGTATGCTGTCAATGGAAGCTCGGCTTCCATGTCTGTTCTTGACAGATAGTCCGCCATCACATTTTCCGTCCCTGGAACATGCTCTATACTGAAGTCATACTCCTGCAGACGCATCATCCATCGCGACAACTTCCCACGTGGGTCTCGTGCTGTTTGTAGCCACTGCAGAGGTTTATGGTCAGTCTCGATGTGAAATCGTTTACCTAACAGATATGGTCTCCACTTGTCTACTGCCCACACAATCGCTAAACACTCCTTTTCGATCGTTGAATACTTCTGTTCGGCAGGCGTGAGAACGCGATTTGCGTATTCCACTACTCTATCAGACTGACTTAAAACGGCACCTATACCATGGTCACTTGCGTCTGTTGTCACTGTAAACGGTTTCTCCAGTTCGGGCAGTCTGAGCGTCATCTGGCGGTCGTCCAGCATGTTTTTGATTTGATTAAACGTTTGTTGGGCGGTTTCAGTCCACGAAAATTTAGTGTTACTCAACAACTTATAGAGGGGTGCTGCTATTTCGTTGAAATTCTTGATGAACCGACTGTAGAACGCCGCTTTTCCCAGGAACTGTCTCAATTTCCTTTTCGAATTCGGTACGGCAACGTTCTTTATAGTCAGAATTTTCTCCGGCAGCGGTTTTATTTCTCCATTTCCCACTTTATGCCCCAACAACGTGATGCTACTTTTCGCCATCTGTGACCTGTCCTTATTAATTCGAAGTCCGAATTCTTCAATTCGCTTTAGGACCGCTTCCACATGCTTGACATGATCTGTTTCTGTCTGGCTGTATACGACTACATCGTCGCCATACACTTCGACGTTATCCAGATCCCTGAGCAGTAGCGACATTAATCTTCTGAACGTAAAAGGTGCGCCCGCCAATCCGAACGGCATTCGTCTAAATTGATATTGTTTATCACGTATGGTAAATGCTGTCTTGCTTCGATCGCTCTCTTTTATAGGCAGCTGCCAATAACCTGACCGCAAATCCAACACTGTAAACACCGTGGCATTCTGCAGCCGATCTAATGTTTCCACTACTGTTGGCATTGCACACGGCTTTAGTTCTGTTATATTATTCAGTTCTCTAAAATCAACACAAAATCTATATTTCCCATTCGGTTTCTTTACCAAGAGTACCGGTGAGCTATACGGGCTGTCCGCCTCCTCAATTATTCCTTCTTTCAGCATCTCTTGGACCTGTCGATTTACTTCAGCCTCTAAGTGCACAGGGACACGATGTGTTGTGAATATACTTCCTCCATTGTTCTTTATCGGGATTTCGTGCTTTACTTTGTCGCAAAATCCGTACGGTTCTCCTTCTCCAGTAAACAGTTTCGCATGCTTTTTGCACAACTCGGTTATGTTTGGTTTCTTCGTCACAACGGCTGTTGCCACTCTAACCTCAGCCACCTCACTACTTTCATGTATTGAGAATGAACCGTACTTCGTGACCACCTTACCGCTTCTTAGGTCAACTATGGCTTTTACTTCTCTTAGGAAATCTGCTCCTAATATTGGTCTCGACAGGTTTGCGGTTACCACGAACGGAAAACTTATCTCCGAACCATCCACTTTTACGATACTGTTATACACACCCAAAACCTCTAACATATGCCCTCCTATAGTGTGAACTGCGACTTTACACGGCTTAAAACTTTTACATTGCTCTTTACCTATTAACGAAACTGCTGCCCCTGTATCGATTAGGCACACTAAATCTAGTTCATTTACGTTCACTTTTGCATAGACTGCCACTCTATCTACTAATGCAGCAACCCCCAGATCCCTAGAGTAAGAAGGAAACACGTAACGTCTAAAATATCTCCGTTTTCGTCGTGTTGGACAGTTTATCTTCCAGTGTCCTGTCCCTCCACATGCGAAACACTTATCATTCCTTTTTCGAATCACTCGTAATGCCGCAATCTCGTGCTGCAGTTCTTCAATCTTCTTCTCAATGCTGCTTATCTCCTGACTTCCGCACGCGACCGGAGCTACTGTTTGTGTCATCAACTGTCGCGTCACCTTTGCAAGCTCACTGATATCCATAGGTTGCGCGGCGTGTACCAGTCTCAGCTGCTGGGAAACGGCAACAGGCACGCTCTCGATAAACTGAGACGCCAACAACTGTGCATACGACTCCTCATCCAGATTTGGCAGCACGCGACGCAGCAACTAGGTAAGCTCCACGGCCAGCACCAGCGGATCACCATCGATCGGCAACTTCGCCACTCGGAACTTCTGCAGTGCTTCCTCTCTGTCCACTGGGCTATCGAACTCCACGGTCAACGGCTCCGTGACTGCCTCCCATGTCGTCTTACCGCCCGCGCCGTCCAGGCTGTCATATACAGCTTTCGCTCTGCCTCTCAGCAGCGTCCCCAGCACCACCGTCTTCGCCTTCGGCTCCTTCACCCCCACCAGCTACGCCACAGCTTCGAACTCCTTCAGAAAGCTCATCCCCGTCCTCAAATTCCTTCGGCCATGGAATCTTCTTCCCTGGAGGCAGCGACACCAAATGTTGTGAATGAGAACACGGGTGAGGACAACCAACTATGTATTGAGCGCAAATTACAACGTTACTTGGTAAAATACAAAAACCATGCTATGATACACTATTTGCAAAATGTTCTTCAATTGCCTCAGACTTCATTGTTCCTGGATTTCCACACAAATTGCTTTTTATTTCTGTTCTTCTCTTCTTGATCTTCTCAATCTTCTGCTGTCAGATATTCTATTCCTTACTCACCATATATACTACTTATATCGATATCAGTAGCACACCACAGTTCACGTGACATAGGATTTCAGCGTTGCACATGGAATTCCAGATTTACGAAGCACACAATGTCTGATGTCGTCACTGAACTAAATTTTGGTTACCTAAATTCAATTGAAGTGCTTTAACGTTATAGCACATTGCAAATAGAGGTTGTCGCTGTCCAGATACTCAATGTAGTTAAACGCAAGCTGAAAAGCAATGGCTAGATACGGAAAACATATTTCTGCACTCCGATCACGAACTGAGTTGCTCTAATGCTGTCCAGAGATGAACAAAATGCATTTGTAGGATGGGAAACTCATGAATCCGAAATTATCAAAGGATCATTGAAAACAGTAAAGGAGGGGATCACAATGAATGTTACCCAATGTTGTGAATCCACAAATGACAGCAAAGGTCACTTCTGTTAGAATTTATAATCAATCCTAGCTAAGTGCTTGAGAGAGGACCTCACCATCCTGATAGATCTAAATGCCAAAGTCGGAGCTACATGAATCTCGCTGAATCACACTACAGAGAACCGGATAAATCATATTTGTACCAACGAAAAATTTCGAAAACCGCATTACAGCGGACAAATAGAAATACATGGAAGGACTAGCGACGAATTTGGAAAACGTTGCAGAGGAAGGAAATATGAATTAAATTTACGTTTCAACGAAAGAGCAAGCAGAGAAATATAGTGAACTGGAGAGACCAGTCAAGTCGTCCTAATTTTGCAGCAGAATGCAAACGAATTTCCTCGTGAGGAAGAAATCCTGGATGAATATTAGGCTAATCTGTCAACTATGAGTGCTTCAACAACTCCAAATGCACTGAAGGTGCCGAAGTTTTATATGGTTTATCTTCTACCATAAATTGAATTCACCTAGTAAAAATTCGTGACAATTTGCACTCTTAGACAATGAATGAATTAAATTGCGAGTTAGAAATGTTATTACCGTTTGAAAAGAAAGAAAGCCGATAGAATATCAATCATGATGTGCACTAATAGTGGGTAACATTGTGTGGCAGTTATTCTCAGAGTTCTAATGAATAGCAGTGATCAAACCAGTGCGGATGCATAACCGAGCGCCTTCAGCTAGGTGAGTACTTTGAAACAAATGTCGTTGGCATACAATCAGATACTACTTAACCGGATGTTAGTAAGTAGATGAGGAAATTAAAAATTTCCATCTTTAAATATTCAGTCATTATTAAGTGGATTATTATGAATAATCAATTTCGTAGTGTATACCAATAATTATTCTTATTCAAAATCCTAATAACAATTAAAGGATCAAATCAAGTGATCGACTGACTATTCTTAATTCAAGCTTGGTCCATAATTTAACCTATGAATCATCAAACATCAGCGATGATAAGCGTCCACTGATGTCAACGAATATAAATAATATATATTATGAATCGAAAGTGAATTGCCTGATGTCAGAGGGTCAAGAAGATCGAAAGAAAGAAGAATGATTTGCGTGGAAACGAAGAAACATTAAAGTTTTAGACAACTGATTGATATTTTGCCAATGAAGTATTTATTGTAGGTTCTCAGATTATTCTGAGGAATTCTGTAATTCTTTATTAAAACACATTCGTTTGCAGCCACTTATGTTCTTTTTCACTACAATGTCATTACTTCATAATATAAAAGCCTTGTTCTACAATGAATGTATGATTTCATTTGACGGTAATAAAAGATACAGTGTAAACTTCTTTGTTAATGTCTAATAAGAAAACTGTTTTGTATGTCGGTACTATGTCAAGCTCATTCACCTCATCCTAACTTCTAAACAGGCCAATTATTTCGTTCTACTTGATCCATATTTTCACCCTGTTGTTAATATTTATCAACCTTTACTGTTTTCGTGTAAGCATAAACATGTGCATCTTTATCCTACTCATCATATGTATGCAGCATAGTTTTGTGTTACTTTAAACATTGAATAATGCCTGAATAAATGAAGTTTGCTCATAAGCCTTCTGCACCACGCGTCATAACGCCTCGCTAACATCTCTTCGTTTGTTCGTCCGTTTGTTTTGACCAAAGACTGTACAATGTATATAGGTTTTAGAGATTCATTCTCGTTTTTCATATATTTATTTACGTTATTCTCCTAATTGGAATATGTTGATGATTATGCACGTAGATAGCCGACATATGAATTTCGCTAGCAATTATACAATGACGATGACTTGTGTGATCTGACATCAACCACATCCAGGGTCAATAAAATCTGTTAATACATTCAATAGGTATTGAGAAGACTAATCATAGATTCGTTTTGCATAACGAAAGATTCAATCTTCTAATAAACAATCTATCTTATTTAGTTGTACACATCGTCTGTGGTTTTATTTCTTGGTTTCAATTTACAGTATTATTTCTTCTTGTGTTATTCATGTGGTCGCTATTTAAATGCTACATTTGAAAGACCACTCAATCTGTAAATAGACCCCTTCATTTATTTCCGATGACCGTTGATCTTCTCTTATTGACACAGATGTCCCATGTTTTCTGAATTACAATAAACATCATTGTTTAGATAAGTAAGATATAGGGCACATATCTGTACAAACGATATGTGAATTACCAACAGAAATCACCAGGTCTTATAGTGCATCTTTTTCTACTCAGTTTCAGAAATATCAGGAATCAATACTGATACTAAAGAAAATAATTTTTCTAATAATTTACTTTACGATCGTACAGGTTAATTCAAAATCTTCTAGATAGTTGAAAAATAAATACATTGAAAAAACATGTTCAATGTTACTATGGATAGCATTTGTTATTGATTTAATCCACTTGCCCAGATATCAAGTCGTTGTCAACCTGAAATCGACAGAAAGAATACCACTTCGTATTTATTGGAGTCATGATCAAAATTTCTCGCAATAGACATGACACACTAAGGAATCATTACGAAATATTTTATAAAATGAGCAACTGAACGTTTTGCTAGAAACATAACAAAAATTAAAAGTGACATGTAGAGTTTGTGATTGGCTGATTACTACACTGCTGCTGTGTTTAGAAGTATTCTAGAATTTCAAGAAAAATCTGAAGAATTATCAAATACTATAAAAAACCAATATTTTATGTACATAAATGAACTTTTATAGTAATGTGTATGTGACATACTTTGCACCTTTTCTCCCGTGTTCAATTCGCTGTGTTACGAGACTAGTTTAGGATACGAGTATAGCGTTCAATCAGTTAGAAGTATCAGTATTTGACTGAAATGAATTGCCTAGGACAGAGTTCGAGTGACAATCCTAAATTGAAGCTAATGCTTCCACACTAGGAGTAACAGGAGGAAATAAGGACGTAAACATGCATAAATTAGCACTAATAATTAAAAAGGTGAATCAAGCAATTGATCAACAGATCGAAGACAATCAGAAAATGTAACAGAAAAATTAGCAAAACCACAGTGAATACTTTGTTAAAATGAAGAACAATCAGAAACAATAGTAGAATAACTCATGCTTCATATGAACAACGATCAACGTGAACATGAAGTGAGAAACAAATTTTCAAAAACGGTTAGGTCTGAAAAACCTTATATGCAATTCGCAATCAACATTCAACAAAGAATTAAATTAATAAATCAATGATGAGTAATTAAACTTCAAGTGCACTTGACTATCTTGCTGCAGCTGAAATTCATTTCCAGAACGACTAATCAAGTCACGTTCTGTGACAAGTATGGATTAATGACAATATGAAATTTTAATCAAAATGAAATTTCGATGAACAAGTAGAATAACGTTCAAGTTATGATCAGTTTAAAGAAATCAAGAAACCATTCAGTGCTGTAGATAAGTGTGAATTAAATGAGAAATGGAGAGAATTACGTTCTTTAGGAAGAGAAGGTGAACAGGTGAGTTTAAGTGATCACATCAGCATCTTTTATGGAAAACACAACTGGAACTCTTCAGAGTAAATTTTTGACTTTAAGTTGAGCCTATGTATACTTGTTCTAACTAATTATGTCGAGGAGGTAAAAAAGAAACCATGCTCAATAATGTCAGATTGTTGAGGTCGGTTTGAAGAATCCTTCTTTAGCATTCCATATACTTTCACCTATATTTGTGTTGGAATAGCAAAGTCACATTGTTTGGCTTGGTGATGTAGGCTAATTAGTTGGAACATATGTCTAGATCTTACTTTTGTCTAACTCCAACAATTCTATATTAGAACATGGAAAACATGTTAGAATGTAGTTGATTTAACAGTTCAATCTATGAGATATAATAAAATGTATAAATTACCAGATAAGTATGATATTCAAAATTTCTCTTTGTAATGAATGAATCGTCAATACTAAACAATACATTCATCCACAAATTACTATTTGTTCTGTAGTTTGTGTAAATTGACCACATTGTATGATCGGTTCATACAGTCAGATTGCACCGTAGTCCAATTTGTTAAATCATGATCAAACATTGGTTGCGCGCCGGATAAATCTGTGTAACCTTGTGTGACAATGAGCAACATTTTCACATATATCCCGATAACTAAGTCTTAAGAGTTACTTCAGGCGAAACCATCCGAAGAGCTGTTATCACCTCTCATTTAATGAAGGGAACAAACATGTGATACAACATTGTTTTGAGTTGACGAGTTTAAAAATTCTGTAGGTAGTACATTTAAGAGATGCATGACAACAATGAAATTCATCAACCGTGGACTTATTTCTTTGTATGTGGACGTTCTCTTGATTTATGAACGGTTCATTTGAAGTCATTTTTCGAACGATAATGACAGTATTATGACCATTTAGAACCAGAGAAAATAAAGCACAAGAATACAACACGGAACAGCAGATAAATAACCACTAAAATATGTCAGTCAGGTGTCATGTGACATGTGACCCAGTGAAATATATTATTTGTGCTAGATATGATTGAAACTGGTATGGGCTGACAGGGACAGTGTTGACATAAAGGTATGTGTTTTAACCTATTGTATTTTCTAACAATAATGGTCAAACATTTATGCTTCCGCCAACATAAGTTGAGGATTAAGATACACTTACAGGTGACAGAATATTTATTGCACATTCACAGGAGCCGTATGCACTAATGCAGGGAACATAGGATGTGAGAGATTATATCTTGCAGATAGAATTTGGTTGAATACTTTACAGTCAATAAATTTACAGGTAAAGTAATTCATATAGAGAGATAGTTTAGATTGGGTCAGGCAATTCTTACAAGGACAGCGTACGTCAAGAAACATGTAATTTTGCCTAATTGATGCCGATGGCTAAGAAAAGAATGAATGCAATAGGACAGAGTATTTTGCACCCCGTGATTTGACTGTTTATTTATATCAAGTTGGTGGCTCATCATGACGAAACGTCGCATTTGACACTGAGACTACATTTCCTTTGTTACATTGAGGAAAGACTGATTCAAAGAAGTCAAAGCAGCATGTAATTTACTATGGATTTTAAAGCAATTCATGTTGAGAACCATTGATGAATTTTCCAGGCAGTAAATAGTTGAAGAGTTCACCAATTTCAATTTTTTACGGAATCCTGCAGATAACTGGAGTAATATTTGTGGGCCCATAATTGATCATGTCAACATATCTCTCGATTTGTCACGTAGTATAATATACGCATTATCTTTAGCAGTAATGCCAGGTACCTAACCTCGCGATTACCTCCTGAAGGGGTTTTTGTCTGTTAGAGAGATTTCAGAGAGAGATATGCAAACCTTTGAGCCTTCAATAAACTGGTCATAGGTAGCACTATATTCCCACACAACTGCATTCACAAAACCACATTGACTTCATCGGACCACACTGTACAGAACCAAAAGGATCACATCTGGATCAACAAAATGTTTAGGAGGACAATGGAGGATGTGCGAACCGGGAGAAGAGCTGATATACAATCGCATCATCATTTGATGGTCGCCCAGAGGAAATTAAAACATAGGAAGCACTAATAATTATTACAGCTTTTTTTGGTATACAAACTCAACAAATTCAACATATTCTTTAGCAACAGGTTCCATGAATGAGAGGTGACCTCTATGGAAAGAATGTGAAAAAGGATCAACAGAGCAATCATTTCAACATGTTAGAAGGTTTTGGGCCACCAGAAAGACCACCATAAGGAATGGCTAAATGTTGGTACACAAGATAATATTGAAGATTGAAGAAACAAGAAGACAGCAATCAACACCAGCCGAACAATAGCAAAAAAAGCCAAGCCGAATACACAAACGTTGGATTTACTACAAATACATTCGCTGAGATTTTACAAATATATTATTCTTATTCAAAGAATTTCATCTTTTTTGAGAATTTTCTTTAGAATGTAAGCGAGGTCTCGTGACGTAGTAGTTAATTTTCACACAGCAAATTTGAGTGAAATGAATTTGAACCACATGAAGAGACGTAGTTTCTCCAGAAGTGGGGCTACACTTCACTAACCTGTAACAACCACCATGAAACCCAGCTTCACCGATTACTGTCGACAGACTACAGACACCAAACATTCTCTTACTCAATCGAAATATCTCCTCATTAATATCAACATAATATATGCATTTGAAGTTGTTGATTCAGCCATAGCGGGAAGACTAAATAAATATTCATCTTCGAATCCTTAATGACTAGAAAATCCATTTCAATTCCGTTGCAAAAGTGATACGAAATTGAAAATCAAAGGATAATTATTAACGTGCTCGATCTCCAATAAAATCTGATGACGTCAACCTAATCACGATATCGACCTGTCTTCAATATATTCAATGCATTAGGCGTTACGTTTGAAGCCTGCGTTACGATTGCACGTTATTCATTTTTTAAAGCGTGTTATATCGTAGAGCCGTAATTTATAACTCAATAAAAACAATAAAATTAGCACCTTAAGTGAAATGGATTGACGGAAAAATAAACAAGCCGAGCAAAGTCCTATTTATTCAAATAATAACAATTACGTTGTAACCTTTAACTCATGCTCTACAACTTTTGAATCAGATAGTAGTGGTAGTGGACGTATACCACACCTGCTGCTGGATGACTTTGTCTCCACTTTAATAATGAGTTATGACTCAACATTAAAAAAGTATCGATAATATTTGGATTGAATAAAACAGTATGTATAAGCACTTAGGCGACATGATTTCTAAAGTGGTGTCACTTGCGGACTCTTTATTAAAGCACGATGATATTGAGCAAAAAGCAAAGGCACTATCCCTCCTTAAACTGCTGTTGTCAAAGAATGTGGTAACTGTGGAACTTTGAGAAACGATCAAGGTAGGATATCTTATCAATTTTATCGCTAGTGAAGTATCTAAACGAACAATCTTTTGAAATAATGTGATGCTCTATAATATACCTGAAAACGTCGCCAATCAATGATAATAACATATAGAAATAATCATTGAGGTAATACATTTCGAACAATATGACAACACGTATAGTTTGTAAGAACATTTTGAAATAAAACGAACCTCCCGGTCCCGAGCCAGAACCCGTAACTCATAGAGCACTGAGCTGGCATCCAACGGTGTTGATGTCTGACATCAAATAATCCACGAAGTTGAGCCATCATTCACCAATTTTCTTCAGTGAGTTCCTATCTCACGACAGACGTGGTTTGACCTCCACTGGTCAACAATGATGAATAAACGACCGAACTCAACTTTTTGTACGTTGATGCAGTGAACAAGAAAAATTTTTTGAATCCAATGAACCACAGCAGCGGAATGGTGATCATAAAACGAGTGAACAAGAAGAATAAGAATAACAAATGAAACAGTACACATACATAATGCAAATGTCAAAAAGAAAACGGACAGATAAAGACAATAACAGTAAGAAATTGTACAATTGATAATATCTAACGAACTTACTTACTTGCACCCTCTTCCATAGAGAGTGAAGCACAAGTTTATAACATCAGAAAAATAGTTTTCTTACGTGAATACTCATATTAGATTGAAAGAAGCCAAATAGTATTTGTGATGACTATACGTGATATTGAAACACATATTCTTCACAGGATCGTCAAGCAATTATACTCAGTGTGAACAGTTTTGAGAGGACGAAAGAAGCAGTTCTTTTCTGTTAAACATTTACTGTTCATCGAGTATGATATGTTTTGTTTGCACACTGAGGCAATACATTTGGAACAATCTGATCACACATATAATTTGTAAGAGGATTTTGGAATAGAAATATAAAATCAACCAGACCAGAAATGGTGAATAGGAGGGCACAAGTTTGACAAAGTTGATAATGCGAAAAGAATTCAACACCTCATCGCTTCGAATTGGAAGCTCTTTTGAAAATGTCTCCTCTTAGTAAAAAAAGTATCATAACTCTGTAATTCTCTCATTTGCTCAGATCTCTATTTTATGGTATCTTGATGAGTTATCCTTCTTTTCACTCTGTTGACAATTTATGTTTATCACAAATCTTCTTGAATAGAAATTGAGGCATGTTAGCAGTTACTGCAATGTCTGACCTCAGTGCTTCATCATAACCATCTTCAAAATCATTATCAGCATCAGCTAACTGAAATTCATTGTGTAGGTCATGTTCATATTTCCAAAACTTATGTGAACACTTCTGCATTTATTGCATTTATTCCTCATTTATTCTACCGATCAATATCCCGTATGACGTAACTTACTTTGCAGATTATTCCACTGTTCTACTTCATGTTTGACACAATTACTTTCCAATTTCCATCAATGATGCATACGAAATTCAATACCAGTCTGATACAAATTTATTTGAAAGATGGATTTTATTGAAAAATGTGATTGCCATGTCTCTAGGATTATTTGGCAATGGATTGATTATGTGAGTACACCAATAGATTACTCGGCATCAGCAAACTATATGTTTATCAAGTACCCAGTTGTGAATGGATTCTATCATTGTAGTCAGAATAATCGAATTGAATAAGTTCTTGTGTGGAATATCGCGATTCGACCGAATCAGAATAACATAGAATGGACTTCTGTTTGAGGATCAGTAAGAAATTGACAGTTCGAATATCTGAATTTAAACATGTTCATCTGTGAGATAGACTGGAGAAGGTTGTGAACAACAAAACAGCTTCCGATATGCAAATCATTCATTTCCAACATATCTGATTTATATGCAATTCAAACAGACCACATCACAATGTAAAACAGGAAATCACTTTTGTACATCATCAAGCCGTAAAGTTGTCATGATTGTGAACCACTGCAATTAAGAAAGTGTAAATAACTTAGGAATCGTGAATCTTATGACAATTGTAATTAAAAATGAAGCTTCTGACAGGAAGGATACGAACGTCTACAGTCCAGTTTTTGAGACATTATGAAATGAGAATGTAAATAATATTCTCCCATCAATATTTCACAGAATTCGATTATAATTTACTCTTCATCAGGATATAACGGTTAGGGACAGTGACCACTTTTGAAGTCTTCATTTACTTTGGTTGACTAATCGACAGATGAATAAATGCATAACCGAGTGCAAAAGACGAATAAGAGCCTTTACAGACGGGATTTGTTGTAAAATTAACACAGTATTTTCGGAAGGCATGTTTATAGCAGAAGAAACAATGCACACACATAGTGCAAATGTCAAAAAGAAAAGAGACAGATGAAAGCAATGAAAAGAACAAATTGTACAATTCATAATATAGAATGGACCTACTGAATTGCACTCTCATCCATAGTGGGTGCGTAAAGAAAGTTTACCATAATCGAAATCGGTTGTATGTTGGTTTCTATACTTTCATAATTTATCTAGCTTGCACTGATTAACATAATCTCGATAGCACCATGTGCTGCTGATAAGCTTTATGTTGGAGGTGGAATGCAGGCTTAAGCAAGCCGTATACTCAATTATCTTCACAGATTGATAAATTGAAGATTTGAAATCTAGGTAATTGTAATCGACATGCATTACTAGACTTATTCGTAATAATATTGTAGACGATTTCTGTGTTTATTCTTAACTGAATCAAGACCGTCTGTGGATTGATGAACAAACTATCTGCTTTCACTTCATTTTGTCAAATAGTATTTTTAATGATTATACGCGATTTTCAAACACATATTGGTGAATGAATCTTCAAGTAACTGTACTCAGTTTGAACAGTTTTGAGATGATGTAAGTAGCACGCGTTCCGCTCCGTCATAACACATACTGTTCATCGATGATAATATGTTCCTTTTGACCAGAGTTATCTTCTCAATCACTTCAAATAAACTTATGATCTATCAAAGTCCTTGTGTTGTCCAATGATTTTTAGATGTTAAAGATGATTGTTCAGTTAATGGAATCCGAGAATACGAAATACAAACAAGCAACGGAACATATAATCGTTGTTAGGCATTACGAAACTGAAATCGCACTTCACTGTTTCTCTGTTTGACACTGTCAATTAACATAGCTCCAGTGTCATTCTCGGAAAATTTTTTATGCAATATATATAGCTTATCATCGTTTTTGCCTTCAGTGCATATTCTGGCGAATGAATTAACGCGTCTTACCAAGCGTCAGTTGATCATTGAGACTGTACCGATTAGGTTCTTGTTATTGTAAACAGCTCGGTATACGGCAGAATAGAATGCTTTTTAAGGATATCAATATTCTGTTCTCTGAAATCTACGATGCCATGTTTCCTTTGAATTCAATATTTTGTCGTCCAACATTCCTATTCTGCATCATATTTTAGTCAACTTGATTTCCTGATTTCAGATAGCAGTCAATAATTGAGATGGTTCTGTAGCTTGTTTCCCATAGAGTTTCTTTAATTATATCAAGTTCATCATCACCATTTTTGTAATCACTGCATATTTGTCTGGCTTTTGAGGATGTAGATTAGATTGAATTACTTTCCGTACCTGAAACAACCGAATCCGCAAAGTCAACTTTAGTCCGTTTCTTACTCTACCTTTGAGACCCTCTTCGATGAGTTTTATTATCTTTAGATAATTTTGTAAAACTACTCTGTTCCATCACAGATCACTATAGCATCATCTATATTTGCATTTTTACAGCTTCAACCGGAAGCTATACGATTAAAAATATGTGAACGAAATTGATGGTTATTATTAGGAAATCGCCTTTCAGGTTTTGGCGAAACTTTAGAAGTCTATTTATTGTCATTTTACCGATGACTTCAAGAGGTTCACCAAACACCTTGTCGACTGCTCTCTGTAATACTCACAATACAGCAAACGCTTTTTTTTTTAAAGCTTGTCAAAGGATTATGAAGAAGATTAGAGAATAAGAGGTTATATACATGACCTGGCAAAATGTAAGATCTGATGTCGCATAACCTTAAAAGCATGTAGCCTCATTATGTTGTGAAACATAATTCATACTTACAACACATTTACTAATAACAATATGCGAAATAGACATGAAGGTATAAGGAGACACTTCACTGAATGTTTCATGATCCGAATCATAATGTTCTCAAGCAGATTAACTGATCTACACTATCACATGCACAGATAACTTTTCCTTTCGTAATTAGATATTGGTTAACCACATTGAATTGACAATGCACCACTGAAAACAATTTTGATGCTGAAGAATTCACGAGAATACCCGAACAGTCTTATTATTTGACAACAAACAGTGATTGTCAAGGTAACAACATTTTGATTAGTGTTCATATCTGTCGAAAGTAAAACAATACACATCTACTCTGTCAGGAGGAAAACTAATTTTAAATATCACGCAAAAACAAACATTCCTGACTTATTTCACCTAAATTATTATTCAGTTATGAATGTGTAGAATTTTATTCATTTGCCAGTATTCAATGTTTAGTGTAAGTTAAGTACGCACTTGACATCATCTTATCACTGAGATTTTGTTTTATATTTGAACACAGATGTTATAAAGTACAAGCTCAACTGATGTGAGGGAATAGATCATTGAAACACGCACATGAAACTCAGTCTTCTATTTGAGTATTGACAAACATTTAAGTTTTCAGATACAACTCAATCTAAGAAAATGAACACAAGTTGTTCTATTTCAATATACTCAATAGGAAAATCATTATCTTTATTCATCTGGACATCTGTTGACAGTCAGTGTTATAATTTGGTATACAAATAGAATGGGTATGACATTGTTCAGAAGTTACAATTTGACAAAAAAACGACAGTGGAATCGTTTAACAAAATATGCTTATTGTAGCAAAACCCATGTGTAAAAGAGTATTTGTTACCATTCAATCAAAACAGTTTGTGCTACTTTGATTTTAACCGATCAAATCAAAACAACTCATGGTTGACGAATAATCAATACATTATTACAGACAACAAACTGTTTGTTCGTAAACATATGAGCACACATTCTGGACTAAAATTTAACCAATCACTCATTTCAGAATATCGTCTATCGCATCGATTAGATGTTTCATCCACAGGGGTCAGGAATTTCAACGAACAGTGAATAATTTTCAGCTCATGATCTCAATAGCCAGAAGCATATTGGTTAACGATGACGCCATATACCTCCATGATTGGTTTACAATGAACATCTGATTTTATTAAATTCAATCTTTCTATTGGTCACTTTGAATCATGGAATCAGAAGGGAACAACCAAACACTTCAAAAGTCTATATAAACCTGACAAATTCTATAATAATTTGATTTATAACTTGACACGATAAGATGAGGTAAGTGTTGAATGAACATACGAATTCAAATTGAAATTCGACTCCATGAGATGCCGTTGATTTGTTCATCCTGATCATTTTACATATAACTTTTCGCCTAGTCTATGGATACAAATTTATCTTATATTTCTTTGGCATTACAAACGTTTCAACTGCAATGACTATTGCAAAAACTCTGATTTGAGTCACTATGAGATTGTCATTATTGAGAATGATACTTATCGATATGTATGTAATCTGATACATTCTAATACACATATTCCAGTCTCTTCATTATAAATATTCAATGAGGATTCAACGTTATCAATCTCAACCAGTTTCCAGTGACCGTTTTAAAAATTGGATAAGTTATATATACGTGAGTTGAATACACTTTATAATAAAGATATTTTTCCATATGTTTGCATCATTGTAGTATGGTAAACCCCAATTCTCGTGTCGTTATTACGGTATTCACGTTGAACAAATTGATATTTACAAATATCGTAAGTTATAAACTTTCTTGTAAGTCAAATCATTAATGCGTTTTGTTGATCCTATTTATGTTAATGAATCAAAGTTCATACCATTTTCTCCAGTGAACCAGTTTCGTGCTACTTGTAACATGCAAAACTTCTTTGAATGTTTTTTTTCATTGTTCAACATGGTAATGGTTTGACTCTGTATAGCAAACCAAATACAGATCAGTTTTATTATTTAAAATTGTTTATTCATTCATTACAAATTTATCAATGATGTGGCTTGTTTTCATTCAATAGATGGAGAAAATGTATTTGAATTTGGAGGGTCCTACATCGGAACTATTGATAGTTACATAAAAGAATTTGAGAACTCTGAATCCAGAGTTTTGGATGAGAGTGAGTTCTTATATTATTCAGATATTCTTTGTTTTGATCACTTTTCTCACATATATTTTTTGTATAAAAGCTACAGTATTTATCTTGATGATTACAGGAGTGGTAACCAATGCAAAGTGATTAATGTGTTTGATTAGTTTCAATTACCGACCGTCCAGTCTATGAAAACTACAAAACAGGGGATATCTCATCTACACGATACTTCATGGTAGACTGAGTGAATAAAAGTGATCACTTGTGCAATAGTAAGCTATGTTGTGAGAGAAGGCAGTTTGGATTATTGAAGCCTATGAATTATCAAGTTATATTTGAAGTCCTCCAGTCCTTTAATAGCACTTACTTGATTCTTGAATGTTTAATGTCTCGGAGTTGCTGTGTGTTATTATTCGATTATTCAAGAATATTTTTGTGATAGTATTTGTACGATAATGCATATCCAATCCATGCACTTCATGAAACAGCTGACCAGTGAAAGTGCTTGAACAGTCCGCTAGTGCCAGATGATTTACTCATACCAGAACACTTAAAACATCAATTTGATATTCATATATTTCGGTCAAACGTAAGAATTGATGAATAAAGGGATCCAAAAAACACTTTATTGTTGTATTGTCGAATACCTATAAAACGTCTATTATTCAGTCAGAAGCTTCTAGAAGAAATTTTAAAGAAATGAAATTATTCTTCTCAGTTGATTGTGTTAAAACGTTCATAATATTGTTGAATTGATAATATTCCTTGGACTTTTCTCATGAGAGATTATTTAGCATTTAACTACTCCGGTTCTTTTAAAACTTTAAATGGAGACGACAACTTGTATAAGTCGGCAGTCCGTGTTGAAAAGTATATCAAAACATCCTTTTTTGATTTTCATTATTTTAGTGGAATTATTAGGAGTCAAAAAGAACTTTATCGATAAACGTTGATGGTGCAGGTGAGTAAACATTGATCAGTCGTTCGATCACAGGCGTGGAACTTTTGCACATACATCTTCACTACCTGTGATTACTCATAATTTGCTTGTTCATTTTAAACAATTCCTACCTTCAAAAATGCTAACAAAAGAATGAAGGTGCTTCTATTCTGGCAAACGATGGTAGAATTGAATGTGAAATTCACTCACTAATTAAGTACATCCATTGAAACATTCGGAACAGTTGAAATGAACTGTGAATGACTGGATTTGACAGGCAAAAAATAAATCATCATGGATAATTAAAGCTACAATCCCATTCTGCTTTTTGGAAAATGAATGCAGAGATGTATTATTAATTCAAGTTCAAGTGGAACTCGATAAACAGTCTGTGTTCCAAAATAAATCAGTTGTGATCTACATTGGTGACAAAGCCATTGCTGCACACATAATATTCAACTACACATCCTTTCATCACATAGTCATTCACAAATATTGACGATGCAAACTGAGTAATTGTTACCTTGAGCTATTTGTTTCTCATCTTCAACAAATGGACACTGAAGTCAGAATCAGTTAACCGATAGAAATCTTTATATATATACCGCCAATTTATTTCTCAAGTTCAATATGTAGACAAACACTCCTAAGATCATGTCATGTGTACTGAGTGTCCATCGTTTCAAATTGAATTATTTAGGATATTGCGCGAATGTTATTACATCCCTGACTATCAGATCCCTGATGGTAAAGTAAACGACTTATTGTTTTGATAATTGTAATACAACTTCAGAATCTAGGCATTTGACATTTGTTAGAAAGGCATTCATGTCCGTCTCATTTCAATGACGCTCACTTCAATGTATTGATTACCAATCCATCTGAAGAAGGCATTTCAAAAAACACAGTTAATATCCACTGAAATCTGTTCAAAGTGTTACATCAAACAATAACTTGCCCATCGTTTAAATTCTCAATCCTGAATATCAATATTCTTCTTACTGTAGAGGTTACAGCCACAATGACGAGTTTAATACACCCAAATGGGAAGGTGTCGTTCTATTATGATAACGTGAGTTGTATAATTTAGTGAAAATGTGATATTGTTTCAAGTTATTCACATCATTCTACTATTTCATGTTGTTCAATATTGTCAAATGAATCTAGTTACACTGAACACGACATTGTGTAATAGGCAAGCGGACTAGTTGACACTGTTATCAATCAAGCAAGTGGTAGGAACAGTGAATAATCAGAAGTAAAGTTATTTCAGAAGAAACAATAACCTGTTCGTGCCAAATAGTAACTGGCTGTGAATGTTCGCCTACTATACGGAAAGAGTAATATTCTGTTGATTTTTATTTATTTTATATTATTCCAGTAATTATTCGAATCTATATAAATGATTGTTTTGTAGCAGATCTTTTCTCAGACAATTAAACAATCCTTTTTCAGATTCCTACGGAAATTGAGGAAAGTAGGTTGCAATCGGAAATCTATGGATCAATACCTTGTGAAGATGGTAAGAAATATTTCAGCGAATGAATACTATCATTATTATTAGCCTTATTCAATATTATATTTTTGGTACAATATAGACATCTCAGCACAAAGTACTTCAGCAAGCATCAGTTTCTAACTTCTTCGTCCTTCCTGACGATAAATATTTAGTGATCGCCACTCAGAAGTTTGCAGCCCAGTCAATCGACATGTGTATAATGTACATTCTTCTCGCTGCATATTGCCTTCTGCAACCGTTACAGCTAAAACGCTTACTCTTTTCAGAAATGCACCTGAATAGGTTGTGCGATCCTAGGAAGAAAGAGCTTTCTAACACTGAATGTTATTCAGTTTCTTCTGGCGTAAAGTCAGTTCATTGAAATGTCATTTGAGTGTTGTGACTCATTGTGCAGAGTGAAATTGGAATGATTTCCATGGACACACTGTCCTAATATTTTGGTAACTTCTTACAATTTTGATTATCGGTAAACTCACCCAGATATGGATATATGAATAACTATATCAAACTCAAATTATATCCACTCATGTATTCACACACTCACAGTAAAACAATCAAACTTGCAGTCTTTGATCATATCAACACTCAATGTATAAGGAAATGTGTTTTGTATGAAGCAGAAATAATGCACGGCCAATTTGGAAATGATATTTCATCTTCGAAATGTTCAATCGTCCTGCTTCACTGAAATAAACATGTGTTGTTGATAGATGCAGCTGAGTTTGAAGAAGAGTTTTGAGTGTACGTGATTAGGTGAGATGCAGTGGTTATGACTGAATGTGAGAAGGTTCATCAAATGCTTCGCCAGATGTTCTGCATTGACAGGTTAAAGTGCATTGGTGAGTCATTTACACAATGAAAATAATTGTCATTTTACATTCTTTGGTTCAGTGCTCACATGAGTGATTTGTACTGCAACTGATCAGTCACTTATTCATATATATGCATTCTGTAAGGAATATCTCGATGTTGCTTGAAGTCACAAGCATTGTGCGTGAACATGGAATGGAGGAATAGCAGTGGAATCAAATACGGTTTCTCAACATCAATCTGAAGATTCAATAACAATTCAAAAATCATTTAAAGCGTTATACAGTTTCACAAGTCATTGAGTAGATGGACTGACTGGATTAGTGGATAACCGAATGTAAATGGAAATGAATGATGCTGGTTTTCAGTCTTTGATAAATCTTAAATAAGATGAAACGCGAGTCTGAGATTGATATACAAATCACCATTGTTCCTTGATTTGTAGATTTGAATTTTGTCTCCGTGTAATATGCATTGCGAAATTATATGTAAGGGGATGAATGCATCTATCTCAGACGTCCAGCTGATTTCATCGTTGAATAACTCAAAAACGTAACTGTTTCATTTATAACTTAACGGGCCGGTTTCAAAATTCTGAGCTATGTAAACCATACTTTTTTTAAGAGAGTCATCACTCTGAACGTAATGAAAAATACTACAAATCCTTGATTTGCCCTCTATTTAAGTAAAGCAAATAAACTTGTTTCGCTTCCAAAAGAAGTCGAAATTCTATATCTCTTTTTCGTTTCATTTTGTTACACAAGGTCACACAAGGTCTCCTGAGATATCTGTTCCAGTAAAATGGATCAAAAGTGGTACGTTGGTGGAGTTTGAAGCCATGAGAGGTACGTGAAATTTGATTTAATCAGCACTTACTATTTTCGCACTTAAATTTTCGCACTAAAATTTTCACACTTACTATTTATATCAACCCGTTGATTCGTTGTTGAATATTAAGAATGAATGACTCGCGGTTTTCATCAACAATAAGATTTTCACCCTGATGAAGTTTACTTGAACATAAAGTCACAAAATGAATGATGGAATGTTTTTGGTTTCGAAAAATATAAGATGTCAGTAAGTGACTGTGCATTGACAAGGAAGTGTTCGTTATTATTTTGATATATATGTGATGTAGATTTTTTCTGAAGCATTGAAGTTGTCGTTGACGATTGGAAGAACGATGTTGCTTTTCCTTTGTTGTTAAAATGAATCAACACAGTTCAATTCGAATTTTGTGTCTATGAACAACCGAGTTTAATGCACTTATCTCGTTCACAAAAACGATTTCATGGAAAGAAAGTGTATGACCATCAAAGTCAATTGCAATACGTTTTGCTGAACTCAGTGACAACGTAGTGTGCAGATGTCTGAATCCGAACGGTTATTAAAAGTCATCAACTTCCCCTTGTCAAAATATCGTCACTTCTTCTTTGTACTCAAATTAATTTCATTCAATCTAAAAATGCAGTCTTGAAATAGAACAGAAATTGAAGGTGTACTGAGTTCTGCATGATGCACCATGTTGACCGTTTTCCACAGAATGTAATAATCACATAACTCAGAAATTACCATCACATCATTCAGTGACAGTTACAGGTTTTGTATTTTTCTTTTCTTTTGTTTGATTATCTCATATGAAATCACCTTTTTCATTTCAAAGACCGTTGTTTGCAGTACAATACAAGTGAAACATGCCAAAATGCAACGACATCGATTGAGAGATGTTTTTGGTGTGAAAGAGAGAGGGCGTGTATAGAAAGTAACGATCAGAACACTCATTACTTGAAAGTGAACGACTGCCGTGTTGAGGTTGGTACTTGTTAAACTTAATAGGTCGTTTTCAATAACATCAAATTTCACATTCTGAGCAAATGTTTTAACTGGAAAAAAAACTTTTATTGTTATCGATAAGATATAGCATGTTAGCCATCCTCAGTGACTGAATAAAAGCTTTGCATAGGTTGACGACATAAGAGCACATACTTCCTTTTCATGTAAAGAAAAAACAATGAATCAAAGCATCGCTCACCATCAAAGTTTCAAGTCGAATTATGTTTTCAGATAAGCGAATAATTCGTAATTTTGAAACTGTCAAGAGAAATCGTGGATGAATTTCAATGGTAAAAATGTACCGATGAAATCAGTTTAAGTGAAGAAGCGTAAACAGTTAAAAGTTGTGTATCACAATAGAAGAATTAGTGAAACTATGTAGACTACCATTGTTGAATCCCGGAACAATGATTTATGATACTCTGTAGAAAAATATGTTACCTCAATAGATTGCTTCAATGAAGCTGTACCTTATAATTCTTTTGCATTATATACGAATTGTGATTAGATGTGACATCCAGAACACATATTTCATCACACAAAGGGGTCGTCAACTAGGTGTAGGATCGTGTTTACTGAGCACACTGATTGTCAAATCGCTAACAGATATCCTGAATGATTTGACGAATTCGAGTTCTGCAACTATGTATGAGAATCTCTTGTGTCATCTTTACTGACAATGATTTGTAATGAATAAAGAATCAAAGAAATGATATTTGTTGTTTAGTAATCAATGCTTCTGATTGAATTATTTAGGAGAACACGGATGCCAACGATTTGAATAGTTCAACAACAATGAAACACAGTGAATCGGTTGTAGATTTTGAAGATGATTGCTTATAAGAAAGAGAAGTGATGAATGATCTATGAAAAAGTCCTATAAATTGCTTTGAAAACTGTGAGGGATTAGTCTCAATTCCGCTTTCAATTAGAATACTTTAAAATTTCATCTGTCTTCTTACTAAATTGGACAGTTATTTCATGATACTTTGTACATGTTAGTGATTGGTAACATGATAGCTGATGTTATATTTTTTATATAATATTAAACATTGTTTTCAATATTCGCGTTATCGCTTTCATATAATTCAAGATGCATAATATCACATGAGTTATACAAATTTAACTCGTTACTACGTGGCATTACGCATAAGCGATTTCATGATCACTGCAGTCAACCATGAGTCCTGTGTGAGTGTTCATTTTGATGTAGTGATCTGATTATGATTCCTTCCATGATTTTATTGTTGATATTTGTATAATACGGTCAAGGGCTTCTTTCAAAGCTTTCACTTGTTAACTAGAAGTTTTTAAATTTATCAGCATCACACAAGAGCCTTACGGTTTGAATGATGATTCGATGGCCACATGCGAGAATAGTTCACGTGACATAGGATTTCAGCGTTGCACATGGAATTCCAGATTTACGAGGCACACAATGTTTGATGTCGTCACTGAACTAAATTTTGGTTACCTAAATTCAATTGAAGTGCTTTAACGTTATAGCACATTGCAAATAGAGGTTGTCGCTGTCCAGATACTCAATGTAGTTAAACGCAAGCTGAAAAGCAATGGCTAGATACGGAAAACATATTTCTGCACTCCGATCACGAACTGAGTTGCTCTAATGCTGTCCAGAGATGAACAAAATGCATTTGTAGGATGGGAAACTCATGAATCCGAAATTATCAAAGGATCATTGAAAACAGTAAAGGAGGGGATCACAATGAATGTTACCCAATGTTGTGAATCCACAAATGACAGCAAAGGTCACTTCTGTTAGAATTTATAATCAATCCTAGCTAAGTGCTTGAGAGAGGACCTCACCATCCTGATAGATCTAAATGCCAAAGTCGGAGCTACATGAATCTCGCTGAATCACACTACAGAGAACCGGATAAATCATATTTGTACCAACGAAAAATTTCGAAAACCGCATTACAGCGGACAAATAGAAATACATGGAAGGACTAGCGACGAATTTGGAAAACGTTGCAGAGGAAGGAAATATGAATTAAATTTACGTTTCAACGAAAGAGCAAGCAGAGAAATATAGTGAACTGGAGAGACCAGTCAAGTCGTCCTAATTTTGCAGCAGAATGCAAACGAATTTCCTCGTGAGGAAGAAATCCTGGATGAATATTAGGCTAATCTGTCAACTATGAGTGCTTCAACAACTCCAAATGCACTGAAGGTGCCGAAGTTTTATATGGTTTATCTTCTACCATAAATTGAATTCACCTAGTAAAAATTCGTGACAATTTGCACTCTTCGACAATGAATGAATTAAATTGCGAGTTAGAAATTTTATTACCGTTTGAAAAGAAAGAAAGCCGATAGAATATCAATCATGATGTGCACTAATAGTGGGTAACATTGTGTGGCAGTTATTCTCAGAGTTCTAATGAATAGCAGTGATCAAACCAGTGCGGATGCATAACCGAGCGCCTTCAGCTAGGTGAGTACTTTGAAACAAATGTCGTTAGCATACAATCAGATACTACTTAACCGGATGTTAGTAAGTAGATGAGGAAATTAAAAATTTCCATCTTTAAATATTCAGTCATTATTAAGTGGATTATTATGAATAATCAATTTCGTAGTGTATACCAATAGTTATTCTTATTGAAAATCCTAATAACAATTAAAGGATCAAATCAAGTGATCGACTGACTATTATTAATTCAAGCTTGGTTCATAATTTAACCTATGAATCATCAAACATCAGCGATGGTAAGCGTCCACTGATGTCAACGAATATAAGTAATATATATTATGAATCGAATGTGAATTGCCTGATGTCAGAGGGTCAAGAAGATCGAAAGAAAGAAGAATGATTGGCGTGGAAACGAAGAAACATTAAAGTTTTAGACAACTGATTGATATCTTGCCAATGAAGTATTTACTGTAGGTTCTCAGATTATTCTGAGGAATTCTGTAATTCTTTATTAAAATACATTCGTTTGCAGCCACTTATGTTCTTTTTCACTACAATGTCATTACTTCATAATATAAAAGCCTTGTTCTACAATGAATGTATGATTTCATTTGACGGTAATAAAAGATACAGTGTAAACTTCTTTGTTAATGTCTAATAAGAAAACTGTTTTGTATGTCGGTACTATGTCAAGCTCATTCACCTCATCCTAACTTCTAAACAGGCCAATTATTTCGTTCTACTTGATCCATATTTTCACCCTGTTATTAATATTTATCAACCTTTACTGTTTTCGTGTAAGCGTAAACATGTGCATCTTTATCCTACTCATCATATGTATGCAGCATAGTTTTGTGTGACTTTAAACATTGAATAATGCCTGAATAAATGAAGTTTGCTCATAAGCCTTCTGCACCACGCGTCATAACGCCTCGCTAACATCTCTTCGTTTGTTCGTCCGTTTGTTTTGACCAAAGACTGTACAATGTATATAGGTTTTAGAGATTCATTCTCGTTTTTCATATATTTATTTACGTTATTCTCCTAATTGGAATATGTTGATGATTATGCACGTAGATAGCCGACATATGAATTTCGCTAGCAATTATACAATGACGATGACTTGTGTGATCTGACATCAACCACATCCAGGGTCAATAAAATCTGTTAATACATTCAATAGGTATTGAGAAGACTAATCATAGATTCGTTTTGCATAACGAAAGATTCAATCTTCTAATAAACAATCTATCTTATTTAGTTGTACACATCGTCTGTGGTTTTATTTCTTGGTTTCAATTTACAGTATTATTTCTTCTTGTGTTATTCATGTGGTCGCTATTTAAATGCTACATTTGAAAGACCACTCAATCTGTAAATAGACCCCTTCATTTATTTCCGATGACCGTTGATCTTCTCTTATTGACACAGATGTCCCATGTTTTCTGAATTACAATAAACATCATTGTTTAGATAAGTAAGATATAGGGCACATATCTGTACAAACGATATGTGAATTACCAACAGAAATCACCAGGTCTTATAGTGCATCTTTTTCTACTCAGTTTCAGAAATATCAGGAATCAATACTGATACTAAAGAAAATAATTTTTCTAATAATTTACTTTACGATCGTACAGGTTAATTCAAAATCTTCTAGATAGTTGAAAAATAAATACATTGAAAAAACATGTTCAATGTTACTATGGATAGCATTTGTTATTGATTTAATCCACTTGCCCAGATATCAAGTCGTTGTCAACCTGAAATCGACAGAAAGAATACCACTTCGTATTTATTGGAGTCATGATCAAAATTTCTCGCAATAGACATGACACACTAAGGAATCATTACGAAATATTTTATAAAATGAGCAACTGAACGTTTTGCTAGAAACATAACAAAAATTAAAAGTGACATGTAGAGTTTGTGATTGGCTGATTACTACACTGCTGCTGTGTTTAGAAGTATTCTAGAATTTCAAGAAAAATCTGAAGAATTATCAAATACTATAAAAAACCAATATTTTATGTACATAAATGAACTTTTATAGTAATGTGTATGTGACATATTTTGCACCTTTTCTCTCGTGTTCAATTCGCTGTGTTACGAGACTAGTTTAGGATACGAGTATAGCGTTCAATCAGTTAGAAGTATCAGTATTTGACTGAAATGAATTGCCTAGGACAGAGTTCGAGTGACAATCCTAAATTGAAGCTAATGCTTCCACACTAGGAGTAACAGAAGGAAATAAGGACGTAAACATGCATAAATTAGCACTAATAATTAAAAAAGTGAATCAAGCAATTGATCAACAGATCGAAGACAATCAGAAAATGTAACAGAAAAATTAGCAAAACCACAGTGAATACTTTGTTAAAATGAAGAACAATCAGAAACAATAGTAGAATAACTCATGCTTCATATGAACAACGATCAACGTGAACATGAAGTGAGAAACAAATTTTCAAAAACGGTTAGGTCTGAAAAACCTTATATGCAATTCGCAATCAACATTCAACAAAGAATTAAATTAATAAATCAATGATGAGTAATTGAACTTCAAGTGCACTTGACTATCTTGCTGCAGCTGAAATTCATTTCCAGAACGACTAATCAAGTCACGTTCTGTGACAAGTATGGATTAATGACAATATGAAATTTTAATCAAAATGAAATTTCGATGAACAAGTAGAATAACGTTCAAGTTATGATCAGTTTAAAGAAATCAAGATACCATTCAGTGCTGTAGATAAGTGTGAATTAAATGAGAAATGGAGAGAATTACGTTCTTTAGGAAGAGAAGGTGAACAGGTGAGTTTAAGTGATCACATCAGCATCTTTTATGGAAGTGTATCATCAAGTGTATCTTACTCCACAAGTGAGATTATAGGAACTTTAAATGTTTAACTTCTTACTTGCTATCATTGTTTTGGTGTTCCGTGCTCTTTGCTTGAATCTTACTTTCTCTAGTTGTAGATAATTAATAATAACTCGCTCTGGCACTGGTAACAACCTTACAGAATAATGTTGGTCAATCATCAGGCTATCCACTTGATGAAAAAATGACAAGTTCCCTGGTGTTGCATTGGCTTGCAGTGACATATGCCATATTTAAACTGTTTATCAATTACCAAACTAGCAAACATAAAACCTTCTCATAATTCATGTTTGTTCTCTACATTAAATGTTGATTTTTATAACAATCTGATCATGCCTGTAAACTGGTGTGAATTCTGTAAATATTATTTTCAGAATATATTATTATTATTAGGGTTATTCTTCACTTGAATTTCACATATTGTGAAGTATTTTGTTCGCGAGTTTTTACCGGATATAATTTAATTTGACATTTTTCGTTCCCTATATTACTATAAGGGAACACACACTCACGGTTTTGAAGTTAAAGTCTTTACCCTCTATTTCGATTCAGTTAACGCCATTTCGGCCAGACAATATCGAGTCCTGGTTCTGCTACGCAGTAGCTGATTTTCGCATGCTCGGAATCACGGACTCGCACACATGATTCTTTGCGGTAGTTAAGGCGTTACCGCACAGTGCTCGTCTCGTTTTAAAACAACGCCATAAACGAGCTGGCTGCATCTGCCGACTGCTTCTTAAAAATCACAAAATCATCTAAGGTCGGGGTCTTTTCAGTCAAAGAAAAACTCCAAACGGCCCCGAATGACGTTACCGAACTATCTCATACACTGACACGATATCTTCGATTTCGTCTTGACCGTAGTCGATCAAACTCCCCACGTAGTAGCGCTTCACGTTAGCGATCTGTCTTTCTACCACGAGAGACAGACAATCCCGATAAGTGGTAGTATCATAACCAGTACGGTAAGTCTTCCAGAAATTGCAGGGAATCCTGCAATTATCCGACCTCAAAATCGAATGACACGAAAACCAGTTAGGGAAACTTCCCAACCGGCACGCGTTAACGGCAACCGTAGCCGGCGAACACAGCCACCTCTTATATGTCACTGATCTGACTACGAAAGTTCACTACTTCGTCGACACCGGCGCAGAAGTTAGCGTTCTTCCCGCGAACTCCAGACTTCACGAGTCTGTTTTCAGCTTACAGGCGGCAAACAGAAAGTCGATCGCTTCTTACGGTTAAAGGTACGTCTACCTTAACGTGGGTTTACGCAAACCCATACACTGGATTTTCGTGGTTGCAGATGTCTCCATGCCAAGCATTGGTATCGACCTGTTACAATACCACAATCCACTCATCGACACACGCTCACGAAGGTTATTAGACGGAAACACTAAGTTATCTGATTGCGTAACTCTTTGTTCTGGTTGCAGGTTATCCCCAGTCACGATTAGGCACACCATAGACCCTCTGCATCAATCAGTACTCGACAAATACTCCTGGATATACCAACCGCAATCGAAGTTGCTTTGTGTAACCAGCAATGTTACACATCACATCTCGACTACAGGACCACCTGAATTTTCGAAAGCCCGACGACTCGCTCCCGAATAGCTCAGGTTAGCCAAAAACGAATTCGACCATATGATAGACTTAGGGATAATTCGACCGTCAAATAGTCCATGGTCATCCCCATTGCACATGGTCCCTAAAATGGACAGCAACGATTGTCGGCTAACTGGTGATTATCGGCGTCTGAACGCTAAAACCATTCCCGATCGTCACCCGTTGCCTTACATTCACGTCTTCCGAATTTTCAACTTCGTACATGTATATGTTGTTGACTGTCTAATAGCAAGTCCGGACAGAGAATCACATTTCAAGTATCTGAACATTGTTTTCGATCGACTCCAAAGGCATGGCATTTCTGTAAACATTCAGAAATGCCAAATCGGAACTAGCTGCTTAGACTCCTTAGGACACACCATTGATGCCCAAGGCATCCAACCCCTTCCAAGCAAAGTGGCGGCCATTCTGGATTACCAAGAACTGACCACGATCAAGCAGTTACATACTTTTAACGGACTTCTTAGTTTCTACAGACGGTTCATACCTAAATGCGCGTCACTTATGAAACCGTCAACCGACCAGCTTCGTGAAAATGCGAAATCAATTAGTTTAGACGACATATCTCGTAAAGCATTCTCCACAGTTTAGGAACACATCGCTTTAGCAACCCTGCTTGCTCATCAGGACACTCAAGAGCCCATTAGTTTCGCCGTAGACGAATCCGACTCAGCAATAGGAGGAGTCATACAACAATGGGTTGACAACTCGTGGCAACCTTTAAGAATTTTCTCGAGACGGTTGCTAGACGCGGAAACTAGATACAGCACGTTCGGTTGAGAACTCCTAGCTATGTATTGCGCTGTACGGCATTTTCAACATTCCATCGAAGGAAGAGAATTCACACTTTTTACCGATCACAGACCTCTTACTTTCTCCTAAATTTCATCTTCAGACAAGTACTTACCGCGAGAGTCTCGACAATTGGACTTCATTTCGCAGTTTACTTCAGACATACAACACATTTCTGAAGTAAACAATGTAGTCGCATACGCTTTGTCTCGAATAAGTTCTTTAAACAGTTCCCAAGGAATCGACCTTCTCAAACTCGCTCAGCTTCAAAAAGAAGACATTTACCTTCAGCATGAGTTATCCTTAGACTAAGTATTAGGCAGATAGGAACAGGTAAGGAAACCTTACTCTGTGACACATCTTCAGGTAGGGATCGTCCAATAGTATGAAAACATCTTGGAAATCACCGAATTTTATAAGACCGAGGTTTTTTCAATCAAGGAAAAACCCCAATCGACCCCGAATGACATGGCCGAAATATGTCAACTGCTTATAAGATATCTAAGTGTTCGTGGTGACCGTAGTCGTTCAAAATCCTCACGTAATGCCTTTTTACTTAAGAGATCTGACTCTCAACCACGAGAGATGGGAACAGGTAAGGAAACCTTACTCTGTGACACATCTTCAGGTAGGGATCGTCCAATAGTATGAAAACATTGTCGACGCAACGTCTTCAATACGTTGCACAATCTTTCTCACCCAGGTGCTCGTGCGACAGTCAAACTTATAGCCGAACGATTTTGCTGGCCTGACATGAATAAAGACGTGAGGGAGTGGGCACGCTCCTGTGTAAGCTGTCAAAAATCTAAGGTCATAAGACTCAACAAATGTCCCTTAGGCTCTTTTAAATCCCTGACGCTCGTTTTGACCATGTGCATCTGAATTTGGTAGGACCTTTGACCGACTCAAACGGATACTCATATCTCCTAACATGCGTAGACCGTTTTGCTCAATAACCAGAAGCAGTACCTATTAAGGACATTACTGCTGAAACAGTGGCCCGCGCTTTCGTCGAACGATGGGTTGCAAATTTCGGCTGCCCTTCCACGATCAGTACAGACCGCGGACGCCAGTTCGAATCTGGACTTTTCCGTTGTCTGACCTCACTATTAGGAATCACGCGCTTCCGAACGACCGCCTACCACCCACAAGCGAAGGGGTTGGTAGAACCTTTTCATAAACAACTTAAAGCTTGATTATCAGATGTGAACGTTTCACAGTGGACAGACGCTCTTCCGCTCGTCTTGCTGGGTATCCGCACTGCAGTGAAAGCTGAAATGGGATACGCTGCATCTCAACTGGTTTACGGAACGACACTCCGACTCCCAGGAGAATTCGTGGATCATTCAGCTTCTTCATTGAACATGGATCTAAACTCACATATGAGCAGGCTTACAAACTCTATGCGTTCAGTAAAAACTGCTCACACTCGACCCCAATCAACTGATGTTTTCGTTCAACCTGAATTACGACATAGTACACACGTCTTCGTTCGTCGAGACCCACGACGACGACCTGTCGAATCAGCATACGAAGGACCCTTCAAAATTCTTCAACGCGAACTCAAGTACTATATAATCGATAAGAACGGCACATCTTAACGAATATTGCACGTAGGACACAAGCTTTATCTTGAATTCCCTTTCATTGTTTATTATAAAAAAAATTTTTTGATATGCTCATTTCTTTATTTATTTAAAAACCAAACAAAGAAAAAAACAATACATACTTGTTTTTTGAGCGTATTTAAATTTATTTTATATATAAAAAAACAAAAACAAAACATTATTTTTCCGATCCCTTTTACGCTGTTTACAAGTGTATTAGTTTATTTTTTTACCACTCATCTTGTGTCCTTACGCAAGTACAAATGCGTTTTCTACATGCTTTCACACGTTCTTTATTTTCTCTTTTTCAGGACGGCTGGAAAAGAACGACAAAGTTTCTCAAGGAGCTGAAATTTTCATTGTACTTTATTTCTTTATTGCTATGTTGTACATTTTGGTCCCTTAGTATAAAGAAAGAAGATGAGACGCTGCTGAACTTAGCCAGCGATCAGAAGAGTGTTTACCAACGACAACGGCCTAAACTTATGGCTGGTCACGTATTAGGAGCATCAACATGTGTTTAAGGGCGTATATCAATGTTTATCGAAAACTTAGCCATACGAAAATTCAAATCCACTTTATCTATTTGAAAACAATTTGTTTTTACTGTAAACCTTTCATTGTAATATGAGCTTCCAATTCGAAGCGATGACGTGTCGAACTCTTTTCGCATTGTCATCTTCGTCAAATTTGTCCCCTCCTATTCACCATTTCTGGTCTGGTTGATTTTATATTTTTATTTCAAAATCTTCTTACAAATTATATGTGTGATCAGATTGTTCCAAATGTATTGTCTCAATGTTCAAACGAAACATATCATACTCGATGAACAGTAAATGTTTAACAGAAAAGAACTGCTTCTTTCGTGCTCTCAAAACTGTTCACACTGAGTATAATTGCTTGACGATCCTGTGAAGAATATGTGTTTCAATATCACGTATAGTCATCACAAATACTATTTGGCTTCTTTCAATCTAATATGAGTATTCACGTAAGAAAACTATTTTTCTGATGTTATAAACTTGTGCTTCACTCTCTATGGAAGAGGGTGCAAGTAAGTAAGTTCGTTAGATATTATCAATTGTACAATTTCTTACTGTTATTGTCTTTATCTGTCCGTTTTCTTTTTGACATTTGCATTATGTATGTGTACTGTTTCATTTGTTATGAACATTACTTCCGAAAATACCGTGTCAAATTTACAACTAACCACGTCCGTGAAGTCTATTATTCTTCTTGTTCACTCGTTTTATGATCACCGTTCCTCTGCTGTGGTTCATTGGATTCAAAAAATGTTTTCTCGTTCAATGCATCAACGTGCAAAAAAGGTGAGTTCTGTCATTTATTCATCATTGTTGACCAGTGGAGTTCAAACCAAGTCTGTCGTGAGATAGGAACTCACTGAAGAAAATGGGTGAATGATGGCTCAACTTCGTGGATAATTTGATGTCAGATATCAACACCGTTGGATGCCAGCTCAGTGCTCTATGAGTTACGGGTTCTGGCTCGGGACCGGGAGGTTCGTTTTATTTCAAAATGTTCTTACAAACTCTATGTGTTGTCATATTGTTCGAAATGTATTACCTCAATGATTATTTCCATATGTTATTATCATTGATCGCATGACAATGTTTGTATAATGAATTATTGAACAGCTAAACAAAATAAGTCTTATTCAGTGCCAAGTGTATGTGCCGTTTTGTACTATTTACTAAGATGTTCATTATACGTTCATTGGTTAGTTGATTTCGTTCATCTATATAGGTCGTTTCAGCTGTTCGAATGAATTAATCGAAACAATGCTGAGATTTCCGGACAATGACCCGTCGTCTGTTTATTTATCTTATAAATAACACACGCACAAACATACAAACTCGAATTCACACTCTACCCCTTCTTATCACAAATGCAACATTCAACTGACAAACCAGCACAAACAATCACACAGAATAAACTGATAAAGACTCGCACAGAACAGTGATGTGTGATATCAGTTGAATAATGGTTATCAATAAATATTCGTTCTGTTGCTTTATTTGTATTTGGTCGATCCTTTTTTACATCTGTACATCATAAGACAACACAAAGACTTTGACTGCATATTGAAAGCATATTTCAAGTGATTAAGAAGATGACTCTGTACAAAAAGAAAATATTATCCTCTATGAACAGTATTTGTTTGAACAGAAAACAACGCGTGCTTCTTTCGTCCTCTGAAAACTGTTCACAATGAGTACAGTTTCTTGACAATTCAGTCACGAATATATGTTTCAATATCGGGTATAATCACCAAAACTAATATCTGAATTCTTTCAATCTAATATACGTTGTCATACAAGAAATATTTTTCTTAAAGTAAAATAATGATAAGAACACTGTCTGTTATGTATTAGTGAGATCTGTCTTTTAAAATTGACCGTTTTCTCAATTGTTCAAATATCAATCATTGTGCTTCCGTGTTGTTTACCACCAGATTTTATGTATTCGCTAAATTATATGACATTTTCTTTTGCGTAATGAACGTGATATGAGTTGTCATTATAATGAGGTATGCCGCTCTCTACTTATACGTCCGTATGACTATTCAACACTGACATGTACAAAACTAGAATGAATGAAATTTTCAATTCACATATGAATACTACTTTTCTCAAGACAAATTGTAGTGAAAATGAAACGTTTGGTATTCGATTCATAGAAAGTCTTGAATCAGCTATCAACGAACACTGTAATCATCTACAATTATATTCCAAGTGAGTCTTGTTGAATGAGATTATCTAGATTTCAAGTCTTCCGTTTATCAAACTATGAAATTATCATTTACAATCACGAAACTTTCAGACTCGACTTACTAGTACGTCCCATAATTTTTGACTATTAGACCGTGATCATTAATCTTGTTCACAATGTCCATAACATATATTGTGTTAAGTTCTATATCAATCACTGTGATGGATTAACTCAACATCATTTGACAACAGCAGTTTAGGAAGTGTCAGTTTCTTTAGTTCTTGCTTAAGATCATCATGCTTTGATAAAGAGCCTACAAGTTAGCCCACTTTTGAACGAATATCGATTTATTGCTCATAGACAGTGTCAAATTCACTGTTAATACTGTCGACAGTTTTGATCTTGAGTTAGAACTCATTATAAAGTTAGAGAGTGTGTCAGTCAGCAGCAGATGTGGTATACGTCCACTCCTACTGTTATCTGATTTAAAAGGAGTCGCAGAGCATGGAGTATGGGTTATAACAGAAATGTGATTATCTGAAGAAATAGGGCTTTTCCGTAATCGTTTTTTTGTCAGACGACCGATTTGACATGAAGGGTCAGTTTAAATGTTGTTATTTAGTTATCAACAAGGATTCAGCGATATATATACTTTAAAAGAATACCGTGTGATTGTAACGCAAACTTTAAACGTACCGACTGTTATGTTGAATATTGTTGGCAGTTCGATATCGTGGTTAGGTAGATGGGAGATCAAACACATTTTAAATCATTATTTGGTACTCGAATTCGTCCAGATTTTGCAAGGGAATTGAAAGGAATTTCTCCATCAGGAACGAATCGTAGATGACTATTCATTCGGTCTGCCCGCTATATCTGTCTCAACAACTTCAAATTATTATATTAAGTTAAAATTATCGAAATAATTTGACTGAGTTAGAGAATGTTCGATGCCTGTAGTGTTTCGACAGAAATCGGTGAAACAAGGTTTCATGTTCGTTAATAGAAGTTAGTGCAATGCAGACTCACTTCTGAAGAATTTGAGGATACGACTGATATTCTAGATTTACAACTAGCGACCAGTAGCACTATCTACAATCAGAATCCTTTCGGTCAAACAGAAATTAGAAGTCAGACGAGTAGAGGTAGGAAAGATATATTTGATACGTTACCAATATATCGAGAGGAGTTCGTTATTAACTGACTATTGAAACGTAGGAGCTGTGTCCCACGCCGAGTTGCAACGTCATCTGTACAGATGCATGACCGAAAGCCTTCAGTTAAACGAGTACACTTAAAGAACGTGGTCGGCATCCAATGTCCAACACTTAATTAGCTATTGATTTTAGTGTTTAATTTATAGCTACAGAACACTCTCCACCTAGTGAGATGGTGATGCTCCTTATACGTGACCGGCCATAAGTTTAAGCCCAACGAGTTTGTCGTTAGTAAACACTTTTGTGATCGCTTGCTTCGTTCAGCAGCGTCTCATCTTCTTTCTTTATACTAAGGGACCAAAATGTACAACATAGCAATAAAGAAATAAAGTACAATGAAAATTTCAGCTCCTTGAGAAACTTTGTCGTTCTTTTCCAGCCGTCCTGAAAAAGAGAAAATAAAGAACGTGTGAAAGCATGTAGAAAACGCATTTGTACTTGCGTAAGGACACAAGATGAGTGATAAAAAAATAAACTAATACACTTGTAAACA
Organism: Schistosoma rodhaini; assembly: GCA_944470415.2. Classification (NCBI taxonomy): domain Eukaryota; kingdom Metazoa; phylum Platyhelminthes; class Trematoda; order Strigeidida; family Schistosomatidae; genus Schistosoma; species Schistosoma rodhaini. Next base: position 1,166,631 of record OX104040.1, read on the forward strand.
GCGTAAAAGGGATCGGAAAAATAATGTTTTCTTTTTGTTTTTTTATATATAAAATAAATTTAAATACGCTCAAAAAATAAGTATGTATTGTTTTTTTCTTTGTTTGGATTTAAATAAATAAAGAAATGAGCATATCAAAAAAAATTTTTTATCATAAACAATGAAAGGGAATTCAAGATAAAGCTTGTGTCCTACGTGCAATATTCGTTAAGATGTGCCGTTCTTATCGATTATATAGTACTTGAGTTCGCGTTGAAGAATTTTGAAGGGTCCTTCGTATGCTGATTCGACAGGTCGTCGTCGTGGGTCTCGACGAACGAAGACGTGTGTACTATGTCGTAATTCAGGTTGAACGAAAACATCAGTTGATTGGGGTCGAGTGTGAGCAGTTTTTACTGAACGCATAGAGTTTGTAAGCCTGCTCATATGTGAGTTTAGATCCATGTTCAATGAAGAAGCTGAATGATCCACGAATTCTCCTGGGAGTCGGAGTGTCGTTCCGTAAACCAGTTGAGATGCAGCGTATCCCATTTCAGCTTTCACTGCAGTGCGGATACCCAGCAAGACGAGCGGAAGAGCGTCTGTCCACTGTGAAACGTTCACATCTGATAATCAAGCTTTAAGTTGTTTATGAAAAGGTTCTACCAACCCCTTCGCTTGTGGGTGGTAGGCGGTCGTTCGGAAGCGCGTGATTCCTAATAGTGAGGTCAGACAACGGAAAAGTCCAGATTCGAACTGGCGTCCGCGGTCTGTACTGATCGTGGAAGGGCAGCCGAAATTTGCAACCCATCGTTCGACGAAAGCGCGGGCCACTGTTTCAGCAGTAATGTCCTTAATAGGTACTGCTTCTGGTTATTGAGCAAAACGGTCTACGCATGTTAGGAGATATGAGTATCCGTTTGAGTCGGTCAAAGGTCCTACCAAATTCAGATGCACATGGTCAAAACGAGCGTCAGGGATTTAAAAGAGCCTAAGGGACATTTGTTGAGTCTTATGACCTTAGATTTTTGACAGCTTACACAGGAGCGTGCCCACTCCCTCACGTCTTTATTCATGTCAGGCCAGCAAAATCGTTCGGCTATAAGTTTGACTGTCGCACGAGCACCTGGGTGAGAAAGATTGTGCAACGTATTGAAGACGTTGCGTCGACAATGTTTTCATACTATTGGACGATCCCTACCTGAAGATGTGTCACAGAGTAAGGTTTCCTTACCTGTTCCCATCTCTCGTGGTTGAGAGTCAGATCTCTTAAGTAAAAAGGCATTACGTGAGGATTTTGAACGACTACGGTCACCACGAACACTTAGATATCTTATAAGCAGTTGACATATTTCGGCCATGTCATTCGGGGTCGATTGGGGTTTTTCCTTGATTGAAAAAACCTCGGTCTTATAAAATTCGGTGATTTCCAAGATTTGATCGGCAGATGCAGCTAGTTCGTCTGTGCCATTATTTTGAAATGAAACAAGCACTGCCTGCACCTGTTGAGGGAGTTTAGACAAGAAAAGTTGTCTAAATAGGCCATCATCAAATGTTCGTTGGACGATGACTTCTCTCATTTTAAGCAACATGTCCGTCGCAGAACCATGTTGCAAGTCGATATTGTTAAAGAGTTGGTCCAACCGTAGTCGATCAGTTAGGTCTCCGCTTTTTAAAATCGATAGTTTCGGGAACATCACTAGTAAACATACTAGGTGTTACGTACGTGTTAAACTCGCGCGGTAACACCTTAACTACCGCGAGGAATCGTGTGCGCGAGTCGAATAGGGGGGGAATAGACTTAAACTCAATAACTTCAGGAGAGTGTTCCGCCATAATTATAAAGAGAACTAAAAATGTCTAATAAAACTATATCCGGGAAAAAAAATTCGCGAAAAAAAGTATATCACAATATATCAAATTCAAATAAAGAATAACAATGAATAATAATATTCCAAACTAGAACAGACTCCTAGTATATTGGCTTGGTGTACCAGATCACGTTAGTCTCTCCACTGAGGATGCAACGGGTGTACTAGTTTTACAACTAGCTACTTGTAGTACCTTCTATATTCGATCGTTCTCAGACAGATAGAAATCAGAAATCAGACGAGAAGCGGTAGGAAAGATATATTTTGATACGTTACCAATATATCGAGAGGAGTTCGTTATTAACTTACTATGGAAACGTAGGAGATGTGTCCCTCGCCGAGTTGCAACGTGATCTGGTACGGATGCATGACCGAAAGCCTTCAGTTAAACAAGTCCACTTAAACAACGTGGTCAACATCCAATGTCGAACACTTATTCAGCTATTGATTTTGAGGAATTATGTACAGCTACACTACCATAGTGGTCAGAAAATTATCGAGTTGATTAACTTGTTGTTAGGGATAACCTGATTTGACTGAATTGGAAAAAATGGATTGAATTTCTGTTTCAGGATCAGTAAGCATAAGACTGTTTGAAAATCTGAATGTTTACGTGTTTATCAGTGATAAAGACTGGAGTAGGTTCAGAAAACCAATACCAGCATTCAATATGCAAATTCATTTCAAACATATTTGATTTATATGCATACCAAACATACTGCAACACAACATATAACAGCAAATAACATTTGCACATGATGAAGTCGTTGTGTAGCGGATTTTATGAAAGACTGAAATTAAGGAACTGTAAATAACTTCGGAATAATGAGTCCTATGATTACTGTCAGTCACAATTAAGCTTTGAACAGGTTGGAAACAAATGTCCACAATTCAATTGTTGAGACGTTATGCAATTAGAATGTAAATAATAGTCGCCCACAAATATTTCACAGAATTCGCCTACAATTCAATCCTCAATAGGATATAGCGGTAAGGGACACTGACGAGTTTTGAAGGCTTCATTTATTTTGAATGATTTATCGGTGGTTGCATAAATGCATGATCGAATTCACCTATATTTTATGTTAATTACGTTATTCAGAAAATACTTTTCCAGTCTAATAAACCGAACTTCTTAATGTTGACTATAAAACGAGTGAACAAATAGAATAAGAGCCTGCAATGACGGGGGTTGTTGTGAACTTGACAGAGTATTATCGGAAGGCATGTTATTAGCAAAAGAAACAGTGCACACACATAAGACAAATATCAAAAAGAAAACGGACAGATAAATGCAAAAATGGTAACAAATTGTACAATTGATATTATCTAACGGACTTCATAAACTTGCACACCCTTCCATTGAGGGTGAAGCCAAATTTATAACACATGATCTGCGAACGTGGATAACATATCAGTTATCATGGTTGGACCTAATTCGATTGATGTTTTGCCGAAGCATGTCCATTGACATTCAGCTAAGTGATGCTTAAAAAGCCATTTTGAGCAGCACTGCGCGAAGGCATTCGCCAATATCATTGATAAAATCTGAACTTAGCAACGTGCTTTGGACAATACTTTATATTACGTCGATTCCAACATGGACAGCGTTTGTCAAGAAAGAGTGAATTCTACCTATTTGATGTCGGTGGTTGAGAATGGAATCAAAGCAATTCGGCAGAGTATTTTGGACCCCGTGAAATGACATTTTATTTACAACAAGTTGATGGCTCATCATGTCGAATGTTTTAGAAACGTCAAATATAACTCTTAGACTGCAAATCCTTGGTTACACCGAGGAAAAGGTGATTCAGAGAAGTCTAATTGGTATGTCATATACGATGGATTTTTAAAACAATTACATGTGGAGTACCATTGATGAATTTTTGAGTTGGAAAACAGTAACAGAGTTCATCGTTAACAAATTTTCACAGAATCATGTAGATAACTGGAATATTATCGATGCCCTAACAATTGACCATGTCAGCATTATCTCTCAATTTGTCAAGTGGTAAGATATACTCATTTTTTCCAGCAATAATGTCAAAAACCCGTTACCAAAGAGAGAGTGGGCCACCATATATGAAGACAAAGGTTGACATCCTTTCTACTCCATGAACACATTGAGGTTATTTATAGACTTACTAATTTTTAAGCATGTGAAGTGGATGAATGGTAATGAGTTAGCTGTCACACACATGACTCTTAAAATAATAGATATTGAGGAATGCATTAGCATTCGTAAAAATACCACCACAAAGTTCTGTGATAGTTTTTCAGTATCGTATATAAAAAGAATATTATGCGTGATTACATGGTTTGTCAATATTGTTAGTAACTTCAGCGCATTTGTTGCTATTTGTGAAACTGTCGTGTAATCGTTTAGCCTAAAATAACTCTTCTGTATGGGTTTTGGTTTATTATGATATTTCGCTGATAAATATAATTTGTATGGTTCACTAAACATTTACGTTCGAATTGGTGCTCTGATATATGGACATGAGTTAAGCATCAAATAGAATTTGTCAGCAGCTTCCATGAGACTATTAACTGCGAAAAATTCATCACAATCTCAGAGTGTATTTAGTGAGCACATGAGGTCCCAGTCAGCATGCTTATAACCCTTATATTGGCAGGTTTTTGAATGTGTAGGTTATAAGAGGGATAGATACGTAGAGCATGAGCAACTACCATGTTTCTGTGATAAGTATGAAAGAAGTCTTGCTTCGTAAAACGAGAAATCTCAAGGCTGAAAGCTAAGAAAATCATTTTTTCATCAGGTAGATAAGTTAGTTGAAATTGACTTACCGTACAGGCAGGAAAGGCACCAACTTGTTGGCGTTTGGTTGATGGTACGTAACCTAGTAGTCCAGATTTTCTATAGAGAAAGTCACGCGAAAACGTATATCTTGCAGATTCTGTTAGTTGAACCTATAGGTGGTTACCGTGGGAATGGTGGTGCTCTGTATTGTGTCCAATGTCAGGCCTACTCATACGACAGTTGTGATATCCACCTTGTGCGAGGTTTGAGCGAAGTGTGTCCAAATAACCATCTTCTTTATCATTAGTGTGAAACATGTTCTTGGTGATTATATTTTTCTAAGATTCAGCCATGGTAATACTTCTGGTATCAAATCTGGAACCAGATGGTTCTCTACATACTTTCTTAAAACGAGGTACCGACACTGTTATCTTAATTGTATTATTACGAGCTTTCAAGTTGGAACTAGATATTCGTGTATGGGTTTCGTATGATACACTGAAAGATATCGGATGAATGTCACAATTACATATGTACTAGTTAACTGAGATCACTACAGGCATGAAAGGCAGGTCTGCATTCTTCATTAGTGAGACAAATTGTTGGCTAACATGAATTAGTTGAAACATGCAGGTGAGTTCAACTGCTGAGGTAATGGCATCTGTTGTAACATGAACAACATTTTTTCGATTGATGTACGCTTTTGCGTAAGTCTTTGATCACTGTTTTTATTCGATAATATACGAGCGATCTTAAACTTCGTATCCGATTACATCAGCTGCTCGGCAAATGAAAGTGATGCGAATCTGAACAGCATATGATGATAATATTTAGGTGCTGTTCGTTGAATAGAATAATATCGGATTGTCACAAGGAGTTACAAACCATGGGGTATGGACAAAACCAGAGTTGATATCAACTGAAAGATTGTAGCATTTCTGGTATCAATTTTTTAAACGGTCCACGTTGTTGGCAGTAGATGTTAATCCTTATGCTATTTGTGAGTTATAAAATAAGAAACAATGATATATCGACAAAACAAGAGTTAGTTAATGCTCATTACGCAAAGTTGAGTTAAATGAGTTTGAATCACATGAGGATTATTGAATTCTTTATAAGTGAGGACAAACATACTACATGGCGACATATAGCAGGAGATAACATTTGTACTCCATCAAGCCGTAAACTGGCAGATTTTGTGGGGGACTGCATTAAGGAAACTGGAAGTATCTTAGGAATAGTAATTGGAATGATAATTGTGAGTCATAAAATAGATTGTTATAAGAGGGATACGAATGTCCACAATCTGCTTGTGGACACATTATGCAATAAGAATGTCAATAATATTCGGCAATCAATATTTAACAGAATTTGTACGTAATTAAATCCTCACTGTGTTATAACGGTAAGGGACACTGACCATTATTGAAAGCTTCCTTTAGTTTGCTTAAGTAATCGGTACATGTGGTCACATTTATTGCGAAATTGTATACGAGCACAGCAAGGCAAATTAAATGATAATAAAACGGTTTCATTGCACACATATCTGAAGAAGAGGATGAATCATTGAGTGACATTTAGTCGATCAGCAATTTAGCGAGAGTCTGTCATGTGATCCAGTGATCAGGATAGTACAAAGAAATATGGAGATTGTTGATGTTGAACAAATATTGTGTGATAAGCAAAAAGCATATACATAGTTACCCATAATCGAAATTGGTTGAATGTTAGTTTCCATTCCTTCATAATTTATCTAAATGCATTATTTATTATGATCTGGAAAGCACGATTTGCTGCTTATAAGTATTATGTTGGAGGTGAAATGAAGCCCTGTGCAAGCCGTATACTCCATTATCTTTATAGAATCATATTTTCTACAGTGACGAAAGTCGTTTCTGTTCTGACCAATCGGTGTTATCTGTCAAAGCTTCAAAAAATTAGAACGAATTTCAAATTTGCTCAGGATTCCCTTCAGAATGTCAGTATCCTTGCTTGCCGATGTAGGTATTATTCACATAGAGAAATTGAGTGAAATGTGTTTGAATCATATGTGGAGTATTGGTTTTGTAGCTGTAACTAAATCGCCAAAATCAATAGCTTATAAAGTGTTCGACATTGGATGCTGACCACGTTGTTTAAGTGGACTTGTTTAACTGAGGGCTTTCGGTCATGCATCCGTACTAGATCACGTTGCAACTCGGCGTGGGAAACAGCTTCTACGTTTCAATAGTCAATTAAGAAAAGAACACCTATCGACATATTGGTAACGTATCAAATATATATTTCCTATAGTTTCTCGTCTGACTTCTGATTTCTATTTGACCAAAAGGGTTTCGATTATAAAAGAGGGTACTGGTCTCTAGTTGTATAACTAGAATATCAGACGTATTCTCAGTGGTGAGACTAACGTGATCTGGTACACCAAACCCATATATACTGTGGGTCTGTTCCTCTTTGGAATATTATTATTGAAACAATTAAATGAACGAAGAATTATTCTACTTTATATAACCTCATTTATATTATTCTACATATTACGTAATTTCTGATTTTTAATCCCATTTTTCTATCTCTCACCCCCATGTCAACTATGCATATATTCTAATCATCATTTATCTTACGATTTCATTTCACCTATAAACTGATTCAAGTTAACACATCATATTGGTCATCCCAAAAACATTAACGATTCAATCTTATTTTTATTTTATATGACAAACAACACTCCTTGATTCACATATTACAGTTTCTTAAATTGATGTACTCTGCCTGAAATTTGGCCAATCTTCTTTAATGGATTGTTAATTTATTATTGTAGAACTTGATGAGAAATTATTGAAAAGAATATTCTTCGTTCATATAATTGTGTTTTAATATGATGTGAATTTTTTCCAGCGATTAAAAGATTATTATTGATTGTTATTCTTCATTTGAATTTCACATATTGTGAAGTATTTTGTTCGCGAGTTTTTACCGGATATAATTTAATTTGACATTTTTCGTTCCCTATATTACTATAAGGGAACACACACTCACGGTTTTGAAGTTAAAGTCTTTACCCTCTATTTCGATTCAGTTAACGCCATTTCGGCCAGACAATATCGAGTCCTGGTTCTGCTACGCAGTAGCTGATTTTCGCATGCTCGGAATCACGGACTCGCACACATGATTCTTTGCGGTAGTTAAGGCGTTACCGCACAGTGCTCGTCTCGTTTCAAAACAACGCCATAAACGAGCTGGCTGCATCTGCCGACTGCTTCTTAAAAATCACAAAATCATCTAAGGTCGGGGTCTTTTCAGTCAAAGAAAAACTCCAAACGGCCCCGAATGACGTTACCGAACTATCTCATACACTGACACGATATCTTCGATTTCGTCTTGACCGTAGTCGATCAAACTCCCCACGTAGTAGCGCTTCACGTTAGCGATCTGTCTTTCTACCACGAGAGACAGACAATCCCGATAAGTGGTAGTATCATAACCAGTACGGTAAGTCTTCCAGAAATTGCAGGGAATCCTGCAATTATCCGACCTCAAAATCGAATGACACGAAAACCAGTTAGGGAAACTTCCCAACCGGCACGCGTTAACGGCAACCGTAGCCGGCGAACACAGCCACCTCTTATATGTCACTGATCTGACTACGAAAGTTCACTACTTCGTCGACACCGGCGCAGAAGTTAGCGTTCTTCCCGCGAACTCCAGACTTCACGAGTCTGTTTTCAGCTTACAGGCGGCAAACAGAAAGTCGATCGCTTCTTACGGTTAAAGGTACGTCTACCTTAACGTGGGTTTACGCAAACCCATACACTGGATTTTCGTGGTTGCAGATGTCTCCATGCCAAGCATTGGTATCGACCTGTTACAATACCACAATCCACTCATCGACACACGCTCACGAAGGTTATTAGACGGAAACACTAAGTTATCTGATTGCGTAACTCTTTGTTCTGGTTGCAGGTTATCCCCAGTCACGATTAGGCACACCATAGACCCTCTGCATCAATCAGTACTCGACAAATACTCCTGGATATACCAACCGCAATCGAAGTTGCTTTGTGTAACCAGCAATGTTACACATCACATCTCGACTACAGGACCACCTGAATTTTCGAAAGCCCGACGACTCGCTCCCGAATAGCTCAGGTTAGCCAAAAACGAATTCGACCATATGATAGACTTAGGGATAATTCGACCGTCAAATAGTCCATGGTCATCCCCATTGCACATGGTCCCTAAAATGGACAGCAACGATTGTCGGCTAACTGGTGATTATCGGCGTCTGAACGCTAAAACCATTCCCGATCGTCACCCGTTGCCTTACATTCACGATTTGGCAGCTACAATGTAAAGTACAACTGTCTTTTCAGAAATTGATTTAGTTAAGGCCTATAACCAAATACTGATGGCACCTGACGACATTCCTAAAACCGCCATCATCACCCCTTTTGGTCTCTACGAATTAATACGAATGCCTTTCGGTTCAAGAAATACGGCTGAAATCTTCAAAAAGTTTATAGACAACGTCTTCCGAATTTTCAACTTCGTACATGTATATGTTGTTGACTGTCTAATAGCAAGTCCGGACAGAGAATCACATTTCAAGTATCTGAACATTGTTTTCGATCGACTCCAAGGGCATGGCATTTCTGTAAACATTCAGAAATGCCAAATCGGAACTAACTGCTTAGACTTCTTAGGACACACCATTGATGCCCAAGGCATCCAACCCCTTCCAAGCAAAGTGGCGGCCATTCTGGATTACCAAGAACTGACCACGATCAAGCAGTTACATACTTTTAACGGACTTCTTAGTTTCTACAGACGGTTCATACCTAAATGCGCGTCACTTATGAAACCGTCAACCGACCAGCTTCGTGAAAATGCGAAATCAATTAGTTTAGACGACATATCTCGTAAAGCATTCTCCACAGTTTAGGAACACATCGCTTTAGCAACCCTGCTTGCTCATCAGGACACTCAAGAGCCCATTAGTTTCGCCGTAGACGAATCCGACTCAGTAATAGGAGGAGTCATACAACAATGGGTTGACAACTCGTGGCAACCTTTAAGAATTTTCTCGAGACGGTTGCTAGACGCGGAAACTAGATACAGCACGTTCGGTAGGGAACTCCTAGCTATGTATTGCGCTGTACGGCATTTTCAACATTCCATCGAAGGAAGAGAATTCACACTTTTTACCGATCACAAACCTCTTACTTTCTCCTAAAGTTCATCTTCAGACAAGTACTTACCGCGAGAGTCTCGACAATTCGACTTCATTTCGCAGTTTACTTCAGACATACAACACATTTCTGAAGTAAACAATGTAGTCGCATACGCTTTGTCTCGAATAAGTTCTTTAAACAGTTCCCAAGGAATCGACCTTCTCAAACTCGCTCAGCTTCAAAAAGAAGACATTTACCTTCAGCATGAGTTATCCTTAGACTAAGTATTAGGCAGATAGGAACAGGTAAGGAAACCTTACTCTGTGACACATCATCAGGTAGGGATCGTCCAATAGTATGAAAACATTGTCGACGCAACGTCTTCAATACTTTGCACAATCTTTCTCACCCAGGTGCTCGTGCGACAGTCAAACTTATAGCCGAACGATTTTGCTGGCCTGACATGAACAAAGACGTGAGGGAGTGGGCACGCTCCTGTGTATGCTGTCAAAAATCTAAAGTCATAAGACTCAACAAATGTCCCTTAGGCTCTTTTAAATCCTCTTTTAAATATTAGTTTTGGTGATTATACCCGATATTGAAACATATATTCGTGACTGAATTGTCAAGAAACTGTACTCATTCTGAGCACTTTTGAGAGGACGAAAGAAGCACGCGTTGTTTTCTTTTCAAACAAATACTGTTCATAGAGGATAATATTTTCTTTTTCGACAGAGTTATCTTCTTAATCACTTGAAATATGGTTTTAATATGCAGTCAAAGTTTTTGTGTTGTCTTATGATGTACAAATGTGCAAAAGATCGACCAAATACAAATAAAGCAACAGAACGAATATTCATTGATATCACACATCACTATTCTGTGCGAGTCTTCATCAGTTCATTCTGTGTGATGGTTTGTGCTGGTTTGTCAGTTAAATGTTGCATTTGTAATAAGAACGGGTAGAGTGTGAATTCGAGTTCGTATGTTTGTGCGTGCGTTATTTATATGATAAATAAGCGGACGACGTTTCATTGTGCGGATATCTCAGCATGGTTTCGACTAATTCAGTCGAACAGCTGAAACGACCTATATAGATGAGCGAAATCAACTAACGAATGAGCGTATAATGAACATCTTAGTAAATAGTACAAAAGGGCACATACACTTGGCACTGAATAAGATTTATTTTGTTTAGCTCTTCAATAATTCATTATACAAGCATTTTCATGCGATCAATGATAATAACATATAGAAATAATCATTGAGGTAATACATTTCGAACAATATGACAACACGTATAGTTTGTAAGAACATTTGGAAATAAAACGAACCTCCCGGTCCCGAGCCAGAACCCGTAACTCATAGAGCACTGAGCTGGCATCCAACGGTGTTGATGTCTGACATCAAATAATCCACGAAGTTGAGCCATCATTCACCAATTTTCTTCAGTGAGTTCCTATCTCACGACAGACGTGGTTTGACCTCCACTGGTCAACAATGATGAATAAACGACCGAACTCAACTTTTTGTACGTTGATGCAGTGAACAAGAAAAATTTTTTGAATCCAATGTTGGTACACAAGATAATATTGAAGATTGAAGAAACAAGAAGACAGCAATCAACACCAGCCGAACAATAGCAAAAAAAGCCAAGCCGAATACACAAACGTTGGATTTACTACAAATACATTCGCTGAGATTTTACAAATATATTATTCTTATTCAAAGAATTTCATCTTTTTTGAGAATTTTCTTTAGAATGTAAGCGAGGTCTCGTGACGTAGTAGTTAATTTTCACACAGCAAATTTGAGTGAAATGAATTTGAACCACATGAAGAGACGTAGTTTCTCCAGAAGTGGGGCTACACTTCACTAACCTGTAACAACCACCATGAAACCCAACTTCACCGATTACTGTCGACAGACTACAGACACCAAACATTCTCTTACTCAATCGAAATATCTCCTCATTAATATCAACATAATATATGCATTTGAAGTTGTTGATTCAGCCATAGCGGGAAGACTAAATAAATATTCATCTTCGAATCCTCAATGACTAGAAAATCCATTTCAATTCCGTTGCAAAAGTGATACGAAATTGAAAATCAAAGGATAATTATTAACGTGCTCGATCTCCAATAAAATCTGATGACGTCAACCTAATCACGATATCGACCTGTCTTCAATATATTCAATACATTAGGCGTTACGTTTGAAGCCTGCGTTACGATTGCACGTTATTCATTTTTTAAAGCGTGTTATATCGTAGAGCCGTAATTTATAACTCAATAAAAACAATAAAATTAGCACCTTAAGTGAAATGGATTGACGGAAAAATAAACAAGCCGAGCAAAGTCCTATTTATTCAAATAATAACAATTACGTTGTAACCTTTAACTCATGCTCTACAACTTTTGAATCAGATAGTAGTGGTAGTGGACGTATACCACACCTGCTGCTGGATGACTTTGTCTCCACTTTAATAATGAGTTATGACTCAACATTAAAAAAGTATCGATAATATTTGGATTGAATAAAACAGTATGTATAAGCACTTAGGCGACATGATTTCTAAAGTGGTGTCACTTGCGGACTCTTTATTAAAGCACGATGATATTGAGCAAAAAGCAAAGGCACTATCCCTCCTTAAACTGCTGTTGTCAAAGAATGTGGTAACTGTGGAACTTTGAGAAACGATCAAGGTAGGATATCTTATCAATTTTATCGCTAGTGAAGTATCTAAACGAACAATCTTTTGAAATAATGTGATGCTCTATAATATACCTGAAAACGTCGCCAATCAATGATAATAACATATAGAAATAATCATTGAGGTAATACATTTCGAACAATATGACAACACGTATAGTTTGTAAGAACATTTTGAAATAAAACGAACCTCCCGGTCCCGAGCCAGAACCCGTAACTCATAGAGCACTGAGCTGGCATCCAACGGTGTTGATGTCTGACATCAAATTATCCACGAAGTTGAGCCATCATTCACCCATTTTCTTCAGTGAGTTCCTATCTCACGACAGACGTGGTTTGACCTCCACTGGTCAACAATGATGAATAAACGACCGAACTCAACTTTTTGTACGTTGATGCAGTGAACAAGAAAAATTTTTTGAATCCAATGAACCACAGCAGCGGAATGGTGATCATAAAACGAGTGAACAAGAAGAATAAGAATAACAAATGAAACAGTACACATACATAATGCAAATGTCAAAAAGAAAACGGACAGATAAAGGCAATAACAGTAAGAAATTGTACAATTGATAATATCTGACGAACTTACTTACTTGCACCCTCTTCCATAGAGAGTGAAGCACAAGTTTATAACATCAGAAAAATAGTTTTCTTACGTGAATACTCATATTAGATTGAAAGAAGCCAAATAGTATTTGTGATGACTATACGTGATATTGAAACACATATTCTTCACAGGATCGTCAAGCAATTATACTCAGTGTGAACAGTTTTGAGAGGACGAAAGAAGCAGTTCTTTTCTGTTAAACATTTACTGTTCATCGAGTATGATATGTTTCGTTTGAACATTGAGACAATACATTTGGAACAATCTGATCACACATATCATTTGTAAGAAGATTTTGGAATAGAAATATAAAATCAACCAGACCAGAAATGGTGAATAGGAGGGGACAAATTTGACAAAGTTGATAATGCGAAAAGAGTTCGACACCTCATCGCTTCGAATTGGAAGCTCTTTTGAAAATGTTTCCTATTAGTAAAAAAAAGTATCATAACTCTGTAATTCTCTCATTTGCTCAGATCTCCATTTTATGGTATCTTGATGAGATATCCTTCTTTTCACTCTGTTGACAATTTATGTTTATCACAAATCTTCTTGAATAGAAATTGAGGCATGTTAGCAGTTACTGCAATGTCTGACCTCAGTGCTTCATCATAACCATCTTCAAAATCATTATCAGCATCAGCTAACTGAAATTCATTGTGTAGGTCATGTTCATATTTCCAAAACTTATGTGAACACTTCTGCATTTATTGCATTTATTCCTCATTTATTCTACCGATCAATATCCCGTATGACGTAACTTTCTTTGCAGATTATTCTACTGTTCTACTTCATGTTTGACACAATTGCTTTCCAATTTCCATCAATGATGCAAACGAAATTCAATACCAGTCTGATACAAATTTATTTGAAAGATGGATTTTATTGAAAAATGTGATTGCCATGTCTCTAGGATTATTTGGCAATGGATTGATTATGTGAGTACACCAATAGATTACTCGGCATCAGCAAACTATATGTTTATCAAGTACCCAGTTGTGAATGGATTCTATCATTTTAGTCAGAATAATCGAATTGAATAAGTTCTTGTGTGGAATATCGCGATTCGACCGAATCAGAATAACATAGAATGGACTTCTGTTTGAGGATCAGTAAGCATAAGACTGTTCTTATTTGTGAATGTTATTGTGTTTATCAGTGAGAAAGACTGGAGTAGGTTGCGAACGACACAACATCTTCCGATATGCAAATCATTCATTTCCAACATATCTGATTTATATGCAAGGCAAACAGACCGCATTACATTGTATATCAGGAAATCACATTTGTACATGGTCGAGCCGTAAAGCTGTCATGATTGTGGACCACTGCAATTAAGAAAGTGTAAATAACTTAGAATCGTGAATCTTAAGACAATTGTAAGTAACAATGAAGCTTCTCACAAGAAGTATACAAAAGTCTACAGTCCAGTTTTTGAGACATTATGAACTGAGAATGTAAATAATATTCTCCCATCAATATTTCACAGAATTTGATTATAATTTAATCTTCATCAGGATATAACGGTAAGGGACAATGACCACTTTTGAAGTCTTCATTTACTTTGGTTGACTAATCGACAGATGAATAAATGCATAACCGGATTCACCTATATTTTACGTTAAAGTGGTTAACCAGAAAATGTTTTCCAGTTCGATAAACGGAAGCTGCGAAATGGTGACTATAAAACGAGTGCAAAAGACGAATAAGAGCCTTTACAGACGGGATTTGTTGTAAAATTAACACGGTATTTTGGAAAGGCATTTTAATAGTAGAAGAAACAATGCACACACATAGTGCAAATGTCCAAAAGAAAAGATACAGATGAAAGCAATGAAAAGAACAAATTGTACAATTCATAATATAGAATGGACCTACTGAATTGCACTCTCATCCATAGTGGGTGCGTAAAGAAAGTTTACCATAATCGAAATCGGTTGTATGTTGGTTTCTATACTTTCATAATTTATCTAGCTTGCACTGATTAACATAATCTCGATAGCACCATGTGCTGCTGATAAGCTTTATGTTGGAGGTGGAATGCAGGCTTAAGCAAGCCGTATACTCAATTATCTTCACAGATTGATAAATTGAAGATTTGAAATCTAGGTAATTGTAATCGACATGCATTACTAGACTTATTCGTAATAATATTGTAGACGATTTCTGTGTTTATTCTTAACTGAATCAAGACCGTCTGTGGATTGATGAACAAACTATCTGCTTTCACTTCATTTTGTCAAATAGTATTTTTAATGATTATACGCGATTTTCAAACACATATTGGTGAATGAATCTTCAAGTAACTGTACTCAGTTTGAACAGTTTTGAGATGATGTAAGTAGCACGCGTTCCGCTCCGTCATAACACATACTGTTCATCGATGATAATATGTTCCTTTTGACCAGAGTTATCTTCTCAATCACTTCAAATAAACTTATGATCTATCAAAGTCCTTGTGTTGTCCAATGATTTTTAGATGTTAAAGATGATTGTTCAGTTAATGGAATCCGAGAATACGAAATACAAACAAGCAACGGAACATATAAACGTTGTTAGGCATTACGAAACTGAAATCGCACTTCACTGTTTCTCTGTTTGACACTGTCAATTAACATAGCTCCAGTGTCATTCTCGGAAAATTTTTTATGCAATATATATAGCTTATCATCGTTTTTGCCTTCAGTGCATATTCTGGCGAATGAATTAACGCGTCTTACCAAGCGTCAGTTGATCATTGAGACTGTACCGATTAGGTTCTTGTTACAGTAAGCAGCACGGAATACGGCAGAATTGAATGCTTTTTAAGGATACCAATATTCTGTTCTCTGAAATCTACGACGCCATGTTTCCTTTGAATTCAATATTTTGTCGTCCAACATTCCCATTCTGCATCATATTTTAATCAACTTGATTTCCTGATTTCAGATAGCAGTCAATAATTGAGATGGTTCTGTAGCTTGTTTCCCATACAGTTTGTTTAATTATATCAAGTTCATCATCACCATTTTTGTCATCACTGCATATTTGTCTGGCTTTTGAGGATGTAGATTAGATTGAATTACTTTCCGTACCTGAAGCAACCGAATCCGCAAAGTCAACTTTAGTCCGTTTCTTACTCTACCTTTGAGACCCTCTTCGATGAGTTTTATTATCTTTAGATAATTTTGTAAAACTACTCTGTTCCATCACAGATCACTATAGCATCATCTATATTTGCATTTTTACAGCTTCAACCGGAAGCTATACGATTAAAAATATGTGAACGAAATTGATGGTTATTATTAGGAAATCGCCTTTCAGGTTTTGGTGAAACATTAGAAGTCTATTTATTGTCATTTTACCGATGACTTCAAGAGGTTCACCAAACACCTTGTCGACTGCTCTCTGTAATACTCACAATACAGCAAACACTTTTTTTTTAAAGCTTGTCAAAGGATTATGAAGAAGATTAGAGAATAAGAGGTTATATACATGACCTGGCAAAATGTAAGATCTGATGTCGCATAACCTTAAAAGCATGTAGCCTCATTATGTTGTGAAACATAATTCATACTTACAACACATTTACTAATAACAATATGCGAAATAGACATGAAGGTATAAGGAGACACTTCACTGAATGTTTCATGATCCGAATCATAATGTTCTCAAGCAGATTAACTGATCTACACTATCACATGCACAGATAACTTTTCCTTTCGTAATTAGATATTGGTCAACCACATTGAATTGACAATGCACCACTGAAAACAATTTTGATGTTGAAGAATTCACGAGATTACCCGAACAGTCTTATTATTTGACAACAAACAGTGATTGTCAAGGTAACAACATTTTGATTAGTGTTCATATCTGTCGAAAGTAAAACAATACACATCTACTCTGTCAGGAGGAAAACTAATTTTAAATATCACGCAAAAACAAACATTCCTGACTTATTTCACCTAAATTATTATTCAGTTATGAATGTGTAGAATTTTATTCATTTGCCAGTATTCAATGTTTAGTGTAAGTTAAGTACGCACTTGACATCATCTTATCACTGAGATTTTGTTTTATATTTGAACACAGATGTTATAAAGTACAAGCTCAACTGATGTGAGGGAATAGATCATTGAAACACGCACATGAAACTCAGTCTTCTATTTGAGTATTGACAAACATTTAAGTTTTCAGATACAACTCAATCTAAGAAAATGAACACAAGTTGTTCTATTTCAATATACTCAATAGGAAAATCATTATCTTTATTCATCTGGACATCTGTTGACAGTCAGTGTTATAATGTGGTATACAAATAAAATGGGTATGACATTGTTCAGAAGTTACAATTTTATAGAAAAAACGACAGTGGAATCGTTTAACAAAATATGCTTATTGTAGCAAAACCCATGTGTAAAAGAGTATTTGTTACCATTCAATCAAAACAGTTTGTGCTACTTTGATTTTAACCGATCAAATCAAAACAACTCATGGTTGACGAATAATCAATACATTATTACAGACAACAAACTGTTTGTTCGTAAACATATGAGCACACATTCTGGACTAAAATTTAACCAATCACTCATTTCAGAATATCGTCTATCGCATCGATTAGATGTTTCATCCACAGGGGTCAGGAATTTCAACGAACAGTGAATAATTTTCAGCTCATGATCTCAATAGCCAGAAGCATATTGGTTAACGATGACGCCATATACCTCCATGATTGGTTTACAATGAACATCTGATTTTATTAAATTCAATCTTTCTATTGGTCACTTTGAATCATGGAATCAGAAGGGAACAACCAAACACTTCAAAAGTCTATATAAACCTGACAAATTCTATAATAATTTGATTTATAACTTGACACGATAAGATGAGGTAAGTGTTGAATGAACATACGAATTCAAATTGGAATTCGACTCCATGAGATGCCGTTGATTTGTTCATCCTGATCATTTTACATATAACTTTTCGCCTAGTCTATGGATACAAATTTATCTTATATTTCTTTGGCATTACAAACGTTTCAACTGCAATGACATTTGCAAAACCTCTGATTTCAGTCCTTATGAGATTGTCATTAATGAGAATGATACTTATCGATATGTATGTAATCTGATACATTCTAATACACACATTCCAGTCTCTTCATTATAAATACTCAATGAGGATTCAACGTTATCAATCTCAACCAGTTTCCAGTGACCGTTTTAAAAACAGGATAAGTTATATATACGTGAGTTGAATACACTTTATAATAAAGATATTTTTCCATATGTTTGCATCATTGTAGTATGGTAAACCCCAATTCTCGTGTCGTTATTACGGTATTCACGTTGAACAAATTGATATTTACAAATATCGTAAGTTATAAACTTTCTTGTAAGTCAAATCATTAATGCGTTTTGTTGATCCAATTTATGTTAATGAATCAAAGTTCATACCATTTTCTCCAGTGAACCAGTTTCGTGCTACTTGTAACATGCAAAACTTCTTTGAATGTTTTTTTTCATTGTTCAACATGGTAATGGTTTGACTCTGTATAGCAAACCAAATACAGATCAGTTTTATTATTTAAAATTGTTTATTCATTCATTACAAATTTATCAATGATGTGGCTTGTTTTCATTCAATAGATGGAGAAAATGTATTTGAATTTGGAGGGTCCTACATTGGAACTATTTATAATTACATAAAAAACTATAAGAAACCTGAATCTAGAGTTTTGGATGAGAGTGAGTTCTTATATTATTCAGATATTCTTTGTTTTGATCACTTTTCTCACATATATTTTTTGTATAAAAGCTACAGTATTTATCTTGATGATTACAGGAGAGGTAACCAATGAAAAGTGATTAATGTGTTTGATTTGTTTTTGCAACAGAACATGTGTGTATCGCAGCGAGTGTTGAATGCTGTAAACTGAAACCGTTAAATTGAACAGAGACTTACCTGAAATTATACACTTTCATCAAGTAGAAATGATAAACCATGTGATGTTATTGCGAAAGTGTCAATTACCGACCGTCCAGTCTATGAAAACTACAAAACAGGGGATATCTCATCTACACGATACTTCATGGTAGACTGAGTGAATAAAAGTGATCACTTGTGCAATAGTAAGCTATGTTGTGAGAGAAGGCAGTTTGGATTATTGAAGCCTATGAATTATCAAGTTATATTTGAAGTCCTCCAGTCCTTCAATAGCACTTACTTGATTCTTGAATGTTTAATGTCTCGGAGTTGCTGTGTGTTATTATTCGATTATTCAAGAATATTTTTGTGATCGTATTTGTACAATTATGCATTTCGAATCCATGCACTTCATGAAACAGCTGACCAATGAACGTGCTTGAACAGTCGGCTAGTACCAGATGATTTACTCATACCAGAACACTTAAAACATCAATTTGATATTCATATATTTCGGTCAAACGTAGGAATTGATGAATAACGATGTCCAAATAACACTTTATTGTTGTATTGTCGAATACCTATAAAACGTCTATTATTCAGTCAGAAGCTTCTAGAAGAAATTTTAAAGAAGTGAAATATTCTTCTCAGTTCATTGTGTTGAAAAGTTCATCATATTTTTGAATTGATAATATTCTTTGGACCTTTCTCATGAGAGATGATTTAGCATTCAACTACTTCGGTTTATTTAAACCTGTAAATGGATACGACAACTTGTATAAGTCGGAAGTCCGTGTTAAAAAGTATATTTATTGAAATAGATAGATAATCATAATTCAGATAATTAAACATCCCTTTTGATTTTCATTATTTCAGAGGAATTATTAGGAGTCTAGAGGAATTCTTCGATAAAGATTAATGGTTCAGGTGAGTAAACATTGATCGCTCGTTCGGTCACACGCGTGAAACTTTTACACTTACATCTTCACTACCTGTGATTACTCATAATTTGCTTGTTCATTTTAAACAATTCCTACCTTCAAAAATACTAACAAAAGAATGAAGGTGCTTCTATTCTGGCAAACGATGGTAGAATTGAATGTGAAATTCACTCACTAATTGAGTGCATCTATTCAAACATTGGGAACAGTTGAAATGAACTGTGAATGACTGGATTTGACAGGCAATCAATTAGTTATGCTGGATATTTAAAGTCACAATCTCACTCTTCTTGTTAGAAAATGAAATCAGAGATTTATTATCATTTCACGTTTAAGTGGAAATGGATAAACAGTCTGTGTTCCAAAGTAAATGAATTGTGTTCTACTCTGGTGACAAAGCCATTGCTGCACACATTATATTCAACTAAACATCCTTTCATCACATAGTCCTTCCTAAATATTGAGTTGCAAACTGGGAATTTGTTATCTAAAGCTATTCGTTTCTCATTTACAACAAATGGACACTGAAGTCAGAATCAGTTAACCGATAGAAATCTTTTTATATATACCACTAATTTATTTCTCAAGTTCAATATGTTGACAAACACTCCTAATATCATGTCACGCGTACGGAGTGTCCATTGTTTCAAAATGAATTATTTAGGATATTGCGCGAATGTTATTACATCTCTGGCAATCAGACACCTGATGGTAAAGTAGACGATTTATTGCTTCGATAATAGTAATACAACTTCAGAATCTAGGCATTTGACATTTGTTAGAAAGGTATTCATGTCCGTCTCATTTCAATGACGTTCACTTCAATGTATTGATTACCAATCCATCTGAAGGAGGCATTTCAAAAAACACAGTTAATATCCACTGAAATCTGTTCAAAGTGTTACATCAAACAATAACTTGCCCATCGTTTAAATTCTCAATCCTGAATATCAATATTCTTCTTACTGTAGAGGTTACAGCCACAATGACGAGTTTAATACACCCAAATGGGAAGGTGTCGTTCTATTATGATAACGTGAGTTGTATAATTTAGTGAAAATGTGATATTGTTTCAAGTAATTCACATCATTCTACTATTTCATGTTGTTCAATATTGTCAAATGAATCTAGTTACACTGAACACGACATTGTGTAATAGGCAAACGGACTAGTTGACACTATTATCAATCCTCTAGTGACACTAATGGAGAAAGTAGTAGGAACAGTGAATAATCAGAAGTAAAGTTATTTCAGAAGAAACAATAACCTCTTCGTGCCAAATAGTAACTGGTTGTGAACGTTTGCCTACTATACGGAAAGAGTCATATTCTGTTGAGTTTTTTTCATGTAGTAACTTTCGGCTGTTCAGAATGTTCACTGTGGAATACCCTGGAATATCCTGTCAAACATTCACAATCTCATTTCATTTCAATAGACAGTGATATTCATCTCACAAGTTATCGCCACATATCATGGTGGAGAGATAGTTCATAACACTTGACCGAAGTTGACAAGAATATCTATACAGATTGGATGGAACATTCATGGAAAATAAACTGAGAATATCAGTATGCCTAGTGTGAGTGCGATTAGTTGGCTCTGAACGAGATGATCTAAATGATGATACATTTCTCCAGTAATTATTCGATTTCATATAAACGATTGTGTTGTTGTAGATCTTGTCTCAGACATTCAAACATCTTTTTTCAGATTCCTAAGGAAATTGAGGAAAGTAGGTTGCAATCCGAAATCTATGGATTAATACGTTGTGAAGATGGTAAGAAATATTTCAGCGAACTATTACTATTTTATTGTCAGCTTTATTCAATATTATATTTTTGGTACAATATAGAATTTTCAGCATAACGTACTTCAGCAAGTTTCCGTTTCTTACCTCTTCGTCCTTCTTGACTATAAATATTTAGTATAGCCACTTAGAAGATTGCAGCACAGTCAATCGACATCTGGTTAATGTACATTCTTCTCGCTGCATATTGCCTTCTGCAACCGTTACAGCTGAAACTCTTACTCTTTTCAGAAATGCATCTGAATAGGTTGTGCGATTACTAGGCATAAAGATGTATTAGAACAAACAAACTTTTTGAAATATCTTGATGATAGGAACAGGTGGCCCAGATGTTTAAGAAGGAGGAATCTCGTTAACTTTTTGACGTACGGTGACGTACATCATCAATCACCGGTTAGTTCTATATTACGCTCTACTTGCACCCGGTCATGGGCATGTTAATGAAAAAAATCCATGTATCTTATCAGAGAGAGCTTTCTAACAGTGATTATTATTCAGTTGCATCTTGCGTAAAGTCAGTTCGTGGAAATGTCATTTGAGTGTTGTGGCTCATTGTGCAGAATGAAATTGAAATGATTTTCGTGAACACACTGTCCAAATATTTTGAGAACTTCTTACAGTTATGATTACCAGTAGACTCACTCAGATATGGATATATAAATAACTATATCAAACTCAAAATATATCCACTCATGTATTCACACACTCACAGTAATACAATCAAACTTGCAGTCTTCGATCATATCAACACTCAATGTATAAGGAAATGTGTTTTGTATGAAGCAGAAATAATGCAGTGCTAGTTTGGAAATGATATTTCATCTTCGAAATGTTCAATCGTCCTGCTTCACTGAAATAAACATGTGTTGTTGATAGATGTAGCTGAGTTTGAAGAGGAGTTTTGAGTGTACGTGATTAGGTGAGATGCAGTGGTTATGACTGAATGTGAGACGGTTCATCAAATGTTCCGCCAGATGTTCTGCATTGACAGGTTTAAGTGAATTGTTGAGTCATTTACACAATGAAGATAATTGTCATTTTACATTCTTTGGTTCAGTGCTCACATGAGTGATTTGTACTGCAACTGATCAGTCCCTTATTCATATATATGCACGCTGTTAGGATTATCTGGATGTTACTTGAAGTCACAAGCATTGTGCGTGAACATGGAATGGAGGAATAGCAGTGGAATCAAATACGGTTTCTCAACATCAATCCGAAGATTCATTTACAATTCAAAAATCATTTAAAGCGTTATACAGTTTCACAAGTCATTGAGTAGATGGACTGACTGGATAAGTGGATAACCGAATGTAAATGGAAATGAATGGTGCTGGTTTTCAGTCCCTGATGTTCCAAATAACATGAAACGCGCGTCTGAGGTTGATATACCAATCACCATTGTTCCTTGATTTGTAGATTTGAATTTTGTCTCCGTGTAATATGCATTGTGAAATAATATGTAAGGGGATGAACGCATCTCCTCCAGACGTTCAGCTGATTTCATCGTTAAATAACTCAGAAACGTAACTATTTCATTTTTAATTCAACGGTTCGTTTTCAAAAATCGAAGCGATGTAAAAGATAGATGTTTTAGGACAGTCATCACTGTGTACGTAATGAAAAATACCACAGATCCTTTATTTGCCCTCTAATTAAGTGAAGCAATTAAAATGGTTTCGCTTCAAAAAGAAGTCAAAGTTCTTAATCTTTTTTTTCAATTTGTCACACACGTCCTCACAAAACATGAGATATCTGTCTCAAATGACGTTCAACGTACTATTTATAACTACTCGTTGATTCGTTGTTGATTATTAAGAATGAATAACTACCGGTTTTCAACAACATTAAAGTTTTCACCTTGATGAAGTTAACTTAAACATAACGTCACAAAATGAATGATGGAATGTTTTTGGTTTCGAAAAATATAAGGTGTCAGTAAGCGACTGTGCATTGACAAGAAAGTGTTCGTTATTATTTTGATATATGTGATGTAGATCTTTTCTGAAGCATTGAAGTTGTCGTTGACGATTGGAAGAACGATGTTGCTTTTCCTTTGTTGTTAAAATGAATCAACACAGTTCAATGTAAATTTTGTGTCTATCAACAATCAAGTTTATGGGACTTAACTCATTCACGAAAACGATTACATGGAAAGAAAGTTACGACATATAAGTACATGCTTCCTTTTCGTGAATAGAATAAACAATGAACGAAAGCATAGCCCAACATCAAAGTTTCAAAGCCAATTATGTTTTCAGCTCGGTGAATAAACCGTAATTTCGAAAGTCGTAAATGTAATCGTAGATGTATTTCAATGGTAACAATATAACGAAGAAACCAGGTAAAGTGAAGAAGCGTAAACAGTTAGAAAGTTGTGTATCAAATTAGGAGACTTAGTGAAAGTTTGTAGACTACCATTGTTTAATCTCGGAACAATGATTTATGATACTCTGTAGAAAAAAAATGTAACCTCAATCGATTGCTTCAGTGAAGCTGTACCTTATAAGGCTTTTGCTTTTCGTTCGGAATGTCATTAGATATGACATCCAGAATACATATTTCATCACACAGAGGGGTCGTGTTTACTGAGCACACTGATTGTCATATCGCTAATTGATATCCTGAATGATTTGCGAATTCGAATTCTGCAACTATGTATGAGAATCTCTTGTGACATCATTACTGATAATGATTCATGATTCTCTATTAAAAATTAAGTCACTTCAATAAGTCGCTTCAATTATAACGTCAATTATAAAGCTATTGATTCACATTTTGTTTGTGTTTAGATTTGACAGTTAGAACACGTGATTCATTATATCATTGAGTCGTCAACTAGCTGTAGGATAGTGTATGCTCAGCATATAGATTGTCACATCGCTAATAGATATCCTGAACGATTTTACGAATGCAAATTCTGCAACGTTTTGTTGAATTCTCTTGTGTCAACATTACTGAGAATAGCGTATGATGAATTATGAAGTGAAACAATAATGTTTGACGTTTAGTAAACAATGCTTCTGACTGAATTATGTAAAAGAACTCAGACGTCAACGATTTGAATAGTTTAACGACTATGAAACACAGTGAAACAACATTGGGGATCACTGAGGTTAAGGTTAGTGAAAACCTCATGAAAACTACGGAAGAATGACATAACCACTTTTTAAGTATTTGTTATTTCTCAACAACTGATAATTCTATGTTTTTCTTCAGAATATGATTACCGGGACAGCGGCAGAAAATAAGCAAACAGAAGTCATGAACGATACATGAAAAAGTCTTATAAATTGCTTTGAAAACTCTGAAAAAGTTGTCTCAATCCTGCTTTTCATTAAAATACTTCGGAATTTCATTTGTCTTTTTACCAAGTTGGACAGTTTTGTTCATGGCACAATGTAAATGCTTTTGATCGTTTACATGACAGTTAATGTAATTCTTTTTAATGAATAAAAAACATCGTTTTCAACATTTGCGTTATCGCTTTCATATAATCCAAGGTGCATAATATCACAAAAGTTCTACAAATTTTATTCGTAAATGTGTTGCACTACGCATAAGTGATTTTGTGATCATTGCTGTCAATTATGAGTCATGTGTGCGTGTTCATTTTGATGAAGTGATCTGTCGAAACACGTTATCAATACCTAGACAAACACTTCCATATTTCGTTACTTGATCAATGTGAGATGCAAACCAAGATTCCAATAGGTCTGGATGTAGCCGAATAACCGAAGAATAGTTTATACACTCGTGCCCCAATCAAAAGCAAAACAAGGTATTTTGGGCAACACGATTCTACATATATACAAATGTACAAATTCACCTAAACGAATATTATCACCCGGTCATTCAACCATTAATTGATACCAAAATATTCAATCTAAATTACAATAAATAGCAAGGTGATAAGAAATATATGAAAAATTACCAAAAACACCAAAAAGGTAATTGTTATTCCATCCCTTCTGAATACATCAAGTAGACTTCCGCTGAGCAGCTGTTTCATAACACAAAGTGTTTCAAAATCTAGGAAAGTGCTCCAAATTACAACCAAAGATTCACGATCCCAGTCAAAATGAAGCCGCACAATCAAATAGCGAGCAATCAATATGGCAGACGCCGGAATAATAGCAATTAAAACAAACTAGATACATTTCAGTAAGGAACATAGAGACTGAATAAAAAACGATAATAAAACCATAAATCGTAATCACCTAGTAAAATCAAAAGTCAGATTCGGGGATGTTCGGAGATGTATTTGCCAGGCTATCAATATGACGAGAATCGACTAATCTAAACTGGCTAGTGATTGTAGGAGATGTTGAACACGGCATTCCTTCTCGTGAACTTGTGCGGATGCATTACCGAGCGCCTTCAGTTGGGTGAGTCCATTGAAACTAGAATGGTTGGATTATTATGATTAGTCAATTTTGTAGTTTATACCACTTGTTATTCTTTTCATAATTCTAATAGCAATTAGGTAATCATATCAACTGATTGACTGACTATCTGAAATGAAAATTAGTCCATGAATCACCAAACATCACCGCTGAAACGTTATTCGCTCTCCTGTAAAAAATGGCTTTATGGATGACGCATTAAATAACTCGCATTTGCTCAAACCATGACCTGTGTGTCTACAAAATTTTAAGCTGCTTTACGTCATTTTTCTCTCCAAGCAGAAGCGTATGCGAATATATAAAGAAGGTGTAATGTTTGATTCATTTCAACTGTCATATGTAGTTCATTGTAGAAGCGTATTGCAGATCATCTGTTTCATAGAACAAAACAACCACCCTGTATTTTCTTGTTTCATGATGTTCAATAATCAGCGTCAACAATTTGCACAATAAACAACGTAATTGGAGAGAATTCGTTCCATCTATAATTTCACTAAATATTCATCATTATGTTGCCGACAAGTTTCGATAAACATAAGCCATATCGCCTACTAACTATTATAGTCAATTAACCGGTGCAATTAACAAGTGAGGTGCGGCAATGGGTAGACGATGTCTCGAATAATGGACTTCAGTTAGTTGATTTATTGAACCAAAATATAATTGATTTCTCTATTTTAAATTCTGAACATTAGATATAGATAATAATTACCATTTGTGACCTCATAGAAACATGCAGCTTTCATCGTCACTGTGAATGACTTATTGATCACAAATCACAGTAGATTCATTGCAAAGCTCGACCATCGTAACTTTCCAAGATAGTTTCATTAGCCCGTTATCTTGATTTGTATGGCAAGCCAAAATTCGTTGACACTTGTTTTGTCATCCTCTTTACGCGCTTTCCCTGTACAAAAAATCCCACTTCTGTTCACTACATAGCAGTTTGGAGTATTTTCAAACGTTTTCAAAAGACTCGTTTTGTATATAGAATGATTTAGTGTTATAACAAATAATCTATCTTATTTAGCTATAAACATTGTCTGAGGTTTTATTTCTTGGTTCCAATTTACAGCACTATTTCTTCAAATGTTACCTATGTGGTCGCTTTCTACATGCTTCATATGAGAGACTACTTCATCTGTGATAAGACATTTAAATTCATTTCCCATAGTCGTTGATGTTCTCTCATTTTGACACACACGTCTCGTGTTTTCTCATTTATAATACAATTGTTTGTCTAAATAAGTAAGATATTAAACACAAATTTGTACAAACGACATGTGGAATACCAACAAAAATTACTACTGCTTCCAGTTCATTCTTTTCTACTGAATTACAGAAATATCATAACTGAACACTGATTCTAGTGAAAAGAATTTTTTTAATAGTTCATTTGAGGATTGTACAGGTCACTTCAATATCTTCCACACAGTTGAAAATTAAACACTTTGAAAAAACACTTGTTCAATGTTACTTTGGACAGTAATTGCTATTGATTTATTCAACTTGCTGAAATATCAGTTTGTTGTGAAGCAGACATCGAGATAAAGAATATCATTTGATATTCGTTGAAGCGATCTTCAAAGTTTTTCGCAATAAACATGAAAAGCTCAGGAAACATTACAAAGCATTTCATCCAGTCAGCGTGTGATTGAAAGTTCTACCGGAAATATCAGAAAAATAATTTACTAATTACTACACTGCCTGTGTGTTAAGTAGTATTCTACAATTTTAAGCGTTCAATCTGCAAGACTTATCATTGCTGATTGCGACGAATACAACGAATATATTTCATTGGAGAAACTACACGCTTTTGTGGAGCGTCAAAGAAAGTAGTTTATGAAGTCGCAGATTAGAATCATGGAAGCCATCATACAGAAAATATGCCAGTGCAAAGAAGACCCATTTTCTGGTGAATTACAAGAATCACATACTGATTTAGTCAATAATGCAATCCATGAATTTGTTTTGATGGGGTAGCAGTCCTTACTTATGGCTCTGGATTCAAAGAGTATGACGATTTATTCCGTCTTGCTCTCTGCAGACTAGATGACTCCTCTATAGTCAAAATACTTGTAAGAAAACGTGGGATGATAGAACATGAACGCTATACAAACTTTATTCTCTCGAAAAACCCACGAGACATTAATTTTGATGAAACAAATAAAAGCCTGTATCAAATCTTTGAAGTACAGTCGTCTCTATTTAATATCCCTTACCAGTTCTTGAAGATAACAAAAGAAGCAGATGACTGAGTGAAATATGCAGGAATTGTGAACGGAGATTGTGAGAGTTTCAACTTGTCTTCCATCACTAAAAACCAGTTTAAATGCCTTGTAATTTTCTGAAAGTTGTGTTCACACGAGCATGCTGATATCCGAACGCGAATTAAAAGCACGCCTGATTGTTGTCCTAACATAACACTGCAGGACGTAACTACTGAGTATTGAACGTTGTTGGATTTGAAGCATTATACCTCTGTGGAAGAAAACGCTGACAAGTTCCTCGACGTCAATGCTGTCGAAAGAAA
This sequence comes from Schistosoma rodhaini, assembly GCA_944470415.2. NCBI lineage: Eukaryota > Metazoa > Platyhelminthes > Trematoda > Strigeidida > Schistosomatidae > Schistosoma > Schistosoma rodhaini. The sequence continues at coordinate 1,195,329 of OX104040.1, forward strand.
CGTTTGACAAGGTTACAGCAAGCTGAATTATCGTGATCATTAAGGCAAATCATCATCCGTATGCTGTTTAAGTGGTGGCTAGCATTTCAAAGGTTTTGTTTGCAAAACCACAGTGGATTTTTTTGTTAAAATGGAAAAGAATACGTAATTTTTATAGAATAACTCATTCATCATTTGAACAACGAACAACGTGAATATGAAATGAGAAACTATTTTTCAAAGAAAGTTAACTCTGAAAAACCTTATACACAATTTGCAATCAACATTCAACTAAGAATTATATTACAAAATCAATAGTGAGTGATTGGACTTAACGTAAACTTGAACATCTTGCTGCCGCTGAAAGTCATTTCCAGAATGACGAAGTTCTGTGCGAAGTATGAAATAATGGCGATATGAAATTTTAATCAAAATGAAATTTTCATGAACAAGTAGAATAACTAAATTCACCTAGTATTGTTTGTTTGAATGTTCAAATTGATGTTTTAGGACTGCTACTGGTCAGTCTCTTATTGGCATGTGTGCATACTGTGCTTATTAACTGGATATAGCTTTAATTCATGAACATTGTAAGCATACATGGATAATTGCTGGCAGTAATTAGAATAACTTACTAGATAAACCCTAATTTTCTGTCAAAACAGAAGTGTTTCTACCGATTTAAATGTGTCAATTGTAATGCTTTTGATATTGGAGAATCATCTAGCGATATCTTAACTAGAGCCAAAGATTATCTTTGACTCACAAAGGAACTACCTAATAATTCCGTTAAACTGAATATACTTCAGAATATATTGGCAATAGCAGTTCACGGAACTTTCACCAACCACCACATCAATATAAAAAGTATCAAAATACTAAAAAAGGGTTTTCAAATTAGAAAGAAACGAGAGTAGCGTTTTATATAATGCTTTATCCAACTGCTCACAATGGATAAGAATGCTTGAATATCCATCCTACTTCGACTACTTAACCAACCTTCCGTGTTTGATACTATTCACATTTCGAGATATAATCGTACATGCAACTCAAACTCTGCGCATTCTCATCACAACGTTTACACACTTTCACATCTCTGACCCTCTCCATTTAAACACAGATAAATATACATAAATGTTCTAGTGTCGGTTGATACGTTGGGCCAATACATCTAACTACAACTTTTGGACAGACCAATATACTTATCCACAACGAGTTATGAATTGATCTTGGTAATTATTCACCTATCAATCCAGACTGATTTCACATGAGCGTATATGTGTGTACACTTCTTATCCTATTCATCACATGTCCGTAACTTATTTTTATGTGACCATAAATATCGATTATCTCTTGATTAAAGTCAGTTGGCTTCCATGCCGTCAGCAATGTGTGTCATTGTCGCTTCCCCCCCCCTTATTTGCTTCATTCCCCTGATTTCCAGTTCAGATCAATGAGTGTTCAAAACATTTGTATTTAAAATCCATTCGCGTGTTTGACTTATTCAACTCCGTTTTTCATCAACCCGGATAAAGTCATTCATTATATACGAGGATAGTCAAGATGTAAAATTTGACGACAATCATTCATTCGATCAAATAAGTAATCAAATCATGGCATCACAAAGTTGATGACCCCAACGTACGAACACGCAACAGGATTCGCGATCTTGACGAGCGAACATGAACCAAAATCGGTAACTGCGACCTACGAACACGATACAGAATTGGCAACCCCGTCGAGCGAAACTGCCACAACAAACCTAACGCCGAACCTCACATTGATGAAGAAACTTCGGCACCTCAAACTTTCGAATAGAAGGCTCAGCAAAGCCTGTTCAGCACGATATAGTCATGCGCGCATCGTATTATCTTATCGACAATTTTTTTTCATGTGGACTCTGCTCACTTGATGTCATATATCTGATTGTAATAACTTATATTCTCGATATACAACTAATGTTAATTCATCTCATTAGTATGCAGCAGTCGTCGTTTTCTACTATTTCAACGACAACCTGGGTCAAACACCCGCAACTACTTTAATGTCTATAAAAAAACCGAAAATTCGACCCCGCATTATCAGCCGATTAATATTGTTTATGTTCATATTATCTGTTCATTGATATGTATAACTGAATGCTGCATCATCCATTACCCATAAACACTATTCCATTACTGCAAATAATATTCTATTCCCATTACATTGTATATCGGAACATTGAGTTTAGAGCTGATCTCTCAAAGATAAACTCTTGTTCGCATGTTCACGATATTCATGTGCACTTTACACAAGTATGACACTACTGTATGATACACTGACTCCTCATTTCACACTGTAATTCATCGCGTATAGTTCTTTTTTTCTCTCTACCTTTTATTCACCTTATACACACATTATTTCAGTTTATTATCCAGAACGGACATATTTTTATAAATAAATTCACTGTTTTCTACAAGAGGTCTATGCAATTTCGGTTGATATGTAAAGCCTATATACGTTTATTCTAACTTCTGGACGAGCCAATTTACCATTATCAGTCATGATTTGATCTTGGTAATTATTCATTTATCAACCCTGACTGATTTCATATGAGCGTATAGTGTGATATGTCATGGATTCTTTTCAGCAGAACTGCCAAGTGTCTAACTCCGCCTTAAGCTTCTACGGGGGTTACTGCTGGTTCGAAGCTCCAAAAGAAAAGAAGCGGTTGGCATGGAATTAAGGACTACAAACTGTGGAAAACTAACCAGCTAAAAAACGCTAATTAGAAAAAATTATTCAAATAGTTCGAACTCTGCTCTGGGAGTAGAAAGAACAATTTTGACGTCTCATGATGAATGGCGAGTTCCTTCGGAAGTCGATGCACCTTCTAACAAGCAGAGCAACAATTTTTATAGGTACAAGTAAAATCCGGAAAATTTCGGAGTCCAGAAAAGTCTTCTCATTTGCTGCGGAAATGAGGAATTACAAGCTGAAGGCAGGCAAAGTAATCATCAACAATAGAGAAGAACGAAACAGATGGGCAGGACAACTAGAAGAACTCTTGAATCTACCAGCTCCACTTAATTCAACCAACATTGAACCAGCTCTCAGGGACTTCCTGATCTATGTCAACCCGCAAACAATTGAAGAGATCAGCATGGTCATCAGATAAATCTAGAGTGGCAAAGCAGCGGGACTACAGAACACTCCAGCAGAGGCACTGAATGCGTGGAGACTTCTTCAACACTATGACGTGAATAAGAACATAATCAGTATCATACGAATTTTCTATGAAGCATAAAACTGCCTAATTTTTCAAAAAGAACAACTCACCGACTCATTCTAGGTAAAGACCGCTGTTAGGCAAGGTTGTTTACTCCAACCTTTTCTCTTTCTACTGGTGATCGACTGGATCATGAAGACGTTAACAACTGGAAGTAAGCACGGGATAGAAAGGAAGGCCCAGGACGTGGAGGGGATGAAGAATGATGTTCGGCGGCCTATGCTCCATTGAGAATAACAGGGGTAGGTAAGTAAGTGTCAAGTACTTATGTGTAAACAGAGAATAGACAGTTTAAGAAGTGGAATATCTGAGCCACCATATATATATAGAGAGAGGATGAAATCCCGTCTACTCCATGACCTCCCTGTACATTGAGAGTATTTATAGCCTTACTAATTTTCAAGCATGTGAAGGAGATAAATTTTAATAAGTTAAAAGACACACCCATGAATCTTAAAATATTTGCTATTTAAGAATTCATTACCGTTTGTGAAAATATCACCGAAAAGTTCTGCTATAGTTTTAGAGTCATATATAAAAATGATGTCATGCAGGATCACATGGTTTGTTACATTATGAGTTGCTTTAGCGCGTTTATTGTTATTTGTGAAACTGCCGTGAGGAGAAACGCATCCCAACACATCTTGGCATTATTACTCAGTTCTAACAGGAGACTTTGCATTTTTTCAGCGTCTTCACCAAACAGGACTATGTCATCTGCGTATTCTTAGTCGATAAGCGGACCCCCTGGTAGGAAATCGATGCCCGAACTGTTTCGAAGTTAGGCGTCTGCTGCACCTTTTTTCGTGTCCAGAAGCACTCTATTGAAGACGTTTCCTGTTGGTGAAAACAGCGTCATGCCTCTGCTAAACTCACATTTGCTCACATCTCCGTTGTACATTATCTTGATGAAGTATATTTCTCTCCAATCCATTGACACTTGTTGTCCCCCCTGAAATCTTCTTTCATAGAAAGTGAAGCATGTGTGCAATTACTTTTATGTCTGACTTCAATACTTCAGCTGGTGTATTGCCAAGTCTTGATGATTTGGCACTCTTGATTAGTCTGATAGTCCTCTTGATTTCTTCGATGGTTGATGGAGTGTCATCCAAAGGAAATTTTGTGCCTGCTGCTTTGATGTCCAGTGTACTCAATAGGGTTGGTCTATTCAGCAGTTCCTTGAAATATTCTACTCATCTTTTCCTCTGTTCTTGAATCTTTGTGACTGTCTTTCTTTCTTTGTCTTTGACAGGTATCTTCGGGTTACTATATCTCTCTGCTATTTGCTTCGTTGAATCATATATTTGTTTCATGTTCTATTCTCTTGCGGCTGGAAGCTGATTTGTTCTCTCCCATAAAAGGCTGTTACTGATAGTATCCGGCCAGTGAATGTTGAGATTTCGCTTAGACAACTGTTTATAAATACGTGTACATTTTTGACGATGGTTGATATAGTTCTCCAAGTTTCAGTGCCATACAGTTGGACTGTTTTGACGTTCTTAATGAAGTTTCTCCCTTTGTAATTAGTTGACAATTGTTTTGAGTTCAATATGTTCTTGTATCGTAGAACTGCGGTCATGGCATTTCTTATCTTCGCTTTTAAGTCTGCATTCGATTCTCCTTGTTCATCGATGTTGCTTCACTCATGTTTTTTCACCTTTTCGGCTTCAACGCTCCTCTTCAATTGCTTAATAGCTTCTGCGTACTCTACTTGAGACTTGAATTTCTATGCTCCTGTTCGATTGCGGTTAATTGCTGTTTTCTTGTTCTTCCTTTCTTCAATCTTGTCCAGGGTTCCCATGGAGATTCATTCCTTATTCCGATGCTGCTTTCGACGTAGAACCTCCTGACATGCTGAAGTTATTGCTTCTTGATCCTTTTCAATTTGTCCTCCATCGTAGTTTCTTGTTCCTCCAGTAGATCCTGTAAAGTATGGAAGCTGTTGTTGAGAGGTACATTTAGTTCAGCAAATTTGTTAGTTTCTCTTAAAGTAGCTGTATTGAACATTTGTAATTCTGTTTCCCCATTTGTCCAGTGTTTCTCAAGCATCAGTTTCATCTTGACTACTACCAGGTGGTGTTCCGATACTATTTGAGCTCTTCTCCTTATTCTCACATCTTCAATTGTTATTCGGAATTTTCCTTTGATACAAATATCATCTATGTGTTTGTTTTGTTATGTTATCCGTTGAGATCCCTGTAGCTTTGTGTATGAAAAAATATTGTGCCATCTTTAATAGATTAGTTGAATGCTAATAGATTTCCAAATCTCTACCCGTTTTCATTTCTCTTTCATAGTCCATATTGTCACATTATATCTTCATATTCGATTTTGCCACTCGAAATTTACCGTTTTAATGTCTCATCAGGATAATAAGTTCTTTTTTTTTTTTTGAGCACTTCTCTATGATTGATAACAGCCACGAATTAAACTGATTTTTATTGTCACCTATAACGTCATTGATGAAAGCATAACATTGGATAACATTCATTGTGATCCACTTATTTTTTTGTGAATGATGTTTTGATTATCTTCTTTTTTTTTTAACACATTTTGTTCTTATATATCTCGTCAAGATGAAACAATTTGAAAAATATACACATTTATAAGTATAAAATTAATAAAGAATAAAACAAATTTTAACTTTTTTTTAAAAAATTATTTTAAATATTTAAAACTAATTGTTTAAATAATTATTTTACAATTAATAAAAAAAAGGTGTTTTATTAAATTTTTTCTATTATGATGACTTTTTTTTATACATAAAATTTTTAAATTAAAAAAAAACAACTTTGAAATTTTTAAAAATTAAATTTGATGAATTGAAAATATGCTGTAATTATACTTTTTAATTGTTTTTATAAAGTTTAAAGAAAATGATTTGTATAATTAATACATTTTAAAATAAATAATTAACCTAATACAATTATTCAATTTACTTTACAGTAAATATTAAATTTAGATATTGTACCAAAGGAAATCTACGAAAGGATTAATGTTATGAACGAAGTTCTTCCAGTCAAGCATGAGTGTATGCAAAATCATGTGGATAATATTAACGGAGAGATTATTTTGATAGCGATTTAGTAAAGGAAGTTGATCATGCGCCTATTGGTTACTTTGAGCCACATTTTTTTACACCATGACCCGGTTTGTTAGTTAGACATTTTTGTTCATTCCGGTCAATACCAATTGATATAACTGAAGGTTTGTTGTTTGTTTTATCTTGTGGTCGAGTGGACGCCTGGTTAATGTATGACGCGATAAAATCGCCAAACAGGGAGCAGCGAATTATGGGTCGATATGTTTAGTTTGGTTAGTATATAAACTGAGTATGTTTGAAATACAATGATTCATACCACTGAGGCTGTTATTGGTGTTTTGGGCTTAACTGGTTGGGCTATGCAGATGGCAGGATCGGTTAGCACTCTAGTCTGCTGGTACGGTTTCGTGTGTCAGCGAATTATTCAATTCACTTAACAGTAAATATTAAATTTAGATATTGTATCATAGGAAATCTACGAAAGGATTAATGTAACGAACGAAGTTCTTCCAGTCAAGCATGAGTGTATGCAAAATCATGTGGATAATATTAACAGAGAGATTATTTTGATAGCGATTTAGTAAAGGAAGTTGATCATGCGCCTATTGGTTACTTTGAGCCACATTTTTTTACACCATGACCCGGTTTGTTAGTTAGACATTTTTGTTCATTCCAGTCAATACCAATTGATATAACTGAAGGTTTGTTGTTTGTTTTATCTTGTGGTCGAGTGGACGCCTGGTTAATGTATGACGCGATAAAATCGCCAAACAGGGAGCAGCGAATTATGGGTCGATATGTTTAGTTTGGTTAGTATATAAACTGAGTATGTTTGAAATACAATGATTCATACCACTGAGGCTGTTATTGGTGTTTTGGGCTTAACTGGTTGGGCTATGCAGATGGCAGGATCGGTTAGCACTCTAGTCTGCTGGTACGGTTTCGTGTGTCAGCGAATTATTCAATTCACTTAACAGTAAATATTAAATTTAGATATTTTAGCATAGGAAATCTACGAAAGGATTAATGTAATGAACGAAGTTCTTCCAGTCAAGCATGAGTGTATGCAAAATCATGTGGATAATATTAACAGAGAGATTATTTTGATAGCGATTTAGTAAAGGAAGTTGATCATGCGCCTATTGGTTACTTTGAGCCACATTTTTTCACACCATGACCCGGTTTGTTAGTTAGACATTTTTGTTCATTCCAGTCAATACCAATTGATATAACTGAAGGTTTGTTGTTTGTTTTATCTTGTGGTCGAGTGGACGCCTGGTTAATGTATGACGCGATAAAATCGCCAAACAGGGAGCAGCGAATTATGGGTCGATATGTTTAGTTTGGTTAGTATATAAACTGAGTATGTTTGAAATACAATGATTCATACCACTGAGGCTGTTATTGGTGTTTTGGGCTTAACTGGTTGGGCTATGCAGATGGCAGGATCGGTTAGCACTCTAGTCTGCTGGTACGGTTTCGTGTGTCAGCGAATTATTCAATTCACTTAACAGAAAATATTAAATTTAGATATTGTATCATAGGAAATCTACGAAAGGATTAATGTAATGAACGAAGTTCTTCCAGTCAAGCATGAGTGTATGCAAAATCATGTGGATAATATTAACAGAGAGATTATTTTGATAGCGATTTAGTAAAGGAAGTTGATCATGCGCCTATTGGTTACTTTGAGCCACATTTTTTTACACCATGACCCGGTTTGTTAGTTAGACATTTTTGTTCATTCCAGTCAATACCAATTGATATAACTGAAGGTTTGTTGTTTGTTTTATCTTGTGGTCGAGTGAACGCCTGGTTAATGTATGACGCGATAAAATCGCCAAACAGGGAGCAGCGAATTATGGGTCGATATGTTTTGTTTGGTTAGTATATAAACTGAGTATGTTTGAAATACAATGATTCATACCACTGAGGCTGTTATTGGTGTTTTGGGCTTAACTGGTTGGGCTATGCAGATGGCAGGATCGGTTAGCACTCTAGTCTGCTGGTACGGTTTCGTGTGTCAGCGAATTATTCAATTCACTTAACAGAAAATATTAAATTTAGATATTGTATCATAGGAAATCTACGAAAGGATTAATGTAATGAACGAAGTTCTTCCAGTCAAGCATGAGTGTATGCAAAATCATGTGGATAATATTAACAGAGAGATTATTTTGATAGCGATTTAGTAAAGGAAGTTGATCATGCGCCTATTGGTTACTTTGAGCCACATTTTTTTACACCATGACCCGGTTTGTTAGTTAGACATTTTTGTTCATTCCAGTCAATACCAATTGATATAACTGAAGGTTTGTTGTTTGTTTTATCTTGTGGTCGAGTGGACGCCTGGTTAATGTATGACGCGATAAAATCGCCAAACAGGGAGCAGCGAATTATGGGTCGATATGTTTAGTTTGGTTAGTATATAAACTGAGTATGTTTGAAATACAATGATTCATACCACTGAGGCTGTTATTGGTGTTTTGGGCTTAACTGGTTGGGCTATGCAGATGGCAGGATCGGTTAGCACTCTAGTCTGCTGGTACGGTTTCGTGTGTCAGCGAATTATTCAATTCACTTAACAGAAAATATTAAATTTAGATATTGTATCATAGGAAATCTACGAAAGGATTAATGTAATGAACGAAGTTCTTCCAGTCAAGCATGAGTGTATGCAAAATCATGTGGATAATATTAACAGAGAGATTATTTTGATAGCGATTTAGTAAAGGAAGTTGATCATGCGCCTATTGGTTACTTTGAGCCACATTTTTTTACACCATGACCCGGTTTGTTAGTTAGACATTTTTGTTCATTCCAGTCAATACCAATTGATATAACTGAAGGTTTGTTGTTTGTTTTATCTTGTGGTCGTGTGGACGCCTGGTTAATGTATGACGCGATAAAATCGCCAAACAGGGAGCAGCGAATTATGGGTCGATATGTTTAGTTTGGTTAGTATATAAACTGAGTATGTTTGAAATACAATGATTCATACCACTGAGGCTGTTATTGGTGTTTTGGGCTTAACTGGTTGGGCTATGCAGATGGCAGGATCGGTTAGCACTCTAGTCTGCTGGTACGGTTTCGTGTGTCAGCGAATTATTCAATTCACTTAACAGAAAATATTAAATTTAGATATTGTATCATAGGAAATCTACGAAAGGATTAATGTAATGAACGAAGTTCTTCCAGTCAAGCATGAGTGTATGCAAAATCATGTGGATAATATTAACAGAGAGATTATTTTGATAGCGATTTAGTAAAGGAAGTTGATCATGCGCCTATTGGTTACTTTGAGCCACATTTTTTTACACCATGACCCGGTTTGTTAGTTAGACATTTTTGTTCATTCCAGTCAATACCAATTGATATAACTGAAGGTTTGTTGTTTGTTTTATCTTGTGGTCGAGTGGACGCCTGGTTAATGTATGACGCGATAAAATCGCCAAACAGGGAGCAGCGAATTATGGGTCGATATGTTTAGTTTGGTTAGTATATAAACTGAGTATGTTTGAAATACAATGATTCATACCACTGAGGCTGTTATTGGTGTTTTGGGCTTAACTGGTTGGGCTATGCAGATGGCAGGATCGGTTAGCACTCTAGTCTGCTGGTACGGTTTCGTGTGTCAGCGAATTATTCAATTCACTTAACAGAAAATATTAAATTTAGATATTGTATCATAGGAAATCTACGAAAGGATTAATGTAATGAACGAAGTTCTTCCAGTCAAGCATGAGTGTATGCAAAATCATGTGGATAATATTAACAGAGAGATTATTTTGATAGCGATTTAGTAAAGGAAGTTGATCATGCGCCTATTGGTTACTTTGAGCCACATTTTTTTACACCATGACCCGGTTTGTTAGTTAGACATTTTTGTTCATTCCGGTCAATACCAATTGATATAACTGAAGGTTTGTTGTTTGTTTTATCTTGTGGTCGAGTGGACGCCTGGTTAATGTATGACGCGATAAAATCGCCAAACAGGGAGCAGCGAATTATGGGTCGATATGTTTTGTTTGGTTAGTATATAAACTGAGTATGTTTGAAATACAATGATTCATACCACTGAGGCTGTTATTGGTGTTTTGGGCTTAACTGGTTGGGCTATGCAGATGGCAGGATCGGTTAGCACTCTAGTCTGCTGGTACGGTTTCGTGTGTCAGCGAATTATTCAATTCACTTAACAGTAAATATTAAATTTAGATATTTTAGCATAGGAAATCTACGAAAGGATTAATGTAATGAACGAAGTTCTTCCAGTCAAGCATGAGTGTATGCAAAATCATGTGGATAATATTAACAGAGAGATTATTTTGATAGCGATTTAGTAAAGGAAGTTGATCATGCGCCTATTGGTTACTTTGAGCCACATTTTTTTACACCATGACCCGGTTTGTTAGTTAGACATTTTTGTTCATTCCAGTCAATACCAATTGATATAACTGAAGGTTTGTTGTTTGTTTTATCTTGTGGTCGTGTGGACGCCTGGTTAATGTATGACGCGATAAAATCGCCAAACAGGGAGCAGCGAATTATGGGTCGATATGTTTAGTTTGGTTAGTATATAAACTGAGTATGTTTGAAATACAATGATTCATACCACTGAGGCTGTTATTGGTGTTTTGGGCTTAACTGGTTGGGCTATGCAGATGGCAGGATCGGTTAGCACTCTAGTCTGCTGGTACGGTTTCGTGTGTCAGCGAATTATTCAATTCACTTAACAGAAAATATTAAATTTAGATATTGTATCATAGGAAATCTACGAAAGGATTAATGTAATGAACGAAGTTCTTCCAGTCAAGCATGAGTGTATGCAAAATCATGTGGATAATATTAACAGAGAGATTATTTTGATAGCGATTTAGTAAAGGAAGTTGATCATGCGCCTATTGGTTACTTTGAGCCACATTTTTTTACACCATGACCCGGTTTGTTAGTTAGACATTTTTGTTCATTCCAGTCAATACCAATTGATATAACTGAAGGTTTGTTGTTTGTTTTATCTTGTGGTCGAGTGAACGCCTGGTTAATGTATGACGCGATAAAATCGCCAAACAGGGAGCAGCGAATTATGGGTCGATATGTTTTGTTTGGTTAGTATATAAACTGAGTATGTTTGAAATACAATGATTCATACCACTGAGGCTGTTATTGGTGTTTTGGGCTTAACTGGTTGGGCTATGCAGATGGCAGGATCGGTTAGCACTCTAGTCTGCTGGTACGGTTTCGTGTGTCAGCGAATTATTCAATTCACTTAACAGAAAATATTAAATTTAGATATTGTATCATAGGAAATCTACGAAAGGATTAATGTAACGAACGAAGTTCTTCCAGTCAAGCATGAGTGTATGCAAAATCATGTGGATAATATTAACAGAGAGATTATTTTGATAGCGATTTAGTAAAGGAAGTTGATCATGCGCCTATTGGTTACTTTGAGCCACATTTTTTTACACCATGACCCGGTTTGTTAGTTAGACATTTTTGTTCATTCCAGTCAATACCAATTGATATAACTGAAGGTTTGTTGTTTGTTTTATCTTGTGGTCGAGTGGACGCCTGGTTAATGTATGACGCGATAAAATCGCCAAACAGGGAGCAGCGAATTATGGGTCGATATGTTTAGTTTGGTTAGTATATAAACTGAGTATGTTTGAAATACAATGATTCATACCACTGAGGCTGTTATTGGTGTTTTGGGCTTAACTGGTTGGGCTATGCAGATGGCAGGATCGGTTAGCACTCTAGTCTGCTGGTACGGTTTCGTGTGTCAGCGAATTATTCAATTCACTTAACAGAAAATATTAAATTTAGATATTGTATCATAGGAAATCTACGAAAGGATTAATGTAATGAACGAAGTTCTTCCAGTCAAGCATGAGTGTATGCAAAATCATGTGGATAATATTAACAGAGAGATTATTTTGATAGCGATTTAGTAAAGGAAGTTGATCATGCGCCTATTGGTTACTTTGAGCCACATTTTTTTACACCATGACCCGGTTTGTTAGTTAGACATTTTTGTTCATTCCAGTCAATACCAATTGATATAACTGAAGGTTTGTTGTTTGTTTTATCTTGTGGTCGAGTGGACGCCTGGTTAATGTATGACGCGATAAAATCGCCAAACAGGGAGCAGCGAATTATGGGTCGATATGTTTAGTTTGGTTAGTATATAAACTGAGTATGTTTGAAATACAATGATTCATACCACTGAGGCTGTTATTGGTGTTTTGGGCTTAACTGGTTGGGCTATGCAGATGGCAGGATCGGTTAGCACTCTAGTCTGCTGGTACGGTTTCGTGTGTCAGCGAATTATTCAATTCACTTAACAGAAAATATTAAATTTAGATATTGTATCATAGGAAATCTACGAAAGGATTAATGTAATGAACGAAGTTCTTCCAGTCAAGCATGAGTGTATGCAAAATCATGTGGATAATATTAACAGAGAGATTATTTTGATAGCGATTTAGTAAAGGAAGTTGATCATGCGCCTATTGGTTACTTTGAGCCACATTTTTTTACACCATGACCCGGTTTGTTAGTTAGACATTTTTGTTCATTCCAGTCAATACCAATTGATATAACTGAAGGTTTGTTGTTTGTTTTATCTTGTGGTCGAGTGAACGCCTGGTTAATGTATGACGCGATAAAATCGCCAAACAGGGAGCAGCGAATTATGGGTCGATATGTTTTGTTTGGTTAGTATATAAACTGAGTATGTTTGAAATACAATGATTCATACCACTGAGGCTGTTATTGGTGTTTTGGGCTTAACTGGTTGGGCTATGCAGATGGCAGGATCGGTTAGCACTCTAGTCTGCTGGTACGGTTTCGTGTGTCAGCGAATTATTCAATTCACTTAACAGAAAATATTAAATTTAGATATTGTATCATAGGAAATCTACAAAAGGATTAATGTAATGAACGAAGTTCTTCCAGTCAAGCACGAGTGTATGCAAAATCATGTGGATAATATTAACAGAGAGATTATTTTGATAGCGATTTAGTAAAGGAAGTTGATCATGCGCCTATTGGTTACTTTGAGCAACATTTTTTTACACCATGACCCGGTTTGTTAGTTAGACATTTTTGTTCATTCCGGTCAATACCAATTGATATAACTGAAGGTTTGTTGTTTGTTTTATCTTGTGGTCGAGTGGACGCCTGGTTAATGTATGACGCGATAAAATCGCCAAACAGGGAGCAGCGAATTATGGGTCAATATGTTTAGTTTGGTTAGTATATAAACTGAGTATGTTTGAAATACAATGATTCATACCACTGAGGCTGTTATTGGTGTTTTGGGCTTAACTGGTTGGGCTATGCAGATGGCAGGATCGGTTAGCACTCTAGTCTGCTGGTACGGTTTCGTGTGTCAGCGAATTATTCAATTCACTTAACAGAAAATATTAAATTTAGATATTGTATCATAGGAAATCTACGAAAGGATTAATGTAATGAACGAAGTTCTTCCAGTCAAGCATGAGTGTATGCAAAATCATGTGGATAATATTAACAGAGAGATTATTTTGATAGCGATTTAGTAAAGGAAGTTGATCATGCGCCTATTGGTTACTTTGAGCCACATTTTTTTACACCATGACCCGGTTTGTTAGTTAGACATTTTTGTTCATTCCAGTCAATACCAATTGATATAACTGAAGGTTTGTTGTTTGTTTTATCTTGTGGTCGAGTGAACGCCTGGTTAATGTATGACGCGATAAAATCGCCAAACAGGGAGCAGCGAATTATGGGTCGATATGTTTTGTTTGGTTAGTATATAAACTGAGTATGTTTGAAATACAATGATTCATACCACTGAGGCTGTTATTGGTGTTTTGGGCTTAACTGGTTGGGCTATGCAGATGGCAGGATCGGTTAGCACTCTAGTCTGCTGGTACGGTTTCGTGTGTCAGCGAATTATTCAATTCACTTAACAGAAAATATTAAATTTAGATATTGTATCATAGGAAATCTACGAAAGGATTAATGTAACGAACGAAGTTTCTCCAGTCAAGCATGAGTGTATGCAAAATCATGTGGATAATATTAACAGAGAGATTATTTTGATAGCGATTTAGTAAAGGAAGTTGATCATGCGCCTATTGGTTACTTTGAGCCACATTTTTTTACACCATGACCCGGTTTGTTAGTTAGACATTTTTGTTCATTCCAGTCAATACCAATTGATATAACTGAAGGTTTGTTGTTTGTTTTATCTTGTGGTCGAGTGGACGCCTGGTTAATGTATGACGCGATAAAATCGCCAAACAGGGAGCAGCGAATTATGGGTCGATATGTTTAGTTTGGTTAGTATATAAACTGAGTATGTTTGAAATACAATGATTCATACCACTGAGGCTGTTATTGGTGTTTTGGGCTTAACTGGTTGGGCTATGCAGATGGCAGGATCGGTTAGCACTCTAGTCTGCTGGTACGGTTTCGTGTGTCAGCGAATTATTCAATTCACTTAACAGAAAATATTAAATTTAGATATTGTATCATAGGAAATCTACGAAAGGATTAATGTAATGAACGAAGTTCTTCCAGTCAAGCATGAGTGTATGCAAAATCATGTGGATAATATTAACAGAGAGATTATTTTGATAGCGATTTAGTAAAGGAAGTTGATCATGCGCCTATTGGTTACTTTGAGCCACATTTTTTTACACCATGACCCGGTTTGTTAGTTAGACATTTTTGTTCATTCCAGTCAATACCAATTGATATAACTGAAGGTTTGTTGTTTGTTTTATCTTGTGGTCGTGTGGACGCCTGGTTAATGTATGACGCGATAAAATCGCCAAACAGGGAGCAGCGAATTATGGGTCGATATGTTTAGTTTGGTTAGTATATAAACTGAGTATGTTTGAAATACAATGATTCATACCACTGAGGCTGTTATTGGTGTTTTGGGCTTAACTGGTTGGGCTATGCAGATGGCAGGATCGGTTAGCACTCTAGTCTGCTGGTACGGTTTCGTGTGTCAGCGAATTATTCAATTCACTTAACAGAAAATATTAAATTTAGATATTGTATCATAGGAAATCTACAAAAGGATTAATGTAATGAACGAAGTTCTTCCAGTCAAGCATGAGTGTATGCAAAATCATGTGGATAATATTAACAGAGAGATTATTTTGATAGCGATTTAGTAAAGGAAGTTGATCATGCGCCTATTGGTTACTTTGAGCAACATTTTTTTACACCATGACCCGGTTTGTTAGTTAGACATTTTTGTTCATTCCGGTCAATACCAATTGATATAACTGAAGGTTTGTTGTTTGTTTTATCTTGTGGTCGAGTGGACGCCTGGTTAATGTATGACGCGATAAAATCGCCAAACAGGGAGCAGCGAATTATGGGTCAATATGTTTAGTTTGGTTAGTATATAAACTGAGTATGTTTGAAATACAATGATTCATACCACTGAGGCTGTTATTGGTGTTTTGGGCTTAACTGGTTGGGCTATGCAGATGGCAGGATCGGTTAGCACTCTAGTCTGCTGGTACGGTTTCGTGTGTCAGCGAATTATTCAATTCACTTAACAGAAAATATTAAATTTAGATATTGTATCATAGGAAATCTACGAAAGGATTAATGTAATGAACGAAGTTCTTCCAGTCAAGCATGAGTGTATGCAAAATCATGTGGATAATATTAACAGAGAGATTATTTTGATAGCGATTTAGTAAAGGAAGTTGATCATGCGCCTATTGGTTACTTTGAGCCACATTTTTTTACACCATGACCCGGTTTGTTAGTTAGACATTTTTGTTCATTCCGGTCAATACCAATTGATATAACTGAAGGTTTGTTGTTTGTTTTATCTTGTGGTCGAGTGAACGCCTGGTTAATGTATGACGCGATAAAATCGCCAAACAGGGAGCAGCGAATTATGGGTCGATATGTTTTGTTTGGTTAGTATATAAACTGAGTATGTTTGAAATACAATGATTCATACCACTGAGGCTGTTATTGGTGTTTTGGGCTTAACTGGTTGGGCTATGCAGATGGCAGGATCGGTTAGCACTCTAGTCTGCTGGTACGGTTACGTGTGTCAGCGAATTATTCAATTCACTTAACAGTAAATATTAAATTTAGATATTTTAGCATAGGAAATCTACGAAAGGATTAATGTAATGAACGAAGTTCTTCCAGTCAAGCATGAGTGTATGCAAAATCATGTGGATAATATTAACAGAGAGATTATTTTGATAGCGATTTAGTAAAGGAAGTTGATCATGCGCCTATTGGTTACTTTGAGCCACATTTTTTTACACCATGACCCGGTTTGTTAGTTAGACATTTTTGTTCATTCCAGTCAATACCAATTGATATAACTGAAGGTTTGTTGTTTGTTTTATCTTGTGGTCGAGTGGACGCCTGGTTAATGTATGACGCGATAAAATCGCCAAACAGGGAGCAGCGAATTATGGGTCGATATGTTTAGTTTGGTTAGTATATAAACTGAGTATGTTTGAAATACAATGATTCATACCACTGAGGCTGTTATTGGTGTTTTGGGCTTAACTGGTTGGGCTATGCAGATGGCAGGATCGGTTAGCACTCTAGTCTGCTGGTACGGTTTCGTGTGTCAGCGAATTATTCAATTCACTTAACAGAAAATATTAAATTTAGATATTGTATCATAGGAAATCTACAAAAGGATTAATGTAATGAACGAAGTTCTTCCAGTCAAGCACGAGTGTATGCAAAATCATGTGGATAATATTAACAGAGAGATTATTTTGATAGCGATTTAGTAAAGGAAGTTGATCATGCGCCTATTGGTTACTTTGAGCAACATTTTTTTACACCATGACCCGGTTTGTTAGTTAGACATTTTTGTTCATTCCGGTCAATACCAATTGATATAACTGAAGGTTTGTTGTTTGTTTTATCTTGTGGTCGAGTGGACGCCTGGTTAATGTATGACGCGATAAAATCGCCAAACAGGGAGCAGCGAATTATGGGTCGATATGTTTAGTTTGGTTAGTATATAAACTGAGTATGTTTGAAATACAATGATTCATACCACTGAGGCTGTTATTGGTGTTTTTGGGCTTAACTGGTTGGGCTATGCAGATGGCAGGATCGGTTAGCACTCTAGTCTGCTGGTACGGTTTCGTGTGTCAGCGAATTATTCAATTCACTTAACAGAAAATATTAAATTTAGATATTGTATCATAATTTATAGAGATATTTCAGTTTTTGAAAGTGTTCAAAATGTTTTTTTTTTGTGTTTATTATAAGAGCTTGATAAAATTGAAACAATTTTTAAGCTTTCTTTAATAATTTATCTTTTTAGTCAACTGAAATAGATATGTATTTCCATTCATATTCTATTTGGTGAATTGGTGGCCTGTTTAAACATCTGGGCTACCTGTTCCTTTAATCTAGATATTTCAACAATTTATCTAATTTCGTTTGTTTTAATATATCATTATGCTTATTTATTGCACAACCTATTCAGGTGAGTTTCTGAAAAGTGTAAGACCTTTCGCTGTAAAGGTTACAGAAAGCCTAATCAGAGATATCGTGGTTCCTGGCAATATGCAGCGAGAAGGTTGTACATTATCCAGATGTCAATTAACTGGGCTGCTAACTTCTAACTGGCGATTACTCAATATTTATCGTCAGGAAGGACAAAGAAGTAAGAAACGGAAACTTGTTGAAGTACTCAATGCTGAGAATTCTATATTGTACCCAAAATATAATACTGAATAAAGCTCATAATAATAATAATAATAATAATTTAGATTGATAAATCACTATAATCAAAAGGGTAGTGATAATCTTTGAAATATTTGAATACATGGAACAAAATCAACTAATGGTATCAATTATGAATGTCATTTTTCTGATATGATAATATCACTAAAATTGTACTTTGTAATATTCATCTAAATCTTTTTCTAGTTAAATTTGATAGATTTTACTTTTTTACATGAATAAATTTTAATCAAGTGAAATAATTTTAGTCAATAGAAATTTAATAAGCTCAATTCAATAAGATAAATCTAAATGTTTGTTTAAATTAGTTATCAGAATTTTTTTTGACGGTAGATTTAAGAATTATCTAACAAAATGACCTAGTGCAAAACGATTAAAAACAAAGTTTACAATCATATCTAATTGTTTAAAAAATTATAAACTAAATTATATAGATCTATTAACAGTAATGAATTGTTGTTATATTATCGTTATATGAGTAATTAAAGCTGCGTAGGCTGCCTATCTTGCATTGACTTTCTCGAGTCGACCAGTGATGTCTACTCAAACGAAGGATAAGTTACCTGAGTTGGCCTCCTCCATGTGCATTTATAAGTTCAGCTGCTCCTGTGGAGATAGCTATATCGGGCGTACTACTAGGCAACTTAACCAACGAATGAGTGAACATCTACCAGCATGGTTTGGAAAGGGCCAAATAAAAACAATACGCAGTTCTATCTTGGCACATCTAATTGATAGTGGTCATACTGTTGATAAATTGAAATCATTTCAAGTGATCTATCGTATACCTCCATCGTTTCCCAACGGAGTTCGCTCCCGTCTACTTCATATAGCAGAAGCCATAGGGATTCGTACATTCCATCCCAATTTATGTGTACAGAAGAAATTCGTAACCCCCCTATCCCTTCCATGGCCGGACATAACCTAATAATTGACATTATTATTATTTGTAAAAAAAATTTTTTTTTATTTTTTTATCTATTTTGTTATCATTTTTTGTTTGTTTGTAATTTTCTACCTCTTTCCGTTTGTATTCTTCACTATCTATTTACTTACATACTTCTTATTACGTAATGACTTTAATGTTTTGTGATTACTATTCCAGACTATTTACCCACGTTTGACCTCTTAATTCTCAATGTTTAATTATTGATAAGACTTTTGTTATCGTAATTTACTATTCTTACTACTATCAGTACACCTGTCTTCCCACTATCAATTTGTACTTTTAACTATTATTATGCTTGGTAACGTATTTCTATTTCATTGTGATTATTATTGACTCAAATAGCCTTGATTGGTCTAACATTTTTATATAAATATTCATGTATATTAGAGTAAAGCCTGATGACGATCTAATTGAAAACAATTGTTCGCTTTCATATGTTGTTCTAATTTTCACAATAGGAATCTTTAATATTCTAAATTGTATAGATCTATTAACAGTAATGAATCGTTGTCATATTATCGTTATATGAGTAATTAAATCCTTGTATTGTACTAGTCACAAACACATACGCTTCAATATACATTGTTATCTATATTTTCACATTTCTTTATTATATATATCATGTTATTGCTAAAATATAAACTGATGTTTTCTATCGTATTTCAATAAGTTTACTTCCAATTTCGATAGTAATAATAATAATGGAGTCAAAATAATATACTCCAGGCCAAGGTCGTTTCAACGAATACGTTTTAGATTAGAAATACTTTAACAACCATAGCAGAACAAGATGAATAACGTATAAATGGAAATAGTTAATTAAATGATGTTAGCATATAAAAAATAGTTTATTGTTATACTTGAGGCCGAGTGGATGTCTAGTTGATGTGTGGCTTGATGAGACCTCCAATTAGGGAGCAGCGAATTATCGATTGGAACAGTGACACACGAAACCATACCAGCAGACTAGAGTGCTAACCGATCCTGCCATCTGCATAGCCCAACCACTTAAGTCCAAAACACCAATAACAGCCTCAGTGGTATGAATCATTGTATTTCAAACATACTTAGATTATATACCGACCAAACAAGCCATATCGACCCATAAAATAGATAATAACATTTGTAAAATATTTAGCCGAATGCGGCTGCGAATAGTAATCAATAAACTGATGATAAGTCAAGGATCGTATAATAATAGTTCAAAGGTCAAAATAAAGTTGGTGATAAAAGGAAACCAATATGATAAGGTTAATTACAATAGGAAATATACATATTATATTGACCAATAAATAGTCCTCGAAAGTTACCATACGTAATTCTCTGCGGGATACAAAATTTGTATGTACGGATATAGTATAATAATAATAATAATTAACGGCTTCATTCAATATTACAATCTGGTACAATATAGAATTCCCAGCACGAGTTATTTCAACAACTAAATTGTTATTCCAGGATTGGCCTACATCAACACCTCAACTAAAGATAGAGAGTGAAGTAGTTGAACTCGTCGACAACTTCACTTATCCTGGAAGTCTGATCAGTCCTAATGGGTTAGTGTCTGACGAAATCTCATCACGGATTCCGAAAGCTCCTTTGGCTTTTCCCAACTTACGTCACCTATGGCCATTAGGAGTAGAAGATACTCACAAATTACTAGAATTTGACCACAGATGCCTTAAAAATATTGCTTGCATCTGCTGGGATCACCGGGTAAGTAATAGTGAGGTTAGCAACAGGGTATTAGGAAATGATGGTAAATCAGTTGATGAGGTCATGAATCTTCATCGACTGAGATGGTTAGGCCACGTGTTACGTATGCCTGAACACCGATTACCACGACGCGCAATGTTGACCAGTGTAGGGGATGATTGGAAAAGAGTTAGAGGCGGCCTAGCCAAAACGTGGAATCAGTGCTTGAAGTCACTGACTTCTAGTCCGAGCTATGTTGTCAGATGCAGACTAGGTGGTAGGGGTCCGTGTGACATTCCTAACAAATGGTTGGAGACTCTAGGTGACATGGCTCAGAATCGATTAGAATGGCGTAGGTGTATACACTCTCTAACTCCCCTCAAACCTTAAAATTAAAATTGCTTCATACCTTTCTTCCTTCATATACTATATCCTTATATGCAAAATATATTTTATATACTACCACCACTAAATTAACTATTTCCATGAATCCGGTGTTCATCTTGTTATGCTAACGAGGTATGGCAACTTGGATCGATGCATACGTGTGCGTGGTCCCACGTTGAAGCTGACTGACTGATTAATGATGAACAGTGTTATATCGTATGGATTTGTGATATTATATAAACGTGCAAATGGAGAAGTAGTGGATTTTACTGATCGGACGCAAATGATGATGCATAAAATCGTGCGTGCAGTCTTGGTTGCTATTCTGTTCTACCTACTGCCTAGCCCAACCTTTAAGTCCAGAACACAAATAACAACCTAGGCAATATGAATCATTATTTACAAACGTACTGAGTTTTTATACAAACCTAAGTAATCAATAAACTGATTATAACTCAAGAATCGTATGATAATAAATCGAAGATCAAAATAAACCTAATGATAAGAGAAATACGAATATAAATAGTTTAGTCACGTAACAATTGTACAATAGGAAATAGGCATAATACATTGGTCGATGAATAGTCCTTAGAATTACAATTCATAATTCTTCAGGGGATATAACAAACAGTATATGTTAAACCAAAAAAGAACGCCTGGTTCATTTGTCCTCTCAAAACTACCCACATTGAGTACAGTTACTTGACGATTAATTCACCAATATGTGTTTCAATATCACGTAGAATCACCACAACTAGTATTTGGCTGCTTTCAATCTAATATGAGTATTTACATAAGAAATATTTTTTTCTAAAAGTAATAATATTGATAAGAATACTGTTTATTATGTGATAGTTTGATCTGTCTGTTAATCTTGGCCGTTGCTTTTGTTGTTGTTCAAATATCATTCATTTTACTTCTGTGTTGTTTATCACCAGGTTTTAACTAATTTGACAAATTACATGATATTTTCTTTTGTGTAATGAGAATGATATTAGCTGTCATTATCATGAGGAATGCCGCTCTCTACTAATAAATTCATATGACTGTTAATCACTGACACATAGAAAACGAGAAAATGAATGAAAATTTCATTTCACATATGGTGACTACTTTTCTTAATACAAAATGAAGTGAAAACAGATAGTTTGTTCATCACAATATAGGAGATCTTTATTCAGCTGTGAAATTCATCTACAATGTTGATTCAATTTAGTCCAGTAATACTGGTCGAATACAATTATCTTCATTTCAAGTCTTCAGTTTATCAATCTATGAAACTATCATTAACAATCACGATACTTTCAGACTCGACTAAATTATACGCCTCATAATGATTGACTATGAGACTGTGATCTTTCATATTGATGACAATGTCCACATTCCATTCTGTGTCACGTTCTATATCAATCACTGTGATAGATGAACATTACGTTTCTCAATATTTTGGACACATACATTTGACTGTTACTCAAATAAATAATAATAATATATTCTAAAAATAATAATAATTACATAATTTACACCAGTTTACAGGCATGATCAATTTGATGCATATAGCAACATTAAAAGTAGAGATCAAACATGAGACTCAGGAGATTGTTTTCAGTTTACTAATTCAGTAATTGTTTATGTAGTTTATTTTTGACATGTATCACGGAAATCCAATACAGGGATCTTCTTATTTTTTTACTTGAGTGGAAATACTGATGATTTATTAACGGTGTTGTTTAAGGTTAGTCCTAAGGCCACGACGAATGATTGATAATTATCTACAACTAGGGAAAGTCAAGTTAAAACAGAGAGCACGAAACAAAAAAACAATGATTACCAAAATATGTTTGTCAGGTTTACCATTATTCATGTTAGATAGAATATTTAATGCATTTTCGGAGAAGCAGCATGCATCAATGCAGCGAACAAACAATGGGAGTGATGGATGTATCACGGAAACATTTCCATCCACATGTAGCTGTAATAGGCTTCAGCTGCCATTTTGAGCAACACTGTGCAATCTCGTTAAGCAACATGCTGATGCAATTTTGAATAATGCTCAGCTCATGTGAAGAAAATGGATACAATACTTTAAGACAATCTGCATGCAAAAGAGGCATAAACACACAATAACACTCGCAAATATCATTGATAATAACTAAAAATCGAAAGGATCTAAAACACCACCCTGTATTACACCACTTCTAACACGGACGGCGTTCGACAATGAAGAGTTAATTTGAACTGTTTTCTATCGATTGCTGAGGAAGGAACTAAACCAGGCTAGAAACGGGTTTAGGACCCACAAGATGCGAGTATACCTGTGGGGAGTTGGTGTTTGACCATGTCCAAGGCTTTAGAAATGACCAGGTATAGCATTAATACTAGATATTCTTGGCTAAGACGAGTATAGACTGAATTAAATAAGTCAAAGTGACATGTCATTCAAGATCGATTTTTAAGAAATCCATGTTGGATATCATTGATAAATTTTTCACTAATAATTTTTTCCATAATTCCAGAGATAACTGGAGTAATATTTATCGGCCGATAATTGTTCATGTCAGTCTTATCTCCACATTTGTAACGTGGTATGATGTACGCGGTTTTCCAACGGTCAGGTTAAGAACCTGACTCCACGGAGAGAGAGAGGAGAAGAAGAGGAAAATCTGAACCACCATACTTGTAGAGAAATGATGAAATCCCGTCTGCTCCGTGACCTCTTCAAACCTTAAAGGGTATTTAAAGCCTTACTAATTTTCGAGCATGTGAAGGAGATAAATTTTATTGAGTTACTAGTCACGTAAATAACTCTTGAAACAGAGCCATTCATGGATACTTTGACACTTGCAAAATTAACACGGAAAATGTCTGCTATAATTTTAGAGTCGTATATGAAACTGTTGTTATGCAGGATGCATGGTATGTCAATATTTTGAGTTGGTTTAGCACGCTTATTGAAAAGGAGAATTATGTTTTACACTTTTGAGCAAGTATTAAGTAATAATAGCTCTTCATTCTTACCTTGTACCCTTAGTTTCTCTTTAGTTTGATTGAAAATTATTGTTATGTGTGCGACTGCCGTGAAATCGTATTGTATTAAAATTGTATTAAAATAACGTTTCTGTAGGCGTTTCCGTTTACTACGATATTTAGCCTGTAAATATAAATCGTAAGGTTTACCAAACTTGTATATTCTAATTGGTGCACAGGATTCTAGACAAGAGTTAACAATCAAAAAGAACATGTTGATGGCATCTGTGAGACTATTAAATGAGAAGAATTCATCCCAGTCTGAGAGTTTGGTCAGTGAGCACAACAGGTCCCAGTCTGCATGCTTATAGTCTCTATATTGTCAGGGTTTTGAATTAGTCAAATATAGGCGGGATAGATAGTGAGAGCACAAGCTACTATCTTACGGTCACTACTTTCAAATCCGTTGTATACTTGTACAGATACTAGGATGACATTTCTACTAAATATGAGATGAAGTGTATTTTCACCACTTGTTGAGGTACGAACACACTTTGACCAGCGGTGCAGCTTAAGCATTGACGAAAATTCATCACCAAGTGACTGACAGCTACTGGTACTCCAGTTAATCCCAGGATATTTGAAGTCGCCTGTGGTAACCGTAACTGGTATAGAATTTTTAGTTTTTGGTGTTTTTAAGAGCCTTAACATTAGAATTAGGTGTTTGAATATGGGCTTCAGATATCACACTGGAAAACATCGCATTAGTGGGGCAACGGGGTTTGTTGTGACCTCAACAATGTTATTTTCGTTCACGGTACGCTTTTGCATTAGCCTTTGGTTGATGCTTTTATCTGAGACTATACGAGCGTTTTTAAACCGTTAGAATAGTTTCAACTGTTCAGCTATTAAATGGGAATGGAATCTAAACAACATATGGAACAAATATTTCTGATGCTTTTCATTAAGTCGAATATATTGACATGGACTGCCTTGAGGGTTAGTTGCCTTCAGTATCGAATTCCTTACACATTTATTGGCGACTTTTTCAGGTATATTATAGAGAATCACATAATTTCAAAAGATTGTTCATTTAGTAACTTCACTAGCGATAAAACCGATAAGAGATCCTACCTTGATCGTGTCTTGAAGTTCCACAGTAACCACATCCTTTGACAACAGCAGTTTAAGGAGTGATGGTGTCTTTGACTCTTGCTCAATATCATCGTGCTTTAATAAAGAGCCCGCAAGTGACCCCACTTTAGAACGCATATCGCCTAAGTGCTTAAAGATACTGTTTTATTCAATCTAAATATGATGGGTACTTTTTTAATGTTGAGTCAGAACTCATTATTAAGTTGGAGACTAAGTTATCTAGCAGCAGGTGTGTTATTTGTTCACTCCTACTACTATCTGATTCAAAAGTTGCAGAGCATGGGGTATAGGTTACAACATAATTGTTATTATTTGAATAAATAGTAATTTTATTGGCTTGTTTGTTGTTCAGTCAACCCATTTTACTTGAAGGGCTAATTGAAATGCTATTATTGAGTTATAAATTACGGTTCAACGATATAATACACTTTAAAAAATGAATATCGTGTAATCGTAACGCAGGCTTCAAACGTAACGCCTAATGCATTGAATATTGAAGACACTTCGATATCGTGATCAGGTGGACGTCATCAGATTTTACTGGAGATCGAGCACAATAATAATCATCCTTCGGTTTTCAAATTTGTATAACTTTGCGACAGAATTGAAATGGATTTTTTAGTCATTAAGGATTCGTAGATGAATATTTATTTAGTCTTCCCGCTATGCCTGAATCTACAACTTCAAATACATATATTACGTTGATATTATTGAGGAGATATTTCGATTAAGTAAGAGAATGTTTGGTGTCTGTAGTCTGTCGACAGTAATCGGTGAAGCTGGGTTTCATGGTGGTTGTTACAGGTAAGTGGAGTGTAGCCTCACTTCTGGAGAAACTACGTCTCTTCATGTGGTTCAAATTCATATCACTCAAATTTGCTGTGTGAGAATTAACTTCCACGTCACGCGATCACGCTGACATTCTAAAGAAAAGTTTCAAGAATAATGAAATTCAATAAATAGGAATAACATATTTGTAAAACAACAGCGAATGAATTTGTAGTAAATCCAACGTTTCGCTTGGCAATCTGGTCCAAGCTTTTTCTTGCATAACACCAGTCTTTACCTTGAATGCGTCGGTGAGTCGTTCTCCATGAAAAATTTGTCAGTGTAATCCATCAGAGGAATCCCGTATGATATTGACTATGTTCTCAGTCACGTCATAGTGTCGAAGAAGCCTTCATGGTGTTGAAATGTCGCCGCTATCAAATACTTTCTCGTAGTCAGCGAAGTTGATGTAGAGTGATGTATTTCGTTCATTTGATTGTTCCACAACGATCCGTAGAGTTGCGATTTAATCTGTACAATATCGATCCTTACGAAAACCAGCCTGTTGATCTCAAAGTTGGACGTCTACGTCCTTCCTTCCGATCTCCTGGTACTTGTTCTTCATCCCAATTCTTACTGGAGGGAATGTGGAATATCTTTGCAGTTGCTGCTACATCTGCTTACAGTGCCTCTGCTGGAATGTTGTCTGGTTCCGCTGCTTTGCGGCTATTGATTTGTATGATGACCATGCTGATCTCTTCAATTGTTGGTGAGCCAACATCGATTGGGATGTCCGTGGGTGCTGCTTCGATGTTGGGTGGATTCAGTGGACCTGATAGATTCCAGAGTTGTTTGAAGTGTTCTACCCTTTTGTTTCGTTGTCCTTCAATGTTGGTGATTACCTTGCCTTCCTTACTTTTCACTGATCGTTATGGTTTACAGTGATTTGCAGCGAGTTTCTTTGTTGTATTGTACAGCATGTTTCATGTTTGCTTCTCTCGCTGCCTTTTATACCGACACTGCAAAATCTTCCACATATTTACGCTTGTCGGTTTTGCTGCTCCTCTTCACTTGCTTGCTTACTTCTGTGTATTCGGCTTGAACCTTGGCTTTTTCTTCTCTTGTTCGGCTGGTATTGATTGCTGCCTTCTTGTTTCTCTTTTCTTCACTATTATCTAGTGTACCAACAATTAACCATTCCTTATAGTGGTCTTTCTTGTGGCCCAAAACCTTCTAACATGTTGAAATGATTACTCCGTTGATCTTTTTTTCACTCACTCTCCATAGTTGTTCCCGCTCAGGCCTGGAACCTGTTGCTGAAGAATATTTTGAATCTGTTTGGTCTGTATACCGAAAAAAGCCGTAATAATTATTCGTACTTCCTAAGTTTTAATTTCGTCTTGGTGACCATCAAATGATGATGCGATTGTATATCAGCTCTTCTCCTGGTTCGCACATCCTCCATCGATCTCATGAACGTTTTGTTGATACAGATGTGGTCCATTTGGTTCTGTACAGTGTGCTTCGATGAAGTCAATGTGGTTATGTAAATGCGTTTGTGTGGAAATATAGTGCTGCCCATGACCAGTTTATTGAAGGCTCAATGGTTTTCGAAAGAACTCGGCTTTCATCATGAGATGTCATAGGTATTCCATCAACTACCTAGACAGAATTTATATTTTTTGAATAATTTTTTCTGGTTAGCATTTTTTAGCGAGTTAGTTATCTACCGGATGGGTCGCTAATCATATGCCCAACCCTCCTCCTATACTCGGGCTTGGAACCGGCAAAAAACCCCTTAAGGAGCTAGTGGCGAAGTTAGGTACCTGGCAGTACTGCTAAAGATAATGCGTATATCATATCACGTGACAAATCGAGAGATATGTTGACATGATCAATGATGGGCCCATTATTATAACTCCAGTTATCTGTAGGATTCTGTAAAACATTATTGCTGATGAACTCTCCAACTATTTACCAACTGAAAATGGTTCTCAACAGGAATTGTTTTAAACATCCATCGTAAATTGCATGCTCCCTTGATTTCTTTGAATCAGTCTTTCCTCAATGTCACCAAGGAAATGTAGTCTAAGTGTTATATGCGACGTTTTTAAAGCTTTCGTCATGATTAGCCACCAACTTGATATAAATAAACAATCAAATCACGGGGTCCTAAATACTCTGTCCAATTGCATTCATTCTTTTCTTAGCCATCGACATCAATTAAGTAAAATTAACTCTTTCTTGACGTACGCTGTCCTTGTTAGAATTGGCTGACCCAATCTAAACTATCTTTCTATATCAGTTACTTTACCTGTAAATTTTAGTGACTAAAGTATTCAGCCAAATTCTATCTGCAAGATATAATAGCTCTTATGCATCGTTCGCTGCATTGGTGCATATGGCTCCTGTGAAAATGCAATTAATATTCTGTCACCTGTAAGTGTATCTTAATCCTCAACTTATGTTATAGGAAGCCTAAATGTTTGACCATTATTGTTAGAAAATACAATGAGTGAAAATACATACCCTTATGTCAACATTGTCTTCGTCAGCCGATTCCAGTTTCATTCATATCTAGCATAAATAATATATATCACTGCGTCACATGACACATGACACCTGACTGACATATTTTAGTGGTTATTGATCTGTTGTTCCATGATGTCTTCTTGTGCTTAATTTTCTTTGGTTGTAGATGGTCATAATACTGTCATTATCGTTCGAAAAATGACTTCAAATGAACCGTTCATAAATCAAGAGTAGGTCCACATACGAAGAAATAAGTCCCCGGTTGATGAATTTCATTGTCGTCATGCATCTCGTAAATGTGTTACCTACAGAATTTTTAAACTCGTCAATTCAAAACAATGTTGTAACACATGTTTGTTCCCTTCATTAGATGAGAGGTGATATGAGTTCTTCCGGTGGTTTCGCCAGAAGTAACTCTTAAGACTTAGTTATCGGGATATATGTGAAAATGTTGCTTCTTGTCACACAAGGTTACACTGATTTATCTTGCGCGCAACCAATGTTTGATCATGATTTAACAAATTTGACTACGGTGCAATCTGACTGTATGAATCGATCATACAATGTGGTCAATTCACACAAACTACAGAACAATTAGTAACTTGTGGATGAACGTAATGATTAATATTTACGATTCACTCATTACAAACAGAGATGGTGAATATCATACTTATCTGGTAATCTATATATTTTATTATATCTCATAGATTGAACTGTTATACCAACTACATTCTAACATGTTTTCCATGTCCTAATATAAGATTGTTGGAGTTAGTCAAAAGTAAGATCCAGACATAAGTTTCAACCAATTAGCCTACATCACCAAACCAAACAATGTGACTTTTCTACTTCAACACAAATATAGGTGAAGGTATGCGGAATGCTGCAGGAGGATTCTTTGAACCGACCTCAACAATCTGACATCATTAGGCATGATTTCTTTTTATTTCCTCGAAATAATTAGTTGGAAGAAGTACACATAGGCTGAACTTAGAGTCAAAAATTTACTCTGAAGAGTTTCAGTTGTGTTTTCCATAAAAGAAGCTGACGTGATCACTTAAACTCACCTATTCACCTTATCTTCCTGAAGAACGTAATTCTCTCCATTTCTCGATTAATTCACACTTGTCTACAGCACCGAATGGTATCTTGATTTGTTTAAACTGATCATAACTGGATATTACATCGAAATCGTCAACAGTAAAGGAAGTAGGTTTTGAACTGATTTCAGCATAGGAAATCTGCGAAAGGATTAATGTAATAAACGAAGTTCTTCCAGTCAAGCACGAGTGTATGAAAATCATGTGGATAATATTAACGGAGAGATTATTTTGATAGCGATTTAGTAAGGGAAGTTGATCATGCGCCTATTGGTTACTTTGAGCCACATTTTTTTACACCATGACCCGGTTTGTTAGTTAGACATTTTTGTTCATTCCAGTCAATACCAATTGATATAACTGTAGGTTTGTTGTTTGTTTTATCTTGTGGTCGAGTGGACGCCTGGTTGATGTATGACGCGATAAGATCGCCAAACAGGGAGCAGCGAATTGTCGATTGGAACTGTGACACGAAAGCCGCACGAGCAGAATAGAGTGTTAACCGGTCCTGCGATCTGCCTAGCGCAGCCAGTTAATCCCAAAACACCAATAACAGCCTCAGTGGTATGAATCATTGTATTTCAAACATACTGAGTTTATATACCAACCAAGCAAGACATATCGACCCATAAAATAGATAATAACATTTGTAAAATATTTAGCCGAATGTGACTGTGAATAGTAATCAACAAACTGATGATAACTCAAGAATCGTATGATAATAAGTCAAAGGCCAAAATATATTTAATGATAAGAGAAATACGAATATGAAAAATTCAGTTACGTAATAATTGTACAATATGAAGTAGGCATATTACATTGATCCATAAAGTTACCATTCGTAATTCTCTTCGGGATACAACATTGTTTTTATCCACTGCTATCCAACATTTGTGTATTTGTTAATCAAGAATGTGTCCACTTTGAACATTGTGGTTCTTCATGAAATTTACATAATTTGTTTTAAATGTATTCACTGTTAAGTCTTTCTTTTTGCGAAAACTGGTATAAGGTGATTATTTTGGCTTTTGAGTAATGGTACTTACAAAGTGTTATATAATTTGGATGTTGAATAATGAAACTTAATGTGTATGATGAAGAAAGTTCTGATTTCAGCCTGTTGATTTCATGACAGTTTACCTACTTTACAAAGAACATTTTGATGAGTTTGTATCAGTCGACATTCTTACACAGAATGGATATGAGATAAGTGCATTTCACGCTTTGTTTGTTGAGAACGTTGCAGCGACTTTTGGTTTACGTGTAACGCATATTCAAAAAACCTCATTTAATGAACCGTTTGATTTACTGTTGTCAGGATGTGAACCTAAACGGAAACGTTATTCTACGTGTTCATCGAAACTCCGTTTTGATAATATTATCATATTGTCATTAATCCATGTTTGTCACAGAACCTGACCTGAATGGTCATTCTGGAAATGAATTTCAGCTGCAGCAAGATGGTCAAGTTCACTTTAAGTTCAATCAGTGATCATTGATTTAGTAATTTAATTCTGAGTCCAATGTTGATTGCGAATTGCACATAAGGTTTTTCAGACTTAGCTTTCTTTGAAAAATTGTTACTCAATTCATAATCACATTGATCGTTGTTCATATGAAGAATGGTTATTCTGCTGATGTTTCCGATTCTTTTCCATTTTAACAAAGTATCCACTGTGGTTTTGCTAATTTTTCCGTTACATTTTCAAATTGTATTTGATCTGTTGATGAAATGCTTGATTCACCTCTGTAACTATTAGTGCTAATTTATACATACTAAATTCCTTACATCTCCCTGTTACTCCTAGTGTGGAAGCATTAGCTTCCCTTTAGGATTGTCATTCGAACTCTGTTCTACGCAATATATTTCAGTTAAATACTCATACTTTAATCTGATTGAACGCTATACTCGGATGCTAAGCTAGTCCAATGACCCCTAAGGTAAATGTATACATTGAACTGAATACGTTGGAATAGGCGCAGACAATATAGAGGTTTCATAGTATTTTTGTAAGTTATTAGGTTTTTGCTGAAAATTCTAGAATACTACTGAACATAGTAGCAGCGTTGTAATCAGATAATCAGAACCACTACATGCGACTTTTATTTTTCGTGATATTTCCAGCATATTAAAAATGAAACGCAGGTTGGATAAAATTCCTCCTAATGTTTCCTGAGCTTGTCATGTATATTGCGAGAAATTTTCAGGATTGCTCCAACAAATACGAAGTGATATTCTTTCTCTCGATGTCACTTTGACAACAGCCTGATATTTGAGCTAGGGTATTACATCAATAGCAATTGCTGTCCAAAGTAACATTGGCCAATTTTTATCAAGTTATTTATTTCCTAACTTTCTGTGAGATTGACCTGTACAATCCTATAGTGAACCATTAAAAAATTCTTTTCTTTAGTATCAGTATTGATTCCTGATATTTCTGAAACTCATTAGAAAAAGATGCACTATAAATACTAGTGATTTTTGTTGCTAATTCACATATCGTTTGTACATATATGTGCCCTATATCTCACTTATCTGAACAATGATGTTTATTCGAGTTCAGAAAACATAAGACATCTGTGTCAATCAGAGAAGTTCAACGTCCATCGAAAACAGTCTAAGGGGTCTATTCACAGATGTAGTGGTCTTTCATATGTAGCATTTAAAAAGCGACCACATAAATAACAGAAAAAGAAATGATACTGTTAATTGAAACCAAGAAATCAAACCTCAGACGGTGTGTATAATTAAATAAGATAGATTGTTTATTAGAGCACTGAATCATTCGTTATACAAAACGAATCTTACAATCGTTTGAAAATAGTTCAAAATACTATGCAGTGAAGAGCAGTTTGGTGTTCTTGTACAGAAAAAGCGTAGGCAGATGTTTAAAAGACCAGAGTCAATGAATTCCGGCTTGCATATCAAATAAAGGAAACGGGCTAATAAGGACAGTTGAGCTTTTCAATGTCTTCATCATGATTTACAATCAATAAGTCGTTCACAGTGACAAAAAACGTTCAGTGTTTCTACAAGATCACAACTAGTGATAATTATCAATATCCCATGTTGTGAAAATAAAATAGGAAATTCACTTTTATTTTGAATAACTCAATCAACAAACTGACGTCTACTGTTCGAGATATAGGCTACCCATTGACACACCTCATTTGTTAATTGGACTTGTTAATTAACTATAATAGTTAGTAGGCGATATGGCTTATGTTTATCAAAACTTGTCGGTAAGATATTGATGAGTATTTAGTGAAATCATTGGTGGACCAAGTTCTCCTCAATGTAGTTATAAAGAGACATTTATAGGTGATCATAGTCTATTGTGCAAATTGTTGACGCTGACCATTTAACATCACGAAACAACAAAATACTGAGTAGTTGTTTTTTTCTATGAAACAGTTGCTTAGCAATACGCTTCTACAATTCAACTATGGATTGAATTGGGAAGATTCAGAACTTTAATCGAGAATTCAACATCTTAAACATTGAGTTTGAATGAATCGAATAGCTTACACTCTTAAATCTGAGATATCATTCATTGAGATTGATGATAAACGTCATATATCGGTTATGATTGAACACTGTTTCGATCATTGCTTTTCATTAGAACTCTGTGAGTAATTGCCACCTGATGTTACTCACTATTGGGGCACTTCATGATTGAGATTCTGTAGACTTTCTTATATTCAAACGGTTATAAATTTTCTTACTGGCAATTCCACTCATTCTGCATTACAGAGTACAAATTGTCACAAACTGAAATAGGGATAAATTCATGAACTGATAGTTTGTATAATGATCATTGTTTAGGTTAAGTAATAATGTAATGTCAATCAGTATGTAGATTTCGATATCATGTTGTTAAACAATGGACTATATTGTGAATTATCACGAACAAATAATAGCCAATAACTTAGAATAGATGGTGGAGAGAGTGTAAATTGTCAATCAAATAATACATTTCGATGGATGTTTTTCGATTGAGTGGGTCATTGATCACTGCTTATCAGTGTGAAGAGAATGTTACTGGTTAGTTATTGCTCTTCCACAGCATTAAACAATAAATTATTCCGAATTCCGTTTGTGGTTGTTAATTGAAGAGGTATCTTTAATAGAAAAAATTATTGAACATTTCATCTGGAGACTAACCGGGCGTCTTTTCTATTTATATTCCTATTTTGTTGATAAAAGTATCCATCGGTTTATTGACATGGATATGACAGTAGAAATGAATAGAACATTCCACCTTCTTTATATATTCGCAAAAGCTTTTGCTTGAAAGGAATAATGACGTAAAGCAGCTTAATATTTTGTAGACACACAGGGCAAATCTGAGTTATTTAACACGTCGTCCATGAAGCGATTGTGATGGGAGATCAAATAACTTAGTCATTGAAGATAAGGTGTTTTGTATTGATTTGAGTATTCTCATTGTGTATGTCATGAACTTCAACCAGTCAGACTCTATTGAGTAAAGAGATTTCGATCGCAACTGATCAACAAACGTGTACCTACCTAGAGACCTATTGAGTGAGTGTTACGGAAATTATAATTTATTGGCATTGGCGTTATGTTGGAGTTTCAGCAAAAACAAACAATGCATTTGTTCAACGGAAGGATATATCTGTTTACCAACAAAAACAATCTGGAACTCTTTGACCAGTCTTCTCAATATTTATTGAATGTATTAACAGATTTCATGGACCCGGGATGTGACTGAGGTCAGATCAGACAAGTGATCGTTATTGCATGATTGCTTTCGAAATATATATTTCGGCTATCTACGTACAAAATTATCAACATATTCGACGTTGGTGAAAAACGGAATTAAATGGATGAAAAACGAGATTAAATCTCAAATACCTATGTATTGTACAGTCTTTGAGCAAAACAAACGAAGAGAAGTGAATGAAGCGATACAGAAGGGGAAATGTCAGTCAATTGTTCAAGACTTGAATGTTTCTTCTTTTCCACACTAATCACTCTCTCTTCTTGTTCTCATCATCTTTTTTTCGATCTTCTTAACCCTCTGGCATCAAGCATTTCACTACTTATATTTATTGACATCAGTGGACACGTATCATCGCTGAAGTTCGATGATTTATACGCGAAATTGTGTACTAAGCTTGAATTGAGAATGGTCAGTTTATCAGCTGCTATGATCCCTTGATTGTTATTAAGATTTTGAATAAGAATATTTAGTGGTTTTCACATCATAATAATCCACTTAATAATTATTGAATATATATAGATGGAAATTTTTAATCTTTCATGTGAGTACTAACATCTGGTTAAGTAATATCTCATTGTATGCCAACCACATTAGTTTCAATGGACTAACCTATCTGAAGGCGCTCGATCATGCATCCGAACAAGATCACGAGTGAAAACGCCATGTTCAACATCTTCTAAGGACACCAGCAAGCGTAGATCAGTCGATTCTCGTTATATTTATAGCCTGGTAAATATATCTTCAAACAAACCATATTCAGACTTTTTATCTTACTAAGTGAACACGATTTACGGTAAAAGGGAAAGCATATCAAACTACAAATAACTGTGGCATCTTCAATGCATTTGGAGTTGTTGTGACAGTCAAAGCTGACAGACTAGTTCAATATTCATCCAAGATTACCTCCTCATGGATAAATTTATTTCCATTTTTCAACAACCTTTAAATGTATCAAGTAATAATTTATAGATGTGATTTGAATTCATTTAACATTTCCGATTACTGTCAGTTGACATGGATTGGAAGCCATTCTTCAGCACTGTTCGTTGCATTATATTCAACTCATCATCAGTTATGTCATCAGTTTATATTAGTCTTGCTATTAAGAGTGATGAAAGAGATAAATTGTTCTCCGAATTCAGAGCAGTGAACTCTGCAAATTGTTACTTAAACCATTCAATTTGATTTCAAATGACCCACAACTCAATAAGATTGGTCAAATTTGCTAATCTTCGAAACCCTCATATTTTACTACAGAACAATACAAGCCTAATAAATCACCAGTCACTAAGTTTGTGCAGCTTCACAAATTCGCTATTGTCAAGAAGAAACATTTCTTCACCGAAAAGTTGACATTCGATTTATTCGACGAAATGATTTCGTCCGATTTTCTTAACAATCATGAATAACTTTATTATTGTCTATTCAGTTTCTTCTTTTATTCAGCCACCTAAATGTCCATACAGCAGTGCCCATTACTTTCAATGGTCAAATAGGACAAGAAGCTGAATAGATAATAATAAAGTTAATCATGATTGTGAAGAAAATCGGACGAAATCATTTCGTCGAATAAATTGAATGTCAACTTTTCAGTGAAGAAAAGTTTCTGCTTGACAATAGCGAATTTGTGAAGCTGTTCAATCGTATTGGTAGGTTATTTATGATCAGAATGAACTTCCACTGAAACGTCCTAATTCGTTTTTCTCCTAACTGGTGCTGTTGAGAGAGATATTGATGCGACTTTTCAATTCCACTATGCTTATCGTTGACTGTTCGTTCCGTTATTTGTTTGTATTTCGCCTTCTCCATTGTTGTCAACTGATCACACATCTTTCACATCTCCAATTTACCGAAGACAATAATGCGCGACGGAAGAGATATATATGATTTAAGTGATTCAGAAGATTACATTATGCGAAAGAAACGCATTGTCATTGATGAACAGTAATTGTTTCATGTGAGCACATTATGTGCTCCTTTAGTCGTATCAGAACTCTTTACACTGAGGTCTGTTATATCGACTATTTAGTCAGGAATGAGTGCTTGAATAGAACGTATAATCATTGCATCTATTTAAGGTTTTCTAATATGATATAGATTTTTCTCAAGGGAACAATAATGATAATTACAGTGAACATTTGCTGGGAGTGTGATTTCAAAAACATCTTGTGATTGACCTTAGCTGTTGTTTTGTAGAAAAATCAATGAATATACATTCTTGTTGTTTATTAGCACATTCTTTCTGATCAATAAATGATATTGTACTCTCTTTTTCGTGTAGTCAGCCTAATATGAATCTGAAGATAAACAATATCGCTTTCTAATAATGTGTTCATATGACTGACAGTCACCTACGGACATGGAAATATGTGAGCGAAGTGAATATTTCTTTTCGTGAGAGAAATTGAAGGGTTAGCAGAAAAAGTGTCCGTCTTTTAGTCAAAGGCCTCGCTTCACTCATATATCAATATCATAAGTTAGTCTATCAAGTACTACATCACCAGCTACATCACCCATGAATTGAAGTTTCTGGAAGAGAAGGTTGATTATTAGCTTTTGGTATCGATATTTTCTTGTTTGCTACACGCAGTGAAGAGAACGTTTAATTCAGCCGACCTCAGTACATCGTACTCGACTCGATCTATGTTGATTCTTGGACTCAGGGATATGTTACCTGGTAATGTCACTTCTATGCTTATCTACAAATTCAGCTGCTCCTGTGGAGAAAGGTATATTGGGTAGACTACCAAAAAACTGAATCAAAGAGTTAGTGTACATCTTCTTTTGTAGTTAAGATTAAATACTATCACGGCGATGTGGAGTGCAGTTCTTTCACACTTGACCGATAGCGACCAAATAGTTGACTGAAATAGATCAAATAAAGTTATTTATTGCAGTCTTGCTAGTTTTCCTTATGTGGTTTGATCACGTCTCTTACACATGGTAGTTGCTTTATGAATTTCAGCCAATAATCCAAGCCTTTGCGTTTATAAGAAAATTTGTAACACTCCTATCACTCACTTGGCCTCAATAAATAATTTTTATTGTCCATACTCTTCATTTGTTTACTTTTCTTCATCCGTTCCTACCAATTATTCACTCCATAATACTTTTTTTCAAATCTATGTTTCACGATCCAATTATCTGAACATACCTTACTGCGTAATATTAGATTTCTTTTGAATCATTGACCAATTTCCCATTATGTAGCATTCAGTGTTACCAGATATCAAAATACATAGTTATGAACTGGAAAATCTGATTTCAAGCTCATTTACTCCCAAAGGCCTGTGAATTTAGTAATCACATTGAAATATCTAATCATGAAATAGATACCTTGTGAATGTTGATTTATGGAACATTTCAGACTGATTTCATGTGATATAACTGAAGAACAATTAAACCTTTTAAATTTCAAGCTATTATTGAAACGTGTTCAAATAATAAAATCATTGAAGAAACTTTATATGGAGTTGTGGTCCTACTTATTTGCAGATGCATGAATAAAGTAGATTATCTGAAATGACTACTCACATACATAAATATATACAACTCTTGAACTAAATTTATTGAGGTTCATTTAGCTATTCACGCGATTACTACAAACGAGTTTTGAGATCGAACTACAGTACTCATTCATAAATCACGGGATATCTGTATTTTCAAGTTCCTCAACTTATTGACCGAAGTGAGGGAGTTGATTTTGAAATTTGTGAGAAATGCCTGTAAGATCTATTTTGAAATTTTCATGTGTGAAAATCAATCCATGCATACGTTTGTAACTTATTCTTAATGGGTTCTTTACTTGTTCATTATTTTTAATTTTTTGATGCCTTTGAGATTGTAATGTTTCATTTCATAATAGTGTTCTCACTGGTTTTCTATGTTTCTTATAAAACTGTATCTATGTTGTCCTAATTGATATTTTGTCCATATTGATTGTTCTCCACTTGAATGTGTTGCTAGATTTGATTGTGATTATGCATATTGGTTTTAGATTGGAGCAATTTCCCAGAATTTGAAACAATTTGTGTTATAAAGCAACAAACAATCAATTGATCTATCCAGAAAGGATAGAATAAAACTTGTTGTTTTGAGCGTTCAGTAATTTCCTTATATTTCTTATAACTTTGCTATTTATTGTAATTTAGATCTATTATTGTGCGAACAGTTATCAGTTGAATAACTTAGTGGCAATACTTGTTTAGGTAAAATTGTAGATTTGCATTTATGATGACATTTAGAATCGTTGTTAACCTAATCACCCTGTTCTGATATTGATTGTAGTGCACGAGTATCTTCATTTTGACCCGACAGTTATTCTTCACCCAAAAATGTTTGGATTTTATAATGCTAAACACAGTATGAGATTACTAAATTTGAATACACCTTGTAATTAGTTTGAAAGTACTGTGATTTTTTTCATTTTAAAGTAACATTTCTTCACCTGTCATGAATAATGATGGTATTTAACTGGTTCATTAGACGTAATATATTTATATCTTTACGGGAGTGAGAATGATTTCGGGAACAAAAAACTGACTCAGTGAAATATATCTATAGCACTACGAAACTAATGCTCTAAAACGGTATGTCTCGATCTGAATATACTATCATATCTGTATGTCCACGATCTCTGCATTTTCAAAGAAAGCTATTAAAAATTTTATGCAGTAAAAAATCAACATCTTCCCTGTGGTCTACATCTCCAGATTATTTGTGTATTTGTGCAGATAGTGGAATGATACTTAGACAAAAAACTAGATCAAGTTAC
This sequence comes from Schistosoma rodhaini, assembly GCA_944470415.2. Lineage (NCBI taxonomy): Eukaryota > Metazoa > Platyhelminthes > Trematoda > Strigeidida > Schistosomatidae > Schistosoma > Schistosoma rodhaini. The sequence continues at coordinate 1,234,448 of OX104040.1, forward strand.
CTAATAATTAATGTGGAGTGTTTGAATTCACTGTGACTAGCAGAGAGCCTATTCTTCAATCAAATTTCATCATATGATGTGCTTTTGATGATAATTTGTTTTCATAAGAGTGGTTCAAATCATATCTGAAAAAGACAATTACGTCTCTGTCGATGCAATTTGTTCGTTTACATTAGACATCGAAATGTCCCGAACTCTGGTCTAAACACGTTTTGGCTGAAGAAGAACCAGTGATTTTTGTGTTACGGCAAACTGGAATGTGAAGGATTGAATTACTACCATGCATTTTACAGGTATCTGGGATAAATACCTGCTAGTTGTAATGAAGCAGAAAATGTTGTATGACCTTAGAGTCTTCCTGTTGTACATATTTGCTTGAGAGGAGAGTAATGTTATCATAAGTAGCAGATGACTTATAAAATAATTAATCCTTCTCTTCCAATTAATGTTAGTTTATAATCGATGTAATATATAATTATTACGTAACGTATTTACTCCATGATTGTTATTTAATTATTGTAAATCATATATATATATATATATATATATATATATATATATATATATATATTAGTGTACAGCCATAATGAAAAACTAATTGAAAAGAAATTTCTTCTCTCGATTCATTCCTTTTTAAAAATAAATATGGTTTCAATCGTGAAATCATAACATTATGGTGTTCAACCCGGTCTTTTCGTCCCATCTGCATACATCAGGGTTATGGCGGACGTGTTTTCTGACCGTTAAATGAGTTCAATTCAGTTGGTTAGATAATGTTCTTCAGACAAGTCGCCTAATACGTGTTTTCATAGATGGCCTGAAAAATGAGTGAACTAACCACTTTTTTTGTCCCCTCGTCATATGTATACATAATCACATATTTGCAATATCAGATACATTCCAGAGGAGTCTTTTTAATACTGGCAGTTTTTATCCATAGCTAATATTTAACTATAAGTGACACTCTGTCTACAAGAACTTCTTTACATCTTTGATATTATATGAAATTGATTACACTGGAAAAGCCATAAAATCTTTATACAAACCGTAAGGCTATTATGTAATGCTGATGAATAAAGAACTTCTGGTTAAGGTCATTTTAAAGACAAAGCTTTTAAAGAAAACAATTGACGCTGTTCTACACAATACTACTTATTTACGAGATGAGTTTGTAGAAATTTTGAGACATAATGCGCTTTTGATGATGTGAAAGCGATAACGCAAATATTGAAAATGATGTTTAATATTTTATAAAAAGGTTTACATGTGCTACTATGTAAGCAATCGAAAGCATGTACATAGTAATATGAATTAAAACTGTCCAAATGATATGAAATTCTAAAGTATTCTAATGAAAAATGATATTGACACAACGTGTACAAAATTTTGAAAGTAATTTATATGCCGTTTTTGGTGATCATTTACCACTGTTCTTTCTTCTTAGCAACCATCTCCAAATTATGTAACCGATGCATATAAGAAACAGAGAGGCGGCCAAAGGAATTACAACGTACAAATACCAATATGACTTGTGTGGTTTATTTTCTTCCATTATTCCGGTAGACGTATTCTGAAGAAAAACAAAGAATTAGCAGGTTTTATTAAATATCAAATATTTACCACGTGTTCATCAGTTTCTTTAGTAGCTTTCATGAGGACTTCACTAACCTGAACTTCAGTGCTCCTCAACGTTGTTTCAATGTCTTTGACGAGTGTGGAAGTACTTGACATCCGAGCTCTTCCAAATAAATAAACCAGAAGCATTCATTGTCGAACATCAAATATCTTTCTTTCACCATTGTTAGTAATGATGACAAAATAGAATTTCACGAAACAGTGCAGAATGTGCATTCATACAAGCGATTTGACAAAAAGTGTACTAAGCAAACTCTATCCTACACCTAGTTGACGACTTATTTTTATGTTGAAGTCTGTGTTCCGGATGTCACATCTAATCACAATCCTGATATAAATCAATAGACTTATAATTGACGGCTTCATTGAAGTAATCTATTGAGGTTGCATATTTTTCAATAGAGAATCAGAAGTTATTGTTCTGGGATTCAACAGTGGGATTCTAAATACCTTCACTAACTCTCCTGATGTAATTCACAGTTTTCAACGGTTTACGCTTCTTCAATTTAATTGGTTTCATGTGTATATTATGACAATTGACATACATTGACGGTTTCATTAAGGATTTTTAAATTACTACACATTCACTAAGTTGAAGAAATAATACGCTTTTAAACGATGATGGTGGGTAATGCTTCGATTAATTGATAACTTTTTCCACAAAAAAGAAGCATTGTACCCACATCTGATTACATGTCGTCCACGTATACATTGCTTCAATTCAGTCACGGATGCTGGCACACATGAAAGTTCTTATTGATAGCAATGAAAGTATTTTTCCATTAAAAACGTTTGCGGAGAATGCGAAATCTCAGGTTATTGAAAACGACCTATGAAGTTTAACAAGTACCAACCTCAACACGGCAGTCATTCACTTTGAAGCCATGAGTGTTCTGATCGTTACTTTCTATACACGTCCTCCCTTTTTCACACCAAATACATGTCATGTTTGATGTCGTTACATTTTGGCACGTTTCACTTGTGTTGTATTGCAAACAAATTTCTACGAAATGAATAAGTTGATTTCAAATGAGATTATCAAAGAAAATAAAAGAAAAATACAAAACCTGTAACTGTCACTGAATGATGTGATTGTGATTTCTCAGTTATGTGATTATTACATTTCGTGGAAAATGGTAAACATTGTGCATCATGCAAAACTCAGTACACCTTCAATTTCTCTTCTTTTTCAAGACTACATGTTTGAATTGAATGAAACTAATTTGAGTGTGTAGAAGAACTGATGACTTTCAACAAGAGGAAATAAATGGCTTTCAATAACTGTTCACACATGTGCAGACTACGTTGTCACTGAGTTCAGCAAAGCGTATTGCATTCGACTTTGATGGTTATACACTTACTTTCCATGAAATCATTTTTATGAATGAGATATGTGCATAAACGTGGTTGTTCATAGACACAAAATTTAAATTGCACTATGTTGATTCAATTAAACAACAAAAGAAAAGTGACATCGTTCTTCCAATCGTCAATGACAGCTTCAGTGCCTCAGAAAAGTTCTACATCAAATATATATAAATAATAAAGGTCGCTCAATGCACAATCGCTTACGAAAACCTAAAATGTTTCAAGAACGAAAACAATCCATCATTCATTTTGTGACTTTATGTTCAAGTTAACTTCATCAAAGTGAAAACTTCATTGTTGTTAAAAACCGGACGTTATTCATTCTCAATAATCAACAACGAATCAATGGGTAGTTATAAATAAAAAGTTTAAAGTCATATAAGACACATGCCTGGATATCATTCATTATATGTGTTATATCGTATGCGCCCGTAATTTGTATGAACGTGCGATTAGAGAGGAGTGAATTTATTGATCGGCCGCAAATGATGATTGAAATCGTACGAGCAGTCTTGAGTGCTATTCGGTCCTTCCTATCTGCCTAGCCCAGCCAGTTGAGTGCAGAACACAAATAACAGCCTCGACAATATGAATCATTATTCACAAGCACACTGGGTTATATATACTAACCAAACAGACCCAATTATACCAAGAAATAGAAAAATAACATTTGTACAGCAATTGGCCAATGTGGCTGTAGCTAGGGGGAAAGTAATCAATAATAATAGTTCCAAGGTCAAAATAAAGGTTGTGATAAGAGGAACACGGAAACGATTAGGTCACTTATTTAACAACTATCCAATAGGGAATGGGCATATTGTATTTGTCCATAAATAGACATCAGATTTAGGTTACTCATTTAACAACTATCCAATAGGAATAGGCGTATTACATTTGTCCATAAATGGACATCAGATTTATGATTCATAATTCGCCAGGGGATACAACAATATGATACATGGGATTTTCAATTTTTGAGCAAACATAAATAATGTATATAAGTGCGAAAATAGTAAGTGCTGATTAAATCAAATTTCACGTACCTCCGATGGCTTCAAACTCCACCAACGAACCACTTTTGATCCATTTTGCTGGAACAGATATCTCATGCTTTGTGAGACCTTAAGTGACAAATTGAAAAGAAAGAAGAGATTTAGAATTTCGACTTCTTTTTGAAGCGAAACAATTTCATTTGCTTCACTTAAGTAGAGGGCAAATCAAGGATCTGTAGTATTTTTCATTACGTTCAGAGTGATGACTGTCTTAAAAAAGTATGGTTTACATAGCTCAAAATTTTGAAAACGGCCCGTTAAGTTATAAATGAAACAGTTACGTTTTTGAGTTATTTAACGATGAAATCAACTGGGCGTCTGGGATAGATGCGTTCATCCTCTTACATATTATTTCACAATACATATTACACGGAGGCAACATTCAAATCTACAAATCAAGGAACAATGGTGATTGGTATATCAATCTCAGACGCGCGTTTCATGTTATTTGGAACATCAGGGACTGAAAACCAGCACCATCCATTTCCATTAACATTCGGTTATCCACTTATTCAGTCAGTCAATCTACTCAATGACTTGTGAAACTGTATGACGCTTTAAATCATTTTTGAATTGTAAATGAATCTTCGGATTGATGTTGAGAAACCGTATTTGATTTCACTGCTATTCCTCCATTCCATGTTCACGCACAATGCTTGTGACTTCAAGTAACATCCAGATAATCCTAACAGTGTGCATATATATGAATAAGGGACTGATCAGTTGCAGTAAAAATCACTCATGTGAGCACTGAACCAAAGAATGTAAAATGACAATTATCTTCATTGTGTAAATGACTCAACAATTCACCTAAACCTGTCAATGCAGAACATCTGGCGGAACATTTGATGAACCGTCTCACATTCAGTCATAACCACTGCATCTCACCTAATCACGTACACTCAAAACTCCTCTTCAAACTCAGCTACATCTATCAACAACACATGTTTATTTCAGTGAAGCAAGACGATTGAACATTTCGAAGAAGAAATATCATTTCCAAACTAGCACTGCTTTATTTCTGCTTCATACAAAACACACTTCCTTATACATTGAGTGTTGAGATGATCAGGTTTGATTGTATTACTGTGAGTGTGTGAATACATGAGTGGATATATTTTGAGTTTGATAAAGTTATTCATATATCCATATCTGTGTGAGTCTACCGGTAATCAAAACTGCAAGAAGTTCCCAAAATATTTAGACAGTGTGTTTACAAAAATCATTTCATTTTTATTCTGCACAATGAGCCACAACACTCAAATGACATTTCCACAAACTGACTTTACGCAAGAAGCAACTGAATAATAATCACTGTTAGAAAGCTCTCTCTGATAAGATACATGGATTTTGTTCATTAACATGCTCATGACCTGGTACAAGTAGAGAGTAATATAGAACTAACCGGTGATTGATGATATACGTCACCGTACGTCAAAAAGTTAACGAGATTCCTCCTTCTTAAACATCTGGGCCACCTGTTCCTATCATCAAGATATTTCAAAAAGTTTGTTTGTTCTAATACATCTTTATGCCTAGTAATCGCACAACCTATTCAGATGCATTTCTGAAAAGAGTAAGAGTTTCAGCTGTAACGGTTGCAGAAGGCAATATGCAGCGAGAAGAATGTACATTAACCAGATGTCGATTGACTGTGCTGCAATCTTCTAAGTGGCGAACACTGAATATTTATCGTCACGAAGGACGAAGAAGTAAGAAACGGAAACTTGCTGAAGTACGTTATGCTGAAAATTCTATATTGAACCAAATATATAATATTGAATAAAGCTAATAATAATAATAATAATAATAATAATAATTCGTTTAAATATTTTTTACCGTTTCCACATTTTTCTATTCCATTGATTTTCGATGTCAACTGACTTTCCTCAATTTCCTTAGGAATCTGAAAAAAGATGTTTGAATGTCTGAGACAGGATCTACAACTACACATTTCATTATATGAAATCGAATAATTACTGGAGAAATGTATCATCATTTAGATCATTTCATTCAGAGCCAACTAATCGCACTCACACTAGGCATACTGATATTCTCAGTTTATTTTCCATGAATGTTCCATCCAATCTGTATAGATATTCTTGTCAACTTCGGTCAAGTGTTATGAACCTTCTCTCCATCATGATATGTGGCGATAACTTGTGAGATGAATATCACTGTCTATTGAAATGAAGTGTGAATGTGAATATTTGACAGGATATTCCAGGGTATTCCACAGTGAACATTCTGAACAGCCGAAAGTTACTACATGAAAAAAACTCAACAGAATATGACTCTTTCCGTATAGTAGGCAAACGTTCACAACCAGTTACTATTTGGCACGAACAGGTTATTGTTTCTTCTGAAATAACTTTACTTCTGATTATTCACTGTTCCTACCACTTGCTCGATTAGTGTCACTAGAGGATTGATAATAGTGTCAACTAGTCCGTTTGCCTATTACACAATATCGTGTTCAGTGTAACTAGATTCATTTGACAATATTGATCAACATGAAATAGTAGAACGATGTGAATTACTTGAAACAATATCACATTTTCACTAAATTATACAACTCACGTTATCATAATAGAACGATATCTTCCCATTTGGGTGTATTAAACTCGTCATTGTGGCTGTAACATCTGCATTAAGAAGAATGTTGATACTCAAGATTGAGGATTTAAACGATGAGCAAGTTATTGTTTGATGTAACACTTTGAACAGATTTCAGTGGATATTAACTGTGTTATCTGAAATGCTTTCTTGAGATGGATTGGTAATCAATACATTGAAGTGAACGTCATTGTAATGAGACGGACATGAATACCTTTCTAACAAATGTAAAATGCCTAGATTCTGAAGTTGTATTACCATTATCGAAACAATAAGTCGTCTACTTTACCATCAGGTGTCTGATTGCCAGAGATGTAATAACATTCGCGCAATATCCTAAATAATTCATTTTGAAACAATGGACACTCCGTACGCGTGACATGATCTTAGGAGTGTTTGTCAACATATTGAACTTGAGAAATAAATTAGTGGTATATATAAAAAGATTTCTATCGGTTAACTGATTCTGACTTCAGTGTCCATTTGTTGTAGATGAGAAACGAATAGCTTTAGATAACAAATTCCCAGTAGGAATGACTATGTGATGAAAGGATGTTTAGTTGAATATAATGTGTGCAGCAATGACTTTGTCACCAATGTAGAACACAATTCATTTATTTTGGAACACAGACTGTTTATAAAGTTCCACTCAAACCTGATTTCATTTTCTAACAAGAAGAGTGAGATTGTGACTTTAAATATCCATCATAACTTATTGATTGCCTGTCAAATACAGTCATTCATAGTTCATTTCAACTGTTCCCAATGTTTCAATAGATGTACTCAATTACTGAGTGAATTTCACATTCAATTCTACCATCATTTGCCAGAATAGAAGCACCTTCATTCTTTTGATGGTTTTTTTGAAGGTAGGAATTGTTTAAAATGAACAAGCAAATTATGAGTTATCACAGGTAGTGAAGATGTAAGTGTAAAATTTTCACGCGTGTGACCGAATGAGCGATCAATGTTAACTCACCTGAACCATTAATCTTTATCGAAAAATTCCTCTGGACTCCTAATAATTCCTCTGAAATAATGAAAATCAAAAGGGATGTTTAAATATCTGAATTATGATTATCTATCTATTTCAATAAATATACTTTTTAACACGGACGTCCGACTTAAACAAGTTGTCGCTTCCATTTACAGGTTTAAATAAACCGAAGTAGTTGAATGCTAAATCATCTCTCATGAGAAAGGTTCAAGGAATATTATCAATTCAAAAATATGATGAACGTTTCAACACAATCAACTGAGAAGAATATTTCACTTCTTTTAAATTTCTTCTAGAAGCTTCTGACTGAATAATAGACGTTTAATAGGTATTCGACAAAACAACAATAAAGTGTTATTTGGACATCGTTATTCATCAATTTCTACGTTTGACCGAAATATATGAATGTCACATTGATGTTTTAAGTGTTCTGGTATGAGTAAATCACCTGGTACAAGCGGACTGTTCAAGCACGTTCATTGGTCAGCTGTTTCACGAAATGCATGGATTCGAAACGCATAATCATACAAAAACGATTACAGAAATAGTCTGAATAATCAAATAATAACACATAGCAACTCCGAGATATTAAACATTCAAGATACAAGTAAGTGCTATTGAAGGACTGGAGGACTTCAAATATAACTTGGTAATTCATAGGCTTCAATAATCCAAACCGCCTTCTCTCACAACATAGCTTACTATTGCACTAGTGATCACTTTTATTCACTCAGTCTACCATGAAGTATCGTGTAGATGAGATATCCTCTCTTTTGTAGTTTTCATAGACTGGACGGTCGGTAATTGACACTTTCGCAATTACATCACATGGTTTATCATTTCTATTTGATGAAAGTGTATATTTTCAGGTAGGTCTCTGTTCAATTTAACGGTTTCAGTTTACAGCATTCAACACCCGCTGCGATACACACATGTTCTGTTGCATAAACAAATCAAACACATTAATCACTTTGTATTGGTTACCACTCCTGTAATCATCAAGATAAATACTGAAGCTTTTATACAAAATAAGTGCGAGAAAAGTGATCAAAACAAAGAATAACTGAGTAATATAAGAACTCACTCTCATCCAAAACTCGAGCTTCAGATTTCTCATTTTCTTCTATGTAATTATTAATAGTTCCAATATGGGACCGTTCTAATGCAAATACATAATCTCTATCCACTGAATGAAAACATGCAACATCATTGATAAATTTGTAATGAATGAATAATCAATTTTAAATAATAAAACTGATCTGTATTTGGTTTGCTATACAGAGTCAAACCATTACCATGTTGAACAATGAAAAAAAACATTCAAAGATATTTGGATGTTACAAGTAGCACGAAACTGGTTCACTGGAGAAAATGGTATGAACTTTGATTCATTAACAGAAATTAGATCAACAAAACTGAATAATAATTTGACTTTCAAAAAAATTTATGACTTACAATCTTCGGAAAACTGAATTTGCTGTACGTGACTACCGTAATAACTACATGAGAATTGGGGTGCACCATACTTCAATGATGCAAACATATGGAAAAAAATCTTTATTCTAAAGTGTATTCAACTCACGTATATGTAACTTATTTTATTTTTGAAACGGTCACTCGGAACTGGTTGAGATTGATTACGTTGAATCCTCATTGAATAATTATAATGAAGAGACTGGAATATGTGTATTAGAATGTATCACATTACATACATATCGATAGGAATCATTTTCAATAACGACTTTCTCATAGTGACGCATATCAGAGTTTTTGCAAATGTCATTGCAGTTGAAACGTTTGTAGGGCCAAATGAAGATAAGATGAATTATTATCCATAGACTAGGCGAAAAGTTATATCTAAAATGATCAGGATGAACAAATCAACGGTAACTCATGGAGTCAAATTTCAATTTGAGTTCGTATATTTATTCAACACTTACCTCATCTTATCGTGTCAAGTTATAAATCAAATTTCTATAAAATTTGTCGGGTTTATATAGACTTTTCAAATGTAAGATTGTTTTCTTCTGATTCGATGATTCAAAGTGACCAATAGAAAGATGGAATTTAATAAAATCAGATGGTTATTATAAACCTATCATGGAGGTATATGACATTATCGTAAACCAATATTCTTCTGCCTGTTGAGATCATGAGCTGAAATTTATACACTGTTGGTTGAAATTCTTGACTCTGTGGATAAAACATATCTTCCATGTGATAGACAATATTATGAAATGGGTGATTGATTAAATTGTAGTTCAAAATATGTGCTCACATGTTTACGAACAAACAGTTTGTTGTCTGTAATAATGTATTAATTATTCGTCGACAATGAGTTGTTTTGATTTGATTGGTCAAAATCAAAGTAGCACAAATTGTTTTGATTGGATAGTAACAAATACTCTTTTACACATGGATTTAGTTACGATCTCAAATCATTGTATTCAGAGGAATATAATGCATTCCGCCGAAAGTGAACTAATGAAATTGGAGAACGATTTCTTATACCAAACACATTCGAATCTATAACATTGATCATTGTATCTGAAAACTATAATGTTTGTCAACACTCAAATAGAAGACTGATTTTTATCTGTGTATTTCAATGATCAATTCCCTCACATTAGTTGAGCTTGCATTTCATATCATCTGTGTTCAAATATAAAACCAAATCACAGTGATAAGATAATGTCAAGTGTATACGAAAGCATAAGTTATCTGTGCATGTGATAGTGTAGATCAGTTAATCTGCTTGATAACAGTATGATTCGGATCATGAAGTATTCAGTGAAGTGTCTCCTTATACCTTCATGCCTATTTCGCTTATTGTTATTAGCAAATGTGTTGTAAGTATGAAGTATGTTTCACAACATAATGAGGCTACATGCTTTTAAGGTTATGCGACATCAGATCTCACATTTTGCCAGGTCATGTATATAACCTCTTATTCTCTAATCTTCTTCATAATCCTTTGACAAGCTTTAAAAAGAAAGCGTTTGCTGTATTGTGAGTATTACAGAGAGCAGTCGACAAAGTGTTTGGTGAACCTCTTGAAGTCATCGGTAAAATGACAATAAATAGACTTCTAATGTTTCGCCAAAACCTGAAAGGCGATTTCCTAATAATAAACATCAATTTCGTTCACATATTTTTAATCGTATAGCTACCGGTAGAAGCTGTAAAAATGCAATTATAGATGATGCTATAGTGATCTGTGATGAAACAGAGTAGTTTTACAAAATTATCAAAAGCTAATGAATTTCATCGAAGAGGTATCAATGCAAAAGTAATAAACGGACCAAAAATGATTTTGCGGTTTCCATTTCTCCAGGTAAGAAAAGTAATTCGATCTATTCTTCATCCTCAAAAGCCAGAAGAGTATGCACTGATGACACATTTGGTGATGATGTACTTAATATAAGTCAAAAAAAATATAGTAAACAAGCTACAGAACCATCTCAATTATTGACTGCTATCTGAAATCAAGATAACAAGTTGAATGAAATCTCATACATAATAGGAATGTTGGACGACATATTATTGAATTCAAAAGTAACATGCCTTCGTGGATTTCAGAGAACGAACTATTCATATCCTTAAAAAGCCTTCCATCCTGTTGCATTCCGAGCTGTTTACTGTAGCAAAAACCTAATCATTACAGTCTCAATGACAACAGACGCCTGATGACACGCACTAATTCACTCGCCAGAATATGCACTGAAGGCAAAACAGATTATAAGCTATATACAATGCATAAAAAATTTTCGGAGAATGACACTAATGCTATGTTAATTCACAATGCCAAACAGAGAGACCGTGAAGTGAGATTTCAGTTTCGTAACGCCTACTAACGATTGTACGTTCCGTTGTTTGTTTGTGTTTCGTATTCTCGATATCCATTAACTGAACAATCATCTTTAACATCTAAAATCATTAGACAAAACAAAGACTTTGACAGATCTTAAGTATATTTGAAGTGATTGAGGAGATGACTCTGTTCAAAAAGAAACTATTATCCTCGAAGGACAGTATATGTTATAACAGAAAGGAACGCGAGCTTCTTTCATCCTCTCAAAACTGTTCACACTGAGTATTGTTACTTGACGATTCAGTCACCGATATGTGTTTGAAAATCACGTATAATCATTAAAAAAAATACTATTTGGCTTCTTTCAATCTAATTTGAGTATTCACGTAAAAAAAATATTTTTCCGAAAAGTAAAAATAATGATATGAACAATGTCTATTATGTGACAGTGAGATCTGTCTGTTAACATTGACCGTTGTTTTTCTTGTTGTTGAAATATCATTCATTTAAATTCCGCGTTGTTTATCACAAAATATTATCTATGATAGGACATTTTTTTGCGTATTGAGCATGATATGAGTTGCCATTATAATGAGGGATGCCACTCTCTACTAACACATTCATATGACAGACCATTATTGACACATACCAAACGAAAATGAATGACAATTTCATTTCACATATGACTAATACTTTTGTCAAGACAAAATGAAGTTAAAGCAGATTGTTTGTTCATCAATTCTTAGAAGGTCTTGACTCAGCTTTGAATAAACACTGGAATGTTCTGCCATCGTATTTCAAGTGAGTCCAGTGATACTGGTCGTATAGGTTCATCTCGATTATAAGTCTACAGTTCGTGCTTTCGAGATAATGTTAAATAGTGCAAGCTAGATAAATTATGAACGTACAGAAACTAACATTCAACTGATTTTCATTATGATTAAGTTTGTTTATGCACCGTCTACGGAAGTCGTAGAAATTCAGTGCAATAAAGTAAGTCCGTTTTATATTATGAATTGTACCATTTGATACTTTTATTGCTTCTAAATTTCTGTTTTCCTTTTGATATTTGTATTATTTTACTACAGAATAATACATGCTTAATAAATCACTAGTTACTAAGTTTGTGCAGCTTCACAAATTCGCTATTGTCAAGAAGAAACTTTTCTTCACTGAAAGTTGACATTCGATTAATTCGACGAAATGATTCCGTTCGTTTTTTTTCATAATCATCATTGAATTACATGTTATCTATTCAGTTTGTTCTTTCATTCAATCACCTAAATGTCCATACAGAACTATCTATTACTTTGAATGGTCAAATAGGACAAAGCGAAAAACCTAATTCAATGTGATTCGAAATGGGTCTTGTTATGTCATTGTCAAATCATATGTGACAAAGTAATTTAATGTGAGTCTTCACCACGTTTGTTCGTTTTGTGTTTGTGCTAGTGGTTCCGTGAAATGTGGCATATGTAAAATGAAGGAGGGTAATGGGAAGTTGATTGTGCATGTTTGTATGTGTTGATTATATGATAAATAGAGAGGCACATGTGGTTGTTTGTGGATCTCAGCATTGTTGTGATCAATTCATTCAAACAGTTAAAACAACCTTTACAGATGTGCGAAATCAGCTAACGAGAAAATAGAAAATGAACACGTCATTGTACGCCATAGCACCTAACATCCACTAGGGTTTGCATAAATTTTATTTCGTTGAGATTTTTAATAGATTGATTTCACAGCGGTTATCGTTTGATCAAGGATAATGACTTATGAAAACAACCATAAAATTACATTTTCACATATAATTTGACATAGACATAATAAGACTCATTTCGAATCAGATTGAATTAAGTTTTCTGCTTTGTCCTATTTGACGGTTCAAAGTAATGGGCACTGCTGTATGGACATTTAGGTGATTGAATAAAAGAAGAAACTGAATAGTGAACATGAAATTCAATGATGATTATGAAGAAAAAGGAACAAAATCATTTCGTCGAATTAATCGAATGTCAACTTTCAGTGAAGAAAAGTTTCTTCTTGACAATAGCGAATTTGTGAAGCTGCACAAACTTAGTAACTAGTGATTTATTAAGCATGTATTATTCTGTAGTAAAATAATACAAATATCAAAAGGAAAACAGAAATATAGAAGCAATGAAAGTATCAAATGGTACAATTCATAATATAAAACGGACTTACTTTTTTGAGTCTTCGGTAAATTGGAGATGTGAAAGATGTGTGATCAGTTGACAACAATGGAGAAGGCGAAATACAAACAAATAACGGAACGAACAGTCAACGATAAGCATAGTGGAATTGAAAAATCGCATCAATATCTCTCTCAACAGCACCAGTTAGGAGAAAAACGAATTAGGACGCTTCAGTGGAAGTTCATTCTGATCATAAATAACCTACCATGCGATTGAACAGCTTCACAAATTCGCTATTGTCAAGCAGAAACTTTTCTTCACTGAAAAGTTGACATTCAATTTATTCGACGAAATGATTTCGTCCGAATTTCTTCACAATCATGATTAACTTTATTATTGTCTATTCAGTTTCTTGTCCTATTTGACCATTGAAAGTAATGGGCACTGCTGTATGGACATTTAGGTGATTGAATAAAAGAAGAAACTGAATAGTGAACATGAAATTCAATGATGATTATGAAGAAAAAGGAACAAAATCATTTCGTCGAATAAATCGAATGTCAACTTTCAGTGAAGAAAAGTTTCTTCTTGACAATAGCGAATTTGTGAAGCTGCACAAACTTAGTAACTAGTGATTTATTAAGCATGTATTATTCTGTAATAAAATAATACAAATATCAAAAGGAAAACAGAAATTTAGAAGCAATAAAAGTATCAAATGGTACAATTCATAATATAAAACGGACTTACTTTATTGCACTGAATTTCTACGACTTCCGTAGACGGTGCATAAACAAACTTAATCATAATGAAAATCAGTTGAATGTTAGTTTCTGTACGTTCATAATTTATCTAGCTTGCACTATTTAACATTATCTCGAAAGCACGAACTGTAGACTTATAATCGAGATGAACCTATACGACCAGTATCACTGGACTCACTTGAAATACGATGGCAGAACATTCCAGTGTTTATTCAAAGCTGAGTCAAGACCTTCTAAGAATTGATGAACAAACAATCTGCTTTAACTTCATTTTGTCTTGACAAAAGTATTAGTCATATGTGAAATGAAATTGTCATTCATTTTCGTTTGGTATGTGTCAATAATGGTCTGTCATATGAATGTGTTAGTAGAGAGTGGCATCCCTCATTATAATGGCAACTCATATCATGCTCAATACGCAAAAAAATGTCCTATCATAGATAATATTTTGTGATAAACAACGCGGAATTTAAATGAATGATATTTCAACAACAAGAAAAACAACGGTCAATGTTAACAGACAGATCTCACTGTCACATAATAGACATTGTTCATATCATTATTTTTACTTTTCGGAAAAATATTTTTTTTACGTGAATACTCAAATTAGATTGAAAGAAGCCAAATAGTATTTTTTTTAATGATTATACGTGATTTTCAAACACATATCGGTGACTGAATCGTCAAGTAACAATACTCAGTGTGAACAGTTTTGAGAGGATGAAAGAAGCTCGCGTTCCTTTCTGTTATAACATATACTGTCCTTCGAGGATAATAGTTTCTTTTTGAACAGAGTCATCTCCTCAATCACTTCAAATATACTTAAGATCTGTCAAAGTCTTTGTTTTGTCTAATGATTTTAGATGTTAAAGATGATTGTTCAGTTAATGGATATCGAGAATACGAAACACAAACAAACAACGGAACGTACAATCGTTAGTAGGCGTTACGAAACTGAAATCTCACTTCACGGTCTCTCTGTTTGGCATTGTGAATTAACATAGCATTAGTGTCATTCTCCGAAAATTTTTTATGCATTGTATATAGCTTATAATCTGTTTTGCCTTCAGTGCATATTCTGGCGAGTGAATTAGTGCGTGTCATCAGGCGTCTGTTGTCATTGAGACTGTAATGATTAGGTTTTTGCTACAGTAAACAGCTCGGAATGCAACAGGATGGAAGGCTTTTTAAGGATATGAATAGTTCGTTCTCTGAAATCCACGAAGGCATGTTACTTTTGAATTCAATAATATGTCGTCCAACATTCCTATTATGTATGAGATTTCATTCAACTTGTTATCTTGATTTCAGATAGCAGTCAATAATTGAGATGGTTCTGTAGCTTGTTTACTATATTTTTTTTGACTTATATTAAGTACATCATCACCAAATGTGTCATCAGTGCATACTCTTCTGGCTTTTGAGGATGAAGAATAGATCGAATTCAACTGATAACTGTTCGCACAATAATAGATCTAAATTACAATAAATAGCAAAGTTATAAGAAATATAAGGAAATTACTGAACGCTCAAAACAACAAGTTTTATTCTATCCTTTCTGGATAGATCAATTGATTGTTTGTTGCTTTATAACACAAATTGTTTCAAATTCTGGGAAATTGCTCCAATCTAAAACCAATATGCATGATCACAATCAAATCTAGCAACACATTCAAGTGGAGAACAATCAATATGGACAAAATATCAATTAGGACAACATAGATACAGTTTTATAAGAAACATAGAAAAACAGTGAGAACACTATTATGAAATGAAACATTACAATCTCAAAGGCATCAAAAAATTAAAAATAATGAACAAGTAAAGAACCCATTAAGAATAAGTTACAAACGTATGCATGGATTGATTTTCACACATGAAAATTTCAAAATAGATCTTACAGGCATTACTCACAAATTTCAAAATCAACTCCCTCACTTCGGTCAATAAGTTGAGGAACTTGAAAATACAGATATCCCGTGATTTATGAATGAGTACTGTAGTTCGATCTCAAAACTCGTCTGTGGTAATCGCGTGAATAGCTAAATGAACCTCAATAAATTTAGTTCAAGAGTTGTATATATTTATGTATGTGAGTAGTCATTTCAGATAATCTACTTTATTCATGCATCTGCAAATAAGTAGGACCACAACTCCATATAAAGTTTCTTCAATGATTTTATTATTTGAACACGTTTCAATAATAGCTTGAAATTTAAAAGGTTTAATTGTTCTTCAGTTATATCACATGAAATCAGTCTGAAATGTTCCATAAATCAACATTCACAAGGTATCTATTTCATGATTAGATATTTCAATGTGATTACTAAATTCACAGGCCTTTGGGAGTAAATGAGCTTGAAATCAGATTTTCCAGTTCATAACTATGTATTTTGATATCTGGTAACACTGAATGCTACATAATGGGAAATTGGTCAATGATTCAAAAGAAATCTAATATTACGCAGTAAGGTATGTTCAGATAATTGGATCGTGAAACATAGATTTGAAAAAAAGTATTATGGAGTGAATAATTGGTAGGAACGGATGAAGAAAAGTAAACAAATGAAGAGTATGGACAATAAAAATTATTTATTGAGGCCAAGTGAGTGATAGGAGTGTTACAAATTTTCTTATAAACGCAAAGGCTTGGATTATTGGCTGAAATTCATAGAGCAACTACCATGTGTAAGAGACGTGATCAAACCACATAAGGAAAACTAGCAAGACTGCAATAAATAACTTTATTTGATCTATTTCAGTCAACTATTTGGTCGCTATCGGTCAAGTGTGAAAGAACTGCACTCCACATCGCCGTGATAGTATTTAATCTTAACTACAAAAGAAGATGTACACTAACTCTTTGATTCAGTTTTTTGGTAGTCTACCCAATATACCTTTCTCCACAGGAGCAGCTGAATTTGTAGATAAGCATAGAAGTGACATTACCAGGTAACATATCCCTGAGTCCAAGAATCAACATAGATCGAGTCGAGTACGATGTACTGAGGTCGGCTGAATTAAACGTTCTCTTCACTGCGTGTAGCAAACAAGAAAATATCGATACCAAAAGCTAATAATCAACCTTCTCTTCCAGAAACTTCAATTCATGGGTGATGTAGCTGGTGATGTAGTACTTGATAGACTAACTTATGATATTGATATATGAGTGAAGCGAGGCCTTTGACTAAAAGACGGACACTTTTTCTGCTAACCCTTCAATTTCTCTCACGAAAAGAAATATTCACTTCGCTCACATATTTCCATGTCCGTAGGTGACTGTCAGTCATATGAACACATTATTAGAAAGCGATATTGTTTATCTTCAGATTCATATTAGGCTGACTACACGAAAAAGAGAGTACAATATCATTTATTGATCAGAAAGAATGTGCTAATAAACAACAAGAATGTATATTCATTGATTTTTCTACAAAACAACAGCTAAGGTCAATCACAAGATGTTTTTGAAATCACACTCCCAGCAAATGTTCACTGTAATTATCATTATTGTTCCCTTGAGAAAAATCTATATCATATTAGAAAACCTTAAATAGATGCAATGATTATACGTTCTATTCAAGCACTCATTCCTGACTAAATAGTCGATATAACAGACCTCAGTGTAAAGAGTTCTGATACGACTAAAGGAGCACATAATGTGCTCACATGAAACAATTACTGTTCATCAATGACAATGCGTTTCTTTCGCATAATGTAATCTTCTGAATCATTTAAATCATATATATCTCTTCCGTCGCGCATTATTGTCTTCGGTAAATTGGAGATGTGAAAGATGTGTGATCAGTTGACAACAATGGAGAAGGCGAAATACAAACAAATAACGGAACGAACAGTCAACGATAAGCATAGTGGAATTGAAAAGTCGCATCAATATCTCTCTCAACAGCACCAGTTAGGAGAAAAACGAATTAGGACGTTTCAGTGGAAGTTCATTCTGATCATAAATAACCTACCAATACGATTGAACAGCTTCAAAAATTCGCTATTGTCAAGCAGATACCTTTCTTCACTGAAAGTTGACATTCAATTTATTCGACGAAATGATTCCGTTCGTTTTTTTTCATAATCATCATTGAATTACATGTTATCTATTCAGTTTGTTCTTTCATTCAATCACCTAAATGTCCATACAGAACTATCTATTACTTTGAATGGTCAAATAGGACAAAGCGAAAAACCTAATTCAATGTGATTCGAAATGGGTCTTGTTATGTCATTGTCAAATCATATGTGACAAAGTAATTTAATGTGAGTCTTCACCACGTTTGTTCGTTTTGTGTTTGTGCTAGTGGTTCCGTGAAATGTGGCATATGTAAAATGAAGGAGGGTAATGGGAAGTTGATTGTGCATGTTTGTATGTGTTGATTATATGATAAATAGAGAGGCACATGTGGTTGTTTGTGGATCTCAGCATTGTTGTGATCAATTCATTCAAACAGTTAAAACAACCTTTACAGATGTGCGAAATCAGCTAACGAGAAAATAGAAAATGAACACGTCATTGTACGCCATAGCACCTAACATCCACTAGGGTTTGCATAAATTTTATTTCGTTGAGATTTTTGATAGATTGATTTCACAGCGGTTATCGTTTGATCAAGGATAATGACTTATGAAAACAACCATAAAATTACATTTTCACATATAATTTGACATTGACATAATAACACTCATTTCGAATCAGATTGAATTAAGTCCTATTTGACGATTCAAAGTAATGGGCACTGCTGTATGGACATTTAGGTGATTGAATAAAAGAAGAAACTGAATAGACAGTAATAAAGTTAATCATGACTGTGAAGAAAATCGGACGAAATCATTTCGTCGAATAAATCGAATGTCAACTTTTCGGTGAAGAAATGTTTCTTCTTGACAATAGCGAATTTGTGAAGGTGCACAAACTTAGTGACTGGTGATTTATTAAGCATGTATTATTTTGTAGTAAAGTATGATGGTTTCAAAGATTAGCAAATTTGACCAATCTTATTGAGTCGTGGGTCAGTTGAAATCAAATTGAATGGTCTAAGTAACATTTTGCAGAGTTCACTGCTCTGATTTCGGAGAACAATTTATCTCTTTCATCACTCTTAATAGCAAAACGAATATAAACTGATGACACAACTGATGATGAGTTGAATATAATGCAACGAACAATGCTGAAGAATGGCATCCAAACCATGTCAACTGACAGTAATCGGAAATGTTAAATGAATTCAAATCACATTTATAAAGTATTACTTCATACACTTGAGGGTTGTTGGTAATTGCGACTCAATATTTATTTGTATTCACAACCCCATTTCATTTTAGCCGTTTGTATTTGTGAGTGTTACTGATGCAAAAAATAACGAGTAGTATGTATTTGCAGGAGAATGGAAATAAATTTATCCATGAGGAGGTAATCTTGGATGAATATTGAACTAGTCTGTCAGCTATGACTCTCACAACAACTCCAAATGCATTGAAGATGCCACAGTTATTTGGAGTTTGATATGCATACCCTATTACCGTAAATCGTGTTCACCTAGTAAAATTAAAAGTCTGAATATGGTTTGTTTGGGGATATATTTACCAGGCTATAAATATAACGAGAATCGACTGATCTACGCTTGCTGGTGTCCTTAGAAGATGTTGAACATGGCGTTCCCACTCGCGATCTTGTTCGGATGCATGATCGAGCGCCTTCAGATCGGTTAGTCCATTGAAACTAATGTGGTTGGCATACAATGAGATATTACTTAACCAGATGTTAGTACTCACATGAAAGATTAAAAATTTCCATCTATATATATTCAATAATTATTAAGTGGATTATTATGATGTGAAAACCACTAAATATTCTTATTCAAAATCTTAATAACAATCAAGGGATCATAGCAGCTGATAAACTGACCATTCTCAATTCAAGCTTAGTACACAATTTCGCGTATAAATCATCGAACTTCAGCGATGATACGTGTCCACTGATGTCAATAAATATAAGTAGTGAAATGCTTGATGCCAGAGGGTTAAGAAGATCGAAAAAAAGATGATGAGAACAAGAAGAGAGAGTGATTAGTGTGGAAAAGAAGAAACATTCAAGTCTTGAACAATTGACTGACATTTCCCCTTCTGTATCGCTTCATTCACTTCTCTTCGTTTGTTTTGCTCAAAGACTGTACAATACATAGGTATTTGAGATTTAATCTCGTTTTTCATCCATTTAATTCCGTTTTTCACCAACGTCGAATATGTTGATAATTTTGTACGTAGATAGCCGAAATATATATTTCGAAAGCAATCATGCAATAACGATCACTTGTCTGATCTGACCTCAGTCACATCCCGGGTCCATGAAATCTGTTAATACATTCAATAAATATTGAGAAGACTGGTCAAAGAGTTCCAGATTGTTTTTGTTGGTAAACAGATATATCCTTTCGTTGAACAAATGAATTGTTTGTTTTTGCTGAAACTCCAACACAACGCCAATGCCAATAAATTATAATTTCCGTAACACTCACTCAATAGGTCTCTAGGTAGGTACACGTTTGTTGATCAGTTGCGATCGAAATCTCTTTACTCGATAGAGTCTGACTGGTTGAAGTTCATGACATGCACAATGAGAATACTCAAATCAATACAAAACATCTTATCTTCAATGACTAAGTTATTTGATCTCCCATCACAATCGCTTCATGGACGACGTGTTAAATAACTCAGATTTGCCCTGTGTGTCTACAAAATATTAAGCTGCTTTACGTCATTATTCCTTTCAAGCAAAAGCTTTTGCGAATATATAAAGAAGGTGGAATGTTCTATTCATTTCTACTGTCATATCCATGTCAATAAACCGATGGATACTTTTATCAACAAAATAGGAATATAAATAGAAAAGACGCCCGGTTAGTCTCCAGATGAAATGTTCAATAATTTTTTCTATTAAAGATACCTCTTCAATTAACAACCACAAACGGAATTCGGAATAATTTATTGTTTAATGCTGTGGAAGAGCAATAACTAACCAGTAACATTCTCTTCACACTGATAAGCAGTGATCAATGACCCACTCAATCGAAAAACATCCATCGAAATGTATTATTTGATTGACAATTTACACTCTCTCCACCATCTATTCTAAGTTATTGGCTATTATTTGTTCGTGATAATTCACAATATAGTCCATTGTTTAACAACATGATATCGAAATCTACATACTGATTGACATTACATTATTACTTAACCTAAACAATGATCATTATACAAACTATCAGTTCATGAATTTATCCCTATTTCAGTTTGTGACAATTTGTACTCTGTAATGCAGAATGAGTGGAATTGCCAGTAAGAAAATTTATAACCGTTTGAATATAAGAAAGTCTACAGAATCTCAATCATGAAGTGCCCCAATAGTGAGTAACATCAGGTGGCAATTACTCACAGAGTTCTAATGAAAAGCAATGATCGAAACAGTGTTCAATCATAACCGATATATGACGTTTATCATCAATCTCAATGAATGATATCTCAGATTTAAGAGTGTAAGCTATTCGATTCATTCAAACTCAATGTTTAAGATGTTGAATTCTCGATTAAAGTTCTGAATCTTCCCAATTCAATCCATAGTTGAATTGTAGAAGCGTATTGCTAAGCAACTGTTTCATAGAAAAAAACAACTACTCAGTATTTTGTTGCTTCGTGATGTTAAATGGTCAGCGTCAACAATTTGCACAATAGACTATGATCACCTATAAATGTCTCTTTATAACTACATTGAGGAGAACTCGGTCCACCAATGATTTCACTAAATACTCATCAATATCTTACCGACAAGTTTTGATAAACATAAGCCATATCGCCTACTAACTATTATAGTTAATTAACAAGTCCAATTAACAAATGAGGTGTGTCAATGGGTAGCCTATATCTCGAACAGTAGACGTCAGTTTGTTGATTGAGTTATTCAAAATAAAAGTGAATTTCCTATTTTATTTTCACAACATGGGATATTGATAATTATCACTAGTTGTGATCTTGTAGAAACACTGAACGTTTTTTGTCACTGTGAACGACTTATTGATTGTAAATCATGATGAAGACATTGAAAAGCTCAACTGTCCTTATTAGCCCGTTTCCTTAATTTTATATGCAAGCCGGAATTCATTGACTCTGGTCTTTTAAACATCTGCCTACGCTTTTTCTGTACAAAAACACCAAACTGCTCTTCACTGCATAGTATTTTGAACTATTTTCAAACGATTGTAAGATTCGTTTTGTATAACGAATGATTCAGTGCTCTAATAAACAATCTATCTTATTTAATTATACACACCGTCTGAGGTTTGATTTCTTGGTTTCAATTAACAGTATCATTTCTTTTTCTGTTATTTATGTGGTCGCTTTTTAAATGCTACATATGAAAGACCACTACATCTGTGAATAGACCCCTTAGACTGTTTTCGATGGACGTTGAACTTCTCTGATTGACACAGATGTCCTATGTTTTCTGAACTCGAATAAACATCATTGTTCAGATAAGTGAGATATAGGGCACATATATGTACAAACGATATGTGAATTAGCAACAAAAATCACTAGTATTTATAGTGCATCTTTTTCTAATGAGTTTCAGAAATATCAGGAATCAATACTGATACTAAAGAAAAGAATTTTTTAATGGTTCACTATAGGATTGTACAGGTCAATCTCACAGAAAGTTGAGAAATAAATACCTTGATAAAAATTGGTCAATGTTACTTTGGACAGCAATTGCTATTGATGTAATACCCTAGCTCAAATATCAGGCTGTTGTCAAAGTGACATCGAGAGAAAGAATATCACTTCGTATTTGTTGGAGCAATCCTGAAAATTTCTCGCAATATACATGACAAGCTCAGGAAACATTAGGAGGAATTTTATCCAACCTGCGTTTCATTAATAATATGCTGGAAATATCACGAAAAATAAAAGTCGTATGTAGTGGTTCTGATTATCTGATTACAACGCTGCTACTATGTTCAGTAGTATTCTAGAATTTTCAGCAAAAACCTAATAACTTACAAAAATACTATGAAACCTCTATATTGTCTGCGCCTATTCCAACGTAGTCAGTTCAATGTAAACGTTTACCTTAGGGGTCAGGAGACTAGCTTAACATCCGAGTATGAGTATTTAACTGAAATATATTGCCTAGAACAGAGTTCGAATGACAATCCTAAAGGGAAGCTAATGCTTCCACACTAGGAGTAACAGGGAGATGTAAGGAAGTTAGTATGTATAAATTAGCACTAATAGTTACAGAGGTGAATCAAGCATTTGATCTACAGATCAAATACAATTTGAAAATGTAACGGAAAAATTAGCAAAACCACAGTGGATACTTTGTTAAATTGGAAAAGAATCGGAAACATCAGCAGAATAACCATTCTTCATATGAACAACGATCAATGTGATTATGAATTGAGTAACAATTTTTCAAAGAAAGCTAAGTCTGAAAAACCTTATGTGCAATTCGCAATCAACATTGGACTCAGAATTAAATTACTAAATCAATGATCAGTGATTGAACTTAAAGTGAACTTGACCATCTTGCGCAGCTGAAATTCATTTCCAGAATGACCATTCAGGTCAGGTTCTGTGACAAGTATAGATTAATGACAATATGATAATATTATCAAAACGGAGTTTCGATAAACTCGTAGAATAACGTTTCCATTTAGGTTCACATCCTGACAACAGTAAATCAAACGGTTCATTAAATGAGGTTTTTTGAATATGCGTTACACGTAAACCAAAAGTCGCTGCAACATTCTCAACAAACAAAGCGTGAAATGCACTTATGTCATATCCATTCTGTGTAAGAATGTCGACTGATACAAACTCATCAAAATGTTCTTTGTAAAGTAGGTAAACCGTCATGAAATCAACAGGCTGAAATCAGAACTTTCTTCATCATACACATTAAGTTTCATTATTCAACATCCAAATTATATAACACTTTGTAAGTACCATTACTCAAAAGCCAAAATAATCACCTTATACCAGTTTTCGCAAAAAGAAAGACTTAACAGTGAATACATTTAAAACAAAGTATGTAAATTTCATGAAGAACCACAGTGTTCAAAGTGGACACATTCTTGGTTAACAAATACACAAATGTTGGTTAGCAGTGGATAAAAACAATGTTGTATCCCGAAGAGAATTACGAATGGTAACTTTATGGATCAATGTAATATGCCTACTTCATATTGTACAATTATTACGTAACTGAATTTTTCATATTCGTATTTCTCTTATCATTAAATATATTTTGGCCTTTGACTTATTATCATACGATTCTTGAGTTATCATCAGTTTGTTGATTACTATTCACAGTCACATTCGGCTAAAAATTTTACAAATGTTATTATCTATTTTATGGGTCGATATGTCTTGCTTGGTTCGTATATAAACTCAGTATGTTTGAAATACAATGATTCATAATACTGAGGTTGATATTGGTGTTTTGGGCTTAACTGGTTTTGTGTCACTGTTCCAATCGACAATTCACTGCTCCTTGTTTGGCGATCTTATCGCGTCATACATCAACCAGGCGTCCACTCGACCACAAGATAAAACAAACAACAAACCTTCAGTTATATCAATTGGTATTGACCGGAATGAACAAAAATGTTTAACTAACAAACCGGGTCATGATGTAAAAAAATGTGGCTCAAAGTAACCAATAGGCGCATGATCAACTTCCCTTACTAAATCGCTATCAAAATAATCTCTCCGTTAATATTATCCACATGATTTTCATACACTCGTGCTTGACTGGAAGAACTTCGTTTATTACATTAATCCTTTCGCAGATTTCCTATGCTGAAATCAGTTCAAAACCTACTTCCTTTACTGTTGACGATTTCGATGTAATATCCAGTTATGATCAGTTTAAACAAATCAAGATACCATTCGGTGCTGTAGACAAGTGTGAATTAATCGAGAGATGGAGAGAATTACGTTCTTCAGGAAGATAAGGTGAATAGGTGAGTTTAAGTGATCACGTCAGCTTCTTTTATGGAAAACACAACTGAAACTCTTCAGAGTAAATTTTTGACTCTAAGTTCAGCCTATGTGTACTTCTTCCAACTAATTATTTCGAGGAAATAAAAAGAAATCATGCCTAATGATGTCAGATTGTTGAGGTCGGTTCAAAGAATCCTCCTGCAGCATTCCGCAGACCTTCACCTATATTTGTGTTGAAATAGAAAAGTCACAATGTTTGGCTTGGTGATGTAGGCTAATTAGTTGAAACTTATGTCTGGATCTTACTTTTGACTAACTCCAACAATCTTATATTAGGACATGGAAAACATGTTAGAATGTAGTTGGTATAACAGTTCAATCTATGAGATATAATAAAATATATAAATTACCAGATAAGTATGATATTCACCATCTCTGTTTGTAATGAGTGAATCGTAAATATTAATCATTACGTTCATCCACAAGTTACTAATTGTTCTGTAGTTTGTGTGAATTGACCACATTGTATGATCGATTCATACAGTCAGATTGCACCGTAGTCAAATTTGTTAAATCATGATCAAACATTGGTTGCGCGCAAGATAAATCAGTGTAACCTTGTGTGACATGAAGCAACATTTTCACATATATCCCGATAACTAAGTCTTAAGAGTTACTTCTGGCGAAACCACCGGAAGAACTCATATCACCTCTCATCTAATGAAGGGAACAAACATGTGATACAACATTGTTTTGAATTGACGAGTTTAAAAATTCTGTAGGTAACACATTTACGAGATGCATGACGACAATGAAATTCATCAACCGGGGACTTATTTCTTCGTATGTGGACGTTCTCTTGATTTATGAATGGTTCATTTGAGGTCATTTTTCGAACGATAATGACAGTATTATGACCATCTACAACCAAAGAAAATTAAGCACAAGAAGACATCATGGAACAACAGATCAATAACCACTAAAATATGTCAGTCAGGTGTCATGTGTCATGTGACGCAGTGATATATAATATTTATGCTAGATATGAATGAAACTGGAATGGGCTGACGGAGACAATGTTGACATAAGGGTATGTATTTTCACTCATTGTATTTTCTAACAATAATGGTCAAACATTTAGGCTTCCTATAACATAAGTTGAGGATTAAGATACACTTACAGGTGACAGAATATTAATTGCATTTTCACAGGAGCCATATGCACCAATGCAGCGAACGATGCATGAGAGCTATTATATCTTGCAGATAGAATTTGGCTGAATACTTTAGTCACTAAAATTTACAGGTAAAGTAACTGATATAGAAAGATAGTTTAGATTGGGTCAGCCAATTCTAACAAGGACAGCGTACGTCAAGAAGGAGTTAATTTTGCCTAATTGATGTCAATGGCTAAGAAAAGAATGAATGCAATTGGACAGAGTATTTAGGACCCCGTGATTTGATTGTTTATTTATATCAAGTTGGTGGCTAATCATGACGAAAGCTTTAAAAGCGTCGCATATAACACTTAGACTACATTTCCTTGGTGACATTGAGGAAAGACTGATTCAAAGAAGTCAAAGGAGCATGCAATTTACGATGGATGTTTAAAACAATTCATGCTGAGAACCATTTTCAGTTGGTAAATAGTTGGAGAGTTCATCACTAATAATTTTTTACAGAATCCTACAGATAACTGGAGTTATATTAATGGGCCTATCATTGATCATGTCAACATATCTCTCGATTTGTCACGTGGTATGATATACGCATTATCTTTAGCAGTACTGTCAGGTACCTAACTCCGCCATTAGCTCCTCAAGGGGTTTTTGCTGGTTCCAAGCCCGAGTAAAGGAGGAGGGTTGGGCATATGATTAGCGACCCCATCCCGTAGAAAACTAACTCGCTAAAAAGTGCTAACCAGAAAAAATTATTCAAAAAATATAAATTCTGTCTAGGTAGTTGAAGGAATAACTATGACGTCTCATGATGAAAGCCGAGTTCCTTCGAAAATGGTGAGAGATTTGCAAACCATTGAGCCTTCAATAAACTGGTCATAGGCAGCACTATATTCCCACACAAACGCATTAACAAAACCACATTGACTTCATCGGACCACACTGTACAGAACCAAATGGACCACATCTGCATCAACAAAACGTTCAGGAGGTCGATGGAGGATGTGCGAACCAGGAGAAGAGCTGATATACAATCGCATCATCATTTGATGGTCGCCAAGATGAAATTAAAACTTACGAAGCACAAATAATTATTACGGCTTTTTTCGGTATACAAACTCAACAAATTCAAAATATTCTTCAGCAACAAGTTCCAGGCCTGAGAGGGAACCACTATGTAGAGTAAGTGAAAAAGGATCAACGGAGCAATCATTTCAACATGTTAGAAGGTTTTGGGCCACAAGAAACACCACCATAAGGAATGGCTAACTGTTGGTACACTAGATAATAGTGAAGAAAAGAGAAACAAGAAGGCAGCAATCAATACCAGCCGAACAAGAGAAGAAAAAGCCAAGGTTCAAGCCGAATACACAGAAGTAAGCAAGCAAGTGAAGAGGAGCAGCAAAACCGACAAGCGTAAATATGTGGAAGATTTTGCAGTGTCGGTATAAAAGGCAGCGAGAGAAGCAAACATGAAACATGCTGTACAATACAACAAAGAAACTCGCTGCAAATCACTGTAAACCATAACGATCAGTGAAAAGTAAGGAAGGCAAGGTAATCACCAACATTGAAGGATAACGAAACAAAAGGATAGAACACTTAAAACAACTCCGGAATCGACCAGCTCCACTGAACCCACCCAACATCGAAGCAGCACTCACGGACATTCCAATCGATGTTGGCTAACCAACAATTGAAGAGATCAGCATGGTCATCATACAAATCAGTAGCAGCAAAGCAGCGGAAGCAGACAACATTCCAGCAGAGACACTGTAAGCAGATGTAGCAGCAACTGCAAAGATACTCCACATTCCCTCCAGTAAGATTTGGGATGAAGAACAAGTACCAAGAGATTGGAGAGAAGGACGTAGACGTCCAACTTCGAGATCAACAGGCTGGATTTCGTAAGGATCGATCGAGTACAGACCAAATCGCAACTCTACGGATCATTGTGGAACAATCAAATGAACGAAATCCATCACTCTACATCAACTTCGCTGACTACGAGAAAGTATTTGATAGCGGCGACATTTCAACACCATGAAGACTTCTTCGACACTATGACGTGACTGAGAACATAGTCAATATCATACGGGATTCCTCTGATGGATTACACTGACAAATTTTTCATGGAGTACGACTCACCGACGCATTCAATGTAAAGACTGGTGTTATGCAAGAAAAAGCTTGGACCAGATTGCCAAGCGGAACGTTGGATTTACTACAAATTCATTCGCTGATGTTTTACAAATATGTTATTCCTATTTATTGAATTTCATTATTCTTGAAAATTTTCTTTAGAATGTCAGCGTGATCGCGCGACGTGGAAGTTAATTCTCACACAGCAAATTTGAGTGATATGAATTTGAACCACATGAAGAGACGTAGTTTCTCCAGAAGTGAGGCTACACTTCACTAACCTGTAACAACCATCATCAAAAACAGCTTCACCGATTACTGTCGAGAGACTAAAGACACCAAACATTCTCTAACTGAATCGAAATATCTCCTCAATAATATCAACGTAATATATGTATTTGAAGTTGTTGATTCAGGCATAGCGGGAAGACTAAATAAATATTCATCTACGAATACTTAATGACTAAAAAATCCATTTCAATTCTGTCGCAAAGTTATACGAATTTGAAAATCGAAGGATGATTATTATTGTGCTCGATCTCCAGTAAAATCTGATGACGTCCACCTGATCACGATATCGAAGTGTCTTCAATATTCAATGCATTAGGCGTTACGTTTGAAGCCTGCGTTACGTTTGAAGCCTGCCTTACGATTACACGATATTCATTTTTTAAAGTGTATTATATCGTTGAACCGTAATTTATAACTCAATAATAGCATTTCAATTAGCCCTTCAAGTAAAATGGGTTGACTGAAATTACTAAATGAACAATCTTTTGAAATTATGTGATTCTCTATAATATACCTGAAAAAGTCGCCAATAAATGTGTAAGGAATTCGATACTGAAGGCAACTAACCCTCAAGGCAGTCCATGTCAATATATTCGACTTAATGAAAAGCATCAGAAATATTTGTTCCATATGTTGTTTAGATTCCATTCCCATTTAATAGCTGAACAGTTGAAACTATTCTAACGGTTTAAAAACGCTCGTATAGTCTCAGATAAAAGCATCAACCAAAGGCTAATGCAAAAGCGTACCGTGAACGAAAATAACATTGTTGAGGTCACAACAAACCCCGTTGCCCCACTAATGCGATGTTTTCCAGTGTGATATCTGAAGCCCATATTCAAACACCTAATTCTAATGTTAAGGCTCTTAAAAACACCAAAAACTAAAAATTCTATACCAGTTACGGTTACCACAGGCGACTTCAAATATCCTGGGATTAACTGGAGTACCAGTAGCTGTCAGTCACTTGGTGATGAATTTTCGTCAATGCTTAAGCTGCACCGCTGGTCAAAGTGTGTTCGTACCTCAACAAGTGGTGAAAATACACTTCATCTCATATTTAGTAGAAATGTCATCCTAGTATCTGTACAAGTATACAACGGATTTGAAAGTAGTGACCGTAAGATAGTAGCTTGTGCTCTCACTATCTATCCCGCCTATATTTGACTAATTCAAAACCCTGACAATATAGAGACTATAAGCATGCAGACTGGGACCTGTTGTGCTCACTGACCAAACTCTCAGACTGGGATGAATTCTTCTCATTTAATAGTCTCACAGATGCCATCAACATGTTCTTTTTGATTGTTAACTCTTGTCTAGAATCCTGTGCACCAATTAGAATATACAAGTTTGGTAAACCTTACGATTTATATTTACAGGCTAAATATCGTAGTAAACGGAAACGCCTACAGAAACGTTATTTTAATACAATTTTAATACAATACGATTACACGGCAGTCGCACACATAACAATAATTTTCGATCAAACTAAAGAGAAACTTAGGTTAAAAGCTAAGAATGAAGAGCTATTATTACTTAATACTTGTTCAAAAGTGTAAAACATAATTCTCCTTTTCAATAAGCGTGCTAAACCAACTCAAAATATTGACATACCATGCATCCTGCATAACAACAGTTTCATATACGACTCTAAAATTATAGCAGACATTTTCCGTGTTAATTTTGCAAGTGTCAAAGTATCCATGAATGGCTCTGTTTCAAGAGTTATTTACGTGACTAGTAACTCAATAAAATTTATCTCCTTCACATGCTCGAAAATTAGTAAGGCTTTAAATACCCTTTAAGGTTTGAAGAGGTCACGGAGCAGACGGGATTTCATCATTTCTCTACAAGTATGGTGGTTCAGATTTTCCTCTTCTTCTCCTCTCTCTCTCCGTGGAGTCAGGTTCTTAACCTGACCGTTGGAAAACCGCGTACATCATACCACGTTACAAATGTGGAGATAAGACTGACATGAACAATTATCGGCCGATAAATATTACTCCAGTTATCTCTGGAATTATGGAAAAAATTATTAGTGAAAAATTTATCAATGATATCCAACATGGATTTCTTAAAAATCGATCTTGAATGACATGTCACTTTGACTTATTTAATTCAGTCTATACTCGTCTTAGCCAAGAATATCTAGTATTAATGCTATACCTGGTCATTTCTAAAGCCTTGGACATGGTCAAACACCAACTCCCCACAGGTATACTCGCATCTTGTGGGTCCTAAACCCGTTTCTAGCCTGGTTTAGTTCCTTCCTCAGCAATCGATAGAAAACAGTTCAAATTAACTCTTCATTGTCGAACGCCGTCCGTGTTAGAAGTGGTGTAATACAGGGTGGTGTTTTAGATCCTTTCGATTTTTAGTTATTATCAATGATATTTGCGAGTGTTATTGTGTGTTTATGCCTCTTTTGCATGCAGATTGTCTTAAAGTATTGTATCCATTTTCTTCACATGAGCTGAGCATTATTCAAAATTGCATCAGCATGGAGCTTAACGAGATTGCACAGTGTTGCTCAAAATGGCAGCTGGAGCCTATTACAGCTACATGTGGATGGATATGTTTCCGTGATACATCCATCACTCCCATTGTTTGTTCGCTGCATTGATGCATGCAGCTTCTCCGAAAATGCATTAAATATTCTATCTAACATGAATAATGGTAAACCTGACAAACATATTTTGGTAATCATTGTTTTGTTGTTTCGTGCTTTAATTTGACTTTGCCTAGTTGTAGATAATTATCAATCATTCGTCGTGGCCTTAGGAATAACCTTAAACAACACCGTTCATAAATCATCAGTCTATACACTTAAGTAAAAAATAACAAGTTCCTTGCTGGATTACCGTGATACATGTCAAAAATAAACTACATAAACAATTACTGAACTAGTAAACTGAAAACAATCTCCTGTGTCTCATGTTTGTTCACTACATCTAATGTTGCTTTATAGATCAAATTGATCATGTCTGTAAACTGGTGTAAATTATGTAATTATTATTATTTTTAGAATAAATTATTATTATTTATTTGAGTAACCTGTCAAATGTATGTGTCCAAAATATTGAGTAACGTAATGTTCATCTATCACAGTGATTGATATAGAACGTGACACAGAATGGAATGTGGACATTGTCATCAATATGAAAGATCACGGTCTCATAGTCAATCATTATGAGGCGTATAATTTAGTCGAGTCTGAAAGTATCGTGATTGTTAATGATAGTTTCATAGATTGATAAACTGAAGACTTGAAATGAAGATAATTGTATTCGATCAGTATTACTGGACTAAATTGAATCAACATTGTAGATGAATTTCACAGCTGAATAAAGACCTCCTATATTGTGATGAACAAACTATCTGTTTTCACTTCATTTTGTATTAAGAAAAGTAGTCACCATATGTGAAATGAAATTTTCATTCATTTTCTCGTTTTCTATGTGTCAGTGATTAACAGTCATATGAATTTATTAGTAGAGAGCGGCATTCCTCATGATAATGACAGCTAATGTCATTCTCATTACACAAAAGAAAATATCATGTAATTTGTCAAATTAGTTAAAACCTGGTGACAAACAACACAGAAGTAAAATGAATGATATTTGAACAACAACAAAAGCAACGGCCAAGGTTAACAGACAGATCAAACTATCACATAATAGACAGTATTCTTATCAATATTATTACTTTTAGAAAAAAATATTTCTTATGTAAATACTCATATTAGATTGAAAGCAGCCAAATACTAGTTGTGGTGATTCTACGTGATATTGAAACATATATTGGTGACTTAATCGTCAAGTAACTGTACTCAATGTGGGTAGTTTTGAGAGGACGAATGAACCAGGCGTTCTTTTTTGGTTTAACATATACTGTTCATCATCAATCAGTCAGCTTCAACGTGGGACCACGCACACGTATGCATCGATCCAAGTTGCCATACCTCGTTAGTATACCAAGATGAACACCGGATTCATAGAAGTAGTTAATTTAGTGGTGGTAGTATATAAAAGTTATTTTGCATTTAAGGATATAGCATATGAAGGAAGAAAGTTATGAAGCAATTTTAATTTTAAGGTTTGAGGAAGTTAGAAAATGTGTATACACCTACGCCATTCTAATTGATTCTGAGCCATGTCACCTAGAGTCTGCAACCATTTGTTAGGATAGTCACACGGACCCCTACCACCTAGTCTGCATCTGCCAGCATAGCTCGGACTAGAAGTCAGTGACTTCAAGCACTGATTCCACGTTTTGACTAGGAAGCCTCTAACTCTTTTCCAATCATACCCTACACTGGTCAACATTGCGCGTCGTGGTAATCGGTGTTCAGGCATACGTAACACGTGGCCTAACCATCTCAGTCGATGAAGATTCATGACCTCATCAACTGATTTATCATCATTTCCTAATACACTGCTGCTAACCTCACTATTTCTTACCCGGTGATCGCAGCAGATGGAAGCAATATTTTTAAGGCATCTGTGGTCAAATTCTAGTAACTTGTGAGTATCGTCTACTCCTAATGGCCATAAGTGACGTAAGTTTTCAAAAGCCAAACGAACTTTTTGAATCCGTGATGAGATTTCGTCAGACACTAACCCATTAGGACTGATCAGACTTCCAGGATAAGTGAAGTTGTCGACGAGTTCAACTACTTCACTGCCTATCCTTAATTCAGGTGTTGATGTAGGCCAGTCCTGGAGTAACAATTTACATTTGAATGGGGAGAAACGCATCCCAAACATCCTGACATTATTACTCAGTTCTAACGTAAGACTCTGCATTTTTTCAGCGTCTTCACCAAACAGGACTATGTCATCTGCGTATTCTAAGTCGATAAGTGGACCTCCTGGTAGGAGATTAATGCCCGAAGTGTCTCGAATTTGGGTGTCTACTGCATCATTTTTCGTGTTCAGAAACACTCTATTGAAAACGTTTACTGTTAGTGAAAACAGTGTCATGCATCTGTTCTTCTCAGATTTGTTCACATCACCGTTGTACATTATCTTGATGAGGTATTTTTCTCTCCAGTCCATTGGTGTATTGCCAAGTTTTGATGATTTGCCACTCTTGATTAGTCTGATAGTCCTCTTGATTTCTTCGATGGTTGATGGAGTGACGTCCATAGGAAATTTTGTGCCTGCTGCTTCGATGTCCATTGTTTTAAATGGGGCTGATATATTCATCACTTCCTTGAAATATACTACTCATCTTTTCCTCTGCTCGTGAATCTCCGTGACTGTCTTTCTTTCTATGTTTTAATTTCCCATCAGAATAGTCAGGTTCTTTCTTGAGTACTTCTTTTTGATATATTACAGACACGACTGGAACTGATTATTGTTGTCACC
The DNA here is from genome assembly GCA_944470415.2 of Schistosoma rodhaini. Taxonomy (NCBI): domain Eukaryota; kingdom Metazoa; phylum Platyhelminthes; class Trematoda; order Strigeidida; family Schistosomatidae; genus Schistosoma; species Schistosoma rodhaini. Next base: position 1,268,839 of record OX104040.1, read on the forward strand.
GTTGCTGTCATTGATGGGTGTATAACATCGGTCCTGAGACGGACTGTAAATCTAGAAGAGCTACAGGAGAAGCGAATGTATTTGAATGATGGATTTTATTGAAATTTGTGGTTAGTATGTTCTGTAGGATTCTTGGGCAATGGATTGATTATAAGAGTAACTAATAGATTACTGAGCATCAGTCAACTTCGTGTTTATCTAGTCCTCAGTGTTGATTGGATTCTACCATTGTAGTCAGAAATATCGAAGTGAATAACTTTTTGTGAGGAAAAACGCGATTTGACCGAACCAGAATAACACAGAATGGATTTCTGTTTGAGGATCTGTAAGCAATTGACTGTTCGAATGTGTGAATGTTGACGTGTTTATCTGTGATAAAGACTGGAGTAGTTTGAGAACACCAATATCAGTATCCAATATGCCAATCATTCATTTCAAACATATCTGATTTATATGCAATCCAAGCACATTACATCACAACATATAACAGCAAATAACAATTGTACACGATCAAGGTCATCCTGTTGATTGTCGACACACACATCAATTTTGTCGTCTTAGCCATCTTCATCACCGAATGTTATGGGACTCAATGAAATAATGTTCGCATTAGATCCAAATTAAAATTTGAAAGTGTTTACATGGATTTTCTTGATCTGAAGTTACATCAGATAGGTGATTTTCGAGATTGGATTCTCTAGTTACAGTGAGCAAAAATTTAGGGTTCTTATACACATACAGTAGCTAGAATACTTAGTTCATTTTCACAGGAGAAGTATGCACCAGTGCAGCGAACATAGGGTGGGAGCGACTTTATCTTTCAGATGGGATGTGACTGAATACTCTACAGTCACTAAAATATACAAGTAAAGTAATTCATATAGAGAGATGGTTCAGAGTGGCATCCTTCAACTTATTACAACGACATACAGATGTTGTAATTAAAAATTTTCGCATATTGAATTACTGGACTGTGTGTAAAAGTAGTATATTAGATATTTTGAAGAAGCTGAACTAGTCCAGTTTCAGTCTCCACTTCCATAGAGGGTGAACGTGGATAAAACCGTACTCATCATGGTAAGACCTAAGTCGAGTGATGTATTGCCGAAGCAAATACATTCACATTTAGCTGAGTTAAGCTTCAATTGCCATTTTGAGCACCACTACGCTACCTTGTTAGGCTCCATGCTGATGCGATTTTGAATATTGTTCAGCTCATGATCACAAAATGAATACACACAAAGACATTCGCCAATATCATTGATAAAATCTAAAAATAGCAAGAGGCTTTAGACATTACTTTATATTACGCCAATTCTAACAGGGACAGCGCTCGCTAAGGCAGAGTGAATGTTACCTATTTGATGTCGGTGGCTGAAAATGAAATCAATCCAATTAGGCAGAGTATTTTGGACCCCCTGAAATGAAAGTTTATTTATAACAAGTCGGTGGCTAATCACGTCGAAGGCTTTAGAAATACCATATATAACAATTAGATTGCATATCCTTTGTGACATTGAGGAAAGACGGATTCAAAGAAGTCAAAGTGGTATGTCATATACGATGGATTTTTAAAACTATCCATGTTGAGAATCATTGATAAATTTTTCAGTTGATAAATTGTTGGTCAGTTCATCACTAATAATTTTTTACAGAATCCTGCAGATAACTGGAGCAATATTTGTGAGCCAATCATTGATTATGTCAGCAAATCTCTCAATTTGTCACGTGGTATGATATACGCATTATTTCTGGTAGTACTGTCAAGAATCCAAATCCGCCTTTAGATTCTCGGGGGTTACTGCCTGTTCGAAGCTCGAGTAAAGAAGGAGGGTTGCGTATGTGGTTGGCGACTCCATCCCGTAGAAAACTAACTCGCTAAAAAATGCTTACCAGAAAAAAATATTCAAAGCATTTAAACTCTGCCCTGGGAGTTGAAGAAATAATTGTGACATCTCATGAGGAAAGCCGAATTCCTTCAGACGTCATGAGGCCGATGAACTATCTTACAATCAGAGCAACAGATTTTACGGGTACATGGAACGTTCGGACAATGTGGGAGACCGGAATAATCTTTCAAATTGCTGCAGAAATGTGAAAGTACAGACTGGAGGTGCTTGAAGTCACTGAAACACATTGAACGCAGGTTGCACAACAACGACTAACTTCAGGAGAACTTTTGTTTAACTCTAATCATAAAGAAAATGCCCCACATACACAAGGAGTGGCATCGATGCTGTTTAAACAAGCACAAAATGCACTTATCGGATGGGAATCTCATGGATCAAGGATCATCTAAATCTCCTTCAAGACAAGGAGAGAGAGAGCATTACGATGAGCGTCATCCAATGCTGTGCACCCATCAACGACTACGTTGAAGACTTTAATGACCAATTCTACGATAGGCTGCAGTGAATCGTCGAGAAGTACCCAACAATAGACCTGATCATTCTGATGAGAGATTTAAATGCGAAAGTTGGAATGGACAACACTGGATGCGCAGACGTCATGTGACGACATGGACTGAGAGAATGAAATGAAAGTGGTTAGAGATTTGCAAACCTATGAGCCCTCAATAAACAGGTCATAAGCGGCACTATATTCCCACACAAACGCATTCGCAAAACCACAATGACTTCACCGGACTATACTGTACAGTACCAAATAGACCACAACTGTATCAACAAAACGTTCAGGACAACGTTGGAGGATGTGAGAACCAGAAAGAGAAGCTGATGGAGCACCGGATAATCATTTGCTGGTCGCCAAAATGAAATTGAAATTTAAGAAGCACTGAACAACGGAAAGGACAACATCACAAAACATAAAGGCGACTTCAAAAAATTCAAGATAGACCTCAGCAACAGGTTCCAGGCCTTTCATGATTTACTTAATGGAGAAGGAACTACGATGGAGAGCAAATGAAAAGGGATCATTGAGGCAATTATTTCAACATGTTAGGATGTTCTGAGACACAAGTAGCAACATCATAAGGAATGGATAACTATTGGTACTTCAAATAAGAATGCCAGATGAACAAGTGCGAAAATGTCAAGACACAAGCCGAATACACTGAAGTAAACAAACAAGTGAAGAGGAGCAGCAAAACCGACAAACGTAAATATGTGGAAGATTTCGCAGTGACGGCGGAAAAGGCTGCAAGAGAAGCAAACATGAAACATGCTGTACGATACAACAAAGAAACTCGCTGCAAATTACTTTAAACAAGAACGATCAGTGAAAATCAAGGAAGGCAAGGTATTCATTAACATTGGAGAACCACGCAACAGATGTGCAAAACACTTCAAAGAACTCCGGAATCGACCAGCTCCACTGAACCCACGCAACATCGAAACAGCACCCACGGACCTCCCAATCGATGTTGGCCCACCAACAATTGGGGAAATCAGCATGACCGTTAGACAAATCAGTAGCAGCAAAGCAGCGGAACCAGACAACATTCTGGCAGAGGCACGGAAAGCAGATGTAGGAGCAATTGCAAAGATACTTTACATCCTCTTCAGTAAGATAAGGGATGAAGAACAAGTACCAGGAGATCGGAAGGAAGGACGTAGACGTTCAACTTTGAGATCGACAGGCTGGTTTTCGTAAGGATCGATATTGTACAGACCAAATCGCAACTCTACGGATCGTTGTGGAACAATCGAATGAACGAAATCCATGAGGATGACCTTGAGAAGGAATGTGAGTGAGCCGATGATGAAGATGATTTCGAAGATGGCGACGATGATTTCCATAGTGGTGGTGGTGATGGTGATGAAGATGGCGCGGACAACGAAACTGATGAGTGTGTTGACGGTCACGTGATCACTATGAGGATGACCTTGAGAAGGAATGTAAGTGAGTCGATGATGAAGATGATTTCGAAGATGGCGACGATGATTTCCATAGTGGTGATTGTGGTGATTCTGGTGGTGGTGATGAAGATGGCGCGGACGACGAAACTGATGAGTGTGTTGACGGTCACATGATCACTATGAGGATGACCTTGAGAAGGAATGTGAGTGAGCCGATGATGAAGATGATTTCGAAGATGGCGACGATGATTTCCATAGTGGTGATTGTGGTGGTGGTGGTAGTGGTGATGAAGATGGCGCGGACGACGAAACTGATGAGTGTGTTGACGGTCACGTGATCACTCTGAGGATGACCTTGAGAAGGAATGTGAGTGAACCGATGATGAAGATGATTTCGAAGATGGCGACGATGATTTCCATAGTGGAGATTGTGTTGAATGTGATGAAGATGGCGCGGACGACGAAACTGATGAGTGTGTTGACGGTCACGTGATCACTCTGAGGATGACCTTGAGAAGGAATGTGAGTGAGCCGATGATGAAGATGATTTCGAAGATGGCGACGATGATTTCCATAGTGGTGATTGTGGTGGTGGTGATGAAGATGGCGCGGACGACGAAACTGATGAGTGTGTTGACGGTCACGTGATCACTCTGAGGATGACCTTGAGAAGGAATGTGAGTGAGCCGATGATGAAGATGATTTCGAAGATGGCAACGATGATTTTCATAGTGGTGATTGCGGTTGTGGTGGTGATGGTGATGAATATGGCGCGGACGACGAAACTGATGAGTGTGTTGACGGTCACGTGATCACTATGAGGATGACCTTGAGAAGGAATGTGAGTGAGCCGATGATGAAGATGATTTCGAAGATGGCGACGATGATTTCCATAGTGGTGATTGTGGTGGTGGTGGTGATGAAGATGGCGCGGACGACGAAACTGATGAGTGTGTTGACGGTCACGTGATCACTCTGAGGATGACCTTGAGAAGGAATGTGAATGAGCCGATGATGAAGATGATTTTGAAGATGGCGACGATGATTTCCATAGTGGTGATTGTGGTGGTGGTGGTGATGGTGATGAATATGGCGCGGACGACGAAACTGATGAGTGTGTTGACGGTCACGTGATCACTCTGAGGATGACCTTGAGAAGGAATGTGAGTGAGCCGATGATGAAGATGATTTTGAAGATGGCAACGATGATTTCCATAGTGGTGATTGTGGTGGTGGTGGTGATGAAGATGGCGCGGACGACGAAACTGATGAGTGTGTTGACGGTCACGTGATCACTCTGAGGATGACCTTGAGAAGGAATGTGAGTGAGCCGATGATGAAGATGATTTCGAAGATGGCGACGATGATTTCCATAGTGGTGATTGTGGTGATTCTGGTGGTGGTGATGAATATGGCGCGGACGACGAAACTGATGAGTGTGTTGACGGTCACGTGATCACTATGAGGATGACCTTGAGAAGGAATGTGAGTGAACCGATGATGAAGATGATTTTGAAGATGGCGACGATGATTTCGATAGTGGTGATTGTGGTGGTGGCGGTGATGGTGATGAAGATGGCGCGGACGACGAAACTGATGAGTGTGTTGACGGTCACGTGATCACTCTGAGGATGACCTTGAGAAGGAATGTGAGTGAGCCGATGATGAAGATGATTTCGAAGATGGCGACGATGATTTCCATAGTGGAGATTGTGTTGAATGTGATGAAGATGGCGCGGACGACGAAACTGATGAGTGTGTTGACGGTCACGTGATCACTCTGAGGATGACCTTGAGAAGGAATGTGAGTGAGCCGATGATGAAGATGATTTCGAAGATGGCGACGATGATTTCCATAGTGGTGATTGTGGTGGTGGTGTTGATGATGGCAAGGACGAGGAAACTGATGAGTGTGTTGACGGTCACGTGATCACTCTGAGGATGACCTTGAGAAGGAATGTGAGTGAGCCGATGATGAAGATGATTTCGAAGATGGCAACGATGATTTCCATAGTGGTGATTGTGGTGAATCTGGTGGTGGTGATGAAGATGGCGCGGACGACGAAACTGATGAGTGTGTTGACGGTCACGTGATCACTATGAGGATGACCTTGAGAAGGAATGTGAGTGAGCCGATGATGAAGATGATTTCGAAGATGGCGACGATGATTTCCATAGTGGTGATTGTGGTGGTGGTGGTGATGGTGATGAAGATGGCGCGGACGACGAAACTGATGAGTGTGTTGACGGTCACGTGATCACTCTGAGGATGACCTTGAGAAGGAATGTGAGTGAGCCGATGATGAAGATGATTTCGAAGATGGCGACGATGATTTCCATAGTGGAGATTGTGTTGAATGTGATGAAGATGGCGCGGACGACGAAACTGATGAGTGTGTTGACGGTCACGTGATCACTCTGAGGATGACCTTGAGAAGGAATGTGAGTGAGCCGATGATGAAGATGATTTCGAAGATGGCGACAATGTTTTCCATAGTGGTGATTGTGATGGTGGTGATGAAGATGGCGCGGACGACGAAACTGATGAGTGTGTTGACGGTCACGTGATCACTCTGAGGATGACCTTGAGAAGGAATGTGAGTGAGCCGATGATGAAGATGATTTCGAAGATGGCGACGATGATTTCCATAGTGGAGATTGTGTTGAATGTGATGAAGATGGCGCGGACGAGGAATCTGATGAGTGTGTTGACGGTCACGTGATCACTCTGAGGATGACCTTGAGAAGGAATGTGAGTGAGCCGATGATGAAGATGATTTCGAAGATGGCGACGATGATTTCCATAGTGGAGATTGTGTTGAATGTGATGAAGATGGCGCGGACGAGGAAACTGATGAGTGTGTTGACGGTCACGTGATCACTCTGAGGATGACCTTGAGAAGGAATGTGAGTGAGCCGATGATGAAGATGATTTCGAAGATGGCGACGATGTTTTCCATAGTGGTGATTGTGATGGTGGTGATGAAGATGGCGCGGACGACGAAACTGATGAGTGTGTTGACGGTCACGTGATCACTCTGAGGATGACCTTGAGAAGGAATGTGAGTGAGCCGATGATGAAGATGATTTCGAAGATGGCGACGATGATTTCCATAGTGGTGATTGTGGTGATGGTGATGAAGATGGCGCGGACGACGAAACTGATGAGTGTGTTGACGGTCACGTGATCACTCTGAGGATGACCTTGAGAAGGAATGTGAGTGAGCCGATGATGAAGATGATTTCGAAGATGGCGACGATGATTTCCATAGTGGTGATTGTGGTGGTGATGGTGATGAAGATGGCGCGGACGACGAAACTGATGAGTGTGTTGACGGTCACGTGATCACTCTGAGGATGACCTTGAGAAGGAATGTGAGTGAGCCGATGATGAAGATGATTTCGAAGATGGCGACGATGATTTCCATAGTGGTGAATGTGGTGGTGGTGGTGATGGTGATGAAGATGGCGCGGACGACGAAACTGATGAGTGTGTTGACGGTCACGTGATCACTCTGAGGATGACCTTGAGAAGGAATGTGAGTGAGCCGATGATGAAGATGATTTCGAAGATGGCGACGATGATTTCCATAGTGGTGATTGTGGTGGTGGTGATGAAGATGGCGCGGACGACGAAACTGATGAGTGTGTTGACGGTCACGTGATCACTCTGAGGATGACCTTGAGAAGGAATGTGAGTGAGCCGATGATGAAGATGATTTCGAAGATGGCGACGATGATTTCCATAGTGGTGATTGTGGTGATGGTGGTGATGAAGATGGCGCGGACGACGAAACTGATGAGTGTGTTGACGGTCACGTGATCACTCTGAGGATGACCTTGAGAAGGAATGTGAGTGAGCCGATGATGAAGATGATTTCGAAGATGGCGACGATGATTTCCATAGTGGTGATTGTGGTGATGGTGTGATGAAGATGGCGCGGACGACGAAACTGATGAGTGTGTTGACGGTCACGTGATCACTCTGAGGATGACCTTGAGAAGGAATGTGAGTGAGCCGATGATGAAGATGATTTCGAAGATGGCGACGATGATTTCCATAGTGGTGATTGTGGTGGTGGTGGTGGTGTTGATGATGGCGCGGACGACGAAACTGATGAGTGTGTTGACGGTCACGTGATCACTCTGAGGATGACCTTGAGAAGGAATGTGAGTGAGCCGATGATGAAGATGATTTCGAAGATGGCGACGATGATTTCCATAGTGGTGATTGTGGTGGTGGTGTTGAATGTGATGAAGATGGCGCGGACGACGAAACTGATGAGTGTGTTGACGGTCACGTGATCACTCTGAGGATGACCTTGAGAAGGAATGTGAGTGAGCCGATGATGAAGATGATTTCGAAGATGGCGACGATGATTTCCATAGTGGTGATTGTGGTGATTCTGGTGGTGGTGATGAAGATGGCGCGGACGACGAAACTGATGAGTGTGTTGACGGTCACGTGATCACTCTGAGGATGACCTTGAGAAGGAATGTGAGTGAGCCGATGATGAAGATGATTTCGAAGATGGCGACGATGATTTCCATAGTGGTGATTGTGGTGGTGGCGGTGATGGTGATGAAGATGGCGCGGACGACGAAACTGATGAGTGTGTTGACGGTCACGTGATCACTCTGAGGATGACCTTGAGAAGGAATGTGAGTGAGCCGATGATGAAGATGATTTCGAAGATGGCGACGATGATTTCCATAGTGGTGAATGTGGTGGTGGTGGTGATGGTGATGAAGATGGCGCGGACGACGAAACTGATGAGTGTGTTGACGGTCACGTGATCACTCTGAGGATGACCTTGAGAAGGAATGTGAGTGAGCCGATGATGAAGATGATTTCGAAGATGGCGACGATGATTTCCATAGTGGTGAATGTGGTGGTGGTGGTGATGGTGATGAAGATGGCGCGGACGACGAAACTGATGAGTGTGTTGACGGTCACGTGATCACTCTGAGGATGACCTTGAGAAGGAATGTGAGTGAGCCGATGATGAAGATGATTTCGAAGATGGCGACGATGATTTCCATAGTGGTGATTGTGATGGTGGTGATGAAGATGGCGCGGACGACGAAACTGATGAGTGTGTTGACGGTCACGTGATCACTCTGAGGATGACCTTGAGAACGAATGTGAGTGAGCCGATGATGAAGATGATTTCGAAGATGGCGACGATGATTTCCATAGTGGTGATTGTGGTGGTGGCGGTGATGGTGATGAAGATGGCGCGGACGACGAAACTGATGAGTGTGTTGACGGTCACGTGATCACTCTGAGGATGACCTTGAGAAGGAATGTGAGTGAGCCGATGATGAAGATGATTTCGAAGATGGCGACGATGATTTCCATAGTGGTGATTGTGGTGGTGGTGATGAAGATGGCGCGGACGACGAAACTGATGAGTGTGTTGACGGTCACGTGATCACTCTGAGGATGACCTTGAGAAGGAATGTGAGTGAGCCGATGATGAAGATGATTTCGAAGATGGCGACGATGATTTCCATAGTGGTGATTGTGGTGGTGGTGATGGTGATGAAGATGGCGCGGACGACGAAACTGATGAGTGTGTTGACGGTCACGTGATCACTCTGAGGATGACCTTGAGAACGAATGTGAGTGAGCCGATGATGAAGATGATTTCGAAGATGGCGACGATGATTTCCATAGTGGTGATTGTGGTGGTGGTGGTGGTGATGAAGATGGCGCGGACGACGAAACTGATGAGTGTGTTGACGGTCACGTGATCACTCTGAGGATGACCTTGAGAACGAATGTGAGTGAGCCGATGATGAAGATGATTTCGAAGATGGCGACGATGATTTCCATAGTGGTGATTGTGGTGGTGGTGATGAAGATGGCGCGGACGACGAAACTGATGAGTGTGTTGACGGTCACGTGATCACTCTGAGGATGACCTTGAGAACGAATGTGAGTGAGCCGATGATGAAGATGATTTCGAAGATGGCGACGATGATTTCCCTAGTGGTGATTGTGGTATTGGTGGTGGTGGTGATGGCGCGGACGACGAAACTGATGAGTGTGTTGACGGTCACGTGATCACTCTGAGGATGACCTTGAGAACGAATGTGAGTGCACCAATGATGAAGATGATTTCCATAGTGGTGATTGTGGTGGTGGTGATGAAGATGGCGCGGACGACGAAACTGATGAGTGTGTTGACGGTCACGTGATCACTCTGAGGATGACCTTGAGAAGGAATGTGAGTGAGCCGATGATGAAGATGATTTCGAAGATGGCGACGATGATTTCCATAGTGGTGATTGTGGTGGTGGTGTTGAATGTGATGAAGATGGCGCGGACGACGAAACTGATGAGTGTGTTGACGGTCACGTGATCACTCTGAGGATGACCTTGAGAAGGAATGTGAGTGAGCCGATGATGAAGATGATTTCGAAGATGGCGACGATGATTTCCATAGTGGTGATTGTGGTGGTGGTGGTGATGAAGATGGCGCGGACGACGAAACTGATGAGTGTGTTGACGGTCACGTGATCACTCTGAGGATGACCTTGAGAAGGAATGTGAGTGAGCCGATGATGAAGATGATTTCGAAGATGGCGACGATGATTTCCATAGTGGTGATTGTGGTGGTGGTGGTGATGAAGATGGCGCGGACGACGAAACTGATGAGTGTGTTGACGGTCACGTGATCACTCTGAGGATGACCTTGAGAAGGAATGTGAGTGAGCCGATGATGAAGATGATTTCGAAGATGGCGACGATGATTTCCATAGTGGTGATTGTGGTGGTGGTGATGAAGATGGCGCGGACGACGAAACTGATGAGTGTGTTGACGGTCACGTGATCACTCTGAGGATGACCTTGAGAAGGAATGTGAGTGAGCCGATGATGAAGATGATTTCGAAGATGGCGACGATGATTTCCATAGTGGTGATTGTGGTGGTGGTGATGAAGATGGCGCGGACGACGAAACTGATGAGTGTGTTGACGGTCACGTGATCACTCTGAGGATGACCTTGAGAACGAATGTGAGTGAGCCGATGATGAAGATGATTTCGAAGATGGCGACGATGATTTCCATAGTGGTGATTGTGGTGGTGGTGATGAAGATGGCGCGGACGACGAAACTGATGAGTGTGTTGACGGTCACGTGATCACTCTGAGGATGACCTTGAGAAGGAATGTGAGTGAGCCGATGATGAAGATGATTTCGAAGATGGCGACGATGATTTCCATAGTGGTGATTGTGGTGGTGGTGGTGATGAAGATGGCGCGGACGACGAAACTGATGAGTGTGTTGACGGTCACGTGATCACTCTGAGGATGACCTTGAGAACGAATGTGAGTGAGCCGATGATGAAGATGATTTCGAAGATGGCGACGATGATTTCCATAGTGGTGATTGTGGTGGTGGTGATGAAGATGGCGCGGACGACGAAACTGATGAGTGTGTTGACGGTCACGTGATCACTCTGAGGATGACCTTGAGAACGAATGTGAGTGAGCCGATGATGAAGATGATTTCGAAGATGGCGACGATGATTTCCATAGTGGTGATTGTGGTGGTGGTGATGAAGATGGCGCGGACGACGAAACTGATGAGTGTGTTGACGGTCACGTGATCACTCTGAGGATGACCTTGAGAAGGAATGTGAGTGAGCCGATGATGAAGATGATTTCGAAGATGGCGACGATGATTTCCATAGTGGTGATTGTGGTGGTGGTGATGAAGATGGCGCGGACGACGAAACTGATGAGTGTGTTGACGGTCACGTGATCACTCTGAGGATGACCTTGAGAACGAATGTGAGTGAGCCGATGATGAAGATGATTTCGAAGATGGCGACGATGATTTCCATAGTGGTGTTGGTGATGAAGATGGCGCGGACGACGAAACTGATGAGTGTGTTGACGGTCACGTGATCACTCTGAGGATGACCTTGAGAACGAATGTGAGTGAGCCGATGATGAAGATGATTTCGAAGATGGCGACGATGATTTCCATGGTGTAGGTGGTGGTGATGGTGATGAAGATGGCGCGGACGACGAAACTGATGAGTGTGTTGACGGTCACGTGATCACTCTGAGGATGACCTTGAGAACGAATGTGAGTGAGCCGATGATGAAGATGATTTCGAAGATGGCGACGATGATTTCCATAGTGGTGATTGTGGTGGTGGTGATGAAGATGGCGCGGACGACGAAACTGATGAGTGTGTTGACGGTCACGTGATCACTCTGAGGATGACCTTGAGAACGAATGTGAGTGAGCCGATGATGAAGATGATTTCGAAGATGGCGACGATGATTTCCATAGTGGTGATTGTGGTGGTGGTGATGAAGATGGCGCGGACGACGAAACTGATGAGTGTGTTGACGGTCACGTGATCACTCTGAGGATGACCTTGAGAACGAATGTGAGTGAGCCGATGATGAAGATGATTTCGAAGATGGCGACGATGATTTCCATAGTGGTGATTGTGGTGGTGATGGTGATGAAGATGGCGCGGACGACGAAACTGATGAGTGTGTTGACGGTCACGTGATCACTCTGAGGATGACCTTGAGAACGAATGTGAGTGAGCCGATGATGAAGATGATTTCGAAGATGGCGACGATGATTTCCATAGTGGTGATTGTGGTGGTGGTGGTGATGAAGATGGCGCGGACGACGAAACTGATGAGTGTGTTGACGGTCACGTGATCACTCTGAGGATGACCTTGAGAACGAATGTGAGTGAGCCGATGATGAAGATGATTTCGAAGATGGCGACGATGATTTCCATAGTGGTGATTGTGGTGGTGGTGGTGGTGATGAAGATGGCGCGGACGACGAAACTGATGAGTGTGTTGACGGTCACGTGATCACTCTGAGGATGACCTTGAGAAGGAATGTGAGTGAGCCGATGATGAAGATGATTTCGAAGATGGCGACGATGATTTCCATAGTGGTGATTGTGGTGGTGGTGGTGATGAAGATGGCGCGGACGACGAAACTGATGAGTGTGTTGACGGTCACGTGATCACTCTGAGGATGACCTTGAGAACGAATGTGAGTGAGCCGATGATGAAGATGATTTCGAAGATGGCGACGATGATTTCCATAGTGGTGATTGTGGTGGTGGTGATGAAGATGGCGCGGACGACGAAACTGATGAGTGTGTTGACGGTCACGTGATCACTCTGAGGATGACCTTGAGATCGGAATGTGAGTGAGCCGATGATGAAGATGATTTCGAAGATGGCGACGATGATTTCCATAGTGGTGATTGTGGTGGTGGTGGTGGTGATGGTGATGAAGATGGCGCGGACGACGAAACTGATGAGTGTGTTGACGGTCACGTGATCACTCTGAGGATGACCTTGAGAACGAATGTGAGTGAGCCGATGATGAAGATGATTTCGAAGATGGCGACGATGATTTCCATAGTGGTGATTGTGGTGGTGGTGATGAAGATGGCGCGGACGACGAAACTGATGAGTGTGTTGACGGTCACGTGATCACTCTGAGGATGACCTTGAGAACGAATGTGAGTGAGCCGATGATGAAGATGATTTCGAAGATGGCGACGATGATTTCCATAGTGGTGATTGTGGTGTTGATGATGGCGCGGACGACGAAACTGATGAGTGTGTTGACGGTCACGTGATCACTCTGAGGATGACCTTGAGAAGGAATGTGAGTGAGCCGATGATGAAGATGATTTCGAAGATGGCGACGATGATTTCCATAGTGGTGATTGTGGTGGTGGTGATGAAGATGGCGCGGACGACGAAACTGATGAGTGTGTTGACGGTCACATGATCACTCTGAGGATGACCTTGAGAAGGAATGTGAGTGAGTCGATGATGAAGATGATTTCGAAGATGGCGACGATGATTTCCATAGTGGTGATTGTGGTGGTGGTGATGAAGATGGCGCGGACGACGAAACTGATGAGTGTGTTGACGGTCACGTGATCACTCTGAGGATGACCTTGAGAACGAATGTGAGTGAGCCGATGATGAAGATGATTTCGAAGATGGCGACGATGATTTCCATAGTGGTGATTGTGGTGGTGATGGTGATGAAGATGGCGCGGACGACGAAACTGATGAGTGTGTTGACGGTCACGTGATCACTCTGAGGATGACCTTGAGAACGAATGTGAGTGAGCCGATGATGAAGATGATTTCGAAGATGGCGACGATGATTTCCATAGTGGTGATTGTGGTGATGGTGGTGATGAAGATGGCGCGGACGACGAAACTGATGAGTGTGTTGACGGTCACGTGATCACTCTGAGGATGACCTTGAGAACGAATGTGAGTGAGCCGATGATGAAGATGATTTCGAAGATGGCGACGATGATTTCCATAGTGGTGATTGTGGTGGTGGTGATGAAGATGGCGCGGACGACGAAACTGATGAGTGTGTTGACGGTCACGTGATCACTCTGAGGATGACCTTGAGAACGAATGTGAGTGAGCCGATGATGAAGATGATTTCGAAGATGGCGACGATGATTTCCATAGTGGTGTAGGTGGTGGTGATGGTGATGAAGATGGCGCGGACGACGAAACTGATGAGTGTGTTGACGGTCACATGATCACTCTGAGGATGACCTTGAGAACGAATGTGAGTGAGCCGATGATGAAGATGATTTCGAAGATGGCGACGATGATTTCCATAGTGGTGATTGTGGTGGTGGTGATGAAGATGGCGCGGACGACGAAACTGATGAGTGTGTTGACGGTCACGTGATCACTCTGAGGATGACCTTGAGAACGAATGTGAGTGAGCCGATGATGAAGATGATTTCGAAGATGGCGACGATGATTTCCATAGTGGTGATTGTGGTGGTGGTGTTGATGATGGCGCGGACGAGGAAACTGATGAGTGTGTTGACGGTCACGTGATCACTCTGAGGATGACCTTGAGAACGAATGTGAGTGAGCCGATGATGAAGATGATTTCGAAGATGGCGACGATGATTTCCATAGTGGTGATTGTGGTGGTGGTGATGAAGATGGCGCGGACGACGAAACTGATGAGTGTGTTGACGGTCACGTGATCACTCTGAGGATGACCTTGAGAACGAATGTGAGTGAGCCGATGATGAAGATGATTTCGAAGATGGCGACGATGATTTCCATAGTGGTGATTGTGGTGGTGGTGGTGATGAAGATGGCGCGGACGACGAAACTGATGAGTGTGTTGACGGTCACGTGATCACTCTGAGGATGACCTTGAGAAGGAATGTGAGTGAGCCGATGATGAAGATGATTTCGAAGATGGCGACGATGATTTCCATAGTGGTGATTGTGGTGGTGGTGATGAAGATGGCGCGGACGACGAAACTGATGAGTGTGTTGACGGTCACGTGATCACTCTGAGGATGACCTTGAGAAGGAATGTGAGTGAGCCGATGATGAAGATGATTTCGAAGATGGCGACGATGATTTCCATAGTGGTGAATGTGGTGGTGGTGGTGGTGATGGTGATGAAGATGGCGCGGACGACGAAACTGATGAGTGTGTTGACGGTCACGTGATCACTCTGAGGATGACCTTGAGAACGAATGTGAGTGAGCCGATGATGAAGATGATTTCGAAGATGGCGACGATGATTTCCATAGTGGTGATTGTGGTGTTGATGATGGCGCGGACGACGAAACTGATGAGTGTGTTGACGGTCACGTGATCACTCTGAGGATGACCTTGAGAACGAATGTGAGTGAGCCGATGATGAAGATGATTTCGAAGATGGCGACGATGATTTCCATAGTGGTGATTGTGGTGGTGGTGGTGATGAAGATGGCGCGGACGACGAAACTGATGAGTGTGTTGACGGTCACGTGATCACTCTGAGGATGACCTTGAGAAGGAATGTGAGTGAGCCGATGATGAAGATGATTTCGAAGATGGCGACGATGATTTCCATAGTGGTGATTGTGGTGGTGGTGATGAAGATGGCGCGGACGACGAAACTGATGAGTGTGTTGACGGTCACGTGATCACTCTGAGGATGACCTTGAGAACGAATGTGAGTGAGCCGATGATGAAGATGATTTCGAAGATGGCGACGATGATTTCCATAGTGGTGATTGTGGTGGTGGTGGTGGTGATGAAGATGGCGCGGACGACGAAACTGATGAGTGTGTTGACGGTCACGTGATCACTCTGAGGATGACCTTGAGAACGAATGTGAGTGAGCCGATGATGAAGATGATTTCGAAGATGGCGACGATGATTTCCATAGTGGTGATTGTGGTGGTGGTGATGAAGATGGCGCGGACGACGAAACTGATGAGTGTGTTGACGGTCACGTGATCACTCTGAGGATGACCTTGAGAAGGAATGTGAGTGAGCCGATGATGAAGATGATTTCGAAGATGGCGACGATGATTTCCATAGTGGTGATTGTGGTGGTGGTGGTGATGAAGATGGCGCGGACGACGAAACTGATGAGTGTGTTGACGGTCACGTGATCACTCTGAGGATGACCTTGAGAACGAATGTGAGTGAGCCGATGATGAAGATGATTTCGAAGATGGCGACGATGATTTCCATAGTGGTGATTGTGGTGGTGGTGATGAAGATGGCGCGGACGACGAAACTGATGAGTGTGTTGACGGTCACGTGATCACTCTGAGGATGACCTTGAGAACGAATGTGAGTGAGCCGATGATGAAGATGATTTCGAAGATGGCGACGATGATTTCCATAGTGGTGATTGTGGTGGTGGTGATGAAGATGGCGCGGACGACGAAACTGATGAGTGTGTTGACGGTCACGTGATCACTCTGAGGATGACCTTGAGAACGAATGTGAGTGAGCCGATGATGAAGATGATTTCGAAGATGGCGACGATGATTTCCATAGTGGTGATTGTGGTGGTGGTGGTGATGAAGATGGCGCGGACGACGAAACTGATGAGTGTGTTGACGGTCACGTGATCACTCTGAGGATGACCTTGAGAAGGAATGTGAGTGAGCCGATGATGAAGATGATTTCGAAGATGGCGACGATGATTTCCATAGTGGTGATTGTGGTGGTGGTGATGAAGATGGCGCGGACGACGAAACTGATGAGTGTGTTGACGGTCACGTGATCACTCTGAGGATGACCTTGAGAAGGAATGTGAGTGAGCCGATGATGAAGATGATTTCGAAGATGGCGACGATGATTTCCATAGTGGTGATTGTGGTGGTGGTGGTGATGAAGATGGCGCGGACGACGAAACTGATGAGTGTGTTGACGGTCACGTGATCACTCTGAGGATGACCTTGAGAACGAATGTGAGTGAGCCGATGATGAAGATGATTTCGAAGATGGCGACGATGATTTCCATAGTGGTGATTGTGGTGGTGGTGATGGTGATGAAGATGGCGCGGACGACGAAACTGATGAGTGTGTTGACGGTCACGTGATCACTCTGAGGATGACCTTGAGAACGAATGTGAGTGAGCCGATGATGAAGATGATTTCGAAGATGGCGACGATGATTTCCATTGTTGGTGGTGCAGATGGTGATGAAGATGGCGCGGACGACGAAACTGATGAGTGTGTTGACGGTCACGTGATCACTCTGAGGATGACCTTGAGAACGAATGTGAGTGAGCCGATGATGAAGATGATTTCGAAGATTGTGACGATGATTTCCCTAGTGGTGATTGTGGTGTTGATGATGGCGCGGACGACGAAACTGATGAGTGTGTTGACGGTCACGTGATCACTCTGAGGATGACCTTGAGAATGAATGTGAGTGAGCCGATGATGAAGATGATTTCGAAGATGGCGACGATGATTTCCATAGTGGTGATTGTGGTGGTGGTGGTGATGAAGATGGCGCGGACGACGAAACTGATGAGTGTGTTGACGGTCACGTGATCACTCTGAGGATGACCTTGAGAAGGAATGTGAGTGAGCCGATGATGAAGATGATTTCGAAGATGGCGACGATGATTTCCATAGTGGTGATTGTGGTGTTGATGAAGATGGCGCGGACGACGAAACTGATGAGTGTGTTGACGGTCACGTGATCACTCTGAGGATGACCTTGAGAATGAATGTGAGTGAGTCGATGATGAAGATGATTTTGAAGATGGCGACGATGATTTCCATAGTGGTGTTGGTGGTGAAGATGGCGCGGACGACGAAACTGATGAGTGTGTTGACGGTCACATGATCACTCTGAGGATGACCTTGAGAACGAATGTGAGTGAGCCGATGATGAAGATGATTTCGAAGATGGCGACGATGATTTCCATAGTGGTGTTGGTGATGAAGATGGCGCGGACGACGAAACTGATGAGTGTGTTGACGGTCACATGATCACTCTGAGGATGACCTTGAGAACGAATGTGAGTGAGCCGATGATGAAGATGATTTCGAAGATGGCGACGATGATTTCCATAGTGGTGATTGTGGTGGTGGTGATGAAGATGGCGCGGACGACGAAACTGATGAGTGTGTTGACGGTCACGTGATCACTCTGAGGATGACCTTGAGAACGAATGTGAGTGAGTCGATGATGAAGATGATTTCGAAGATGGCGACGATGATTTCCATAGTGGTGATTGTGGTGGTGGTGGTGGTGTTGATGAAGATGGCGCGGACGACGAAACTGATGAGTGTGTTGACGGTCACGTGATCACTCTGAGGATGACCTTGAGAAGGAATGTGAGTGAGCCGATGATGAAGATGATTTCGAAGATGGCGACGATGATTTCCCTAGTGGTGTTGGTGGTGAAGATGGCGCGGACGACGAAACTGATGAGTGTGTTGACGGTCACGTGATCACCTTGAGGATGACTTTGAGAAGGAATGAGTGAGTCGATGATGAAGATGATTTCGAAGATGACGACGATGATTTCCATAGTGGTGATTGTGGTGGTGGTGATGAAGATGGCGCGGACGACGAAACTGATGAGTGTGTTTACGGTCACGTGATCACTCTGAGGATGACCTTGAGAAGGAATGTGAGTGAGCCGATGATGAAGATGATTTCGAAGATGGCGACGATGACTTCCATAGTGGTGATGTTGATGAAGATGGCGCGGACGACGAAACTGATGAGTGTGTTGACGGTCACGTGATCACTCTGAGGATGACCTTCAGAAGGAATGTGAGTGAGTCGATGATTTTGAAGATGGCGACGATGATTTCCATACTTGTGATTGTTGTGGTGATGAAGATTTCACGTTTCAGTACTTTCATACTTATTACTTTCGTATCACAATGCAGATTCCTAGAATTTCATGATATTACCCATCTTTTTCAGTGTTCTCTCTATAAACGCGATAGTAATATCTCGAAATCCTCTCATCGCCTAAGTAGAGGTATTATTAGCCCTACTGAGTTTTCCTAACAGAACGATTGTGAACATTTCACTGTCTTGTCAAATAATATAGTTAGCAAGAATAAACTGATCGATCATAATTTCTACACTTGTTCAGTTGACCATATTTGAATCATTTAGTGTCTATAAATGCCCGGATATTCTCAAATGTTGAGTTTGATAACCGGGACTGATTTATGACGTTCCTATTCCTAACTCTAACCTATAGTTCTAAAACCTTAAGTTAATACCTTACATTATTTACAGCTCTCTTATGAAAATAGCAAAGAAGGCTCTTATGGTCACTTAAGCATCGTTTAAAGAGCTTCCATAAATTATGGCCTCATCGAGAGTAGACCATACCTCTAAAATCCTCATGCTGAGAGATTGATATCCCTTATTATATGATAAGTTATAATTGCTTACTTAAACCTGATACCCCTTAACCAGGAGCATATACCGCCCACCAACATTGCCCGTCAAACTCTGTACTAGACAATATTTTCCAGTTGTTTCCCTGCATGAATAAAGAAAAAGGGTTGGGGGTAGGGTCAGCATACCCATCCCTTAGGAAGCAACGTTGCTTAAAAAGCAATACATAACACCTTTCCAGTGAGAAACAATATCAGTATCCACTCTTGTACGTCGCATGACAAAGCTGTTATACCCTAGTGAAGATAAAGTACAGGTAACTTCTGAGATCTATTAATGGACTAGATTAATTATATCTATAGTACTCTTATCATAAGTCTCATTTCGACTTATAGATTATTATTTTACGATTTACAGTCATCGAATTATCTTCAGTTTACTTATTACCGTCTGCCACGTTCACATTTGGCTTGATCCTGTACAAATAGTATTTTCTATTTTATGGTATGATGCGGTCTATCTGTCTGGCATATGTACCGTGTACGCTTGAAATAAATGATTCGCCTAGCAGGTGTTATTAGTGGCCTGGACTCAATTGAAAGGGCTTGACGGACAAAAGACTAATTAAGGCGCAAGGCTACTCATACCGGTCGAAAATTATTGGTTTAGCACAGTGCTATGATTGGATAAATCGTATTTCCATGGGTGATTAAATCACGGTATAAATTCACAACAAAAGCACATGCAGCTGCCTAACACCGAGTTAAATGAAACAAGCTTATCAAGTAGGAAATCTTTATATCAGATAAAACATTGTCAAATCGCTTGGATTCAAACGAAAACCATTTAGATTCACTTAGTGTTGTTTGTTAGAATCTTCCCATTGATGTTCAGGATTGCAACTGGTCAGTCTCTAATTGGCAGATATGCATACTGTGCCTATTGCCTCCATATAGCCTTAATTCACAAGCTTTCTAAACAAAGAAGGATAGTGGCTAGCAGTGGAATCCAGTTTGACGCGCGTTTCGTCCTATTTGGGACTCATCAGCTGGATGAACCTGCATCTCAAAGTTGATGTTCATTTCGGGACATGAACCCAGTACCGTTCGTTTCAAACGCCATCGCATTATTCACTTGGCCAGTTCTGATAGCAACTTGCTTGTGTAATGGGGTGAAGTTTAAATTCAATTAGTATAACTTGGCCATATGTGCATACTGTGCGTATTGATGCCTCGATATAGCCTTATTTCACAAGCATTGTAAGCATAAAAATAATATTTCTGCAGCAATTTGGAAGGCTCTTCCGGTCTCCCACATTGTCTGGACATTCCCTCAGAGGAGCTACAGACGGAGTATATATATATATATATATATATATATATATATATATATATATATATACCATTTGATTAATATATGACTTCATCTCTTATTGCATATAATAAACACAATAATTGTAAAACAAAGCATATATATATATATAGATATATAGAAGCAATATCATCAGAAAGACCGGGTATAACTATAAAACAACAGCAACAAAAAAAGAACACTTGTGTCTATACATACGTACATATGTCATACAAACACACACACATACACTTTCATCATCATGATTAGACAATCTTGTAGAGAACAATATGAAATAACACATTACTCTTCAAGTAGTATACACAGGTAACTCAATCACTGAAATCTATCTTTACAAAACAAAGGGTTTGTTTTGTTGCTATGACAACTTTACATCTGTTACAATATCTTTAATTGTATTGAATGAAAAAGGAAATAAAAATTATATGAATAAACTGAAAAATTATAATGAAAAATAAAATCTTCAATAAAAAATAATAACAGATTTTTTTACATGTTACACAAAACTACTCAATTCAATGGGAACACCCTTCACAACATTATCGCTACTACCTCCACCAACCCCATTATCATCATCACTACTACAAATACCACTACACCATCATCGTAATCATCATCACCACCACCACTACTACTACTACTACCACCACCAAAAAAGGCTTGTTGTTACCGTGACACAAATCTTATCCTTTTTTCGTTTCCCTTTTCAAATACAAGTACAGTTTTGGGGTTGTTTTGCTATATATAGAGAGAGAGAAACAACTCTAGAACAAATCATTATCAAAATATGAGAAATGATAAATTACAATAATTATGAACAATACTGTAACAACAAGTTCATCTCCTACTCACTCTCTCTCTCTCACTTTGTGTATGTGTGTGTGTGGATACCTAAACAATGAACAGTATTCTCATTCATGTAATCAGTTTAATTAGATAATAAGTGAAACAAAAAAATTGTAGTAATAATAGTAGTAATGATCACAGGGATATTCACAATGATAAGCAAAAGAAACACCGATAACTATGGTTTCTCTACACCTCTGTACAAACTGAAACCAATTCATGTACAACTATTACTGTTTATTAGGTGACAAACAAACATGTAGGTAAACCATAAAAATGATTAGTATAATTGAATAGTCCGTAGAGAATGGAAAGAGAAAGAGATATAATCATATACAAAGTGTGTGTGTGTGTGTTGGTGTGATAAAATACTCATCAATTAGTTTTATACTTCTTTATTGATAGATTTATTTTGAACATTTAAAAGAACAAGTGTACGATCATGGAAACCGGCTGCAATTAATGGCTAGTTATAGAACAAACAAACAAACAAAAAAACAACATTAGAACAAAATGGAAATATAAAGAACATGAACTAACTTAAAACATCAAAGTAGTAAACAAATATTACATTCGTTGTAAGCAAATATGGATGGATAGTAGTTAGCAGTGGAATCCAGTTTGACGCGCGTTTCGTCCTATTTGGGACTCGTCAGCTGGATATACCTGCATCTCAGTCTTGTTGATGTTCACTCTGCGATGGACTCGAACCCAATAACTTTCACTTCAAACGCTATCGCGTTATCTACTCAGCTACTGGATCCTCATAGCTACTTGCATGTGCAATCGGGTGACGTTTAAATTCAATTAGTGTTGGTTGTTTGAATCTTTCCATTGATGTTTAGGACTACAACTGGTCAGTCTCCGATCGGCCATATATGCATACTGTGCGTATTACCTCGACATAACCTTGATTCACAAACATTAAAAGCAAAGATGGATAGATAGTGGTTAACAGTGGAATCCAGTTTGACGCGCGTTTCGTCCTATTTAAGATTCGTCAGCTGGATGTACCTGCATCTTAGGCTTGTTGATGTTCACTTTGGGAATCGAATTCAGTACCTAATAAGAGACTGACCAGTTGCAGTCCTAAACATTAATGGGAAGATTCAAACAACTGATACTAAGTGAAATGTTACATTCGAAAATAAGCACTTCAGTGGTATACACCAAAAATTTCTCGAGGATCTAAACCAGAATTAACAAGCGATTAAGCTCTAGGTCACTAAGTAAACATTCATTGGTGGATAAGGGAACATTGAGGCCGCCAAATAGTTGTTCAAGGTTTTATTCCTTTCAATGGATGTCCACGTTTCAATTGTAATATAAGTTATAAAATCTAAATATCACCACAAAGGCCTGTGGTATGAGTGTATAGATATTTCTTTTCGCTATATTGATATTACCCTAGTCGGATATTACTGTTATAACACCTTAAATGATGCTTAGTGTTTCCGCTCCAAACACCATCGATCATACATAGAATCGAGGCTGACAACAGCACTGTTTAGGATACCGAGAAAATTCCTCGAAAAAAAAAGCAAAAACAGGTTATCAGAAGGGGTTTTGTGGAGATTTAGTATGTTTCATAGTTGAAAGCATGAGTCAATTGAAGCTAGACCACCAAGGAAAACCTGGAAACACTGGACGGCCGTCTTGTCCAACCATGGGACTCCTCAGCAGTGTGCACCCACGAACCCGCTCTCGCGAGATTCGAACCCAGGACCTACCAGTCTCAAGCCGAAGCCCTTAACCGATAAACCACTGAGTTGGACACCACCGGTGTTAATGTCTAACTTCAACTGATCCACGAAGTTGAGCAACCATTCACCAATTGTCATCAGTGAGTTCCTAACTCACAACAGACGTGGTTTTGAACTCCACTAGTCACTGCTTCTCACTAGAGCTCCTGGATGTACTTTCCGAAGTCACTGGTGAGGATATGATCATATTAATTATCAGAAGGTTATGTTAACGCTGAGATCAATTTGTATTTATAATCAAAACCTTCATAAACAAAAAGAAATAAGCATTACATCAACAATGATACAAACCTCATTTGGATGAAACGCACAACAAATAGGAGTTCCAAATTGTTCACGACCGAAAGTATTGTTATTAGTAGTAGTATTATTAAAATTTTTGATAGAAGAATGTAGACTACCATCTTGAATACGATGTAATGAAATACTTGATTGACCACGAGTACCAGCTAATGCTAGATGTGCATGTGGTGATGATAAATTAACCTAATTAAAACAAAGTAACAATACATATATATATGCATAATTATATGAGGTACGGAAATCCGGCAAAAAGATCTATGTATTTATTGGAACAGCCCCCCCCCCGAATACCCTGATACGGTCAAGAAACAATCACCATATGCTTGAAAAGTCATTCTGTAGTGTAAAGCATGATTGACAGTAAGCAAATTATAAGGGTGATAGGGTTGAGAACAAATGTGTTATTTTACAATCTAGTGATGTTTTAATGATAATGAAAACAATTAGTTTTTAACCAATCCGTGATCTAAATCTATAATCCATAAGGCAGTAAAACAACGTTAATAGATACAGTCCCATAGTAGCCGGTAATCAACGATAGGTTCATACGCCATTTATTCCAGCAATATCTCGGAGCCCATGTGTACTATCGGTTTGGAACCAGAGTTTTTCAATTGCGCGTAGATGAAGTTTCCGTGGCCACTTACCCCGTTAGAGAACCGGATGTTCTCTTTCCGGCCTCTCAATTTTGTAAACAACACCCAGCTTCATAAAGAAGCAATGAGTAAGACTAACTCAACAGTGACTGTATACAAGTGGCTATGTGAGAGCATTTGTAGACGGAGAGTGAACTTACAATATTATCGACCTTACAAGAGCGTTTGTGGGAAAAGAAATTATCGGAATAAATAAAGAATTGTGAGACAATTTTCAAACTTAAAATCTAAAGGAAAACAAACGAGAAAATACACTTGGGTCATTGTAATCGATGAACTCCGCCTGTAGTTCCTCCAAAAGCTACTGCCGGACCCAAGACCGGATAAAGAAGGACGGTTGAACATGGGGTTAGCGACCCATCCCTTAGAAAACTAACTCCTTAAAAAAACGCTCACGAGAAAAAATTATTCAAACCATTCTAATTGATTCTGAACAATATCATTCAAAACCTCTAACAATCATTTATTAACTCTGAAGAAGAAATGGTTTACATTATTGATGTGTGAACGAGAATGATAATGATTGGTTGTTTTGCTGAGTCAGACATGTGTAGATAGTGTGACAGATGTTATATGTGTTATATATTCCCTTATCCTTATTATTATCATTGACTGACCGTGTCTTTTTGTTGGATTGTGTCGGATTTTGGTGTGGAAGTATACTGACGTTCTAGTCAGCTTAATCTTGTGTTCTTGATCTGAGTTGTGTTCAAGTCCTGTAGAATAGACACTGGGTGGGAATCTAGTGTACATATTCATCTAAGGCAAATTACCATTCCATACACCTGGAAAAAGTGAAAGGACTATTATAACCAAAAACCCTTGCGTTATAACAAGTATCCTACGTTCATAACAACTATAATCATGAAACATTAGAAACTCTAGTTACTTTTTAAATATACCATTATTCACCATGAACAGTCTATGACATAATGGACTGAAGCGTTTGTGCACGTACGGTTTCAACCAACTTTTACGCCAGAAAAGAGAGGCGAAACCCGACCCACACGTCCTCGTCGCGCCTTCTGGATCATGACACTTATCCCATGTACTAACTTAAGCGGTAACACGGGTGGTGGAGATCGGCCTAATCAACCACTCTACCTATACCCACATATGATAACGGATGCTACAAAGAAACATTGCATAATTATTGAGAGTTCAAAAAGATGGGAAAAAATGTGTCTGCCCAGAAAAACAGAATGGAAGTGTTATGTAATGATTCTGCGTAAACAATGCTAAAACAACTATTAAGCCCTGATACTTGTGCCGTGCTTCGATGTAGCACTCTTCTTCAGAAGGGCCAACTAGGCTTCACCATGTTCCTATGGTTGGAAGAAGAGGAGTCTACACTAGAAAACAGTGAATGACGTGTTTCGTCTCTTCTTTTCCTCGTTGTAATTTACTACAATTACATTGTAATAATGCTTGAAACTTGTAATTCTTAAATGAGAAAAGGACTCAACCAAATATTAAAGATATTCAAACAACTTACCAATAAATCAGCACAATTAACCGATGAATTCATTGGTAAAGATAAACGTGGTGGACAAGGTAAACGTCGAAATCGTCGAGTTGTTGAAGAATTATTAATACTATTATTTGTTGATGATCTAATCACTGTGGATATATATCTACATGGATGATTTGTGAGATTATTATGATCATGACGAGTACTACTGCCATTATTACTAGAATTCAATGAAGTTGTTAGAAGTGAAGTATTTGAAGTGGTTGTTGTAGGGGTAGTAGTATTATTATTCTCATTTGGAAATGATAAATGCCAAGCACCAATTCCACCCATAGCACCAACAGCATATAATCGATTAGTTGATGAAAAAACAACTTTGAAAATTCTAGCAGTATCAGCTTGACTATTGAAAATAAGACTAGAGAAGAACAAAAATACAACATAATGAAATTACAGAACACATAACAATTGCAATTCCAAATATGGTCACCGACTACCATGTGACTGCATATAGTCACGATGCTCCACTGCCTTATGGATCAGACCTTTAGATCAAAGACTCCGGGTGTGACCCCCTAAGAAAACCACCTGTTTCAGTTTGGGCACCTGGTCAGTATCACAGTCCTCACACAAATCAAATGAGATTTATGTGGCGCATATGTATTCGGTGACCCTTTGTACCAATATTTATGTGTTCAAATAAATAAATAAATAAAAGTACAGAGCTGCTGAGTTTCATTGGAATCATGAACTATGCGACAATTTCGTTCAAGTAGTACGAATTAGATATACACGACCTCTTGTCTAAGAGTCGAATCCAGGACCTTCGGTTTCGTGTGCGAGCAGTTAACCTTCTGCCCATCTAGAAGATTGACGGTGTATAGTGTAACAGTAGTCTGGAAGGAAGCTAGAGGGACAAATGAAGACATGAAATTAATCCTGTAGTATTATAGAATTTAGTCAGACAACTTGATCTCTATGCTAATGGTTTATGGCAATTTGAAACGATTTATATACGTACCAGGTTCTACGT
Source organism: Schistosoma rodhaini (assembly GCA_944470415.2). Taxonomy (NCBI): domain Eukaryota; kingdom Metazoa; phylum Platyhelminthes; class Trematoda; order Strigeidida; family Schistosomatidae; genus Schistosoma; species Schistosoma rodhaini. The sequence continues at coordinate 1,295,789 of OX104040.1, forward strand.
TGCGACTGAACTGACTGGCTGGTTAACTTCTAAACCACGTTCAAAAGTATCAATGTCTAAAAGCAATCAACACACAATATCGAGCAATCCTGTGGTAGATGAATGTATTCAATGGGTATCTTTATCACATTGGACATGGTTGAACGCAGACAATCACGCGGGGTTACTTTCTGAATACATCCGATCACGTAAAGCTTTTTGAGTACAGTGAATAATAGCATTAGAGAATCTACTAGGATTTGTGTATGATGATGACAGAGTTGTCACCAAATGAAACAATATCATCCAAGTAAGCCATAGATCCTCTTATTAGAAGATCGACCCCTGAAAAGTTAGACGATGACATTGTTATCTCTTAAAGAATGTTTATGACAAAGTTAAGTGAAACTGGAAAAGCAGACAACACGGAAGAACACCATTTGAAGTTATCAATTCCAATCACAGTTTTAGTCTGTAAAAAGTTAATGAATCTTTTTGGTATGCCTTTCAATGATACACACACTAATATAAAATCTGTCAATCAGTCAGGACAGTGGTCTTGAGTGCTGTTAGAGGTATGAGGGCAGATATCACTTCCCGGTTGCCCACACCGTGTAAGGGTTCTTATAGAGGTACCTAAAAAGGAAATTGGGTTAGACGTGGTCTTAATGACCTGAGAGCGTGACCGCAGTGCCCAAGGGACAACTGCTTGAGGTCGGTCACACAACACCTTTTGTGTTAGTTCCGTGGGATAAGGCGAGGTGTGTGTTTTTAGGGTCGACCTTTTCTAACCCAAACCCTCCTTGTCGAAAGGCAGAATCGCTTTTATGCTGGTTGTCTGAAGGAAACACCTTACTGATGTTACACCTCTGTACAGTCAACAGTACGATTTCGCCTTCGGACCTTGGGTTTGCTGCTTTTAGTGTTACCGCTCACCAACCGACCTGTCTGGCATGGTAGGAACTTGAGGAACGATTGTTCCAGCCAGTATAGCTCGATTGGTTCATCACGATAGACAAGCCCGACCACCATGTCAAGGTAGCAGCAACGGTCAGGGCTTTAAGATTTAGAATTATATTTGTAAAGTATTGTAAAGAAAAGAAAAGGATTAAAATATAACTTACTTATCATTACTACTACTACTACTGCCACCAATATTATTACAACTAATATGATTCATAGATGGTACACGTACATCCCATACACGTATACCACCATCATTGAATCCAGCAGCTAATAAATGATTATCAATACTTTTTGTTAAACATGTCACTGATGTATCTGATCCTGTACTAATATCTCTTAATTTTGATTCACATAAACAATCCCATATACGTATGATACGTGTATCACCGGATACCATGAGTTGATTTGCATGTTGACTCCAATGAACAACAACACCAACTGGATAATCAGTTTGATATAAATCTGTGATTCCATTCCTTTTGTAGTGTATAAGAAAGAAAAAGTCAATGAAATAAAGAGACAAATTCTACGAAGACAGACAATCAATTAAAACATAAAAACTGAATGACTTTCTGGCGCTTATGACCGATTATTAAAAACTGCATAGATCTCCGTAAAAATATTCTTTACAACTAATATGCAACCTTATATAGTTAAGATCATGATTCGGGTGAAGCTAGACCACCATGGAAAACCTGAAAGCACTGGACGGCCGTTTCGTTTTATTGTGGGACTCCTCAGCAATGCGCATCCACGATCCCGCCTCGCGGGATTCGAACCGATCATACGCCAATTCTCTGGTTCCAGATCATTTATAAGACTAGTTTAAGAGAAATTTTGCAAGTTTTCATTGAGGTAACAGTATAGGTATGTTTGAAGTCACCACCCCATACAGTCAAAAGAATATGTTACTCTCATCTTAAAACATTGGATGATGGTAACGTTAACTTCTTAATTGATTTCTACACTCTGTATCCTATAAAACTATAACTTACTTGAGTATGAATATCTATCTCCGAGACAAAATTAGAAGGCGAAAATGCTAAAAAAAACACTTAGCTGAATTCATCATCTGTAACTAAAATCAAGAGGATATCACCTGAAGGAAACAGATGATTCCAATAACCTTTCAAGGGCTTTTAACACCCACGTGAAAGGTGTGTATTTTATTCTCTACAAGATTAACACAATGGATTATATTACAAACCAGCTTGAAATAAACTTTATAAACTTTTAAAAGAAAGATTATCAGTACCAGTCTGTGTATATATGACCCAAAACGGAAATAAAACTCAGGATCTCCAAATCATAATGAAAGTGTTTAACTGATAAACCATTAAGTTCAGATCCAATAGTTCACAAGTCCAACATCAATTTACTTATGATATTGCGTAACTACCGTCTATTCTCATTAATAGGTAACTGCCTCATGTTTGAACATGATCGAAATCCACTAGTAATGGATTCTCACTAGAATTCCGAAAATAAACTCACGAGATAAGTTTCTAATAAGCAGATGACTGTTGTCTCATCAGTAATATGAAAGTTTCATAGAGTCCTTTCAGTTTATAACACAGAAAATTATAGATATTGAGGCCGTTTAACTATTTACTCTGAGAAAGTGGCTTGCATTAGGTTACGAAATACCGGAAATGCAGTTTTCTACTAATGAGACATAACAAAAAAAGTTCCTCTTTACAGAATGAGGTTGATATTCACATGACCAACCCTCCTACCTCATTTAGGCTTAGGACAGCCAGTAAACCTAGAAGAGCTCCAGATTTTAGAAACCACAACGCGTTGGAAATCGGAAAGAGACATCAAATTACTGAATAGGGTTAAAGGAAGATTGGAAAGGAGAGTTTATGACAGAGCTAGCTGGAGAATCCTGGTCGGCGGCGATGGTCTCGGAGGTGAATGTCAGTGAAAATACAAGTCGTATAACATTTTCTAAAAATTGAAAAGGATCAGTGTTTTAAATGAACAATCTCCTCTTCTAATGTTTCGCAGTATACAGCAAATTTATTGATATGTGCGCACGCACACACATAAATACAGACAAAGTAATAATCTTACCAAGCAGTTAAGATTTCAGGATCTTGACCAAGATGGTGTGTATAATTACGCCATATACGAATGTAACCATCATCTGTTGCAGTTAACAACAAACTTTCCTCTTCATCTGCGTTTATAAATTCGATATCAGTGACGCATCCAACACGTGAATACCTAAAACAATGAAGCAAAGTAGGTATACAATATATGATGAAAATGAATTACAGCTCAAATGGATCACCAACTTTGGTTCTCTGAATTAGATAGTTCAATTGAGAAGCTTTTATATTTAGTCTGGACAATATTTTCAGACTCTACCTCATGTAGAAGTGAGCTAGCAGTTATTTTTCCATCTCTAAATCAATACATGCTGGTATCTCCTGTTCCCAATTGGGCTTATTTGTAAATTTAGTTGCCTTTTATTCTAGTCAACTGGTTTACTTGATTAACCTTTGACCACGTGATTAACTATCTATCAGTCTATCCGTAATATCAACAACTAATCATCCTTGAATCCCACATACAACACAAAGCACTTTTTAAACAAATTCACTAAGAATCTGTCGCTAATATAAGTGAAATATGATTGATGGTGGTGACTTTCTGGTCATGAAACTGTTTGAGTTGTTTACGAAGGTTTGGGAGTTAGAAAGTCTTCCAACACCATAGAATGAGTTGACAACTGCCTCTAAATTTAAAAAGGGTTCACGTCGTTTATGTGACAACTATCAAGGGATACGTCTACTTCCGACTGCATCCAAACTATTGCTTTCCATCATACTTCGTACATTATTCGAAACCCAAGAAAAATTGACTCGAGAGGAACAGGTTGGTTTTCGTTCTGATCGAGGATATATTGATCATATCTTCATCCTCTCCCAAATGTTAGAACACCGCCATATTCATTACAGGCCAACAATCGTAGTGTTTCTTGACATCAGTGCTACCTTCGATTCGTAGGACAGGACTGTTCTCTGGGATTGTCTGTTGAAGAAGTGTGCCTGGGAAGCTTATTAACATTTTAAAAGCCCTATACACAAACACATCAATCAGAGTGGTGGCATAAAATCACCTCCTCCGTTTTTCCATTCAAGCAATGGTTAGACCGGGTTTCTCAATCTTATCGTTCAACTACAACTTTGCCATCGATGAAGTTCTGGAAACAGCTCAGATGGATGTAGGTAATAGTGGTGTAGATCTGTTGCCTAAGGAAGGACTTCCCAACCTTGAGTGGGCGGATGATATTGTCTTACTGTGTGATGACAACCAATCCATACAATCCGCACTTAATCAGCTCGCAGTAAGTGTCCGTTAGTATGGTATGTCCTTTGTACCTTACAAGTGCAAAGTACTTTTACACGAGTGGTAGGACCCTGGTCCTGCACTCATAATAGGCAGTAAGCAGATAGAAGTAGTCAAGACGTTTGTGCACTTTGGTAACTGCATAAGTGCTCGTGGTCGTGTGAGCTATGAGATCAATTCAGTTATTGTGAAAAGCAAAGCAGCTTATGCCATTATGGGTCATCTTTAGTGACTTGCTGATGTCAGTTTGGCTACAAATGTTCGGATCTACAATGCGTAAGTGAGAACAGTTTTCCTCTATAATTGTGAAACCTGGTCTCTCCAAGTTGAGAATGTTAAACAACTCCCTATGATTGCTCGTCGTTGTCTCCGAAAGAATGCCGACATATAGAGGGAGAACAGACTCTCCCCACTCTCGGCCGTACCAAAGCAATAGATTGTATCAAACAAAAAATATAAATAATAGTATTCAACAAAACTGTACACAACTTACCCATCTATCGTTGAAGGAAACTCAGGGAATAATGATGATTTTGCACTAAATGTATTAATTGAATGTAAAAGTTTTAAATTTTTTGTTGAATGTATTACAACACCTTTACGATCAGAATTAATCATGACTAAATGTGGTTGATATGGATGAAATTTCACTTGACTTGATATAGAACAAAAAGTATCATTACTGCTATTATTAATATGATGATTAAGAGGATGATGATAAAAAGCCACAGGATGTAAACAGCAATCATCTAAGGAATCATTTATATTACTATCACCACTATCATTACTACGAAGACTAATACGACTTCTACTCATAATACTACTAATGTTATTATTAGTATTATAACTAGGTGTTGGATTACAAACAGAAATATTTCGATTAATTGTAGTTGTTGTCGTATTAGCATTTATAGTAGATGTAACTAATGAATGTGAAATTTGTCCAGCAATACGTTCCCATTGTAAACGTCCAAGATGAGATATTTTACGTTGTTTCTTTAAACGATTTACACGATCTGTATAAGCGACTGCTTTTGGATCAGTAGAGATTGTACCCAATGAGACTGGTTCATAATCTGTAGTAAAATTGTGACAAGAATAAGAAAAGCTGATGAGTAGTATAAGGAACACAAGTAGACATATTAATAACAATAATTAATGCCATACCAACACTAATACAAAAACTTGACCGTGGGCTGTTAATTTTGACATGATGGTCGGATTTCCCTATCATGTAGGGGACAACCAAAATATATAGTGTCTAGGATACTCACTTTCTTGAGTCTTTCTATCTTGAGCAGATGAATTGAAAAGCGATGAAACTAAAAGTACCAAGGTGAGATCCAAGGTGTAACATTAGTAAGCTGTTAACTTCAAACAACCAACTTATACAAAGATGTTGGCTTCCTACAATGGAAGTAAAGGGTTTTAAAAAAAAGTACGACCATGAAGATAACAAAATTCATCTTACCTAACGAATTGCTCTAGTCGGTACAAAGAGCTTAAAAGAACGGATATAACATATGAAGACGTATTCATATGACGATCACTTTTCAACAGTCTTATCAATAGATGGATAGTGGCTAGCAGTGGAATCCAGGACGCGCGTTTCGTCTTATTTGGGATTAGTCTTATCAATAGAATGAAAAACACATCCAACATTTCAAGGAGATCCCATAACATGACACCAATAACGAAACAGTCACCAAGTCACAGGTAATGTAAGTGTATCGGTTCGAAATGCCCCAAAATATCAGTAAAATGAGATGATAAAATCAAAGCAAATGTATGAGTAATAGAACTAGTCAACATAACAATGAGAGTAGGAAATGTCAGACTTTCAAAATACAGTTCAAGAGAGAATGAATTTGTGAAGTAACCTCCAATAGGTAATTTTTAAATTCAGCATTTAGGGAAAGATCAAGAACAAATGAATTCATGCAGTTAAAACCGATATTGTTCCATATCACCCAATATCTGTCTTCATCCAATGATCACACTCAACACCAACCACAGGGTCTATACTTACTAATACAAATTAGTGCAACAGTCAATAACTTCATGGCTTTACTCTTGCATCATCCAACATCATACGTTGAAGGGAGTAGTGTCCAGGTAGGTGTAATACACGTCTCTATCACCAACACTAGCTCATTCGACGAAAATTCCACACAACATTATAAGCCGATTTCCTATCGTTATTTAACAGAAACTGATCAATTCACATCAACAACGAGAATGAAATCAAAATTCATATATAAAAAAATAAAAAATAATATCAAGTTGTTACCGAAGGAGTTTTTTGAGGTAGTTTGACTTTTTGATTGTCCATTGTTCAATTGTCCATATTTAGATAAAAGTGGACGAGTAAACCATCGACAAGACCAAGCAAAAAACTGTGTATGTACAGTATCTAGTGATGACGGGTAATTACCATTATTACCGCTATTATCAGTAGTAGTAGTAGCCGGAACTCCACATGTTACCTAATCGTAATAAAAACAAAATGTTTCTCAAATATTACTCAATAATTAGATGTCAACGTATGCTTAAGTAATAACACTCGATCGACGTGTTCGACTACTTCACTCACTTCCCTTATTTCTGGTGTTAACACAGGCGAGTCCTGGAGCACGTACTTGCATTTAGTGGGGGAGAAACTCATCTCAAACATACTGTGATTGTTGCTCAATGCTGCCAAAAGACTGGATTTTATCAGCGTTTTGACCACACAGGTCTATGTCATCTCTGTATTCTAAGTCAATAGATCAGTTCCTGATAATTCAGTAGACAAGAATGTTATTTCCAGTGGTAGGTCTGTGGTGAAATTGAACAAAAATGGAGATAGTAGACGGCCGTGTCAGACACCACTTGAGGTTGTAAAATCAGATGACAGTACGCCATAAGCTCTCACTCGACTAGTAGTTTTCTAGTCAAGAGCATTCACAAGGTTTCTGTATTTCTGAGGTACACTTTTCCATGACAAACACTGCCACAGAACCTCTCGGTCTACAGAATCGAATTCTGCTTTTAAGTCAAGAAAAATTATCATGGTCTGACACATACTTAGTTATCGTCTTATTCAAAATCGACATGTGCTGTACTAACGGTGAACCAAAGCGATCTGGTGTCATGAATTCATCTTTATTCATACTAAATTACTTTAATTCTAAACCCGTTTTCCAGTACACGATCTTCTTTAAACAAATATGGAAATATACAACTGTTCTTGATTCACTGAGCATACAAAGTTAGTCAGTCAGTCACAACGTAGAACTTCGTACGTACGTACATCAGTTCGAGTTGCCATACAACATTAGCACCGAGATGCAGTTGTCGATTCAAATCCCATAGTGGTAGAAGCAGTAAGAGTATAAGCAGTACTCCGAGAGATTAGGGTTTGATGATGTTATTCGAGGAGTATAATCTAGTGAAATAAATTTGAAAAGAGAAAAGATAGAGACATGAAGAATTCAGAAGATTAGAATTTGGCAGAACACAAAGAGTGAATGCACCTTCACCATTGCAAACGATTTTCAGTAATGTCATTCAAGGTCTCTAACCATCGATTGCTATCATCTCGCGGATCCCAACCAGATAGTCTAAACCTACCAACATGGCTCAGTCCAACTGTCAGTGACTTCATGGATTTGTGCCACGTTTTGTTCTGGCAGCCCCTAGCTTTCTTCCAAATGATCTTACTAAACAGTGGATTGATTGAAAAAACAATTCTTGAATGATATAATTCACAAAATAGAACTTACAGTGTTATTTGACATTATTGTATTAGGCAATTGTGGAGAATTTGTAACAGATACACGTAATCGTTGATCAGTTTGTTGATATCGTCGACCTGGGAATTGTGCAGAATGTATAAGAGAACTGGAAGATGGATTTGTAGTTGTCATTTGTAATCCAGAAGTAGTTGTAATTGGTGTAATGGAATTAGAACTTGATTCTTTAACAAAAGTACTAAAATAGATAGACAAAAAGTTTTGAAAACACAGTCGCTTTCCTAACATATTAAAAATTTACAGTTAAAACTGATATACACACACATCACACATGACCATGATGATACAATACCGCAAATAGATATGGACGTTCCGTATGTAGATCACTGAATATCATACATATGATATCTGGAAGTTTATGATTTAGTTCAGTAATCGAGTCTAAGGTGAGAGCAATTTAGGAGTCGTAAATTAAAACTGAATATATATCGATGATTTTCACTGAAAGGCAGCCACCAATGTACTGCAAAACGATCATCTTTACAAACAATAACTTTTAAATATCAATAAAGCGGACATATATTCAGTGCTTCGTAATGAATTACAAGGAGATAGATATGCAATTCCTCAGTGAACAAAAGGATCTCGAATATAGCTTACGGTAGCTAATCTGACACTAGAAGCATAACTCTTTATAAGAAACCTAAAACAGAAACTTGATTGTAAGTGACAATGACAATGAAACTGACTAGAAGAAGGCTTTCAACACTGAAACAGATCCTGATAACATTCATCACGAAAACATATAAACTGTCAAATTGATAACCCGTGCATGAAGATTACAGAAACGATTATATTAAACCGTACATCCATTTGCCCCTGAATGCCCTATTATGGCCGAGAGTGAGGAGAGTCAGATATTCCTCTCGAAATGCTCTCTAGTGGCGCCTTGCATACAACCACTACCAGGAAAGTCCTACTCACTACATTCTCGTGGCGGTGGTATTGTTTACGAAATTGAGAGGAAGAAAAGCCAGTGTCCGACGGTTTAACCGGGTTGATGGATATTGAGGATCTGAATAAAGGAGTTGGGAAACACTAATTACAAACTAATGGTGCACATCGGCTCCAGAATCCTAAGGGGGGAAAAATGGAGTATGAACAAATTACTGGTCACCGGATACTATGGGAATGTACCTCTTTACGTTGCTCTACTGCTTTGTAGATTAGACTTTCAGATCAAAGGGTCAGGGGGTGGTCCGCTAAGGAAATCACCTGGTTTGGTCTGGGCACCCGGGTAGTATCAGAGCCCTCACACAAATCGAATGATTTATGTGGCAAATATCTACTCAGTCTCTCCTTGTACTACTGTTTATGTGTTCAAATAAATAAAACAGCATTTTCACATTTACATGTACATGTATGTAGCATGGGAACACATGTTTCCGGAAAACGAAACGGAAAGGGAGATGTCCAAAAAATGATGTCACAGACAGTTATTATCATAATTTTGGACAAGTTTAGTTGAAAGACATGATATGAATATTGTTTCCAACCATTGTCAACCTCAATCCGAAATACCTGCTCATATAGAAATAAATATGGGAGGAAGAGATCGGAGCAATCGAACAGAAAGCATAGCAACAGTCTATGATCTCATCATTATGGACCAAAACATGATCATCTTCAATGGTACAGATTTCTAACTTCAATGAACTTGTGATATACCATCTTTTTATGGAGTTAGTTCATAAAGTAAACCTAATAAATAAGAATTAAACAAATCTCTAACAGAAAAACCAAATTTACTTTTCTGAACGACATGAATTGATGTTATCAGCTGCACGATTCAACTCATTTATAGTACTGGATACATTGTCCGTAGATGTATTACTACTTGTAAATGATGCATTCAATGCAGATAATGATGTATTCAATGATGGGATTAAAGTTGTATCATCATTCGTGATAAATTTGTCATTATTATCATTATTATTTGGTGAATTGAAACCAATAGCCTGAAATTCAGCCTGAATAAAAAGAAAAAGTCGGAAAAATCAAAGTTTTAAAAACGAATAAAACATTTGTCAGTCAGCGATTTGAATGTGACCAACTTAGTCACGTGTGCAGTTACGGGTATGAGGGCAGTTATCACTTCCCGGTTGCCCACACCTTGGAAGGGTATTTCTAGAGGGACCTGAAAAAGTAGTTGGATTAGTGTTGGTCTTAACGACCTGCGAACGTGACCACAGTGCCCATAGGACAACTGCTTGGGGTCGGTCATGCACGGCCTTTTTCTTGAGGATTTTTGACGTGTTAGCTCCGTACTTGTTGGGACCATACCGCCGGAGACGAAAATCCATGGGATAAGGCGAGGTGTGCATTTTTATGGTCGACCTTTTCTAACCCCACCCCTCCTTGTGGGAAGGCAGCATCGCTGTTATGTTGGCTATCTGAAAGAAACAGCCTACTGCTGTCACACCTTTGTACATTCAACAGTACGACTTCGCCTTCAGACCTTGGGATTGCTGCTTTTAGTGTTGCCGCTCTTTAACCGACCTGTCTGGCATGGTAGGACCTTGAGGAACGATTGTTCCATTCAGCATAGCTCGATTGGCTCATCAAAATAGGCAAGCGCGACGACCACGTCAATGAAGCAGCAACAGTCGGGATAAAACATTTGTAATTTACATCGTGAACTGATTTGATGGTAGTAATTAATTTCGCTTTAAAGATCTTTATTCCAAAAACTAGTTGGAGAGGTAGTTCAATAGTTGAGTAGCTAGACTTTCAGCGACTAAGTAACAAGTATGAATCGGTGACTTAATCTAGTCCCGTCTGCGTAATTAAGCAGTAACATTAGCCATTATGCTTTATTGATAATGTTATATCTAGACCTTTGATTCTTATTATGCCGCGTACTACTAGACTACTTGATCGATCGAACCCGCAACGTCGGAACGGAGAAGAAAGAAGAATAGTTAGTAGGAATTTTATTAGCCAAATCAGTGTCAAAATATAGTACAAAAATCTCGTGTACTTATAGTTTTTTGGCTGAAAGTAAATCATCATTTAGGACAGCCAATAGAGGGTCATTCTTATCTATCCAATAGGGAAGCTACACGTCGACATTCTAGAATATTCCCCTAGTAGTGATTGGATGGAATGTCTTCGGCTCTTTCTGGGCTTCTTGAGGCTTCCTAGAGTTTACCAACGAGCCATCTTTACAGATAACTTAAGAACAAGTACACAAGTCTGTATACGGTGGACGAGTTAATTACAATAGACTTATGACAACAGTCTTGTGTTTATTTAGTGACTGACTAATTTCGAGACAAATTCCAAAAGTCAGAATAAGAAGATAAGGAAAGATGTAGTTGATAGTCTTGTAATATCATGAAATGATTTGAAGCTTGGAATATACGGGATTCCTCTAGAACTTATTGCTCAATCAGATTATGATTGTGAGCTAAGAAGTTTCACGTCACGAATAAACGGATGTTTTAGTAACCAATGAATGAATGATGCAATTGAGACTACCTATTTCATAATCAATTTATTTCCTATTCTCTATGGACTAAAGTTACATAGTATGTGTTACGTAACCATTGCTACCACTTATCACAAGACATAATGGGGATATGTCAAAAGAAAGCTAACAATCACTACACCAAAATGTAGCACGAGTTCACAATGACGCTGTCAAATAGGTTACCCCAAGTCTCAAACCAATCGTTACGATAAATTCGCAAGCTCCAACTAAGTATTTGGTATCTATCTACATGACTAAGTCTAACAATTAGCAACTTTATAGACTAATCTCTTGTCTTTGTCTGGCCATTGATAGCTTTCTGCCAACTTACTCTAACACCCCCAATCATAACGAGACAAAGTAGTTGGATGGAAATGAATATTACATGATCCAACCGATCATAATTCATTACCTCATCAATACACTTGTCATACATAACTAGTACTCTGTCTGACCTCAAAAATACTGACTCTATAGCACCAAAATAGTTCGAAAGTATCTATGGTCCAACATAAGTAACCTATGAATATCTCCTATTCTTTAAGTTCACATTTCACAGCTGTAAAGAGTAGAACAGAGAAAACGGCTACATAATAAACCTGTCTTCAGTTGACGAAAACTTATTACATCAACATCGTAAATGAAATAAAACAACAACTGAGCTTTATACATTTGTAGTAATATGATACGAGAATATGAGCGTCACATTCTATAATTAATGTATAATACAATAATAACATTAAATGAATGAAATTTATACCATATTACGTAATCAACACATGACATACCTTTTCACGAATCTACACCAGAGAGAAAAGAGAAACAAAGGAAAACAAAATAAAAGAAATCGATAACCTTAGAGGAATAAAAGTTAGAACATTATTTGATCACAGTATAATCATGATTGATCACAATTAATTAATCACTGGGTGGTGATCAATGTCATCCGTATCAAATCCTTCTTAGTGCTGATCGAATGCTATCTATCAAGTTGCAATGTGGCCACTAGTCTAGGTGGCTCGGCACTGCGTGCACTATTTTGAAATAAAATGGTGGTTGGAGGTGATCAACAGGAAACCCTGAAACCGGGTTTCGTGCTCCTTGGCACTCGTCAGCAAGGTGTATCTGTAATCTCGAGAGAACTGATGCTCCCTGATGGATTCGATCCCGTGTCACTCCGCTTCACACCCAGTCGGTCGCTGCCTGAATAGCACAGTGGTAACGTCTCCGACTGTGAAGCAAGGTGACACGGGATCAAGTCCGTCAGGGAGCACCAGTACCATCAAGATTGCAGGTACATCTTGCTGACGAGTGCCAAGTAGCACGAAACCTGGGTCCAGGGTTTCCTGTTGACCACCATCTAATGTTGATTGATGTTGAACGGAATACTGGAATAAAGTCACTTTATGAAAAAGTCAATTAGAGAAGAAGCTACAAACATAAGATAGAAATCTCTTTTAACTATTGATTCACACATATGCTTATTTTAATGCTACGATACCAACTATCTTCAGGACAGAGTGGGCTGGAGAATGCTGGTCGGCTGCCTATGCTCCATTGGGAGTAACAGGCGTAAGTAAGTAACTAAGTACTCAAAAACATTAAACAGAAATGTTTTACACTACTTAAATAGACCAATGAGCTGGCATCTAACCATGTTAATGTCTAACTTCAACTAATCCACGAAATCTGAACAACCGTTCAACAATTGTCTTCAGTGAGTTGACATCTCTACAACAAACGTGGTTGAACTCCACTGTTCACTGCTTCCCACTAGAACTCCAGGAAATATCTCGTGAAGTCAGCCAATAGTGAGCAGAAAGGGTTTTGTGGAGATTTCAGTATTTTCACAGCTGAAATCATGAGTCAAATGAAGCTAGACTACCATGGAAAACCTGGAAGCACTGGACGGCCGTTTCGTCTTATTATGGGACTCCCCAGCAGTGCGCATTCAAGACCCCACCTCGCGAGATTCGAACCTAGGATCCGGTCCAGTGAAATAAACATGGAAATAATTGGTAAAAATCAATAGAAAATTATGCAAATAATAAGATCAAAATGGGGGGGGTTTCTTTTACCTTTCCATAAAGATATTGTATTAATATTGTAGCTAGACGAGAAACTTCTGGATAAGGATCTTGAGCTAATTGAACTAATGTAAGCCAAAATTGAACGTAGATATTTGTACTAGGTGTATTAACACTCCCTTGAAAAATATATAATTGAACAGAGAGAGAGAGAGAAAGAGTAATGTTAAAATAACAATACAATACTAAACATATAAATGAGCGCCCCCGAATGCCCTGGTACGGCCGAGAATGAGGAGAGTCCACTCTTCCTTTCGAAATGCTCTTACATAGCCACGTGTATATAGCCTCTGACAGGGAAGTCCTACTCACTGTCTTCTCATTATTTATGTACATCCCTAAACCGAAGCAGCTGGCTTTCTTAGCGGATTATTCTTTGAACCTTTGATCTAGAGATCTAATCCATAAAGCAGTGGAGAAACATTAGGAAAAGTGTCCCCATGATAGCATGTGATCAACAACAGATTCATACTCTTTTTGTTCTCTCATAGCCTGCAATTCATGTGAATCACTGATTTGAAAAGAATGTTTCTGAAATCCCCTAAAATGAATCATCTGTATTCATCAATCCAAATTAAGTACATACTGGACGATTAGCTTTTATTCTGTCAATTTCGTAAGCAACAGCCTGTCGCCAGAAAACAGAATATCATTAGGATTTTCCTGACAATGAGTATATGTGCATGACAATACGAGATTTGTAAAAGAGAGGGAGAGTTAACTATTCTGACTCTCGATCGTACAAGGACATTTGAGGGCGTTGGATCATTAGCCCTATCATAATCAAACATTACCTTCAGTTGGTTGACACTATACCATTCAAAGGTTCCTCACCTTCCTTCCCGATCATACACACACATACACAAATATACACAAAACATTACCAAAAATCCACCCTTAACTTCAAGTCAACGATGTTCTCCATAATTCACAACACTTCAACATCAGTCAGTAAGTTCAAGGTAAAGAAGCAGCTTGAAGTATAGATGTATCAAATCAGTTATTACACAGCAATCAAACTGGATTGGTGGATATAAATGGATACCCAACCTAGGAAATGAGGAAAACACTTACTCCAAACAAATAGTGTACATGAATTTTAAGATCCTGAGATACAAAAGCACATCTATCTTATTAAACTGAATGACGACTAACTAACCCTCCGATACCCGACCGTCGCTGCTTCATTGACGTGGTGGTCGGGATTGCCTATCGTGATGAGCCAATCGAGCTATGCTGAATGGAACAATCGTTCCTCAAGGTCCTACCATGCCAAACAGGTCGGTTAAAGAGCGGCAACACTAAAAGCAGCAATCCCAAGGTCTGAAGGCGAAGTCGTACTGTTGAATGTACAAAGGTGTGACAGCAGTAGGCTGTTACCTTCAGATAGCTAACATAACAGCGATGCTGCCTTCCCACAAGGAGGGGTGCGGTTAGAAAAGGTCGACCATAAAAATGCACACCTCGCCTTATCCCATGGATTTTCGTCTCCGGCGGTATGGTCCTAACAAGTACGGAGCTAACACGTCAAAAAGTCTCCACAAAAAGGCCGTGCATGACCGACCTCAAGCAGTTATATCCCTTGGACACTGCGGTCACGCTCTCAGGTCATTAAGACCACCTTCTTTTCAGGTACCTCTTGAAGAACTCTTCCATGGTGTGGGCGACCGGGAAGTAATAACTGCCCTCATACCTCTAACAGCACTCAAGACCAATAGTGAACACTCCAATATCATCTTTTTCCTGGTACTCAATATAGCTAAAGAAATACTATCGATCAAACTGTAATATGGTCAATGGTCTAAATGACTCGATGTTACATGTACTATGGATAAATGTTAGATAGTTGAAGTGAATCAATAATAAACTCTCGATATATGCTTCATGCAAGATGTATAGCGATTTGAAACAAAACGATCCAGGTTCGAATCCGTGAAACAGTATCCGATTCTTGAACTGGCAGGTACATACATCTTGCTGACATATACCAATTAGTACAAACAAAAAGTCATCTATAGCAAAATAACACATTCTAACTAACTAACCAATAAAAAACACTGAACCAGGATTGAAAACAGATTTGCGTAAAATTGGAGAAGCTTGTGATTGTGTATTGATTAAATGAGTTTTATAATTGTAATTATGTTGCGGATCAACTTCTCGATTTGATGATTTTGTTAAAAACCAACTACCATGTACATTGATATGATTTGAAGTTAACTCTAATTGACGAGATATATGTAGACCTCCGCTTCCACCGTTCCCTGAACCTCCTGGTGGAGTAACTATACCTAATTTAAAAAATAAAAAAACCAAAGAGAACAAGAATAGATGAATAGTTTTGAGTGTATATAAATTTACATTCCCCAAAGCTCAATAACTTAAATGTTGTATGTAAAAATATAAACAACGGAAGTTTATTTGGACATGTATTACTTCAATATTCGTTCCATTGCCTTGTGAAGTAGGTCTTTAGGTCACAGGCTCCAAACGTGGCCCCTGAGCATGGACACTCAGGCTGCATCGCAACACACACGAATCCAGTGACTTGTGTCGCATATTTATTCGGTTCCCCTTGATACCAATATTAAGGTGTTTAAATAATAATAACAATAATAATAAATACATAACTTTCA
This sequence comes from Schistosoma rodhaini, assembly GCA_944470415.2. Classification (NCBI taxonomy): domain Eukaryota; kingdom Metazoa; phylum Platyhelminthes; class Trematoda; order Strigeidida; family Schistosomatidae; genus Schistosoma; species Schistosoma rodhaini. The sequence continues at coordinate 1,312,080 of OX104040.1, forward strand.
CGGAGAGTAAGCTTCATGCTTTTCATAAGAAATGTGACAGTAAACAACATGATCAATACGTAACAAACTACTGATGAGGGAAATACTCGGGAATAGAAACTCATTATCCAACAGTAACTTCTTTTAAAGCATCAAAACAGATGTTTAGTTTGGATAGTGGCTAGCAGTAGAATCCAGTTTGACGTGCGTTTCGTCCTATTTGAGACTCATCAGCTGGATGTACCTGCATCTTAGAGTTGATGTTCACTCTGCAAATCGAACCCAGCACCTCTCGCTTCAAACGCCATCGCGTTATCCACTCGGCCACTGAGTCCTGATAGCCACTTGCTTGTGCGATGGGGACTTACCAGTTGCAGTCTTAAAACATCGATGGGAAAATTCAAACAAACAATACTAAACGAATTTAGAGTTTAAGTTTGTTTTTTCTTTGAAAGTGCAAACCCTTCTCTTTTATGGACTGTGAAGTAGATGTGTCTAAGATGATGAGTGATTGTGCTATTTAATAAGAGCGGACAACATTACCTTCCATATTCCATGAAATTTTATATACTGTATGAAAAATACCATTCATTTTTTTTATTTCAAAAAATAAATATTGGTACAAAGGGACACCAGATATATATATGCACCGTACAAATCTCATTGGATTTATGTGAGTACTGTGATACTTCCCAGGTGCCTGAACTGAAGATGGTTTACTTAGGGGGGGACACCCGGAGCCTTTGACCTAAAGGTCTCATCCACAAGAGAGTGGAGCATCGTGAGGAGATTTAGTGCTATGGTAACCGGTGACCAACGATTGATTCATACGCCATTTGTTCGTTCAGGATACTGGAGCCGATGTGCACAATTGGTTTGGAACCAGAGTTTTCCAACTCCCCTATTTGGACACCCCATGTCCACCAACCCAGTTAAAGCGCCGAACGTTCGCTTCTCGTCCTCTCACTTTCTTAAACAACACGCACGCCACGACAATGCAGTGAGTAAGAATTCCCTAGCAGAAGCTATATACGCGTGACCATGGGAGAGCATTACGAGAGGGAGGGTAACTCCTCCCCACTTCGGCTGTACCAGGGCATTTGTTGTTTATTATTTGAAGCGTAACTAGTATTTATATTTAAAAGATACGAATTCGGACCTTTCATCATTGAAATCATTCTACTTCGGTTTGGACAGTTGACTGTGACATGCACAGATAAAAAAAAGTCTGGCTTGAGGTTAAGTACAGTTGTGCAGTTCCTTTTACTGAGTTAAGAAGCCAAAATTCTACCAGTCTAGTTAAAATGCTACAGGTTGTATTTATATCGGAACATTCTTTTTTTAAAGCAAGAAATAAATGGAATATCATTCTTATTGATATATTTTGAGGGTATTTGGCCAACATTTTGAGGTATCCGATTTTTAGTTACATATTCGAACTCACACTTCAAACACTTCGATCAGAGTAGTTAGGCAGCACAAAAAGTTCTCATAAATGAAGTGTATCTCTTAAAGTCAAGTACACGAGGCTGCATTCAGTGAATAAGTAGAAAAAATTCATCATAATGAATTTAACTTTATGAGTCAATTTAGGTGACCAAATGTTGATTACATATAAGAATAGACAATAACTTTTTACTTATTTCAACACACAAAAATTGGTACAATGAGGCACCAAGTAGATATACGTCACATAAATCATTCGATTTGTGTGAGGACTGGTATACTGTCCGGTGCCCAAACCGGACCAGATGGTTTCCTCAGGTCATCACTCCCCGAGCCTTTGACATGAAGGTCTAATCGACAAACCAGTGCAGCAACTTAAGGAGGTGCATTCCCATGGTATCCGGTGACCAGTAATTGGTTCATACGTAATTAGTTTCCTTGGGATTCTGGAACCCATGTGCACTATTAGTTTGTGATCACAGTTTTCCAACTCCTCTAGTTGGATTCTTCTCCTCATGCACCAACCCGGTTAAAGCATCGAAAATTCGCTTTTCTCCCTTTGAATTTCGTGAACAATATCCTCGATACGAGAAGGCAGTGTGTAGAACCTTCCTAACAGTGGTTGTATACACGTGATAATGTGAGGATTTATAGATGGAGAGTGAACTCTCCCCACCCTCCACTGTACCCAAACATTTGAGGGTTTCTCTAGTCAAAGCGAATGAGTATTAATAACAATAAACATCTGATATACAAGAAATGTTTCTAGTAAAGTATATAAACAGGTAGAATGAAGTGTGTTAGAGTTCACAGACCACATTGTTTACATAACCAACACATTTTTGTATGTAGATTTATACTACTTGTTATTATTCAGTAACCAAAATTCATTTCTAATCATTTCTCGTCGTATTGTATGATATACCTTTATATTTATGATGAATTTCCGAAACCTTTACAAGATCTAATTACATTCATTGTATTTATTATGATTATTATAATTCTTACAAACTTGATATAAAAATCAACTACAGTTTTCTTGTTTTTTGATTTAGGTTTATTCTCTGAGCTGGATGGTTTGGTCGTGGAGCTTTCATCGTTCTTCTGATCAACATCATCAGCACAAACATCGGGTAGAAGTCTTACATTCAAAATAAATAATACACTTACTTATTGTACTATGACGCATAGGTCTTTTTGTTGAACATGATGTTATTGAATGTAATGATGATAATTTTGTATAATTTTGATGTGATTTTGACTGAGATTGTTTATGATATATTTCTTGTATATATTGTATACCAATAGCGCATAATTGTGATTCGAATTGTTTAATTAAACCACGAAATGCTTCAACAACTATACAACGTACTAATGGACAAGCATCACGTGATGAATATTTAACTAATTGACCACCAATTTCATGACTTATCTATAAAATAATGAAGAAAATAAAGGAATCTGATTATTCAATACAATCACTGAATAGTAAGTAATAACGGTAAAGATTTGCAGCTTAGATGATTGTTTTTCGTATAATCAGAAGAGGTTTGTGGAGATTTCAATATTTCGCCTTGCGAGCAAGATTCGAACCCAGGACCTACCAGTCTCGCGCATGAGCACTTGACCGATATGTGGATGCGCACTGCTCAGCAGTCCAGTGCTTCCAGGTTTTCCATGGTGGTCTTGCTTCAAATGACTCATGATTTCAACTATTAAAATAAGTTGTCTACTTCGAGTTAGACTATTTAATTGTATTAAGCTTTGTCCTTATCGTTGGAGAGAGATGAACACAGACTGGGAGTCACATAATACGATATGCTATTGGTAATGTCAAATAGGGACAATTTATCAACTTATACGACAAAGATCAAACCATCAGAAGACCAGAAGTTAACTGAAATAAAAATGAAGACAACCAAATCCACAATAATGACCGGTTATAAACAGTCCCAACGGAATGAACTGACACAATTGTTGAATAACTGAGAAGTTTACAACTACATGAAGTATTCGATGAAGATGCTGAACAGAAAGACAATATAAGCTCCTTTATCAAACGATATCAATCAGACAGAATAAATACAAGAATTAGAGAATACATAAAATTGGTCGTAACGTCGAGACAATTCCAATATACGGAGCTGAAACATGTGAACTACTGCAACCATCAGCAAAAAGGCATAAGTGTTTATAAACAGTTATCTATACAAGATACTAAATGTCTCTTGATTGGATACCATCAACGACAGACTACTTTGCGAGAGAACGAACCACCTTCTATGTGAAGAGGAAATTAGGAAATGAATCTGGAAGTGGATAGAATAAAATACATCGCAGAAATCACCAAACTGAATCACGAAGCAAGTTCTATCTTGGAATTCTGAAGGGTAACGGAAAAGAGGAAGGCCGAAGAACACATTACATCGAAAATTGGAAGCGGATATCAAAAGAATCAATATCAAGTACAGACAACTGGAAAGACGTTTCCAGGACACAGATCAATGGGTAGCTTATCCCCTTTCAGGAAGGGTAACAGGTGTAAGTAAGTAAAAAATTAAGTAACATTAGTCATAACCATAACAGGTAGAGAGTATTTAATTATTGTAAAAACATTTGAGAAAGCTGATAACATATTGATAGTCAGTTGTTATCCAAAAGAGATCAGCTATAAACATGAAAATAATCAATTCAACAACATAGATATCATACAATTTGATTTAAGATTGAATATACATTTTATAGGAAACTAATACAATGTGTGATGTTAGTAGAAATACACTGGTACATGGAAGCAAATAATAATTAGCCCTACTATTATTATAGTATATCACATAAAACGCAACGTGATTACAAAAGCTTAACTTTAACAGAATACATGTATTACATTCGTTTTACAATGTTCTCACTCGCATTTCGCCAACGTTTTTTGAATATTGTTTTATACTGCTTATTTATCATCAGTAAGCAGTTGTTTGCCGGAAAAGTTTACACTCACATGATAATGTAGGTCGTTACCGAATGTTCTGAAATATTCACATATACTTATAACGTTTATTGTACTTATCATTGTATTTATAATTATAAGTACTTTACCTTATTCACTGTAGCAGTTATCTGCAGCTTTGTGCATTTGTTTAAATGCACCAGTTCTCATATTGTTTGCTCCTAGTTCGGTTTTCGCTCGTTGATAAAATGTCACCAAGTTTAGACACAGCCATCAGCTGTCTTCTTCACTGTCATATATTGTAATTACTCTTTATGTTACTATTATATGAAGCCCCTCTTATTTCGTACAAAAGTACGCGTTAAACGCCATAGACACCTTACAAGTTGAGGTTTGCAACTAAGTTTTGTATATTATTCAATAAAGAACCGCTATTTTAAGACAAATCGTTGTTTTGTGAACATCGATTTCGCGCGTATCTCAATTGGGTCATTTGGACACTTCGATAGACTTAACAAGTAAGGATTTATCAACTGTCACAAGTATTAAACGAATAAACAAAAACAGACGAAAACTGACATCAGATAGAATACTGTGGTCCAGAGTGTATTGAATAGCTTTACAATCACAGTAGCAAAAACATAATACCCTAATCCTTCTAGAAACAAATTGAAATCAAACCCACAAGAGTCAATATTTAACAATATTCATAAATCAATAGTTAATCTCGAATTCCTATATACATAGATACCCATATTCAGAACCAACTATAACCGATCCCGATCGTTGCTGCTTCATTGACGTGGTGGTCGGGCTTGCCTATCGTGATGAGCCAATCGAGCTATGCTGAATGGAACAATCGTTCCTCAAGGTCCTACCATGCCAAACAGGTCGGTTAAAGAGCGCTAAGACTAAAAGCAGCAATCCCAAGGTCTGAAGGCGAAGTCGTACTGTTGAATGTACAGAAGTGTGACGGCAGTAAGGTGTTTCCTTCAGATAGCCAACATAACAGCGATGCTGCCTTCCCACAAGGAGGGGTGGGGTTAGAAAAGGTCGACACTAAAAATGCACACCTCGCCTTATCCCACGGATTTTCGTCTCCGGCGGTATGGTCCCAACAAGTACGGAGCTAACACAAAAACTACCCACAAAAAGGTGTGTGTGACCGACCTCAAGCAGTTGTCCCATGGTCACTGCGGTCACGCTCTCAGGTCATTAAGACCACTTCTAATCCAATTTTCTTTTCAGGTACATCTAGAAGAACCCTTCCACAGTGTGAGCAACCGCGAAGCGATAACCGCCCTCATACCTCTAACAGCACTCAAGAACTATAACCAATCAAGATCAAAATCAACAGAACATATGTACAAAAATCTGAACAGCTTATTGCTTATTAACATCTATGTTGATTATGTTGTCTAAAAGGACAAAGAACACTTATATGACTTATATGACTAAATGAAACTAAGAGAAATAAACTTCACTCGTAAACAAAATTTTTATAAAAAAAATGTAACTCACTTGATCTGCATGATTTTGTTTCGATGAATCAGTAGTTTGATTTTCAATGAGGTTGCCAAGAGCATAAACTGTTGCAGCTCGAACCTAAAGTGTCCATATAAACACAGAGAGAGAGAAAGACAATTGAAGGATATAATAAATAACACTGATTAATCTTTAACAATCTACTTGTCAAAACAACTGTCTGTAACCATCTACCAGGGTTACTGACAATCACCAATTCAGATAATATGGATATGTGATTAGCAACCTCATAAGAAAAACCGCTAAGAAGCACCTGTCAAAATAAATGAATCGGACTACTGTCAATTTGATATTACATTCTGTGTAACTTAAAGTAAAATCGAAATGAACTCTGTGAATCTCTTTTGTTACTGCATCGATGAGCTAAAGAGTTCAACGGCTTAAGACACAAAAAATAACCAGTATCAGAATTTGTGGAAATCGTACTATTTTAACAGTTGAGCTCCAGAGTCGATCTAAGCCAGACAACGATCGAAAACCTGAAGACACTGGATGGCCGTTTCGTCCTAGTACGAGACTCTTCAGTAGTGCGCATCGATGATCCCACACGCATAACTCGAACTATAATCTCTACAAATCCCCTAAACTGATAATGACCATATGTTCACTAGTGACTAGCTTCAAGATGGAACTGTTGAAGTTCTATTGAAAAACCGTGACCAGTGGAGTTCAATCCGTGTCGGGTGGAGACAGTTGTCCACCTAAGACAAGAGATGAAGTGTTATGCAAGATCATTAATCGATAGACATTAACACCGTTGGATGCCGACTAAATAGTCAAGAGGCTAAACGCAAAATCGAAGGTACTGGGTTGAAGTCTAGTGTGCAGGATTGTGGATATGAACAGTTAAGTCCCATATTGAAGCGAAACAGCGGTCAGTGCTTCCAAGTTTTCAATGGTGGTCTAGCCTAGATTGACTTGTGAATTCAATACCATCGTTTCAAATTGTACGTCAATAATCCCTATCAAAATGTCGTAAGTTCATACAGAGGTCAAAAGCTAACGCATTAGATTTTTATAAAGGTGAAAACAACATGTTAACATTTAGTCACAAAATATACAACATACTTCTGGTGAAATATCATTTAAATAAGCCAAAAGAACTTCTGGTAAATTATGTCGTATACCAAACCATCGTGCTTCATCATTTTTACACCATAACTATAAATAAATGAAAAAGAAAAACAAACAAGCAAATATAAATGAGACATTTTTATCGAACACCATTTTAGTTATTCACATACGTCAACTCAGATCATGCGATCTATCTTTCAGAAACAATCACCGCCTAATCACTAATACTCAACATTGTGATTAGTACCAACCAAGATAATAGCCCCCAAATGCCTTGGTACGGCTGAGAGTGGAGAAAGTTAGCTCTGTTGGAACACACTGATTCCAAACTAATGATGCATATGGGCTCCAGAATACTACGAAAACAAATGGCGTATGAGCCAATCGCTTGTCATCGGATACTATGGAAATACACCTCGCTCTAGTATGGGACTACTCAGAAGTGCGTATCCACGACTCTGCATGCAGGATTTGAAACCAAGACTTGTAAAATTCAAAGTTTTACAGTAAATAGAACTAGACACACACATAAATAGTATTTCATATGTATGATGAATTTGATAAGTATCACGTAAGTAATTGATACATTCAAATTACAAACTATAATACTTCTCTGTCTATGGTCATCGTTGAAATCAAACGTCAAAGACAGTCAATAAATCAGTTATAAACCATGAAAAAACGAACACGGGGGACTTGTACACACATACTATTCAGGAGAATCATACTACAAACTGTGAATTAAATCAATCTTAAAAATAGGCTTCAACTAGAAGTCATCTTAAATGAAGGGATGAATTCATAGCATTAAAAATTATGAAATCAGGGTTCGAAAACAAAGAAAACATTCAATGGATTTATACTACAACTAGGATCGACTTTCAATGATTCTATAACGATCATGTGAGGACGGTCCATGGGTGAAATCGAGAAAGCTGAGAAACAGCCGAACATATTCCATTCAATCAGCTTTCGGAAGAATATTTCAGAATCCCTACGAATAGCTTTCCTATTGGACAAATGCTAATAACCCCCTGTATGATTTCGTTTTTACTAAAAATACAAATACTTAACAGTTTTATACAATAATTGACACTCTTTAGAATAACATTCCTTTCACTTGTCTTCTGTCTTCTTATTTGCGACTTGGGAAGGTTCTAGACGTTCGAGTTATACGCGGCATATTAAGAAACTAAACTCTTAATATAACAGATCACTGGTGTTGTTCGACTTAATTGGAAGGGCTATGCGTACCGACGATCCCGCCTCGTTAGCGAGATTCGAACCTAAGACCTACTAGCCTCGCGCCAGAGCACTTAACCGATAAACCACTGAGCCGGCATCCAACGGTGTTAATGGATGCGCACTGTTCAGGAGTCCCATAATAGGATGAAACGGCCGCCCAGTGCTTCCAAGTTTTCAGTGGTGATCTAGCTTCAATTGACTAATGATTTTAACTATGAAAATACTGAAATCTCCACAAAACCCTCTCTGATACGTCCTATTCTTTATAACACTAACTATATATAACAATTATAATCAACAATAGAATATAAGTAGTATATAGAATTACACTAAAAGAAAAAAAAAATCAAATTATTACTTTAGCTAATGCAAGTATAAGCCATAATCTCATACGTATAAGCATTTCTTCATTATCTGTTGGTGTATTATCAAATAATTGTGTTTGTACAATTGGTAAAAAATTTTGTTTTAAATAAACATCTTGAAAAAATGGATCAGGCTAGAAACAAAAAAAAATGAAGAAAATTTTAAAAAAAAGGGAAATATTTTGGAAAAACAATGTTAAGCACAAATACAAACATACATATTGGTCAATGAGAGTTTATTTATAATTTGACCGAAAGGTCGTTCGCATTTGGGGTCCACACCCGGAGCCTTTGACCTAAAGGTCTGATCCACAAGACAGTGAAGCATCATGAGGAGATGCTGTCCCATTGTAGTCGGTTACCAACAATTGATTCATACTCCATTTGTTCCCTCAGGATACTGGAGCCCATGTGTACCATTGGTTTGGAATGAGGGGTTTTCAACCCCCCTAGTTGGACTCTTCGCGTCCACCAACCCGGTTAAAGCGTTGGGCATTCGCTTTTCGTCCTGTCAATTTCAAAAACAACAATTCTGCCTGGATAAGGTAGTGTGTAGAACTTCCTTGGCAAAGGCTATATACGTGTGAGCATGTAAGAGCATTTCGAGAGGGAGAGCAGACTATTCCAACTCTCGACCGTACCAGGGCATTTGGGGGCGGTCAATGAGAATGAATAGATAAAGGATGTATAATTATCAGCATGAGGGTTTTGGAGATTGTTGAGTTCTCTTATTGAGATTATGCATCAAGTCATGCAATATTTACAAATTTTTAATGATAATCTAACATTGATCAGATGTATAATCTTTTAATGATTCTCACTTAACCTAGTGTACATGTTATATTGAGTGTGCCCTTTTGGATGCCCTGCTAATATATAACGTGATGATTCCCGCCAATTAAAATACAGTGAATTTATTGATCGACCCAATGACACACGAACCCGTAGAAGCAGTCTAGAGCACTTGTCGGTCCTGTTCTCTGTCTAGCCCAGCCAGTTAGGTCCAAAACACCAATAACAACCTCTGTAATATGAATCATTATTCTCAAACATACTGGGTTTATAAACCAAACAAACTGACCACATCGTACCATAAAATAGAAAATAACATTTGTACAAGATAGATGAATTTTGACTGTGAATAGGGGGAATAGTAATCGATAGACGGGGTATAACTCTGGAATGGTAAATCGTACAGGAATAGTCTTTTGGTCAAAATAAAGCTTATAAGAAGAGGAACACAAATATGAATAATTAAGTTAATTAGCAATTATACAACAGGAAATATGCTCATCATATTAGCCCATAAACAGTTCTCTAAGTTACCATTCATAATTCTCTACGAGATATTACAGTACAGTTTTCAGAAAGGATGAATTCAAAATAAAAAATGTATTTTAAAAAAGGTTCAAAACTTAAGATCAAAGAATGGAAATAAGCTGAATGTATTTGCGTTGTTGAGATTAATCATGATTAATGTCAATCAATGTCTAAAACCACTGATGATCATTATGATTCAGATCTTAACCCAGTAGTTTGGATGTAGTCATATGGATCAGATCAATAGTGAATTATTTCAAGAACTGATACTATATCTTGGGTTTGAATTTCTGTGCATATGAGTCAGTCAGACAGTCAGATACAACGTAGGACTAGGCACATTTATGCATCGATCCAAGTTGCTATACCTCGTTAGCACAACAAGATCAACACCGGATTCATAGAAATAGTTAATTTAGTGGTGGTAGTATGTAAAAGATAGGTTGTATATAAGGATATAAGGATATAAGAAGGAAGTTATGAAGCAATTCTAATCTCAAGTTTTAGAGGAAGATAAAGGGTGTATACACCTACACCATTGTGATCAATTCTGAGCCATGTCACCTAGAGTCTCCAACCATTGGTTACAATAGTTACGCGGACCCCAACCAGGTAGTCTACATATGAACTAAACTTGAAATGAAAAACTTTTCCTCTTTTGACAGTTCAACTGTGCATTTTTAAAGAACCAATATTTTATGAATTCCATGAGCCAGAATATAGTCACAATAGTAAGTCAGTCACAACGTAGAACTTCGTACGTACGTACGTACATCAGTTTGAGTTACCATGTTATATAGTCACAATAACAGATATTTGTATAAAAGCATACATCATCTAGTTCACATAAGTATAAAATGTTGTTATATATTTATATATCAGAAACCAAAATATGTCATTTTCATACTTACCTCTTCAGATTCATCTTTTTCTAACATTTTAGCCAATGCAAATGCTGTGATTGTTCTAGTAAGAGGCTATGAGTTGGTTATAATAATGTGTAGAAATAAGAAATAAAATATGGTATAGAGATCATCAATGGTGAAAAAAATGACGGAATATTATGAGTAGGCCTGACAGTGTTAAAAAAAAAGTTAAGAATAAACAATGAGGAGATCAGACTTATCCACTACTGCTAAGCTGTATTTGAATTACTCGGAGTTCACTCTTTGATAAAAATGCGACGGGCTGTCCAATGTGCATGCTTATGTGTACAAATTGCATGAATCTCGACTTGTGTAATTATGCACTTAGGTATATGTAAAGGGTATGCCCCGGGCTGGTACAAGTAACATAAGCTAAAGAAATATCTGTCATGCGTCTAATAAAATCAACCACATAAACCGTTAGTTTGAAGTCATAATAAAAAGATATGCCAGAAAATATTAGTGAGAGGTGACCACCAACCCTTCTGAGAGTGCTTGCGCTCATATGTATGTCATAAAGTGCATGGATGAAAGTTTGTGTACCGGTGGTATGCACGTGATGCGGGACAGACAGTTGTAGTACATACGTCCAAAGGGAGCGGAGACCATCTACCCTCGCATGTGTGTGAATATACATATATGTATGCTATGGAATGTATGGGAGAAAACTAGTGTTACCGGTGTCCATGTGGTGGATGTTTACTTACACGGTATGTATACCGTGTATCCCAATGGATCCATGAGTGAAAATATGTGTTACCTGTACGTGTGTAGACTATAATTTGCCCTCATGAGATGCCCGCATCCCACTACCCGGCGGTCCCGACGACTTTCGCACGCAATCACATTCACGTGGTGGGTTCGTGAGCCTCGGTTAACAGATTTTACTCCAGGGAAGCCCATGGACCTTAGGTCTTACCAACTTCAAATGGCGGGGCGTCGCAAAGACAAACCTTAAAAGAAAGAATCAGACCATAATTTTATTGTCGCATGAGTGATCAACCAATGAAAACAATTATTCGATAAAAACTCTATTTGGAGGTGTATCTAACATGAATTCTGAAGTGGTAGTGTAGTGAACGAGAACAGAAGTGGAGACAATCGTATATATTTCAACACCAAATTATAGAGCATCTTAGTAAAATCTTAGAATCGTTTGCACAATGTCAATCCATTGTCTCAAACTTGACTGTTCCATTGAGGAAACAATAGGAACAGTATAGCTACCTCACCTACTCATTATATACAAATATGAAATGGAATCGTGAAACATATTGATCATCCTGGTGGTACAATACTGTCAAACCACTGTGATACGGAATGGATAATAGTTTTTAACCCTGAAATTATTAGTAAAAACTTTAGTTTTCTATAACTATGTTATGAACATTTTTCCGTTTATTTATTGGATAATTATAGGATATTGGCCTTAATCCTTCACAATATTTGTGTTTTCCATCCAATGTGTTTATAATAGATAGTTTAGGATAGATACAGATGCTTGAAATGAAATATTAGGGTGCGCATACAAAACTCATTCAGTAAACGAATGGGAGGAAAATGGCTGACAGTGCTACACAAACAACAATACATACATTGACACATCTACATTATTAAACACAATGTAATGACAAGGTGTATGATAAAAGGTTAATAAACACCGTTGGATGCCGACTCAGTGGTCTATCGGTTAAGGGCTCTGGCTCGAGACCGGGTTCGACTGCGGGGTCGTGGATGAGCACTTCTGAGGAGTCCCGTAATAGGACGAAACGACCGTTCAGTGCTTACAGGTTTTCCATGGTGGTCTAGCTTCAAATGACTGATGATTTCAACTATGAAAATACTAAAAGGTTAATTGTCGAATGTGGAAATTGATTGACTCCATTGATTCTACAGTTAACAGAAACAAGGGAATGAGTGCGGCGATAGATTCAACTCAATCAAAATGGACTTTCATGTTATTTGATCAAATATGAACAAACGAATAAGACTTACAGTAAGATTTTCAGTATCACTTAAGCAAGCAATGAAATATTTATAACCGAAATCACGAACTGAATCATTTCGACCGAATTCAGTCTAGGGAAATGAATTTTTAAAAATGAAAAGAGTAAAACATTACACAAATAGATGATACATATACGATTCAGAAAGTTCACTGTAAGGTAAATAATAAGTTATATATATAACCTGTAACCGCTTATGGAAGAGCATAGACCGCTCATAACCATTCTCTATCGGACTGTGTCCTGAGAAATCCTTTCCAGTTGTTTTCACTTGGTATTGATTTTTTTTATATCTGCTTCCAATTTTCGATTTAATGTGTTCTTCGGCCTTCCTCTTTTCCGTTACCCTTCAGGATTCCAAGATAGAACTTGCTTCGTGATTCAGTTTGGTGATTTCTGCAATGTATGTCTTATCCATTTCCAGATTCTTTTTCTAATCTCCTCTTCAGATAGAAGCTGGTTTGTTCTCTTCCAAAGTAGTCTGTCGTTGATGGTATCCAATCAAGAGACATTGAGTATCTTGTGTAGATAACTGTTTATAAACTCATGTGCTTTTTTGCTGATGGTTGCAGTAGTTCGCAAGTTTCAGCTCCGTATAGTAGATTTGTCTTGAAGATTCTGACTTTGATATTCATTGTCAGTTGTTTTGAGTTCCATATGTTCTTCAACCGTAGGAATGCTGTCCTTGCTATACCAATCGTCGCCTTCACCGATGTAAAGTACTGAGTAAATATTTTGAGTCGATTGATGATAAGGTTAAAATGTTTCACTGATTAAGATGATTCGAAAGTACTACGTATGATTGAACGCCACTTAACTCGGCATGGAACACCACCTTGTGTTGGAGAAGGTTAGGGAAAGGATGAAGGGCGATTCCGGAAACTCACATCATTCGATGAAATCATTATTTCTTGGTTCGAGTCATGTTGGTAGCTATAGCTTTAGGTCTGTGTGATAAATGTAATCACTGTTTGGAAACTTTAAGTGGCATAGTTCGAAATCGTATACGATGGTATGTGTGCATTGAGTTTTAGAATTAATCAACCCACTGAATGAAACAATAAGGAAATCGGTTATAAGTGTAGTACAACCTGAAACAAATATTTGCCGGTCCATGTTACGGTATCACGTTAGCACAAAAAGAAAAATGAATAAATAAATACAGGAATCGCAATAATAAACAGTAGAAATGATAATAAGTCCTTCTGTAGTTCTTCTAGGGTTACGTCCGGTACAAAGACCAGGGTAAAGAAGAATGTTCTATGCTTCTCCACGATGGGTATCAGGCGTAAGTAAGAAACGATAATGAGAAATATTGGACATCAACAATATAGTTGAATAACACTGACTGGAAAAGTATGTATCTAAGAATACTAAAAGTCAAGATTAAGATGGTAACAAAGAATAAAAGCGTATCAGCATCATACATTGATCAGTTGTTTGAATCTTCCTAATGATCTTTAAAACTGCATAATAACGTATGATAGCCGATGGCCAATAATAAGTTCATACGCCATTTGTACTCATAGGAACCTGGAGCTCATATATACCATCGGTTTGGAATCAGGATTTTGGTGGATCCTCAGTACCCACCAATCCTGTTAAAGCACCAGACATTCGTCTTTTCATGCTCTCAATTTCGTTAAACGATCCCATCGCAAGAAGACAGAGAGTAGGACTTCCCTGACGGTGGCAGTATACGCGTGAAAACAATGAACCTCCCTAATTGAACATTCACTAAATCTACATAAAATCTTTTCCATCATTAATTTAAAACTGTCTTAATTAATTCAACAACAACAACAAACAAAAAACAATCCTTTACTCACTTGTGCACTGGCAATAATTTTACCCCATATAAATACTAAATATGGTTTCACTTCTGAAACTGGTGAATGAAATAAACGAACAATATAAGGAAATATTCCAACAGTTAAACAATGCGCTACTGCCCATGGTCCTAAATCAAGAAATTCACTAAGTAATTGCATTGCACGTATTCGATGACTTTGACTTAGTAAAATCTACAGAAATAAAAAACACATTTGATGAATGAGAGGAAAACATAAGCTAAGAGCAACGTATTGAAACTTGGACAATAAAATTCAAATAGCAACAAAACTAAGTAATCAGACAATGTTGAAAGGTCTGATCTACAAGGCAGTGGAGCGTCGTGAGGAGATGCAGTCTCATGGTAGCCGGTGACCAACGATTTATTCATACGTCATTTGTTCCCTTAGGATACTGGAGCCCATGTGCACCATTGGTTTGTAATCAGAGTTTTCCAACTTCTCTAGGTGAACTTTCCGTGTCCACCAACCCAGATAATGCGCCAGACATTCGCTTTTCGTCCTCTCAATTTCGTAAACAACATCTGTGGTGCGAGAAGGCAGTGAGTAGGACTTCTCTGGTGGAGGCTTTATACTCGTGGCCATGTAAGAGCATTTCTAGAAGGTGTGCGGAATCTCCATACTCTCGGCAGTACCGGGGAATGTGGGGGCCAGGTCTATGAAGGCTTCCAGACTATTACTTTCGATTGATAGAAGAAAACCTATGTGTAAACAAGGTGAAAAATATTTTCTCCGAAAAATCATTGTTATCTATAAATAGTTACCCTTGATGATGTGGTAACTTTTAATGGTGACATAGAGTGAGACATTAAACACAGATTTCAGATCATTTAGGACTCAGTAGTTAAGTGTGTTTGCATCTCAGCTATAGTATTGATGCAGAGACTTCACCTCAGTGTTCAATACGTTTTTGACAAGGTTAATAAGCCCATGTGGCAACGGATATACAGTTGTTACTTGTAAGACCTAGTATTTTTTTTAACCACTGTTATTAAGGACGGTAATTTTAAATCAGTAGTTTAAATGATAATCCACAGGAGGTTTGAGTCTTAAGGTGAACATCAAACATTAGAGTCCTGATATACAATCAACTAACGAAATATCATCCTTGAATTTCCACGGCAGTCGACAACCAAATCTGATTGTACTTTTTCGTAACTTGTACAACGAACACGCTTGAATAGGTTATGCGATTAATAGACATGATGTGTTCAAACGTACAAAAACAGATAACTTTTGGAAATATCTAGATGGCAGGAACAAGTAGACCAGATATTAGAAAATGAGCATCGATTTAAGTTAAATGAATCATAGTTCTCACTGTTACAAGTAAACCTCTGCTCATCAAGGTACAGTAAATGATGAACATCCACGTAATCAATAACTGATTGATTCAATATAACAACCAAATTTCCCTATTTCCCCCCAACCATCAGGAGCTTTAACAAATGTATATATGTCATGCCTTGTTATAGGGGATTCAGTACAACTGAAGATTTAAGAACGAAAACGATTGAGCTTCACTAATACGATCGATTCTCTTACAAATTGACAATAGTCAATTATATTCAACACATCAAACTTCGACATCTAAGATAGAAAAAAGACGGTAACTTGGTGTTGTGGTAGAGCAAATAACTCCAATGAAATTGATACAAAAGTTGTCATTATGGTAGCAGAATATGACCTTCGAGTATGTAGCAATTTAGCGAACTAAAAAACAGCATGAAAGCCAATCAGAAGGCAAAGATCATGCGGAAAATCGAATTAGCAGAAAGTATGTGAGCGGTTATCGCTCCAGAAGAGATCGAAGCCATTTTAATAAAATTTAACCATTCTTGCGATCGCCTTGGCAATAATATCTTCGGGGAGACAAGAGTCTGCAAACTCAGATGTAGACTCTTCATCCATCGTTACAAATGTATACACTGGTAACGGTCAACAAAACCAGAATAACAATCGTAGTAGAATAGAATGAAGGACGGACTGAAAAAATACAGTATAATTATTTCCTTCCCTCACTAACCTGTAATAAAATTGGTAATTGTGTAGCTACAGGACGTCGTTCATCAGCTGTTTGTAACCAGATTTTGAATGCAGTCATTTGACTAGTGAAAAATGACGATGGACCACTCCCACCTATCACTGATCCAGAAAAAACTGTAGTAGTCGTGGTGGTAGTAGTAGTGGCAGCCGTAGTAGAAGCCGTCGACACTGTGGAATTGACTAGTTGATTAGTTAATGACTGTTGACAGTGAGATAATGGTGGTAACGTAGATGATGATGTATTATTTCGTTGGTTAGACGATGGTGGTGGTAATAACTTGTCGGAATAATTATTCAACAGAGATTTACTTGGATACAGGTATTGTTCATTTTGATAATTAACATTATTCGGTAGAATAACTCTATTGTTAGAATTATCATTTGCATTTAGTAATTTTGTACAAGTTCTAGAGTCTAAATACTGTTTGATAGGTTTGGTCTGTGTGGATGGAAGTGCAGTTGTTGTTATTGGTCCTTCAAGTTGTTGGCTTACTGTTGTTGACTTATTGTCGTAGTGATTGTTATTAACTCGATACCGACAAGCTCCAGTCACTTTCTGAATATCACCACTATTCGGTAACAGGTATAACTTTTCATAACCATGTGGATACTGTGTATGCATCGGTGGTTGACGAGGTTTCACTGGTGTGAAAATACGTGAGTTTCCAGGATTTTTAGAATTTTCAGTCTGAAATTTAGAAAGAAATGCATACAAAAGAGAAAGGAATGAGGGTTTTCGTCAGAAAAAAACAATTGAGACATTGCAAAAGGTCAGAGAGATAGAGTCCGACAGACTGGCTATATGACGGCGAAGTCAGTCAGCTACAACGTAGGACTAAGCACATATAAGCATCGGTTCAAGTTGCCACACCTCATTAGCACAACAAGATGAACACCGAATTCGTAGAAGTTAATTTAATAGTGATAAGATATAAAAGAAAGCGAGTGTACAAGGATATAGTACAGAAAGAAAAAAAGATGTGAAGCAATTTAATCTCACGGTTTAAGGGAAGACATGGAGTGCATACACCGACGGCATTGTGACCGATTCTGAGCCATGTCACCTAGTCTCCAACTATTGCTTACGGTAGTCACGCGAACTCCAACCAAGTAGTTTTCATCTACCAACATGGCTCAGACTAGAAGTTAGTGACTTCAAGCAATGATACCACGTTGTGGTTTGGGGAAGAAAATAAAAGATTTAGAATTATAAACTATCCAGCTCAGAAACTGAGTTTGATGAATGGATCTATTTCTCTCTTTTTCTTTCAGCAATAGTCCATAATGTTGTGCAAACGAGGTGTGGTAACTTGGACCGATGGATATATGTGCCTGGTTGTGCCTACGTTGTAGCTTACTGATTGATCAGCAACTAACTTTGACTGGTAATTAACAAAGTTGTAATCATAAGACATATTCAGTGGAGTTCAACCAAGTGGATGTGAGGCAGTTAACGAACCAATAACATGAAGAGATGACTATACAATATTGCGAAACGATTGAAGTTACATACTTAAACTATGTGATGCTGGATAAAAGGTCCAAAGTTTGAATGATGAACGCTAGACCTGAAAGGTCCAGAGTCCAATCCCGAGTAGGTTAACGGGTGCTCACTGTTGAACAGTGATGAAATATCTATCCACTAATTCTTGGTCCTCAATAGCTAAAGGTCAATCCGTAATATAAACCATAAAATTCAGCAATAGTAATATGTTCATTGTACATTACAAACAATAAAGAATATCAATAAAACAAGTGCCCCGTTACGGATGAGAGTGGAGAGAGTACGTTCACTCCAGTTGCTACCCAAAAAACACATCTCCAGCTTCACTCCACTGCTTTGTCGATTACCCCTCAAGGTAAAAACTCGTCGAGTTGTCCCCTAAGTAAACCGGCTGTTCCGATTTCGGTATCTAGGCAGTATTCCAGCTCATACACACATTTAGTAATTTATTGGGTGGCGCTCTTTGTATCAGCTTCTATTCTGAGCCATGTTGGCAGATACAGACTACTTGGTTGAGGTCCGCGTGACTATCGTAACCAATAGTTGGAGACTCTAGGTGACATGGCTCAGAATCACAATGGTGTAGGTGTATACACTCTTTATCTTCCCTTAAACCTTAAGATTAAAAGTGCTTCATATCTGTCTTTCTTCCTATACTATATCCATATATACATCCATATATATATATATATATATATATATATATATATATATCTTTTATACACTACCACCACTAAATTAACTATTCCTATGAATTCGGTGTTCATCTTGTTGTACTAACGAGGTATGGCAACTTGGGCCGATACATAAATGTGCCTAGTCCTACGTTGTAGCTGACTGACTGACTGACTGATCAATGTTTATTTGTTTATATATAAATACAAGTTAAAAAAACTTGAACTTACTTGTTTCTCTAATGATGGTGGATCATTTCTTAATTTACATTTCATTGCAGAAACTACTACATTATCCTCTATATTTTGTTGTTGTACATGAACATGCAACTCTTTCTGTGTTTGATCATTAGTTTCACTTGGTACTACATCTTGACAAGTCATATTTAACAATTTAGTAGATTCAGTTACCTTTTCAGTAGTTACCATAGTGTCATGATTATTATTTTTCAATTTTACTGATGTCTGTTTATTTTCTACTACTACTCCCGGTGGTAACTGTTGACATGAATTAGTAGTATTATTCTCATTATTTGTATCTATGTTTACTTGTTCATGAGTTAATTTTGAATGAGGTTGGTGTTGGTGATGGTGATGGTGCCGTTGTTGCTGTTGTTGTTGTTGTTGTTGTTTTTGACGTGTAATTTGTGGTTGTGATGTATGTTGATTATTATAATTTGGATGTGTATATAATTCCGAACAGGATATACTATGAGAAAGATGTGTTTCATGCTTTTTATTCATCAATTTACGGTTACTCATACCCCTACTAAGGTTACTTTTACTGTCAGTAATTCCTATGGATGGTTGATTTTCAACTTTATTTGATTCATGACAATTTTCTGTTGGATGCAAAGGTAATTGAGTAGAACAATTATCAATCGTACTATTAGTACTATTAGTAGTAGTAACCGTTGTAACTGCTGTGTTCATAATTTTTGTTGTTGAACCGATGGTATTTGGAACATTTAAAGTAGTTTTACTACACTTGTATTGTTCCGCCCTATTGTCTTCTTCCTCACTGTCATTACCACCATCATGGTCGTCCTCGTCCTCCTCCTCCTCCTCCTCCTCCTCATCATCATCATCATCATCGTCATCTTCCTCATCAACATCAATGTCATCATCATCGTCATCATCTGATTCAGAATTGTCTGTTGAATCATCGTCATCATCAGCATCATCATCGTTGTCATCACTATTCTCATGACAGATTTTTTCTTGATTAGCATTATTCAAATTAAAGTTCGTTTTACTCTCTAATTTTATCTGATTCGATTGCTTCATTTGAGAACCGGTTGACACAATTTCATTATTCTAATTTATAGAAAGAAAAAAATCAAATGACTAAATGAGAAATTCAAAGGAAAATGACTTTGATTTAAAAGTCTAGTGTTTAAATATGAATATTAGATTTCTAAAAATGAAGATTATTAGTGATAATCTGGACGGATCAGTCATTCACGGTCTCTAACCATCGGTTGCTATCATCTCGCGAATACCAACCAGGTAGTCTACACCTACTAGCATGGTTCAGTCCACTTGTCAGTGACTTCATCGATTTGTGCCACGTTTTGGTCTGGCCACCCCTAGCTTTCTTTCAAACTACTCCTACACCATAAAACATTACACGTCAGGGCACTCGGTGGTTGGTCATACGGAACACATGTCCCAGCCATCTCTGATGAAGTTTCACTACTTCATCAATCGATTTGCCATCCTTACCTAATACCCATTTCCTAACAACGGCATTACTCATCCGGTGGTCCCAGGATATAAGTGCAATGCTTCCAAGACACCTATGATCGAATACTAGTAGCCTACGAATATCCTCTACTCTTATCGGCCATGTTTCAATGCAATAAAGCAGGGCGGAACGAACTGATGCACAGTAAACCCGTCCTTTTGTTGCTAGACGGATATCTCGCCCACGCCATAAAAAACGCAAGTTGATGAAAGCTAGACGAGTCTTCTGTATCCGTGCTGAGATTTCGTCACACACCAGACCATAAGGGATGATGAGACTCCCAAGATAAGTGAAGCGGTCAACATGCTCAACTACTTCACCCCCTATAATTAGTTCAGGTGCCGATGCAACCCAATCCGGAAGTAACATTTTGCACTTCGAGGGAGAGAATCGCATCCCGAACATGCCTGCATTGTGACTTATAGTGGTCAGAAGACTCTGGACGGATAGGACAGGTAAGAAGTTAGAAAAAAAAGTAGATAGTAGATGATCTTTGTATTAAATCGCAAATTAATAAAAGTTGACATCGTAAAATTGGACAAAGATCTAAGAATCCTAATAGTGAAGCGTTTAGCATGAGATCTGAAGGTTTTGAGTTTGATCTGTGCTGTGGTTGTGAGTGTGCACTACTGAGTAGTTTCATAATGGTACTAAACAGTTATCTACTTCACCCTTGTTCTTAATGATATCCCAAAAGAGATCAATTTGTGACAAATACATCCTATAAATAGTGTACGATTAGATCCAATCAAATTAAAAGCTCTGGATGACTTATTTTCCACAATATCACAATGATTTCTTGAAGAAACCAAACCTCCATCATTCAGTATCAATTTCAGACACAGTAAAATTGTGGATTCTCTTTCAATCGACTAACACAACAAATAAATAAATAATACCGAGTCCCTTATACAAAATCAGTGTTGATGATTAGAAAGAATTATTTATTCATTCATTTATTCATTTAAACACATAAATATTTTAAAAAAAGCGGCACCAGATAAATATGCGCCACACAAATATCATTTGGTTTGTGTGAGGGCTGTGATACTACCCAGGTGCCCAGACTGAAACAGGTGGTTTTCATAGGGGGCCACACCCCGAGCCTTTGAACTAAAGGTCTGATCCACAAGGCAGTGGAGCATCTTAAGGAGATGCAGTCCCGTGGTAGCCGGTGACCAACAACAGGTTCATTCGCCATTCGTTCCATCAGGATACTGGAACCCATGTGCACCATTGGTTTGGAATCAGGGTTTTCCAACTCCCCTAGGTGGACCCTCCATGTCCACCAACCCTGTTAAAGCGCCGGATATTCGCTTTTCGTCCTCTCAATTTCATAAACAACACCCGCGGTGAGAGAAGGCAGTGAGTAGAAGTTCCCTGGCAGAGGCTATATTACGCATGGCCATGTGAGAGTTTTTCGAGAGGGAGAGCGGACTCTCCACACTCTCGGCCGTACCAGAGTATTTGGGGGCAGAAAGAATTCAATTAACACAAAAGATTATCAACATGAATAACTATGAAATGTGACTTAGTGGTTAAATGGTTCAACTCTAAACACCTAGGTCGTAATTAAGAGTCTCACTCGATATAATTTCGTTTGAACAGGTGAATAATATCATTAGCTCATACGTACACAGAGTATGGCTCGAAGTCGAGCACAGAAACTTATACCTGATAAAAAAGACGAACTCATACATTCACACACACACACGTACAAATGCACAAAAAATATACCTGATTATCTTCATGTTCAGAATATTGAACTTTATTGTTCAAACTAGATGAATCTTTTTGATGATGATGATCATGATGAGGATTTGATGTGCTTTGATGTTGTTGAGAAGACGGATGTAAACTTCTTGGTACTGTTGTCTTTGAGACTTGATCATCATGCACTTGTTCAATAGACTTTTCTATTTCTTTTGTTAAGGTATGCTGAACAATTGATGAAGAATCGTTATTGTTCGTAGCAGTAGTAGTAGTGAGAAATTTCGGTTCATTATCATTATCATCATCATTAGTCAAATGGGATTCGTCATTAGTATTTTGTTTAGTAATCTCAACAATTTCTAATTGATTTATCTCTTTCACTCTATGAAAGGTTGATTTTCTATCATTCAAATCCTTATTACTATTATTAGTATCATTACTGATAAATTCAACAATAGTATTAGTAGTAGGATGATGATCTGAATCCGCCAACATGGTTGTTACTGGTTGCGACTGAAGCTTATCAGCATTATTATTACTACTATTATTAAATCCTGGAGGTGGAGCAACTGAATCCGAGTTCAACTGTTTGAATACCTTCGATTTTGATACTAACTCAGAAGTTCGACTAGATGTATTAAGAGTAGCAGTAGTTACAGTATTAGTAGTAATGGTAGTAACAGTAACTGGATAATGCTGAGTTTCAAGATAGTCCTACAAAGAAAATATGATACTTATATATCAAAGAAGATGTATTCAATCGATGATATCAAAAATATGAAATATTCCATTCATATATCATCTTGCATATGTTTGATAATAGGAACAATAACAAAAGGGGTCAGATGACATTTATATGGCACACAACCCTTGTTTGCACGTAGCGCACACTAGTACACTATCCCTGAGCATTTTACACATTAAATATCCCGAAAGTTAAGAGAACACTATCGAAGCATTCGACAGGTTAGGGTAGGAGTGATGATCTAGTGTTCACATTGCATTCAACAAGTTGTAAGCTGAAAACTCCAATAAATTCATTAGTACACAATGTATTCTACAATAAATACGCGAACTGATAGACTAAGGCTTTTGGCTGTGGATATAAATAAATAAATAACCAAATTGTACTTAAACACTCACCATTACGGTAGCCTGTATGCATTCAAGTACCGCTCGACGAGTTGTAATTTCGTGATGGATGATTGTTTTATCATGACAATACATCTGTCTGAACATTTAGCAATATTTGTGTCCAACAGTTTACAATCTATGCTAGATCACTCATTCTACTTGTCGGGAGTCTCAAAATATCCCTCGTCAAAGTCTCCACAGGCTCAGAAACGTCGGGAAATGTTTTATTCAATCAGAGTTGAATAGAATCTTTAGAGAAACATTTAGAAAATACAGAATAACATGCTACAGCTTTGATTGGATATTTACCGATATTGCTGCTATATTTGGAATGGTTCCAGAAGCCTAGGATAATGTATAACTCTAAGAATGCTCTCGTTTTTTTTCTGTACATAAACAAACCTTGAAATAAAGCTTTTACTCATAATTCGTACATTTTGATGAATAGAAGTTGGGGTTATAGGATTTATTTTTATTTGTTTAAACACATAAATATTTTAAAAAAAGCGGCACCAGATAAATATGCGCCACACAAATATCATTTGGTTTGTGTGAGGGCTGTGATACTACCCAGGTGCCCAGACTGAAACAGGTGGTTTTCATAGGGGGCCACACCCCGAGCCTTTGAACTAAAGGTCTGATCCACAAGGCAGTGGAGCATCTTAAGGAGATGCAGTCCCGTGGTAGCCGGTGACCAACAACAGGTTCATTCGCCATTCGTTCCATCAGGATACTGGAACCCATGTGCACCATTGGTTTGGAATCAGGGTTTTCCAACTCCCCTAGGTGGACCCTCCATGTCCACCAACCCTGTTAAAGCGCCGGATATTCGCTTTTCGTCCTCTCAATTTCATAAACAACACCCGCGGTGAGAGAAGGCAGTGAGTAGAAGTTCCCTGGCAGAGGCTATATTACGCATGGCCATGTGAGAGTTTTTCGAGAGGGAGAGCGGACTCTCCACACTCTCGGCCGTACCAGAGTATTTGGGGGCAGGAACCGAAAGTCTACGCGTATCAGCAGCAAGACTTATCACTACTCACCAACAAACTTAACCGACCTTGGATTCTATTTTGTTCCCAAAGTGTAAAACATCTTTAATACGAGGGCAGGATTAGCATAATGCCGAGAAAATCAAATATAAGACAAGGAGTCTGATTTTTGAAGACCTTCAGAAATATTTTGAACAATGAAAACGGAGATCGGACAATAGAGGTGGATTGTCAATACAAATGAAAGTATACTTAAAATGATAAAACAAACTACTGTTAGCCTAAATTATTTATTTACTAGACAAATTACCCGTCCTAATTGAAATTGGCACTATATAAGAATAATCACTTACAAGAGGCAATCCACACTGTAGTACATTGACTGTACGATGATTATTATTGTCACACTGAAGACAATCATGATTCAGTTGAGATTTGTTTTCATTAGTATCAATCATTTGATTAGTTGAGTGATTTTTAAAAGGATCAGCCGTAACAACTGCTTTCGATTTTGTAATAGCTGTCGTTGTTGTTGTTGTTGTTGTTGTTGTTTTAGACACGAATGTCGACGACACAGTTACATTGCACACCGTACTTAATGTCACGGTTGATGCAACATTACAATTCGTAATCAAGTCAGGATTCGTTGTATTCGTCAATGTTTGCTGTGAAATAGGAATATTATTATCACTATGTGATTTATTTGGTGGATATACACAAACTGAAGGAACAGTTGCTTTGACTTGTTTTAATGGTAGTAACCCCGTGTGGATTCCTTGAGGAATCTCCTGTCGTTGATATTGTTGTTGTATTGCATGAGTTTGTTGTTGTGTAGAAAAATGTCGATCACGATTTGTGCACACATCTAATGGAATATTGCCAGTTGGACAAGGTTGTCCTGGTATACGATTATTACTATTATTATTACCATTGTTACTACTATTATTATTAGTAGTAGTAGTAGTAATGGTGTTTGAATTTTGATAATTATTGTTAACTGTTTTCATTAATAGTCCACTATTATTATGATTGACAACTGTATTTGAGTTGGGATTAATGATTGGCAGCAATTTCTCAGTGTACAAACTACCACCTTCAATGATTTTTAACATTTTTGGTAGATAATGTATTACACGATCTACGGTATGATCCCATGCATCCCTGTGTTTTTTTATTTATTTTGGACACAAGTAGAATAACACGTTGATACATGGACAGAAAGAATGGATAAAGGAGGGGGAGCGGGAATAGACACAGGACAAAACAAACATTGAGTTAACAACACATGGACATACAAAGAAAATTACAGTAAAGACAGAATATTGTACCACTCTCAGATTTAAACTAATGAATAAGGAAAAAGTAGTGTAGTTTAGTCATCATTGACTAGCACTTCTTATTCAGTATAGTTTTCTCATCATAGAAGTAGTTAAAATCAAAACAACAAATGAAGTCAATCGATAAGAGGCTTCCTTAGACACAGGAATTTTGTCCCAAATAGTACTATTCGTCAGTAATACACGTCATCCTCAGCATAGAATCCAAACTATGTATCAAAAAGTATGTAGTAATCCGAGATATTTAAGTTATGACTGACTATCTCACAAAGGCAAGATCATTATCCCCTAAGAATGAAGGCGAGAATCGCTGACGATAGCACAAAACACTAGCATGAACCTATGGACTACTGACAATGGCCGCCATCAAATCCCCGAACCATCCAGACTTAAGGCATCAGATTATTGAATCACTGAGGCTAACTGCATCTCAACCTCATTAATATATAATGTTAGCTGGGTTAGTGCCAACGCGAAGGTAACTACAGTAATATGTTTGTTGTT
The DNA here is from genome assembly GCA_944470415.2 of Schistosoma rodhaini. NCBI lineage: Eukaryota > Metazoa > Platyhelminthes > Trematoda > Strigeidida > Schistosomatidae > Schistosoma > Schistosoma rodhaini. The sequence continues at coordinate 1,338,431 of OX104040.1, forward strand.
ATTCTCGAAAACCTTGGTTACAATCCCGAAGACGAGATCGTGAATTGCGATGCCAAGAATTTTTCGCCAGACATTGAAGCCATGATCATAATGTTCAGTGATGAGATTATTATCTTAATATCAATAATGATTTGGATTTTAACGGTCCATCTTGTTTCAAACCTCAATCGATTCAAGATTATTTCACAGTGGTCATTTACCAGTATGGTTTGTGGAAACTCCTTAACTTAACACATTTATAATATGGCTGAAATTTCAGTAATCCCGATGTATCACTACAACATTCTTTTGAATTTTCAAAGACTAATTTGATTCTCACTAATCGATTACCGTAAAAGACCTGAAAATAAAAAACAATTTTAAATGACTTAACATATAATAATAAATTAATCACCTTATGCTACTCACTAGTAGCATATTTTAAGGGTCTTAATAGGGATGTGTGAATGAAAGTCCGGTTGCTCACTAATTATCATGTCGCACAATGCAAATAATTCACTGGAAACAAAACATTTATACCATCGAACCTCTATTAAATGATAACCCGACAACCATCGGTATTTGCCCTAAATGTCCTGGTACGGCCGAGAGTGGGAAGAGTCAGCTCCCCTCTCGAAATGCTCTCAAATGGCCACGTGAATACAAGCACCACCACGGAAGTCCTACTCACTAACTTCACCTGGCATTACTGTTGTTTACGAAAGTGAGAGGAAGAAAAGCTAATATCTGGCGCTACAACCCGGTTGGTGAACACGGAAAGTTCACCAAGGGGAGGTGGAAAACCCTCATTCCAAACCAATGATGCACATGGGCTCCACTATCCTGAGGGAACAAATGACGTATGAACCAATTGTTGATCACTGGCTACCATGGGACTGCATCTCCTAACGACGCTCCACTGCCTTGTGGATTAGACATTTAGGTCAAAGGCTCCGGGTGTGGCCCCCTATGAAAACCACCTGCTTCGGTCTGGGCACCCGAGCAGTAACCCAGCCCTCACACAAGTACCAATGTACCAATGTTTATGTGTTTAATTTTATTTAAACACATAAATATTGATACAAGGAAGCACCAGATACATATGCACCGCACAAATATCATTCGATTTGTGTGAGGGCTGTGATACTACCCAGGAGCCCAAACTGAAACAGGTGGTTTTAAAATGGGGCCAAACCCGCAGCCTTCGACATAAATATCTGATCTCCAAGGCAGTGGATCATCATAAGGAAATGCAGTGCCATGGTAGCCAGTGACCAACAATTGGTTCATACGTCATTTGTTCCCTCAGGATAGTGGAGCCCATGTGCACCATTGGTTTGGAATGAGGGTTTTCCACCTCCCCTTGGTGAACTTTCCGTGTTCACCAACCGGGTTGTAGCGCCGGATATTCGCTTTTCGTCCTCTCACTTTCGTAATGCCACGAGAAGACAGTGTGTAGGACTTCACTGACAGAGGCTATATACGCGTGGCCATGTGAGAGCACTTGGAGAGGGAGAGCGTACTCTCTCCACTTTTGGCCGTACCAGGGCATTTGGAGGCATGTGTTTAAATACATAAATAAGATCTAACACAGGACAAAATGAATCTAAATTTATTCAACTGACAACACAGTTCCCTTTATCATGTTAAATAGGATTAAAAGAAAAGAAAATCACACCAACTATTACTAATATTATGATGAATACTTACCACATATTATGCTTATAAGTTGGTAATAATAATGGAGCGGATATTGGATGACATCCATAATATTTCATAATACGTTCAGCCAGTAAGAAATTTCTAAATAAACTAGCAATTAATAAATCTTGACGAAATAATTTTTGAAATATATCCAATGGAAAACTACACCATGCAATTGTATCAGTGACAGCAGTAAATATCCAATTAATTTCACCAAGTAATGACATACGATTTGAATGGGAACCAGGTATACGATCTAATAAAGTTTCATCTAAATAACCTATATACAAATATTGATGATAATATGATTGAAAAGTTACAAGGAAAACATTTAAATAATTTGGATAATAATAGTTAACAAGTTAATTGGCCTGAGATATATTTGACCTTATCTTTCGTTATGGATTACAGTTTCCCTGATGTCAGAACCCAAAATGCCTCCATTACTATTAAAAGTGAGGAGATTACGCTCTCCTCGAAATGTTCACAAATGGTTACATACATACAACCACTGTAACGGAAGTCCTACTCACTGCCTTCTTCGGGCAGAATTGTTGTTTACGAAATTGAGAGGACGAACAAAAGAGAATGTCCGGCGCTTCAACCGGGTTGATAGACACGGAGAGTCCAATTAGGGGAATTGGAAAACCCTAATTCCAAACCAATGGTGCACATGGGCGTATGAATCAATTGTCGGTGACTGAATACCATGAGACTGTATCTCCTAACATTGCTCCACGGACTTGTGGATCAGACCTTCAGGTCAAAGGCTCCGGATATGGCTCCCTAAGAAAACCGCCTGATTAGGCCTGGGCACCTGGGCAGTATCACAGCCCTTATACAAATGAAATCAGACTAGTGCGGCGCATATATAATTGGCACCCCCTTGTACCAATATTTATGTGTTTAAACAAATAAAAGAGAGAGAATAAGATTTACCGGGAAAATATTCTTGATGACGTAACCAATGCCAGCGAAGTGCCATACGAATCGGTGTAGTTAAACAAGCAGTAAATAAATCTGCTGGAAGATATGGATTCTGTGGTAAATCTTCATCTTTACTACAAGCAGCCAACATAAATGTATTTTCCATACTGACAACATGAACAGTAGAGGATGATGGTAATGTGGCCTAAAGATATAAATATATTAGAATGAGGATTTGTCGAGATTGTAGTGATTTTTTTAAATCTTTTAATAGTTCAATTCATCAGTCGATTTAAGCTAGATCACCACTATTGAAAACCTGAAAGCACTGGATCGCTGTTTTGCTCTAGTATGGGACTTCTCAACAGAGCACATACACAACCCCTTATACAGGATTGTGACTTCAAGGTTTTCAATGGTGGCTGTCTAGCACAAATTGACTCATGAATTCAATATAAATATATATTAATGAACGAATGATTAGTAAAAAATAAAAGTTAGTCTAGTCAGTCAGTCAACTACAACGTAGGACTAGGCACACATATACATCGGACCAAGTTGCCATACCTCATTCATTAGCACAACAAGATGAACACCAAATTCATAAAAGTAGTTAATTTTGTGGTGGTAGTATATAAAATAAAGCTTGTATATAAGGATATAGTATAAGAAGGAAGATAGATATGAAGCAATTTTAATCTCATAGTTTAAGGGAAGATAAAGAGTGTATACACCTGCACCATTGTGATCGATTCTGAGCCATGCCACCCACAGTCTCCAGCCATTGGTTACGATAGTCACGCAGACCCCAATCAAGTAGTTTGCATCTACTAACATGGCTTAGACTAGAAGTTAGTGACTTCAAGCTATGATGCTACGTTTTGACTTGGGGAAGAAAATAAAAGATCTAGAATTTTAAACCATCCAGCTCAGAAAGTCAGTGGTAATCGATGTTCAGGCATGCGTAACACGTGGCCCAACCATCTCAGTCGATGAAGATTCATGACCTCATCAACTGATCCACCATCATTTCCTAATACCCTGTGTCTAACCTCACTATTACTTACCCGGTGATCCCAGCAGATGCGAGCAATATTTCTAAGGCATTTGTGGTCAAATTCTAGTAACCTACGAGTATCTTCTACTCTTAATGGCCATGTTTCACAGCCGTAAAGTAGAACAGAACGAAGTGCTGCGCAGTATACTCGTCCTTTAATTGATAGACGGATATCTCGTCTTCGCCATAGGTGACGTAAGTTGGCAAAAGCCAAACGAGCCTTTTGAATCCTTGCTGAGATTTCGTCAGACACCAACCCATTAGGGCTGATCAGACTTCCAAGATAAGTGGAGTTGTCTACGCGCTCGACTACTTCACTCCCTATCCTTAGTTCAGGTGTTAACCTGCACTAGTTAGTCTAAGCTCACAGGGTATACACGTAATGTTAACTTATTATTGAAAATCGGTAAGATAATAAGGGAAATAATAAAACATGGAAAACTATTTTATAAAATAGATGAATGGTAGCTAGTATTGAAGATCAGGACTCGTGCTTTAATCTATTTTCGGTTCATCATCTTGAGATGTATCTGAATTACATTGTTGATATTCACGTTGAAATTCGAATTCAGAATCTTTCGTTAAAGAAGACGTGTTACCCACTGACCTAGTGCATCTAGATAGGAAATCAAAATGAATTTTGCTTTCACTGTGGTCACAACCAAGAAGTGTTAACCACACACATACGCTTAATTGTAATCCAGTTTATGTCATCCATGCTTAACACAAAATGGCTGATTCTGTGTACTATTATATAACTTTTACGCCTAATCATGACTAACTGAGCAGTTAGTAGGCCTTCACTTCCTGTTAAACAGCAACGTACAAGCATTTGTACCTGATAAAAGAATTCTAATGATATTTCAATTATCTAGAAAATAATTATGTGGTAGGCCTCTAAATGACCTGGTAAGGCTGAAAGTGAGAAGAGTATGTTCTTTCTTTCCCCTACAAATCCACACGCATATACTCACTATCAGCCTTCTAGCGACAGGGTTGCTGTTTAAGCAATTGACAGGACGAAAATCGAATGTCCTATATAACCTTAATTCACAAGCATTCTAACCAAAGATGGATAATGGCTAGCAGTGGAATCCAGTTTGACGCGCGTTTCGTCCTATTTGGGACTCGTCAGCTCGATGTACCTGCATCTCAAAGTTGATGTGTACTTTGGGACTGGAACCCAGTACTGTTCGATTCAAACGCCATCGCATTATCCACTCAGCTACTGAGTCCTGATAGCCACTTGCTTGTGTAATGGGGTGAGGTTTAAATTCACTTGGTATTGTTTGTTTAAATGTTATCATTTATATTTAGCACTGCAATGGATCAGTCTATAATTGGCATACATTACTTACTTGATTAGGAATATTTGGACAATTCGATCCAGAATATGATTGATGATTGTATTGAGATGTTTCTGATTGATCAGTTTTTCCATCGCATTCCATTTGTCTTTGTTCAACTACAGCTGCCTAAAATCAGATTTTCATTTAATGTAAAAAAGATTAAAGCTAAAATATTGTACCGTACAATTATATTTTATTTACTTAAACACATAAACACTGATACAACAAGGTACCAAATAGATATGCACCACATAAATCATTCGATTTGTGTGAGGGATGGGATACTGCTCGTGTGGCCAGAACGAATAAGGTGGTTTGCATAGGGGACCACACCACAATTCGTTGACCTATAGGTCTGATCCACAAGGCGGTAGAGCAATGTTAATTTGATACAGTCCCATGGTAGTCGGTCACTAACAATTGGTTCATACGTCATTTGTTCCTTCAGGATATTGGAGCCCATGAGCACCGTTGGTTTGGAATCTGCGTTTTCCAACTCCCCTGGTTCGATTCTCCCTGTCCACCAACCGCGTTAAAGCGTCGGACATTCTCTTTTCGTATTCTCAAATTCGCAAACAAGAATTCTGCCTGAATAAGGCAGCGAGTAGGACTTCAGTGACAGTGGTTGTGTGTATGTGGCCGTTTGAGAGCATTTCGTATTGAAGATTCTCACTCTGATATTGGTTGACAGCTGTTTTGAGTTCCATATGTTCCTCAACTGTAGGAGTGTTGTATTCGCTTTGACAATCCTTGCCTTCACATCTGTATCGAATCCTCCTTATTCGTCGGCGATGCTTCCCAGGTACACGAATGTTCCCACCTCTTTCAGAGCTTCTCCATCAAGTGCGATTGGGTTAGTGTTCTCCATGTTGTATTTCAGGATTTTGTGTTTCGCTTGTGTATGTTGAGGACCATTGATGCAGAAGCTGATGCTACGCTAGTTATCTTCATCTGCATCTGTTCGTGTGTATGGAATAGGAGGGCCAGGTCATCTGCGAAGTTCAAATCGTTTAGTTGATTCTAAGCTGTTCATTGTATTCCGTGCTTTCCCTGAGATGTGAAAGTTTTAATAATCCAGTCAATTACCAGAAGAAATAGAAGGGGTAAGGGTAAGCAGCCTTGTTTGACACCGCTTCTCCCTTGCAATTATCTGTCAGCTGTCCTCCATGAGCGACTCTGAACTGTAGTCCGTCATATGAATTCTGTATGATGTTGACTATTTTCTTAGGTACACCATGGTCCAGAAGAAGCTTCCATATTGTTCTCCTGTCTACGCTGTCAAAAATGAAAGACTCAGTTTGATTGATTATTGGCTCACTGACACTAATAGTTTCCGCAAACCCGAGATACATTTAACTAACTTCTTTAGAGTACGCGTTAATAATATGGAAGATTAGATGAAATTTCTGCTAAGTGATAAGCCGGACAACTTCAAAGAAATCACAAACTGTCTCAAGACAACATTGTAGATCAGAAGCAAAAGTATGAGAGGATTCAACATGAGCTATATACGTTATTATTTAGTCTTTAGCATTTCTTTATTTATTTGAACACATAAATATTGATACAAAGTGGCACCGAATACATATGCGCCACACAAATCTCATTTGATTTGTGTGAGAGCTGTGATACTGTCCAGGTGCCCAAACTGAAGCACGTGGTTTCCTTAGGGGACCACACCTCGAGCCTTTGATCCAGGTCTTGTCCACAAGGCAGTGGATCATCCTAAGGAGATGCAGTCCCATGGTAGCCAGTGACCAACAATTGGTTCATACGTCATTTGTTCCTTCATGATACTGGAGCCCATGTGCATCATTGGTTTGGAATGAGGGTTTTCCACCTCCCCTTGGTGAACTTTCCGTGTTCACCAACCGGGTTGTAGCGCCAGATATTAGCTTTTCTTCCTCTCACTTTCGTAAACAACAGTAATGCCAGGTGAAGTTAGTGAGTAGGACTTCCGTGGTGGTGCTTGTATTCACGTGGCCATTTGAGAGCATTTCGAGAGGGGAGCTGACTCTTCCCACTTTCCGCCGTGCCAGGGCATTTGGGGGCAGAAAGAAACACACGTATTCTCACAATTATTTTGCAGTCGTACATTCACAAAGTGTATGATTCTAATTGGTTCACAATCATTATGACACTTAGTATACAAAATATATATTACAACTGGTATCTAAAATTGCATCATGCATTTGTAGTTTAAAGAAGTATCGAATCCATATCATGTTTATATTCACACTTGATGCTGTTTACTTATATCTTCCCATTGTCACTTAGGATTACAATTAATCAGTCTCCTGTTGGCATATGTGCATTCAAGTCCCAAAGTGAACATCAACTCTGAGATACAGTCACATCTAGCTGATGAGTCCTAAACGGGACGAAATACGCGTCCTGGATTCCACTGGTAGCCACTATCCATCTTACATATCATGTTTAGTGAATTGTGTCTATTAGAAATAAGTCAACAAAAAATGAACTTGGATGATGTGAAATGGTCAATCACATGATTCAAAGGACAATCTAATCAAAGTATTAACAAAATATACAGATTAAAAAACAAGATTTACAAAGACAATTAATCAGAAAAATAACATGATTAGAACGAATTAATTTGGTATGACTGAAATAATTCTATAAAGATCATTTCGATCAGATGAAACTATTATCCAGTGCGATAATGAAAGATTCACTATAAACTATTTAGATGAAAGTCAAACAGCTACAAATATTATGAATCCGGGGTCGGTGGACACGGAAAGTCCACCTAGGGGAGTTGGAAAACCCTCATTCCAACCAATGATGCACATGGGCTCCAGTATCCTGAAGAACAAATGGCGTATGAATCAATCGTTGGTCACTGGCTACCATGGCACTGCATCTCCTTACGATGATCCACTGCCTTGTGGGTTAGACCTTTAGGTCGAAGGCTCGAGGTGTGGTCCCCTAAGGAAACCACGTGCTTCAGTTTGGGCTCCTGGGTAGTATCACAGCCCTCACACAAATCAAATGAGATTTGTGCGGCGCATATGCATCTGGTGCTTCTTTGTATCAATATTTATGTGTTCAAATAAATAAATAATAAATAATATGAATTCGGTACATAGATATATCAGTTTAAGTTGTCCTACTATATCAACATGTGTTCATCTTGTTGTGCTAACGAGGTATGACAACTTGAACCGATGCATATATGTGCCTGGTCCTACGTTGTAGCTGACTGACTGACTACATTAGCACGGCTAAAATAGTTAAAGAAATAACAACATCACTGGTAGTGTAGTATGCGCTGTTTATGTGGACAGATATAAATAGTATATGTAGCAAGAACTGAAATGTTTATCAGCGGAAGATTGCAATGAAAGGAAAAAAGAGAACAGAGGAAGAGGATTGAAATAATGGAGATTTGTAGCTCAAGCGGAATAAGTGTAGCACACAAACCTACAAAATCACTTCAATCGATCCTACGCACACAACAGAAAGAAATGACAGAAGAAAAATCGAACATCATCTACAAAATAAATTATGCCAACTGCGAAAAACGCATCGGGGAAAGTGAACGCACTCTTCACCTTCGCCTGCACAAACATCAATTAGCGGCCAAACTCCATGACGTATCCTCGCTTATATCAATGCATGTGGACACATATTCGACTGAAAAAATGTTGAAATCTTGGATAGAAGAAATTCTAGAAACATCAAAGAATTTTTAGAAGCTTGGCACACATTGAAATTGATCAAATTTATCAACCAATCAAACTCAAGAATTTAACTATTAAAATTACTATAATCTTGACAAACCCCAATTCCGATAAAAGCAAAGGACCAAGAATTAAATCAATGCGAGATGTAGTCAAAATAAAAAAGTAAACAACGACAGGTTAAATATCAACAATAACCAATCAAGATCGGGGCCTACAGGACAACCTGTGAGTCCCATGCAGAGAAATTTGAACACTTCGCTCTTGCCAGAAGTTTGTGCTGATGGTGTCGTTCAGAAGAACGATGAAAGCTCGACGACCAAACCGTCCTGCTCGGAGAACAAAACTGCACTAAGAGGGTTGAGTGATGGAGTGTGCAAGTGATTGGGCACTGATAACATGGGTGAAGAAGATAGAATGAATCCGCAAAATGAATTGTTTAGTTTTAAAATAAATTTTCAAACTTGAGACTCAATGAAAGACAAAGATTGAACCAACCTGGGCTACTGTGATTGATTCTGAGGCATATCAAATAGTGCCCAGAACCACCGGTCGTGGGTATCGCATGAACTCTTACAAGACAGTTTATCCCTAGCAACATAATCAAGTTCAATAGTCAATGTCTTTATAAATTGATGCTGAATCTTGGTTTGGTCAGCCCATAGCTTTCTTCCAACCTACTCCTATACCGACAAGCATCACATGTCGAAGTAGGTAGTGAGTGGCCATAAGTAATGCATATTCCAACTATTTCAGATAATAATTCACTTCTAGACTAGATTATGTGACATTAAATGAAGCCACAAGAACTACATTAAGATCAACAACATAATAGGTTCAATAGTCGACAGCTCAGAAAGTGATTCAATTTATTAGCGACTAGTGATTCGAATGTTTCAACAGCCAAGAAATTGTCATCGTTTTAACTTGAATCTTACCGTCATCTGCGGAGATTTCAGTAGTATATTTTCGCCTTAAAACATAATTGGAATCACAACATCAGTACACTAATATGAAATATGATAATGGGTTTATTATGTAGGTCAATTTCATGAACGAATTTAGAAGTAGTTATTTACATAGTATTGTTACTTCGTAAAACTAATCAGTAGGCAGTCATGAACATGATCTTAGCTCAGAGAGCCGAGAAGCTCCCAAATGCCCTGGTACGGTCGAGAGTGGGGAGAGTCCGCTCTCCCTCTCCAAATGCTCTCACATAGCCACGCGTACATAGCATCTATCAGGGAAGTCCTACTCACTGCCTTCTCGCACCACGGGTGTTGTTTGCGAAATTGAGAGGACGAAAAGCGAATGTCCGGCGCTTTAACAGGGTTGGTGGACACGGTGAGTCCACCTAGGGGAGTTGTAAAACCCTCATTCCAAATCAATGGTAAACATGGACTGCAGTATCATGAAAGAACAAATGGCGTATGAACCAATCATTGGTCACTGGCTGTCGTGGGACTGCATCTCCTTACGATGATCCACTGCCTTGTGGACAAGACCTTCAAGTCAAAGGCTCCGGGTGTGATCTCCTAAGGAAACCACGTGCTTCAGTTTGGGCACCTGGGCAGTATCACAGCTCTCACACAAATCAAATGAGATTTGTGTGGCGCATATGTATTCGGTGCCACTTTGTACCAATATTTATGTGTTTAAATAGTAAATAAATAAAATCAGTCATGAATGAATGAAAATCAATACACCAATCCTATAAAAATTACAACACAGTGTATGAACACAGAACAATAAAAGTGTGATAGGTATGGATGTTATTCACTATAACATAACATATTAGATAATATTTCATTCTATGACCTTGTATTACTGCTGTTAGCGGGACAGATTAGATTAAAGCATGTTACATGCACAATTGTGTTAGTGTACGCTGATTGACTAGTTCTTATCCAATCAGCGTTAGTCGATGCATGGAGAAGACTCTAAAATCTTCTCATGTAAAAACATTCTACGAATGTTGTCCTAGAGAATTCGACGTCGTGCATTACTTGCCGACGCTGGGACTGGTTGGAAAAAGCGGAGAGGTAGTCAGCGTATGACATGGTGTTGTGGTATGAAAGAAAGCTGCAAAGAGCTGGCTTCTGTTGGTCATTCACAACTCCCTGGCTAGGGTCCAAGAGATAGTGCTACACAGTGGCTAAAGACGTTATCAGATATGGCTCAGAATAGAAGCCAGTGGCGATCCTGCTGTAAACTTCTTTTACTTTCCTCATAAAGAGTGGTCATAACCTCTTTAACTGAAAGAGTTCTTCTAGTTGTATATTTCAGTTCCCACCATCATTACTCTTATTTTTATATATGCATCTTACCCCTTTTCTCTTCCCATTCCCATTGTTTTGTGTGGCGCATATATATCTGGTGCCCCCTTGTACCAATATTTATGTGTTTAAGTAAATAAATAAATATCCTAACGTACTTCTTATTGAGCTTCTTACTTTATCTACCCCTTGTTATTCGGAATATAACTCATTTCCTATTCAACTGCATTCTGATTTGGGTACTTGTCGAGTGAATTGGTCTCCAAGATTACTAAGCAATAGGAATGGCTGGGTCGGAATAAGAAAAGTTATAACAACCGCAGTTAAAGAAACATACCTAGTTGAGATTTAAGTGTAATTCAGTAGACAAGTGTAGATTTATGCTTTATAATTTATGTGAGGGGATAGAATAAAACTCAGGCGCCGAAAACTAAACAGATATTTTTTCTTAGAAGATCCTCATAAGCACGAGCTCTGAACTTAAGGTCTATGTGTATATACATATACATGCACTCAGTCAGTCAGTCAGCTAAAACGTAGGACTAGGCACACATATACATCGGACCAAGTTGCCATACCTCATTCATTAGCACAACAAGATGAACACCAAATTCATAAAAGTAGTTAATTTTGTGGTGGTAATATATAAAACAAAGGTTGTATATAAGAATATAGTGCAGTAAGGAAGACAGATATGAAGTAATTTGAATCTCATAGTTTAAGGGAAGATAAAGAGTGTATACACCCACACCATTGTGATCGATTCTGAGCCATGTCACCCAGAGTCTCCAAACATTGGTTACGATAGTCACACGGACCCTGACCAAGTAGTCTGCATCTACCAACATGGCTTAGACTAGAAGTTAGTGACTTCAAGCACTGATGCCACGTTTTGGTTTGGCCACCCCTAACTCTCTTCCAACCATCCCCCCCCCAATACTAGTCAGCATAGCACGTCGTGGTAATCGGTGTTCAGGCATACGTAACACGTGGTCTAACCATCTCAGTCGATGGAGATTCATGACCTCATATATATGCACTAGAACTAACATACTTAATAGTCGAATGGACAGATAGTTTTCGTGGTATAGTACACCCCAAACCGAATAATTAAATGTATAGCTAAAAAAAGCTAAATATGCATGGACCTATATTATAAGGAAATTATTTAGAGATAGTTTATTTGTTCTTTTTTCAATTGAACTTTGATATATTACTTACTTCAGCTTTTCGGCGTTCACAGAAAACTTCATACATGTGTATTATTCTTCCAGCATTTTGACAATCTAGTACGTAAACAGTTGGAGCACCTAACCATCTTTGTAGATCATATAATGATAATGGTATATATTTAGTAAATTTCTAAAAAACAAAAACACATACAAATTAGCATTGTTGAACAATCAAAAATGGATAGTGGCTAGCAGTGGAATCCAGGACGCGCGTTTCATCCCATATACAACTCGTCTGCTGGATGTACCTGCATCTGAGTTGATGTTCACTCTGGGACTTGAACCCAGTACCGTTTGCTTCAAACGCCATCGCGTCCTGATAGCCACTTGCTTGTGCAATGGGGTGAAGTTTAAATTCACTTAGTATTATTTGTTCGAATCTCCCCATTGATGTTTAGAACTGCAACTGTTGAACAATGTTGAACAATAATAATAAAGGCTGATAATTTTTTATTTTACTTTTATTTAAACACAAACATTGGTACAAGGAGGCAAAAAATAGATATGCGCCATATAAATCATTCGATTTGTGTGAGGGCTGGATTACTGTCCGAGTACCCAGACCCAATCAGGTGGTTTTATTGGGGGAGCCACACTCGGAGCCTTTGACCTAAAGGTCTGATCCACAAAGCAGTGAAGCAATGTTGGGAGATGCAGTCCCATATATCAAAATAAATACTACTGAATGTTTTTAAAAAGATTAAACCTATAATTTGGTATAAATGATTTAATAATTATGCCCTGGTACGGCCGAGAGTGAGGAGAGTCTGCTCTCCTCCTCGAAATGCTATCAAATGACCACATACATACAACCACTGACACGGAAGTCTTACACACTGCCTTCTCCAAGCAGAATTCTTGTTTACGAAATTGAGAGGAAGAAAAGAGAATGTCCGGTGCTTTAACGCGGTTGGTGGACACGGAAAGTTCATCTAGGGGAGTTGGAAAACCACCATTCCAAACCAATGGTGCACATCGGCTACAGTATCGTGAAGGAACAAATGGCGTATGAACCAATTGTTGGTGACCGACTACCATGGGACTGTATCAGATTAACATTGCTCTACCGCCTTAGGATCAGACATATAGGTCAACGAATCGGGGTGTGGTCCCCTATACAAACCACCTGCTACTGTCTGGGCACCCAAGCAGTATCCCAGCCCTCATACAAATCGAATGATTTATGTGGTGCATATCTGTTTGATACCTCCTTGTATCAATGTTTGTGTTTACATAAATAATAAAATGAAGTGTGATTTATTCAGCTTAGAGCAATATTTTGCTATTCGTAGATAAATGATACTTTACTAACTAAAGTAGAAGAAATCAGGTTCAAACAGAAGATTTATCTGTTTAGAATTTGAATGATTTAAGTAATAACTCACTAATTCTTAAGAGTCAAAAGAGATTGTGTTATAGGATGCATATACCTGTGGTAACCACAATAAATAAGGCAAGATGAAGTTGATTTTTCGAAAAAAAAAGGAAAAATAATGGAATATGAGGGTTTGTATAAGGAATACTGGAACTCAAGATCTACAAGAACACAAAGAGTGAACATATTTGCGAGGTAGTGGTCAACAAAGATGAACACTTTAAATTGTTTATGATACTTTATCACTTTATCTCTTCGGTAATAATTTGCAAATAAATAATATTTTATCGTATGAGAAACCTCTTCTTCTGGCGAGTGAACTTGTCCTTGAACTCAGCTCTTTTAGTGGGGATTCTAATCAACAATCAGATTTCTTGACAATCCATCACGAAATCACGTGTCGTTGTTCCATTTATCTATCAAGGGACAATCTATTTATTCATTACGAAAATACGAAACCCGGTAATCCTCCTCGACCTAACCGTAAGTAAGCATTTACCTGAGAAGTGGATTATTCATAGGTATTCTAAAAATTTAGGTAGCCTATACTCGATCAGACAAACCCTTATTTATGTAACCAAATTATACTTCAAATGATACAATTTCACAGCTTCATTCGTATTACCATTCATCTTTACTACTCGAAATCAGAAAGTCAGTCAGTAAGATACTAACATTGTAAATCAAACATGGCTTCTTACATCATATCACATAAAGGAATAGAGGATTATTTTGTACACATTTTAGAACAGTGTACAGATTGTGAGCAAAAACTGATTAATAGATTCTTTAGATCTATTCCTAAAATACGAACTTGATGGAAATTTTTTTCTAACTCTTTTTAGTTTCTCACATAAACGTTTGTTAAGTAAATATCTTGGCATGGCCATGTGGGACACTGGTGTTTACGGGTTAAAATACTCGGTTTTAAACAAGTAGCTACAATGTATCAGACCCTACTTTACAGATTTCGGTTTGAGTAGCCGGTTTTGAGGTTAAGATAATACTCCCGACAATGTACATTGCGACGCCGGTAAGATGCTTCATTCAGACAACCAGCATCTGCACTGATGTTGCCTTCTTTCAATAAAATTAATGGGTTACAAAAGGTCAGACCTACAAAACTCACACCTCACTATTCAAGGTATCAAAGCCTTAAAATTACGGAGTGTACACACTTGAAACTACTCAAAAACTCAAGAAATATTAGAAGCCAAGGGCCACCAGACGTATGGCTTAAGTTTGAATACATAAACATGTATTTAGCTACTATATTGAAAAATGTCAATCCTGGACGACTAACATATAGACAGTAGAATTTAAAATTCAGCTCACAAAGTAATGCATAACAATACAGTCTAAAGTACGACACAAAGTACAAAAATCCTCAAAGAGCACACGCAATTATACTTACCGTGTTAAAAACCCATATTTCTCCATTCTCGGTGGGTCTAGGGACACCATGTCCATTATAATGAAATAGAATCCTATCGTCTTTTGCATTACGTCTTAAACTAAGGCACAATTTTTTCACATCATCTAAAGTTGGATCAAGGCACTGTTTATATCTGGCACGAGGTTGCCATCGTTCGTACTGGGCCTGAGAAATAAAAGTAGGGCATTAAATCACCGAAAGAGATAGTACGTACTACAACTAAAACTAATAAAACATGAAAGCTAACAGTGATTTGGACTACTTTAAGCTTTATAAAGTACTTATTCAAAGAAAATGATTTCTGTAATTTTTCTACGTGGAATTTCATCTCATGGACACACAATGTTGCTCTCCAATTCTATTGACAATTTAATTATGGTCGATAAAATCACACCTGCGCAATATGAGGACTACAAAGCTGTCACTAATACTAACTAGAAAAAGTCCGTTAGGTACATTCACAAATACGATCATTCTAACCAGATATCTGCACGCTGCTAATGAGTTCGTTCACAAAGGAGAACAAATGTGCTTGATAACCAGGTAATTTGGATCTAGGTGGAAAAAACCTGCTTGTTAGTGTAAAAAAAATATCTGAATACGAGTTTACGGAGGGTAAATGAATAAAACTGAAGAATTTAGTAGGACAATGTTTCGTTTTTAAGTGCAACATTTTTGATAACAGGACAGATGGCGAGACTAAAACAATGAATGCAACTGAACCATCATGATCGGTCTGGTAAATTGACATACAGGGTGTATAATCGCTAATTTGTAAAATCCCAAAGATCACAACAATCAAACCCAATACTATTGTAAAAAGTTCAGATTATCAAGAAAAATTAAAACCTGATATAATGATTCAATGTATCTCGACCACGTAGAACAAGTGATAAGATGATAATTGCTACGTTAGAATTCCAATGTTCTAAGGAACCCGATATAAAGGAGCTGTCATATGTTACTTTATCTCGCCAAACTAAACACTCCTATGAAAGAATTTCGTCACAAGAAAAGATTTAGATTCAAATAATGTGGAAATTTTGGTGGTCGAAGAGAGCTGGAAATTAACAAAACTAAATCTTGTTACTTTTTTTATTTTACTTTGTTCGGCTGATCATCGTCAAAGCAAAGCCTGATGAGGATGTAAAGTTATCAGTTTTCACGATATTCGTAAACAATATATAAAATAATGCACTCAACAAAGTATTGGACTGTAAAGCTTGCAGTTTCATGAATCTGAAAATTACGTACCACATATGAAATGGCTTGAATTGATGCTCGAGAAATAACTGTAATAAAAGGTGTAAGTTACTGGAAGCATAGCACAGGGCTTTTCCTCAATACGTCAACTAGTTTTGCCGAACAAGTGGACGCTTTTCGCAAGACCGAATACCCAAAAACAAAAATAAATACATGTTAAGATGCGACAGAAAATAAACGAAGGTCTTTTGAGTCCCTTCGAACTGCACACACAGGTGATAGATGAATCAAGACTAAAACATTACCAATTAACTTAAAATCAGAAACATTAGCTACTAGTCAATAATGTATTTTAGCGAGCTAGGAAAAATGATCACTAATGATCAGAACTAGACGAATAGTTAGACTACTGATTAGTGGACGATTCATCATTGCCTTATTTCCAAGAGCTGCATCTAAATATGACGATTGACCACATGAAACTACGGGAAATTTCTAGAAAACCTGTCAACTAAAACGTTTAAAAACAAAAACATTCTACGATACGAAAGCAACCTAAAGGTGACATTAACACTATGAAAATCAGCAAAAACGTGAATCCATAATTAATTAGTTACAACAAATAATATTAAGACACGATATTAACGATTCACCTACCTGAAGATTTTTACCGATATTCCCGAGGGCGTGTAGACTATTAGCATCGGTTGGGTCGACCCATGCTTCTACTCTAGAGAAAGGTGGAATTTTTTGTACATCCGGAGGGTCAATATCAATATTTAGGCAAATAACCAGAGCAACTGTTAAAGTTTTAATCTATTGAATATGAACGTTTGCAGAAAAACTACCTTTTCCTTGTGATATTTTTCCCGATATAACACTTGCCCTTCAATCGCTTCTGTCAAGTGTCGTGAAGTGAAAGCGACTACTGTGTCTTGCATAACATCATTTTCTGTATCCAAGTCAAGAAACATCTCAGGGTTTAACATTCTTCACACTAAGTATATGTGACGCGACGGTTTATAGGTCCTTCGAAACCTCTTAACTATATCCGTGAGGTAGCTAAAGGAGTCTAAAATGCTTTTTTGACTATTTTTAGAATAAATGACTACGAACGGCGAACCCGCTGATAACTATAATAATCCATGGCGACCTTGAAACCGCAATAATTTGACTGTGGGACTGTGAAGGTTGAAATGTACTTTGTACAATTTATTATTAAATCTACACATGATTCATAAGGAAACAGCTGATTCCTATTATTATTGTCGTTGTTATTCCAGTTTACTGTATCGATAAATAATTGCCTAAAATCAACAGCTCTGTAAGTCATCGACATTGGATACTGACCACATAATTTCTATTGGACTCACTTAGCTGAGGGCGCTTGGTCATGCATCCGCACCATATCACGAGTAAGAACGCCGTGCCCAGCTTCTCCTACGATCTCTAGCCAGATTAAACCAGCCACTTCCCGATATGTTGATAACCAATCAAATATATCTCCGAACCCCCTGGATTCTTACGTTTGCTTTTACTAAATTAGTATGATTTATGGTAGAAGGTGCTGCTGGTTAAAGTGTTTTCGAACTACAATACCTGCGGTATCTTAATTACCATTATACACACTCTCAGTGGTCCAAAGTTTACGCTTCCGATTTCGAGGTTGAAGGCCTTAGATTTTATTCCTGGATTCAAGGTTTTGAATGCGCTCGGCCGATGAGTCTCATAGTTGTACGGGACAACTGTCTAGTTCTTCGAAATTTTCAATGATTATCCAACTTGGAAACGACTCGTGGCATAACTGTAATTTAAAAATCTCCGCAACCTTATATTGAGATGAAAAATATTCAGCTCCTTAGAGTTCTTATTGATTACAAAACGCTTCACATCTGCCCTTCCTTCCATGTCCAATGCATAATCAAAAGCTTTGTTGTTAGAGATAGACTTTGGCCTAAATATCATTTCGTAGTATACGCAAGTCAACAACCCTCTCGGTAAATTTAAATCTCTATCTCACGAGCACTACATTTTCTTCGAGTGTTCATTCACGGAGGTGGAACAAGCTTTCGGCTACAAAGTACTAATGTCCGTTCCTGTATACAGAGTCATAGTATCATATGCTAAAAATCACAATAATATGTGACCACAGACCCACTTTTATCTTATTATTAATTCTACACTACGAACAACTACAACACTCCAAACTTATACATCCTTACTTATGTGCTTTTCCGTATAATTCTGTCTACTCATTTGTGTCCTATACATTGCCTCCCTTATTTACAAGCTGACTGACGCTTGACTAAACGACCCGGTAAAAATTATCATTTAATTTCATGTTTTCCTTGCGGCTATAGGCGTTTGCATGAAACACTATCTTCCAGTCACATCCCTTATTCACTTCTTTAGCACCATTTTGTACGAGTACAGTCAGTTGAGGTTTGTGGGAGCATTCAACACAGATAAGTTTCACCGCATACAGCCGTAGTATTAGCTATGGAAGGAATAAATAATGGGTCTTTCTGAGGCAACACAGGCTAGAAAATCGGTCCTATTTAGTTAACAACAAGCTTTCATATTAATTTTACTATGATGATCAGAAGTATTTGAATTGTAGTATGAACTAGTAATCCCCGGAATAACGCAGTGTAATCAAGGAGTATTAGATGAGCTCGAACGAATGTATTGTATTTTTGAATTCAAAATTACAACAGTCATCAAGACGAAGAAGTCATTGATTTATTTAAACATCACATCCGCCACAGCTCGAATTGAAGTGTAGGTGTATCTATCCGATGGTGTATTGAATGTACACTCTGTAATATCTAGATTGCACTCATTAGTATTAGAATTAACAACGGAAATTGGAACAGATTCACCTGGGTTCTAGAATTGTATACAATCAGCATGTCGGTTGTGTAGTGAAACCATTGATATTTAGAATTTGCATCATATACTTTCCAACAATATCCTCCCCCACGAAATAATGTTGGGTCCTTATGTCGCAATGTTTTAGCCAATATGACATTTCCAATTTGCAGTATCTTCTCAAATATCACGCATCCACTACTGTATATGAGTATTTGGGGATAAACACTGATATATAATTTGAGGTATTCCATCATGTGACTTTGACTTGAATAAAAATCATGATACATATTCTTTTTGTTATTCATATTAGAATACACAGATGGATATGCATTGATATATGTAATTAACACATGTGATTCAACTAGGCTTGATTTACCTGCGAAACAATCGAATAGAAAACATTCATCTGCCTCATATTCATTAGGATAATGTTGAACTTGATTTGGATTATCTACCTGTGCAAACTTCACTTCTGGGCAAACTAGTTCTCTGATTATTTCGGTAAATTTTGCTATCTCCTTTGATTCATCATGCCCTTGACTAGGGATTCTATTCAACATACATTGTTTGTAAGAGCATTCAACATCTGACACAATAACATCAGAAATATGACTAGAATTCAACTCATTCGGAACATATTTTTCACATTCATTAGGAATATCATTAGAGATAAATTGATTGTGAGGACCACTGACACTTTTCCTCAAATTGATTAAGAGTTTCATTAGAGAATAATGGATCATTAGAAAAATCAGCATCTACTAAAAGTGAATCCAGTTTTTGATCATGATTCGACTCATTCAACATTTTATTCTCAGAGTTGTAGGAAATTTCATCAGAAGTATGTGAATCATTATGACAAACCATATTTGGTACAATAACATGAGAAATCTGATCAGTTGGTTGGTTGGGAATTTTCGTCTCCCAATAACTGTGGGCTTCATTCAACTTTGGACTGTTATATAACGTTATACCACTTCTAGATAAAGATAACTGATCATCAGAAACATCCATCTTAGCATTACTTACAGCAAAATGAAGCATGGTATTACAAACTGACTGAATGTGTTCAGCTTCACCACAGTTAAAGCATTTAGCATTATGAAATGCACATAAATTACGAGAATGAAATTTGCCACAAGATAAGCATTTACCAAAATTATTCTCACCTCTGTTGCTTCCTTGGCAGTCCCTTGTTGAATCACCTTTCATATTTTCACGAGAATCGAAATCACGATTAAACGAACGCAAATTTGATCGACCCTGAAATTGTATTTCATCATGACGACTAAGCAAAGTATTAGAAATTTTCATCGATTGAATATCAAGTTCATACACTGCTTCGTAGTTAATACATGCAGTTCTAGCATCTTGAAAAGAACAGTTCGGCATTCTTAACAGCTCCTTTTCTAGACCTGGTATGGTAATTCCAGCAATTAACCGATCTCTCAGCTGTACATGAAGTTGATCACCAAAATTGCATTTGGCAGCTTGTCTTTGCAATTCAAGGATGAAGTCTTTAACCTTCTGGTTATCCTGACGAATCATCTTATGAAATTTTGCTCTCTCACGACATTCAAAACTGGTGCACTTCACATGATTTAATAGTAATTCCTTGAGAGTTGTATATGGGAGTGTAATCGGCTTATCTGGATATGCCAAGGTTTTTAGTAAACTGTAGGCTTCTTGACCGATGAATGTAAGAAAATGTGCCACAATATTGAAATCTTCATCATCTTCCTTGGTCAAAGCCCAGATTTCGAACCTCTCCATGTACTCCTCAAAAGCATTAAAATCTGAATTTATATCCAACCGTTCCATCACAGGCTCAATCGCGACGCCAATATGATGATCAGAAGTATTTGAATTGTAGTATGAACTAGTGATCCCCGGAATAACGCAGTGTAATCAAGGAGTATTAGATGAGCCCGAACGAATGTATTGTATTTTTGAATTCAAAATTACAACAGTCATCAAGACGAAGAAGTCATTGATTTATTTAAACATCACATTTACCCTGGATTCATGACTGTCTCCTCATAATAACAGGAATAGTTGATGAAAAATATCTATCACCTAAGGATAAAAGAGTGGTGAAGAGCGAAAAATTTCAATTTACACAAATACCAGAACGTTAACAGATTAAATGGAATCTACATTCCCATCACCTGTTGTACATCTCCTCCTTAGCCCAATCATAGGTATGTCCGGCTGTGTATTCGGTATAAAGTCTGCACAATCTAGAATGTACTCATTGGTATTAGAATCAATAATAGAAAATGTACCGGACTCACCTCGGTTCATGAAATGTGGTAATTGTTTGGCACAAACACTACAGATTATCGTTTGAATGTAACTAGTGTTATTTTCGAATGGCTAACCTTTACATTATTTCTACTATTGAATAGATGAGTCATATAGAGATTAAAGTGTTAGTTGATTCCCAGCAATCAAAGCAAGAAAGCAGTCATAACCAAATGAATCCAGTAGAATAAGCACTCCGTATGGTTTGAATCCAAAATGTATCATTTCATCTCCCTGACAGTACTCTTCAATTTTTCTGACTAATTCTAATTGCTCTGAGCACTCTGTAACCGTCATTTTGATTTACCATAAAACAGCCATGTGAACCTGTAGTTGTAGTATCGGTTGTCATGTTAAGCCCATATACTTTAGTCTAGCTACTGGCCAAGCCAATTCACCTATACATTATGAGTCTTATTTTGATCTTGTTCATTATTCGCTTATTAACCTTGGCTACTTTTTTACATGAGCGTATATGTATGCACACTTCGTATCTTATTCATCATATGTCTGTCATTCATTTTTGTCTGACTATAAATGTTGAGTAATGCTTGCTCATAGCGAGTTGGCTTCCCCGTCATCTCCAATATGCATTATTTTAGCTTCGCTCTCGAGTTGGCTTACCAGCCATCTCCAATATGCATTATTTTCGCTTCGCTCACTAACATATGCTCGTGTACTTACAACTTTCTGGTCGGCATCATTTATCAATAAAAAATGTAGTTGCCACTTCCTTTTGCCTTCTGATATTATGCACCGTTAAGATTAGAATTATAACGGTTATCGAAGTGAACTATTATTAAAGCACGGCACCACACAGTGTTGATTGATATGCAGAGCTTGCATACCCTATTCTGGCTTCTGGACAAGCCCATTCACGTTTCCATTTTGAGTCACGTTTTGACCTTGTTGATTACTCACTTATTAACCCTTGATTTTTTTATGTGAGTTTATGTGTGTGTACACTTCTTATCCTATTGATCACATGTCTGTTAATTATTTTTTATCTCACTATAAATATTGATTAACGCTTGATTAAAGCGAGTTAACTTACCCGCCATCTCCGATGCGTGTCATTTTCGCTTAGCTCGCTGATATCGCTCATGTGCTTATAACTCTCTAACCTGCGTGATTCGAAAAAAAGCCGTAGCTACCGGTTCTCTTTGCCTTCTGATTTTATGCACCGTTAAGACTTGTATTATAACGGCTATCGAGGTGAACGATTAGCGAAGCACGCTACCACAAACTTTGACTAATTTGCTACTGTTTTTTAGAACATTGTGATTTTTAAGAGTATTTGAATTATACCATAACGCAGTATAATCAAGAAGTATTAGATGAGCATGAACGAATGTGCTGTATTTGAAATTCAAAATCAAGCACTTATCAATGCAAGGGAATCATAGGTTCATATAAACACCATATCCTCCACAGCTCAAATTGGAGTATAAGTGTCTGTAATCGGTTGTACGTCTTCTTCTTAACTTCATCCTATGTCTGTTCGACGGTGTATTGAATGTAAACTCTGTATTATCTAGAATGCACTCGTAAGTATTAGAATTCACAACCTAAATCGGAACAGACTCATCTGATTCCTGGAATTGTATACAATCATCATGTCGGTTGTGTAGTGACACCACTGGTATTTAGAACTTACATCATAGAATTTCCAACCCTATCATCCTCCACGAAATAATGTTTGGTCCTTACGTCACAATTTTATAACCAATATGACGTTCCTAATTTGCATTATCTTCTCAAATCTCACTCTTCAATGACTGTATGTGAGTATTTGGGAATACAAACTGACCCATTATTTGAGGCCTTTTATCATGGGACATTGACTTGCATGAAATTATGCTACATATTCTTTTTGTTATTCATATCAGAATACAGAGATAGATATGCATTGGTGTATGCAATCAACACATGTGACTCATTTAGTCTTGGTTTACCTGCGAAATAATCGAGTGGAAAACATTCATCTGCCTCATATTCATTAGGATAATCTTGGACGTGATCAGAATTCTGTGACTGTGCAAACTGGTTCTCTGATTGCTTCAGAGAAACTTGCTATTCACTCTGATTCATCATACCACTGACTAGGAATTCTACTACACACATATTGGTTTGGAGAATATCCAACATCTGACACAATAACATCAGAAATGTGACTAGAATTTGACTCATTCGAAACATATTTGTCACGTACATTAGGAATATAATTAAAGATAAATTCATTTTGAGGACTACTGACGTTTGATATGATATCAGAATTTGATTTTTCTGAAATATTTCCATCAAATTTATTCAAAGTTTCATTAGAGAATAATGGATTTTTAGGAAAATCAGCATCTGACAAAACAGAATCCGGTTTTTTATCATGATTTGACTTGTAGGGTCGGTGAACTGTCAATGAATATGGAACAGATCATCGATCCCTGTCAAGGTCAAGGATAGTCAACGCGCATCAATCAATCATATGCCATGGACTGGCCCATGCGGCAGTGGTTGTTCTTTCACTTTTGTACTTCTGTGGTTGTACCTTAACTAATATATTCTTGTAATAACATCCTTTGTGTTGTACAGTGCCCATAGCGTCCATGATACTTTGATGCGTCGATGGTATAATCCACGTAAGGGCTGGTCGAGAGGTGTGACTTCAGCGTTAATTGGTTCGTCACCATTCTCGTCTAATTATAGTAGGCCCCCAATCATTTCGACATAGAACATCAACGTTGATGTTCTACAGACTCATTCAACATTTTATCTCAGAGTTGTATGAAATTTCATCAAAAATATATGAAACATTAGGACAAACCATATGTGACACAATAACACGAGAAATCCGATAACAATTTGGTTTTTTATAAACTTTTGTCTCACAATGATTCTGTATTTTATTCAACTTTGAACAAACGCAATTTAATCAAGAAGTATTAGATGAGCATGGACAAATGTATCGTATTTGGAATTCAAAATCAAAACAGTCGTCAATACGAAGAAGTTATTAGTTCATTCAAACATCACATCTTCCGCAGCTCAAATCGGAGTTTTAGTGTCTGTAATCGATTGTACGTCATATTCTTAAGTTCATCTTGCATCTATCCGACAGTGTATTGAATGTATACTCTGTTTTTATCAAGAATGCACTTGTAAGTATCGGAATTAACAACCGAAATTGGAACAGACTCACCTGGCTTCTGAAATTGTATACAATCATCATGTGAGTTGTGTAGTGAAACAACTGACATTTAGAATTCTCATGATAGACTTACCAACATTATACTCCCCCACAAAATAACGTTGGATCCTTACGTGGCGATGTTATAACCAATTTGACGTTCTAGTGCTCAGCTTCGTGGACTGTTTCACAGCTCAATGAAGTATTACCTGAATAACTTTAATTACGTATCGAACTGCGACGACTTAGTAAAGTAGTGGAATTCCTGATGATTGTCGAGTCATTTTATCGGATTTTTCTCCCTCACGGCATTCAAAATTTGTATACTTTACATGGTAAAGCAGTAGTTGTTTGTGTAGGTAGCAATTTCCTACAGGGGCAACTTTAAGCTATTCTCTTGACTGTCGAATACAGAGTCTTGGTTTCGCCAAAGTCAGAACAAGTAAGCTATTTGGATTAATAAACTTTATCTGTTTCTAAAAGTAAATTAACAACGTTAGTATGTGAATAAACAGTACAGTCTATTACGTGGGGAAAAGAAGAAATATAAATGACATACCGAACAGTAAGTGGAGAATAGGAAAAATGAGTCAATAGGGAGAATATTGTTTTAGAATGAACATAAAATTGTGATTGGTGGATTAAACAAAGACACTCATACAAGGTTAAAGAAGTTAGTGTGGTAGTGAGCGTTTCACCTTAACGTTGGTGTGTTCGTTTATCGATCTCACTTTACAGTTTGAGTTGCGTAATGTAGTGGAATCGGTTTGTCTGTGAATGGCAACGTTTTTACTAAGTCGTATGCTTCTTTTCTGATGAACGTCAGGAAATGGGCCATAATATTAAAATCCTCATGATCTTCACTGATCATAGCCCAGATTTCGAACATCTCCATGTAATCCTCATAAGCACTGAAATCTGCATTTATGGTTCAAATGGTTACTCCAACCCACTCTGTCCTGAGTCTTCCTTACTAGTTCTATCCAATCTTGTTCATTCTTCTCTTGTCTGTCTCCACTTCTCGGCATAATGTGTTCTACGGTCTTCCTCTTTTCGTTTGACCTTCAGGATTTTATGTGAGGGCTTTTCTTGCGACGCAGTTGAGTGCTTTCTTCAATGTGTGTCCTATCCACTTACAGCGCGTTTTCATGATTTCTCCCTCCACAGTAGATTGTTGCTGATAGTGTCTGGCCAACGGATCCGAATTATCTTGCGTAGACAAAGGTTAACAAACACCTGTAACTTCTGGGTGATTGCTTTCGAGGTTTTCCACGTCGTTTAAATGAACAATCAGTTTTAAATATTTCAGTTTAACAAAATGTTAATTGTAGAATGAATAGTTTAATGATAACAGCTAATATAACAACACTGGATGGTGCATATTCAAATCCGACAAACAGTACCATTTCCTTAAAGAGTGTACTGTATTTAGTACATAACCTTGGTTGACTAGGATATCCAGACGACTATATGATACTAAAGCAAACGTATACAAATTTATGTATATGAGGTGTAATAATCATTTGACATTCACTTAGTATTGTTTGTTTGAATCTTACCATTGATGATTTTGGACTGCAACTGGTCAGTCTCTATCGCGTTTGAAGCGAAAGTTACTAGGTTCGAGTCTCAGAGTGAAAATCAACTCTGAAATGCAGGTACATCCAGCTGATGAGTCCCAAGTAGGACGAAACGAACGTCAAACTGGATTCCACTGCTAGTTACTATCCATCTTTGCTAATCATTTGACATGTTTATAAGTAGGTCCTATATACTTTTACATCTATTCCGTAATACCTTGTATGTTTTATTAAGGATCTATTCAACTATACTCATATATCTACATTTGATAATCGTAACTAAAACTCATGTATAATAAACATGTTTCAATAGTCAATTCATGATTTCATCCGGTTTTAATGTTAGCAAAAGTTGACAGAAATTTATGTATATTTGTCATTTTAGATAACGCTTACTATAACAACATCAAATAGACAAATACGTATTTGCAGAAACTAGTTACTTCTTGGTATAAAAGATCCTTTATCAAAATTATTCAAAATACTGTTATGGTGTGAGCTACTTATATCCATATAAGTAGTATATGGAGATGGTCAAGCATGAAATGTATTTCAGTAGGAGATTGATAATGATAGAACGGAAACGAAACGCGATCGGTATGAAAATGCATGAATATTGATAATCAAAGACTATGGAAGGAATAGTCAAGATCGAGACAATAGATTGATAGTTTGCATACTAACTGTTGACTATATGTTTGAGATCATGAGTCAATAGAAGCCAAACCAATATGGAAAACCTGGAGGTACTGGACTGCCGTTTCGTTCCATTGTGGGAATTTCGAGCAATGCGCATCCACGATCCCGTCTCGTGAGATTCGAAACCGGGACCTATCAGTCTCGCGCCAGAGCACTTAACCAATAGACCACTGAGCCTGCATCCAACGGTGTTAATGTCTAACCTCAGCCAATCCACGAAAATGCGCGACCAACTTCCATTTTACTGAGGTAGATACCTGTCTCTACCTGACATGGATTAACTCCACTGGTCACGACTTCTCACTAGATTCATGATCTCAACTATATAAAATTACTAAAATCTCCACAAACCACTCCTCTGTTTAATATATGGTTATCAGATTTTACTGAGATAGTCTGTAATTTTCATTTCGAATACATTCGATTGTTCTTGTTCAATACACTGTCAGTTCTCATTATCATATCACTTTCTACACTGACAATCACTTTCATTTTGATTGGTTCTGTTGAAGTGTGCACAAATAACAATTCATTTATTATTGTTTGTTTTTATCTTCCTATTGATGTTTTAGGACTACAACTAGTCAGTCTCTAATTAGCCATATGTGCATACTGTGCGTATTGCCTCGATATAGCCTTAATTCACAAGCATGGTAAGCAAAGATGGATTGTTTCATTTCAATGATAAATATTGTTATGTCCCGAAGAGAATTATGAATGGTACCTTTTGAGGACTATTTATAGACCAATATGATATGTATATTTCCTACTGTTTAATTTTTAAGTAACTAAATTGTTCATATTCGTGTCCCTCTTATTATAAGCTTTGCTTTGACCCATAGACTATTACTATACGATTTACCATTTCTGAGTTATCCCTAGTCTATTGAATACTATCCCCTCTATTCACAGCCACATTTAACTGAATCTTGTACAAATGTTAGTTTCTATTTTATTGGTATGATATGGTCAGCTTGATTGGTATATAAAATCAGTAAGTTTCAGAATAATAATTCAAATCTCAGAGACTGTTATTGGTGTTCTGGACTGAACTAACTGGGCTAGGCAGATAGCAGGACCGATAAGTTCTCTAGACTGCTCGTATGGGTTTCGTGTGTCATTGATCCGATCAATAATTCACTGTTCTCCGATTGGCGGTATCGTCACTTCATATATTAAACAGGGCACTCGGCCACATGATATGACAAACATCAATCATTTTATGATTGAATCTAAAAATGGATGTTTCTGCTTACATAACTATCAAAATATATAAAGTTCACAGGTACATTCAGTCGATGACTTCCAAATAGAACGAAATGAGTATCTTGAATTCCATTGACTAGTTACATTCACTTTATTTTATGTTAAGTTCACAGTTGAAATAGAAGGAGTTTTTTATCATTTTTCAACAGTCAAGATAATTTTCGTAGTTGAAATCATGAGTCAATTGAAGCTAGACCACCATCGAAAACCTGGAAGCATTGGACGGCCGTTTCGTTCTATTATGGGACTCCTCATCTGTGCGCATCCACAATCCCGCACTCGCGAGATTCCAGCCCAGAACCTACTAGTCTCGCGCCAAAGCCCTTAACCGACAGACCACTGAGTTAAGATGTTTTTCGAAGAGAACAACTCCTGCATTGATTCTAGTGATGTTTTATGGGTTTGTTTTGGTTCAATATTTTGAAAAACACATATTCATTTAGATATCTTTATCGGAAGAAAGTGACAGGCTATAAGAGTTGAAACTTTTTCACAATATTGCACGATCACTTTACATGGTCTTCAGTGGCTAACTGATGTCTCACACCCTGCACGGATTACATCCAATGGTTACAGCTTCTCACTACAACTCTAAGATTTACCTTACCAGGTTAGTCACTAGTCATCAGTCACCATATCATAATAATAATTATCAGTATAGGGGTGTAGAGATTGTTGAATGTTTTTTATGGTGCTCTAACATTCATTGATTCATAATCTCAATCAAAACTCAACAATCTTTACAACCCTATACTGATAATTGCATTTTTTAACTGACTCTTTACTAATTTAATCAATTTTATTCTATTTAGGAATTCCTCAGCAGTAATTGAACATAATTGTGAATATCAAGCATTCATAGTTATGGTTATAAAATATAAACTTATGGGCCAAGGTAATTTTGTATTGGTTTTCAGGAGAACCAGACACTGTCCAGACTTTCACGTGACAATCCAAACAGTAAAGCTCAATCCCGCCCCACCCCTCCTTCAAGAGAACCAGACACCGCCCTCAGGCTTAACCCGAGCAGTACATCTCAATCCCGCCCCACAAGAGAACCAGACACTATATGGGCTACAATCTGAACAGTACAGCTCAATCCTGTGGCGCAACCACACAGATACCAAGCACCCTGGTGGATCATTAGCACCATTCACATCACATGTATAATTATTTCGATCACTGATCGCTTAAATCAATTATGCACATCATGATCAGGTCAAAGTTGACCTATTCTACTTACACGACAGTCAAACTCATTACTGTTAGCAATGGCGACATGATCAGGCATTCATTATGTAAATTAAACACTATTCTATATATATTGTATTTAATATATCTTTTAATGGTCCACATACATTTGATGTCCATACAATATTTAATTGGAAATCATACCACAAATTAAAAACGAGGACATTGAATACAATATGTATTGATCTAGATCTCACAAACGCACACACACACAATTCGTTATTTCAATGGAATCTGATTTGATAACTGACATTCTAATGTGTGCTACTGATATTGACAGATATAAGTAGTATGTATCATGATTCGAAAGTAAAATGCTTGGCCAAAGAAGGTTAAAAAGATCAGAAAAAAGAACAACGAGAACAGAGAATGGTTGCTGTGGCAACGAAGAAACAATAACATCTGAGACGATTGATTGATATTTTTCAAATAAAGTATTTAATATATGGATTTCAGATTTCACTAAGGTATGTAGTGGCGGATGTTATGTCAAGCCCTTATAACATATTCTGGCTTCTGGACAGGCCAATTTATCCATTCCTCTTAAGTCACGTTTTGACCTTGTTTATTTATTCACTTACCGACCTTGACTGTTGTGTATATGAGCGTATATGTATATACACTTCTTATCTTCATTCATCACATGTCTGTTGCTTATTTTTATGTGACTATAAATGTCGATTAACGCTTGGTTAAATCTAGTTGTCACACACATCTTCTCCACTATATGTCCCTTATCTTTGTTCCTCCGTTCGGTTGTCTGGATCAACGATTGCACAAAGTACGTGTATTCAAAAATCCGTCCTCGTATTCAACTTATTCAATTCCGTTAATCACCAACACGATTTAAGTCGATAATAATATACGAGGATATACGATATGCATTAATTTAATTTAATTAAACATATAAATATTGGTACAAGGAAGCACCAAATATATATGCGCCGCACAAATCTCTGTTGATTTGTGTGAGGGCTGTGTTACCGCCCAGGTGCCCAAACTGAAGCAGATAGTTTTCTTAAGAGGCCACACTCGGAGCCTTGGACCTAAAGATCTGATCCACAAGGCAGTGGAGCATCTTAAGGAGATGCAGTCCCATGGTAGTCGATGACCAACGAATGATTCATACGCCATTTGTTCCTTCAGGATACTGGAGTCCATGTGCACCATCGGTTTGGAATCAAGGTTCTCCAAATCCCCTAGGTGAACTCTCCGTGTCCACCAACCCGACTAAAGTGCCGGACATTCGCTTTTCATCCTCTCAATTTTATAAACAACAGTAATGCCACAAGAAAACAGTGAGTGGGACTTCCTTTGCAGAGGCTATATACGCGTGGCCATGTGAGAGCATTTCGAGAGGGAGAGCGGACTCTGCCTACTCTCGGCCGTACCAGAGCATTTGGGAGCAGATAGTTCTTTGGATATACTCTTGAACTTACTAGAACATTAAAATCGTACAAACACACAACTTTACAACACAAGACAAATATGCATTAATATAACATAAATGATCTAAATAGTTGAATATATTCATAAATCAAGTGACCACATGGAAGGTATTCAACAAGAAATCATCATGAAGATTTTTTGTTTTAATCAATGGATTTAAATATTTACATTTGATCCATTTTTCTTATTTTATTTCAATCTCATCAGGTGGGATTGTGGATGCGCACTGCTGAGGAGTCCCATAATAGGACGAAACGGTCGTCCAGTGTTTTCAGGCTTTCCATGGTGGTCTAGCTTCAATTGACTCATGCTTTCTACTATTGAAAATATATTATTTTCATTTAATAAGAAAAGAAAAGATTTTTAAAAAACACTTAAGTCGTTATACTACTTATACAATGGAGTAGTATTTAACATTAAATAAGATAAACTTTGAATTCACTTGATACTGTTTGGTTGAATCTTCCCAATTGACCTTTAGGACTAAAATTGATCAGTCTCTAATTAATCAATTGCAGTTCTAAACGTCAATGAGAAGATTCAACCAAACAATACCAGATGAATTTAAACTTCACCCCATCGCACAAGCAAGTGGCTATCAGTACTCAGTAGATCAGTGAATAAAGAGATGGTGTTTAAGGATAACAATACCAGGTTCGAGTGAACATCAACACCGAGATGCAGGTACATCCATTTTCACATTTCCGATTGGATAATTACCTATCCTGCTACTATGCTAAATGGGATTTCAGAACATTCCAGAAGCCCAAGGCTATTTAAAATGCCAAAATTACAATCAGTTTTTCTGTACAAAAACTAATTTGACAGTAAAGAGTTCTTTTCTTGTTTTATGAATTTTCTCACGAGTTCAAGTTGTCATATAGATTTGTCTTGAGAAAACCGATTCAAACGTTCAGTCAGATCTATCAAGATATACAGAACTATACTAGTTTGTTGAAAAATTATGGTGAGCAAAGGAATGATCCAACAAATCAACGTCAATATCAACACATTCTTGTCAATTTAGTATCCTAAGAATATTTATGAACTATAAACACTATAACCCAGTTTTTTTGTGCACTTCTCTATAGGTAGTTAGTCAGACGTTGGGAACATGACAATGACTGAATCAGAGAATAAAAAAACTACAAAGAGAACATGTACAATCTATCATAAGAATTACAACTTCAGTAGACATAAATTCATTTAGTATTGTTTATTTGAATCTTCCCATTGATGTGTTAGGACTGCAACAGGTCAGTCTCTAATTGACATATGTGCATACTGTGCGTATTGCCTCGATATAACCTTAATTCACAAGCATTATAAGTAAAGATGGATAGTGACTCGAACACAGTGCCTTTCGATTCAAACGCCATCGCGTTATCCACTCGTTTAGAGTGAACATCAACTTTGAGATGCAGGTACATCCAGCTGACGAATCCCAAGTAGGACGAAACGCGCGTCCTGGATTCCGCTGCTAGCCACTAACCATCTCTGCTTACCGTGGCATATATATATCTTATCATTAGTATTAAACAAATGACACCACTCAACTCTTAACTATGAAATTCTTGCATAGTGACTGTAGTCAAGCCAATTTGATTTGCTTAAATATATATTCTCTGTCTGTTTATCTATTGATTACCTACTATCAGCTGACTAGTTTTGTCACCATACTACTATTTAACATCATTCAATCAGCAGACCTTTCGCTGCATATTTGTTCATAATAACTTGGTAATATCCAACCAACATTCTTGCGTGTTTTGTTTTTTAATATTCGTTGGAAACTATGATGATTACGTAACAGTTATCAATCTATAAATCAATGAAAATATAAGTAGTATAATGAGGGGGATGTCGAAAACCTTTACAAATTTGGGCAGCATCATTGATGAACACGGTTGGATCTGATGTAGGTGTGAGGGAGAGGATCAGCAAAGCAAGAGCAGCATATTTACAACTGAAGAACATCTGGAACTCAGAACAACTGTCTGTCAACCAACACCAAAATCAAAATTTTCAATACAAATGTCAAGACAGTTCTACTGTATAGGGCGGAAACCTGGAGAACTACGAAAGCCATCATCCAGAAGATATAGGTGTTTATTAACAGTTGTCGACGCAAGATAATTCGGTTCCATTGGTCAGACACTATCAGCAACATTCTACTCTGGGAGAGAATAAACCATATTCCATCCAGTGGAGGAAGAAATCAGGAAGAAGCGTTGGAAGTGGATAGGATACACATTGAGGAAGTCACTGTATCACAAGACAAGTCCTCACATAGAATCCCAAAGGTCAAAGGAAAACCAAAGAACACATTACGCAGAATAATGGAGACAGAAATAAGAAGAATGAACGAAAGTTGGACAGAATGGGCTGAAGAATGCTGGTCGGCAGCCTATGCTCCATTGGGAGTAACAGGCGTAAGTAAAAAGTAGGTAAGTAAATATTGAGAAATGTTAAAACATTGAGATTAATAATCAAGGGATTGTCATACTATTAGAAGTTAGCTCATCATTGATAACCAAAATTTCAACCTCATAACTATATACAAACTAGCGATCGATATTGAGATCTATCATTGGAGTTCCAAAAAGAAACTGTGACAAATGAATCATAGTCAGATCAATAGTAAGATACAAAACGATGGACTAAGTTTATGGTATCAGTGTTAAGTGAATTGACTGAAGGTTAATGATGTTAAACAATAAAATCTAATCCAATATTTTACGAGTATCGAACCAGCTAGCAAAATTATACGTCTTGCGGTAGATACAGTTGTTGACACTGACGAAGTTTGCAAGAAGAACCAAGTGTTAACCTGTTGTTCAATGTTCCTCAGTTTCAAATAGTTAACCAGCTAATATCAGATTGTATCAATAAGTGTAGATGATCTAAACTCTGTGTATGTATGAGTACGTGATCCTATTTAGTCATCCGAATAATAACGAGTGAGGCTTGATCAGCATTTACATCATAGTGCCTGAAAGTCATATGTCATTACTGACACGTAACATAAGTGAAACGTTAAATGCGTAGAAATCAAAATAATACAATTCCATAGGAATAAGTAGTGTTTTTTTTGCTGTTACGATTATAGGATTGCTGCATTCGATGTTCATCATTTTAATTGAACATGACATATATAAACAAGAATAGAATTTATATTCCTTAGAGAAAGAAAAGAATTCTTCCCAGAACTCTCGCCGACGTCCCCGACCGTTGCTGCTACCTAGACGTGGTGGTCGGGCTTGCCTATCGTGATGAACCAATCGAGCTATACTGGCTGGAACAATCGTTCCTCAAGGTCCTAACATGCCAGACAGGTCAGTTGAAGAGCAATAAGACTAAAAGCAGCAATCCCAAGGTCCGAAGGCGAAGTCGTACTGCTGACTGAACAGAGGTGTGACGGCAGTAAGGTGTTTTCTTCAAACAACCAGCATGACAGCGATGCTGCCTTCTCACAAGGAGGGGTGGGGTTAGAAAAAGTCGACCCTAAAAATGCACACCTCGCCTTATCCCACAGATTTCCGTCTCCGGCGGTAAGGTCCTTTGAAGAACGGAGCTAACACGTCGAAAATTCACCACAAAAAGGCCGTGCGTGACCGGCCTCAAGCAGTTGTCCCTTGGGCACTGCGGTCACGCTCCGGGGTCGTTATGACCAACACTAATCCAACTTCTTTTTCAGGTCCCTCAAGAAATACCCTTCCAAGGTGTGGGCAGCCGGAAAGTGGTATTAGCCCTCATACCCTTAACTGTACACGAGACCAAGTTGGTCACATTCAAATCCTTCCTTAGAGAAATTGATACTTGATCATAATCACAGTTCTTGATATCATAGTATTAAGTTATTTCAAGTGAATTAACTGGATATTTGTAAACAAATTTTAGTAATTCAACAAAACATTAGATACAATTCTGTATAGAACATAAGATAAAACACGTGTTCTTACTTACGCCTGCTACCCCTCGTTAAGGAGTATAGGTCACTGACCAGTAGTTCTCAATCCTACAGTTGTAATATACTTAATGAAACTTGCATATATAAACAATATTAGGTTGTATCTTTTAAAAATCTCATTCAAGAATAATAACTAATCAGTTAATTTCGGTAAATAAATTAATGATTGCTTCAACTTGCTGCGTTGATGAATAATATTTAAGTTATAAATAATATGCTCCTAAATGCCGTGATACGGTCGAGAGTGGGAAGGGAACGCTCTCCCTTTCGAAATGCTCTCACATTGCCACGTGTATATAGCCTCTGTCAGGGAAGTCCTACTCACTGCCTTCTCGTAGCCTGGGTGTTCACAAAATTGAGAGGATGGAAAGCAATTATTCGACGCTTTAACCGGGTTGGTGAACACGGAAATTTCATCTAGGGGAGTTGGAAAACCCTGATTCCAAACCAATGTTGCACATGGGTTCCAGTATCCTGAAGGAGTAAATGGCGCATGAATCAATCGTTGGTGACCGGCTACCATGGGTCTGTATCTTCTAACATCGCTCCACTTCCTTGTGGATCAGATCTTTAGGTCGAAGAACACAGGTATGGCCCCCTAAGAAGACCACCTGCTTTAGTTTGGGCACCTGGGTAGTATCACAGCCCTCACACAAATCAAATAAGATTTGTGCGACGCATATATATCTGATGCCCCTTTGCACCAATACTTATGTGTTCAAATAAATAAATAAACAATATGAATAATATATATGAAGAGTTCATGAGAACTACAACTTACTAAATAATTCAAATACACAAAGTCAACAACATTATTGTCGATTACTACACAAAATTGACACAGAGATCAGAGACTTTATTAATTGAAGTACCGTAGTGAATGGGAACATGAGTGGGAACAATCGAGTGTATTTAAGCACACATTACAGACTACCTCACTGAAATCTGACAACTATACAGTAAACAATTAATTTGCAAACTATCAATCAATTCATTATATGTGAAAAAAATGTTGGAATTATTTAAATTTCAATCGCTGAGACTATTTCAAATATAAATTTTTTCACATATAATGAATTCTCTATACTCGGCGCCCAATTATTGTCAAACTATTCGTTCTAATATTGACGAATATTCGTATAAAATATCAATCAATAGTCTCAATCTTGACTGTTCCTTATGCAAATATCAATCCATCGTCTCTGATTTCATTGTTTATGCATTTTCATACCAATTGCGTTCCGTTCTTTCCTCACCAATCTTCTAGTGAAATACATTCTATGCCTGACCATCACCATATACTACTTATGTGGATATAAGTAACCCACATCATAGTACCACTGATTTTTTTCAATCGTGGTAGTTTTCTTAGGGGGCCACGCTCGGAGTTTTTGACCTGAAGATCTGATCGACAAGGCAGTGAAGCATCGTGAGGAGATGCATTCCCATGGTAGCCGGTGATCAACGATTGATTCGTACGCCATTTGTTCCCTCAGGACACTGGAGCCCATGTGCACCATTGGTTTGGAATCAGGGTTTTCCAACTCCCCTAGGTAGATTCTCCACATCCACCAACCCCGTTAAAGCGCCGGACATTTGCTTTTCGTCCTCTCACTTTTGTGAACAACATCCCCGCCACAAGAAGGCAGTGAGTAGAACTTCCCTGGCAGAGGCTACATACTCGCGTGGCCATGTGTGAGCATTTTGAGAGGGAGAGCAGACTCTCCCCACTCTCGGCCGTACCAGGGCATTTGGGGGCCACCATCTGTTTACATCTACACTATGTTTTAAAATCATTTTAAATCTGTAATGCACTTCTCAAAACATTTTTTATGCTGAATCCTCATTACTACCACTGATGAGACTACATTGGCACACATCAAGCTATGTTGACGTGAAAACTTGTACGGACACATTACTACTACGTCTTGAGTTGATTACCCTTGATTAAGGCACTTTCTACTTCCCTATTTACACTAATTATAAGGTTTATAGAAAACACCACGGTCAAACTTGACAACTGGACTAATCATATACATTGCATGGATCTTAGTTGTGCATCTTCTAACGTCAGAAGCCGAAGTGGTAAGATATCTGGTTTCTTAATGTTAACAATGAAGGTCTATTGAGATAGTCGATTTGAGAAAATTACTTCCTCCAGGCACGTGAATTATGGGTGGTCGCGCTCAAATTACGGTGACATCTTTAAAATTATCGGCTATTTCCGTTGGCGAATTACTGCATAACAGAAACGTATAATCTCTGGATTCCAAAAAATATAAGCAAAACAAACTCCCTTGGGTTGCATAAAATATATATTTCAATTCGGAAAGTGTAAACAACCTCACGGTAAGGCAAAATTATTTCCTAAGCATCAATGCGCCGTTACCGTTCTCACTATCCACCCTAATATCTTCCATTCGTACTGACATTCAACTTTCATCATGGCATCGCTGGTTCCTTCCTTAAGATCTAACTGTCAACAGTATGACAGGACTTGGTAAGGCTAGGAAGTGCACACCACATGAGTCTTTTTCACAGATATAGTGTTAAGAACCAACAGAATCCATCAGCGTAATTACAAAAGTACTGGAAGTTCTACCTAAGCCTATTTAAAAAACAAAAGTACCAAGAGTTCGCTAGAAGACATGGGCTAGATAATCATCAGAACACCAACACCTGTCCTGCACTAAATTGTCAAATAAGACCGTCAAAGCTATAGAAGGCGACATAATAATAACCAGTTCTAGATATGTGGAACAAAGAATGAAATTACAAGTTGTGAGTTCTGACCCCGACAGACAATAGATTTAGGCTTGAAAATCACATCTCAAGTGGTGTGCATCAACTTGGAGGACTGTTACAAATTGCTTACATTACTATAAGCATCAGATAGAAATGACCAACTACGTACTGAGTAGAAAAATAGCTACACTGAAGGGTGAAAGACTATTGATTGGTTTCATTAGGGTGAAAAACTATACTGCATCTGCACAGTGACAAAGATTAGGGACTGTATCAGTCGACAGTACTACCCGTAAAATATACAACTACGGCAAAATACTACCGAATGAGGAAACCAGTTGTTTATGCTTATAAAACAGTTGGGGAAATGGATAAAAGATTCTAAAGTTCTACTTACAACAACACTATGTCGAACTGATGCTAACAACAGACAAAACAGAGGTAACGAGGGAGGATTCAAATAAGATGTTCCGATAACAATACCTTCAACTAGATCATGCTAAACCATAAACGATCTGTATACAAGCTAGACAGGGCCTGACGCGTTTCTCAAAGCTATAATATTCAGTCTTCTGAAGTACAATTGTGAACCGAGA
Organism: Schistosoma rodhaini; assembly: GCA_944470415.2. Lineage (NCBI taxonomy): Eukaryota > Metazoa > Platyhelminthes > Trematoda > Strigeidida > Schistosomatidae > Schistosoma > Schistosoma rodhaini. The sequence continues at coordinate 1,376,587 of OX104040.1, forward strand.
AAAGATTCAGTCACCACTTCCTTGACTATGCTACATTAATTTTCACTAGTAAAGGCTTTTTACGGCATAGAAGTGAAAATGAGATGATGAATCCCTTTAACCTCGTCAGCCAACTAGTCGTGCAGGCACGACGTTAGAACTGACGAATTATGAACAGACGTAATATAACGAAACTAGAGACTTATGCTTAAGGTCCTCACTAGAAACCCCATACAACCTAATAACCATATTATGCTAACAACTATACACTCCTTAACATAAGCAAACAGGCCCCTGAACAACCATATTAGACTGCCATACAATCCGATACTCTCATTCATCTGATCTTATTCACAACATGAAATTAGACTTTTTCCTAAAAGCAACCTCTTGAATAAATACGAGTTTTAATAGTTTTCGTCAAATATTAACAGGATACTGAATTCTGAGGAGAGTAGATGATGAGTATCACGAGCTGCAATTGCTCAAGAAATGAATTTCTCGTTAAGTGAATTGATATAATTAAATATTCAAACAAATGAAAACGTCTAAGTGAGACAATCTGTACCGCCAACTGTCACTAAACACGGCACAAGTCTTGTTTAGAAAAAAAGAAATACTCGCGACAACCTTAAGAACATTTTCACAAACACAACTGACAGACCAGTAGGAATCGAATAAGAAAGTAAGGTTACACGAGGGCTGAGAAAATGTAACACGTACGTCATCAATGAATACAAGAAAGAAGGAAAAATATACGTTTATCGAAATGTTCTGAGTAGTGCCGCATTAGGGTCCCATAGCATATTTCTGTGTCCACTCTCTAGCTAATTCATCATATTTTTTACGATCTGTTTTGTACTGACGTGCAACTTCCGGGCATAGAGGATCATCTGGATTAGGGTCCGTCAATAGCGAACAAATTGAAAGTAGAACTAAATTAAACATAAATTGAGTATTTATACACGATTATATACCTTTCGATATTGTGAGGGCAGGAGACCACTGACCCCGGAGGATATCTAGACAGATATGACCACTGAGATTTATATTCGGATGATATATCTTCGTCATGAAACTGATCTGTTACGTGGCTTGCCTGAGTTCAACCCAATGCTTACCTTAGGGGGTTTGAAAGGGTAATCTGTGGGAAATTGTATTTCCAGGAAAAATATCCCACCTTCATATGGACTATCAGCCTACGGATACATTATTACAGAATAAACGAACATACAGGTCCCATAATAGTGGCTTGCCAGGCAAATACTAAATGTAAACCACGACAACAAATATGAACTTACGATCATCTTTAATAGGCCCAGCTGAACACTGGGTTGGAGGATCGAGACGTAAGTCCTTTAGTTCCTAAATAAAGCAATTCCGCTGCACAAAAGTAGTGGATAAATCCTTACTTTAGATATACGTCTTAATGCCATTTGTACAGCTGAGGAACAGGGAATTCGAAACTGCGCGGTAGAAGATCATGGTAAGCCTAAACGCCATTTTCTTCAATTCAATATACAGGATCTTGGAAACGAGCTAATATGAGTCATTCGGCCTGTTTTCCTGGATTTATCTCTTACAGATAAGATTCCATTACTTCATTAGAGTTCAATGGGAGTAGTCTAGTCACTCGAATACATTAGTATAAACTAAATCTGCAGTTATTTGGAAGTTGAAATGTCTTGAATACAAACTAATGCATCTGTCCCAGTTGGATGATCCTTAATTATTAAAAGTTGAGCAATATAATTATCCTAAAAACTTTTGCAAATGTCATTTCAGATCATGATTATTGCAAAGAGTCTCGGGTAAATGTGAGGTACGGTTTTCATTTTATTGCTTCGTTTCGCAACAATATTGACGTTATAGAAAAACATATTCCGTAAACTTGTTTTCACCGTTGTGCATTTGCCATTCAGTATGTCGATAAGCAATTTGAACAAAATAATATACTTGTACATTGTTGCTCACTGTTACTAAGTGGTCTAGTTGTATTTTAGCGATAAAGGAACCCTCAAGATCACTAATTCTCAAAGTCTCCAACATTTGACGCTGATCGCGCTAGTTTAGATGGACTAACCTACCTGAAGGAGTTCGGTCACACATTTTCGCCAGATCATATGCGAGTAGGACGTGCTACGCATTCCTTAGCTTAGACCAAACTTTCCTCGATATACCAGTAGCCTTCCAAATGTAAATACAATCTCCTTCATCTCTGACTTCTGATTTCACTAAAATGACATACTTCGATTATAAAGGTGTTGCTGGTTAAAGTATTGTTAAATTCCCAATGCTTGTGCCGTCTTTAGTGGTGCGACCGACGTGATTTGTTTCACCAATTCGCAAACTGTGACTCTGTTTGTTGTTGGAAATTTATGTATCGTTTTCTAACCTCTACTTTAACATGGTGATATTTTCCATACTTTCGAATATTTTTCTCTAGTTTATCGGTATACTTTATGCTCATCATATTGGAACAAACTCTTAAGTTATTCAAGAACAAGAGTCTTTCGCTTTCCTCATTTCAGATGCCATTTAACCCGAAAACATCGAATCCTGTAACTGCATAGTAGAGGCTGACTTCAACGAGCACGATGTGAATGGCCTACGCGCAAAATTCCTAGCAGTAGTGAGGGTACTCCGATGGGGTTTAAACGGGAGATTAATTGTCAGTTAGCAATACTGGCTTACTGAGAAATCCGTGACCGAAAGCTATTGATAAACAAGTCAATTTTGGTCCAGGTGGACGAGTAAGAACAGTTCGACTGAAGACAGCGACCGAGATAATTGGCCGGGATATACGAAACATACATTTATTAGAAGAAGCCGATTACATGAACACAACAGTGGCGAAGCCTTGATGTGTTGTCCTTTTGGAGAGATTGTTAGTTATGTCCATAACTAATCAATCACATAGTTGTTTAAATGGCCACAACGTCAATCTCTTCTGATGTGTCTGTAGATGATCCCTGTTGTATGTGATCTGTCAATGATCCTATTATACTAGTGAGACTTATAGTATTTATTCATTTCAGTAAGACACACAATACTGGTCGGCATGTTTGACCGTTTCACTTAATGACTATAATTCCTCTAATTATTGAACTAATTGAATTGTTTCTACGTCTAGAAACAGATAACGTTGAAAGCCAAGTTTTCCTTCTTCTGATTATGGCTTTCACCTAGACTCAAGGGATCGCCGGTATCGCTTTTTCAGTTGTAATAGAATATCTGCAGGACTAATTATATCGTACAAATTTTCGATCAGTAACTGATCAGAAATTTACACGTTCAGCGACGTTAGATATCTACGGAGGATCATAAAACTGATCACATTCCTGAATCGTTTCCTTATTATTTAGGAGCTCATACTGACGACGAGCTTGAAGTAAATGACTTTCACATAGACTCTGGGGATCACCAGTATCGCGTTTGCAGTTGTTATAATATATCTGCAGGACAAATTAATTCACACATCAACAGACACGAAGAACGTTTCGAGAAGCTACCTCTCCTGTATGTCTTAACAGCAACCGTAACCGGTGAGCATAGCCTTTTGTTATGTTTCACTGATGTCAATGCAAAATTTATCTACTTCGTCGGTAGTGACGCAGAAGTTAGCGTTCTTCCTATGACTTTCAACGACCAAATACACGAAGCGGATTTCAACTAACGGGTGGCAAATATGATACTGATTGCCGCATGAAGCAAGCGACAGATGTATTCCAATGTAAGTTCACGCAAAACCATTCACTAGACCTTCGTTGCCGCAGATATTTCTATGCCAGTCATTGGTATAGATCTGCTACTACATCATAGCATACTCATGGACAAGCGAAAACGGAAGTTAGTAGAGTGAAATGCTAATTCATATGTTTATGTAACTTCTTTTCCGGTTATAGATTATCTCCAGTCACTGTAAGACACATGATCGATCTTTACTATCAACAAATACTCGGCAAATGCCTCGAGCTATACCGAACGCGATCCAAATAGCTATGTGTAACCACCAATGTTGCACATCAAATCACGACTACAGGACCACCTGTATTCTCGAAAGCACGCCGGGTAGCTCCCAACAAGCCGAGGTTGGCTAAAAACGAATTCAATCACATGATAGACTTATGAATCATTCGACCATTAAATAGCTCATGGGCATCTCCCTAGCACATGGTCTCAAAAAGGACGGCAATGACTGGCGTCCATCTGATGGCTGTAGGCGATTGAATGAGAAAACCAATTCTGACGGTTAACCACTGTCTCACATTTACGATTAGACAGCTAACTCAAAAAGTACAACTGATTTTCCGAAAGTCGACTTCTTTAAAGCATACAATTCCCATGGCTTCTAACGCCATTCCTACAACCATTGCCGTAGCAAATTTTAGTGTCTGAGAATTTTCGCGCATGCCTTCTCGTTTTAGAAATCTTGCGCAAACATTCGTTACTTTTTGGCCGTGGTCTACATTTTTCTTTTTTCTAGGATTCTCACTGAGCTGGATGAATTATTTTTTCTTGGAATTACGGAAGACCACCCAATTCTGATCTGTTCACGTTTAAGCTGCAAATTTTATTCTATATGATAGGATCTTAATTTTAACATATTGATGGTATATATGATCACATTCATACAATAACTCATAATCAAATAATTGTATATTCATTTTGGCTATATGATTTAACCTTCCTCTGTCACTCCAAAAACCGTATATAATCATATTCGGCGAGGAATATAATTTCATATTTGTATTCTATTCATTATATCGTGTTTGTATGCTACAGCACACGTACTTTATGTATTTACAGGATCTATTCGGATCTCTACCTAATATCTAGAAATATATAATCGTGTATGACAAAGCACTGTACTCACTATTCCATATACTTTCATTAAAATCGTATTTGGATAATATAACTCACTTAATTTCTGGAATCACCTTCCAATTCGGTGAGTCTGTCATGGGTTTATTTATTTATTTTTTATGACAGTATATTTTGTCACAACTAATATCTTACTGTTATTCTTATCCATTGTTTTTCTACACTTTCACCGATCCTCACGATACATCCACCCTTGTGTTAAGCATAGGTTTTGATTACCAGACTTCAGTCCTCGGCATTGATTTTTTTCTTTCATTTCTATTTCCAATATTTTGTTCAATCCATCTGCTATGCGTCACAAAAAAAGAAAATAAAGGCCCATGCTTGTAGGCGTCCAGCCAAACGTAGGAAAACTACACAATCTAAAATTGCTACTGACAGTTTCAATGAGACGAGCTACTCCGTTCATTCGGAAGCAGACAAGCTTTTACCAGTTGTCACCATTCCAGACGTGTTGAAGACTGTTGGTAAACAATGATGATAATCACAACTGCAATCATACGAATGATATAAAAAGGCTGCAAGTTAACATGAACATTCTCAATCCCCTCAAGTATCTCATCAACTCTAACCTCACAGAAACTCCAGATCATATGAATGACATAAATAACTTCTTAGATAGTGTTGCATCAGAGGTTTTTGAAAGAATAAGGCGATCTAGCAATGCAATTGTGTTTAATATACCGGACTCATATGCCCTTAAAAATATCAAAACTAGTCTGCTTAGAGCCAGCAACATGAAACACGTACCATGTGTATGCACAAGATTAAAAAGAAGCCACCCTGATATGCACTCACCGATCTTGTTCAAATTCAACTCATCTGTAGACGCTAGTGAGTTTTTAAATTCCTCCAATTCATTGAAACAGAAACATATTTTCAAAGATATTAAGATTCTACCAGATAGAACACCATGTCAACGAAAAGCAGGTCGAGATAACCACAGACTACCAGCATCAAAAACCCAAGCGTATCATAATCCTAAAGGTCATAAAATTAAGTCCGATCCTAAGCGGACATCTAACTTTACGAATATGCAACCACCGGAAAACTCTCCTGAATCTCCTAAAGTTCAAAGCCCAAAAGAAGGAAGTCCCAATGTAGGTGATTCCCATCCTTTTAAGAATGTTGACTTAGATTCAACCCTAAGTAGTTGTACCGATTTCGAATGGGATAACACAGTCCAATTCGCTGTTAGTGCAACAACCAGTTACAGTGACTGTGCAATGGATAACGGGAAAACTGGTCAAAAAAATTATCTGCCTGACCACACGCTTAACGTCGATATACTTGAACCTTGCAAACCATCTCAAGCATCTTTAACAACACACGACCCTCCTCAAATTACAAAGGAGCCAAAATCAACCACAAGCCTTGGAAATAAGCATTTAGAACATGTTCCCTATACGTCAGGTATAAATAGCAATCTAAATTGTAAACGGCCACTTGGTCACACACATAGACTTGATAGCCTTCTTGGTCCGGCTCCCAATGTGAATACTATTCCCTTACCAAATGTTATATCCAATAATAGTGAGAAGACTTTTTTTACTTCCGCCGGCTTTTCTGCCGGCAACAATAAACATACTTCAAATGATGACAAGGTTGTTGAATCTATTTCCGATCGCAACACAACTCTCACCTTAGCCAATCCTACGAGTATTCATGTAAATACCAATTGTGGTTTATACTCTAACCTGATTCACCATAGTAATTCTTAATTTCTTGTTATTTCGTTCAATGCCCGCTCTCTGCCCAATAAAATTACTTACCTCAAAACCCTTTTAGTGCTTGTAAATCCAACTATTGTACTTATTACGGAAACGTGGTGCAATTCACCTATATCCGATCACTCCCTGCATATAGATAACTATGTTTTCTTTAGAACCGATAGATGTAATGGATTAGGGGCGGTATACTTATCTATGTCCGTTCGGATATTCAGGCCTGCAAATTTGAGGATAAATCCTTTGATGCTATAGACGACTCCACTTGGGTTACTGTAAACTGTGGATCTCGAAATTATCTACTGGTGGGATGCATATACAGACCACCACATGCAGACTCTAGGTTTGACAGATTACTAACAAATATCTTTTCCATTGCTTCACACCAACCGCATACTTTTAAAATCATCAGAGGTGATTTTAATCTGCCAAACATCACATGGGATTCGACTCCGGTTTCAGGTCGACATGACAAGTTAGTTGAAACACTAGAACTTCATGGATGGGTCCAACAGGTCCGACAACCAACTAAAAGGAATAATATACTTGATTTGCTATTTACAATCAACATAGATTCTATCTCAGTGCATATCAGTCATGAGTTTTTTAAGAGTGATCGCAGAGTAATATTGTGTATCATTCATTCGACGCCATACAATTGAATTCTAAAGCTGGAATGATGTACAAGAGTAGACATTTTGATCAACAAATCTAGAAACGGACTGAAAGTCTTGTTCGTTGTTTACCATGGGAAACTTATTGTACCACAAATAATATTGACATTGCGATCTCTGATCTATACCACAACTTGATACACTGCCTCGACTGCACTGCTCCAATTATTAGCCATGTGGCTTACAACGCCAATAGGGGCCAGAATAATTTTAAAACTTTTAAAAGAAAGCTGAGGAAATTAAAACACCGTTACCACAAGCATAATGACTTGTATACACTACAGAGTATACTTAAATTAATTGACAAGAGGGCTTCATTTAAATGCAAGTATTTTATGAATATAGAAAATAAAGCCCTAGGTAATAAGAACCCAGAATTATCAATACTTCGGCTTTTTAAATCGCGTGTGAAGTCAAATTCTCTTGGCGTGACCAAATTCTTCATAGTTAACGGAAGACTTATTGATGACCCCGATATTATTTACGATCAATTCAGTCAGAATTTATCACAGTGCTATAACACTAGAACTGAAAGCTGTATCAATACATTTCCAATGCTGACGTGCAGACACCTGTCGAAAATTGACTTCGTACCCTCCAACATCAAGCAAGTCATAACTGCCTTGAAAAAGTCCTATGACTGTGGACCTGACGGGATTCCCTCATCATTTGTGAAATATGGTAGTAGAGAATTCCCATTATTTTGTTTAAAACTTTTCAACCTATCTATGGAATATGGGGCCTATCCATCTGTATGGAAAACATCTCTTATCACCTCCAGATTCGAAACCGGATCACGCAGTGATATTGTTAACTACAGACCAATTAATTTGACATCCGTGCTGTCAAGAACCATGGAAAAAATCATCCACAAACAGCTATTATCATTTTTGCTTTCGGCTAATCTGATCAGCCCAACCCAACACAGGTTTATGAGCAAACGCTCATGCTTCACATCGCACCTGGAATTTTTTGATCAAATTACCCAGAGAAGATATGTTGGTCAGTCTGTGATAATTCTGTACTTCGATGTTGGATCCATTCTGCAAGTGAAAATCCCTCCATGCATACATTTATGATTTCTTCCTTACGTGTTCTTTATTTGTATATGTGTTAATATTTTGATGCTAATCAAGACTGTAACGTTCAATTTTCTTGGTTTTACTATCGTTTTTTATTGAGTCTCCATGTTCTTTACTGAGCTGTATATAGTTTGTTTTAATTGCTATTAATCTGGCATCTGCCATATTGGCTGCTCGCTATTTGATTGTGCGGTTTAAACTTGACTGGGATAGTGCATTTTTGGTTGTATTTGGAGCACTTTCCCAGAAATCGAAACACTTGGTGTTAAAAAATAGCCGCTCAAACGAAATCTCACTTGATCTATCCAGAAAGGATAGAATAACTTTTGACTTTTGGTGCTTTTGGTAATTTTTTATATATTTCTTATCACCTTGCTATTTATTGTAATTTAGATTGAATATTTTCGTATCAATTGTTGGTTGAATAACCGGGTGATAATATTCGTTCAGGTAAATTTGTACATTTGTATATATGATAAATTTCAGAACCGTGTCAACAAATTACCTTGTTTTGATTTATACTGGGACACGAGTGTCTAAAGCTATCCATCGGTTATTCGGCCACGTCCAGATCTATTGGAATTTAGGTTTGGATCTTACATTCGACTTTAGTAAGGCTTTCGATAGCATCTCACACAAACTTCTTCTTTTAAAACTCTCTTCATATGGAATACAGAATCCCCTTTTATCTTGGCTCAAGTCATTTTTAGAAGAACGTAGCCAAATTGTCCGTTTTGGATCTTGCTACTCCAAACCTATGAATGTAACCAGTGGGGTTATACAAGGATGTGTGATTGGTCCATTACTATTTCTCCTTTTTATCAATGACGTTTGTTCCCTCTTTCATTATGGTAAACCTTTTCTTTTTGCCGATGATCTAAAAGTGGTTTATTCATTCTTATCTCCCACAAAAGGAAGCTATATTTCAACAGTAATCCAAGAAGAAATAAACAAGTTGTACGGATGGACTATTTCGTGGAATTTACCACTTAATGTTAACATAAGTGGATTTATTAACATTGGCCGTTGCCTTAACTTAAATCTGGCTATACACAAACATACACTGAAACCTCTCAACACTCTTCATGACTTGGGTTTAAGATATAGCGACGGTTTGAACTTTTCTGAACACATTGCATCTCAAGTATCCAAAGCTAGATTCATAATGATTAATTTCAATAATACGGAATTAAGATTATTATTATACAGAAAATGTATCTTACCAATTCTTGAATATGGTATTTTAGTTTACAGTAATTGTAGGCATAATGACCTGATTAAAATTGAAGGTGTTCAAAGAAGGTTCACCAAAGCTGTTTTGGGATATTTTGACAACAAAGACTGTCACCAAAGATGTCAACAACTGAAACTAGAATCTCTGTGGATCAGGCGTATCAAATTAAACCTTATCTTTCTCTCCCGGCTTCTTAACGGTATTTCTTACTCTTCGCTATCTACCCCATCATACTCTATGATACCGTCCCACAATCTACGCAATAAGGAAAATATTCTAGTGATTCCAAAAACTCACACAAATTTACGCCAGAACTTTTTCGTTATTTGCTACTCAACCATGTGGAATAGACTGCCAATGAACCTCCGATGCAGTGAAACTATAATCCAGTTACGAAGTCCTCTTGATAATTTTCTTTCCGAAAGTGGATTGTGTCACCTATTGAATATCAACGTGCTTAACAATGATTTATACAAAAAAGGTCCATCATCTATCTAACTGACTGAAAAGCAAAGTGAAACCTTTGAAACTTTTCATGTCCATTTCACTTTATATTTATCTTAATATACAAAGTCTGTTTATGTTCGTATTCATATTTATTACTGTTATTATTATCATTATTGGTCTTTCGACACATTAGATATTCATTTCATCTCTACTTGTCCTTCTAAACATATTTTATCCAAAGTCTACAATTAAAAACAAAAAACTTCTATGTTCCACTTAAACAAATAATTTTTTTCAAAATATTCACAACATATAACATATAAAAATTTATATTTAATTATTCTTTGCAATTAATTGTGACTATGATAGCATCATTCTAAATTACTATTATTGCATCAATGTTTATGCTAATACCCGGTTTCACTGTGTATACTGTTACATAAATCTACACGTATTTATCCGTAAGGGTTTATTATTGTTATTGTTATTATTTTAAAATTATTCGTTCATCTCAAAAGTCTATATCCATTACACTATTATGATCATGGTTGAACCCTTTTCACTATGTGTTCATTTCTTTTCTCTCTTTTTTTCCTTCTAAATAAATATTATTCTTAAGATTACGAAGCTTTGGATTAAAACAATAACTTGTGTTACGCTGAATTCAACGTATCAGACTCGTTTTATCTTCACTATGTATATACATTTCATACATATTGATTATCTTTTGCACTTAATTGAGACTTTCATAGCATTACCCAAAACTATTACTGTACACGCACAAACAATTATTCTAACGTCATATCTTACCGCTATAACAAGTTGTTTACTTATTAATTTATTCTGTTCTATTTTATTTTTATTACTCGTTTTCCGATACATACATAGTTGTTTATTCTTGTTCTACGTTAAGATATTTACGTATTTCGCGTCTCCTTCAGTTCTATTTCCTTAGTTTCTTCCTTCAAAATACATTCAAAATTCTTGCTAATTACTCAGAACCTGATTTATTATTACTATTCTATTATTAATATATTATTTTTCCTTCCTTTCTCAAACATGGCAAATGTAATGCTAACATTATTGAAAATTGTGTATTATTGCATTTTTGAAGAAACCCGAAATGGTTTCTTTACAGCACTTATGTACCCATAAGATGTTTGTGAATAATAGTAATAATAATTCCAAAGGTTCATCGATGACGTCTTTCAAGATCTCAACTTCGTAAATGAGTATGTTGATGACTGCCTAATCGCAAGTCCGGAAAGAAAACTACATATCAAGCATCTGTACCTTGTCTTCAAACGACTACAAAAGCCTGGCATTGCTGTGGACATTCAGAAATGTCAAGTAAGAACCGACTTCTTTGATGCTCTTGGACACACTGTTGATGCTCAAAGTGTTCAACCTACGAAAAACAAAGTGGCGGCCATTCTGGGTTACTCTCAACCGACCAAAATCAAACACTTAAGCACGTTTAACGGACTAGTAAGTTTGTATAGAGAGTTCATACCACACTTTGCGTCCCTTATGAAACCTGTAACAGAAGAACTTCGTGGAAAACCAAAAACCATCGATTTGGGCGATATTGCGAGAAAACCATTTTCTACAATAAAGGAACTTATTGCAAAAGCAACCATGCTTAGACACCAGGACACCGAAGCACCCACCAATATCGCAGTAGGCTCATCCGACTCGACAAACGGAAGTCTTACAACGATGGATTAATCACACCTGGCAGACAAGTACTCCCTTCTAAAGTCTCGACAACTGGACTAAATTTCGCGGTTTACTACATAAATGTAACACATTTCTGAATCAAACAATGTAGTTGTGGGCGCTTTGTCCAGCATAACTTACTTGAACAGATTCCAACGAATCGACCTTCCTAAACTCTTCCAGCTTCAAAAAGAAGACACTGATCTTCATCAAGAGTTATCTTCAACAACCCTAAAACTGAAAATTAAACAGATGAGAACGGCTAGGGAAACCTTACCATGTGACACATCTACAGGTAGGGCTCGCTCAATCGTGCCAAAACATTATCGACTCAGTGCCTTCAATAAGCCGCACAAGTTTCCTTATCCGGGTGCTCGAGCGACAATCAGGTCCACTGCAGAACGACTTAGTTGGCTTGGTATGAATAAGGACTTGGGGGAGTGAAAATGTTCTTGTGTAAACTACCAGAAATCTAAGGTGATTATACACAACAAATACCCCTTGGGTTCTTTCGAAACTCTCGATGTTCTTTTCGACCATGTTGATCTGCATTTGATAGGAAACTTACCAGAATCAAATGGATACTCTTACATCTTAAATTGTGTATACGGTTTCACTCGAAGGCCAGAAGCAGCACCCATTATTCACATTACTGCTGAAACAACGACCCGCGTCGTCGTCGAACGGTGGTTGGGGAACTTGACAATCGCTACAGACCATGCACGCCAGTACGAATCTAAATTTTTCCATTGCCTGACTACACTATTATGAATAACGCGATTCCAAACAACCGCAAGCAAATGGGTTTACAGAATGCTGATCTAGATCATGTTAAATTGCAAACCCTTATGTCAAGTGGGATGTCACGGACCAACAGCACTGATGCTGATTTATTTATGCAGAACACTTTTTTAAATCGCGCTTAAAACTCTGAATGGTTTTCACATTCCACCGAGCAATCCTATTACAAGCAAGCCAGAAAATTCCCTAAAAACGAAGCTTTCTCCAAACCCTATAGCATCTGAAAACAAAAAGAAGGTTCAAGTAGCTTCGAAAAAGAAGGAAGACAGCCATTTTTGTATCAGGATACTGTTTTCAGCACTGTTTTATAACTACACATAATCCCATACTTTCAAGCTTCTGTCTGAACCACCTTTATTTATATAGTTTCTTATCCACTTATCCCTTGTTTACACTTATTTCCTATGACATATTAGGATATTCTGACTTAATAAGTACCCTAAGAGCAAAGAAAAAGACTAAGTTCTCATACCTTAACTATTCCACCATGAACAATGTCTACTCTGCTTCTCGTCCTTTCTCTTTCTTACTCTCGTTTTCAGCCCCCTGTAGATAAGCCACCGAAAACAAATATGGGATGAGTGACTTCGTCCTGCACCATTGTCAAAGCCTCAATCATTCTAGAGTGATATAAGGTTGTGGTTTCTAGAAGCCCCTAAATTCACATGGACCTATTCTGAACCATTGATTGCATGTCGCAACACAACCTTCATGAGGCGCACCTATTGTTATATTAACAATACGTTTCTTACTAATACTATCTGGATTTATATCTAATAAAATATCAACCCAGCTGAGTAATTTACTACAGTGAAAATTGTAAGTTCGGTAACAATTTGATCTTGCCTGCAAACCGGTATGCCTCATGTAACAAACTGTTATTTGCGAATAAATTATTATGATTATTTTCCACGCCAAGTGTGATTGTGTTGGTATTCTCTTTGCTGTACTTCAGGATCTCGGTTTCTTTCCTCTGAATTTCGGGATTGATTTCAGTTTAGGCCGTTGATATAAAGGCTGTCTTCACCCGCATTTGTTGCTATGAATAGGTTGGAAGTTCTACGTTACGTGGGAGTTTCGAATCATCTATCTGATTGTGAGCTGCCCACTTGATTCAGTGCTTACTCTGAAAAGTGAATGTTTTACAGTGATGTAAGACAATAGAAGAAAGTGAAAAGATTAGAGTAAGCAGTCTTATCTTGTACCGGTCTTTACTTTATAAACATCTGCAACATGCTTTCTATGTACGGCTTTGCAGTGAAGTCCGTTGTATGAGTTCCATATAATATTGTGTGATGACTAGAAGTGTTCATATTGGTTTTCTAACCAGGAACTTCCGAAATAATGCACCTTAATGTAAGTCCAGCTAGATTTGCGCGACTGGAACACTATATTTGTAATTCGTAATCAGCAGGAAATAAACTGCAAAGGTATCAGTGTTTTGTACAAATACCACAAACATCTCAGCTTAAATGTTGGCGCGGATTCTTGTAACCAACTGTAAATCTCTGTATGGCGTAGGATGAGCATATTAGTAACGAAATTAGCAATGGAAGTTGGAACAGATACGCTTTGTATTTGATAAACATTTCGGGTGTCAGTACTTAAAAAATGGTATCAACCAAACAATAACTCCATCTGCAACAAAATGAGAACCACTATCAGTCACAAGTTCCATGCTGACCAATTCCCAACATAAAACGTTTCTTCGTACTTGAATTGCGAAATCGGAATTTGGTGAAGTTGTGGAGAAAACTTCACATTACTTAGAAAAACAATCAGTTGCCTTAAGTCCATAGTATTGCCGAGAAGTGGACCATAATAGTCTGTATGTATACACTGTCAAGCCTCAGATGATTGAGGCAATGGAGTACTCTTAAAAAGGTGATATTCCGAAGTGTGGTATGATGAGCAATTTTTGCTGTACGGCATGTGTCTGCGTCTACATCCGGCTACCAACATAAGGGTTTTCCAACGATTTCGTGGAGCTGTAGTATAGCTCAGTATCAGAACATTTATGTTTGCTACCGTAATAATAGAAATGATCTCAAAATTGCATGTTTGTCACGATTTAATACCTTATCTATTAAACCTTCCCGAAGTATTACACTATTGTTCATACTGAGTCGTTCAACCTGACAATCAGCAATATCATGTTTAGCACTTCTTAAAATAACATTTGGTCTGGGAATAGAACAGTACGTTTTACATGACAAAGGATGGGTTAGAAAGAATGGACACACCCGCAAGGCCTTACCGTGCCATACTGATCCTGTGTTTCTGTGTTCACGTTTTTGACCTCAAAGTGTTTCGTATTGGATGTAATTCTTACAAATATTTGCATGTTGAACCTGAAATATCATGAAGTTATTCATAAACATATTTTTGTTTTATCCCAATGATCAGAAAAGCTATGTTTCTGACGCTTAGTGACTTAATATGTGCCTCTTCATGAGATAATGAACAAATAGTACTGCAATTCACTTCATCACACACAGTGTGACACTGAATTGATATCAAATTATGTGGGATTGTGGCGCACCAGATTTTACCAAAGGAATAATAATAATCTTACAGATAAACAAAAGACACGGCAGAAGCGTAATATAGAGAGATACAACTTGTAAATTCCAAATATTTGTTTTAATCATTGATGTGCACAAAATCACTCCACCTGTAGCTCTTCTACAGTTACTTCCAGTCACAAGCCCGGATAGGGTAGGAGGGTTGAGCATGGCGTTAGCCACTCCATCCCGTAGAAAAATAACTCGCTAAAAACAACGCTCACTAGAAAAAAAATAATTCAAGCATTTAAACTCTGCCATGGGAGTTGAAGGAATAATCATGTCGCCTCATGATGAAAGCCGAGTTACTTCGGAAGTCATGAGGTCGATGCAACTTCTAACGACCAGAGCAGCAATTTTTATAGATACATGGAACGTTCGGACAATGTGAGAGACTGGAAAGACCAGTCAAAAAGCAATGGAGATAAGGAAATACAACTTGGCAGTACTCGGAATCAGCGAAACGCATTGGACACAAACTGGACAACAAAGGCTAGTTACTGGAGATGCTGCTGTTCTCCGGTCACGAAGGAGAAATTGCTCCACACACTCAGGTAGTTGCTCAAATGCTGTCCAGAGAGGCACGAAACGCACTTGCAGGATGGGAATCTCATGGACCCAGGATAATCAAAGCATCATTCACAACAAAGAAAGAAGGGATCACAATGGATGTTATCCAATGTTACGCACCTACCAATGAAAGGAAAGACGATGGTAAAGATCAGTTCTACTCGTGGCTGTAATCAATCATGGAGAAGTGTTCACGAAAGGACCTCACCATCCTGATTGGAGATCTAAATGCTAAAGTTGGAGTGGACAACACAGGATATGAAGATATAATGGGACGACAAGGACTAGGAGAAAAAAATGAAAACGGGAAGAGATTTGCAAATCTATGTGCCTATGCCCCTCCACGAGGGGTAACAGGCGTAAGTAAGTAAGTGCACAAAATGAAAATACGCTTTAGGTTTATTTAACAGTCAAGCAAATTGAGATTCGGATCTAGAAGAATGGTTCAGTATAACGCTATCATGATTAGTCACCCTATGATGCATAACAAAAACTAATTGTGAATAGTTTAATTTATAGAAGGCGCTACGAGAGAACTGAAGACATTTAACCGACTGAGAACTGTTATGTCCAATGTTAATAATTTCACTGTGTTTTGGGATGTAGTTGTTTTACTCAACTCCTGAACATGTTTAGTTATATTTTTGTCTTCGGACGTTTTTATTTCTCTGCCTCTGGTTTGGTAGCTGGAACTTTTTGCCTCGGGAACCTGGAAAATTGAAGACTTTTTCTGCATTTGTTTGAAATAGTGCTAGAACGATTATTTGTAATCTGTAGTGTAAACTGCCACACAACTAAATCCCTTAGGTGTGAAGTCGAAGAATCTAACTGTTTAGATTGACAGACGGCAGTAATTGTTTTGAAGTAAAACTAGACTCTTGTCTGTCGGCAGTGAGTTTGAACATTTAGTTTCATCAACCAGAAGTAACTTCAAATGCAACTGAGATCTTCTCAAGAGATCAAGCTAACTTTGAAATAAAATTCGTCATCTGGAAATGAGTCAGACACGGACATGTTTAGTAGGGAATAATCTTTGGAAGACAAATAAGCTTTGATAATAGCAAATGCTCTACTTGTTTTGGTGAGAGGCGATTTCCAAACTGTTTTACCTTGGATGCATAGCAAGACAAGGCTCACGAATAAATTTGGAACTAGCTAAAAGCAGACCAGAGTGGTTAAAAAGAAGTTAGCGAAGTATCTAGCTATGGTAGATAAACACTTAAGTGAGAGCTACATCTTCGAAGTTGGTAGGGTGAAATTCGTTGATATATTGCCTGTTACCTTGCTGTAAATTCTAAGGAATCCGAGATTCTTGATTACGTGAATACATCAGAGAATAATAAACGCTTTGACCTTTGAGAATCTAGTCTTATGGTTAACCGTGGTATCCTTACAGGCTTCAAATGGTATGGGCATATTGCTGGCTATGTTAATGTTAGTTTATTGTATGATTTAGTCTAGGTAATTGGATACACGATGAGAAACTCAAGGTGTCGCACACTGTCAAAGTACAAAACGTCGGGTGATAGAGTGGATATAGGTGAGCCTCACGCATTTAAAAATAAACTAATTTCGGGCTCGGAAAATGCACAGGGCTTGGCATGTCTTTGGTTTCCACAGGAGGTTCTGTCAGTTGAGTATATAGGATATAGCCAGTTTCTAGTAGATATGCAGTTATTGACTGCTTGTCATGAACTGTAAAAAGCCATTCTATCCGGATATTTGTTGTGATTCATTTGAGTGGCTACACGTCACAAGCTGTTTCCTCAGACGTTTGTTAGTCCAGCTAGGTAACAATTTATGGCAAGCTTGCATGAGTCATTTAGAGGAATTGGGATACCCTTAGAAATAGACAAATCGAAGGATCAATAGAAGACGAAGAGTTAAACAAGAGTGGGTGAGTAGCAATTTCATAAATATACCTCAAAGGTCCTTGGAATAAATGATAAATAATCTCAAAAAGAACGCTTTCAACGCGTCATGTGTGTGGTGGTCCACAAGGGGAAATTTGGGTTTGTAAGTCACAAACACATCGATATACCTTGCATTTATAACGGAAGAGAGCAAACACGTGGACGTAACAGGCCGGTGCGAGTACAGTGTGCTGAGGCACACAGTAATAATAAGGAAAAACAGTTACTTTTGTGGTAAGTTAGAAAGTCAGGTAGTCTAGGTGCCAGTATACTGTCAGCACATGTTGATCGGCGCTGCATATACAGTAGTAAGCCAAGAGAAGAAACAAAACTAAAACTGCGTGGACGAAGAATGGCAACTAGTCCACCAGTTAGCTTGTTAAGCCAAGTCAAGGGTCGGGCATGGAGTTAGCCACCCCATTCCGTAGAAAACTAACTCGCTAAAAACAGAAAAAATCATTCAAACCATTTAAATTCTGCCCTGGGATTTGAAAGAAGAATTATGACGCCTCATGATGAAAGCCGAGTTCCTTCGGAAGTCGTGAGGTCGATGCAACTTCTAACGACCTGAGCAGCAATTTTATAGGTACATGGAACGTTCGGACAATATGGGATACCGGAAGAGTCTTCCAAATTGCTACAGAAATGAGGAAGTACAACATAGAGGTGCTTTGTATTAGTGAAACACATCGAACGTAGGTTGGACAACAACGACCATCTTCAAGGGAATTTCTGATATACTCCGGTAGTGGAAAAGAAAGTGCCTCACATACACAAGGAGTTGCATTGATGCTGTCCAAACAAGCACAAAGTATACTTTTAGGGTGGGAATTTCACGGACAAAGGATCATTAAAGCCTCTTTCAATACAAATAGAGAGGGTATTACAATAAACGTCATACAATGCTATGCGCCTACCAACGACTACGATGAAAACGTTAAGGACGAATTCTACGATAGGCTGCAGTCAATCGTCGGGAAGTTCCCAACAAAGGACCTGACCATTATTATTATTATTCACAAACATCTTATGGGTACATAAGTGTTGTAAAGAAACCATTTCGGGTTTCTTCAAAAATGCAATAATGCACAAGTTTCAATAATGTTAGCATTATGGTTGTCATATTTGAGAGAGGAAAAGAAAATATTAATAATAGGATAGTAATAATAAGTCAGGTTCTGTGTAATTGACATGAACTTTCAATTGATTTTAAAGAAGGAAAGGCAGAAACTAAGGAATTAGAAATAAAGGAAACGTGAAATACGTAAATAGCTTAATAAGCGTGTTTATGAACACAGAACAAGGATAAACAACTATGTATGCATCGCCGAATGAGCAATAAAAATAAAATAAATTAATGAGTAAATAACTTATTATTGCGGTAGGATATGATGTTAGAATAAATGTTCGTACAGTCATAGTTTGGAGTGATGTTATGAAAGTCTCAGGTAAGTGCAAAGGATAATCAATATGTGTGAGTCGTAGGTGTATCGTGAAGATAGAACGAGTCCGAGAAGTTTATTTATGCGTAACACAAGTTATTGTCTTGGTTAAAAACCGTAAACCAGAACGACCAGTGAAAATCAAGGAAGGCAAGGTAACCACCAAACATTAAAGAACAACGGAACAGGTGGGTAGAACACTTCAAAGAACTCTTGGAACTATCAGCTCCACTGAACCCACTCAACATCGAAGCAGTACAATTATAGAGTAGGAAATATACATATAATATTGTTCCATAAATAGTTCTCAAAGTTACCATTCATAAATCTCCACGGGACATAACACAGTCAAATAATCAAAAGCCTATCCGTCCTGCTTCTAGTCGCATTATGTAGAAGATTTCTAACCATTATTACTTCATTCTCTTTTATATTATTTTAATTTGATTGTTTCATCCGCAAAACTTTTAAACACGGTAAAAACTGAAAAGGTAATATAAGTTTACATTATGTATACTTGCTGAGTGGTTGGTCGTTTGTTTTAGATTATTTACATAAACATTATGAGAGAAATCAATATAAACCTAAAAATGCGTCGACCCAGTAACAACATTAAAGCAAGTAACTACAATCCAAGAATTGCTTCATTACCATTTTGGTAGTTCTGACGAATCGTTTTGTGAGATTTTGTTTATTCACGGCATCGGAATTCGTAAACTTTACATTATTTTGAAGTAGTTGTTTGAGAGTTGTGTAGTCAAGTGAAATGGGCTTATCTGGAAACTACAAAGTTTTCAATAAACTATAGGCATCCTTTCCGATGAATGTGAGGAAATGAGTCAGAATTTTATCATCTCTGACATTATATCTGGTCATACTACATATTTCAAACCACGCTGAGCAATAATCGAAAGCTTAAGATTAGGAATGTATATCCAACTTTTCAACCACAGGCACCAACATGACGCCAATCTGATATTCGGTAGCATTCGAAATAATGTGCTATTCAGGGGACGTGAAACTAAATAGGCAAAAATGAATTGTATTCGTAACTAGCGTGTAACCAAGTAGAAAGGAGGCAACAGCGAGTACAAATACCACAAGATAATACTTTAGGGATACATTCAGACCAAAACTGAACAGTACCAGTCAATGGTCGGAGTGAAGTGAACCATTGGATGCTGTAAGTAAGGATAGTATATGTTGTGAATTTAAGTTCGGCTCTTTATCACGTGGTTTATTCACCACTCGAAATACGACTTATCCAATCTTAGCACTTTGCCGAACCAATGACGTTCGAGAGGAATTATCAGCCTGTCGTCCGTCTTGGTCCGCTGTACATCTAGCCCTTGCAGTTGAATCCAGAACACCAGTAACAGCTTCTGTCAAGTGAATCATTTGCTTCAAACATACTTGGTTTATATATCAACCAAAAGTGACCGCAAAGAACCATAAAATAGAAAATACCATTTGTACAAGATCAATACAAAAAGTGGCTGTAAAAGTGGGGATGGTAATTAATAAACTGAACATCATTTGGGAACAGTAAATCCTATGATAATAATATAAAAATCAAAACGAACCTTATAATAATATAAACATAGATAAACACAATCTAATTACTGAATATTTATACGAAAAGTTTATTTATGGAATATTAGTCCATTGATAGATCTCAAAGGTTATCCGTAATTTAATCTTCACTAGGATACAACAGTATATGATTACTGGAACCACCCGAATTAATAGGATCTGAATTAAAAAGTATAGTATTACCCGCGTCTAAGTGAACAGTAGTTTACAAGCCGACTTCATATATCCCATTTTGCCACACCTAAAGCATTCATCATGACGAAGGATACACGAGTTACGTAAATGAAATTTACCACAAGATAATGTTTGCCATACATGTGATCAACTCTGTAACCTCTTTCGTGACACCTCAATGAATTGGTATCGACGTTCATTAAACGCCTACCTGTTTGAAGTTGAGTACGAATGGGATTAGAATAAATGAGTTATGTAGCAGAATTCTCGATGTCTTTGAAGTCAGTTTTATGTACTGTCTCATAATTGACACACACAGTTATAGAGTCTTGCAAGGAACATTTGAACATTTATATTAGCTGTTTTTCCAGAGTTGGTATGTTGATCCTTGTAACTGATCGATCATGCAGCTGAACATGAAGCAAAACATCAAAATTACACTTGATGGATGATGTCTGCTATTGAGTTATTGATTCCTTAAATTATGTTTTGTTAAAGTTGGTCTTAGTGACCTGAGAGTGTGATCTCAGTGCCCAAGGGACAACTGCTTGAGGAAGCGATCGTTGATCCTCGAGTTGCCACCAAAGGTCGTTGACGTAGAACGGTATAGGGAGAAACGTACTGTATTGATTGCTTGAGTTAGCATGCTACACCAGGATGGTTTGTATTCCGAATCCGAAGATTGCGTTCGTAGAGGTCCAGACCAGAAACGCTGCAGACGTGGGACGAAGCCAGATTGAGCCAAGAAACAGGGTGTGACCAGAATAATCAAGTTCGGAACTAAATGTATACTATACGTATTTGGAGCCATAGAGACCGACTGAGTGCGTTGACTATAGCGTGGGTGATCAGGCCAGCTTTCGCCAAGGTTGACTGAAGTCGACGACACCGATAAGGTGATGGTTGAAGGTGTAGGCTCGGGATGAATAAAAAAATCAAAGAAGAGGAGCATGCGCATAGTATAGGGGTTGGGTTCTATATAGCATCCATTGTTTGTTATGAGGTTAGTCGCGAAAGAGTACTAGTAAGTACACTTTTCGACCGGAACGTGAGACGATAGTGTCGTTCAGACCTCGTAAGCCTGTAATCTCATCCGCAGTCAAGGCGGCGTCGTCTGCTGGTCCAGAAGTGAGACAGAAGTCTCGTCCGTAGACGGGGCAGGTGACACGTGCTGTTGACTGAGGTCTCTGTTGCAGCTAGCATGGGATCCGAAGTAGATGTAGAGATCCCGCTAGAAGATTTGATGGGTCTAGCATTAGATCTCGGCTTACCAGGTAGGGCAATGTCCTCCACGTGTGCTGGCTTGAGACGATCAGTGCCGATTATCTCGATGCGGCCATGCCAATCAACCTTGAAGGTCTTTTCGTGACGGAAAATCACGTGAAAAGGGCCTTCGTAAGGCTGCTGCAAAGGTTTGTGAACCGAATCTACTCGTATGAAAAATTGTGAACAGGTAGATAAGTTTCGAGGGAGAGCGACCTGTCGATGTTGTATACGAGTTGACACCGGAGTCAGTGTTCGCAGGAATGCAGACAGTCGTTGGACGTAATCTGATTCGACGAACTTAATGCTGCTCCGTGGTGTGAAAAATTACCCAGGCAGACGCAATGTTGTGCCATGAACAAGTTCAGCGGCGGAACATTGAATATCTGCCTTTAAGCTCGTTCTGATACCCAGGAGGACGAGCGGTAATGTTTCGTACCAATTGTAGTTTTCGTGTGCTCGAAGAGCACTTTTCAGTTGGCGATGAAACCGTTTGATTCTGAATGGTAGTGCGCATGCGTTCCGTATCAAGCAGCCGTGTTAGTGATGAGAATAATGTGGACTCAGATTGTTTTCCTCGGTCAGTCGAGAGACAACCGTACAGAGCTATCCATTGTTCTACGAAGCGCTGAGCGACTGCCTCCGCCGTAATAGACGTAATGAGAATAGCTTCGGGCAATCTGATGAGGATAATGAATCATATTGCAGAGGCTGTTATAGGTGTTCTAGACTTAACTGGCAGGTGTGGTGTTTATATGAATCAATGATTCCCTTGGATTAATGACTGCTTGATTTTGAATCCCAGACGTCCACGCTCATCTAATACTTCTCGACTAAATTGCGTTATTCCTTGGATCTCTAGATTACACTATAATTTAAATACTCTTAAACATCACATTGGCGTCGCGATGGAACGGTTGGATGTACATTCAGATTTTAATGCTTTTGAGGATTACATGTAGAGGTTCGAAATCTCGGCTGTTACCAAGGAAGATGATGTGAATTTTGATATTGTGGCCCATTTCCTTACATTCATCGGAAAAAAGTATGCAGTTTAATAAAGTCTTTGGCACTTCCAGACAAACCGATTTCATTCCCCTATGTAAATCTCAAACAACTATTGCACCATGTGAAGCATACTAATTTCGAATGCGGTAAAGGAGAAAGATTCGATGAAATGACTCGCCTGGACGTCAGGAATTCCACCACTTTTTTACGTCGTCTCAGTTCAATACGCCATCATGGTTGTTCAGACAACAATTCATTGAGCTGTGAAACAGTTCACGAAAATGAGCTTAAGTTTGGTGAGTGCTTATTCTGTAGCAAGTTTCACGCACGTAATTCATGTGTCTTTCGTAATTCTAAATGCTTTAAATGTGGTAAACTGAACGCATTCAGTCAGTTTGTAATACCGTGCTTCATTTCGCCGAAACTAATGCTAAGATGGATGTTTCTAATAATCACTTATTTTTATCCAAGACTTTTAGAAACGGTATAACGTTACATAACAGTCCAGAGTTGAATGAAACCCAGAATCATTGTGAGACAAAAAATTATAATCAACCAACTTATCATTAGATTTTTCATGTTATTGTACCAAATATGGTTCGGCATAATGATTCGCATATTTCTGATGAAATTTCATACAACTATGAGATAAAGTGTTGAATGAGTCAAATCATGATCAAATACCGGATTCAGTTTTGGTAGATGCTGATTTTCCTTATGATCCATTATTCTTTGATGAAACTTAGAATAAATTTGAGGGAAATATTTCAGAAAATCCAAATCAAGTCCAAGATTATCTTAATGAGTATAAGACAGGTGAATGAAGCCTAGATGAATCACATGTGTTAAGTACATACATCAATGCATAAATTATCTGTGTTTTCTAATATGAATAACAAAAAGAATGTTTCATAATTTTTATGCAAGTCAAAGTCACATGATGGGATACCTCAAATTATATGTCAGTGTGTATCCCCAAATACTCAAACTTTCTCATGTAGCTGACAATGAAGGATGGTATAATATAAAAACATTTTAACATGTCTTCTCAAAATGTTTTGTTTCTTCATAGGGTGAAGTTTCACAAAGTTATTCTATCACACAGGTGCGATTTGTTATTTATACTCGCAACTGTATTAGCCAGCATCCCGAATCTCTCAGTTGTAATCTCATTTTCAGACACATGAAAATTGAGATTGACTGGCACGAGAGAATTGTAGTGACTTGCAAACATATTTATATCCCATAAAAATGAGTAAAGTGCTAGTCAGTTATGTGGAGCTTTTATTTTAAGTGGTAATGTCTGACGGTAGACAAAGATGACCGACTTTTCATGTAAAATCTGTCTACATTCGATACAGGGTAAGCACAGTAAACATTGAAATACCAGTGGGTAATTACTCAACCAGATAGAAGCAACAATTTCCAATCTGCTAGATTGACCGACAATGTCTGGTGAAAGTACTGAGTATAATTATTGAATAGGGAGAATGTGGACCAGTTCACCAGTTAATTTGTCTAGCTTTTTGCCATCTGTTTAGTTGCGGCAGATTTTCCCGACCTCATCATCTCTTGACTGCGATAAGATTTATTAATACTACTAATCCATACAAACTATTATCAAAAATCCATCTATCACTTAATAATTCTGATATTTATGCGGATCTCGAACAGGCAGTCGACGGCAATTCGTTGACGATGACTGCATGCGCCAGAGACTCGCTCTTGACTCAATGATCTGATCTCCAATAAACCGAAAATTCGTACTCATATTTTCCCATTGACATTGCATCCAAGTTAGTTGCAAGTATCTAGTCTGAGATAAGGTAGAAATTGATTCATGTGAAATGAGGTGATTATGAGCAGCTGAATTCGGTAAAGCTTATATTCCACACGACTTTGTATGTTTTCAGTTGAACAAATCTCCATAAGATGGTAAACAGTAAACAATGACTACACGATTATCAGGAAAAGCATAGGTTGTAACCAAGGGTAGTGCGACTGCTAACCCAAATTTATGATAATGACATGGACTGTTGTCAGTGTTGTGGTAATTCGACAGTGATGTTTCCAGTAGGTCTGTTTGACTGATTGCATTGATGACCTGCTTGAGTATCTGGGTTACCTGATTTAACCATCTATATATTTCGACACGTTTGCTTTTGTCTGTTTTAACACATCACTATGCCTATTAATCGGAAAACATATCCAGGTGCGTTTATGAAATAACGACATAGTATCAATATATGTAGCTATGGTTTCCTCGCCCCACGTCAGTCACAACGTATAACTCCGTACGTACATACATCAGTTCGAGTTGCCATACCACATCAGCACAGAGATGCAGTTGTCGATTCAAATCCAATAGTTGAAGAAGTAGTAAGGGCATAAGCATTATGTGAAGGATTAGGGATATTCAAGGAGTATAATCGGATGAATTAAATTTGAAAAAAGGAAAAGGATAGGGACATGAAGAATTTAGGAGAACACTAAGAGTGGATGCACCTACGCCATTGCAAACGATTTCGAGCAATGTCATTCAAGGTCTTTAACCATCAATTTCTATCATCTCGCGAATCCCAATCAGGTAACCTACACATACCAGGATGACTCAGTCCAATTGCCAGCGACTTTTTGAATTTGTGCCACGTTTTGGTCTGGCCGCCCCTAGCTTTCTTCCAACCTACTCCTACACCATAAAATATCGCCCGCCAAGGAAGTCAGTGGTTGGGCATACGTAACACGTGTCCCAGCCATCTCAACTGATGAAGTTTCACTACTTCAATCGATTTGCCATTCTTTCCTAACAACTACATTACTTACCCGGTGGTCCCAGGATATACGAGCAATGCTTCGAAGACACCTATGATCGAACACTAGTAGCCTACGAATATCCTCTACTCTTATCGGCCATGTTTCACTGCCATAAAGTAAGACGGAACGAACTGCTGAGCAGTAAACCCGTCCTTTGGTTGCTAGACGGATATCTCGCCTACTCCATAAATAACGCAAGTTGGCGAAAGCTAGACGAGTCTTCTGTATCCGTGCTGAGATTTCGTCACACACCAGACCACAAGGGCTGATGAGACTACCAAGATAAGTGAAGCCCTATATTGATAGCTCCAGACTTCCTAGCCAGAGCCACATTTTAATCAACGATTAGGTGTGTGGCTAAAATTTGAGAGCTATAGCGTAGATACATCCATCATTTGTTTACACCTACACTGTAAGTCTAGGGAAAAAGTCGATTTGAGAAAATTACTTCCTCCAGACACGAGACTTATGGGTGGTCGCGCTCTAATTACAGTAAGATTTTTAAAATTATCGGCTATTTTCGTTGGCGAACTACTGCATAATAGAAACATATCTCTGAATTTCAAAAAAGTATAAGCAAAACAAACTTCCTTGGGTTACATAAAATATATATTTCAATTCTAAAGGTGCAAACAACCTCACGGTAAGACAATTACTTCCTAAGCATCAATGCGCCGTTATCGTTCTCACTATCCACCCTAACACCTTCCATTCGTACTGACATTCAACTCTCATCATGGCATCGCTGGTTCCTTCCTTAAGATCTAACTGACTTGGTAAGTTATTTATTTAAACACATAAATATTGGTACAAGGAAGCACCAAATAAATATGCGCCTGACAAATTTCATTCGATTTTTGTGTGGGGGCTGTGACACTGCCCAGACTGAAGCAGGTAGTTTTCTTAGGGGGCCACACCCGGAGCCTTTGACCTGAAGGTCTAGTCCACAAGGCAGTGAAGCATCGTACGGAGATGAAGTCCCATGGTAGCTGGTGACCAACAGTTGGTTCATACGCCATACGTCCCTTTAAGATAATGGAGACCAATGGTTTGGAATCTGGGTTTTCCTACTCCCATGAGTGCGTTTTCTGTGTCCACCAACACGGTTAAAGAGCCGGACATTCGCTTTTCGTCCTCTCAATTTCGTAAACAACACCCCCGCCACGATAAGGCAGTGAGTAGGACTTCCCTGAGAAACTATATATTCCCTTGGCCATATGAAAGCATTTCGAGGGAGAGCAGACTCTCCACACTCTCGGCCGTACCAGGGCATTTGAGGGGGGACTTGATAAGGCTAGGAAGTGCACACCACATGATTCTCTATTTCACAGATATAGTGTTAAGTACCAACAGAATCCATCAACGTAATTACAAAAGTACTGGAAGTTCTACCTAAGCCTATTTGAAGAACAAAAGTACCAAGAGTTCGCTAGAAGACACGGGCTAGATAATCATCAGAACACCAACACCTGTCCTGCACTAAATTGTCAAATAAGACCGTCAAAGCTATAGAAGGCGACATAATAATAACCAGTTCTAGATATGTGGAACAAAGAATAAAATTACAAGTTGTGAGTTCTGACCCCGACAGACAATAGATTTAGGCTTGAAAATCACATCTCAAGTGGTGTGCATCAACTTGGAGGACTGTTACAAATTGCTTACATTACTATAAGCATCAGATAGAATTGACTACTTAAGTATTGAGTACTAATAGCTACACTGGAGAGTGAAAAATCATGCTGTAACTACACAGTGACAAAGATTAGGGACTGTATCAGTCGACAGTACTACCCGTAAAATATAGAACTACGGCAAAATACTACCGAATGAGGAAACCAGTTGTTTATGCTTATAAAACAGTTGGGGAAATGGATAAAAGATTCTAAAGTTCTACTTGCAACAACACTATGTCGAACTGATGCTAACAACAGACAAGACAGAGGTAACGAGGGAGGATTCAAATAAGATGTTCCGATAACAATACCTTCAACTAGATCATGCTAAACCATAAGCGATCTGTATACAAGCTAGACAGGGCCTGTCGCGCTTCCCAAAGCTATATTATTTACAGTCTTCTAAAGTATAATTGTGAACCGAGAAAAGATTAAGTCACCACTTCCTTGGCTATGCTACATTAATAAACACTGGTGATGGTCCTTTACGGCATGGAAGTGAAAATGAGACAATTAATCCCTTTAACCTCGTCAGCCAACGAGTCGTGCAGACACGACGTTAGAACTGACGAATTGTGAACAGACGTAATATAACGTAACTAGAGACTTATGCTTAAGGTCGTCACTAGAAACCCCACACAACCTAATAACCATATTATGCTAACGACTATGCACTCCTTAACACAAGCAAACAGGCCCCTGAACAACCATATTAGACTGCCATACAATCCGATACTCTCATTCATCTGATCTTATTCCCAACATGAAATTAGACTTTTTCCTAAAAGCAACCTCCTGAATAAATACGAGTTTTAATAGTTTTCGTCAAATATTAACAGGATACTGAATTCTGAGGAGAGTAGATGATGAGTATCACGAGCTGCAATTGCTCAAGAAATGAATTTCTCGTTAAGTGAATTGATATAATTAAATATTCAAACAAATGAAAACGTCTAAGTGAGACAATCTGTACCGCCAACTGTCACTAAACACGGCACAAGTCTGTTTAGAAAAAAAGAAATACTCGCGACAACCTTAAGAACATTTTCACAAACACAACTGACAGATCAGTAAGAATCGAATAAGAAAGTAAGGTTACACGAGGGCTGAGAAAATCGACTGATATTAAATGTAACACGTACGTCATCAATGAGTGCAAAAAGGAAGGAGAAAATATGTTTGTCGAAATGTTTTGTGTAGTACCGCATTAAGGATCCATAGCATATTTCTGTGTCCACTCTCTAGCTAATTCATCATATTTTTTACGATCTGTTTTGTACTGACGTGCAACGTCCGGGCATAGAGGATCATCTGGATTAGGGTCCGTCAATAATGAACAAATTGAAAGTAGAACTAAATTAAACATAAATTAAGTATTTATACACGATTATATACCTTTCGATATTGTGAGGGCAGGAGACCACTGACCCCGGAGGATATCTAAGCAGATACTACCACTGGGATTTATATTCGGATGATATATCTTCGTCATGAAACTGATCTGTTACGAGGCTTGCGTGAGTTCAAAACAATGCTTACCTTAGGGGGTTTGAAAGGGTAATCTGTGGGAAATAGTATTTTCAGGGAAAAGACTCCACCTTCATATGGACTATCAGCCTACGGGTATATTATTACAGAATAAACGAACATACAGGTCCCATAATAGTGGCTTGCCAGGCAAATACTATATGTAAACGACGACAAACAAATATGAACTTACGATCATCGTGAATAGGTCCAGCTGAACACTGGGTTGGAGGATCTACACTTAAGTCCTGTAACTCCTTTTATGAAACAATTCTGCTGCACAAAAACACGGAACATGCTCTTACTTTGGATATACGTCTCAATGCCATTTGTACAGCTGAGGAACAGGAAATTCGAAACTGCGCGGCAGAAGACCACAGTGAGCTCAAACGCCATTCTCCTCGACTCAATATGCAAGGTATTTGAAACAGGCTAATGAAAATCAGTTGTTCCGTTTGCACGATTATTGTGCTTTTAAATACAATTCTATGGCCTTGATTGCGTTCAACAAACATAGTCTAGTCAATCGAATTCATTAGTCTAATCTGATTTTTGCGTTATTTGGAGGTCGGTATGTTTTGAGTAGTTTTCAATCTTCTGTAATAAAGGTAGTATGTTAGTGAACCTGTGTTAATCCTGATATATTGACTTCCAGTGAAGATTTAGTTTCTGCTTAAAAATGTTCACTGATGGGGCTGATACCACTTGTTCGGGTAAGGCGTTCCAATCATTGACAGTTCGATGAAAAAAACGAAACCCCACTTTAAGTTTATTAGATCTCAGTTTGTGAACCTTCTTGCTATGACCTCGAAAAGAGTAAAAAGATAATACATATTAGCACCCAAACCATAATTATAGATACGAAATGCCAGTACAAGGTCACCTCGCGCCCTACGATACAACAAGCGGAAAAGGTCTCGGCGTTTTAAGAGGTCATCGAAAAAAAGTTTAAAAAGACTCTTCACTAATATTGTTCCCGAAGGCTGAACACGCTCAAGTGAGTCAGTATCCTTAATCGAACATGGGCTAGCTGCTTGGATACAGTACTCGAAGGGTGGTCGTACATAGGTGTGATATAAAATTCGAAAAAATCTCATCAAAGCATTTGAATGCTCAGCCAGGTGTCCAAAACGCACGATATTCTTTGTCAGTGCTTAGATGTTTTCAAGCCATGACTTATTATTACTCCTAAGTCTTTATGTCCTTGAATGCGTGGAAGAGGTGTACCATCAGTAATATAATGGTAACGATTGCCGTGTCCGATGTGCATGAGCACACTCTTCCTATAATTCACAAGTCCGCTTGGAGGTCAAAATGATTAGTCTTACTTTTTATTGACATCATAAGCAAACAATAATGTCGACGACTAAAGCAATAGCGGTAATTCATTAACATAGAGAAGGAAAGGTCGAGGGCCTAAGATGATACCTTGGGGTACACCACTTTTCACCAGCTTTCATTCGGATAGCGTTCCATTGATCTTATCCATTCCTGTGCGGCACCTGTTATTCCGAAGCTCGAGAGTTCCTGAATAAGACCTAAGTGTGGAACCTTGCTAGATGTATCGCTAAAATCGATGGATATCAAGTCAACAGAGTGACCGTTGTCTAAGGCTGCTGTCTAATCCTCTCTCTCAATAAGTTAGTCAAGTATGAACGCCTTTCACTAAACCCATGTTGCTTTGGAGTCAACAGATTGTACGAATCTATGTAAATTAGTAACTTGACCTGAATTATCTTTTCAAGTAACCTAAAGACTATGCTGGTTAAGCTAACAAACTGGTAGTTAGATACGATCCGTCTCTGAACATTTTTAAACATAGGACTGACTATAGCGTCTTTTCGATCTCCAGGGAGATGAACGAGCGGGAGTGTCATGTTGAAGAGAGTCGCTACCGGTATTGAAATAATGTCCTCAAGCGATGACAGCAAACTTGGATGTAACCCATCAGGGCCCGGTATCTGACAAGGTTTGAGGTTAGTTTTCGATGGAAGAACAGTTTCTTCAATCACAAGTACAGATCGTATGGCTGGTATCTCGGTGTAAATTGGATAAGTATTTGTGACACCACACGTAGAGTAGACTTCACTAAAATATTTTGCAAATGTCTCAGCTTTCGCTAGATCAGATTCAGCTAGTAAATCTGAATTTTCGTGTAACAGTAACGCGGGAATACTATCACTACGTTTTGTCCGCCGTTTAACGTACGTAAACAATCGCTTCGGACAAGTACGGCTATCATATGTCAACTGTCGTTCGTAAATGGTATGGGATTTAGCTACGATCTTTTTACACATAATACGGATGTATTTATATCCACACCTAAATGATGCCTATCATTTTCAGTCCCAGAAGTGTTTCCTACGATTCAACAGCTTCCGGGTTTTCTTATTAATCCATTGAGGGTGATGTGATAGCTTACGTGTTGACCATGGGATAAACGGTTATGTTACAGACTCGAATGCTTTTAATGGAGTTTTGTTCATTGAGCTAGATGGTTTGGTCGTGGAGCTTTCATCGTCCTTCTGAACGGTATTATGAGAGCAAACTTTTGGTAGAAGTGAAGTGTTTGAATTTCTCCACACGTTGTTCACAGTTTGTTTTGTGCAACTCGATGTTGAATGGTCCTCGTCGACCTTAAATCTGTCATTGTTTTTTTCTTTGTTTTGGTTGTATCTCCCATTAGTTTGATTTTTGTTCCTATGCTTCTGTATAATTATCCTGGTTGCTTGACAAAATGGATTGATTTCCATGTGCTTGTTTATTGCTGATTGACCTGAGTGCCAGGCTTCTAAAAATTATCCAGTGTTTTTGGAATTGCCTCTATCCAAAATCGGGATTTAATTCATCCACCATCAAACTTAGCTCGAACACACTGTTTCGAAGACTACGGACATTCGTGTAGCACACATTTAAGGTGTTTTGGAAATCATACGTTCTACCCATACAGGTCTCATAAGCATTGGTTTTCAAGGTCTGACAACCCTAAAACCCTTGGTCGTAAGGTGCATTTCGTCATTCAACTTTCGAGTTCTTATCTCCGTAAGCGCACTCTCCCACTTTATCTGATCCTCAAGTGGCCAATCTGGTAGGATATGAATATGTGAATCACAAGTTTTGTGTGCGTTACTCAATATTACGTCTTATTCTTCGAAATTCCGGAGAACTAACTTCAAGATCTTTCTTTGTTGGGTGTCGCCTCCAACCCATTTAACGAATCTTATTACTTTCGTGATATGTATCTCTGAAACCTCTTCAGTCAGTACGTTTCTGATAACAGATTCCAGTAACTGTAGTCTTTCGGCTCTTCTAGATTCCAAATAATTAATCTAGGTACGTGTTTAACCTCTTTAAAAGTTGTGTTCATGGCTTTCGACCGTCCTATCAAATCCTGCCTGTTAACCACTAGCACCTTACCATTAGTTTTCCTTGCCATTGTGCAATGTGAGTCGAGCGAATGACTTATGAAAATATTTCATAAGGTCAAACTCTTCACATCCACAATGGGATTTGATATTGTTTTTGTGACTTGGTGGAGTAATTTGACAAGCAGAATATGAGTTGAATAAGGAATTTTCAACTAAACGGACGCTTTTGTTGGCTACCTTTCATTCTCGTCTACGCTCGAGACAATAGACCGTTCATGAGTCGCTGCTGTAGCTACTTGGCCAGAAATATCTAGTGGTGTATCGCTAAATAATTGTGCAGTAACGGCGCTTACGACACTGAGACATTCTCCGTTATTAGAACCCATGTTACCAGTAAAGCCCTCGTCAAACATTTTGTCAGATAACGCAATAAGACTAATTTCTACTTGTGTGACTAATGCTAGCCTTCATTTACACAATTCCAATCCAACACGATTTGATATCAATCATTCGACATAGATTGTATTTTAATTCCATGTTAATTGTTGCTTTGGCTGTCAAAATGAAAACTTGCCTTATGATTTCCAAGGAATTCTGGCTTTCAACGTGGGACGCCATAACTCTTCTGACGAAGACCTTTCAAAAGCTGAGACATAATTTGGATGATGACAAAGGCTTTCTGGTCAGCGCCTTTCTAGCAAAAATGTCTTACACAGGATGAGTTTGCTGAACATTTTGACCTATCCAGGTGCATTTACGAAACAACCTACCTCTGTACAAGTTACACTTGAAAAGGAAGTTTTGTTAAAGTTGGTCTTGATGATCTGAGAGCGTGATCGCAGTGCTCAGGGGAAAACTGATTGAAACCGGTCTTACACGTAGACCATATGGAATAGAGCGAGGTGTTCATTTCCAGGGTCTAATCCTAACCTCTATTGGTTGTTTGGGTTCTTCTGTGGGGAAACAACACAGTTGCTATGCTGATTTTGGAGGAAATCGTTACTGACGTCAAAAATTCTGTACAAACAGCAATGCAATTTTGTTCTCTGAATTAGGGTTAGTTGCATTTCTTCTTCTTGCTTCACACTACCAAAATCTGGAAAATAGGCTGACTGTTTGGTTCTAATCTAAAACACCGTGCACTCAGATTCGGAAGAAGAGGCTTTAACAGGTGTCAGGATGTGGTGGAATCTCATTACAGTTTCTAGTGCTCCGACAGCATAAGTCGGAAATACATCCCTTACTTTAGTGGCTAAATTACCATTACACTGAGAAACAGTTACTCCACCCAATCTAATTATAACCCTGAACACTTCTTCACTATAAAGCTATTATTCCGGTGAAGGGTATATGAATTACTTATATTATGAGTCTCATGAACCCTCGTGGGTTATTGTGTGACAATCTTGGCAAGGATTCAGAAAGGCTGGTTAGCCCTTACGTAGGCGAGATGACCGCCTGTTAACCAAAGGCCAAGCATATTCATCGCTGCTCATTTTGTGGTTGGAAAATGATCTGGAGGAGGAGAAGGCACGAGTAGGTTACAGATTTTCAACCATAGGTCTCCTGTAAGTATTGCTTGTTTCGTGGTTAAGCATACGATACTAGGAAAATGTTACAAATCGGTTAATAAGATAGTGAAGTGTCATCGATCAAGATGGTAAGGACCCAGTATCACTAGCCAGAAACTACCACATCGCATAGACATAATTGAAAAATCGTTTATAAGAGTTGTGATTCTCCGTACCTTTCTGAGAACCAACGAAGACGAAGAGACGACACATAAGTGACAATAGAATTCATGAAAAAATGTTACGATACGAACTGTAAACACTCAACCGCTACTGGGAATAAGCTTTGTAGTCAGCACCAAGTATTACCGAATACATTCATTGAGCAACAAACAACTGTTCAGACAGTAACATAAACTACACACTTCAGCTTTCATTTCAGATACATTCCACGATAAAAACATCCTCTTCACTTATATAGTTCAAAAAGTTTGCTTGTCGACTATAACTCGATCATAAGAGCAGTAGGGTTATTATCAAAGTAACCGATAAACAGTCAAAAGAAGGCTGTAAGTGACAGAACGGAGACTTGATATTGACTAAATAATTATTAGTGGAACATCGCTAGTTATTAACAATGTAACCTTTTCTGTGGACACTCAACTGCATAAATGATTGGAGCTAATTTGAATTTATATGAATTTTAGAAAAGCAGAATACTTGTTCTGTTCACGATGCAGTACTTGTGACAAATCTACAGGCGTTGTTGTACATTCACGGACCCATTTTTCCGTATGAAGACTAATAAGTGTTATTCACCAACCCACACCAAAGTAAACACAGAGAAATTCGAGAATGTGAGACTACAAGAGATTTCACTATTAATATACACTGCCGAAAGGGTGAGCAAACCAGAACATAGTATTACTTTATGTAGCTACGGTTTCCTCGAGCTACTTAATTAGTCACAAAATAGAAATTCGTACTCAAGTACATCAGTTCGAATTGCCCTACTACATTTACTCAGACGATGGAAGTGGATCTTTGTAACTGTGTAGTTACAGCATAGCTTTTCACCCTTCAGTGTAGCTATTTCTACTCAATACATAAATAGTCATTTCTATCTGATGCTTATGGTAATGTAAGCAATTTGTAACAGTTAGTCTGTCAGCTACAACGTAGGACCAGACACATATGCATCGATCCAAGTTGCCACACCTCATTAGCACAACAAGATAAACACCGACTTCATAGTTGTTAATTTATTGATGGTAATATATAAAAGAAAGATTGTATGTTAGGATGTAATACAAGTAGAAGGAAATATATGAAGCAATTTTAATCTTAAGTTTTAAGGAAATATAAAGAGTGTATACACCTACGCCATTGTGGTCGATTCTGAGTCATGTCACCCAGTCTCCAACCAGTGGTTACGATAGTCATTCGGACCCCAACCAAAGCTCGTGAAGAGCAGATTAGAGAAAACCAGGCTGGTTTTTGACCCGGACGTAGTTGCATAGACCAGATATTCACTGTACATCAGGTCCTAGAACATAGACATACATTCAGACGTCCCACAACAGTAGTATTTCTTGACCTTAAGGCGGCATTCGACTCCGTTGATCGTGAGGTTCTGTGGCAGTGTTTGTCACTGAAAGAAGCACATTAACCTCATAAAGGCTCTCTACTCGAACACGACTGGTCGAGTTAGAGCCTATGGCGAACTGTCATCAGATGTGGTGTTCGTCAGGGCTGTCCACTCTCCCCATTCTTGTTTAACTTTATCGTTGACATGCTTTTAGAGATAACACTTTCATCATCGAAATCTTCAGGAGTTGAACTTTTACCCGGAGGCTCACTTGTTGACTTAGAATACGCGACGACATAGTTTTATTTGGTGAAGATGCTGAGTCTTCTGACCACCATAAGCAACTACGCAGGCATGTTCGGGATGCGATTCTCTCCCTCGAAGTGCAAAATGTTACTTCAGAATTGGGTTGCAGCGACACCTGAACTAATGATAGGGAGTGAAGTAGTTGAGCGTGTCGACCGCTTCACTTATCTTGGTAGTCTCATCAGCCCTTGTGGTCTGGTGTGTGACGAAATCTCAGCACGGATACAGAAGGCTCGTCTAGCTTTCGCCAACTTGTGTCATTTATGGCATAGGCGAGATATCCGTCTAGCAACCAAAGGACGGGTTTACTGCTCAGCAGTTCGTTCCGTCCTACTTTATGGCAGTGAAACATGGCCGATAAGAGTAGAGGATATTCGTAGGCTACTAGTATTCGATCATAGGTGCCTTCAAAGCATTGCTCGTATATCCTGGGACCACCGGGTAAGCAATGTAGTTGTTAGGAAACGGGTACTAGGAAAGAATGGCAAATCGATTGAAGTAGTGAAACTTCATCAGTTGAGATGGCTGGGACACGTGTTACGTATGTCCAACCACTGACTTCCTTGGCGAGCGATATTTTATGGTGTAGGAGTAGGTTGGAAGAAAGCTAGGGGCGGCCAGACCAAAATGTGGAACAAATCGATGAAGTCACTGACAATTGGACTGAGCCATGTTGGTAGGTGTAGACTACCTGGTTGGAATTCGCGAGATGATAGAAATTGATGGTTAGAGACCTTGAATAACATGACTGAAAATCATTTGCAATGGCGAAGGTTCATCCACTCTTTGTGTTCTACCAAATTCTAATCTTTTGAATTCTTCATGTCCCTATCCTTTTTCTCTTTCCAAATTTAACCACTGGATTATACTCCTTCAATAACATCTTCAAACCGTAAGCTTTCACATAATGCTTATACTCTTACTACTTCTACCACTATGTGATTTGAATCGACAACTTCATCTCTGTGCTAATTTGGTATGGCACCTCAAACTGATATACGTACGTACGAAGTTCTACGTTCTGACTGACTGAGGTAATCTGCATCTGCCAACATGGCTAAGACTAGAAGTTAGTGACTTCAAGCACTGATACCACGTTTTGTTTGGTCGCCCCTAACTCTTTTCCAACCATCCCCTACACTAGTCAGCATAGCGCGTCGTGGTAATCGGTGTTCAGGCATACGTAACACGTAGCCCAACCATCTAAGTCGATGAAGACTCATGACCTCATCAACTGATTTACCATCATTCCCTCATACCCTGCTGCTAACCTCACTATTACTTACCCGGTGATCCCAGCAGATGCGGGCAATATTTCTAAGGCATCTGTGGTCAAAGACTAGTAATCTACGTGTATTTTCTACTCTTAGTGGCCACGTTTCACAGCCGTAAAGTAGAACAGAGTGAACTGCTGTGCAGTATACTCGTCCTTTAATTTATAGACGGATATCTCGTCTTCGCCATAGGTGACGTAAGTTGGTAAAAGCCAAACGAGCTTTTTGAATCCGTGCAGAAATTTTGTCAGACACCAACCCGTTGGGGTTGATCAGATTTTCAAGACAAGTGAAGTTGTCGACGCGTTCGACTACTTCACTCCCTATCCTTAGTATAGGTGTCGACGCAGGCCAGTCCTGGATTAACAACTTACATTTAGAGGAAGAGAAACGCGTCCCAAACATCCTGGCATTGCTACTCAGTTCTAACAGAAGACTCTGCATTTGTCAGCGTCTTCACCAAACAGGACTATGTCATCTGCGTATTCTAAGTCAATAAGTGGACCTCCTAGTAGATCAATTCCTGAAAATCCAGTCGACGAGAGTGTTATTTCCAGAAATTGGTCTCTAGTGAAGTTAAACAAAAATGAAGATAATGGACAGCTTTGTCGAACTCCACTTGAGGTTGTGAAATCAGGTGACAGTTCGTCATAAGCTTTCACTTGATTGGTAGTGTTTGAGTAAAGAGCCTTCACAAGGTTTATGTATTTCTGAGATACACTTTTCAGTGACAGACACTGCCACAGAGCCTCTCGATCCGCAGAGTCGAATGCTGCTTTGAAGTGAAGAAAAACTACCATTGTCGGACGCTGATAAGTATGTCTGTGCTCTAAAACCTGACGAATAGTGAATATGTGGTCGATGCAGCCACGACTAGGTCTGAAGCCAGCCTGTTATACACCCAGCAACGGTGACAATAAAAGTCAGTTCTAGTCGTGGATGTAATCAATCATAGAGAAGTGTTCACGAAAGGACCTCACCATCCTGATTGGAGATCTAAATGCTAAAGTTGGAGTGGACAACACAGGATATGAAGATATAATGGGACGACAAGGACTAGGAGAAAAAAATGAAAACGGGAAGAGATTTGCAAATCTATGTGCATTCAACACATTGGTTATAGGTGGCACAATATTCCCACACAAGGCCACACCACGGAGAACCGGGTAGATCATATTTGTATCAACAGAAAGTTCCGAAGGACAATGGAAGATGTGAGAACCAGGAGAGGAGCTGACATAGCTTCAGATCACCACCTGGTTGTGGCCAAGATGAGACTGAAGCTAAAGAAACACTGAACAAACAGCACTACAAAGGTCCAATACAACCTTCCTTCGAGATACCGATGAGCTCAACGAATTCAAGATAACTCTCAACAACAGGTTCCAAGCTCTACGGGATCTACTGAAAGAACAAGAAACTACGATGGAGGACAACCGGAAAGGGACCAAAGAAACACTAACTTCAACGTGTCAGGAGGTTCTGGGTCCCATGAAGTATCATCATAGGAAATGGATCTCTATGGGAACCCTGGACAAGATTCAAGAAAGGAAGAACAAGAAACTAGCAATGAACAACAGTCGAACACGAGCAGAGAAAGTCAAAGCACAAGCAAACTACGCAGAAGCAAACTAGGAAGGTAAGAAAAGCAATAAAGCCGACAAGCAGAAATACATGGGAGAACTAGCAACGACGGCGGAAAACTCTGCAAGAGAAGGGAATATGAAACAACTATATGATACAACGAAGAAATTGGCAGGGAGATATGACAAACCGGAGAGACCAGTCAATGATAAAGAAGGAAAGACAATCACAGAATGATTGCCCAGGACAGAGTTGGATAGAAAATGCTGGTGAACGGCCTATGCCCCTCCACGAGGGGTAACAGGCGTAAGTAAAAAGTCGCGTAAACTCATCCAATCAGGCTCTGAACAGGACAAAAAGTGTAGACAAATCAGATCTAGATTAACTAAAAGTCTAAGGAACAACCGTGAGTAGTTGTGGGCAACGAAAGCAAAAGAGATGGAAAAGGCAGAAGCTGTAGCGAACACCAACTCTTCAGACTAATAAAAGAAACCGGAATTAAGAAGTAAAGCGTAAGCGAGCCAATCTCGGAAAAAGATGAATTTCTTATCTGCTTTCAGCTCAGACATTTAGAACGATGATCGGAACACTTTAGAGAACAGTTGAGCTGGCCTTCAGCTACTACACAACAACCCACTATCCCCAGAAGACCTGAATGTAACATTGAAGTAGGTTTCTCAAATCTAGCTGAAGTTCAAAAGGCTATAGATAATCTGAAACGAGGAAGAGCATCTGGTTCAGATCGATTGTCTCCAGAGGTCCTTTATTATGGTGCTTCAATTTTAGCTACTAGGTTGACTAATATTCTGGCTAAAATCTGGGACTTGAACGTAATCTGGTCACAATCACCTATTATTTTTCTTTTCTTCAAAGCAGCATTCGACTCTGCGGATCGAGAGGCTCTGTGGCAGTGTCTGTCACTGAAAAGTGTATCTCAGAAATACATAAACCTTGTGAAGGCTCTTTACTCAAACACTACCAATCAAGTGAAAGCTTATGACGAACTGTCACCTGATTTCACAACCTCAAGTGGAGTTCGACAAAGCTGTCCATTATCTTCATTTTTGTTTAACTTCACTAGAGACCAATTTCTGGAAATAACACTCTCGTCGACTGGATTTTCAGGAATTGATCTACTAGGAGGTCCACTTATTGACTTAGAATACGCAGATGACATAGTCCTGTTTGGTGAAGACGCTGACAAATGCAGAGTCTTCTGTTAGAACTGAGTAGCAATGCCAGGATGTTTGGGACGCGTTTCTCTTCCTCTAAATGTAAGTTGTTAATCCAGGACTGGCCTGCGTCGACACCTATACTAAGGATAGGGAGTGAAGTAGTCGAACGCGTCGACAACTTCACTTGTCTTGAAAATCTGATCAACCCCAACGGGTTGGTGTCTGACAAAATTTCTGCACGGATTCAAAAAGCTCGTTTGGCTTTTACCAACTTACGTCACCTATGGCGAAGACGAGATATCCGTCTATAAATTAAAGGACGAGTATACTGCACAGCAGTTCACTCTGTTCTACTTTACGGCTGTGAAACGTGGCCACTAAGAGTAGAAAATACACGTAGATTACTAGTCTTTGACCACAGATGCCTTAGAAATATTGCCCGCATCTGCTGGGATCACCGGGTAAGTAATAGTGAGGTTAGCAGCAGGGTATGAGGGAATGATGGTAAATCAGTTGATGAGGTCATGAGTCTTCATCGACTTAGATGGTTGGGCTACGTGTTACGTATGCCTGAACACCGATTACCACGACGCGCTATGCTGACTAGTGTAGGGGATGGTTGGAAAAGAGTTAGGGGCGACCAAACAAAACGTGGTATCAGTGCTTGAAGTCACTAACTTCTAGTCTTAGCCATGTTGGCAGATGCAGATTACCTCAGTCAGTCAGAACGTAGAACTTCGTACGTACGTATATCAGTTTGAGGTGCCATACCAAATTAGCACAGAGATGAAGTTGTCGATTCAAATCACATAGTGGTAGAAGTAGTAAGAGTATAAGCATTATGTGAAAGCTTACGGTTTGAAGATGTTATTGAAGGAGTATAATCCAGTGGTTAAATTTGGAAAGAGAAAAAGGATAGGGACATGAAGAATTCAAAAGATTAGAATTTGGTAGAACACAAAGAGTGGATGAACCTTCGCCATTGCAAATGATTTTCAGTCATGTTATTCAAGGTCTCTAACCATCAATTTCTATCATCTCGCGAATTCCAACCAGGTAGTCTACACCTACCAACATGGCTCAGTCCAATTGTCAGTGACTTCATCGATTTGTTCCACATTTTGGTCTGGCCGCCCCTAGCTTTCTTCCAACCTACTCCTACACCATAAAATATCGCTCGCCAAGGAAGTCAGTGGTTGGACATACGTAACACGTGTCCCAGCCATCTCAACTGATGAAGTTTCACTACTTCAATCGATTTGCCATTCTTTCCTAGTACCCGTTTCCTAACAACTACATTGCTTACCCGGTGGTCCCAGGATATACGAGCAATGCTTTGAAGGCACCTATGATCGAATACTAGTAGCCTACGAATATCCTCTACTCTTATCGGCCATGTTTCACTGCCATAAAGTAGGACGGAACGAACTGCTGAGCAGTAAACCCGTCCTTTGGTTGCTAGACGGATATCTCGCCTATGCCATAAATGACACAAGTTGGCGAAAGCTAGACGAGCCTTCTGTATCCGTGCTGAGATTTCGTCACACACCAGACCACAAGGGCTGATGAGACTACCAAGATAAGTGAAGCGGTCGACACGCTCAACTACTTCACTCCCTATCATTAGTTCAGGTGTCGCTGCAACCCAATTCTGAAGTAACATTTTGCACTTCGAGGGAGAGAATCGCATCCCGAACATGCCTGCGTAGTTGCTTATGGTGGTCAGAAGACTCAGCATCTTCACCAAATAAAACTATGTCGTCGCGTATTCTAAGTCAACAAGTGAGCCTCCGGGTAAAAGTTCAACTCCTGAAGATTTCGATGATGAAAGTGTTATCTCTAAAAGCATGTCAACGATAAAGTTAAACAAGAATGGGGAGAGTGGACAGCCCTGACGAACACCACATCTGATGACAGTTCGCCATAGGCTCTAACTCGACCAGTCGTGTTCGAGTAGAGAGCCTTTATGAGGTTAATGTGCTTCTTTCAGTGACAAACACTGCCACAGAACCTCACGATCAACGGAGTCGAATGCCGCCTTAAGGTCAAGAAATACTACTGTTGTGGGACGTCTGAATGTATGTCTATGTTCTAGGACCTGATGTACAGTGAATATCTGGTCTATGCAACTACGTCCGGGTCAAAAACCAGCCTGGTTTTCTCTAATCTGCTCTTCACGAGCTTTGGTT
Source organism: Schistosoma rodhaini (assembly GCA_944470415.2). Lineage (NCBI taxonomy): Eukaryota > Metazoa > Platyhelminthes > Trematoda > Strigeidida > Schistosomatidae > Schistosoma > Schistosoma rodhaini. The sequence goes on from OX104040.1 coordinate 1,418,673, forward strand.
GGGGTCCGAATGACTATCGTAACCACTGGTTGGAGACTGGGTGACATGACTCAGAATCGACCACAATGGCGTAGGTGTATACACTCTTTATATTTCCTTAAAACTTAAGATTAAAATTGCTTCATATATTTCCTTCTACTTGTATTACATCCTAACATACAATCTTTCTTTTATATATTACCATCAATAAATTAACAACTATGAAGTCGGTGTTTATCTTGTTGTGCTAATGAGGTGTGGCAACTTGGATCGATGCATATGTGTCTGGTCCTACGTTGTAGCTGACAGACTAACTGTTACAAATTGCTTACATTACTATAAGCATCAGATAGAAATGACTATTTATGTATTGAGTAGAAATAGCTACACTGAAGGGTGAAAAGCTATGCTGTAACTACACAGTGACAAAGATTAGGGACTGTATCAGTCGACAGTACTACCCGTAAAATATAGAACTACGGCAAAATACTACCGAATGAGGAAACCAGTTGTTTATGCTTATAAAACAGTTGGGGAAATGGGTAAAAGATTCTAAAGTTCTACTTGCAACAACACTATGTCGAACTGATGCTAACAACAGACAAAACAGAGGTAACGAGGGAGGATTCAAATAAGATGTTCCGATAACAATACTTTCAACTAGATCATGCTAAACCATAAGCGATCTGTATACAAGCTAGACAGGGCCTGTCGCGCTTCCCAAAGCTATATTATTTACAGTCTTCTGAAGTATAATTGTGAACCGAGAAAAGATTAAGTCACCACTTACTTGGCTATGCTACATTAATAAACACTAGTGATGGTCCTTTACGGCATGGAAGTCATAATGAGATAATGAATCCTTTCAATCTAGTCAGCCAACAAGTAATGCATGCACGACGTTAGAACCGACGTAACTAGAGACTTATGCCCCCAAATGCCCTGGTACGGCCGAGAGTCCGCTCTCCCTCTCGAAATGCTCTCATATGGCCATCGAATATATAGCCTCTGTCAGGAAAGTCCTACTCACTGACTTCTCGTGGCGGGGGTGTTGTTTACGAAATTGAGAGGACGAAAAGCAAATGTTCGGCTCTTTAACCGGGTTGGTGGACACAGAAAATGCACTCAGGGGAGTTGGAAAACCCTGATTCCAAACCAATGGTGCACATGGGCTCCAGTATCCCGAAGGAACAAATGGCGTACTAACCAATCATTGATCACCGGCTACCATGGAACTGCATCTTCTTACGATGCTCCACTGCCTTGTGGACTAGACCTTCAGGTCAAAGGCTCAGGGTGTGGCCCCCTAAGAAAACCACCTGCTTCAGTCTGGGCAGTATCACAGCCCTTACACAATCGAATGAGATTTGTGAGGCGCATATGTATCTGGTGCTTCCTTGTACCAATATTTATGTTTAAATGAATAAATAAATACACTCCTTAACACAAGTAAACAACCACATTAGACTGCCATACAATCCGATACTCTTATTCATCTGATCTTATTCCCAACATGAAATTAGACTTTTTCCTAAAAGCAGCCTCTTGAATAAATACGAGTTTTAATATCTTTGGTCAATTATTAACAGGATACTGAATTCTGAGGAGAGTAGATGATGAGTATCACGAGCAGCAATTGCTCAGGAAATGAATTTCTCGTAAGGTGAAATGATAATAATTAATTACATAAACAAGTGAAAACTTTAAGTGAGCCAACCTGTACCACCAACTGTCATTAAACACGGCACAAGTTTTGTTTGGAAAGAAGAAACCCTAAGAACATTTTCACAAACACAACTGACAGACCAGTAAGAATCAAATATGGAAGTAAGGATACATGAGCGCTGAAAAAATGTAACACGTACGTCATCAATGAGTACAAGAAGGAAGGAGAAAATATGTTTATCGAAATGTTTTGTGTAGTACCGCATTAAGGATCCATAGCATATTTCTGTGTCCACACTCTAGCTAATTCATCATATTTTTTACGATCTGTTTTGTACTGACGTGCAACGTCCGGGCATAGAGGATCATCTGGATTAGGGTCCGTCAATAATGAACAAATTGAAAGTAGAACTAAATTAAACATAAATTAAGTATTTATACACGATTATATACCTTTCGATATTGTGAGGGCAGGAGACCACTGACCCCGGAGGATATCTAAGCAGATACTACCATTTGGATTTATATTCGGATGATATATCTTCGTCATGAAACTGACCTGTTACGAGGCTTGCGTGAGTTCAAAACAATGCTTACCTTAGGGGGTTTGAAAGGGTAATCTGTGGGAAATAGTATTTTCAGGGAAAAGACTCCACCTTCATATGGACTATCAGCCTACGGGTATATTATTACAGAATAAACGAACATACAGGTCCCATAATAGTGGCTTGCCAGACAAATACTATATGTAAACTGAGAAAACGCACACTGACTTACGATCATCTTCACAGGGACCAGCTGAACACTGGGTTGGAGGATCTACACTTAAGTCCTGTAACTCCTTTTATGAAACAATTCTGCTGCACAAAAACACGGAACATGCTCTTACTTTGGATATACGTCTCAATGCCATTTGTACAGCTGAGGAACAGGAAATTCGAAACTGCGCGGCAGAAGACCACAGTGAGCTCAAACGCCATTCTCCTCGACTCAATATTCAAATGGTTCAGTCTTCAGTAATAAGGTTAGTTGGTTGATGTACATGTGTTAATCCTGACAGATTGCCTTCCAATGAAGGTCCAAGTCGTTGGAATGGTAGTGGACAGAATAGAAGAAGCTTTCGCTTAACGGGCCTCCACGTCTAGTAGCAGTGAATCACCAATACCTCTAGGCAAGAACCTAGGTATATTAACGATAATAGTGGAAAAAACAATTAAGTAGACCATAATAATATGTTATCCTTAGTCCTTAAGAATAGGTCAAGTTTCCTCTCCTGGCAAGTCGCTTGGACTAGCTTAGTCGGCAGCGAATTCGAGCATTTGACAACTCTTACGGAGTAGAAGTTATGTCTACAGTCTGTTCTGCTATGTCGTTTTTCCAGTTTTCGGGTGTTGTCACTTAGATTTGTGTTGGGACTAAGCATGAGTATGTGTTTAGGTGGATGTTCAGAAGTATCTGGGTTGCTGTGAGCCATTAGGTTACCACTAAGACGCCTGTACTCCAACGGATAAAGGTTCAGTGACTGTAGGCGCTCTTTATAAGGCTTGATTCTGAGTTCCTGGAATGATTTCGTGACTCGCCATCAGTTACATTCCAGAGTGTCCCTATCCTTTTGGAGGGAGGGAGGAAATACTACGTTTCCGTACTCTAAATGGAGACGAATAAAACTGTTGAAGATTATGTGGAATGTTCTACCGTCAAACTGTAGATGACTCAAGTAAGACACTTTGAGGAAGGAGACAATCTTACTGAGCACCATACTAATTTATCAAGATTCAGAAAATCTTAGTTGTGAAGTTGGTGCGCCTCCAAGCATGATCGTATGTATAATGCAAGATGTTTGAAACAAGCTAATTAAAATCAATTGTGTCATTTGCAGGAATATTGTGCCTTTAAAGACAATTCTATGGCCTTGATAGAGTTCAATAAACGTAGTCTAATCATTCGAATTCACTAGTGTAATCTGATTTTGGAGTTATTCGGAAGTTGGTATGCCTTCACTACAAACGAATGCATTTGTAGCAATTAGTCCCTTTGATAAATTTCGATAATGTGATGAGAAGACGAAGATTATCAGAACTATGTGATATATTAGCTCAATACATTTCGAACAATCTGATCACACATATACTTGTTAAGAACATTTATATACAAAATTAAAAGGTCAAATAGACTGGAAATAGGGGTAAGAATAGACAAGGATAATAATGATAAAATAATGTGAAAACAATTTGACACCTAATCACTCTGGATAATAATCATATATTACCAGGGTAGGTTTAAAGAGAGAACAAACTGTTTTTGAATATGCAAACGGGGTTTGAATTTTCGTATGGCTAAGGCTTCAATAAACCTTAGTATACGCCCTTTTACACTTTTAAACAACACAACAAAAGCCGAGTTCAGATCAATCTTATGACCTGTTTCGATTATATGTTTAGCAATAGAGGATAATGGATGTTTATCCTCTACTCTTATTAAGTCATTCGACTGTACTTGTTTTTGCAACCATTTTGGTACATGTTCACCCACCCTAATTTTCAGATCACGATTGTTCCTCCCTATGTATGGTGATCACACACACATTTAAATTGGTAAACGCAGTGGGATGTGACACAATCGTTTTCATGTCGTCTAGGTTTTGAATGAAGCATGGACCTCGTTGTTTCCTTGATTATGACTTTCGCAGCACAATACGTTTTGTTGATAACATATTTAAGCCTTTGTTTCAATAAAAGGCTATTTGAATCACCTCTAAATGGAAAGGTGATGTAGACAGGCTTTTTCTCTACCAAGGCTACAGTCGGTCTCGCTGTGCCCTGAACTTTCCATCTATTGATAAATTTAGGTGGATAGCCATTCCCGATTAATGTCTTTGTTAACAACCTAACATCGTCATCAATAGCGTCATTTGTGCAAATACGACGAAGCCTGTTAAAAAGGCACTTTACCAAACCATGTTCGTATTGTACAGGGCAATAACTATAGTAACTAAGATAATGACCCGTCCACGTCGGTTTTCGAAAAATGGATCGTTTTATTGAGCCATCTTCTCGTCTGTTTAGAAGTACATCTAAGAAAGGAAGCTGGTCGTTCTTCTCCTCCTCACATTAAAGACTGATATGGTTTTGGATAGTATTAAATTTATTCAATAGGCAGTTTATATCTTCCTTTCTTTCTCCGATTACTAAGATATCATCCACATATCTCTTATAAAGTGACATGTTTTTGATTAAGTCTTCAGATAAATAAAGAACGACCAGCTTCCTTTCTTAGAGCATTCTTATTAAGTGTGAGATTTCATTCAACTTGACATCCTGATTTCAGATTACAGTCATTAATTGAGATGGTATGGTAGCTTGTTTCCCGTAGGATTTGTTTAATAATATTCAGTTCATTATCATCAATTGTGTCATCAGCGCATATGCGTCTGGCTGTTTAGGATGGAGAATTGATCAAATTACTTTCCCTACCTATAGCATCCGAATCCGCAAATACAAATGATGTGTGGAAATTATTCATTGAAACACAGAGATGGAAATCAGTCCTCTACTTATGTTTAACAATCGTTTGAGTTTCCAGATACAATAGTCCCTGTTGTAATTTCGAATCTGTGTCTGGTTTAAGAAATCTATTAATTGTCAGTGTCATAGCATGGCATACAAGTAGAATGGATGTGGCTTGGTTCAAAAGCTACAATTTTATAATAAACGACAGTGAAATCCTTTGACAAAATGTGCTTATTGTAACAAAATCCATGTGTAAAAGAGTATTTTTTACCGTCCAATGAGAACAGTTTGTGCCTCTTTGATTTTAATCAATCAAATCCAAACAACTCATTGTTGACGGTCAATCATTAGATTATTACAGACAACAAACTGTTTGTTTTCGTGAACACATAAGCACACATTTGGCACTACAATTTAACCAACCAACTTTTTTAAAATATTGGCAATCACATTTAAGATACGTTTTATAAACAGGGGTCAGAAATTTCAACCAACAATGTTCTCAACAGCCAAAAGAATACTAGAGAACGATGATGTCATATACCTCCATGATTGGCTCACAATGAACATGTGATTTTAGTAAATTCAGTCTTTCTAATGATCACTTTGAATCATCGATTCACAAGGAAACGAACAAACACTTCAAAAGTCTATATAAATCCGACAATTTCTATCAAAATTTAATTTATAACTTTACACGAGAAGATGAGGTAAGTGTTGAATGAATAAACGAATTGAAGTTTAAGTTCTATTCAATGAGATACCGTTGATTTGTTCATCTGGATCATTTTAGGTATAACTTTTCGTCGAGTCAATGGATAACAATTTTTCTGATCATCGTTTGGCCTTACAAGCGTTTCTACTGCAACGACATTTGTAATAATCCTGATTTGCACCAGTATGAGAAAGTCATTTTTGAGAATGATACATATCGATATGTAAGTAATCAGTTAAATTCTAATATACATACTCCAGTTTCTTTATTATAATTATTCAATGAGGATTCATTATAATCAGTCTCATCCAGCTTTGAATCACAGTTTTAAAGCAATTGATTGTGAATACGTAAGTTGAATACATTTTTCAAATAGAGGTACATATCTACATGTTTGCATCTTTTTAGCCTTTCTTTCCTCGATTCCCGTTAACATATTTCGATATGAAAGTCTACGAAATTGAAGTTTTCACAAATCGTAAGTCAATAACCTTTTTGAAGTAAAATGATTATTGAGTTTTCTTGGTCAAATTTCCGTTCATCAATGAACGTTGATTCCATTTTATTCAGTGAATCAGTTTTATGTTCCTTGTGACATGCAAACGTCTGTGAATAATTTTTTATTGTTCGAATTGTTAATGGTTTGACTCTTTGTAGCACTTCATTGTAAGCAATCATGGATGGTGGCTAACAGTGGAATACAGTTTGTCGCGCGTTTCGTCCTATTTGAGACTCGTCATCTGGACGAACTTGCATCTCAGTGTTGATGTTCACTCTGGAGCTTGAACACAGTACCTTTCGCTTCCAACGTCTTTGTGTTATCCACTCAGCTACTGAGTCTTGCTAGCTACTTGCTAGCTACTTGCTTGTGCAATGGGGTAAGGTCTAAATCCACTTGGTATTGTTTGTTTGTATTTTCTCATTAATGTTTAGGACTGCAATTGATCAGTCTATAATCGGTGTATGTGTACATTAAATCTGAGATGCAGGTACACACTGCGGACGAGTCCCATATAGGACTAAATGCAGGTCAAACTGGATTCCACTGCTAGATACTATTCATCTTTGCTTACAATGCTTCTGAAATAAGGGTATATCGAGGCAGAAATACGCACAGTATGCACATATGCAAATTAGAGACTGACCATTTGTAGTCCTGAACATCAATGGGAAGAATCAAGGAAACAATACTAAGTGAATTTAAATACAGCTCAGTTTATTGCATAATCATTTGATCATTCACTGAAAATTTATCAATGATGTTGTATGTTTTCATCAAATTGATACAGATTGTTTACGTGTAGTTAGCAGTGGCTACATTATTATTCAGTTATTCTTTGTTTTGTTCCCTTTTCTCACACTTATTTTGTGTAAATGCTTCAGTGTTTCACTTAATTATTACATGAGAGTTAACCAATACACAATAACTTTCGCTTGTGCGATATTTGTAAGAGAACGTGTGTGTATCGCAGCAGTTGTTGAATGCTGTAAATCGAAACCGTTAAATAAAACAGAGATTTACCTGGAATCTGAGTAACAACTTCCAAATTATAAAGCCGATAAATGTTAGAAATAGAAGGGCGACCAAAGAAATTACAACGTATAAGTACCAATGTAACTTGTGTTGTTTATTCTCTTCCGTTGTTTCCGTAGTCATATTCTGAAGAATAACAAAGAATTAGAAGGTTTTAGTAAATATCAAATATTTACCGAGTGTTTATCAGTTTCTTCATTAGTTTCCATGAGGTTTTCACTAACCTGAACTTCAGTGATTCCCGACGTTGTTTCATTGTGTTTCATAGTTTTTGAAATACTCACATCGTTGACATCCGAGATGTTCTAAATAAGAAAATCAGTAGTATTCATTATTAAACATCGAATATTGTTCATTTCATTCATTATTCATTATACACCATTGTCAGTAATGATGACACAAGAGAATGTCACACAGAGTAGCGGAAATTGCATTCGTACAACATAAATCAACAGCCTTATAATTGACAGCCAAATTGAATCAATCTATTGAGGTTACATATTTTTCACCTGAGAATCATAAATCATTGTTCTGGGATTCAACAATGAGTGTCTACATACTCTCACTAATTATTTTCATGTGATATACAATTTTTGACTGTTTACGCTTCTTAACATAAACTGATTTCATCGGTATATTACGATAATTCACATAGATCTACACTTTCATTTCGAACTTTTGAATTTACGAAACATTCATTGAGCTGAAAAATTATTGCGCATTCAAACGCTAATGGTGAGTGATGCTCCAATCCATGTTTTATTATTTCTACGAAATGGAAGAATTTTACCCATATCTGATTAGATATTGTTAACGTATACGAGGCTTCAACTTAGTCACTGAGGGCGGCACACATGTCAGTTTTTATTTATATCTATAAAAGTTTCCACGAAAAAGAAGCATTTTACCCATATCTGTTTAGTTACTGTCCACGTATACTTGGCTTTAATTTAGTCACCGAGGTTGGTACACATGTCAGTTTTATTGATAGCACTAAAAGTTTGTTCCCAGTAAAAACATTTGCTCGTAATGTGAATTTTGAGATTATTGCAAACGACCTATGCAGTTTAAAAAGTACCGACCTGAACACGGCAGTCATTTATTTTCAGGCCATGAGTATTGTGATCGTTACTTTGTATACATGCGTTCACCTTTTCACACCAAGTGCATGTCATAGTCGGTGTCAATTCTCTTTGGCATGTGTCACTTGTATTGTATTGCGAACAGATTTCTATGAAAAGAATAAGGTGAATTCATTTGAAGTTGTAGAACAAAAGAATAGAAAAATACAAAACCTGTAGCTATAACTAAACGATGTGATGGTGATTTCTGGGTTAAGTGACTATTCCATTCGTTGGAAAATGGTCAACACGGTGCATAATGCAAAACTCAGTACACCTTCAATTTCACTTCTATTTCACGACTGCATGTTTGAATTGAATGAAACTCTTTTGACTGTAAAGAATAAGTGACGAATTTTGACAAAGGGAGATTGATGGATTTTAATAACTGTTTGGATTCGGACATGTACACACTATGCTGTTACTGAGCTTATCATAGCGTATTGCATTGAACTTTGATGGTTATACACACTATCTTTCCATGAAATCATTTTTATGATTCAGATCAATGCATGTAAGGTCGGTTGTTCATAGACACGGAATTCACTTTGAATTATGTTGATTCAGTTAAACAATGAAGTAAAAGTGACATCGTTCTTTCAATCATCAATGACCATTTTCTTGAAAAGATTTTAGTGGAGTTACTATGATGAATGATAGGGATGCAGGTGGCCGCATTCTGGTCCATGTACTGTCAGTTATTTCACCAAACCAGTTGAATAATCACAATTCACTAATGAATAAACAAGGCTATCTGATCATTGAGTATCAGAATGATTCTTTTAGTAATGGAAAGGTTATTTCAATAGGCTGACACATGGCTTACTGAAAAGTGTTTGTAGATATTCTATGTTTATATTAGTCAGAACGAACACATTTGCATACAATGAAATTAGTTCTCAAGCTGACAATGAAAATTGTAATTTAGACACGTGACTTGTCTATCCCCTAAACTTATTGTATGTGCATGACAAAGCAGAGATTTCGTAAAACAGACAGTTGTTTTCAAGGTATTCGTAATCACATGGATTGTTTTCACAACTTCAATGCTTCAGAAAAGTTCTACATCACATATATCAAAAGAATAATGGACACTTTCTCGTCAATGCACAATCACTTGCTGACACTTAAGATTTTTCGAAACTGAAAGCATCCCATCTTTCTTTTTGTGACTTTGTGTTGAAGTAAATTTCATATAGTTGAACAGTTTAATGTAGTTGAAAAGGGCTACTTATTCCTTTTCAATATTCAACATCGAATAGACTTTCAGTTATAAATGGTAAGTGAAACGTCATATGACACAAATGCCTGGATATCATTAATGATCTGACTACAGTTGCACATGGAACTTTCAAGTAGAACGAACAAATGTGATGTATTTAAGGGCAAAAATAGTAAGTGCTGATTAAATAAAGTTTCACGTACTTCCGATGACTTCAAACTCCACCAACGTACCACTTCTGATCCATTTTTCAGGAACAGGTATCTCATAATTTGTGAAATCTTGTATGATAAATTGAAAAGGAAAAGACACTTAAAATTTTGACTTCTTTTTAGGGCATAAAAAGTTGTTTGCTCCATTTTAGAAGAGGTCAAATTAAGGAACTTGGGAATTTTTCATTACGTACACAGTGATTACTGTCCTCAAAAAACTGTGGTTCACACATGTCTGATTTCTGAAACTGACCGGAAACTTATAAATGAAATAGATACACTTCTGAGTTAATTCACGATAAAAATCAATTGGACGTTTGGAAAAGATGCGTTCAACTCGTTACATATTATTTCACAATGCAAATTACAAGGAGGAAACATTCAAATCTACAAGTCAAGGAACAATGATGACTTGTACTTCAATCTCAGACGCGAGTTTTATCTTATTCACGACTTGTCAGGTACTGAAAAACAGCACTATTCACTTTCTACTACATTCCATTATCCCCTAAGCCAATAAGTCCATATACTCGACTTGTGAAACGGTATAGAGGTCAATCATTTTTTGAACTGTTTATTGAATTTTCGAATTGATGTTGGAAACCTTAGTTGATTCCAATGTTATCTGGCATCCATTTTTAGGCAAAATGCTTGTGACTTAAAGTAACATCCAGATTATTCAACAGGGTGAATATATATCAATAAGAGACTGATCAGTTGCAGTACAATACACTTATGGGAGAACTGAAACAAACTACGCAAAATGACAATTATCTTCATTATTTAAATGACTCAACAGTGAATTCTAATCGGTCAATATATAACATTTGGCGAAACATCTGTTGAACCCTCTCACAATCCTCTCGAAACTCAGCTTCATCCTTCAACAACATATGTTTATTTCTGTGAAGCAAGACGATTGAACATTTCATAAAGAAAGTGTCACTTCCAACTAGCCCTATCTTATTTTTGCCTCATACAAAACACACTTCCTCTTACATTGAATGATGAGATGACCAAGGACTGCAAGTGTGACCGTCTTACTGTGAGTAACTGAATAAATGAGTGCATATATTTGTCTGCTTCATATCGTTATTCATATATCTCTATCTGGTTGAGTCTAGCGGTAATCATAAATGTGAACATATCGCAAATAGCCCTCCAAACGTTTGCGATAATGATATTCATACAGGTTGGTCGTTTTACTCGAGAAATCTGATTAAGTGAGCGTCCACAAATGTGAATTTTAAGTTCACTTTCGATGGAATTTAGGACGTAATGCTTAAATAGCACAATTACGACCTCGCTTCAAAAACTCCAATCATTTCGGTGGTGTTATCAAATATGATAGTTGATGGATTGAAGACATATATACTTGAATTTCAATTCAGTTAATAATAGGAATCCTCTGAATAAAAGACCTTATCATAAATATCAAACGCTTTTAGAATTGGTCGACACTATCATTCAGCAGGAAATGTGAACATTAAATTGACGTTGAATACTTAGTATTCAAAAATATATGAACAAGGTGTTCACAAAAATCATTCCACTTTCATTTCGCACAATTATTCACAACACTTCAATGACATTACCATCAACTGATTTTACATAAAAAACAACCGCTGTTAAAAAACTCAATTAGATCACTCTGATAAAATACATGGATTTCCTTTATTGACATGCTCGTGGCCGGGTACAAGTAAAAAGTAATGAAAAACTAACAGGTGATTTATGATTCACGTCACCGTACATCATAGTGCTAACGAGATTTGCTGAAATATTTCTTACCTTTTTGACATTCTATTCTTCCATTGAGTTTCGATATAGGCTGGCTTTCCTCGATTTTCGTGGGAATTTGAAAAAGAGATTGTTTGATGTCTGAACCAAGATCTGTTACCACAAAATATGGAGTCGAATAGTTGATGGGGAAATGTGTCATCATTAAGATCATCCTATTCAAAGACAACTAATCACACCGACACTGGGCATACTGATATTCTCAGTTTACTTTCCATGAATGTTCCATCCAATCTGTATAGATAATTTTGTCAACTTCGGTCAACTTTTATGAACTATCTCTCCATCATGATATGTGGCGACAACTTGTGAGATGAATCTCACCGTCTGTTGAAATGAAATATGATTGTGAATATTGGAAACGATGTTTTACTCAGTATGTGCCATAGTGAACATTCTGAACAGCCGAATTTCACCACATGAAATAAAGCTCAACAGAATATGACTCTTTCCGTATAGTACTCAAAAATTCACAGCCAGTTACTATTTGGCACGAGCACATCCTTATTTCTTCTGATAGAACTTCACTTTTGATTATTCACTGTTTTTAACACATGCTCGAATGTTTAGTCTTTATTTGACTAATAATAATGTCAACTAGTCTGTTTGCACAATAAACGATGCACACCCCAGTCTATCGTGTTCAAAGTAACTAGATACATTCTATAGTATTGGTTAATATGAAATAGTGAAACGATGTGATGTATTTGAATTGAAATTACATTTTCATTAAAATTGTGCAACTTACGTTATCATAATAGAAAGATATTTTGCTATATGGGTGTGTTAGGCTAGGCATCTTGGCTGTGACTTCTGAAATAAGAAGACTATCGATACTTAGAATTTAAGATATAAACGATAAACAAGTTATTGTTAGATGTAACAGTGTGAAAATATTTCATTGAATATCAACTATGTTATCTGAAATGTTTTCTTAAGATGGATTGGAAATCAATACATTGAAGTGAACATCATTGAAAAGAGATGACCATGAATACTTTCTAACAAATGTCAAATGCCTAGATTCCGAAGTTGTATTAATATTGAATTATTATCGAAACAATAAATCGTCTACTTTACCATCAGGGATCTGGTAGTCGGAGGTGTATTAACTCTTGCGCAATATCTTAAATAATTCCATTTGAAACTATGGACACTCAGTACGCATGACATAATCTTTAGAGTGTTTGTCTACACATTAGACTTTAGAAATAAATTGGTGTTCTATATATAAGATTTCTATCGGTTGACTGATTCCGACTACAGCGTCTATTTGTTGTAAATGAGAAACGACTAGCTTTAGATAACGATTTCTCAGTTTGAAACGTTAATATTTACGAATGACTGTGAGATGAATGGATGTTCATTTCAACTTTTCTCCAAGTCCTTTCGGATGTACCCAATTATTGAGTGGATTTCACATTTCATTCTACCCTAATTTGACAGAATAGTAGCTCCTTTACTCTTTCGTTAGTATTTTGGAAGGTTGGGTTTATACAAAATGAACGGGCAAAGTTTGAGCAATCACATTTAATGAAGGTGTAAATGTAAAGATTTTACGCGTGTAATCAGAAGATCGTTCAATGTTTACTTACCTGAACCATTAACTTTTATGTGAAAAATGATCTGAATAATGATTATCTATCTCTTTTGATGAATATACGTTTTAACACGAACTGCCGCCTTCTTATTAAAGTTGTCGTCTCCATTTTGAGGTTTAAATGAACCGAAGTAGTTTGTGGTGTGGTCTACTTATACCAATATAAGTAGTATATGGTGCGGGTCAGACATAGAATGTATTTTAGCAGAAGACCGATGAGGAAGGAACTGAAATGAAGCGCAATCGTCTCGAAAATGCATGAGCAATGGAATAAGAGAAGAAACAGTGAAGATTGAAGCAATTGGTTGTTAATTTTGCAAATTGACTGTTCATTGTTTGGTAATTAGAATTTACTGAGATAGTCTGTAATCTTTGCTTAAATACATTCGATTGTCCCCAACTAGTGTTTTGTTCACTACATTTGGTGTCGCTGCCAACCAGGAGGAGGAAGGGTGTTGTTCTGCGGACGCCGCTGTGGGTCTGGAGTGGAGGTGCTAGTTGGGGCAGTCTGTTGAGGAGAGGTGGCGTCGAGTGGAGTGTTCTGACGGAGCGGCGTTTGTTGTAGCGGGTGCTGTCGACGGAGAGAAGCAGTGGGACGTGAGGTTGCTGGGCGGACATCGGATGTAGATGGCTCAGCAGGCCGGTGGAGTACGGGTGTTGAACGTCCCAGGTGCCGGGTGGATGCGGATGTTGATGCCCCGGCAGGTCGACGGAGCTATGGAGGTCAGCGCGCCGCAGAGTCGACATTCTGACGGAGAGTATGGCACAGACTGCAGTGAAAGAAGATAGTGTCGTGGCGAGCAGAACCACCGTTTGGTCGAATGCTTTAAAGGGGAGACGAGTGTGGTGTGGTCTACTTATACCAATATAAGTAGTATATGGTGTGGGTCAGACATAGAATGTATTTTAGCAGAAGACCGATGAGGAAAGAACTGAAATGAAGCGCAATCGTCTCGAAAATGCATGAGCAATGGAATAAGAGAAGAAACAGTGAAGATTGAAGCAATTGGTTGTTAATTTTGCAAATTGACTGTTCATTGTTTGGTAATTAGAATTTACTGAGATAGTCTGTAATCTTTGCTTAAATACATTCGATTGTCCCCAGTTGTGTTCTGTCCACTACAGTTTTATGCTAAATCATCTCTCATGTGAAAGTTTCAAGGAATATTATCAATTCAACAATATGATGAACATTTCGACATAAACACCTGTGAAGATCATTTTACTTCTTTAAAATTTGTTCTAAAAGTTTCTAACTGAGATTCTGTTATTCATCAATTCTGATATCTAAACAAAATAAATATATGTCACCTAGATGTTCTAAGTGTTCTCGTATAAGTAAATTGTCTGGATTCATTATTTCTATTCGATAAAAGTGTATATTTTCAAGTAGATCTCTGTTTAATTTAACAGTTTTCAATTTACAGCATTCAACACTTGCTGTGATACAAACACGTTCTGTTGCAAAAATCACACAAGCGATATAATCACTGTGTATTGGTTTACTGTCATGTAATAATTAAGTGAAACACTGAAGCATTTACACAAAATAAGTGTGAGAAAAGGGAACAAAACAAAGAGAATGACTACATAATATAAGAACTCACTTTCTTTTTCAAAATCTTCTTTTCAGTTTTCATATAGTCTTTTTTGTAATTTATAAAATCTCCGTAGCCACTGCTAACTACACGTAAACGATCAATTTGATGAAAACATACAACATCATTGATAAATTTGCAGTGAATGATCAAACGATGAGTTGTATATAAATTCACTTATTATTGTTTGTTTGAATCTTTCCATTGATGTTTAGGACTACAAATGGTCAGTCTCTAATTTGCATATGTGCATACTGTGCGTATTTCTGCCTCGATATACCCTTATTTCAGAAGCATTGTAAGCAAAGATGAATAGTGTCTAGCAGTGGAATCCAGTTTGACCTGCATTTAGTCCTATATGGGACTTGTCAGCAGGTTGAACCCGCATCTCAGAATTAATGTACACATACACCGATTACAGACTGATCAACTGCAGTCCTAAACATTAATGAGAAAATTCAAACAAACAATACCAAGTGGATTTAGACCTTGCCCCATTGCACAAGCAAGTAGCTAGCAAGTAGCTAGCAAGACTCAGTAGCTGAGTAGATAACACAAAGACGTTGGAAGCGAAAGGTACTGTGTTCAAGCTCCAGAGTGAACATCAACACTGAGATGCAAGTTCGTCCAGATGACGAGTCTCAAATAGGACGAAACGCGCGACAAACTGTATTCCATTGTTAGCCACCATCCATGATTGCTTACAATGAAGTGCTACAAGGAGTCAAACCATTAACAATTCGAACAATAAGAAATTATTCACAGACGTTTGCATGTCACAAGGAACATAAAACTGATTCACCGAATAAAATGGAATCAACGTTCATTGATGAACGGAAATTTGACCAAGGAAACTTAATAATCATTTTACTTCAAAAAGGTTATTGACTTACGATTTGTGAAAACTTCAATTTCGTAGACTTTCATATCGAAATATGTTAACGGGAATCGAGGAAAGAAAGGCTAAAAAGATGCAAACATGTAGATATGTACCTCTATTTGAAAAATGTATTCAACTTACGTATTCACAATCAATTGCTTTAAAACTGTGATTCAAAGCTGGACGAGACTGATTATGATGAATCCTCATTGAATAATTATAATAAAGAAACTGGAGTATGTATATTAGAATTTAACTGATTACTTACATATCGATATGTATCATTCTGAGAAATGACTTTCTCATACTGGTGCAAATCAGGATCATTACGAATGTCGTTGCAGTAGAAACGCTTGTAAGGCCAAACGATGATCAGAAAAATTGTTATCCATTGACTCGACGAAAAGTTATACCTAAAATGATCCAGATGAACAAATCAACAGTATCTCATTGAATAGAACTTAAACTTCAATTTGTTTATTCATTGAACACTTACCTCATCTTCTCGTGTAAAGTTATAAATTAAATTTTGATAGAAATGGTCGGATTTATATAGACTTTTGAAGTGTTTGTTCGTTTCCTTGTGAATCGATGATTCAAAGTGATCATTAGAAAGACTGAATTTACTAAAATCACATGTTCATTGTGAGCCAATCATGGAGGTATATGACATCATCGTTCTCTAGTATTCTTTTGGCTGTTGAGAACATTGTTGGTTGAAATTTCTAAACCCTGTTTATAAAACGTTTTTTGAATGTGATTGCCAATATTTTACAAAAGTTGGTTGGTTAAATTGTAGTGCCAAATGTGTGCTTATATGTTCACGAACAAACAGTTTGTTGTCTGTAATAATCTAATGATTGACCGTCAACAATGAATTGTTTGGATTTGATTAGTTAAAATCAAAGTAAAACAAACTGTCTGGATTGCATTTTATTACAATAAGCACATTTTGTCAAACGATTACACTGTAGTTTATTATAGAATTGTAACTTTTGAACCAAGCCACATCCGTTTTTTTGTATACCATGTTATAACACTAACTATTGATAGATGTCTAGATGGAACGGGATAATGATTTTCTTATTGATTACATAGAAATATAACTGACTGTGTTCAGTTCCGTAGATTGAGTTATCCAAATATTGTTTTCAGAGAAATACAATACATTCCCTCAAAAGTGAACCGTTGAAAATTGGGAAGGATTTCCAAAACCAGACACAGATTCGAAATTACAACAGGGACTATTGTATCTGGAAACTCAAACGATTGTTAAACATAAGTAGAGGACTGATTTCTATTTCTGTGTTATAAAGAATGATTTCCACACATCATTCAAACTTGTATTCATTGTCATCTGTGTTCAAACATACGAGAAAATCGCTGTGATAAGGTAATGTGAAGTGTATACTTAACTCACACTAAACATCGGATACTGATGTATGAATAAAAGTCCGTATTTCCGTAACTCAATAATAATTTCAGCCAAATCAGTCAAGAATATTTGTGTTTGCATTATATTTTAAAAACGTTTACCTCCTGACACCTTAGAGTTGTATTGTTTGACTTAAGAATGATGTCGATACTAATCAAAATTATAGTTGAAAGCGTGAGTCAACTATAATAAATACTAAATCTCCACAAAACCCCTTCTATAACTAATCAAAATGTTGTTTCATCGGGGATCACGATCTATTGTCGAAAAACTTTTTTTTGTCTAACTTTGTTAATTTATCAATATCAAAATTGCTTTCAATGGTACGTTGTTCATTCTATGTCGTTGACCAAAATCTTATTGACAGAGGAAAACTTACCTGTGTATGTAATGGTGTAGATCAGTTAATAAGTTCTGGAATAGTATGATTCAGATTATAAAGTATTCAGTGGAGTGTCTCCTTATACCCTTCTGTGAATATTACATATTGTTATTTGTAAATGTGTTGTAAGTATGAAGTATGTTTTACAACCTAATGAGGCTTCATGCATTAAGGATATACGACATCAGTTGTTAGATTTTGTCAGTTTTGGTATATAACCTCGTATACTCTACTCTTCTTCCAAATCCTTTGACAAGGTTTTAAAAAAACTTTGCTGTATTGTGAGAAGTACAGAAAGCAGTTAGCAAGGTGTGTGATGAATCTTTTGAAATCATTGGTAAAATGACAATAAATAGACTTGTAATGTTATACCCAAACCTGACAGGTGTTTTCCTAATAATAACCATCAATTTCGTTCACATATGTTTCCCTGTATATCTTCCGGTTTCGAGTGCTCAATGTGGGGAAAGTAATTCGATCTATTCTTTATCCTGAAGAGTCAGACGCATATGCGCTGATGACACAATTGATGATGATAATGAGCTGAATATAATTGAACAAACTCTCCTGGAAACAAGCTACCGAACCATCTCAATTAATAAATGTAATCTGAAATGAGGATGTCAAGTTGAATGACATATCACACGTAATAGGAATGCTTGACTACAGAATATTGATTTCAAGGGAGATATGTCGTCGTCAAAATTAGAGAACAGACTATCTAGATCCTTGAAATACACACTATATTTTGCTGTATTCTGAGCTTTTTTCTCCAGCAAGAAACTAATTAAGGATAGTTTCAAGAATCAAATGACGCTTGGTAACACATAAATATTCATCGGCCAGAATATGCACTGAAGGCAGAACTTATGAAAGGCTATATATGTTCGTTCTGTTGCCTGTTTGTATTTCAGCCTCACTATTTCGATTAACTGGATACGTATACTTTCATATCTATATAATTAGACTACGCTGAAATTTCAACAGAACATTAGTATATTTCAAGTGATTAAGAAGATAACTCTGTTCAAACGGAACATGTTATTCTCGTTGAACAGTATTTGTTTAGCCAGAAAACAACGCTTGCTTCATTCGTCCTCTCAAAACTGCCCACATTGAGTACAGTTACTTGACGATTAGGTCACCAATATGCATTCGAATATCACGCATAATCATCACAACTACTATTTGGCTTCTTTCAATCTAATGTATGTTGTTACATAAGAAATATTTTTCTAAAAGTAACAATAATTATAAGAATAGTATCTATTAAGTGATAGTGTGATTTGTCTAGTCTGTGTAACGAAAAATCAAAGAAAACTAGATTATTAACTTCGTCTCCTTCTACCTTCGATATCTAGTCTAATAGACCTTATATAATTATAATAAAATGTTCGTACCAACTATATGTGTGATCCGATTGTTCGAAATGTATTACCTCAATGATTATTTCCATAAGTTATTATCATTAATGAAATACACTGTCTGTATTAAGTTTAAAAATGCATTTCACTGTTTCAGTTCCGAGCACCTGTATTGGAAGCAACTGTGTCATGGTTGAGTGAGTACATTTGTGTAATACGATAGCATTTATTGCGGTGACTTTAATGTCGCCCGTTGTTTCGGCCGCTTTATGTTCAATCAAGTTCATATTCAATAACTATGGCTTCTCTGTATCAATGGTAAAATAAATGTGATTGTTTGGTCGTGCTGGTAATTATGCTCAATACCACTGGTATCAAAATCTAAACGCCACCTCCGTCGTTTATTCTCCTGCTTTATTTGCCACGGCCTGCGATTAAAATTATAATGTTATCAGAGCATCCTATTAGGCATTCTACACTACGTTTGAGTTTCGGTCGCATGGTTATTGAATCATACCGTCGGATTCGATCTTTTTCATCACGCTGTTGGTGCCACCATGTACAGAAGAACCTTATTTTATCAAGGGAACTAATTTTTGATCGTTGCTCAAGAAGGAGCTTATAAGTAACACTCATTTCAAAACAATTGTCATCATTTCGTTACTTAAAATGCCACTTTATTACTTAACTTATGCTGTAATCATAAACTGAAACTTCGGTTTTTAGTGTTCTTTTTATTATATCATTAATAACTGTATATCATTATACCTTGAGATAACTTTTTTACTACGCTCTACTGGAAATATTAGAGGACACATAATTGTTGGAAACCACCTGACAAAAAAGTATGAAATTTTGGACGACGTTTGGAATTGCAGTTAGAAAAATCGGAATAATACGGAAGTTTCATGAGAGGTTTCTATAGTGAGCTCATCAAAATTTGTGTGAATTTATATTATGTGAGGAAATAGTACTACTTTCAATCAATCTAGGACTTCAACAAAATACAAACAAGGACTGGAATCTGAAGTTTGGATTATGAAATTCAATTGTATCTTTATGATTGTTTTAAAGTTTGTTGTACAGAATGTGTGTTTGTTACTCAACACTCCTGTCATACGTTGATTGTCTATCTATGTATTTAGAATGTTTTATGGGTTGGTATAAGATTCCGTCAAGTCTTCTCAATTGTTTAGCATTCCGATTTTTATTTTATTCATCTATATGAAATTGGGAATTATCCAAAGAGAACTATTAACAGGGGAAGCATTAGAAACAATATTAGAAGTAGCTATCTGAAGTTCAGAATCATCTACAGAATCAGGGTTAGTTAGAGAATGGTCGTAAACAAATCGGAATTACCTATATCATTATTCTTCACTTAATCTTTACGTTTGCTATGGGGTAAATGGTCACTTTGATCGAAAACGTTTGCCATCCGAATACCCATTCATTGATTTTTAATCCGTGTAAATGGTCAGTAGTAATTTTCTACATAAAAATGCACTTCTGATAATGTATTGTTTACTGGGTTAGTTGAAAGTACGCCGGATTTAATGGGTTTAGCCTGGCTGTTATGAGTTTTTGAATTTTCTTCATTGCAATATTGAATTCAGAAATCGGCGATTCACCATTCCAGCTCCTTAAGGATGTTTGTATCCACTGATGTGCTATCACTCCTTAAAGTTTGAACGGAATTATCTGCTAAACTGTCAGATTGAGAATGTTGTGGATCTGTAAATGGGTTACACCATACAGTATCAGAAAAACTCCTCCAATGTAATCGACTGTAGTGGAGTGCTTCATTAATCGATCGTCTCCATAACCGTTATTATATCAATCTGAACGATGTATAATATCAGAAGACAAAGGGAAACAGCAACTACATTTTTATTGATAAATAACATGGGCTAGAAGGCAGTGAGCACATTAGCAAATGTAAGTAAGCGAAGGAAAGATGACGCATAGTGGAGAAGGCTGGGAAGCCAACTCGATTTAAGCAAGTGTTAATCAATATTTATAATCAGACAAAAATGAATGACAGACATATAATGAATAAGATACGAAATGTGCATACACATACGCTCATATAAAATAGTAGTCAAGGTCAATAAGCGAATAATTAACAAGATCAAAATATGACTCATAACGTTATAGGTGAATTGGCTTGTCCAGAAATTAGAATAAACTATGTAGGTGTAATATAGTACACGACGTTACACTACTCCCCACACGACTCCACTATGCGTTACTAATATACTTTATGATGCTTCACGACGAAATATCTTTTTCATCGCTCTTTGAGTAATGTCAGCTCGGACTGTTTGTAAACTCCACATTTTGCCATCATAAATATGAGTCTATAACAACTGAAGGATAATATGAGTTGAAAACTGGACCACAGCAACTCTCATAAATGCGTTGACATGATTCATAAAATGCAGTTCACAGATTTAAAGTACGATTAACAAGGTAGTGTTCTTTCCACATGTACTAATAAATGGACACATAACAATATCAAAAAATCCGAAGTTTTAACATGATTGATAAAGTGTCCATCATGTAATACCTTGGAAAACATAATTGAGAACTTGGAGTCATTAAGAGAAGGAAACGTTTCCATGAAAACTCGGAGGAATTTCGAAGCGTGGATTAGACAAATCAACTAAATCCACAGAGAAATAAGAACCTGGAATATGGCAGATGAACGAATGAGTCCTCCACTACAGGAAAATTCTGACACACGATACTTTGGGGATGTATGGTATGAGGACGGCCCCCGAGTTAACTCAAAGAAGCTCTAAGAAACTCAAATAGTAACGGAACCATTCCGTGCAATCATCTTTTGTAATGGCATGACGAAATCTCGATGCGTAGCCTCTCGATTGAACAAATGCTAAGAACCACTGCATATGGATTGGATGAACCTAATCATGATTTTGTTTTTTTTTTACTAAAAACTATAAATAACTGACAGTTTCGTACCATATTTTGCACTATTTGGAATAAGATTTTGCTGTTTGAATGAATCAGTTACTCCTTTGAAATGATGACTGTTTGGATTATGAATTCCAAAGATGGTACATTAGTTCACGCTCATATAATACTTCTTCATTAAATTGCGTTATTGTTGTGATTACCGGTTTATACTACAATTCAAATAATTCAAATAATCATATTGGCGTAGTGATGGAGACTGTGATTTAACGGTTGGATATATATTCACATTTTAATGCTTTCGAGGATTACACGGAGAGGTTCGAAATCTAGGCTTTGACCAAGGAAGATGATGAGGATTTTAATATGGTAACCCATTTAATAATAATAATATATTTCTGCAATAGCAGGTACACGCCATTTTTACAGGCATGATCTACAATTTACAACATATACTGGTTTACAGTATGCATCCCAAGTATTACATTACTTTCATTCATCGGAAAAAAAGCTTACAGTCTAATAAAAATGTTGGCACTTCTAGGCAAACCGATTTTACCCCCCTATGCAACTCCCAAACAACTACTGTTGGACCATGTGAAGCATACAAATTTCAAATGTGGTATGGGGGAAAATTTATTGAAATGATTCGCCTGGATATCAGGAATTCCACTACTTTACCACATCGTCTCAGTACAATACGCAATCATGGTTATTCAGATAACAATTTATTGAGTTGTGAAACAGTCCATGAAGATGAGCACAAGTTTGGTGAGTGCTTGTTCTGTGACAAGTCTCACCCATATAATTCATGTCTTTTTTGTAATTCTAAATGCTTTAAATATGGTAAAACTGAACACATTCAGTCAGTTTGTAATACCATGCTTCATTTCCCTGAAACTAATGCTTAGGTGGATGTTTCTAATGATCACTTATTTTTATCCAACGTCACATAACAGTCCAGAATTGAATGAAACCCAGAATCATTGTGAGACAAAAGTTTCCAATCAACCAACTTCATATCAGATTTCTCATGTTATTGTACCAGATATTGTTTGGTATAATGAATCACATATATTTGATGTTTCTGATATTTTTATAATAATTTTTATGCAAGTCAAGGTCACATGATGGAATACCTCAAATTATATATCAGTGTGTATCTCCCACATACAGTAATTGTAGCGTGAGATTTGAGAAGATAATGCAAATTAGGAACGTCATATTGGTTATAACATTGCGACATAAGGACGTAAGGACGTAACGGGTAAGATAGTATTGGAAGGTCTATGATGCGAATTCTTAATATCAGTGGTTTCACTCCACAACTGACATGATGATTGTATACAATTCCAGAAATCAGTCGAGTCTGTTCCGAATAATTCGAATACTTACGAGTTTATTCTAGATAATACAGAGTCTACATTTAATACACTGTCGGACAGATGCAAGATGAACCTGAGAAGAAGGCATACAATCGATTACAGACACTTACACTCCAATTTGAGCTGTGGAGGATGTGACGCATAAATGAACCAATGACTCCTTCGTATTGATGACATTTTGATTTTGGATTCCAAATACAGTATATTCGTTGGTGCTCATATAATGTGATGTTGTCTACTTATATCCATATAAGTAGTATATGGTGTGGGTCAGACATAGAATGTATTTTAGCAGAAGACCGATGAGGAAGGAACTGAAATGAAGCGCAATCGTCTGGAAAATGCATGAGCAATGGAATTAGAGAAGAAACAGTGAAGATTGAAACAATTGGTTGTTAATTTGCAAATTGACTGTTCATTGTTTGGTAATCAGAATTTGTTGAGATAGTCTGTAATCTTTGCTTAAATACATTCGATTGTCCCCAAGTCGTGTTCTGTTCACTACAATAATACTTTTTGATTAAAATGCTTTTGTTCTTGGATTACTAGTATATACTACAATTCAAATATTTCAAATCATCACAGATTTCTTCCCATTAGTCTTTTGTACTTTACTTGAGACTTGGAGTATTTAAGCGTTCGAGTACTCAAATAGTACGTGGTATATTAAGAATCTGAAATATAGATATGACAGAGATCATGTGAATTCTATGTTGTTATAAAAAACTGAAATGTGAGACTTTATGAAGATACGTCTACGCGCGAGACTTATAATTCCTGGATTTGAATCTCATGAGGCGGAATCGTGGATGCACACTGCTAAGGAGTCCCACAACACTACGAAACGGCCTTTGAGTGCTTACAGGTTTTTTATGGTGGTCTAGTCTCCGAAAAAACCCCTTCTGATGTTCAATAATAATCTAACAATCAAGTAAACATATGAAGAACTTATGTAGCGTGAAGCGGCACTTCAATCATCTCAAGGCAATATTCATTACAGGCGTTAATAAAACACGAAATGACAAACACTGAATAAAGTATTAAGTATACAGATAAACAAGAGTACACATAAGGTGTATGGGTATAGAATTACAAAGATATAAATATGTGAAGTATATTCATGGAAGGTCCAAATTGCTCATGTGGAGAATAGTTACTAAGTTGATAATAATAATATATCAATGGTCATATACCAAATGAATTATGAAATTCTGTTCAAAAGATAGAATAAATCATAAAGCTATGTAATAACAGATAAGTTACAACAAATTCATTAAACACATGCAATATAATTTACTAAAACAGATTACACTACTTATTATTAAATAAGTAGTCAACAATAATAAACAAAATAAACTAGTTATGATGATTGAGAATTCAAACGAGAGATTTTACGGGCCAGTATGCATAATCTAATGATATAATCATATGATATACACTCCACACTCACACACACACAAAAAAAGTAATATTTATGTTAGAATATATATTCATTGAGTTATATCTCTTTTCGTTTGCATTAGCTGACTCAAAAAATCTCTTCGTTTAGAATTTTAACTAATTTCATTGGATCATACTACTAAAATTTATTGAATTTAAGAGAAAATGTATTTCAGTAAAAATGATGTCATATTTCTGAAGTTCAAATAGATCTATGGATATTGTTGTATCCTAGTGAGGACATAAGTAGGGGGAATTTCCGGGACCTATTAATGAACGATTATTCTATATGTATCCATGTGGTTTAACTAATGAGTAATTAGATTGTGTATATCTATATTTATCTATTTATAAGATTCATTTTGATTTCTAAATTATATTCAGCTTATTGATTGTTGTCTCTCACGTTCATAGCCACATTTGACATGATCTTGTAAAAATATTATTTCCTATTTTATAGTGTGATGCAGTTTGTCTATCTGGTATATAAGCCAAGTGTGTTTGAAATACATGATTCGCATAACAGAAAGTACAATTGATGTTTCTGGGGTCAATTGGATAAGCTAAGCGGACAAAGGACCAATAAAAACGCTAGATTACACATGCTGATCAAACGTCATTTATTGTCACAATGTTAAGTTTTGGCAAGTCTTATTTCGATTGATGGATAATTCACATAATTAAAAGCCGGACATAAAATCATAATAAAAATAACTACAAAACTATTTAACTACTCATTTCAGGATCAACACAAACTATGAAAATTCAGAACCCGTCAATAATACTATAATGATATTGATCAATATTCAATGATCAATTAAGTCTGTATAATTCAGTCATAGAGAATATCAGGCTTACATTAAATTTACAGTTATATAATATACCCTTGTGGGCCAGGGTAATTTACATTGATTTTCAAGAGTACCAGACACCATTCAGACTTGCAAGTGACATTCCAAATAGTACAGCTCAATACTGCCCCACAAGGGAACCAG
The DNA here is from genome assembly GCA_944470415.2 of Schistosoma rodhaini. Taxonomy (NCBI): domain Eukaryota; kingdom Metazoa; phylum Platyhelminthes; class Trematoda; order Strigeidida; family Schistosomatidae; genus Schistosoma; species Schistosoma rodhaini. Next base: position 1,444,446 of record OX104040.1, read on the forward strand.
ACACTATATGGGCTTCAAAGCTACAATCTGAATAGTACAGCTTAATCTTGTGACACAACCACACAGTTATCAAGCACCCTGGTAGACTAATTAGATTAAATAACTTAGTGTAAACATCATAGATGATGTAGTTGAGTGAAATAGATCGGGTATTAATTTCGGAAAAAAATTAAAGGTGACAATTAACAGAAAAAATTATTTTGATGTTGGTTTGTTCTCTGAGCTGGGTGGTTTGGTCGTGGAGCTTTCATCGTCCTTCTGAACGACATCATCAGCACAAACTTCGGGTAGAAGTGAAGTGTTTGAATTTCTCCACATGTGATTCACTGCTTGTCCTCTGCACCTCGATGTTGATTGGTTCTTATTGACTTTATATCTGTCATTGTTTATTTCTTTGTTTTGGTTGTATCTTCTATTGATTTGATTTTTGTTCCCATCTTCCTGCATAATTTTCTTGATTGGTTGATAGATCAAAACAAATTCACTATTCTACATACATATACAAACTTACTTACATACAAATAGACAATTGAAATGATCCTCATAGATCTACTATACAAGAAGAAAGTGTTGATTTCATGAATACATTCATCACACCCCAAAATGTCAATATAGTAATGGTGGTAGTTATTAGTGATGAATAGAAAGATCATATTAAGAAATTTGATATGAACTACTTGTTGAATGATTGAAGGATTTCTGTAATATGATACTTATGATAACAAGTTTGATAGGGTTTCAAATATCCGTTGTCATTTTATGAATGTTCCATTCTCTTTGTTCTCATACACAATAGTCTTAAGATATTGTGTGGTGTGAACTACTTATATCCACATAAGTAGTATATAACGATAGTCGGGCATTGAATGTATTTCAACAAAAGATTGATAAGGAAAGAATGGGAACCGGACACAGTTGGTATGAGAATGCATGGAATGGTCAAGATTGTGACAATTGATTGATAGCTTGCAAATTCACTGTTTACTTTATGGTTATCAGATTTTACTGAGATAGTACCTGTTTGTCTTCTCGTTCACTACAATTGTATTAATGATAGGAGTCTGTAAATGGGAATAAACTATCCTGCACATAACTAAGAGTCCCATATTCGATTCCCAGTTATAAGGTTACAGGTATGCATTGCTATGCAGTGTGTTATATGAAGACAAATCGATCGTGAGATGCTATCGGGTTTCAAACATTTGTTCATTTGTTCATTTCACTAAGTCACTTTTTTGTTATTTACATAATCGATGGGTCTCATTAATCCCTAGGCCTTCTTTTTAACCATACAGTAAGAATAATGGAAAGCTGATATTGTCATTTGTAAATGAAAATTAAATATTCAAACTCACTTGGTATGATTTGTTTGAATCTTCTCATTGATCATTTCAAAAGTTTTGAAATAAACACATCGGTCACATCTAGCAAGTTTTTTTTGTAGCAAATGTCTTGAAACAACAGAAAGCTCTTACTATTCACAGAAAGAAAACTGAATTGCATAGGTACAAAAGAATTGATCAATATTAAGCCAATATTGAAAAACCGGGAAGCACTGAACAGCCGTTTGATCTTAGTATGGGACTCCTCAGCCTATGCTCATTCAGGATTCCGCATTTTTTAACTGGAGCTCAGGACCTTCGGTCTCACTTGAGGACGTTTAACCTTTAGATGTGCACTGCTAAGAAGTCCCATAGCAGATTTTCCATGGTTGTCTAACAATGAATTTTTTTTCTGGTTAGCGTTTTTTTAGCGAGTTAGTTTTTCTATGGGATGTGGTCGCTAACCCCATGGCCAATCCTCCTCCTTTGCCCGGTCGTGGGACCGTCAGTAACTCTAGAAGAGCTACAGGCGGAGTTCGGTCTAACATTGATCCATTCATTATAATAATCTAAACACAACAATCTCTACAACCCTATACTGTTATTTATCATTGTTTCCGATATCATTTCATTGGATTTAATCCTTCTATTAATCATAATTATTGTAACAAAAAACACTTTAATTATCTTACTCCATTTGTATTATAATCAATTGCTAACTTGTAAAATTTTGTAAGACTATTTATCCAACAGTATTATTATCTTCCTATCACATCTGTATGGAGAAGAAACCTGGAAAACTATGAAAGCCATCATCCAGAAGATACAGATGTTTATTAACACTTTTCTACGCAAAATAATTCAGATCTGTTGGCCAAATATTATCAAAAACAATCTACTGTTGGAAAGAACAAACCTGATTTCAGAAGAGGAATAAATTAGGAAGAAGCACTGGAAGTGGATAGAATACACATTGAGTAAGTCATCCAACTGCGTCACAAGACAAGCCCTCACATGAAATTTTGAAGGTCAGCTGAGGAGAGGAAGATCAAAGAACACATTACGCCAAAAAATGGAGACAGACATAAGGAGAATGAACAACAATTGGATAGAATTAGAAATGGAGGTCCAGTACAGAATGGTTTGGAGAATGCTGGGCGACGGCCTATACTTCTTCGGAAGTTGCGTAAGTAAGTAAGTAACTAAATGAAATGTCAATCAATCATCCCAAATTTTCATTGTTCTTTCGTTTGCACACACTAATCGTTGTTAGTTCTCATTCTATTTCCTTTTGATCCACTTAATTTTCAACCTCCAGATATTTCATTTTCCATTGATGTTACATACTACTTATATCTGTCAACATTAGTAGCATATATACAGTATTATAAGAACATAAATGATTTCATATCTGAATTTTATTCTGTATACAATGATATATGTACGTATATTCATACAATAAGAAAAGGAAATATATTTTTATCATTATGATTCATTATTTAAGCATAATATTTACAATATATGTCAATAAGAATATGAGTAGTATATGATGAGTTCTGTAAAAAAAAAAGTAATATACACTTTATGGTTGCATTCATAATAATAATAATAATAATGGGGGGGGAAAGTGAGAGTGAGTAAGTGGGTGGGTGGGTTGTAGTGAGAGTGAGTAAGTGAGAGACAGAATGGTATGGTAACCAAAAGAGTAAGTGGGAGTGAGTGAGCGAGTGAGTGAGAGTAAGTGAGAGACAGAATGGCATGGTAACAAAAAAAGTGAGTAGGTGGGTGAGTAAGTGAGGGTAAGAGAGAAATGGTATGGTAAGAAAAAGAGTTACTATAATATTACCCTGTTTTCATAAAAAAAGAAAAAAAAACAATATTGATTAAATCTTATAAATACTGAATAGAATGTTGGCGGTTTATTTGTTATTTATATGAATGTAACATAATTGGATAATCAGATGTTTACTCAAATATGAATAGACTAACAAGCGTCATTATGTAATCAAGAACGGGAGGGGGTATATTTTTGATGAATGTTCTAGTCATTTTAATAATTGAATTCATAAGTCAATGAAAGCAAAGATCATCATGGAATACCTGGAAGTACTAGATAGTTGTTTCTTCCTAGTATAAGACTCTTCAGTAGTGTTCATTTATAATCCTACCTCCCGTAGGATTCGAACTTAAGATTGGATCGTAAATAAACATTGCTGAAAAGTCCAATACTAAGAAGAAACGACTGTTCAATGCTTCCACGATTTCCCATGATGGTTTAGTTTCAATGGACTCATGATTTCAACTATTAAATGATTATATAATCATTTATATTTCATTGATAATAAACATCCTATTCATAAATGATGGAAAATTTGTTTGTTTGAGTAAACATTATTGATTTTTATTGTTGTTTACCAATAGATAAATCCAAAAAAGATTAAAAGAAAAAAAATAGGATATCGATTTTTCTTTCTTTTTTTGTTTTTTTTGTTTGTAAATGTGATTAGAGCCAAAAAGTGAAAATCAAAAACAAAAAAATGTTTTTTAAAAATAAAAAAACAACTCATATCCAAGCGTTTTAGAAAGGAAACATTTTTTTTACATCCTTAGCAACAAACAAAATAAGAAACCAGCATTTAATATTGGATATTATAATAAACATTGTTAAATAGGATTCATTATATTCAATGGATATATACTACTTATTTAGCTACTTATGCCTGTTACCCCCTTGTAGAGGAGTATAGGCCTTACACCAGTTTACTTCTTTCAACCATGTCCTGGGAATGGATATACATATGTATTACGTAACTATGATATAGTTTTATATGAATAGATTAAATAAATAACGAAATATGATAGTTTTTTAGTGTGATATATCAAAAAAGAAAATGAGGAAATGAATGTAACGCAGATTTTTAAATTAACCGCCGAATCAAATTTCAACGATTAAAACAAAAATGAGAAAAAAATATATATATAGAGAGAAGTATAATATAGATATGAATGTATGTTAAAGATTGTTTTATAATGAAGATCAATGGTAAGTGATTCATGTTTGTTTGTTTGTTTGTTTGCATTTGATCTTTACAGATGGTTATTGTTGTTGTTGTGAATGTGGTACTACTATTTGTCTATTATTCAACTGGATCATCAGCTAATAGCATAGCTTTAAGTTGACTATCTTCCATACAACCTTTCATAAATTCTTCACGTGTTAATACACCATCACCATTTTCATCCATTTTATCAAAAATTTCTTCAGCTCTAGCTTCTGGACTAATATCAACAGCTGTATTATCTGTACCAAGCATTGAATAAATAGCCTATAATCAAAAGGAAAATAAATGTATAATAGAAGGTAATAGAAAGCGATGACTATAGTTTGTTAGCGAGTACGACAGCTCACAAGCTACAAAGACATAAAGGGTATTTGAAATAGAGATGTGAATATGTGTATATACGAGTAAATATAGAGTAGGATTTACCGTCAAGTCGAATGACGGAACAAAAAGACAAACGCTATTCATACGATTCCAGTACATATATACATGGGGAAGAGAATGATTCACCGAACGAGATATGTGAGTAGCCTGTTATGTGATCAGGTGTACACCTCTATACAGATCAGATAGTGATCATAACAGTACAAAGAAATGGATGAATTGTCACCGTTCAAATAACACAGTCTGTTAAGTGAGTTAATTGAATGTCTTAACGAAAAGTAGCCGTAATCAAAGTTAATTATAGACATATATGCATCCTGTGTGGATTGCCTTGATATTGTATTAATTCACAAGCATTATAAGCAATGATGGATAGTGGCTAGCAATGAAGTCTAGTATGACGCGAGTTTCGTCCTATTTGGGACTTGTCATCTGGATGTATCTGCACCTGATTTAATGTTCTCTTTGGGTCTCGAACCAAGTAACGTTAGCTTCAAGCACTCAGTAACTAAGTGGATAACGCGATGGTGTTTGAAGCGAACAGTACTGAGTTTGAGTTGCAGAGTGAAAATCAACTCTGAGATGCAGGTACATCTAGCTGACGAGTCTCAAATAGAACGAGATTCCACTGCTACCCATTATCTATCTTTGTTTATAGCATTATCACTTAGCAAACTTATTATCTCTGTAATTTGATTACTAAAATTTGAATTTATCACTTTCGCGCTACAAGTCCAAGTTATCACCTTCGTTTTGTGTTTCCCTCCCGGAAGGACCTCGGACACCATTGATTTGTTTTTCCTTTTGGTATGCTATTTTTCAACGCTTTCCAAGGGCATCCTGGAATTAAATAAATTACGTATAATTTGTATGCCTTTTTTTCGTTCTTCCAGGCTTCTTCTTGGATTTTCTTAGATATATCTAATATTCTTTCTCTAGTTAACAGAGTTGAGGTGTAGAGAAACAGCTTAACTTGTCCTGTTCTTGCATTGATGTTTTTCGTTTTTTTTACCTTGTCCAAGGTGATATTATAATTCCTCGGATATACCATACTCTTATGACATCAGTGGAATATGAAGATGACTTAAAAGAAAGAGGTTAACCGGTTATTAAAATGTTCTACAGATGACTAATAATCCATCTTTTGTTTGAGCTTGTTTTAGCAATTATGTCGATATTTAACATCGATTCCATCGGTGTATTAAGAATTATTATTAATTGTATGTGAATGAAAAATGCAATTCCGCCTGTAGGTCTTCCACAGTTTCTGCCTGTCCTAACCCCGAATAAAAGAGGAGGTTTGGGCATGAGGGTCAGCAACTTCATCTCATAAGAATCAACCTTGCTACAATAACTCTAACCAGTAAATAAATGATATATATACTAGTATTTAAAGCCTATCAGCGTGGATATACGACTAAACTAAACCAAACTAAACCGCTAAGCTTATAACGAATATGCATATGTTTTAGTTAAGGTTCATTTATGGAAATATGGTTTGGAAATAGTATTGGAAATAAGAATTAAGAGTTAGGGTTACGTCACTCATCTAAAAATAACATCAGTTATTATGTAGGAATCTTGAAATCTATATCCTGGTCTTAATTTCTAAAACAATAGGTTCTTACTCTATTTTTTATTTTTTATAATTAGCTAAACAAGTTTAGATTTACAATGTTATTCAACTGTACAAATCACCTTTGTCTACTGAAAACATGCCCTACTGTTGCTGCTACCTTGACGTGGTGGTCGAGCTTGCCTATCGTGATGAACCAATCGAGCTATACTGGCTGGAATAATCGTTCCTCAAAGTTCTACCATGCCAGGAAGGTCGGTTGAACAGCGGTAAAACTATAAGCAGCAAACCCAAGGTATGAAGGCGATGTCCTACTGCTGACTGTACAGAGATATGAAGGCAGTAATGTGTTTCCTTCAAAGAACAAGCATAACAGCGATGCTGGCTTCCCATAAGGAGGGATGGAGTAAGAAAAGGTCGACCCTAAAAATGCACACCTCGCCTTATACCACGGATTTCCGTCTCAGGCGGTAAAGTCCCAACATGTACGGAGGCAACACAAAAATGACCCACAGAAAGGTGGAGTGTGACCGACACCAAACACTTATCCCTATGGCAGTGCAGTCACGCTCTCAGGTCATTAAGACCACTTATAATCTAATTTTCTTTTCAGGTACCTCTAGAAGAACTTTTCTACGATGTGGACAGCCGAGAAGTGATAACTGCCATCATACCTCTAACAGCCCTCAAGATCACTGACTGAAAACATAATTTAACAGAAGTAATAGATACCTTAGATCAAACAATAACTATTACGTTAGCCAAACACTGAAGCTGTTTATCAATACTTTGACGACCATAGTCTTTAATAAGGAACAATATATGTTGAATTTCACACCAAGATCAATAAAATTGCTATCACAATCCTAATTGGTCCAATGAGACAATTTGGTACTTTTTCTCCCCTTGACTTCCTCTAATCACTAAATATAAATCAATGGTGGAGAGGAGCACTTTGTAACTAATCTAGCAAAAGACAATATATATCTGACAGACTAAGAACTAAGTCATTTTGTTTTAGTTTTCGGTAATGACGACCCATATCATTTGAAATGTATCCAGGATAGAAAATAATCCCAATATGAGTTTTCTGTTTTTCTTCAACTACTTACTAATCTACTTATTTCAATAATATAAAATACTCAAGCATACACTCACACACACATACATACATACATACGGACATCCATAATAGATTAACACTTAAATTAAAACTTTAATAACTTCGTTAACAACTTTTAATCACAATTCTAAATAAATTCTTGTTGCCTTGGTTACTGATGACAATCATTTATGAAGGCGCGCGCGAGAGAGAGAGTGAGAGTGTGTGTGTTAAGGTTGAGATAGAATCAAAATCTGAGAATTGCATAATGATTTAACTCTATACAATCTAAGCAAATATATACCGACCCCTTAATCACTTGTAAACCAAATAAAGTAATTTACTTTGTATGATTTTCAATCAGAACTGTTTGTTCTTAGTGACCAGAATACAACTAATATGTTGTATCCTGTTATAGGTTGTTAAGAGAGGGGGAGATTTTTATGCGGTACATTAAGTCCATCAACCAACTCATAAATTATAATCGTCAATCAACAGGGATAGTTTATTCCATTCCCAACAACTGGATACATATATACATATGCATATACTTATCAATTTGTTAAGAACAATATCCGGTCCTTTAAATTCTCAACGTTTTGGATATTGATTGTATGTATTGTATTCTCTTTACTCTATATATACATAATATGAAAGAAGTTTTGAAATATTCCTAAGTGCATTGGACAGTCGTTTCGTTCTATTGTGGGACTCCTCAGCAGTGCACATCCACTATCTCGTCTCGTGGGTTCCAACAAAGGACCTATCAGTCTTGCGCGTGAGCGCCTAACCTCAAGACCAGTGAACCGATCGGTTTTCCAACGGTGTTAATGTCTAACTTCAAGCAATCCACGAAAATGAGCAACCATTAACCAATGTCTTCAGTAAGTTACTATTTTACAACAGACATAATTGAACTCCACGAAATTGATAGGTCCTGTGTTCGAATCTAGTGAGGCGGGATGGTGGATGCGCGCTGCTGAGGAGTCCCAGGGTAGGACGAAACGACCGTAAAGTGCCTCCAGGTTTTGTATGGTGGTCTAGTTTCAATTGACTCATGATTTCAGCTATAAAATTACTAAAATCTCCACAAAAATACCCTTTCTTATATCTTTTCAATTTTATCATGTTAACTACTTGTTAGTAGTGTTAACATTTCTGTTAAAAAAATTGATTTCGGTGAAGTTTTGTTCTCTAAGTTGTATCATGACTGGAAGGTAACTCAGTTAGAAGTTTGTTCTGATGAAGTCGTTCAAAAGAACAATGAACACTTCACAACAAAACCATCCAGTTCAAAGAACAAATCGCTATCGAAATCATTCAGCTAAGCTACAAATCTTCATCACCATCACAAAAAGTTTATTATTTATCAGAAAGGGTTTTGTAGAGATTTAGTATTTTCATTGTTGAAAGCGTGAGTCAATTGAAGCTAGACCACCATGGAAAACTGGAAGCACTGGACGGCCGTTTCGTTCTATTGTGAGACTCCTCAGCAGTGCGCATCCACGATCCCGCTTCGCACGATTCTAACCTAGGATCTATCAGTCTCGCGCGCTAACACTTAACCTCTAGACAACTGAGCTGACCGGCATCCAACGGTGTTAATGTCTAACTTCAACCAATCCACGAAATTGAGCAACCATTTCACCAATGTCTTCAGTGAGTTGATATCTCCCAACAGACCTGGTTGAACTCCACTGGTTACTGCCTCTCACTAGAACTCCAGGAAACACCCCATGTAACCAGTCACTAGTTAGCATATAATCATTATCTGAAGGGGGTTTTGTGGAGTTTCCCAATAGGACAAAACGGTCGTCAAACAGTGCTTCCAAGTTTTCCATGGTGATCTAACTTCAACTGAAATTTATAACTATTACCACACTTCTCTCAAGTTTCCTCAAAGTTAGTTGTCTTAAATATCTTCTCATCACCCACCCTCTGTTTGGTTGACAACTTACTTTACCCTCTCTCACTCTCTCAAAATAGTTTCGACATAGTTACTGAACAATCATGCGAAATAAATAAAAAAACAAATCAATAGTTTCACCAATGTTTCTACTCTTTCTGTTATAACTTACTCTAATTATTTCAACCATTTCATTACGTTCTATTGTACTATTACTAGCACACTGGACGGACGTTTCGTCCTATTGTGGAACTCCTCAGTGGCAGTGCGCATCCACGATCTCGCCTCACGAGATTCGTACACAGGATCTATCAGTCTCACTCATGAGCGCTTAACCTCTTGACCAGTGAAACGGCCGGCATCCAATGGTGTTAATGTCTAACTTCAAATGACCAATGAAATTGAGCGACTCATCCACCAATGTGTTCAGCGGGTTGATATCTCACGAAAGACCTGTTTGAACTCCACTGTTTACTGCTTCTCACAAGAATTCCAGGAAATACCTCTTAGAGCTAATCACTAGTGAGCTGTGGAATCCCACAAAAGGACGAAACAGCCATCAAACGGTTCTTCCAGGTGCTCCATGGTGGTCCACCTTCAATCAACTCATGATTTCAACTATATATAAAAAACCAAAATAAATCATACTAAACTTTTCAACTTACCCTAATTATTTCAACCATTTCCGTTCGTTCAATTGTACCATTACCATCAATATCATACATTTGATAGGCCCATTCTAATTTTTCTTCTGGATTACCACCTGATGTAATATTAATAGCTAATAAAAATTCTTTAAAATCAATTCGTCCAGAATTATCTTTATCAAATGTACGAAATACATGGGTGCAAAATTTTTCAGCATTACCATCAGGGAAAAAACCTGAATAGACTTCAATAAATTTTTTTTTACTTAATTGACCTGATGGACAATCACGCTATTGAAAAGGAGAAAAAAGAAAAAGAAACAAAACAAAGGAATGTAAGGTTTATATCATTGAATGATGTTATGATGCTTGCTTGTAGATCCTCCCGGAGGGTTACTGTCAGTCTTAAGTTCGGATGAAGGAGGAGGGTTGGGTATAGGGTTAGCGACTCGACCTCGTAGAAAACTAACTCGTTAAAACAAAACGCTAACCAGAAGTATGACGTCTCATAATGAAAGCCATGTTCCTTTCCGAAGTCATAAGGCCGATGCCTCTTCTAAGTTGGATAGAATTAGAAAAGAAGGTCCAGGACAGAGTAGGTTGGAGAATACTAGTCGGTGGCTTATTCTCCATTGGGGGTAACAGGCGTAAGCAAGTAAGTTTTATATAATTGTATGATGCTATTAAATCTGCTTGTAGATCCTTCCAGGGGGTGTACTGCCGGTCCTAATCTCGGAGGGGTACGGGGTTAGTGACCTTAAGAAATGATTAGCAATACATAACTTGTTCAAATAATGTAAGAATCTGACTAGTATTGTGATGTGGGTTACTTATATCCACATAAGCAGTATATGGTGACGGTCAGGTATAGAGTGTATTTTGGCAGAAGATCGATAAAGAGAGAACGGAAACGGAACACAATTGGTATGAAAATGCATGAATAATAATAATAATAATCCGAGACAACGAACATGAACTCTGAGACGCAAGCACATCCAGCTGACGAGTCGCAAATAAGGCGAAACGCGCGTAAAAACTGGATTCCACTGCTAGCCACTATCCATCTTTGCTTATAATGCTTGTAAATTAAGGCTATATCGAGGCAATAAGCACAGTATGCACATATGCCAATAAGGACTAATGAATTGCAGTCCTAGAACATCAATGGGATGATTCAAACAAGTAATACTAAGTGAATAATTGAGTGATGTTATTAACTCTGCTTGTAGATCATCCGGAGAGTTACTGTCGATCTCAAACTGGGATAAAGGAGGAGGGTTGGGTATGGGGTTATCAACTCCATCCTGTAGAAAACCCACTCGTTAAAAAATACGCTGATCAGAATTATGACGCCTCATGACGAAAGTCGAGTTCCTTCAGAGGTCAATAGGTCAATGCCTCTTCTAAGTTGTATACAACTAGAAAAGAAGGCCCAAGGACAGTATGGGTTGGAGAATGCTACTAGGCGGCCTATGCTCCATTGGGGGTAACAGGCATAAGCAAGTAAGTAAGTAATGATGTTATTATTCATGATTAGATTGTATGATTAAGATATCTAAGTTGTTGGATTCAGGTACCAGTATGAAGAGGGGCATAACCTCGAAACTCACATCCAATATACTATTCGTCATTACCTAGTAATAAATTGCACAGTTTTCTTGCTCTCAGTCTATTAACTGACTGTAAAACATCATCTACTTTCATATTGGTTTATTCAGTACTTTTTGTTGAACAAGATGTCAACTGTCTTTTCTCTCTTTGTTTCTTAACTTTGAATGTAATTCCTGAACATTTCAAATCTGTTTAACCTGGGCATTTTATCTTATTTCACTGATAAATATACAAACTAAGGACAATGTTTGAACCGATTCTATTACCATCATATTGGCTCTCTTGTAAATTCATTAAAAATAGGGATTTAGGTTGATCTTTTATCATTGAAATTTGAATTAGTATCTCGAATACAGTAGTAAGTATATATATACTGGACCTATCAGGAATAATAACTTCCCTAGTGAACTCCCTAGTACTTAGAAGCACTGCGGATAACATGTTTGGCGTTTAGAATTTAAAATTACTGTAGTTTGAGTCCCAATATGAACATTAACAAAGAAGTGTAGCAGATATATCCAATTAATGAGTCTTGAATAATATGAAACACACATTGTATATTCCATTGATAGTCACAATCTAGTTTCAGATTATAAAGATCAATTTATAAACTACATACAAATAGTCTTTTCATTAGCGTTTTCTGCTTAGCGTTTGCTTTTAGCGAGTTAGTTTTTTTTATACGGGATGGGGACGCTAACCTCATGCCCAACCCTCCTTCTTTACCCCGGGCATGGGAGCGGCGGTAACTGTAGAAGAGCTACAGACGGAGTTTTTTTCAATAGTAATCTCATTTTTATATTACTGTGGTGTGCACTATTGATATCCACACATATAAGTAGTACGTATCATCAATTAAACGTGAAATCCCTGATGACTGAAAGTTAGAAAAAAGAATGAGAACAAAGGATATTTGGTGTAGAAACAAAAGAACAGTGAAGTCTGAGACGATTGAAATATTTATCATATGGTTATCAGATTTTACTAAGTGATTCTATATTTGTGAGGACGGTCCATACAAGAAATTGAGGAAGCTCTATGAAGCTCAGAAGGAGCCGAACATATTCCATCCAATCAGCTTTTGAAGAAATATTCTAAAATCACAACGTGTAACTTCCCTATTGGGCAATGCTGTTAACCCCCTGTGTGCGGATTGGATAACAATAATGATGATTTCGTTTCTACTAAGAGCTATAAATACCTGACAGTTTTGTACCATAATTGACACTGTGTTGCGAATAACATTCCTTCCACTTGTTTTCTGTCTTCTGATTTTCCGACTTGGGAGGGCTCTAGCGTTTGAGTGCTTAAGTAGATAGAAGATTACTAGTAAATGGTTGATGGGGGGGATGAGTCGGAAGTACTAACAAATGTTTCATACCTTCATATTGGGACAGCATCGAAAGTACGGCGAAGACTCTAAAGCCTAAGAATCTAAGTTCCAGAAATAACAATAATTTTGTGTTCAAATACATTTGATTATTCCCATTTGTATTCTTGTTCACTATATTGCCATCCCTATTAGTAAATAAACAAGAGTCCCCAAGAGAATTGATTTACTTGTATACAACATTTGTCATTTGATAAATTTGTTGTTATCAATAGTAAATAATATATGTATAAATTCAGTTACTATTGTTTGTTTGAATCTTCTCATTGATGTTTTAGGACTGCAACTGGTCAGTCTCTAATGGGCATATGTGCATATTGGGTGTATTGCTGCCTTAATTCACAAGCATTATAAGCCGAGTGAATAACGCGATGACGTTTGAAGCGAAAGGTACTGGGTTCGAGTCCCAGAGTGAACATTCAGGTGCATCCAGCTGACGAGTACTAACTAGGACGAAACGCTTGTGAAACTAGATTCCACTACTAGCCACTATCCATCTTTGCTTACTACTGACATTATTTATTAACATTAGAGTAGTAATATATATTATACGAATATCAGATATTTTAAACCGTGATCATTTCTTAATTGTTCACTCTGGGACTCGAACCCAGTACCATTCGCTTCAAACGCCATCGCGCTATCCACTTAACCTCTGAGTCCTGTTGTGTTTTTTATTTGTTTTACAGAGTATTAGTTTTATTATGAAACATGAAATAGAACAGATCAGATAGATCAAAGACAATGAAAGATGAAAAGAAATTATTATGATCAGTCAGTTACCCTCTGTCTGTGTATATATGGGTGTGTGTGTGTGTTTATACATTAATATACAAACAACACTATTGTGGTGAACAAGAATTAGATTGGAGACAGCCGAATGTAATTGCCATGAAAATTATAGACCATATCACTTAAAATCTGATAACCATACAGTAACCAGTTAATTTGCAATCTATCAGTCATTTGTCTCAATCTTGACCATTTCATAGTCTCCGATTATTATTGTCCATGCATTTTCATACACAAAGGCGTTTCGTTCCCGTTTTTTCCTTATCGATCATTTATTGAAATACATTCAATGCCTGACCATCATTATATACTACTTATATGGATATAAGTAACCCACACCACATAATAACAACAATAATATGACAAAGTTGAAATCATGAGTCAATTGAAGCTAGACCACCATCGAAAACCTGGAAGCACTGAACCGCCGTTTCGTCCTATTATGGGACTCCTCATCCACGATCCCGCACACGCGAGATTCGAACCCAGGACCTACCAGTTACGAGCCTGTTGTGAGATAACAACTCACTGAAGGCAATTGGTGAAGTGTCGCTCATATTTCGTGGATCAGTTGAAGTTAGACATTAACACCGTTGGATGCCGGCTCAGTGGTCTGTCGGTTAAGGGCTCTGGCTCGTAACTGGTAGGTCCTGGGTCCGAATCTCGCGAGTGTGGGATCGTGGATGCGCACTGCTGAGGAGTCCCATAATAGGATGAAACGGCCGTCCAGTGCTTCCAGGTATTGTATGGTGGTCTAGCTTGAATTGACTGATGATTTCAACTTTGAAATATACTGAAATCTCCACAAATCCCCTTCTAACAATAATATGATTTCAAATGTTCAATATTTGTCTTTCTTTAGTATCTTAACAACTGAATAGATTCATTCTCATCTGAACTAATAGTCCTATTAATGAATATACATTCATGTATCTTGATTATCTCTCATAATGACCAGATACATTTGAGATTATGTTACTATGTGTGTCCGTATGTGTGTATGTGTGAGTGTGTGTATGTGTGAGTGTGTGCGTATGTTATTACAAGATAAACAATGATCTCTTTATCAGTTATTAAATGATTATCGAATGTTTTCTTCTGGTATTATTGAATCAAAGAAAATCAAATATTAATCAATGAACTTATATCCGAGCTTAGAACAGATTACTAGGTGAAACGTTATATTTACTTTAAATTCATTCGCTGAGATTTTATAAATATTTGGTGAATGGTTGCTCAACTTCCTGGATTGGTTAGAGTTAGACATAAACACTATCGGATGGCGGCTCACTGGTCTAGGGGTTAAGTGCTTGGGTGCGAGATCAGTAGGTCCTGAGTTTGAATCTCGTGAGGCGAGGTCGTGGATGTGTACTGCTGAGAAGTCCCACAATAGAACGAAATGGTCGCATAGTGCTTCCAGGTGCTACATGGTGATCTAGCTTCAATTGACTCATGATCTCAACTATGAAAATACTGAATCTTCACAAAAACCCCTTCTGATAAAATATAATATTCCTATTTTAATGTCTTACATCAACTCGACGCTCGAATACTGTAAAACTATTCGATCTAGTTAAGATGACATTTCTTATAAATGAAATGATGTATTGTTCTAATTTGTAATTGTTAAGTAATATTAGAAGGGGGTTTCGTGTAAATTTTAGTAATTTTATGTAGTTGAAATCATGATTTAATTGAAGCTACACCATCATGGAAAACCTGGAAACACTGGACGGCCGTTTTGTCCTATTGTGGTTAAACCCTAGTGTGCCAGACTGATAGGAACTAGGTTCGAATCTCGTGAGATGGGATCGTGGATGCTCACACACACAGCAATGCACAGCATGAACAGGTCAAATTTGACCCATTCCGCTTACTCTATAGTCAAACTCATTACTGTTATTAATGGCGACATACACTAGGATGAAGGTACATTCTAAATAAAACGAAACACCCATCCTCCATTCCACTATTAACCACCATTCATCTTTACTTATAATACTCTACAATATGTTTATTCTTCAAAATTTTATGATTTCCTCAAATGTATTATCATAAAAATTAATTACTTAGAAACTCCGTAATTTATTCCATAGTAAAAATTGCCCATTAAACTTCCACCCCCCATTAATTTTTTTACATTGTTTCTAAAAATAGTATGGTGAAAATTGAGAAACTGAAACTAGATACTACTAGTACTGCTACTACTACTACTACTAATAATAATAATAATAATAGTAATGGTAACGGGGTGACTTTTTCCTGTTCCACTCAATCTAATACAATATTGCTCCGTATACATTGGATAACTTGAGTATCCATGATTGTCTGTATGTATGTATGTATGTCCGTGTATAGTAGCATAATTAGTTGTGTGTATGCATGTGTGTGTGTGTGTGTACGTGTACGGATGAATAGAGATGTAACATATCAATCAGTAAATTAGGTTTATTGGGCATGGTAATGATCATAAATGCTATATTCTCAATTTTTTTTCTTTCTACATAGTAACTTATCTACCGGAAATGGTTGTTACTACGGTCACTATATATATAATAATAAAATAAATATCTTCCAATCACTTACTACTTAAATGAAGTACATAAAGTAGTATGCTCAAATGATATGACAGAAAACAAAAAAATTAATCAATAAAACGTACAATTTAGAAAAAGTTTTTTTATCCTATTACACTTAGTAACCAAGTTATTCAAATAGAAAATTTTTTTTTTGATTTTTATGCATTCAAAAAAATTAAAAAAAATTTTTTTTTGTTTCTATAACAAAATTCCGGTTTAAATTGTTTATATTTTTCATTTTAGATAAAGATAAACAATTAAAATAGATAATTGAAAGCGGGAGTCAATTGAAGCTAGATCACCAGAGAAAACCTGGAAGCACTTGACGGCTGTTTCGTCTTACTGTGGGACTCCTCAGCAGTGCTCATCCACGACTTAAAGATTTGAATCTAGGACCTACCAGTTTTGCGCCAGAAACTCACACTTTCAACTATGAAAATACTAAATCTTTACAAAAACCCCCTTCTGATAAAATAGATAAGTAAATAGATATAAATGGTTTAATTTAACTGATTGATAGATGTTCATCTTGGTGTGCTAACGAGTGAGGTATGACAACTTGGACCAATGTATATAGTCATGTGTACCTGGTCCTAAGTTGTAGCTGACTGACTGATTGAGGATTGTTCATTTGTGAAATTATAATAATAATCATTTATTTAATTAAATCAAGCATTAAAACAATGTCATATGATTTAATATTTTATGATTATTACCTTTCATCTTTGTTTTTTTTTTTTGGGGGGGGGTGTTGTTACCGACTAAATGGGCTGTTGTTTAGGGATATTGTTTTAAATTGTAACGAAGACAAAAAAAGAGAAAAGAAATGATATGGTTATTCACCTGACAACATATGCCCTTCATTGTGATGGGGTGGGGTGGGGGAGAAGAATCAAGTAGCTATTTTTAATAATGGTATATAATAAAATAATGTCTATGTTTATTATTAGGATGTATCATGGTGGTTAAACGATATAAAGGAGATTGATACGAAACAAACAAAACAAAAACCATCATCTTCTAGTAATGTGATCACTTTGAATGGTTATTTTGATATCAAGTTATATTTTGACAAGTTAGATAGTTACAAGAGATGGAATTTAGAAAGTATTTAAGTCTTGTCAGTTAGATATATTTGTTTCTTTAAGTGTTTTTTCTCCCCATTGTTATATATAATAGATATATATAACATACCCTTGTGAGCTAACTTAATTTTGCATCGCTTTTCAGAGGAACCAGACACTATTCAGACGTTCACGTGACAACCCGAGCAATACACCACAATCCCGCCCCACAAGAGAACCAGACACTATATGGCCTTCAACGCTATAATCTAAATAGTAAAGCTCAATCCTTTGGCGCAACCACTCAGGTACCAAACACCCTGGTGGACCATTTGCACCGTTCATATACAAATTCACATCACATATATAATTATTTCGATCAATGATCGTGTAAATCAATTATGCACAACATGAACAGGCCAAAGTTGTCCCATTTCGTTTACACGACAGTCAAACTCATTACTGTTAGCAATGACGACATGCCTTACAATATTCTAATGAAAATAGATCTTGAGAACATTGAAAAGCAACAATCAGTATGAATGAAATCGGTTAACCAGCAAACCAACTTTCCAGATGAACAGTCAGCAAAACTTGACAAAGTAATGCCAAACCATCTACAATGTCAGTGGCGAACCTTCAGTCTCACATATGACCTTCAAATGTACATGGCAATATAGCTCATACTGCATACAAAACATATGTAGTGCGAAATTTTCATTTTTCCGACTTCAAAACCCTGAGTTAGGGGTAGTATCCCTCTTCCTATTGTGACTTAAACTTAATTCTCATTGTAGGAAAAGATAGATATATTTTTTGAGATTATTCTACAGATTATATCAAATCGAGGATTTTATCTTAATAGGGCTTTAGGTCGTCATGTCATTCTAAATTATGATTTATGATTAAGAGGTAAATGAGTAGCCTATTCACTTCCTAATACAGTCACCAAATCGCGGACACTGAGTATCGTACATAGACATATTTTCACAAATACTTCCAACATTTTGATGATAGTTGTAGTAGTTCTCCAAGTTTTAACTCCGTACAGTAGAACTATCCTAAAGGTTCATATTGAAGACTGTGACTTTGAAATTGTTTAAGAGTTTTTTTTGAGTTCAATATGTTCTTCAATTGTAGGAATGTGGCCCTTTACCAATTCTCTCATTTACTACGGCGTCAGATCCTTCATGTTCATCGATGGTGCTGCTGCCCATGTATGTGAAAGTTTCCATATCTTCCAGAGTTTTTTCCATCAAGTGTAATTGGGTTGACATTCTCCGTTTTGTATTTGAGGATCTGGTCTTTCATCTTGTGTATGTTGAGGACTACTGCAGGCAGAGGTTGCTGCTACACTGTTTGTCTTAGTCTGCATCTATTGATGTGTATCGGATAGAAGGGTTAGTTCATCTGCGAATTTCATAGCGTGTAGTTCCATCCAACCTGTCCATTTTATTCCGTGCTGCCCCTCAGACATGGAAGTCTTAATAATCCTGTCAACCACCAGTTGAGATAAATGGGGCGAGAGTTAGTAGCTTCATTTAACTGCGGTCCTTACTTGGAATTCACCAGTCTTCTATGCACCACATTGCAATGTAATCCGTCGTATGAATTGCAGATGATGTTGACTATCTTCTCAGGTAATCCATAGTGCCGAAGAAGGTTCTATACGATTCTCCTATTTACTCTGTCAAATCTCTTTTCATAGTCAAGGAAGTTGATGTATAGTGACAAGTTCCATTCAATTGATTGTTCAACAATTATCCATAGTATCATGATTTGGTGGTTCATAGAATAAGGATCCGCATACGATACCGAAGTTCCTGCTTTCGGGTTAGCGGATGAGCACTGCTAAGAAGTCTTTTTAAGTATGACCTACCACTTATCTGTTGAGTTTACATAAAATTATACCTCTTCGCAAAGATAATTAGGTAACCTTGGGTTAACATTCAATGTTCGATTAGCTTAAATAATGAACATACACTCTCTAGGTAACATATACTCATAAAGCAAATATATTGAAAACATTTATAAGTTATTTAATTGATTTAGAATAGTATATTTTTACTGTACGGAGCTGAAACGTGGAGAACTACTACTACATGCATCGTCAAGAAGGTACAAGTATTTATAAATAGTTGTCTACGCAGAATACTCAAAATTCACTGACCGGATACTATCAGCAACAACGTTTTATGGGAAAGGACAAACCAGCTTCCAGCTAAAGCGAAAGTTAGGAAAATACATTGAAAGTGGATAGGACATACACTAAGGAAATCACCAAACTGCACCACAAAGAAAGCCCTAACTTTGAATCTGAAAGGGAAGCGAAAAGGTGGAAGGTCAAGGAACACATTACGCCGGGAAATAGAAGCAGTTATGAAAGGGATAAGTGTTAACTGGAAAGAACTGGAAAGGATTGTCCAGGACAGTGTTGGATGGAGAATCCTAGCGTGCGGCCTATGTTCCTCCACGGGAGGTAACAGGCGTTTGCAAAGTAAGGTAGACACGTTTAAAGTTAAGCATATTTCAGTAATTTATCAAAAGCATTGTTTGAAGAAAATTGATAATAAAAATAAACAGGTTGATCTGTGCTATATGATAAGTCTTCTAATTAAACGCTAGATTCAGTTCCTAAGCTTCTTCTAGTAACCCCAGGCAAAATATACACAGCAATCTGAACACGAGAGAAAAGGTGCGGAGTGTGGAATAAATGCTTTGCTTGAGAGATCCGTTTATGTACAGAAAATCTAGCGTATTTATAGTATTTCAAATGCCATTGAGTTTTCCGGATAATTGTGGAAAGCTACTAAATATGGTAACAGTATAGGTGTCGTGCAATCAGAAACTGGACATGTGAATTCTCATTTACTAGATATTTTTGACAACACTTCTATTGAATGATGATTAGACAAAATGTTTCCCAGAGTTTTAAGAGCCTTTGTCGTTGTTTTTTCAAGGAGTTTCCTGGATCTCGTCAATACTATGATCAACATTGTTGTTTTCCACTTTGGGGTCACTATATGTGACTGCTTGTAAATACATTAAATAAAATATTATACTAGTGTTATTCTGATTCTCTATTTCAAGTCATGGATCTTGGTTCTAATATAAAGTGATTAATCACATTATTGTATTAAAGTGTCATCATAATATACATCCGAGAGAAGAATAAAAGAGAGAACAAACCAGATTTCAGTGGAGGAAGAAATCAGGAAGAAACTCTGGAAGTGTATAGGATACACATTGAGTAAAGCACTCAACTCCGTTACAAGGCAAGCCCTCACATGAAATCCTGAAGGTCAGAGGAGAAGAGGAAGACCAAAGAACACATTACTCCGAGAAATATAGGTAGACATGAGAAGAATGAACAAAAATTGGATAGAACTAGAAAGGAAGGTCAATACAGATTGAATTGGAGAATAATGGTCGTTGGCGTATGTTCCATTGGGAGTAACAGGCGTAAGTAAGTAAGTAAGTAAGAGAAGAATAAAAATATTTTAAACCGTCCATTATATTAAAAATCATAATAACTTGGCGACCTTCTTGAACATCTGGGCTACCTTGTTCTATTACCTAGATATTTCAACACGTCCTCTGTTACCTTCTTTGTTTTAATCCATCGTTATGGCTACTAATTGCATAACTCATTCAGGTGCGTTTATGAAAAGTTTATGACATTTCGCTGTCCATGTTATAAAAGAGACCAATCAAAGACATAGTAGTTACTGGCAATATCCGACGAAAAGAATATCCAATTATTAAGATATTGATTAACTGAACTGGTATCATCTAAACTGGCGATCACTCCGAATTTATCATCAATATTGATCAAGAAGTAATAAAATGGAAACTATTTTGAAATACTTTACTCTAAGAATTCTATATTGTATCAAAAGTATAATATTGAAGAAAGGTACTACTAGTATTAATAATAATAATAATCTATTTAAACACATGAATATTGGTACAAAAAAGCACCAGAGACATATGCGCCACGCAAATCTCATTTGATTTGTGTGAGAGCTGTGATACTGCACGGATGACCAGACCGAAGCAGGTGGTTTTCTTAGGGGGCAACACCCCCAGCCTTTGACCTTAAGGTCTGATCCACAAGGCAGTGGAGCATCGTGAGGAAATGCAGTCAAATGGTAGCCGGTGACCAACGATTGATTCATACGCCATTTTTTCCTTCAGGATACTGGATCCCATGTGAACCATTGATTTGGAATGAGGGTTTTCCAACTCCCCTAGACGGACTTTCCGTGTCCACCAACCCGGTTAAAGCGCCGTACATTCGCTTTTCATTCTCTCAATTTCGTAAACAACACCGGTACCAAGAGAAGGCAGTGAGTAGGACTTCACTGACACAGTCCGTATACGCATGACCATGTGAAAGCATTTCAAGAGGTTGGGTGACGACTCCCTACTCTCGGTCGTACGAGGGCATTTGGGGGCAAAAATAATGAATAATAATAGAATATAATACATAAATAAATACTTACAATAAATCCATTATACCATTGTTTAATTTGTCGTTTAGTAAAATGTGTATTCTCTTTAAGAAATGTTAAATCTTCTCTTGATAATTTTTTTCTTGGTCCAACAAAATTTCCCATAATTTCAAAAACAAAAAAAATCTTATTTTTGTGTATTTTTTTTCTTTTGATGAATAAAGTAATCTATTGAAATAAAGGGGGGTGAGGGAAAAAAGAGAGAGGGGGAAAAAAAACACATTTAAATTGTATATA
The DNA here is from genome assembly GCA_944470415.2 of Schistosoma rodhaini. Classification (NCBI taxonomy): domain Eukaryota; kingdom Metazoa; phylum Platyhelminthes; class Trematoda; order Strigeidida; family Schistosomatidae; genus Schistosoma; species Schistosoma rodhaini. Next base: position 1,466,632 of record OX104040.1, read on the forward strand.
TTTCATTAATATAAACTATCAGATATAAACAAAAGAAATGATAATGAGGCTGTAATTTAGGGACAAAACAGTTAGATTTAAGATTATGAGTCTTGGATTTGAACATGAAGCTCATTCATTAATTTGATTGGATACTATTTTGACAATAGAGCTAATATCAGCAAAGATGGACAGTGGCTAGCAGTGAAATTCAGTTTGACCCACGTTTCGTCTCATTTTGGAACTCGTCAGCTAGATGTGCCTACATCTCAAAGTTGATGTTCACTCTGGAACTCGAACCCAATACCTATCGCGTCAAACGCCATCATGTTATCCATTCAGATACTGAGTCCTGATAACCACTTGATTGTGCAATGGGGTGAATTTTGAATTCACTTGATATTGTCTGTTTGAATCTTTCCATTGGTTTTTAAGTACTGTACTTGGTACATATGTAAATATGAGACTGATCGATTGCAGTCCTTTAAATCAATGGGAAGATTCAAACAAATAATATCAAGTGAATTCATAGCTGATATCAGTTCGTAATGAATACCCTTAATCTAATACCTAATGTTAACCATCAACTGTAAATCATAATTTTAATTCTTCACACTAGTTTAGTAGGTGGACATTCTGAAGACCACTTCGGCGTCGCTGGAAGGTCGTCCATAAATTATAGCCTAATTGAAGTAGATTTCGCTTTTCTCAATTTAGACTAAATTTTTAATAGTAAACGTAGTTATCTTCATTTCTAATCTGATTTGCTTAAAAATAGATCAGTAGTAAATATGATATTTGTCAAGAGTTAACATCATTTGGTATACTACTGAATACGACGAAGGATTGACCATTTACTTTGTCACAGTATGGAATTCTCAAGCAATATCTACATACACACACAATACACAAGTCAAATCATCGTATGTATCATCCATAAATTAAATCTACCTTCGTCAACATCTTTTGAAAAGCCATATTCGCTTATTGAGTAGTGACTTGCTTCAGGATGAGCTTCTCAAGTTCTAATGGACAGTCATAAATGGTAGAGTTTACTCGTGAAATAGCCATCAGTAGTAAAACTGGATGAAGATTGAGCTAGATTACAAATCAGGTGAATTTTAAGAATGCATACTATTGAATTTCAACCTTGTAGTCTAGATCTTAAACATTCACTATGTGATCTGAAAACTCTAGATCCGACCTAAGATTAGGTCTTGAGTGCATACTAATGTGAAATCTTACATCGAAGCAAAATCTGTTAGTACTTCCTTCTTGTTCTAAGTAATCATTGATTACTGTAATTAAATAAACTACCAGATTTATTTACTTAGATTATTTTTTTCTGGTAAGCGTTTTTTCAACGATTTAGTTTTATGCAGGATGGGGTCTCTAAACCCATGCCCAACTCTCATCTTTTAACCGAGCTTGGGACTGGCAGCAGCCCCAGAGGGGTTCCAGGTGGAGTTTTCTATATCTATTTTTCATCAAGTATTTGTCAGTTTATTGAACAATCAGTTAGTTTTTTTTTCATTTTCTATTGTTTAAATGAATTAGATAACGGTACGCATGTTAACATTTCTAAAAAATTTCAACTTACACTAATTGTAATTTTGTGCTAAAACGTACAGAATATCAAATTAGTAGTGTAGTGTATGCTACTGATGTTGACAGATATAAGTAGTATGTTTCATCAATCGAAAGTAAAATGTCTGGAGGTAGAAGGTTAAGAAGATTGATATGGAAACGAAAGAACAATGAAGTCTGAAACACTTGATTGATATTTTGCTAATGAAGTATTTACTGTATAGTTCTTAGATTTTACTAAGTCATTCTGTGATTTGTATACTGAAATACATTCAATTGTCCCAACTTATGTTTTCACTTACTACAGCTGTGAGGACGGTCCACAGATGAACTTGAGGAAGCTCTAAAAAGCTCAGAAGGAGCTGAACATATTCCATCTAATTAGCTTTTGGAAGATTATTCCTGAATCACTACGTGTACCTTCCCTTTTGGACAAATGCTAATAGCCCCCTGTGTGTGGATTGGTTAACTATAATGATGATTTCGTTTTTACTAAAAACTATAAATCCCTGACAGTTTTGTACCGTAACTGACACTGTGTTGGGAATAGCATTCCCCTTTACTAGTCTTCTATCTTCTCTCTTAAGACGTTGCGGGTTACATCGTTCAAGTAGTCTAGTAGTACACGGTATAGCAAGAATCCAAAGATCTAGATATAACAACAGCAATAAGGCTCTTTATAAAACCAACTGTGAGAACAATTTTTAGGTAAATATTCATTGTGAGACTACAGTATTCTGGGTTCGATCCCTAGTCAGGGTCGTAATCATCTACTTCTGTAGTGTCCTATATTAGAGTAAGACACCCAGTCAATGCTTAATAGCTTTTAATGGCAACTAAAGTGAAATCAATCTATGACAAATATAATTTACAGATTAGACTAATCTATACAGAAACCACTCAGAAGAAGGAATGTTTAAATAACAACCCATCATTTCTCTTTTATTAAGATTTGTGACTGTAATTTCCCCTCAATTACATAAATGTTGTTTGTTTTTTTTGTTGTTTTTTTGGAGGGGGGAAGGGGGAATAAAATGACAACCAATTACATTCTATACCTGACCATCACCAATATACTACTACTTATATGGATATAAGTAACCTACACCATAGTAACAATCTATACATTGTCTAAGTTCATATCATTGGTTATTTATCATTTCTCTTAGATATTCTATTACATTAGAATGAATGGATATTACTTTGATTATGTTCAAGAAATTAGACCGGAAATATGATTTACAATTTAATTCTATTATGGTGTATTATGAAATGAAGTAGATTTGTATATATGTATGTCTGTACAATTAATTCTTGAAAATTGAACGACCATCTTTCATTGTAGTGAGGTAGATCTCTGTCTTTACTTGATATTGGATTAACTTCATTGCTTAGGACTTCTCACAAGAACTTCGAGAATTTACTCAAGAAGCTAATCATTAACGAGCACATGGTAATAATTAGTACGGAGTTATGGATGCCGGTTTAGTGATTTAGAGATTAAATGTTTGCGAATGAGACCGGAGGTCCTCGGTTCGAATCCTATGAGCGGGGTCGTGGATGCTCATTGCTGTAAAGAAAATGTCTGTACAGTGCTTTCATATTTTTAACGATTATCTATTATTAATTGATTTCTGATCATAATCAAGAACTTAACAATCTTCACAATCCCATACTGATAAACACTTATTAGTATGCTTATAGCTCATTACATAAGTCAATATGAGTATTTTATTTAAAATATAAAAAAGGGGTTTTGTAAAGATTTATTATTTTCATAGTTGTAAGCGTGAGTCAATTGAAGCTAGACCATCATGGAAAACCTGGAATCACTGAACAGCCGTTTCGTCCTATCGTGGGATTCCTCAGCAGTGCACATCAACGACCTCGCCTAGCGAGATTCGAACCCAGGACCTACCAGACTCATGATTTCGGCTATGAAAATACTGAAATCACCACAAAACCCCCTTCTGAAGTTTAAAAATTTATATGATTGAGTTCTATTGTTTCATTAACATCTTGTGTAATGAATGTACATTGATAAGGAATCTCAACTGTTATTGATGTTCAGGACTGTGATTGATCAGTCTCTAATTGGCATATGTGCATATTGTGCGTAGTGCCTCGACATAGCCTAAATTCACAAGCATGCTAAGCAAAGATGTATAGATAGTGGCTAGCAGTGGAATCAAGGACGCGCGTGCCGTCCTATTTGGGACTCGTCAGCTGTATATACCTACATCTCAGAGTTGATGTTCACTCTCCAACTCGAACCCAGTACCTTTCGCTTCAAACGCCATTATGTTATCCACTCGGCCACTGACTCCTGATAGCGACTGACCAGTTGCAGTCCTGAAACATCAATGGGAAGATCCGAACAAATAATACTAAGTGAATTTAAAATTCACCCCATTGTACAAACAAGTGGCTATCAGGACTCAGTAGCTGAGTGGACAACGTTATGGCGTTTGAAAAGAACGGTACTATTGTTCGAATCCCAGAGTGAACATCAACTCTAAGATGTAGATACATCCAGTTGATGAGTCCAAAATAGGACGAAACGCTCGTCAAACTGGATTCCACTGCTAGCCACTATCTATCTTTACTAAACATAATTTAGTTTAAATTTACGTTTTCTTTGTTCTTTTTTTTTTCCTTTTTCTCCTCTTTTCATCAGTTTTCCTTTTTAACATACTTAAACGGATCAAGTCAAATTCTTCAATTGAATAAATCTTTTAATATGATCAATAATAGTACTTTAATTTATATACAATAAGGTATCTGATCAATAAAATTACTCAAGATGTTAGTTTCTATGCATCTATTTTCCATATTCTAAATGTATGTATGTATGTGAATGTATACCCTAGAGATATGTATATGTATCCTAGGCATATGTATATATCTACAAGCTTACATCCATTGTTGTTAAGTAATAACTATTGACGGATATTATATAGAGTTATTACATTAGAATTATTGAACTCAATCAATTCACCTGTGAAAAAAAAACAATAATGACACGAGAGAAAGGAAGTAATCATAATAAGAGGAACAGGGCAAGAGAGAGAGAGAGAGTGGGAGTGTATGAGAAAGTTGGGGTGGATTTGAGTTCTATACTCAAACCTTTTACGACTAGTTGAATAATGGGTCTATTATTATTATTATTATTATTATTATTATTGTTACTGGTGCTTTAGTTTCATTTGTTTACATCTGAAAAGGTGATTTAAGAGAGAAAACAAAACAGAACTGAAGAATTCAAGGACAAGTTTATGTATATAAACAAATCCCTTTTTATTATCACTATTACTATTGTGGTGTATGCTACTTATGTCGATAGACATAAATAGTATGTAACAATAATTGGAAATGGAAAACTAGTTAGCAGAAGGCTATGAAAATTGATTTATAAACAACAAGAACGGTCAATGTCATGTGCGTCAAGTCTTTCTTAGTGTAGATCGAATGCTATCAATCAAGTTTCAATGTGGCCACTAATCTAGGTTACTCGACACTGTGTGGACTATGTTGAGATAAGATGGTGGTTGGAACAGGTTTAGAAAGGAATTTTATATCAGAAGAATCTTACAGAATGTGAAAAACAAATCATGGCAACTTGCAAATAAAGTATGGTTCTCATATTTAACCAAGATATTCCAACTCAGACATAAAGGGAATCTATAATGTTATGTATTTTCATATAGACAAAGGGTCTTAGGAAGGTTAAACTTCTGAAACTATACTATCCGAAATTATTGTCTATAATTTTAATGGTATCATTATTAAATGTTTGCATTACTATCCATTAACCGTAGTTATATTACATTCTGGATAAATAAGAATTAGGCATTAGTCTTGGTCGTTATCTTATGGTACTAAGTATATTTCAAGAGAAAGATATTGAATCCTTGACTGTATACCAGTGACTCCGCCCGTAGCTCCTCCGGGGGTTACCGCCGGTTCCATGCCAGGATAAAGGAGGAGGGTTTAGCATGGGGTTAGCGAATCGATCCAGTAGAAAATTAACCAGACTATATATCAGTGTTGATGTTAATTTAAGAAATTATAACCTATATCATAATAACATTAACACTATAACCTATGACCATCAAAACTCAGTGGATGAGTGAATAATGTATTAAAGTTTGAAGAAGTAGATAATCTATTCGAGCCCCAATATAAATATCAATCAAGATTCAGGCCTATCTAGCTAAATAGTCCGGAATAAGACGAAAAATTCCTTAGGTTCGACTGTTAATCATAGTATATTTGTTCTAAAGACTTGTGACAAAATGACCTTTTTCATAGTTGAAATCATGAGTCAATAGAAGCTAGACCACCATGACAAACCTGGAAGCAATGGACGGCCGTTTCGTCCTATTATGGGACTCATCACCAGTGCGCATCCACGATCCCGCACTCGCGAGATTCGAATCCAGGACCTATCAGTCTCACGAGCAAGCGCTGAGCCGACATCCGACGTTTACTAAACAATAAGTTCAAGATGTAAACACTACTTGAAATTCACCTCTAATGAAATAATCCAAATCCTTACGAATAATGAAATTCAATTAGATTATCTTAGGAAGTGTTGATGAACCCTAAAGATAGTACCACATTTCTGTTCAACCACTGAATGAACATTCATGACCATTTTTTAGTTCATACTCAACAAAAAATCGTGTCATCATCCATCTATTTATTTGTTTGATTCTACTTCAGTTCAGAGGAGAGAAAGTGATGTTTATATAGTGAAGATATGAAGAACTTCATAATTGAATTCAAGAATCAAATAAGTCTAGATCACCATAAAAAACTTGGAAACAGTGGATTGCCATTTCGTCCTATTGTAGGACTCTTCAGCAGTGCGCATTCACGATCCAACCTTGCGAGATTCGAGTCCACGACATATCAGTCTCACGTGCAAGTGCTGAGCCGGCAACCGACGGCGTTAATGTCTAACTTCATCCAATCCACGAAATAGAGCAACAAATCCACCATTGTTTTCAGTGAGTTACTATCTCATAACAGACCTCGTTGAATTCTACTGGTCACTGCCACTCCAGGAAATACCTCTTGAAACCAGCCACTAGTGAGAATATTTTGATTATTATCAGAAGGGGTTTTTGTGGATGTTATAATGATTTTAATATTAGAGATCATGAGTCAATTGAAGCTAGACCACCATAAAAAACCTGGAAGCACTGTTTGACGGCCGTTTCGCCTCATCGTGAGACTCCTAAGCAGTGCCCATCCACGATCTCGCCTCACAAGGTTCGAATCCACGACCTATCAGTTTCGCGCGCGAGCGCTCAAACTTCAGATCGCTGAACCCGTTCGGCATCCAACGGTGTTAATGTCTAACTTCAATCAATCCACGAAATTGAGCAACCCTACACTATTGTCATCAGTGAGTCACTAACTGACAATAAACTTAGTTGAACTCTACTGTTCACTACTTCTCACTAGAACTCCATAGGAAAATCTCTTTCTTAATCCGTTCTCTTGTGTCTATCGGGGTTTTTTGTCATTATCAAACCCGTAACAAACATATGACATCTTAAAAAAATGAATTAACCTTGAAAAACGCATCAAATGCAAACAACCGAAGAATCTTTCTATTGTAAACAAAGAGAGAAGAGAAAAAGAAAACGAGCAAACAAACAAACAGAAATTCTCTTTTATTTAATTAAAGAAAAAAAATAAAGAGATAAAGAGATTAGAAGTGACAAAATGTTAAGAAGGAAAGAAGACAAAGAGAAAGTGAGAAAATGAAAGAGAAGATGTAATTACATCTAACTGAAATTTGCGTAGTCAGTATACATTTATAAACCATTTCACATTTACCAAACAAAATCTCAAATGCCCTGGTACGGCTGAGAGTGAGGTGAGTCAGCTCTCCCTCACGAAATGCTCTGACATGGCCAAGCATATATAGTCCTAATCACTGCCTTCTTGTGGCATTACTATTGTTAACGAAATTAAAAAGACAAAAAGCGAATGTCCGGTAATTTAACGGAGTTGGTGAACACGCCGAATCCACATAGGGGAGTTGGAGAAACCTGATTCCAAACCAATGGGGCACATGGGCTCCAGTATCCTGAGGGAATAAATGGCGTATGAATCAATCGTTGGTCATCGGCTACCATGGGACTGCATCTCCTTATGATGCTCGACTGCCTCAAGGATCAGATCTTTAGGTCAAAGGCTCTGGGTGTTGCCCTCAAAGAAAACCACCTGCTTCGGTCTCAGCATCCGTGCAGTATCACAGCCCTCACACAAATCAAATAAGATTTAGGGCGGCGCATATATATCTGGTGCCTCTTTGTATCAATATTCATGTGTGTAAATAATAATATAAATAAATATACCAAATGTGGAGATTTTAGTAATTTAATAGTTAAATTCATGAAACAATCAAAGCTAGATTAGTTAGAAAAACCTAGAAGTACTGGACGGCGTTTCATGCTAGTGTGCGACTACCCAGTAGTGCACATTCATGATACCGCTACGCGAAGATTCGAGCCAGGGACCTATAAGTTTCGCGTGCGTACTCTTAATATCCCTAGCAGTGAGCATCCATGATTATGCCTCGCGAAGATTCGAGTCCAGGACCTATCACTCTTGAGAGCTAGCACCCAACGGTGTTAATGTCTAACCTTGACCAATCCACAAAATTGTGCTAACGTCCATCACGAATGGAATCATCGGTACTCATTGCTGAGGAGTCCTATACTAAGACGAAAAAGTTATCCAGTGCTTTCAGGTATTTTTAGGCAATCTAGCTTTAATTGACTCATGGGTTCAACTATCAAGTCTTTTTTTCTCGCTTAGAAAAACCAAGAAACATTCATCGTTCAATTGATAATTGCTAGGAAAAAATGCGATAAAACTTCAAATCAATAATAATCCAATAATAATAATCTCGTGGATTGGTTGAAGTTAGACATTGACACCGTTGGATTTCGGCCAGCTCACTGGTCTAGTGGTTGAGCGTTCGCGCGCAAGACTGCTAGGTCCTGGATTCGAATCTCGTGAGACGGATAGTGGATGCGCACTACTGAGGAATCCCACAATAGGACGAAACAGCCGTCCAGTGCTTCCAGGTTTTCCATAATAGTCTAGCTTCAATTGACTCATGATTTCAACTATATAAAATAACTAAAAACTCCACAAAACCCCATTCTAATTATTCTATGACAACCTCAACTCCTTAATTATTTAATGAATGTTACCTTGAAAGATCAGCAAACTTATGAAAACCAATAATTAATTCAGCTAGGAACTTTTTTTTGCCGTTGTCATTTAACTGAAAGGTATTACTGAATTATACTACTCCAACATTAGATAAGTCAAATGAATTCTTATGCAATAGAGATCGATCATAACAATGTGTTTATATACCTAATGGAGCAATATGTACTGTGTCGGTTACAATGTTAATCTCATTACAGTTTATTTTAGCTTCTGGACATACCAATTTATCTATTCTTCTCAAGTTACATTTTTACCTTGTTAATTATTCACATATCAACCATGAGTTCCAGAGTGAACATCAGCTCTGAGATGCAGGTACATCCAGCTGACGAGTCCTAAATAGGACGAAACGCGCCTTGTCCTGGATTCCACTGCTAGCCACCATCCATCTCTGCTTACCATGCTCGTGACTGTTTTTATTTGAGCGTATGAGTGTGTGTGTGTGCAATTTTTATCGTATTCATCACATGTCTGTAGCTTATTTTTATGTTATTTATCAGAAGGGGTTTTGAGGCGATTTAGTATGTTTCATAGTTGAAAGCATGAGTCAATTGAAGCTAGACCACCATGGAAAATCTGGAAACACTGGATGGCCGTTTCGTTCTATTATGAGACTCCTCAGCATTGCGCATCCACGAATTCGCGCTCGCGAGATTTGAACCCAGGACCTACCTGTCTCGAGCCAGAGCCTTTAATCGATAGACCACTGAGCTGGCATCCAACGGTGTTAATGTCTAACTTCAACTGATCCTTGAAGTTGAGCAACCATTCACCAATTGTCATCAGTGAATTCCTATCTCACGACTGACGTGGTTTGCACTCCACTGGTCACTGCTTCTTATTTTTATGTGATTATAAATATCGATCAACCTTTGAATAAAGGGAGTAGGGGATCACACTCCTTCTCTACTGAATGTCATTTCACTTCACTCTATTCTCTGCCCTTCCTTTGCTTCTTCCCTCTGATTGTCTATTCAGATCAGTGATTGTGTGTATTTGACTTATTTAATTCCATTGTTCACCAATGCGATTAAAGTCGATAATTATATCAGAGAATAATCCTAGTGTGTGGTGGCCCTTCCAGCCGCAATAACATGCTGAAACCTAGTAGGCCCTTATGTAGAAGAGTGCTACATCGAAGCACGGCACAAATACCGGAGCTCAATAGCTGTTTTTGAATTGCTTACGCAGAATCATTATATCATTCTTTTATTTTTTGGGCAGACTCATTCTTCATTTCTTTTTAAAACAACAATAATTATGTAATGATTCTTTGTAGCAATCGTAATCACTTGTGTGGTATAGGTAGAGTGGATGATTAAGCCGATTTTCACCACCTAGGTTACCGCTCACGTTAGTTCATTGGAAACAATCCTATGATCCAGGAGGCACAACGAGGACGTTTGAGTCGGGTTTCGACAGTAATCATTCAATAGTAATCAATATATGATCTAATTAGAGTTAGATATAGGAACCACAAATACACAAATCATCATGTCATCACCCTTGTACCAAAATGATATATTTTGAAGTTATTTACTAGTATGACAGTGAATGACTGATATGTGATGACCATCTACTTGTTTATTGTATTGGTCATTATGACTATACAGATATACAGAGATATTTTGTTAAACTTATGTTCTCCCAGTTAAATGACTAATGAACTATTATGCTCTAACAGTTGAGATAATAAATCAATTGAAGCTAGACCACCATGGAAAACCTGGAAGTACTAGACGTTGATGCTCACTTATGAGGAGTCCCACAATAGGACGAAACGGCCATCCAGTGATTCCAGGTTTTCCCTAGTGGTCTAGCTTTAATTGATTCATGATTTCAACTACTTAGCTTTGTCTCATGTTGGTTAAGTAGTGAAGCTGGATAAAAATAATTGTCTTCAAACTGTTTATACTCAAGAACAGATCTACAATCTAAACCAATCTGCGATGAAAACAATTTTCTATGGTTAAAAATGTACAAACAATTAGAAACTAGACAGTTGATTATATATGTAATGTACCCTAATATATATATGGATATACTCGTTTTTATGTATGTATGTATGATAAGTTGGAATAGGGTATAGTTAGTTACCATGGTATATAATCAAAGTAGTCTACTCATTCATAAAAAGGATCGAAAATTTATTTAACTGATTAAAATTTTTAACTAATTTAGTCTCATTAACAGATAAAGGAAGGAAATAAAGAAGGAATAAGCTTTATGAGAAACTTAGTTTACTATTGATTGTTTGAATCTTCTCATTGATGTTAAGAACTGGAATTGATCAGTCTGTTATTGACATAGATGAATGCTGTGTAGATTGCCTTAATATTATCTCAAGTCACAAGGATTATAAACAAAGATGAATGATGGTGACTACCGGTGAAATGGTGGACTCGCGTTTCATCCTATTTGTAACTTGTCATTTGGATGTATCTACATCTCAGAGTCAACATCAACTGTCTACGTTTACATAATTAGTTACGTTGGACTGATATATAGAATTCACTTCATTTTGCTGACTTAGATCATTTGAAACGTTTGCAATGTTCATTAAGTTTATTATACACAACAAATCAGTCATTTCTTCATTCAATTAAAGGGTTAATGTTACATAATAGAATATAATTTCTAGAGGTTAAGCGCTCGCGCGCGATTCTGATAGGTCCTGGCTTCGAATCTCGTAAGGCATGATCGTGGATGCGCACTGCTGAGCAGTCCCATAATAGGATGAAACGGCCGTCCACTGCTTCCAGGTTTTACATGGTGGTCTAGCTTCAATTGACTCATGCTTTCAACTATGAAGAATCTGAATGTTGTATAGAACAATGAAAAGAGTGTAGTGTAATGCTTCGCTAATCTTTCACCTCAATAATCGTTATAATACAAATATTACTGGTGCATAAAATCAGAAGGCAAAGAGAAGCTGCAACTACTACTACAGTTTATTATCAAATAACGCAGGCCAGATAAAGCTACAAGTACATGAGTAAGTATCAGCGAACGATGAGCGTAAGCAATTACATAGGCAAATTTATAGTCAAATTGTATAAGGGCGCAATAAGATAAAGCAAAAGCTAATAAATATGATTTAAGTGCATACGTATCTGGGTGGGGGAGGATGAATCATCGAATGATACCTAAACAATCAAAGTTTTGGCTAGAGTTCATCATGTGCTCTAGTGATTATAACAGTACAAAGATATATGCCAATTGTTACTATCCAAATGACAATGTCTGTTAAGTAACTAAATTAACCATGATCGAAATTGGGTATAGAGTAGTTGTTATAAGGGCTTCACTTAGAAACAACCTCACAAAATCATACATCGATTTCAGTAAACCAATATGCTTAATCAGATTAAAGTCGAATGTTTTGTAAATGAATAATGAGTATTAATGATAATAACTTCAGAATTGAATGAGTAAGACCTAAGTTTATGCATAACTATTTAATCCATTAAGATTATAGATTGATTCATTCACCCGCGAGATCATAACAGCCGATGGTTAGAGACCATGAATAACATGGTTCGAAATTGTTTGCAACAGCAAATTTCATAAGTACATGGAACGTCTGGACAATGTAGGAGACCGGGAAGACCAGTCAAATAGCAACGGAAATTAGGAGATACAAACTGGTATTAATCAGAATCAGAGAAATCTGTTGAACCCAAACTGGACAGCAAAAGCTAGATACGCAAGAGATGCTGTTGTATTTCGATCATGAAGAGGAAAATGTTTCACACACTCAAGGTGTTGCTCTTGCACTGTTCAAAGAATCATGAAATGCATTTTTCGGATGAGAATCTCATTGATCGATAAACCTACCTCCGATAGTTTTAAACCTAGACAACAGACTCATTTTCATTGCTTATGACACCAATAATTTACTTTCACGTTACGAAAAACAACACATTTATGTAAATAACAACAGAATCGTCTCTATACTTATGATTGATTAAGAAATAAACAACCGTTTACTATTTATTGAGTCACAAAATTGCAGATAAGGGTGATGATAGTTGCTCACTAATGATGAATGAATATCGATCTTGCCAAATCTTTACTCACTTAGATCACCTTAGAATTATTGACAAATATCACTTAGTCTTGAATGCTGTTAGATGTGTGAGGACAGTTTTCACTTCCCGGTTGCCCACACAATGGGAGGGTTCTTCTAGATGTACCTGAAAAGTAAATTGGATTAGAAGTAGTTTTAATGACCTGAGAGCATGACCGTAGTGCCCAAGGGACAACTGCTTGAGGTCGGTCACACACGACCTTTTTGTGGATAATTTTTGTGTTAGCTCCGTAATTGTTTGGACCTTACCGCTGGAGACAGATATCCGTGGGATAAGGCGAGGTGTGCATTTTTAGGGTCGACCCTTTTTAAGCCAACCTCACTCTTGTAGGAAGGCAGAATCGCTATTATGCTGGTTTTCTGAAGGAAACACCTTACTGCCGTCACACCTCTGTACGGTCAGCAGTACGAATTCGCCTTCAGACCTTGGGTTTACTGCTTTTAGTCTTACCGCTCTTCAACGGACCTGCCTGGCATGGCAGGACCTTGAGGAACGATTGTTCCAGTCAGTATATCTCAATTAGTTCACCACGATAGACAAGCCCGACCACCACTTCAAGGTAGCAGCAACGACCGGGTTTTGACCAATGGATTCTCAATTAATAGTTGAAGGGTATAATGTTTACCAACAACATTAAATGTAATAGGCATTCATAGTAGTTTATCAGACGAGTCAAATCAGTATTTATTCATTAGCTTTATTGTGTTTGATATGAATTTGTGATAATACACTGAATGATATCAAGTCAGTTTATGATTTTGTTATTTCTAGTTATCCAACATTAAGACAGGGTTTAAAATATTTCATTCTCTACGAGACCTGAATATCTTGATTTCGATAAACAGTAAAGTCGTGGATTTTGGTCTGCTGAAAAGTTCCATACTTTATTAAGACAGTTTTCTAGCACATTGTGATATTCATTAAGTGACTAGCTTAACTCAGGGATATAAAAATGTGGAGTTCAACAAACTCTCAAATGTTATTACTGACTTTTAGTCAGACAATTTGAATCAGTTTTATTGATTAATTTCTTTTCATATAATTGAGATTATGAATCAATTGAAGCTAGACCGCCATGGAAAACCTGGAAGCATTGTTTGACTGCCGTTTCGTCCTATTGTAAGACTTCTCAGCAATGCGCATCCATAATATGTATATATCATACTGTTTATTCAGTTAGTGATTCTTCGTTTTAGGACAGAAAAAGTTCTGAACTATAACCTTCTTTCTGTCTCTTTGTCACTTTCACCTTAGTTACATATGAATTAGCAACATTATTGAATGTTGTCATTGTGTTAGTTGATCAATCTATCTAGTTTGCATAGTATTACAAGAATATAGCTATAACCGTTCATATACATAGATATCATGAGCAAATCAATTTTCAAATTAGAACTATTAAACTACATATATTGATTGTATCTAAGAGGAGAAATCATAGAGTAAAGATTGATTAATAATCATCTGATACTGTATGGTAACAGTTAAATGAGGAGGCTTGGGGGGAGGGGAGGGAATGAATAACTATTCTCTCTTTTTTTTTTCTTTTCTCTTCTAACGACCTTAATATCTGACATTGATCTGATTCAAAAGAGAGAGAGAGGGAGGGAGAAAGAGTGATATTACTAGGGGGTAAAAGGTTTAAATCAATCTAAGTAAAGAGAATATTAATTAAATTAGAAATATACTAATTACATGTTATTCCCATGTGAATATAGAAAAGAAACACAATCATTATTTATGGATCTAATGAATTAGGTTAGAAGAGATCAAGGATAATAAGATTACTAATGAATGAATCAAATTAAATTGGATCTTAGATTATTCTGCAATGGAATAGAGGATGCAGGTTTTGTCCAAATTGGAACTCATCAACTGGATGTATTTAGATTCCAGTGGAGGAAGAAATCAAGAAGAAGCACTGGAGTTGAATAGAAGCTTTCAAGCAATATTCAGAGAAATAAAGGGTCATGAGATACGTTTATGATTGGATCATTTTTAATATGTTTCCAGAAAGTTCTGCAAGACCAAGATCACATATAACTTTATAAATACTCTCCATTTCTTGTTAATAACCTACTTAATTGGAGGATAAATGTCTTACCAATCAGTTTCCCCTGTATTCCATTCTGATTTTGGAACATATTCAAATGAAACTGATATATGACGATAGTTGGAGGTGGTCAACAGGAAACCCTGGACCCTGATTTTGACTACTTGGCACTCGTTAGCAAGGTGTGCCTGTAATATTGAGAGAAATGCTGCTCTCTGACGGATTTGATACCGTGTCACCCAGCTTCACAGTCAGAGACGTTAGCATTGAGCTATCCCGGCCCCGATTGACCTCTATATGACTGAGATGTAATCACAACTGATTTATCATTGGGTAATGGTCAATGTCATATGTGTCAATTTTTGCTTAGTGAAGATCGAATGCTATCGATCAAGTTGACCACTTCCAACCACCATCTTATCTCAACATAGTACACGCAGTGTCGAGCTACCTAGGCTAGTGACCACTTGCAACTTGATTGATAGCATTCGATCTACACTAAGAAAGACTTCACACGCATGACATTGATCACCACCCAGTGATTACTGAATTACTGATTACTGAATTCACATACTCCTTTAAATATGATTGGCCACTGATAAGAATAACTTTGAAAGTTGTATAGATCATTCAAGAAAATTAATCTCAAAGAATAACAATTACTTATAGCCGATAAATATTACATTTATCATAATTATCAACACATGGATATATATATGTTCACTAAAAGTTTCTTTTTGTTTAAATATGACCACCATGGAAAACCTGGAAACACTGTACGGCCGTTTCGTCCTATTGTGGGACTCCTCAGCAGTATGCACTAACGATCTCACCTCATGAGACTCGAACCCATGACCTAACAGTCTCGAGCGCTTAACCTCTAGAACTACTGAGCCGGTCGGCATCCATCGGTGTTAATGTTTATCTTCAACCAATCCATGAAATCGGGCGACACATCCACCATTGTTGTCAGTGAGTTATTATCTCACAACAGAACTGATTGAACTCCACTGGTCATTGCGGCTCATAAGAACTCCAGGAAACACCTCTTGAAACCAGCCACTAGTGAGTATATGTTGATTAATATCAGAAGGGGTTTTTGTGGATATTATAGTGATTTTAATAGTTGAAATCATAAGTCAATTGAAGCTAGACCATAATGTAAAACCTGGAAGCACCGTTTGACGACCGTTTCGTCCTTTTGTGGGACTCCTCAGCAGTGCTCATCCACGAAACGGCTATCCATTTCTTCCAGATTTTCCACGCATGTCTAACTTCAATTAATTCATAATCTCAACTAGTTAGATATTATTATTCATTCAATGTTTAAAACATTAAGTCATCAATAATTCTCTTGACAACATATGAGTCATAGCAGCAGTTTCAAACGGTAATTACTAATGTTTCATTCCAAATAGAAAATATATTCAAAACAAATGAAGGGTACACTTATCAATAATACATTGTATAAATATTATTGTTCTAAAATCAATGGAATAGGGATTGAATAAACAATATTGTTTTACAATGAAAATAAGGTATAAAGATGAGCCAATCAGAATTCAGATTTAAGGACTTTCTTTTTTCGCGAAATTCAAATACTATACACGTAACGGAGTTGAAATTGCCATGTATGATGTTTCTATTGCAGTGCGACCCAGCATAAACTCTTTAGAGGAAGAAAATCAAGGCCTACTTACATTGAGGTTACAGGATGAATCATAAGATTACTTTGTAAATTGACTTTTACCGTCCGTACTCTCCCGCCCTCTCATTTTGATTTTGAAAATAAAGAGGCTCGTGATTTCCACTCTGTGTTCTCTCTTGTTATGAAATTCTTGATTAGCATTGTATGCTGTGCTTTTAGATCTGTCCTGCCTTTTTCTGACCGCTGATTCCACATGTGTAACGGCATTACATGTGACGTTACTAACGTGAGTCTGTTCATGTTTTTATTGTAGTCTAGCACAGAATAAATGTACTGGAAGAAGAGGAACAAGTTCTACATAGGCTGAATCTGTAGAATAGCTCTTTGATTTCTCCTTGTAATTCATTTATCCACATAGCAACTGCGTATTGCTACATTATAACGGTTAAGTGCTCTGGAGAGAGACTGGTAGGTCCTGGGTTCGAATCTCGCTCGCGAGGCGATGTCGTGGATGCGCACTGCTGAGGAGCCCCACAGTAGAATGAGACGGTCGTTAAACAGTGCTTCCAGGTTTTCCATGATGGTCTAGCTTCAATTGACTCAAGATTTCAACTATGAAAATACCGAAATGTCTACAAAAAAGCCCCTCTGATTACATTATAACTGTTATTAGTTAGTGATAAAGACTTGGATCATTAATTTAAACTTTTTAATCTTGAGCTACTTAATTGAAACTTCTAATAGTAATCCTAATCGCAAATCCTAACAATGAACAATAAAGGGACTAATAAAAATTTTTCAGTATAATTAGATATGTTCAAAACTCCGCCTGTAGCCCTTCCTGGGGGCTAATTCTTATCCAATCAACGCTAATCGATAGTGCGAGAATACTCTAGTATCTTCCCATGTAAAAACTATAAATACACTAACGTGTTTCTTAATGTGCTTCTTACTTCTATTTACCATTGTTATTTGGAATATAATTTCTTTCCTGTTCAACCGTGTTCTGATTTGGGGACTTATCGAATGAATTTATGTCAAAGAATACTAAGCAATGGGAGAAATTATAACAGTGTTGTAATCCGAACTATCCTTTCGTCTGGTCTTCAAGTATTCTTCCTATGCCGTAACATTGATACACTGAAACTCTCCCTTCCATTGAACGACCTTGACATTTTTGACGCCACGTTCCTCCCTATACTAGTTACAAGCAATCTTTTGACTAGTATCCACCTCACTAATTCAGACAAACTAGTAAAATTGTCCGTATATATGTCAGCAAATACATAGCCGCGCAACTACATCAATATTGTCAGTCAGTTTCAACGTGAAATCTAGTAGGTACATTATTTCAAGTTGCCACACTTCATCCGCTTCAAGAGATGAAGTCCCAAATCCCTTAATAATAAGAGAAGTAACAGTACAACTAGCAATAAGATTATATGAAGAAGATCGAAATCTGGTCTGTGACCAAGGAAGATGATGAAGATTTTAATATTGTGGCTCATTTCCTTTACATTCATTGGAAAAGAAGTATACAGCTTTTCAAAGGTAAGAGATTCTTCTATCCACATCCCTACATCCTTCAAATACCTACTCTCTGAATAGTGAGATGTTAATATTCATTTGTAATGACCAACATGACTACAGTCTCTTACATTTAATGATGAATTTGGTACAAACTTCAAAGGCATTGAAATACAATTCCTAAACTAATTGAAAATTTGTAGGGATAAGATTTTTCTGTCACTATGTAATATGAGATGTTAATCATTTTGAATGACCTAACAACATTGAAAGTAACACGATCTTTATTAAGAGCAAATGACATAAAAATCACAAGAATCTAATCAAACGAATCATTTTCTAAAGAAAAATATTTGATTTAATAATTAAGATCATGAATCAATTGAAGCTAGACTACTATGAAAAACCTAGGAGCACTGGGTGATCGTTTCGTCCTATTGTGGGACTCCTCGATAGTGCGCATCCTCTATTCCATTCCGCAGGGTTCATTACCCCATCTTGTTTTATTTATTTATTTATTTAAACACATATATATTGGTACAAAAGGGCACCAGGTACATATGCGCCACACTATTTGTGTGTGTGTGGGCTGTGATACGGCCCGGGTGCCCAAACCGAAGCAGGTGGTTTTCTTAGGGGGCCACACTCCGAGCCTTTTACCAAAAGGTCTGATCCACAATGCAGTGGAGCATCGTGAGGAGATGCAGTCCCATGGTAGCCGTTGACCAATGACAGGTTCGTCCGCCATTCGTTCCATCAGGATACTGGAGCCCATGTGCACCATTGGTTTGGAATCAGGGTTCTCCAACTCCCCTAGGTGGACCCTCCGTGTCCACCAACCCAGTTAAAGCGCCGGACATTCGCTTTTCGTCCTCTCACTTTCGTAAACAACAGTAGTGCCACGAGAAGGCAGTGAGTAGGACTTCCCTGACAGAGGCTATATATTCGCTGGCCATGTGAGAGCATTTCGAGAGGGAGAGTGGGTTCTCCCCACTCTCGGCCGTACCAGGGCATTTGGGGGACGACAAATACATGTCATATATACACTGTAATTCATTAAAATTTTGATATGTTCCAGTTGACAAATTAATGACTTGAAGTTTCAATATTATTCCTGGAAATTGTTTACTTCCGGTTGTAGAATATAACTTAGATCGATTTTATACAAGAGCCATTATTATTTATTTAGGTTTTTTTGTCAGATATTAATATTGATTGTAAGCAATGATGGATAGTGGCTAGTAGTGTAATCCAGGACGTGAGTCCTGGGAAATAGGAGCAAATATAAAAAGAATGAATAACAACTGGGAAAACCTTTCCAGTTTTTCACAGGATAGGGTTGGATGGAGAATGCTGGTTGGCGGCCTATGCTCCTCCACAAAGGGTAACAAGCATAATTGCTCAATTGTGTGTGTGTGTGAGTAAAACTTTAACGTGATAATAGATAAGTTGTACAAATTTTTATGTCCCACAGTCTGGTGTAGCATTTACTATTCTATCATGCTTTTATGGATTATTCTAACTTTTGGGCAGATCAACTAATCTATCCTTTATAAGTCCTTATTCCAAATATACATTTAGACTTGTTATTTGTTCGTTTGTAACTTTTATTGTTTCTATGACTGAAGGTGTGTGTGTGTGTGTTTGTATGTTTATCGCTTATTCTCTTTATCACATGCCTAACTTTGTTTTTTCCTGTCTGATTTGTAAATATTAGACTATGGTTTAAATAAACACAGTTGGTACATTTACGTAATTCATTTTATATCTCTCTATCTAAGTGAATAACACGATGGAGTTTGAAGTGAAAGGTACTGGGTTCGATTTCCAAAATGAACATCAACTCTGAGATGTAGGTACATCCAGATTACAAGTCCCAAATAAGAAGAAACGCACATCAACGTGGATTCCATTACTAGACACTATCCATCCATCTTTGCTTACAATGCTTGTGAAATAAGGCTATATTGAGGCAATAAGCTCAGTATGCATATATGCCTATAAGGAACTGACCAGTTGCAGTCCTAAATATCAATGGCAAGATTCAAACAAGTAAAGCTAAGTAAATTTAATCTAACTTATGTTTCAAGACAAAGAAGGATAATGGCTAGCCACGGAATTCAGTTTGATGCGCGTTTCGTCCTATTTGGGACTCGTCAGCTGGAAGATACAATCAAACCATAAAAAGTGAATAGTTTAAGTTTCATTTGAATTTTTATTACCGCTATCACTTGAATGGAGGTTAATCTAAATCATATATACAAAATCAAATTGAGGATTTATGTTTATGATTCATTCATTGTCCATTCGTTCGTTTGTTATGAAATCAGATAGCTGGTTATAAGAAAGTTAGAATTCATACACACGGAATTATTAACGAATATGAATGAGCTAACTGTATAACTATTCACCCTTATAGCTACAACACACTCTCTTAACTAAACTCTAACTCCTCAACCTACTTCCAAACCATATCTCTAATTTAGTTTTTAGTCAGTGATCAGAATAGCATATTAAGAAGCCATGAAGAAGGGGAGCTATCTTTGAAAACATTACTTCACTTTATTTAAATTTTGTACATTACTAACGTTTACCTCTGTCTATACTATACACCATAAGCTTTCGTTTGATGTATGGTTCACTCTGATACCCTTTTCTATTCCAAGGATATTGTAATTACAACATAACCTTTCGTACTCTATTTTTCTAAGCATTTATGGGTTGTGGTCGTGTTAGTCATTTACTCATTCACGTAACTCCCTATACTAATATGAATTGGAAATTAAGAGTAATTTTAAATTTGGGGTTGTAAACATTGTTGAATTTTATTGAAATCATGAACCGATCAATGTTAGACCGCCATAGAAAACTCGGAAGTACTCGATGGCCGTTTCGTTCTAGTGTGGGGCTCCTAGGGAGTGCAAATTCACGATCTTTCACGCGGTATTTGATCTATGAACCTTCGATCTATAGAATAAGCGCTCGTGTGAGAGATCAAAGATTCTAGGTTTCAATCCCTCGTGTAGGATCGTGGACACGTACTGTTGAGGAGTACCAGCCTAGGGTGAAATGGCCATCGAGTGCTTCCGGGTTTTCAGTGGCAGTTTAACACTGATAAGTTTATGAGTTCAAGGGAAATTAGAAATAAATGGAATAGCGTTCCACATAACTCGTCCTAACTTTTTCGCTTATCAACCAGTCAAGTAATAGAGTACTTCTCGTCACTCTACTCAAGACCGTTAGTCCGAATTTGAACTCATGCATTTCCAACATCAAGATCGAACAGTCAGCCTATCGTATCTAAGCCTGAACCTAGGTCTAGACAAGTCTTGCCTTGTATATTATCGGGAGACAGACCAAGTAGGTAACAGTTAATTAGAATATATTGGTCATTATTTATGCTGAATTATTTATTCATTGTTATTTGATCACATTTTCACTCGGAATCATATTTCAAATAATAGCGTTCTCTGATTGGACGAAACTATGTCAAGGTCGTCGGTGAAGATTCTTCTTACCAAATAGAATTAGTCATCATTCAAACTTTAAAGTTAAACAACTGATTAATAAAATTCATGAATTCTCAGAAAGGGTTTTGTGAAGATTTTAGTAATCTTATAATTGAATTCATGAGTCAATTGAAGCTAGTCCACCATGGAAAACCTGGAAGCACTGAACGGCCATTTCTTCCTATTGTGAGACTCTTCATCAGTGCACATCCATGATCCCTCCCTATGAGATTCAAACACAGGACCTATCGGTTTTGCGCGCGAACGTCTAGTATCCTGATATCTGAACCGTTATCTGAATTCGCTTCTTCAGTGATTAAGTTGAACTCATTGGTTTATGATAGATTGTCTAAATTTGTTCTTCAGTAGTATTAATCTTGTATAAAAAGTCAACATTAACAGTAAAGTAATTATCCTGGTATTAATTTCTATCAAGGACATTTACTTGAGATCACTGTATTTCTTTTTTTCTAATCATTATTTCCTCCTCCCACTCCCCAACCCAATTTGTAAGTAAAACATACATTAGAATCTGAATAATTTAATTGTATCGGGGTGGTGTCTCATAGATACCATAATTTTATATCTCATACATAGTAATCAAAATGATACCTTCAGGCTACTTAATCAATCAATCAATCAATCAATCAATAATTATTATCCATCTTGATTAAAGTAGAATATTTTTTTTAGGTTGTTTCCTTTACAATTCATATCATTATGTAACTATTCCATTGTATCCATATGGGAATTCCAAAAGCCCAAACCAAAACAACAATAACCACAACAACAAACGATTTTCTATAGTCCAATAAAAAAAAAAGAGTTCATATATACATATATAATCCTATTTTGATTTTTTGTTTTATTGAGGGGGTGAAAAAAAAGAAAAAAAAATTTTTTTCGTTCAAGGTCACAATTTTGTTTTTTCCCTGATTTCGTTTTTCTTACTCTTAAATCAGAAAGATAAAGAGAAAATGTATATGGGTATATTGAACATTATAGAATATATATATTTCTTATAATGAAAAACATTCAGCTGACGAGTCTTAAAATAGGACGAAACGCATGTCAATCTGAATTCCACTACTATCCATCATCCATCTATCTTTGCTCATAATGTTTGTGAATTAAATCAATATTGAGACAATACGCACAGTATACATATATGACCGATAAGAAACTGATAAATTGCAGTCCTAAAAACGTCAATGGGAAGATTCAAAAACAAACAAAATCAAGTGAATTTAAACTTCACCCCATTGCTCATGTAACTGGCTATCAGGTCTCAGTAGTTGAGTAGATAACGCGATGATGTTTGGAGCGAAATGTACTGAGTTCGAGTACCAGGATGAACATGAACTCTGTGATGTAGGTACATCCAGTTGACGAGTCCGAAATAGAACGAAACGCATGTCAAACTGGATTCTACTGCTAGCCACTATCCATCCATCTTTGCATATTATACTTGTGAACTAAGGTTATATCGAGTCATCGAGGACTCATTAGGATAGCAGTCTCTTCTTAGTATGAGACTTCTCAAAAGTCTGTACCTATGACTTCAAAACTAAATGTTAAACTCAGGAACTTCGGTCTAGATCACAGTGGCTTAAGCTGTAAATCACTGACACAACATTCACTTGCTCGCATGTTTACCTTTAAAAAATTAGTGAAACCATCTTTCAATGTAGTTGGTGGGAAATTACCTTACACTAGGCATAGTTGGACTTCGGTGGTCAAGTTTTCTCACTAGTATTCTAGAGTTAACCCTCGAAGTTAGTCACTAGAGAACACATGATTAATTACTATGAGAGTTTATAAGGCATATTTTAATTTCATCAAAACTTGATCAACTGTCAAATTCATACCTCCCTATTGTTATCTGAATGAAGCATTTACCGATATATGTCACTTGATCGTGAAGTCCCTTAGTCGTTGCCATAAAATCGTATTATTTCAAATAACCTGAGCATATGTCTACTAGTTAAACATCTTTTAATCAAAAGAAACAGAGATCGAGCTAGAGATAATAGAGTACAAATTCATTTTGTATTGTTTATTTGAATCTGCCTATTGATCTTTAGAACGGAAACTGATTAGTCTCTTATTGGCATATGAAAATCCTGTTCGCATCGCCTTGATATTGCCTTACATCGGGACTCAGTAGCTATGTGGATGACGCAATGGCGTTTGAAGCGAACGGTACTGTTTTCAAGTCCCTGAGTGAACATAAAATCTGGGATGTAGGTACATTTAGCTGACGGGTCCAAATAGGACAAAATGCAAATTCTATATTTCACAGTTAGTCCCATTCCATCTGTTGTATATAAATTTCAAAATTTGAAAATTCCCATATTGTGATTTAGAACAATATATTTAAGTGAACAATATTGTTTTCGATTAGATCCTCATCACACAATGACTTGGATTGTTCACTCGAATTCTTATAGCCTCTGCTATTTGTAAGAGACGAGATCGAACGCCATAAGGAAAACTGGTAGGAATATTGTAAATAACTTTAAATGACTTATTTCTGTGTACTATATGATCGCTATCGATCAAACGTGATAGAACCGAGCTGCGTTTTGTCTTGATAGTACCTTTTCCTAACCACGACGAGAGGTGTTCACTAACTCTTTGGTTCAGTTGTCTAGTAGTGCCACAAATATAGCTTTCTTCACAGGAGCAGCTTAATTCGTAGATACACATAGAAGTGTCATAACTGGGTAACTTATGCTTTAGTTGAGGAATCGCCATACATCAGGTCGAGTATGATAGACAGAGATCGGCTGAATTAAACATTCTCTTCACAAATCTAGTCAGTCTACCACGTAGTATGTCACCAGCTACATCTCCTATGAATTGCAGCTTCAGGAAGAGAGGTTTCTTACTAACTGTGGATATCTCTATTATCTTGTTTCTTACACGCAAGTGTTTCTTCAAAAAACCTTTTGGATAACCCATTTCAATCAACATATTGTGTATGAGCTGTAACTCTTTGTTAATTGCATCAGTTGATTATACCTTCCTAACTCTATTTACCAAACATTTGACTAAGTTTTTCTTATAGTGAAGGAGTACAAAGCTAAAGAAATATGTGTACTGGCTTAATGAAGATTTTTCCCTAAAGACACTTCTACTGATAGAACGGTTTGCTTTTCTAATTAATAAAACTTCAAAGAAAATGTAGTTTCTTATCTAGTTCCTTTTCACATGTAAATTTAATTGTTGGGTGTTTACTGTTAAATAGTTCTAATAGTTCTTCTTTTCCAATATCCTGATCAACAATTAAAACTACTTTACAGTATTATCATAAGGTGAATTATGCATTACTAAAAACTGGACGAAGAGAAAGACCTGTCTTGTGAACTTTGGGTAAACCACAGAGTCGCGGGGTGTTCAATCCAGTGAGTTTAACTGGATAGTGTTTAGTTCCTTAAAATAATTAGTCAGTTAGTCCAATGATCTGAACATTGCTTATTACGTAATTTTAGCATTTTTATGGTTGTTATTTCAGTGTCTACATTCGTTTTTCTAATCATTGACCTATTTCCTATTATGTAACATTGATTGGATGCGCACTGCAGAGGAGTCCCATAATAGAACAAAACGGCCGTCCAGTGCTATCAGGTTTTCCATGGCGGTCTAGCTTCAATTGGCTAATGATTTCAACTCTATAAAGCTCTTCTATGTCTTAAGATAACTTCAGTGATTTATACTGAGAAATTATCTTAGTACAGACTGAACAAGTCTCACGTTACATCAATGGAACCAGAGTAGTTCCTAATACTTTTGTTATTGGTACGGTTAGGTAAAACTATCGAGAGAAATTCACTTAGTATTGTTTGTTTGTATCTTCCCATTGATGTTTTAGGACTGCAACTGGTCACTCTCTTATTGGCATATGTGCAAACTGTGCGCATTGCCTCGATATAGCCTTATTGCACAAGCATTGTAAGCAAAGATGGATGGTTGCTGGCAGTGGAATCCAGGACGAGCGTTTCGTTCTATTTCGGACTCGTCAGCTGGATCTACCTACATCTTAGAGTTGATTTTCACTCTGAGACTCGAACCCAGTACCTTTCACTTCAAACACCATCGCGTTATCCACTCAGTTACTGAGTCTTGATAGCTTGTGAATTAAGGCTCTATCGAGGCAATATGCACAGTATGCACATATGCCAATTAGAGACTGATCAGTTGCAGTCCTAAACATCAATAGGAAGATTCAAACAAACAATACTAAGTGAATTTAATTATCTTAAATGTTACGAATATTCAAATTTTATGAGATCTTCTTCAATACACCGGGAGATTGAAGCACATATGAGAAGGATGAATAACAACTGGAAAAAACTGAGAAAGATTACCCAGGACAGGATTGAATGGAGAATACTAGCTGGATGGCCTATACTCCTCAACGAGGGGTAACAGGTGTAAGTAAGTAAGTAAGTAAGTATGAGATCTTCTTGTTTAATGTTGAAAGTTAATAAATATACTTATCATGATATTCTAATGAGATGGTTACTATCTCATTGAACACAAATGGGAACGTACAATGAATACGTTAATTTCAAAATGTCAAAAAATCGTCTCAAACTTCATTGTTTCTACATTTCCATATCAATTACTTTCTGTTCTTGTTCTTTTCTCCACGATCCTTTTAAGCTTCTGATGCTAGACATTCTATTCCTGATTTTTATTTATTTATTTAAACACATAAATATTGTTACAACGGAGCACCAGATACATATGCGCCACACAAATCTCATTCGATTTGTTTGAGGGCTGTGATACTGCTCAGGTGCCCGAACTGAAGCAGGTGGTTTTCTTAGGGGCCTACACCCGGAGCCTTTGACCGAAGCATCGTGAGGCGATGCAGTCATATGGTAGTCGGTGACTAACGATTGATTCATACGCCACTTGTTTCCTCAGGATACTGGAGCCCATGTGCACCATTGGTTTGGAATGAGGGTTCTCCAACTCCCCTAGGTGGACTCGCAGTGTACACCAACCCGGTTAAAGCGCCGGACATTCGCTTTTCGTCCTCTCAATTTCGTAAACAACACCCGTGGTGCGAGAAGGCAGTGAGTAGGACTTCCCTGACAGAGGCTATATATTCGCTGGCATGTGAGAGCATTTGGAGAGGGAGAGTGTATTCTCCCCACTCTCGGCCGTACCAGGGCATTTGAATAATATCTGATTAATATGACATAATACTTATATTGATATAAGTAGCATACACCACTTTGGTATTAAAAGTGAGACATCGCTTAAAAATTAATATTAAACTAGTGAAACATATTGAGAATTCGTTTAAGTCGAAAGGTAACAAAAATCTCTTCAGTTCGTATTATTCAAACTAATTGATCCAATGACAATTCAAGGACAAATTGAATGAAATAGACTGTAATAAAAGTAAAAGAAACACCATAGTTGAATTCATGAGTCAATTAAAACTACACCATCATGGAAAGCCTGAAATCACTGGATGATGGGATCGTGAATGCACACTGTTCAAGAGACTCATATTAGGACGAAATGGCGGTCTAGTGTCTACATGTTTTCCATGATGGTCTAGCTTTAATTGACTCACTGCTGAGGAGTCTCATACTAGGACAAGACAGACTTGAAACATTGGTTCCAGGTTTCCATGGTGGTCTTATTTTAATCGACTCATGAATTCAACTGTTAAATTACTAAAATCTCCACAAAATCCCCCTTCTGATAATATATTCATATCAACCAATGATCAAACGTTACAATCCTTTGCGAGTCATAGCAACACATTTAGGTTATAGTACAATCTATAGATACTAATAAAGACTAAAATTATTGACCAATGAAAGGATTATAATTAAATCTAAGGTTTATGAAATAACCAACCAAATTATATGTGCAGATAGTGGACAGTATAATTCGACAAAAATAACCAATCAAATCGTGTGTGCTGATAAAATAAAATTAATTTTTTAAAGTTTTCCTACAAAAAATATTATAATAGTTGAGATCATGAGTCGTACTGCTGACTGTGCAGAGGTGTGAAGGCGGTGAATTGTTTCCTTTAGAGAATCAACACAAAAATGATTCTATCTTCTTACAAGGAGGGGTAGGGTTAGAAAAGGTCGACCCTAAAAATACACACTTCGCTTAATCCCATGGATATCCGTCACCGGCGATAAGATCTCAACAAGTACAAATCTAACATGAAAATTACTCAGAAGAAGGTCGTGTGTATGTGTACATACTACATCAAATTGCAATAAGAAAATGAGTATGAATACATACATAAATATAATATTCAAATTAACCTAGCCCCCGAAAACCCTGGCACGGCCGACAGTGAGGAGAGGGAGGTCTCCCTTTACAAACGCTCTCAAATGTTCACACGTATACAGCCACTAATAGGGAAGTCCTACTTACTGCCTTATCGTGACATTACTGTTGTTTATAAAATTGAGAGAACGAAAAGCGAATGTTTAGCGCTTTAACCTTTTTGGTGGATAAAGAGCATCCACCCACGGGAGTCAGAAAACTTTGATTGGAAACCAATGGTGTACATGAGTTTCGTGATCTTAAGAAAACAAATAGTATATGCACTTATTGTCTGTAACTAGCTACATTGAGACTGTATCTCCTTACGTTGCCCCACTGCCTTGTAGATGTTCAAATAAATAAGTAACCTAGCAACATAGAATAAAGTATCTTTAACATGAAATATCATACTATTTTATTCATGAAAAGAATTTTTTAACTTTGTAACTTACCAATTTCTTCTAATTATTTTAAATATTTTTGTTTAATATTTTATCCAAAGAATCCACAGCAACAACAACAAAAAAGATAAACGATTATTATATGCACAAAAAAAACACAAAAATAATAGTCGATATGTTAAGTTTTTTAAATTCAAATTGACCGCCAATAATCAAAACACAAAATAAAACAAGATTCAATAATCAATTTGTTTATTTTTTTGTGGGAAGAAAGGGGTTCAATGAATCTTTTCAAATTTGATGTTGATTTATGGTTAAAAAAACGTTTGTTTCTAATAATGATAATGATGATGTATTGAATAATGAGGATAGTAATAATATAACTTTGTTGCCAAGTTGAAAATGAAAAAAATATAATGAATGAATAAAATAAAGTTTTTTTGATTTTCTATACTGAATCACTCTATTACGGTAATCAACTAAAAAAAATTTTCCTTATTTTCTTTGGATTAAAAATTTTTTTTTGAAATTTAACCAACTGGATTTAACTTCTATATATATAATAGTTAGACATATACATTTGTATGTATATATCTATATATATTTATGTACACTATTTGTATCTATGCTTATTTAACTGTGATATCATGGCCCCCCTCCCTCCCTACTTCCCCCTAAACGTTGGGTAACAGAGATAATCATAATAATCATAACAGTAATAATAAAAATTATTATGATTATTATTATAACACAGAAACCGTGCAGAATATAAATATTGAGTAAATGATAGTCTGTATTATTGGCTGGGTTGGTTTCATAACGGTTAGACTATGAATGAGTGAATGAGTGAGGGAGTGAGTGAGTACAAACACGTAGACACTATGTCTATTGACTTATATGGTTGTATATGAATATACATATCCGCCTAAGTGTGTTACTATGACATCATGGTTAATATTTTCTGTCTTAATAATCTATAAATTGACTATACTTTAGTGAATATCTTAATGAATCGTTGTTTTACTTCTTTATGCCTCTTTTGAATAAAGTTTGATTACGTTCAAGATGAATACTTCTATGATTATTATAAGTAGTAGTTTTCTATTAATTTAAATAAAGAAGTAAAATTAGTTTAAATGAAATGAGATAAACATAGATAGAATATACAACAAACAGATAGACATAGGGTAGGGATAACTTATGTACATAGATGATTGTAGG
This sequence comes from Schistosoma rodhaini, assembly GCA_944470415.2. NCBI lineage: Eukaryota > Metazoa > Platyhelminthes > Trematoda > Strigeidida > Schistosomatidae > Schistosoma > Schistosoma rodhaini. Next base: position 1,496,223 of record OX104040.1, read on the forward strand.
TTTTCGTAATAAGAAACTATATTGGTTAGTTATGAGATAGACAAATAAAATATTGGAAATGAACAAAAACAAATTATGTAATCATTTGATTGACTAAAAGGAATAGAATTACAAGATGAAAACAGTTATGTGATTATAAGCGAATGGTACTGAGTTCGTGTTCCAGAGTGAACGTCAACTCTGAGATGTAGGTACATCCAGCTGACGAGTCCCGAATAGTATGAAACGCACGTCAAACTGGAATCCACTGCTAGCTACTATCCATTTTGGCTTATAATGTTTTATATAGTTGAGATCATGAGTCAATTGAAGCTAGACTACCATGAAAAACCTGGAAGCACTGGACGACCGCTTCATCCCATTGTGGGACTCCCCAGCAGTGTGCATTCACGATCCCGCCTCATGAAAGTCGAACCCAGGACATACCAGTCTCGCGCCAGAACATGTGAATAAGGGCAATATCGAGGCAATACACACAATATGCACATATGACCAATAAGTGACTGATCAATGATCGTCTAATTCAGTGCCAATTCGTAATATGAACCTTAAAGTTTGTAGATTGTATAAAGTCTCTGATAGGTAAAAGGGTAAGCAATTCAAGATGTTAGGGATGTTAGATCCCCAGAAATCACTTGGTAAATACCTTATTTTTGTAATTTTATTTTGAAATTTTGAATTCTTTTGTTTTCGTGCCAGAAGCGCTCTTTTCTTCTTTATGTCTTATTTTGTCACTTGGGAAAATCTTAAACCCTATTGGTTCATTGTATCTTTTAGTATACTATTTTGTAACGCTTTCCAAAGACAGTTTTATGTTGTATATACATGCATTTAATTTGTACCTGTTGTGACTGCTTGTGTTTCAGGCTGCTTGAGGCTGCTTGGACCTCTCACTATAGTAAGCGGGCCTGGGACACGTCAGAATAGCTAGCTTATTGGTCTTTGGTCACAAATCTTTGTTCTGTTCGCAGACTAGGTGAATACATAATGGCTTCAAGCATAGCATAGGAGCATTCCTGGAACTGGGATCAACTGAAGAACTATCAAAAAATAGTAGGTATTCAGACAGTATCTTCGTTTCAATCTGAAGTAGTTCAACACTGCGCACGAAAGAAATCCAAATGGAAAGGATTGAAAATCTTTTTATCTTATGGTGAGTGTGGTTATTTCAGGTTAAAGAGTCAGGTATAATAAGCTGATTTTTAAATAGTAATACTAATAATAACGAAAAACATAATGATAAATGGCATTATCTTAATCTATAACGAGTTGAATTATTATAATTTAGTGGTTGCCTGAACTTAGTCGTTAAGTGGATTGAGGATTAAGGAATTGAGGAGTTAGACGAGAATGATAACGAACCAACTAACTTCGAAGACACACCTCGCTGTCAGCATCTAACGTGGATTACGTCATTCAACATTTTAAAGTACTATACCTGCTTCGAAGACTGTATAACACAAAGAGCGTGATAATATAAATATATTAGTAAGAATGAGTACAGAGATGTTAATAAAATCACCATAGCATGGGCCAGTCCATGGCGTATGATTAACTAATGCGCGTTTTGTTATCCTTGACTTTAACTGGGATCGATGATCTGTTCGATATTCAGTGATGATTTGTCTAAGGCTTAGTGACATTTCACTGCCGCTACACTATATCCCTCGTACTATAAGCTTTATTTTGACCTATATAGATTATTATGATACGATTTACTGTCTCTAAATTATATTCGGTTTATTGATTAGTGTCTCCCACGTTCACAGCCACATTTGACTTGATCCTGTACAAACATTATTTCCTATTTTATGGTGTAATGTGGTCTCTCTGTCTGATATATAAACCAAGTATGCTTGAAATCAATGATTCGCATAACAGAAGCAGCAATCGCTGTTCTGGACTCACTCGGACGGGCTAGACGGGAAATGGAACAATAAGGACGCTAGACTGCTCATACTGGTCGAATGTCGTTTGTTTGGTACAATACTAGATTAGATAAGTCATATCTCGATTGGCAAATAAATCATGTGATAACTAGCTGAACTTCAAAATCCACAATAGGTACGTCCAGCTTTGTCTCAAATGGAATGGAACATGCATCTTGGGTCCCATTATTTGCTATTTCTATCTCCTTTATATATAAGGCTTTAACATATCCTGACCCATAAACTATTATTGTACGATTTACCATTCTTGAGTTATGCACAGTCTATCAATTACTGTTCCCTCTATTTAAAGCCACATTTGACTAAATCTTGTACAAATGTTGTTTTCTGTTTCATGGTACGATGTGGTCTATCTGGTTGGTATATAAACCCAGTATGATTCCTACCGCATAAGCTGTTATTGGTGTTCTGGACTTAACTGCCTGAGCTAGGTAGATAGCAGGACCGACAAGTACTCTAGACTGCTCGTACGGGTTCCGTGTATCATTGGATCCGGTCGATAATTCACTCCTTTCTGATTGGCGAGGATCATTACGTCACATATATATCAAACAAGGCATGCACTCATTCAATATAACAGTTATAAACTATTTTAGTAATAGTATCTGTAAGAAATGACATAAGCTTATTTTTTATATGAAAAAAAACCAGTCCCCTCAAGTCTCCAGGACAGTTTTTGCTTACAAGTTTCCATTCACATAAAAAACCTGAATCAACAATGTCGTATTGACCTTCTTCAATCATTGAATATGATATTCACATTTCAATGTGAGTATAAATATCATTGATTTAATTAATATATTCTAATCTTACCTTGTAAAGGTCATATTTACTGATGAATTCATTTGAGATAATGAGATTAACAATGACTTATAATTACCAATACCAAAGTTGAATGAACTTGATCGTTTCAAATAAATTAAGTATTATGTGTCGCTCAATTTCGTGGATTGGTTGAAGTTAGACATCAACACCGTTGGATGACAACCGGCTAAGTGATCTAGAAGTTAAGGTACTAGGTTCGAAACTCGTGAGGCGAGGTCGTGAATGCGCAGTGATGAGGAGTCCGATACTGTGACGAAACGGCTGTTCAGTGCTTCCAGGTTTTCGATGGTGGTCTAGCCTAGATCGACTTATGAATTAAACTATCAGAATTATAACTTTATTTTATAATCATTAACTAAGTCGATTACTGTGAGTATATATTCCCCTAAATGCTCTAGTACGGCCGAGAGTGGGGAATATCCGCCCTCCCACTCGAAATTCTCTCACATGGTCACGTATATATAGCCCCTGTCAAGGAAGTCCTACTCACTTCCTTCTCGTGGCAGAATTGTTGTTTACCGAATTGAGACGACGAAAATCCAATGTCCGGCGCTTTAACCGTGTTGGTGGACACGGCGAGTCCATCTAAGTGAGTTGTATAACCCTGATTCCATACCAATGGCATAAATGGGCTCCAGTAGCCTGGACGAACAAATGGCGTTTGAATCAATCGTTGGTCACCGACTACCATATGACTACATCGCCTCACGATGCTCAACTGCCTTGTGGATCAGATCTTTAGGTCAAATGCTCGGGATGTGACCCTCTAAAAAAACCACCTGCTTCAATATCATAACCCTCACACAAATCAAGTGAGATTTGTGTGGCGCATATGTATCTGGCGCCCCGTTGTACCAATATTCATGTGTTTAAATAAATAAAATAAAATAATCTTTTGATTGACACCTTCACTACTGTTGTACAACTTATTACTCTTAAATTGTTGTCAATCGATTAATTAAAGTCTCCTTTATTCACAGCCATTTTTGGCTTGTTCATGTATGGTTTTTATTTCTTATTTTGTTGTGTAATGCAGTTCCAGTATGTTTGTATATAAATCACTTCTGTTTGAAATAGAAATGTGGTACAGGTTGATTGCTGACTTCTGAACTCAAGAGACAGACGTAAAGGGAAACTTTAGAATGATGAACTAACAGGGACTTGGCTATCAGGTCAACGACAATAGAGTTGATAAGGTGTGTAGCTGTATATATCAAAGACATTGAGCTACAGAGTAAATAGCAGATTGGACTAGGAGTAGGATTCTGACTTGTGACCGGTATATTCTGTCAGTGAATTCTCAAGATATAACATGTGTGATCATGTGTGTTAGTAGTGAAGAACAGGCAGATAATGCCCACCTTTCAGTCAACTAGTATGGTCAAGAATGATGAGTCCACTTTTCCTGCGGAAATGCTCCCATACGACTATGCGTTTGCTACCTATACTCATTGTCTTCACGTGGCTAAGGGTTATTTTACCAGAGTGAGACAACTCGATAAAAACTGCCAGGGCTTGAAACGGGATTGTGAATACAAGCTGTCTACCTAGGTTAGTTGAACAATCCTTATTTCATTATAATTTTAAACATAGGCTTCATGATCTTGATGGAACAAATAGTGTATGAGGCAGATGAATCAGTTAGAGAGAGCAGTTCCGCTTTATGTTACTGATAACTGACACTTTTCGAGCTCATGATGCTGAGCAACCCACTGTATTTGATTACAGTTATCTCTGAAGGATTGCTGTAATCTAGTATGAGTATTCTTTTGGTAGTTTTGTGTATTGACAGTGTTTGCACAGTTATAACGGCTTCGGTGGCTTGTTCGTGTGTTATGAATGTCATTCCGAAGACTACCAAATTTTACACTGTTTAGTGATGGTGGGACTGAGTGGTAGATATAGAGTTGAACAGTTTATTAGACACAAAATAGATATCGAAGATAGTTATGGAGAACTGATAACTATCATTCCATCAAGACACTGTGATTAGGGTCCTGGAGGTAATATAATTCATCAGATCGGAATATCATTAGACACGCTCGATGACGACTCAACTGTATGTTTTTGTTATACACATCATAAAACTGAGATGAGCTTCTAATATTAAAATCAATCTTTTCTGATTGTATTTCGAACTAAAATGGTTTCGAATCCCACGGATGGGGTCGTATATATGCACTGTTGATCAGTCCCATACTAGGATGAAACGTCCATCCAGTGCATTCAGGTTTTCCAAGAACAAATTTGGTAATTATGTACATTTATCTGCATTGCTATTTTGTGTGTGTGCGGGGGTGTTTGTTTGAAGATTTATGAAAAGTTGAAGGAATCAGAAATAGACTTTGGTAAACAAAATTTTGATGGTTGAAATCATGAGTCAATTGTAGACCACCATGGAAAACGTGGAAGCAATGGATGACCGTTTCGTCCCCGCGTGGGACTCGTCAGCAGTGCGCATCCACTATCCTGAGATTCTAGCCTACGACCTATTGGTCTCGCACGCAATCGCTTAATCTCTAGAACCACTGAGCAGGTTGGCATCCTACGGTGTTAATGTCTAACTTCAACTAATCCATGGAATTGAACGACCGTCCACTATTGTCTTCAGTGAGTTAATATCTCACAACAGACCCGATTGTACACCACTGACCACGGCTTCTTACTAGAACTCCAGGAAATAACTCTTGGAGACTGAAACAAAACTCTATTTTCAATCTTTTCAATCAATATAACGACATCTTAACTGTAGTTGACCTAATATAGTAAGAAGTTTATTGATTTACCATAGTTGATTATCACTTTTACGATCGTTTCATTTTATTTTATTTATTTAAACAAATAAACATTGGTACAAGGAAGTACCAAATAGATATGCGCCAATATAGATCATTCGATTTATGGATCCTCAATGTTCACCAACCCGGTCAAAGGACTGGACATTCGCTTTTCATACTCTCAATTCAGTAAACAACATATCTGCCATGAGAAGGCAGTGAGTAGGACTTCCCTGAAAGTGTCTGTATGTGCATGGCTATATGAGAGCATTTCGAGAAGGAGAGCTGATCCTCTCCACCCTCGACTGTATCAGGGAATCCGGGGGCTGCTATGCAAAATCTATACATATATATCTATACATAGACACTTTATACATTCAACATTGTTATTTTTACGCTAACCAATTTTTAACATTGTGAATATCATACAAATACATTTAGATGATAAATGATAAAGTTATTCAACTTTGAATTTCATGCCACAAACTCCTAAATAGTATTCTCGACTGTGATTGACTTGCTTAAATATCATAGTTTCACCTAGTTGACTTATTTAAATAACATTCCTATTAATATAACAGTTGAATTCATAAATCAGTTAATGCTAGACCACCATGAAAAACCTATAAGCACTGGACGTTCGTTTCGTCTTAGTGTGGGACTCCTCAGCTGTGAGCATTCACGACCCTGCTAGCGAGGTTCCAACTCAGAACCTATCGGTCTTATACGCGTGCGCCTAACCTCTAGATGACTGAGCTGGTATTCAACAATGTTAATGTCTAACTTCAACCAATCCACGAAACAGCCGTCGAGTGCTTCCAGTTTTTCTATGATGGTTTAGTTTTAATTGACTAATAAATTCAACTATTAAAAGTATTATAATATCCACAAAACCTCCTCTGATTAAATTATTCATTTGTATTGTTGTGTATGCTACTTATGTCTACAGAAATAAGTAGTCCATAACATCAATAAGAAGTGCAATGTCTGAGAGCAGAATATTGAAATGAAAAGAATAGACAAGCAAACTATCGAATTCTTTCTCATCGTCAAACAAGTTGGTTTACGGTGATGATTTCCATTTGTTTGATTATTCAACAAAGAAACACAATGTAGAGGTTTGGTCTGTGAACGACCGATCCCTAAGGAATCCGACTTGTTGATCTGGAAGCTAGGTATCTACTGAATCTGTCATCCGGTTCAACAACACTCTGTTGAAAACTTTTCCTGGTACTGATAATAGTGTTGTAGCTGTATAGTTAGTTCACGCACTTACACGGGTCTTTTTCCTTTGGTATCTTGATGAGACATAATTCTTTTTAGTCTGTCAGCATTTGTTGCACCTCCCCAATCTTCCTGAATAGAACATGGAGCGTGTTTGCAGTTAACTCTCTGTCTGATTTTAGTACTTCGACTAGTATATTATCAGGTCTTACAGCTATCTCACTCTTGATTTGTCTGATGACAAACCTAATTTCTTCAATAGTTGATGGAATAACATCCATAGTAAAGTCTGTGTATGTTGATTCCATATCCAGTAGATTCAGTAGGGCCAGTATATTAAAGAGTTCTTCAGAGTGCTCTAGTCACCTGTTCTACCGTTCTTAAATCTCACTAATTGGCTAGCTTCGTTTATTGTTAACTAGTCGATCTAATTTACTACATTTCCCTGCTAGTTTCTTCATTGTAACACATAATTGAGATCATGAATCAATTAAAGATAGACCACTATGGAAAACCCAGTACACTGGATGGCCGTTTCGTCACAGTGTAGGACTCTTCAACAGTGCGCATCCACCTGCATCCCACCTCGCAAGATTCAAACACAGTTTCGCACGCGAGCACTTAACCTCTCTAGTCCTTCTCTTACAACTTTTCCTTCTATCTTACACATATTTCTACTTGTTAGCTCTAATATTCTACTTCACTCTTTTGTTTGCTTCTGTGTATTCACCTCATTCATTATAACTATTATCAATGAAACCATACATCATAGATCAATAAACAAAAATGATCATTCATGTAAATGAATAATCATTCAATTTAATTAGATTATTCATTATGATCTCTTGTATATCTAGTTCTTATCTCATTCCATAACAACAACAACAACAACAACCAAAAAAAAGAAAGAAAAAGAAAAAGAAAAACAACAAAATAAGAATGAAAATAATATTTGTAAACAATTCTGTTAGATTAGATAGAATTTCATTTCTTTTTTGATAAGTTTAAACAAATAAAGAAGTTGAGATCATGAGTTAATTTAAGTTAGACCATTATGGAAAACTTGGGAAACAGTGGATGTTTGTTTCATCTTATCGTAGGATTCTTCAGTAGTGTGCATTCACGATCTTAGCTTGTGAGATTTTCGAAACTAGGACTTACTTACTTACGTAAGCCTGTTAACTCTCGTGGAGGAGCATAGACCACACATTAGTTTTCTCCATGCAACCCTGACCTGGACAATCCTTTCCAGCTTTTTCTAGTTAACATTCATCCTTTTCATATCTGCTTTTATTTCCCGGCGTAATTCGTTCTTTAGCCTTCCGCTTTTCCGCTTCCCTTCCAGATTCCAAGTTAGGGATTGCCCCGCGATTCAATATGGTGATTTCCTTAATGAATGTATTATCCACTTCCAACATCTTTTCCTAATTTCCTGTTCAGCTGGAAGCTGGTTTGTCCTCTCTCACGGAAACCTGTTGCTGATAGTATCCGGCCCAGGACCTATTGGTCATTACAAATGTATATCAACTGATTGAAAGTAGTCAAGGAAGGAATCATGGATCTAAATGGTGTTTGTTAGTGAAGCCTATCAGTATCCTTTTAAGCATTGAGATACTGTCTGTGGAGTTAGAACTAATTAGTGCTAATTTATATTGATTATTATTCAATGACTAATCAGAGCAAACATGTTAATCATTCAAAAAGTTAGTTAGGACTGGAATACACTCAGCATTGTTTGTTTGAATATTCCCATTGATGTTTAGAACTTCAACTGGTCAGTCTCTAATTGGCCATATGTGCATACTGTGCGTATTACCTTGATATAGCCTTAATTCACAAGCATTGTAATCAAAGACGGATGGATAGTGGCTAGCAGTGGAATTCAGTTTGACGCGTGTTTTGTCCTACTCGAGACTCGTCAGCTGGATGTACCTGCATCACAGAATTGATGAACGGGACTCAGCAGCTAAATAGATAATGTGACGGCGTTTGAAGCTAAAGGTACTGGGTTTGAGTCGTGCAGTGTACATCAACTCTGTGATGTGGGTACATCCAGCTGACAAGTCTTGAATAGGACAGAATTCACCTCCTCCTGAGGAGTCTCAAGTAGGACGAGACGTGCGTCCTGGATTCCAATGCTAGCCACTATCCATCTTTGCTTAAATTGTTTACAATTATATTCACTGTTTATTGAATAGATAATGAACATAAATAACATATCTACCAGTCATTGGGATTAATCAAAAGGAATGAATTTTATTTAGGCTATGATAAATAAACGCATTCAATTTTCTTTTGATTACTCATATGCTTTATTTTATATCATCAAAATGGTTTGATTATATAATCATTCAAATTTTCACATTCATAACATCATCCATTCTTGCGCTCGAGAATGATAGGTCCTAGGTTCGAATCTTGCATTGCGAAATCGTGGATGACCACTGCTGAGGAGTCTCACAATGGGATAAAACGGCTGTTCAGTGTACTAGGTTTTTCCATGGTGGTCTAGCTTCAATTGACTCATGATCTCGACTATCATCAGTTCATCATTTCAATGAAATTCGTTTCAATGGAGTTTTGTACTCTGAGCTGGATGGTCTGGTCGTGGAGCATTCATCGTCCTTCTGAACGACATCATCAGTACAAACTTCGAGCAGAAGTGAAGTGTTTGAATTTCTCCACATGTACTTTACAGCTTGTCCTGTCCACCTCGATGTTGATTGTTTGTTATCGACCCTCAATTTGTCATTGTTTATTCCTTTGTTTTGGTTTTATCTCCCATTGGTTTGATTTTCGTTCCTATGTTTCCGTTTCAAACACTTCATTTTTACCTGAAGTTTGTGCTGATAATGTCACTCAGAAGGACGATGAAAGCTCTACGACCAAAACATCCAGCTCAGAGAACAAAACTTCATCGAAATCACTCACCTGAGCTACAAATCTTCTCCACAATCTCGAAATTGTTTTCAAATACATGTCAATCTTAATGACTATGATATCATACTCGGTATCTTCTTTTTGCTTGAATGATTTTGTGTCAGTGAGAAACCTTTAAATAGATTGATGAGTGCAGTATCCTTTGTCATTTAATCTTGGATTATTTAAATTCATAACCTGAGATACTACAATCGAACTGTTCAGATCCTCCACTGATATCTTACACGGTTAACACATTTACATTGATCCATCATTGAGTTTTGTGATCCATGTCGTGTTTGTCTAGCTCCTAGTTCTAATCAAATTCTATCAGTTAAATTAATATAAATGCAAATATTTCATCCGATAATATTAGATAACTGAGACACTGGCAAAGAGTTATTTTCAGAAGGGGTTTTGTGGAGATTTCAGTATTTTCATAGTTGAAATTACGAGTCAATTGAAGCTAGACCACCATGGAAAACCTGTAAGCACTAGCCGGCCGTTTCATCCTATTACTGGACTCTTCAGCAGTGCGCATCCACGATCCCACCTCGCGAGATTCGAACCCAGGACCTACCAGTTATTCAGTTATTAATATCATCAACCCAATATTTGACACTATAACAACTCTCCTACAATCGATTTCGATTATTGTTAAGACGTTTTATTAGCTTACCCAACAGACAATGTTATTTGAACAATAACAACTCATCCATTCCTTTGTACTGTTATGATCATTATCTTGTCTGTATAAACGTGTACACTTGATCACATGACAGCCTACTTTCATATTCTCTTACTAGATAAAAATGTAATTGCTTTAATACCGTTCGATGAGTTATTCTCTTCCCTATGTAAATATGTAGGCGAACCCTATTAATAGCGTTTGTCATTCTGTTTCCTTATTCTATTTGTTTATAACTTCCCCTGTGTATTTGCTCGTATGTAAACATATTCACCTCTCTATTTCAAATCCACTTTATATGTTTGTAGCTTTGTGAGCTTTCTTATCCACGAACAAACTGTAGTCTTAGCTTCTTATTGCCTTCCCATATCAGATACCATGGGATTTATATAATAACGATTATCAAGATGATTGATTAACAAACCGAAGCCATTACAATACTTAGTGGGTTCTGTTTTATGATATTGGTGAGATTAGTCATTCAAATGACAACTTTATTAAAACTTTTTCTTTATTATTGACGAGTTTATTTACTGCTTTGAAATGAAAAGAAGATTAAACATTTATTATTTTTTTGGGAATTAGATGCTTGACTGACCTTTAATAAATGATAGGTTCTGATGACATTTCCTATTTCCATAACCATTACCTTGTCATTTCAGTTTCTTTTGCTCATTACATTATACTACTTGCTAATATTCAGTAACTTAAATTATTGGTAAACATTTTTGAACGTACCTCATAGTTAAATTCACTTGGTGTTGTTTAATTGAATCATCTCAGTGTTATTTGCGACTACGATGGATCAGTCTCTTGTTGGAATATGTGCATCCTGTGCGGAATGCCTCGATATTGCCTGAAGTCACAAGCTTTAGAAACAAAGATGCATAGTGGCTAGTAGTGGAATCCATTTTGACGCGCGTTTCGTTCTCTCTTGGACTCGTCAGCTGGAGGTACCTTCATCTCAGAGTTGACATTCACTGTGGGACTCGAACACACTACCGTTCGCAGGTACATCAAGCTGATGAATCCCAAATAGCATGAAACGCACACCAAACTGGATTTCACTGCTAGCCACTATCCATCTTCGTACCTCATCGTTGCTGTGATAATTCTAAACATATATTTGAATCAGTGGAGTCAGTGGATTGGGCACACCATGAGAAAATCACATAATTGCGTCACAAGACAAGCCCTTACATGGAATCCTGAAGGTCAAAGGAGAAGAGGAAGACCAAAGAACACATTATGCCGAGAAATAGAGACAGACATGAGAAGAATGAACAAGAACTGGATAGAACTAGAAAGGAAGGCCCAGGACAGAGTGAATTGGAGAATGCTGGTCGGCGGCCTATGCTCCATTGAGAGTAACAGGCGTAAGTAAGTAAGTAAGTAAGTGGAGTCTAACCTATTTATAATTGTACTTGCATTTTCTAAAAAAACATTTAACAGGTATCATCGTTTCAATTGTGTTGCTTGATTTGTCGTAGTCTAGATAAGTTATATCCCCAGTGCTTATCTTAATTTGTTGGCCCGTGTTGTTGATCTGAGATAGTTACTAGCTGTCACCTTTATCGTATGTGTTTTTGTTTTAATTATCATAGAATTACTTCTGAAAGCACTTCTTATTTCATCTCAACGACTTTTTGGGATCAGGTTACATTTTTCGCTGAAATATCTTTGTCAATAAAGGAGGGAATCTGGAAAATAGATGTCTCAGTTTGTCACTTGGATGTAAATGGGAATTCATCCACGGTAAGATTGAGTGAGACATTAGCGACCACAGTGGTTGACAATCATGTTACTTCATAAGCTGAAACCATGGATCATTGAACTTCCATTCATTAATTATTTACTATTCTGCTATCTACAAGAACGGACGATTCCAGATATTATCTCAGTCATGGTTGTAGCATCTTAATCCAGAACAAAATTTCTATCCAACTGTCATCGGCTACAATAGACTCTCCCATTTCCGCCAGTCTATATCGCGAGATAGCTTAGGATAATAAGTTCATTAGAGTGCTGACAACCAACTGGTCTTAGTGATACCTCTGTAGTAATCGCTATAACTGTCAACCACACTTCAATACTAATGTAGTGATCAGGAACTTGAATGAAGATTTCTAATTTACTGTTTATTGTGAAATCACACAGTGCTTTAGTCCAATAATTATAGGATTATACGTTTAACACATTATTTACATAGTTTCGTTGCATTGTCCTTTACATATTCCACTATACTACTAATTCTTCTATTATTTCGACTACTCTCCAATTTCCTTAATCTTCTCTTCATTTCAATCTTCTGCTGACAAGTATTTTCACTTCCTATTAGTGCTACATATTACATGTATCCGCCAGCTTGAGTAACATACACCACATTAGCATTGTATAGGTCCCTTCTTTCCTGTCCCAGGGATATTCCAAGGGACATATATTGTAAACTAAGGCTTATTTGATGAAGTTGAAATAAGATCAATATACATTAAAGTTCATTCACTACCATACTGATCAGTAAGTATTCATAAAAAGTATCTTATTGTGCACAGTCATTATTTTCTCTTTCATCTCGATAACCGTCATCATACAAATCTAAACGGTGCATGAAATCAGTAGGCAAAGAGAAGCTACAACTACAGTTTATTATCAAATAACACAGGCCACATAAAGCTACAAGTACATAAGTAAGTATCAGCAAGCAAGCGCGACCTATTAGTCAAATATAGTTAAATTGTATTAGAGCTCAGCAAGATAAAGCAAAAGTTAATAAATAGGATTTAAATGCATACAGATATGAGGAGGAGAAGTCATCGAATAATATCTAAACAATCAACGTTTTGGCTAGAGTCTTTCATATTACTCTAGTGATCATAACACTATAAAGATATATACGCTAATTGTTACTATCCAAATAACAATGTCTGTTAAGTAAGTTAGTTAATAAAAGGACTTAATCAAAATTGGGTAAAGGATAGTTGATATAACTATTTTTAATTAATATAGAAATGATTTCTTATTTGTCTAAATGTATGTACCTTATACATTCATCTATTGTATCTATTGTATCTATGTATCTATTAAACAGCCCTCAAATGCCCTGGCACGGCCGACAGTTGGGTGAGTTCGCCATCTCTCTCCAAATGCTCTCATATGACAACGCGTATATAGCCTCTGCTAGAGAAGTCGTACACACTGTTGCTTACGAAATTGAGAAGACGAAAAGCGAAAGTCCGATGCTTTACTGTGTTGGTGGACATGGAAATTTCACCTAGAAGAGTTGGAAAACCCTAATTTCAAACTAATAGTGCACATGTGCTCTAGTATCGTGAGGTCACCGGCTACCATGGGACTGCATTTCCTTACGATGCTCCACTGCCTTGTGGATCGGAAAATCACCTGCATACATTCATTAATCTATTGAACAAATACCTTTGATTATTATTTTATTCAATAGATCATACAATGTTGCATAAGATAAACTATGAATCAGTATAATCCATTCAACCAATCAAAAGTTATTAAAATAAATTTTGAGACAGAAGATTAGCCATTAACATTGTGGATGGTTCAGTATTACTTTGTCAAATTTTGCTGATTGTTCATGTGGAAAGTTGGTTCGCCGGTTAACCGATTTCATTCATATTGATGGTTATTTTTCAATGTTCTGAAGGGTCATTGATATTGGAACATTGTAAGGGATGTCGTCATTGCTAACATTAATGAGTTTGACTGTTGTGTAAGCGGAATAGGTCAACTTTGGTTTGTTTATGTTGTGCATAATGGATATACGCGATCATTAATCGGAATAATTATACATGTGATGTGAACATGTATATGAATGGGATTGAGCCGTACTGTTTGGGTTGCCGCGTAAAAGTCTGGATGGTGTCTGGTTCTCCTGAAAACCAGTGCAAAATTACCCTGGCCCATAAGGGTATATTATATAACTGTGAACGAACTAGTTGATCCTGCCAGTAGTCAAATGCTTGTTATAACGGCGGTTTTCGGAATGTTGTCAGTTGCCATAGGTATTTGATTGTGAGCTTTAGCTAAAACAATTTTCGAAAAGACAGTTGTACCTTTCAAGGTAGCTGTCAAATTGTGAACATGGGGAAACGGGTAACGATGGGAAATGGTTTCAGCATTCAGACGCCGGTAATCACCAGTTGGACGTCAATCATTGCTGTCCGTTTAAGGGACCATGTTCAAGGGAGATGACCAAGGGCTATTTGACAGTCGAATTATTCCTAAGTCTATCATGTGGTCGAATTATTTTATAGCTAACCTAAGCTTTTCGGGAGCCAGTCGGTGTGCTTTTGAGGATACAGGTGGTCCTGTAGTCGAGATGTGATGTGTAACATTGCTGGTTACACACGGCAATTTCGGTTGTGGTTGATATATCCCGGAGTATTTATCGAGTAATGGTTGATATAGGGGGTCTATGGCGTGCTTAATTGTGACTGGGGATTACTTGCAACCAGAAAAAAGAGTTACGCAAACAGATAATTTAGTGTTTCCGTCTATTACCTTCGTGAGCGTGTGTCGATGAGTAGATTGTGATATTGTAACAGGTCTATACCAATGATCGGCATAAAAACATCTGCGATCACGAAAATCCGATTTAGAGTTCGGCTAATTGCAGGGTTTCCTGTAATTTCTGGAAGACTTACCATACTGTTTACGATAGCAGCACCAGTTGGGGTTATCTGTTTCACGTGATCTAGAGACAGATTGCCTACGTGAGACACTTCTACGCGAGGTTTTTGACCGACTACGGTCATTACAAAATCTAAGATATCTTGTGAGCGTTTGACATAGTTCGGCTATTGAGGTTTTTCTTTGACGGAAAATACCTCGGCGCTAGTCGATTTCGTAATTTCTAAAATGCGATCAGCAGATGCAGCCAGTTTGTTTACGGCGCTGTTTTGAAACGAGACGAGCACTGCTTTTACCTGTTTCGGGAGTTTAAATAAGAAGAGCTGTTTAAATAGGCCATCGTCGAACCTTCGTTGATCTATCACCTCTCTCATCCTTAACAACATGTCCGTCGCAGGACCATGTTGCAGGTCGATATTGTTAAGTAGTTGATCTAACCGTTGTCCATCGGTTAGATCTATGCGTTTTAAAATCGACCGTTTGAATGTTTCATAAGGTTCCGAAACATCACAAGTAAACATACTAGGTGTTACGTGACTGTTAAATTCGCGCGGTAATGCCTTAACGACCACGAGGAATTGCGTGCGCGAGTCCTTGATTCCGTGCCTGCAAAAGTCAGCTTCTGCGTAGTAGAACCAGGCTTCGATATTATCAGGCCAGAAGGGAGTTAATTGAATCGATGGTAGAGGAATAGTTTTTATCTTAAATAACTTAGGTGTCTGTTCTGTCAAAGTATTATAAAAAACGAAAAATATACAATTAAAATATATCCGAAAAACTCGAAATAAAAAAAGTATATCACAATATACAAAACTCAAATAAAAAAAATAAAATGAATAATGAAGTTCCAATCAGGAACAGACTCACAGATCATGCGCTTGGTGTACCAGATCACGTCGGTCTCACCACTGAAGATACGACCGGTATTGTAGTTTTACACATATAAACCAGTAAAACCTTCTATGTACGAATCGTCCTCCAATCGGATGAAAACAGAAATCAGATTCGAAGAGATTGGAAAGATATATTTCGTTCGTTATCAATATATCGAGAAGCGTTTACTCCATTCTGGATAGCGAACGTAGAAACAGTTTCCCACGCTAGATTGCAACGTGATCTGGTAAGGATGCATAACGAAAAAATTTCAGTGAAACAAGTCCAATAAAAATAATGTCGTCAGCATCCAATGTCGAGCACATGTTGAGCAATCTATTTTGAAGAATTATTTACAGTTACAAATGTATTAATATGATACAGTGCGGTTTCCTTTTTGTTATTTATCTAATGAAGTGCTATTCAATGATGTATAACATGTACATGTACATTGAAATTGAAATTTTACTATTTACACCTGCTCTTACTCGACATGTTATATAGGGGTACTACCCCTAACTCAGGGTCTGGAAAGTCGGAAACATGAAAATTTCACAAATGCAATAAAAATGATCTTGGTGGTGTTGTATTAGTATTCCGACACCAGACAATGGTTTTTAAACGCAATCACTAATCGAAATACATGTGATAAATGTGATGTGAATGCGTATATGAATAGTGCGAATGGTGCAACAGGGTGCTTGGTACCTGTGTGGTTGTGCCACAGGATTGGTGGCTAACAGTGGGATGGAAGATGTGTATTTCGTCTTGTTCAGGATGTAACTACATCCTAGTGTTGATGTTCATTCAAGAAATCGAACCCAGTACCGTTCGCTTCAAATGCTATCGTAGCATCCACTTAGTTATTAAGTCTCGACTTAACAAAGTATCGAAGTAAATCGTACAGGAAGCACATTTGCCAATAAGAGATTGATCATTTTGTATAGTTAAGATCATGAGTCAATTGAAGCTGGACCACCATGGAAAACCTGGAAGCAATGGACGGTTGTTTCGTCCATCAGGTAATTCCTGGAGTTCTAATGAGAAGTCGTGATCAGTGGAGCTGATCCATGTCATGTAGAAATAGGTATCTCCCTCAGTACAATGGAAGTTGGTCGTACAATTTTGTGTATTGGATGAAGTTAGACATTAACACCATTGGATACCGACCGGCTCAGTGGTCTATCGGTTAAGTGCTCTGACGCGAGACTGGTAGGTCCTGCGTTCGGATCCCGCGAGACGAGATCGTTGATGCGCACTGCTGAGGAGCCCCACAATAGGACGAAAAGGTTGTCCAGTGCTTCCAGGTTATCCATGGTGGTCTAGTTTCAATCGACTCGTCATCTTAACTATATAAAATTACTAAAATGTCCACAAAACCTGCTTGTGAATAGATTGATCAATTGTAGTCTTAAAAATCAATGGGAAGATTCAAACAAACAATACCAAATGAATATTGTGGAGTGACTATGACCAATGGAATCCAATTATGTGTGTTGGTTTAAAGTAGTCCAATGGAAGCGGTGTGATTACTGTTCAACTTAAATTATGTACTAGTTCTCACTTGTCAGCAAGAAATTTATATTCTCTATGGCATTCAGATATGGGTCACCAATTTTTACTATTTGAATTGTTACCACTGAGCAATCTGAGTGGGGACTGTGGAAAAATCCAATCATATTTTGGGGACACGACACGTATTATTGATGACAATTAATGAGCACATATAAATCGAGTGAACGTGCAAAATGTAATTTATCGGATGTTCAAAGAAACCCGGTGAAAAACTTTGTGTATAACTAAAAACTCGTACTTATTACACCCTCTACTTGAACATGGTAGAATATGATATACAACTAACTTCATTCTAATGTGTAGAACCACACAATCACAAATCAGAAGACGGAAGAAGCATGCAAAGTGTTCATTACGTAAGAATCAAAATATGTACAAAAAATATAAGTATTTATAGTTATTATTGTTAGCTATAACATCACTGTAATTCAGCCAATCTGAAAGGAGGCATGTTATGCTATCGTTCAATCGCAGCATACCGTATTGATATTCTCTCACGTTATGATTGAATGGAATCTCTTCGGTAAATTTAGAGCTTCTGGGGACTTCATCATGCTTCACAAACCCATCTCAACATAACGATCGAAGTCCTGCTTTCTGGAAAAAACAAGTGCTTTCTATTTGGTTTGAGCAAATTGTATTTTGGTTCTCATGTGATTGCGCTTTGATAATTGGAAAGCAGTTTTACGGACTGTTGACCATCTAAGTATTTAAAAAACACCAAACAATCAACAGCAAATCAAACCTTAAAGCTTATTAGTTCTCAAGCACCTTCTAACCCAGTGGCCAACCAGAAAGATGAAGATAGAAAGCAATTCAGTTATCCACTGTACTCACTTCAATCATGACTGCAAATTCACGTAATATTATACTTGAAATATTTGACAACTTAGTAATTCAATTAAGGAATCATAATGTCTACTTAACTTGGTCATAATCAATACAGAGTATTTGTTGGATAGTTTATTAATAGATAAAATGGGAGATTAAAAGTTGGAGAATGTAAAAAGAAAACCTAACAGTCTAGGCATCTACTAGTAGTAGATCTTGATCGTATTCTATCGCGTCCCAACCATCGACTACCTCAACGAGTGATGTTTTATGGTGTAGGAGTAGGTTGAAAGAAAGCTAGAGGTGGCCAGACCAAAACATAGCACAAATCCATAAAGTCACTGACAAGTGAACTGAGCCATGATGGTGGGTGTAGACTATTTGGTTGGGATCCGCGAGATGATAACAACCGATGGCTAGAGACCTTGAATGATATGGCTGAAAATCGTTTGCAATAGCGCAGGTGCATCCACTCTTTGTATTCCCCTGAATTCGACATGTCCCTTTTATCTTTCACTCCAATTTTATTTCACTGGATTGTAGTCCTTGGATAACATGTTCAAACCTCAATCTTTCACATCACTATTTATACTCTTACTACTTCTATCACTACGAGATTTAAATCGACAATTGTACCTTTGTGTTAATGTGGTATGGTAACTCGAACTGATGTACGTATGTACGATGTTTTACGTTATTACTGTCTGTGTCTGTCTGTCTGATTTCGATTGTGGAGTGAAATTCTATAATAGGACGAAATAACTGTTTAATCCCTTTTGATATTCTAATGAAAACTCTTTAATATTTCCATAAACCATTAGTTTTGTAATTTAAAATATTTTTGTGAAGATTTACATTTAAACTATTCCCTAAATTCTAATATGAAGTTGTGATTGATGTAGTTTGAGTCTTGTGAAGAACAGAAAAGTTATGACCAATAGGATAGGTTGATCATCACTTTATGCAACAAATTGGCTGAGACTGTAAAAATGCACTAATGAACGACCTCCAAGTAGTCATGAATACTGAATATTAAATGAGTTTCATACTATGATGAAGTAGCCATTCAATGCTCCATAGCTTTCAGGGGTACACCATGTGAGATAAACTTTTAAATAATAACGTCTACACAAAGATCTTATAATCTGAATGGGTTTTGTGAATATTATTGTAATTTTGATGATTGAGATCACGAATCGATTAAAGCTAGAACACCATGGAAAGCCTGGAAGCACTGTTTGACGGCCGTTTAGTCCTTTTGTGAGACTACTCAGCAGTGCGCATCCACGATCCCGCCTGACGAGATTCAAGCACAGGACCTATTATTCTCGCGTGGGAGCGCTTAACTTTTAGACCACTGAGCTAGTCGACATCTAACAGTGTTAATGTCTAAATTCAACCGATCTACGAAATTGAGCGACACATCCACCAATGTCTTCAATGAGTAACTATCTCACAACAGAACTGGTTGAACTCCACTAGACCGATGGAGTGCTTCCAGCTTTTCCATGGTGGTCTGGCTTCAATTGGTTCATGATCTCAACTATTAAAATAACAATTAGGCAAATAACTGATGAGTCTCAAATAAAAACAAACATGATTTCTGAATTTCACTTCTATCCATCATTCAATTCTACTTGTGACCTGATAGCTATACATAGGCAACTCACATAACGTGTACGTATTCTAAAAGAGACTGATTGATTGCAGTTCTAAACATCAATGTAGAGACCTAAACAACTAATATAAATGAACAATTGAATTGGTTTCCTAAGTTGTTTTAATCACCCTCACGCTAAATTTGCACGGTAACTGGAAAACGAGAGAAAAGGTGAGAAATACGGAAAGAATACTCTAATCTAATGTTAATTTATGTACCCAAACTTTAGGGTATTTAAGTCATTTTAGATGGCTTTGTGCTCTCGGAAACTTATGAAATCCGTCTAAACATAGTAGCAGTGTAATTAGTTATGTGGCATATGACTTCATTTCCTAGATGTTTGTGCAAAACTTGTAATGAATGTTGGTTGGATAAAATGTTTCCCAGCGTTTTCAGGGCCATATTAAGCTTTTTTCGAGGAGTTTCCTGGGTCTCCTCAACAGCTTGTATTTCCCTTTGCTGATATTATGGATTGTAACTGATCAGTCACAATTAATCTTCTATTTGAAATTGGCAACACAATGGATAACACATTCGCAGTTGAATTGACAGGTACTTGGTAAGGGTTTCAATCAAAGCATCAATAATGGGATCCAAATACAACCAGTTGAAAGGGATATGCATGTTCTGAAGTTCCCTGTTGATCACTAACTATATAACATAAAAAGTATAAAACGGTTAGTTTCAAATAAGTAGCCTAAATTTGTCGCACCCACAAACAAGACTTGAAGACCACTTCCTTCCTTCCTACCTTCCTTCCTTCCTTCCTTCCTTCCTTCCTTCCTTCCTTACTTACTTACTTACTTACTTACTTACTTACTTACTTACTTACTTACTTACTTACTTACTTACTTACTTACTTACTTACTTACTTACTTACTTATCAGATATAATGTTTTTGTACTAGGATTTTTTTAGGGAAGATTAGTGAGGTTAGAACTAATCAACTGACTAATTTGAACCTGAAGATTATAATTTCAAGTGTTACTTACAATTAAACATATTACTTAATATAGTTAAAATCATGAGTCAATTTAAGCTAGACCACAATGGAAAACCTGGTAAAACTGCTTGAGGCTGTTTCGTCCTATTGTGGGATTCCTCAGCATTGCGCATCCATGATCCTGCCTCATGAGATTCGAACCCAGGATCTATCGGTCTCGCTCGCGAGCGTTTAACCACAATACGAACAAAAAAGGCCGTCCAGTGCTTCCAGGTTTTCCATGGTAGTTTAGCTTCAATTGACTCAGGATTTCAACTATATAAAATTACTAAAATCTTCCCAAAACCTTCTTCTAATATTACTTAACAATTACATCCATAACAACTTTCATCTTAATTAAATCGAATACTTTTACAGTATTTGGGCGCCAAGTTAACGTAAGACGTTAAAATGAGAATACATATTTGTAAAATCTCAGCGAATAAACGTAAAGTAAATCCAACGTTTCACATGGCAATCTTGTCTAAGCTTGGATACTAGTTCTTTCATTGATATTTGATTGTGTTTTTCTTTGATTCAATAATTCTAAAAGAAAAGAAATTAAACACCACCAGGGTGTTTGGTACCTGAGTGGTTGCGCCACAGAATCAGGCTGTACTATTCAGATTGTAGCGTTGAAGCCCACATAGTATCTGCTTCTCCTGTGGGGCAGGATTAAGCTGTACTGCTCGGGTTAAGCCTGAGGGCAGTGTCTAGCTCTCCTGTTAAACGGGATTGAGCTGTATTGTTTGGGTTGCCGCATGAAAGTCCGAATGGTGTCTGGTTCATCTGAAAACCAATGCAGGATTACCCTAGCCCATATGAGTATATCATATAACTGTGAAATTAAACATTCTATAATCAGTTGATAACTGTTAAAGATTTCATTGTTTATCTTGTAATAACAGTTCAACATACACACACACACACTCACACACACATACACATACAGACACACATAGTAACATAATCTCAATCTGGTTCATTCTATCTGGTCATTATTATAGATTATCAAGACACATAGTTGAATATTCCTTTGTTCAGATGCAAATGAATCTATTCGTTTGTAAAGATAATGAAGGTAGACAAATATTGAACAGTTAAAGTCAAATTATTGTTGTTATAATGTAGTGTGGGTTACTTATATCCACATAAGTAGTATATAATGATGGTCAGGCATTAAATGTATTTCAATAGAAGATCGATAAGGAAAGAAGGGGAATGAAACACAGTTGGTATGAAAATGCATGGACAATAATAATCGGAGACTATGAATTGGTCAAGATTGAGACAATTAATTGATAGTCTGCAAATTTTCATAGCTACAATCATGAGTCAATTGAAGCTAGACTATCATAGAAAACCTGAAAGCAGCGTTTGACGGCTGTTTCGTTCTATTATGGGACTCCTCAGCAGTTTTCAAATTAACTGGTTACTGTATGGTTTTCAGATTTCAGTGAGATAGTCTGTAATTTTCAAGGTAAATAAATTTGATTGTCTTCAGTCCAGTTCTTGATCACCACAATAGTATTGTTTGTATACTAATGTATAAACACACACAGCCTGAGGGAAACTAACTGATCATAATAATTTCTTTTCATGTTTCATTGTCTTTGATCTATCTGATCTGCTCTATTTGATGTTTTGATAATAAAACTAAAACTCTGTAAAACAAATGAAAAACGCAACAGAACTCTATAGGTAAGTGGATAATGCGATGACATTTGAAGCGAATGGTACTGGGTTCGAGTCCCAGAGTGAACAATTAAAAAATGATCACGATTTAAAATATCTGATATTCTGATAATATATATTACTACACTAATGTTAATAAACAAAATATGCAATAAGCAAAAATGGACTGACTCGAACCCAGTACTATTCGCTTCAAACGCCATCAAGTTATCCGTTTAGCTACTGAGTCCTGATCATCAATTCCGTGATGCAGGTACATCCAGCTGACGAGTGCCAAATAGGAAAAAACTCGCATCAAACTGAATTTTACTACTAGCCACTATCCATCATTGTTCATAAAGCTTGTGACATCAGACAATAGCAAGGCAGTCCTCATAGGATGTATATATGCCAACAAAAGACTGGTCAATTGCAGTCCTAACACATCGATGGGAAGATACAAGTAAACAACATCAAGTGAATATAACTTTACTTTAATGAAATGAATTCGGTAGGTATGTAATAAATGAAAAGCGTAAGTTAGAAGCAACTAAATTGTTTGAATATAAAAATTACAGACTCTCTTAATGAAATCTGGCAACCATACAGTAAATACTTGATTTACAAAATGTTCACCAATTGTCTCAGACATGATTGTTCTTTTATTTCTATATCAATTACTCTCTGATCCCATTCACTTTTATTTGATTTTTTTGAACCTTCTGATGTCAGGCTTTTCCTTTATGAGTGGTATTGTAGTGAACAAGAACACAAGTGGGGACAATCAAACTTCCGTAACATGAAATTACAGACTATCTCATTAAAATCTGATAACCATACAGTAAACAGTTGATTTGCAAACAATTAATTCATTATCTCAATCTTGACTGTTCCTTCTTCAAACGATCCCTTAAACATCAGACCATTATGTTGGCATTCAACGGTGTGCATGTCAGTTTCCTAATAAAATTCTCGGAAGTATTTGTCAATATTTTATAATTTATGGAATCCACTGGATACTAATTCGATAGACTATAAGTTTTGTTCTCAGAGAAAGTTGAAAACCCTGTGTTGGATCCACAGAGTATCCGTTGATACATAGTGTTGAGGAGTTTCACACTAGGTCAACATAGCTACCCGGTAGCTACTAGTTCCTAATGGTAACCTAACTAAGGTTATTGAGTGATATAAAGTAAAAAATTCAGTAGTCACCAGAAGCTCCTTCTACTTCATTAATTTTAGCCTCATAATTCACTTGACTCTGTATCTAAAATTCCAAATTACAGTACACCGAAAATAATGAATCATATTGCAGCTGATATTACAGACAAGGATGTTTTTAAGTAGTGTGTACCAGAACGTGGTGTCAAGTTTGAAACAATTACTGGACAGACTGAAGAGTTATAGATCATTGAAAACACGACGTTGGCAGAACACTAGGAAGCCAGTCGAGAAGAAAGTTCAGATTGCAGAGCACACCGGAAGATACAAATGGATAATTAATGGCTGTGTATATGTATTACGTAAATGCCTTGTAACTTTATTATTGATTGTTTACCGAGTATGATCAACGTTATTAACTTTACTAGGGTTTATCTAAAAAATTTGCATTTCAATTCATAGTAGTTAGGTTTTTTCACATTATTTGAACAACTTATGTATTGTTGAACATTTCTTGTTAGTGAACAAAACTACTTATATAAGTAGTATATATATATATATACTATATAAGTATTATATAAGTATACTATACATACATTGTAAGCAAAGATGGATATTAGCTAGCAGTGGAATCCAGTTTGATGCGCGTTTCTTCTTTTTGGAACTCATCAGCTGGATGCACCTGCATCTCAAAGTTGATGTTCACACTGGGGCTCAAACCCAGTACCATTCTCTTCAAACGCCATCACGTTATCCACTCGGTTTACAATGCTATATCGAGGCAGCAATACGCACATTATGCACATATGCCAATTAGAGACTGACCATTTGCAGTCCTAAACATCAATGCGAAGATTCAAACAAACAATACTAAATTGAATTTATACATAGATTGTTTACTATTGATAACAACAAATGTTATGTACAAATGAATACATTCTCTTGGGGACTCTTGTTTATTTACTAATAGGGATGGTAATATAGTGAAAAAGTATACAAGTGGGAATAATCAATGGTATTTGAATACCAAATTATTGTTATATCTCGAACTTAGATTCTTAGTATGTCACGTATTACTTGAGCATTCGAATGCTAGAACCCTCTCAAGTCGGAAAATCAGAAGACAGAAGACAAATAGGAGGAAAGTTGTACCTAATACATTGTCAGTTATGGTACAAAACAGTGAGGTATTTATAGTTTTTAGTTGAAATGAAATCATCATTATAGTTATCCAATCCGCACACAGGGGGTTATCAGCATTGTCCAATAGGGAAGCTACGAGTAGTGATTCTAGAATATTCCTCCCCAATCTGATTGAATGGAATATATTCGCCTTCTTCTGAGCTTCTTAGAGCTTCCTCAACTTCACCTGTGCACAATCTTCACAACCATAGAATCATTTAGTAAAATCTGATAACCATATAATAAATACTTCAATCATCTCAGACTTCATTGTTCTTTTGTTTCCACACTAATTATTGTTAGTTCTCATTCTCATTTCCTCAATCTTCTTGACCTTCAGCCATCAGGCATTTCAACTTCGATTGATAATACACACTACTTATATCTGTGAATAACAGTAACACACAGCACTGTAATATAATAATGAGATTACTAATGAAAAGAACTCCGTCTGTAGCTCTTCTACAGTTACCGCCGCTCCCAAGTCTGGGGTAAAGGAGGAGGGCTGGGCATGGGGTTAGCGACCCCATCCAGTAGAAAAATCAACTCGCTTAAAAAGATGCTAAGCAGAAAACGCTAATGAAAAGACTATTTGTATGTATTCTATAAATTGATTTGTATACTCTGAAACTACTATTGTTCAGTTACAATAGATAGAATGTGACTATTAGTGGAATATACAATGTGTGTTACATACTATTCGAGACTCAATCATTGGTTATGTTTGCTGTTCTTCATTGTTGATGTTCATATTGAGACTCAAACTTCAGTAATTTTAACTTTAAACGCCAAACGTGCTATCCATCGTGATTCTAAGTATCAGGGAGTTCACCAAAGAAGTTATTATTCCCGATAGGTCCACTATATATATAATGTAAAATCAATCTAGATCCCTATCTAGAATCATATTATGGTAATCGAATCGGTTCAAACATTGTCCTTAGTTTGTATACTTATCAGTGAGAATCATGAACTAACAACACCTTTAATCAAATTTTGGAGGTATAAGATAAATCACCGAGTTTAATCTAATTTGAAATGTTGAGCAAATACATTCAAAGTTAAGAAACAAAGAGAGAGAAAAAACAGTTGAAATCTTGTTCCAGAAAAGTTACTGAATGAACCGATATGAACGTAGGTCATGTGTTTCCAGTCGGTTAATGGATTGAGGACAAGAAAACTGTGCAAATTTACTACTAGGTTATCATGAATAGTATATTGGATGTGAGATTCGAACTGACGCCCTTTTTCAGACTGGTACCTGAATTCGTCAACTTAGATATCTTGACCACACAATCTAATCATGAATACTAACATCATTACTTAATTAATTACTTACGCCTGTTATTCCTAATGGAGCATAGGCTACCGACCAGCATTCTGCAAACTATTCTGTAATGAGCCTTTTTTTCTAGTTCTATCCAAATTAGAAAAGGCATCGGCCTCATGACTTCCGAAAGGAACTCGACTTTCATCATTAGACGTCATAATTCTGGCAAACGTTTTTTTTAAAGAGTTAGTTTTCTACAGAATGGGGCAACTAACCCCATACCCAACCCTACTCCTTTATCCTAGCTTAGGACCGACAGTAAACTCCGGGAGGATCTACAAGCAGAGTTAATAAAATCATTCAATTATTCACCTAGTATTGTTTGAATCTTCATATTGATCTGTAGGACTGCAATTGGTCAATCTTTTATTGGCTTATGTGCATACTGTGCCTCGATATACTCTTATTTCACGAGCATCATAAGCAAAGATGAATAGTGACTATTAGTGGAATCCAGATTGACACGCTTTTCGTCCTATTTGTGACTCGTGACCTGGATGTACTGGCATCTCAGAATTGATGTTTATCGTCTCCGATTATTATTATCCATACATTTTCATACCAATTGCGTTCCGTTTCCGTTCTCTCTTTATCGATCTTCTGCCAAAATACATTCTATACCTGACCCTCATCATATACTACTTATGTGGAAATAAGTAACCCACATCACAATACTAGTCAGGTTCTTACGTTATTTGGACAAGTTAAATATAGGTAATAATTTCTTGGGGTCACTGACCCAATACCCAACCCTCCTCCTTTATCCAAGCTTGAGACCGACAGTAACCCTCCGGTAGGATCTACAAGCGGCATTACTATCATCATTCAATAATATAAAACTTACATTCCTTTGTTTTGTTGCCTTTCTTTTCTCTTCTTTCTATAGCGTGATTGTCCATCAGGTCAATTAAGTAAAAAAAAATTTATTGAAGTCTATTCAGGTTTTTTCCCTGATGGTAATGCTGAAAAATTTTGCACCCATGTATTTCGTACATTTGATAAAGATAATTCTGGACGAATTGATTTTAAAGAATTTTTATTAGCTATTAATATAACATCAGGTGGTAATCCAGAAGAAAAATTAGAATGGGCCTATCAAATGTATGATATTGATGGTAATGGTACAATTTAACGAACGGAAATGGTTGAAATAATTAGGGTAAGTTGAAAAGTTTAGTATGATTTATTTTGGTTTGTTTTTTGTATAGTTGATATTATGAGTCCATTGAAGCTAGATCACTATGGAAAACCTGGAAGCACTTTGAGGTCGTTTCGTCCTATTGTGGGACTCCTCAGTAGTGCGCATCCACGATTCTGCACTCACGAGAATTAAACACAGGACTTAACAGTCTCGAGTCAGAGCCCTTAACCCATAGACTACTGAGCTGACCGACATCCAACGGTGGTAATGTCTAACTTCAACCAATCCACGTAGTTGAGCAATCGTTCACCAATTGTCTTCAGTGAATTGATATCTCATGTTGGATGCGCATCGCTGAGGATTCCCACAATAAATTGTCTCACGCTTTCAACTATGATAATACTAAATCCCCACAAAACCCTTTCTGATGAATAATAAACTTTTTGTGATGGTGAAGAAGATTTGTAGCTTAGCTGAATGATTTCGATAGCGATTTGTTCTTTGAACTGGATGGTTTTGTTGTGAAGTGTTCATTGTTCTTTTGAACGACTTCATCAGAACAAACTTCTAACTGAGTTACCTTCCAGTCATGATACAACTTAGAGAACAAAACTTCACCGAAATCAATTTTTTTAACATAAATTTTAACACTACTAACAAGTAGTTAACATGATAAAATTGAAAAGATATAAGAAAGGGTATTTTTGTGGAGATTTTAGTAATTTTATAGCTGAAATCATGAGTCAATTGAAACTAGACCACCATACAAAACCTGGAGGCACTTTACGGTCGTTTCGTCCTATTCTGGGACTCCTCATCAGTGCGCATCTACGATCCCTCCTCACTAGATTCGAACACATGACCTATCAATTTCGTGGAGTTCAATTATGTCTGTTGTGAGATAGCAATTCCCTGAAGACATTGGTTAATGGTTGCTCATTTTCGTGGATTGCTTGAAGTTAGACATTAACACCGTTGGAAAACCGACCGGCTCACTGTTCTAGAGGTTAGGCGCTCACGCGCAAGACTGATAGGTCCTTTGTTGGAACCCACGAGACGAGATAGTGGATGTGCACTGCTGAGGAGTCCCACAATAGAACGAAACGACTGTCCAATGCACTTAGGAATATTTCAAAACTTCTTTCATATTATGTATATATAGAGTAAAGAGAATACAATACATACAATCAATATCCAAAACGTTGGGAATTTAAAGGACCGGATATTGTTTTTAACAAATTGATAAGTATACGTATATGTATATATGTATCCAGTTGTAGGGAATGGAATAAACTATCCCTGTTGATTGATGATTATAATTTATGAGTTAGTTGATGGACTCAATGTACCGCATAAAATTCTCCCCTCTCTTAACAACCTATAACAGGATACAACATATTAGTTGTATTCTGGTCACTAAGATCAACCAGTCCTGTTTGAAAATCATACACAGTAAATTACTTTATTTGGTTTACAAGTGATTAAGGGGTCGGTATATAGTTGCTTAGATTGTATAGAGTTAAATCATTATGCAATTCTCAGATTTTGATTCTATCTCAACCTTAACACACACACTCTCACTCTCTCTCTCGCGCCTTCATAAATGATTGCCATCAGTAACCAAGGCAACGAGAATTTATTTAGAATGATGATTGAAAGTTGTTAACGAAGTTATTAAAGTTTTAATTTAAGTGTTAATCTATTATGGATGTCCGTATGTATGTATGTATGTGTGTGTGTGAGTGTATGCTTGAGTATTTTATATTATTGAAATAAGTAGATTAGTAAGTAGTTGAAGAAAAACAGAAAACTCATATTGGGATTATTTTCTATCCTGGATACATTTCAAATGATATGGGTCGTCATTACCGAAAACTAAAACAAAATTGCTTAGTTCTTAGTCTGTCAGATATACATTGTCTTTTGCTAGATTAGTTACAAAGTGCTCCTCTCCACCATTGATTTATATTTAGTGATTAGAGGAAGTCAAGGGGAGAAAAAGTACCAAATTGTCTCATTGGACCAATTAGGATTGTGATAGCAATTTTATTGATCTTGGTGTGAAATTCAACATATATTGTTCCTTATTAAAGACTATGGTCGTCAAAGTATTGATAAACAGCTTCAGTGTTTGGCTAACGTAATAGTTATTGTTTGATCTAAGGTTTCTATTACTTCTGTTAAATTATGTTTTCAGTCAGTGATCTTGAGGGCTGTTAGAGGTATGATGGAAGTTATCACTTCTCGGCTGTCCACATCGTAGAAAAATTCATCTAGAGGTACCTGAAAAGAAAATTAGATTATAAGTGGTCTTAATGACCTGAGAGCGTGACTGCAGTGCCCAAGGGACAACTGCTTAAGTCGGTCACACACAACCTTTTGGTAGATAATTTTTGTACTGGCTCCGTACGTGTTGGGACCTTACTGCCAGAGATGGATATCCGTGGTATAAGTCGAGGTGTGCATTTTTAGGGTCGACCTTTTCTAACCAAACCCCTCCTTGTGGGAAGGCAGCATCGTTGTTATGCTGGTTGTCTGAAGGAAACACGTTACTGCCACTACACCTCTGTATAGTCAGCAGCACGACTTCATCTTCGAACCTTAGGTTTGCTGCTTTTAGTCTTACCGCTCTTCAACCAACCTATCTGACATTGTAGGACCTTGAAGAACAATTGTTCCAGCCATTATAGCTCTATTGGTTCATCATGATAGGCGGACCTGACCACCACGTCAAGGTGGCAGCAACGGTCGGGCATGTTTTCAGTAGACAAAGGTGAATTGTACCGCTGAATAACATTGCAAATCTTAACTTATTTAGCTAACTATAAGAGATCAAAAATAGATTAAGAACCATTTGTTCTATAAATTAGGATCAGCATATAGATTTCAAGATTCATTTACTGGTTAGAGTTATTGTAGCAAGGTTGATTCTTTAGGGATGAAGTTGCTGACCCCAAGCCCAAACCTCTTCTTTTATCCGGGGCTGGGACAGGCAGCAACTCTGGAAGACCTACAGGTGGAATGGCATTCGTCCTTCACGTACAATTAATAATAATCTTTGACACACTGATGGGATTGATATAAAACTTCGACATGATTACTGAAATAAACTCAAATGAAAATACAGAGAATTACCGGTTAACTTCTTTCTTTTAATCCAAATAAATAATCCAGTGATGCCATAATAGTATGGTATATCCGAGGGATTATGATATCACCTTGGACAAGGTAAAAGAAACGAAAATCACCAACGCAACAACAGCACAGGTTAAGCTGTTCCACTACACAGCTCTGTTCACTAGAGAATGAAGATTAGATTTATCTTCGAAAATATATAATCCCACAAAAATCCCGGAAGAACAAATAACAGGCATACAACTCATACGTAATTTATAAAATTACAAAGTGCCCTTGGAAAGCGTCAAAAAATAGTTTATCAAAAGATAAAACGAATCAATGGTATTCGAGGTACTTCCGGGAGGGTAACACAAACCGTAGGTGATTGCTGAGCCTTTAGCGTAAAAGCGAACATTTCAAATTTCGGCAATCAAATGACATAAATAAAAAGTTTATGTGCAATGAATAAGTTTACCAAGGGATTTCTGAAGATGTATCATCACCCAACATAGTTTTGACATCATAATATATCAAATCAAAATAAGTCAGTTAGACAGTTAACATAACATATGATAGTCTATTTGTTTGCGATGGGATTAGCTAATTTCAACCTACTATGATATTCTGTTCTGCCAGCGACCATATCACGTTGAAAGCACCGGTTCTCGTCTTTTCTTTTTACGATATTCCGTTCTACATTCATTGATGTTCAAATATGATAGACTTAAAATACAATATAAAGAATCTGAATTTTCAAGCAAATATACTATCTGGGAACAGGTATATATATAGACGCATCGTTGAGCTTCCCGAACTAGATAGTTTAATCATGGAACTTTCATTTCTGCTGTGAGAAAACAAATCAGCTTATATTTTGTCTAGAAATAAGTTTCTTTTAATAATGCTATAAACAAAAATGGATGGTGGCTAGCAGTGGAATCCAGTTTGACGTGAGATTCGTCCTGTTTCAGACTCATCAGCTGGTTGTACCTTCATCTCAGAGTTGATGTTCACTCTGGAACTCGAACTCAGTATAGTTCGCTTTAAACACCATCGCGTTATTCGCTTAGCTACTGAGTCCTTGAAGCGAACGTTACATGGTTCGTGTCCCAGAGAGAACATTAACTCAGGTACATCCAAATGACGAGTCCTGAATGGGACGAAACTCGAGTCAAACTGGATTTCATTGCTAGCCACTATCCATCATTGCTTATAATGCTTGTGAATCAAGAAAATATCAAGGCAATCCACACAGGATGCATATATGTCTATAATTAACTTCGACTACGGTTACTTTTGGTTGAGACATTCTATTAAGTCACTTAACAGACTGCATTATTTGAACGGTAACAACTAGTCCATTTCTTTGTACTGTTATGATCACTATCGGATCTGTATAGAGGTGTACACCTGATCACATAACAGGCTACTCACATATCTCGTTCGGTGAATCGTTCTCTTCCCCATGTATATATGTACTGGAATCGTATGAATAGCGTTTGCCTTTCTGTTCCGTCATTCGACTTGACGGTAAATCCTACTCTATATTTACTCGTATATACACATATTCACATCTCTATTTCAAATACCCTTTATGTCTTTGTACCTTGTGAGCTGTCGTACTCGCTAATAAACTATAGTCATCGCTTTCTATTACCTTCTATTATACATTTATTTTCCTTTTGATTATAGGCTATTTATTCAATGCTTGGTACAGATAATACAGCTGTTGATATTAGTCCAGAAGCTAGAGCTGAAGAAATTTTTGATAAAATGGATGAAAATGGTGATGGTGTATTAACACGTGAAGAATTTATGAAAGGTTGTATGGAAGATAGTCAACTTAAAGCTATGCTATTAGCTGATGATCCAGTTGAATAAAAAGTCAAATCATAGTACCACATTCCCAACAACAACAACAACAACCATCTGTAAAGATCAAATGCAAACAAACAAACAAACAAACATGAATTACTTACCATTGATCTTCATTATAAAACAATCTTTAACATACATTCATATCTATATTATACTTCTCTATATATATATATATATATCTTTCTCATTTTTGTTTTAATCGTTGAAATTTGATTCGGCGGTTAATTTAAAAATCTGCGTTACATTCATTTCCTCATTTTCTTTTTTGATATATCACACTAAAAAACTATCATATTTCATTATTTATTTAATCTATTCATATAAAACTATATCATAGTTACGTAATACATATGTATATCTATTCCCAGGACATGGTTGAAAGAAGTAAACTGGTGTAAGGCCTATACTCCTCTACAAGGGGGTAACAGGCATAAGTAGCTAAATAAGTAGTATATATCCATTGAATATAATGAATCCTATTTAACAATGTATATTATAATATCCAATATTAAATGCTGGTTTCTTATTTTGTTTGTTGCTAAGGATGTAAAAAAATGTTTCCTTTCTAAAACGCTTGGATATGAGTTTTTTTTTTATTTTTAAAAAACTTTTTTTTTGTTTTTTGATTTTCACTTTTTGGCTCTAATCACATTTACAAACAAAAAAAAACAAAAAAAGAAAGAAAAATCGATATCCTATTTTTTTTCTT
The DNA here is from genome assembly GCA_944470415.2 of Schistosoma rodhaini. Taxonomy (NCBI): domain Eukaryota; kingdom Metazoa; phylum Platyhelminthes; class Trematoda; order Strigeidida; family Schistosomatidae; genus Schistosoma; species Schistosoma rodhaini. The sequence continues at coordinate 1,529,377 of OX104040.1, forward strand.
TTAATCTTTTTTGGATTTATCTATTGGTAAACAACAACAAAAATCAATAATGTTTACTCAAACAAACAAATTTTCCATCATTTATGAATAGGATGTTTATTATCAATGAAATGTAAATGATTATATAATCATTTAATAGTTGAAATCATGAGTCCATTGAAGGTAAACCATCATGGGAAATCGTGGAAGCATTGAACAGTCGTTTCTTCTTAGTATTGGACTTTTCAGCAATGTTTATCTACAATCCATTATTGAGTTCGAATCCTACGGGAGGTAGGATTATAAATGAACACTACTGAAGAGTCTTATACTAGGAAGAAACAACTATCTAGTACTTCCAGGTATTCCATGATGATCTTTGCTTTCATTGACTTATGAATTCAATTATTAAAATGACTAGAACATTCATCAAAAATATACCCCCCACTTTCTTGATTACATAATGACACTGGTTAGTCTATTCATATTTGAGTAAACATCTGATTATCCAATTATGTTACATTCATATAAATAACAAATAAACTGTCAACATTCTATTCAGTATTTATAAGATTTAATCAATATTGTTTTTTTTCTTGTTTTCTTTCTTTTATGAAAACAGGGTAATATTATAGTAACTCTTTTTCTTACCATACCATTTCTCTCTTACCTTCACCCACCTACTCACTTTTTTTGTTACCATGCCATTCTCACTCTCTCAGTTACTCTCACTCACTCCCACTTACTCTTTTGGTTACCATACTTCGTCAGCTGGATGTATCTACATCTCAGTGTTGATGTTCATTCTGAGACTCAAAACCAGTACCGTTCACTTCAAACACCATCACGTTATCCACTCACCTATTGAGTCCTGATAGCCACTTGTTTGTGTAATGGGGTGAAGTTTAAACTCATTTGATATATTCCAGTGCTAGCCCCTATCCATCTTTGTTTATAATGATTGTGAATTAAGGCTATATCCAGGCAATACGCACAGTACACACATATGTCAATAAGAGACTGGTCAGTTGCAATCCTAACACATGGATGGGAAGATTCATACTAACAATACCAAATGAGTTTGAATATTTAATTTTCATTTACAAATGACAATATCAGCTTTCCATTATTCTTACTGTATGGTTAAAAAGAAGGCCTAGGGATTAATGAGACCCAGAGACTATGTAAATAACAAAAAAGTGACTTAGTGAAATGAACAAATGAACAAATGTTTAAAACTCGATAGCATCTCACGATCGATTTGTCTTCATATAACACACTGCATAGCAATGCATACCTGTAACCTTATAACTGGGCATCGAATATGGGACTCTTAGTTATGTGCAGGATAGTTTATTCCCTGGATCACCACTTATTGTAAGATCCCATTTACAGACTCTTATCATTAATACAATTGTAGTGAACGAGAAGACAAACAGGTACTATCTCAGTAAAATCTGATAACCATAAAGTAAACAGTGAATTTGCAAGCTATCAATCAATTGTCACAATCTTGACCATTCCATGCATTCTGATACCAACTGTGTCCGGTTCCCATTCTTTCCTTATCAATCTTTTGTTGAAATACATTCAATGCCCGACTATCATCATATACTACTTATGTGGATATAAGTAGTTCACACCACACAATATCTTAAGACTATTGTGTATGAGAACAAAGAGAATGGAACATTCATAAAATGACAACGGATATTTGAAACCTTATTAAAGTTGTTATCATAAGTATCATATTACAGAAATTCTTCAATCATTCAACAAGTAGTTCATATCAAATTTCTTAATATGATCTTTCTATTCATCACTAATAACTACCACCATTACTATATTGACATTTCGGGGGGGTGATGAATGTATTCATGAAATCAACACTTTCTTCTTGTATAGTAGATCTATGAGGATCATTTCAATTGTGTATTTGTACGTAAGTAAGTTTGTATATGCATGTAGAATAGTGAAGTTGTTAAAGAAAACATATATTTATCTCTACGATGTGGAATTTCATAAATTTTCTTCTTGAATGAATGTCAACACTTTCGTTTTGATCAAAAACAAACAAACAAGATGATGGAGCAATTTCATGTATTGATTGAGGTTAGACATTAACATCGTTCGATGTCGGTTTAGTGGACTAGAGGTTAAACGTTCGCGCGTGAGATCGAAGCCCATAGGTTCGAATCCCACGAGAGGGATCATGCATGAGTATAGTTAAGGAGTCTCTTACTAGGATGAAATGACCGTCCACTGATTCCAGTTTTTCAATGGTGTTTTGACATCAATAGATTTGTAGTGACCTTCATTTCTCAACGAGAACGCGATTGGTATAATGGAGAGAATTATTATTATAATCAATTGTACCAGTGATTGTTTTATTGTACTCGTTTTTTTAACTATATCAAAATCACTTTCGTCCCGTTGTCCATCTTGTTCATTCGAACGTTCTTACACTCTGCTTTTTTGCCTGTAACCTTTGGCATGTGTCGATATTCATTCGAGACCACGAGATCGTCATTAATTATACTCAATTTGGACCAATTACAGCCTTCTGGTTTATGATCTATCAGGGGAATCAAGTTGTTTTCCGGTGCGTATTCTTACTGTAGTGGTGATCATAGTCAATCGAGACTCGATGCCATCTACAGATTCATGATCTCAATCAAAAATAAACAAAAGTTGTATTAGATAGTAATCTCTAATTTCACATTGCAATATGACATTATTGGTAAACATTATTGATATATAGTATGTTTTTCAATACATCTATATGCAGACAATCCATTCTATTCATTTAGTATTATTTGTTTGAATCTGCAACTGACCAGTCTCTTATTGGCAAATGAGCATACTGTGCGTATTGCCTGGATATAGCCTTAATTCACAATCATTATAAACAAAGATGGATAGGAGCTAGCACTGGAATATATCAAATGAGTTTAAACTTCACCCCATTACACAAACAAGTGGCTATCAGGACTCAATAGGTGAGTGGATAACGTGATGGTGTTTGAAGCGAACGGTACTGGGTACGAGTCCCAGAATGAACATCAACACTGTGATGTAGATACATCCAGCTGACGAGTTTCAAATAGGACGAAACATGCGTCAAACCAGATTCCACTACTAGCCACTATTCATTATTGCCTATAATGCTTGTAACTTCATGCAATATCGAGACAGTTCGCATAAGATGCATATATGCCAACCAGAGACTGATCAATTGAAGTCCTATACAATAATAATAAGAAGGTATAAGCAAACAGCATCAAGTGAATTTAATATAAGTAATTTATAAAAATTATTTGGAAATTTTGAAATGAACAACTTTACTCCATTTTACATATAATCACTGAATGATTCCTTTCTAATCTATGTAATATAATATCTCATTATTATCAGATTACAAAAAAAAGATTAGACGGTGAAGGGAGTTGTTTTTCTCTTTTGTTCTTCTTGATTAGTAAAGTTTCGTCACTTTGAATATGATTAGTTAGATATTATAGAACATTGTAAATCATGTCAGAGTAAAGGCGAAGAAAAGAAAAGAAAAGAAAAGGAGAGAGAAAAGAAAGAAAAAGAATAAAGGTATAAATATGTCATTTCATGATTTCATGAGAATACTCTGGACCTAAATTTTATGCTATTTGGCATTTACCTGTATTATTTATGAAGGAACTGATACTTGTTGATGGATTTAATCTTATGTTACTCAACTTCATGGACAAGTTGACGTTACCAATGGTTCAGCTTCAATTGAATTATGGAATAAAATTATTAAATTTCGATAATATCCACATAAGGAAACCCCTTTCTGGTAAAGTAAGAATTGTTTTAAATGATTAACTAATTAGTTTTTTTTTGTTGAGATGCATTGGACATGTATTATGTATGCCGAACCATCAAGTGCCCCGACGAACGATATTTTATAATGTAGGAGTAGGTTGGATGGAAGCTAGGGGTGGCCAAACCAAAACGTGGTACAAATCCATGAAGTCACTGACAAGTGAACTGAGTCATTATGGTAAGTTTAGACCACCTGGCTGGGATTCGCGACACTATAGCGACTGATAGTTAAAGACCTTGAGTAACATAGCTCAAAATCGTTTGTAATGGTGAAGGTGCATCCACTGTTTGTGTTCTTCTAAATTCTAATCTTCTGAATTCTTCATGTCTCTATCTACTCTTACTACTTCTATCACTATGTGATTTGAATCGACAACTGCGTCTCCGTTCTAACGTGGTATGGCAACTTGAACTGATGTAAGTACCTATGAAGTTCTACACTGTGACTAATTGATTTTGTTTTACTGAAAGACTTTTAAAGCAACCGATATTTACGATCCTACTTAAAATTGAAATAAGAATATTTTAATGTAACAAGAAGCATTGTCAGTTTATAGAAGTGAGTTGAAGTTCAATTGTCAACTTTTTATAGTTTTATCATAGTTGAAAGCAGTAGTCAATTGAAGCTAGACCACCAAGGAAAGCCTGGAGGCACTGGACATCCACTAATAGGTCGTGGAAATGACCCATACTTATGTCTTCACTAGGATATAACAATTTTCATAGATCTATTTAAATTTCAGGAATATGATATCGTTTGACTGAAATACATTTTCTCTTAAATTCAATAAATTTTAGTAGTATGATCCAATGAAATTAGTTAAAATTCTAAACGAAGAGATTTTCTGAGTCAGCTAATGCAAAAAAAGAGATATAACTCAATGAATATATATTCTAACATAAATATTACTTTGTGTGTGTTTGTTTGGAGTGCATATCATTGGATTATGCATACTGGCCCGTTAAATCTCTCGTTTGAATTCTTAAACATCATAGATGGTTTATTTTGTTTATTATTGTTGACTACTTATTTATTATTAAGTAGTGTAACCAGTTTTAGTAAATTATATTGCATGTATTCGATGAATTTGTTGTAAATTTTATGTTAGTACATACCTTCATCATTTATTCTGGCTTTTGGTTGGAATTTCATAATTCAGATAGTATGTGACTATTAAGTTGTTATTATTATCAACTTAGTAACTATTCGCCACAGAAGCAATGCGGACCTTCAATGCATATACTTCACATGTTTGTATCTCCGTAATTCAATACGCATACATCTTATGTGTACGATTGTTTATCTATATACTGATTACTTAATTCAGTGTTTGTCTTTTTACTGTCATTTCGCGTTGTATTACCATATGTAAGGAATATTAACTCGAGATGATTGAAGTACCGCTTCACGATTTATATGATTCTCTGAGGATTCCTTGATTGTTAGATTATTAATGAATAACAGAAGGGGATTTTGTGGAAATTTAAGTAATTTTATAGTTGGAAACATGAGTCATTTGAAGATAGACCACCATAAAAACCTGGAAGCACTGAACGGTCTTTTCGTCCTATTGTGGGTCCCGTCAGCAGTGCGCATCCACGATTGCGCCTAGTGAGATTCCAACCCAGAATGTATCATCCTCGCTCGTAGACGTATCTTTACAACATTTCAAATTTCAGTTTAATTTAATTCATTATTCTTTTTGCATGGTCTGTGTCATGTCTATATTTCATATCCTTGATATACCACGTAGTATTTGAGCACTAGAACACTTGAACCCTACAGGTCACAAGTAAAAGACAGTAGACTAAGTGGATGAAATGTGTGATGATTAGAAGTGTTTGAACTGTAGTGTAAACTAGTAAACCAAGGAATAACTCATTCAAATCAAGAAGTATCAGATGAATTTGAACAAATGTATTGTATTTGGAATTCCAAATCAAGCAATTATCAACTCAAGTGAATCATTGGTTCATATAAACACCACATCCTCCACAGCTCAAATTGGAGTGTAAGTATTTGTAATCGACTGTACGTCTTCTTCGTAAGTTTATCCCAAGTCTGTTCGACGGTGTGTTGAATGTAAACTCTGTATTATCTGGAATGCGCTCGTAAGTATTGGTATTAATAACCGAAATTCGAACAAACTCATCTGATTCCTGGAATTGTATGCAATCATCATGTCGGTTGTGTAGTGAAACCACTGATATTTAGAATTTGCATCATTGACTTTCCAAGACTATCCTTCCCCACGAAATAATGTTGGGTTCTTAAGTCGCAATGTGATAACCAATATGACGATCCCAATTTGCATTATCTTCTCAAATCTCACGCTTCGATTACTGTATGTGAGTATTTTGGGATACACACTGATACATAATTTGAAGTATTCGTTCATGTGACATTGACTTGCATAAAAATCATGATACGTATTCTTTTCCTTAAACATGTTAGAATACACAGATAGATATTAATTGATGTATGTAATGAAAACATGTGATTCATCTAGGCTTCATTCACCTGCGGAACAATGGAATGGAAAATATTCGTCTGCCTTATATTCATTAGGATAATCTTGGACTTGATTCGGATTCTCTGCCTGTGAAAACTCCATTTCTGATCAAGCTAGCTCTCTGATTCTACTCAACGAACATTGTTTGTGATAATATCCAACATCTGATACAATAACATCAGAAATGTGACTATAATTCCACTCATCCTGAACATATTTGTCACATTCATCAGGAATATAATTAAGGATAAATTCATTGTGAGGACCACTAACATTTGATATGACATCAGAATTCGATTTTTCTGAAATATTTCCCTCAAATTTATTCGAAGTTTCATTGGAGAATAATGGATCATTAGGAAAATCAGCATCTAGCAAAAGCGAATCCGGTTTTTGATCATGATTTGACTAATTCGACATTTTATCTCAGAGTTGTTTGAAATGTCATCAGAAATATGTGAATCATTATGCCAAACCATATCTGGTACAATAACATGAAAAATCCAATGATAAGTTGGTTGATTATAAATTTTTGTCTCACAATAATTCTGAGTTTCATTCAACTCTGGAGTGTTGTGTGATGTCATACCGCTTGTAGAAGTATTGAATAAAGACATGTGACAATTAGGAAGTTCCAGCATAGCCTTAGTTTCAGCGAAATGAACCATGTTATTACTAACTGACTGAATGTGTCCAGTTATACCACATTTGAAGCATTTAGAATTAAAGGCTACACATGAATTACATGAGCAAAACTTATCACAGAACAAGCACTCACCAAACTTGTGCTCATCTACGTCAACTGTATTGCAACTCAATGAGTTGTTATCTGAATAACCTTGAGTGCGAATTGGACTGAGACGACGTAGTAAAGTGGTGGAATTCCTGATAATCTGGCGAGTCATTTCATTGTATGATGATGTAGGTGATTCCGATTTGTTTACGATCATTCTCTAACTAACCCTGATTCTGAAGATGATTCTGAACTTCGGATAGCTACTTCTAATATTGTTTCTAATGATTCCCCTGTTAATAATTCTCTTTGAATATTTCCGTATTTCATATAAATGAAGGAAATAAAAATCGGAATGCTGAACAATGACTCCCATGATGTCCTGGCGAGTCATTTAATTGAATTTTTCTCTTTTCCGCATTTGAAATTAGTATGCTTCACATGATCCAATAGTAGTTGTTTGACAGTTGCATAAATAAGTGAAATCGGGATTGTAAAAGTCCTTACTAAGCTGTATGCTTCTTTTCCGATGAATGTGGGGAAATAGGCCAGTCTATTAAAATCCTCATTATCTTCCTTGGTCATAGACCAGATTTCGAACATCTCCATGTAATCCTCAAAAGCTATAAAATCTGAATGTATAACCAACCGTTCCATCACGAGTTCCATCGCCACGCCAATAATGATGATTTGAAGTATTTAAATTGTAGCATAAACTAGTAATCCCAGGAATAACGCAATTTAATCAAGAAGTATTAGATGAGCACAAACGAATGTACTGTATTTGAAATTCGAAATCAAAACAGTCATCAATACAAAGAAATCATTGGTTCAACCGAACATCACAAAATCTTATTCGAACCAGTGTAAATTATGGTACGAAACTGTCAGTTATTATTCGTCTTTAGTAAAAAACGAAATCATCATTACATTCATCCAATCCACATGAAGTGGTTCTTAGCATTTGTTCAGTCGGAAAGCTACGCATCGAGATTTTGTAGTTTTATTCTAAAAGATGATTGGACGGAATGCTTCCATCTCTTCCTGAGATTCTTAGGGATTCTTTGAGTTGACCCGGAGGCAGTCCTCAAACCACCTATTCCTAAACTCTCTTGTGTCAGACTTTCCCTTCCTGTCTACTTTCAGCTTGATAACTAGTTTCGTGCGGCGTCCTAACTTTCTTCATGTCCAGTAATTATGAATGCCTGTCTCATTTCCTGTCATTAAAGAATCTGCACTTATCTCATCTGACTCAATCGTTCATCTGCCATATTCAACGTCCTTATTTCGCTGTGGATTTAGTTGATTTGTCTAATCCACACTCCAATAGTCCCACCGACTTTTTATAGAAACGTTTCCTTCTCTTAATGACTCCAGGTTCTCAATGATCTTTTCCAAGGTATGACTTCATGAACATTTTATCAATCATAGTAAAACTTCGGATATCTTGATCTTGTCTGTGCCCATCCATTAGTATATGTGGAAAAACCTAACCTTGATAAACTTACTCGAAATCTCTGACTTGTATCTTATGATTCATTGCAACACGCTTATGAGAATTGCTGTTGCCCAATTTTCAACTCATATTGTACTTCAGTTGTTATTGACTCATATTCATGATGGCGAAATGTGAAACTCACAAACAGTCCGAGCTGCCACTACTCAAATAGCGATGAAAAAGATATTTCTTCCTGAAGCAATATTCAGTATATTAGTAACACATAGTGGGGCCGGTTACACGAGAGACGTTTTTCTGATACTGTATGGTGTAACCCATTTACAGATCCACAACATTCTCAATCTGACAGTTTAGCAGATAATTCCGTTCAAACTTTAAGGAGTGATAGCACATCAGTGGATACAAACATCCTTAAGGAGCTGGAATGGTGAATCGCCAATTTCTGGCTTCAATATTTCAATGAAGAACATTCAATAACTCATAACAGTCAGGCTGAACCCATTTAATCTTGCGTACTTTGAACTAATGCAGGGAACAATACATTATCAGAAGTACAGTTTTATGTGAAAAATAACTACCGATAATCTACACGAATTGAAAATCAGTGAATGGGTATTCGGATGGCAAACCTTTTCGATCTAAATGACCATTTACCCCACAGCAAACGTATAGACTAGGTGAAGATTAATGATGTAGGTGATTCCGATTTGTTTACGATCATTCTCTGACTAATCCTGATTCTGAAGATGATTCTGAACTTCAGAAAGCAACTTCTAATATTGTTTCTAATGCTTCCCCTGTTAATAGTTCTCTTTGGATAATTCGGAATTTCATATAGATGAATAAAATAAAAATCGGAATGCTGAACAATTGAGAAGACTTGACGGAATCTTATACCAACCCATAAAACATTCTAGATACATAGATAGACAATCAACGTATGACAGGAGTGTTGAGTAACAAACACACATTCTGTACAACAAACTTTAAAACAATCATAAAGATACAATAAAATTTCAAAATCCAAACTTCAGATTCCAGTCCTTAATTGTTTCTTGTCGAAGTCCTAGATTGATTGAAAGTAGTACTATTTCCTCACATAATTTAAATTCACACGAATTTTGATGAGCTAACTATAGAAACCTCTCATGAAACCTCCGTATTATTCCGATTTTTCTAACTGCAGTTCCAAAAGTCGTCCAAAATTTCATACTTTGGTTTCTAACGATTATGTATCCTCTAATATTTCTAGTTGGGCGTGGTAAAAGAGCTTTTTCAAGGTATAACAATACACAGTTATTAATGATTTAATAAGAAGAACTCTAGAAACCCAAGTGTAAGTTTATGATTAAAGCGAAAGGTAAGAAATTGCACTTACGACGAAGTGGCATATAGGTTAACGAAATGATGACAATTGTTTTCAAATGAGTGTTAATTGTAAGCTCGTTCTGAGGCTACGATCACAAACGAGTTCCCTTGATAATGGAAGGTTCTTCTCTACGTGATGGCACCAACAGCGTAATGTAAAAGATCAAATCCGACGGTTTGATTCTATGACAATCCGGGCCAAAACTCAGACGTAGTGTAGAATGGCTTAATAGAATGCTATGACACCATTTCAATTTTAATCGCAGGCCGTGGCCAATAAAGCAGGAGAACGAACGACGTAGCTGGCGTTTAGCTTTTGATAGAAGCGGTAGTGAGCATATTTACTAGTACGACCAAACAATCACATTCTTTTTACCATTGACACAGAGAAGCGATAATTATTGAATTTAAACTTGCTTAAATATAAAGTGTTACAAACAGAAATGAAGTCCTTCATTTGTTATGAAAAACAATTGAATACATGTGTCACAATACATCTTCCACCAGACCACCATAGTATTTTTGGTTGAATGTATTCACGTTCATGAGTTTGTGTACAGTTATAAGTGGCCGAAACAAAGGGCTATATTAAAGTCACGTCGATAAAATGCTATAGTACTACACAAATGTAATCACTCAACCATGATACAGTTCCTTCTAATACAGGTGCTCGGAACTTACCAGTGATATGCACTTTTAAGCTTAGCACCAGGGTAAAGGATATTTCCATGTCGTGATTTGGCATACAATCAGGCAACTCGGATTTGCGATTGTTATACAAACCATTTTAAGTCCTTGACACTTCCGAATTACTGATCGTGAACCAGAACAAAACCACGAAATTCCCACTGGCTAATGTCCAAACAACAACATGACCATTTATTCTTAACGGTTTCTCAACATCCTTACCAAGCATTGCATCGAATTGACAATCACGTAAACTGGGTAAAAAAACTTGACTAACCCATCATTAATAATTCGGTCGATAAATTAACCGTCACTTGTCATTAACTGATGTTGTTCCCTCGTGGTTGTCTTTATGTAACATAGAAGATTTCGGTATATTTTTCTATCAGTTTCCCATCAAGCAAACAGCTTAGATCCTTGTCCGTTTCATTGAAGGTTCAGTGTCACGATCAACCGTGAAAGTCACCAGTGTGTAATTATTATTGTTATCTTTACTCAATATTATATTTTTAATGCAAAGTATAACCTAATTACAAAGTATTTCGACAAGCTTCTTCTCACTACTTCTTGGTGAGTATTGACAATGAAGACTTAGTGATCTCCAGTTAGTGGTCGGCAGTTCACGAATCGATATCTGAACGATGTACAATATTTTCGATGCATAAAGATAGCAAGCACGATGTTTCCGGATTGGCTTTTATGTCACTTGTACCGAGATAGGTTGTTTCGTAAACACAAATGCATAGGTTTTGCGATTGATAGACATAGTGATGTGTTAAAAAAGACAAAAGCAAACAACGTGTCGAAATATCTAAATGTAATCAGTTAGGCAGACCTCCTGAAAACATTACTGTCAAATTTACCACAACATTGACAACAGTTCATGCCATTATCAATAATTTCGGTTAGCAGTTGCACTACCCTTGGTTACAACCTATGCTTACCCTCATAATCTTTTAGTCATTGTTTATTGTTTACCATCTTATGGAGATTTATTCAACTGAAAACACACAAAGTCGTATGGAATATAAACTTTACCAAATTCAGCTGCTCATAATCACTTCATTTCACATGAATCAATTTCTATCTGTCACCAGACATTGTCGGTCAATCAAGCAGATTAGAAGTTGTTGCTTCTATCTGGTTGAGTATCTGTTGCGTCGTGCTCGTTCGGCGAGGTATCCAAATCTGTAGCGTCGTGCTCGTACGGCGAGGTATCCAATTCTGTTGCGTGTTCGTAAGTCGGGCTGACCAGTTATGTAGTGGCCTAAATCTGATTCTGTCTATACTGGTATATAATAAATGACTTTATTCTGCGTTGGTGAACAACGGAGTTAAATAAGTCAAATACGAGAATGGAATTAGGATACATATATTTTCTACAGTCATTGATTTGGCCAGAGAATCAGAGTGATGAAGCTAACGAAGCGAAAATGATGCGCAGTGGAGATGGCTGGGAAGCCAACTCGATTTAAGCAAGCGTTAATCAACATTTATAGTCGGACAAAAATGAGTGACAGACATATGATGAATAAGATACTAAGTGTACACATATATGCTCACATAAAAGTATAGCCAAGGTTAATAAGCGAATAATGAACAAGATCAAAATATGACTCATGACAGGCGAATTGGTTTGGCCAGTATATACGATAAAGCATATGGGCTTAACAAATAAACTGATACTACATGTAATTACCCACTGATATTTCAGTGCTTACTGCGCTTCCCTGTATCGAATGTAGACAGATTTCACATGAAAATACGGTCATCTTTATCTATCGTCAGACATTTCCATTTCAAATAAAAGCTCTACATAACTGACTAGCATTTTATTCATTTTTAATGGATATAATTATGTTTGCAAGTCATTACAATTCTCTTATGGCAGCCAATCTCAATTTTTATATTTGTCTGAAAATGAGATTACAACTGAGAGATTCGGGATGCTAGCTCGTGCAGGTGCGAGTATAAAGAACAAATCGCACCTGTGTGATAGAATAACTTTGTGAAAATTCACTCTATGTAGAAACAAAATATTTTGAGAAGACATGTTGAAATGTTTTTATATTATACCGTTCTTCATTGTCAGTTGCATGAGAAAGTTTGAAATGAACAGTCTGTCATGAGATAAATGTAGTGACTTGCGAATGTAATTATAAAGATTTTATTACCTTTACTTAATCATCGTTGATGACACAGGGGAAACGTTTTGAGCTGTGCTCGCCAAAGTATTCATTTGTCTGAGTAATGAGTGGAGATATACACTGCGAGTCACACGTAAAGCCTTTTAAAGGCTAATGCCGTTCCCAAGCTCAAATAAAAAACGATGTTTGAGAAACATGTAAACATTAATCAGAGGACTAATAGAATAATAGGTTAACATATGTGAATAATCGTAATTGCGGATTAATAACAGGCTGCTTTCTCATGACATCACTGTCTACATCAACTCATCTTTTCGTAACATTTAATAACATGATAACATGATAACATTTAATAACATTTGATAACATGAAGGACACATTTAGGCTGAAGAATGAATAATATGTTCAATATGAGTTTAGACAAGTTATACAAAGTTGGCTGGATAATCATGATCGGTGGCTTATGTTCCTTGAGGAGTGACAAGCGGAATGAAGTGAGCAGACATATTCGGCATTTCATTCCATTATCAATAAAAACCGGTTATTTATCGTGCCATCTCGCACTAACTACTGTGGCACCCGATTCATTAAATCAAGGAATCACAGATATTCTGTAAATACACTTTGACGTTGTATAATCTCCTGTAACTGACCTTCGGTTGAATAGTATTTTTAACCTGTACAGCTATTTGGATCAAAAAACCTGGGTTACGTGGTCATAATCAGCATCATCGTTCAAGAATGATGACTCGGATGTAGTTTCTGCCCAACAAGTTAACATTATTAAATGGCTCAAAGCGTACTGTGTAAACGTCTGTTACAGGGTGAACAACGCTAGTCAACAGATGGTTACTGAATGGCCTCAGACGTTTTGGAGACTGTGTATTTTTAAAGTTGCGGATAGTGAGAGAAATTCTGACGGTAAGCATCAGGAACATTTGTCATTAACATACTAGTAGATACTACCACACCCAGTGACATTATTTTACTTTGACCATAAGCTTTCTCAACATGTTGCTTTCCATTAATGTATGGCACTTATACTGTCGGCTGAAACTAACAATGTTGACTTTAAGCACTGAATTTCGATATATATACTCAACGTAGAATTTATTTATGACCACATTGGATCATTTAAAGGATACCTAAATGTAGACAAGATATTCGATTTAGTCCTGTTATGAACATTCAATTAACTACTAGCCCACTGTATTCGCAACTAACAAGACCACACTAATCGAACTAACCTTGTAACAATGAGGCTCTGGTAAGTCTCGGTCTTGTCTGAATGAACACTGTGATGGTTCAAATGTTTATGGATGGAATAGAAGAAGAATGTGCTTAACTACTCTACATGTTTAGTGGCATTCAACCACCAATACCTCTAGACAGGAACCTAGATATATTAACGATGAAAGAAGAAAAAAGAAATCGGTAACTAATGGTAAGATCCTATACATAATCCATAAGAATATGTCAAGTTTTCTTTTAAAGGACTCCTGAGAAGTCTATTGGACTAGCTCATTCGCAGCGAATTCCAGCATTTGACAACTCTTAAGGAGTAGAATTAGTGTCTAGAGTCCGTTCTCCTCATCCTCATTCACAAGATGGGCCTACACCAGTGAATGAAGACAACCGACAGCAACAGACCTTGAACAGGCGATGCACTACAACAATCTGCGAACAGAAACTGGATGATAGAATATGCCTTTAATAGCGTCCCAAATCTACGGTAAAATAATTTAATAACGGTCAGCAAATATTAAAAATTAAGTTGATCTATTCAATTCATTTATTAGGATACTGAATGACAGAAGTAAATGTTGGAGACGAGGTTTGTCGAATATGTTTTCTCACAACGTCAATGTTGTTGCAAAATAAAAGAATAAAATAAAAGCAGTACATCACATGTACCTGTAGTTCTTTAAAATTGTCATGAGCTAAAATGACATTTACAAGAATTTTTTTTATGATTATGTAGGCCACCTAAGTAGGTTATCCATGTTGAATGATTGGGATCAAATTGAGTTAGACACGAACAGTGTAAGTTACAGTTAACTTTGAAGTCACTTCTCGCGGTCTGCTCCTAACGTGGATTATCACTTCGTCGAGGTACTATGACTGCTTTGAAGACCATATAACACAAACGACTTTTTTTACAAAATGTATTGGCAATTGTAAGTACGAGAATTCGCAACCACCACCTCATGGGCCCATACATGTTGTGCGATGGAAGTTCTTTACCATGACGGGGTATCGATGAATCGTTAGACATACAGTGGATCAACTGCCGGATGGTTTGGCTAAGACTCAGTGCCACTTACTCTAGGATTATAATGCTCAACCAGTTGACTGGGACAAATACATTCGTTTACACTGAAGACATACCAACTTCCGAAAAACTCCAAAATCGGATTTGACTAATGAAGTCAATTGACCAGACTACGTTTATTGAACGCTATAGAGGCAACAGAACTGTACTTAAAAGCATAATACTTGTGCAAACGAAACAACTGATTTTCATTAGCTTGTTTCAAACATCTTGCATATTGAGTCGTGGAGAATGGCGTTTGAGCTCACTGTGGTCTTCTGCCGCGCAGGTTCGAATTTCCTGTTCCTCAGCTGTACAGATGGCATTGAAACGTACATCTAAAGTAAAAGCATGTTCACTGTTTTCTTGCAGTAGAATTGTTCCATAAATTTTTCTGGCAAGCCGCTATTATGGGACCTGTATGTACGTTTATTCTGTGTTAATGTATCCGTAGGCTGATAGTCCATATGAAGGTGGAGTCTTTTCCCTGAAAACACTGTTTACCACAGATTAGCCCTTCAAACAGCCAATGGTAAGTGTTATATTGTTTGTTCAGTAGCCTGTTTACTTGTGTTAAGGAGTGTATAGTCGGTTCTTCGGTTCTAACGTTGTGGTTCTAACGTTCCAGTTTTAAGGTGGCTGATATTATAATGCGGGAAGGTGGTTTCTGTCTACTGGGAAGTTGTTAGCTAGACACATTTGTATCTTAATAATGATGGACACAGACTTTCCTCTTCAAATGTCAGATCACTATTAACCGAGCTGAGTTTACACTTGTTCAAACTCTCAATATAGAGGCCAACGCCTAGAATGTACAAACGTTAGTAAAGACTGATCAACTGCAGCCTTTAGCAACAATGGGGTGATACAAACTCTTGCAAACACTAACTTATCCAGTTGTAACTACAAATCGAAGACATGAATACATCATATATTTGATGCATCCATTATTTTCAAGTGAGATGAATTTAGAAAAACTGATTATTTCCACAACGAAATCGCTGATACTATCAAATATATGGAAGAATGGTATATTCAGGAAGCAGGATGAAAATCCAAGTATAGTGACCCGCTGACGAAATATCAATTCACAACAGCAGTTAATTGAACGGTTCAGTAGATGAGGTTTTAGTAGATGCACTACTGCTAAACCAAAACTCATTGCACCATTCCTAATATACGATGTGTTGAAGCAACTTATCTCATATCTATCCTTTGTAAGAATTTCTACTGGCACAAATTCACCAAAATGTTTTCTAGAAAATAGACGGTCGTTATGAAATCAACAGGCTCAAATCAGATAGGTTTCATAATTCAACATCAGAATTTTATAACACTTTGAAAGTAGCATTACTCAAAAGCCGAAATAATCACCTGATATCAGCTTTTGCAGATTGAAAGACTCAACAGCGAATAAACACAAAACACTTTATGTAAACTTCATGAAAAACCGTAATGGTCAGTGTGAACACCTTCTTGATTAACAAAAACACAAATGATGGTTAGCAGTGAATATTACCATTATACCTTCAGTTATATCAATCGATGTAACTGGTAAATACATGATCAACTTCCCTCAGTTTTTCGCTATCAAAATAATCTTTCTCTTACCATTATCCAGATGATTTAACATACATTCAAGTTTGGCTGGATGAACTTAAATTATTACATTATTTCTTTCATAGATTCCCCATGCTGAAATCAGTACAAAAACTATTTCCTTTACGATCTACGATTTCTATCTATTTTCCAAACATGATCACATTGAACAAATCAAAGTACCAAGAAGTGCTGTAGATTTGTGTAATGTGATTGAGGAATGGAGTGATTTAGATCCTTCAGAAAGAGAAGGTAAATAGGTGAGTTTATGTAATCTAAATAAAGTTCTTTATGAAAAAAACACCTGGAACTCTTCAGAGTAAATGTTCTACATTGCCTTGAGGCTATGTGAACTTGTTCTTACTAATTGCTTCTAGGTAAACGAAAACACAATACGTAAGAATGTCATATTGTTGTGCTCTGTGTGAAGAATCCTCCTATAGCATTCCATATATCTTCACCTATATTATTATTGGAACAGCAAAGTTAGATTTTTGGCTTAGTGATGTAAGCTAATTAACTTAAAATTTATGTTTGGATATTACTTTTGACTAACTCTAACAATCTAATTTTAGAACATGGCAAACATGTTAGAATGTAGGTGATATAACAGTTCAATCTATGATATCTAACAAGATGTTTAAATTGTCAGATAAGTATAACATTCGCCATCTCTCTTTGTATTGGATTAATCGTCAATACTAATTACTACATTTATACACAAGCTAATGATTGTTCACTATTTTGTGTAAATTGATCACATTGATTGATTGATTCATATAGACAGATTGATTCGTAGTAAACGTTGTCAATTTATGATCAAACATCAGTCGTGGATCGAATAAATCTGTAGAGCTTTGTGTGAAAAAGAAGCATCATTTTCAAATATATCCTAATAACTAAATCTTAAGAGTTATTTCTGGCCAAACAATTGGGAAAAATTATATCACCTCGCATTTAATGTAGGGAACAAACATGTGATATAAGATTGTTTCGAGTTGAATAGATCAAAAATTGTTTAGGTTATACACTTATGACATGAAATCTACAATGAAATTCATCAACCGGTGACTTGTTTCGTCCTATGTGGACGTTCAGTCGATATATGAATGGTGCATTTGAAGTTATTTCCTGTGCGATAATCAGTTTATTTTAAACATTTATAATTAAGAAAATAAATTAGAAGGAGAGAGCATGGAACAACAAAGAAAAAACCATCAAAGTATGTCAGTCGAATATACCATAATACATGTTTCATGTGATTCAGTGAAATACGGTTCATATCAGCTGCAAATTGAAATTATTAAGGCTTGACAGGGACAGTGTTGATGTAAAGTAACATTGGGTAGGTGAATTTACTAAGTGAATACTCTAATTAGAATGGCCTATATTTCAAGGTCCCTTAAATAAAACAAGTGAAATATGATAAACTTTGAGTTGCGGAATACATTTCTACAGAAACGTTGACGTTCACTTTACCATGATATCAAACTCCAATCAATATTCAACACAAACATTTATTGAATTAACAGTCAAATATATCTAACCAGAATATTCGGTAACGTTGAGTTATTCTATCACAGTGATTGATATAGAACATGACACAGAATGTGTTATGAACATTGTCATCTAGCATACAGTATATTGAAGGTAATAATAACGAAGTGGCAGATGCGTTGTCCAGAACAACGATAAACGCGATTATTACAAATGGAATTGATTATCACGGTCTCGCGAAGTTACAAGAGACAGACATCGAACTAAACAAGCTAAGATTCGATGACACGACGTCATTATTATTCGAAGATATTAAGTTCGGCAACGCGAAAGTAATATGTGACATGTCGACAGGCCGACCTCGCCCATTCATTCCTAAACCAATACGACGGAAAGTATTCGAAAGTATCCATAACCTATCGCACCCGGGAATAAAAGCCACGATGAAATTAATCAGTGAGCGTTTCGTATAGACGAAAATGAATCGCGATGTACGTAATTGGACACAAACATGCATGAAATGTCAAAAAGCCAAAGTACATCGTCATACTAGTTCGCCAATGGGTTCGTTTTCACATCCAGACACTCGATTCGAACATATACACATCGATATCGTGGGACCACTGTCAGTTTCGAACGGGTACAACTATATTTTTACATGCATCGATAGATTTACCCGATGGCCTGTAGTGGTGCCAATAAAAGACACCTCAGACGAATCCGTAGCCAAAGCCCTTATCGAAAATTGGATTTCTTACTATGGCATACCGGCAATTATCACGACCGATAGAGGAGCTCAATTCGAAAGTCGACTCTTCCAGCAGCTTACAGAACTCCTCGGAATTAAACGTATACGAACGACATCCTACCATCCAATGGCAAACGGAATGGTTGAACGCCTACATAGGCAGTTGAAAGCATCCCTTACATCTGTCATTGTCAATAGCGATTGGGCTAATAAGCTTCCTTTAGTCATGTTAGGTTTAAGAAAAATAATTAAACAGGACATGGGATGTTGTCCAGCCGAGTTGGTATATGGAACTACTTTACTTTTACCCGGAGAATTTTTCGCTTCAGGTAAAAGTGTTACGACTGATGTAGTCAACTACGTGCAACGTCTGAAGAAACACATGAACGATCTAAAAATAGCACTTCCCAGACCACAACAACGACGAGTATTCGTACCTCAGCAACTACATAATAGCACGCACGTATTCATCAGAAGAGACAACGTACAACCACCTCTGCAGCCGAACTATGAAGGTCCATTTAGAGTGATTACGAAGACAGATAAGACAGTCACAGTAGAAAAAGCTGGGAAGACAGACGCAATCAGTATCGATCGAGTGAAACCAGCTTTCGTCGATAGCGATTTTCAATCGACAAGCACAAGCCTCTCGAAGACGATCACACCGACGAAATACGAGTCTGAAGAGTCAACGACGCTAACGCACCAAAAAGAAGAGACTCCGATAACGACAAAATCTGATCGCAGAGTAAGATGGCCGCAACGCTATGTCGCTACAGTCTTTTACTGATAATTTCCTGCTACTTTGATTATTAATTATAATTCTTCCTCTTCATTGTATACATATAGATTATTAAACTTATGTTAAACGCTATTAAACTCGGCACAGCTTATATACACCCTTATGCTCATACGTGTAACTTTTTTTCGAAGCGATACCACATTCCTTCTATATCTTACCGCTATTTTGTATAGCCTAACAGACGGGCACGAACTAAATACAATTGTTGAGGGTTGACAGGGACAATGTTGATGTAAAGCAACATCAGGTAGGTGATTTTACTAAGTGGATTCTTTCACTAGAAAGCGATGACTTTTAAGGTTTCTATAATGAAACATGCGAATTAAGATACCGTTATAGTTGCTAGAATACTTAATGCATTTTCACAGGAGCTGTAAAAATTGATGACGTTCACCGCATCACGATATCAAACTCCAATCAATATTCAACACAAACATTTATTGAATTAACAGTCAAATAAATCTATCCAGAATATTGAGTAACATTGAGTTAATCTATCACAGTGATTGATATAGAACGTCACATAGAATGTGTTATGAATATTGTCATCAAGATGAATGATCTCATAGTTTCGTAGTCATTAATTATCTGACGGATTATTTAGTCGAGTCTGAAAGCATCGTGATTGTCAATGATAGTTCCTTAGATTGATAAACAGAAGACATGAAAACTAGATAATTCCATACGACCAGTATTACTAAACTCGTTTTGAAATAAGATGGTGGATGATTTCAGTGTTTATTCATAGCTAAGTCAAGAATTTCTATGAATTGATGAACACATTATCTGTTTTCACTTCATTTTGTCTTGAGAAAAGTAGTAATCATATGTAAAATGAAACTGACATTGATTTTCGTTTTGGGTGGGTCAATGAATATTAGTCATATAGATGTATTAGTATCCGGGTCACATTTTCATTCATAACTATTGAACGGATTAAAATTTTTCAATGGGGTTTTCTTTTTGTTACTATTCCGAAACCAGACAATGAGTTTTAGGCGTTTTTATGCCCTAACGCTTCAGGCTGGACTATTTTCCTTACTATCCTACATATGTTTTGTATGCAGTATGAGCTATATCGCCATGTAGATCTGAATGTCCGATGTGAGACTGGAGGTTCGCCATTGACATTGTGGATGGTTCATCATAACTTTGTCAAGTTTTGCTGATTGTTCATGTGGAAAGTTGGTTTGCCGGTTAATCGATTTCATTCATACTGCTGGTTGCTTTTCATTGTTCTGAAGGGCCATTGACATTGGAACATTGTAAGGGATGTCGTCATTGCTAACATTAATGAGTTTGACTGTTATGTAAGCGGAATGGGTCAAGTTTGGCTTGTTTATGCTGTGCATAATTGATGTATGCGATCACTAATCGGAATAATTATACACGTGATGTGAATGTGCATATGAATGGGATTGAACTGTAATGTTTGGGTTGCCGCGTGAAAGTCTGGATGATGTCTGATGCTCCTGAAAACCAGTGCAAGATTACCCTGGCCCATAAGGGTATATTATATAACTGTGAACGAACTGGTTGATCCTGCTAGTAGTCATATGCTTGTCTCAGAGATTAAGCCATGCATGTCTAAGTACATACCTTGAAACGGTGAAACCACGAATGGCTCATTAAATCAGCTGAGGGCTGTGATACTACCCAGGTGCCGAAACCGAAACAGATGATTTTCTCAGGGGCCCACACCCGGAACCTTTGACCTTAAGGTCTGACCCGCAAGGCAGTAGAACACTGTAAGGAGATACAGTCCCATGGTAGCCGGTCACCAACGATTGGTTCATATGCCATTTGTTCCTTCAGGATACTGGAGCCCATATACACCATTGGTTTGGAATCAAGGTTTTCCATCTCCCCTAGGTGGACTTTCTGTGTCCACTAACCCGGTTAAAGAGCCGGATATACGCTTTCGTCTTCTCAATTTCGTAAACAACACCCCAGCCACGAGAAGGCAGTGAGTAGGACTTCTCTGGCAGAGGCTATATACATGTGGTCATGTGAGAGCATTTGGAGAGGGAGAGCAAACTCTCCTCACTCTCGGCCGCATCAGGGCATTTGTAGGCAAACTAAAAGCTTCACTGTTAACCACATACATACATCATAAACTTATATAAAAACCATAGTTAGACAGAAACATATAATTATTTTATTTGTATGAGAGAAGTACTCAAAACGTTATGTACAGGAATAATCGCTGAAGCTGTTTCTTTATCCTTATTATCTCGATTTTAATCGATCCATTTTTTTCAATAATTGAATCTTAGCATATTTCGTTTTAATTGGTTGTTCAAAACGTGTCATCTCTTGTTCATCACCATCATCATCATCATCATTGTCAATTTCATTATTGAAACGATCTATTATATCATTATTATTCAACATGTTTCTTGTTGAAGTAACACCCCAACCAATCGATTTAGTTAAACGTTGTTGTTCGTCTAATTCTATTTTTGCTTTTTGTTGAAGTCGTTGCATTTTAGCTAAAGATTTCCATGTTTTACGTGCAGCATTAATACCAGCTTGACCAGATGTATCTAATGGGATAGTAGGAGGATAGTGTTTCTTTGATATTGTCGATAGTTCATTGATTTTTGACTCATCATTTGATAATGATGATGAACTAGACATACTACTATTTTCATCTTCATCAGAATTTGCATAGGTCTCAATTAATTCTTCATTTATCATTGGATCTAGATCAGTTAGGTTATTGTCTACATTACGATGACTTTCAAGTTGGGATCGAATAGTCTGAAATGGAAAGATTTAACAATAGAGAACGAAAAAAAATTTCACTTACAAGTCGATTATACTAAATGAATACTGACTGATACGATAACTACTAGTTCGATGGCCTCTATGAATCATATATTGACCAAGTACAGATCGACGTACAAGCTTATTTAATTGCTATAGTGTAAAAAAGTGGGCATGTTGTGAATTTCTCGAACTTGCAACTAAAGATCCAGTGTTTTGATCACCCTAAACTATCTTCCTATCAAAGGATATTACAAGTAAATTGCTCTACTCATAAACTTGACAGGTGATGAGTTAATGAGTAATGGTCAATGTCATTTGTTTAGCTCTGTATTACTAATTAGATCGATCAAGTTGCAAGGGTGGCAAATAGTCTATGTGACTCGATAACGTATGCACTATGTCTATGATGTTAAGCGAATCAATGTAGTAAACAAGAAATATCAGACCTAGATTCTCTCAAGATTGTGAGCAGTAAGTTAATTTTTCTGTATACCAAGGTCACTTTTTCGTATCATACATGATCCCAACCGTTGCTACTAACCTGATGTCGTGGTCGAACTTGCCTATCGTAATGAACCAGTCGAGTCACACTGGCTGGAACAATAGTTCCTCAAGGTCCTACCATGCCAGGCAGGTCGGTTGGAGAGCGGTAAGACTAAAAACAGCAAACCAAAGGTCCGAAGGCGAAGTCGTACTGTTGACTGTACAAAGGTGTGACGGCAATAAGGTATTTCCTTCAGAGAGCCAACATAACAGCCATGCTGCCTTCCGGCAAGGAGGGGTTCAGTTAGAAAAGGTCGACCGTAAAAATGTACACCTCGACTTATTCCACGGATATCCATCTCCGGCGGTAACGTCCCAACAAGTAAGGAGCTAACACAAAAATTACTCACAAAACGGTCGTGTGTGACCGACCTGAAGCAGTTGTTCCTTGGGCACTGCGGTAAAGCTCTCAGATCATTAAGACCACAATTTCACTGTTTTTCATTATCGAGTGCATATATATTTTGGTGTCGTTTTGTGCTAATATTTATGTATTTAGATAAATAGACGGAGATAACAACAGTGAGCGGTCCATGCTCCTCCACGAGGGGTAACAGGCGTAAGTAAGTAAGATAACAACAACAACAACAACAAAGTTTCCCTGAACAAGAATCATACGGTCATTTTCACAGTGATCCAAACCAATGAATCATATTGTTGTAAAAATAGTATTTCTTTTCCTCGACACAATAATCAGTAATGAAAAAAATAGGAAAACATGTGAGAAATACAACTTATCAGGTACTACTCATGGAGAACAATTTAGCGTCTAGGCGAATTCGAAAAAACAATTACCTTTGAAGCTCTTGACCAAGCTTGATCTGCTAGACGACGACGAGTTAACAATCCATTCCGACCATGTAAGTCTGGTAGTGGAATTGGCCAACGAGGTATTCCCGGTGAATTATTACCATTATTGGCAGTTGATAATGGAAGATAAGGTAGTAAAGCAGCTTCTAATT
The DNA here is from genome assembly GCA_944470415.2 of Schistosoma rodhaini. Lineage (NCBI taxonomy): Eukaryota > Metazoa > Platyhelminthes > Trematoda > Strigeidida > Schistosomatidae > Schistosoma > Schistosoma rodhaini. Next base: position 1,553,355 of record OX104040.1, read on the forward strand.
CTAGAAAACTTTGAGCTACATCACGTGTTACTAGGGTTAATGCTACACCAGTTTGACCAGCTCTTGCAGTTCTACCAACACGATGTCGATACGTTTTTTCCGATAATGGTACATTATAATTGATAACAAATTCAACATGCGGAATATCTAACCCCCTAAAGAAAAAATAAGTAATTTATTACCAACTGAAAAAATGTAGATTTCAAATCAAGGAATGACTTCGGTCAGACAAATACTGAAGATTAAGAAGTATTGAACAGTTCATTTTGTTGTGAACAGTTGATTTAAATCATATTGGATGTAAGATAATTATAACTAATGGGAATGAATAATGGTCATGTAGTACTATCAATTGACTGAAGTCATAAATACAAGCTATCAGAAGCCGAGTTAGTGATCGGCACGTTAAGCGTTTGCTAAGAGGTCTGAAGATCCAGAGTTCAATCCTTGGTAGGGTTGTGGACATATAGCACTGAGTAGTCTTACATCAGCATAAAACAACTCAATACTTCCTCGCCTTTATTTATTTATTATTTATTTAAACACATAAATATTGGTACAAGGAAGCACCAGATACATATGCGCCATACAAACCTCATTCGATTTGCTTGAGGGCTGTGATACTGTCCAGGTGCCCGAACTGAAGCAGGTGGTTTTCTTAGGGGACCACATCCGGAGCCTTTGACAGAAAGATCTGATCTACAAGGCAGTGGAGCATCGTGAGGAGATGCATTCCCATGGTAGCCGGTGATCAACAATTGATTCATACGCCATTTGTTCCATCAGGATACTGGAGCCCATATGCACCATTGGTTTGGAATTGTGGTTTTCCAACTCCCCTAGGTGGATTTCTGTGTCCACCAACCCGGTTAAAGAGCCGGACATTCAGTTTTCGTCCTCTCAATTTCGTAAACAACAGTAATGCCACGAGAATGCAGTGAGTAGGACTTCTCTGGCAGAGGCTATATATTCGCTGGCCATGTGAGAGCATTTGGAGAGGGAGAGAGGACTCTCCCCACACTCGGACGTACCAGAGCATTTGGGGGCTCCCTCGCCTTCAGTGGTTATGTAACAAAAGTCAGTCAAATGATGTATACTACAAAAAGCCAATAATCAACTGAGGGAGGTAGCTAAAACTTATAGAAGTTCCTTTATGAATTGAACAAAGATGGATTTAGTGATAATGCATTTAACTGTGACATTGAATAACTTTACAGAAAACATTAGCATCTTTAAAATTGTTGACAGATATCAATTACAGCGAAATCTAGATCCAGTTCCCTGAGACTAAAGGTTACTTAAGTTCATGTTGAAAATATTCAATGAATATATTCAGTGAGATTTAAAAATTAACCTTTGCCTTGGTCTGATTTGTGACTTACATCAGAATCATTGAAGTGAGTATTGTAAAAGTTGGAACTAGTTGTTTTCGAATTATTAACGATCATAAATTTTCAAAATGGAGATTTGTGAAGATTATGATAATTTTAACATTTGAATTCATGTCAGGTATGTGAGACAGTTATCCAACCCAGACAAAGAATGAAGGGTTACACAAGATCATGGATCAATTGAAGCTAGACATTAACACCGTTGGATGCCAGATCAGCTGTTCAGAGGTTAAGCGTTAGGGCGCGTGATTAAAGGTTCTATGTTCGATTCATGTGTGAGGGATCATGGATGCGAATCGCTGAAGAGTTCAATACTAAGACAAAATAGACGTCCAGTGCTTCAAGGATTTCGATGGTGGTTTAGCCTAGATCGACTCATGAATTCAACTGTTAGAATTATAACTGTATTTTATAATCATTAACCAAGCCGATTACTGTGGGTATATATTCCCCCAAATGCCCTAGTACGGCCGAGAGTAGAGAGTCCGCTCTCCTTCTCGAAATGCTCTCACATGGACACGCGTATACAGCCTCTGTCAGGGAAGTCCTACTCACTGCCTTCTCACCCCAAGGGTGTTGTTTACGAAGTCGAGAGGAAGAAAAGAGAATGTCCGGTGCTTTAACCGTATTGGTGGACACGGAAAGTTCACCTAGGGGAGTTGGAAAACCCTCATTCCAAACCAATGGTCCACATGGGCTCCAATATCCTGAGGAAACAAATGACGTATGAATCAACCGTTGGTCACCGGCTACCATGGAAGTGTATCTCCTCACGATGTTCCACTGTCTTGTGGATCAAACCTTTAGGTCGAAGGCTCCGGATGTGGTTACCTAAGAAAACCACCTAGTTCAGTTTGGGCACTTGGGCTGATTGCCGACTTCTGAACTCAAGAGACAGTCGTAAATGGAAGCTTTAGAATGGTGATCCAACAGGGACTTGGATATTAGCTTAAGGTCAATAGTGTTGATCAGGCGTGTAACTGAACAAGTCAGAGACAATAAGCTACAGATTAGGGGTAGGATCCTGACTGGTGTCTGGTCACGTGATATTCGGTCAGGGGTCCACAAGATGTAAGTGTTTAACTACATGGGATTTTCAAATTAACATACAGAGGTCACTTAGTTATTTTCCTTTCGGTCGGATTGGAACCTGGGGAGAAGACAGAGGGGCTTTGCATAGACTAATAAGCATAATCAATTCAAATAACCGAGTTACGAGCGCAGGCATGATTAGTTCAAGCATAACACACAAGATGATGTAGAATACTGACTAATGTCTATGAACTACATAATCTGTTGATAAGTTCTGTATAGATCGAGGCCGTGGAGAATAGAATTCATAAATATCTACCTTTTTTATTTTGACGAAAAAGTACTTGTATGATTATTTCATTCTCACTTTCTTAGTATGTCCGACAATAAGCATTTCATTGCCCAGTTGAAACTCAATCAGTCAGTCACAACGTAGAACTTCGTACGTACGTACATCAGTTGCAGTTGCCATACCACATTAGCACAGAGATGCAGTTGTCGATTCAAATCCCATAGTGGTAGAAGTAGTAAGAGTATAAGCAGTAATCGGAAAGATTATGATTTGAAGATGTTATTGAAGGAGTATGGTCGTGAAATAAATTTGGAAACAGAAAAAGTATAGGGACATGAGGAATACAGAATATTAGAATTTGGGAGAACACAAAGAGTGGATGCACCTTAGCCATTGCAAACGATTTTGAGCCATGTCATTCAAGGTCTATAACCATCGATTGCTATCATCTCGCAAATCTCAACCAGGTAGTCTACACCTACCAACATGGCTCAGTCCACTTGTCAGTGACTTCATGGATTTGTGCCACGTTTTGGTCCGGTCGCCTCTAGCTTTCTTCCAACCTACTCCTACACCATAAAGCATTGCACGTCGGGGCAGTCGGTGGTTGGGCATACGTAACACGTGTCCTAGCCATCTCAACTGATCAAGTTTCACTACTTCATCAATCGATTTGCCATCCTTACCTAGTACCCGTTTCCTAACAACTACATTACTTACCCGGTGGTCCCAGGATATACGAGCAATGCTTCGAAGACACCTATGATCGAATACTAGTAGCCTACGAAACTACGTTTTTGATTGGTGGAAGAAAGGTACAAGCGAATGGTGGAGGGTTTTAAAGTAGATTACATAACCCTTAAAAACGTATTATTTTTGAAGGCATGATACTTCATACTGATGATAGTAGTTACTGTACATTCACTTATAAAAAAGATGATTCATTAATACAAAAGAATTTTGGCGAGCTTATAATTTATGGACGACTTTTGAGCGACGCTGAAGTGAGCTTTAGAAGATCCATCTAACTACTAGGATTAAATGAGGGTTTATAGATTAGTGTGAGGAATTAGAATTAAAATTGAAAGTTAAAACTAAGGATTAAGGATTAGAGTTAACATTAGCCCTAATGTCAAAATGATATTTAACTACATGGATGAATGAATTTCATATCATCTTAAATCTGATTTAGTTCGTCCATAAATTATAGGCTGACCCTAAAATTCTTAGAAAAATCTGTTTGTTTTTTTGAAATCAACATACCGACTAGCAACATCAGTTGCAACTAAAACTTCTACTTCACTTGAAATAAATTTATTTAATGATTCTTTACGTTCAATTTGTTTCATACGTCCAGTTAATGCTACACTAGAATGACCAGATTCACGAAGAAATTCTGCAACCATTATAGTTTCATGACATCTTTTACAAAATATCATAATATGATGTTTTTGATTTGGTGTGGAACCTATAAAAATCGAATAAACAATTAATAAAAGTTTAAAGGATAATAACTGTGATCAGAATGAGTTTTTTGTGGAGATTTAGTAATTTCATAGTTGAAAGCGTGAATCAATTGAAGCTAAAACACCAGGGAAAACCTGAAAGAATTGAACGGCTGTTTCATCCTATTGTGGGACTCCTCAGTAATGCGCATCCACGACCTCGCCTAGCAAGATTCGAACCCAGAGCCTGTCGGTCTCGCTCGTGAACGCCTAACCTCTAGGCCACTGAGATGACTTCAACCAATCCACGAAACAGCTGTCCAGTGCTTCCAGGTTTTCCAAGATGGTTCAGCTTTAAGTGACTCATGAATCCAACTATTAAAATTACTATAATATTCATTTGTATTGTGGTGCATGCTACTTATGTCTGCAGAAATAAGTAGTAGGTAACATCAATAAGAAATGCGATGTCTGAGAGCAGAATATTGAAAAGATTGAAATAAAAAGAATAGACAAATAAACTGGAAGCAATCAAGATAATAACAGGAATGAAGTAGTGTTGAAGTGAACGAGAACACGATTGGGTACAATGAAATGTATTTGAGCACAACATCACAGACTATCTCACTAAATTCTGATAACCATACAGTAAACAGTTAATTTGCAAAATAACAACCAATTGTCTCAATCTTCACTGTTCCTTCTGTAAATATCAGTTCGTGTTCTCTAATTACATTGTTCATGCATTTTCCTACCAATTGCGCTTCATTTCAGTTCTTTCCTTATCGATCTTCTGCTCACAGACATTCTATGTCTGCTCATCGCCATATACTACTTATATGGATATAAGTAGACCACACAACAGTGTAATTTCATTGATTCAAATATGATAAATAATGACTCAAAAGATCAAATGATAGGATCAGTGAGAGATCGAATTCACTTGACCTATTCCTCTTAAATAGAGCTAGTTAACATACATATATGAATATACTACTTACTAGTAATACCGAATTTCTCCAACAAATTTGTTTGTATCACATTTTCTACAATGATAAAGTCATTCATCTTCGAGTTGCACACAAAAACTCCTTAGTAGTATTCTCGACTGTGATTGACTTGCCTCAATATCATAGTTTTACTCATTGACTTAATTAAATAACATTCCTATTATTATAACAGTTGAATTCATGAGTCAGTTAATGCTAAACCACCATAGGAAACCTGTAAGCACTGGACGTGTGTTTCGTCCCAGTGTGCGACTCCTCAGCAGTGAACATTCACGACCGCACTAGCAAGATTCGAATCCAGAACCCGTCGGTCTCGTTCGTGAAAGCCTAAACTCTAGACCACTGAACTGGTATCAATCAATGTTAATGTCGAACTTCAACCAATTCACGAAACGATCATCCAGTGTTTAGAGATTCACTGAGAGATATAATTCACCTATTCCTTTTAAAAAAGAGCTAATTAACATACATATATGAATATACTACTTACTAGTAATACCAAATTTCTCCAACAAATTTGTTTGTATCACATTTTCTACAATCCAATTTAAAATTGTAGGACGATCAGCTAATCTTATAGGAAGACAATAATGTGATAAACCAATAGGGAAACCAGTTTTTAAATGTTTGTTTAATTTTAATGTAGAATTAGATTGTTGTTGTTGTATAAGATTACATCCCATGGTATTCTTATCATCATTCTTTGGATTACCTTCATTATTATGAATGGTATCATCATTCTCATTAATAAATACAGCATTTGATGATAATGCAGCACGACGTAATTTGTTCACATCTTTTGTCATTGTAGCTGAATATAAATAAATTTGTGGATGTGGATATTTTGTTGTAATCGACTTAATCATTTTGTTATTTGATTTCATGTCTAAAAGGGTTACATATATGTTGGAGTTTAGAAACGTATGTACACAATCATAACAAATTCATAAAGGTTATATCATAAACTTGGGAAACCATTGAATACTAGGTAGTAGCTGAATATTCGGTTTCAACATTATCAGAGGAGTTCAAACATGCACTGGTACAGCCGAGAGTGAGGATAGTCCTCTCTCCCTCTCCAAATGCTCTCATATGGTCACGTGTATATAGCCTCTGACAGGGAAGTCCTACTCACTGCATTCTGGCGACACTACTGTTGTTTACGATATTGAGAGGAAGAAAAGAGAATGTCCGGTGCTTTAACCGGGTTGGTGGAAAACGCGAGTCCACCTAGGGGAGTTGGAAAACCCTCATTCCAAACCAATGGTTCACATGAACTCCAGTATTCTTAGGGAATAAATGGCGTATGAATCAATCGTCGGTCACCAGCTACCATGGAAGTGTATCTCCTCACGATGTTCCACTGCCTTGTGGATCAGACCTTTGGGTCAAAGGTTCCGGGTGTGGTCCTCTAAGAAAACCACCTGCTTCAGTCTGGGCACTTGGGCAGTATCACGGCCCTCACACAAATTAAATGAGATTTGTGCGGCGCATATACATTTGGTGCCGTCTTTGTACCAATATTTATGTGTTTAAATAAATATAATAATACTTACCATTGTTGGTAATATCATTATTATTATCATCGGCTAACTGAACTAACAATGGTTTCCTTTTTCGTTTATGTTTCTTTCCTTTCATCTTTGGTTTTTCATATAAATTTAATATTTTATCAATATCATCAGCAAATGCCATATTTAACATTCTATCTGCTTCATCTAATACTAAATGATGAATATTTGATAATTGTTGTGCAGCGAAATTTTGTGATTGTTTTAAATGATCAATTAAACGTCCAGGAGTTGCTATAGAAAACGATGTAAGAAGAAAAAAAAAGAAGAATTATTATTGGATAGTATTCAAAGCTTAAAGGTTTTTACTTTTACAAAATCCCATTTTATTAAAAAAACATTCAACAGACAGAGGTATATGAATGGTAAAAGTAACTAATTGTCAACTATTAGATTGTATATCAGAAGGGGGTTTTGTGGAGGATTACCACAGTAGGACGAAATGTCCGTCCAGTGCTTCCAGGTTTTTCATGGTGGTCTAGCTTCAATTGAATCATGATTTCAACTATATAAAATTACTAAAATCTCCACAAAACCCCATTCTGATAATGATCATATGCTTACTAGTGACTGGCTCCATGAGGTATTTCCTGGAGTTCTAGCGAGAAGCAGTAACCAGTGGAGTTCAACCAGGTCTGTTGAGAGATATCAACTTCTTGAAAACATTGGCGAATGGTTGCTCAATTTCGTAGATTGGTTAAATTAGACATTAACACCGTTGGATAACGCCCAGCTCAATGGTCTATTGGTTAAGTGCTCTGGCACGAAACTGGTAGGTCCTGGGTTCGAATCTCGCGAGGTGGGATCGTGGATAAGCACTGCTGAGGAGTCACACAATAGGGCGAAACGGCCGTCCAGTGCTTCCAGGTTTTTCATGGTGGTCTAGCTTCAATTGACTCATGATCCCAACTATATAATATTAGATTGTGTGTTTGAATTTGTTGAGGATGTTAGATCCCTATAAATCACTTTGTAAATGTTTTATTTTTTGTCATTTTATTTTGAAAATTTGATTTTCTCGTTCTTGCACCAAAAGCGCCGATTTTTATCTTTCAGATTGTATTTCCCACTTGGAAGGACCTTAAATGTCATTGTCTCCTAGCCTCTTTCAATAGACTATTTTGTGACGTTTTTCAAGGACCTTGTCATTCTATATATATACATATACATATATATATATATGCATGCTTGAGTTATGTGCTTGATTAGTTCGTGCATCTGGTTGCTTCTGGAATATACCTTTTCCTTATCTGGACCTGATTTTCTCCCTCTAAATAACAGGCCTGGGATGCGTCGGAATAGTTTAGCTTGTCTTGTCGTATTGTTGCTGATCCTTTGTTCTGTTAACCGATTTTAGATGATTTCGTAATCTCTTCAAACAGCAGAGTTCGACCTTAAAGCTTGTTTGTAGTTGACTATCTAGAGAAGACATTACAGTATTATTAGGCGAAGGATGGTTTATTCACAAGAGCGGAAGGGCGAAAGTGAATATCTAATATTTAAACTTGGTTGACAGAGATTGGAACCCTAATTTTCAGTCAATGGATCTTTATATAAACTTCAATGCTTTTTGGATGAATGAATTTGATTTGAACACTGACTGACACACAATTGTCACCAACGATAATTTGAAAATTCAATGAATAGTGAATGAATAAGATTAATAGAAGAATAATAGAAGAAACGCAGTGACAGGACATGAATGGATGTTAACCTCGACCTAAAGGTCTGATCCACAAGGCAATGGAGAAACGTAAGGAGATGCAGACCCATTGTAGCCGGTCACAACAATAGGTTAATAAGTCATCAACTATTCACTCAGGATCTCAGAGTCCATGTGGACCATTGGTTTGAAATCAGGGTTTTTCAACATTCCTATATGGACCCTCCGTGTCCACCATCCCGGTTAAAGCGCCGGACATTCTGTTTTCATCCTCTCAATTTCATGAGCAACATCCCAGCCGCGAGAAGGAAGTGAGCAGTGATTCCGTTGCAGCGGCTGTGTACCCGTGGCTATGTGAGAGTATTTTGAGAGGGAAAGCGGACTCTCTCCGCCCTCAGCCGTACCAAGGCATTTGTGTATTTAGCTTTTGGTTAGTGATATTACAAAATAATATATACAAATGCATCACTTTTCTGCATTTTTTAAATGTAAATATCCCTTTTTATTAGAATTCAAGCAAATATACATAACCATAAGGACGTAGCTTAGTGTAAAGCTATCAGAATATACATTGAGAATGTCAAACACGTATGAGAAAAATATATTCAACCAAACTATATACAAGTTCATTTACCTACAATGAAATGATGTTTTCTCCATGCAAGTTTTAAAGCTTGATCTACCATATCTTCACCGCCAACAAGAAGAATTACTTCTAAATGAAATTCTAACTCATCTGTTTTGTATTGTCCTAAACGTTCAGCCTCATTGGCTAACTGTTGAGCCAGTTCACGAGTAGGAGCCAAAATTAATGCAAAACCAACTGGTTGACCAGATTTAATCCAATGCTATACATGAATGAGTTATGAATCAAAACAAAACAGGCAAAAAAAGTAACATTGTTTTAGTAATGGTATATTATATTGATACAAATTTCGACTCTCAGAGGCACGTGTGTGAGATATCTACAAAATCTGCATTCTTCCAATAGATGTGTCGAGAATAACTCTTAATCATATTTATGTTTGTGTTGAATATTGTGTACGTGAGCGAATCAATTTACCTAGAAGCATTTTGTTCTACTAGCTATTCTTGTGTATTTTGACAGTTTACTAAGAGTCATATCTTAATAACTCAGTATCATGAGTAATCGAACACATTGTATGATTGGATATCAATCACTGTTTAGTGTTTCATTTAGTCAAACAGTCGAGAAAGGGTTATTTATCTAAACCTTAAAAACTATTTAACAATAAATAGATGAAAAGATGATTAAAAGAGAGAGAATTTCTCTAAAGAAACAAAACAAGGAAGATTAATTATTCAGGTGGTTTGAGCAACTCGAGCATAATGCTCGGTTACCATAATCGAAGTAGATAGAAACATTATACCGTTGAATCAAGCAACGAGTTGGATAGATTAGAACGGTAGCAGCGTTCGCCTAATGGCTTGGTTATTCCTGGCAAACAATACATTCATCGAAAAACTACAGTGAGAGTAAGTATTGTGCTCGGCTAGGATAATATGAGTTCGTACACGTTTAATAAACATGTTAAGTTGCAATTATTGGTTCAAGTAATTAAGTTATACGACTAAAAAATTCGACATAGAATGATTGATTTATATGCACACTTGGAATCCAAGATGATAATTCGTCTGTAGACTTGAGTATAAAGATGATATTTAAGTTCCACATAGAGATTATACAGTACAGTTCCCTACTCAGTGAACTAATATTTGAAAAACTGAAGGTGACTACTTTAGGCAACTGATAAAAATCATGAACAATTTAAAAAGAAATGAATACTGTAGTTAAACACTTCGTGAAAATCAACTATTTATAAAGCTTTGATCTTTACTTAGTTACGCCTGTCGTCTCTCATGGAGAAGCACAGACCGCTCATCAGAATTCTTCGTCCAACTCTGTCCTGGGTAGTCAGTTTCAGTTCTTTCTAGTTACTATTCATCTTTTTTACGTTTGCTTCCAATTCTTGGCAGTGTGTTCCTTGGTCTTTCTGGCACAGTAGGTTGTTGTTGATATTGAGCCAACGGATATAAAAAGTCTTGCCTAGACAACTGTTTATAAATACTTTTACGTTTTGGATGATGTCGTAATTCTCCAAGTTTCAGCCCCGTACAGTAGGATTGACTTGACGTTCGTATTGACTACTGTGACTTTTGGATATTGGTTTCCAGTTTCTGTGAGTTTCATATGTTCTTCAATTGTAGAAATGCTAGTCTCGCATGCCAATCCTCGCCTTTACGTCCGCACCCGATACTCCTTGTTCATCGATGATGTTTCTAAGGTACGCGAATGTTTCCACCTCTTCTAAAGCTTCTCCATTAAGTGTGATTGAGTTGATGTTCTGTGTTGTATTTGAGAATCTTGCTTCTTCCCTTGTGTATGTTGAGGCCTACTGATGCAGTGGCTCGTGACTTCCGAAGAATCTCGGCTTTCATCCTGAGGCGACATAATTCTTCCTTCAACTCTTAGGGTAGAGTTTAAATGGCTTAATGTGATGTTTAAATAAATCAATGACTTCTTAGTATTGATGACTGTTGTAATTTTGAATTCAAAAATACAATACATTCGTTCGGGCTCATCTAATACTTCTTGACTAAATTGCGTTATTCCGGGGATTACTAGTTCATACTACAATTCAAATACTACTAATTATCATATTGGCGTCGCGACTGAGCCTGTGATGGAACGGTTAAATATAAATTCAGATTTTAATGTTTTTGAGGAGTACATGGAAAGGTTCGAAATCTGGGCTATGACCAAAGAAGATGATGATGATTTTAATATTGTGGCCCATTTCCTTACATTCATCGGGAAAGAAGCATACAGCCTTATAAAGATTTTGGCACTTCCAGACAAACCGATTTCACTCCCCTATGCAACTCTCAAGCAACTTCTGTTGGATCATGTAAAGTATACAAATTCCGAATGCGGTAAGAAAGGAAAATCCGATAAAATGACTCGTCAGAACATCAGGAATTCCACTTATTCAAACAGTCGTCGTAGTTCGATGCGTAATCAAATTTATTCAGATAATACTTCATTGAGTTGTGAAACAGTCCATGATGATGAGCACAAGTTTAGTAAATGCATGTTCTGCGGCAAGTTTCACCCATGTAATTCATGTATATTTCGTAATTCTAAATGCTTTAAATGTGGTATAACTGGACATATTCAGTCAGTTTGTAATACCATGGTTCATTTCGCTGAAAGTAATGCTAAGATGGATGCTTCTAATGATCAGTTATCTTTATCTAGAAGAGGTATAACGTTATATAACAGTCCAGAGTTGAATGAAACCCAGAGTCATTGGGAGGCGAAAATTCTCAACCAATCAACTTATCAGATTTCTCATGTTATTGTGCCAGATATGGTTTGTCGTAATAATTCACATACTTCTGATGTAATTTCTTACAACTCTGAGAATAGAATGTTAAATGAGTCAAATCATGATCAAAAACCAAATTCAGTCATGGTAGATGTTGAATTCCCTGATGATCCATTACCTAATGAAACTCTTAATCAATTTCAGGAAAATATTTCAGAAGAATCGAATTCTGATATCATATCAAGTGTCAGTGGTCCTCATAATGAATTTATCTCTAATGATATTCCTCATGAATGTGAAAAATATGTTTCTTATGAGTTGAATTCTAGTCATATTTCTGATGTTATTGTGTCATATGTTGGATACTCTCACGAACAATGCATGTTGAATAGAATCCCTAGTCAGGGGTATAATGATACAGAGGGGATAGCAAAATTTTCCGAAGCAACCGGAGAACCAGTTTGCCCAGAAGTGAAGTTTGCACAGACAGAGAATCCAAATCAAGTCCAAGATTATCCTAATGAATATGAGGCAGATGAATGTTTTCTATCCGATTGTTTCGCAGGTAAATCAAGCCTAATTGAATCACGTGTGTTAATTACATATATCAATGTATATCCATCTGCGTATTCTAATATGAATAACAAAAAGAATATGTATCATGATTTTTATTCAAGTCAAAGTCACATGATGGAATACCTCAAATTATATATCAGTGTTTATTCCCAAATACTCACATACAGTAGTCGGTGCGTAAGATTTGAGATAATGCAAATTGGGAACGTCATATTGGCTAAAACATTGCGAATCAAGGACCCAACATTATTTCGAGGGGGAGGATATTGTTGGAAAGTCCATGATGCAAATTCTAAATATCAATGGTTTCACTACACAACCGACATGCTGATTGTATACAATTCTAGAACCCAGGTGAGTCTGTTCCAATTTCCGTTGTTAATTCTAATACTAATGAGTGCATTCTAGATAATACAGAGTGTACATTCAATACACCATCGGACAGATGTAGGATGAACTTAAGAAGAAGACAAACAATCGATTACAGATACTTACACTTCAATTCGAGCTGTGGCGGATGTGATGTTTAAATAAATCAATGACTTCTTAGTATTAATGACTGTTGTAATTTTGAATTCAAAAATACAATACATTCGTTCGGGCTCATCTAATACTTCTTGACTAAATTGCGTTATTCCGGGGATTACTAGTTCATACTACAATTCAAATACTTCTAATTATCATACTTAATTTGTTTATTTTGGTTGGCGTTTTTTTCGCAAGGTTATTTTCTACGGGATGAGGTTGCTGACCACATGCCCAACACTCCTCCTTTGCCCAGGCTTGCGCCCGGTAGAAACCCTAGGGGAGCTTCAGGAGGAGTTAAAGCCTGCAAACAGCAGACACGTTCAGCTACCTCACTGGATGACGTGCGACGTGGGGCTCAAATCCACGATTCTGAGATTAAGAATCTCATGCTCTACAGACTGAAGGTTACAGAATTCGATGGATGAACTGATTCAAAACAGCCCTACTGCTATGCATTAAAACTTACATTTATGATTAGGGGCATAGAATAAACAATAAATTATGAATTCTTACAAATAAACATATCAATATGCAGTTGTATATGTTAGTGTTGAAATTAAATACTTCCAAGCAATATATTCTGCTTACTTGAATTATGGGAAGAAGGAAAGCTCCTGTTTTACCAGATCCCGTTTCAGCAATACCAACAATATCTTTTCCTATAAATATTAAATTGAAATTCATTGGTCGATTGAGAAATTGGTGGCTAAGCTTATTATAACGTTTTCACGAAACTTAGTAAACACTCACCTTGTTAAATACTTAAGAGCATACAAAGGATACAAATCAGTCTTGTCGCAACATGTTTCTTGGTCGGTCTACCAAACAAACGACAGTATTTATGTTAGACATGGTTGATGATTTACGCGTATAAGAAATAGGAGGGCCTGAAAGAAAAAATGTCCCGAACATTCAGCTATGAGTCACATTTTCCTGTGTGAGCTAGTGAAACTATCAAGTTGTTCAAAAAGTGGAGGTTGCAATACGAATAATTTACCCGCAACGTGAACAATAAAATAAAGGCATCTAGTGCTGAAACTTACTAGGCTACTTTGTAAAGTAAATCCTAATGTTACGCAAAAGCTTATCCGAAAATTCCTCCACAAAACAGTGAGCTTTGAACCCAATTCAACGGCTTTAACCTAGTAGACGTGATAAAATGACACCAGGTAGTGTGCACGCAAATAATCATGAAGGCTGTAAATAAATAAGAAATTTTCTACAGCACCAAAGTGTGAAAAAGGAATTTTCCCTACAGTGGGAAAGCTTTGCAACTAAGTCATTCTAAATCTTTATATAATTCATTTACTCAATAACTTTGGCATGCCCTGCAGTTAATCAGCAAACCATACAAAATAATCTGATTCCATGACCAAATGTCGGAGTGTCATGTTACTTGAACTAACGGCCACGTGAAATATTATCTGTAAAAAGTGAGATGTGGTAATAACGAAAACTTGCAATAGACTAATGTATTTTGTAATATTACTGACCTTCGAGAGCAAAAGGAATTGATTTCAATTGTATTTTTGTAGGAAAATCCCATTTCATGCGCTGACATACTGAACACAACTCTTTAATCAAACCCAAATCACTGAACGTCATAAAAACGTTATACAAAAGTTCAGAGCCTTGATCACAATGAACGTAAACACTGTTGTTTTGACTGAATTATGAAGCTTATACAACCCTGTGCATAAAGAAATTTAGATTATTGGAACCTTTATTTTTCTTACAGCTTCACTACTCCTGAAGAACACCCAAATAGCAGATTGAAAATTATGGTTTTTCGACACTATGTTTTAAAAGCCCTCTGAAAGTAGAAAATCAGTCGCAAATGAAGTCCTGAATATAGAAAGTACGAAAGGATAAGCAATAATTGTTTGTTTTACCTTGAATTAGCCACAAAATAACAAAGAGAGGACATGTGATGTAGCACACACTACACAAGCCGCGCCTTTTGCAATGTTGCAAACTTAAAGCTTCCAATAAATTGATCACTGGTTAACACATTTAATTTAAATTGTTCCGCTTGTAAATTTACTCTTCCGGCATACGTAGTATAATCCTCATCAGCTTCTCTAGTCAGTTGTAGACAATTATACCGGATACGAAATAGAGACATCTGTTCACAGAACATTTTATTTAAAATGTTGACAGTTTCATCGAAACTAATCTCTCGTGGATGTTTAGGCAAGATATGGTTTTTATACTTCTGATGCTCATTAGGACCAAGCTTCTGTAAGAGTAACCGAACTTTCTTTGCGTCCTCCATAACATCAAATTCCACTCGGAAAATATCTTCAATTCTGCCAAACCATGCTTCAAATGTGTGACCGCTGTCTGCATCAAAAATAAATTCTTGAATTGAATTAAGATATGACTCTATGCTTTTATGTTCTGGAATATCTTGTTGAATAGACATTTTCCCCAAAAGTGCTTCCAGGAGTTGTTGTTGACAAGCTAACATCTGCTGCTGCTGTTGCTGCAATATTAACTGTAGTTGTTCTGGAGAAATTGACATCTTTAAATGTGAATAATAATAATAATAAATCCAAAAAAGAACACCGGCAATTATTATGGATTATTTAATTCCAAAACGACGTCACCGACTGTTGTATTTCTTTTGCCAGAATCCCCGTCGCCAATTTGCTATGTCTTCGACCTGGGCTGTAGTCAATTATTATGACTTGATCAAGGTCGTCGCTGATTTGTTATGACCTTGCGAATTTAACAAGGACGTAATTCGCGTAAATTATCCACCAATAGAATACGCCTTCTACGACCTTCACACTGTGACAATGACGTTCGATTAGTATGAGTAATCTAACCGTCCTTATTGGCCCTTATCCGCCTAACCCGTCCACTTGAGTCCAAGACACCAATAACAGCTGCTGTGATGCGTATCGTTCATTTCAAACATACTTTGTCTATATACCAAACAGGCAGACCACACCATACTATAAAATAGAAAATAATATTTGTACAAAATCAAGCCAAATGAGGCTGTAAGCATGGGAGACAGTATTCAATAAACCGAATATAATTTAGGAACAATAAATCATATAATAATAATCAATAGGTCAGAATGAAGCTTGTAATAGGATGAATATCGACATAGATAAACTAGTTACTGGATAGTTATACAATAGGAATATAAATAGAATAATAGTCTAATATAAGATCTCATAAGTCATCCGTAATTACTTATTCCCTATTATATAACACTGAGGTGTAACCGACAGGATTTTATGTCTAGAATATTGTAAACAGATCTTGATCTGAAGGTTTTCCCCCATGTAGTGGGTTTGGTTAGTTTGACTGAAACCCGATGCAATGAGTTTTGGATTGTCGACGTCAAGACGTTTTTTTTCGGTTTTCCAGGCTTTATCCTGAAGATCCAAATGGACTCTCATAACAATAGCGTAGTTCATTAGTGACATTTCTCCGAGACTGTAAAACTTCAGTTTGATTGCCTTAGTTCCTGTGGTCTGCGGCTTATAGTTGGCGTCGAGTCGAGATTGACTATGATCACCAGTACAATAAGATTATGCGTCAGATAACGACTTTGATCCCTCGATAGTCCGAAAACCAGGAGGCTGTTATTGGTCCAGATAAGATATATTTATTGACGATCTCGCAGTATCGAAAGAATACCGAGACGTGCCAAAGAGTGCAGGCAAAGTGGCAGAGAGTAAGAGGGTCCGTAAGAACAAGATGGACAACGGACGAGAAAGTGATATTGATACAGTCAAACAAAACGAGTACAGTAAAACAATCACTGGTACAAATAGTTATAATAATAATTGTTTCCATTATATCAGTGGCATTCTCGTCGTGAATTGTGGGTCACCACAGGCTTTTGAAATAGTACCTCATAGTTATGGTTTACGACAGACTGGAAAATTTAGAGCTTATGTTTGCGCCCTGACAGCATAGCAACCATCGCCACTACTGAATGTATTTCTTATCAACCTAGCTCGAAGGGTCAAATGTTGCCTCAGGTACCAAACGATACACTGTGCTGAATGGTTACTTAATGCATGGTTTATAGTGTGGTCTTCAGTGTCCAAGGGTTGTTGGGTCTCTGGCCTCTGAAGCATAAACAGAGTTTCCTATGGCTTATTTTCTGAATTAGGGTTCATACTCAATGATGAAATCTAACTCTCACACATTTGGTGCTATTTGGCTCCTCGCTGTTTGAGACATATTTGTACACAATGGCCAGTGATTTTCAGGTGAATTCTCCAATATACCCGTATGGTTACCAAACTAAACAAATGATTTTGTCACATTTCTATCAGTTCCAGTGTAGCTTTATATGGGGATGGACATGAGTGTCTTTGGTGTACATAGAGCCTCGGATTTCGGTTTCGTTGACCTAGTTGGTGAGTGCCCCCTAAGGTCTGGGCAAACGTACAGAAACTAGAAGCATGGATGATCTAACATGAATCAGCGTTTTGCTTGGGCATGGTTGTGTCATGACGGAAGTTATCCCACATACCAAGAGAGTGATGGTTAACTGACCCTGGCTATTAATGAGCAAGCGAGGTAGGAATCACTACTAAGTCCACTTCGCTAAGCAGACGGCCAGTTCAAGTTTCTGGGTTACTGAAGTCCTTCCTTATTATTAATCCTACGTTTCTTTCCAGTGTTGCTAGAGATAAAGATATGTATTAGGGTATGACCACTATTGCATAAGATGTTCTCGTTTGATATGTGATCCATCTTTTCTACGTCGTCTGCGTTATCCCTACACGTCTTCATAAGTTTTGGTTTTAGGCTTTAGCCAAGCGTGAGGTTTAGTAAAAGGTTTCTCAACCCCTATGTTGAGGCATGTGAGACCCCATTAGACTCAATCAGCGATTATAGAATGAATGGACTGCAATCTAGAAAACGTTTTAAGTTCCTCTGTTCTTTTATGAGACTGCGTCAACACAATGTTAAGGACTTACGGAACCACTTACTTAGAACAAAAACTATTTTTTACATCGATGTAAACTTTCATGTTACACTTAGGCCCAATGCCTTTTTCTGTGTGTTAATTTCTATTGAGTTTGTACGACTACCTAATATGGAAATATCACTAAAATATGGCGATTTTTCCCAGTTGAGCAATTAATTTTGTCCACTTTTCATCTTGAGGCAACATAAGGATCGTTTTACTCTCACTACTGTATTAAGTAAATAATTGCTATCGCTAACTAAAGAGACATGTGAAAATCTGAGTATGAAAGAAAAATGTAGGGAGATATTATTATACACAGCAGAGCGAACTGTGGACACAAATTCTACTACTTATGAGTTGTCAGATGCTGGTATTTGATACCAGCTGAGCTAGTCCAAGCGATATCGCGGAAGTCTTTTAAGAAGCAAATCGACTTATTTTTAACGAATAAGGATAATATACTACTATGATTTACCGATTTCTTTCTCTCCTATTGTCGATAATATCATTAGGTCACCGCCTGAAAGTATTGGTGAGCCATTGTTATTAGACACGAAAACCGGTTAAGAGAAAGCTTCTTCTATTCCGTCCACAAACATTTGATTCATTTGAAGGTCCAAAGGTCATCACTAATGTTCGACCTTGAGATCAGGGAGCGGAAAGTTTGTATTTGTTAACTTGGCGGTGTATATGAACGTAGGACGATATGGAAGAGACATTTTACTTGTAATTATTGACTGATTGATTGATTAGACGAATAATTTTAATTGAACAGTCGCAAGCAGTTAAAAGCTTATTGATCTGGGAATGTATATTTTCTATTTTCGCGCGCTATTTAAAAGGACAGTGGTATTGTTTCACGTTGAGTTTAATTCACTGTTTTGATCGTAAATTACGTATCAAAACTACCGTTTGCACAATTTTTAATTGAATTTATTTCAGTTAACGTGACATTGTTTTTGTGTGTTTTGATTCTGCTTTTGTGTATTTGCTGCATCAAAGCATTCTTGGTCGACTGAGGCTTGTTTATTTGATAAGGTTGTGATTTATTTTACATATCTACCTTGCCTATCATTTTGTTTTATTCTAAGATGGTCGTCTCTGTACACAAGTGTGGACAGCCATATTGCCTATTCCCCGTGGAAGAAGGGATGCAATGTGACGATTGTAAGAAGTGGTTTCATAAAATGTGCACCCGCTTAAGCCCTGCTGCTTATAAAAGGTGCTCGAAACCCAATTCTCATTGGCTCTGTATGTTTTGTTGCTCAAGTAAGACATTACTCATACAGGAAGCCATCAGCCTTCTAGCGTTAGCTAAAAAGGCCGACGTAGGCCGTGCCGGCAACATGGATACTGATAATGAAGATTGTATCAGTGTCGTAAATGCTGCCATGGCAGGTACCAGACACCCAATTTCGCAACAGGAAGCAACAATTTGTACTCCGGTACAACCAATGAAAGCCATGCCATTAAGTACTGAGGGACCAGTCGCTTTAGCAGCGACTGAGGACCCGGCTAGAACCACTATCGTCCAGAATAGTTCCAATCTGGATGCTGAGAATAGTGGCAAATGGATTACGCGGAAACGCAAAAGAGACGGAAAAACACCCAAAGAAAGCGCGCGTATAGTCGGTAAGTCATCGTTGGACTCACGTCCTGAGCATCAGGCAACTCCGCTCAAGTCCATACGTAAGGAAATAATTAATACTGTTGTGGATGGAAATAGTCTAACTTCACCAAATGTTGTTGGGAGTAACTCGCTTGACCCACATGACACTGTCATAACGAAAGCTAATAGCAAGAAGCCGGTAGCTAACCGGCAGGATCTGACATCACGGTCAAAGGCCGTGAACACGACGTTTAAGGCAGTTAAACAGATGCCTAGTGTAATCATCTGGAACTTGGCAGAATCGAAAGACACTGATCCCGCTAAGAGACATGCCCACGACCTGCAGTTAGTGGGATCTCTCATCAGAAATATACTGCCAGAAGAGGTCCCAGGGGTACATATCTCGAAAGTCATCAGACTTGGTAAGTATGTTGGAGACGAAACCCAACAGAGAAGGATCCTCAAATTAGTACTCGGTAATTTTGAGGAACGGGACGTATTACTAAATAACTCACGCAAAACTCGTGACTCAAACATTCGTATTCGACCTGACTGGCCACTTGAGGATCGGATCAAGTGGAAGAATGCCCTAACAGAGTTAAAAACTCGAAGGCTAAACGGTGAAGCGAACCTTACGATTAAGGGTTTTCGGGTAGTCAGGTCTTGGAAGCCAATGCTTCCGAGACCTGTGTGGGTAGAACGCATGTCTCCAAAAACACCCTAAATGTGTGTTATACGAATGCTCGTAGTCTTCGGAATAAGATGTCTGAACTAAGTTTGATGGTAGACGACTTAAATCCGGATATAATTGTTATCACTGAAACTTGGCTCACTGTAGATATAGACTGTTCTCCAGTCATTTCAGGCTACATCTGTGTCAGAAGTGATAGAGTTAGAAGTCGCAAGGGAGGAGGCATAATATTATATATTAGGGACCACTTCCGCATTAACTCGATCATATCGGAGGCGCATGTAAGTGGTACGTGTGAGGTAGTATGTTGTACAATTAGGTCTAGAAACGGGTTAGTGACGATAGGAGGAATATATCGTAGTCCGTGTTGTCTCGCTGACGACTTTATCCTAAAACACGTCTGTTCTTGGAGTAAAGCAGAATGTTGTCTCATCGTTGGAGATTTCAATGCACCCCATATAAACTGGATAGAGCTCACAGCTCCAGGTGGGGGTTTCGATAGCGTCCTTCTGTCATCAATTATTCAATGTGCACTTGTACAATGTATCGTTAAGCCAACACATATAGACTTGGAACATAATCCGTCATTGATAGACCTTGTCCTCACACACCACTCTGAAGATATCGTTGACATTCAACATCTTCCCCCACTGGTGAATAGTGACCATGTCGTACTTTCCTTTAAATTCCGGATACATGGTATAGAATTTGCATCAGCTCCACCCCGTCCTAATATCTGGAGAGCTAATATTCCGGCAATCAGGGACTATGCTATCTCAATTGACTGGTCTGTCGACGCTGATGGATCGATTGATGATGCATGGAATAGGTTTAAGTGTACGTTCGAATCCGTAACTCAGCCGTTTATCCCATGGTCAGCACGTAAGTTATCATATTGCCCTCCATGGATTAATAAGGAAACCCGGAAGCTGTTGAAGCGTAGGAAACACTACTGGGACTTATTCTTGTCAACAGGTCAGGCATCATTTAAGTGCGAATATAAAAAAATCCGGAATATATGTAAAAAGACCATAGCTAAATCCCGCACGGCTTACGAACGACAGTTGGCATACGATAGCCGTACCTGTCCGAAGCGCCTGTTTTCGTACGTTAAAAGGCGGACGAAACGTAGTGATGGCATCCCCTCATTACTGTTAAGCGAAAATTCAGCTTTATTGGCTGAATCTGATCTGGCGAAAGCGGAGTTATTTGCTAACTATTTCAGTGAAGTCTACTCTACGTGTAGTGTTACAACTACTTGTCCCGTTGACAATGAGATACCAGCCATAGGACCCTTACACGTGACAGAGGATATAGTTCTTCCTTTGATAACTAACCTAAAACCTTGTAAGATACCGGGCCCCGATGGGTTACACCCACGTTTGCTGTCGTCGCTTGCGAACATTATCTCAAGACCGCTCACGATGCTCTTCAACATGTCCCTTTCACAGGCTCAACTACCTAGAGACTGGAAAGACGCCATAGTTAGTCCTATATTTAAGGATGGTCAGAGACGGATAGTATCTAACTACCGGCCTGTTGGCCTGACCAGTATAGTAGTTAAGTTACTTGAAAAATTAATTCGGGCTAAGCTACTGAGCCACATAGATTCGTACAATCTGTTAACTCCCGAGCAACATGGGTTTCGTAACAAGCATTCATGCTTGACTAACTTACTCTTTGCGAGAGAGGATTGGACAGCTGCACTAGACAACGGCCAGTCTGTCGACGTGATATTTATAGATTTTAACAAAGCGTTTGATAAGGTTTCACACTTAGGTCTCATGCAAAAGCTCTCGAGCTTTGGTATAACAGGTGCTATACAGGAATGGATAGGAAGCTTCTTATGTGACCGCAGACAGAGAGTGAGAGTCAATGGAACTCTATCCGAATGGAAACCGGTCAAAAGTGGTGTACCCCAAGGCACCATCTTGGGCCCTTTACTTTTCCTTCTGTATATTAATGAACTACCTTTATTACTGAAGTCGTCGACGTTATTGTTTGCGGATGATGTTAAAATCTGGAGAACAATAAGAAATGAGATTGATCGTTGTTATCTACAAGCAGATTTAGACGAATTAGTTAGGTGGGCTCATGATTGGGGCCTGGAAGTTAATTCCAGGAAGAGCGTGTTCATGCACATCGGGCACGATATTAGTTACCATTATACCATTAATGGTACATCTCTGCCACGCGTTCATACGCATAAAGACTTAGGAGTAATTATAAGTCACGACTTAAAAACTACTACGCACTGCAGTGCGGTTGCTTCCAAAGGCTATCGCGCGCTATGGTCGCTTCGCAGAGCATTTAAATGCTTTGACGAGGATATGTTTCGAATTTTATATCCCACCTATGTAAGGCCACACTTAGAATACTGTATCCAAGCAGCTAGCCCTTGTCTGATAAAGGATACTAAATCGCTTGAGCGTGTCCAGCGTGTAGGGACAAAATTAGTAAAGGGTCTTTCCAAACTCCCTTACGATGAGCGTTTAAAACGTCTAAATCTTTTCCCCTTATCTTATTGTAGGACGCGAGGTGACCTTATACTGGCATTTCGTATCTTTAATTATGATCTGGGTGTTAATATGTCTTACCTTTTTGCTCCCTCCAGCACTAATAATCTCCGGGGTCATAGCAAGAAGGTTCTGAAACCGCGATCTAATAAACTAAAGGTGGGGTCCCGTTTTTCTCATCGAGTGGTCAATGACTGGAACGCTTTACCAGAACAAGTGGTATCAGCACCATCAGTGAACATTTTCAAAAAGAAGCTGGACCTTCACTGGAAGGAAATCTGTCAGGATTAACACAGGTTCATCAACCTACTATCCTTATTACTGAAGACTGAAGACTGAAGACTGTATATGCATCTCATTGAGGTATTTAGTCCAACTGCATTTCCAACCAACTGATCTTGCTGGTGGTTACGGACGAATGTTATCCCTTGTTGTTCTGCAAATACGTTTTGTGGTAGCTTACGCTTTGTGATTGTTCCACGATTTCACTTTCCGTGGTATATAGCACAGTGAAATCGTAGTATATAGCTATGAGTCTTTAAGATTCATTGTTTAATTGAGCAACTGATGATGAATCTTCCCGTGTATTGGGGATCGTAAATATGGAAGAATACAAATGCAAACGCATTAACCGTTACCCAGCAGGTCATGTTGTGTAAACGTGTACATCGTGAACAGCTGTTTGGTAGTTTTGAGAGCAAAGTAAACCACGACCTTATGCTTTTAGGTTCTTCTAAATGCTTAGATTACAAGCAAGTACCTCTCAGTAGTCTCGGATGTAAATTATTAGTCACTTGCTAGTCAAATATTACATTCATTTCTTACAAGGAGATGCGATCATCTTAAATGACCACAAATAGTTGTTTATTAATAGCATTGTCCGGACGATCTCCAGATTCTCAACAGTTAGGTTTGAAATCACTGCAACAATTACAGTTCTTCAACAAAAATGCTAAAGCCACCACGGATCCTTTATCGGGAAGTAATTTAAATAAAGGAGTGTATACATAGATCACATAGCTAAGCTCAATAGATATGACCTAGTTTTAGTCTGCTGAGGGAAACCTAACGTAAGCCTTGGGAGTTTCTCTAGATACAAAAAAGGTTGAGCAAGAAATAGATTATAGACAAACATTAAAAATTATAATTTTACCTAAAGTGTGCACGAGTGTTTGGGTTATGTACAAAGTATTCTAGAGTTCATCTTGTCGACGTTAGTCCTCAAGTAGCTGTTTCCCAGAGTTATTTCCCGTATACATGAACATCGTATGGAACTTATGCTTTGCTACAACACATTAACTGCTTTAATTTTCTTACCAGGTGGGTATTAAAGTCAGTCAAACTGACTAGAGTTTATGGATTTAAGGAAGTGGTTCGAAAGAACATTATGTCCTAGCGTATTCTGACCAAAATTTTACTACTTAGTATAGGAGCGTAAGGAAATGGTACAAAGATTTAAGTACTTTAGTCGCTCGAACGTACGAAAAGTTCAGGGCTATTAACAGATGAGAATGGGGGTAAAGTTAACGTATTTGGATAGTGGTAAGTTTCGACAGGTTGAAGCCCTTCTGTCTGCCATCAAACGTTCACCGTCCTTGTTTTCAACAAAAATTGGTTTTAAACCATTGTTGAAGATGATCCTTTACTGATTTTGTCAAGATTACAACTATTTAGCAACATCAGTGACTTCAGTTTACAGAAGCAGCCTGGGAGTATGATCAAGCTTTAAATTTTACTGTGTTGTCTACAATGACTGCATTCTAGTTGTTCAATATTTGATTCTTTAAGGGTTTTGAGGTTAATCATTTGATTATATAAACAACTAATTTCTGTTTTACTTATTCAATTTGTTTCCTCTAGCTACAACTATTAGTATTATACTTTAGAGCTGATATTACTAAATTTCGTTACAATGGACTTTTTTATTGGCCATTCATTATCTAAAACAAGGATATTATCTGCGTGTTGTTTGATCCTTATTTCAATTTCGACAATATACACTAATATATTAGACAAATGCAGCATTTCTCAGAGTCGTTTAGCACGTTCCATCCTAAATGAGGTAAGTTATTGAGTTTCGAAATATTCATTTAATTGCAGAGAAGATTGTCTTCCCACTATTTAAATATACAGGTGTTGCTATGAATGAACTATGCCCTTTTCATCCTAAACATGATATTTATGCTATTCATGAACAAATGAAAAATAAAATTTCTGATTATGATTGGGAATGTCAAATGTGTGGTAAACGATTCTACACAGAAAATACATTCGATTTACATATTGGTAATAGACATGAAACAAATGCTTATAGTACCAGTCGCACAATTTGTTTATCGTCCTATTGTTCGTTACTTCGTTGTTCTGTGCTAAAACCAGATGTTGATTATGGTTATCAAGTGTTTTGGGATGAAGCATTATGTGATCCAAAGTCATTTGAAGCTATCTCAAGGCAATGTGAGGTAGGTATTCTTTTATGTTCCGAAAATTCGTTCTTCTCGAGATATATTTTCTATTACCTAAACTTCCTTTTCTATCTCTGATAATGTTATTGTTTATATCATTCTAATATCTATCTCGCCTTGCTGATACATTGTGACGAATCGAGTCAATACACGTATTTGTTAGGTCTTACCTTTTTTGACAACTCACTATTAGAACAACATATGTAAGCGAACAATTGTTTTCAATTAGATCGTCATCAGGCTTTACTCTAATATACATGAATATTTATATGAAAATGTTAGACCAATCAAGGCTATTTGAGTCAATAATAATCACAATGAAATAGAATACGTTACCAAGCATAATAATGTTAGTATGTTAGTATGAAAAATATGTTCTCACTAGATGTAGTATCCTTGTTTACTAACGTACCACTTATGGAGACTATTGAGTTCATATGCGAGCAAATAACTGAAAAGCAAATCAACATTGGCCTGCCGGAAGATTGTCTGAAAGAACTGCTTTTAAGATGTACACTGAATGTTCATTTCGTTTTCAACAATTCCTATTATAGACAAATAGACGGAATAGCCATGGGCTCACCTCTAGGCCCGATTCTTGCTGATCTCTTCTTAGCTAAGCTAGAAAATGGCCCACTTAAGGAGGCTATTAAGAAGCTCGATCTATACTGCCGCTACATCGACGATACATTCATAGTCGTGGATCAGAACACCAGTAAGGATGAACTACTTGAACAGTTCAACAGTGTACATCCAGCGATTAGCTTCACTGGTGAAGGCGAGTGTGACATGAAGCTGAATTTCCTTGACGTTACACTAAGCAGGCGAAGTGATGGCTCGTTAAGTAGAAGCGTGTATAGAAAAAGACCCTCTACCTGCCAATACACTCACTTCTATAGCTTTACACCTATCCAATATAAGAGAAACTTGGTTAAATGCCTCACTAGTAGAGCAAATAAGATCTGTTCTGTTGATACTTTAAGTCAGGAACTGGAATTTATCTATAACTCACTGACTGAGATCGGCTACCCTGCTGCGTTCATCAAAAAGTACATGTATGATACAAGGAAGAAATCAGAGATTTTAACTGTTCGTAAGAAGCCTCTATACATGAAATTACCATTCAACGGGGATGTAGCTAGTGAAACTCTGAAAGATAGGTTAACAAAAGTAATTAGTAGAACTTTCTACGCAGCCTATCTTGCATTGACTTTCTCGAGTCGACCAGTGATGTCTACTCAAACGAAGGATAAGTTACCTGAGTTGGCCTCCTCCATGTGCATTTATAAGTTCAGCTGCTCCTGTGGAGATAGCTATATCGGGCGTACTACTAGGCAACTTAACCAACGAATGAGTGAACATCTACCAGCATGGTTTGGAAAGGGCCAAATAAAAACAATACGCAGTTCTATCTTGGCACATCTAATTGATAGTGGTCATATTGTCGATAAATTGAAATCATTTCAAGTGATCTATCGTATACCTCCATCGTTTCCCAACGGAGTTCGCTCCCGTCTACTTCATATAGCAGAAGCCATAGGGATTCGTACATTCCATCCCAATTTATGTGTACAGAAGAAATTCGTAACCCCCCTATCCCTTCCATGGCCGGACATAACTTAATAATTGACATTATTATTATTTGTAAAAAATTTTATTTTGGTTATCATTTTTTTTTTTGTTTGTTTGTAATTTTCTACCTCTTTCCGTTTGTGTTCTTCACTATCTATTTACTTACATACTTCTTATTACGTAATGATTTTAATGTTTTGTGATTACTATTCCAGACTATTTACCCACGTTTGACCTCTTAATTCTTATGTTTAATTATTGATAAGACTTTTGTTATCATAATTTACTATTCTTACTACTATCAGTACACCTGTCTTCCCACTATCAACTTGTACTTTTAACTATTATTATGCTTGGTAACGTATTCTATTTCATTGTGATTATTATTGACTCAAATAGCCTTGATTGGTCTAACATTTTCATATAAATATTCATGTATATTAGAGTAAAGCCTGATGACGATCTAATTGAAAACAATTGTTCGCTTACATATGTTGTTCTAATTTTCACAATGGGAATCTTTAATATTCTAAAATCACGTGGGGACCCTGTTGCATTCAAGGCACTCAATGAGTTCCTGAAGTTCAGTGCACGTCTCACAGAAGCGAAAACGAGCTTAGGATTTACTATAAACTGCATACAATCTAACAGTTATCCTAAAATATATTGGAAGTCTTTACGCCGCAACAGAATCTATCCTAATGCAAAAACTCTTGAAAGACATGCATCGAATCAAATCGATACATTAAAATTGAAAATCTATGACTTGGAAAGGAATCTCCTTCAGAGACAAGATTCCGTTGAAAACCTACCGTCTGAGCTTCAGTCAATGTTCATGGATTACGTTGAAAAAATTGCCAAGAATAGATCGGACAAGACGATGACAAAACTGGTGAAAACTTTGGAAAACAAAAAACCAGATAAGGAATTTCCTTTCGACCCGAAACGGTACGTACACAATTTTTCCAATATCGAACTAGATGTAATACAGCTAGAAGCATTATCTTTGGGGCCTAAGTTCTGTGATAGTAGACATAAAATCAACCCATTAGATATTGATGTACAGTTTGAGAATCTATTTTCACAAACAAGTGACTTGATTCCCACCTCATCAGAGGACCTAGTCAGGTTTAAGACCACTTTAGTTGACAGCAGCCAACAATATAAGAATAGTAAAAGCACTACTAACCGCCTACTTACCAAGCAGCACCGAGACTGTTTAACTAAACTAAGAAAGGAGGAAACCTTGATTATAAGTAAACCTGATAAAGGAGGAGGCATAGTGCTGATGAATAAAAAGGACTACGTTGAAAAGATGGAAACAATGCTTAATGATCCCAGCAAATTTCAAAAAGTCACCAGTCATTCCGATATCAATAAAAAAGTGGAAAACCAGTTGACTAACTCTCTTAAGGATTTAAAGAATAAGGGAATAATTACAAAAGAGATTCTTGATTCTATCAAACCCTCTGGATCTTATACGCCACGACTGTATGGTTTACCCAAAGTTCATAAACCAGGTCTTCCACTGCGCCCAGTCCTAGATATGTTCAATTCCCCTTATCACAAAATTGCAAAATGGCTAGTACGTATCTTAGAGCCCTTGCACAAATCAATTGTTAGTACGAGCGTAAAAGATGTATTCGACTTCACTTCCAAAGTGGAAAATATGAATGTTAGTATGAAAAATATGTTCTCACTAGATGTAGTATCCTTGTTTACTAACGTACCACTTATGGAGACTATTGAGTTCATATGCGAGCAAATAACTGAAAAGCAAATCAACATTGGCCTGCCGGAAGATTGTCTGAAAGAACTGCTTTTAAGATGTACACTGAATGTTCATTTCGTTTTCAACAATTCCTATTATAGACAAATAGACGGAATAGCCATGGGCTCACCTCTAGGCCCGATTCTTGCTGATCTCTTCTTAGCTAAGCTAGAAAATGGCCCACTTAAGGAGGCTATTAAGAAGCTCGATCTATACTGCCGCTACATCGACGATACATTCATAGTCGTGGATCAGAACACCAGTAAGGATGAACTACTTGAACAGTTCAACAGTGTACATCCAGCGATTAGCTTCACTGGTGAAGGCGAGTGTGACATGAAGCTGAATTTCCTTGACGTTACACTAAGCAGGCGAAGTGATGGCTCGTTAAGTAGAAGCGTGTATAGAAAAAGACCCTCTACCTGCCAATACACTCACTTCTATAGCTTTACACCTATCCAATATAAGAGAAACTTGGTTAAATGCCTCACTAGTAGAGCAAATAAGATCTGTTCTGTTGATACTTTAAGTCAGGAACTGGAATTTATCTATAACTCACTGACTGAGATCGGCTACCCTGCTGCGTTCATCAAAAAGTACATGTATGATACAAGGAAGAAATCAGAGATTTTAACTGTTCGTAAGAAGCCTCTATACATGAAATTACCATTCAACGGGGATGTAGCTAGTGAAACTCTGAAAGATAGGTTAACAAAAGTAATTAGTAGAACTTTCTACGCAGCCTATCTTGCATTGACTTTCTCGAGTCGACCAGTGATGTCTACTCAAACGAAGGATAAGTTACCTGAGTTGGCCTCCTCCATGTGCATTTATAAGTTCAGCTGCTCCTGTGGAGATAGCTATATCGGGCGTACTACTAGGCAACTTAACCAACGAATGAGTGAACATCTACCAGCATGGTTTGGAAAGGGCCAAATAAAAACAATACGCAGTTCTATCTTGGCACATCTAATTGATAGTGGTCATATTGTCGATAAATTGAAATCATTTCAAGTGATCTATCGTATACCTCCATCGTTTCCCAACGGAGTTCGCTCCCGTCTACTTCATATAGCAGAAGCCATAGGGATTCGTACATTCCATCCCAATTTATGTGTACAGAAGAAATTCGTAACCCCCCTATCCCTTCCATGGCCGGACATAACTTAATAATTGACATTATTATTATTTGTAAAAAATTTTATTTTGGTTATCATTTTTTTTTTTTGTTTGTTTGTAATTTTCTACCTCTTTCCGTTTGTGTTCTTCACTATCTATTTACTTACATACTTCTTATTACGTAATGATTTTAATGTTTTGTGATTACTATTCCAGACTATTTACCCACGTTTGACCTCTTAATTCTTATGTTTAATTATTGATAAGACTTTTGTTATCATAATTTACTATTCTTACTACTATCAGTACACCTGTCTTCCCACTATCAACTTGTACTTTTAACTATTATTATGCTTGGTAACGTATTCTATTTCATTGTGATTATTATTGACTCAAATAGCCTTGATTGGTCTAACATTTTCATATAAATATTCATGTATATTAGAGTAAAGCCTGATGACGATCTAATTGAAAACAATTGTTCGCTTACATATGTTGTTCTAATTTTCACAATGGGAATCTTTAATATTCTAAACTCACTATTACATTTAAACGTGTTAACCTAGAATAATTGGTTAGAATAATAGTATGGGAGCATGGGGATCTCGAATTATTGGGTTGCTATGTAATTAAGTGAGTCAGTCGAAGTTATTGATATTTAAAAGTAAAATATTCTATTGGTTTAACTCAAGAATTTGCCAATATATACGAACAAATACAGGTCAATAAAACAGCCACTGCATCATTAGGCCTCAACATAAACAAGGGAAGAAGCAAGATTCTCAAATACAACACAGAGAACACCAACTCAATCACACTTAATGGAGAAGCTTTAGAAGAGGTGGAAACATTCGCGTACCTTAGAAACATCATCGATGAACAAGGAGTATCGGGTGTGGACGTAAAGGCGAGGATTGGCATGCGAGACTAGCATTTCTACATTTAAAGAACATATGAAACTCACAGCAACTGGAAACCAATATCCAAAAGTCACAGTAGTCAATACGAACACCAAGTCAATCCTACTGTACAGAGCTGAAACTTTGAGAACTACCACAACCATCATCAAGAGAGTACGAGTATTTGTAAACAGTTGTCTGAACAAGAAACTGAATATCCGTTGGCTGGATACCATCATCAACGGCCTTCTTTGAGAGAGGACAAAATAGCTTCCAGCTGAAGAGGAAATTAGAAGGAAACGTTAAAGTGGATAGGACATACATTATGGAAATCACCAAAATGCATCACGAGGTAAGCGCTAACTTGGAATCCTGAAAGGAAGCGAAAAAGAGTAAGGCTAAAGAACACACTATATCGGGAATTGGAAGCAAACATGGGTAGGATAAATAGTGACTGAAAAGGATTGCCCATGACAGAGTCGGATGGAGAGTGCTGGTGAGCAACCTATGCTCCTCCATGAGGAATAACAGGTGTAAGTAAGTAACTGACAAGATTCGAAGTAAGAGAGCTTTATAAAGTTATTTAATCAGATGCGGGCTATGTTACTAAAGTAAAGAATAACTGACAGTAGCTTTCTATTGTAAACGTACATCAAGTTGCAGATACGTTATATTCGCGGGAAGCATTGGGCCCAAATATATGGATAGTCAGGGTTACAGTTGTGTTAAGGTGATGTACATATGATAGTTTACATCATGACTTAAAAGTATATCATTTTTGAGGTGAAAGAACACAAAACTTGTCTGGTCAAGACACACGTCTTCATAGGACCAAGTAAACGGGTAAATATAAGTCATGACGAGTAGAGGCAATGCATTATCTTCTAAACTTCATTCAAGGTGTCTGTTAAGAAAGTGTAATTATTAAGCTTAAGACATGAAACGTTGAACGGATATTGAAAAGAATGTTAGTGGATTTCTACAGAAATTGTCTTAGAAATCCAAATTTTTATGGGGTTTTTCAATTTTTATCGTCGATAAATTCAAGTTTTCTTCAGGTAAAATCACTAAATAGCCTTGTTATCGATTTTTTATTTTATTTTATTCATATTCTCTTTTTGTATATACTAGGATATCTTGAATAAGTGTATACCATCTGGAAATGACAGTAGTAGTACACAACTACGTCGTAAGTTGTAAATTCAGTTTTCTTGAAACAAACGCTATTATTTATGCTTATTTAGTTCTGTAAATTTCTTGTTACTAAAAGTTCTCAAATGCCCTGATACGGCCGAGAGTGAGGAGGGCCCGCCCTCTCGAAATGTTCTCACATGACCACGCGTATATAGCCTCTGCCAGGGAAGTCCTACTCACTGCCTTCTCGTGACAGGGTGTTGTTTATAAAGTTGAGAGGACGTGAATCGAATGTCCGGCGCTTTAACTGAGTTGGTAGACACAAAAAGTTCACCTAGGGGAGTTGGAAAACCCTCATTCCAAAATAATGGTTCACATGGGCTCCAGTATCCTAATGGAACAAATGGTGTATGAATCAATCGTTGTCAATGGCTACCATGGGACTGCATCTTCTCACGATGCTCCACTGCCTTGTGGTTCAAAACTTTAGGTCAAAGGCTCGGGGTGTGGCCCCCTAAGAAAACCATCTGGTTCGGTTTGGGCACCCGGCAGTATCCCAGCTCACACATGAATCAAAT
The DNA here is from genome assembly GCA_944470415.2 of Schistosoma rodhaini. Classification (NCBI taxonomy): domain Eukaryota; kingdom Metazoa; phylum Platyhelminthes; class Trematoda; order Strigeidida; family Schistosomatidae; genus Schistosoma; species Schistosoma rodhaini. The sequence continues at coordinate 1,585,515 of OX104040.1, forward strand.
AAGATTTGTTTGGCGCTTATGTATCTTGTGCTTCCTTGTACCAATATTTATGTGTTTAAATAAAGAAATAAATGGTTCTAAAAATAAATCTCATAATGCTATCGATATCGTGAACTGACCCAAGTTAGATATGGATTGAGAACCAGCCAGATAATAATAGGTTACAGATATGTGATGAATAGAATGAGAAATGTACACACACATACGCTCATATAAAAAACAGTCACGGTTAATAAGTGAATAATTAACAAGATCAAAACGTGACTCAAGATGAATAGGTAAATTAGCTTGTCCAGAATCTAGAATAAGGTATATGGGCTTAACATATCAACCGACACTACAGTAGGTAAAGACTGATCTAGTTGGGCATCTGCGTGTTTGTGTGATCAATAATTGGAGACTTTGTGTAACGTAGCCCAGAATCGGTCCTTCCTTCCTTCCTTCCTTACGCCTGTTACTCCCAATGGAGCATAGGCCGCCGACAGAATCGGTCACAATATCACAAATACGTTTAATTTTTTGTCTAAGTCTAGATCTCCAGTTTTAAGACTAATTTATACGTTTTGTTGCATGAGTTCATTTCCCCAAATCATCATTGTTATGATGTGAGTTGTTCGATACTAATATTGGTACGTAAACTTCGTATATGCAAGCTGCTAACCAGATACTGAATGAGAAGATTGGTAATGAAAGTGTTAGGGAGACCCAGAAAATTCCTTGAAAAAGGGTCAAAACGATTCTGAAAACTCTGGGAAACACCCTATGCAATCAGCATTCAATAGACAATAGACATCTAGAAAGTAAAAAGTCACGTGTCAAATTTCTGATAGGATGATTTCCTATCCTGCTACTATGTTTAGAGGGGCTCCAGAACTTCCCAAAAACCCAAGGCCATCTGAAATGCTATAAATGCCCTGGATTTTCTGTACACAAAATAACCTTGGAGTAAAGCTTTTTTTTCATATTTCGCACCTTTTCTCTCGTGTTCAAGTTGCCCTGAGGTTATTAGAAGAGCTTAACGAACTGATTCAAGTGTTCAACTAGAAGATTTCTGTCAGGAACGTTTACAACCACTGACAATAGAACTTACTGTTATGATATATTATGAAAACTGAGACCAATCCATATTGTGTTATTTTAATTTGATGAATACTTTTCTCATTATTTTTATCATCATGCTTCTAATACTCCTTCATGGAAAATGATTATCATTGGATGGTTTTCTAATCACAATAATAATGATGATCGATTATAGAACTACTTCAAACTACACTATGTGATCAGTTATCTTGCGATCGGTATTGGATTTTACCAGATTCACATGTAAGTTTTAATTGTGATAGATGTTAATTAGTTGTTAATTTAGTTTGTAATAAGCAAAGGTGGATAGTGGCTAGCAGTGGAATCCAGGACGCGCACCACTTCGTCCTATTTGGGACTCGTCAGCTGGATGTACCTGCATCTCAGAGTTGATGTTCACTCTGCGACTCGAACCCAGTACCTTTCACTTCAAACGCCATCGTGTTATCCACTTGGCCAATGAGTCCTGATAGCCACATCCAGCTGACGAGTCGCAAATAGGACGAAACGCGCGTCCTGGATTCCAGTGCTAGCCACTATCCATCTTTGCTTACCATGCTTGTGGATTTAGGCTATATCGAGGCAATATGCACAGTATGCACATGAGCCAATTAGGGACTGACCAGTTGCAGTCCTAACACATCGATGGGAAGATTCAACCAAACAATACTAAGTGAATCAGTTTGAAATAGTTTAGATTATCACATTGTTGATATTTCGTCATTCTTAGTCGCGATACCAGCATCCTGTGTGAATTACCTCGATACAACCATTATGACATAATTTGATAAAGGATAGATGAAGTGTGGCTAGCATTAAAATCCAAGATTCACGTTTCATCCTATTTGGGAATCGCTTTTAGCTGAATATACGTGCATCCTAGGGTTGATGTCTACTGGGAGACTCGAACATAGTACCTTTCGTTTCAAACCCCAATGCATTTGAATCCCGAAGTGGACATCAACTCTGGGATCTAGGTACATTCAATTAAAGATAAGTGTCAAATAGGATGAAATGCTCGTCCTGAATTCCTCTGTAAGCCACGTTCCGTCTGTTCTATATCTAGCTGGTTATTGTTGATATTTTTGTTTATTTATGGACAATTAATTTCTACTTCTACTATTCATGGTTCTTGATGTGTGGGCGAGAATGATAATGGAATGGAACATATTAGGATCCCATCGTAAGACCCTCAGTCAAATGGACAAGCAGAAAATATTTTTGATATTCTTAAGCCAGCTGTCTTAAAGACGGGGGGGGAAGATAACGTATAAGAAACTCTGCAACAGTTTCTAATCTCTTATACGATTTCGCCTAGTCCAAACTGTCAAGACGGAAAATCACCAACCGAAGTAATATTTGGCCGACTAATTAGGACATTTTTTGATGTTTTGAACCGGAAAGACAGAATGAGTGGACTACAAAACAATGAGAAAAAAAATTACCTGGAGATTCGAGAATTTAAAGCAGATGACTTAGTTTATGCACATGATTTCCGGCTTGGAAAGCCAAAGTAATAATATAGGTATATAAAAAAGAAGGGAGTCTATTATATGAACTGAATATCATTCAACGCACGACGGTTTTTGTGTTTTTTTAATACCATTTAAAAATTTTTTTCATTCCGTTTTGTCCAATTAAATGGCTAGCGGTTAAGTGCCCTGGAGCTAGACTAATAGGTCCTGGGTTCGAATCTCGCGAGGCGACGTCGTGGATGCACACTGTTGAGGAGTCCCACAATAGGATGAAACTACCGTCCAGTGCTTCCAGGTTTTCCTTGGTGGTCTAGCTTCAATTGACTCACGTTTTCAACTATCTTTAAGTTCGTTATAATTGATTATTTATTTCTTAAAATTGATACAAAATGTAAATACTTGTTGACAGAGCAACTTTTCTTAAAATTATGGACTTACAAAGTACAAACTGTCGTTTCTCACGTTGTGGGCTTTCAATTTGGCGTAATTACCTAACGTTTACAATATAAATAGGCACATTGCTTACCAGGAAGATTGACCTTTGAGAACACTTTGTGGTGCATATTAAAAACATCTTGATATTCAGGCGCTTTCCATAAGATTGGTAAGTGAAGTGCACAATATTGAATGCTGCTGTCCCCGAAATCAGAAGTGGTCTCACTGTTTCCAATTCAGCGTCCGTTAACCTGCGCATTCAAGAATTTTTATCATACCTCAGGGAATTGAACTCATGATTGTGATGAACATTCCCACGAACAACAGTCCAGTAACCTTCAATAAACTTACACAAGATGGAGGTCGGACATTATGTGTTCATTGAAGTTGTTCTCTTCCGCGGTAGGTTGTTGCTGGTGATATCTGGTTAACTAATATTAAAAGTCCTCCTTGGACAATTGTTTATAAATACTTGTATGTTTTCGATGATGATTGTAATAGTTCTCCAAGTTTCCGCTCCGTACAATAGAACTGTCTTGATGTTCGTATTGAATATTGTGTCTTTTTATATTGGTTCCCAGTTGTTTTGAGTTCCATATTTTCTTCAGTTGTAGGAGTGCTGTCATTTTTTTTCAAATCCTTGCATTTACATCTGCATCCGATCTTTCTTGTTTATCGAATATGCTACCCAGATATGTGAAAGTTTTTATTGTGATCATGAACTGATCAATGTTAGACTACCATTAAAAACCTCGAAGCACCGGACGGCTGCTTCGTCCTTATATGGAGGCACTCAACTGTGCGCATCCACGATATTGCCCGACCACTTGACATTGTCTTCTGTGGCTAACTGCCCCACACCCTACACAGTTAAACTCCACTTTTCGCGGCTTCTCTCCAGCATTGTGAGAACTAATTTTGGAAGCTAGTCACTAGTGAGTATATGATGATTATCAGTATAGTGTTATGGAGATTGTTGAGTTTTAATTGAGACCATGAATCCATCAGTGTTAAGCCACCATTAAAATGCTGAAAGTACTGGATGACTGTTTCGTCAAATCATTAAAACAACGTAGTAAATTGGGATTTTATGCTCATTACTTAATAACGTACTTGTTCTGTACCCATTTTTTTCCATAATAAAGATTCAAACTTCTGTATTGGAAAAAGTACTCACTGCAGTCATCTTAACAGCCGGTTTATTGATTTATTATTCTGTAATATTTATGAGATTAAGGTAAGTTCTCAAAGTGTGGTAAATAGTAATAAGTATGAATATTCCTTTACTATTTCACATTAAAATTGGCTTGAAATTTACTTAGTATTGTTTGTTTGGATCTTCCCATTGATGTTTTTAGGACTACAACTGGTCAGTCAGCTGACGAGTCCCAAATAGGACGAAACGCGCGTCCTGGATTCCACTACTAACTACTATCCATCTTTGCTTATCATGCTTGTAAATTTAGGCTATATCGAGGCAATACGCACAGTATGCACATATGCCAATTAGAGACTGACCACTTGCAATCCTAAAACATCAATAGGGAGATCCAAACAAACAATACTAAGTAAATTTCAACTTCACCCGATTGCACAAGCAAGTGGCTATGAGGACTCAGTGGCCGAGTGGATAACGCGATTGCATTTGAAGCGAACGGCAATGGGTTCGAGTCCCAGAGTGAACGTCAACTCTGAGATGCAGGCAAGCCCAGCTGACTAGTCACAAATAGGACGGAAACTGGTTTGTTTCGTATTAGTACATTTTGTATAGTATATCGAATCTGATCACTTTGTTCAGGAATTTTGAGTTTATATTGCAGTGGACTCCAGCAGTCGGCAACCATGCTTACGGCTAAATCTGAATCCAAGATCTCTAGGTTTTGCTGCGTACGCTTCGCCCGTAGATCACTGAATCAGCATCCATTGGTTTATATTTACATTTGTACCATGTCTTAGGTCGTCCGTAGTGTGATTACCATCTAACTTCTAAGCTGATCACTGTTACTCATCAGATTAAGTGGAGCGTGATACCTTGGTGGTAAAACTTTTCAACTTCTTTCCACTAGTTCACCGGTTCGATCTCTGTTTGGTACTTTAGTTTGCGCAAACGGAAATTGTCAGTTTAGTTCTCACACCTAAAGTATTACTCAAAACCAAATGTATGAACCATCTATACTTGAAAAATGGGTTGCCCGGTTAAGAAGAGATGATTGGGAGGGGGTTCCAACCACTTCTCTTAGCTGACGAAGTTTTTGCATCAACTTTCTTCCAATTTGTCTTTAATACTTAGTGCTTTACAAACTAACAAGTTTTATTCACCAAAGGTGCTCCTTGTGGATGCAATTACTGCTTCAAAGAAACCTGTCAATTCTTGGTGAAATTTGGACTTAGTAGTAGGACAATAATTACGAAATTACCTCTGAATGGTATCCATTCAAATGGTCGAATGAAAGAAGGCACACATTAATAAGGGCAACGATCAAAAAGAAACATGTTGATAAAGATAAGCATTGAAAGGGGGGATAACATTTTTACTGGTTTGAAATATCCTCAATTTATCCTCTGTCCCTTCGCTCTATATGACCAATCAAAAACGTAGTTTCCTAGACGTTCAATGAAGAGTCTACACTCAAAAGATACTGTGATTGCTCGAATTTGATAAAAAATTGTCATTCATATTAGTCCAGTCATGTTATCTCTTATTTAAACAGATAGGGGAGAATCTATTTAGAGGGGTTTTCAAAAAAAATGCCTTAGAAATGTTTAGTGAATTTCATATTGAATGTATGAATGACGCTGTAGTAGACATTATTGTCGGTCACCGGCTACCATGGAACGGCATCCCCTTACGATGCTCCACTGTCTGGTGAATCAGACCTTTAGGTCAAAGGCTCGGGGTGTGGCCCCCTAAGAAAACCATCTGGTTCGGTTTGGGCACCCGGGCAGCACCATAGCCCTTACACAGTTAAATGAAATGACAATTTTTGTGCGGCGCATATATATCTGGTGCCTCCTTACACCAATATTTATGTGTTCAAATAAATAAATACGGCGCATTTTGATTTCCGCTATATCAATATCTTCATTATTTACTGAAAAGAATATTATTTATAAGCTTTCTCTGTCGTTTTTTTTGTAGTTCATCGTTCTGTCGTTTACGTATCTCCAGTCTTTCTGTTCCACGAAGCAGTAAAAAAGCGTTTCGATCTTATTACACTGACAAATAATGAGACGTGATAATGAATCTCTACGCCAAATGACTAACTTCGGTAATCAATAAAATGTTGTACAGTTCACAAGATGAATTCCGTCTTTTTATTGTAACGATCTGTATTTCTACATTGTTGGTATTTGGTGATCTAATTTTCATGAATTAGAATTATGATGGATGATTAATGTCGTACGATGTTTTAACTGGTAAATAACTGCATCTCTGTGCTAATATGGTTGGTATGGCAACTCGAACTGATGTACGTACGTACGAAGTTCTATGTTGTGACCGACTGACTGACTGGTAAATATTACTTATTTTAAAGTTCCAACATGATCATCAATAATTATTTATTTATTTAAACACATAAATATTGGTACAAACGGGCACCAGATACATATGCGCCACACAAATCTCATTTGATTTGTGTGAAGGCTGTGATACTGCCCAGATGCCCAAACTAAAGCAAGTAGTTTGCTTGGAGGGCCACACCCGGAGCCTTTGACCTTAAGGTCTGATCCACAAGGCAGTGGAACATCGTAAGGAGATGCATTCCCGTGGTAGCCAGTGATCAACGAGATTCATACGCTATTTGTTCGTTCAGGATTCTGGAGCCCATGTGCACCATTGGTTTGGAATGAGGGTTTTCCAACTCCCCTAGCTGGATGCGCCATGTCCACCAACCCGATTAAAGCGCCGGACATTCGCTTTTCGTCATCTCAATTTAGTAAACAACAGTAATGCCAGTGAGTAGGAATTCCCTGTCAGAGGCTATATATGTGTTGCCATGTGAGAGCATTTGCAGAGGGAGAGCTGACTCTCCTCACTCTCGGCCGTACCAGGTCATTTGAGGGTGATCATCAATACATGGGTACAAGAAAATTTAGCCAATGAGTTTTCACAAAATAATACTCATTTTTTGGATTTGACTATTAGTCATTCATTAGTTCACATTTGTACTTTCTAGATAACAGAGTTTTAACGTTGATCATCAACTACATATACTACTGTACTTCCTTTACTTTTTATGCTTTAGTGGCTCGGGATCTGACTCCATGTAGATCGTATGAATGATTGCTATCGAAATATACATTCTAACTATTTTCGTATATTATTATCGAATTAATCTGCGTTAGTGAATATAACGGAATTAAATAACCCGAATACGACAATGGATTTTTACTACTTCTATCACTATGGGATTTGAATCGACAACTGCATCTCTGTGTTAATGCGGTATGGCAACTCGAACTGATGTACGTACGTACGAAGTTCTACGTTGTGACTGACTGACAATGGATTTTGAATATGTATATTTCATGTACTCAATGATTTGAACAGGCAATTAGGTAGACGAAGAAACAAAGAGAAGAGAGCGAAATGAAAATGACACACAGAGGAGAAGGTATGTGAGCCAACTTCATTGAATCAATGTTTGTAGCCGGATAAAAATAGGTGACAGATATGTGATGAATAGGATAAAAAGTTGTATGACAGTGTCGGTTGATATGTCAAGCCCGTATACCCTTATTCTAGCTTCTGGACAAGCTAATTTACCTATCCATCATGAGTCACGTTGCGACTTTGTTTATTATTCACTTATCAACCCTGACTGTTTTTATATGAGCGTATATGTGTGTACACTTCTTTTCCTATTCATCACATATCTGTAATTTATTTCAAACTGACTATAAATATTGATTGACGCTCGATTAAAGCGAGTTGGCTTATCCGCCATCTCCAATGCGTGTCATTTCTGCTTCTCTCTCTTGTATTCGCTTCATCACTCTGATTTCCTGTCCAGATCAATGATTGTTGAAAATATATATATTCTAAGTCCATTCTCGTATTTGACTTATTGAACTCCGATATCCATCAACGCGGATTAAGTCATTTTATCGCATACGAAGATAGACAGGATGTATATTTTGACAGCAATCATTCATACGATCTCAATTGGAATCAGATCTATGGTCCCTATATGTACACGCATACGCTCATATAAAAAGTCCAGGTTGATAAGTGAATAATTAACAAGATCAAGATGTGACTCATGATGGATGGGTAAATTAGCTTGTCCCAAAGCTAGAATAAGGTATATGGGCTTAACATACTAACCAACACTACAAGGCGTTTTATTTATCCAATTGGGTTTTCTTCTGCCAAAACCACATAGACATATAGCAAGATTTACCCACTTTGAACTAGAGCAGTGTATTCTATGGGATTTTATTGTGATGGGACTTTCTCCAAGTTTCAAATCATCTGATTAAAGAAGAAAACATGAAAATATTAACATATTCATCAGCCAATCTCTTGCTGCTGTGGACAGTAGTAAGGGTTTCTCAGCATACTTTGTTTTGCTCCAAATGTATTGAATACGGTCCTACAAAGCTAAAAAAAATCAAGCAGTGTTAACTGGAACCAGATTTATTACACACTAATATCAACGAAACTATCTTAACTTGGTAGTATATGCAGTAGGGTTTGTGTTTGTGAAGTTTTTCTATAATATATCTTAGTTCACTGAGTCGGATAACGTCGTTAATGTATGTACTGAAGCGGTTGGATAGTCCACGCAATATTCCAATTTAATCCTCAAACTATCAGGAAGATCGGACAAGCAACTCACATAGTATTCTGTATTCTTCAAACTTACAATTCATGTGATTATACACATTAAATACAAGATTGTAATGTACTATAAATACAGACGAATATACGTTCTTCAAATAAGTTACTAAGGGTTTATTTCAGTAAGAAACAGTCAACACCCTATAATCGCATACGTCATTTAAGGGTATCCTGTAAGTCTTAAAGAAATTATTGTTTGTTATAATTCGGCTTGCTGGTTAAATTCGTTAACCATGCAAATAACTCCAGGGCTGTCCACTTTCGCCATTCTTGTTTAAATTTTCCACCGACATGCTTTTGGAGATAACACTTTCATCATCTCAATCTTCAGGAGTTGAACTTTTGCCGGGAGACTCACTTGTTGACTAAGAAAACGCTGATGACGTAGTTTTATTTGGTGAAGACGCTGACAAAATCCAGAGTCTTCTGATCACTATTAGCAACAATGCAGACACGTTCGGGATGCGATTCTCTCTCTCGAAGTGCAAGATCTTACTTCATGATTGGGTTGCACCGGCACCTGAACTAATGATAGGGAGTGAAGTAGTTGAGCGTGTTGACCGCTTCACTTATCTTGGGAGTCTCATCAGCCCTTGTGGTCTGGTGAGTGACGAAATCTCAGCACGGATACAGAAGGCGAATAACTCAGTTTCTAATTGACTTAACATTTACACGTGAAGAACTCAAACTTTATTTAATTCAAAGAAAAACCAGGGAATGTCATCCTTATAACAAGTTTATTCATAACTATGACTAAAATTAACTGACTTGACAACACCTGTTAGTGAATGCGATGGTCAGATTTCACTGTAATACGATGATCTAGTCTAGATGGGACGCTTAATTAATGAATTTTTACGATATCAAGTAGGTCAGTTGGGGGATGGTAAAACTAAAAGAAAAAGCTGTCAGAGTTTGAGACCAAAGATTTGCATCGCTAGAATGTGTTATTAGGAAGAGAATGATAGTGATTAGTTGTTTAGCTGAGTCAAACATGTAGATAGTGTGACAGGTGTTATATATTCCCCTATCCTGACTGTTATTGATTGATTGTTTCTCGTTGTCCGATTTTGGTGTGGAAATATATTGACGTTCTAGTCAGGGTACTCTCGTGTTCTTGATCTAAGTTGTGTGGAAGTCCTGTAGAATAGACACTGGGTGAGAATCTAGTGTAGATATTCGTCTAAGGTAAATTAACGTCCCACATACATGTAAAAAATGAAAGGATTGTTATAAAAAACTCTAGCGTTATAACAAGTATCCTACCATTTATAATAGAAAGATAGACAGCGACAGAAAGAGATAAAAGTCAGTTCTAGAGATAGTACACTTTCTGCCTAGCGAAATAGTTCATTCTCTCACTACCGGAAGACCTAAATCATAGATCTTTTTTATCCCATGCATTCTCGTTAGGATCTTTTGTAGTGCCGCGATTCGTTAACCGTTTACTTCGATAACCGTTATAATTCTAAACTTAACGGTGCGTAAAATCAGAAGACAAAGGATAGCAGCAACTACAGTTTATTGTCGAATGACTCAGGTTCGAAAGCTAACAACACCTGAGCGAATATGAACGAGCGAGTGAACAGGAAAACAAGCGAAGGGAACGAACGAGGAGCAAGCGAGCGAGTAGCAAGCAATTACATAGGCAATTTATAGTCAAATTTAATAAGGGCACAGCAAAGCAAAACAAAGGCTGATAATAATATTTGTGTGCGTACATATATGGGGAGGAGTATGAGTCATCGAATGATATTTAAGCAGTCAACATTTCGGCTAGAGTGTCATGTGCTCTAGTGTTATTGCAGTGCAAAGAATATGCAAATTGTTACTATCCAAATGACAATGTCTGTTAAGTAAGTTATAAAAAAGGGCTTAACCAAAATTGGCTATAATCGAAATTGATTGTAGGATGGTTGCTATATTACTCCCCCCTGCAAACAAAGATATATGAAAAAATGTCTGTGTTTGCATAATGTACAGTAAATTGGATAGCGTAGTTACAATCATTCGTAGATATGGGCTTGTACAAAATTAGAATGAAGTTAGTGTGTATTTAGTTCGTGCCCGTCCGTCAGGCTATACAAAATAGCTGTAAGAAATAGAAGGGATATGGTATCGCTTCGAAAAAAAAAACTACACGTATGAGCATAAGGGTGTACATAAGCTGTGCCAAGTTTAATAGCGTATAGCATGAATTTAATAATCCATATGTATACAATGAAGAGGAAGAATTATAATTAATAATCAAAGTAGCAGAAAATTATCAGTAAAAGATTGTAGCGACATAACGTTGCGGCCATCTTACTCTGCGACCAGATTTTGTCGTTATCGGAGTCTCTTCGTTTTGGTGCGTTAGCGTCGTTGACTCCTGAGATTCGTGTTTCGTAGGTGTGATCGTCTTCGAGAGGCTTGTGCTTGTCGATTGAAAATCGCTATCGATGAAAGCTGGCTTCACACGATCGATACTGATTACGTCTGTCTTCCCAGCTTTTTCTACCGTGACTGTCTTATCTGTCTTCGTAATCACTTTAAATGGACCTTCATAGCTCGGCTGCAGAGGTGGTTGTACGTTGTCTCTTCTGATAAATACGTGCGTGCTATTATGTAGTTGCTGAGGTACGAATACTCGACGTTGTTGTAGTCTGGGAAGTGCTATTTTTAAATCGTTCATGTGTTTCTTCAGGCGTTGGACGTAGTTGGCTACATCAGTCGGAACACTTTTACCTGAAGCGAAAAATTCTCCGGGTAAACGTAAAGTAGTTCCATATACCAACTCGGCTGGACAACATCCCATATCCTGTTTAATTATTGTTCTTAAACCTAACATGACTAAAGGAAGCTTATTAGCCCAATCGTTATTGACAATGACAGATGTAAGGGATGCTTTCAACTGCCTATGTAGGCGTTCAACCATTCCGTTTGCCATTGGATGGTAGGATGTCGTTCGTATACGTTTAATTCCGAGGAGTTCTGTAAGCTGCTGGAAGAGTCGACTTTCGAATTGAGCTCCTCTATCGGTCGTGATAATTGCCGGTATACCATAGTGAGAAATCCAATTCTCGATTAGGGCTTTTGCTACAGATTCGGCTGAGGTGTCTTTGATTGGCACCGCTACAGGCCATCGGGTAAATCTATCGATGCATGTAAAAATATAGTTGTACCCGTTCGAAACTGGCAGTGGTCCCACGATATCGATGTGTATATGTTCGAATCGAGTGTCTGGCTGTGAAAATGAACCCATTGGCGAACTAGTATGACGATGTACTTTGGCTTTTTGACATTTCATGCATGCTTGCGTCCAATTTCGTATATCGCGATTCATTTTCGTCCATACGAAACGCTCACTGATTAATTTCATCGTGGCTTTTATTCCCGGGTGCGATAGGTTATGGATACTTTCGAATACTTTCCGTCGCAATGGTTTAGGAATGAATGGGCGAGGTCGGCCTGTCGACATGTCACATATTACTTTCGCGTTGCCGAACTTAATATCTTCGAATAATAATGACGTCGTGTCATCGAATCTTAGCTTGTTTAGTTCGATGTCTATCTCTTGTAACTTCGCGAGACCGTGATAATCAATTCCATTTTTAATAATCGCGTTTATCGTTGTTCTGGACAACGCATCTGCCACTTCGTTATTATTACCTTCAATATACTGTATGCTAGAAGTAAATTGGGAAATAAATTCTAATTGTCGAATTTCCCTCGGCGAATAGTTATCCTGCTTGGCGTTTAATGCTTTCGTGAGGGGTTTATGGTCTGTATACACTGTAAAAATGGTACCCTCTATCATGTGTCGAAAATATTTGATTGCCAAGTAAATCGCTAATAGTTCTCTTCCGAACGTACTGTACCTCGTTTGTGTAGGGTTTAATCTCCTCGAGAAAAATGAAATCGGTTCCCATGTACCGTTTACTAACTGCTGCAGTACAGCTCCTACTGCTATGTTCGATGCGTCCGTCATGATGGCTAGTGGCGCTTCGCTCTTTCGTCGAACTAATATCATTTTCTCATGAAGTGCTCGCTTAGCGTTCTCAAAAGCCTGCATAGCCTCTGTCGATAGATGGAATGTTCGGGTATTTCCTCGCAAAGCGTCCGTTAATGGCTGTAGTATTGCTGCGCAGTTTGGAATAAATCGCCTATAATAGTTTATTAGTCCCAAGAATCGTCGTAACTTTTTTTGTGACTCGGGCAACGGATAATTACGAATAGCAGCAACTTCTGCTGGAACTGGCATGATACCTCGAGAATTTATCATATGACCTAGGAATTGCAATGATTTCTTTCCAAATTCACATTTCTCCACGTTAATAGTGACACCATGTTCTTGAAGTCTCGTGAATAACTGTTGTAGATGTTGTAGGTGTTCTTCGACGGTAGCGCTAGCTACTAATACATCGTCGATATATGCGTATACCCCTGTCAAACCTCTAACAACCTGATCAATAAATCGCTGAAAGGTTTGAGCTGCATTAGTTAGTCCAAATGGCATTCGCAAAAACTCAAATAAACCAAATGGAGTGATTACAGCCGTTTTCGGTATGTCTTCTGGGGCCACTGGAATGTGGTAGTACGCCCGAACAAGATCAATTTTCGAAAAAATCGTAGCACCTTCCATTTCGGTAGTGATGTCGTGAATATGTGGCACTGGGTATCTATCTGCTATCGTTTGCTTGTTAAGGGCTCTATAATCTCCACATGGTCTAATTTCTCCATTCTTTTTGGGAACCATATGTAACGGAGATGCCCAGGGACTATTAGATGGCCTTATGATACCAAGTTTCATTAGTTTTTCGAATTCTCGTTTTGCAATGTTTAACCTTTTTGGGTCCAACCTTCGCGCTCTTACTCTAGTCGGTGGACCTTTCGTGACGATATGGTGCTGTACTGTATGTTTAAGATCTTTGTTGTCGTATGATGACCTCGTTAAATCGGCGAACTTATTTAGAAGTGACTTATATTGCTCGTTCTTATCTTTCGACACTACTAAATTCATAGATACATGATCGGTGGTCACTCCTCTTATGACTACTGAGCGTTCTCCATTCACTAGTTGGTTTCGTCGAGAATCCACTAATAGGTCAAAATTCTTTAAGAAATCGATACCAATTATGGGTACGGAAACATCAGCGATTACAAATTCCCAGCGAAGAGAAATATTACGGCCGAAATTCAAGGTTAGTTTTCGCTTGCCATATGTCTTTATATCGGATCTATTCGCTGCTTTAAGAGTTAGCGCAGTATCGATATTTTGTTTTTCGTTACTCAATGGAGGGACGACGCTTATCTCTGCTCCCGTGTCTACTAAAAACTGCGCGCCCGTTACTCTGTCCTGAACATAGAATAAACGATTGCTCGTGGGAGCTGCGTTGATTTTCGTAGTCGTTACTGAGAATTGTTGGGATCGTTTAAATTTGCATGGAGACCTGCATTTTCGAGCTCTGTACCCAAATGTTTGATGGTACCAGCATATAGCAGGATCTGGTAGTCCCTTAGAAAATGATCGGTTTCTATCTCTTGATCTGCTGCGCGACCAACTTCTTTTCCTGTCGTTGTGATTTAGACTCGTTAATTTGTGGCATAGCGCATTAATTTCCTTTTGCAAGGCATCGATTCTTTCGTCAACTGTGAAGTTGAGCGTTTGTGAAGTCGCATTTCTCATTCTCTCGTAAATCTTATCGGCTATTTTAGCGATGTTGTCTATGTCTACATCGCTATCTCCAACAGCGAGGATCTGCTGTACATTCGGTGGGAGTCGTCGCAACCATAACTGGTAAAATATATTTTTATCCACAATTCTGTCTCCAATTACGTTGCTCATATACGTTTTTAACTGCGAAGGCGTTCTATCTCCGATTTGAACTTCACTGAGCAACTGCTCGACAGCTTGCCGGTCGTTTAACGAGAGAGCTTTTATTACTGCCTGTTTCAATACATCGTACGGATTTACCGCATCCGGCTTAGTTAGGACCTCTCGTACCTTGTCTGCTACTTCATCTGGAAGTAGTGAGCTTGCATAGCCGAACTTATGTCGCTGTAAAAGAATACGATTGGCTGCGAAGTAATTTTCAAGTCTAATAAACCAGAGTTGAGGATCATTAACATTAAAAGAGGGAATAGTAACATTAATAACTCCCACGGATGGTGACTGTGAAAGATCGATTGTTTCGTTATTTAAAGACATTACTAATAATAATAATAATAAATTAAATAGTATGCGAATATAACGTAATTGTCACTGAGAGAAATGAATCGATGAAAAAAATGATAATAACAAAAGGTACAATATATAAAATGGAACAAACTTACTAAATTGCACCAATATATCAATTGTTCGTGAATAATCGTTATTTATTATGAATATTATCGTTAGGTTCAATAATGCTTATGGGATGATGAACGTGCGATTAAAATTGTGATATAATAAATCCACAATTATGATTATAATTCGAATAGAAACAGAGTAAGTTGAATTTTCGAAATGAAATTATCTCGTCGAAAATTGTTTTGTGTTCGCTCGTCGAGGCATCCAATTCTGTAGTGTCGTGTTCGTATGGCGAGGTTCGTTCAGCGAGATATCCAATTCCATTGCGTCGTGCTTGTTCGGCGAGGCCTCCAATTCTGTAGTGCCGCGATTCGTTAACCGTTTACTTCGATAACCGTTATAATTCTAAACTTAACGGTGCGTAAAATCAGAAGACAAAGGATAGCAGCAACTACAGTTTATTGTCGAATGACTCAGGTTCGAAAGCTAACAACACCTGAGCGAATATGAACGAGCGAGTGAACAGGAAAACAAGCGAAGGGAACGAACGAGGAGCAAGCGAGCGAGTAGCAAGCAATTACATAGGCAATTTATAGTCAAATTTAATAAGGGCACAGCAAAGCAAAACAAAGGCTGATAATAATATTTGTGTGCGTACATATATGGGGAGGAGTATGAGTCATCGAATGATATTTAAGCAGTCAACATTTCGGCTAGAGTGTCATGTGCTCTAGTGTTATTGCAGTGCAAAGAATATGCAAATTGTTACTATCCAAATGACAATGTCTGTTAAGTAAGTTATAAAAAAGGGCTTAACCAAAATTGGCTATAATCGAAATTGATTGTAGGATGGTTGCTATACTTTCAACCGCCCAACACAACAGACGAAAATAATTCTATGAACAGATCCATTCTTCATTTAAACGTTTCTGGTGTTTTTTTCCCCATCTAAATGTAAATTGTTACTCCAGGACTGACTGGCCTGGGTCAACACCTGAACTAAGGATAGGGAGTGAAGTAGTCGAATGTGTAGACAACTCCACTTATCATGGAAGTCTGATCAGCCCTTATGGGTTGGTGTCTGACGAAATCTCAGCACGGATTCAAAAAGCTCGTTTGGCTCTTGTCAACTTACGTCACCTATGGCGAAGACGAGATATCCGTCTATCAATTAAAGGACGAGTATACTGCACAGCAGTTCACTCTGTTCTACTTTACGTCTGTGAAACATGGCCATTAAGAGAAGATACTCGTAAGTTACTAGTATTTGTCCTAGAAATATTGCTCGCATCTGCTAGGATCACCGGGTAAGTAGTAATGAGGTTAGATGCAGGGTATTAGGGAATGATGGTAAATCAGTTGATGAGTTTGTGAATCTTCATCAACTTAGATAGTTGGGCCACGTGTTACGTATGCCTGAACACCGATTATCACGACGCGCAATGCTGACTAGTGTTGGGGATGGTTGAAAAAGAGTTAGGGGCGGCCAAACCAAAACGTGGCATCAGTGCTTGAAGTCCCTAACTTCTAGTCTGAGCCATGTTGGCAGATGCATACTACCTGGTTGGGGTCCGCGTGACTATCGTAACCAATGGTTGGAGACTCTATGTGAAATGACTCAGAATCGATCACAATGGCGTAGATGTATACACTTTATTCTTCCCCTAAACGATGTAATTAAAACTGCTTCATAACGTTTTTCCTCCCTACACTATATCCTTATATACAACCTATCTTTTATATACTACCAACACTAAATTAAGTACTGTGAATTCGGTTGGGGTCCGTGTGATCATCGTAACGAATGGTTGGAGACTCTAGGTGACATGGCTCAGAATCGATCACAATGGCGCAAGTATATGCACTCTTTATCTTCCCTTAAACCTTCCTTCCTATACTATATCCTTATATACTACCACCACTAAATTAACTACTATGAATTCGTTATTCATCTTGCTGTGCTAATGAGGTATGGCAACTTGGACCGATGCATAAATGTGCCTGGTCCTACGTTGTAGCTGACTGACTGGTCTTCTTTAGGCTAATGCTACACTTGCCAGAATAACATTTTAATGAATCAGATACATGTAGCATATCTCAACCATTTAAAGTTTCATCAAAACAATTTATCTTTTTATACTCATTACATTGTGTTAAACCTTAAAATTATTTACTTTAGTGATTACACCACACACACAAGCATTTGCTCCAAAAGTTCATTGAAGGTATATCAAAACTACAGCCGTACTGCTAGCCACTATCCATCTTTGCTTACCATGCTTGTGAATTAAGACTATATCGAGGCAATACGCACAGTATGCACATATTTTCCAATTACGGACTGACCAGTTTCAGTCCTAACACATCGATGGGAAGATTCAAACAAACAATACTAAACTTATATATAAATGTTTTCTTTTTAGTTATATTAAAATATATAAAAGAGGGCACTTTTAACTGAGAAGGATACAATTTAAAAACTTTTTTAAGTTATTCATACAGAGAGAGTTAGGTAATAAAGATTTTCCAATAAGAAAATGCTATAAAACATATTTAGAATGTAATCTAAATCAGTTTTATGGCATGTATCGAAAAAAAAATATAGGGAAACGAATAAGGAAAGTTGGATTTGACTGTTTGGCAACTTTGCAGCATAGTTATTATTCCTCTCTCATCTTTGTGCGTGAATCATATCAGAAAAGCATAGAGCTTAAGGATAATGATCACTGATCAACCAATTAATTGGTCAATTATCATCGGTTATTTCTGATGAATTTATATTGTTTCTTTGATTTACTGTTTGATGCTCTTTGTTACTGTTCGTATGCTGTTTACCACTACGACCACTTTTCTGTTGTGGTTTTGTTTGAGATGTACGTTTTGCGGCTGCTGTTGCTGCACGTTGTGCTTCACGGGCTAGATGATGGTAAGATTAAGGAGACATAAACAAAATGATTTTAAATACTCGTATGGTGTGAAATAAAACGAGTTTTACAATGAATAATATACTGCATACATAAACGTTTAGTATTAATATATACATATAAGGATCTATCGAGTTTTTATTTGTGTGAGGGTTACCAAATTTCCTAATTGCTGGAAAAAGTGGATCGTCATCTACAAACTAGGAAACCTAGGTTGAAAGTCAGTTCATTGTCACCGACTGAAGCGGTCATGACAGGCGTTATGCGTAACCAACCACGTTTTACCCTGGTATACAATATCGACTAGTGTATGAACAAGTCGGAAAAAAGTTAGTGGTGGCCAAACCAAAACCGTGTCATTAATCCATGAGTTTATTAACTTTTGAACTAAGCTGTATTGGTAGGTAAAAACCATTTGGTTGATATCTGCCTAATCACTGGTCGGAGACCTTCATGACATATCTTAAGATTGGTTACAGAGGTCTAAACCTTCGCTCCTGATCACGTTTTCCTTTCGTTTCATTTTTTTCAAACCACATTCTCAACGTCTATTTACTCTTATTATCATAGTTACTTGTTAGCGCGGCATAGATTAGATTAAAGCATGTTCCATGCACGATTGTATCGGTGCACGCTGATTAGCTAATTCATATCCAATCAGCGCTAGTCGGTACTAGGAGAAGACTTTAGAATCTTCTCATGTAAAAACTATAAATATACTAACGTATTTCTTATTGCGCTGCTTACTTCAATCTGCCCTTGTTATTCAGAATATAACTTCTTTCCTATTCAACCGTGTTCTGATTTGGGGACTTGTCGAGTTAATTGGTATCCGACAATACTAAGCAATGTGAATAGTTGGGTCATAATAAGAAATTATAACGCAACTATGTATACTTCAATTTGTTTACCATTCATATGGTAACTTGATTTAATGTATATTTTTACCAGGGTCGTTGATTATGAAATAAGATTTGGATTTGTTTAAATTTTTCAAGATTATTACCTCGAATCCCGCGAGGTGGGATCGTGGATGCACACTGCTGAGGAGTCCAACAATAAGACGAAACAGCCGTCCAGGTTTTCCACGGTTGTCTAGCTTCAATTGACTCATGATCTAAACTATATAAAATTACCAAAATCTCCACAAAACCCTCTTGTGATACATTGTATTAGTCTTTCTTTAGAGCATTCTATTTAGTTTTCGAATGGTTGTTTCGAAAATAATAGTTACTTTTTGATGGAGTTTTGTTCTCTGACGTTGATGGTTTGGTCATGGAGCTTTCATCGTCTTTCTGAACGACATCACGACCAAACTATCTAGCTCAGAGAACAAAACCCCATCAAAATCATCCTTCTGAGCTACAAATCTTCTTCACCATTTCAATAATAGTTGCTTTTTAGTAACACTGTAACATGACTATTAAACTTTCTTAATGCACAAAATACCGAAATAATTGAATTCCACTTTACCTCAAGTCGATTACTTTAGAGAAACTAAATACAAATACACTTCAATCCATTTACTAAAAAACAATTTCATGAACTTGACTTTGAAACACACTGTCAGTGTAAGTTATTAAGATTATCCAGTTGCTCAAACCAAAGTAGATTGAGCAAGGTATCCGAACCTGTGATTTATTGGGTGCAAGAAGATTAACTTATATACTGCTCTACTACTACTACTCTTCCAGAACTAACTACAGTGGCGAGTCAGCATGATCTTACTATTAACAGTAATTAACTCGATTATTGAAAACTATTTACGAGCTGTGATACAATTCGGCAAACAATTAATCTTTTTTAACATAAAAAAACTGTTTAATGACTTAGGTGAGTACTGAAACTATGAGGTTTCATTTTCTCTACTCTCTCTATATATACCTTACATTTTGAAAACGATATTCATACTGTTTGAATGCCACCAAATGCCCTGGTACGGCCGAGGGTGTGGAGAGTCAGCTCCCCCTCTCGAAATGCTCTCACATGGCCACGCGTATATAGACTCTGCAAGGGAAATCCTACTAACTGCCTTCTCGTGGCATTACTGTTGTTTACGAAATGGAGAGGACGAAAAGCGAATGTCTGGCGCTTTAACTGAGTTGGTGGACACAGAAAGTCCATCTGGGGGAGTTGGAAAACCCTGATTCCAAACCAATGGTGCACATGGGCTGGCTCTAGGATCCTGAGGGAATCTCGATGATCACCGGCTACCACGGGATCGCATCTCCTTACGATGCTTCACTGCCTTGTGGATCAGATCGTTAGGTCAAAGGTTCCGGGTGTGGCCCCCTACGAAAACCATCTGCTTCAGTTTGAGCATCTGGGCAGTATCAAAGCTCTCACACACATCAAATGAGATTTGTGTGGTGCATATATATTTGGTGCCCATTTGTACCAATATTTATGTGTTTAAATAAATAAAAATACCGTTTGAATAACATGCAGAAGAACAAATTACAATTTACCTTGTTTTTCTTGTTCAAGCTTTTGAGCTGCTAATTCACGTTCTTTTCTAACCAATTGAAGACGTGCTATGTTAGCTGCTAATTCAGTTTCTGATAATAATTTTATTGGATCAGTTGTAGCTTTGATAGATGCGGCGATTTCTTTTCGTGAAGGACTGAAATACAGAAAACATTACTACTTTTCCTTAGAAAAAAACTTAGTTTCATAGCTAATTTGCATGCAGTTTACATATAATATTGATGAAATGCAACATATATGTAATCGGTGGATTATTTTCATTACCGTCTATTAAAATAATGCATTTACTTAGTACAGCTCTAAGGCATATTGTTTGTGAGAGCTAGTGATACAAATCGGCGATCCAAGCTACACTAAATAGAGCAGTCAGTCAGCTACAACGTAGGACCAAGCACATTTATGCATCGGTCCAAGTTGCCATACCTAGTTAGTATAACAAGATCAACACCGAATTCATAGAAATAGTTAATTTAGTGGTGGTAGTATATAAAAGATAGGTTGTACATAAGGATATAGTATAGGAAGGAAGAACGTTATGAAGCAATTTTAATCTCAAGGTTTAAGGGAAAATACAGAGTGTATACATCTACGCCATTGTGATCGATTCTGAGCCATGTCACCTACAATCTCCAACCATTGGTTACAATAGTCACGCCAACCCCAACCAGGTAGTATGCATCTGCCAACATGGCTCAGATTAGAAGTTAGTGACTTCAAACACTGATGCCACGTTTTGGTTTGGCCGCCCCTAACTCTTTTCCAACCATCCCCTACACTAGTCAACCATCTCAATCGATGAAGATTCATGACCTCATCAGCTGATTTACCATCATTCCCTAATACCCTATGTTTAACTTCACTATTAATTACCCGGTGATCCCAGCAGATGCGATAGAGCAACATTTGGTCAGTCAGTCATAAGCAACATAGAACCTGGAATATATGTAGACTAGTTCAATTTGTCATAATACATCATTACAGAGACATGAAATTATCTAGACGAATACTAAATTAAAAGTAGTATTATCAGTTTTAGTGAACAGACCAGCTACACAGATTATAGGAAATAAATCGGCATAATAAAAGTATGACAATTTTACAACTCAAAATCTAAAGGAAAATAAAGAGTGGATGCTTCTGTGCCGTTGTGACTGATTCTCAACCACTTCAGCTAGCGTCTCTAACGATTGGTTGCCATGGTCGAGCATATCCTAAGCAGGTTATCTGAACCTACCAACACAACTCAGACCAACAGTCAATGATTTCATAGAAATATGTTGTGTCTGGGTTTGGGTGCTTCTCTTAACTTTTTTTCAACTTGCCTCTACACCAGCCAAAATCGGGCGTCCATGTATGAGGTGGTTCGGCATACGTAATACATGTTTGAGAAGATTTGGATTGCTTATTATCCTGGAATATGATAATAAATTTAAAGTAGGAATATAGCTGGAGTAACTGATAAAAGTAAGCCAATAAGTCAGAGTAACTGTTTATGCATTGATTTGTATGGCGGGAGTGGTATACTTCCAACAACATTGTCTATAGAAGTCGGGTAACATATACAGGGTTCAATGTTTTCATTACTTACAGTTAGTTATCACCTAGCAAATACTATTTCTTGTTAGATATTAAATCCATACCATATGTTGTTACATTACAGCTAATATCTTTTAATTCTTTAGAGACGAAACTCAAAAAATAGCAGCCGAAGTCACTACTACACTATTATCAAAATATTAATTGATTACAATAACTTACGCAACTGTTTTAGATTTTATACGATTAGGATTGCATACTTCAATTAAATGACTAACACCCTTATGACGTTCACTTGTGTCTTCCTCATCGTCTTCATCTTCCTCCTCCTCATCATCATCATCCGTTTCAGTATCATTAATATTCTTGTCATGAATTGTCTTATTCAAAGACGACTCAGCTTCTTTAGATATCTAAAAAAGTGAATGGATCAGTATGATAATAAGCCATCAATACAAATTTTATGATAATATATTTAAGCAGAAGTTGGAAACAATCAGTTCGGAAAAACGGACATTTGCAGTTCGGACAACAGATTAGCTGTATGTCGATCGGAAGTACTGAATAGTTTTTTTTCTAGTATTCGACTTCTCTATAGGGTGAATGACGAGACTATAATTCATGAAAAAAATCAATCAGATTCACGATAAAAGATCTTGGATTTGGCGTGAACTTCATTAACTCATTTAACTAAATACCATTTTGCCATTATAGCTGATGCCAGTTCGCGATGAAAACATTAAATTTAATTCCAAACCCTAACGTTCAACTGTAAATCCTAATCCTAAATCCTCACACTAATATATAACCCTCATTTAACCCTGACGAATAGGTGAAAATTCTGAGGTCATTTTAGCGTCGCTCAAAGGTCGTCCATTAATAGTCACTGTGGGCATTTCTGACCTTAATAGAAAATGAATCTTGTGCTTTGATGCTTAGCGGCGAGCACTGAGTCTTCCGATCGCTGAGTTAAGACTCAATGTTTTACATACCAAACTTCATTTACCTAATAATACTGAGCAAGAATTATTCACTACCATTAATGGTTAGTTGCCCTACTCCAAACGATATTGAACTCTACTAGTTATGGACTTCCTCCATAACTTCAAGGAATGTCTCTCGACTTTAGTCACTGTTATGTTCTGTCATCGATAGAGTTTGGTACTGATATATATACGCTTTTTATACGAAAACGCAACCGTCTATTTAAGTGAGAAAACCAAAAATGAGTAGGGAGCTTTCATTTGTTAAAACGATTCGAGACCACGTGTACAATTAATTTATAAATGTTTTTTATCTTCAGAAACAACGGCGCATTTACAGTCAATATCGTTCCCCTTTTTTTAGGAAATGAAGTCGGAGCTTGGTCAATAGCGTGTGCCTATCAACATCTCACTTAACATTTGACCTACATCTAAATGGCCGTGTCGGTTACTGATGGGCGTATGATTATTATTAGTGTAGTGGTCTGTGAAGATTTTCGGATTTACAGGTTATACTACAGACCGACCCGGAGTATAAGAGACAACACACGATTAATTGTATTTGTACTGTGCTCTTACCATTTACTTGGTTAATACAGAACAAATATTGTAATCAATAATGAGGTGCAAAAACCTCGCTCGCCATATATTGCATGAAGATCCAGTCTCAAAAACGACATATAACCCGAATTTATGGTCGACTCTACTTTAAAAATGAAATTTTAGCGACAAAACTTGATGACCAACTTCCAAAATTTCGTATAACTTACTCCAAGTTGACGGTCAATTTCTTCCGGGGCAGTAAACTTTCGGGTTCTACCTTTGTGCATACGTTTACCTATTTATTTATAGAAAACAAGACAATCGCATAACTGAATTTAATTATGAGCTCAAAAGCTTACCCATATTATTGATTTTAGATTCAGTCACTAGCTAATTAGTCTATAAAACCTGGAAAATAGTGTAAATTTCGAAAATAACACAATGTAAGGCAGTTTTAACCTTTTCTCTAGTTTAGTTGGCCTGGACCTAAACAGGCCAATAATCTTTGGAGGGCAAAAGCAACAAACGTCGTGTGACAAACTGTATTCATTTAGTTTGGTGAGTGCAAACACTTCCTTAATTGAAGTGATTTGTATAGTTGTGTACTCCAAAATATAATTAGGTGTTACTTTGATCGTTAGTTAAAAATAATTCTAAATAATGTCTGTATTCACACATATTTGATTTGCAAATGAATGGACTAGATCAGAGAAGGTAAGGTAGCCGAGTATGAGAAACATATCCAGATTGTCACAACTACCATACACAGGATGACGAAAGTAATAGTAATTATCAAAGAACGGCTATAAAGTTATCGTAATGATGGTAGCAACAGCACCAAGTGGTAAAAAATATGGAGAGGGTGTAAGAATATGGAGAATTCATCAAATAAGCAATTCTATTAAATCTTCATTTATATGTCAAACATTTTATCGAATAATATTGGAATGATAAGACTAGTTATAATGACCACAAATTAGAACCTTAAAGGTCAAATGACTTGAATAGCTGGAAAATGCCTAGTGGTGACATAGGGAAATATACTGAACTTTGAGGAGTGGCTCGCTAATAAAACCACCTGCTTCAGTTTTGACACCTGTGGAGTATCCCAAGCCTCACACGAATCATTTGATCCGTATGGCGCATATATTTGGTGCCTCCGTGTACTAATATTTGTGTTTAAATGATTATTATTATTAGCTTTATTCAATATTGATATGCAGCGTTAAACATATTTCGATTATTATAACTTTGATTGGTAACAAGAAAAAAAATTGTGTTAAATTACCTCTCATTGTTTTTTAAAATAGAATGGGATGTTAGATGTAGACAGGAAACTCTTGTGATTGAAAGGGAAATACTATCAAACACGGATTCAATAAACCGAAGACGACCTCGAGATTTTAATTGCTCCGGCCAAAAAAATTATCACGCTACTGTTCGGTACTCAATATCGTATTGTCTTCAGTCTTCAGTAATAAGGATGGTAGGTTGATGAACCTGTGTTGATCCTGACAGATTTCCTTCCAGTGAAGGTCCAGCTTCTTCTTGAAAATGTTCACTGATGGTGCTGATACCACTTGTTCTGGTAATGCGTTCCAGTCATTGACCACTCGATGAGAAAAACGGGACCCCACCTTTAGTTTATTAGATCGCGGTTACAGAACCTTCTTGCTATGACCCCGGAGATTATTAGTGCTGGAGGGAGCAAAAAGATAAGACATATTAACACCCAGATCATAATTAAAGATACGAAATGCCAGTATAAGGTCACCTCGCGTCCTACGATAAGATAAGGGGAAAAGGTTTAGACGTTTTAAACGCTCATCGTAAGGGAGTTTGGAAAAACCCTTTACTAATTTTGTCCCTACACGCTGGACACGCTCAAGCGATTTAGTATCCTTTATCAGACAAGGGCTAGCTGCTTGGATACAGTATTCTAAGTGTGGCTTACATAGGTGGGATATAAAATTCGAAACATCTCCTCTTCAAACCATTTAAATGCTCTGCGAAGCGACCATAGCGCGCGATAGCCTTTGGAAGCAACCGCATTGCAGTGCGTAGTAGTTTTTAAGTCTTGACTTATAATTACTCCTAAGTCTTTGTGCTCATGAACGCGTGGCAGAGATGTACCATTAATGGTATAATGGTAACTAATATCGTGCCCGATGTGCATGGACACGCTCTTCCTGGAATTAACTTCCAGGCCCCAATCATGAGCCCACTTAACTAATTCGTCTAAATCTGCTTGTAGATAACAACGATCAGTCTCATTTCTTATGGTTCTCCAGATTTTAACATCATCCGCAAACAATAACGTCGACGACTTAAGTAATAAAGGTAGTTCATTAATACACAGAAGGAAAAGTAAAGGGCCCAAGATGGTGCCTTGGGGTACACCACTTTTGACCGGTTTCCATTCGGATAGCGTTCCATAGACCCTTACTCCCTGTCTGCAGTCACATAAGAAGCTTCCTATCCATTACTGTATAGCACATGTTATTCCAAAGCTCGAGAGCTTTCGCACAAGACCTAAGTGTGAAACCTTATCAAACGCTTTGTTAAAATCTATGAATATCACGTCGACAGACTGGCCGTTGTCTAGGGCAGCTGTGCAATCCTCTCTCGCAATGAGTAAGTTAGTCAAGCATGAATGATTGTTACGAAACCCATGTTGCTCGGGAGTTAGCAGATTCTACGAATCTATGTGGCTCAGTAGCTTAACCCGAATTGATTTTTCAAGTAACTTAACTACTATACTGGTCAGGCTAACAGGCCGGTAGTTAGATACAATCCGTATCTGACCATCCTTAAATATAGGGATAAATAGTCTCTGGGTAGTTGGGCCTGTGAAAGGGACATGTTGAAGAGCATCGTGAGCGGTCTTGAGATAATGTCCTGATATAAAGGTAGGTATGCAGTCTCTAATTGTTATAAACGTAGAGGATACTGGTTATAACTCTAGGGGTTTCTGTTATAACAGTCCTTTCACTTCTTACACGTATATGGACGTTAATTTATCTTAGACGAATATCTACACTAGATTCCCACCCAGTGTCTATTCTACAGGACTTCAACAGAACTCAGATCAAGAACACAAGATTAGCCTGACTATAACGTCAATATATTTCCACTCCAAAATCCGACACAAGAACAGTCAATCAATAAGTGTCCATCAACAAGGAACAGTTAATAAGTTAATAAGTGTCAGTACATAATAAGGATAGGGGAATATATATATATAACACATAACACCTGTCATCCTGTCTAATGTCTGACTCATCGAGACAACCAATCATTGACATTCTCGCCCACACATCACCTCCCTCGCGAAGTTCGATCGTATGATTTCACTTTGAGGTCTATTTGAAAGAATTTCGTTTGTTTCCATTTCCTGAATGACCTTCGTCTAACTTCCGATTCTAGATCATTTTTTCTCATTTCAACTTGTGGTGGTGGTGGTGGAATATCAAACGTATCACATAATACTTCCATTGGTAATGGTTTTAGTTTAGATGACTCATAAACACATTTTCTATCTCGCAGTTGATTTACGTGTCTAATAATTAGTGTATTTTCGACCATCACTTCATATAATACTGTACCACGTCGTTTTTTTATAAACCCAAATATCCATTTTGGCTTGCCAGGCCGGAAATCCCGTGCATAGACTGAGTCACCTACTTTGAATTCTCGAATTTTCAGGCAATTCCCTTACTTATTTTTTTGTAGTCCACTTATTCTGTCTTTCGGGTTCAAAACATCAAAAAATGTTCTAATCGGTCGGCCAAACATTATTTCGGCTGGAGATTTCCCATCTTGACAGTTTGAACTTGGCGTAACTCTATAGGAAATGAGAAATTGTTGCAGAGCCTCTTCTACGTTGCCTTCTCCTCCCATCTTTAAGAGAGCTCGTTTAAGAATATCAACAAATTTCTCTACCTGCCCGTTCGACTTAGGGTGATACGGTGGAGTTCTAACGTGTTCGATTCCATTCTGTTTACAGAACTCCGCAAACTCTAACGACGTGAACTGCGTCCCGTTATCTGAAACCAAAACATTAGGTGTACCAAACCTACCAAATAGTTGTCTCAGATGTAGCAGTGTTTCAGACGTAGATGGTCTTCGTACCACATAAATTTCAGGCCACTTCGAGTACGAATCTACCACCACCAAAAAATATTGTCCACTTATCGGTCCAGCATAATCAACATGTAATCGGACCCAAGGCTTTTTCGTTTCTGGCCATGGCTGGGATTCTACCTTCGGTGGATCTTCTGCACTTTCGGCACATCGCCGACATCTCAATACGTATTCTTCCACAGCCTTATCCATGAATGGCCAATAGACATAACTACGCATAACAGCCTTCATTCTGTTCATTCCCGGATGACCAATGTGAAACTGTTTAAGCACAAAAAGCTGAAGAGATTTAGGGATAACAACACGTTCACCATACATCAAACAATTATCATAAATCGATATAGACTCACGTCTCAAGAAAAATTGGTGAAACTCTCGATCAGCTTTGTCCTGTTTCCAACCCTTTAAAACAGCTTCTTTTATTCTTTTAAGTAGAGGATCACTAGTCGTGGCTTCTTTAACTGCTTCTGCCGTTACTGGTAGGATTCTGATAGCATCACAGAACACTCTTTTTATTTCCGGTTCAAGTGATATGGAAGCAACCACGCAATCTTCCTCTAACTTGCGGTTATGTGGTATTTCTCTTGAAGTCTGCATCTTATTTCCTTTACGGAACTTATGCTGACGGTCAGAAACTTTTGGTTTACTTTTGCAACATACTTGAGCATGACCATATTTACCACATTGAAAGCATACTCGTTTTTTAAAGTAACAAACTTTGGCAGAATGAGACTTACCACATCGCCAACATGACATTTTGTGTTTCACTTGATTTGGGATTTTCTGGGAGTTGGAATCTTTATTTTCATTTAAAGATTTACGTAAAGCATTAATTCCCACGTGTTCACTGTTCCTTTCTACGAGAATCGTGTCATGCTTCAAATTAACCATTCTCTGACACTCTTCGGATACTGGTTGTAGACTGATATTAGGATCTTGTTCGATTCTCGCTAGAATCCGTGCTCTAATATCTGCATCTACTGGAGATTGTAATCCACATACAAAAATAAGACACTTGAACTGATCTGAGGACATTTCCTGTAATCGGAACCGCTCACATTCCCGGTTCACGATACTTGCATACGTTACGTAATCGTCCTGTTCTTTCTTTACAAGTTGAAGACACTGGTATCTAGTGTGAAAAATTGATGACCGTTCACCAAATATACGAGTCAGGCACTCAACTGTTTCTTTGAACTTTATGTCGGATGGCTTCTTTGGGAGGATAAAATAACAGAATTTTTCATGTTCGGACACTCCGAGCTTTCTTAATAATAATCTCAATTTTGAGCTTTCGTCCCACTCTTTACATTCATAAATAAATAAATCCTCATGGCGTTTAAACCACGCCTCAAAAGTAACTCTACTTTCTGGATCAAATCTAAATTCAGTTATTGAATTTGCAATAGAATCCGGAGTCATAGTGGAATTAGACACATCAGTTCTTGAGGATATCGACATATTTTTGACTAATAATTCGATAAGAGTATTTTGCTGTTGCAATAAGGTTTTCAGATCATCCAATTTCTTGATACAAAATTCACTTTAACTGAATACGTAAGCGTAGATCCGTTTTAATCACCGTCGCCAATTAATATAAAGGTAATATTGCCGTCGCTAATTGTTATAAACGTAGAGGATACTGGTTATAACTCTAGGGGTTTCTGTTATAACAGTCCTTTCACTTCTTACACGTATATGGACGTTAATTTATCTTAGACGAATATCTACACTAGATTCCCACCCAGTGTCTATTCTACAGGACTTCAACAGAACTCAGATCAAGAACACAAGATTAGCCTGACTATAACGTCAATATATTTCCACTCCAAAATCCGACACAAGAACAGTCAATCAATAAGTGTCCATCAACAAGGAACAGTTAATAAGTTAATAAGTGTCAGTACATAATAAGGATAGGGGAATATATATATATAACACATAACACCTGTCATCCTGTCTAATGTCTGACTCATCGAGACAACCAATCATTGACATTCTCGCCCACACATCACCTCCCTCGCGAAGTTCGATCGTATGATTTCACTTTGAGGTCTATTTGAAAGAATTTCGTTTGTTTCCATTTCCTGAATGACCTTCGTCTAACTTCCGATTCTAGATCATTTTTTCTCATTTCAACTTGTGGTGGTGGTGGTGGAATATCAAACGTATCACATAATACTTCCATTGGTAATGGTTTTAGTTTAGATGACTCATAAACACATTTTCTATCTCGCAGTTGATTTACGTGTCTAATAATTAGTGTATTTTCGACCATCACTTCATATAATACTGTACCACGTCGTTTTTTTATAAACCCAAATATCCATTTTGGCTTGCCAGGCCGGAAATCCCGTGCATAGACTGAGTCACCTACTTTGAATTCTCGAATTTTCAGGCAATTCCCTTACTTATTTTTTTGTAGTCCACTTATTCTGTCTTTCGGGTTCAAAACATCAAAAAATGTTCTAATCGGTCGGCCAAACATTATTTCGGCTGGAGATTTCCCATCTTGACAGTTTGAACTTGGCGTAACTCTATAGGAAATGAGAAATTGTTGCAGAGCCTCTTCTACGTTGCCTTCTCCTCCCATCTTTAAGAGAGCTCGTTTAAGAATATCAACAAATTTCTCTACCTGCCCGTTCGACTTAGGGTGATACGGTGGAGTTCTAACGTGTTCGATTCCATTCTGTTTACAGAACTCCGCAAACTCTAACGACGTGAACTGCGTCCCGTTATCTGAAACCAAAACATTAGGTGTACCAAACCTACCAAATAGTTGTCTCAGATGTAGCAGTGTTTCAGACGTAGATGGTCTTCGTACCACATAAATTTCAGGCCACTTCGAGTACGAATCTACCACCACCAAAAAATATTGTCCACTTATCGGTCCAGCATAATCAACATGTAATCGGACCCAAGGCTTTTTCGTTTCTGGCCATGGCTGGGATTCTACCTTCGGTGGATCTTCTGCACTTTCGGCACATCGCCGACATCTCAATACGTATTCTTCCACAGCCTTATCCATGAATGGCCAATAGACATAACTACGCATAACAGCCTTCATTCTGTTCATTCCCGGATGACCAATGTGAAACTGTTTAAGCACAAAAAGCTGAAGAGATTTAGGGATAACAACACGTTCACCATACATCAAACAATTATCATAAATCGATATAGACTCACGTCTCAAGAAAAATTGGTGAAACTCTCGATCAGCTTTGTCCTGTTTCCAACCCTTTAAAACAGCTTCTTTTATTCTTTTAAGTAGAGGATCACTAGTCGTGGCTTCTTTAACTGCTTCTGCCGTTACTGGTAGGATTCTGATAGCATCACAGAACACTCTTTTTATTTCCGGTTCAAGTGATATGGAAGCAACCACGCAATCTTCCTCTAACTTGCGGTTATGTGGTATTTCTCTTGAAGTCTGCATCTTATTTCCTTTACGGAACTTATGCTGACGGTCAGAAACTTTTGGTTTACTTTTGCAACATACTTGAGCATGACCATATTTACCACATTGAAAGCATACTCGTTTTTTAAAGTAACAAACTTTGGCAGAATGAGACTTACCACATCGCCAACATGACATTTTGTGTTTCACTTGATTTGGGATTTTCTGGGAGTTGGAATCTTTATTTTCATTTAAAGATTTACGTAAAGCATTAATTCCCACGTGTTCACTGTTCCTTTCTACGAGAATCGTGTCATGCTTCAAATTAACCATTCTCTGACACTCTTCGGATACTGGTTGTAGACTGATATTAGGATCTTGTTCGATTCTCGCTAGAATCCGTGCTCTAATATCTGCATCTACTGGAGATTGTAATCCACATACAAAAATAAGACACTTGAACTGATCTGAGGACATTTCCTGTAATCGGAACCGCTCACATTCCCGGTTCACGATACTTGCATACGTTACGTAATCGTCCTGTTCTTTCTTTACAAGTTGAAGACACTGGTATCTAGTGTGAAAAATTGATGACCGTTCACCAAATATACGAGTCAGGCACTCAACTGTTTCTTTGAACTTTATGTCGGATGGCTTCTTTGGGAGGATAAAATAACAGAATTTTTCATGTTCGGACACTCCGAGCTTTCTTAATAATAATCTCAATTTTGAGCTTTCGTCCCACTCTTTACATTCATAAATAAATAAATCCTCATGGCGTTTAAACCACGCCTCAAAAGTAACTCTACTTTCTGGATCAAATCTAAATTCAGTTATTGAATTTGCAATAGAATCCGGAGTCATAGTGGAATTAGACACATCAGTTCTTGAGGATATCGACATATTTTTGACTAATAATTCGATAAGAGTATTTTGCTGTTGCAATAAGGTTTTCAGATCATCCAATTTCTTGATACAAAATTCACTTTAACTGAATACGTAAGCGTAGATCCGTTTTAATCACCGTCGCCAATTAATATAAAGGTAATATTGCCGTCGCTAATTGTTATAAACGTAGAGGATACTGGTTATAACTCTAGGGGTTTCTGTTATAACAGTCCTTTCACTTCTTACACGTATATGGACGTTAATTTATCTTAGACGAATATCTACACTAGATTCCCACCCAGTGTCTATTCTACAGGACTTCAACAGAACTCAGATCAAGAACACAAGATTAGCCTGACTATAACGTCAATATATTTCCACTCCAAAATCCGACACAAGAACAGTCAATCAATAAGTGTCCATCAACAAGGAACAGTTAATAAGTTAATAAGTGTCAGTACATAATAAGGATAGGGGAATATATATATATAACACATAACACCTGTCATCCTGTCTAATGTCTGACTCATCGAGACAACCAATCATTGACATTCTCGCCCACACATCACCTCCCTCGCGAAGTTCGATCGTATGATTTCACTTTGAGGTCTATTTGAAAGAATTTCGTTTGTTTCCATTTCCTGAATGACCTTCGTCTAACTTCCGATTCTAGATCATTTTTTCTCATTTCAACTTGTGGTGGTGGTGGTGGAATATCAAACGTATCACATAATACTTCCATTGGTAATGGTTTTAGTTTAGATGACTCATAAACACATTTTCTATCTCGCAGTTGATTTACGTGTCTAATAATTAGTGTATTTTCGACCATCACTTCATATAATACTGTACCACGTCGTTTTTTTATAAACCCAAATATCCATTTTGGCTTGCCAGGCCGGAAATCCCGTGCATAGACTGAGTCACCTACTTTGAATTCTCGAATTTTCAGGCAATTCCCTTACTTATTTTTTTGTAGTCCACTTATTCTGTCTTTCGGGTTCAAAACATCAAAAAATGTTCTAATCGGTCGGCCAAACATTATTTCGGCTGGAGATTTCCCATCTTGACAGTTTGAACTTGGCGTAACTCTATAGGAAATGAGAAATTGTTGCAGAGCCTCTTCTACGTTGCCTTCTCCTCCCATCTTTAAGAGAGCTCGTTTAAGAATATCAACAAATTTCTCTACCTGCCCGTTCGACTTAGGGTGATACGGTGGAGTTCTAACGTGTTCGATTCCATTCTGTTTACAGAACTCCGCAAACTCTAACGACGTGAACTGCGTCCCGTTATCTGAAACCAAAACATTAGGTGTACCAAACCTACCAAATAGTTGTCTCAGATGTAGCAGTGTTTCAGACGTAGATGGTCTTCGTACCACATAAATTTCAGGCCACTTCGAGTACGAATCTACCACCACCAAAAAATATTGTCCACTTATCGGTCCAGCATAATCAACATGTAATCGGACCCAAGGCTTTTTCGTTTCTGGCCATGGCTGGGATTCTACCTTCGGTGGATCTTCTGCACTTTCGGCACATCGCCGACATCTCAATACGTATTCTTCCACAGCCTTATCCATGAATGGCCAATAGACATAACTACGCATAACAGCCTTCATTCTGTTCATTCCCGGATGACCAATGTGAAACTGTTTAAGCACAAAAAGCTGAAGAGATTTAGGGATAACAACACGTTCACCATACATCAAACAATTATCATAAATCGATATAGACTCACGTCTCAAGAAAAATTGGTGAAACTCTCGATCAGCTTTGTCCTGTTTCCAACCCTTTAAAACAGCTTCTTTTATTCTTTTAAGTAGAGGATCACTAGTCGTGGCTTCTTTAACTGCTTCTGCCGTTACTGGTAGGATTCTGATAGCATCACAGAACACTCTTTTTATTTCCGGTTCAAGTGATATGGAAGCAACCACGCAATCTTCCTCTAACTTGCGGTTATGTGGTATTTCTCTTGAAGTCTGCATCTTATTTCCTTTACGGAACTTATGCTGACGGTCAGAAACTTTTGGTTTACTTTTGCAACATACTTGAGCATGACCATATTTACCACATTGAAAGCATACTCGTTTTTTAAAGTAACAAACTTTGGCAGAATGAGACTTACCACATCGCCAACATGACATTTTGTGTTTCACTTGATTTGGGATTTTCTGGGAGTTGGAATCTTTATTTTCATTTAAAGATTTACGTAAAGCATTAATTCCCACGTGTTCACTGTTCCTTTCTACGAGAATCGTGTCATGCTTCAAATTAACCATTCTCTGACACTCTTCGGATACTGGTTGTAGACTGATATTAGGATCTTGTTCGATTCTCGCTAGAATCCGTGCTCTAATATCTGCATCTACTGGAGATTGTAATCCACATACAAAAATAAGACACTTGAACTGATCTGAGGACATTTCCTGTAATCGGAACCGCTCACATTCCCGGTTCACGATACTTGCATACGTTACGTAATCGTCCTGTTCTTTCTTTACAAGTTGAAGACACTGGTATCTAGTGTGAAAAATTGATGACCGTTCACCAAATATACGAGTCAGGCACTCAACTGTTTCTTTGAACTTTATGTCGGATGGCTTCTTTGGGAGGATAAAATAACAGAATTTTTCATGTTCGGACACTCCGAGCTTTCTTAATAATAATCTCAATTTTGAGCTTTCGTCCCACTCTTTACATTCATAAATAAATAAATCCTCATGGCGTTTAAACCACGCCTCAAAAGTAACTCTACTTTCTGGATCAAATCTAAATTCAGTTATTGAATTTGCAATAGAATCCGGAGTCATAGTGGAATTAGACACATCAGTTCTTGAGGATATCGACATATTTTTGACTAATAATTCGATAAGAGTATTTTGCTGTTGCAATAAGGTTTTCAGATCATCCAATTTCTTGATACAAAATTCACTTTAACTGAATACGTAAGCGTAGATCCGTTTTAATCACCGTCGCCAATTAATATAAAGGTAATATTGCCGTCGCTAATTGTTATAAACGTAGAGGATACTGGTTATAACTCTAGGGGTTTCTGTTATAACAGTCCTTTCACTTCTTACACGTATATGGACGTTAATTTATCTTAGACGAATATCTACACTAGATTCCCACCCAGTGTCTATTCTACAGGACTTCAACAGAACTCAGATCAAGAACACAAGATTAGCCTGACTATAACGTCAATATATTTCCACTCCAAAATCCGACACAAGAACAGTCAATCAATAAGTGTCCATCAACAAGGAACAGTTAATAAGTTAATAAGTGTCAGTACATAATAAGGATAGGGGAATATATATATATAACACATAACACCTGTCATCCTGTCTAATGTCTGACTCATCGAGACAACCAATCATTGACATTCTCGCCCACACATCACCTCCCTCGCGAAGTTCGATCGTATGATTTCACTTTGAGGTCTATTTGAAAGAATTTCGTTTGTTTCCATTTCCTGAATGACCTTCGTCTAACTTCCGATTCTAGATCATTTTTTCTCATTTCAACTTGTGGTGGTGGTGGTGGAATATCAAACGTATCACATAATACTTCCATTGGTAATGGTTTTAGTTTAGATGACTCATAAACACATTTTCTATCTCGCAGTTGATTTACGTGTCTAATAATTAGTGTATTTTCGACCATCACTTCATATAATACTGTACCACGTCGTTTTTTTATAAACCCAAATATCCATTTTGGCTTGCCAGGCCGGAAATCCCGTGCATAGACTGAGTCACCTACTTTGAATTCTCGAATTTTCAGGCAATTCCCTTACTTATTTTTTTGTAGTCCACTTATTCTGTCTTTCGGGTTCAAAACATCAAAAAATGTTCTAATCGGTCGGCCAAACATTATTTCGGCTGGAGATTTCCCATCTTGACAGTTTGAACTTGGCGTAACTCTATAGGAAATGAGAAATTGTTGCAGAGCCTCTTCTACGTTGCCTTCTCCTCCCATCTTTAAGAGAGCTCGTTTAAGAATATCAACAAATTTCTCTACCTGCCCGTTCGACTTAGGGTGATACGGTGGAGTTCTAACGTGTTCGATTCCATTCTGTTTACAGAACTCCGCAAACTCTAACGACGTGAACTGCGTCCCGTTATCTGAAACCAAAACATTAGGTGTACCAAACCTACCAAATAGTTGTCTCAGATGTAGCAGTGTTTCAGACGTAGATGGTCTTCGTACCACATAAATTTCAGGCCACTTCGAGTACGAATCTACCACCACCAAAAAATATTGTCCACTTATCGGTCCAGCATAATCAACATGTAATCGGACCCAAGGCTTTTTCGTTTCTGGCCATGGCTGGGATTCTACCTTCGGTGGATCTTCTGCACTTTCGGCACATCGCCGACATCTCAATACGTATTCTTCCACAGCCTTATCCATGAATGGCCAATAGACATAACTACGCATAACAGCCTTCATTCTGTTCATTCCCGGATGACCAATGTGAAACTGTTTAAGCACAAAAAGCTGAAGAGATTTAGGGATAACAACACGTTCACCATACATCAAACAATTATCATAAATCGATATAGACTCACGTCTCAAGAAAAATTGGTGAAACTCTCGATCAGCTTTGTCCTGTTTCCAACCCTTTAAAACAGCTTCTTTTATTCTTTTAAGTAGAGGATCACTAGTCGTGGCTTCTTTAACTGCTTCTGCCGTTACTGGTAGGATTCTGATAGCATCACAGAACACTCTTTTTATTTCCGGTTCAAGTGATATGGAAGCAACCACGCAATCTTCCTCTAACTTGCGGTTATGTGGTATTTCTCTTGAAGTCTGCATCTTATTTCCTTTACGGAACTTATGCTGACGGTCAGAAACTTTTGGTTTACTTTTGCAACATACTTGAGCATGACCATATTTACCACATTGAAAGCATACTCGTTTTTTAAAGTAACAAACTTTGGCAGAATGAGACTTACCACATCGCCAACATGACATTTTGTGTTTCACTTGATTTGGGATTTTCTGGGAGTTGGAATCTTTATTTTCATTTAAAGATTTACGTAAAGCATTAATTCCCACGTGTTCACTGTTCCTTTCTACGAGAATCGTGTCATGCTTCAAATTAACCATTCTCTGACACTCTTCGGATACTGGTTGTAGACTGATATTAGGATCTTGTTCGATTCTCGCTAGAATCCGTGCTCTAATATCTGCATCTACTGGAGATTGTAATCCACATACAAAAATAAGACACTTGAACTGATCTGAGGACATTTCCTGTAATCGGAACCGCTCACATTCCCGGTTC
Source organism: Schistosoma rodhaini (assembly GCA_944470415.2). Taxonomy (NCBI): domain Eukaryota; kingdom Metazoa; phylum Platyhelminthes; class Trematoda; order Strigeidida; family Schistosomatidae; genus Schistosoma; species Schistosoma rodhaini. The sequence goes on from OX104040.1 coordinate 1,622,814, forward strand.
ACGATACTTGCATACGTTACGTAATCGTCCTGTTCTTTCTTTACAAGTTGAAGACACTGGTATCTAGTGTGAAAAATTGATGACCGTTCACCAAATATACGAGTCAGGCACTCAACTGTTTCTTTGAACTTTATGTCGGATGGCTTCTTTGGGAGGATAAAATAACAGAATTTTTCATGTTCGGACACTCCGAGCTTTCTTAATAATAATCTCAATTTTGAGCTTTCGTCCCACTCTTTACATTCATAAATAAATAAATCCTCATGGCGTTTAAACCACGCCTCAAAAGTAACTCTACTTTCTGGATCAAATCTAAATTCAGTTATTGAATTTGCAATAGAATCCGGAGTCATAGTGGAATTAGACACATCAGTTCTTGAGGATATCGACATATTTTTGACTAATAATTCGATAAGAGTATTTTGCTGTTGCAATAAGGTTTTCAGATCATCCAATTTCTTGATACAAAATTCACTTTAACTGAATACGTAAGCGTAGATCCGTTTTAATCACCGTCGCCAATTAATATAAAGGTAATATTGCCGTCGCTAATTGTTATAAACGTAGAGGATACTGGTTATAACTCTAGGGGTTTCTGTTATAACAGTCCTTTCACTTCTTACACGTATATGGACGTTAATTTATCTTAGACGAATATCTACACTAGATTCCCACCCAGTGTCTATTCTACAGGACTTCAACAGAACTCAGATCAAGAACACAAGATTAGCCTGACTATAACGTCAATATATTTCCACTCCAAAATCCGACACAAGAACAGTCAATCAATAAGTGTCCATCAACAAGGAACAGTTAATAAGTTAATAAGTGTCAGTACATAATAAGGATAGGGGAATATATATATATAACACATAACACCTGTCATCCTGTCTAATGTCTGACTCATCGAGACAACCAATCATTGACATTCTCGCCCACACATCACCTCCCTCGCGAAGTTCGATCGTATGATTTCACTTTGAGGTCTATTTGAAAGAATTTCGTTTGTTTCCATTTCCTGAATGACCTTCGTCTAACTTCCGATTCTAGATCATTTTTTCTCATTTCAACTTGTGGTGGTGGTGGTGGAATATCAAACGTATCACATAATACTTCCATTGGTAATGGTTTTAGTTTAGATGACTCATAAACACATTTTCTATCTCGCAGTTGATTTACGTGTCTAATAATTAGTGTATTTTCGACCATCACTTCATATAATACTGTACCACGTCGTTTTTTTATAAACCCAAATATCCATTTTGGCTTGCCAGGCCGGAAATCCCGTGCATAGACTGAGTCACCTACTTTGAATTCTCGAATTTTCAGGCAATTCCCTTACTTATTTTTTTGTAGTCCACTTATTCTGTCTTTCGGGTTCAAAACATCAAAAAATGTTCTAATCGGTCGGCCAAACATTATTTCGGCTGGAGATTTCCCATCTTGACAGTTTGAACTTGGCGTAACTCTATAGGAAATGAGAAATTGTTGCAGAGCCTCTTCTACGTTGCCTTCTCCTCCCATCTTTAAGAGAGCTCGTTTAAGAATATCAACAAATTTCTCTACCTGCCCGTTCGACTTAGGGTGATACGGTGGAGTTCTAACGTGTTCGATTCCATTCTGTTTACAGAACTCCGCAAACTCTAACGACGTGAACTGCGTCCCGTTATCTGAAACCAAAACATTAGGTGTACCAAACCTACCAAATAGTTGTCTCAGATGTAGCAGTGTTTCAGACGTAGATGGTCTTCGTACCACATAAATTTCAGGCCACTTCGAGTACGAATCTACCACCACCAAAAAATATTGTCCACTTATCGGTCCAGCATAATCAACATGTAATCGGACCCAAGGCTTTTTCGTTTCTGGCCATGGCTGGGATTCTACCTTCGGTGGATCTTCTGCACTTTCGGCACATCGCCGACATCTCAATACGTATTCTTCCACAGCCTTATCCATGAATGGCCAATAGACATAACTACGCATAACAGCCTTCATTCTGTTCATTCCCGGATGACCAATGTGAAACTGTTTAAGCACAAAAAGCTGAAGAGATTTAGGGATAACAACACGTTCACCATACATCAAACAATTATCATAAATCGATATAGACTCACGTCTCAAGAAAAATTGGTGAAACTCTCGATCAGCTTTGTCCTGTTTCCAACCCTTTAAAACAGCTTCTTTTATTCTTTTAAGTAGAGGATCACTAGTAGTGGCTTCTTTAACTGCTTCTGCCGTTACTGGTAGGATTCTGATAGCATCACAGAACACTCTTTTTATTTCCGGTTCAAGTGATATGGAAGCAACCACGCAATCTTCCTCTAACTTGCGGTTATGTGGTATTTCTCTTGAAGTCTGCATCTTATTTCCTTTACGGAACTTATGCTGACGGTCAGAAACTTTTGGTTTACTTTTGCAACATACTTGAGCATGACCATATTTACCACATTGAAAGCATACTCGTTTTTTAAAGTAACAAACTTTGGCAGAATGAGACTTACCACATCGCCAACATGACATTTTGTGTTTCACTTGATTTGGGATTTTCTGGGAGTTGGAATCTTTATTTTCATTTAAAGATTTACGTAAAGCATTAATTCCCACGTGTTCACTGTTCCTTTCTACGAGAATCGTGTCATGCTTCAAATTAACCATTCTCTGACACTCTTCGGATACTGGTTGTAGACTGATATTAGGATCTTGTTCGATTCTCGCTAGAATCCGTGCTCTAATATCTGCATCTACTGGAGATTGTAATCCACATACAAAAATAAGACACTTGAACTGATCTGAGGACATTTCCTGTAATCGGAACCGCTCACATTCCCGGTTCACGATACTTGCATACGTTACGTAATCGTCCTGTTCTTTCTTTACAAGTTGAAGACACTGGTATCTAGTGTGAAAAATTGATGACCGTTCACCAAATATACGAGTCAGGCACTCAACTGTTTCTTTGAACTTTATGTCGGATGGCTTCTTTGGGAGGATAAAATAACAGAATTTTTCATGTTCGGACACTCCGAGCTTTCTTAATAATAATCTCAATTTTGAGCTTTCGTCCCACTCTTTACATTCATAAATAAATAAATCCTCATGGCGTTTAAACCACGCCTCAAAAGTAACTCTACTTTCTGGATCAAATCTAAATTCAGTTATTGAATTTGCAATAGAATCCGGAGTCATAGTGGAATTAGACACATCAGTTCTTGAGGATATCGACATATTTTTGACTAATAATTCGATAAGAGTATTTTGCTGTTGCAATAAGGTTTTCAGATCATCCAATTTCTTGATACAAAATTCACTTTAACTGAATACGTAAGCGTAGATCCGTTTTAATCACCGTCGCCAATTAATATAAAGGTAATATTGCCGTCGCTAATTGTTATAAACGTAGAGGATACTGGTTATAACTCTAGGGGTTTCTGTTATAACAGTCCTTTCACTTCTTACACGTATATGGACGTTAATTTATCTTAGACGAATATCTACACTAGATTCCCACCCAGTGTCTATTCTACAGGACTTCAACAGAACTCAGATCAAGAACACAAGATTAGCCTGACTATAACGTCAATATATTTCCACTCCAAAATCCGACACAAGAACAGTCAATCAATAAGTGTCCATCAACAAGGAACAGTTAATAAGTTAATAAGTGTCAGTACATAATAAGGATAGGGGAATATATATATATAACACATAACACCTGTCATCCTGTCTAATGTCTGACTCATCGAGACAACCAATCATTGACATTCTCGCCCACACATCATATCCGCAAGCGACGACAGTAAACGTGGGTGTAACCCATCGGGGACGGTATCTTACATGGTTTTAGGTTAGTTATCAAAGGAAGAACAATATCCACTGTCACGTGTAAAGGTCCTATGGCTGGTATCTCACTGTCAACGGGACAAGTAGTTGTAACAATGCACGTATGGTAGACTTCACTAAAATAGTTAGCAAATGTCTCCGCTTTCGCTAGGTCAGATTCAGCCAATAAAGCTGAATTTTCGCCTAACAGTAATGAGGGGATACCATCACTACGTTTCGTCCACCTTTTAACGTACGAAAACAGTCGCTTCGGACAGGTACGGCTATCGCATGCCAACTGTAGTTCGTAATCTGTGCGGGATTTAGCTATGGTCATTTTACATATATTCCGGATTTTTTTATATTCGCACTTAAATGATGCCTGACCTGTTGACAAGAATAAGTCCCAGAAGTGTTTCCCACGCCTCAACAGCTTCCGAGTTTCCTTATTAATCCATGGAGGGCAATATGATAGCTTACGTGCTGACCATGGGATAAACGGTTGAGTTATGGATTCGAACGTAGACTTAAACCTATTCCATGCATCATCAATCGATCCATCAGCGTCGACAGACCAGTCAATTGAGATAGCATAGTCCCTGATTGCCGGAATATAAGCTCTCCAGATATGAGGACGGGGTGGAGCAGATGCAAATTCTATACAATGTATCCGGAACTTAAGGAAATTACGACATGGTCACTATTCACTAGTGGGGGAAGGTGTTGAGTGTCGACGATATCTTCACAGTGGTGTGTGAGGATAAGGTCTACCAATGACGGATAATGTTCCAAGTCTATATGCGTCGGCTTAACGATACATTGCACAAGTGCACATTGAATAATTGATGACAGAAGGACGCTATCGAAACCCCCACCTGGAGCTTTGAGCCCTATCCAGTTTATATGGGGTGCATTAAAGTCTCCAACGATGAGACGAGAAAAGACGCGCGCTATTTAAAAGGACAGTGGTATTGTTTCTCATTGAGTTAAATTCACTGTTTTGATCGTAAATTACGTATCAAAACTACCGTTTACACTTTAAATGAATTTATTTCAGTTAACGTGACATTATATTTGTGTGTTTTGATCCTGCTTTTGTGTATTTACTGCATCAAAGCATTCTTGGTCGACTGCGGCTTGTTTATTTGATTAAGGTTGTGATTTGTCTTACATATCTACCTTGCCTATCATTTTGCTTCATTCTAAGATGGTCGGCTCTGTACACAAGTGTGGACAGCCAAATTGCTTAATCCCCGTGTAAGAAGGGATGCAATGTGACGAATGTAAGAAGTGGTTTCATAAAATGTGCACCCGCTTAAGCCCTGCTGCCTATAAAAGGTGCTCGAAACCAAATTCTCATTGGCTCTGTATTTTTTGTTGCTCAAGCAAGACATTACTCATTCAGGAAGCCATCAGCCTTCTAGCGTTAGCTAAAAAGGTCGACGTAGGCCGTGCCGGCAACATGGATACTGATAACGAAGATTGTATCAGTATCGTAAATGCTGCCATGGCAGGTACCAGACACCCAATTTCGCAACATGAAGCAAAAATTTCTACTCCGATACAACCAATGAGAGCCATGTCATTAAGTACTGAGGGACCAGTTGCTTTAGCAGCGACTGAGGACCCGGCTAGAACAACTATCGTCCATAGTAGTTCCAATCTGGATGCTGAGACTAGTGGAAAATGGATTACGCGGAAACGCAAAAGAGAAGGAAAAACACCCAAAGAAGGCGCGCGTATAGTCGATAAGTCCTCGTTGGACTCACGTCCTGAGCATAAGGCAACTGCGCTCACCCTGCGACAAGTAAAAAAATGTTTGTACTAACTTAGGTTCTTTTTAACTTAAGTTTGTAGGCCCTTCTATGGTTCAATAACCTACCACAATCCGTCCAACAAACCCCTTATTTCTATAACGCAATGTCGTTATATAGTATCAAAATACAAATAACAGATGAAATATTGCCTAATGTGATGCCGAAGACTGTTTCATGCGTGTGAAAAGGTGAGAGTTTTAATGCGAAACAGGTGCATAGGTTCTTACTTCGGAAAATTTGCAGAACATAATAAGTTATCTGTCATTGAACATTATTGTCCATATGATTAATTTAAGGTAGATAATATTCATTTACAACAAGAACCCCATGTCTACTCATTTTCTTTTTGGATTCAATGAGGGAAATCATCGTACTCAGACCATTGCAATGGTTGATGGATTGATTAGCAATTCTGAATGCCTTTCCCAGTTGTAAAGAAGAAATAAGCCACATCAGACATATCCAAATACTTTCGAAATTATTTTCATCTCATTCCCAGAAATAAGGCCGAGGAGGTAAGTCAATCTCATCTGCTCTCATACGCTTCGAAACGTAAGGGACTCCGGAAGCTACTTGAAAATCTGTTTATCTTGCTTAACAATATATGGCTCCAGAACAAATAGCCCAAATATTATAAAGAGGAAAACAGTTCTTTAAGATTGCGTCCACAATACAGCTCCAAGAATTAAGGCGTTTAAGTAGAGAACAAAATGAAGAAAGTGTGATTGCGGACAATAACTCTGCCTTGAGTAATAAGATTTAGTAGTAGGAGCGGAAAAACAACATATTTCATATGAAACAACAATCTAACTTCTAATTTTGGAGAGAACTCTGGAAAATACAGTATAATTAACTCGTCAGCACTTTGCTTATATAATTCAAGAAGAATTTATTTTCTCTACGTAAGATCATGCTAACAGCATTAACATGGAATGTTCAAGACCATTCGGAACATCAACATCTACAACAGTAACGCAAACTAAACGAAACAGAACACTACGAGAAATATAGATGGGGTAAATGCAATATGATTTTCTTCATGAGGTAGCATAACTCCAATACATTTCACATGTGATGTTGGATGAACGCCTAAAAATTTGTAATCGTTGTGATACATATAATCACGAAATTCTGTTTTCTTTAAAAATATTAACTGATGAAGTGCAATATGCAGTGTCACATACTCTCGAATTCGCAATAATAAAATGCTGATAAAACACCATAACACATGAAACACCCTATCAACTCCTGTACTAAAATGCGTGCTGTCATGTTTAAGTCATAGTTCACGGTCAACCACTAGCAATTCCGTTGATTTACTTATGATAACCTCCTCACATCGATGTGTACTGGGAAATATAATCTTCGGTAGTGTTCATTTTTTTAATTTACTGCAGAATATTATCCAGCAGAAAATTTGAAACTGTCTTCATAGACGTAATTTCGTTGATTCTTATGACACGACCTGTCAGGTTAGACAATATTTGGATTGCCATGTTAGATCTCATAGATTAGTAGTCATATCATGACAAATCTATAATTTTAGGATTACGTCTGTCATTCTAACAGTACTAATAACGACCTGAACCCTAAACCTGCAAAACATGTAAAGGTCAAGTAGGTTCACAGGAAACAAGCAGATTAAGTCAAATGAACGTTGATAGTCTTTTATCACAGAAACCTCAATAGCACTGTTTTTTGGGAGTCCCAAGGCGTGTTAAAGTTCTTCCATGTTTCTGGCTGAAATCAACAGTTTGGAGATCGGGAGGTTTATGTTTGATACCTTTTGCAACAGACCAGTGTTCAATTTGAAACTGGAGCCCATTCGCCTAAAGGTGTTGTGAAGAGATGGAGATGGGTTTATGTGAGGTCACATAGTCTGCATACGGTACAAGAGTGCTTTCTGTACGATCACCCGGAACAGAAGAGGAGGGGGGAAAAATTTATTGTAGCACACCTTGAGTTAATAAAGGTGGTAAATGCTTTCATCAAATCCAAATATGTTATTCTCTTCCGCTGAGGTAAGAATACATTCAGTTGGTTCGCGAGCTGCTGATGTTTTGTTTAGTAGTTGTTGTCCTGAAAAAGTGTTAAGGGCGGAAGCAAGCTAAGCAACTCACGTAAAACTTATAGGCCTTTTCACAGCTGAGCACTACATTATGATGCTGAATGACGGCAGCATCTACGGCACTTCCTTCTCATTTGCAAGAAAACTTGAATGAATAACTCTCATTTTTTTAGGTTGAGTTGGCAACAGCAATAAATTTGCCATCGTTTTTTAGGTACTGGGAAGTTTCTGCTGTGGGTGTGAATTTCGCATTTATACCCTCAGGCATGTTGTTTGTGTTGGAATTAACAACATATTCATCCGCATTTTGGCATGACGTTAGTTTTGAGAGATTTGGTGAAGATGCTGATGAGTGGATGTGACAGAACGTCAGCGAAGTTATCAAAAGAGGATTTGGAATTTCTCCCAGTTCTAAATGTTGGGATGAGCCAAGTGACCGGAGACATTTTCAGGCAGCAGTTTGAGTGAAAATAAGTTTACAGCACTTCCTCCGACGTGACGACATAAGAAGCATGGCACTATATAACCGATTTATAAAAGACTTACACAGGTCATAGACTTTCAGTTGGATATCGCCATTAATGTCTTTCCTGCATGTAAGCTCTATAAATAGTTCCTATTTAGTTGAGGTTGTTACAAGGTAGGATTTGGTGAATAAACATCGAATTCAGACATTTAATTTATTGGTTTATTAAACCATTTAATTTTCGAATTTGAATGAAGTTTTTCTCATCGTGCATTCGTACTCAGTACCCGCGTAATCGTTTATGTTCTGGGATATAAGTTGATCGAAGCTTACAAAAAGAACTTCAGTTGAACGACATACATCAAAACAGGAGATAAGTTAACATGTGATAAAATCAATAATGTTTTTCAAAGAGTCATTTGTTAATAAATCTCAGTTTATCGTATAAAAGTGTTTATAGACCTTGAATATTTTGCTTTTGAATTCTTAAAGTCCAAAACATTTCAGTGATCAAGATAAATTGACTGGAAATGGATAACGAAAACCTTCGATGTTCAATTTGTCTAGGAATAGATTAGGTGAGGTAGACCATGATGTAAGTAATTTAAATTGATATGCTCAAATTGGGATAGAATGTGGATAGAATGATGAGAACTGATCCTAATGATAATAAAAAGAACTAGAGAAGTTGTCGTAAGAATTTGTTATCGAAATCGTCAATTCTCATTGTGTTGATGTTAAGGATCGGAAGTGTATGTGAATAAAGTACAAACTCGGTGAACATCTGACTGGCTATCGAGAATGAGCGACTCTTTGGATACCAATACCAACATGTCATAGAGGACCAAAAGAGGAAGCTACAACAGACACTCACACCAGAACACTTCGAAATCTTGTCAACAGCCATCGAAACATTATGCAAACGACACAGAGAAAAAAGAAGAAATATCCTTAAAAAGAAAATAATCAAAATCTCAAAACCAACTATAGAAGAAAACACAAACAACAGCGTGGTCAACCTATCAAAGCAACCACTAACAAACACAGAAGAACAGCTACTCCGAAAAGGATTAAATTACAATACAAGCGATGCCTCAAAACTAGCATTCTACGCAGCACTAGAGTCATCACTCAAAACTTCCGGAATAAGTGAGGAAACGCAACAGGAAATAAGACAATCTATAATACCACTAACTCAACGGATGAAGGGCAACAACCAACTGACGTCACAAGAACAAACAGCTTTGAAGAAACTCAGAACCAGAAAAGATATTGTAATCGTTCCAGCAGACAAAGGACGCACTACGGTGATTATGGACAAGGAAGAATACATCAAGAAAGCCGAGGAAATACTCGAGGACAAAAGTACATACAAACCGATGGACATAAATCCAGTCAAAAAACTAGACAATCGCATTTCAAAAACTTTAAACAAACTCGTCAAAGCAGGAGAAATAACGAAGCAAGATCAATGGAGAATGAAATCTAATGGACCAGTACTCCCTCGGTTCTACGGCAGACCAAAGATACACAAACCAAACATCCAACTACGTCCAATTGTAGCACTACCAGGAACACCAACGTACAATTTATCAAGAGAAATCTCAAGAATACTGAAACATTTAGTAGATTCGTCGAACCACTCCATCAAATCAGCCACACAATTCCTTGATCAGATTAGGAACATTCAAATCAACGACGACGAACTAATGATATCCTTCGATGTGACAGCACTATTCACTTCAATTGAACCAAACCTAGCAAAAGAAACTCTGTCCTTGCTCCTAACCAACGACGAAAACCTCGCGAAATACACGAAACTTCAAAGTCAAAGCCTACTTGAACTCATAGATCTATGTCTAACAACATATTTCCAGTTCAATAACAAAATCTACAAACAAACAAAAGGGACACCAATGGGATCACCAATATCAGGACTCATCGCGGAAGCAGTAATGCAACGACTAGAAACCACAATTCTACCAGTGATCAAACCAAAAATTTGGATTCGTTATGTAGACGACACATTCGTCATCGTCAAAAAGGAGGAACTAGAAAACACCTACGAGCAGATCAACAACGTCTTCAACGACATCAAGTTCACAATGGAACAAGAGTCGGACAACAAGTTGCCATTCTTAGATGTATTAATCACCAGAACTGACACAGGAAAACTAGAGACTCAAGTGTACAGGAAGCCGACCCACACCGATCAAATTCTCAACTACAATAGCAACAACCCAAGAACTCACAAAATCAACTGTGTACAAACTTTGTTCAAGAGGGCGAGAACACACTGCAATACAATCACAGCACGAAAAAATGAAGAAAAACACCTGAAAACCATTCTTCAAAAGAACGGCTATCCAATCAATTTCATCCAAAAATTCCAGTCGCACACACCATCAGAAATGAAGTCAAGTATAAAAATCAACAAAAGGATCACCCTACCATACATAAAGGGCATATCGGAAACGACAACAAGGCTGTTGAAAACCTTCGGAATAGGTGTAGCCCACAAACCAACAAAGTCCCTCCACTCAATCTTATGCAAACCAAAAGATGAAATGGCAAAAGAAGACAAAACAAACATCATCTACAAGATAAATTGTACCAACTGCAACAAACACTATATTGGACAAAGCGGACGCCCCCTGCATCTTCGCCTACATGAACACCAATTAGCAGTCAAACGCCACGACATTTCTTCACTCATATCAATACACGTGGACAACTACGGACATACATTCGACTGGGAAAATGTGCAGATTTTGGACAGAGGCAATTCCAAAAATACCAGAGAATTTTTAGAAGCTTGGCACTCAGGTCAATCTGCAATAAACAAACATATTGAAATCAATCCAATCTATCAACCAATCAAGAAAATTATGCAGGAACATAGGAACAAAAATCAAAACAATAGGAGAGACAATCAAAACAAAGAAATAAACAATGACAGATTTAAGGTCAATAAGAACCAATCAACATCGAGGTGCAGAGGACAAGCTGTGAATCACATGTGGAGAAATTCAAACACTTCACTTCTACCCGAAGTTTGTGCTGATGATGTCGTTCAGAAGGACGATGAAAGCTCCATGACCAAACCATCCAGCTCAGAGAACAAACCAACATAAAAATCTTTGGATAACGCAATGGCTTTTGAAACGGCAGATATTAGATTTTATTCTCAGCATAAACATCAGTGCTGGTATATATATACTTCAAGAGTCCTAGCGATAGTCGATTGCGTGTGCTGGATTGCACTATCAGCTGTTAAATATAACTATATCTTTCTTTTGCAATGTTGCTTGGTCGGACGTCGCGGATTAATTTAACAACCGACGCACTTCACGCTGTTTTTTAAACCGTATTTTCAACATTTCATATTTCTGATTATCATCTCTACTACTATATTAGGCCCCTCCATCTCATTGTTTACGCTGTAATGTGGATTTAGATACATTCAAATGACTAGGTAATTGCCACTCAGTGTTACTAAAATAGGGTGACAAAATTAACCGCGGTATTACAGACAAGTCAAAACGTTATGAGGATTTAGTGAAACAGCCATAGATCACTGGATTGTTCAAGTGCTTGAAAAGCAATAGGTTTTGGACAAGGTTAAGAAGTGTTTTGGACAGTACACATATAAACAAAAGATAGGTCACTTGTAAGTTTAGCCCATAAAAGCAGTCACAGATCGATAACAAACTTTTGTAGTTGAATGACGATTGAATGTTTTTATTGAATACCTTAAATTCCGGTCTGGCAAGGGGGTGCAAACACTGATGTGAATTCTTCCAGTCTGGATTGACTTTGTCGATCTCTCTCAACGATGCATAGTGTTTCACTCTGCTGATGGAAAACAAGAAAAAAACCTGACCACAGACATACCAAGGTAGAATGTATATGCGGTGTGTCTAGCTGTATCTCCTGGCTGATCTTTTCCTAGATGGACAAGCTGCAGCATATAAACACTTATTTTCTTGCAAACACTTAACCTCTGGGTTTGTTGTCGGATTCGCGCGAAGTTTATAGATAGGGTGGTCAAATGTAACGTTGCGACTTTATGTCAATTTCAGGCTCAATCGTTATATAGCACATAATCACTCATATCCATTATTTTTCTCCAAAAGTGGATGAGGACTGGAATCGCCTTTAATAACAAGAATCTATTACTCCCATTTCTTATCCTGCTTGGGTAGCACCTATAGTTCTTATCGAGAAGGTCTACGGCTGGCTTTTCTACAGATCTCAGTGCAGCTATGGAACAGCACCATTATCCTCTGCCAGTTCCGCAGCTTTGTTTACTATATCGAAGGGATAAAAATTCTTCGCAAAACTGGACATAGCTAATGCTTACTTGAAAGTATAAGTAGATGAAGTATCAAAATAGCTGATTACTATCAATATACATCGCGAGTTGTTTCAGCATAACCGTCTGCCTTTCGGAGTCAAGACTGACCCATCTATTTTTCAGCAGCTAATGGATACCATCCTATCAGGTATCCTGTACGTACGTTTCAGCGTATCGCCTATGTGCTGTTATTTCACATTTGTTCTCAGACGCTTCAGAAAAAGCTGTTATGCATCCATGCCATACACTAACCCCGACAGAAAAGAAATTCAGCCAGATAGACGAAGAGGCTCTTGTACTTGTGTCCGCTGTTCGACTTTTCCACAAGTTTTTACACGGTCGGAGATTTACGCTTGTCACAGATCACAAGCCTTTCCTCGCAATATTCGGATCAAAATCTAGCATTTCAGCCTATTCTGCGAATCGTCTTCAGCGATTGGCCTTTGTACTACTGGGGTATGGTTTCAAGACCCAATACCGACACACTCAACAATTCGGTCGAGCAGGTGCCTTATCGCGACTCATTTATGATCATTTGGTGACATGAAATAGCTGCATCAGCAGCGGGATTCATTATGCATTGTGAACGACTGTGTGATGTTTGACGAAATAGTGGTTGAGTCAGAATGCCTCTGCGCAGAAGTGCTGAAACAGTTCCACTTTCGTCCTTCAGAGGTTAGACGGTTGAAATCCATAGCAACGAGCTAAAGATTCTGGCCCCTAATGGATCAACATATCGCTGAGTTGGTCCACAAATGCATGAGTTGTCAGCAAGTGGCAAAAGTGAATGTCAAAGTCCCGCCAGTTGCATTGCCACAATATTATCATACTTGTTTAATGATATACGTATAATTCGCAGGCTCAATTAATAGAACTGTGTGTGTAGTTGTGGTCAATGCCCTTTCAAAACGACCTGAAATCAACCTTGCTCTTCATCTAAGCACCATTCTCTTTTGATGAATAAATACCAAAATTCACAACAAATGTCGGATTTGTGTAATTTATAGACTGTTAACAGGAAAGGAACCGGTAAATAGAAGCATAAAATTTCTAGCTTCAAAGTCAAGCGGACAAGTGACATGTTGTAGATCGTCAGGTTATATGTAACTAATAGTAATGTGGTTAGGTCATCTATACGATCAAAGGAATAATGTTAAAATCATATAAAATCGGTCACATTGGAAATTCAAACTGGCATTTAAATGAGAGTTTAGTGGTTTTTCATATGTAGACGGTGCAGAATATAAAATAATGTTTCCAGTTTTTGATATCTTCGAAGGTGAAGCATGACGGTCTAGCTATCATATCCTCTTCTTTTCTAACAGCAACTACTACTTTCAAGGGCGAACAGCGGCAAACATTCAAATATGTTTACACTGTTGTTTCCTGTTTACATTTTGTTGCTTTTGTACGAGAATGGTTAGTTTCTTTCGTTGTTCAAACATTCAGCTATTTGGTAGTATAATTTCATAACGCTTCTACAGGTTATTTACGGGATGAAAAACTCTTTGAAATTATTGTACACTTTCATCACTCGAAAACTTAGTTATGTATAAAAACTGCTTTCAAAATAATTCACATGAATTCATATAAAATCTATTCAAATCTGTAGGAAATCGGAGATTGGAAGATATCATTGTTTCAACTATACTTCGACTAGTCAAGTATGAAAAATTTCCAATTACTTTCTTGGCTCCGAGTTCTCTAATTAAAACATAGTTATCTGGTTAGCGTCCTTGTGCCATTGAGAGAGATATACACTTGACGCTTAACTTCCACAATAGGTAGTCATCTTCACTGAGACGATCACAAGTATGAAATTTGGATCGAAAACTCAAATTATTCCATCGGTCATGGGTCATATTCTAATTAACTCTATGTCCGGCAAGCGATAAAACATGATGATCCAATTACATATAATAAACGAAGGAGATATAAAGCTAAGTGCTTGTTTCAAGTGTGTCAAAGTACTATAATTATATTGTGTATCATCACATAGAAATAGTGCAAGATTTATAATTTGATGTCAAAAAAGTTCTGAAATGAATAGTTTAATTTAATCGTTGGAAATGGATGCGAATCATGATATGCTCTTTTAAAATCGTTTGTAATAATTAACACTTTACAGAAAGTGAGGTTATGCTCCGTAGAGTTGTCGTGAGGTATAATTTATATAACTATACAGAGTCTAAATCGTATTGTGCCTATTGCCAACAACTTGTCATAAAAGCAAACTCGTGGCTCTTATATTGTAGAGAGCCTACACAAGTTTTGACGAAACTCGGTTTCTCGGGTAATAATAATTTTGATATTTAAGTTCTCGACTTCATATCGTTGTGCCGCTTAATTAGAACGTACCGATCTTGCTGGATATATTGATTGATAATTTTTTTATTTTTTCAACCTATTAGAAATATTGGCGATTCGATGTTATCAGTGCGATAGCAATGAAGATGATTCGTGTCCAGCCGGAAGGTTTTTTGATACGAGACTTAATGCAATGATAGATTGTGGTAGCTTTTTGTCACACTCACCTGGAACATTTTGTGTAAAAATTTATCAAGAAAGCACTGGTTGGCATTCATGGATAAAAGTCACACGGACATGTGGTGCACGAACTGACTATGGTGAGATATTTAAAATCTTATTTTGAAATAATTTACTTCCTTGAATTACCTCAACTTACCTTCGATATCCAGTCACAAGTTTATCAACCCTAATTTATGTGTAAGACTTAACCTGCTTCGATCGCATGTGAACTGAAAGATGGGAAATGCTCACGCGCTCATAATTTTGTAGCTCTTCTTGATTGCCCATAATTCTAATATGGGGAGGAAATAATTAAGTTTGGTAGTTATGGAGTAATTTCATTGATGTATATATGACTCAAGGTTTGCACATCATCAAACCGTTTATTTTTTAACTGAACTATACTCATGTTTCTTTAGCATCTACAGATTGTAAAACAATACTCTATCTTTGTTTAGTTATAGAAGGTGAGTAAATTCTAATCAATATCAAATCTACACATGTCTACTGTCTTTGCATGACTTTAAGAATTTGTTTATTTATTTAAAATGAAAAGTGTTGTACATGCACAGTTGGATTTTAGAAAAGATAATGATTGCTTCATGAACTAATTAATATCTGTGATAATAACCATTATTGCGTATCAAACGAAATTTAATGTTCATACATCAATAACAAGCACTATTAAATGTAGCAGAATAGGTTACAATTACATAAAAAACATATTCTTGTGTTTCAGGATATTTTCATTAAATTATGTTACTATCGCCCAACTATTTTTAACGAATAGTTCTCGAAAATAGGTTAGACAAATGATGTCAAAAAGTGAATGCACTAAATTCTCAAAGTTCTACTTGAAAATGTCTAGAACTACTTGTAGAATAAGTTTTTTTTAAAAATTATACTTCTCAAAAACTAAGACAGATGTATTTTGAGCCACAAAGTAACATCAGGTGCAAATTAATCTTTCGGAACCACTCTCAACCGATCTATACTTTGTAACCTATGGAAAATGTGACGAGTAGGTTTATTTCGTAAACGAAGTGCGTGGAATTTATGTTAATTATAGGGATGTGGGTGTAACTTGGTTTTTACATGAACTTCATAAGGCACTTAGATATGTACTGACCCATGAGGCGTATTGCTTGATCGAAAAGATGATTCTGATATCAAACGATCACTTGCAGAACTCCTTCTAAACTGGTTAATACTTCAGATTCCACAATTTTTTACTACTAAAATACAAGTACAGCTTAGTAAAGTACCTCTTCATCGAATTTTAACAAATCTACATTCGAGATGTGATTGAAAAATATACTTAGACCGTGACCAAAAAAAGGTAGTAAAAAAGGCCGTTAACGTTAATATGTAAAACATTTACCACCACAACTGTTCTTTTATCCATTTTCGAAAAGAAGTTTACATTATGTTGCCGCAATCTTGAAACGGAGACCAAAAAACAGGTTTTGAGAAAAAAATATGCTGTCATCGTAAAAGATAAATTCATGGTCCCAAGTGAGCTTCAGAAGCATATCAATTAATGCTTCATATCCCAATGGATTTGCAAACCTATTTGTACGTGAAGACATCCATATATCGAAATATAAGATTGCAGTCAGTAGAAGTCGAACGCGTGCCTATCTTCTTTAGAAGCAGTTATTCATATACCATGATAAACCCATATAGTAGAAAAAACAAATAGCTGCCATATGCCGTATTATTGACATCAAAACAGTGTTAGAACTTGATATATAAACTGATTTACTAGGTGTGTGTAAGCCTTGGTCTTTAGAAAAGTTGAAATTCGCTTGTATGTACAAAAAATATTTAATATTACTAAAGAGTTAGATACAAATATATCTTGGTAGATATGAACGGATACGGTCGACTAAGAATTTGTTGAGGAATTTCTTATTCTTTTCTCCACCGTTCCATCGACCTGACGAAACATGTTCTCAAATCTAATATTCCACATATACGTGTATGCAGTTTGACAGTAAGTTCGTCGAAAAGAGATCACCGCTAAATTTTGTGTTTTTAACTTTTCGAATTGTACGAAAAAGCAGCCTTTTATTCAAAATAACTTTTATTTATTTTAGGTTTAGCCTGGAGTTGTCGTTACTGGTTTGAAGCACAAGGTGTTTATAAAGAAGTTTGCTACTGTCAAGATAGAGATGGTTGTAATAAAGCAACAACACGATTCATGAATAACAAACTTTCTTTTCAAGTTATTTTATTCTTGACACAATTTTTATGTTTTATTTTATCAACGAAATCGATTTTTTTATAGATAACCCTTTATTAAGCTGTTTAAACTCTATATTGTATAAAATAGCATTTTGTTCTTATTTTACTGTAGAGATTTCAGTTTGTTAGACTTCAGAACATTTAATACATGTATAGAAACTGTAAATCAATTTATGGAGTTGTGACTTTGCATCAGCTGACGGAAGTTAAGATGGATGCTATGCATATTCAGTCAACAGATCCATTGACATACTTTGCCGAAAATCATAAAAATAGACTTTTATGACTTATAGAGCCATATGAGGACATGACATTAATCGGAAGCGGTTTTGTGGAGATTTCAGTATTTTTTCAAAGTTGAAATCATGAGCCAATTGAATCTAGACCACCATGGAAAACCTGGAAGCAATGGACGGCCGTTTCGTCCTATTATGGTACTTCTGAGCAGTGTGCATCCACGATCCCACACTCGCGAGATTCGAACCCAGGACCTACCAGTCTCGAGCCAGAGCACTTAACCGATAGACCACTGAGCCGGCATCCAACGGTGTTTATGTCTAACTTCAATCGATCCACAAATGATGAGCGACCATTCACCAATTGTCTTCAGTGAGTTATTATCTCACAACGGACGAGGTTGAACTCCACTGGTCACTGCTTCCAAATAGAACTCCAGGACATGTATCTTGAAGTCAGTCACTAGTGAGCTTATGATTATAATCAGAAGGGGTTTTGTGGATGCACACTGCTGAGGAGTTCCATAATAGAACGAAACGGCCGTCCAGTGCTTCCAGGTTTTCCATGGTGGTCTAGCTTCAACTGGCTCACGATTTCAACATGACATAAGTTCATAAATTTAGTGAATTAAGATATTGAATTTCATTATCAGAATAGTACGGAGATATTTTGAATCCATTGTTTCACACCACGCATTAAATTTGGTTCGACAACCATCAAAACCCTCAAGGAACCTGAAAGATGTTTCATTCAAGTGTGGGACTTCATAACAATGTGAATTTACGCTCTTTCCAATGATCGAATCCAGCAACTTCAGGCTTCGCGGTGTGCACCAAACTGCTCACTAGCTTCCAATCTTAATAACAAACAGTCTGTAATATTACCTGTCATTAAATGTTAATATTTATCTCATACCTGACATCGTCAAACTTCACTGATCACTTCAGGAATTTCCTTTTAACGTTACTCATTTATCATCACCTGACAATCACTGTTATAGTTTTGAGGTGATTTTGAATGTAAAAACTGTGACATATCGTCAATGACGATCATTGAACACTTAAAACTTAGCAGATAACCTCACCTATGAATGGTTGAATTTCGCAATTAGATCACAATGTAAACCATTGAGATTTAACAAGAAGATGAATTGAATACCTACATTTGAGGATATCTTATTTCATGTAGTTTGACCTACTGAAAAAAGATCACTGGCTTGAAATACTGAAAAATACATAAATGGATGATTATTCACTTTACATTATGTGTCTATTAGTTGTTATCATGTCCTACAGGCTGGAAGGATAACATAACATATCCAACATCCACACCACAAGCTAGAAATATTATCTATGATCTCCCACCCGTTTATAAAATTCACTAACTGGTTTATGATGAAACGGTAGTTACACAAAATTCAGAGCAAAGCAAACTTATATTTCTTCAAATAATGGAAATTTGAGGCTTTTCCTAGAATTTCATTATTTTGCCTGTTTTAAAAAGCGTTATGTACTTGGAAAAAGCTTTTCGCGAGATCATAATTTATGGACAAACCAGTCACATTCAAGATTAAGTTTTAGACATTAGCACAAGATTCATAAGGCTGAATAGCAATTCGACATTATATCTGTCAGTTCGTAGTGATAAACATAACTGTAATTCCTAACCCTAACGTCTAACTTTAAATCATAATATTAATTCCATATACTCATTCGCAACACTCTCTTGACCCTAGTAGATAGGTGAATATTCGAAAGGTCACTTTAGCATCGCATAAAGGTTGTCTATAGATTATAGTCTCATCAACGTATTTTCTATAGTAAGTTATCTTAATAAGTATTTCTCAGGACTAAATAAAGCTTTTCCAAGATTCATCAAAAAATATGAGTATGTTAATCCACACACCTACTTCAAAGTATATCGCAAATATCTTCAACAGTAGATGAAATAAGTATGTTGGGGGCTACATTATTTCGTATATTTCTGAAGATACATATGAACATTTTTTTCATTTATTAAATAATCGTAGATTCTTCATGAAATAATTGATATTCCATATACAACTGATTAGTGTAGACATTAAGTGTTAGGTTTAAAGAGAACTGTTTTCTATATGCATGCAAGTCCGCCCCGTTATTGTTGGCCCTTAAATGCCCTGGTACGGTCGAGAGTGAGCTCTCTCTCCAAATGCTCTCACATGGCCACGCATATATAGCCAATGCCGGGAAAGTCTTACACACTGCCTTCTCGTGGCATTACCGTTGTTTACGAAATTGAGAGGACTAAAAGCAAATGTCCGGCGCTTCAACCCGCTTGGTGGACACGGAGGGTCCACCTAGGGGAGTTGGAAAACCACAATTCCAAACCAATGGTGCATATGGGCTTCAATATCCTGAGGGAACAAATGGCGTATGAATCAATCATTGTTCACCGGCTACCATGGGACTGCATCTCCTCACGATGCTCCATTGCCTTGTGGATCAAACCTTTAGGTCAAAGGCTCCGGGTGTGGCCCTCTAAAAAAACCACCTGCTCCAGTTTGGGCACCTGGACAGTATCACAGCCCTCACACAAATCAAATGAGGTTTGTCAGGCGCATATGTATCTGGTGCTTTGTACCAATATTTGTGTTTAAATAAAAACAAAATAAAAATTTGAACAGTATTTAGGAACGCTGAGCCATCGCTATTCGAATATATAGTCACTAACATTATTTACCTTTATTTGGACCTTAATCCTATATCCAAAGGCACTTTATATTTTATTCAAGATACTACTTATCAATGTGATGGAATTATCAAAAGGTCACATAAAATATGAAATGATAAGACCAGTATAGTATATCTGATAGCTTGTTTAGTTCAGGATATGTTTTTCAATAATTACAAGAATTATAGAATTTCCTAATTCGTTTTCTAATAACAGTGAATGGAAATATCCTGGTATCAGTGGTTATACACAAAGGTTCGGTAGTTTTTTCATACTCCTGTCAAAATCTCTAAGGTATCTTTACGGATGATCGAATGGTCAGACTGAAGCATCTTGTTTATTGATTATTTATTTCGATTTGAGTCGTAAGTACAAATTTTCTAAATGTTAATTATCATTTTTTAACAGTTGAATTCATGAGTTTATCTAAGCTAGACCACCATTGAAAAACTGGAAGGCCGTTCCGTCATAGTATGGGGAGATATTTGAGATGGCTGGACCGTGTTACATATACATGAACACTGATTACCACGACGCGCAATGCTGACTAGTGTTGAAGACGATTGGAATAAAGTTAGGGGTAGCCAAACCAAAACGTGGCATCAGTGCTTGAATTCACTAACTTCTGGTCTGAGCCACGTTGGTAGATGCAGATTAATTTGTTGACGTTCGCGTGACTATCGTAATCAGTGGTTGGAGACTGTGTGATATGGCTCAGAATCGATCACAACTGCGTAGGTGTATACATTCTTTGTTTTCTCTTAAACCGTGAGGTCAGAATTACATTATACCTTTCTTTTTACGAATTAACTGTTTCTTCCCGTATTAAATCCTTACAATACAATTTCTTTTATATATTACTACCATTGAAGTAACTCCTTCGATGAATTCAGTGTTCATCTTGTTGTGCTAATGAGGTGTGGCAACTTTGACCGATGCATATATGTACCAAGTCCTACGTTATAGTTAACCGACTGATTTGAAAAATGTTTTTGATATTTTATTTATTTCTCGTAAATCTTAGCACAAACTTGGTCAGTCAAGTATTCATTTTATTAAACATCATGTTACAGGTACCGATAGTATGTTATTTAATGGTAGTTCTTTGATTTAATTATCATATTATTAACTTTTAAAGTTATGTTGTATTAAATTTACTAAATCATATTGTGGTGTGGTCTACTTATATCCATATAAGTAATATATGGCGAAGGTCAGACATAGGATGTATTTTGGCAGAAGACCGATGAGGGAAGAACTGAAATGAAACGCAATTAGTAGGAAAATACATGAACAATAGATTTAGAGAAGAAACAGTGAAGATTGAGACAATTGGTTGTTAATTTGCAAATTAACTGTTTGCTGTATGGTTATCATAATTTAGTGAGGTAGTCTGTAGTTTGTGCTTAAAGACATTCGATTGTCCCAACCAGTGTTCTGTTCACTACAATATTAGCAATTGAATATATTGCACATCCAGAATAAGTTTCGATAAACCAATTATAAATGAAAGCATGGTACCTCATCAACCACACATCGCTTTCAGATATAGAAATCAGAAGTTGAGGGGGGGGGTAAAAAAGATTATGTCAACCATTTGATTTAATACACTTATACACGTTCCAAGAAATGAAGATGTTTTCCCATTACTTTCTTGCTACTACTAAATCGAAAAGAAAAATCAAGCTAATTATTCAGAAAGAGAATATAATCAGACATGCCAGTTTAAAACCATATGTTAGGTGAGAAATACTGATGGATATACTCTATCGGCTGAAATAAGGTTTAAGTTTCTAAGGAAAGATACACGTTATTGGTTGAATATGTAGCTCAGTTCTCTGAGGTACATGTATTTGTTATATCCTGGTGAAGACATAGGTACAGGTAACTCCCAGGACCTATTAACGGACGATTATTCTGTATACATTCTTATTATTTAACTATTGAGTGATTAGATTGTATATATCTACATTCAACTTAATATGAGCTTCATTTTGACGTATAGATTATTATTATTATAAGGATTACTGTTCTTAAATTATACTCAGTTTATTGATTACTGTCTCCCACGTTCATAGCCACATTTTGACTTGATCTTGTATAAATGTTATTTTCTATTTTATGGTGGGATGTGGTCTGTCTATCTGGTATATAAACCAAGTATGCTTGAAATAAATGACTCGCATAGCAGAAGCTGTTATTGGTGTTCTGGACACGACTGAAAGTTCTAGGCAGATAAAGGACCAGTAAGAATGCTAGGCTGGTCATTGGTTTGGCATAGTGCTTAGATATGTCATATTTTGATTGGTGAACAAATCATGTGATAAAATGTAGGACATCAAAACACAACAGTATCTATACTTATAAATGAGTTATGTTTATAATATTTTCGATTTCATCAACTATTGAAGACTTTCTACTCACTAGTGATTTTCTCAACGCAAGTATATGGTTTTTGATAGAGCTCATGAATCAATAAATGTTAGACTAACTGGAAGCACTGTATAATCGTTTTTGCCATGGATTGGTTAAAGTTAAATATTAATACCATTGAATACCAGCCTTAATAGTCTAAAGGTTAAGCGTTCACGAATAAGATGGAGAATATTGAGTTCGAATCCCATATGAAGGATAATATATGCATACTGTTAAGAAGTTCTATACTAGAACAAAATATTCGTCTAGTATTTCCACAACCTCTATATTATAGTTATGGACTAACGATTGGAGAATATAACAATAGTTCTTTTCATAGTTGAAATCATGAGTCAATTCAAGCTAGACCACCAGGGAAAACCTGAACGACCGTTTCATCCTATTGTGGGACTCCTCAACAGTGTGCATCCACGGTCTCGCCTAGTAAGATTCGAACTCAGGACCTACTGTTTTTTATAAAAAAACGAGTAGTATATACATATATTTCTAATTAACATGAAGAAATTTTAAAATAAATTAGAAAATTTTTTAAATATATCACAATTAGTAACTAAATGATAAGCAGATTTATAATTATTAAATGAACGTGTTATTAATTCTAAATGTTTTAATTGTTTCCAACATACATTATGTAATTGTGATGATGATGACGAGGATGAAGAGGAGGAGGAGGAGGAGGAGGATGTTGATAATCTATCTGAATCCGTGTATAATTTTGTTGTTAAATAATGAAACCACATTATATTTGTTTGTGGTGTAAATTTTTTCCAATCATTACTAAATAAAAAGAAAAAATAATAATATCCAAGATATTCAATTTGTTAAATTTTAAAAAAAATTTAGATTTTCTAATGTTTCGTCAATTAGTGTAAGCCACTTCTTCAGAGAATAAATAAATAACCAAATTAAAAGTAATGCAAGTTTAAATAGTACAATAGAACAATGCAAGAATATTTGGTACGATTAATCAAATTAAACTCTATCCTTTATCATTATAAAGGTCACATATTTTTTAACCTTAACAGTGCACAGATACACATGCACAAATTGACAAACATGTCGCTTATGAATCATGTTGACCGAAA
Organism: Schistosoma rodhaini; assembly: GCA_944470415.2. Lineage (NCBI taxonomy): Eukaryota > Metazoa > Platyhelminthes > Trematoda > Strigeidida > Schistosomatidae > Schistosoma > Schistosoma rodhaini. The sequence continues at coordinate 1,646,587 of OX104040.1, forward strand.
TTATACCGATTACCACGCCGGGCAATGTTGGCTAGTGTAGGGGATGGTTGGAAGAGAGTTAGGGGCGGCCAAACCAAAACATGGCATCAGTCTTTGAAGTCACTAACTTCTAGTCTGAGCCATGTTGGTAAATGCAGACTACCTGGTTGGGGTCCGCGTGACTATCGTAATAAATGGTTGGAGACTCTAGGTGACATGGATCAGAATCGATCACAATGGCGTAGGTGTATACACTCTTTATTTTCCCTTAAACCTTGAGATTAAAATTGCTTCATAACTTTTTCCTTCCTATACTATATCCTTATATACAACCTTTCTTTATATACTACCACCACTAAATTAATTACTTCTATGAATCCGGTGTTCATCTTGTTGTGCTAACGAGGTATGGCAACTTGGACCGATGCATAAATGTGCCTGGTCCTATGTTGCCGCTGACTGACTGACTGACTGAAATTATATGACATTGATTTAATCAGACCTGCTTTTTGATTGATCGCACCTAATATTTCTTTTTTGTTCCTTTATACTATTTAAATTTGCATTAATTTTAATTTGGTTATTTATTTATACCCTGAAGAAGTGACTTACACTGAGTGACGAAACGTCATTATTACTGTCATTACCTCTACTACTCTGGGATTTACTCTGACAATGTTAATGCTGTGTAGCACATTGTATCGATGTACACGTGTGCTAGGTCCTATGTTGCGTCTGATCAACTGACTGAGAACCTGGTACATGTGTATAACGGTTCGATTTGTTACTGTTATATATCGTGGGCATACAGGCAGTCGATATAACAGCTACGACTTATTAGCAGAGAGAGAAAGGAAATTCTCAAAACAAACTAGTTTATCAATACTTGAAATGTCTATACCAGACAAGTCTCAGTGAGTAATCCATGTACAAACTTTACAATGACCTCCTCAATAAGAGAAAAATTGAGGCTCGATTCCTTGCAGATTGATGGAGGAGGACTGTTAAGGAAATTTTATACATCAGAAACATGCAGCCTAATACTACACCCGTTTCTGCTTTCAGTGGTTCTCTACCCCTAAGCGATATATTAAAATTAGTGATTAAAGACAAAGAAACAAAAAACTTACTGATTTGCAGATTTCATATGACGATAGATATCGAATTGATAATCACCTTGTGATTTAAATAAAGTTGGATCAGTGCTTAAATCAACGTAGACTAGACCTTCATCTGGAAGTTGTAATGAGCAAAAAGAAAGACAAACAACCAAGCAGAAGGATAAGTTAACATAAAGAAAGTGAACAAATTGATGTAATTCAGTCATTTAGTATACACATTCATGTTTTGTGTAATTGTTTTTGCATGAAGAATCTTGTTATCAAAACCATTGAAGCAGAGTGAAGAGGTTTCAGGTTAGTACAATGCGTAGTGAGAACACTTAACGGTTTAAAATAGCAATGGTTCAGCGACTAAGGCATTCGACTTACAATTATGAAGTCATAGGTCTTGTTGGAGAGATCCAGAAAATACCTCGAAGAAAGCCAAAATAAAGGATCTGAAAACGCTGAGAAACATCTTATCTAATCAGCATTCAACAGATGTTTTGTCAGAAAAATCCAGAAAGGGAAAAGCAACATGCGTTTCTAATAAGATGATTACCTATATACTGCTACTACGTTTAGTGGCGTTCCAGAATTTTCCGGGAGCCCAAGGATATCTGAGATGTTATAAAAACCCTAGATTTTTTGTACGTAAATGAAACTTGGAGTAAAACGCTCTTTCAGTATTTCGCGCTTCTACTCTCGTGTTCAGGTTGCTGTGTAGGTTTAGCCTGGGGTTATTAGAAGGAGCTTGGAAAACTGAATCTACTGTTCAATAAGAAGATTTATCAAGTCTGTCCTCCAATTTTCATCAACTTCTATTTGAACAACACGGTAGTGGCACTCACTAGCTCCCATACTTAAAATGTAGCGCAAAATAGATTCTGGGTGATTGGAATACAATAATAATAAAAGCTTGACTGTAATCTTCTCTTTCGGGTTTAAGGTTGGGGATAGGCGAACCAATAGGAGTTAAGATTACATTAGCTCAAAGTTAATTGTGTTAATCACAATATATCATTGATCAAGACTAAGGGCTTTAGACTATAGATGGAATAGCAGACGCGAGGTAAAGTTATAATCATGATTTTGATTGGTGAGCTCAGTAAATGATATTAATTAACGTCGGAGACATAACCTAAAATTACCAAGATGATATTTAAAACAGTAACTCCAAGATCAAAAAAATCAAATGATTCAACTAATAAGTGAAGAGAGAAGGTTGTGAACTTCTACCGAGTGAAATAATTGTATGAAATATGTACCACGCTATAATGAATTGATATATAAACTGAATTAATATATTAGCCAGTATAGTAGGTTTAGAGAATATGAATGTCTGTTAGGGTAAAGATATAGGATCCAGTGTTCATAAATTTGTTAAATATAAACTATTTTGCAATCCAAAGTCTTTCCACTATCTCAGAGAATATAATTTAAAATCAGTCGCCATGGTGAATACATAACCATTTTTGCTATTGTAATGAAGACTTGGTTAGAGAAATCAAAAACTGTATTTGTGAAATTTGAAAACAATACAGTGAATATACTATTTGCTCATTTTCTTTGAACTAAATGTTAAAAACTCGACCGTCCCTCAATTACTGCTGCCACTCCGACTACTTTTGTATTTCTTTCCCTTCTCCTCATTTTCTTCTGTCAGTAAGAATCCTACTTCGATTCCCTGATACCTACTGTTTACATCAGTCTGTATAATCAGCATATACTACATTATATCCGCTTTAATTTAGGTCTCAAATCTTAGACACTGCATGTCACGACAAAACTCATGGTGTCTCATGTCGAATAACTAACTTTAAATAACCGAGTTGAGGTTCACTAGTTTAGGCGGTTAACTCCAAACAATTCACAATAATGTGGCTATTAACGGTTAACTGACATACACACAAAAACTCAACACGGTTGAACTGCATTGGTTACGGCTTCTCAATAGAATATACCCTGGTACTTTCGAAGGTGTGGGGAGTCAGTTTTCCCTCTATAAAATGGCCTAACATGGACACGAATATACAACCACTTGCAGAGAAGTCCTACTCACTACCTTCTAGCGGCTAGGGTGTTGTTTATGAAATTGAGAGGATAAAAAGCGAATGTTCGGCACTTTAACTGGGTTGGTGAACACGGAAAATTCACCGAAGGGAGTTGGAAATCCCTGATTCCAAACCAATGGTGCACATGGACTCCAGGATCCTAAGGAAACAAATGGCGTACGAACCAATTGTTGATCACCGACTAAAATGAGACTGCACCTCTTTACGACGCTCTACTGCCTTGTGGATTAAACCTTTAGGTTGAAGGCTCGGGGTGTGAACCTCTAAGAAAAGCACCTAGTTTGTTTCGGCGTTCGGGAAGTGTCATAGCTCACACATAAGTCAAGTGACTTGTGTGGCGCATGTGCATTTGATGCTACTTTGTACCAATATTTATATGTTCAAATAAATAAATGAGGAAAGGATTACCTTTAAAAATTAATCACTAGTGAGCACCTACTTATGATCGCTGTAGGAAGGTCTGTAAAGGTTAGTGAATTGTTCAAGTTTGTTTCATAAACTAACCTTAGTATAATAACTATATGCTTATTTTGAATACCTACTATTGAGAAGTTTTACATTAGAATGAAACACTTCTCGAATGCTTCAAGATTTTCACTGGTAGTCTAGCCAAGATCAATTCGTGATTTAAACTATCAAAATAACAATATACGTTCAATTTTTAAAAAAAAACCAACATGAATATTTAAATTCATTTTGTATCATTTGTTTAAATCTTCCCATTGATGTTTAGGACTGCAATTGATCAGTCTCTTATTAGCATATGTGCGTCCTGTGCGAATTATCTCGACCTTGAGTTAAATCACAAGAATTATAAGCAAATATAGATGGTCTTTAAAAGCGAACGATACCAGGTTCGAGTCCCGGAGTGAACAGCAACTCTGGGATACAGGCACATTCAGTTGGCGAGTTCAAAATATGATGAAATGTGTGTCCTGAATTCCATTGCTAGCTATCATCCATCTTTGCTTATAATTAATATTTAACTATCGAAAAATGTGAACAGTCAGTCACAACGTAGAAGTTCATACGTACGTACATCAGTTCGAGTTGCCACACCACAATTCAAATCATAGGAAAAAAAGAGAAATTCACCTTGTTCTAAACGAGACATTGTAAAATCTATTAAATGAACAATGTAACCAAATTTTGGAATATTCCATTCATATCCATCTAAACGAAATTTTACATATGATTTATCATTCTCTTTATCATATAATGTACAACAATATTGACAAGGATTGTCATTATTCAATATTGATGATGATGATGATGTTGATGATGAAGTAGAAGAAGAAGAGTTGGAAGATGATGAATGACTAATTAAAACATTACCCCAATGTAAATCTCTATGTTCAAATTTTAATTCTAATTCAGCAACAGCTAGTGATATACCAATTTGTAATAGAATAGATAAACGTGCACATGGGCAAATTGGCTAGTGAAGGAAAGGGAAATAATAATAATAATAATAATAATAATAATAAATAGGTATTAATACCAAAGTTCAATCTCATAACTTCTATTAGTGGTAAATAAACCGAATTAAGGCATGTTATGTGCATGATCGTGACGGCGCACGCTGATTGGCTAATTCTAAATCAATCAGCTCTGGCAGATTATTGGAGGAAGTATCTAGAAGTTTCTTATGTATATATTATAAATATATGAACGTTCTTCTAACCATTGATTGCTGTTCATCTACTCTTGTTATTTTGAATACAATTTCGTTCCTGTTCAACGTGTTCTGATTTTGGGATCTTGTCGAGTGTCATCGTATAAGAATACTAAGCAATATGAATAGGTGGGTTGTTTATTAGCTAAATAATTATAACAACTTCAAATAAAGTGAACATCAGATACCGGAGTTTTACTTTATCGCTTCAAGATGACAAAAGAATTGTAAATGCATTTAGAAAATGTATAGAAATAAAAAATTTCTATCAAACAACCAAGTCTACATCAAGCTTGAGATGTATGTACATTTATTTAAAGACAAGTTCCAAATAGGAAGAAACGCATGTCCTGGATTCCACAGTCACCAATATTTCATCTATTCTACATAAGAAAGGGTTTTTGTGGATATTTCAGAAATTTCATAGTTGAAATCATGAGTCATTTGAAGCTAGACCACCATGGAAAACCTGGGTTCGAATCTCGCGGGTGCGGGATCGTGAATGCGCGCTGCTGAAGAGTCCCATAATAGGACGAAACGGCCGTCCAGTGCTTCCAGGTTTTCCATGGTGGTCTAGTTCCAATTGATTCGTGATTTTAACTATGAAAATACTGAAATATCTACAAAAACCCCATCTGATGTATAATCATATGCTCACTAGTGACTGACTGTAAGGAATTTTTCCTTGAGTTCTAGTGGGAAGCAGTGACCAGTGAAGTTCAACCAAGTCTGTTGTAGAAATATCAACTCATTGAAGACAAATGGTGAACGGTTGCTCAACTTCGTGGATCAGTTGACCTTAGAAATTAACACCGTTGTATGCCGACTCAGCGGTCTATCGGTTAAGTGCTTCGGCGCGAAGCTGGTAGGTACTGGGTTCGAATCTCGCGAGTGCAGGATCGTGGATGCGCACTGATGAGAAGTCGCATAATTGGGACGAAACGGCCGTCCAGTGCTTTCAGGTTTTCCATGGTGGTCTAGCTTTAATTGACTCATGATTTCAACGATGAAAATATTCTACATAAACTTGTGTTATAATGGTTATACCGAGATAATCGACATAGGATTCACAAATGCCAACTAGGACTGAACAAATGAAAGACAACAATAAAAGAAATATCAACACCCGGGATAATGAAAAAATCATTTTAAAAATTGAATTAACTTACAACATTATTTTCTAGAGTAACACCACAAAATGCTGATTCTAAAGCAACCCATAATTGAGTTTTAGGAAAGATACCTAAAAGAAAAGAGAGAGGTAGGAATTATTAAGCTTTTGTTTAGTATGACAAATAATTGAATGAATTTAATTCTATTACTATTAGGAATCTAAAAGGATGATGCACGGTCACGTTAATTGTATTATTAGTAAGCAAAGATGGATAGTGGCTAGCAGTAGAATCCAGTACTCGCGTTTCGTCCTATTTAGGATTCGTCAGCAGGATTTACCTGAATCTCAGACTTGTTGATTTTCACTCTGGGATTCGAACCCAGTACCCTTCGCTTCGAACGCCATTGCGTTATCCACTCAGCAACTGAGTCCTGATAGCCACTTGCTTGTGCAATGGGGTGAAGTTTAAATTCACTTGGTATTGTTTGTTTGAGTCTTCCCTGACGAGTACCAAATAGGACGAAACGTGCGTCAAACTGGATCCCACTGCTAGCCATTATCTGTCTTTGCTTATAATGCTTTTGAAATAAGGCTATATCGAGGCAATAGACACAGTATGCACATATGCCATTTAGAGACCGACCAGTTGCAGTTTATTTATTTATTTATTTAAACACATATATATTGGTACAAAAGAGCACCAGGTACATATGCGCCACACAAAATAATGAAAGTAGGAAGAGAAAGGATGAAAAGATAACGCGGACTAAAATGTACAACCAGAAGACTCTTTCAGTTAAGAAAGTTAGAACCACTCTTTATGTAGAAAGTAAAAGAAGGTTGCAGCAGGATCGCCACTGGCTTCTATTCTCAGCCATATCTGATAACGTCTCTAGCCACTGTGTTGCACCATCTCTCGGACCCCAACCAAGGAGTCGTGAAGGACCAACAGAAGCTAGCCCTTTGCAGCTTTCTTTCATACCACGACACCATGTCATACACTGACCACCTATCCGCTTTTTCCAACCAGTCCCAGGGTCGGCAAATAATGCACGACGTGGAAGTCTCTGGGACGACATTCGTAAAACATGTCCAAGCCACCGAAGTCGGTGTTTCAAGATGGTGACACCAATTGAATTATCGTCTCTGTGCCCGAACACACGATGCCGAACCTCTGCATTACTAACATGGTGTTGCCACTGGATGTCAGCAATCCTTCGGAGACAACGATGATCGAACACAGAGAGACGTCTAACATCCTCAACTCGGAGAGACCAGGTTTCACAAGCATAGAGTAAAACTGCTCTCACCGACGCGTTGTAAATCCGACTTTTTACAGCCAGACTAACATCACGAAGGCGCCAAAGATGGCCCAGATTGGCATAAGCCGATCTGGCTTTCCTTATACGTGCATCAATCTCATCTCAGTTGCAGTCCTAAAACATAAATGGGAAGATTCAAACAAACAATACTAATAGGTTAATGTTTCCATAAGATGTAATATCTAATCATTTGCCAAATATTGTCGTTATTAACAAAATCACGTAGTCAATCATAATCAACATAGAGCTTGGCATTATGTATATACATCAGCTCAATTTAACATATCATGTCAGTGTGGTCAGATGAAATTAATCAAGTGAATAACAAAATAATTCCAGCATAATCACTGTTGACTTCTATTCTGAGCCATATCTGATAACGTCTCAGAGCACTATATAGCACTATCTTTAGGTCTCCAACCCGAGAGCTCGCAATCTTAGACATCTCTCATTGATATCCCTGGACTATGTTGCTAACTGACCACCTGTTCGCTTTTTTATAACCAGTCCCAGCATGAGTAAATAATGCACAACGTGGAATCTACTGAGAAGAACAAGCCACCGAAGTCGGTTTTTCAAGATGTTAACACTAATTTGATCAACATCACTATGCCCAACTACAGACTGCCGAACTTCTGCGTTACTCACATGGTATTACAACTGAATGTCAGAGAACCTTCGGTGATAACAATGATCGAAGACAGAGTTATCTAACACCATCAACTCAAAGAGACAAGGTTTCATGAGCATAGAGTAAAACTGTTCTTAATGAAGAGTTGTAGATCAGATTTTTAACAACCAGGCTGACATCATGAAGGCACTCAAGGCGGCTCAGATTGGAGTAAGTTATTTTACCTTTCAAAAGAATGATTATATATATATATATATATATATAGCTTACTTGGATTATCGTTTTCTGATTTTTTCTCTTTGTCATATTTATCCCATGCTTTTTTCAAATATGCAGGAAATGAACCTTGGATAAGATGAACTCTGAAACAAATATATATATATATATATATATATATATATATATATATAGAGAGAGAGAGAGAGAGAGAGAGAAAATAAACATCACTAAGGAGTTAGCACTAGGTTGATGGAGTATTCGTTACCTCAAAACTGTAGGTACGTTTTGCTGACTAATCCTAACCAACACAAAAAATAGAACCAACAAAGGTTTCCTGTCAACTGTATTCAGTCACCTACTTTATATGTTTGTCCTAAGAACTGTATGTTTTCGATTCTTGGTGAAGTTGTAGGTGGTGGATAATACTACTAAGAGTTATCTTACATTGAGTTATGGTTTACATAATAAATGTTAATTGAGTATAATTAATCATCTATTTAGTGATACTAATGAATATCATCAAGAGATAGGTATTGTTGTATTTCACTATTGAACCATGGAAGAAGCCGACAGAATATTGTGTAAATTGGCCACTTAGTAATGATGGAATAAATTGATTAATTTAATCTAGACTATAATTTGGTTGGAATGGTGATGAGGAGGAGATAGTAAAAAATATTTGAGTCCCAATACATAGCATAATCTGTATAGAGAAAAGAATGTAAACATACTTTTTCAATTCTACAAATCCACATGTATTATTTTTAAGACCCATACCAAGAGCAGTTAGTTCTCTGTAAAGAAATAGTTAATGAATGTGTAGTCAGTGGGAATTAAAATTTTAAAGGTATGAAATTGTGCTTCGACGCATCATGTAATACGAGGCCAACCCGTGGACGGGGTTGAGCAAGCCCCCAAATGCCCTAGTATGGCCGAGAGTGGGGAGAGTCCGCTCTCCCTCTCCAAATGCTCTCACATTACCACGTGTAAATAGCATCTGTCAGGGAATTCCTACTCACTGCCTTCTCGTGGCATTACTGTTGTTTACGAAATTGAGAGGACGAAAAGCGAACGCCTGGCGCTTTAACCGGGTTGGTGGACACAGAAATCCACCTAGGGGAGTTGGAAAACCACAATTCCAAACCAATGGTGCACATGGGTTCCAGTATCCTGAGGGAACAAATGGCTTATGAATTAATCGTTGGTCACCAGCTACCATAGGACTGTATCTTCTCACGATGCTCCACTACCTTGTGGGTTAGACCTTTAGGTCGAAGGCTCCGGGTATGACCCCCTAAGAAAACCACCTGCTTCAGTTTGGGCACCCGGGTAGTATCCTGACCCTCACACAAATCAAATGAGATTTGTGTGGCGCATATGTATTTGATGCTTCCTTGTACCAATATTTATGTGTTTAATTAAATAAATAAAGTCGATGCATCATTCTCCATCCCTTACCATTCAGTCAATCAATCATATATATAACATATAACAGGGAACTTATATTTTAATTAATAAATAGTGAGTTTTTACAGTACATCTGCTTATTTCGAAAAGATAAGTTGAGAAACTGGTTTATGAGCGTTGGATTGTTCATGAGAGTAGTTCAGGGTTCTGTTGTTTGATGGAAGAACAAACAAGCACAATTCATCCCTTATTAGTTTCTAGAGCTATAAGCCTTCATTTTAATCGACTTCGTATGTGCAACTCATAGAAAGGGAATCGTACAGGATGTCTCAATTATGTATTACCAGATGTAGTTTTAAAACATATGCAAGGAATATCGTCAAGCTTACAACGATGAACCGACGCAGGATTGTGTAGTCAGTAAACTCAAGAGTTATTTCTTCTATTAAATGATCTGAGAAACCTTAATGGTAGTTTTTAAGAAATCGAAGATAGTTAAGACACCTACAAGTGTAACTAGAAATTAAATACTATTTTGCCAGTTTTAGTGTCACAAAGTGCATCAACAAAATTTGGCAATTGCCTTTGGATTTATAATCAAGAAAACTGCTGACCAATTAGATATCCGGCTAAATGATAAGTGAATGCTACTGTTTAAGATACAACTTCTTTTTCTGTGAAACGAGACATAGGCCAATGTGGCTTGAATTTCTAATGGACTTGGGTATAGGAAATTTGTATATCAAAATCGGAACCGGACTTCGGACAAAATACCAACAACACAGGTGATGAAGAATGAAAATAATGCAGATATCCTCGGTAGAATTGAGATCAATACAAGATTTGATTACTGATATTCGATTCTCGATTGAACGGTTGAATTATTAGATGATTTGGTATATCCCAAGTTGTGGCAAATCCATTCGTTGATCTTGATAGCCAACGATAAACTTTTCTTTCTATATTTATTTATTTAAACACATAAATATTGGTACAAGGAAGCACCAGATACATATGCGCCTCACAAATCTCATTTGATTTGTGTGAGGGCTGTTTTAGTGCACGGGTGTCCAAACTGAAACAGGTGGTTTTCTTAAGGAGCCACAACCCCAAGCCTTTGACCTAAAGGTCTGATCCACAAGGCAGTGGAGCATCGTAAGGAGATGCAGTCCCATGGTAGCCAGTGACCAACGATTGATTCATACGCCATTTGTTGCCTGAAGATACTGAAACCCATGTGAAAACCATTGGTTTGGAATCAGGATTTTCCAACTCCCCTAGGTGGACCCTCCGTGTCCACCAACCCGGTTAAAGCGCCGGACATTCGCTTTTCTTCCTCTCAATTTCGTAAACGACAGTAATGCCACGAGAAGGCAGTGAGTAGGACTTCCTGACAGAGGCTATATATTCGCTGGCCATGTGAGAGTATTTCGAGAGGGAGAGCGGACGCTCCCCACTCTCGGCCGTACCAGGGCATTTGGGGGCTTTTGTCGTTGATATAAACTGGAATATTATACACACTTCAAAATATTTAACTTAACGTATTATTCAACCATTAAAAGGAGCAACATTTAATTACTCACTTGGAAACAATAACCTCTGAAAGTACTTCACTAAAAGATTTTTGTGATTCTCCATTGAATTTAATATTACCTTCAATTGGAATTAATTTAATGACAACATATTCAGTTGGATTGGATTCATCTGGACAACGAAACACTTCACCAAAGCATCCTTCACCAATTTTACTCAGATTTTTCCTACGACTAAAAGAAATGTAAGTAAGCATGTGTTGTGTTGAATGTGGTTTAAAATAAAGCGGAAAAGTAAGTTAATACTCAACAGTCCGAACAGTCAGTTAACTTGAATTATTTAATATAATATAAACATGTTCACTTGATACAGACCATAGAGTAGAAACTTCAAATCAGTCAGTCATATAGAACATTAGGGATGAATTCCAAAAATCCCACTTGGCTTTTGTCAAGTTGTGGCATAGATGAGATATCCGTCTATAAACTAAGAAACGAGTTTATTATGTAGCGATTCGATCCCTTCCTACTTTATAGGTATGAAAGGAGTGCTTTAAAAATAAAAAAAATATTCGTAAATTTCTAATAGTACTTGATTACAGGTGTCTTCGAACCACTAGTCGTATATTTTGAGATTAAGTTAACAATTCCGAGCTTAAGCTCAGAATACTAGAGTAAGTATGGCAAATCGATTGACGAGGTAGTGGCTCATCATCGATTGAGACGGTTAGCACATGCATTACGTATGCTAATTCCCCGACTAGCTCGATGCGCAATGATGGCTCGTGTAGGGGTGGGTTCAAAGAAAACTAGGGGTAGCCAAACCAAGATATGGTATTAGTCCATTAAGCCAGTGATTGTTGGTCTGAAACGTGTAGGTAAATGCAGAATACCTGGTTGGTGTCCTTGCGATTACACTCCCCAGTAGTTGGAAACTGTGACACATCTCGGAATCGGTCATAGTGACTCAGATGCTTTCCCTCTCCGAATTCCCGTAGATTTTCAATTTCAAGATTACTTTATATTTTTTATTCTGAGAATCTAGTCTTCCTCCTAAAATCCTATTCTCCATGGTTAGTGTTTTCTAATACTACTGATACTACTACTGATAGTATTGCCACTTCTAGGACACGCTGTATAGCAATTTGAGTCGATACATTTATATACCTGATAATAAGCTACTTATGATTGACTGAACAATTGCAAATATTATTGATTCACAAAGTTGAAGGATACCGAATATTCCAACAAGGAGAGTCCACTATCCCTCTCTAAATGCTCTCGTATGGCTTCGCACAAATAGCCACTGTCAGGGAAGTCCTACATAATGCCTCTCCGTGACGGGAGTGCTGCCTACGAAATTGAGAACAAAATGCGAATTTCCGGCGTTTACAGCGGGTTCTTGGGTGGGAGAATTCCACCTAGAGGAGTTAAAATACTTTGATTTCAAAACAATGATCCATATGGACTCCAAGATCCTGAGAGTACAAATGACGTATGAAGCTATTTTTTCTTACCGGTTCCAATGGGATGGGATCTCCTAATGTCACTTCACTGCTTTGACGATTAGACTTCTAAGTCAAAGGGTCGGTGAGTGGCCCTTTAAAAAAACTACCTGCTTCCGCTGGGAGACTTGGAGAATACCTCAGCCCACACATAAATTTAATAATAACTATTTAAATAAATAAAATATAACACAGGTCAACCATCTTCTTGCATTGATCAAACACTAATATTAATCCCTTGGATGTGTTGGGATGATCCATAAAATTCCTCGCAATAGACACGACAAGCGCAGGAAACATTAAGAAGCATTTTATCCAATCAGCGTTGACTAGGGGTTTTGCTGGAAACATCGTGAAAATGGAAAGTCATATGTAGAGTTTCTGATTGGCTAATTAATTTACTGCTACTATGTTTAGTAGTATTTTAGAATTTTCAGGAAAACTTAAGGACTTCTAAAATACTATAAAAACCCCATATTTTCTGTACCTTTGAAGTAAAGTGATTTTCGCATATTTTGCGCCTTTTCTCTCGTGTTCAAGTCGCTTTGTAGATTTAGCTTGGGGGTTACGAGACTAGATTAGGATCCGAGTATAGCGTTTAAACAGCAAGACCTATCAGGATGTCTATAGACAGATAACTTTTAAGATTTATAGAAGAACAATGAATAAATGTATTTATGTCCTATGCATGAAGTCATATTACTTACAGATTTTTTGATGATATGCAATAATTATTTCGTTGATTCTAACTAGGAAGTACGCACCTATGAATGTGACACAAATCACAAACTAGTAAGGTCACTGTCTGATAATCTTAGACTTCAATTAATCATAGATATTCCAAATCACTTGAAAACTTCGCTATAAGTAAAACGATAGAAACTGTGTAAGTAGTTTTGGGGTTGAAATTGACTGATAATATACGCAAGTTGTGTATACATACAAGTTACTGAATTGATTAAAGTATTTTTCATAGTTGAAATCGTGAGTCAATTGAAACTAAACCACCAGGGAAGACTCGGAAGCACTGGACGGCCATTTCGTCCTATTGTGGGACTTTTCAGCAGTGCGCATCCACGACTTCGCCTTGCGAGATTCGAACCCAGGACCTACCGGTCTCGCGCCAGAGCACTTAACCGATAGACCACTGAGCCGGCATCCGATGGTGTTTATGTTTAACCCAAACCAATTCACGAAGTTAAGCAACCGTTCACCAATTGTCTTCAGTGAGTTCTTATCTAGCAACAGACCTGGTTTGAACTCCACTGGTCACTGCTTCTCACTAGAACTCCTGGATTTACCTCTCGAAGTCAGTCACTAGGGTGCATATGATTATTATTATCAGGAGGGGGTTTTGTGGAGATTTAGTATTTTCTTAGTTCAAAGTGTGAGTCAATTGAAGCTAGACCACCAGGGAAAAGCTGGAAGCACTGAACGATCAAACTATCCAGCTCAAAGAACAAAACATCAAAATGTAAAATCTACGAGTGAAGGCAACAAAAATGAGTGACGGAAAGACTTACCTTGGAATAAATAATTGTCCAAATGTTTTGTAATCGGATTGTTCACAAATTTTAAACAATGTCCCTTTAATATCTCCAGCTTCATATAATGTCTAATAAATGAAAACAAAAATGAATGATTATTGAAAAAAATGATTTACATTAGATAATTATTACCATTACTGTTTTTGACTAACCAGATAGTAAGCAAAGATGGATAGTGTTTAGCAGTAGAATCCAGTTTGACGCGTGTTTCGTCCTATTCGGGACTCGTCAGCTCGATGTACTTGCATCTCAGAGTTGATGTTCACGCTGGGACTCGAACCCAGTACCTTTCGCTTCAAACGCCATCCCGTTATCCACTCAGCTACTGAGTCCTGATAGTCACTTGCTTGTGCAATGGGGTTATATCGAGGCAATACGCACAGTATAACAAGATAGTGTGTGTTAAGTTTGGACTATATAGTTTAGTAAAGATAACTTTAATTTGTACATAGTACTCGTCTAGAGCTGCGCTTACTTGGAGGTAACATTGAAAACCAAGGAGTACAAGACATTTGAACGGATTAGATTCAATTCTTGGAGGAATAACATGAATAGACACGATTTAAGAGTTTCAAACTAAAATGAGACGCCTTTTTAGTACTCCTCGGTTTCCAGTAATACTCCGACTGAAACCAATCGATGACGAATAGCACCAAAAATAACTAGACTCATTGTAAAATTTTACTACTTCTTAAGTTACCATTCTTCAATGGCATTATTAAGTTGGACAACACTTATTTTTAATTTTATCATCAATTTACTATCATCACTATTAATACAGAACTCAACCGTAACTGCTACCTTGACGTTATGGTCGGGTTTGCATATCATGACGACCGAACGATGATATAATGTCTGGACTATCTGTTTCTTAAGGTCGTACTATGTTAGACAGGTTGGTTTGAGAGTTATAAGAACTAACGTAGGAGATTTAGGCTCGAGGGCGGAGTAGTACTATCGATTGTACAGGAGTGTGACGCCAAGAAGGCGTTTCCCACAGCAAATATATAGATGCTACCTAACCACAACGGAAGTAGCGGTTAAAAAAGATCAGTCATGAAATTAGCACACATCACCTTGCCCTATATATTTCTGTGACTGGCGATAAAGCCTTAAAAATACTGAGCAAATACATATAAAACTAATTACGAAAAAGCCGTGTGTAACTGATCTCAAGCATTTTTTCTTTGGGCTATGTGGTTACACTCTCAGGTTGTCATACCACCCTTAACACAATTTCCTTTACAGACACCTCAAAAAGAAATTCCTTCCACGATATAAGTAGATGGGAAGTAACAAGCATTCTTATGCCACTGGCAATACTCAAGATCATGATCATAATCGAACCTTACTTTTAGCACCTATTTTTCATCTATGATACTTGATAACAATAAAAAGGTAGTTTTTACCATTTATCTGGTTTTCGGATATTTTGATTGAATGATTAAGTGACATGTAAAATATGATAGAGCAAACAATAATACAACAGGATATACCTCAACATTATAGTGAAACTGAAGCACAGTACTGTTGGGGGTGCTAGATCTCTAGAACTCAGTAAACATCTTGTTTTTGTAATTTTATTTCAGAAATTTGAATTTCTCGTTCTCGCACCAAATGCGCCCATTCTTACTTTCAGATTGTATTTCTCACTTGGAAGGACCCTAAATTTTAATGGTTCGTTGTCTCTTTTAATATGCCTTTAATGACGTTTCGGAGGGACATTTTTATGCTGTATATATATACGCTAGAGTTGTGTTTGTTGTCTTTCTTGATTCTGGCTGCTTTCGAACCTGGACTTCTCCCTAAAGTTAACGGGGCTAGAACACATCGAAATAGTTAGTTTATTTTGTCATTGTGTCGCTGAGTCTTTGTTCTGTTAGCCGATTTAGGTGAACTCGTAATCTCTTCAAACATAGCAAGTACCCATTACACTGCTCTGCAAACACCACCAAAGTGTAATCTGCAACTAATATAGAGGATTGAGTGAGGAAATACACCCAAATGCCAGAGTGGGGTCAGTGACTGAAAGCGTTCGCTCCTTCTCAAAATGGTTTTATATAGTCATGCGTTTAAAGCTTTAGATAGCGAACTCCTACCCACTATTTATACGAAGTGGTGTAGTTTACGAAGATAAGTTGAATAAAAGCGAATATCCGGGGCTTATACTGACTTCACGAATATAGAGAAACCTTATAGAAGATTTGGAAAGTCCTCATTTCAAACCAATAGTGCAGATGAGCTCTACAACTTGGACGGATCGAATGGTATATGAACCTATTTAGGTCATTGACTACTAATAAACTGGATCTCCTAAAGTTGCTAAGATGTCCTGTGAATTAGACATGTAGATCGAAGGTCAAAGTACAAATATAATAGCTAATAATTGTGGAGAAAATAATCGAGAGAATAAATATATCATTACATACAATAAAACTTTAACAGCAGTTAAATTACCATATATGAACGATTTAATATCATATTTTCACAACGAAAACGTCTTGTAAGTCGTTTTGTGTAGGATCCAGATTTTTTACCAGCTTCCACTTTCTTCATTGTAGAAAATGATGATTGGAATGGAATTTGATCATGTTCAATTTGTTGATTGGTAGATGTAGTAGACAAATTAAAACATTGTAATACATGAGAAGAAGGCATTTGATCTACGCCATGAGTAATCACCTTTAATAAGAATCCAACATTAAAGAAAAGAAAATTTTGTCAGGATTGACGGGAATTTATGTATTGTAATTCGAAATGAATTAAATTACCTGAAAAGAATTTCGATAGATATACAACTTACAAACAATGTCCGTTGATCGGATACAGTCAGTTAGTCAGCTACAACGTAGGACCAGGCATAAATATGCATCGGTCCAAGTTGTCATACCTCATTAGCACAACAAGATCAACACAGAATTCATAGAAGTAGTTAATTTAGTGGTAGTAATATATAAAAGAAAGGTTGAATATAAGGATATAATACAGGAAGACAGAAACATACTCAACATCTAAATGAATTATTTCTAAACGAAGTGCAGTTGGTCTGAATACTTAACCCTGATGCTTCGGTTTGGGCACCCGGGTAGTATCACAGCCCACACACACAAATAGTGTGGCGCATATGTACCTGTCAAAGAAGGGGAATAAATTCTAGTTACTTATTTAATAATACAGTTACAATACATAAATTTTATACTTGACTCCTTCGTTGAGAGTTGACGCTTTTCTGTTTTGTTAATTACACATAAACGAGTATATGCCAGTTTGATCTCCTTACTAAAACTCTCTTTCTGTACCATCAAAATAATATTATATTAAGCAATTCTTAGGGGATTATCGTCGGTTATTTGTACTATGGAAAGACTCTTATTTACCACGACTTATATATATCAGAGTGGGGTCACGCATTGGAGAAGCAAGGAAAGGATTCCTACAACTGAAGAACATATGGAATTCAAAACAACTGTCAGACATCCAAGCCATAATTTCCAGTGCGAACGTCAAGACAGTTCTACTGTGAGAAGTTGAAACTTGGAGAACTACTTTAATCATCAAAAAACTACAGGTATTTATGAACAGTAGTGTGTGTAAGATTTTCATATCCATTACTCAAACGCTATCAGCAAAGACCCACTTTGGCAGAGAATAAACCAGATTCTAACTGGAGAGGGAATTGGGAACAGACATTGGAAATGGATAGGACATACAGTGAGAAAATCGTCCAGCTGGTTCACTATGTAAGCCATAACTTTGGGTCCTCAAGGCAAAAAGAAGAAGAGGACCAAAGAACACATTGCGCCGAGAATCGAAGGCAGACATCAAAAGAACGAATATCACTTGACAACTAAAAAGGATAACCCAGGACGGCCCATGCTCCATCAAGGTTAACAGGCGAAGTCAAGTAAATAGGTAGTGTATGTCAGCATGAGGACTGTGTAGATCGTTGAATTTTATTGAGATCACAGCCTTCTCGTGGCTGGGGTTTTGTTTACGAAACCGAGAGAACAAAAAGCGAATGTCCGGCACTTTAACCGGGTTCGTAAACACAGAGGGTCGACCTAGAGGAGTTGGAAAACCCTCATTCCAAACCAATGGTGCACATGGACTCCAGGATACTGAGGGCACAAATGGCGTATGAACCAATTGTTGGTCACCGGCTACCATGGGACTGTATCTCCTCACGATGCTCAACTGCCTTGTGGATCAGACCTTTAGGTCGAAGGCTCCGAGTGTAGCCCCTTAAGAAAATAACCTGCTTCGGTCTGGGCACCCGGGCAGTATCATAACCCTCACACAAATAAAATGACAATTTTTTGTGTGGCACATATATATCTGGTGCCACTTTGTACCAATATTTGTGTGTTTAAATAAATAACTAAATAGATTGAGATCACGAGGAACCGAAACCTAGTTTAAACAACCACTGAAAACCTGGAAGCACTAGACAGCTCGTTCTCCAAGAATGGAATTTGCCAGCAGTGGAAATCCATGACCCTAACACACGCGATCAAACCTAGAACCTCGTAAGTGAACGCTTAACTTCTAGACAACTGGGCTGATTAAACCTCACTGGTTACAACTTTTGACCATATCTCCGGAAATATCGTCACTAATACGCGCATTATAAATATCACTACCGATATATATAATAATTATCATTATTATTAAACCAAGTCATTAGTTTTTACATAGTTAAGATCATGAGTCAATTGAAGCTAGACCACCTTGAAAAACCTGAAAGCACTGGAGGGTCGTTTCGTCCTATTATGTAACTCCTCAGCAGTGCGCAGCCACGATCCCGCCTCGCAGGATTCGAACCCAGTACCTACCAGTCTCGCGCCAGAGCACTTAACCTCTAGACCACTGAGCCGATATCCAACGGTATTAATGTCTAACCTCAACCAATCCATCATTAGTTTTTTACCGTTGTCACTAGAATATATATTACAAGTAAACAATACACCTTTTATTGACTTGATTTTACATAATATTATGTAATAAGTAAAAATTTAATAAGAATAAGTTTGACAGTTGAAATTATGTCACTTACTAATTTATTCTTATGATGTGTAGACATAGAATGATCGGATGATGTTAATGTTTGTTGACCATTTACTTGTGATGAAATATTTCCCATTTTAAAATTGACAGTAGATTTTCGATTAGGGAATACTGGATGAATAGGTGTAACCTGAAACATTTTTTAAAAACCAATTATTATTAACAATACCATATAGTAATAATAATAATACGGATGTAACGACCAACTTTTATTCACTTTGCTGCCCCAAATGCCCCGGTACGGCCAACAGTGGCGAGAGTCCGCTCTCTCTCTCTCACGAAATACTCTCACATGGCCACGCGAATATAGCCTCTGCCCGGAAAGTCTTACTCACTGCCTTTTCGTAGCAGAATTGTTGTTTACGAAATTGAGGGGACGAAAAGCGAATGTCCGACGCTTCAACCGGGCCGGTGAACACGGACATCGGCTCCAGTATCCTGAGGGAACAAAGGGTGTATGGATCACTCGTTAGTGACCGGCTACCATAAGACTGTATCTCCGTACGCTGCTCCACTACCTTGTAGATTCGACTTTTAGGTCAAAGACTCGGGGAGTGGTCCCCTAAGAAAACCACCTGATTCGGTTCGACTGTATGGGCAGCATCCCACCCGCCACACAAACCAATGACAACTACTATTGGCCTTACTGTTATTATGTAGCGCATATGTATTTGATGCTTCCTTGTACCGATGTTTGTGTTTAAATAATAAAATAAACTTCTGTATGTTTCATGAAAACTTGGCATTTAAAAACTCTCTCACTCTCACTCACTTTATATCAAATAACAAGTGAAGATATATCATGCAGTGACCAACCAGAGATTGGTGTTTTTAGGTTTAAGTAACACTTTATGCATGAAGACTACTAAAAGTAATTAACTGTCCAAATAATAAAAAAAGGAATAGTTTTTGAGTATGAAACTGAAAGGTTTGAAAATGTAATGCTTTAGCTACAAATATTTCACTGAATTCAAGTTATACATCCAAAGTCTTTTTGAAAAAACCAAAATGATAGTTTTGAGTACACACTCTGTACAAACGTAAATTTAGGCATCAGATTTGAATCAGCACAGCTTCTTTTAGTCTTAATGGTAATATGACTTAAGAATTATGTAACAGTGAGAATTATTAGTAGGATGTCATGTATTATTTCACAGAAGTTTGAATCTATTCGATTGAAATCACATCGTGAAGCGAAACCAATGGTAAACTGTTTCGTTGAGTTTTATGTTTGGATAAACTTAAAAGCGGTTATAGCTGAGGTAAGTTGTCCATATTTCTTTTTTAGGTGCCTGGGAAGGGAATCAAATAAAGAGTGATTATATTAACTTCGAAGTGTGACCTTAATGTCTAAGAGGCAACCGCTCGAGGAAGGAAAAACGAATCTTTTTGAGTGACTTTAGATGTATCGGCTCAGTACCTTTAGGGCCTTACGGTTAGCTACAAAAGTTTGTGATACAAAGTGAGGTGTGTTTTCTGTAGAAAAATTTTCTAATCTCTTCCTCTTTTATTCTAAGAAAGCAATATCCCCGCAGATGCTGGCTGTCTGATGGAAACCCCATCCTTGATTCTACAGTGCAATCAGTAGTAAGATTCTGACCTTAGACCTTTTTTTCTATTCTTGGTCGTACTTTTCTCAAACTGACCTGCCTAGCATAATAGAACCTTAAGTAATGAATTTTCCAGCTCGACAGTCATCACGATAGGCAAACTCAATCATCGCTTCGAAGCAGTAGTTGTGGTTAAGGCATATTATTGATCATAGACGTCGAAAATTTTATAATTTTTTTTTATGTGCACCTAACAACAGCCCGCAAAACTCATTCACTTGCAATTGGGAACAAAGGTAAGATCAAGAAAACAAGAACAATTGAAACCTAAGGAGCAGATTCAACGTATACAGAACAGAAATTAAGTAGATGACCAGGAATTTCGGTCTGAATAGATATTAGATTTATGTGCCTATAAAATAGGTAGATCTTTTAAAAGTTATAAATTAGGATTCAACAATTTAAAAGGCAAGGACATTTTGATTTCATACTTTATGTTACAACTGTTCCAAATCACTCCAGAACTCATCGGTATTATACTGTGTAAACTGACCAGCATGTAACAAATGATGTTAGAAACTAATAAGGATTAAAAATTGACTGAAATAAACACAATTATACAGGGATTTGGATTATGATCCATGTGGACAAAAATCAACTCACCTGAAGAGTATTCACTAAAACATCACCTGACACAATTTTAGGTGCTGGTAAATCATGAGTATTTTTAAGCGACTTCAAGGTGGAAAGGGAGTTTGATGGTCCAGGAGTACTACAAAATGCAGCAGATGAACTATTGAAAATATCATAAGATTTGGTTTTTACAACCAAATTCGGATGGTATTCAGGTGGAGTAGTACGTTCTTCGTTACCTGTAAATAATTGTTAAATGATAAAATCCAGCTTACGATTCGCTATTTGATGGTGAAAACAAGATGTATGGTTACTAATATCCGATTCCACAACTAATTCATGCTTTTCATACGAAGAAAAGTCTGGAATAAGTTTACCGACGCTATGAATCACACGGTTTTGTTTATCCTTCGGTTTCTCTCTTTAAGAAAATATAATAATAAGTCTTTCCATGAAAGTTATTACAACTTTACTCCAAGTGATTCAGTGGATGAGTCAGCGAATAAGTCACTAGATATATTGGAAATATCAACTTTACGAGAGAAACTCTGAAAAAGGTCTTCGCAAGAAGACATAAAAGATTGAGTATTTCGTAAACGTAAAAGCAAAGACAGGACCTGAAAAATAAAGATGGTATTAAAAAGCTTATATCAATAAGTAGCTATACCTACATGATAAATTGTATATTATCTAGTTGCACAGTTATAGCTTACATTGATACTATTGTTGCTACAGAATACGTTCGTAAGCCACACTGACACAAAATATAAAAAAGGTTATGTTCATAGTGAGGCAATCTGATGGTTTAGAATAAGCTGGGAGTGATATATTATGCCGTTAGTTGTGAAATATTGTCACCAGTTTATTATTTATTTTTTAACACATAAACATTGGTACAGGGGGGCACCAGATATATACGCGCCACACAAAACAATGAGAATGAGAAGAGAAAAAAGACGGTAAGGTGCATATAAGAAAAAAGAAAAAAAGAACAACAACCGCAGATTAGTGTTAGTGTAATAATAAGAATAGGGGGGAACAGAAATTTACAACCAGAAGAACTCTTTCAGTTAAGGAAGTTAGAACCACTCTTTATAAAAGTAAAAGGTTACAGAAGGAGCCATATCTGATAACGTCTCTAGCCACTGTGTTGCACCATCCCTCGGATCCTAGCCAGGGAGTCGTGAAGGTCCAACAGAAGCTAGCCCTTTGCAGCTTTCTTTCATACCACGACACCATGTCATACACTGACCACCTATCCGCTTTTTCCAACCAGTCCCAGCGTCAGCGAATAACGCACGATGAGGAATTCTCTGGGACGTCATTCGTAGAATATGTCCAAGCCACCGAAGTCGATGTTCCAAGATGGTGACACCAATTGGATTATCTTCTCTGCGCCCGAACACACGATGCTGAACCTCTGCATCACTAACATGGTTTTACCACTGGGTGTCAGCAATCTTTCGTAGACAACGATGATCAAACACAGAGAGTTGTCCAACATCCTCAAATCGGGGGAGGGGGGCAGGTTTCATAAGCATAAAGAAATACTGCTCTCACAGACGCGTTGTAGATTCGACTTTTTACAGACAAGCTAACATCACGAATGCGCAAAAGATGAACTAGATTGGCATAAGTCGCTTTGGCCTTCACTTTACGTGAATTGATTTCATCATCTGCGCCACCACCAGCACTTATGTAACTACCCAGATACACGAACTTATCGACTCCTATCTGCTCACCACCCGAGGTGAGTGCAAGATCAGGGTCTTCTCAGTCTTGAAAAAATACTTTGCACTTGGAAGGTGCAAAGCACATATTATACCTACAGACACTAGTTGTCAACTGATTAAGTGCGCATTGCATGCCTTGAGAATCATCGCACAGTAAGACAATATCATCCGCACACTCAAAGTCTTTCTCCAGGCAGCGGGTCCACACTGCCATCAGAGCTGTTTACAGAATGTCATCGATGACAACGTTGAAGAGGAATGGTGAGATTGGGCAACCCTGTCTAACCCCACTGCTCGAATGAAACAAGGGAGAAAGGTGGTTGTATGCTCTCACTCTGTCTGAGGTGTTTGTATACAGAGCCTTTTAGATGTTAATAAACTTCTCAGATATACCCTTCTTCAATAGACAATCTCAGAGAACAGTCCTGTCCAACGAATCGAAGGCAGTCATGATATCAAGAAACACTACGATTGTTGGCCTGCGATAAGGCTGACGGTGTTCTAACATTTGGCGGAGGGTGAAGATGTGATCAATGCATCCTCGACCAGAACGAAAACCAGCCTGCTCCTCGCGAGTCAATCGTTCTCGGATTTTAAACAACCTACGGAGAATGATAGAAGCCAATAGTTTGGACGCAATCGGAAGTAGACTTATCTCCCGATAGTTGTTACAGGAACGACGTGAACCATTTTTAAGGATAGGGACGACTGTTGACTCATTCCATGATGTTGGAACACTTTCTTGCTCCCAAACCTTTGCAAACAACACAGTCAGTTCCTTAGCCAGCAAGTCACCACCATCTTTAAAAAGAGCCGGAGGTAAGTCATCTGGGCCCGGTGATTTGTAGCGCTTCAAGAGTTGGAGTCCCTTGCGGACTTCCGCCTCGTTTGGTGGATCAGTCGTCACCGGCCACGGAGAACAGGACAATCTGATCGATGTTGCCGGAGCAGCAGACCAGTTGAACTACCCTTCAAAGAATCCTGCGCATCGTCCAAGACGTCAATGGATGTTAGTGATTGACATCTCGTCACCCTCGTAGATTGTTTCACTCACACCAGACTTCTTGCTGCCAGTGGCTCGGATGACTTGGAAGAGCTCCCGGTAGTTACCAGATGCAGCTGCTGCTTCCATCTCATTCGCACGCTTCCACCACCAGGCTTCTCGATCCTGACGAAAGCTTTGCCCAGTTTCATTGCGTAACAGCCTTCGTTTGTGGTCAAAATCACGGTCACCCGGAGTAGGCCGGCGGGCTTCCATCAGTTGTAAGGAGCCTGAAGAAACCTAGTGCTTACAAGCGGGACGTTTTGCTAAGCTGCAAGCGGCTTTACTCGTCATTTTCATGGCCTCAAGCAGTTGCAACCAATACTTATCTATACTTTTCGGCGGGATGGTAGCTAGCCTAGAAGCTAGCTCGGTTCGATACTTACTTGCAGCAGAAGTTGCAACCAATTTGCTGATATTAATCCGTTGATGACTATCAATTCGTTGGCCACTGAAAAGTAAGGCAAGCTTTGCACAGACCAGGGCATGGTCAGAGTCCAGACAGGTACTCCAAAAGGAGCGGTAGTCTTGTACACAACCACGCCAGCGGTAGCTAATGTGATCAATCTGAGTCCAGGTTTGAGGTGCAGAAGGAGGACACCACGTGGCACATCGGCAACGACTGCGCCGAAAGTTAGTGCTGTGTGAGAGCATTTCGAGAGGGAGGGTGGCCCCTCCCCACTCTCGGTCGTACCAGGGCATTTGGGGGCTACAAACTACACTCCAAGATGTGTACTTGCTCTACTAAATTACTGACAATAGTCAACGTATTACTTTGGACAGTAACTTGTTGATTACAGTCACTCCAAATCGTTATCATCTGAAGTATTTATTTATTTAAATAAATACTTCAGATGATAACGATTTGGAGTGACTGTAATCAACAAGTTACTGTCCAAAGTAATACGTTGACTATTGTCAGTAATTTAGTAGAGCAAGTACACATTTATCAACCCCAAGATGTGTTAAACGTAAATAGCAATAAACTAAATGACCTGCAATACATCAAGACCTGAACTTTTGCAGTGAACTTTAACGAAGGACGACTGTGGAATAATATTGAGGTGAAAAAGATTTCGGCGACCGTGAAGAACCGCAAAAACAAGTGTGCTTGTATCAAACTGAAAGGTATTGTGCATTTTTACTTATGCATAATCTTAAAGTCGGAAAAGGACTAAATATTGATGAAAATACACGTAGTTATAAAAATATGCACCACACTACATATGACGTTGCTCAACAACTAAACCGTTCAATATATTGTACACAACTACTATAACTGCATTCTCTATATACTCATAAATTGAAGACGCTATGTAGTAACACACTGACGATGAGGAAACATAGAATAGCAGTAGCCATTTCTTTACGTGGATTACGGGATATCGAGAATCCCCCTTCACCCTAGAGGATGCAGGCCATTTTTGTTAGACGTTTGTATTACCAGACGTTATGCACAGAGATCACAAATTCGATATCCAAGTAGTGTATAGATGATTTACGAAGAACGGTTACAACCATGCTGATGATCGATTGACAAAAATATGTACGAGTTAATCATGCATGATTAATTCGTATTTGCTTACACATCCTCAGTTTTATAATAGGGTTATAGAATCTGTCAGGATGGATTTAAGGAATTTTCTTAAAGAATATGAATGGTGTTACGGATGTGAGAACTTAGTTTATAATGTGCATTCGCTACAGCATCTTCCTGACGATGTTTTAGCACATGTTCCGTTAGATAGCTACTCAGCATTTCCATTCGAGTCTTATATGAGACAAATTAAGAAATCCGTACACAATGGGTATTCCGTGGTTAAGCAAGCAGCTCAGCGTTATGCGGAACAAATGTCTTTCTGCGATAGGCTCCAGGTTGACATTTCGACTAATGATAACCTAGTGATAGGTAAGGCTGACTCACGCAAGCAAGTAATAATGTTTAGGAATAGCCAAATAAATTCATTTAAGCCTGATAACGTTGTAGTAGTAAACGGAAAGCCGGGATTGATTACTGATATTCAGGATAGTGGACTATTAAAATTCAGGCAATTTACAGACCCACAAAATTACTTTACAGATCCATTACCTTCCACTGATATAGGAATATTTAAATGTTCCGTAGTTAGCAGTGCATACAGTTGGGTTTCGATTCGTGATGTTGACTGTAAATATATGTCTATTAATTGTGTTAATCATTTGGTTATTGTCCCTTTGTTGCACACTGTTATGTAATTGTATTTCCTTTAATTTCCTGTTATGTTATATTTAGTCTCCAATCATTAAGTACGTAATCCTTAAGACACAAAGCAAAAGTAAGTTCGTGATTGCAGCGGGACTTTGGGTGATTGGAGAAAAACGCTGTCTGTATCCGAGGGAGAACATTGATCTTCATCTGCAAAACAATGACCTGCCTGAAGACAATTGGTCTATGTTCAAGTGCAGTGTTGTCCACAAATGTGGTTAGTTACAGACATGCAAATTATCGCTTCTTGTAGAAAATCTCAAATCTGCCAATGAATTGTTGGCAGCGTTGCAAGTGTGCTATGCTACTAATGAGAACTCTTCGCCGGACGACAATACGTTGCCCTTAAACACAGATAAGCAAAAGAGGTCAGTTCAATAATCTTACTTAAATTTCGTAGAAATGCATTGAAACGTAAAGAAAGTTTTCTTTACAATTCCGTGGACATGGATGTCGCAGAGATGCAGGCTGGGAATAGCTGCGTCCAATATCCAAAACTTCGGATGTTTGAGAAGGTTCTCTCCGATTGCCAAGTAAGCATCTTTAATTTGGACGTCTATTAAGCAGTTCGACACAATTAGACACCTCGCCCTCCACGTCCGAGGATAAAGATCTAATTGCTGAGTAAGTCATTCCTATTATTTATTATTATTTTATTTAAACACATATATATTGGTACAAAAGGGCACCAGATACATATGCGCCACACAAAATAATGAAAGTAGGAAGAGAAAGGATGAAAAGGTAACGCGGACTAAAATGTACAACCAGAAGACTCTTTCAGTTAAGAAAGTTAGAACCACTCTTTATGTAGAAAGTAAAAGAAGGTTGCAGCAGGATCGCCACTGGCTTCTATTCTCAGCCATATCCGATAACGTCTCTAGCCACTGTGTTGCACCATCTCTCGAACCCCAGCCAGGGAGTCGTGAAGGACCAACAGAAGCTAGCCCTTTGCAGCTTTCTTTCATGTCACGACACCATGTCATACACTGACCTCCTCTCCAAGTCATCCCAAGGATCTACTTCTATTTTTCCGATTTGAAAGAATGTATACTTTGCAGCTTAAAATGTTAGCAAGCTTGAGTGAACTGAGTACAAATATGAAGCTGGTGCTCTCAAGGTTCACTGACCGCGAAGATCAGCGTTAATTTGACTGTGGACTATCCAGCCAACAGTTCCCTTTGTCATCTGAAGAGGAACTGGGAACATTGGACGCTTGTTTAGAGCAAAAAGACGTGAGGGGCAGATTCGTAAGCACACAACATGATTTTTATCCTTCATTCCCATTACAGATGGCCATGTTGACACGTTTAATGGATGATGATCCTAAAACCTCCGTGCGATATCTTCTGTCCTACATCATGAAACCTAAAATCGCCATTAATTTCACGTTACTTGGTACTTCATCAAAACGAGCGATTCAGAAGTGCCGGTTTTATGGCTGCGTACGAAGCAAGATAATTAAGGTTTTTAAACTTCAGGTGCACTGACTAATCGATTCCTGTCTTCATCTGTCAATGAGAAAGACCTTGCGAAACTATGTGACATGGCGACGCAAAGTTATTTCCACGACATGAGAGACAAAGTACAGAAGCGTCATCGACGGAAGAAAGAACACGTATGTACGGCTTTAAAGTGATTATTGTTTATCTATAGGTAGAGTCTTTCGTGTTCAAGGATATAACCGTAAGTTCAGCTTCAAGTACCTTGTTGTGCAAAACAAGTTTCCTAGACATAGTAGCGTTTTTCTTCATTACATTTTAGAATTCGCAAGGATTGTTTGAATCTCTTATAGTCCAACAGGCCTGGTGGAAAGAATGAATACGTGAAATGCCTGGTCAGTGTCAATGGCAATTACATAAGGAGCATTGATGCTCTACCATCTGCTCATAACGTTGTACATGTACAACGTTAATGCATTGATGAACTTTTTGTTTTCAATAAAAATTTGAAAATTATACCATATTTTAAGTACCTTACATTATTCGTGTGCTGTTTTGTGGGAATGAAAGTGAACACAGGAGGCGGTTGCGGTAAATACATCAGTGTGTATGTAGTGGAAAAGTGGACAATGTAGCGGATATTTAGGCTAATAATCGGCAAGTCGTCGGATATTTAGCGGAAAAATTGGAAATTCGCCGGATATTTGGGGGAAATGTCGGCTATTCGTCGAATATTTTTGGTAAAAACCGGTAATTTAGTGACATTTGAAAAACCGAGCGACAAAAAGGGTAAATTCCGCTTCATTTCCACCGGACAGGCGAAAAAGCAGACATTTTGGCGCATTTCCCATTTGTTAACAACTTATTTTCCAATGCATTTTCCGCTTTATTTCCCATTTATTGGTTGTTTGGGTGGCTGTTCAAGCAATATTCTAACGTGTGGGTTTACGATAAACTGGTGAAGAAAAGTGTACAAAAATATTAACTCGATTTTTACACTCCAAAAGAGTAAAGCTAATGTACAATACCTTATTCACTACTAATGTACGGGGTACTACGTTAGGAATTATCCAATAGTCGTATCGATATATCGATACAGTGCCGGCTTGTACGTACAAGTCTTTAGTAATGCGCTAGACGAATGCTTTTTCCATCATCTACTTAGCAGCACTAATTGTTTTCGAGACTTCCGCTCCCTTAATAAAACTCCGAACATTCTCGTTCAAAAAACACCGACCTTTTGCGAAACCACCGCCTTGAACAGGTCAGCGTTTCACCGATTCCTTAAAACAAAGGACTATTATATTTCACTTAGGTGTTCCCAGCACATAGCAAAGTTCATTATCATGCGTTTTGGCACACCCTACGATGCTTTAATTTTTTAGTCTTTTCTCAACTTTTTACTACACTTGTCCACTGTTTAATTGTTATCACAAGTTTCGATATGCTGACGAGACAGAACTGTCTCATAAGGAGAGTTTATGTCCTTGTAGTCACGTGTGAGTTACCTGAAATGAATAGGCGATTACTAAACTGGTATCCATGAATTACCACTTCTCATAACTGCTTACTTTCACTTGACTGTAAAAGAGTTGAAGTACTCCTGTGTGGATATAAGTCTTCAGTCTTCAGTAATAAGGATAGTAGGTTGATGAACCTGTGTTAATCCTGACAGATTTCCTTCCAGTGAAGGTCCAGCTTCTTCTTGAAAATGTTCACTGATGGTGCTGATACCACTTGTTCTGGTAAAGCGTTCCAGTTATTGACCACTCGATGAGAAAAACGGGACCCCAACTTTAGTTTATTAGATCGCGGTTACAGAACCTTCTTGCTATGACCCCGGAGATTATTAGTGCTGGAGGGAGCAAAAAGATAAGACATATTAACACCCAGATCACAAGTAAATATACGAAATGCCAGTATAAGGTCACCTCGCGTCCTACGATAAGATAAGGGGAAAAGGTTTAGACGTTTTAAACGCTCATCGTAAGGGAGTTTAGGAAGACCCTTTACTAATTTTGTCCCTACACGCTGGACACGCTCAAGCGATTTAGTATCCTTTATCAGACAAGGGCTAGCTGCTTGTATACAGTATTCTAAGTGTGGCCTTACATAGGTGGGATATAAAATTCGAAACATATCCTCGTCAAAGCATTTAAATGCTCTGCGAAGCGACCATAGCGCGCTATAGCCTTTGGAAGCAACCGCATTGCAGTGCGTAGTAGTTTTTAAGTCTTGACTTATAATTACTCCTAAGTCTTTATGCGCATGAACGCGTGGCATAGATGTACCATTAATGGTATAGTGGTAACTAATATCGTGCCCGATGTGGTAGTAAAATGATGATTTTGCCAGCACCTTCTATGAAAGGGAGTTTTATGTGCTATTATAGTCGCCTTGTTGTGGACATTCATGGAAGTGCACCAAGATATTTTGGTGACCGCACATTTTCAGTTTTTGTTTGTATCCCTAAAACTTTCTAGATTTGTTCCATATACTTCATCTCTTTATTATTATACTTCAGTTTCAGATTGGGATTTGTGTAGTAAGGAAAGAAAGTCCATGGCCTATATTATTTTCTTTCTAGTATGCTTCCATGAGTGTCCAGCCTTCTCTTGAACGGGTCAATCGAGGGTGCGGACACCACTGCTTCGGATAAGAAGTAACAAGGATTGATGACTCGGTGTGAAAACCTGTATGCCCCAGGTATTTTACTCCTCCATGGCTTTTTTACTATTCTGCTATGTTTTCTGAGATGTCATGCTCTAGCGGAAAGAAAAAGAGAGGATATAATAGCTTCAAAATCATTTCTTAATTTTCTGTACATAAAAACCAGATCACCTCTTAATCTGCGACAGAACAGAGTAAAGAAGCCCAGTTTTTTAAGCCGCCTTTTGTACGATAAACCCCTGAGCTCTGGAGTTGCTTGTGTAGCTGCCAACTGTACTTCTTCCAGGCTATCCGAGTCACACTTTAAACAGGGGCTTGCAGCCTGGACGCAGTTCTCAAACTTAATTTTCACTAAGGATGTGTTGACTGTAGTGAACATGGTAGTATCTAACTTGGTGAATGTCCGTTTTAAGGCCCAGAGGGTTCTAAACCCCTTAGCTGCGACCTCCCGGCAATGGGCCATCGTCTTGAGATCATGGCTCAATGTAACCCCAAGATCTTTATGGGACTTTACCATGGGTACAGGCAATTCCCCTTTGCTGTACCTACTAACCATTGTATCCTCAGAGTACCTGTAGACACACTTTGTCGTGTTGAAAGATATCAGCCACTCTTTAGACCAGTTAATCACAATATTTAAGCCTGCCTGAAAAGCACATGTATCTGCGTCTCCCGTTATTTTTCGCCAGATTTTTACATCTTCAGCGCATAATAGCGTTGAGGACTCTACAATACTTGGGAGATCATATACATACAGTATAAAAAGTAAAAGACTCAGGGCAGAACCACGCTATACTTCACTCAGTACTGGTGTCCAGATGGAGCATGTCGAATTTATTCTTACTTTCTGTCTACGACCTACTAGGAAATCCTTAAGCCATTTTAGGGGAGATCCGGTAATACCAAGATTTTCTAGCTTCGAGAGTAGTCTACTTGTTGTCACCTTGTGAAACGCTTTGCTGAAGTCTATGTAGACCACACCCACTGATTTTCCGTTGTCTAAAACCTTTTTCCAATGCTCTCTTGCTATAACGAGGTTTCTTGTGCAAGATAAACCTTTTCTGAAATCATGTTGTTCGCGGACAACTTGGAACTTTTACAGACCTTTTGTATATGTCCAATTTTTCCACATTCACGGTAACGTGGTCAATACAGCCAGCAAGAACTACGAAGGTGCGATTTGTCACATGAAAGGTAAGACTAAGAGCTAAAGACTAATTCAAAGTGCTTTCCTGATTAATCACCCGTCTGGATGAATCGGAATGGTTACTATTATAATAAATCTGAGCTTTCTGTGGTTAATTAGATCTACTCACGTTTCATAATATGAGTTCATGTTGTTCCGTAATGACGTCCCGATAATTATTGCTAACAACTTCAAAAGTAAAACAGAAGTCTTTAGTTGTCCGAAACGTTCAGTCAGAGATCCGTATGAGCTGCTTCCGTAGTTTATAATCGTCTATATAAGCACTCGGTCAGCCACAAAGTTCGATGTTCAGCTGTCCACCAAAGTCACACTTGTATCTGGAGTTAAAGTTTGAAATCTCTAATGGTCCTTTTCGGAGCATGAACTTGTTTGTTGAATTGTGCTCTATCACGGGTTTTGAATCATGCTACGTGATAATGAACTGCTAATAATCTCTTTAGTTTGTTAAACAGAAGTAAAATGTGTTGTTAGATGAAATCCATGTAGCTAGCGTAAAACGGACTGTATGTGACTAGACGATTCGTATGGAAACCGAGTGCTCCAAGTGTAAAAAACATGCATAGATCAATACTTCTAGTTTATTTAATTATTACTTTGAACCTAAAAAACACCCAGTATTATCGCGTTCGAAAACATCGAGTTTCGTGAACACGCTAAACTGTTTATGGACCCAGGATTAGTTTATTATCACAAAAAATAGGACGTAGTGGTTAAAGGAAAACTAAGGTGGGATGAGAATGTTCACTACCTTAGCCACAATAGAGGAGACTACACAACGATCAGGGAGCATCTTCAACACGCTCCATAGCCACGAGGGTGTTCGGGTTTATCGGTGAATGACCACTAGCAGGTAGTGAGATAGATTATTTAAAATTCTCTCTTACGCAATACGAATCAGGCAAGGCAAATACCTGTAAAGCGGAATACTGGGTTAAGCGTGACGCAAAGCACTTTCCGAATGCCTAACAAAGAGTCTGGTACAAGTGGAAAGTTTCCCAGAAGGATTCGAATCTTAGCTCTTACTTGACATTGAGAAACAGGTGCAACCTCAAAATCCTAATGGGAAAAAGCTCTTTCAGGTGATGCCATTGGCCGGAGTGAGAGCCAAACATTAATATCACTACAAGCTTGTGACTGGGAGAAAGCATACAAACCGGGTATTTGTACTCTTAGACGGACAAACGGCAAAGATCTCAGTAACTTAAAGTTGGCAGAGATATTCAATGCGAACCTCTTTGACGAACTTAAACTGGAGCACTGACGCGTGAAGCATCTCTCACTTGCAATGTCAGTTGAGTGTCTGGGAGACATCCAAATAACTCCCGGTTCGGTATTAAGGGGGCTGAGATCCCAATGTCCAGGTAAGTCACCAGGATATGACAACATCAGAACCATGATCTCGAAACTGAGTGAGGAGGCCGTAAACTTATCAATGCGTGATCTACTTACTCTCTCGTTATATACACCACAACCCTCACGAGGATGGAAGCAGAGCACTCTTTTTCCGATCCTCCTAGGCGACAGAAAATACCTAGCTGGTGACAGACCAGTAGCGTTACTCCCTATGCTGTCGAAGGTAACTGAAAAATCGATAAATAAACAACAAGTAAATGCATGGATAGGGACAGCAGTCTTCGATCCAACAAATATCTTCGACACACTACCTAACGTGTTTCTCATATCGGTGATCACAAAGAGATGATTTTCGCTAAACCACTTCTATCCAGGCTCTGAAAATTTATGGAAGTCAGGATGTTTCGGGTCTATTCTTGTTGGGCTATTTGAGAATAAGAGGTGATCTGCTAGTGGCACACAACATATCAGGCACTGTAAACCATCTCAACACACACATGTTGCTCGAACATCTCTAAACCCATACAGAAAACTCGCGGATGGATGGATATCAAAGGTTGAACAACCAAAAACTCTCACTATGAGTGGACCTCATTCGGAACGCTTCCTTTGGTGAGGTGTCCAGAACCCAACCAGTGGATGGCTTTAAGAAGTGACTCGACATACACGTACTCACCCTCTTCGACCTGTTATGTTTGATGGATGACTTGTAAGTCATCTCAATTATCATTACTACATACCAGTAACTACTTCATACGTCTCTTACTATCACCTCTGTCTCCCATCCTATTCCCCCAATTAGGTCTCCTAACACTGTCTGCATAATCAACTACCTAACTTACCTGTTTTTCTTGAAACAGTCATCTTTCTACAGCACACAAATTACCACCTTATTTTTTTGAGGTTGCGTCCAACTAACCTCCTGCCTCACAATGTGTTAGTTTCCGGCATCTAGGATCCCCACTGCCCTGAGACAGATGCACTCACTCGAACCACACGATAAAGAAATTCACAAATAACTACCAAACTGACTAGAATTAGTGAAGTTGAGTGGATAGAATAGGATCCAATCTACTTTAACGAATACCTCGAACTGTACCGAAACAACGAGAAGCCAGTGTGAAGAAATCAATCTGTTTATGCAATCTGGTGACAAGGATATTGGACTTACACAGAGACACCAAATAATAGCTTCACATCCGAAATGGGAGTTGGATCAACTACAGAATTGTTGTACTTTGTTGCTATTATTGAGGCCTTGGCTTCCCTCAATTAATGACTGTTACAATTGCATCTCATGTTGTTTGGTGGTGTTTGAAAATCTAGCGGATTTTCAAAAAGCTTCTAAGCTTTTCTTTGCATTTTGTTCCTCGGGATGTCGCGTCTCAACTATAGCAAGTGGGATCACATCGAGGTTTGTATTTTTCCTAAACTAGACTTCATATTTTCTGTTCCACAGTCATTTGTGTTTGCATGTAATTAATGTAATTTTCAACGTGATGAGATGATTTCTGGAATTCGATGCTTCTGGTACTGTCCTTGTCAGTACTAATTTTCACCAAATAATAATAATCGAACGCCTTATAACCTCAACATTATCTTCCAAATAATATAGGCCTTTGTTTTTATATAACCACATATTAGTGTTCTGGTTAAGATGGTATGCCTTCTGATCCAGAAAAGGCGAAAAGTAAACGATTTGGCGTACATTAAGCGAAAAATAGACAATTCAGCGGATATTTAGGCGAAAAGTAGACAGTTGAGCGATATTTGAAATGCAGAGTGACATAAAGGGGAAATTCCGCACTATTTCACTGAGGCGAAGAAGCAGATATTTTGGCGCATTCGCGCATTATTTCCTCCTTATTTTCCAATGAATTTTCCCCTTTATTGGTTGTTTGGGTAATTTATGGAAAATAACCAGTTTATTTCTCCTCTTTTAATGATAACTAACTTTCTCAACCGTTCTTTAAGCACGAAGTTAAGCTAAGTAGTTCAGGCAGTTTTGTGGGTGCTGAAGTTCTAAAGTTGACGCCACTTTAAACAAAGAAAACTCGATAAGGTTGGAATGGAAGGGCAATCATTATCAACTACAATGGGAATTTACATATAAAAGTACAGTCAAAATACAAGTCAGGCTACACAACTGAAAGTCAAGAATGTTGATGATCTGTGAATTCAGAGAATATAGTGTGATTGTGGCATCATGACGAATTTAATCTTCATTGCACTTCAGTTTAAGACTTCCTCGACCACTAACTAGAAATTTCACGTGTTCTGACGAGACATTAGCAGTGAATGTCAACATGTACAATTGAGATGTAACGACCTCTAGTTTATTTTTGACTTGCATCCCAGTCAGCATCTTTTGTCAGGATAGATAGAATAGGCATGCCTAGCATCTCCCTAGAATGTTTGTAGGCTCATCAACTTACTTGGCAATGCTACATGGTATCGTATGTCTAACGTCAACATTACTGGATTGTTTATTGCATTCTATATGCTAGGAGTCCATCAAAGACACTTATGATTGAAGGACGTTTGGTGATACGAAACAGATTGCATCTCAGTCTAATCGCTTATTGGTTGACTTACAGATTGAGATCTAGATGTATGTAACTCCATTCCTTGAGTAAATGGATAGTTGCAACTGTATCAGTTGGTTGAGAATGTGACTAATTTATATTACGTACAGGATTATATACTTAAATTTGAATTATGACTTGTCTATTTAAACAAACATGATTAGAAGGAGGCACCAAATACACATATGTCACTTCATCATTCGATTTGTGTGAGGGCTGGAGTACTACTCGGGCACCAAAATCGAGGCCTAATTCTTTGACTATAATGTTACGATCTGATTACATAGAAAATACCAATGCTTCGATCTTCTACGTGTCTGTGAAGCTGTTTGCACTCATATGCATATATACTTAACATTTGATAAGAGACAATTGTTTTATACTATCTCTTTTCCGTTTCTTTAGTATTTTAGGGGCATATATATCTGATGCCCTCTTGTACCAATATTTATGTCCAAACAAATAAATAGACCTTCTAAGTGCCCCCAAATGCCCTGCTACGGCCGAGAGTGGGGAGAGTCTACTCTCTCTCTCGAAATGCTCTGACATGGCCAGCGAATATATAGCCTCTGCCAGGGAAGTCCTACTCACTGCCTTCTCGTGGCGGGGATGTTGTTCACAAAAGTGAGAGGACGAAAAGCGAATGTCCGGCGCTATAACCGGGTTGGTGGATGTGGAGGATCCACCTAGGGGAGCTGGAAAACCCTGATTCCAAACCAATGGTGTACATGGGCTCCAGTATCCTGAGGGAACAAATGGCGTACGAATCAACCGTTGATCACCGGCTACCATGGGACTGCATCTCCTCACGATGCTCCACTGCCTTGTGGATCAGACATTCAGGTCAAAGGCTCCGAGTGTGGTCCCCTAAGAAAACCACCTGCTTCAGTTCGGGCACCTGGACAGTATCACAGCCCTCACACAAATCGAATGAGATTTGTATGGCGCATATGTATCTGGTGCTTCCTTGTACCAATATTTGTGTTTAAATAATAATAAAATAACATATGCTCAACCACGATCAGACCATGATGTAGCGCTAGTTTGTAAAGTTGTTGGTAATAGAACTGAGCTGATTTGGTTTAGTGATTATCATAACAAATGGTTAAAAACTATACATGTCTTAGAATTGCTCATAATGAGTGTGTGTGTGTATGTTCATCCTTCCTTTAAAACCTGGGTCCTAAAATTTCCTTATAACTTCTTTCTTTTCGTATACCTAGTCGTTTTTATTGATACTGATGTTACTAGTTCTGCTATGAAATTCTTCCCGATAGTATCGCTATGCTAGTGTGATGCGGTGACTAATTAACACACATGCATCAGGTTCTATGTTGCGAAGGATTGACTGACTGGCCGTCTATGTACTAAATAACAATTACTGGTATACGTAATCATGTACAGAAATGTTTGTTTTTAAGCGAAAGGATTATCACTGGCCAATTTTTAAAGATTATTTGTAACGTTATATTTCTATGTTCGTATAGGTTTCTGATGATGAAGATGATACTCATCCAAATATAGACACACCTAGCTTATTTCGATGGCGACATCAAGCACGCCTAGAAAGGGATGCTGCTTGGAAGAAAGAAAAAGCAGAGTTTGAAGAAAATTATAAATCGTTTCTGACTAAATATAACGAAACACAACAGAAATTAAATAAAGCTAAGGAGGTTTGAATTGTGGAAATATTTGTTTTTATTTAACTGAGGTAGGCTGGTTCAGACAACATGCAGGAGTTACAGAAAAAATTTGATGAACTCGAGGTGGAAGCTAAAGAATGGTCAGTAAAAGTGGCTGAAATACAAAAGAAAGAACGAGTAGGTTTTGTTCAAATAATATTCTATGAATTCTAATTCAGCTTAGACCTTTAAATATTGATACAATTTGCAAAGATGCGAAATCGAAGACGGTAAGTTGCACAAACTTTTATGAAGAAATTAACACTCTATTTGTAAACTCTTGAGTGTGCTAAACTATCCGTAATACTATGCTTATTCGTACACCATTTTTACTATTTAGACTTAGGTTTTGATGTAGTATATATAGTGGGAATCACGTCACAGAAATGTGAGGCGTTATGAAGAGGACGTAAAGTGGATTTGATGAACTGTCAGTGTTTTTCTTTTTAAGTATCCAACGTAGATTATAGTAAGCTTATATTTGTTCAAAATTAGATAAGATTTAGGGAAATATCTGTTGGTATCACCCCGCTCAGCTGCTCGACTTATGTGCTCCCATCCAGCGAGTTGATGTATGTCCTCCAACTCTGCGTTGTGAAAGCTATAGGAAATATAAAGTAAGGGAGAGCAGCAGGCCCTGACGGATTTACCCCTGAGATTTCTAAGGATGACGGTCCACTATTAGCAGTGAGATTGACTGAGGTTTTAGGTAGAATCTGGGAACTGGACGTAATCCCATTTGACTGGTCTCAATCACTGATTGTGCCAGTTTATAAGAAACGACAAAAGTCCTCTTGTGATAATCACAGAAGAATCAGTTTGACTAATATAGTGTCTAAAGTATTAGCTTCAATAATACTTCGATGCCCAGCTAAAGCTCGTGAAAAGCAGAGTAGAAAAAACCAGACTGGATTTCGACTTGGACTTGGCTGTATAGACCAAATATTCACACTACGTTAGGTCCTAGATTATAGACACACATTCAGACGTCCCACAATAGTGGTATTTCTCGACCTGTTGTAAGGTTTTTTTACTAATAGGAGTACTAAATAAGTACATTAATCTTATACAGGCTGTGTACTCGAACACAACTGGTCGAGTTGGAGCTTATGGCGAACTGTCATCATAATTGTTTGTTTCAAGTGGTGTTCGTCAGGACTGTCCACTCTCTCTATTCTTGTTTTACTTTGTCATTGATGTGCTCCTAGAGATAACACTCTTCTCATCTAAATTTCCAAGAGTTAAACTTTTACCGGGAGATTCACTTGTAGACTTAGAATATACTCATGACAGGTTTATCTGGTGAAGTCGCTGACAAAGTGCCGAGTCTTCTGATCACTATAAGCAACAATACAGGCATGTTTAGGATGCGATTCTCCCCCTCGAAATGCAAAATGTTGCTTGAGTATTGGGTTGCGTCGAGATATCCGTCTAGCAACCAAAGAACGAGTTTACTGCACAGCAGTTCGTTCCGTCCTACTTTATGGCTGTGAAACATGGCTGGTAAGAATAGAGGATATTCATAGGCTACTAGAATTCGATCATAGGTGTCTTTAAAGCATTGTCCATATATCCTGGGACCACCGACACGTTTGTTTGTCATATACATATATCAGGCAATTATAATTATAAGAATAAATTCTGTCTGATTATTTAACAATCCTCTTTTCATTTTTTAAAACTACATCTTTTCCACACAAAAAATGTAAATCAACCTTGAAAAATTTAGGTTATTAACTCGCCCAAACTTAAATATGAAGAGAATCTAGACTCAACATCAAATTCTGAAGAGGCCGCAGTGAATCGTTTAAAAGAATTTGTTAATAAGCATAATAAAACTATACGAAAATTTGGACTATTACAAAAACCATTAGATTCACAAAATTTTCTTGTTAAATATCCTGATTTAGTATGTGAAGAAACAGCTAATCAACTTGTAATTTGGTGTATTGATTTAGCTATGGAAGAGGTAAGCAAATTATTCTTGAATATTTTGTCATTCAATGTATCTTTTGTTTGTAATTTAAAAGTTTTGTTATGTCAACAATATTAACATGAATCTTTGTAATCGAATATAGGTTTATGTTTAGTTGGATCTTAGTTATACTGTTTGTGTGTGTATGTATGAGTCCTGGTTATTACTATCGGTTTGGGCACCCGGGCAGTATCACAACCCACACACAAATAAATGAAATGATGAATTCTATTGACG
Organism: Schistosoma rodhaini; assembly: GCA_944470415.2. Taxonomy (NCBI): domain Eukaryota; kingdom Metazoa; phylum Platyhelminthes; class Trematoda; order Strigeidida; family Schistosomatidae; genus Schistosoma; species Schistosoma rodhaini. Next base: position 1,686,111 of record OX104040.1, read on the forward strand.
ATACTATTCTCGCTCACACTAGAAGCAAGACAATTTACACTATTATTATTATTATTACCATTATTATTACTATTATTTACTACGTCGCTTTTTCACTCCCTTTATTCTCAAATTGTGTATCCTTCCTTTCCAACTTATGCAGTAGCTCGCCCATGGTGGAAACTCTGTCCTATTTAAACAATCTCCAGTCACTGTCTGGTTGAAAGTGAATGCTTCCATCGATTATGAATACTGAAGCAGTCTTTCTGAAACCGCGTACACCGTTCAAGCTGGCTTACTTCAACGTTCGCACACTAATGCAGATCGGACAACAGATGGGGCTGGCTATGTCTTTAGAAAGTCTTAATGTTGATGTTTGCTGTCTATGCGAGACCCGTATTCAAGACTCTAGTGAAGTACTACAAATTCGCTCTCCATCTGTCGCTTCGAAAAGCTTGTTTCACGTGCGCTTATTTTGGGACTCTGTGGCATTTTCGTCTGGTCTTGCAGGCGTTGGCGTTGCATTAAGCACTAGGGCTGAGGCAGCACTAATCGATTGGATCCCCATTAACAGTCGGTTATATGCTGTTAGATTAGAAAGTTCCATCAAAGTGAGGAAAAATCGGCGTGAGAAACGGTGTCTTTTCGTCATCTCCGCCTGTGCCCCGACAGATTGCAGCCCGGATGCAATCAAGGATGAGTTTTACCACCACTTAACAGTTCTTCTCCAGAAAGCGCGTTCGACAGATATTGTAGTATTAGCCGGAGACTTGAATGCACAGGTCGGGCGTCTAGGCACAGAAGAGAGTCGTTTAGGTGGCCGATGGGGACTTGTTGGTCGCAGGACAGATAACGGGGACCGTTTGCTGCAACTGTGCACAGATCACAACCTGTTTCTGGCTAGCACTAACTTCCGGCACAGTCATCGCCGGTGTGCCACCTGGCGTCCTCCCTCTGCATCTGAAGCCTGGACTCAGATTGATCACATCGCGATCAGCTACCGCTGGCGTGGTTGTGTACAAGATTGCCGCTCCTTTTGGAGTACCTATCTGGAGTCGTCCCTATCTTTAAAAAGGGTTCACGTTGTTCCTGCAATAACTATCGGGGGATAAGTCTACTTCCGATTGCGTCCAAACTATTGGCTTCTGTCATTCTTCGTAGGTTGTTTAAAATCCGAGAACGATTGACTCGCGAGGAGCAGGCTGGTTTTCGTTCTGGTCGAGGATGCATTGATCACATCTTCACCCTCCGCCAAATGTTAGAACACCGTCAGCCTTATCGCAGGCCAACAATCGTAGTGTTTCTTGGTATCATGACTGCCTTCGATTCGTTGGACAGGACTGTTCTCTGAGATTGTCTATTGAAGAAGGGTATATCTGAGAAGTTTATTAACATCTAAAAGGCTCTGTATACAAACACCTCAGGCAGAGTGAGGGCATACAACCACCTTTCTCCCTTGTTCCATTCGAGCAGTGGGGTTAAGCAGGGTTGCCCGATCTCACCATTCCTCTTCAACTTTGCCATCGATGACATCCTGGAAACAGCTCTGGTGGATGTAAGTAATGGCGGTGTGGATATGTTGCCTGGAGAATGACTTCTCGACCTTGAGTATGCGGATGATATTGTCTTACTGTGCGATAATGCCCAAGGCATGCAATCAGCACTTCATCAGTTGGCAATCAGTGTCCGCAGGTACGGCATGTGCTTTGCACCCTCCAAGTGCAAAGTACTCCTACAAGACTGGCAGGATTCTCATCCTGTACTCACCCTGGATGGTGAGGAGATCGAAGTAGTTGAGAAGTTCGTGTATCTAGGTAGCTATATAAGTGCTGGTGGTGGCGTGAGTGATGAGATTGATGCACGTATAATGAAAGCCAGATCGGCTTATGCCAATCTGGGCCATCTTTGGCGCCTTCGTGATGTTAGTCGGGCTGTAAAAGGTCGGATCTACAACGCGTCGGTGAGAGCAGTTTTACTCTATGCTTGTGAAACCTGGCCTCCGAGTTGAGGATGTTAGACGTCTCTCTGTGTTCGATCATCGTTGTCTCCGAAGGATTGCTGACATCCAGTGGCAACACCATGTTAGTAATGCAGAGGTTCGGCATCGTGTGTTCGGGCGCAGAGACGATAATTCAATTGGTGTCACCATCTTGAAACACCGACTTCGGTGGCTTGGACATGTTTTACGAATGTCGTCCCAGAGACTTCCACGCCGTGCATTATTTGCCGACTCTGGGACTGGTTGGAAAAAGCGGAGAGGAGGTTAGTGTATGACATGGTGTCGTGGTATGAAAGAAAGCTGCAAAGGGCTAGCTTCTGTTGGTCCTTCACAACTCCCTGGCTGGGGTCCGAGAGATGGTGCAACACAGTGGCTAGAGACGTTATCAGATATGGCTCAGAATAGAAGCCAGTGGCGATCCTGCTGCAACCTTCTTTTACTTTCTACATAAAGAGTGGTTCTAACTTTCTTAACTGAAAGAGTCTTCTGGTTGTACATTTTAGTCCGCGTTATCTTTTCATCCTTTCTCTTCCTACTTTCATTATTTTGTGTGGCGCATATGTATCTGGTGCCCTTTTGTACCAATATATATGTGTTTAAATAAAATAAAAATAAAATCGTGAAGAGATGCAGTCAGATGGTAGCCAGTGACCAACGATTGATTCATACGCCATGTTTCCTCAAGATACTGGAGTCCATGTGCACCATTGGTTTGGAATGAGGGTTTTCCAACTCCCCTAGGTGGACTTTCCGTGTCCACCAACCCGGTTAAAGGACCGGACATTCGCTTTTCTTCTTCTCAATTTCGTAAACAACAGTAATGCCACGAGAAGTCAGTGAGTAGGACTTCCCTGGCAGAGGCTATATATTCGCTGGCCATGTGAGAGCATTTCGAGAGGGAGAGTGAACTCTCCTCACTTTTGACCGTACCAGAGCATTTGGGGGAATCTAGTCTGAAACTAGAATGATTCAGCTATGCTTGTACGCTCACCAGTCTTCAATAGTTTCACCAAGTGATTTCAATCTATTATGGAGTCTTATTTATCTTGTTTTCAATCCATATCATTATTGTTCCCGATAATTGTTCTGTTTCTCTTGTTGTTTTTCTTGGCTTACTTTTAAAATTCCATTAGAAATTTGAATTAATGGAACATGTTTCACATCAGTGTATAGTGATGCAATTTATGCTTGAATTAGCAAAATCACTAAAAGTTGATCCAAGAGCGTGTATTCGACCATTCTTTGCGAAGTAAGTTCAGTAATAATATATAAAATGTTAAGTATCATTAGCGAGATGGTTTAGTTTGATCATTTCAAATCCTAACATAGTGCATGCGATGTTAGATCACTTGGACTAATGATCAGTCAGTCAGTCACAACATAGAACTTCGTACATACGTACGTCAGTTCGAGTTGCCATACCACATCAGCACAGAGATGCAGTTGTCGACTCAAATCCCATAGTGGTAGAAGTAGTAAGAGTATAGGCAGTAATGAGAAAGATTGGGGTTTGAAGATGTTATTTGAGGAGTATAAACCAATGAAATAAATTTGAAAAGAGAAAAAGAAAGAAAGGGACATGAAGAATTCAGAAGATTAGAATTTGGTAGAATACAAAGAGTGGATGCACTTTCACCATTGCAAACCATTTTGAGCCATGTTATTTAAGGTCTCTAACCATCGGTTGCTATCATCTCGCTCATCCCAACCAGGTAGTCTACACCTACCAACATGGCTCAGTCCAATTATCAGTGACTTCGTGTAATTTTGCCACGTTTTGGTCTGGCCATCCCTAGCTTTCTTCCAACCTACTCCTACACCATGAAACATTGCATGTCGGGACAGTCGGTGGTTTAGCATACGTAACACGTGTCCCAGCCATCTCAACTGATGAAGTTTTACAACATCATCAATCGATTTGCAATGTGATCATTAGGACTAATGATCACATTGAAACTTGATAGATAGAATTTAATCATTTCTAAAAGACTAGACAAACACTAGAATAACCACTACACAGTGATCCTTAAATTATAAATATGATACTACTACTATACAGGTTGAAGATGATTCTACGTCTGAAATATTGATATGTGTGTAAGTTATTGTAAAAGAAAGATGTAATACATAAAATGAGTGATGTATGTTTTATATTAGTGATGTGAAATTTAAATAGGTTGTGTTATGATTGATTGCAAACTATGTTCAAGTTGATTGCTGATATTTCAGCCTTTCTATTTGAGGTGGCTTCAGATACCGTGGTATGGTGTGGATGATGAAATCAATGAAAGTAGTATAATCAAAGCAGCTTTGCTCTATGCTTGTGAAACTTGACATCGCCGAATTGAGGATGTTAAGCTACTCTCTTTGTTTGACTATTGTTATCTCTAAGGGATGGCTGACATACCTTGGTAACACCATGTTAGTAATGCAGAGTTTTGACAACGACGATAATTCATTTGGTGTCACCATCTTGAAAAACCGACTTTGGTGGCTCGGACATGTATTACGAATGTCATTACAGTGAATTCCACGTTGTGCATTATTTGCTAACGCTGTGACCTGTTGAAAAAGGAGGAGAGAGATAGTCAGTACATAACATTGTGTCGTTTTATGAAAGATGTACAGGATTGGCTCCTGTTGATCCTTCACAACTACTTGGTTGGGATCCTAGAGTTGGTGAAACACTAGCTTGAAACGTTTATCAGACATGTCTCAGAATAGAAGCCGATGGCAATCTTGCTGTAATTTTCTTTCACTTTCAAAGTGATGTGTACAGAGAGCTTCACATTACTTTGAGAGCGTAGATATCAACATTTTATTATGTAATTGAAATTTTTCATTAGAACTTGCAATGATAATGTCCTAGCGTAGATTCTACTATCAACCACAATCCAACTTATTCTTTTGTATTTTCTATACTATGTACTTATATATAATTGGATAACACTTTTTTTTCTCTGAATAAATTAAGATTTAAGAATCCTGAACCAGAATATCAAAAAGCTTTCAATGATGAACTTTCTGCATTTCGAGAAAGAATTAGAGCTCGAGCAAAAGTTCGTTTAGAAGAAGCTATGATGCAAATTGAAGAGGTAAAATCATATTCTAATTGTTTTAATATGTATATGAAAATATTGTTCAATAACTGAATATTGATATGGATACCATATTTAGTATAAGGATGATGATAACAAATAGAGATAGCTCATTTAGTTAGCAACAATTAGTATACTAATCTTTCGGGGCCAAGGTTGCTTAAACTAAAGTATGTCATGCAGGGTCCAAATCCGTGTCACCAACTGGTTGGAAACCGAGTTCCATAACGGCGTTTTGATAAAGCAACTTACTCATTATTACTAGTGGCAGATTACTACTCTATATTTTCTTTGGTTTGAACAAACGGACAGTATGATACATAACTCCCTACACTAATGATGTGTGCAGTTCAACGTGGGTAGTTTTTGTGTTAGCTCCGTTCTTCAAAGGACCTTACCGCCGGAGACGGAAATCTGTGGGATAAGGCGAGGTGTGCATTTTTAGGGTCGACTTTTTCTAATCCCACCCCTCCTTGTGAGAAGGCAGCATCGCTGTCATGCTGGTTGTCTGAAGGAAACACCCTACTGCCGTCAAACCTCTGTACAGTCAGCAATACGACTTCGCCTTCGGACCTTGGGTTTGCTGCTTTTAGTCTTACCGCTCTTCAACCGACCTGCCTGGCGTGGTAGGACCTTGAGGAACGACTGTTCCAGCCAGTGTAGCTCGATTGGTTCATCACGATAGGCAAGCCCGACCACCACATCAAGGTAGCAGCAACGGTCGGGTAACTACTTCTACCACTATGGGGTTTAAATCGATAACTACATCTCTGTGCTAATATGGTATGGCAACTCGAACTAATGTACGTACGTACGAAGTTCTACGTTGTGACTGACTGCAGTTCAATGTAACGTCGAGTGCGTGGAGGACATGTTTACTTAGTAATTAAAAAAAACATGTGACTGTACGGCTAATTTCCGTTCTTTTGTTCTAGGAAGAAAAGCAAAAACGTCTTGGTCCTGGTGGTCTGGATCCAGTTGAAGTTTTTGAGTCGCTACCAACGGTTAGTGATACTTATTGTTTTGAATTTTTGGTTGTTTTCTAAAAAGAAACTTTACAATGAAATTTTTACAACTTACTCATTCTACCGATCTACAGTTCTTAGGAGAAATAATGAAATCACCAGCTTTATGATTAAGTTTGTTAGACTGATTTTTATATGCAAAGTTTTCAGCCAAACTAAAACCGTATTGGTCACACAGGTTTTCGAGAACAAACGGGACTAGACTTTGGTTTATAAACGTACTTGGTACCGTGCCAAAGTGACAATTACTTATTTAAACACAACATTAGTACAAAGGGAAACCAAAATGTATATGCGTCACACAAAATATTTGTTATTCAATTTATATATAGGTTAGGATACTTCCCGGGTGCTTAAGTGGAAGCATATAGTTTTCTTAGAGGTCACTCCCCGAGCCTTCGTCCTAGAAATCTAATCGTTAAGGCTATGGACGTGCAGTTCCGTCGGAGCCGCCAAACGGCAATAAGTTCATATGCTATTTGTTCTTAAGATCATGGAGTCCATGCGGACCATTGGTTAGAAATCGTGGTTTTCGAATTTCACTAGATGGAATTTTCGTACCCATCAATCCTGTCTTAACGCTGGACATTGACGTTTCGTCCGCTCAATTTCGTAGACATCCTTGTCATGAGAAGGTAGTGAGTAGGACTTCCCAGTCAGCGTCCATAATATGCGTGGTCATATGAGAGTATTTGGAGAGACAGTAGATTCCCCTCCCTTGGTCCCATCAATACATTTGGGGTCAGAAGTAAAAAAAAGAACTTCAAACACGTACGTGGTCAAACACTAATTTGACCTAAAGGTCTAGTCCACAAGGCAGTGGAGCATCGTGAGGAGATACAGTCCCATGGTACTCGGTGACCAACGATTGATTCATACGCCATTTGTTCCTTCAGGATACTGGAACCCATGTGCACCATTGGTTTGGAATGAGGGTTTTCCAACTCCCCTAGGTGGACTTTCCGTGTCCACCAACCCGGTTAAAGGACCGGACATTCGCTTTTCTTCCTCTCAATTTCGTAAACAACAGTAATGCCACGAGAAGGCAGTGAGTAGGACTTCCCTGGCAGAGGCTATATTACGTATGACCATATGATGGTATTTCGAGAGGAAGAGCGAACTCTCCCGACTGTCGGTCATACCAAGGCATTTGTGGGCCATTGTATTGATACTTCACACTAGCCTGGTGAATGAATGGTCACAGTTGCTTCATGTATGTAAGTTCCGGATAAACAACATATATCAATGGAAAGACTGTATAGAAATTAAAGTCGAAGTAATAACAACAACTAAGAGCTTTGGTCAGGGAATTTAATTAGGCATTTTCACCCGACTAAATTAGCTGGTAAATGAGTTTTCGTTGTAATTAAGAGATGATTCATCAGAAGCAATGTGCGTGGATGACAACTTCATACACAGGACCTTGACATTGCTCCAAAGGCAAGATATATTTTTAAACAAGTGACATGTTTAGAAATTTAGTCGATATGTGTCTTGGTGTGATTTATTCATAATCACAGTTAACAGCACAAATTACAGCTTTTCTTTGATTAAATAATCACCATCCCATTACTGACGAAATATGCAAAAATCCATCACTTAACCAATTATTAGAGATTAATAGCATCTATCCTCGACTTATGCGCTGTATATAATTTATATTCTAACAACGCTGATTATTAATGAATGAGGATAACTTACTTTTATCATTATTTTATTTACCACTCTACAAGAATCTTCAAGAGTGTTTCGAGAAAAAAGATGTTGAATTATTAAAAACCGTATTATGCAGTATGGATCCACAACAAGCTGAGTATCATATGAAAAGATGTGTTGATAGTGGCCTATGGGTGGATAATGCACGCGAACAACAAGAAGAAGACGGTGAATCATCATCAAACGTTAATACTGATGGCAATGACGATGTTGGTGCTACCATTCAAGCAAATGAAGAACTAAACCATGATAACGCCTAATATAAATTCTCTTGTATACTCTCCGCTATCGAGAAAATTTTCTCACTGTTTATTAAAAAAAGAAACGGTTTTATACATACTTCATATCAATTACTATTGAACCTTTGCCACAACCCTTCCCTTGTGCGTTTATCATCCATCACGTTATGTTAAAACGTTTGTTGGTTGAACTTCTTTTCTCAAAAATTAGTCCATTGGATTGATTTAGGATGTAAGCACATTGTTTCATTTCTAATTAATATGTGTGTAAAGAGTAATTCGTATGAACCATTTGTGGATTTACGCATATTTTCTTGATTGGTTTGTTTTTCTCTCACTTAGAAACGATACATCAGTAATGCAATAAATGTAATGACCTACATTTTTGATTGTGTGTAAGTGCTACAACCGAAGTAGACGATGGTATTAAGATCCAAATCCGCAGTTTTATCATTTGCGAGTTGAGCGTGTTAACTACTGAGAAACGTCTTGTCGGGATTCACGACTGCCTAACTAATCTGATCTAACGTGCGAAAATATTACCGTTTCATATTCATTCAGTCACTATTACAGCGTTAGATTCAGTGAAAACGTATCAGCGTAAATTAATGTAATTATGAGGGTCACATCTATACACACCAATATCTATAAAAGTCATGGAGATAACAGTAAGCTGTGATGTTGACATTTAATGTCAGTCAGTCAGCTACAACGTAGGACCAGGCACACATATGCATCGGTCCAAGTTGTCATACCTCGTTGGCACAACAAGATGAACAACGAATTCATAGAAGTAGTTAATTTAGTGGTGGTGGTGGTATATAAGGATATAGTATAAGAAGGAAGATAGATATGAAGCAATTTTAATCTCAAGGTTTAAGGGAAGATAAAGAGTGTATACACACACGCCATTGTGATCGATTCTGAGCCATGTCACCTAGAGTCTCCAACCATTGGTTACGATAGTCACGCGGACCCCAACCAGGTAGTCTGCATCTGACAACATGGCTCAGATTAGAAGTTAGTGACTTCAAACACTGATGCCACGTTTTGCTTTGGCCGACCCTCTCTCCCAACCATCGCCAACACTAGTCAGCATAGCGTGTCGTGGTAATCGGTGTTCAGGCACACGTAACACGTGGCCCAACCATCTCAGTCGATGAAGATTCATCACCTCGTCAACTGATTTACCATCGTTTCCTAATACCCTGTGTCAAACACTAGTAACTAACGAGTATCTTCTACTCTTAATGGCTATGTTTTACAGCCGTAAAGAGCGAACTGCTGCGCAGTATACTCGTCCCTTAATTGATAGACAGATATCTCGTCTTCGCCATAGGTGACGTAAGTTGGTAAAAGACAAACGAGCTTTTTCTTTTTGAATTCGTGCTGAGCTTGTTACAACTTGCTGAATTTCTTATGTAATGAAATTCTTTAAAATGCACCGCTACTACTATTACTACCAGTGTGTGCAAATAATTCAATACGAAAATTAACTTGGAATGGTTTTATTTGAAAAAAATACTTTCCTAAAATAACTTATGGTATAGCTGCTAAATAATCTTTCACTTCATCTGATGTTAAAATTCGAAAACCATTTTCATTGCATACACCAACTTCAATATTACTTTCAGTCATTTGACCTTCAAAACTCTCTTTTAAGGTTAATATGGCCGCGTGTGTAGCATCTTCCAGTTCTAAATTCTCATTATATCTGTCAATGGAAATGTAAAGACGTTTTAAATGCATTATTTAATTGTTATAAAACAATGTTGAAACAGATAAAATTAATTTTTTTGTAAAGCAACAACTTGAATAATTATTTCTTTAAAACTTATCATAAGGTAACTTATTTACCAGGTTATGTACCCAGCTCTAGGTCATATTAGGCTCTCTAAAACCGAGATAGCTGAATCAAGGTTGTGACTTGTTATCTATGAATTAAACTCTAGTTACCTAGACATGAATGATGAGATACCATTAGTAATTATATTCCGTCATAACGGTGATTGACGGTGCGCTACAAGGAAGCAGAACGTAGCGGTTGAAAGCGCCCAATTTATGTCTATTTGAACATCTGAGCTACCTATTCCTGCCATCTAGGTATTTCAACAACTTATCTACTTTTGTTTGTCTTAATACATCATTATGACTATTAATGACATAACCTATTCAGGTGCCATTTCTGAAAAGTGTACAACCTTTCGTTGTACAAGTACAAGAAGCACAATCAGAGATGTCGTGGTTGGTGGTGATATGCAACAAAGAGAATGTACATTATTTAGATGTCGATTGACTGGACTTCTAACTGGAGATCACTCGATATTTATTGTCAGTATCGACCAAGAAATAAGGAACGGAAAGTTGTGCTGAAAATTCTATATTGTACCAAAAATATCAGACTGAATAAAGCTAATAATAATTATAGTAGAAAGCATGAGTCAATTGAAGCTAGACCACCATGGAAATTAGTTATTAATTAGTTGTTAAACTACATTTCGGTGAATTTAAAGAGCAAAAAACTGTAACCAACAAAATACAAATAGAAGAAATTAATTTACCGTTTTTCCAAAAAGGATTTGCCATTTTGTGAATTCTGTCCTAATGCAGTAGCCTTCCAAGGGAAATACGTACCCTATGACAAACATAAAATGAATGAGATGCAGATTGAAGCAAATGGGTTTCCATAGTGGTGGAAATGACTTTGAAGCTCATATAATGAAACACCGATTACAAACAACAGCTAGTTTCATTTTTGTTTATTAAGCACGCAAGTACACCGTCTGCACTGGTGTACGATGGTGATTGGAGTAAAAATCACCCTGGCAAAAAAGCTATAGATGATATGATACAAATTCACGAAGTCACTGTTGATCAAATTTTCAAAGTTCCTGATTTGAATCTTAAAAGAATCAGAAATGGGTAGTTATAAACCTTAAAGTGCTTACATTAACTCACCGTTTATTTTCACATCTTAGTTCTTATGCTCTATGATCAGTGTTTCAAGTTTTAGCGAAATCCATCTTTTTGTGCTATGGGTGACAACATGAATCTATTGGTTTCCGTGTCAGGTTAGACAGTGGTATGTTTTCGCCTAATTTAAGACGATCCCTATTGACCGGTTATAAAGACGTAAGAAGATGCTTTTAAAAATATTTTGACTTCTGTGATATGTTACGTGTAAAACGTTATTTAATTAGTAGGAAATAATCTTCTGGATGGTTCATATAATAAACTTACAGAAGGATCACATTGGTAAAGAAATGGTCGTTGCAAATCTCGGTCCCATCCTGCAACTAGTAGGGAAACACCAAATGGACGAACACCTCTAGCAACAGAAAAGCAGAATATCGTGAATGAAATTACAATATTTGTGATGTAAAACAAACATGGAGTGAAAGGTCGATGAATGGATTATTATTTATAACGACTATACACTACATTCGTTAAGTAAGAATACAATAAAAATAGCCTATTTTTGAACTGTTTAAAAATCAAACACAATAAAGTATCGTTATATGAGCGGAGGATTTTTTTCTAGTGAATTTCCACCAAATTTCGGTCATACATCTGAATAATTAGTTGAAAATAATGTCGAAGCTCAAGGCAAATAAATCATTTAAAATCATGCCTTGGATTTAGAATTGTTGGTGGAGGTAAGTAAGATTATCAGTGTTGAGATGGGTAATATTTAGTGTTATCCTGAGTAAATTAATATGTCACTTGGAATCGTGAGACTGATGATCAAAACAAATACACCTATGGCGAGAGAAACACAAATATAACTGCAAATCGGATTCAGTGTTTCGTCGAAAACTGCATACAGTGTATAAAGTGGTATGGATTAACAGACGGTAATAACATGGGATGCATTTTTCGCAACGCAATCACCAGATACTTGAGTATGAAGCACATTTTAAGTGTGCAAGAGTAATGGTACTACTCGGTTTCCTAAACAGAGGTAAAGGAAAGGGGTGGATACTAAATAAGTGATCCTTGTATTTGGGAAATTATTGCTGATACTGACAGGATTATGATCATCATCAGATGTGCGAGCGAAGGAGCTGGTAGTAACATTTGAATAAGAATAACTTTAAGTTATAAAAATACAAAACGGAAAATTAGTATGCGCACTAGGCAAATTAGTTAAGTCTATAATAAAGATGTCTAGTGACTCATTAGGCCTGAGGTCAGCCAAAAAGAAGACTTTGAACATATTTTTTTTGTAAGTATTGCCCCGGCAATTTTTAAACCTGATTAATTGTTGGTTTTACGGTTTGATGGACTTCAAGTCTGAAAAATTAGGACAGAAATCACTAGCCCAACATACTATTGAGAGTGATTGGTTTGCCTAGGTGCTATGACCAGTTCTAATCAATAGTAAGCTATTGAGTACCTTGAATACACATCTGCTGAGATACGGTTGGACAGTATTTACGGACACGAAATGCAAGTCCTTAGAACTTCGACAAGTGTAACTTGCAACGCAGGGGCAGTTGCAATTTTTTAGCCAAACATTTGCTCTGACGAACTATATTACTTCTGATCTATTCTGAATTCTAGTCACACATTTTCACTCGATGTATGAATTTATTCAGGTTGACACCAACATCTTAGTCATTTCAAGTGATCTATTTGTCTTGAACTTTGAAATTATTTCCGATGTATGATTGTGGACAGAGATATGAACTAGTTAAATGAACTGTGTTCAGTTAAAGTCCATTAATATGGACAGAGAAGAATAAAGTAGCGGCACGAAAAGATCACTGGAAGTTATGCATTTCTATACTGAGTTGACTTTAGGACCTCGAGTTACTTTGAGATTGCTGATACATTTTGGTCGCTGGCACTACAGAGCATGAAGCATGGACCTAAAACATCCTGGTTGCTAACCCCTACCACAAGAATCAAGAGAAAACTATACCGAAGTCGTTATTGGATTTCATTTCAGTGATACGGATAGTAATGATGTGGGAAAGTTTATACCTTAGAGCGTCGAAAGTAGGAAGCCGAATTAATGAAAAATTTTAGTGGTACAGATGTTCTGCTGGAGGGCCATACCATATGTTTAAAATACATAATATTTGTCTGTTAAGTGTAACTGACTACTATATCTATAATTCTATATCAAGCATAAACATTGATGTAATCACTTAGCTAATCAAATTTCCTTGATATACCCGTAAAAAGGATAATACAAAACCCACCCGGACTGTGTATATTCTTGCATAACAGCAGCTATTCGGATAACCAATTGTTCTGGAGATATAGGTTCACCATATGCTAACTGATATGCCTGGGACGACTTTCTGGCCTGTTTAACCAATACACGATAATCTGGTGACAGACCACTGTAAACCATTCCTATACCCTTTGTGACTTGTTCAATTTTTGTCACTGTTGATTCGTCCATAAGTTTTGAAGTGAACTTTTTTACTGCAGCAAGCACAACCCCATTCGCTGCACGTATACCAACAGATGGAGCTCCAGCCTCAACTGCTTTTAATGCATATTCTATTTGAACGAGCTTTCCAGATGGGCTAAAGGTATAGATAATATCTAAAATATGCGCATACCTGAATGTAGTTAAGGAGAAACTATATCTCTCGCTCATGATGAAGCAAACTGAAGGTCACGGAACTTCAAATTTCCCTAAGGTCATTCTATATATTCAACATATTCAACACGATTGCGTATAAAAAGATTGACTTCATTGCTCTCACTTCTTGTTGACTCGGTACGATTCTCGGTATTTTTGTCACCACGATGGTTGCTAGTCATTAGATTTTGCAGTGGTTATGCATATGTAATACATCATTAAAAAAGTACTGAAGCGACAGAAAACAGAGATGGCATAAAACAATTTCTTTTTTCTACAGAAGTCTGGTGTATATTCGTGTGAGCGCGAACAGCTTCACAGACACGTAGGAGACCGAAGCATTGTTATTGTGCATGTAACCAGTTCATGAATTTATGGTTGAAGAACTAGGCACCGGTTGAGGCTTTAGAGCAGTATTCCAGTCCTCACCCAAATCTAATGATTTGTGTGACACAGATTTAATTTTCCTTTTTGTAACGATGTTTATGTGTTTAAATAAAAAAAAGGCTTTCTATCAAAACAATACAGGTTTAAAACCACTTTATCTACTTCGGTTTGGTTAGTTTTATAAGTTCGTACGTTCGTTTGTGCTCACCTAGTTCTCTTATTTAGATTGAATTATTTGGGGGATTAGTAGTTCGTTACTTACTTACTTACTTACGCCTATTACCCCTTGTGGAGGAGCATAGGCCGCTCACCAGCATTCTCCATCCAACTCTGTCCTGAGCCTTCCTTTCCAGTTCTTTCCAATTACTATTCAGCCTTTTCATATCGGCTTCTATTTCCCGGCGTAGTGTGTTCTTTGGCCTTCCTCTTTTCCGCTTCCCTTCCGGATTCCAAGTTAGGGATTGAGTCGTGATGCACATTGGTGATTTTCTCAATGTATGTCCGATCCACTTCCAACGTCTTTTCCTAATTTCCTCTTCAGCTGGAAGCTGGTTTGTCCTCTCCCATAAAACGCTGTTGCTGATGGTATCCGGCCAATGGATGTTGAGTATTTTGCGTAGACAACTGTTTATAAATACTTGTACCTTCCTGATGATGGCCGTAGTAGTTCTCCACGTTTCAGCTCCGTACAGTAGGACTGTCTTGACGTTCGTATTAAAGATTCTGACCTTGAAATTAGTTGACAGTTGTTTTGAGTTCCATATGTTCTTCAATTGTAGAAATGCTGCCCTTGCTTTTCCAATCCTCGCCTTTACATCTACATCCGATCCCCCTTGTTTATCAACGATGCTCCCCAGGTACTTGAATGTTTCCACCTCTTCCAGAGTTTCGCCATCAAGTGTGATTGGGTTGTTCTCAGTGTTGCATTTGAGAATCTTGCTTTTTCCTTTGTGAATGTGGAGGCCTATCGATGCGGAGGCTGCTGCTACATTTGTTGTCTTCATCTGCATTTGGTCGTGTGTATGAGAGAGGAGGGCTAGGTCATCTGCGAAGTCTAAATCATCTAATTGATTCTGAGAGGTCCATTGTATTCCGTATTTCCCTTCAGATGTCGAATTCTTCATAATCCAGTCAATCACTAGAAGGAAGAGGAATGGGGAGAGTAGACAGCCTTGTCTGACTCCGGTCCTTACTGGAAATGCATCTGTCAGCTGTCCTCCATGCACCACTTTGCACTGTAGTCCATCGTATGAGTTTTGGATAATGTTGACAATCTTTTCAGGAACTCCATAGTGTCGAAGAAGTTTCCATAATGTTCTCCTATCCACACTGTCAAACGCCTTCTCACAGTCGATGAAGTTGTCGCATAGTGATGAGTTCCACTCAACTGATTGTTCAACGATGATCCGTAGTGTCGCAATCTGGTCTGTGCACAACCGATCCTTACAGAATCCAGCCTGATGATCCCTAAGTTCGGCGTCTACTGCGTCTTTCATCCGATTCAGCAGCACTCTGTTGAAAACTTTTCCTGGTACTGATAACAAACTGATGCCTCTGTAGTTCTCACATTGGCTCAGATCTCCTTTCTTTGGTATCTTGATGAGATATCCTTCTTTCCAGTCCATTGGCACTTGTTCCTCTTCCCAAATCTTCTTGAATAGAAGGTGAAGCATATTTGCAGTTATTTCAATGTCTGACTTCAGTGCTTCTGCTGGTATATCGTCAAGTCATGCCGCCTTCCCACTTTTGATTTGTCTGATGGCCATCTTGACTTCTTCGATCGTTGGTGGAGTGACATCTATTGGAAGGTCAGTGTGGGCTGCTTCGATGTTCGGTGGATTCAATGGGGCTGGTCTATTCAGCAGTTCCTCGAAGTATTCTGCCCATCTTTTCCTCTGTTCTTGAATCTCAGTGATTGTTTTTCCTTGTTTGTCTTTGACTGGTCTCTCTGGTTTGCTATATCTCCCTGCCAATTTCTTCGTTGTATCATATAGTTGTTTCATATTTTCTTCCCTTGCAGCTTTTTCCGCCGTCGTTGCTAGTTCTCCCATGTAGTTCTGCTTGTCGGCTTTAATGCTTTTCTTCACTTCCCTGTTTGCTTCTGCGTAGTCTGCTTGTGCTTTGACTTTCTCTGCTCGTGTCCGGCTGCTGTTAATTGCTAGTTTCTTGTTCTTCCTTCCTTAAATTTTGTCCAGGG
Organism: Schistosoma rodhaini; assembly: GCA_944470415.2. Taxonomy (NCBI): domain Eukaryota; kingdom Metazoa; phylum Platyhelminthes; class Trematoda; order Strigeidida; family Schistosomatidae; genus Schistosoma; species Schistosoma rodhaini. The sequence goes on from OX104040.1 coordinate 1,702,350, forward strand.
TTCCCATAGAGATCCATTCCTTGTGATGATGCTTCTTAGGACCAAGAACCTCCTGACACGTTGAAGTTAGTGCTTCTTTTATCCCTTTCCAGTTGTCCTCCAAAGTAGTTTCTTGTTCATTCAGTAGATCCTGTAGAGCTTGAAACCTGTTGTTGAGAGTTATCTTGAATTCATGGAGCTTGTCAGTATCTCGAAGGAAGGCTGTATTAAACCTTTGTAGTGCTGTTTGTCCAGTTGTCCAGTTTTTCTTAAGCTTCAGTCTCATCTTGGCCACAACCAGGTGGTGATCTGAAGCTATGTCAGCTCCTCTCCGGGTTCTCACATCTTCCATTGATCTTCGGAATTTTTTGTTGATACAGATGTGATCGATCTGATTCTCTGTGGTGTGGTCCGGTGAAAGCCATGTAGCTTTGTGTATGCGTTTGTGTGGGAATATTGTGCCGCCTATAACCAGTTTGTTGAATGCACATAGGTTTGCAAGTCTCTCCCCATTTTCATTTCTCTCTCCTAGTCCATGTCGTCCAATTATATCTTCATATACTGTGTTGTCCACTCCAACTTTAGCATTTAGATCTCCCATCAGGATGGTGAGGTCCTTTCGTGAGCACTTTGCTATAATTGATTGCAGCCTTTCATAGAACTGATCTTTATCATCGTCGTTGCTATCATTGGTGGGTGCATAACATTGGATAACGTTCATTGTGATTCCATCCTTCTTTGTTCTGAATGATGCTTTGATTATCCTGCGTCCATGAGATTCCCATCCCACAAGTGCATTTTGTGCTTCTTTGGACAGCATTAGAGCAACTCCCTGAGTGTGTGGAGCATTTTCCTCTTCGTGACCGGAGTACAGCAGCATCTCTCCTGTACCTAGCCTTTGTTGTCCAGTTTGTGTCCAATGGGTTTCGTTGATTCCGAGTACTGCCAATTTGTATCTCCTCATTTCCATTGCTATTTGGCTGGTCTTTCCTGTCTCCCACATTGTCCGGACGTTCCATGTACCTATAAAGAGTGTTGCTCTGGTTGTTAGAAGGTGCATCGGCCTCGTGACTTCCGAAGAATTTCGGCTTTCATCATGAGACGTCATTATTCCTTCAACTCCCAGGGCAGAGTTTAAATGGTTTGGATTATTTTTTCTGGTTAGCGTTTTTTTAGCGAGTTAGCTTTTCTACGGGATGGGGTCGCTAACCCCATGCCCAACCCTCCTCCTTTACCCGGGCTTGGGACCGGCAGTAACTCTAGAAGAGCTACAGGCGGAGTTATTAGTAGTTCGTACAATAATTTAATTACTTCTGACCATCACAATGACATCGCAGTTGGGCGTGTAATGAAACAGTTGGACATGCAGTCAAATTTTGATGCTTTTGGGGATTATATGGAAAGGTGTCGAGATAGGCACGACAAACATATTTTATAATTAATTTTCGATATCATTTAGATTTATTTTGTTAATTCTCAAAGTTCGTACATTTGCGACAAATGATTGTTGAAGTTTTTTTGACTGCATGACCTTGAATTTCTTCTCTTTTCTGTCCACAACCTCTCATAACATGACAAATCATGTTAACCGCTAGTAAATACACTGCAACACACACACTTCTCGTTCTCAATTTCCTGTAGTTATGAACTATAAAATATCTATTATCTACAGTTATGGACTACAACCACATTTCCATTATTTTCTACATCCGGCTATACCGCTGAAATTGTGACAGCCATCAGTGAAACTACTATTCACCATAATTGTAAATTATTTTATCAAATACAGGATAAACACATGAAAACCTGACGATTTAAGTAACATCCCGTAACGCTTCTTCGTGTTTATAAATTGTAGTTAATATATCATAATGTTAATTTTTGGACTTAATAATTTGAATGATCCACCATAAAGTTTCAAAGTTTGAACTATGACGAAGGAAGATGTTGAGTATGTTATTATTGTGGCCGTTTCTTTACTTTCACTGGGAAAGCCTACAACCTAATAAAACTTTGGCATTTCACTTCCATATGTAACTCGCATGGAACTACTGCAAGTCCATGTAAAGTGTACAAATTTCAAATATTGTGAAGGAGGAAATTTTCGTAAAATGACCGGTCGGGAATTCAAGAATTCTGTTAAATTGTTACGTCATCTCAATCCAATGAGTACTCAGAGTTGTGCAGATAACAACTCATTGAGGAGTTGTAATATTATTTTCCTAAATATACTCTGTTCTCATGATTATGTATTGTAATGAAATTATTTACAAAAATGTGGAAGATATATCGAATGCACCAAATCCTGATCAAAATTATGATGTTATATTATGCGATATGATTTACACTAACAACTCATTTATTTCTGGTGAAATTTAAATAAATGTGAGGTTCAAGTTCAAAATGAGCTAAAATCTGATTACAATATTTTTGGTGTCGCATCAGATGTTATTTGCTCTCACAATGGATTTATCTCTTATAATATCCTTAATGAATGTAAAAAATATGTCCCAAGTGAGTCTAATAAAATCCCTGGTCAGTAGTATGATGAACCAGGGGGAATAGCAAGTCTTCCCAAAGCAATCAGAGAACCAGTTAGCCCAGATATAAGGTTTGCACGTGCAGAAAATCCAAATAAAGTCTAAGGTCATCCTTATGGGCATTAAAGGATGTATAATTTCCGTACGATTGTTTCCCAGGTGAAGCAAGCTTGGATGAATCATATATGTTAATTACACATACCAATGCATAGTAATCTGGTGACTTGAACTATGGCCTTGTGTATTAAAACATGAAAATCAAATAGAATAAGTGTCATACTTTTTATGCAAGTCGAAGTCCCGCGGCAAAATGCCCCAATTATACGTCAGTCTGTATTCCCAGATGCTCGCATATAATAATCGAATTGTGAGATATGAGAAGATAATGAAAGATGGGAACGTCAAATTGGTCGTAACTCTGTGACACAAGGACCTTACATTATTTTGTGGGGGAGGATACTTACATACGTCTGTTACTCCCAATGCCACATAGGCCGCCGACCAGCATTCTCCAACTCACTCTGTTCTGGACTTTCCTTTCTAGTTTTATCCAGTCTTCGTTCATTCTTTTCATGTCTGTCTTCATTTCTCGACGCATTGTATTTTTTGGTCTTCCCCTTTTCTTTTGCCCTTCGGGATTTCATGTGAGGGCTTGTCTCGTAACTCAGTTGGGTGCTTTCCTCAATGTGTGCACCATCCATTTCCAGCGCTTCTTCTTCATTTCTAATATCTGGTTTGTTCTCTCTCGCAGTAGGTTGTTACTCAGTATCTGGTCAACGAATCCGAAGAAATTTGCTCAGACAACTGTTAATAAACACCTTTATCTTCTGGATGGTGGCCTTCGTAGTTATCCAAGTTTCCGTCCCGTACAGTAGAACTGTCTCGACATTTGTACTGAGAATTCTGACTTCGGTGTAGGTTGACCGACAGTTGTTTTGAGTTCCACATGTTTTTCAGCTGTAAACATGCTGCTCTTGCTTCGCCGGTTCGCGCCCTCACATCTGCATCAGATCCACCGTGTTCATCGTTGACGCTGCCTAGATAAATAAAGGTTTTTACATCCTCCAAAGCTTCTCCGTCAAGTGGAATTTGATTGGTGCATGCTGTATTGCATCGGAGAGTCTTGCTTTTCCACTTAATTATATTAAGATCTACTGTTGCTGAGGTTGTTGCTACACTGGTCGTCTTCTCCTGCATTTGTCGCGTGTGTGATATATAAGCCAGATAATCTGCGAAGTCTAGATCGTCCATCAGCATCCTAGCTGAACACTGTATCCCATGATTATCTTCATATGTTGACGCTTTCTTTAGCCAGTAGGTCACCAGGAGAACGAGAAAGGGTGAGAGTAAGTAACCCTGCCTAACACTCACCTTTATTTCGAATGAGTCTGTCAGCAGTCCTACATGCATGATTTCGCAGTTTAATCCATCATAGGAATTCCGTATGAAATTGACTATCCTCTCAGGCACGCCGTAGTGTTGAAGAAGCGTCCATAGTGTCGTCTTGTCCACGCTATCAAATGCTTTCTCGTAGTCAATGAAGTTGATGCAGAGTGATGAATTCCACAATGATTCAAAGAATTGCGTTTTGGTCTTTACGTGATCGATCCTTGCGGAATCCAGCCTGTTGATCTCGAAGTTGAGCGTCTACGGAGTCCTTCATTCTTTTTAACAATACCCTGTTGAAGACTTTTCCTGGTATTGAGAGAGGAGTGAAGCCCCTGTAGTTATCACATTTGTTGAGGTCGCTTTTCCTTGGTATTTTGATCAGACGTCCTTCTTTTCAATTTGTTAGTACTTGTTTTTCATCCCAAATCTTACTGAAGAGAATGTGGGTACCTTTTCAGTTACTGCTACATCTACTATCAGCTACTGTGCTGATATGTTGTATGGTCCTGTTGCTTCGTCACTCTTGATTTTTCTGATGACCATGTTGAACTCTTCAATTGTTGATGGGCCAACATCGATTGGGAGGTCTGTGGGTGCTGCTTCGATGTTGAGTGGGTTCGGTGAAGCTGGTCGATTCAAGAGTTCTTTGAAGTGTTCTACTTACCTGTTTCGTTGTTCTTCAATGTTTGTGATTACTTTACCTTCCTTATTTTTCACTGGTCTTTCTGGCTTACGGTAACTTCCAGCAAGTTTCTTTGTTGTATCATACAGTTGTCTCATCTTTCCTTTTCTTGCAGCCTATTCCGCAGTCATTGCTAAATCATCCACATATTTACGTTTGTCGGTTCTGATGCTCCATTTCACCTTCTTGTTTACTTCAGTACATTCGACTTGTGCCTTGAACTTTTCTGCCCTTGTTCGGCTGATAGTGATTGTCGCATTCTCGTTCCTCCTTTCTTCAATCTTATTCAGTTAAACAACAGTGATCCATTCCTTGTGATAGTGCCTCTTATGGCCCATAACCTCCTGACATGTTGAAATGATTGCCTCTTTTATCCCATTCCAGCTGATCTACTCAGTAGTTTCCTCTGATTGAGTAGATCATGAAAGGCCTCGAACCTGTTGCTGAGGGCTATCTTGAATTTGTTGAGTTTGTCAGTATCCCGAAGAAAAGCCGTATTAAACTTTTGTGATGTTCTCCGACACGTTGCCCAGTGCTTCTTAAGTTTCAGTTTCATCTTGGCTATCAACAAGTAAATATCTATTTCTATATCAGCTCCCCTCCTGGTTCTCACATCCTCCATCGTCCTCCTGAACATTTTGTTGATGCAAATACGGTCGATTTGGTTCTGTGTGGTGTGGTCCAGTGAAGTTCATGTGGTTTTACGGATGCGTCTGTGTGGTAATTTAGTGCCTCCTATGACCAGTTTATTGTAGTCACATAGGTTTGCAAATCTCTCACCGTTTTCATTCCTTTCTCCCAGTCCATGTCGTCACATGACGACATCGTATCCAGTGTTGTTCATTCCAAACTTGACATTTAAATCTCCCATCAGAATGGTCGGGTCCTTTGTTGGGCACTTCTCAACGATCGACTGCAGTCTGTGGCTCCTTCGAGGGCTACTGCCGGTCGCACGCCCAGGTAAAGGAGGGGGGTTAGGTATGAGGTTAGCGACTGCATCCCTTAGAAAACTAACTCGCTAAAAAACGCTGACCAGAAAATATTATTCATCAGCACGGAGCTTAACAAGGTAACACAGTGGTGCTCGAAATGGCAACTGGAGCTCAATACAGCTAAATGTGGTTGGCTATGCTTCCGTGATGCATCACTCAACCTTAATCTTACCATAAATGGGGAAATGTTATCTAGGTTACACACAGTAGTAGATCTAAGACTTAGATACTCGGACGACTTGTCGTTTACTGAACAGATAATGAAACAAACGTACAAGCCTCAACGCCTTATCGGTTTCATAACTCGAAACCTTCATAACAGCGAATCTCGTATTCTAATGTACAAATTCTGTGTTCGACCACTCCTGGAATACTGCGCGTTTTTGCTCCTTTTTGCTCCTCTGAAAATGCATTAAATGCTCTAGCGCCTGCAAGTGTATCTTACTACACAAGTGAGATTATAGGAACTCTAAATGTTTAACCTCTTACTTGCTATCATTGTTTTGTTGTTCCGTGCTCTTTGCTTTAATCTTACTTTCTCTAGTTGTAGATAATTAATAATAACTCGCTCTGGCACTGGTAATAACCTTACAGAATAATGTTGATCAATCATCAGGCTATCCACTTAATAAAAAAATGACAAGTTCCCTGGTGCTGCATTGGCTTGCCGTGACATATGCCATATTTAAACTATTTATCAATTACTAAACCAGCAAACATAAAACTCTTATTCACTTAGTATTGTTTGTTTGGATCTTCCCATCGATGTGTTTAGGACTGCAACTGGTCAGTCTCTAATTGGCATATGTGCATACTGTGCGTATTGCCTCGATATACCTTAATTCACAAGCATGGTAAGCAGAGATGGATAGTGGCTAGCAGTGGAATCCAGGACGCGCGTTTCGTCCTATTTGGGACTCGTCAGCTGGATGTACCTGCATCTCAGAGTTGATGTTCACTCTGGGACTCGAACCCAGTACCCTCGCTTCAAACGCCATCGCGTTATCCAGAGTGAGCGTCCCAGAGTGAACATCAACTCTGAGATGCAGGTACATCCAGCTGACGAGTCCCAAATAGGACGAAACGCGTGTCCTGGATTCCACTGCTAGCCACTATCCATCTCTGCTTACCATGCTTGTGAATTAAGGTATATCGAGGCAATACGCACAGTATGCACATATGCCAATTAGAGACTGACCAGTTGCAGTCCTAAACACATCGATGGGAAGATCCAAACAAACAATACTAAGTGAATTCAAACTTCACCCCATCGCACAAGCAAGTGGCTATCAGGACTCAGTGGCCGAGTGGATAACGCGATGGCGTTTGAAGCGAGGGTACTGGGTTCGAGTCCCAGAGTGAACATCAACTCTGAGATGCAGGTACATCCAGCTGACGAGTCCCAAATAGGACGAAACGCGCGTCCTGGATTCCACTGCTAGCCACTATCCATCTCTGCTTACCATAAAACTCTTATATTTCATATTTGCTCTCTACATTAAATGTTGATTTTTATAATAATCTGATCCTGCCTGTAAACTGGTGTGAATTCTGTAAATATTATTTTCAGAATATATTATTATTATTATTATTATTTATACTCTGCCCTGGGAGTTGAAGGAATAATTATGACGCTTGATGATGAAAGCCGAGTTCCTTCGGAAGTCATGGAGCCGATGCACCTTCTAACAACCAAAGCAACAATTTTTATAGGTTGGGGAGGATAGGGTTGAGAAAATTTATGGTTCGAATTTAAGATATCAATAGTTTCAGTACACAACCGAGATGTGGATCAGATGTTATTCCAGGGACCAGGTGAGTTCGTTCCGTTTTCAGTTGTTGATTCTAATACTAAAGATAATACAGGATCTACACTCAGCACACAGTGGAACAGACATATGATGAACCAATGCGGAAGAGGTACAAATGATTGCAGAAATAAGGATTCTCCTTTTAGTGGCATATGTAATGTTCGTATAAACTAATGGATCCTTTATACCCAATGTCCGCCTGATTTAGGAATCGGTATACAATATGTTCGTTCGTGCTCACTCATTTATATTCTCTTTACTTAAATTACATTATTTTGGTGACACGTGATTCGTACAATAACTCAGATACCTCTAACAGTAACAATGAATACATACCCAACGACTGATACAGTTTCAACTATCTATTTGCTAAAAGACTGAATTTACATACATCTAGATCCCAATCCGCACGTCAACCGATAAGCTAGCCAACTGAGATGCGATCTGTTTCATATAATCAAAAGTTTCATCACGCTGAAAATTACATTAGCTACATGCAAACACAAATGACTGTGGAACAGAAAATATGAAGACTAGTTTAGGAAAAATACAAACCTCGATGTGATCCCACTTGCTGTAGTTGAGACGCGACATCCCGATGAACAAAATGCAAAGAAAAGCTTAGAGGCTTTTGAAAATCCGCTGGATTTACAAACACCACCAAAAAACATGAGATGCAATAGTAACAGTCACTGATTGAGGGAAGTCGAGACTTCATTTATAGCAACAAAGTACAATAATTCTGTAGTTGATCCAACTCCCATTTCGGATGTGAAGCTATTATTTGGTGGCTCTGTGTAAGTCGAATATCCTTGTCACGAGTTTGCATAAACAGATTGATTTCTTCGCACTCACTTCTCAACTGATATTGCAAGTGAGAGATATTCCACGCGTCAGTGCTCCATGTTAAGTTTGTTCACGAGGTTGGCATTGAAGATCTCTACCAGCTCTATGGTACTGAGATCTTTCCCGTTTGTCCGTCTAAGAGTACAAATACCTTTTTTGTATGCTTTCTCCCGGTCATGAGTTTGTAGTGATATTAGTGTTTGGCTTTCACTCCGGCTAATGGCTTCACCTGAAATAGCTTCTTCCGATTAGGATTTTGACTTTGCATCTGTTTCTCAATGTCAAATAAGAGCTGCGATTTAAAGCTTCTGGTAGACTTTCCACTTGTACCAGACTTTTTGTTAGGCCTTCGGAAAATGTTTTAGATCTAGCTTAACCCAGGATTCCGCTTTAGAGGTGTTTGCCTTGACTGATCTATATGGCGTAAGAGAGAACTTCAATTGATCTCCCTCACTATCTTCCAGTGGTCATCCACCGGTAAACCCGAATACCCAAGTGACTATGGAGTGTGATGAAGGTGCTCCTGGTCGTCGTGTGGTCTCCTCTATTGTGGCTAAGTTAATGAGCATTCTCATCACACCGTGGTATTTCCTTTGCGACCACGTCCTAATTTTGGTGATAATAAATTTATTCTCGGTCCATAGACAGTTTATTGTGTCCTCAAAACTCAATGTTTCCGAACGCGATAATAGCGAGTGTTTATTAGGTTAAATGTAATAACTCAGAAAACTAGAGGTATTGGTCTATGTAGGCTTTTCACACTTGATATTAATTTCGCATTTTCGAACCACGCGGTTTCCATACGATTTGCTCAGTCACATACAATCGGTTTCAAAAAAGCTAGATGGATTTCACCCAAAAACACATTTTACTTCCGTTTAACAAACTAAAGAGATCATTAGCAGTTCACTCTCACGTAACATAACTCGAAACATGTGAAAGAGCACAATTCAACAAACACGTTCGTGCTCCAAAACGGACCATCAGATATTTCAAACTATAGCTCCAGATATAAGTATGATTTTGGTGAACAGCTACACATCGAACGTTGTGGCTGACCGAGTGCTTATATAGACGATTATAAACCAGGGAAGCAGCTCATACGGATCTCTGACTGAACTTTTCGGACAGCTAAAGTCTTCTGTTTTACTTTTGAAGTTGTTAGTAATAATTCTCAGGACGTCATTACGGAACAACATGAACTCATATTATGAAACGTGAGTAAATCTAATTAACCACAGAAAGCTCAGATTTATTATAATAGTAACCATTCCGATTCATCCAGACGGGTGATTAATCAGGAAAGCACTTTGAGTTAGTCTTTAGCTCTTAGTCTTGCCTTTCATGTGACAAATCGCACCTTCGTAGTTCTTGCTGGCTACATTGTTAATGTTGTGTATAAGTAGTGGTATTATTAGTATTAATGGTAGAATTAGTGTGAATTGTGATAATATTGGTAGTATCTGTGTTAGTAGTAGTAATAATGTAAGTAGTATTAATATTAGGTATGTGGGGAATAGGTTGACCAGTGGTATTATTTATACTGTGAACACTAGTCGTAGTATCAGTAGTATCAACATCATTTTATTGAATGGTGGCCGTAATAGTCATAATAGTACTGTGAGTATTTCCACTAGTACTGGCATTGTCATTAGTAGTATTGGCATGAGTAGTAGTGTGATTAGTAGAAGTGATAGTAGCAATGATAACGTGAGATTTGTAGTGAGAGTAGTAGTGGTAGTGATGTGAGTATGTGTGGTAGTAAGAAAAGTAAAATGAGCAGCAGTAGTAGTGAGAATCGTAATACTTTTAGTGTGAGTGGCATTTTGAGTAGTAATAGTAGTTTTAGAATAGACAGAAGTGTGAGCAGAACGATGGGTAGTATTAGTAGAAGTACCATGATTACTAGTTTGAGTATTATTAGTGATAGTAGTGGTAATAGAAATAATTTGAGTAATATTGTGGGTAGTGGTGGTATTATAAGTTAGTAATAATAGTGTAATTAGTAGTGTGAACAGTAGTGGTGGCAGTATTAATAGTGAAATTATTGGTAGTATTGGTGTGAAGAATAGTGAGAGTATGATTAATATCAGTAGGAGCATGATCAGGAGTAGTAACAGTATTTATAGTAGTTTTAGTAGCAGTATTATCAGTAGGATTGGCAGTGTGATTAGTGGTATTGGCAGTATTACGGTAGCAGTAGTAGTATTGTGGTAACGGAACTAGTAATAGTAGAAATAGTATGATACGCCGTGAGATGAGTAGTGGTATTATCTTTTGTAACAGAAGTTGAAGGAGCAGTAATGGTTGCAGTAGAGTGAGGAGTAGTAATCGTAATAGTAGTAGTGTGAGTAGAACTGTGATTAGTAGTATAAGAAGTATGAGTGGTAGAATTAGTAGTAGTGGCAGTATGGGTGATAGCAGTATTGGTGTTGTATTAGTGTTGGTTTTCCTACAAGTAGTATTTGTTGCGTGAGTGGTTTAAGTAGATATCGAAGGTGTAGTAGTATTGTAGTAGAAGTAGTAGTAGTATTTTGGTAGCAGCAGTAGAACAAGTAGTAGTGGTAGTGAAATTATTGTGGTAGTAGTATTAATAATGTGGTAGTAGTAGTAGTAGTATAGTGAACAGAACACGAGTGAAGACAATCGAATGTATTTCAGCAAAAATTACAGACTATATCTGTAAATTTTGATGACCATACGACGAACAGTTAATTTGCAAATTAACAACCAATTGTGTCAATCTTTACTGTTTCTTCTCTAATTCCATTGTTCATACATTTTCCTACCGATTGCGCCTCACTTCAGTTCTTTCCTCATCGGTCTTCTGCCAAAATACATTCTATGTCTGACCGACATCATATGCTACTTATGTGGATATAAGCAGGCCACACCACAGTAGTAGTAGTAGTAGTGGAGGTATTTGTATAATCTCTGATGATAGAAGTGATGGCAGTGCAAATTTGGGCGGTATTATGAGTAGAATTATTAGTTATCTCAGTATTGTGAGTATGAGGAGTAGGACTTGTAGAACTTGTCGTAGAATCAGTAGTAACACCAATAATATCATAGTTTGTAGTAACAGTAGTGATAGTAATCTTGTAATCGTCCAAAGAATACTTCATGTTTCAACACTACACTTTATGATACAATCGGATTAAGAAAGGAACTTCATCTTTTCATTTTTGAAATTTCATACATCAAAATTGTACTTCATATTCATGTCCAAATAACAAAGAATTCATACGACCTCATCAGTCAGTCAGTCAGTCAGCTACAACGTAGGACCAGGCACATATATGCATCGGTCCAAGTTGTCATACCTCATTAGCACAACAATATGAACACCGGATTCATAGAAGTAATTAATTTAGTGGTGGTAGTATATAAGGAAAGGTTGTATATAAGGATATAGTACAGAAAGGAAGAGAGATATGAAGTAATTTGAATCTCATAGTTTAAGGGAAGATAAAGAGTGTATACACCCACACCATTGTGATCGATTCTGAGCCATGTCACCTAGAGTCTCCAACCATTGGTTACGATAGTCACGCGGACCCCAACCAGGTAGTCTGCATCTGACAACATGGCTCAGATTAGAAGTTAGTGACTTCAAACACTGATGCCACGTTTTGCTTTGGCCGCCCCTAACTCTCTTCCAACCGTCCCCAATACTAGTCATCATAGCGCGTCGTGGTAATCGGTGTTCAGGCACACGTAACACATGGCCCAACCATCTCAGTCGATGAAGATTTATCACCTCATCAACTGATTTACCATCGTTACCTAATACCCTGCGTCTAACCTCACTATTACTTACTCGGTGATCCCAGCAGATGCGAGCAATATTTCTAAGGCATCTGTGGTCAAACACTAGTAACCTACGAGTATCTTCTACTCTTAATGGCCATGTTTCACAGACGTAAAGTAGAACAGAACGAACTGCTGCGCAGTATACTCGTCCCTTAATTGATAGACGGATATCTCGTCTTCGCCATAGGTGACGTAAGTTGGCAAAAGCCAAATGAGCTTTTTGAATCCGTGCTGAGATTTCGTCAGACACCAACCCATTAGGGCTGATCAGACTTCCGAGATAAGTGAAGTTGTCGACGCGTTCGACTACTTCACTCCCTATCCTTAGTTCAGGTGTTGACGTAGGCCAGTCCTGGAGTAACAATTTACATTTGGATGGGGAGAAACGCATCCCAAACATCCTGGCATTATTACTCAGTTCCAACAGAAGACTCTGCATTTTGTCAGTGTCTTCACCAAACAGGACTATGTCATCTGCGTATTCTAAGTCGCTTAGTGGTCCCCCTGGTAGGAGATCAATTCCTGAAAATTCAGTCGAAGAGAGTGCTATTTCCAGCAACAGGTCTATAATGAAGTTAAACGAAAACGGGGATAGTGGACAGCCTTGACGGACACCACTTGAGGTTGTAAAATTGTATGACAGTTCGCCATAAGCTCTCACTCGACTGGTAGTGTTCGAGTAAAGAGCCTTCACAAGGTTTATGTACTTCTCAGGTACACCTTCCAATGACAGACACTGCCACAGAACCTCTCGGTCTACATAGTCAAATGCTGCTTTCAAGTCAAGAAAAACTATCATTGTCGGACGCTGATAAGCGTGTCTGTGCTCTAAAACTTGACGAATGGTGAATATGTGGTCGATACAGCCACGACCAGGTCTGAAGCAAGCCTGATTTTCTCGTGTTTGCAGTTCACGAGTCTTAGTTAGGCGCCCGATAATTATTGAGGCTAGTATTTTAGATACTATGTTAGTCAGACTAATCCCTCTATGGTTATCGCAGGATGATTTTGACCCCTTTTTATATATTGGGACAATCAGTGATTGTGACCAGTCGGATGGGATAACATCCGTCTCCCAGATTTTAGCCAGAATATTAGTCAACCTAATCGCTAAAATTGGACCACCATATTTAAAGACCTCTGGGGCCAATCCATCAGGACCAGCTGCTCTTCCTCGTTTCCGATTACCTATAGCCTTTTGAACTTCAAGTAGGGTCGGGGGGCCTACTTCAATGTTCCATTCAGGTTTTCTAGGAATAGTGGGTAGTTGTGCAGTAGCTGAAGGCCAGCTAAACTGCTCCTTAAAGTGTTCGGCCCATCGTTCTAAACGTTTGGGTAGAGAGCAGATAAGGGTTCAATCTTTTTCCGAGATCGTCTCACTTACACTTGACTTCTTAATTCCAGTTTCCTTTATTAGTCTGAATATTTGCCTGGTGTTGCCTACAGCCGCTGCCTTTTCCATCTCTTTTGCTTTCGTTGCCCACCACTGCTCACGATCGTTCCTTAGACTTTTAGTTAACCTAGATCTAATTTCTTTACGCTCTTCGTCATGTTCAGAGCCTGATGGGATGAGTTTACGCGAATCCATCAGTGAAATAGACTTAGAAGAAATCCACTGGTTTTTTGGAGCCCTATGGTTTAAATGACTAATAGATGTTACTGCTGTTTCCACAGCTGTTCGTATGCCTTTCCAAGCAGCATCTGGATCAGTCTCGTTTACAGAACTGCCTAGATGTGAACTCAGTTGTCTCTGGAATTCGCATTTGGCTTTCTCGTCCTTTCTCGACCTCATAGTGACACTTGATTACATAAAACAAAATGAATATTCAGAATAATCAAACTTCACACGAACTTTGATTAATAACAACAAAAAGCCACATTTAACACACCTACACATCGACATCAGGTGAATTTAATAAGGTATTTTGTTTATCAGTTGATTTATCAGTACACATTTTTGGGATACCCTTGTCAATGAAGAGCAATTAATGTTACATTGTTGACAAGATTCTATAATGATAAGAATCAAAAGTTATCAATGAGCAATAGTTGAAGATGCCTGAAATTAGATAAAGTGAAGAAGCCTGAACGAGAAAAGAATGATTGTTTGTGTGTGCCAAATTAATCACTACTACGATTGATGAAATCATCTTGTAAGTGTTGTATCCAGCTTGCCAAAATTTAGAAATGAGGTATTAAAATCTCCAGCTAATAATTTCGCGTCAAACCACACATACGGTAGTTTGGCATTGCCTATTTTATTTCGTCCTTTTGTGCGTTACACTATGTAAGGGCGCGGTAAATTCGTTCACCCAATTACTTTACGCTGTTCACATTTGGGAACATCACTACGATTCTAACAACGGTTAACTTGTAAATAGAAGTTTGTTAACAAAACTACATCGACGAATTAATTACTTTGACAGCAAAATAACTTAATTGTTAGATTGTTTTGATGATAGGTGGGAGAACCTTGACATGAAGTAACGAGTAATAACGTTGTTCAGGACAACAATGACTAAACCGTTTAGCTCCGAGGACTTAACAACAACGAAGAGGGTTGTGATTGAACTGCAAATCTTTGCCTTCATTTCACTTTCAATATAACATTTTTATTACATAAATAAATACTGAAAGTTCCTCATAGTTAGTTGCACCATAAAAGAACATTGATTCGTGTATGAATATTCAACAGTTGCTAATTTTAGATTGGTGTCATGAATGGATCATTGTGTTAGACCATTATAGAAAGCCTGGAAACATTGGACAACAGTTTTGTCGTAGTGTTGGACTTGCATTATCTTATATGTGTTTAAGTTAGTCAGCGGCCAACTCAGTTGCATCAACAAAATTTATGGTCAGTAAACGTAGCAGAAACTTTCTTCGTCATTTAAAAACGGATTAGTTCCAGTATATTGATTAGCTCCCGAATCGTAAGTTGTCATTTCGACTGCACTCTACTGAACATCCCAGTTTCAGTTTTTATGCTTTTCACAGTCTTCAAGCATCGTAGAACTGTATCTTTGAATAAGGCACTATCGAAAGAATCAGTGCTCAAAGATATGAGAACATCCGGTAATCTGATGCAGTTAGACCTAAATACAGGATGGCTTTTGTTAGGCCTTTAATTGACATCACTATGAAGAAACGACAAGACTCCGTTGTGAGTAATCGAATATATGATATCAGTGTCATCTGTGAATGGGTGGAATGCGATTGTTAGTGATCAGTTGTTATCTCAAGTGTGAGGTGCCATTTTAAGTGGTGGTAGGTAGCAAAGAGTTTGTTTTCCTGTCCAAATAAGCTGATTATGAGACATGATGACTCAGTGTTTTAGTAGCGGACAACTTGGAACCTTTACAGACCTTTTGTTTACGTCCAATTTTTCCACATTCACGGTAACTTGGTCAATGTAGCCAGCAAGAACTACGAAGGTGCGATTTGTCACATGAAAGGCAAGACTAAGAGCTAAAGACTAATTCAAAGTGCTTTCCTGATTAATCACCCGTCTGGATGAATCGGAATGGTTACTATTATAATAAATCTGAGCTTTCTGTGGTTAATTAGATCTACTCACGTTTCATAATATGAGTTCATGTTGTTCCGTAATGACGTCCTGAGAATTATTACTAACAACTTCAAAAGTAAAACAGAAGACTTTAGCTGTCCGAAAAGTTCAGTCAGAGATCCGTATGAGCTGCTTCCCTGGTTTATAATCGTCTATATAAGCACTCGGTCAGCCACAACGTTCGATGTGTAGCTGTTCACCAAAATCATACTTATATCTGGAGCTATAGTTTGAAATATCTGATGGTCCGTTTTGGAGCACGAACGTGTTTGTTGAATTGTGCTCTTTCACATGTTTCGAGTTATGTTACGTGAGAGTGAACTGCTAATGATCTCTTTAGTTTGTTAAACGGAAGTAAAATGTGTTTTTGGGTGAAATCCATCTAGCTTATTTGAAACCGACTTTCTATTCAATTTTACCTTTATTATGTTCGCTTGAGCATTATTTACTGCTCACGCATGTATTCATTCTACTAGCCTTACTATCATTTTATTAATCGATTCGATGATTCATGCTTTTCCATTTGTATATATATGTACATCTTAATCCTGTTTCTGTACTATGCTCACTTACTCGCTGACACGATCGGTCGACCTCTCGCTCATTCGACTCTCACGCTCACTCGCCTGCTTTATTGCACTACTCTATCACGCTTGCTTAACGTGCCTGTAATTTTGGATATGTGTGTGGTCCAATAATAAACACAATCACCACTTTGTATTCGCCTTCTGATTTATACACCGTTAAGAAATTATGAACTAACGATTGTCAGTACCAACAATATACCAAGTTTAAGGATTATATCGAATATCGACCACCACAATCTTGATCTTGTTCAAATATTATTTTCGAACTTATGTTCCAGCGCGGTCTGTCTGTCTGGTGTATAAACCAAGTATGCTTGAAATAAATCATTCGCATTGCAGAAGCTGCAATCGATGTTCTGGACTCAATTGGAAGGGCTAGCTCGACAAGGGACCAATTAGAGCGCTAGACTGCTCATACCAGTTGAACGTCATTGATTTGGTCTGGGTTAAGATCGGAAATGTCGTATTTCGATTGATGTGTAATTCGTGTGATAAAAAGCTGGAAATAAGACCACAGCAAATTATCAAACGGCCCTGTTCTTTTAAAAATTCATAACAGATATCGCTACTACTACTCTTACTGCAACTACTACTCTCATTATTATTGCCATTACTACTACCACTGCTAATAATAACAGTTCAAAAATGGTTTCTATTTTCACTGCTATCATTACTACAATTACCACTACCAAAAACTGCAACTTGTACCACTTGTAATACTACTACCACTACTACCACTACCATCGCACTCAATTCTACTACCTCCACCACTTCTACCGCTACTCCTACTATTTCTAACATCAGTTATACAGCTTTTACTACTACTCCTACAGCATTTATTACTGATAACACTACTATCACTACCACTCCTACTGCTACCACTAACACTGCTATTACTAACACCACAACCACTAATGATACAACTTCTATTACTGCTATCAATTCGATTACTAGTACTACTATGACTACCAATACTACTACCTCTTACAATACTACTGCTAATGCTTCTGCTTTTAGCACGTCTACAATCCATATATATATAACTTTTTATAGCGGCCTTCTTAAAATTATCATATCAACGAAACATTGACTGAAAATACTGGTTTCCATCTAGGCCTTATTCTCTTTTCTATTTCAAATGACATTTATACAATTCAAAACTCTCACATTGTGCATCACCAAGGAATAAAAAGTATCATTAATTCAAACCTTCTTATGTTTCGTATAATTAATAAATGATCTGAATTTAAGTAGTGATAAATGTTCTACTATTCTGTCGTATCAGGGATTTCAAACTATTTTAAATGTAGTTAATTTATTCTGAAACAGTATTGATGTGATAAAACTTATGACAAAGGAAAATATCGAGGTGATCCACACAGGATGTACATATGACAACAAGAAACTGGTCAAATACAGTCCTTAACAACAGTGGTTAGATACAAACAAACAATACTAATTGAATATAACTTCAACACGATGCACATGCATGTTACTATCAAGACTGAGTAGATAAGTGGATAACGTGATGGCGTTTGAAGCGAACGGCAGTGGTTTTGGTTAGTGGAGTGAACATGAAATCTGAGGTGCAAATTTATCCATCTGACGAGTCCCAAATAGGACGAAATACCGATCTGAGATTCCATTACTAGACATCATCCGTTTCTGCTTATAAAATATAGATAGAAGTCTTACATCATCTATAACTGATAATCTCATTTATCTGATAATAAAATATTTAGTTTAAACCAATATATACTTCATCAGTTTGTCTCCTATTCCCCCCCAACTACTCTTACCTGGATTTTTGTTTTTTTCCAATTTTTGTATTCATGACGAAGAACAGAATTATCGTACATAATCGTTATTTATTTATTTGATTACAATAATGAGAAAACAATGAAGTTGAATTAGTTATTTGTTAATAATGTTCGAAATGATTCATTACAAGTTGATATTGTTCTCATAGACTAACTGTTTCCTTATTTGGCATTTTCAGTGTATTATCTATAATTGTAATAGAAAATTCCATCATGATGTGTGCTACTTTTAGAAATATGAGAAGTATATCTGACAGCAGAAGCTCAAGAAGATCGAGAAGGAATGAACGAGAACACAAAGCAATTGATATGGAAATTGCATGAACGTTGAAATCTCAAATGATTGATTGATATTTGCAAATGGAGTATTACATGTATGGTTCATGGATTTAACTGAGGCGTCCTATAACCTTTATGTACAAATATATATCTTTGAGTACCATCAGAGTGAACTTCAGAGTATCCACCTAGTCACTAGATCTAAATGAGGGTGTTCAACTTATGTGAGGGATAAGGATTTTGATTTACGATTGATGGTTAGGCATAAAGTTTAGATTTAAGATTCTCATGAAGAACTGAAATCAGTTAATATGAAAAGACGCTATTCAGACAAATAGATGAGTGGAATCCTAGCCCAAATCCAAGACATCAAATATATAAAATATTTGCGTACATCTCAATCATACATTGTTTGTTTCCATCAAATAGCATCTATGACTTCTTGAAAACATTTGCATAAAGTGTTGTTGAGTTTGATAAATTTTGTAGAATAAATTCTGGATAGAAATCGGTAAAACGGTTAAATGTTAGATGTACTCCATCGAAACTCATATCGAAACTCGCTATCGGTTGTTCGTTCTCAATTATCTTCACACTGATGTCAGTCTGTGATTTAAAAGTACAGGTTATGTAGCAATAAATTTTTTATTGCGTTTCAGAAATAATGCCTCATTATGTATTACATAGTACATTCCAGTAGTCACTAATCCATTGCTTACTTCCTTGCTTACATCTGCTACTCTCAATGGAGCATAGGCCGACGACAAGCAATCTCGAATCCACTCTGTTTTGAGCATTCCTATCTAATTCTACCTAATTGTTTTTCATTCTTCTCATGCCTGTCTTCATTTCTCAGCCCATTGTGTTCGATTGTATTCCTCTTCTCCCTGTCATTCATGATTCCAAGTGTGGGTTTGCTTCATGGTGCAGTTAGATGCTATCCCCATTTAGTGCACTATCCACATCCAACGCTTATTCATGATTTCTGACATCTAGTTTGTTGTCTCTCACTCAATACGTTGTTACTCATAGTGTCTGGTCAACAAATACAAAGTATTCAGCTTAGACAACTGTTAATAAACACTCTTATCTTTTCCACATTGGTTTTCGTAGTTATCCAAGTTTACATCCTATACAGTAGATCTGCCTCGACATTTGTATTGAAAATTCTTACTTTGGTGTTGGCTGACAGATAGAAGTTTTGAATTCCAAATATTCTTTAGTTGTAAATACGCTGCTCTTGCTTTAGCGATCCTCATTTTTTCATGTTAATCAGATACATCGTATTGATCAATGATTCTGTCCAGATATGTAGAGAATTTTTCATCCTCCAAAGCTTCTACATCAAGCGTGATTCGATTTATGCATGCTTTATTGTGTCGGAAACTCTTGCGTTTTCCCATGTTTGTGTTGAAACATTATACTGCCGAGGCTGCTGAAACACTGACCTTCTTCTCCCACATTTTTTGTTGTGTTTACGATAGATAAATAGATCGCCTAGTTTATTATTTCTTCTGCAAATCACTTAATATGTTCGATAACATTTCATCAGACGAAATCAATATAACATGAATTCCTACATTCAGCCAAATCTATTCAAGCTTGAACTTACGTATCTCATTCTAACTGCTCACGACGTTGGCAAGTTCTGACAGGAACCGATATAAAACTAAAAAAGAACAAACAAAAATACAAACTCAATATATATCAATACTAGTGGCTGACAGATAATGAAGTGAATGTTCGAGAAAAACGAAGTCACTGTATTCGACTCCCTCTGACGTGATAGTGGATAGGCTTTAGTAAAGAGTCCCTTACTGGAATAAATTAGCTATTCATCCCTTTCAGCTTTTTAACAAGGGTCCAGGTAAGGTTTACTTCATGATTTTAACTATGAAAATACAATCAATATGGTGAATGGTTTGTTATTTTGAAATATATCATCATATCAACTGAAAATCTAATGCTAACGCGCTACATGGAAATCTACGGTTACACTTAAGACAATTGATCAGCCATTTGTAATTTTCAAGTGCTCATGTTATTAACAAATTATTTACCTAAAAGTGAGTGAGACCATAATTTATGGACGAGCTTTGAGTGATTTTAAAGTGAACTTGAGAATGTCCACCTACGGTCAAATGAGGGTTATAAACCAGTGCGAGTGATGGTAAGTATGATTTAGGTTTGATGGTTAAGCATAGGAATTAGAATTAAGGTTTCCATCGGGTAAAATGCTAAAACGCTATGAAGCCAAACAGATGAGTGTATACTACGTCGAAATCTAAGACCTGTTACCATAAATCTGACCGGCTCGTTCATAAATTATAGTTTCGCCAACTCATTGAATATAAAACGAGATTTACTTACATAAATCAACATTGAAATAATTGATGTGCTCTTGTCGGTCATGCACCCAGATAGATAATAAGCCGATATCTTAAAAATTTAATACTTATTCTATGTTAGAAAGTAGGAAGCTTCAACCTATTCTACAAATACACATCAATTACAGTGCTATATAACAATGAGAAGATAAAAGCAAATATTACAAAGTGAATCTTCACTCATGATTTCAAAAAGTGAACTCAGACTCTTAATTGGTAATAATGCGTGATCTATATTCCAATGAATTTCCAAGTTTTACTTATCCTTTTAAGCAAATCCGAGATTAAAGAATAACTATCGAGAGACAAAACCCGACTCACACGTCTTCGTCGTTCCTACTGGATAGTGAGCGGTAACCCAAATGTTGTAGATCGACCTACTCACTCACTCTACCTATATCCACAAGTGATTACGAGGGCTACAAAGAATCACTGCACAAATATTATTGATTCAGAAAGTAAAAACAAATGATTCTGCCGAAAAAACAAAAAGAAAAAAAAGTAAGAACGACCCTTCCAAAAAGAAAATACACAAAAGAAAGAAAAGTGCAGTGATTTTGCGTAAGCAATGAGTAAATAGATTTTGAGCCCCCGGTAGTTGTGCCGTGCTTCGATGTAGCATACTTCACCAGAACGGGCCTACTAGGCTCCACCATTTTAAATTAACTAGAGAGAAAAGCAAAACTTTGCTATTCCACCAAGTATCCTTTGAGATAATCGAAATCTTATGTAATATTAAGGAATTCTGATTGAGACATTCAATTTGATTTATATATGATTATTAACAAGTGTATAATTTATTCCAATGTACCTGGTTTATTGGGTTGTCTCAGTTTATCACATATTTCTTGGTTATATATACTTGTCATATCTGTTTAAATATGAAAAAATAAGATAAGTTACACAAGTTTCTATATAGAAACTTAACTAAGTATTAAGCAAATCGAAAGTTTCTTTAGTAGATTCACGACACGTAAATCAAATTCACGGTTCGAAACATTATCAATGAAATATTTGAAATAAGACAACGTCCCATACCATGAAACTAGATACTACAAATTGGAATCCACAACTTTGAGCCTTTTAGAGAACATCATTTTCCACAAAAGTAAAGTTAGAAGTCGCTGACAATTTTCGACTATAATAATTAACACCTTACGTTTACTAGCATACACGTAGATATTATAGGAGTAATATTTCTGAATCAAAAGCTTGGGTACGGCGTGGGTGGTGGTTGCGGAAGCTCTTCCCCCTACAAATGCTCTCACATGGACACACGTATACAATCAATGACACAAAGGTCCTACTCACTGCGTTCTCGTGAATGGATCATTGTTTACGAAATTGAGATGACGGAAAGCAAATTCTCAGCACTTTACCCTGGTTGGTGGACACTAAAGTTTCACCCAGGGGAGTTGAAATCCCTGATTTCAAACTAATGATATACATGATTATTTCTCATAACACATATCAGATTGTTTAAACTAACTTTCATAAGCTATCATTTCAGCGATAAAGTATTCTTTCCATTTGGGTGACTTTGGATACTTTATATCTACAAATTTTAATCATAGAAATGATCAACAGTCATTTGGATAAAATTGAAGCAATACATTATTGAAGTAACACTATATTTCAAGAAGTACTGTATTTTGAATTAATGGTCATTTCCCCAATGTACCGTATAAATAACAATAAGATGAACTTCATGTCATAATAAATGAATACATGTATAGTGTTTATAGACTATGAAATGTTCATTAGTTGTATACATGAGTCGAAATAAGCCATACCACCATTGAAAAACCGAAAGCATTTGAAGGTAAATTCACTCTATTATGACACTACTGAGTAGTGTGAATCCATGATTCATTCAGTGGGATTCTAACCCCGGATCTGTTGGTCTCATCGGCAAACGGTTAACTTGTAGACCACTGAGTTTACATTCGATGGTATCAAAGTCTAACTTCAGACAATCCATAGAATTGCTCAAGACCGATTAGTCTTCGGTTCAAATCCCCTGAGAGCAATACTAGGATGAAACCACTGTTCAATACTTCCAGGTTATCCATAGTGGTCTATTTTCACTTAACGTATGAATTCAACTATTACATCTCTACAAAAAAAACTTCTGATATAAAATAATAATTTAATTTGTACACTTACTAAACATTTCTTCTATATGATCCACAAATTTTGGAAGTACTAGGATATTTATAAGTGAAATAGATGAAATAATTGTCCTAAATTTAAATGTTCTAGTTCTGGTATACATTACACATAATAAAACAATATAGAAATTCCAATTCACGAAAGCACAATTAAATTGTTTGGTTCTTTTAAAATTTTCCTTTCTTCTTGACCAGTATTTCGGACGACAACTGGCACATGACTCACCAAATGACGCTTGAAGAGATGTAGTTAGATGATGTTCATTTGAAATCGCATCTTAACTAATGGTTGAGAAGGTGGTGTTTTAGATGTAATTGTTAGGAGCTGAAAGTAGGAGAACTAAAGCAGGTATCACCAAAACAGTTCAAGTATTCATGATCATTTATGTAAGAAGATACCTAATCTTCTTTAACTGAATATCATCAGCGACAACCTACTATGGTCGAGAACATCTCGTCTTCCAGCTATAGAGGAAACTATAAGAAGACTCGGGAAGTGTATCGGGACATACATTACAGAAATGATCAAACCACATCATCTCATGGTTCTCAACTCATAATTTCAAAAATGGTAAGGGGACACAGGAAGATCAAGATCGTTTACCGAAGAAAACAATAATCAAATTGAATAATAAATAATTTAATTGTTCATTCTCAAAAATGGTGCACTTTCACAATAAAACTACTATATAACAAACCCATCATCAGATCATAACCATATTCATTGTGCAAATATTTGACTAAACATTCTACATCTGTAATAAATAATGTTATTTGAAGAAACGAAAACATTTATTCATCAATTTTTATTTTCAAGTCAACGTACTACTACTACGACTATTAAGTTACGCCAGTTACGTCACGCGGAACATAGGCCGCACATCAGTATTCTCAACAAAAACATGTACTTATAAATACTTCACACTTCTTTCCAGTTAACATTCATCCTTTTCATATCCAGTTCTATTTCCCGACGTGATGTGTTCTGTGGTCTTTCACTTTTCCGTTGCCCATCATGATCACAAGTTACGTGTTTTCTAGTGATGAAGTTTGGTTATTGCTACAATGTGCGTCCTAACCACTTCGGACTTTTCATAATTTCTTCCTCAGCTGGAAGCTGGTTTGTCTTCTCCTTGTTACCCCTCTTAGAGGAACATAGACCATACACCAGTTGTCTCCATCCAAACCTATCCTACGCAATTCTTTCTAGTTCTTTACAGATAACATTCATCCTTTTTCATATCCTGTTCTATTTCCCGACGTGATGTGTTCTGTGGTCTTCCACTTTTCCGTTGCCCATCATGATCACAAGTTACGTGTTTTCTAGTGATGAAGTTTGTTTATTTCTACTGTGTGTGTCCTATCCAGTTCCGACATCTTTTCCTAATTTCTCCCTCAGCTGGAAGCTGACATGTCCTCTCTCACAGACGCCTATTGATGATGGTATCCGGTCAGTGAATGTTGAGTATTATGCGTAGAGAACTGTTTATAAATACTTGCACCTTCTTCACTATGGATTTTGTAGTTATCCACGTTTCAGCTCCGTACAGTAGGTCAAACTTGCCATTTATATTGAAGATTGTCACTTTGAAATTAGTTGAGAGTTGTTTTGAGTTCCATATGTTCTTCAATTGTAGAAATGCGGTCATTGCTTTGCCGATACTCACCTCCACATCTTCGTCGGATCCTCCTTGTTCATGAATGATGCTTCCCAGGTACGTGAATAATTAATTAATTAATAATTAAAAAATTAAACGTAAAGTTATTAAGTTTTTGTAAATTGACATGACCGCTTTTTTTCATCTCTTCTGAATAAATAAAAATGTAATTTCTACTGATTTGAGTTCATCAAGTACTCCTTTATGAAAGAAATAACAATAAACTATTTTCTATTTTTTTTGATGATAACAAGCGATGTGATCTAGTCTGATCTGATCTGAACTACTCTCTTGTAAAGTTGAATGGTCAATAAAATAAATTAAGAAAATTATTCACTATTTTGCAATTTATGGAAAACCTATTCCATAAGTTTGTAAACAAATATTTATCATTATCGGAATGAAGTTTTATGGAGATCGTAGTAATTTCTTAGTTGAATTCATATGTCGATTTAGGTTAAAACACTATAGAAAACCTGAAAGCATTGAATGACGATTTCATCCTAGTTGTGAGACAGTCACTAACTAAACACGATGATGAATGTCCGTTAAATACTGTGAATTCAATGAAGTTAAACATTATCTTCGTTGGATGGCACTCACCTCAGTGATCTTAATGTTGAACATTTACGCGCAACACTGAAGCTCCGTTGTTCCAGTACTTTGTATAGAATTGTGAATGTACACTGTTGAGGAGTCCCATACGAGGACTAAATGACCGTCTGATGCTTACAGTTTATCAATGGTACTTACTTACTTCGTATTGATCGGTGATGCTGCCTAGATATGTAGAGAATTTTTCATCCTCCAAAGCTTCTCCATGACTCGTGATTCGATTGGTGTATGTCGTGTTGTATCAGAGGTAACTGCTTTACTCTCTGTGTGTTGGTTGAGAACTACTGCTGCTGAAGCTGCTGCTACAATGGTCTTCTTTTCCTGCATTTGTTGTTGCGGTGTGGTATAAGAGCCAGATCATCTGCATAGTTAGATCATATATCTATATCCTAGCTGTCCATTGTATTGTCTCCATGATCCAGTTTATCAAGAGGAGAAAGTGATGTGGTGAAAGGGGGCAACATTGACTGACACCGGTCTTCACTTCGAACGAGTCTGTCAACTGCCCTTCATGCACGGTTTCGCAGTTTAATCCATCATGGAAATTCCGTATGATTTGGATTATCTTTTCAAGCACACCGTAATGTTGAATAGACCTCCATTGTGTTGTCCTGTCCACCCTATCTAATGCTTTCTCACTGACAATGAAGTTTATGTAGAGCGATGAATTCCGTCCAATTGATTATTCCACAATGATCCATACAGTTGCGGTTTAATCTTTACGCGATCGATCCGTTCGGAATCCAGTCAGTTGAATTAGGAGTTGGGCAGCTATTGAGTCCTTCCTTGCTTTTCCCTGGTCGTTCTGGTTTACGGCAATTCCCATCTGGTTTGTTTGTTGTGTCTAACGGTTGTCTCATATTCCCTTCACTTGCAGTCTTTTCCGCCGTCAGTGCTAAATCTTCCACATACTTGCACTTGTCGGTTCACATGCTTTTCTTCACTTGCTAGTTTACTTCTATGTATTCAGCTTGTGCCTCGGCTTTTTCTGCTCTTGTTCGACTACTATTCATTGCTGCCTCCTTTTTCCTCCTTTCTTATTCAGTGTGAAAACAGTGATTTATCTATTGTGGTGGTGCTTCTTGTGGCCGAGAACCTCCTGACATGTTGAAGTGACTACCATTTTTATTCCTTTCTAGCTGCTCTCCATAGTAGTTCACTCTCCATTGAGTACACCACGAAAGGATTTTTAAATTTCAATTTCATCTCGGCGATCAACAAGTAATGATCTGAGGCTATATCAGCTACTCTTTTGGCTGTCACATCCTCTATCCTCTGGTTTAGATAGCATCGGTGCCACTCAATATTTATGTGAAGCATTTTTTTATTCGTGTCTGTAGTATAACAGGAGCTCCGCTAAAGCTAGTCTTTGTTATTCCACCAGCTTCTAATGTGTTCCGCTGATATCGAACACCAGATTTTATTTTTTATTCCGTACAGCGATTCGGATCACTCTCCCGGTTCCATGTTACATGAACACTCCACGTACCTAAATTGATATTTGCTCTGGTTGTCAGAAGAGACATCAGAGTCATCACCTCCAAAGGAGCTCGGCTTTTATCATGGGACGTCATAATTCTTCTAAATGAATACCTTCTAACTCCCATGATAGAGTTTAAATGGCTTGAATTATTATTTATCATTAGCGTTTTTCAGCGAATTAGATTTCTACAGAATGAAGTCGCTAATCCCATGCCCAAGAGTTCTTCTTTCTCCGGGTTGGGGACTGCAAGTCAACTTTGTTTTGTAGTTTTTCGTAGTGGTTTGTTTTGTAGTGGTGATATACCTTGATGCAAAAAATTGAGTTCAAATATTTCAAACAAATACACAATTCATCCTTTGTATAACTCTTAGCTATTTTCAGTAATTTGCCAACTTTATACATGACTGAAAATAATTTGATGGAGAGTTGTTCTCTGAGCTGAATGGTTTTGATCGTCAATCTTTCATCATCCTTCTGAACAACATCATCAGCACAACCCTAGCGTAAAAGTGAAATGTGCCTCACTGCTCGTCCTGTACACCTCGAGGTCGATTGGTTCTTGTTGACCTTAAATTTGTCATTGTTGATATAAGTTTTATGTATTGTAGAGGTGATACTTTTGCTGATTTCTGCGTTTTTAGAGAATTTCACCGAAATCCTGGCTTATACTCGAGTACAACTATATTTTCTTTACATGCAAACGATGCGAAGAACAAAGAAGAAAAATTCCTAACAAGAAAATAATCAGAATCTCGAAATCAATCATATAAAAAACATAAACAACTGAATGATAAACCTATCAAAACAACCACTAACATATATAAAGAAAAACACACAATCCGAAAGGAATCAAATTAGAATACAAGCGACTCATTAAAACTGGAATTATTCGCAACACTAGAGTCATCTCTCAAAACTTCCGTAATAACGCAACACGAAATAAGACAAATAATAGTACCACCAATTCGACGGATGAAGAGCAACAATCGAATGCCTTCACAAGAACGAAAAGCTTTGAGGAAGCTCAAAACCATAAAAGATATTGTCATAGCTCCAGCGTACAAAATACATACAACAGTGAATATGAAGAAAGCGGAATGCATCAAAAAATCCAAGGAATTATTCGAGGATTAAACCACATACAAAGTGATGAACATAAATCCAGTCAAGAAAGTAAATCAACCGGATTTCAATTACTTTGACCAAGCTCGTGTAAGCAGGAGAAATAATAAAGTAAAAGCAATGAAGAAAAGAAATGCAGTGGATCAGTGTTCCCTCGATTCTACGTCAGGCCGAAGATGCACAGAAATCAACAAAAGTATCACCCCAACCATACATAAAAGTTATATCACAAACGACAACGAGACTGCTGAAAACCTTGAGAATAGGTGTTGCACACAAACAAACAAAACCCCTACATGCTATCCTATGCAAACCACAGGATAAAATGACAAAAGAAGATAAACCAAACATTGTCTACAAAACAAATTGTGCCAACCGCGACGAACACTACATCAGACAAAGAGGACGTCTCCATCATCCTCGCCAACAAAATCATTAACCTGAGCTATAAATCGTCTACACCATGACTTATAAATAATTACCATCCCCATGAAATTGCGATTCGGTTTACTTTATATTAACATGTTCATATAATGTAAGATAATTGATGAAGAATAATTTTATCATATATTGATAATCGATTATACACTAATATTTTATAAAATAAAAGAGCATATCAAGAATTTAACGATAATATACCAGTTTTCTGTTTGATTTTTTGATCATATGATCTCATTAAATTCATATTTGACTGAAGAGATCCTATAAATAAGTCAATAATAACATTTAAATGATAATAGAATATTTAATTGTTGAGATCATGAATCAATTGAAGCTACACCACCATGGTAAACCTAGAAGAATTGGACGGCCATTTAGTCTTATTGTGAGACTTCGCAGCAGTAGGCATTCAAGATCCTGCCTCATGAGATTCGGACACAAAACCTATCATTCTCGAGAGTAAACGCAAGTCCTACCTGGTTCCTCAACGTTCAAATGATTTACACACGTAAACCATCATAATCATTTATATTAAAGACGCAAACAATTCAAATGTCAATATTGTAAATGTTTAGTAATCAGACAGTATATTCAACAAGAACACTTACGATTTACTTCCTTCAAATCATTTATTATCATTTATTTTTTCGAATTTGAGTCTAATAAGGAAACATAATGAAGTCATTCATAGTTCTTCGTTTGAATAACAAATATATATATTTCAATAGTTGAGATTATCAGTCAATTGAAGCAAGAGCATTATGGAATACCTGAATGCACTAGAAGTCCGTCTGGTTCAATTTTTTGAACTCCTCAGCAGTGCGTATCTACGATTCTGCCTCGCGAGACTCTAACCCAAAACCTATCGGTCTCAAGAACGAGCGCGAGTTCTTCCAGGTTCTTCATGGTGGTCTAGCTTCAATTGAGTCTTGAATGGAACTATGAATGTTTTGTCGAAACACATTTATGTATATCTAATATTTTACCATTTGCTATGGATTCATAAAGAAATAATTGAAGTAAGCTAAGAAGAAATATAACTGAATTCTTCATCATTTTCGTCAAAATTTCATTCATTATTCTTCTACTTTTATGCCATTCAAAACTGATTTGTAATTGACGAGTTCAAGGTAATTCAAAATGAATGATAAGCCGGTCATATGAGTGGTCACTAAACGCAAACATCAAAATTCCTGGTTTAAATAAGTTATACTATACATAAGCTAGATAGTTAATCAATCTAAATAGTAGTACATTGCTAGGCATTTAAGTGACTTTCTTAGAATAATATTGTATGTATGGTGTGGTTTTAAGGATTCAGAGAATATTTTTTGTATTTTGGAATGTGTTGTATATCATTTTCAAAGTCAATAAATTTTACTGGAACTATTCATCTGAATCTGTTCTAGTGTTTCAATTATTTATTGACGGTG
Organism: Schistosoma rodhaini; assembly: GCA_944470415.2. Lineage (NCBI taxonomy): Eukaryota > Metazoa > Platyhelminthes > Trematoda > Strigeidida > Schistosomatidae > Schistosoma > Schistosoma rodhaini. The sequence goes on from OX104040.1 coordinate 1,731,966, forward strand.
TTGAAGAATAAAAACAATAGTGGTATAAATAGTGTGAGTAGCAGTGATAGCAGTAGTAATGATTGTACTATAGGCATGTATGCCCATTTCAGCACATATCAGTATTCATACTGTAGTGTGTTACCGATGTCGGCTGGTATAATTAGTTTGTATCATTAAAAGAAAAGGAAATGCCTGATGGCGGAAGGTTAAGAAGATCAAAGTGACGAGAATGAGAACAAAGTATGATTTGCGTCGAAACAGTAGAACAATGAAGTGTGAGACGATTAATTTGTATTTTTTAAAAGAACCATGTGCTTTATTGTTCTCAGATTTTACTAGGATATTCTGAAATTTTGTATTCAAATATAAACGATTGTCGTCCACATGTATGTTCCCATTGAAAGCATTTTCCATAAACGTGGAAATGAAAACATGTACTTGAATTCAATGAAGTAAGACAGAAATTGCTAAAATGACATATACACTTGGTGTTGTTTGCTTTTATCTTTCCATTACTGTTTAGGACTTCGATTGATCATACTGTTATTGGTGTATAGTAACCTTGTGCGGATTGCTTCGATATTAAAATGTTACTTTGAAAAGTCGTATCGAATCTTTGTTACATTTACAACTATGTATTGGATATGTCTGTCTAAAAATGTCGAGTGATTGTTAGCAGTAGTTGTAGAAATGAAAATGGAATCAGACTAAAGACTGCCATAACAAACCAATCAAGAAATGATGTTGCATATGGAAGACAAACGTCTTTGTTATTCAACTACAAACTATAAATCACGTGGAATTAACATGAGAAAATTGCTAGTGATTGATAAATTACTAGTGGAATGAATATACCTCGTTGACTATCGACCATCAATTCATCAACAGCACAACTGTATGCTTAAATTGGTGTGCAAAACTGAAGAGTATCATACCATGATGAAATTGAAGGTCACAACTCACAGGTTTCCTTTGATGTATAAGTTTGATAGTTCTACAATGTTATTAAAATCCAACAATCTTTAAAACTCTGAATTAACATTTTCTTTTTATTGAACGATAATGATAATATATTCTAATGGATAAGATCAAAATTATTAACATTTATATCTAAAATCAACATACTATATAATTACGATTGTACATAGTAGTGTACATGGAGTCGTCAAATAATAGAGTAGCATGCAGTGGAATGTTTCTGTTTCGACGTTTTCAGCGAGTTAGTTTTCCGTGAGATGCAGTCGCTAAGACCATGATCAGAACCTTTTTTGTCGGTCGTCAAACAAATCCCGTAGGGAAAATCTTGCTAATATAACATCAATCACATCGAACATATTAAACAATTCAGGCTCTGATCTCAGAGTTGAAGGGAGAATAATAACGCCTCAGAAAAAACGCCCGAATTTTTCGAATTTCAAGAGACCGATGACCTTTCCTACAACCAGAGCAACAGTTTTGATAGGTACATGGAATATCTGGACAATGTGAGAGACCGGTAACACCAGTCAAACAGCAACGGAAATGAGGAGAAACAAATTAAGATCAATCGAAATCAGTGAAAACCATTCGAGCCGGAGAATATTCCACATACACGCAATGATAACAGATGTGCATTACAGGATCCACAAATACCAACACTTCATAGGGGATCAGATTATGAAGCTAGAAAGGAACACTCAATTCAGGGAACTTGGAAATCTTGAGAACGAACATTGGAATATCATGCAAACGATCGGGTGAACAAAGACGAGACATTCTTAAGATGAAAATAATCAAAATTCTAATTATTCGCAGTACTAGAGTCATCAATCAAAACATCCGAAATAAGCGAAGAAATGCAACAAGAAATAATACAAACAATAATACCGCCAACTCGGCGGATGGAGAGCAACAATCAAGTGACTTCATAAGAACTAAATGCCTTGATGAAACTCAAAACTAGAAAAGATATTGTCAACGTTACAAAAAGCGCACAACAGTGAATACGAAGAAAACAGAATGCATCAAGAAAGCGGAGGAACTACTCGAGGATAAAAGCATATACATAAATTCAGTCAAAACTTCAGACAACCGAATTTCAAAGATTTTGAACAAGTTCATCGAAGCAGGAGAAATAACAAAGCAAGATCAATGGAGATTGAAATGCAGTGGACCAGCGCTCCCTCGATTCTAAGGCAGGCCGAAAACGCAAATACCAAACACCTTACTACGTCAAATCGTAGCACTATCCGGAAAGCCAACGTACAATCTATCAACGGAAATTTCAGGAATATTGAAACATTTAGTGGATTCGTCGAACCATTCCATCAAATCTGCCACACAATTCCTCCGTCAGATTATGAACATTCAAATCAACTACGATGACCTGATGATATCCCTCGATGTAACAGCGTCATTCACTTCGATGGAAAGAAGCTTAGAAAAAGAAACTATATTCTTGCTTCTCAACAACGAGGAAAATTTCGCAAAGAACACCAACCTTCAAAGTCAAAGTCTACTAGGACTAATTAATTCATGCTTAACGACATATTTTTAGTTCAGCAACAAAATCTACGAACAAACAATACCAATGGAATCATCAATATCGGGAATTGTCCCAGTGACAGTGATGCAGAGACTGGAAAATACGATCTTACTAGTGCTAAAGCCGAAAAGTTGGATTTGTTATGTAAACGCCGCATTCGTCATCGTCAAAAAGGATGCACTAGAAAACATCTACAGGCTGGTCTACGACGTCTTCAATGACATCACGGTCACCATTCAACAGGAGTCAAACGACAATCTATCATTCTTCGATATATTATGCACTAGCACCGACACAGGTTAACTGGAGACTCAAATGTACAGGAAGCCGACTCACACTGATCGAATTCTTAACTACGAAAGCAACAGCTCAAGAAATAACAAAACTAACTGCCTTCAAACCTTGTTCAAGAGGGCGGAACACACTGCAACACAATCGCAGCACGAAAAAATGAAGAAAAATACTTGACCATCCTTCAAAAGAACGGCTATCCAATCAACTTCATCAAAAATACCTGTCGCACCCTTCGGCGGAAACGAGACTGCTGAAAATCTACGGAATGAGTGTTGCTCACGAAACGGCAAATCCCTACATTCAACCCTATGTAAACCACAAGATGAAATTACAAAAGAAGACAAACCAAACATTATCTACAAAATAAATTGTGCCAACCGCGACAAACACTTCATCGGACAAAGCGGACGCCCTCATTATCTTCGCCTCTATGAACATCATTTAGTAGTCGAACGCCTTGACATGTTCTTACTTATATCAATGCACGTGGGCAATTGCTACCACACATTCGACTAGATTTTGGATAGAGGCTATTTTAAAAACGCCAGGGAATTTAAAGAAGCTTGGCATTCAGGTCAATTAGCAATAAACAAGCACATTGAAATCCGTTCAATTTATCAATCAATCAGGAAAATTATGCAGAAACATAGGGACAAAAATAAAATCAATGGGAGATGAAATCAAAAAACAAAGAAGTAAACAATGGCAAATTTAAGGTCAAAAAGAACCAATCGACATCAAGGTGTACAGGACAAGCTATGAAGTTTTTGCCGACGATGTTGTTCAGAAGGACGATGCAAGCTCCACGATCAGAAACATCTAGCTCAGAGAACAGAACCCCATCGCCATTATTCTCCTGATTTACAAATAACTTTCATCATAAACTGATTACATCATCAGTATAAAATTGTCATTCACTGTACCTAATATTTGCATGTTCATTCAATACAAGTTAATTGATGAAGCCAAACATTATCATATATTGATAATCCATGATATACTTACATTTCACAAAATTAAAGTACATCCCATGAACGTATCATTAGCTTACCAGTTTTCCATTTCATACGTCGATCTAATGATCTTATTAACTCCATATTTGACTGAAGTGATCCTATAAATTAGAAATTGATAAAATTCAATTGATTATGGAAAATTTAATGTTTGAGATTATGAATCATTTGAAGCTAGACCAGTTTTGAGAACCATGAAGCACTGGACAACCTTTCCGTCCTATTGAAAGACTCACCAGTGCGCACTCACAATCACGATTCGCGAGATTCGATCCCTGGAACGATCATTCTCGAGAATAAGTGCGAGTTCTTCCACGTTATCATTGCATTCTAGCTTCAATTGACCCGCGGTCTCAACTAATAAAATAATCGAATTATTTTATTAAATTTTTACAATTGAATTATATCAAAATGTTCATCAATGTTCAAATGTTAATATTGTAAATGTTTAGTAATCAGACAATATCTACAACAAGAACACTTACGATTTACTTCTTTCATTTCATGCAATATCATTTGTTTTTACGAATTTGAGTCTAATAAGGAAACATAATGAAATCATTCATAGTTCTTCATTTAATAACATATGTATATATTTCAATAGTTGAGATTATCAGTCAATTGAAGCAAGAGCATTATGGAATACCTGAATGCACTAGAAGTCCGTCTGGTTCAATTTTTTGAACTCCTCAGCAGTGCGTATCTACGACCCTGCCTCTACAGGTTCGATCAAAGAACCCATTAGCCTCACGAGAGATCGCGAGTTCTTCTAGATTTTGTACAGTGGTCTAGCTTCAATGGACTCATTAAATCAACTATAAATATTTTGTCAAAATACATTTATGTATATCTGATAATTTACCATTCGCTATGGATTCATAAACAAATAATTGAAGTTAGCTAAAAAGAAATAGAATTGAACTGTTCTTCATTTTCATTGAAATTTCATTCATTATTCTTCTGTTTTTATACCATTAAAAACTGACGTGGAATTAGTAAGTTCAATGGGATTCAAAATGAATGATATACCAGTCACATAAGTGATCAGTAAACATAAACATCAAAATTCCTGATTGAAATATGTTATACTATACATAAGCCAGACAATTCATAAATCTAAATGAGGATACGTTGCTATGCTTGAAAAGTGAATTTTTTAGAATAATATTGTATGTATGGTGTGATTTTAGGAATTCAGACAGCGATTTTATGTTTTTATGGAATGTGTCTTATAGCATTTTCAAAGTCATTTAATGTGATCGAAACAATATTTATATGAATCTGATTTAGTATTAAAATGGTTTCTTCAAGGTGTTGAAGAATTAAAACGATAGTAGTATTGGTAGTGTGAGTAGTAGTAATACCAGTAGTAATTATTGTATTATAGGTATATGTGCCGATTTCAGTACATATCAGTATTCATACTGTAGTGTGTTACTGATGTCGGCAGGTATAATTAGTTTGCAGCATTAAAAGAAAAAGAAATGCATAGTGGCGAAAGGTTAGAAGACAAAATTGAAGAGAATGAGAACAAAGAATGATTGGCATGAAAACAGAAGACCAATGAAGTCTGAGACGATTAATTGGTACCTTTCAAGTGAACCATGTGCTTTATTGTTCTTAGATTTTACTAAGATATTGCTTATATGTTATATTCACTTTATGTTGTTTGCTTGTATCTTTCCATTATCGTTTAGGACTTTGATTGATCATACTCTTACTGGTATATGTCAATCATGTGTGGATCGCCTCGATAGTAAAGTGTTCCTTTCAAATGTCAGATCGAATGTTTGTTACTTTTCCAACGACGTATTGGATAAGCTTGTCTGAAAATGTCGTGTGATTGTTAGCAGTAGTTGTATAAGTGATAATAATAAGTACAGCCATAACCAACGAAACAAGAAATGATGCTGCATATCGAAGACAAACGTCTTTGTTAATCAACTACGAACTGTAAATCACATGGAACTAACATTACGAAATCACTATGAATTGAAAGTGTAATAGTGGAACAAATATACTTCGTTGACTATAGATCATCAATTCATCAACAGCACAACTTCAGGCTTAAAATGATATGCATAGCTGAAGATTAGCATACTATGATGAAACTGACGGTCACTGCTCACGGGTTTCGATCGATGTTTAAGTTTGATAGTTCCATGATCTCAATAACATTCAACAATCTTAAAAACTCTGAATTAACATTTTCTTTTTAATGAACGATAATGATAATATATTCTAATGGATAAGATCCAAATTATTAACATCTATATCCCAAATCAACATCCTATCTAATTACTATTGTACATAGTAGTCAACATGGAATCGTCAAATAACAGAACAGCATGCAGTGAAATTTTCTGGTTCGACTTTTTTAACGAGTTAGTTTTCTACTTAATGCAGTCGTCAAGCCCATGATCAAACCTCCTTCTTTTGCCGGTCGTCAAACCAATCCAGTAGAGAAAATCTTGCCAACATACCACGAACCACATCAAACATATTAAACAATTTAAACTCTGCCCTCGGAGTTGAAGGAAGAATTATGAAGCGTCAGAACAAACACGAAGATTTTTCAAAATTCATGAGGCCGACGCCAATTCCTACAACCAGAGCAACCTTTTTATAGGTACATGGAATATCCGGACAATGTGGGAGACCGAGAATACCAGTCAAATTTCAAGGAAAATGAGAAGATACAAATTGGGATCAATCAGAATCACAGAAAACCATTCAAACCAAACTGGACGGCAAAGGTTAGACACGGGAGAGATGCTACTGTATTACGATCGGGAAGAGAAAAATTTTCCACAAACTCAGAGTGTTGCTATCGTGCTGTTCAGAGAAGCTCGAAATGAACTTGTAGGATGAGAATCTCACGGATCCAGAGTTATCGAAATATCCTCGAAAAAAAGAGTGGAAACCACAAAGAATATTGCCCAATGTTATGAGCCCACTAATTATGGCATTGACGACAATAGGGATCAGAGACATGAGAGGCTGCAATCAAACATAGCTAAGTGTCCGAGAAAGAATCTGACCAAACTTCAAAGCCGTAATGGACGAAACAGAATATGTAAATATTATGGGACGACATGGACTAGGAGAGAGAAACGAAAATGGAACGAGATTGCGAATATATTTACTTTCAACAAATGCGTTCAAGGCGGTGCAATATTCCGTCACAACGGTATACAGAAAGCTAAATGGATCCCACCGGATCACATAACACAAAACCAGATAATTAGTATTTGTATCTATAAAAAAACCCAAATTACAATGAAAAATGTTAGAAGCTTGAGAGATGCTCACATAGCTTCAGACCACCACCTGGTTGTGGCCAAGATGAAACTGAAACTGAAGAAACACTGGACAGTTTGAGAAACGGCGACACAAATGGCCTACCAGCCATCTCCAATGCATATCACTTATGTTTCGCTAGCTAACATTTGCTCATGTGCTTATAACTTTGTGGTCTGCATCATTCATCAACAAAAATGTAGTTGCCGTTTCCTTTTGCTTTCTGATTTTGTACACCGTTAAGATTGGTATAATAACGGTTATCGAAATGAACTATTAATGAAGCACGGCACTACAAGCCACCTCGTTCACCAACTCACTGAGCTCCTTGGAATCAAACGTGTTGTTGAGTTTATGTTCAGTTTATGTTGAGTTTAAGCTCAACAATGAAACAAGATATAGGATGTTGCAGAGCAGAGTTGGTGTACGGAAGTTCTCTACGTCTACCAGGAGAGGTTTTTACCCCAGGTAAAAGTGTTCCAACTGATTTGACCAACTATGTAGCGAGCTGTTACAGCAGCTCACATACAACTGAGTTTGTTTACATCCAATTTGGCTTAGCCTTTTCGTTAACTTATTTAACGGACAGTCATCCGTAAGACAACAACCTTTCTATACTACTGTACCCTTATTATGTACGCTTGAGCATTGTTTACTGCTCACGCATGTATTCATTCTGCTAGCCTTACTATTAATAACTTGATTCGATGATTTATGCTTTTCCATTTGTATATATATGCACATCTTAGTCCTGTTCACTTTACTGTACTCGCTTACTCACTGACTCCCTCGATCGTTCACTCGCTCATTCGACTCTCACGCTCACCCGCCTGAATACGGCACTACACTTTCACGCTTGCCTAACGTACCTGTAATATTGAATATCTTTGTGTGGTTCCATTATAAACGCAATCAACACTTGGTATTGACCTTCTGATTTATACACCGTTAGAACATTATCGAGTAAGGGTTATCAGTACCAACAAAAAACGGAGTTTAAGGATAATATCGAATATCGACCACCATAGGCTTGATACTGTTCAAATATTATTTTCTAATTTATGGTGTGATGCGGTCCATCTGTCTGGTATATAATATAAGTACTCTTGAAATAAAGCATTCGCATAGCAGAAGCTGCAATCGGTGTTCTGGACTCAATCAAAAGGGCTAGTCGGAAAAGGGACAAATAAGGGTGCTAGACTGCTCATACCGACTGAGCATCATTGATTTGGTCTGGGTTAAGACCGCAAATGTCGTATTTTGACCGGTGGATAATTCACGTGATTAAAATCTGGACGTAAGACTACAACAAATGAGCGTACGCTCCTGTTCTTCTTTTAAAAAGCCATTACAAATATCACTACTACTACTCTCACAGCCACTACGACCTCTATTATTTTTACCATTACTAATAATGATAAAAATAACAGTTCAACCACGGCTTCTATTGTTACTGCTACAATTACTGTAACCACCACTACCAAAACTGCAACGTTTAATACTGCTACAACCATTACCACTTGTAGATCCGCTTCTACTACCGATATAACTACCACTTTCAGTGCTACAACTACTTCCACTACTACTAATAGCTTTACGAAATCTAGAACTACTACTACCACTATTACCATCACTTCTACTTGCACCACTAGTAAAACAACTGACACAACGACTTTTAGTAGTTCAAATAGAATTACCACTCACACCTCTATTACTACTAGTACTTCTCCAACTACAACAACTACTACTAACACTACTGCTTCTGCAAACAATACTAATACTACTACTACAACAACCACACCTACTAATAATTCTAATTCAACTACTATCACTCACACTAGATCTACAAATTGTACTACTACTTCTATAAAGAATACTATCACCACTAATTCTATAAATTCCATTACTTGTAATTGTACTGCCGCCATAATCACTACCACCTTTAGTACTACTTCAATATCACTAATAATAATAATAATAATAATAATAATATATATTCTGAAAATATTATTTACAGAATTCACACCAGTTTACAGGCATGATCAGATTGTTATAAAAATCAACATTTAATGTAGAGAACAAACATGAATTATAAGAAGGTTTTATGTTTGCTGGTTTAGTAATTGATAAACAGTTTAAGTATGGCATATGTCACGGCAAGCCAATGCAACACCAGGGAACTTGTCATTTTTTCATCAAGTGGATAGCCTGATGATTGACCAACATTATTCTGTAAGGTTGTTACCAGTGCCAGAGCGAGTTATTATTAATTATCTACAACTAGAGAAAGTAAGATTAAAGCAAAGAGCACGGAACAACAAAACAATGATAGCAAGTAAGAGGTTAAACATTTAAAGTTCCTATAATCTCACTTGTGGAGTAAGATACACTTGCAGGCGCTAGAGCATTTAATGCATTTTCAGAGGAGCAAAAAGCATTAATTGACCGAACAAACAATGGGAGAGAGTCTAACATACGGGTAGTTTGGGGTAAATTATTCCATAGTCTAGAAAACTTACAGGTAAAGTAATTCATATAGAGAGAAGACCTAGAATATGTTTGTTTCGCTAAAGACAAGGAGTTACGAATGTCGTAATGTGAAGCCTTAGCATATTGAATCGCCTGACTGGATGTGAAGGAGAGTTTGTTAAGTATTTTGAAAAAGAAGATAAGGTTAAGTTTCAGTCTCCTCATCCATAAAGGGTCAAGCCCTAGTTTACTACACCTCGAATTATATGTCAAGACACTATCAGGTCCAAGAGTACGAAATGTAAATCGTCTCTGTACCGATTCCAGTCTTAATTTATCCTTTATGCGCGTGCTACTAAGGAGAAACGCGCAGTATTCGAGGAGTGGTCGAACACAGACTTTGTACATTAAAATACGAGATTCGCTGTTATGAAGGTTTCGAGTTATGAAACCTATAAGGCGTTGAGACTTGGACGTTTGTTTCATTACCTGTTCAGTAAACGACAAGTCATCGGAGTACCTAAGTCCTAGATCTACTACTGTGTGTAACCTAGATAACATTTCACCATTTATGGTAAGATTAAGGTTGAGTGATGTATCACCGAAGCATAGCCAACCACATTTAGCTGTATTGAGCTCCAGCTGCCATTTTGAGCACCACTGTGCTACCTTGTTAAGCTCCATGCCGATGCAATTTCGAATATTGCTCAGCTCATGTGGAGAAAATGAGTACACCACCTTAAGATCGTCTGCAAACAAAAGGGACTTACCCACACTAAAACACTCACAAATATCATTAATGAAAACTAAAAAGAGCAAAGGACCTAAGACACTACCCTGAATTACCCCACTTCTAACAGGGACTGCGTTCGACAATGAAGAGTTGATTTTAACTATTTGATGTCGATTGCCGAGGAAGGAATCAAGCCAGGCTAGTAACGGGTTTTCGACCCCATAAGATGCGAGTTTACCTATGAGAAGTTGGTGGTTGACCATGTCGAAGGCCTTAGAAATGTCCAGGTATAGCACTAATACTAGATATCCTTGGCTACGAAGCGAATAGACTAAATTAAAGAAGTCAAAATGACATGTCATACAAGATCGATTTTTAAGAAATCCATGTTGCGAATCACCAATAAATTGTTCAGTCAATAAATAGTTGGATAGTTCGTCACTAATAATTTTTTCCATAATCCTAGAGATAACTGGAGTAATATTTATTGGCCGATAGTTGTTCATGTCAGTCTTATCTCCGGATACAACTATCACTGATACAACTATCACTACTACAATTAATATCGCCCTTATTTCTACTACTTCTACCACTTCTATCGCTACTACCACTACTAATAACACTATTTATACAGCTTTTACTACTACTCCTACTTCTTTTAATACTGATAACACTACTATCACTACCATACCCATTGCTACCACTACCACTGCTATTACTAATAACATGACCACTATTTCTACAACTTATAATTATATCATCAAAGAATAGAAAGTATCTCAAATTCAACGATTCTTATGTTTCGTGTAATTATTCAATGATCTGAATTTAAGTAGTGATAAATCTTCTACTATTCTGTCGTATCAGGGATTTTAAACTATTTTAAATATAGTTAATTTATACTGAAACAGTATTGATGTGATGAAGCTTATGACAAAGGAAAATATCGAGGCGATCTACACAGGATGTACATATGACAACAAGAAACTGATCAATTACAACAGTTATAAGATTCAAGCAAACAATACTAGGTGAATATAACTTCAACACGATGCACATACATGCGGCTATGAAGACCGAGTAGCTAAGTGGATAACATGATGGCGTTTGAAGCGAACGGTAGTGTGTTCGATGAGTGGAGTGATCATCAACTTTGAGGTGCAGATTGGTCCATCTGACGAGTTCCAAATAGGACGAAATACCTTTTCCTGGATTCCATTACCGACCATCATCCTTTTCGGCTTATAGAATACAGATAAAAGTCTCAAATCATCTCCAACTAATAACCTCATTCATGTTATCATAAAATATTTTGTTCAAACCAATACATATTTCATCAGTTGATTTCCTACCCCACACCTCAACTAATCACAATGGGATCCAAGTTTGTCTTTTATCCATGCTTTATATTTATAAAGAAGAACAGATTTATCCTACATAATAGTTATTTATTTATTGGATTACATTAAAGAGAAAACAATAAAGTTGAATGGGCTATTTGTTAATAATGCCAGAAATTATTCATTACAAGTTGATAATGTTCTCATACATTAACTGTTTCGTTATTTGGTAACTTCAGTGTATTATCTGTAAATGTAATAGAAAATTCCATCATGATGTGTACTACTCATAGAGATATTAGTAGTATATATAATGTTAGTCAGAAATAGAATGTCTGGCAGCAGAAGCAGACGAAGCTTGAGAAGGAATGAACAGGAACAGAAAGCAATTGACGTGGAAATTACATGAACATTGAAACCTAAGACGATTGAATGATGTTTGCAAATGAAGTATTACCTGTATATATCTTAGATTAAACTGACGTGTTTGATAATCGTTGTGTTCATTTATATTCAATTTTTCACAATTATGTTCTCGTTCACGTTGTTACTATTATTATTTTACTACTGTACATATTTACACAACTGGGTCGGACTATAATTTAGGGACGATCTCTGAGTATCACCAGAGTGAACTTGAAAGTATCCACCTAGTCAGATTTTCATCAAGAACTGTGTTATATCTCGAAAATTGATTCTTAATATGCCGCGAACTACTTGACTATTCGAACGATAGAACCCGCAAACGTCGCAAAAGACAGAAGACAAAGACTGGTATGCAGGAAGTTTATTGCACTAAACAGTGTCAAAATATAGCCCAGAAATCTCGTGTATTTATAGTTTTTGGCTGAAAGTAAATTATCATTTAGGTCAACCAATAAGCACATAGGTATCAAACTAATCCGTCCAATGGAGAAGCTCCACGTTGGCACTTCTAGAACATTTCCCTAGCCCTGATTGGATGGAATGTCTGCGGCTCTTCCTGGGCTTCCTAGAGCCTCCTCGACTTCACCTGTGGACCGTCCTCACACCTCCCCCCTTTAAAGTCTGTTGTATAAGTCCTTTTTCTCGGATCCACCTGGAATTGAGTTACCGCGATTCTCTTGCAACTCATTACTCTCGAAGGTTGTGTCGCCTTGCTCTTGCGTCTTTTATCTTTTCTACCTTCGCGCGCCTGAGTGCTTTTTGGAGACGAATCCATGAGCAAATGAAATAGGAGCCGGCTTTGTGGCATCCATGTTCTGCCATCCCTTCGAATTTGATTGATGTGTCTTATACAAGTACCGACATTTCTTCGGATTAAATACAATACACTTCCAATTCGACGTTCTATAATACCTGGTTCCCACCTTTTTCCGCCTTGATACGATTTAACGAGTACCCTTTTACCCACCTTGAAGCTACGATTGACCATATGGTTTCCATTCGTGGGTTTACTTGTCTTTCCAGGTGGCAACATACTGCTAAAGATTGTTCGAATTTTCCTTCCGAACATACACTCGGCTAGTGACTTACCTTCGGGTACTGCCTGATCGGGGGTAACTCTGTAAGACAAAAGGAACTTGCTGATTACTTGTTCTGGGATGGCCTCTCCTCCCCGTTTGACTAGGGCTCGTTTTATAGTATTCACGAATCTTTCTGTTTGGCCATTCGACTGAGGATGGTACGGGGAAGACTGTAGATGTGATATGCCATTTCCAATGCAAAACCGTTTACAGTCAGATGACATGAACTGGGTGCCGTTGTCAGTCACTAAGATCTCGAGAACCCCAAAACAAGCGAACAAACCTGTCAATTTTCTTATAGTACTCTCTGACGTCATTCTCGGCTTGTCGTATACTTCTGGCCATTTCGTTAAAGCGTCGACAACAACCAAGTAATTTCTGCATTGTATTGGGCCGGCAAAATCAGCGTGTATTCTTTGCCAGGGACTGTCTGGTTTTGGCCATGGTTGCGGTTCAGCTTTATTTGGGTTCTTTGCGGCCTCTAAACAGGACGAACAACTGCGACATTTTTGCTCTATATCATGGTCCATTGATGGCCAGTATGCGTAGCTTCGAGCTAACGACTTCATTTTACTTATCCTCGGGTGTCCGCTGTGGAACTGCTTAAGGACTTGGTTTCGAAGATTTCTGGGGATAACGATACGGTGGCCAAACATGATGCAGGGATCTACAATTGTCAATGAGTCTCGTCGACGGAAAAATTGCAAGAGTTCTCCATTTAGTCTCGACGAAGGCCACTTGTTGAGTATGCAGCGGCGAACAAACTTCAACACGTTATCTTTCTCACTAGCTCCTTTAATAGCTTCGAATGTGACTGGAAGTCCGGAAACTGCGTCTGTTAATACTGTGTGAACCTCAGCCTCAACATCTGCGGCAGCCACGAGCGCCTCCTTATCTTGTTTTGTACGGGAACTAATTAGTCTTGAAAGGGCATCTGCCAGTCCAAAATCCGTTGTTGGTTGGTACTTTATCTTGAAATCATAGCCCAGCAGTGTCGTTGCCCATCTCTGTAGACGGTTTGCTGTATATACAGGTATACCTTTTTTCGATCCAAAAATTGTCAGCGGCGGTTTATGGTCTGTTAGTAGGGTAAATTTTCTGCCAAATAGCATCTTGTGGAACTTCTTTACTGCGAATATAATAGAGAGGGCCTCTTTTTCTATCTGACTATAGTTTCTTTCTGTCATAGTCAGCGACCGTGCAGCGTTGGCGATTGCCTTCTCAGACCCGTCTGGGTAGGTATGTGCGATCACTGCGCCGATTCCGTAGTTGGACGCATCTGCTGCGACTATAATGGGAAGATCTGGATCATAGTGTGTGAGTAAAAGGTTTGATGACAGGAGCTGTTTTAGTCTTACGAAAGCTTCTTGGCACTCAGATGACCAGAACCATTTGGTATCTTTTTTCAGTAACCCATTAAGAGGAGCACGAAGGCGATGCAGTTCTGGAAGAAAAACTCCATAATGACTAACCATTCCCAAGAAAGAGCGTAAAGTTGACACATCAGTTGGTGGAGGCATGGACTTGATAGCCTCGACGTTTTCAGGATCAGGTTTTCTTCCGTTTTTATCAATTATGAATCCCAAATAGTGGACTTGTTCCATGTAGAAATCACATTTTTCAGCACGTAATATGAACCCAAAATCTGCTTTGCGTCTGAGAACCATATCTACCTTCTTCTCCAGGTCAGCATAGTCTGTACCCATGATTAGTATGTCGTCAAGATAGGCCGCAGTACCAGGAATATCTTGCAGCATAGTATCCATATTTTGTTGAAAGATTGTAGGGGCAGTCTTTACTCCAAACGGAAGTCTATTATATCGAAACAACCCTTTATGAGTGTTTATTGTCAAGTAATGTTTGCATTCTTCCGCTACTGGAATCTGTAAATATGCTTCTGATAGGTCTAGTTTTGCAAAATACTTACCCCCGTTAAGTTTCGCAAATAAGTCTTCTGGTAATGGTAAGGGGTACTGATGAGCTTCAAGTGCGTCATTTAATCCAGTGGAGTAGTCTGCACATAATCGAATACTTCCATTAGGCTTTTTAACAATTACTATTGAGGCTGCCCAATCAGAAAAGTTCACTGGTTCTATAATTCCACTTTTTTGCAGTAGTTCTAATTCTTGTTCAACAATCGGTAGCGCTGCGTAGGGCACAGGTCTTTTGGGTCGAAAAATGGGAGTAGCACCAGGTTTGAGGATTAACAAGGCTTTGGCTTTCGTACATTCTCCCAATTCTTCTTTAAAAACGTTGTGATGTCTTTGCAGCACGGTACCTTTCTGGTTACATCTTGAGGAGTTGTCAGTAGTCACTCGTCTGCAGATGCTATTAATAGAATGATCTGCTAGCTTAAGTGTTTCTATTAGATCTAGTCCCAATAAGTCTAGTCCTGGGTTCTTCGTAATGTAAATGGTTGCATTTGTCGTAACCGCACCTTTAGACACAATGCAAGGTATTTCTCCTACAATGTTTAACTTACCGCCAGATGCACTGTGCGCTAGTTGTGTTGTTCGATGCACTGTTGGTCGCCCAATCTTCCTCCAAGTTTCTGGGCTTATTAAAGTAATATCAGAAGCTGTATCAAGCTGAAGTCGAGTACGGCGTTTATTAACATTCAAGGTTACATACTTTCTTCGATCATGTTCTGTCCTGGTACGTGCTACCATTATTCTATTGGTTGATGAACAATTTTTACGTCTTCGGAAATGAACACTTGATGAACGACGGTGCATCTTCTTCTTACAACATGTTTCTTTATGTCTCTTGGGTTCTTGGGCAGAATGTAATTAGTATATCGTTCATGTTCAATGGTACCCAGCTTTTGTAGTAGCACCCTGACCCTGGCGGCATCATCAAAAGTTTCTAGGTCGACATTAAATACATCTTCATATTTCTTGTACCAAGATTCGAATGTTACACCAGCAACACCATCAAAATGAAATTCGTGAATGGAATCAATGATACAATCAGCATGCGATTTGGCAGAAACATCTGTAAGTCCATTCTTATTGAGGTTCATCTGCTGGGTTAGTTTTTCGAGTATGCGCATCTGGAATTGTTCAAGCCGTTTTTCATGGCGCTCTAGAAAAGCTTCAAATTGGTCAAAGGTAATAGACATATTGATAAATTAACCCGTCGCCAGTTGTTATATCTCGAAAATTGATTCTTAATATGCCGCGAACTACTTGACTACTTGAACGATAGAACCCGCAAACATCGCAAAAGACAGAAGACCAAAGACTGGTAAGCAGGAAGTTTATTGCACTAAACAGTGTCAAAATATAGCCCAGAAATCTCGTGTATTTATAGTTTTTGGCTGAAAGTAAATTATCACTTAGGTCAACCAATAAGCACATAGGTATCAAACTAATCCGTCCAATGGAGAAGCTCCACGTTGGCACTTCTAGAACATTCCCCTAGCCCTGATTGGATGGAATGTCTGCGGCTCTTCCTGGGCTTCCTAGAGCCTCCTCGACTTCACCTGTGGACCGTCCTCACAAACTGAAATCAGTTAATTTGATTAGACGCAATTTAGCCAGATAAATGAGTGAACTCCTAGTCAAAATCCAAGACAGGAAATGGTAAAACTCATTGAATCCTTCATAAATTATAGTCTAGCCGCAAACGTTTATCAAATAAATAAAATATTCTCATCAATCTCTATCATTTATTGTTTTTTTCGATCTAATAACATCTGTGGCTTCTTGAGCACTCTTGTATAAAGTATTATTGAGTTTGATGAATTTTGTAGCTTAAAATGTGGAAAGAAATTGGGAATAGGGTTAGGTGTTAGATGTAACCGATCGAAATGCAGCGCCGACAAGCAATCTCAAATCCACTGTGCACTGTACATTCTTTTCTTGGTTCAATGTGTTCGTCGCTCTTCCTATCCTCCTCTGGCATTCACGGTTTCAAATGTGGTTTTGCCTTATGACTCAGTTACGTGCTTTCCTCAGTGTGTGCACTATTCCCTGTTTTCTGATATCTGGTTTGTTCTATCTAGCAGTAATTTGTTACCCATGGTGTCTGGTCAACACATCCGAAGTATTTTGCTAAAACAACTGTTAAGAAACACTCGTGTCTACTCAAAGATGGTTTTCGTAGTTATCCAAGTTTCCGTGCCACACACTAATACTGTTTCTAAATTTGTATTGAGTATTCTGACTTTGGTGTTGGTTGACAGACAGTAGATTTGTGTTCCAGATGTTCGTCACTTGTAATCGTGCTGCTCTTGTTTTACCCATCCTCATCTTTACATATTCATCAGATTCATCGTATTCATCAATGATGCTGCCTAGTTATGCAGAGGATTTTTCATCCTCAAAAGCTTCTCCATCAAGTGTAATTCGATTGGTGTATGTTGTGTCGTATCAGAGATAATTGCATTACACTCTGTGTGTTCGTTAAAGATTACTTCTGCTGAGGCTGCCTCTAAACTAGTCATCTTTACCTGCATTTGTTGTTGCGTGTACGATAGATAAATAGATCGTCTATTTTATTATTTCTTCTGCGAATCGATTATTGTTTTCGATAGCATTGCAACAGAAAATATTAATGTTACATGATTTCCCTACATTCAGCCAAATTTATTCAAGCTTGCACTTACGTATTGCATTCTAACTGCTCACGAAATTTTTCAAGTTCTGACAACCACCGATATAAAACTAAAAAAATACAAACAAAATTACAAGCTTAATAAATATCAATACTAGTGGCTGACAGTTCAATGGTCTAGAAATGAAGTGTTTGTTCGGGAAGAACAAAGTTATTGTGTTCGACTACCTCTGAAGTGTAAGTGAATAGGCTTATTTAAAGTGTCGTATACTGGAGTGATAACGATATTCATCCCTTCCAGCCTTTTATTCAGGATCCTGGTAATGGTCAGCTGAACAGTTTAACCATGATAATACAATGAACATAGTGAATGCTTTGTAATTTGAAAATATATCACCATATCAACTAAACATCTGATGCTAACATGCTACATGGAAATCTAAGGTTACATTTAGGACAATTGATCAGTCAGTTATAATTTTCAAGTGCCTAATGGAATAAATAAATTGTTTACATAAAAGTGAGTGAGACCATAATTTATGGACAAGCTTTGAGTGACGCATAAGTGAACTTGAGAATGTTCATCTAGGGCCAAACGAGATTTATAAACCATTGTGAGGGATAAGAATGATGTTTAACATTTGATGGTTGGGCATAGGGATTAGATTTAGGGTCTCCATCACGAGCTGAAATCAGTTAAAATGCTAAGACACTATTTAGCCTAATAGATGAGTGAATTCCACGTCAAAAGCCAAGACCTGTTATTGATAAATGTGGTCGACTCGTTCATAAATTATAGTTTTGTCAACTTATTGAATATAAAATTAGATTTACTTACATAAATCAATATTAAAAGAATTAATGTACGCTTTCCGATCATGCATCCAGATAGATAACAATCCAATACGTTTGAAGTTTGCGTTACGATCACACGGTATTTATTACAAAGTGCTTATATATCGTTAAACTCTAGTTTATTAATCAATAATAACATTCAGCTAACCCTTGAAGAAAAATGGTTCGACTGACACAAAAACGAGCTCGAAAAAGTCCTAGTTCTTCAGATGTCAACTCTGGTCTTACCTTTACCCCATGCTCTGCAACTCCTGTTGCACCAGATAATAGTGGGAGTGGACTTATTCCACACATGTTGCTGGATGACTCTATGTCTAACTTAATAATGAGTTCTAACTCACGAACAGTTGGTATCGATCTTATTAAGAGCGAATTAGCCGCTGTCTTTAAGCAATTAAGTGATATGCGTTCTAAAGTGGAGTCACTTGCGGGCTCTTTATTAAAGCATGATGATCTTAAACTAGAACTAAAGACACTGTCACCCCTTCGACTGCTGTTGTCAAAGGACATAGTTCCTTCTGAACTCGAAGACAGGATCAAAGTAGAATTCGTTATTGACTCGATAGCTAGCGAAGTCACCAAGCGAATAATCTCACGAAATAACGTGATTATATATAATATACCTGACAAGGTTGCCATCAAAACTGTAAGAAACTCGATACTAAAGGCAGCTAACCTCCAGGACAGTCCATGCCAATGTATCCGACTTAACAAAAAGCATCAAAAATACTCGTGCCCTATCCTGTTTAGATTCGATTCCCATTTATTAGCGGAACGTTTGATAGAATCTGAACAGCTTGTTTGTGCGCATACGAAGTTTAAAAACGCTCGTATAGTCTCGGACAAAACCACAAATCAAAGATTAACACAAAAGCGTACCATAAACGAAAATAACATTGTTGAGGTCACAACAAATGTGATCGCGCCAGCAGCTGAACCCACAGGTGCAGCTAATTTATCTCATGTTAGTCAGTGTACTGATATACCAATGCAGTGTGTTAGTTTGCCCCTCATACCCCTAGTGGCCCTAGATAACCAGGACATATCTGATGGAGACTCTAATGTCATTCTTTCCAGTGTAATATCGGAAGCCAAGGATCGTACACCTGATTCCATTGTGAAGGCTCATAAAAACACTGCTAAACCTAAAAAGAATATATCAATTAAAAAGAAAGTAAATAAAAAACCTTTTAGTTCCAAACCGGTTACCAAAAATATTTCAACGGCTTTACCAAACAAAAGTATAATTTCTGAAACTATGCTTAACCCTACTCATCGTAAGGGAGGTTATAAGGACACGTTTCGTTCAAACGTTACACAAGAAGGCCACTACAACCATCATGGAAGCAGGCCTACTATTAGACAGACGGCAATAAACCAACGTGCCCCATGGTTTCCCCTAAATGTTATAAATAATAAACCTGCAAGATGTAACTCTTATCATCACTCTCGCAGTGGAGAAGATGGTATACTAGGTTATGCACCATCAACGCAACCCCAACATGTAGGCACCTGTCTTAATTGTCCACCAAAACAAATACAACAAATTATTCAACCTTACCAAAATAAGGATTTTTTTTCGGCCTCCAGAGATCCCTTGTTCCACTAGCACTACAATTCGCTCATGCTATAGCCCATGCGATCCAGCAAACACATTGAACCATAGTCCAGGCATAGCTAGAACTCATACCTTCGATAAGGATGCTCTCGGTTTTTTTACACTACACACTCCCTTTTTAAACTTATTACTTATTAACGCACGTTCACTTCTGAACAAAATTTCAGCCTTGAGAACCTTAGCCTTTCTAGCCAAGCCTTCTTTTATACTTATCACTGAAACGTGGTGTTATCCAGCAGTGGCCGATTCCGAATTAAATATCCAAAACTATCGACTCTATCGCTGTGACAGAGAAACTAAGCGAGGAGGCGGTTGTCTTATATTTGCTTTGGATACCTTAACAACTAATAAAGTTGAAGATAGTATCTTGAATAGTTTACCAGAATCGATCTGGATATCAATCAATACCCTAAACCATAGTCTACTCCTAGGTTGTATATATAGAGCTCCTGATAGTACTGATAATTTGAATGATTGTATTATCAATGCATTTATCCACGCATCTACTCTAAACTTCAGCGCTAAGATTATCACTGGTGATTTCAATTATCCTGGGATTAACTGGAGTACCGGTAGTTGTCAGTCTAGCAATGATGAATTTTTATCAATCCTTAATCTGTACTGCTGGTCACAGTGGGTTCGTACCCCAACAAGGGGTGATAATACACTTGATCTAATATTTAGTAGAGATATCATTCCCCTATCTGTACAAGTATACAACGAGTTTGAAAGCAGTGATCATAGGTTAGTAACTTGTGCTCTCCCCATCTGTCCCTCCTACAACCGACCAATTCAAAGAACCTGCAATTATAGAGACTATAAGCATGCAGACTGGGACCTCTTGCGCTCACTGATCAAACTGTCAAACTGGGATGAACTCTTCTCATGTAATAGTCTGACAGATGCCATCAATATATTCTATTTCATTGTTAACTCTTGTCTAGACTCCTGTGCACCAATTAAGACTTACAGGATTAGTAAACATTACGAATTATATATACCAGCTAAATATCGTAATAAACTAAGACGCCTAAAGAAACGTCATTTTAAATCTAACGACTTCACAGCAGTCACACAAATAACAATAATTTTTAACCAAATAAAAGAGAAACATAGGTTAAAAGCCATCAATGAAGAGCTATTAGCACTACGTACTAGCTCAAAAGTGCAAAACCTAATCCACCTTTATAATAAACGTGCTAAATCAACTCAAAATGTTGATATACCATGCATCCTGCATAATAATAGTTTTATATACGACCCAAAAACTATAGCAGACCTTTTCAGTGGTAATTTTGCAAATGGCAAAGAATCCATAAATGGCTCTGTTTCTAGAGTTATATGCTTGACTGGTAACTCAATAACATCTATCTCCTTCACATGTCTGAAAATTAGTAAGGTTATAAATAAGCTCAAGGTTTCGAAAGGTCACGGTGCAGACGGGATTTCATCATTTCTCTACAAATATGGTGGTCCAGATATCCAACTTCTTCTCCTTAAACTGTTTACCCTCTCTATGGAATCAGGCTGTTATCCTGACCGTTGGAAAACCGCGTACATCATACCACGTTACAAATCCGGAGATAAGACTGACATGAACAACTATCGGCCAATAAATATTACTCCAGTTATCTCTAGGATTATGGAAAAAATTATTAGTGACGAACTATCCAACTATTTATTGACTGAACAATTTATTGGTGATTCGCAACATGGATTTCTTAAAAATCGATCTTGTATGACATGTCATTTTGACTTGTTTAATTTAGTCTATTCGCTTCGTAGCCAAGGATATCTAGTATTAGTGCTATACCTGGACATTTCTAAGGCCTTCGACATGGTCAACCACCAACTTCTCATAGGTAAACTCGCATCTTATGGGGTCGAAAACCCGTTACTAGCCTGGCTTGATTCCTTCCTCAGCAATCGACATCAAATAGTTAAAATCAACTCTTCATTGTCGAACGCAGTCCCTGTTAGAAGTGGGGTAATTCAGGGTAGTGTCTTAGGTCCTTTGCTCTTTTTAGTTTTCATTAATGATATTTGTGAGTGTTTTAGTGTGTGTAAGTCCCTTTTGTTTGCAGACGATCTTAAGGTTGTGTACTCATTTTCTCCACATGAGCTGAGCAATATTCGAAATTGCATCAGCACGGAGCTTAACAAGGTAGCACAGTGGTGCTCGAAATGGCAACTGGAGCTCAATACAGCTAAATGTGGTTGATTATGCTTCGGTGATACATCACTCAACCTCGATCTTACCATAAATGGGGAAATGTTATCTAGGTTACACACAGTAGTAGATCTAGGACTTAGGTACTCCGATGACTTGTCGTTTACTGAACAGGTAATGAAACAAACGTCCAAGTCTCATCGCCTTATAGGTTTCATAACTCGAAACCTTCATAACAGCGAATCCCGTATTCTAATGTACAAAGTCTGTGTTCGACCACTCCTCGAATACTGCGCGTTTCTCCTTAGTAGCACGCGCATAAAGGATAAATTAAGACTGGAATCAGTACAGAGACGATTTACATTTCGTACTCTTGGACCTGATAGTGTCTTGACATATAATTCGAGGTGTAGTAAACTAGGGATTGACCCTTTATGGATGAGGAGACTAAAACTTAACCTTATCTTCTTTTTCAAAATACTTAACAAACTCTCCTTCACATCCAGTCAGGCGATTCAATATGCCAAGGCTTCACATTACGACATTCGTAACTCCTTGTCTTTAGCGAAACAAACATATTCTAGGTCTTCTCTCTATATGAATTACTTTACCTGTAAGTTTTCTAGACTCTGGAATAATTTACCCCAAACTATCCGTATGTTAGACTCTCTCCCATTGTTTGTTCGGTCAATTAATGCTTTTTGCTCCTCTGAAAATGCATTAAATGCTCTAGCGCCTGCAAGTGTATCTTACTCCACAAGTGAGATTATAGGAACTTTAAATGTTTAACTTCTTACTTGCTATCATTGTTTTGTTGTTCCGTGCTCTTTGCTTTAATCTTACTTTCTCTAGTTGTAGATAATTAATAATAACTCGCTCTGGCACTGGTAATAACCTTACAGAATAATGTTGGTCAATCATCAGGCTATCCACTTAAAAAAAAAATGACAAGTTCCCTGGTGCTGCATTGGCTTGCCGTGATATATGCCATATTTAAACTGTTTATCAATTACTAAACCAGCAAACATAAAACTTTCTTATAATTCATGTTTGTTCTCTACATTAAATGTTGATTTTTATAACAATCTGATCATGCCTGTAAACTGGTGTGAATTCTGTAAATAATATTTTCAGAATATATTATTATTATTATTATTATTATTATTATTATTATCTTAAAGTAAGAAAATATCAGTGTTAAACTTCAAACTCTTCTACAAATACACATCTAATGATACCAAAGGATAAACATTTTTAATATTCATGTGTGATTGACAAAGTTTTGTTTTATGATCTGGATGGTTTATCACAATTTGTAAAACTTTCATCTTTGTTTATAACGCTTGTGACATAAGACATTCATGAGGAGATCCACACTGCATGTTCTTATGCCAATAAATGACTGATCAATTACAGTCTAATATAACATTGAGGAGAAAAAACTTAACAATACCAAGTGAATCTTTACTCATGATTACAGAAAGTGAACCCAGCCTCTTGATTGGTAATAATGCGCGATCTAGATTCTAAGGAATTTTCAAGTTTTACTTATCCCTTTACCCAAATTCCACAATAAAGAATAGTTAAAATAATTAAGGGGAGGCGAAACCCGTCGTGCCTCCTGGATAATGAGACAGTTTCCATGAAGTAACGTGAGCGGTCCCCGGGTGGTGGAGATCAGTATAATCACCCGCTCTATCTATACCCACAAATGAATACGAAGGCTACAAAGAATCACTGAACAATTAATATTGGTTGAAAAAGAAAGAATAAATGAGTCTGCCTGAAAAAATCAAAAAGAAAAGAAAGCAAGATTCCTTCAAAATGAAAATACAGAAAAGATAGAAAGATGTAGTGATTCTGCGTAAGCAATACAAAAACAGCTACTGAGCCCCCTCGTAGTTGTTTCATGCTCTGATGTTCCATTCTTCATCAGGAGGGCTCACTAGGCTTCACCATTTCAAGTTACCTAGAGCGAAAAGCAGAACTTTGCTATTCCACAAGGTACCCTTCAGAATAATCGAAATTTTGTGTTACATAAACAAATTCTGATTAAAACATGTAATATACTTCAAATATGGTTAGTAGCAAATGCACTATTTATTCCAATGTACCTGGTTCATTGAGTTGTCCCAGTTTCTTACATGTTTCATGGTTATATATACTTTTCATATCTGTTCAAATATGAGAAAGAAGATGAGCTCCACAAGTTTCTTAATTCAAACATAACTACGTTGAAGTAGTCGAACGCGTCGACAACTTCACTTTTCTTGGAAGTCTGATCAGCCCTAATGGGTTGGTGTCGGACGAAATCTCAGCACGGATTCAAAAAGCTCGTTTGGCTTTTGTCAACTTACATCACCTATGGCGTAGACGAGATATCCGTCTATCAATCAAGGGAAGAGTATACTGCGCAGCAGTATGTTCTACTTTACGGCTGTGAAACATGGCCATTATGAGTAGAAGATACTCGTAGGTTACTAGTATTTGACCACAGATGCCTTGGAAATATTGCTCGTATCTGCTGGGATCACCGGGTAGGTAATAGTGAGGTCAGACACAGGGTATTAGGTAACGACGGTAAATCAGTTGATGAGGTGTTGAATCTCCATCGACTGAGATGGTTGGGCCATGTGTTACGTATGCCTGAACACCGATTACCACGAAGCGCTATGATGACTAGTATTGAAGATTGTTGGAAGAGAGTTAGGGGCGGCCAAACCAAAACATGGCATCAGTGTTTGAAGTCACTAACTTCTAATCTGAGCCATGTTGTCAGATGCAGACTACCTGGTTGGGGTCCGCGTGACTATCGTAACCAATGGTTGGAGACTCTAGGTGACATGGCTCAGAATCGATCACAATGGCGTGGGTGTATACACTCTTTATCTTCCCTTAAACCTTGAGACTAAAATTGCTTCATATCTCTCTTCCTTCCTGTACTATATCCTTATATACAACCTATAATTTATATACTACTACCAACACCAGATTAACTACTATGAATCCGGTGTTCATCTTGTTGTGCTAACGAGGTATGGCAACTTGGACCGATGCATATATGTGCCTGGTCCTACTATGTAGCTGACTAAGTGACTAACGTTGTAAGCATATGGATAATCCGTTTTGGAGATTCATGACGTATAAATCAAATTCACGGTTTGAAACATTATCAATGAAATATTTGAAATAAGACAACTTCCCATGTCATGAAACTAGATACCACTGAATTGAATCCACAAGTTTGAGCAATCAAAAGAACATCATCTTCCACGATATTAGCGTTACATGTCGCTGACTATTTTCGACTATAATAATTAACACCTTAATTTTACTAATTTACACGTACATGTTATATGAATAATACTTCTGTCTCAAAAGCCTTGGTAGAGCGTGGGTGATAGTAAAGGAAGCTCTCCCCATCCAAATGCTCTCACATGGACACACGTATACAGCCAATGACACAAAGGTCCTACTCACTGCGTTCTCGTGAATGGATCATTGTATACGAAATTGAGATGACGAAAAGCAAATTCTCAGGCATTAAACCAGGTTGATGAACACAAAGGGTTCACCTAGAGGAGTTGACGAACCCTGATTCCAAACTAATGATATACATGATTATTTTTTTAATTAAACACATCAGTTTGCTCAAACTAACTTTTGAAGACGAAACTTTCATTATTAAAACATTCTTTCCATTTCGGTGATTTTGGATAAGTTATGTCTACAAAGTTTAATAATAAATGTGATCAACAGTAATTTGAATAAAATTGAAACATTAAATTAATGAAGTAACTTTATGTTTCAAGAAGTACTGTATTTTGAATTAATGGTCATTTCCCCAATGTACCGTATACATAACAATATGATGAACGTCATTTCATAATAAATGAATACATGCATAGTGTTTATAGACTATGAAATATTCAATAGTTGCATACATGAGTCGATATAAGCCATACCACGATTGAAAAACCGAAATCATTTGACGGTCAATTCACTTTAATGTGACATTACTAAGTAGTGTGAATCCATGATTCAGTTCGTCGGATTCTAACACAGGACCTTATCGGCCTTATCGTCAAACGCCTAACCTGTAGACCACTGAGTTTATATCCGATGGTGTCAATGTCTAACTTTAACCAATCCACGGAATTGCTGAAGATTGATACGTCTTAGGTTCAAATCCCTTGAGTGCAACACTAGGATGAAACCACTGTTCAATACTTCTAGGTTTTCCATGGTGGTCTATTATTATTCAATTATTGAATTACCGAATATCACTACAAAAGCGCACTTCTGATATAAAATAATCATTTATATTGACACTTACCAAACAATTTTTCTACATGGTCCACATATTTTAGAAGTTCTAGGATATTTTAAAGTGAAATAGATAAAATGCGTCAACTTAATTGAAATGTTCTAGTTCTGGTATACATTACACATATTAAGACAATATAGGAAATTCCAATTCACAGAAGAGTCATCAAGTAGTTCGGTTCTTTTAAATTTTCCGTTTCTCTTTGACCAATATTTTCAACTGATACTGGTATATGAATCATTCAATGACGCTTGAAGAGATGTAGTTAAATGATCTTCATTTGAAATCACTTCATAACAAATGATTGAAAAAGTGCTGTAGTGGATGTATTGTTAGGAGCTGAAAGTTGGAGAACTCATACTACTATCATCAAAATTGTCCAAGTATTTATGAACATTTATCTACGAAGATACTAAGTATCCATCATCTGGATATCATCTACAACAACCTACTATCGTAGAGAACATCTCAGCTTCAAGCTAAAGAGAAAACTATATGGAAACTCTGGAAGTGCATAAGACGTACACTACAGAAATCATCAAACTGCATTATTTGATGATTCTCAACTTAGAATTTCACTAACAAAACGAGGAAACAAGAATATCAAGATCGTTTATTGAAGAAAACAGAAATGAGATTGATTTATAAGTTAATTCTCCATGCCCAAAAATGATACACTTTTATAATAAAACTAGTGATTAACGAACCCTTCATGAGATTAAAATTATATTCATTGTGCAAATATTTGACCAAACATTCTATATCTGTAATAAAAATTGTTTGGAGAAACAGAAAACACTTATCCATCAATGTTTATTTTGAAGTCAACGTACTACTACTACGACCGTCAAGTTACACCAGTTACCCCTCCTGGAGGAACACAGGCCGCACACCATTATTTTCAATCCAACCCCGTACTGAGAAATCCTTTACAGTTCTTTCCCGTTAACATTCATCCTTTTTATATCTGTTTCTATTTCTCGACGTAATGTGCTCCTTAGCATTCCTTTTTTCCACTTCTCTTACGGATTCCACGTTAGGGCATGCTTCGTAATGCAGTTTCCATATTTCTACAATGTGTGTCTTATCCACTTCCGACGTCTTTTTCTTATTTCTCTCTCAGTAGGAAACTGGTTTGTCCTTTCCCATGAAACGCTGTTGCCGATATTATCTGGCCAGTGAATGTTGAGTATTTTCCGAAGACATCTGTTTATAAATACTTGCACATTCTTGATGATAGATTAAGTAGTTCTCCACGTTTCAGATACGTACAGTAGGACTGTCTTGACGTTCGTATTGGAGATTCTCACTGTGAAATTAGTTGAGAGTTGTTTTGAGTTCTACATGTTCTTTAATTGTAGAAATGCTATCATTGCTTCGCCAATCCTCGCCTTTACATCTGCATCCGATCCTCCTTGTTCATCAATGACTCTTCCCAGGTACGTGAATAAGTAATTAATCAAGTAAATAATTAAACTTACAATTATTAAGTGATTGTAAATTGACATGGCCATATCTTTTAATCTCTTCTAAATAAATAAATAAATCAACTTGAAATCTAATGTACAATATCAACTTATTTGAGTATATCAAATATTCCTTTATGAAAAAAAACTAGTTATAATAGTAATGTGTTTTTGATCTATTTTAATAATTCAAGAGATCTTATCCAGTGCGATCTGATTTCATCTGATTAGGACTATTCTCCTGTAAAATTGAATAGTTAATATAACAAATTGAGAAAATTACTCACTATTTTACAACTTATCGAAATCTCATTCAACAAGTTTGTAAACGAATACTGATCATTATCAGAATGAGGTTTCATGGAATTCATAGTAATTTATTGGTTGAATTAATACATCGATTTAAGATGGAACACTATCGAAAACCTGAAAGCACTGGAAGACCATTACTTCCTAGTTATGATACAGTTACTAGCTGAATACAATGGTGAATGTTAGTTGAACACTGTGGATTGAATGAAGTTTAACAATAACATGGTTGAATGCCGACCGGCTCAGTGTTCTAAAGGTTAAGCATTCATGCGCGAGACCAAAAGTTCAGTGTTCCAGTCCTTTGTATAGAATCGTGGATGCACACTGTTGAGGGGTTGTGTACTAAGACGAAATGACCGATTAGTGCTTCTAGCTTATCAATGTTACTTACGTACTTAACACCTGTTACTCCCAATGTAGCATAGGCCGAGGACAAGCATTCCCAAACACGTTCTCTACTAGGCACTCCTTTCAAGTCCCACCCAATTGTTTTTCATCCCTCTCATGCCAATCTCCATTTCTCGGCCTAATGGTTTCATCGGCCTTCCTACATTCATTAGGTATTCATGATTCCAATTGTGGGTTTGCCTTATGACGCACTTACGTGCTTTCCCCAATGTCTGCACTATCTACTTCCAGCGCTTCTCCCTGATTTCTGATATCTGGTTTATTCTCTCTAGCAGTAATTTGTTACCCATGGCGTCTGGTCAACAAGTCCGAAGTATTTTGCTAAAACAACTGTTAAGAAACACTCGTGTCTTCTCAATGATGGTTTTTGTAGTTATCCAAGTTTCCGTCCCACACACTAAAACTGTCTCTAAATTTGTATTGAGAATTCTGACTTCGGTGTTGATTGACAGACAGTAGATTTGTGTTCCAGATGTTCGTCACTTGCAATTGTGCTGCTCTTGCTTTATCGATTCGCAATTTTCATCTTCATCAGATCCACCGTATTCATCAATGATGCCGCCTAGTTATGTAGAGGATTTTTCATCCTCAAAAGCTTCTCTATTAAGTGTATTTCGATTGGTGTATGTTGTATCGTATCAGAGATACCTGCTTTTCTGTTTGTGTGTTCGTTAAAGGTTACTACAGCATAGGCTGCTGCTACATTGGTCTTCGTCTCCTGCACTTGTTGTTGTGGTGCAGTATAAGAGCCAGATCATCTGCATAGTTAGATCATTTACCTATATCGTAGCCACCCATTGTATCTTTTTTTCCTTACAAGTGTTGAAGTCTCCGTGATCCAGTCTATCAAGAGGAGAAAGTGATATGGTAAGAGGAGGAACCTTGACTGACACCGGTCAGTCGAATTGGGAGTTGGGCGACTATTGAGTGCTTCCTTGCTTTTCACTGGTCGTCCTGGTTTACGGCGATTCCCAGCAAGTTTATTTAATGTGTCATACAGTTGACTCATGTTTCCTTCTCTTGCAGTCTTTTACGCTGTCATTCCTAAGTCTTCCAGATGCTTGCACTTGTCGGTTCAAATGCTCTTCTGCACTTGCTAGTTTACATCTATGTATTCAGCTTGTGCCTTGGCTTCTTTTGCTCTTGCTCGACTGACAGTGAGTGGCGCCTTCTCGTTCCTCCTTTCTTCAATTTTATTCAGTGTAAGAACAGCGGTTCATTCCTTGTGGTGGTGCTTCTTGTGGCACAGAATCCACTGACATGTTGAAGTGATTGTCCCCTTGATACCTTTTCAGTTGCCTTCCATAGTAGTACCCTCTCCATTGAGTGCGTCGTGAAAGTCCTGAAAATTATTGTTGAGGGCTACCTTGAATTCGTTGAATTTGTCAGTAACCTGAATGAACGTCATTTTGAACCTTTGTTATGCCGTATCTTCTATTATCCAGTGCTTCTTAAGTTTCAATTTCATCTTGACTATCAACAAGTAATGACCCGAGGCTATATCAGCCCCTTTTTTGGTTATCACGTCCTCAACTCTCTTGTTTAGATAACATCGGTACAACTCAATATTTATGTAGAGCATTTTATTTTCCGTGATTGAAGTATAACAGCAGAACCCCTGAAGCTAGCCTTTGTTGTCCTAATAAATATCAACGTGTTACACTGATTCGAGACACCTCCAGATTGTATTTTTTCATTCCTGTAGCAATTTGAATTGTACATCCGGCTCCATATTGTATGAATATTACACGTACCTAAATTGCTGGTTGCTCTGAGTGTCAGAAGGGACATCAGCCTCATGGCCTCCGAAAGAGCTTTGCTTTTATCATGAGAATACCTTCCAACTCCCATGGTAGAGTTTAAGTGGTTTGAATTATTTTTTCTCATTAGCGTCTTTCAGCGACTTAAATTTCTACAGAATGAAGTCGCTAATCCCATTCCCAAGTGTTCCTATTTTTCCGAGTTGGGGAACGCAAGTAAACCTAATAGAGCTCCAAGCAGAGTTTTTTAATGTTGGTATAGCTTAAAGCAAAAACTGAATTCAAATATTTCATACAAATACAAAATGTATCCTTCGTTTAACTCTTAGCGATTTTCAGCACTTTACTAACTTTATACATGACTGAAAATAATTTGATGTAGTTTTGTTGTCTGAGCTGAATGGTTTTGATCATCGTTCTTTTATCATCCTTGTCAATAACATCATCAGCACAAACCTCTCGTAGAAGTTGAAGGTTTCGAATTTCTCCACATGTGCCTCACAGCTTATTCTGTACACCTCGATTTCGATTGGTTCTTGTTGACCTTATATTTGTCATTGTTACCTCTTTGTTTTGGTTGCATTTTCCATTGATTTGATTTTGTTACTATGTGTTCTGACGTTAGAGTTTTTTTTAAAGCTTCATCTTCCAGTCCTCTATGACGTGTTGGTGTTTTTGGATCCTGTAATGCACGTCCGTTATCACTAGGTCTACCAATTTTCTTCCTAGAACAAACATAGTTGTTCTCGAGTAGAAGCCTGTTTTTTGGCAAAATTCTCCAAAAACAGCAGAAAACAACAAAAGTATCATCCCAACCACACATAAAAGTTATTTCAGAAACGACTACGAGACTGCTGATAACCTTTGGTATAGGTGTTGTTCACAAACCAACAAAACCCCAACATTCAATCCTATGCAAACCACAGGATGAGATGGCAAAAGAAGTCAAACCAAACATCATCTGCAAAATGAATTGTGCCGATTGCGAAAAACACTACATCGGACAAAGCGGAGGCAGAAACAAAGGAACAAAATCAAACCAATGGTAAATGCAAACAAATCAGAGAAGTTAACAATGACAAATTTAAGGCCAACAAGAATCAATCGGAATCGAGGTGTACAGAATAAGCTGTGAGGCACATGTGGAGAAATTCGAAACCTTCACTTTTACGAGAGGTTTGTGCTGATGATGTTATTCACAAGGATGATAAAAGATCGACGATCAAAACCATTCAGCTTAGAGAACAAAACTCCAACAAAATCATTGATATGAGCTACAAATCGTCTTCGCCATGACTTATAAATAATCTTTATCAAAAATTCATTAAACCATCCCCATGAAATCGCGTTTCAGTTTACTTCATATTAACATGTTCGTATAATATAAGATAAAGGATGAAGCCTAATTTTATCAAATATTGATATTCGATTATAAACGTATATTTTAAAAAATTAAAGAACATCTCATAAACTTAACATTAACTTACCAGTTTTCTGTTTGATACGTTGATCAAAGGATCTTATTGACTCTATATTTGACTGAAGTGATTCTATAAATCAGACAATAATAACATTTAATGGATAATAGAATATTTGATGGTTGAGATCATGGATCAGTTGATGTTAGACCACCATGGTAAACCTGGAGGCACTGGACGGTCTTTTCGTCCTATCACGGCACTTTTCAGTAGTGCGCATTCACTATCACGATTCTTGAGATTCAATCCTTGGACCTATCAGTCTCGAGAGTGTATGCGAGTCCTTCCAGGTTATCATTGTATTCTAGCTTCAATTAACTCATGACCTCAACTAATGAAATTATTTATCCTATTCCTTCATTTTCGCATTCAATTATAACAAAATGTTCATTCATGCTCAAATGATCTTCATACGTAAACCATCATACTCATCTGTATTAAAAACATGAAAAATTAAAATGCCAATATTGTAAGTGTTTAATCAATTAACAATATCTTCAACAAGAACACTTACCATTTACTTCCTTCAAATCATTTATTATCATTTGTTTTTTCAAATTTGAGTCTAATAAGAAAACATAATGAAATCATTCATAGTTCTTCATTTGAATAACATATATATATTTCAATAGTTGAAATCATGAGTCGTTTGGAGCTAGACCACCACTGAATACGTGAAAGCACCAGACAGCCGTTTTCTCCTATTTTGGAACTCCTCAGCATTGCGTATCTACGATTCTGCCTCGCGAGACTCTAACCCAAAACCTATCGGTCTCAAGAACGAGCGCGAGTTCTTCCAGGTTCTTCATGGTGGTCTAGCTTCAATTGAGTCTTGAATGGAACTATGAATGTTTTGTCGAAACACATTTATGTATATCTAATATTTTACCATTTGCTATGGATTCATAAAGAAATAATTGAAGTAAGCTAAGAAGAAATATAACTGAATTCTTCATCATTTTCGTCAAAATTTCATTCATTATTCTTCTACTTTTATACCATTCAAAACTGATTTGTAATTGACGAGTTCAAGGTAATTCAAAATGAATGATAAGCCGGTCATATGAGTGGTCACTAAACGCAAACATCAAAATTCCTGGTTTAAATAAGTTATACTATACATAAGCTAGATAGTTAATCAATCTAAATAGAAGTACATTGCTAGGCATTTAAGTGACTTTCTTAGAATAATATTGTATGTATGGTGTGGTTTTACGAATCAGAGAACTTTGATGTTTTTGGAATGTTTTGTTAATCATTTCTAGGTCATTTATTGTGATCGAAACAATATTCATCTTAATCTGTCTTAGTGTTAAAATGATTTCTTAAATTTGTTGAAAGAAATAAAACAATAGTAGTGATAGTATTAGTGTTGATTGTATTATAGTTATATGTGCCATTTCAGTACATATCAGTATTCATACTGTGGTGTGTTGAGGATGTTGACACGTATAAGTGTGGTGTGCGTTACTTATATACACACAATGATTAAATAATGATGGTCGGACATTGAGTTTATTTCAGTAGAAGTTCGATAAGGAAATAACGGAAACGAAACGCAGTCGGTATGAAACTGCATGTACAATAATAATCAAAGAATATGGACTGACATTTGCGGAAGGAATGGTCAAGATTGAGGCAATTGATTGACAGTTAGAAAATTAACCATTTACTGTATGGTTGTTAGATTTTACTGAGATAGTTTGCAAATGCATTTCATTATCCACACTCGGCTTCTTGTTGGCTACATTTGGTGTCGCTGTCAGGATATAAGCAACCCATACCACACTCGTCCTCCTTTAAAAAAATCGTTCTTGTTCACTACATAAGTAGTATGTATCACCAACGAAAAGTGAAATGCTTAGTAGCGGAAGGTTAGAAAAATCGAAGGAAAGAGAATGAGAACATAGAATGTTTGGTGTGGAAACGAAAGAACAATGAAGTGTGAGACGATTGACTGATATTTTGCAAATGAACAATGTGCTGTATGGTTCTCAGATTCGACGAAGTGACTGTATAATTTTGTATTCAAATATATTCTATTGTTCCCCATATGTGTGTTCCCATTGATAGCAATTTACAGAAAACGTGGATATGAAAACGTCTATTTGAATTTAATGAAGTAAAACACAAATTGCCAAGATGCTTTGTTCACTGAGTGTTGTTTGCTTGTATCTTAATTTTATTGTATAAAACGGCGATTGATCAATCACTAATTGGTTTATCCTGTGCGATATACAACTGTTACTTTTAAATGTCAGATCAAATCATTATCACGTTTCTCATTATGTATTGGATTGGCCTATATAAAAATATCCT
Source organism: Schistosoma rodhaini (assembly GCA_944470415.2). Lineage (NCBI taxonomy): Eukaryota > Metazoa > Platyhelminthes > Trematoda > Strigeidida > Schistosomatidae > Schistosoma > Schistosoma rodhaini. Next base: position 1,766,396 of record OX104040.1, read on the forward strand.
GTGATTGTTAGCACTAGATGTTTAAATGATTACGGAACCAGTCTAATGACTGTCATAATAAACCAACCAAGGAATGATGTTAGATATCAATGACTAATGTCTTTGTAAATCAAATACGAACTGTAAATCCCATGGAACTAACATTTCTAAATCGTCAAGAATTTAAAGTGTACTAGTGAAATGAATATACCTCATTGACTATCGATCATCAATTCATCAACAACACAACTTCATGCTAAAAATGATATGCGTAACTGAAGAGTATCACACTATGATGAAATAAAGGTTCAATGCCTCCAAGCTTCCATTGGTGTTTAAATTTGATAGTTTGATGATTTCAATAACATTCAACAATCGTCAAAACTTTAAAGTAAGATTTTCTTTTTTATGAACGATAATGATAATATCTTCTAATGGATAGGATCTAAACTATTAACATTGTAGTGCCGCGATTCGTTGAACGTTTACTTCGATAACCGTTATAATTCTAAACTTAACGGTGCGTAAAATCAGAAGACAAAAGAAAAGCAGCGACTACAGTTTACTGTCGAATAACTCAGGTCAAAAGTTAACAACGCCTGAGCGAAGATCAACGAGCGAGTGAACAGGCGAATAAGCGAAGGAAACGAACGAGGAGCAAGCGAGCGAATAGCAAGCAACTACACAGGCAATTTATAGTCACATTTAATAAGAGCACAACAAAGCAAAACAAAGGCTGATAATAGTATTTGCGTGCGTACATATATGGGGAGGTGTATGAGTCATCGAATGATATTTAAGTAGACAACATTTCGGATAGAGCGTCATGTGCTCTAGTGGTATAACAGTGCAAAGAATATGCAAATTGTTACTATCCAAATAACGATGTCTGTTAAGCAAGTTATAAATAGTGCTTAATCAAAATTGACTATAATCGAAATTCATTGTAGGATGGTTGCTATAACATTTGTATCTCAAATAAACGTATTACTTCATTATCATTGCACATACTAATCTACATAGAGTCATCAAATAACGAAGTAGCACGCAGTGACGTTTTCTTGGTTAGCGTGTTTTTAGTGAGTTATATTTCTATGGGATTGGGTCACCAACGCAATGCCCAACCCTACTAAACAGAAAATAATATATTACGGAAGCAGCCAGAATCACGAACTTTAACAATGATATCAACTAAAGAGGACATCTACAGCATGAAAATGTTCTTGGGAAACGTTACGAAACTGCATACCTAAAGATTCAACGAACCAATAGCGTGTAATATATTTCCACGTGGAAAATACGATATGGAGGTGAAAATGGTTGCTTTTAGAGCAAAAGCAAGAAATTCGAATTTTTAAAATAGAACAGTAGAAAATAAGACATCTAATGAGTGAGTTCTGGAGATCTAACATTTCTGACACAACTTGATTCCTCCCTGGGTAATTTCATGTGATACTTATCACATTCATTTCGTGATCGAACTACATAAGCTAATTTAACGTTATTTGATTCGAGACGAAAACTTTTCTATCATCTGATTGGCTGACAAGCACGCACGCGAGCGGAGAAGAAAAGACAGGTCAACTGGAACACTGCTTGATTCATTACTGACCCGGATCTGGCTCCCGATGTCACATTTGTATTAAAATATACATGATTAAATAGATGAATTACCCGTCTACAACGCTAAGAGTTAGGAAAATACAATTATGTTCAAAACTGAGAATTACAGTTGAAAATTGAGTACAACAGATTACGTTTAAATTACAATAGCTTTGAAACATAAAAGGCTATGGCAGTGAACGACAAATCAATCATAAGCGTGTGGTCTGTAAAATAGATCAGCTTACTTACTAACTTACGCCAGGTACCCGTCGTGGAAAGGCGCAGGCCGCCCACAAGCATTCTCCATCTAACCCTGTTCTCAGAAATTCTTTGCAGTTCTTTCCAGTTGTTATTCATCTTTTTCATATCTGTTTCTATTTCTTGACGTAATGTGTTCTTTGGCCTTCCACTTTTCCGTTGCCCTTCATGATTACAAGTTAGGGCTTGTCTAGTGATACAGTTTGGTTATTTCTTTAATGTATTTCCTATCCACTTCCGACGTCTTTCCTAGTTTCTCTCTGAGCTGGAGGCTGGTTTTTCCTCTCCCACCGAAGCCCATTGGTGATGGTATCTAAAAAGTTGATTTTGAGTATTTCTCGAAGATAACTATAAATTATAAATACTTGCACCTTTTTGACGATGGCTACAGTGGTTCTGCACGTTTTAGCTCCGTACAGTAAGACTGTCTTGACGTTCGTATTGAAGATTATGGCTTTGATATTAGTTGCCAGTTGTTTTGAATAATAAATGTTCTTCAGTTGTAGGAATGCGGTCCTTGCTTTGCCAATCTTCGCCTTTCATCTGCATTGGATCCTCCTTGTTCATCAACGATTCTTTCCAAGTACTTGAATGATTCCACATGTTCAAGAGTTTCGCCATCAAGTGTGATTTACTTGACGTTCTCCGTGTTGAATTTGAGAATCTTGCTTTTTCCTTTGTGTATGTTGAGACCTATTGATGCTGAGGCTGATGCTACATTATTTTTCTTCGTCTGTATTTGTTCGTGTGCATGGGATAGAAGGGCTAGGTCATCTGCAAAGTCCAAATCATCTATTTGATTTTGAGATGTCCATTGTATTCCGTGCTTCCCGTCAGATGTCGAAGTCCTAATAATCCAGTTAACCACCAGAAGAAGGAGGAAAAGAGAAATTAAGAAGCCCTGTATGACACTGGTTCTCACTTGTAATGCGTTTTCAGCTGTCCTCCATGAACAAACGTGCATTGTAGTCCCTCGTATAAGTTCCGGGTGATGTTGACAATCTACGAAGGAACTCCGTCGTGTCGAATAAGTTTCCATAATGTTTTCCTGTTCACATTGTCAAGTGCCTTTTCATAATTAAGGAAGTTGATGTATAGTGACGAGTTCAACTAAATTGATTGTTCAAGGATGACGCGTAGTGTCGCAATTTGTTCTGTTCACGACCGATCCTTACAGAGTCCAGCCTGTTGATCTTGAAGTTCGGCGTCCACCGCGTCTTTGATCCGATTCAGCAACATTCCTTTGAAAACGTTTCCTGATACTTACAGTTGTGTGATGCCTCTGTAATTCTCACATTTGTTCAGATCTTCTTTCTTTGATGTATTAATGAAGTATTCTTTTCTGCAGACCGTTTGCACTTGTTTCTCTTCTCAAATGTTCATGAATAGAATGTGTGGCATTTTTGCATATACTTCTATACTGACTTCAGTGCTTCAGCTGGTATTATTATTATTATCAATGGCTTTCTTCAATATTATAATCTGGTACAATATAGAATTCTCAGCACGAGTCAGGTCCTGATGTTTTCCCATCCTTGATTTGTCTGATAGTCATCTTGATTTCTTCGATCGCTGGTGGAGTGACATCCATAGGAAGGTCTGTGTGTTCTGCTTCCATGTCTGTTCGATTCAATGGGGCTGGTGTATTCAAGAGTTCCTCGAGATGTTTCACTTATCTGTTTCCTTAAATTTCAGGCGTTGACCGGCCTTGTTTGTCCTTGACTGGCCTCTCTGGTTAACTAAATCTCTCTGCTAGTTTCTTCGTTGTATTATGAAGTTGTCTTGCATTCTCCTCTCTTGAAGCTAATTCCACCGTCGTTGCCAATTCTCCCATATATATCTGCTTGTCGGAATTAATGATCTTTTTCACCTATTTTTTGTGTATATGTACTCTGCGTGTGCCTTGACTGTCTCTGGTCGGATTCGACTGTTGTTCATTGCTGTCTTCTTGTTCTTCTTTCTTCATTCTTATCAAGGGTTCCCATAGAGATTCATTCTTTATGATGATGCTCGTTGCGACCCAGAACTTTCTGAAACTTTGAAGTTAGTGACTCTTTGATCACTTTCCAGTTGTCCTCCACCGCTGTTTCATGTAAGACTGTACTGAACCTTCGTGTTGCCGTTTCCCCAACAGCTCAGTGTTTTTTAGCTGGCGTTTCATTTTGGCCACAACCAGGTGATGATCTGAAACTATGTCAGCTCCTCTTCTGCTGCTGATGTCTTCTAGTGTCCTTCGGAGTTTTTCACTGACACAAATATGATCTATCTGGTTCTGTGCAATGTGATCCGGTGAGATCAGTGAAGCTTTGTGTATGTGTTGGTGTGGAATTATTGTGACGCCTAGAACCATTTCGTTGAATACAAAGAGATTTGAAAATTTCTTAGCATATTTGTTTCCTTCTCCCGGTGCATGTCGTCCCATACTATCTTCATATTCTGTGTTGTCCATTACAACTTTGGCGTTCAGATTTCCATCGAGATGGTTGGATCCTTTCTTGGATACTTAGCTATGATTGACTACAGTCTCTCATAGAACTGATCTTTATCGTCATCGTTGTTGTCATTCGTTGGTGCATAAAATTCGATAACACCCATTGTGATTTCCTAACACATTGTTTTGAGGATGATTTGATGATTTTCGATCCATGAGATTCCCATCCTACAAGTCCATTTCGTGTTTCTCTGGACAGCACATAAGCATAATCCAGAGTGTGTGGAACATTGTCCCTCTTCATGATCGGAATACAATAGCATTTTCCCCGTACCAAGCCTTCGCTCTCCAGCTTGATTTGAATGGGTTTCAGGTTGATGTCAATTTTTATCTAATAATTTCTGTTGCTATTTCGCTGGTCTTTACGGTCTGTCATATTGTCTGGAAGCTTCATGTATCTATAAAAATCGTTGCCTTGGTTGCGAGAAGGAGCATCGTCCTTGTGAATTTCTAAAAATCTTGGACTTTGTTCTGAGGCGTCATAATTCTTCATTCACCTCTCAGGGAAGAGATTGAATGGTTAAATGTGTTTAATCTGGTTGGTGTTATTTTAGGAAGATTTCTTCTACGGGATTTGTTTGACCACCTCATGCTTAATTCAAATTAATTAGGTGATTCGGGTAGTAATAAGGCTTTTATGAATCACTGAAATGTTTCCAATGAGTATTGTGCACACTAATGGGTAAAGATTCGGTGATTCAATATGCTCTTCATTTGGTCTGAATTACCAGAACTAATTTTTGACTGGCCTCTGGATACTCTTTGGAGTATTATTAATTGTTTTGGAGCAAAGCAGAAAGAACTGTATTTTCCTAGTCTGATAAGGCCAAATAATACAGTTGAAAATTATACGAAGAAGCCCACCGTTAAACTTGACGACAACAGGTTTATATAAAACATAGTCTATCCAAATGCACGTGGATTCCAGTTAGTAATAGATGTCCGTTGGTACTAAGTGTCGATATGGCACCCATCAATCGGAGATAGGCAGAAGGATAATTTCAGTAGCTAGGGTCTAGAATAGCAGACTATTTGGCTAGTTTAACCATTTGTTTGGACAATATATATTCCTAGAATTCAAAAACCACTTTATGAACCTCCCTTTCTAGATATTGTGGGCAATAATTTCCAGTTCTTTAGGGTTATTATTAATTCTTTTCATGTCTGTTTCTCTTGTCAAAGTAATATTTTTCTTGATCTGCCTCCCTTTCACCTCCCTTCAGGATTGCATGTCAGTGCTTGCTTCATGATTCAGTTTGATGATTTTTTAAAAAGATGCCCGATTCACTTACAATTACGCATGTAGCACTTTCAAAGTTACTGACGGTCAAAGGACTTGACAAAGAAGGAGAATTGAACATGGCGTTGGTGACCCAATCCCATAGAAATATAACTCATTATGGAAACTTATTCGACACGACGGAGTTCCTTCGTAGATTGTCAACATCACCCGGAACTTATACGAGGGACTACAATGCACGTTTGTTCATGGAGGACAGCTGAAAACGCATTACAAGTGAGAACCAGTGTCATACAGGGCTTCTTAATTTCTCTTTTCCTCCTTCTTCTGGTGGTTAACTGGATTATTAGGACTTCGACATCTGACGGGAAGCACGGAATACAATGGACATCTCAAAATCAAATAGATGATTTGGACTTTGCAGATGACCTAGCCCTTCTATCCCATGCACACGAACAAATACAGACGAAGAAAAATAATGTAGCATCAGCCTCAGCATCAATAGGTCTCAACATACACAAAGGAAAAAGCAAGATTCTCAAATTCAACACGGAGAACGTCAAGTAAATCACACTTGATGGCGAAACTCTTGAACATGTGGAATCATTCAAGTACTTGGAAAGAATCGTTGATGAACAAGGAGGATCCAATGCAGATGAAAGGCGAAGATTGGCAAAGCAAGGACCGCATTCCTACAACTGAAGAACATTTATTATTCAAAACAACTGGCAACTAATATCAAAGCCATAATCTTCAATACGAACGTCAAGACAGTCTTACTGTACGGAGCTAAAACGTGCAGAACCACTGTAGCCATCGTCAAAAAGGTGCAAGTATTTATAATTTATAGTTATCTTCGAGAAATACTCAAAATCAACTTTTTAGATACCATCACCAATGGGCTTCGGTGGGAGAGGAAAAACCAGCCTCCAGCTCAGAGAGAAACTAGGAAAGACGTCGGAAGTGGATAGGAAATACATTAAAGAAATAACCAAACTGTATCACTAGACAAGCCCTAACTTGTAATCATGAAGGGCAACGGAAAAGTGGAAGGCCAAAGAACACATTACGTCAAGAAATAGAAACAGATATGAAAAAGATGAATAACAACTGGAAAGAACTGCAAAGAATTTCTGAGAACAGGGTTAGATGGAGAATGCTTGTGGGCGGCCTGCGCCTTTCCACGACGGGTACCTGGCGTAAGTTAGTAAGTAAGCTGATCTATTTTACAGACCACACGCTTATGATTGATTTGTCGTTCACTGCCATAGCCTTTTATGTTTCAAAGCTATTGTAATTTAAACGTAATCTGTTGTACTCAATTTTCAACTGTAATTCTCAGTTTTGAACATAATTGTATTTTCCTAACTCTTAGCGTTGTAGACGGGTAATTCATCTATTTAATCATGTATATTTTAATACAAATGTGACATCGGGAGCCAGATCCGGGTCAGTAATGAATCAAGCAGTGTTCCAGTTGACCTGTCTTTTCTTCTCCGCTCGCGTGCGTGCTTGTCAGCCAATCAGATGATAGAAAAGTTTTCGTCTCGAATCAAATAACGTTAAATTAGCTTATGTAGTTCGATCACGAAATGAATGTGATAAGTATCACATGAAATTACCCAGGGAGGAATCAAGTTGTGTCAGAAATGTTAGATCTCCAGAACTCACTCATTAGATGTCTTATTTTCTACTGTTCTATTTTAAAAATTCGAATTTCTTGCTTTTGCTCTAAAAGCAACCATTTTCACCTCCATATCGTATTTTCCACGTGGAAATATATTACACGCTATTGGTTCGTTGAATCTTTAGGTATGCAGTTTCGTAACGTTTCCCAAGAACATTTTCATGCTGTAGATGTCCTCTTTAGTTGATATCATTGTTAAAGTTCGTGATTCTGGCTGCTTCCGTAATATATTATTTTCTGTTTAGTAGGGTTGGGCATTGCGTTGGTGACCCAATCCCATAGAAATATAACTCACTAAAAACACGCTAACCAAGAAAACGTCACTGCGTGCTACTTCGTTATTTGATGACTCTATGTAGATTAGTATGTGCAATGATAATGAAGTAATACGTTTATTTGAGATACAAATGTTATAGCAACCATCCTACAATGAATTTCGATTATAGTCAATTTTGATTAAGCACTATTTATAACTTGCTTAACAGACATCGTTATTTGGATAGTAACAATTTGCATATTCTTTGCACTGTTATACCACTAGAGCACATGACGCTCTATCCGAAATGTTGTCTACTTAAATATCATTCGATGACTCATACACCTCCCCATATATGTACGCACGCAAATACTATTATCAGCCTTTGTTTTGCTTTGTTGTGCTCTTATTAAATGTGACTATAAATTGCCTGTGTAGTTGCTTGCTATTCGCTCGCTTGCTCCTCGTTCGTTTCCTTCGCTTATTCGCCTGTTCACTCGCTCGTTGATCTTCGCTCAGGCGTTGTTAACTTTTGACCTGAGTTATTCGACAGTAAACTGTAGTCGCTGCTTTTCTTTTGTCTTCTGATTTTACGCACCGTTAAGTTTAGAATTATAACGGTTATCGAAGTAAACGTTCAACGAATCGCGGCACTACAATGTTAATAGTTTAGATCCTATCCATTAGAAGATATTATCATTATCGTTCATAAAAAAGAAAATCTTACTTTAAAGTTTTGACGATTGTTGAATGTTATTGAAATCATCAAACTATCAAATTTAAACACCAATGGAAGCTTGGAGGCATTGAACCTTTATTTCATCATAGTGTGATACTCTTCAGTTACGCATATCATTTTTAGCATGAAGTTGTGTTGTTGATGAATTGATGATCGATAGTCAATGAGGTATATTCATTTCACTAGTACACTTTAAATTCTTGACGATTTAGAAATGTTAGTTCCATGGGATTTACAGTTCGTATTTGATTTACAAAGACATTAGTCATTGATATCTAACATCATTCCTTGGTTGGTTTATTATGACAGTCATTAGACTGGTTCCGTAATCATTTAAACATCTAGTGCTAACAATCACAGGATATTTTTATATAGGCCAATCCAATACATAATGAGAAACGTGATAATGATTTGATCTGACATTTAAAAGTAACAGTTGTATATCGCACAGGATAAACCAATTAGTGATTGATCAATCGCCGTTTTATACAATAAAATTAAGATACAAGCAAACAACACTCAGTGAACAAAGCATCTTGGCAATTTGTGTTTTACTTCATTAAATTCAAATAGACGTTTTCATATCCACGTTTTCTGTAAATTGCTATCAATGGGAACACACATATGGGGAACAATAGAATATATTTGAATACAAAATTATACAGTCACTTCGTCGAATCTGAGAACCATACAGCACATTGTTCATTTGCAAAATATCAGTCAATCGTCTCACACTTCATTGTTCTTTCGTTTCCACACCAAACATTCTATGTTCTCATTCTCTTTCCTTCGATTTTTCTAACCTTCCGCTACTAAGCATTTCACTTTTCGTTGGTGATACATACTACTTATGTAGTGAACAAGAACGATTTTTTTAAAGGAGGACGAGTGTGGTATGGGTTGCTTATATCCTGACAGCGACACCAAATGTAGCCAACAAGAAGCCGAGTGTGGATAATGAAATGCATTTGCAAACTATCTCAGTAAAATCTAACAACCATACAGTAAATGGTTAATTTTCTAACTGTCAATCAATTGCCTCAATCTTGACCATTCCTTCCGCAAATGTCAGTCCATATTCTTTGATTATTATTGTACATGCAGTTTCATACCGACTGCGTTTCGTTTCCGTTATTTCCTTATCGAACTTCTACTGAAATAAACTCAATGTCCGACCATCATTATTTAATCATTGTGTGTATATAAGTAACGCACACCACACTTATACGTGTCAACATCCTCAACACACCACAGTATGAATACTGATATGTACTGAAATGGCACATATAACTATAATACAATCAACACTAATACTATCACTACTATTGTTTTATTTCTTTCAACAAATTTAAGAAATCATTTTAACACTAAGACAGATTAAGATGAATATTGTTTCGATCACAATAAATGACCTAGAAATGATTAACAAAACATTCCAAAAACATCAAAGTTCTCTGATTCGTAAAACCACACCATACATACAATATTATTCTAAGAAAGTCACTTAAATGCCTAGCAATGTACTTCTATTTAGATTGATTAACTATCTAGCTTATGTATAGTATAACTTATTTAAACCAGGAATTTTGATGTTTGCGTTTAGTGACCACTCATATGACCGGCTTATCATTCATTTTGAATTACCTTGAACTCGTCAATTACAAATCAGTTTTGAATGGTATAAAAGTAGAAGAATAATGAATGAAATTTTGACGAAAATGATGAAGAATTCAGTTATATTTCTTCTTAGCTTACTTCAATTATTTCTTTATGAATCCATAGCAAATGGTAAAATATTAGATATACATAAATGTGTTTCGACAAAACATTCATAGTTCCATTCAAGACTCAATTGAAGCTAGACCACCATGAAGAACCTGGAAGAACTCGCGCTCGTTCTTGAGACCGATAGGTTTTGGGTTAGAGTCTCGCGAGGCAGAATCGTAGATGCGCAATGCTGAGGAGTTCCAAAATAGGAGAAAACGGCTGTCTGGTGCTTTCACGTATTCAGTGGTGGTCTAGCTCCAAACGACTCATGATTTCAACTATTGAAATATATATATGTTATTCAAATGAAGAACTATGAATGATTTCATTATGTTTTCTTATTAGACTCAAATTTGAAAAAACAAATGATAATAAATGATTTGAAGGAAGTAAATGGTAAGTGTTCTTGTTGAAGATATTGTTAATTGATTAAACACTTACAATATTGGCATTTTAATTTTTCATGTTTTTAATACAGATGAGTATGATGGTTTACGTATGAAGATCATTTGAGCATGAATGAACATTTTGTTATAATTGAATGCGAAAATGAAGGAATAGGATAAATAATTTCATTAGTTGAGGTCATGAGTTAATTGAAGCTAGAATACAATGATAACCTGGAAGGACTCGCATACACTCTCGAGACTGATAGGTCCAAGGATTGAATCTCAAGAATCGTGATAGTGAATGCGCACTACTGAAAAGTGCCGTGATAGGACGAAAAGACCGTCCAGTGCCTCCAGGTTTACCATGGTGGTCTAACATCAACTGATCCATGATCTCAACCATCAAATATTCTATTATCCATTAAATGTTATTATTGTCTGATTTATAGAATCACTTCAGTCAAATATAGAGTCAATAAGATCCTTTGATCAACGTATCAAACAGAAAACTGGTAAGTTAATGTTAAGTTTATGAGATGTTCTTTAATTTTTTAAAATATACGTTTATAATCGAATATCAATATTTGATAAAATTAGGCTTCATCCTTTATCTTATATTATACGAACATGTTAATATGAAGTAAACTGAAACGCGATTTCATGGGGATGGTTTAATGAATTTTTGATAAAGATTATTTATAAGTCATGGTGAAGACGATTTGTAGCTCATATCAATGATTTTGTTGGAGTTTTGTTCTCTAAGCTGAATGGTTTTGATCGTCGATCTTTTATCATCCTTGTGAATAACATCATCAGCACAAACCTCTCGTAGAAGTTGAAGGTTTCGAATTTCTCCACATGTGCCTCACAGCTTATTCTGTACACCTCGATTCCGATTGATTCTTGTTGGCCTTAAATTTGTCATTGTTAACTTCTCTGATTTGTTTGCATTTACCATTGGTTTGATTTTGTTCCTTTGTTTCTGCCTCCGCTTTGTCCGATGTAGTGTTTTTCGCAATCGGCACAATTCATTTTGCAGATGATGTTTGGTTTGACTTCTTTTGCCATCTCATCCTGTGGTTTGCATAGGATTGAATGTTGGGGTTTTGTTGGTTTGTGAACAACACCTATACCAAAGGTTATCAGCAGTCTCGTAGTCGTTTCTGAAATAACTTTTATGTGTGGTTGGGATGATACTTTTGTTGTTTTCTGCTGTTTTTGGAGAATTTTGCCAAAAAACAGGCTTCTACTCGAGAACAACTATGTTTGTTCTAGGAAGAAAATTGGTAGACCTAGTGATAACGGACGTGCATTACAGGATCCAAAAACACCAACACGTCATAGAGGACTGGAAGATGAAGCTTTAAAAAAAACTCTAACGTCAGAACACATAGTAACAAAATCAAATCAATGGAAAATGCAACCAAAACAAAGAGGTAACAATGACAAATATAAGGTCAACAAGAACCAATCGAAATCGAGGTGTACAGAATAAGCTGTGAGGCACATGTGGAGAAATTCGAAACCTTCACTTCTACGAGAGGTTTGTGCTGATGATGTTATTGACAAGGATGATAAAAGAACGATGATCAAAACCATTCAGCTCAGACAACAAAACTACATCAAATTATTTTCAGTCATGTATAAAGTTAGTAAAGTGCTGAAAATCGCTAAGAGTTAAACGAAGGATACATTTTGTATTTGTATGAAATATTTGAATTCAGTTTTTGCTTTAAGCTATACCAACATTAAAAAACTCTGCTTGGAGCTCTATTAGGTTTACTTGCGTTCCCCAACTCGGAAAAATAGGAACACTTGGGAATGGGATTAGCGACTTCATTCTGTAGAAATTTAAGTCGCTGAAAGACGCTAATGAGAAAAAATAATTCAAACCACTTAAACTCTACCATGGGAGTTGGAAGGTATTCTCATGATAAAAGCAAAGCTCTTTCGGAGGCCATGAGGCTGATGTCCCTTCTGACACTCAGAGCAACCAGCAATTTAGGTACGTGTAATATTCATACAATATGGAGCCGGATGTACAATTCAAATTGCTACAGGAATGAAAAAATACAATCTGGAGGTGTCTCGAATCAGTGTAACACGTTGATATTTATTAGGACAACAAAGGCTAGCTTCAGGGGATCTGCTGTTATACTTCAATCACGGAAAATAAAATGCTCTACATAAATATTGAGTTGTACCGATGTTATCTAAACAAGAGAGTTGAGGACGTGATAACCAAAAAAGGGGCTGATATAGCCTCGGGTCATTACTTGTTGATAGTCAAGATGAAATTGAAACTTAAGAAGCACTGGATAATAGAAGATACGGCATAACAAAGGTTCAAAATGACGTTCATTCAGGTTACTGACAAATTCAACGAATTCAAGGTAGCCCTCAACAATAATTTTCAGGACTTTCACGACGCACTCAATGGAGAGGGTACTTCTATGGAAGGCAACTGAAAAGGTATCAAGGAGACAATCACTTCAACATGTCAGCGGATTCTGTGCCACAAGAAGCACCACCACAAGGAATGAACCGCTGTTCTTACACTGAATAAAATTGAAGAAAGGAGGAACGAGAAGGCGTCACTGACTGTCAGTCGAACAAGAGCAAAAGAAGCCAAGGCACAAGCTGAATACATAGATGTAAACTAGCAAGTGCAGAAGAGCATTTGAACCGACAAGTGCAAGCATCTGGAAGACTTAGGAATGACAGCGTAAAAGACTGCAAGAGAAGGAAACATGAGTCAACTGTATGACACATTAAATAAACTTGCTGGGAATCGCCGTAAACCAGGACGACCAGTGAAAAGCAAGGAAGCACTCAATAGTCGCCCAACTCCCAATTCGACTGACTGGATTCCATACGAATCGATTGTGTAAATGTCAAACAGCAACTCTATGGATCATTGTGGAACAATCGACTGGATGGAAGTCATCGCTCTACATAGGCTTCATTGACTACGAGAAAGAATTTGATAGCGTGGAAACGACAACAGTATGGAGGCTCCTTCGACATTACGGAGTGTCTGAGAAGATAGCCAATATCAAACGGAACTCCGATGATGGATTAAACTGCGAAACCGTGCACGAAGGACAGTTGACAGACTTGTTCGAGGTTAAGACCGGTGTCAGTCAAGGTTCCTCCTCTTGCCATATCACTTTCTCCTCTTGATAGACTGGATCACGGAGACTTCAACACTTGTAAGGAAAAAAAGATACAATGGGTGGCTACGATATAGGTAAATGATCTAACTATGCAGATGATCTGGCTCTTATACTGCACCACAACAACAAGTGCAGGAGACGAAGACCAATGTAGCAGCAGCCTATGCTGTAGTAACCTTTAACGAACACACAAACAGAAAAGCAGGTATCTCTGATACGATACAACATACACCAATCGAAATACACTTAATAGAGAAGCTTTTGAGGATGAAAAATCCTCTACATAACTAGGCGGCATCATTGATGAATACGGTGGATCTGATGAAGATGAAAATTGCGAATCGATAAAGCAAGAGCAGCACAATTGCAAGTGACGAACATCTGGAACACAAATCTACTGTCTGTCAATCAACACCGAAGTCAGAATTCTCAATACAAATTTAGAGACAGTTTTAGTGTGTGGGACGGAAACTTGGATAACTACAAAAACCATCATTGAGAAGACACGAGTGTTTCTTAACAGTTGTTTTAGCAAAATACTTCGGACTTGTTGACCAGACGCCATGGGTAACAAATTACTGCTAGAGAGAATAAACCAGATATCAGAAATCAGGGAGAAGCGCTGGAAGTAGATAGTGCAGACATTGGGGAAAGCACGTAAGTGCGTCATAAGGCAAACCCACAATTGGAATCATGAATACCTAATGAATGTAGGAAGGCCGATGAAACCATTAGGCCGAGAAATGGAGATTGGCATGAGAGGGATGAAAAACAATTGGGTGGGACTTGAAAGGAGTGCCTAGTAGAGAACGTGTTTGGGAATGCTTGTCCTCGGCCTATGCTACATTGGGAGTAACAGGTGTAAGTACGTAAGTAACATTGATAAGCTAGAAGCACTAATCGGTCATTTCGTCTTAGTACACAACCCCTCAACAGTGTGCATCCACGATTCTATACAAAGGACTGGAACACTGAACTTTTGGTCTCGCGCATGAATGCTTAACCTTTAGAACACTGAGCCGGTCGGCATTCAACCATGTTATTGTTAAACTTCATTCAATCCACAGTGTTCAACTAACATTCACCATTGTATTCAGCTAGTAACTGTATCATAACTAGGAAGTAATGGTCTTCCAGTGCTTTCAGGTTTTCGATAGTGTTCCATCTTAAATCGATGTATTAATTCAACCAATAAATTACTATGAATTCCATGAAACCTCATTCTGATAATGATCAGTATTCGTTTACAAACTTGTTGAATGAGATTTCGATAAGTTGTAAAATAGTGAGTAATTTTCTCAATTTGTTATATTAACTATTCAATTTTACAGGAGAATAGTCCTAATCAGATGAAATCAGATCGCACTGGATAAGATCTCTTGAATTATTAAAATAGATCAAAAACACATTACTATTATAACTAGTTTTTTTTCATAAAGGAATATTTGATATACTCAAATAAGTTGATATTGTACATTAGATTTCAAGTTGATTTATTTATTTATTTAGAAGAGATTAAAAGATATGGCCATGTCAATTTACAATCACTTAATAATTGTAAGTTTAATTATTTACTTGATTAATTACTTATTCACGTACCTGGGAAGAGTCATTGATGAACAAGGAGGATCGGATGCAGATGTAAAGGCGAGGATTGGCGAAGCAATGATAGCATTTCTACAATTAAAGAACATGTAGAACTCAAAACAACTCTCAACTAATTTCACAGTGAGAATCTCCAATACGAACGTCAAGACAGTCCTACTGTACGTATCTGAAACGTGGAGAACTACTTAATCTATCATCAAGAATGTGCAAGTATTTATAAACAGATGTCTTCGGAAAATACTCAACATTCACTGGCCAGATAATATCGGCAACAGCGTTTCATGGGAAAGGACAAACCAGTTTCCTACTGAGAGAGAAATAAGAAAAAGACGTCGGAAGTGGATAAGACACACATTGTAGAAATATGGAAACTGCATTACGAAGCATGCCCTAACGTGGAATCCGTAAGAGAAGTGGAATAAAGGAATGCTAAGGAGCACATTACGTCGAGAAATAGAAACAGATATAAAAAGGATGAATGTTAACGGGAAAGAACTGTAAAGGATTTCTCAGTACGGGGTTGGATTGAAAATAATGGTGTGCGGCCTGTGTTCCTCCAGGAGGGGTAACTGGTGTAACTTGACGGTCGTAGTAGTAGTACGTTGACTTCAAAATAAACATTGATGGATAAGTGTTTTCTGTTTCTCCAAACAATTTTTATTACAGATATAGAATGTTTGGTCAAATATTTGCACAATGAATATAATTTTAATCTCATGAAGGGTTCGTTAATCACTAGTTTTATTATAAAAGTGTATCATTTTTGGGCATGGAGAATTAACTTATAAATCAATCTCATTTCTGTTTTCTTCAATAAACGATCTTGATATTCTTGTTTCCTCGTTTTGTTAGTGAAATTCTAAGTTGAGAATCATCAAATAATGCAGTTTGATGATTTCTGTAGTGTACGTCTTATGCACTTCCAGAGTTTCCATATAGTTTTCTCTTTAGCTTGAAGCTGAGATGTTCTCTACGATAGTAGGTTGTTGTAGATGATATCCAGATGATGGATACTTAGTATCTTCGTAGATAAATGTTCATAAATACTTGGACAATTTTGATGATAGTAGTATGAGTTCTCCAACTTTCAGCTCCTAACAATACATCCACTACAGCACTTTTTCAATCATTTGTTATGAAGTGATTTCAAATGAAGATCATTTAACTACATCTCTTCAAGCGTCATTGAATGATTCATATACCAGTATCAGTTGAAAATATTGGTCAAAGAGAAACGGAAAATTTAAAAGAACCGAACTACTTGATGACTCTTCTGTGAATTGGAATTTCCTATATTGTCTTAATATGTGTAATGTATACCAGAACTAGAACATTTCAATTAAGTTGACGCATTTTATCTATTTCACTTTAAAATATCCTAGAACTTCTAAAATATGTGGACCATGTAGAAAAATTGTTTGGTAAGTGTCAATATAAATGATTATTTTATATCAGAAGTGCGCTTTTGTAGTGATATTCGGTAATTCAATAATTGAATAATAATAGACCACCATGGAAAACCTAGAAGTATTGAACAGTGGTTTCATCCTAGTGTTGCACTCAAGGGATTTGAACCTAAGACGTATCAATCTTCAGCAATTCCGTGGATTGGTTAAAGTTAGACATTGACACCATCGGATATAAACTCAGTGGTCTACAGGTTAGGCGTTTGACGATAAGGCCGATAAGGTCCTGTGTTAGAATCCGACGAACTGAATCATGGATTCACACTACTTAGTAATGTCACATTAAAGTGAATTGACCGTCAAATGATTTCGGTTTTTCAATCGTGGTATGGCTTATATCGACTCATGTATGCAACTATTGAATATTTCATAGTCTATAAACACTATGCATGTATTCATTTATTATGAAATGACGTTCATCATATTGTTATGTATACGGTACATTGGGGAAATGACCATTAATTCAAAATACAGTACTTCTTGAAACATAAAGTTACTTCATTAATTTAATGTTTCAATTTTATTCAAATTACTGTTGATCACATTTATTATTAAACTTTGTAGACATAACTTATCCAAAATCACCGAAATGGAAAGAATGTTTTAATAATGAAAGTTTCGTCTTCAAAAGTTAGTTTGAGCAAACTGATGTGTTTAATTAAAAAAATAATCATGTATATCATTAGTTTGGAATCAGGGTTCGTCAACTCCTCTAGGTGAACCCTTTGTGTTCATCAACCTGGTTTAATGCCTGAGAATTTGCTTTTCGTCATCTCAATTTCGTATACAATGATCCATTCACGAGAACGCAGTGAGTAGGACCTTTGTGTCATTGGCTGTATACGTGTGTCCATGTGAGAGCATTTGGATGGGGAGAGCTTCCTTTACTATCACCCACGCTCTACCAAGGCTTTTGAGACAGAAGTATTATTCATATAACATGTACGTGTAAATTAGTAAAATTAAGGTGTTAATTATTATAGTCGAAAATAGTCAGCGACATGTAACGCTAATATCGTGGAAGATGATGTTCTTTTGATTGCTCAAACTTGTGGATTCAATTCAGTGGTATCTAGTTTCATGACATGGGAAGTTGTCTTATTTCAAATATTTCATTGATAATGTTTCAAACCGTGAATTTGATTTATACGTCATGAATCTCCAAAACGGATTATCCATATGCTTACAACGTTAGTCACTTAGTCAGCTACATAGTAGGACCAGGCACATATATGCATCGGTCCAAGTTGCCATACCTCGTTAGCACAACAAGATGAACACCGGATTCATAGTAGTTAATCTGGTGTTGGTAGTAGTATATAAATTATAGGTTGTATATAAGGATATAGTACAGGAAGGAAGAGAGATATGAAGCAATTTTAGTCTCAAGGTTTAAGGGAAGATAAAGAGTGTATACACCCACGCCATTGTGATCGATTCTGAGCCATGTCACCTAGAGTCTCCAACCATTGGTTACGATAGTCACGCGGACCCCAACCAGGTAGTCTGCATCTGACAACATGGCTCAGATTAGAAGTTAGTGACTTCAAACACTGATGCCATGTTTTGGTTTGGCCGCCCCTAACTCTCTTCCAACAATCTTCAATACTAGTCATCATAGCGCTTCGTGGTAATCGGTGTTCAGGCATACGTAACACATGGCCCAACCATCTCAGTCGATGGAGATTCAACACCTCATCAACTGATTTACCGTCGTTACCTAATACCCTGTGTCTGACCTCACTATTACCTACCCGGTGATCCCAGCAGATACGAGCAATATTTCCAAGGCATCTGTGGTCAAATACTAGTAACCTACGAGTATCTTCTACTCATAATGGCCATGTTTCACAGCCGTAAAGTAGAACATACTGCTGCGCAGTATACTCTTCCCTTGATTGATAGACGGATATCTCGTCTACGCCATAGGTGATGTAAGTTGACAAAAGCCAAACGAGCTTTTTGAATCCGTGCTGAGATTTCGTCCGACACCAACCCATTAGGGCTGATCAGACTTCCAAGAAAAGTGAAGTTGTCGACGCGTTCGACTACTTCAACGTAGTTATGTTTGAATTAAGAAACTTGTGGAGCTCATCTTCTTTCTCATATTTGAACAGATATGAAAAGTATATATAACCATGAAACATGTAAGAAACTGGGACAACTCAATGAACCAGGTACATTGGAATAAATAGTGCATTTGCTACTAACCATATTTGAAGTATATTACATGTTTTAATCAGAATTTGTTTATGTAACACAAAATTTCGATTATTCTGAAGGGTACCTTGTGGAATAGCAAAGTTCTGCTTTTCGCTCTAGTTAACTTGAAATGGTGAAGCCTAGTGAGCCCTCCTGATAAAGAATGGAACATCAGAGCATGAAACAACTACGAGGGGGCTCAGTAGCTGTTTTTGTATTGCTTACGCAGAATCACTACATCTTTCTATCTTTTCTGTATTTTCATTTTGAAGGAATCTTGCTTTCGTTTCTTTTTGATTTTTTCAGGCAGACTCATTTATTCTTTCTTTTTCAACCAATATTAATTGTTCAGTGATTCTTTGTAGCCTTCGTATTCATTTGTGGGTATAGATAGAGCGGGTGATTATACTGATCTCCACCACCCGGGGACCGCTCACGTTACTTCATGGAAACTGTCTCATTATCCAGGAGGCACGACGGGTTTCGCCTCCCCTTAATTATTTTAACTATTCTTTATTGTGGAATTTGGGTAAAGGGATAAGTAAAACTTGAAAATTCCTTAGAATCTAGATCGCGCATTATTACCAATCAAGAGGCTGGGTTCACTTTCTGTAATCATGAGTAAAGATTCACTTGGTATTGTTAAGTTTTTTCTCCTCAATGTTATATTAGACTGTAATTGATCAGTCATTTATTGGCATAAGAACATGCAGTGTGGATCTCCTCATGAATGTCTTATGTCACAAGCGTTATAAACAAAGATGAAAGTTTTACAAATTGTGATAAACCATCCAGATCAGAAAACAAAACTTTGTCAATCACACATGAATATTAAAAATGTTTATCCTTTGGTATCATTAGATGTGTATTTGTAGAAGAGTTTGAAGTTTAACACTGATATTTTCTTACTTTAAGATAATAATAATAATAATAATATATTCTGAAAATAATATTTACAGAATTCACACCAGTTTACAGGCATGATCAGATTGTTATAAAAATTTTGAAGTTTAACACTGATATTTTCTTACTTTAAGATATTGAATTATTATCTAACTGGATGCGTGACCGACAAAAGCGCATCATTGAATTCAATATTGATTTATGTAAGTAAATCTATTTTTATATTCAATAAGTTGACGAAACTCTAATTTATGAACGAGTCGATCACATTTATCAATAACAGGTTTTGGAATTCGACGTAGAATTCACTCATCTATTAGGCTTATTAGTGTCGTAGCATTTCAATTGATTTCAGCTCGTGATGGAGACCCTAAATCTAATCCCTATGCCCAACCATCAAATGTTAAACATCATTCTTATCCCTCACAATGGTTTATAAATCTCGTTTGGCCCTAGATGAACATTCTCAAGTTCACTTATGCGTCACTCAAAGCTTGTCCATAAATTATGGTCTCACTCACTTTTATGTAAACAATTTATTTATTCCATTAGGCACTTGAAAATTATAACTGACTGATCAATTGTCCTAAATGTAACCTTAGATTTCCATGTAGCATGTTAGCATCAGATGTTTAGTTGATATGGTGATATATTTTCAAATTACAAAGCATTCACTATGTTCATTGTATTATCATGGTTAAACTGTTCAGCTGACCATTACCAGGATCCTGAATAAAAGGCTGGAAGGGATGAATATCGTTATCACTCCAGTATACGACACTTTAAATAAGCCTATTCACTTACACTTCAGAGGTAGTCGAACACAATAACTTTGTTCTTCCCGAACAAACACTTCATTTCTAGACCATTGAACTGTCAGCCACTAGTATTGATATTTATTAAGCTTGTAATTTTGTTTGTATTTTTTTAGTTTTATATCGGTGGTTGTCAGAACTTGAAAATTTCGTGAGCAGTTAGAATGAAGTAAGTGCAAGCTTGAATAGATTTGGCTGAAAGTAGGGAAATCATGTAATATTGATATCTTCTGTTGCAATGCTATCGAAAACAATAATCGATTCGCAGAAGAAATAATAAAATAGACGATCTATTTATCTATCGTACACGCAACAACAAATGCAGGTAAAGATGACTAGTTTAGAGGCAGCCTCAGCAGAAGTAATCTTTAACGAACACACAGAGTGTAAAGCATTTATCTCTGATACGACACAACATACACCAATCGAATTACACTTGATGGAGAAGCTTTTGAGGATGAAAAATCCTCTGCATATCTAGGCAGCATCATTGATGAACATGGTCGACCTGATGGAGATGTAAAGATGAGAATGGGTAAAACAAGAGCAGCATGATTACAACCGAAGAACATCTGGAACACAAATCTACTGTCTGTCAACCAACACCGAAGTCAGAATTCTCAATACAAATTTAGAGACAGTATGAGTGTGTGGGATGGAAGCTTGGATAACTACAAAAATCATCATTGAGTAGACACGAGTGTTTCTTAACAGTTGTTTTAGCAAAATACTTCGGATTCGTTAGAGTCTAGAAAACTTACAGGTAAAGTAATTCATATAGAGAGAAGACCTAGAATATGTTTGTTTCGCTAAAGACAAGGAGTTACGAATGTCGTAATGTGAAGCCTTGGCATATTGAATCGCCTGACTGGATGTGAAGGAGAGTTTGTTAAGTATTTTGAAAAAGAAGATAAGGTTAAGTTTTAGTCTCCTCATCCATAAAGGGTCAATCCCTAGTTTACTACACCTCGAATTATATGTCAAGACACTATCAGGTCCAAGAGTACGAAATGTAAATCGTCTCTGTACTGATTCCAGTCTTAATTTATCCTTTATGCGCGTGCTACTAAGGAGAAACGCGCAGTATTCGAGGAGTGGTCGAACACAGACTTTGTACATTAGAATACGGGATTCGCTGTTATGAAGGTTTCGAGTTATGAAACCTATAAGGCGATGAGACTTGGACGTTTGTTTCATTACCTGTTCAGTAAACGACAAGTCATCGGAGTACCTAAGTCCTAGATCTACTACTGTGTGTAACCTAGATAACATTTCCCCATTTATGGTAAGATCGAGGTTGAGTGATGTATCACCGAAGCATAATCAACCACATTTAGCTGTATTGAGCTCCAGTTGCCATTTCGAGCACCACTGTGCTACCTTGTTAAGCTCCGTGCTGATGCAATTTCGAATATTGCTCAGCTCATGTGGAGAAAATGAGTACACAACCTTAAGATCGTCTGCAAACAAAAGGGACTTACACACACTAAAACACTCACAAATATCATTAATGAAAACTAAAAAGAGCAAAGGACCTAAGACACTACCCTGAATTACCCCACTTCTAACAGGGACTGCGTTCGACAATGAAGAGTTGATTTTAACTATTTGATGTCGATTGCTGAGGAAGGAATCAAGCCAGGCTAGTAACGGGTTTTCGACCCCATAAGATGCGAGTTTACCTATGAGAAGTTGGTGGTTGACCATGTCGAAGGCCTTAGAAATGTCCAGGTATAGCACTAATACTAGATATCCTTGGCTACGAAGCGAATAGACTAAATTAAACAAGTCAAAATGACATGTCATACAAGATCGATTTTTAAGAAATCCATGTTGCGAATCACCAATAAATTGTTCAGTCAATAAATAGTTGGATAGTTCGTCACTAATAATTTTTTCCATAATCCTAGAGATAACTGGAGTAATATTTATTGGCCGATAGTTGTTCATGTCAGTCTTATCTCCGGATTTGTAACGTGGTATGATGTACGCGGTTTTCCAACGGTCAGGATAACAGCCTGATTCCATAGAGAGGGTAAACAGTTTAAGGAGAAGAAGTTGGATATCTGGACCACCATATTTGTAGAGAAATGATGAAATCCCGTCTGCACCGTGACCTTTCGAAACCTTGAGCTTATTTATAACCTTACTAATTTTCAGACATGTGAAGGAGATAGATGTTATTGAGTTACCAGTCAAGCATATAACTCTAGAAACAGAGCCATTTATGGATTCTTTGCCATTTGCAAAATTACCACTGAAAAGGTCTGCTATAGTTTTTGGGTCGTATATAAAACTATTATTATGCAGGATGCATGGTATATCAACATTTTGAGTTGATTTAGCACGTTTATTATAAAGGTGGATTAGGTTTTGCACTTTTGAGCTAGTACGTAGTGCTAATAGCTCTTCATTGATGGCTTTTAACCTATGTTTCTCTTTTATTTGGTTAAAAATTATTGTTATTTGTGTGACTGCTGTGAAGTCGTTAGATTTAAAATGACGTTTCTTTAGGCGTCTTAGTTTATTACGATATTTAGCTGGTATATATAATTCGTAATGTTTACTAATCCTGTAAGTCTTAATTGGTGCACAGGAGTCTAGACAAGAGTTAACAATGAAATAGAATATATTGATGGCATCTGTCAGACTATTACATGAGAAGAGTTCATCCCAGTTTGACAGTTTGATCAGTGAGCGCAAGAGGTCCCAGTCTGCATGCTTATAGTCTCTATAATTGCAGGTTCTTTGAATTGGTCGGTTGTAGGAGGGACAGATGGGGAGAGCACAAGTTACTAACCTATGATCACTGCTTTCAAACTCGTTGTATACTTGTACAGATAGGGGAATGATATCTCTACTAAATATTAGATCAAGTGTATTATCACCCCTTGTTGGGGTACGAACCCACTGTGACCAGCAGTACAGATTAAGGATTGATAAAAATTCATCATTGCTAGACTGACAACTACCGGTACTCCAGTTAATCCCAGGATAATTGAAATCACCAGTGATAATCTTAGCGCTGAAGTTTAGAGTAGATGCGTGGATAAATGCATTGATAATACAATCATTCAAATTATCAGTACTATCAGGAGCTCTATATATACAACCTAGGAGTAGACTATGGTTTAGGGTATTGATTGATATCCAGATCGATTCTGGTAAACTATTCAAGATACTATCTTCAACTTTATTAGTTGTTAAGGTATCCAAAGCAAATATAAGACAACCGCCTCCTCGCTTAGTTTCTCTGTCACAGCGATAGAGTCGATAGTTTTGGATATTTAATTCGGAATCGGCCACTGCTGGATAACACCACGTTTCAGTGATAAGTATAAAAGAAGGCTTGGCTAGAAAGGCTAAGGTTCTCAAGGCTGAAATTTTGTTCAGAAGTGAACGTGCGTTAATAAGTAATAAGTTTAAAAAGGGAGTGTGTAGTGTAAAAAAACCGAGAGCATCCTTATCGAAGGTATGAGTTCTAGCTATGCCTGGACTATGGTTCAATGTGTTTGCTGGATCGCATGGGCTATAGCATGAGCGAATTGTAGTGCTAGTGGAACAAGGGATCTCTGGAGGCCGAAAAAAAATCCTTATTTTGGTAAGGTTGAATAATTTGTTGTATTTGTTTTGGTGGACAATTAAGACAGGTGCCTACATGTTGGGGTTGCGTTGATGGTGCATAACCTAGTATACCATCTTCTCCACTGCGAGAGTGATGATAAGAGTTACATCTTGCAGGTTTATTATTTATAACATTTAGGGGAAACCATGGGGCACGTTGGTTTATTGCCGTCTGTCTAATAGTAGGCCTGCTTCCATGATGGTTGTAGTGGCCTTCTTGTGTAACGTTTGAACGAAACGTGTCCTTATAACCTCCCTTACGATGAGTAGGGTTAAGCATAGTTTCAGAAATTATACTTTTGTTTGGTAAAGCCGTTGAAATATTTTTGGTAACCGGTTTGGAACTAAAAGGTTTTTTATTTACTTTCTTTTTAATTGATATATTCTTTTTAGGTTTAGCAGTGTTTTTATGAGCCTTCACAATGGAATCAGGTGTACGATCCTTGGCTTCCGATATTACACTGGAAAGAATGACATTAGAGTCTCCATCAGATATGTCCTGGTTATCTAGGGCCACTAGGGGTATGAGGGGCAAACTAACACACTGCATTGGTATATCAGTACACTGACTAACATGAGATAAATTAGCTGCACCTGTGGGTTCAGCTGCTGGCGCGATCACATTTGTTGTGACCTCAACAATGTTATTTTCGTTTATGGTACGCTTTTGTGTTAATCTTTGATTTGTGGTTTTGTCCGAGACTATACGAGCGTTTTTAAACTTCGTATGCGCACAAACAAGCTGTTCAGATTCTATCAAACGTTCCGCTAATAAATGGGAATCGAATCTAAACAGGATAGGGCACGAGTATTTTTGATGCTTTTTGTTAAGTCGGATACATTGGCATGGACTGTCCTGGAGGTTAGCTGCCTTTAGTATCGAGTTTCTTACAGTTTTGATGGCAACCTTGTCAGGTATATTATATATAATCACGTTATTTCGTGAGATTATTCGCTTGGTGACTTCGCTAGCTATCGAGTCAATAACGAATTCTACTTTGATCCTGTCTTCGAGTTCAGAAGGAACTATGTCCTTTGACAACAGCAGTCGAAGGGGTGACAGTGTCTTTAGTTCTAGTTTAAGATCATCATGCTTTAATAAAGAGCCCGCAAGTGACTCCACTTTAGAACGCATATCACTTAATTGCTTAAAGACAGCGGCTAATTCGCTCTTAATAAGATCGATACCAACTGTTCGTGAGTTAGAACTCATTATTAAGTTAGACATAGAGTCATCCAGCAACATGTGTGGAATAAGTCCACTCCCACTATTATCTGGTGCAACAGGAGTTGCAGAGCATGGGGTAAAGGTAAGACCAGAGTTGACATCTGAAGAACTAGGACTTTTTCGAGCTCGTTTTTGTGTCAGTCGAACCATTTTTCTTCAAGGGTTAGCTGAATGTTATTATTGATTAATAAACTAGAGTTTAACGATATATAAGCACTTTGTAATAAATACCGTGTGATCGTAACGCAAACTTCAAACGTATTGGATTGTTATCTATCTGGATGCATGATCGGAAAGCGTACATTAATTCTTTTAATATTGATTTATGTAAGTAAATCTAATTTTATATTCAATAAGTTGACAAAACTATAATTTATGAACGAGTCGACCACATTTATCAATAACAGGTCTTGGCTTTTGACGTGGAATTCACTCATCTATTAGGCTAAATAGTGTCTTAGCATTTTAACTGATTTCAGCTCGTGATGGAGACCCTAAATCTAATCCCTATGCCCAACCATCAAATGTTAAACATCATTCTTATCCCTCACAATGGTTTATAAATCTCGTTTGGCCCTAGATGAACATTCTCAAGTTCACTTATGCGTCACTCAAAGCTTGTCCATAAATTATGGTCTCACTCACTTTTATGTAAACAATTTATTTATTCCATTAGGCACTTGAAAATTATAACTGACTGATCAATTGTCCTAAATGTAACCTTAGATTTCCATGTAGCATGTTAGCATCAGATGTTTAGTTGATATGGTGATATATTTTCAAATTACAAAGCATTCACTATGTTCATTGTATTATCATGGTTAAACTGTTCAGCTGACCATTACCAGGATCCTGAATAAAAGGCTGGAAGGGATGAATATCGTTATCACTCCAGTATACGACACTTTAAATAAGCCTATTCACTTACACTTCAGAGGTAGTCGAACACAATAACTTTGTTCTTCCCGAACAAACACTTCATTTCTAGACCATTGAACTGTCAGCCACTAGTATTGATATTTATTAAGCTTGTAATTTTGTTTGTATTTTTTTAGTTTTATATCGGTGGTTGTCAGAACTTGAAAATTTCGTGAGCAGTTAGAATGAAGTAAGTGCAAGCTTGAATAGATTTGGCTGAAAGTAGGGAAATCATGTAATATTGATATCTTCTGTTGCAATGCTATCGAAAACAATAATCGATTCGCAGAAGAAATAATAAAATAGACGATCTATTTATCTATCGTACACGCAACAACAAATGCAGGTAAAGATGACTAGTTTAGAGGCAGCCTCAGCAGAAGTAATCTTTAACGATCACACAGAGTGTAAAGCATTTATCTCTGATACGACACAACATACACCAATCGAATTACACTTGATGGAGAAGCTTTTGAGGATGAAAAATCCTCTGCATATCTAGGCAGCATCATTGATGAACATGGTCGACCTGATGGAGATGTAAAAATGAGAATGGGTAAAACAAGAGCAGCATGATTACAACCGAAGAACATCTGGAACACAAATCTACTGTCTGTCAACCAACACCGAAGTCAGAATTCTCAATACAAATTTAGAGACAGTATGAGTGTGTGGGATGGAAGCTTGGATAACTACAAAAATCATCATTGAGTAGACACGAGTGTTTCTTAACAGTTGTTTTAGCAAAATACTTCGGATTCGTTGAGCAGACACCATGAGTAACAAATTACTGCTAGAGAGAACAAACCAGATATCAGAAAACAGGGAATAGTGCACACACTGAGGAAAGCACGTAACTGCGTCATAAGGGAAACCCACATTTGAAACCGTGAATGCCAGAGGAGGATAGGAAGAGCGACGAACACATTGAGCCAAGAAAAGAATGTACAGTGCACAGTGGATTTGAGATTGCTTGTCGGCGCTGCATTTCGATCGGTTACATCTAACACCTAACCCTATTCCCAATTCCTTTCCACATTTTAAGCTACAAAATTCATCAAACTCAATAATACTTTATACAAGAGTGCTCAAGAAGCCACAGATGTTATTAGATCGAAAAAAACAATAAATGATAGAGATTGATGAGAATATTTTATTTATTTGATAAACGTTTGCGGCTAGACTATAATTTATGAAGGATTCAATGAGTTTTACCATTTCCTGTCTTGGATTTTGACTAGGAGTTCACTCATTTATCTGGCTAAATTGCGTCTAATCAAATTAACTGATTTCAGTTCTTGATGAAAATCTGAAATCTAAACCTTATGCCTAACCATCAGTTCTCAATCAAAATTCTTATCCTCCACATAAGTTCAAAACTCTCATTTCGATATAGTGACTAGGTGGACACTTTCAAGTTCACTCTGGTGATACTCAGAGATCGTCCCTAAATTAAAGTCCGACCTAATTGTGTAAATATATACAGTAGTAAAATAATAATAGTAATAACGTGAACGAGAACACAAGTGTGAAAAATTGAATATAAATGAACACAATGATTATCAAACACGTCAGTTTAATCTAAGATACATACAGATAATACTTCATTTGCAAACATCATTCAATCGTCTTAGGTTTCAATGTTCATGCAATTTCCACGTCAATTGCTTTCTGTTCCTGTTCATTCCTTCTCAAGCTTCGTCTGCTTCTGCTGCCAGACATTCTATTTCTGACTAACATTATATATACTACTAATATCTCTATGAGCAGTACACATCATGATGGAATTTTCTATTACATTTACAGATAATACACTGAAGTTACCAAATAACGAAACAGTTAATGTATGAGAACATTATGAACTTGTTATGAATAATTTCTGACATTATTAACAAATAACCCATTCAAGTTTATTGTTTTCTCTTTAATGTAATCCAATAAATAAATAACTATTATGTAGGATAAATCTGTTCTTCTTTATAAATATAAAGCATGGATAAAAGACAAACTTGGATCCCATTGTGATTAGTTGAGGTGTGGGGTAGGAAATCAACTGATGAAATATGTATTGGTTTGAACAAAATATTTTATGATAACATGAATGAGGTTATTAGTTGGAGATGATTTGAGACTTTTATCTGTATTCTATAAGCCGAAAAGGATGGTGGTCAGTAATGTAATCCAGGAAAAAGTATTTCGTCCTATTTGGGACTCGTCAGATGGACCAATCTGCACCTCAAAGTTGATGATCACTCCACTCATCGAACACACTACCGTTCGCTTCAAACGCCATCATGTTATCCACTTAGCTACTCGGTCTTCATAGCCGCATGTATGTGCATCGTGTCGAAGTTATATTCACCTAGTATTGTTTGCTTGAATCTTATAACTGTTGTAATTGATCAGTTTCTTGTTGTCATATGTACATCCTGTGTAGATCGCCTCGATATTTTCCTTTGTCATAAGCTTCATCACATCAATACTGTTTCAGTATAAATTAACTATATTTAAAATAGTTTAAAATCCCTGATACGACAGAATAGTAGAAGATTTATCACTACTTAAATTCAGATCATTGAATAATTACACGAAACATAAGAATCGTTGAATATGAGATACTTTCTATTCTTTGATGATATAATTATAAGTTGTAGAAATAGTGGTCATGTTATTAGTAATAGCAGTGGTAGTGGTAGCAATAGGTATGGTAGTGATAGTAGTGTTATCAGTATTAAAAGAAGTAGGAGTAGTAGTAAAAGCTGTATAACTAGTGTTATTAGTAGTTATAGTAGCGATAGAAGTGGTAGAAGTAGTAGAAATAAGGGCCATATTAATGGTAGTAGCGATAGTTGTGATATAGTGATATCAAAGTGTTACTAAAGTGGTAGTGATTATGTCGGCAGTACAATTACAAGTAATGGAATTTGTAGAATCGGTGGTGATAGTATTATTAATAGAAGTAGTAGTAGAACTTGTAGATCTAGTGTGAGTGATAGTAGTTGAATTAGAATTATTAGTAGGTGTGGTTGTTGTAGTAGTAGTATTAGTATTGTTTGCAGAAGCAGTAGTGTTAGTAGTTGTTGTTGTAGTTGGAGAAGTACTAGTAGTAATAGAGGTGTGAGTGGTAATTCTATTTGAACTACTAAAAGTCGTTGTGTCAGTTGTTTTACTAGTGGTGCAAGTGGATGTGATAGTAATAGTGGTAGTAGTAGTTCTAGATTTGGTAAAGCTATTAGTAGTAGTGGAAGTAGTTGTAGCACTGGAAGTGGTAGTAGTTTTTATATCGGTGGAGTAGCAGCAGCAGTAAAAAAGATTTATTTCAAGAATACTTGGTTTATATACAAGACAGATAGACCGCATCACACTATAAATTCGAAAATAATATTTGAACAGGATCAAGCCTATGGTGGTCGATATTCGATATTATCCTTAAACTCCGTTTTTTGTTGGTACTGATAACCGTTACTTGATAATGTTCTAACGGTGTATAAATCAGAAGGCAAATACAGGGTGTTGATTGTGTTTATAATGGAACCACACAGAGATATCCAATATTACAGGTACGTTAGGCAAGCGCGAAAGTGTAATGCCGCATTCAGGCGAGTGAGCGTGAGAGTTGAATGAGCGAGAGAAAGATCGAGGGAGTCAGTGAGTGAGCTTCTAACATTTTTCATTGTAATTTGGGTTTTTTTATTGATACAAATACTAATTATCTGGTTTTGTGTTATGTGATCCGGTGGAATCCATTTAGCTTTCTGTATACCGTTGTGACGGAATATTGCACCACCTTGAACGCATTTGTTGAGAGTAAATATATTCGCAATCTCGTTCCATTTTCGTTTCTCTCTCCTAGTCCATGTCGTCCCATAATATTTACATATTCTGTTTCGTCCATTACGGCTTTGAAGTTTGGTCAGATTCTTCCTTGGACACTTAGCTATGTTTGATTGCAGCCTCTCATGTCTCTGATCCATATTGTCGTCAATGCCATAATTAGTGGGCTCATAACATTGGGCAATATTCATTGTGGTTTCCACTCTTTTTTTCGAGGATATTTTGATGATTCTGGATCCGTGAGATTCTCATCCTACAAGTTCATTTCGAGCTTCTCTGTACAGCATCGTTAGATTTCCATCCTACAAGTGCATTTCGCGCTTCTCTGGACAGTATGAGAGCAGCACTCTGAGCTTCTGGAACAATTTTCTTTTCTCGGTTGATGTACGGTAGCATCTCTCGGGTATATAATCTTTGCTGTTCAGCTTGGATCAAATGGTTTTCAGTGATTCTGATTGATCCCAATTCGTATCTTCTCATTTTCGTAGTTAATTGACTGGTCTTTCCGGTGTCCCATATTGTAACGATGTTACATGTACTTATAGAAACTCTTACTGTGGTTGTAGGAAAGAACGTCGGCCTCATTAATTTTGAAAAATCTTCGTGTTTGTTCTGAGGCTTCATAATTCTTCTTTCAAATCCTAGGGCAGAGTTTAAATTGTTTAATGCGTTTGATCTGGTTAAGGGAGTTCTGCTTATGAGCTAAGCGACTGCATCTCGTAGAAAACTAACTCACTACAAAAAGTCTAACCTGAAATATTTCACTGCATGCTACTCTGTTATTTGACGACTCCATGTAGACTACTATATCCAGTAGTGATTAAATAGTATGTCGATTTGAGATATAGATGTTAATAGTTTGGATTATGTTCATTAGAATAAATTATCATTATCGTTCATGGAAAAAAAAATGTTATTTTAGAGTTTTGCAGATTGTTGAAGGTTATTGAAATTATGGAACTGTCAAACTTAAACACCAATGGAAACCTGGGAGCAGTGACCGTCAATTTCATCACAGTATGATACTCATCACATCAATTTGAGTATGAAGTCGTGCTGTTGGTGAATCGATAGCCAATCTTTAGTCAATAAGGTATATTTGTTCCGCTAGTGAATTATCAATTCTTAGCAATTTCGGAATGTTAGTTAAACGTGATTTACAGTTTGTGGTTGATTAACACAGACGTTTTTCTTCGATATGCAAAATCATTTTTGAATTGTTTATTATGGCAGTCATTAGTTCGATTGCATAATCATTTCTACAACTGCTGCTATCAATCACTCAACATTTTTAGACAGGCTTATCAAAAACACAGTTGGAAAGATAACAA
The DNA here is from genome assembly GCA_944470415.2 of Schistosoma rodhaini. Taxonomy (NCBI): domain Eukaryota; kingdom Metazoa; phylum Platyhelminthes; class Trematoda; order Strigeidida; family Schistosomatidae; genus Schistosoma; species Schistosoma rodhaini. Next base: position 1,797,912 of record OX104040.1, read on the forward strand.
AAATTCGATCTGACATGTTAAAGTGACATTTATTTATTGGTGGAAATCCGCACATTATTAACATATATCAATAAGAGTATGATCAATCGCAATTTTAAAAAATAATGCAAAAATACAAGCAAACAACACCGAGTGAATTCAACATTTTGGCAACTTGTGTTTTACTTAATTGAATTCAAGTAGATGTTTTTATTTCTTCGTTTTCTAAAAATTGATCTCAATGAGAACACACATGTGGTGGACAACCGAATATATTTGAATACGAAATTTTTTAATATCTTTGTAATTACGAAAACCATAGAGGACATGTTTTTTTTTGAAAAAAACCTATCAATCGTCTCACACTTTATCATTGTTCTATTTCCACTGCAATCATTTATCGTTCTTATTCTCTTCACTTCGATCTTCTTAACCTTCTGCCATTAGGCATTTCTTCTTCTTTTAATGCTGCAGATTAATTATACCTGCCGACATCCGTCACACTATAGTATGAATACTGGTGTGTGCTGACATTGGCAGATATAACTATAATACAACATTAACTACTGCTATCACTACTACTCACATCACCAATACTACTATTTTTTATTCATTCAACAACTTAAGAAATAATAGAAACACTAGAATTAATTCAATTGAGTATAGTTTCGGTAAAATTTATTCACTTTGAAAATGATATACCACACATTCCACAAAAAAAAAGAAAAGAGTTGTTTGAATTTATAAAATCACACAATAGATAGAATATTTATCTAAGAAGGTCACTTTTTAAGCCTGTAGACCTGTTCGTATATAGATTTGTAAATTGTATATAGTATAACTTATCCCAAAAAGGAATTTCAATATATATGTTTACTGATAATTGATATGACTGACAAATGATCCATTTTAATCACCTTCAACTTATAAATTCCACGTCAGTTTTAAATGGTATAAAAGTAGAAGAATAATGAATGAAATTTCAATGAAAATGATGAAGAACAGTTCAATTCTATTTCTTCTTAGCTTACTTCAGTTATTTGTTTATGAATTCAATGGTAAATTTTCAGATGCACATAAATGTATTTGACAAAACGTTTATGGTTGAAAACATGAGTCAATTGAAAGTGGATCACCATGAGAAACCTGGAAGGACTCGCACTCGCGCACGAGACTGATAAGCCTTGAGAGCGAATCTCTTGAGACAGATTAGTAGATACGCACTGCTGAGGAGTCCTAGAATAGGATAAAACGTTCGTCCAGTGCTTTCCGGTTTTCCATGGTGGTCTAGCTTCAATTGATTCATGATTTTAACTATTGAAATACGTATCTGTTATTCAAATGAAGTACTATGAATGATTTCATTAAATTTTCTTATTAGATCCAAATTCAAAAAAGCAAATGATGACAAATGAAATGAAAGAAGTAAATGGTAAGTGTTCTTGTTGAAGATATGGTTTTATCATTAGACCTTTACAATATTGACAATTGAAATTTTCTTATTTTTAACATAAATGATAATGTCGCCTTACGTGTGTAGATTATCTGAATGTTGATAAACATTATGTTATAATACGAGAAGAAAATAAATAAAAATTGATATTCTCTTTTAATAATTGATACTGCGGGTCAATTAAAGCTAGACCATCATAATAAACCTGGAAGGATTCGAACACACTCTGGAGAGTGATAGGTCATGAGATCGAATCTCAAGATGCGGGATCGTGAATGCGTACTGCTGCAAAAACCCAGAATAAGACAAAATGGCCGTCAGGTGTTTCTTGGTTTTCCATGGTGGTGAAGCTTCAACTGATTCATGGTTTCAGCTATTAAATATTCTATTATCAATTAGATGTTATTAATGGCTATTTTATAGGATTTCTTCAGTCAAATATGAAGTTAATAAGATCATATGATCAACGTATCAAACAGAAAACCGGCATGGTAATGTAAAATTCATGAGATGCTCTTTAGTTTGATGAAATATAAGTATATAATTGAATATCAATATTTGATAAAATTATTCTCCATTAATTATCTTACATTATATGAACACGTTAATATAAAGTAAACCGAATCACAATTTCATAAGGATGGTAATTATTTATAAGTCATTGGTGAAGACGATTTATAGCTCAGGTTAATGATTTTGTTGGCGAGGATGATGAAGACATCCGTTTTGTCCGATGTGGTGTTAATCGCAGATTTTGTAGATGATGTTTGGTTTGTCATCTTTTGTCATTTTATCCTGTGGTTAGCATTGGATTCAATGTAGGGATTTTGTTTGTTTTTGAGCAACTCCTATTCTGAAGGTTTTCAACAGTCATGTCATCGTTTCTGATATGACTTTTATGTATGGTTGGGGTGATACTTTTGTTGATTTCTGTGTATCTTCGGCCTGTTGTAGAATCGAGGGGACACTGGTCTTTTGGATTTCAATCTCCATTATTCTTGCTTTATTATTTCTTCTGATTAAACGAGCTTGTTCAAAGTCGTTGAAATTCGGTTGTTTAAATTTTTTGACTGGATGTATACCCATTGGTTTGTATATAGTTTCATTTTTTGAGTATTTTATCGGCTTTTTTGATGCATTTTGCTTTTTTCATATTCACTGTTGTGCGCTTTTTGTACGCTGGAGCGATGAAAATATCTTTTCTATTTTTGAGTTTTCTCGAGGCTTTTCGTTCTTGTGAAGTCGGTTGATTGTTGCTCTTCATCTGTCGAGTCGGTTGTACTATTGTTTGTCTTAATTTGTGTTGCATTTCTTCGCTTATTTCGGAAGTTTTGGGCGATGACTCCAGTACTGCGAATAATTCTAGTTTTAAGGCGTCACTGGCATTTTAATTTGATTCCTTTAGGATTGAGTGTTCTTCTGTATTTATTGTTGGTTCTTTTGATAGGTTGACCGTTCAGTTATTAATGTTTTCTTCTATGGTTGTTTCTAAAATTCTGGTTATTTTTTTCTTAAGAATGTTTCATTTTTGTTTTCCGCATCGTTTGCATGAAATTTCGATGTTTGTTGTCAATATTTTCAAGTGTTTTGACGACAGTGTTCTTTTGAAGCTTCATCTTCTGATCACCTACGACGTGGTGGTGTTTGTGGATCCTATGACATACATTAGGTGTACCACTTATCTTCCTTTTTGCTCAGCTGTTCTCCATGTCAATGCGCAGTTGATTGGAAGACTGAATCTTAAGCTAGTTGTTAGAAGATGCCGACAAAACACTTGTGAAGAAAACATAGTTGTTCTCAAATAGAAGCCAGCCATTTGGCGAAATTCTAAAAAAAGGCAGAAATCAACAAACGTTTCACAATTAGCATACATAAACTTTTAGTTAGAAATGACATCGAGACTGCTGAAAACCTTCAGAAAAGGTGTTGCTCACTAACCAACAAAATTCCTACATTCAATACTATGCAAACCACAGGATGAAATTACAAAAGAAGACAAACCAAACGTCATCTGCAAAATAAATTGTGCAAAAAGCGACAAACACCACATCGGACAAAGCCGAAGCTCTCATCATCTTCACCTCCATGAACATCACTTAGCAGTCAAACGCCATGACATGTCATCACTTATATCAATGCACGTGGACAATTTCGGACATACATTGGACTAGAAAAATTTGGGGATTTCGGAAAGAGGCAATTCGCGAAGCACCAGAGAATTTATAGAAGCTTGGCATTCGGGTCAGTAAGCAATAAACGAACACATTGAAATCGGTTCAATTTATCAACAAAACTCATTGATATTATTTTCAGCCTTGTATAAAATTAGTAAAGTGCTGAAAATCGCTATCAGTTAAACGAAGGATAGATTGTGTTTGAATGTGTTTAAATTCATTTTTCGCTTCAAGCTATACCACCACTGAAAGAACTCTACTTTGGTCCTCAATCTGGAAAAAAGAGAACGTTTGGGCATGGGATTAGCGATTCATCAAGTAGTAACTCGCTGAAAAAACGCTAACGAGAAAAAATAATTCAAGCCATTTAAACTCTATCATTGTAGTTAGAAGGTATTCATTTAGAATAATTATGACGACTCATGATAAAAGCTGAGCTCTTTCGGAGGCCATTTAGCTATCTAAACAAGAGTATAGAGGTATCGATATAGCCTCAGATCATTTCTTGCTGATCACCAGTATGAGACTGAAACTTAAGAAGCCTTTTGTGATGTACCAGATGGAGAGGTAACTACTATGGAGAGCAACTGGAAAGGGATAAAGGTGGCAATCACTTCAACATGTCAAGAGGTTGTATGCCACAAAAAGCACCACTAAGAGGAATGGATCACTGTTTTTACACTGAATAAAATTGCTGGAAGGAGGAACAAAAAGGCAGCAATGATTACCAGCCGAACAACAGGAAAAAAGCATAGGCATAAGTTGAGTACATAGAAGTAAACCAGCAAGTGCAGAAGAGTATGTGAACCGAGAAGTGCAAGTATGTGGAAGATTAAGCAATGACGGCGGAAAAGACTGCAAGAGAAAGAAACATGAGACCACTGTATGACACAAAAGACAAACCAGGTGTGAATTGTCGTAAACCGAAACGACTAGTGAAAAACAAGGAAAGACTCGGTAGGCGCTAAACTCCGAACTCGACAGGCTGTATTCCGTAAGGATCGATCGTAAGAAGACCAAACCACAACTCTCGGAACATTGTGGAACAATCAACTGGAAGGAATTCGTCGCTCTACATAAGCTTCATTGACTACGTGGACAGAACAACACTATGGAGGCTTCTTCAACATTACGGAGTGTCTAAGATTATCTATGATGGATTAGACTGCGAAACCGTGCATGAAGGGCAGTTGACAGACTCGTTCGAAGTAAAAACCGATGTCATTCGAGGATGCCTCCTCTCATCATATCACTTTCTCCTCTTGATAGACTGGATCATAGAGACGTCAACATTCGCGGGGTAGAACGGGATACAATGGACAGCTACGATATAGGTAAATGATCTAACCATGCAGATGATCTGACTCTTATACCACACCACAACAACAAATGCACGAGACGAAGAACACTGTATCAGCAGCCTCAGCAGTAGTACTTCTCAACGAACACACAGAGGGTAAAGCAGGTATCTCTAATACAACGCAACATACACCGGTCGAATCACGCTTGATGGAGAAGCTTTGGAGGATGAAAAATCCTCTACATATCTAGGCAGCATCATTGATGAACATGGTCGACCTGATGGAGATGTAAAGATGAGGATCGGTAAAACAAGAGCAGCACAATTACAACTGAAGAACATCTGGAAGACAAAACTGCTGTCTGTGAACAAACACCAAGTCAGAATTCTCAATACAAATATCTAGACAGTATTAGTGTGTGGGACGATATTTTGGATAACTATAAAAGCTATCATTGAGAAGATACGAGTGTTTCACAACAGTTGTTTTAGCAAAATACTTCAGATTCGTTAACCAGACACTATGAGTAACAACGTGTTGATAGAGAGAAAGAACCAGATATAGGAAATGAAGAAGAAGCTCTGGAAGTGAATAGTTCGCTAATTGAGGAAACACCTAACTGCGTCATAAGGCAAACCCTCACCTAGAATTGTGAATGCTGAAAGAAAAGAGGAAGACTAGCGAACTCATTAGCCTACGAAACGGAGACAGCATGAGAAGAATGAACAACAAATGGGTAGGACAATAAAGGAGTGCCCAGTACAGAATGTGTTTTAGAATGCTTGTCGTCGGCCTATGCTCATTTGGGAGTAACAGGTGTAAACAAGGAATACAGCAATGGGTAAATGACCATTGGAATGTACTTTGTAATACATAATGAGCCATTATTTCTGAAAAGCGAGAAAAAAATTAATACCACATTACCTGTACTTTAAAATCACAGACTGACATTAGTGTGAAGATAATTGAGAACGAACAACCGATAGCGAGCTTCGATATGAGCTCCGGTTGAGTACATCCAACATTGAACCCTTTTACCAATTTACATCCATAATTTATGCTACAAAATTTATCAAACTCAACAACACTTTATGCAAACGTTTTCAAGAAGTCATTGATGCTATTTAATTGAAACAAAAAATATATGATTGAGATGCACGCAAATATTTTTTCTATTTGATGTCTTGGATTTAGGCTAGGATTCCACTCATCTATTTGTCTGAATAGCGTCTTTTCATATTAACTGATTTCAGTTCCTGATGAGAATCTTAAATCTAAACTTTATGCCTAACCATCAATCGTAAATCAAAATCCTTATCCCTCACATAAGTTGAATACTCTCATTTAGATCTAGTAACTAGGTGGATACTATGAAGTTCACTCTGATGGTACTCAAAGATATATATTTGTACATAAAGGTTATAGGACGCCTCAGTTAAATCCATGAACCATACATGTAATACTCCATTTGCAAATATCAATCAATCATCTGAGACTTCATAGTTCATGCAATTTTCATATCAATTGCTTTGTGTTCTCATTCATTTCTTCTCGATCTTCTTGAGCTTCTGCTGTCAGATATTCTGTTTCTGAATAGCGTTATATATACTACTCATATCTCTGTAAGCAGCACACATCATGATGTAATTTTCTATCACAATTGTAGATAATACACTGAAGTTACCAAATAACTAAATAGTATGTTTATGAGAACATCATCAACATGCAATGAATCATTTCTAACGTATGAACTAACAAATAACCGATTCAATTTGATTGTTTTCTCTTTAATGTAATCAAATAAATAAAGATTATGTTCCATAATTTTGTTCTTCGACATGAATACAAAACTTGGAGAAAAAAACAAAAATCCAAGTGAGAGTAGTTGAGAGGGAATAGGAAACCAATTGATGAAGTATATACTGGTTTAAACTAAATATTTTACGATCAGATAAATGAGATTATTAGTTATAGATGATTTGAGATTTTTATGTGTATTATATAAACCGAAGTGGATGGCAGCTGGTGATGTAATCTAAGAAAATTATTTCGTCCTATTTGGGACTCTTCAGATGGATAAATCTGCACCTCAGATTTGATGTTCACTCCACTAAGCAAAACCACTACCGTTCGCTTCAAACGCAATCAAGGTATCCGTTTAGCTACTGGGTCTTAATAGTCACATGTATGTGTATTGTGTTGAAGTTTTATTCACTTAGTATTGCTCGCTATTGTTTTTTGGACGGTAATTGGTCAGTTTCTTGTTGTCACATGTAAATCCTGTGTGGACTGCCTCGGTATTACCTGTGTCATATGCTTTATCTCATCTATACTGTTTCAGTATTAATTGACTATATGTAAAGTGATTTGAATATCTGGTAGGACAGATTAGTAGAACATTTGGCGCTACTGAAATTCAGATCAATGAATAGTTGCACGAAACATAAGAAGCTTTGAATATGAGATACTTTTATCCTTTGATGATGCACAATGTGAGAGTTTCATACTATATGAATGTCATTTCAAATAGAAAGAGAATAAGTCTTATATATAAAACAGTATTTTCAGTCAATGTTTCGTCGAACAATACGATAATTTTAGGAAGGCTGCTATAAAGAGGTATATATGTATAGTAGTAGTGCTAAAAGCAGTAGCATTAGCAGTGGTATTGAGGGCGGTAGAAGTATTGGTAGTCATAGTATTACTAGTAGGCGAAGTAATGGCAGTAATAGATGTTTTATAAATAGTGGTTGTGGTATTAGTAGTAGCAGTGGTAGTGGTAGCAGTAGGAGGTGTAGTGATATGAGTGTTATCAGTAATAAATGCTGTAGTGGTAGTAGTAAAAGCTGTACAACTAGTGTTATGGTAGTGGGAGTAGCGGTAGAAGTGATGGAGGTAGTAGAATTAAGGTCAATTGTGTTGGTAGAAGTGGTAGTTGTATTACAAGTGGTACGAGTTGCAGTTTTTGGTAGTTTTAGTTTTAGTAATGGTGGCAGTAATAATAGATGCCATGTTTCAACTTTTATTATTAGTATTAGTATTGATGCCAATAATAATAAGCGTGGTAGTTGCAGCAAGAGTAGTTGCAGTGATGTCTGTTATGAATTTTTGAAAGAAGAACAGGGCCTTATGTTAATTTGTTGTGGTGTTATGTTCAGCTTTTTATCACGTGAATTATCCGTCAATCGAAATACGATATTTCCGATCTTAACCCAGACCAAATCAATGACGTTCATCTGGTATGAGCAGTCTAGCGCCCTTATTGATCCCTTGTCGGCCTGGCATTTCCAAATGAGTCCAGAGCACTGATGGAGCTTCTGCAATGCGAATGAATTATTTCAAGCATACCTAGTTTATATACCACACAGACAGACCGCATCACGCGATAAATTAGAAAATAATATTTTAACATGATCATGTCAAATTTGTCTGTGAACTTGTGTAACAATAACCAACAATCTGAATATAATTTACTAACAGCAATTCTTAAATTAGTAATCCATAGGTCAAAGTGAAGCGTATAATAAGATGAATATAGATGTACACAATCTAACTACTCAATAGTTAAACAATAAGAATATATATATATATAATAAACGTCCATTAATAGGTCCAGGAAGTTAACTGTGCTTATGTCTTCACTAGGATATAACAATCTCGGAACAAGCATGGTAGTAGAAGTAGTAGTGTAGTGAACAGAACATGACTGGGGACAGTCGAATGTATTTAAGCAAATATTACAGACTATCTCAGTTAATTCTAATAACCATACAATGGACAGTTAATTTGCAAATTAACAACCAGTTGTTTCAATCTTCACTGTTTATTCTCTAATTTCATTGCTCATGAATTTTCCAAACGATTGCGCTTCATTTCAGTTCTTTTCTCATCGGTCTTCTGCCAATATACATTCTATGTCTGACCACACCATATACTACCTATATGGATATAAGTAGACCACACCACAGTAGTAGTAATTGAATCGGTAGAAGTGGTAGAAGTGATTGTACATGTTGTAGTTATAGTAGTGGTAGAAGTGGAAACATTCGAGCTAGTGTTAATAATAGTCGCAGATACCAATCTAGCAGTTATCGATGTGATAGTAGTAGTAGTTTTAATACTATTATTTGTAGTAGTACGAATGTTAGTAGTACTTGTATTAGTAGTAGATTAGTAGATGTGCTATTATTCGTAGAACAGTTACTTCAAGTGCCAGTGGTAGTGTTACTGCTTGTAGTGTTGACAGTAGTAGTGGTGGTAGTTCTTATGTACATACTTAAATTCGCCTGTTAACCCTCGTGAAGAAGCATTGGTCGCACACCAGCACTCTTCATCCAACCATGTCTTGGGTAATCCTGACCGGTTTTTCCATTTGTTATTCAACCTTTTGGTATCTGCCTCTATTTCTCAGCTCATCTGTGACCTTCAGCTTTCCCGTTCTCTTTCACGAAAAGACGATGGGGCATGTCTTGTGACGCAATTCAGTTATTTCCATAATGTATGTCCTATCCACTTTCAACGTCTCCTAATTTCTCCCTTAGCTGGAATCTGCTTTGTCCACTCCCACAAAAGGCTGTTGCTGATGGTATGCGGCCGGTGAATGCTGAGTATTTAGGGTAGAGAACTGTTTATAAATATTTGTACTTTTTTTATGATGGATTTAGTAGTTCTCCACGTTTCAGCTACGTACAGTAGGACAAACTTGCCACTGATATTGAAGTTTGTGCTTGTCTCCTGATGCAGTTTCGTTATTTCCACAATGTGTGTCCTATCCACCTCCGATAGCTTTGTAACGGAAAAAGCTGTGTCAGTGAAAGACGCACCAAACGAGAGCGTATGGTCTGTAAAATAGACTAGCTTACCTAATAACTTACACCTGTTACACCATGTGAGGGAGCGTAGACCACTCACCAGAATTTTCCACCTAACGCTGTTCTGAGAAATCCTTCTCAGTTCTTTCCAGTTGATATTGATCCTATCCAACTCTGCATCTAGTTCCCGGCGTAATGTGTTAATAGCCTTCCTGTTTCCTAATTCCCTTGCGGATTCCATAATAAAGCTTGTAACGTGATTCAGTTGGGTTATATCTACAATGTGTGACTATCTACTTCCGACATCTTTTCCTAATTTCCCTTTCAGCTGAAAGCTGGTTCGTCCTCTCCCACAGGCGTCGATTGATGATGGTATCCTCCAGTGGATGTTGCGTATTTTGCGTGGACAACTGGTTATAAATACTTGTACCTTCTTCACGATGGATTTAGTAGTTCTCCACGTTTCAGCTCCGTACATTAAGATCAACGTGCAGTTCATATTGAAGATTCTTACGTTTAAACTAGTTAACAGTTGTTTTGAGTTACACCTGTACTTCAATTAAAGAAATGCTATACCTGCTTGCCAATCCTCGCCTTTACATATTCATCGAATTCTCCTTGTTCATCAATGATGCTTCCCAGCAACGTGACTAATTAATTAATTGAAAGTATGTTTATTATTTGATTGTAATTTACCGTGACTATTTTGTTGTTCACTTCTGAAGAAATAAACAATTAATTTGAAATTTACTTTATGACATCTGCTGATTTGAGTTTATCACATATTCATCCATGAAAAAAATAATGTTATTAAAAATTGATTGTTTGATGATGAACCATAATGTCACAATTTCTAATGTGTACGAACGACGATTACGGAATCCAGCCAATTGATCTCGACGCTGAGCGTCTGGGGCGTCCCTCATATGGCTAAGGAACACTGTTGAAAGCGTTCCCTGGTATTGACAACAAATTGTTATTCTCACGTTTGCTGAGATCTTGGTTTTTGTATACTGATCAAGTATCCTTCTCCCAAGTCCGTTGGCACCTGTTCCTCTTCCTAAATGTACTTGAATAGAATGTGGATCATGTTTATGGTTAGTGAACGCCTGACTTCAGTGCTTCAGCTAGTATATAATATGTATATATATATTATTTTTTATATATTATCAGGTCCTGCTGCTTTCCTCCTCTTGATTTGTGTGATCTCCATCTTGATTTCGTCGATGGTTGATGGAGTGAGATCTATAGGTAGGTCAGTGTGCGCTCATTGGACGTCCGGTGGTTTAAATGGGACTGGTGTTTACAGCAGTTCCTCTAGTTATTCTGCCCATCTTGCTTTCTATATACTTGACTGGTCTCTCTGTTTCACTATATTTACCTGCTAGTTTCTCTGTTGTATCATATGGTTGTTACATATTGCCTTTCCTTGCAGCTTTTCACAGTGTCATTGCCAGCTCTTCCATTCATTTCTGTTTGTCGACTTTAATGCTTCTCTCCACTTGCTTGTAAGGTTCTGCGTACTCCGCTTGCATCATAACTTTCTGTGGTCGTGTTCGGCTGCTGTCAATCACTGTCTTCATGTTCTTCCTTTCTCATTTGTTCGTGGATACTATAGAGATCCATTCCTTATGATGACGCTAGTTGCGACACAGAAATTCTTGACACGTTGAAGTTAGAGATTTTTTGATCTATTTACAGTTGTCATCCACTGTGATTTCTTCTTTCAATGGATCCTGTAAAAGTGTACTTAACCTTTGTGTCGCCGTTTCTCGAACTGTCCAATGTCTCTTCAGTTTCAGTTTCATCTTGGCCACAACCAGGTAGTGGTCTGAAGCTATGTGAGCGTCTCTCCTGCTTCTCACATTTTTCATTAAGCTTTGAAGTTTTTCATTGAGACAAATACTATTTATCTATTTATGTGTAATGTGATCTTTCTGTATGCCTTTGTGACGGAATAATGCGCCGCCTAGAACCCTTTTGTTGAACGTAAATATAATCGCAAATCTCTTTTCATTTTCGTTTCTCGCCCTTAGCCCATGTCGTCCCATAATATTTATATATTCCCTTTCGTCCATTTCGACTTTGAGTCCCTCATCAGGATGGTCAGATCGTTTTTTGACACTTCGCAATGTCTGATTGCAGCCTTTCGTGTAACTGACTCATATTGTCGTCATCGCTATCATTAGTGGGTGCATAGCATTGGGTAATATTCATTGTGGTTTCCACTCCTTTTCTTTCGAGGATATTTCGATGATTCTGGATCCGTTAGGTTTCCATCCTACAAGTGCATTTCGCGCTTCTCTGGACAGGACGAGAGCAGCACTCTGAGGTTTTGGAACAATTTTCTCTTCTCGGTTGATGTACGGTAGCATCTCTCCTTTATATAACCTATGCTGTTCAGCTTGGTTTGAATCGTTTTCACTGACTCTGATTGATCCGAATTTGTATCTTCTGATTTTCGTTGCTATTTGACTGGTCTTCTCGGTTTCCCACATTGCCCGGATGTTCCATGTACCTATAAAAAGGTTGCTCTGGTTGTAGGAAGTGACATCGGCCTCATTAATTTTGAAAAATCTTGGCATTTGTTCTGGGGCGTCATAATTCTTCTTTCAAATCCTAGGGCAAAATTTAAATTGTTTAATACGATTGATCTGGTTGATTTTATGTTTGCAAAATCTTTTCCACGGAATTTGTATGACGACCGACAAAACAAAGGGTTCTGCTCATGAGCTTAACCACTGCATCCCGTGGAAAACTAACTCGCTACAAAAAGTCGAACCTGAAACATTTCACTGCATGCTACTCTGTTATTTGACGACTCCATGTAGACTACTATATGCAGTAGTAATTAAATAGTATGTCGATTTGAGATATAGATGTTAATAGTTTGGATTATGTTCATTAGAATAAATTATCATTATCGTTCATGGAAAAAAAAATGTTATTTTAGAGTTTTGCAGATTGTTGAAGGTTATTGAAATTATGGAACTGTCAAACTTAAACACCAATGGAAACCTGGGAGCAGTGACCGTCAATTTCATCACAGTATGATACTCATCACATCAATTTGAGTATGAAGTTGTGCTGTTGATGAATGGATAGTCAATCTTTAGTCAATAAGGTATATTTGTTCCGCTATTGAATTATCAATTCCTAGCAATTTCCAAATGTTAGTTAAACGTGATTTACAGTTTGTAGTCAATGACTTGATGAACCCACATGTGGTGGACAATCGAATATATTTGAATACGAAATTTTTTAATATTTTTGTAATTCCGAGGACTGGTATGTGCTGACATTGCCCCATATAACTATAATACAACAATTACTACTGCTATCACTACTACCCACATAACCAATACTACAATTGTTTTAATCCTTCAAAAACTTTAAGAAATAATTCAAGCGCTTGAATAGATTCAATTGAATATAGTTCCGGTAAATTTTCTTGACTTTGAAAATGGTATACAACACATTCCACAAAAACAGAAAACAGTTGTCTGGATTCTAAAAATTACACAATAGATACAATATTATTCTAACAAGGTCACTTTTTAAGCCTCTAGATTTATTTATGTATAGATTCATGAATTGTCTAGCTTATGTATGGTATAACTTATCCTTACCAGAAATTTCGATGTTTGTATTTACTGATTATTGATATGACTGGCATATCATTCATTTCGAATTACCTTGAACTTGTGAATTCCGAATCAGTTATATATGATATAAAAGTAGAAGAATAATGAATGAAATTCCAACAAAAATGATAAAGAATACGATTCTCTTTCTTCTATTTATCTTGCTTCAATTATTTGTTCATGAGTTCATAGAAAATGGTAAATTATCGGATATACGTAAATGTATTTTGACAAAACGTATACAGTTGACATAATGAGACAATTGCAGCTGGACCACCATGTAAAGTCTGGAAATACTTGCGCTCGCTCTCGAGACTGATAGTTCCTGGGATCAATCTCTCGAAGCAGGATCGTAGATACGCACTTCTGAAAAGTCCCGCAATAGGACAAAATAGACGTTCAATGCTTTCATGTTTTCCATAGAGTTGTAGCTTCAATTGGCTCATGATCTAAACTTTATAAATATATATATATATATATATACATATATGTTATTCAGGTGAAGGATTATGAATGATTTATTATATTTCTTATTAGATTCAAATTGGAGAAAACAAATGATAATAAATGAAATAAAAGGATTACAGAGTAAGTGTTCTTGTTAAAAATTTCAATTATTAAACTTGTACAATATTAACATTTGCATTGTTCTTGTTTTTTATAAAAATGATTATGATGGTTTACGTGTGCAGACCATTTGAACATTGATGAACCGGGCAGGACTTGCTCTCATTCTCGAGAAATATAGGTTTTGGGACCGAGCCACACGAGGCAGGATCGTGAATGAGTTCTGCTGAGGAGTCTGGTGATGGGACGAAACGGCCGTCAAGTGCTTCTAGGTTTTACGTGGTGGTGTAGCTTCAATTTACTAGGTTTCAGTTTGAAAAGGACAGGAGTCTTGATGGCCTGTGTTAGCCCTGGATATGGTAGTCTCTCATGTGATCCAGCTTTCTTTTGATATGGTCGATGGATGTAGCCTCAACCACGTGCTGAGGTAATGAATTCCACTCGTTGATGATTCGATGGGAAAAACGCTAGTCAGCTGACAAGTTATTCGTTATGGGCTTGTGAACATTTTTGGAGTGTCCTCGTGAATTTTCTCTTTTGGGAGACAAGAAAAATGAGGGCATATCAGATGCAAATTTATCACTATGCAATTCGAAAACTGCAATAAAGTCGCCTTTTATTCTTTGATATGACAGTGGAAATGGGTTTAGCTTGGTCAGCCAAGTACCTAACGGGAGCTTCGCTTTTCCGGGAATCAGCATAATCGCTGCTGTCTGGAGCGTTTCCAAGAGTTCACTGCCTTTGTTTAGGCAGGGGCTATCTGCTCAAGTACTCAAGTGCAGGACGCACGAACACTGTATACAAGGTCAGAATCGTTTTGGTGTCGATATGACTAAACGCACTGCGTATGGACCATAAAGTCCTAAAACCTTCGGCGGCTATTGCATGGCAGTGTGAAGTATTCTTTAAGTCCTGACTAACGATGACTCATAAGTCATTTTCTGTCTGGACGATAGGTAGCTCAATGTTATTCATCGTGTTTGTATCTGTACCCTGATAGCCTTTATGCATCATAATACACTTGGAAGTACTTATCGGCTATTTCAGATAATTTCTCCAGGTCATTTTGGAGTTCTAAGCTATCGCCCTTGCTTTGTATCGCTCTCCATATCTTGACATCGTCAGCATAGAGTAAGACCGATGACGATAGTAGACGAGGGAAGTCATTTTCTTACAGGTGGAATAACACTGGCCCCAAAACTGTACCCTGGGGGACTCAATTAAGCACAGTTTCCCAGTTAGACTACTTGAGTCCTTCCGTACTCTTTGTTGACGCCCAACTAGGAAGTCTTTTATCCACACCAGTGGATTGCCTCCAATCCCGACATTCCTTAGCTTATGTAACATCCGTTTGTGCGGAACTTTGTTGAAAGCTTTGCTGAAGTCGATGTAGACTACGTCTACAGATAACTTGTGGTCCTTAAGAGCGCACCAGCTTTCACGAGCGACCAATAAGTTAGTGAGACAAGAGTAACCTGTTCTAAAATCATGCTGCTTATCCGAGAAGATCCGTTTATCATCGAGATACTTAAACAGCTCCTTCCGAATAATGTTTTCTAAGATTTTAACAACCACACTAGTTAGGCTGAAGGGTCGGTAATTCTCAGGCTTATGTTTTGTACATGTTTTGAAGACTGGACTTACTCTGTCGTTGTTCCGGTCTTTTGGTAGATGACCCTGGATTACGGATAGATTAAAACATATGCTTAGAGGATTCGGAACAAAGTAAGCCAATTCCTTTAGTAACCCGTAATGCAGTTCATCGAGTCCAGTGCATTTGCCTATGTCAAGCTAAATTAGCAGACCAAAGTCATCGACTTCTTTAATGGTCACGCTGTCCAGTGTCTCTGTGAAGGGATTTTCATGGACTGTTGAGAAGAGTGTTTCTATGGTATATACATTGCTAAAGTATTTAGAGATTACTTGAGCTTTGTCAAAGTCGTCCTACACTAGTGATGAGGCAGAACTGTCACCCCATAGTAAAGAAACATTTCTTCTTCTTTTTGTCCTTTGGTTTATATACAAATACAAGTGTTTTAGGCATTCTAAGGATTCCTTATCGATTTTCTCTTCGTACACTTTCTGGACATACGGAGGGTCGAGGCACAAGTATTCCGAGCTTTTTGATACTGATATTTTGCCTAATCAGTCCCTAGTAACCTTAATCTATCCCATTTATCCATCTTTTACGGAGAAGCATGCAAACCTCCCTACTGAACCACTGTAGGGAGTTTCTCGTCCCCCTATGTGTAGTCCAAATGATGTGGAGGGCGGTAATTTTAAAGTATAAATTTCGGAATACGCCCGAAGCCATTTCGATTGATGATTCTGGGTCTATTGTTCAATCTACTGATGATGCTGAGCGCATGATATCTTTTATGTTTGACTTCCAGACTTTAGGCGTGGATTTAGCTGAGGCGTGCTCGTGATAGACAGTTATATAAAAGTCCAAGGGTAAAACTGCATGATCACTATTGCCTAAGGGTGGCATGATCAAAACTACTAAATGTTGAATTATCAATCAAATGTCAAATTTGTAGGATCTCTTCAGAAAAATATGGAGTTAATAAGATCATATGACCGACGTATCAAACTTTTAATTGGTAAGTTATTGGTGAATTCATGAGATGACCTTTAATTTTATGACATGTCAGTATATCATCGATTATCTGTATATGATGAAATAAATGTTCATCAATTCTCTTACATAACATGAACATGTTAATATAAAGTACACTAAATGCAATTTTATAGTAATGGTATAACAAATTCTTGATAAAAATTATTTATCAGTCACGGTGGAAAAAACTTGTAGTTTAGGTGAATGATTTTGACGAAGGTTTGTTCTCTCGATGGATGAAAAAATCAACCAACTGAATTCACGAAAACAAAAAGCTGTAAAGAATCTCAAATGCAGTCATGCAGAGTCTAGAAAATGAGATCTTTCTAAAGCTCAAGAGAAAATTTTGAATCCGTTGTGAAAATGACATTTTCGTCGTTGTCAAAAAAGATGAACTACAAAACACGAACAAGCTTACCTACAACGTCTTCAATGACATCACTTTCACCATGTAACGGGAGTCAAACGACAGGCTAGCGTTCGTCGGAAAGAGGCAATTTGAAAAACAACAGAGAATTTGTAGAATCTTGTAGTTCAGGTGAATCGGAAATAAGCATGCACATTGAAATCGATTCAATTTAACAACCAATCAGGAAAATTATGCAAAAACATAGGAACAAAAATCAATCGAAATGAATATGCAATCAGAAAACAAAGAAGTAAACGATGACATAGTTGTGATCAACAAGAACCAATCGAGATCAAAGTGTACAGGATAAGCTGTGAAGCACATGTGTAGAAATTCAAACACTTTACTTTTACCTAAAGTTTGTGCTGATGATGTTGTTGAGAAGGACGATGAATGCTTCACGACCATACCATTCGGCTTAGAGAACAAAACTCTATCTAATTATTTTCAATCATTTATAAAGTTAGTAAAGTGCCTTAAATTAATTACAGTAATAAGAGGAGTAAATTGTGTACTTTTATGAAGGAGTTGGATTCGTGGGTTGAATAAATCTATACCACCACTTAATAAAATCTGCCTGGACCTTTTCTTCGGGGACTGCCGTTCCCGAACTCAAATAAAGGAGGACGCCTGGGATTAAAATCTAACTTGCTGAAAAAACGCTAACGAGAAAAAAATAATTGAAGTCATTTATACTCTGTCATGGGAGTAAGAAGGTCTTCATTCAAAAGCGTCATGATGTCTCGTTATAAAAATTGAGTTTCTTCTGTCGTCACGAAACAGATGTCCCTTTTGGCAGCCACAGCAACCACTATTTAGTATGTGGAATGTTCATACAACATGGGACAGGGAGAGGAATCTAAATTGCTGCAGAAATGAAAAAACACAATCTTTGGGTGCTTGGAATCAGTGGAACATGTTAGACGCTAATAGGACAAGACAGGCTAGCTTGAGGAGAGGTGCTGTTGTAATTCATTCACGAAGAATAAAATGCTCCACATAAACAATGAGTTGCTCTGATGCAAGAGGATAGAAGACATGACAACTAAAAAAGAGGCTGATATAGCCTCAGATCATTACTTGTCGATGAATTTGAAACTTAATAAGCATTGAATAATAAAGAATACAGCATAACAAAAGTTTGATGCGGCGTTTATTCGGGATACTGGCTAACTCAACAAATTCAGGATAGCCGTCAACAATAAGTTTCACGTCTTTCAAATCATATGTGACTAGATCAGATAACTTGATTTCATCAAAATAGGTCGGAAATAGTTTATTGTTATTTTTTTCATAAATGAATATTTGATAAGCTCAAATCTGTGTATGTTATAGAATAAATTTCAAATTAAATGTTTTATTATTTAGAAGAAGATAGGAAAAATGGTCGTGGTTACTTACGACGAAGTAATGGATGTATGTTTAATTATTTCATTATTCAATTAACTAGTCACGTAACTGGAAAGCATCATTGAATAAGAAGTACTATCCCATGCAGAAGTGTAGGCGAGGATTGACATAGCAGGTATAGCATTTCTACAACTGAAGAACATACGGAACTCTGAACAACTCTCAACTTATTTCATAATCAAAATCTTTTATACGAACGTCAAAACAGTCTGACTGTAAGGAGCTGAAACCTGGAAGACTACTAAATCCTTCGTCAAGTAGTTGCAAGTATTTATAAACAGTTGTATACGCAAAATACTCAACATTCACTGACCGGACACTGCCAGGAACAGCATTTTACCGGAGAGGACAAACCAGTTTTCACTTGAAAGAGAAATTAGGAATAGACTTTGGAAGTGGACAGGACATACATCAGGGAAATCACCAAACTGCATTAAGGGACAAGCCTTTATATGGAATACGGACAGGAAGAGGAATAGAGTAAGGCCATAAAACACATTACTCCAGAAAATAGAAGCAGATATGAAATGGAGTTAAAGGAACTAGAAAGAACTGGAAAGGTTTGTCGAGGACAGGGTGGGATGAAGTATACTTGTGTGTGGCTTATGCTCCTTTGAGAGGGGTAACAAGCGTAAACAGTGGTAGTACCTTTCTTTAAAAATAAACATTGATTAATATATATTTTTTTATTTCTTCAAATAATATTATCTATTACAGATGTACAATGTTTAGTCAACATGCTATACAATGAATATAATCATGATCTTATGAGGGGTTTGTTAAATAGTTGTTATATTATAAAAGCGTATTATTTTTTGGGCATGAAAATTTGTAATGCTTAATAATCTAGATGACTGTTGTTTTCGGTAATTGATCATGGTCTTCTCGTTTCCATTTCCGTCGTTGGAATTTCAAGTTACGAATCTTCAGATGATGAAGTTTGATGATTTCTGTAATGTTTGTCTCATTCACTTCCAGAGTCTTCATATAGTTTTCTCTTCAGTTCGAAGACATGGTGTTCTCTATCATGGTAGGTTGTTGTAGAATGTATTCAGGCAATGGACACTAAGTTTCTTCACAGTTAATTGCTTATAAATACTTGGACTATTTTGATGTTAGTTGTATTAGTTCAGCTTTTATCAATTACATCTACTATACAGATTTTCAATCAACAGTTAAGATGCTAATTCAAAATAATATCAATTAAGTACATGTCTCCAAGCGTCATTGGATGAATCTTATTCAAGTTTTATTCTAAAATACTGGTCAAGAAAAAAGGAAAAATTTCAAAGAACCGAACAATTTCATGACTCTTCGGTGAATTGGAGTTTCCATATTGTTTTATTAAGTGTAATGTATACCAGAACATAAAACATTTCAAATTAGTTCACGTATTTTATCTATTTCACATGTAAATATCTTAGAACTTGTAAACGTTGTGGATGATATAGAACAAAGGTATAGTAAGTGCTTAAAATAAATGAATATTTTATTTCACAATGATGTTTTTGTAATTTATTATTTGGATTCATAAATTAGTAAAAGGTAGAGAACCATGGAAAAGGTGAAAATACTGGATAGTGGTTTGATCCTAGCATGGCATTCGTGAACTGTGTTTATCCACTATCCCCACCTCGAAAGATTTGAACCTAGGACTTATCATCTTAAAGAATCTCACTGATTTGTTGATTCTAGACATTAACACCATCGGATATAAACTCAGTAGAATCCTATAAATGGGAGCGTGGTTGTACAATACTGTATAGTGGCATATTAGAACGAAAAGACAGTTCAATACTTTCAGGTTTTCTATGGTAGAATAGCTTAGATCGACTCATGAATGCAACTATTGAATATTTTATAACATATAAACACTATATATGTATATATGTATATATATATGAAGTTCAACTTACTGTTATGTATACAGTACATTGTTGAAATGATCATTAACTTGATATACAGTATTACTTGAAATATAGTGTTAATTCATAAATGCTTCAATTTTATACAAATGACTGTCGATTATTTCTATTAATAAACTATGTAGACATAACTTATCCAAAATCACGCACATGGAAAGAATGTTTTACTTACAAAACGAAAATTTACCGATGTATGTTTAAACAATGTAATATGTATAATAGGCATTTATCATGTAAATAATTAGTTTAGAATTATGATTTTGAACTCTTCCAGGCGAACCAATTTTGTTCGTCAACCTGAATAATGTGCTGAGCAATTTTTTTCGCCATCTCGATTTCATAAAACACAACTCATCTACAAGAACGCAGTTGGTAGAAATTTTGTGTCATTGGCTAGATACGTGTGTCCATGTGAAGGCATTTCAATGTGGTAGAGCTTTCTCTACAAACTCCATGCCGTAACAAGGAATGTGAGACAGAAGTATTATTCACATAATATCTTCGTGTATAACGTGTGGTGTTCATTATTATATTCGGAAATGGTCAGAGACGTGTAACACTGATTTGTGAAAAATGATGTTCCCCGAAGGATTAATATTCGTAGTATCTATTTTTATGCTAAAGAAAATATCATCCACCTAATTTCGATTATGGTCAATATCGGTTAAGCAATGTAATTAATTTA
Organism: Schistosoma rodhaini; assembly: GCA_944470415.2. Classification (NCBI taxonomy): domain Eukaryota; kingdom Metazoa; phylum Platyhelminthes; class Trematoda; order Strigeidida; family Schistosomatidae; genus Schistosoma; species Schistosoma rodhaini. Next base: position 1,818,890 of record OX104040.1, read on the forward strand.
CTCAGAAGACGTTGTCATTTGGATAGTAATAGTTCGCCAATATCTTTGTATTATTGCGATCACTATAGCATATGACAGACTGGATCCAAAACGTTGATTGCTTAAATGTCGTTTCATGACTCAACTTGCTAGCCAGATATGTATGCACTGAAATCCTTTTACTAGCTTTTGTTTTGTCTTGCTGCACATTTATACAATTAGACTGTAAATTTGCCTATGTAATTGCTCGTGCTGGGCCGCTGACACTTACTCATATGCTTTTAGCTTTGTGGCCGTCATTATTTGATAATAAACTGTTGTTGCAGCTTCTCTTCGCCTTCTGATTTTATGCAACGTTATGTGTTGTATTATAACGGTTATCAATATAAACCATCAGCAAAGCGCTACATAACAATTGTATGGGGTGTTGTCACATTAGTAATATTTTATTGATAACGTTTCAAACCGTGAATTTGAGTTACACAATCACGAAACTTTGCAAAGGATTATTGATTTGCTTAATACGCAGTAAAGTTTCAATATAAAAATTTATGTAGCTTATCTTTTATTTTCATATTTAAACAGACCTGACAACTGAATATAACCTGAAAATATGTGATAAACTAAAAGAATACGATGAACATGGTATAAAAATATAAATTAAGCAATAAATTACTTATCATATAGAAAGCAAATTGAATGTTTAATTCAGAATTTGTTTATATTAAATAACACTTCTACTACTTGAAATAGAAAAACTTTCTATTTTCCAATACTCAACTTAGTATGGTGAAGCCTAGTAGGCCCTCCTGATGAAGATTGATATTTCGAAGCACGACACGACTACAGGGGCTCATAGGTTGTTTTTGCATTGCCTACGCAGAATCAATACATCTTTCTTACTTTTCTCTATCTTTTCAGGCAGAACTTTCATTCGTTCATTCTCTCTTCTTTTTTTTAGGCAATTCATTCACCATTTCTTTTTGAACCGATAATATTTGTACAATGATTCCTTGTAGCTTTCGTAATCGGTTTGTGAATTAAAATAGAGTAGGTGATTAGGCTGTTCTCCATCACCTGAATACCGCTCACGTTAGTTCATGGAAACGTCACGTTATCCACTTAGCTACTGATTCTTGATAGCCACCTGCATGTGCATTATTTTGATGTTGTATTCACCTGGTTTTGTTGACTTGTATCTTCTCATTGTTATGAATTACTAAAATTGATCAGTCTCTTGTTGTCATATGTACAACTTGTGTGGATTAACTCGATATAATCTTATGTCATAAACAAATATAAATGTTTTACAATTTGTGATAAATCGTTTCATTAATCATAATATAATCAAGATTTCTAGAGATTAATCATGTTTAATTTCATAAATATAGTACAGAAAAATTCAACCTGTTGTGGATAATAGACTATAGAACTTATCAACTTTCTATAATCCACTGTTTAATCAAAACTGACATAAATATCGAAATGGTGGAGTAGATTTGTGGCCTAGGTAAATAATTTAAATGAAGTTTTGTTCTCTGTATTGAAAAATTCGGTCATGAAGCTTCTATTAATGTTCGGAAACATATCATCAGAACCAATTCCAAGTAGAATTGAAGTATTCAAGGTTTACAGACAAGCTGTGAGCCATATGTAAGGAAATTTAGACACTTTAATTCTTTCTGAAGTTTGTTCTGATGATATCATTCAGAATACCAATAAAAGCTACACAACTAAACCATGCAGCCCAGAAAACAAACCTTTGTATGCCATATAAATATTTTCAATATTTATACTTTGCTATCATTATTGTGTATTTGTAGAAGAGTTTGAAGTTTATCACTCATATTTTCTTACTTCCTAACATAGAATTACTATTTAATTTTATAAGATACTGATGTGTTATCTATCTGGACGCGTATTCAACATACACATATCAGTCACTTCAATCTTGATTTATGTAAGTTATCCCAGTTTTATATTCAATAAGTTGTCGAATCTATAATTTATGAACAAACCAATCACATATATCATAACAGGTCTTAAATTTCTGTGTGCAGTACACTCATCCATTTGACTAAACAGCGTCTTAGCATTTTATATGGTGTCAGTTTATGATGGACACCTTAAATGTAATCCCTATGCCTAATTAATAAATGTAGACCATATTTGCAATCCCTCATACTAGTTTATAATCCTCATTTGCCTGAGGTGGACCCTCGGAAGTTCACTTATGCGACGTTCAGGTGTCATTCATAAATAATGGCCTCACTCGATTTTATATAAATAATTCACTCATCACACAAGCTCTTGAAATTTATAACTGACTGATCAATTGTTTCAAATGTAAACGTAGATATACATGTAGCACGTTCGTATTAGTTTTTCAGTTGATAGGATGGTTTATTTTAAAATAAAAATTCTATATTTGATTCTATTTTCAAAGTTAAAATAATGATTTGATCATTACTTAGACCCTTATAAAACAGGTGAAGGGAATAAATAGCGATTTTATTACAGTATATGACTCTTTACTAAAGCCTATCCACTTTCACATCAGAGGGAACCGAACAAATGGGCTTCCTTCCTCCCAAACAAATATTTCACCTCTAAGTCATTGAACTGCCAGGTAGTGATTTCCATATTTATCCAATTTTATCTCAATTTATTAAGTTTAACTTTGTATTTTTCCAGTTAATTATCGATTCCTGTCAGAACTTGCCAAGATTGTGAACAATTAGGATGAATCGCGTAAGTGCAAGTTTGAATAGATTAGGCCAAATATGGAGAAATCATGTTGTATTCATTTCGTCCGATGAAATTTTATCAAAATAATTGAATGATCTGCGAAAGAAATAATAAGAGAGAATATGTATTTATCTTTCGCTCACGAAACAACAAGTTCAAGAAAATACATAAATGGAATCAAACTTGATGGAAAAGCTTTGAAGTATGTAACATCTTTTACACATCTGAACAGCATCATTGATGAATACGGTGAATCCGATCATGACGTGAAAGTGAGGATCAGCTTGGCGGGATCAGAATATCTACAATAGTAGAACATGTAGAACTCAAAACAACTGTCTGTCAACCAACACCGAAATTGGAATTGTCAATACAAATGTCAAGACAGTTCCACTGTATGTGACGGAAACTTGAAGAACTACGAAAGCCGTTATGGAGAAGATACAAATGATTATTAACAGTTGTCTACGAGCGATACGTTGACCAGACACTAAGATTGAAAACCTACTGCGAGAGGGAACAAACCACATATCATAGGAGAAAGAAGCGCCGGAAAATGAATTGTGCACACAGTGTAGAAAGCACCTAACTGCGTCAGAAGACAAACCCACACTTGGAATCCTGAATGTCAGGAGGAAGGACGACGAACACCTTGATCCGAGAATTGAGTAGGACTAGAAAAGAATGCTTAGTGCAGATTAGGTTTAACATTGCTAGTGGGCGGCACATGCTCCATTGAGAGTAACAGGTGTCAGCAAGTAATTGCATAATAGTTAAATGATTATTGGAATGGTTTTTATAAGACATAATGAGCGATTATTTCCGAAACGCTTAAAACAGAAGAATAATAAATGACCTGTAGATTAAAATCACAGACTGACATTAGTGTGACATTAGGTAATACTTCATTTCCAAATATCAATCAATCGTCTGAAGTTTCAATGTTCATTTTATTTCTATATCAATTGCTTTCTGTTCCCATTCATTCCTTCTCGATCTTCTTGTGCTTCTGCTGCCAGACATTCTATTTCTGTCTAACATTATATATACTACCCATATCTCTATACATAGCACACATCATAATAGAATTTTCTATTACAAATATAGATAAAACACTGAAGTTATCAAGTAACGAAACAGTTAGTCTATGAGAATAATAAGAACTTGGAATGAACAATGTCTAACATTATTGCCAAATAACTCATTGAACTTCATTGTTTCTTCTTTACTGTAAACAGTTAAATAACTAACAATTATCACCGATAATTCTATTCTTCTTAACAAAAACAAAAGTACTGTTGGTAGTAGTAGTAGTAGAAGTGGTACTACTAATGATAGTAGTTGATATTGTACTAGTACTATTATTTGCAGAAGTATAAATGTTAGTAGTATTAGTTGTATTAATAGATATGGTATTGTGCGTAGAATTGTCATGTCTAGTGCCAACGGTGGTTTTAGTATTAGGACTAGTAATATTAGTTGTAATAACTGTGGTAGTACCAATGTTCAGGTGATGACAACCAAGTAGACTGAACTATGATACTAAAGAATATCTTGGCCAAATATGAGAACCGGTTCCACCATTGTTGTTCTGAACGACAAACTTCGGGTGGACTTGAATTTGTAATGATGATGTCTTTTCGAAGGACATTGAAATCTTCACAAACAAACCATCTAACTGAGATATTATACTCAATCAAAATCATCAATTTGAGCTACGAATCATCTTCATCTCTGTGGTAACATATAACTCTTACATAGATATTCACATAAAATGAAGAAAACGTCTTAACGTCAAGGAAATAGACGTTTTCGGTTTGTAACAGAATTTCGGTTGATTAATGTCAGACAAACTAAGCACTTGAGACTTGTTATTCAGTAACACAAATGTGCGTAAGTGAAAATAAATTAGGTTATCAGTAGACTACATATATTAATATTATGGTTTTTAGTGTAAGTACTAGTATTAGTAGCAGTAGTAGCATTGGAAGAGATAGAAGTAGCGGTGGTAATAATAGTGTAACTTCATATATGTTTGAAATCTATGAGTGAAGGTCGTAGTGTGATGAACGGGAACAAATGTGGGGACCATCAAATGTATATGAGCACAAAATAACAGAACGTCATACTGAAATCTGGGATCCATACCGTTAATAGTTCATTTGCAAAATACCAATTACCTGTCTTAGATGTTGTTGTTACCTTGTTTACACATCAATCATTCTCTTTCGTCATTATCTTTTTTTCGATGTCCTCAACCTTCCACCTCCAGACATTTCACTTTCGAATGATGATACATACTACTTATATCCGTCAAAACCATTAACACACACATCACAGTAGTCTACATTCCAAATGTAATTCCATATTATTTGAAAATTTTAGAACAGGTTCAGAAAAAGTTACATATTTACAAGCAATGGACAATAAATAATGTAATGAAATGTGATGATTGAAAGTAATTGAAATATGGAATAAACTAGGATTTTGAGAAATAAGGCAATTTACTCAAGAAGTACTAGATGAACAGGAACGAATGTACTGTATTTGTAATTCGAAATCAAAACAGTCATCAATACAAAGATATCATTGTCGTATGTAAAAACCCCGTCCGCCACAATTTGAATTGAAATACAAGTATTGTTCTTACGTTCATGATACATCCATCCAACAGTGTATTGGGTTTAGCCTTTGTACTATCTGGAATGGAGTTGTTCTTATTAGAAATAACAACAGAAATCGGATACCACCCACCCGATTTCGAGAATTATATACAATCATCCGGTAGGTTGTGTAGTGAAAACACTGATATTTATAATTTACAGTACAGACTTTCCAACACTATCCTTCCACACGAAATAATGTTGGATGCGTACGTCGCCGTGTTAAGACAAATTTGACGCTTACAATTATCATTATTTTCTTTTACCTCACGCCTCGATCATCATGTGTGAGTATTTGGGGATAAACACTGACACGTAATTTGAAGCATTCCACCATGTGACTATGACGTTCATAAAACTTATGATACATATTCTTTGCGTTATTCATATTAGAATACACAGATAAATATGCATTGATATATGTAATTACCACATGTGAGTTATCTGGGCTTGATTCACTTGCAAAATAATCAAATGGAAAACATACATCTGCCTCATAATCAATAAAATACTCTTGAACTTGATTTGGATGCTCTACCTGTGAAAACGCCATATCTTTGCTATCTGGTTCACTGACCGCTTCAGAAAAACTTGCCATTCCATTTGATTCATCCTACCATAGACTGAATATTCTACTTGATACATATTGGTTTTGGAGAATATCTAATATCTGATACAATAACATCAAAAATGTGACTACGATTCGAATCATTTCGAACACACTTGTCACATTGATTAAGAATATCTCCAGAGTAAAATCCTATGTAACGACAAATAACATTTGATATAACTTCGGAATTTCATTTCTGAAATATTTTCCTCACATTTTTCAAGAATTTCATTAGAGAAAAATGGATCCTTATAAAGATCAGCATAACTGAATCCGGTTTTTTGTCATGATTTGACTCATTCAACATTTTATCCTCAGACTTGTTGGAAATTTCATCAGAAATATATCAATCATCAAGAAAAACCATATATGTCGCAAGAACACTAAAAGTCTGATAAGAAACTGGTTGATTGGAAACTTTCGTCTCACAATGATTGTGAGTTTCATTCAACTCAGGAAAGCTATGATGTAACGTCATACCACTTCTCAAAGTCTCAGATAAAAATAAGTGATCATTAAAAACATCCAACTTAGTGGGATCGCAACCACGAATTCGAGCATAAGTTTCAGCAAAATGAACCATAGTAATACAAAGTGACTGAATGTGTTCAGTTTATAACTACATTTGAAACATTCGTAATTACGGAATACACATGAATTACATAGGTGAAACTTGCCATAGAACAAGCAGTCACCAAACTTGTACTCATCTTCGTGAACTGTTACTCAACTCAATGAGTTGAAATTTGAGTTACCTTGATTAGCTTGAAGTGACCGGCCAGTCTCGATAAGAACATGACTGGAATAACAGAAACAATTATTATTGTTGTAACCAATTGTACCAGAGATTGTTTTATTGTATTTGTTTAACTGTATCAGATTCACTTCTCGTTTCGCTATCCGCCTACTTTGGTTTGAACTTGCTCACGCACTGCCCATTTCGCCTGTACCCTTTGGCACGTCTCGGTATTATTTCCATATCACGAGATCGCCAATAAATATACTTGATCTGGATTAATAAAGCCTTCTGATTTAAAAGTTATCAAAGGAACCAAGTTGTGTTTTGGCGCGTAATCGAATAGTAGTGGTGATCATAGTCCGTCCTCTACTCGACATCCACTAAAAGCTATTTGACTGAGACCACGTAGTAAAATATTGGAATTCTTTATGTCCTGGAGAATCATTTCATGGAATTTTTCTTCTTTACTGTATTCGAAATTTGTATACTTTACATGGTCCAGTAGTAGTTGTTTTAAAATTGCGTGAGGGAGATAAATCGGTTTGTATGGAAATGACAAGTCTTCATTAGGCTGTATGCTTCTTTTCCGATGAATATAGGGAAATGGCCAACAAAATTAAAGTCCTCAACATCTTTCTTGGTCATCATCCAGATTTCAAACCTTTCCATGTAATCACCAAAAGCATCAAAATCTGAATGAGTGTTCAACCGTTGCGTCATTGGCTCCATCGCGACGACACTGTGGTTTTTAAAAGTATATGAGTTATAGTATGAATTAGAAATCCGAGAAATAACGCAAATTAATCAAAAATTGCCGGTAGAAAACAAAGGAAGTTGCTGAATTTGAGATTTGAATTCAAAACAGTCATCAATACGAAGAAATCATTCTTTCATGTAAACACCACAGAAGGGTAAACTAATGTCGTATAGTGAGGATTAGATATCCCTATGATTTTGAAATAAGTGTCATCAATTTCTGTCTCTCTTTAAAAAAATATTGAAATGTGGAATGATGATATCATTGTCATTGTTTTGATTGTCTTCTTCTTGAGTATAATTGGTATGGTCATAGCTTATCAGCACAAAACACTGTAGGATGTCAGCTCAGTGGTCTAGATGTTGTGAATGTGTGTGAGATTGAGTGGACTGTATTCAGGTCCTTCATGTGCAATCGCGATTGCGTATTTTTGGGGAGAACTACTCAAGAATAAAAAATTCGTCCAATGGTTGTAGAACACTGATAGGTCTATTATCTCAGTAACATAACCACTATATGTTAAGCTGCATACTACCCATTATAATTGAATATATGGGAGATGGCCAAAACATGTAATGTCTAGTACAGCCAATTAGTAGTTGACACTATTTCGTACATCCAATATTTAATAGGTTAAACTCATATGAGCGAATATTATGTGATATGTGCCACAGTGTGTTACCTCTGAAGAATCACTTTTTGTCTGAACAGATGATGTTCGTACGTTTGCCAGTCGCCCCTCACATTACAAGATTATAACATACGAAGAACTGTTAATGAATTCATATTTTCTGTTTAGAAAGTAGCTTGTTGTGAACGTTTGCTGATTCCTCCAAGTCGTGCTGACTGATACTTTCAGTATTGTAGAACATATACACCTCCATCATGTTCTAATTTCCTCTTGGTTCGTTCTCTCTTACAGTGCGTTGCTTCAAATGCTACCTGCACAGTCCTAATCAGTAAAGGGGTTGTGAGGGTTATTGTGTTTTTGACTGAGATCATTATCCATGTTCTAATTACCGACTAGCTTTTCGTGAAGGAATTCTCGGACTTCTCGTGAGTAGTCGTGAACAGTGAAGCTGATCTATGTCAGGTAGATATAGGTATCTATCTAAATACTGTGAAGGATGATTGTGCGAATCGGTCGAGATTAGACATTAACACCATTGCTTATCGAACGGTTCAGCATTTGAGCACAGGACCGAAGAACGCAGGTTCGGATTTCGCTTGTCCTCTGGAAGTTGATGGTCATCTGCCACGAAAGTCATCTCATGACAGCCTTCGTGGCCTCTCGCTGTGTTTAAATTCTGTGAGCTTGCTGCACAAAATATTTACTTCCTTCTGTTAAGTACTGATTCTATCGTCTACCCTGATGCTGTGTGATTAAAGGCTTGCTTGTTTTGCCCTTTCGTATATTCTATCAGCTATTTTTGCTATGTTGTCTATGTCGGCGTCCGTGTCTCCAACGGCTAAGATTTGTTCTACATTGGACGGGAGTCAGAGAAGTCACAATTGATAAAACAAGCTTTTCTCCATTTCGCTACCGTCTAGTAGACTTTTCGCTTACGAATTTAGCTGTGACGGAGTTCCATCTCCCATTTGTCCTTGGTTGAGAAGCTGCTCAACGGCTAGTTGGTCACTCAGAGAAACAGCTTCAATTACTGCCTGCTTAATTTCATCATATGGCATTTCAGTGTGCGGTTCAGATAACGCCTCTCTTACGCTATCTGCTACTTCATCTGTGAGGAGTGTTCTTGTGAGGTCAAATTAGTCTCTTTGCAAGTTGATACGATTAGCTAGAAAATAATGTTCGAGTCTAATAAACCACATCTTCGGGTCAGTGACCTTAAGAAAGGGGACAGGATTAATAGTTCACACGGACAAGGTTTGCTGTAAACGTGAAATATAATTTTCGGAAGAGATGTTTACAAAAAATTTTAAATAGTACACAACAATGAAGTAAATGTCACAATAAAAAGATGGACGAACGGAAACAATGATAATAAAAGTAAACGAAACATCTCATAACATAGAAAAAACTTAGTTAATTGCACCAATGCATCAATTGTATGTGAATGATCGTTATTTATCATGAATATCATCGTTAAGTTCAATAATGCTTGTGACCCAATGTATGTGTAATTAACATTGTGTTCGTGCGTATTGACAAAAACTTTAGGTCTCATATTTGCTCACATTTTCTTTCTTTTTGTCATCTTGATCGAGTTTTCTTCCCTTCAGTCCGTTAGCCTACTTTCCACCTCTCAAATCTATCTGAATAAAATTTGGAGCATGTTTGTAGTTACTTGATCGCCTGACTTTAGTTATGCAGCTAGTATATTCTCAGATCCTGCCACTATTTCATTTTTGACTTGTCTGATAGCCATCTTGATTGCTTCCATCCTAGGTGGTGTGATATCTGTAGGAAGGTCTGTGTGTGCTGCTTCGATGTCCGTTTGATTCAATGGGGCTGTTTTATTCAGCAGTAGTTGTTCAATGTTTTTTCGGCTTCAGTTTTATCTTGGCCACAACCAGGTAGTGATCTGAAGCTATGTCAGGTCCTCTCATGCTTCTCACATCTTCCTGTGTCCTTCAACATTTTATGTCGGTACAAATATGATCTATATGATTTACTGACGTGTGATCCAGTAAAACCCATGTAGCTTTGTGTGTGCGTTTAGGTGGAGATTTTTTGTCACCTATAATCTGTTTGTTGAATCCAAATATATTTGCAAATATCATCCATTTTCATTGCTCTCTTCTAGTCCATGACGTCTCATTATGTTTTCATATTCGGTGTTGTCCACTACGACTTGGGCGTTCGGGTCTCTCATCAAGATTGTGATATCCTTTTTCGGACACTTCGCCATAAATGATTGCATCCTATCATAGAACTGGTATTCATCGTGATCATAGCTATCATCAGTGGGTGCATAACATTGGATAATATTCATTGTGATTTTCTATCCCTTTGAGTTGAGGATGCTTCGACTATTCTTGATCCGTTAGTCTCTCTTCTTAAAATGCATTTCGTGCCTCGCAAATTCCGAAGAACCTCTGCTTTTATTCTGAGGCGTCATAATTCTTCCATCAAATTATGGTGTTCGTTAGCTGGTCAACGGACTTTATACGGCAGTTTTCCTTGAAACCGAGAGGACAGATGTGCTGTAGAGGAGCAACAGATGATGAAACAAACTATCAGGTACTTCTATTGTATCGTAGGATGATCAAAGTGTGAACGCAGAGTAAACAGAGACTTGTGCCATCAGTAAGATTTTAAGAACATAGTCTTCAGAAAAACATGGCTGTCGCCCGACAATATGTATAAAGAAGTGAGCTTTCAAGGTGTGATAGAGTGCATAAAACAGCGAGAGAGTGTAAATGTACATTAACAGCACTTCATTGTCATAATGTCACACTGTGCTGCGTTACCGGTGTTAGAATCGTGATGTTTCTAAATACGAAGAGCGTAAAGTAAGTGGTTGAAGGAATATGCCCCTCCCTTACATAATGTAACATACAAGAAGAAGAATAAAATAGACGATGCAACACTACCGTATTTGTTGATAGACGCAAAATTATTAGCTGAAGATTTAAATAGACCATTCCTAAATTTTGGCAAGCTGGAAACAACACTTACAAGATATTTTCATCAGCCATAGTAGTGATTGATTTGGCAAACACTAACGTTCATTCTATTTTCATCCAGGCTTGTTCAAATTATCTAATTTCAGACATCTTGAACTATTGTTATCTAGTAACTTTCGATTCTGATCATTATAATTGTCAATATTGTTACATTTATTCTTCTTCATTGACAAAGCATCTTAAAAATGTATACCGATAAATCAACTGATAAAAAAACCTTATTATATTTACTTTATGTCGATGTGTAGGCGGGTTGAATGTTACCTTTTGTTGTTATTGATCAAAGTCTGTCTGAAGTTTGATTATTCTGAATTTCTCTTTGTTTTATGTAAATAATGAAGTGTGAATATGGCGTCATATAGATTCTTTGTCATTTGGACATGAAAACGAAGCAGAATTTTAGTATGTGAAGTTTCAGAAACGAAATGACAAAGTTCCTTTCCTAATTTGTTTTTATCCTAAACTGTAGTGTTGAATCACGAAGTTCTCAGTATAAGTTTACAAAATCACTTTCATTACTGCTACAATAAACTGTGATAATATAAGTAACACTAATGATTCTACGAAAAGTACTACAAGTCCTACTTCTTATACTTCTTATACTTATAATATGATTGCTGATAAATCTACTCACAATAACACTTATAACTGCACTACCTTCACTTTTATCACCATATATTATAAGAATACCACCACCAATAACACCACAATACTACTACTACCACTACTACTACTAATACTACTTTACTTTCGACATCTACTACTAACACCCACAATATTGCAATATTACTCACACCTACACGGCTACCAATGTAAGAAAATGAAAGAATCTAAAATGTTGGGAAAACAATCATATGTGGAAACAATAATGATTAACGTTTGTGATATAATAGACGAATATCATGTATTATGACGTAATGAGCAGAATAACATCTAATCTACACTGAGCTGTTGTATAATAGACTCACGTATAACCTTTTATTCTAGATGAATGTACAAACTGGTGTCATACGTACACTATCATCAGGGATTATGCAAATACCTCCACAACTACTACTACTTCCAATTATACTACAACTGATATTATTAGTGGTACTACTACTAATATAACTACCACTAATGCTATCACTACTACTACTACTGCTAACACAAAACTGCTACTATTGCTATTACTACCACAATAGTACCACTACCACCACACTATTATAACTAACACGACACTACTACTACCAATACCATTAATCAAACTGCTAATCCTACTAACAAAAATACTACTAAAACTAATACAAATACTGATACATTTTCTGATTATGCTTCTACTGTTATCAATTATACTGACACTATTCTTCACACCGGTATTACTAATAATTTCGCCACTAATACCCACAATATTACAATATAACTCACACTAACACGGCTACCAACACTACCAATAGTACTACTCACAATAGTACTCAAATGTTTATCATTATTACGCTACTAGTACCACTAAAAGTACTTGTTATATCTGTGGCCGAGTGGATGATTTGCTAATGTGTGGCTCGATGGAACCGCCAAACAGGGAGCAGTGAATTATCGATTGGAACAGTGACACGAAGCCTTACGAGCAGTCTAGAGTGCTAACCGGTTCTGCGATCTGCCTAGCCCAGCCAGTTAAGTCCAAAACACCAATAACAGCCTCAGTGGTATGAATCATTGTATTTCAAACATACTTAGTTTATATACCGACCAAACAAGCCATATCGACCCATAAAATAGATAATAACATTTGTACAATATTTAGCCGAATGTGACTGTGAATAGTAATCAACAAACTGACGATAACTCAATAATCGTATGATAATAAGTCAAAGGTCAAAATAAAGCTAATGATAAGAGGAAACAAATATGATTAGGTTAATTACAATAGGAAATATACACATTATATTGACCAATAAATAGTCCTCAAAAGTTACCATTCGTAGTTCTCTTCGGGATACAACAGTACTCAAACTAGTATTCATGATACTTCTATTATTAATACTCACTATTCTGCCCACACTTCTGCAAATTCTAAAACTTCTATTACTACTCATGCCATAAAGCACATAAGTCGTACCAATACGAAAAATCAAACTTCTGCTCAGACAAACTACAATTCTACTGTCAATATTATAACTGAAATTTGCATTACCACTACCACTACTACTACCACCACAAAACTGCTACTACTACCACAATACTATTACTACTACTGCACTTTTGATGTCTACTACTAACACTCACAAAACAATTACCACTAGTAGTTAAAATGATGTTAATAATAACAACATTACTGCTACTTATTCTATTTCTATTACTAATACCTCTTAAACTTCTAATCACATTTCTACTCACATTACTACTATGACGATTATAACTCCTTACACTACTGCTTACATTACTGCTCCTTCAACGTCCGTTACAATAAACAATACCACTATTCATCATACTGCGTGTCATGCTAATCCCACTACTACTACTACTAGTAATAAAACCAATACCAGTACTTTAACCGCTAAAAATACTGCTGATTATTCTTATAATACTGCTACTAAAACAACCACTACCAAAGTCATACTATTGAGTAAGGAAATCTAGAATTACATTCACTGTAATCAACATTTAGATTGACTATCATCAGTTTTGCATTATAACAAAAGAAAGTGATTTGAATATTTTGAAAAATTTAGGATGTTTACTGCTTGGATATTAATTTCTATGCAGCAAAATTTCCTATGATGTCATTCATATACTTCTAGATGTTTACCTGAATGTTTTCTTAGTGTATACTGACTCTATGACCAAATGATCAATCTCGACTGTTACCCTTCAAATCTATATTTCAGGAATGCCTTTCATTTCACTATCACTTATTTATGTGATTTTTGGTTATTTTAGATGTTGTTGATGAATTGATTTTCGATAGTCAATAAGGTATATTCGTTTCAACAGTACAACACTAGTGTGTAACGTACACCATAGTTATACCCGCCGACATCAGTAACACACCATATAAAGGATACTGACATGTACTGAGATTGGCACATATACCCATTATACAATCATTACTGCTACTATCACTACTACACGCATTACTAGTAGTACTATTGTTTCAATACTTCTACAGCTTTTGAGAAATAATTTTAATACTAGAATATATTCATATGAATATAGTTTCGGTAAAATTTATTCACTTTGAAAATGATATACAACACATTCCAAAAAAACAACAGAAAAACGCTGTCTAAATTCATACAATCACACCATATATACAATATTTATCTAATAAGGTCACTTTAAAGCCTGGCAACTTATGCCAATTTAGATTTATGAATTTTCTGGCTTATGTATCGTATAACGTATTCTTACCAAGGAGTTTGATTATTATGTCTAGCGATCATCAATATGACTGGCATATCATTCATTTCGAATCACCTTGAACTTATGAATTCCGTATCTGTTTTAAATGGTATAAAAGTAGAAGGATAACGAATGAAATTTCGGTTAAAATGAGAAAGAATTCAAATGTGTTTCTTCTATTTACCTTGCTTCAATTATTTCTTTATGAGTCCATAGAAAATGGTAAATTATCAGATGTACATAAAAGTATTAGAAAAAACGTTTATAGTTGAATCCATGAGTGCATTGAAACTAGATCACCATGAGAAGCCTAGAAGGACTCGCCTTCTATTTCAAGGCCGACAGGTTTTGGGTTAAAATCTCTTGAGACAGGATCTTAGATACACACTCATGAGGAGTTCTACAATATGACGTAATGGATGTTCATCTTTTCACAATTTTCCATAGTGTTCTAGCTTCAATCGATTCGTGGTCTCAACTCCTGAAATGTGTTTATTATTCTAAAGAAGAACTGTGAATGATTTCATTATGTTTTCTTATCAGATTCAAATTCGAAAAAAGAAATTATATTAGATGAAATGAAAGAAGCAAATCGTAAGTGTTCTCGTTGAAGATATTTTTTAAATGATAAACCTTTACAATATTGCCATTTGGTGGTCGATGAACATTACGTTATAATACAAAAAGAAAATAACACAAAATCGATATTCCATTTTTATGGTTGAAATCATGAATCATATGAAGCTGAAATATAATGAAAAACCATGAAGGACTCGCGCCCACTATCGAGACTGTTGATTCTTGGATCGAATCTCTCGAGGCATGATCGTGAATGCGCACTGCTGATGAATTTCACAATTAGACAAAATGGACGTTCAATGTTTTCAGGTTTTTGAAAATGGTCCAGTTTCAATTCATTCATGATCCGAACTACTAAGTTGTTTGTTATCATTTAAATGTTATTATTTTGAAATTAATAGGATCTCTTCAGTTAAATATGCGGTCACTAAGGTTGTATGGTCAAATAATCAATCAGATAACTGGTAAGATAATGTTTATTTATTGAGATGTTTTTTTAAATTTTTGTAAAATTTAAGTGTAAAATCGATTGGATGCCGTTGAATGCCAGATCAGTGGTCTGTCAGTTAAAAACTATGGCTCAATACTGTTAGGTCTTAGGTTTGAATCCCGCGGGTTCGAGATAGTAGATGCGCACTGCTGAGGAGTCCTATTATAGGACGAAAAGGTCGTCCGGTGCTACTTGGTTTTCAAAACTTGTCTAGCTTCAATTGACTCTTGATTTCAAATTTGAAAAATAGATTATCATCGATTATCTTACATTATATGAACATGTTAAAATAAACTAAATAACAATTTCATAGTGATGATGAAATACATTTCCGATTAAAGTTATTTATGAGCCATGGTAAAGATGATTTGTAAATAAGGAGAATAATTATGATGGAGTTCATCATTCTCCTGAACAACACCATCAGCACTAACGTCGAGTAAAAGTGAAGTCTTTCAATTTCTCAACATGTGCTTCACAGCTTGTCCTCTACACCTCCATGTTGATTGTTTCTTGTTGAAATTAAATCTGTCATTGTTCACTTCCTCGTTTTGGTTGCATCTTCCAGTGGTTTTAATTTTATTCTTATGTTTCTTGAAAAGCTCCTGTAACTTTTACTCGTGTTTTTTCAAATTGCCTCTGTCCAAAATCTCCATATTTTTCGAGTCTAATGTATATCCGCAGTTGTCAACGTGAACTGATATAAGTAAAGACATGTCATGGCGTTTGACTGCTAATTGATGTTCATAGAAGCGAAGATGATGAGGACATCCGCTACGTTCGATGTAGTGTTTGTCGCAGTTGGCACAAATCATTTTGTAGGTGATGTTTGGTTTGTTTTCTTTTTTCATTTTATTCTTTGGTTGGCATAGGATGGATTGTAGGGATATTATTGGTTTATGATCAATACCTACTCCAAAGGTTTTCAGCAGTCTCGTTTATGTAGATAGGTGTGACTGTAATTCAGGATGAAGTTGATTAGGTAACCGTGCTTTTCAAAGATGTGCAAGTATTTTTTAAATTTTTCCATGCCGTTATTGTATTGCAGCTTGTTACGCCCTCTTGAACAAGATTTGTACGCAGTTGATTTTTCGAGCTCTTGGGCTGTTGCTATTGTAGTTGGGAATTCGCTCGTCGTTTATGAGATCCCCGCATGCTTGAGTCTCCAGTTCAACTGTGTGAGTGTTTGACTTCTAAAAAACTGAGCTCGTTGGCATGCAACGATGATAATGTTTAACTCCATCTAATCCACAGTATGTACCAAACATTCTCTATTGTGTTCAGTGAGTAGCTGTCTCACAACCAAAATGAACTAATCGTTCAGTGCTTCCAGGTTTCCCATAGTGTCTATCCACAATAAACTTATGAACTCAACTAATAAATTGCTACGATCTCCATAAAATCTTATGCTGATAATGAACAATGTTTGTTTAGAAACATGTTGAATAGGTTTTCGATGAATTGTGAACCTATGAATAATTTTCTCAATTTACTTTATAAACCACTTAATTTTACAAGGAAATAGTTCAGATCAGATCCGATCAGTATGGATCGGATCAAGTCTGACTAAATCAGATCACAACATTTCAACAAAATAGATCAAAAACACATTATCCCTTTCTTTTCATGAATGAATGCTAGATAAACTCAAATCAGTAAATCTTGTAGATTAAATCTCAAATTAATTATTTATTTAGAAGAGAACAACAAAGATGATCATGGTAATATACAAGCAACTAATAAATGTACGTTTAATTATTTGTTTAATTAATTATACACGTATCTGGGGAGCATCACTGATAAGCAAAGAGGAACGGATGCAGATGTGAAGGCGAGGATTGGCAAAGCAATGATCGCATTTCTACAATTGAAGTGAATATGGAACTCAAAACAACTCTCAACTAATTTCAAAAGGAGAATCTTCAATACGAACGTCAAGACAGTCCTACTTTATGGAGCTGAAACCTGGAGAACGACCAAATCCATCGTCAAGGATGTTCAAGTATTTATTAAAAGTTGTCTACGCAAAATACTCAACATTCACTGGCCGGATACTATCAGCAATAGCGTTTTATGGTAGAGAACAAATCAGCTTCCAGCTGAAGAGGAAAGTAGAAAGTGGATCGGACATATATTAAGGAAATTTCCAATGTGCTTTACAAGGCAAGCCCTTAATTGGAATCCGGAAGGGAAGCGGAAAAGAGGAAGGTCTAAGAACATATTGCGCCAGAATATAGAGGCAGATATAGAAGGGGTGAACAACAACTGGAGGAACTGCTCAAGACAGAGTTAGTTGGAGAACGATGGATACCGGCCTGTGCTCCTCCACGAGGGGCAACAGGCGTACGTA
Organism: Schistosoma rodhaini; assembly: GCA_944470415.2. Taxonomy (NCBI): domain Eukaryota; kingdom Metazoa; phylum Platyhelminthes; class Trematoda; order Strigeidida; family Schistosomatidae; genus Schistosoma; species Schistosoma rodhaini. Next base: position 1,836,834 of record OX104040.1, read on the forward strand.
GTAATAATAGTAGTACGTTGACTTGAAAATAAACATTGATGGATAAATTTTGTTGTTTCTTCAAACAATATTAATTACAGATGTAGAATGTTTAGTCAAATATAAACACAATGAATATAATCATCATCTTATGTTGGGTTTGTTAAATAGTAGTTTTATCATAAAAGTGTATCATTTTCGGGAATAAAAAATTGTATAATTTATTAATCAATCTGATTGCTTTTTTTTATTCATGATTTCGATCTGATTGTTTTCTCTTTTCGGTTTGTGGAATTCTAAGCTGTGAATCATCAGATTATCTGGTTTGATGATTTTTTTAATGTATGTTTTATACACTTCCAGAGTCTTTATATAATTTTTTCTTTAGCTGAAAGCTGAGATGTTCTCTACCATAGTAGTTTGTAGTTAATGATATCCAGTCAATCGACGTACGGTATCTTCTGAGATTACTGTTTATAACTATTTGAACTGTTTTGATGACAGTTGTATTAGTTCTCCAAATTTCAGCTACTAACAATTACATCAACTACAGAGATTTTCAGTCTTTAGTTTAGATGCGATTTCAAATGAATGTCACTTGAGTTCATGTTTTCAAGCGTCATCGGATGATTCATATCCACCTTGTGATCCAAAATACTGGTCGAGAAAAGAGGGAAAATTTGAAAGAACCGCACTCTTTGATAACCCTTCCGTGAATTGGAGTTTCCATATTGTTTTATAAGGTGTATTGTATACCAGAACATAAAGCCATTTTATTTAGTTCACGTATTTTATCTTGCTTACTTGTAAATATCTTAGAACTTGTGAAAGCTGTGAATAATATAGAACAGAAGTATAGTAAGTGCTTAAAAGAAATGAATATTTCACATCACAAGGTGGTTTTTATAACTTATTAGTTGGATTCATAATTTACTGAAAGGTAGACCACCATAGAAAACCAGGAGGTACTAGATGGTGATTTGATTCTAGCGTGGCACTCGTGGGCAGTGTTTATCCACGTTCCCCTTTTTCGAGGGATTTTAACCCAAGCCTTGTCATTCATGAGAAATTTCACGGATTGGTTGAAATTAGACATTGACACCATGGGATGTAAACTCAGTAGAATCCCATAGATGTGAGCGTGCTTTAAACTACTGAGTAGTGGCATATTAGAACGAAACGACCGTCCAATGCTTTCATGTTTTCAATTGTAGCATAGCTTAGATCGACAGATGAATGTAACCATTCAACTATTGAACATTTCATACTTTATGAACACTATACATGTAAACATTTATTATGAAATGAGGTTCCTCTTATTGTTATGTATACAGTACAATTCCACATACAGTATTTCTTGAAATATAATGTTACTTCATAAACGTAATGTCTCAACTTTATTCCAATGACTGTTGATAATTTTAAATAATAAACTATGTAGATATAACGTATCCGAAATCACTCAAATGGAAAGAATGTTTCGTTAATGAAAGTATTGCTTACAAAAGTTAGTTATAACAATTTGATATAATTTATGAGAAATTATCATGTATATATATCATTAGTTTGAAATCAGTGTTTTTCAACTCCCCTAGGTGAACCTTTTGTGTTCACCAACATGTTTGATGTGATAAGCATTTGCTTTTCGTCATCTCAATTACGTAAAGAACAATTTGTCCACGAGAAGGCAGTGCATAGGAATTTCGCGTTATTGACTGTATACGTGTATCCATGCGAGAGCATTTGGAGGGGGAGACCTTTCTGTACCTACTCTGGGCCGTACCTGTGCATTTGAGACAGAAGGTTTATTCATATAATATTTTCGTGTATAAGGCGAGATGTTTATTTACATAGTCGAAAATGGTCAACGACGTGCAACTCTACTTTTGAGGAAAACGATGTTCTGTGAAGGGTTAAAATTTGTAGCATCTAGTTTTATGCTGTCAGAAGTTGTCACATTTCTAATATTTCAATGATAACGTTTCAACGGGTGACAGAATTATGAATCTCCAATAGGGATTATTGATTTGCCTAATACTTTGTTGAGTTTTAATGAAGAAACTTGCATAAATTATCTTTTATTTTCATATTTGGACAGATATGACATTGATATATAATCGGCAAACATGTGATAAATTGAAACAGCCCAATGAACCAGGTATAAGAGCTTAAATTATACATTTGTTGCTAACCATATATAAAGTATATTGAATGTTTTATTCAGAATTGTTTTATAATACATAAAATTTCAGTTATTGTCAAGGGTATAGCTTAAAATAGAAGAGTTTTACTTTTTCCTCTAAATAACCTAATATGGTGAATCTTTGTAGGCCTTTCTGGAATAGAATGCTACATTAAAGCACGGTACATCTACTGGGGGCCTAATAGCTGTTTTTGCATGGCTTTCGCAGAATCATCACATCTTTGGAGGGACCCTTTTTTCTTTCTTTTCTCTTTGTTATTCTGGACAAACTCATTCATTCTTTCTTTTTGAACAACTAATAGTTGTGCAATTTGGCCCTTTAGCCTTCATCATCATTTGTGTGTATAAGTAGATCGTATGTTTTAGCCCATCTCTACCAACCGGATACTGCTCACGTTAGTTCTTGGAAACAGTTTCAGTATGCAAGAGGGACGACAAGGATGCGTGAGTCGAGTTTCGCCTATTTCACTTAGAATAATAATTTTTTTTCAAATCTGAGTAAAAGGATAAGTAAAACTTGAAAATTCATTAGAATCTAGATCTTGCATTGTTAACGATAAAGAAGCTGAGTTCACTTTTTTTGAAATCGTGGTTGAAGATTTACTTGCTATTGTTTACTTTTATCTTCTCATTGTTATATATCACTGTAATTGATCAGTCATTTGTTGGCATAAGTATATCCTATGTAGATTTTCTCGTTATTGCCTTCTGTCACAAACTTTATAAACAAAGATGAATGTTTTCTAGGTTGTGATAAACCATCCAGCTGAGAAAAAAATTTGTCAAACATAATAATATTTTTGATGTTTATTCTTTGATATCATTAGATGTGTAGATGCGTGTGCAGAAGAGTTTGAAGATTATCGCTGATATTATGTTACTTCTCAACATACAATTACCATTTAATTTTTTTAGATACTTATGTATTATCTTACTGGATGCAAATGCGACGTATAAACATCATTAATTTCAATCGTAATTTTCGTAAGTATATCTAGATTTTTATTCAATAAGTTGAGGAAGCTATAATTTATGAACGAAATAATTAGATTTGGTCTTGAAATCTGCTCAACTATTTGGCTAATTAGCGTCTTAGCATTTTAACTGACGTCGGTTCGTGGAGAAAACCTTGAATCTTATCCACAAGCTCAGCATCAACTGTAAATCATAATTCCGGTCCTTCCCACATGTTTTATAACCCTCATTTGGCCGTAGTTGGACTTAAAGCGTTAATCGAAGCTCATTCATAAATTATAGTCTCACTCACCTTCATGTAAATAAGTTCTCCATTAGCTTAGGCACCTGAAAATTGATATTGACCGATCAATTGTCTTAAATGTAACCGTAGACTTCCACGTAGCACTTAGCATTACATTTTCAGTTGATATGATAATATATTTTAAAATAACAAAATATTCACTATATTGATTGCATTTTCGTAGTCAAAATCATGAACTAACCAATTCCTGAACCTTTATCAAAAAGCTGGAAATGATGAATAGCGATTTCATTCCGATGAAATGGTCTTCACCGAAGCCCATCCACTATCATGAACACAGGGACATCGTTCTTCTCAAACAAACACTTCATTTCTAGGCCATTGAATTGTCAGCCACTAGTAATGATATTTTTTCAACTTTATTGCAAGTTATAATGTCTGATTTTGTATTATTCTAGTCATATATCGGTTTCTGTCAGAACTTGTCAACGTCGTGAGCAATTAGAATGAAATACGTAAGTGTAAGGTTGAATAGATTTGACTGAACGTTGAGAAAACATGTTATGTTGAGTTTATCAGATGAAATCATATCGAAAATATTGAGTGATTTGCAGAAGAAATAATTAAATGAACTCACTATTTATCTATCTCACATGCAACAAAAAATGCAATAGAAGAAGACCAGTTTTGCAGCAGCCTTATCAGTAGAATGTCTCAACTTAAACATAGTGCAGAGCAAGGTTCTCCGATGCAATGCAGCATGCACCAATCGAATAACACTTGGCGGAGAGGCTTTGGACGATGAAAGTTTTCTACTTACCTGAACAGCATCGTTGATGAACATGGTCGATCTGATGAACATGTAATGACGATGATCGGTTGAACAAGAGCAGCATATTTGTTACTGCTGAACATATGTAACACAAAACAACTGTCTGTCAACAAACATCAAGGTCAGAATTCTCAATAAAAATGTCGATACAGTTCTACTGCATGGGATAGAAACTTGGATAACAACGAAAGGAAACTGTTTATTGACAGTTGTTTACGCAAAATATTTTGGATTCGTTGACCAGGCACATTAGTAACAACCTACGTCAAGAGAGAACAACTCAGATATCAGCAGAGGTAGAAATAAGGAAGAAGCGCTAGAAGTGAATATTGAGAACATTAAAAAAGGCACCTAACAACGTCATGAGGCAAACCAACAATTGGAATCGTGAATGCCATAGGTAAAGATGAAGAATGATGAATACATTAGGTTAAGAAATGGTGACAGATATAAAAATAATGAACAACAAATGAATCGGACGAGAAAGGAATGCCCATTACAGAATGTGTTTGAGAATGCTTATCGGTGGCCTATGCTCCATTGAGAGTAACAAGTGTAGGAAAGTAAGTAAGAAATAGGTGAACGATTTTTGTTTTGTACTTTGTAATATATAATGAGTCATGATTGATGAAACGCTAGAAGAAGATCAATGCTACATAACTTGTAGTTTAAAATCACAGACTGACGTTATTGTGAAGATTATTAAGAACCAACAACAGATAGGGAGCTTCGATAAGAGACCACTTTGCAATACGTATTCACAACTTGACCTTAAATTGAATGACGAAGATTCACTATACGCATTTCGATTGCTTGCATCTAACACCTAACAACACTCTGAATTTCTATCCAGAATTTAAGTTACAAAATTTATCAAAGTGAACAATACTGTATACAAAAGTATTCAAGAAGAAAAATATGTTATTAGATCGAAAAAAACACTATATGATTGAAATTGAAGGGAATATTACATCTATTCGATGAAAGTTTTCCTCTACACTATAATTTATAAACAAACCAATCAGATATATCATAAAAGGTCAAGGATTTTGGCGTGAAGTACACTCATCTACTTGCCTAAATAGCTTCTTAGCATTTTAACTGATGTTAGTTCGTGATGGAAATCCTAAATGCTATCCTTAAGCCTAACCAGCAATTCTAAATCAAAATAGCTATCCTTCCCATAGGTTTATTATTCACACTTGGAGCTAGTCAGTTGATGGGCATTCGGAATGTCAGTAAAGCGTTACACAAAGATCGTTCGTAAATTATAGTCTCACCGAGCTTTGCATTTATATACTGTAGTACAATGATAATAATTTTAATGTGAATGAGAACACAAGTGTGGAAAACTGAATATATTTGGGCATCAAGTACATAAAACGCCTCAGTAAAATCCAAGAATCATACAGGTAATACTTCATTTGCAAATATCAATCCATTGTCTCAGGTTTAAATGATTGCGAGATTTCCATACCAATTGCTTTCTGATTTCTTTCATTCCCTCTCAGTTTTCTTGAGCTTCTGCGGTCAGATATTCTATTTCTGACCATTATTAATTATATTACTCATATCCATAAAAGTAGCACACATCCTAATGGAACTTTCGATTACAATTATAGATGTTGCACTGAAGTTTTCAAATAAAGAAACAGAATTGTTTATGAGAACATTATCAACTTGTAATGAACAATGTATAACATTATTGCCAAATAACTAATTCAACTCCATTATTTCCTCTTTATTGTAAAAAGTTAAATAACCAACAATTACGTATGAACATTCTATTTTTTTTAATAAAAACAAATGTTTGATAAGAAACATGGGATGTAAGTGAGAGATGATTTAAGACTTTTATCCTTATTTTATCAGCAAAATTGGATTGTGGCTGGTAATAGAATTTAAACAAGGTATTTCTTCCCATTTGAATTTTGTCAGATGAATGTACTTCCATCTCACAGTTGACGCATATTCCACCAATCGAATCAGCTATCATTCACTACAAACACCATGACATTATACACTTAGCTACTGAGTCTGCTTATGCAATATGGTGGTATAGTTTGCTTGTATCTAATTGATCAATTTCTCGTTGTCCTGTGTACATCCTGTGTGGATTGCCTCGATATTGCTCTAAGTCACAACCTTTATCTCATCTATACTGTCTCATTATAAATTAACTATATTTAAAATAGTTTTAGGTTTTCAAAACGACTGAATAGTAGAACATTTATCATGACCGAAAGTCAAATCATTAAATAATTACATGAAACATAAGAAGCTATGAATATAGGATACTTTATATTCCCTGATGATGCATGATGCGAGAATTTTATACATTATAAATGTCATTTGAAATAGAAAGAAAATAATTCCCAGATGAAAACCAGTATTTGCAGTCAATGTTTCGTTGAACAAAACAATATTTTTAACACTGCTATAAAGAGGTATATATGTGGCTAGAGGTAGTGCTAAAAGCAGCAGCATCAGCAGTATTATTGTAAGCCGCAGTAGTAGTGTTAGTCATAGTAGTACTGGCAGTAGTATTGATAGCAGAAGTGAAAGTTGTATAAATAGTGGTACTGGTATTAGTAATAGCAGTAATAGTGGTAGCGGTAGAAGTGGTAGTGATAGTAGTCGTATCAGTATCAGCAGTAGTAGAAGTAGTAGTAAAAGCGTATAACTAGTGTTAGTAGTAGTGGGAGCAGCAGCGGAAGTGGTACTACTGGTGGTAATGGTGGAAGTAATAGAAGTATGAGTGATGAAAATATTGAAAGTGGCAGTAGTAGTAAAAGCGGTACTAATGGTGATAGTGGTAGTAGCAGCAGTACTAGGAGAAGTAGTGGTATTTGTGGAGTTGTTGGTGGTATTTTTATTATTATTAAAATTTGTAAATCTTGTGTGAGTGGTAGTAGTGGTATTAGTATTATTAGTAGGAGTGGTAGTGGGAGTAGTTGTTGTTATAGTAGAATACATAGTAGTAATAAAGGTCGTATTAGTAGTTCAGGTTGAACAACTAGAGGTAGTTGTATTAATTGTTGTGCTAGTAGTAGAAGTGGTATTACTAATGGTAGTAGTAGTTGTTATAGTAGTTCTAGAATTGGTAATGCTATCAGTAGTTAGTTGGAGTTTCAGTATTGAAATGATACTAGTAGTTATATTGCTGGTAAGGGTGGGAGTAGCAATAGAAGTGATAGTTATACTGGTGGTGAAAGCGGATCTGCAATGGGGAGAGATTACAAACTTATGTGCTTTCGATAGACTTGCAAACTGACAAACTCAACGAATTCAAGACATCTTTCAGCAATAGGTCAAGGCGTTTCACCATCTAATCACTGAAGAAGGGACTATCATGAAAAGCAACTTGAAACGAACGGAGGAGGCAATCACTTCGACATATCTTGAGGTTCTGAGCCACAAGAAGCACCATAATGAAAAACGGATCACTGTTGATACACTGGATAAGTTTGAAAAAAAGGAGGAACAAGAGGGTAATAATCCATATGAGCCAAACAAGAGCAGAAAAAGCCTAGGCACATGCTGAATAGACAGAGGTAAACAAGAAAATGAAGAGGGACATAAGAACCGAGAAACGTGAATATGTGGAAGAATTCGCAATCACTGCGGAAAATGGTGCGATAGACGGAAACATGAGACAACAAAGAAACTCGCTAGAAATTATCGTAAACCAAAACGACCAGTAAAAAGCAGGGAGGGTAAATAATTCACCAAAATTGTTGAACAGCAAAACAGGTGGATAGAAAACTTCAGAGAACTCTGTAAACGACCAGCTACATTGAACTCACCCAACATCGAAGTAGCACTCACGGGCCTCCCAATCGATTTTGGCTTAACAAAAATTGAAGAAATCAACATGTTCATAAGATTAATGAAGAGCGGAAAAGCAGCAGAATCAGGCGACATTTCGGCAGAGGCAATGAAATCAGATGTACCAGAAACTGCAAAGATACTCCACATATTCTTATGCAAGATTTTGGATGACGCACAAGTACTTACAAACTGAAAAGAAAGACACTTCATCAGGATAACAAAGGAAGGCTATCTCAGTAAGTATGATAACTACAGAGGCATCCCTATTCTCTCAATGCCAGGGAAAGTCTTCAACAGGGTGTTCTTAAACAAATTGAAGTACTCTGTAGACGCCCAACTTTGAGATCAACAAGCTAGATTCCTTAAGGATCCGTCGTGTAACGAATGAATCGCAACGGATCACTATGGAATAATCAGTTGAATGGAATCCGTCACTCTACATTAATTTCATTGGCTAGAAAAAAGCATTTAGTAGGATAGACAGGAAAGCACTATGGAGGATTCTTCGACACTATGATGTGCCTGAGAAGATAGTTGAAATATTATGGAATTCCTGTTATGGATTAAACTGACAAGTCGTTCATAGTGGAGAGCTCGCTGAAGACTCGTAGTGAAGACCGGTATCAGGCAAGGTTGCTTACACACACCTTTTCTCTTTCTCTTAATGTTCGACTGCTTTATGAAGATGTCATCACGTGGAGGAAAGCATGTGACTCAATGGACAGCTAGGATGCAGCTAGATGACTTAAACTTTGCAGGTTATCCAGCTCTTTCATCGCACACGCAACAACAAATGCAGGAGATGACAACCAGTGTAGCAGCAGCCTAACCAGTAGTAAGCAAGATAATTCGATATAAAAAAATACTCCAATCGAAATAGACTTGATGGTGAAGCTTTTGGGGATGAAAATTTCTTTACATATCTGGGCAGCGTCATCGATGCATACGATGGATCTGGTGCAGATGTGAAGGTGCGATCAGCAAAGCAAGAGCAGAATATCTAAAATTGAGAAACATCTATCTGTCAACCGAAACCAAATTCAGAATTCCCAATACAAATGTCAAGTCAGTTCTACTGCATTAGACGGATACTTGTAGAACTACGAAAGCCATCATAAAGTGTTATTCACAGTTGTCTACGCAAAATACTTCAGATTCGTTGGTCAGATACTATGAGCAACAATTTACTGTGATAGAGAACAAACCAGAATACAGATGAAAAGAAATCAGGAAGAAGAACTGGAAGTGGGTAGGACACACATTTAGGAAAACACACAACTGCGTCACAAGGCAAACCCTCGCTTGAAATCTTCAAAGTCAAAATAGGAGAAGAAAGACCGAATAACACATTAGGCCGAGAAATGGAAACAGGCGTGAGAAGAATGAACAATAAATGGATAGTACTAGAAAGGAAGGCTTAGGACAAAGTAAGTTGGAGAATGCTGGTCGGCGGGCAATGCTCTATTGAGAGTAATAGGCGTAACCAATTAAGTAAGTAATAGTGGTTGCGTGAGTAAAAGTAAAAACGGTCATACTGCAACTTCATGTATATTTCAAAACTATGAACGCAGATGGCAGTGCGGTGAAGGAGAACACAAGCTGATATTATCAAATGTATTTGACCACGAAATAACGGGACGTCTTATTAAAATCTGAGAACCAAACAATAAACAGTTCATTTGTAAAATATCCATTAACTGTCTCAGATTTTGTTGTTACTTTGTTTTCACACCAATTATTCTCTATCCTCGTTCTCTTCTCTTCGACATTCTCAACGTTAATGTGAAAATTTGAAGTATTTGAATTGTAGTATGAAATTGTAATGCCAGCAATAACGCAATTTATTCAAGAAGTATAAGATGAGCATGAACGAAAGTATTGCATTTAGAATTCAAAATCAAGACAGTTATTAATAAAAGGAATCTATGGTTTATTCAAACAACTCATCCTTCACAGCTCAAATTTGAGTGTTAGTGTCTTTAATTGATTGCATGTCTTGTTCTTAAGTTCATCCTATATCTGTTCACTAGTGTATTGGATTTACATTCTGTATTATCTAAAACTGCACCAATGGCCACAGGCGTAGCGTCAGTTATAAGTACAGAATGTACGGTGAATGAGTAAGTTCATAAAACAGCAAAACTTTGAAGAAACTTTAGCGGCTTTCGTATGCATGACTTTGTTCTTCACCCCCTTTTTAAATGAAATGGATGTCAAAAACATTAAATAAACAGTTTGCACGACAAAAGAAATTAGGAATTAAACGAGAATAGTACTGAAGAGCACGTAATTCTGTGAGGTTTTTCAGAGACGGTGCATTTTCAGTAAGACTAATCGTTTCATATCTGGTCGAAAACCATTATCATCAACTTGGTATCCAAGGCATTCGAAACTAGATACACAAAATAAACACTTTTTTTGGGTTCACTGTAATATTCTTCCTCAAATAAACGACGCAATAAAGCAATAAGTCTCTGTTCATGAACTATTTTTAATCAGCACCATTAACAATGAGATCATCTTGATAAACTACAACATCTTCAATATCGCTGACTACCTTACTGATAACTTCCTGCAATATAGCTATAGAACAACTAGGACCAAATTGAAAAATTTTTTTTTCAACAGACCAAAAGGAGTGTTAATTGTTGTCGAGATAGTTGAAGACTGATCTAAAGGGATTTGAAGGTAAGCATCTTTTAAGTCAACTTTTGAAAACACTTTCGAACCATAAAGTCGACTGATAATATCTCCAGCCTCCATCGTCATGCATGTTTGTTTCAACAAACGGGAGTTCAGTATTAGTCAGTAATCACCACATATTCTAGGGGGTCCTGCCATCCAACTTCAATGGCGTAACAATGAGAGTATCCCACGCTGAAGACTGAACCATTTCAATTATACCTTTCGCACACCAATAGTTTAGTGACTTATATGCTGCTTCTTGAATACCATAAGGAATTACTCAACTTTTAAGAAAGACCGGATCACCCTGCACTTGAAGATTTATAGTCTGAATTTTCATACCTCCATCACACTTAGCAAACACAGGTATCAAATCTCCATGTAAAGCAGCGAATTTTCCTATAGAAACTGGTTAAGACAATTTCACTTTAAGCCGTTTTGCATTTTTAAACCTAGTTTTGACAGTCCTGCTTCACTAACTAAAATTTCACAAGGTACATTTAAAGAATTAGTGGCGAGACTATAATCTATGGACGAGCCAATCAGATTTGTTTAAGGCATTTACAGGTCACGGCTTCGATTTCAGAACCTGATGCTCATGTACGAACAGTACACAGAGAATTTTAGAGAAGACTTGACAACTCAACGGCTACAACAAAGGAAATTACTAAGAAGTTCTTTTATTTGTAATAAAAAGTAATTGATGACTTATAGACCTTGTGCAGACTACCGTGATGTTGTCCTCCTATGTAATGTATGTAGTAGAAAGATGTTTGCTAGAATAGGAACTTTTATCGCTCGATCCAGATTGAGACTTAGGCATTCTGTAATAAATGTCGCAAACTGTATAATAAAAACACTAGTAACATTGTAAGCAGAGATGGATAGTGGCTAGCAGTGGAATCCAGGACGCGCGTTTCGTCCTATTTGGGACTCGTCAGCTGGATGTACCTGCATCTCAGAGTTGATGTTCACTCTGGGACTCGAACCCAGTACCCTCGCTTCAAACGCCATCGCGTTATCCACTCGGCCACTGAGTCCTGATAGCCACTTGCTTGTGCGATGGGGTGAAGTTTGAATTCACTTAGTATTGTTTGTTTGGATCTTCCCATCGATGTGTTTAGGACTGCAACTGGTCAGTCTCTAATTGGCATATGTGCATACTGTGCGTATTGCCTCGATATACCTTAATTCACAAGCATGGTAAGCAGAGATGGATAGTGGCTAGCAGTGGAATCCAGGACGCGCGTTTCGTCCTATTTGGGACTCGTCAGCTGGATGTACCTGCATCTCAGAGTTGATGTTCACTCTGGGACTCGAACCCAGTACCCTCGCTTCAAACGCCATCGCGTTATCCACTCGGCCACTGAGTCCTGATACGCACAGTATGCACATATGCCAATTAGAGACTGACCAGTTGCAGTCCTAAACACATCGATGGGAAGATCCAAACAAACAATACTAAGTGAATTCAAACTTCACCCCATCGCACAAGCAAGTGGCTATCAGGACTCAGTGGCCGAGTGGATAACGCGATGGCGTTTGAAGCGAGGGTACTGGGTTCGAGTCCCAGAGTGAACATCAACTCTGAGATGCAGGTACATCCAGCTGACGAGTCCCAAATAGGACGAAACGCGCGTCCTGGATTCCACTGCTAGCCACTATCCATCTCTGCTTACCATGCTTGTGAATTAAGGTATATCGAGGCAATACGCACAGTATGCACATATGCCAATTAGAGACTGACCAGTTGCAGTCCTAAACACATCGATGGGAAGATCCAAACAAACAATACTAGTAACATTGGCTGCAATATTCGCTGATGTTGCTGAAGCGTCGGTTGTTTAGTGGTATGAGTATTGTAGAGATATATGCGCCATAAAAATGATAAATTCACACAACTAGAGTACACAAGCAACAATGAAGCTATGTGGGCGAGGCTGAGAGGGTTTTTGTGACCTTATCACGGCTCAAGAGACCAACTATTATTAGGCCATATGGATGAGTTCTTCTACCTTATGCATTAGATTTTGGAACCTTTGAATCTTTTTTTAACCTTGATAAGTTTTTGGACCATATAAAAGAAGTGCGTCGAAATTAGTTATTTGGTTTTGTATAATATATTTTTGCTCTATTCTGACTGTTTACTGATAAGCTAACATTTCTCAAGGTCACTTAAGATTGGTTCATAGGTAGTCTATAAATTATGGCTCCGCCGAATTAGTATAAGCTATTTACAACATCCTAGTATGGGCAGTCTGTGTCCAGTAATCCCCTGTATTGAGACCTCAGTAGGCCTTACCGCGACATTAGGATCTGAATATTTCAAGTTCTTGAATGAAATAATGGAATCTGTACTACCTGTGTCCACGACAAAGTCATGAAATGAGTAATGGGGTTCTATAAAATCGCTTTTGAATTTGTACATTGCCTTTTGAAACAGTGGAGAAAAATCTGAGTTACAGAACTTAGTAATATTTGGAAAAAATGAACAGTATTTTTTGCATACTGACTGAATGCGTCCTATACTGCCACATATAAAACATTTAGCATTTCGAAATGCACATGAATTACGAGAATGAAATTTGCCAAAAATAAGCATTTACCACACTTTTTCTCATTTTTGTTGTTTGCTTTGCGGCCTTTTGTTGAATCATTTTTCATATTTCCACGAGGATAGAAATCAACATTAAACGAACGCAAATTTGACTAACCCTGAGATTGTATTTCATTATGACGACTGAGCAAAATATTACAAATTTTCAACGATCGATTATCAAGTTCATTCACTGGTTCGTAGATAACACATTCAGTTCTAGCATCTTGAAATGAACAGTTCTGCATTCTGAACAGCTGTATTTACGGATTTCGTATACCAATTTCTGCAAATTATGGATTTCTCAGCCGTCCATGAAGTTGACGTCCAAAATTGCATTTGGAAGCTTGTCTTTGCAATTCAAGGGTGAATTCCCAAAGGTTTTTTGGTTATTCTGACGGATCATCTTCTGAATTTTCGATTTCTCAAGACATTTAAAAATGGTGCACTTTACATGATTTAATAGCAGTTCCTTGAGGGTTGTATAAAGGAGTGAGATCAACTGTTCTGCATATGACAAGGTTTATTCAAACACCACACTACCAACTCCAGACATTTCACATGAGATTGATGATACATATTATTTATATCTCTTGACACCAGTAACACACACCACGGTAGTATTCACCTCAAAAATGGTTCCAAATTATTTGAGGTCTTCACTAAGCCATCAAACAAATACATATTTACTAAAAATGAACAATGAGTAATATGATCTGATGAGTCAGAAAATATCGATTCTCTCATAATATTATACTACAATTTAATATTCTTGTAAACAACAAACTTGGTTATAAAAAATCTTCATGTGTGTCAACATATATCACTTCCGAATTCCTCAATTATTTGAATTATAAACTTTATTTGTCACAGCTACAAATAAACAAGAGCTGAAGGAACCCAGTGACTAATTATTAATGAAGATATTCAATATTATAGTTTTGATAAAATAAAGAATTTTCAGATCAAGATAGTTCAAAAAGATTCCATCTATTCCTCTTCGCTCGATTCTGGAATCAAATATTGATTGATTATCATTTCAAAGTTAACAATACTTTCCATCGACATCTAAATAATGTACATTCATTTTGATGCCTATCGACTGTCAGCCACTACTATATCTTTAGTAAATTGTAAAATAGAAGTTTTCATACTCTTCAGAAACCTACTTGATTACGTTATGCGATTACTAAGCATAATGATGTGTTTAAACATGCAGAAAGCAGATCCTTTGTTGAAATATCTAGAAGACAGAAATAGAAAGTTCAGATACTCAAACAGGCTGCTAATTCAGCGAATACATAACTTAGATATTGTATTCGCAAAAGTTTTTTTGTTAGAAGACGAAATCTCGTATGTTCATGGTCAGATAACCACATGATTTTAAAATAAGTTTGAGTTCATGGTGTTATCCATTTCTGTGTTATTTTAAAAAGATAATTTAAATAAGAAGTAACATTATTACTGTTTCTCATTACTTTCTATAGAAGATAATTGTAATGGTTATAGATTATCACGGCTAAACACTGCAGTATGTCAGCTAAGTCATCCATGAATCTGAGTGAAACCGAAGATCCTGGCTTCAATTTTTTTTAGTAGGATAAAACGCGCGTCTATTGCTTCCAGATTTTCAATGGTTGTCTTACACTGATAGGTCTATTTGCTCAATAACATAACCACTAGTTGTTAACCTGCATACTTCAACAATCAACACTACCCATTCTAATTAAATGTATAGCACTTGATCGAAACATGTAATGTCAAGTAGTAGCAATTAGTTATGTTAAACTCCTGTTACCCCTCGGGGAGGAGCATAGGCCGACCACCAGCATTCGCCACCCAATTCTGTCCTGGGCAATGGTTTCCAGTTCTTTCCAGTTGTTATTCACCTTTTCCTTATCTGCTTATTCCTTTAACTCCAAGGGCGGAGTTTAAATGGTCTGAATGATTTCTTTCTGGCTAGCGGTCTTCAAGCGAGTTAGTTTATCTACAGGATGGACTTGCTAATCTCATGCCAAACCCTTCTCCTTTACCCGGGCTTGGGACCGACAGTAAATCTGAAACAGCTGCAGGCGGAGTTAGAGGCAATTAGTAGTTGACACTAATACATACAGCCGATATTTATTAAATTAAATTCATATAAACGAGTATTATGTAGTGAGTAATACAGCGTGTTACCTCTGATGAATCAGTTGCTGTCTGAATAGATGAGTTTCGTACATTGACCCGTTGCACCTCACATTACAAAATTATGACTTACGAAGAACTGTCAAAAATGCAATATTTTCTGTTTGGACACTAGTATGTTATGAAAATCAGCTGATTCTACTAAATAAGATATTGCTTCATCATTCTGACTTATGGTTTTTATCTCGTTTTTCTCATTTCTTCCTCACCGAAAAGTTGGTTCGTTGTCTCCCATAGTGGATCGTTGTTAACGTCGACTGACCAGTGGACCTGAAGAATCTTGCATGGACAACAGTTCATAAAACTTTGCTCCTTTTCGATGACGACTATGTTAGTTCTACATATTTCAGCCTTGTACATTGTAAATGTTTAGCAGTTGTACTGAAAATTCTGACTTAAATCTTAGTTGACAGTTAATTGATTTCCAAATGTTCTTCATTTGCAGAAGTTCCTCCCTTGCTCTTCCAATATGTACCTTCACATCTGAATCACGTCCTACTAGTTTATCACTGATGCTATTTAGACATGTGAAAGTTTCACTCGTTCCATAATTTCTATATCAAGGATGATAAAATTGATTCTCTCTGAGCTTTTATTATGTAATCAAATTTAAAATGTTTGTTATATTTATACTGATTCATATGAGAGTGTTGTAAACATAGGAGAATAAAACTGATACTTGTTCATTTGTTAATATTGAATAAAATGTTCACTACTTTTTGCAGAGTTGAACAAACTATCTCACCATATGGTTCTTATGTTTAACAAAATCAAATGGTTTAATGTCAAATTATGTAAGTACATAAAGTTTTATATTTCCATATGTTCTGCAGAAGATTAATATATAATAGTAATCAGCACAATGATGCACAATGCATTCAATGAGCACTTTGTTACTATTGTGGAAGTAAGAGGTTGTCATGCAGGACCACACAACCGGGATTCTTATTCATCCTCACTCTATAGATAACTGAGACAGGATTCAACGGCGTACAAGTCTAAATTCAATAACAACACAGTACTGTGTAATTATCTTCAATAATGTTTGATGTGTGTCATTCTCACAGTTAACTTACAATAATGTTTAACATACTATTATGTTTTATTTTCACAGACGTTTCACGACCGTCAGTGTAGTGCAAGATTTCATTCAGCGTTAATATAATTTACTGTGTTGCATGTTATATATTCAGTTATACGTCGATTGCTGTTAGATATTTACAATAAATTAGACAGTAAGATTGAAACACGTAAGTAGCAACTTTGACAGATCTAACTGCATTTGTAGAAATCAACTTCCAACAAGTTAACTCGATGTTATATATATGATTATCTGTCAATTGTTCCTTCTTATAACTATTTCATCATCATTAATGGTATCAGTAGAAAACATTGGGTATTCTATATCACACTTCCATGATTATTGTGAACTAGTAGGTACTTGTTAGCTATATCATTCTACATTGTTTGAATTTAACTAATTAAGGCTTTTAACTGGAAATTGAAATAAAATTAGAGAACAATTTTTATTACTCACAATAGGGATCATTAGGAAACATCAATAGAACAGACACGACTTAGTCAGAAGCAACACATTGTCATGTTAATTTTAAAAGGTTGTATTATTATTTCTTGAATACATTTCGATAAGTGATGTTATTATTATGTGGTATTTGTGGAGATTACAGTGTTGAAATCAATAACTTATATTTGCAAGACGACCGATCCAAACTCGTAAGGAGTTCACGTTCGTAAATACAGTCTCAGTGATTTAGAGTTTAGTTGTTTAAACTCGAGTATAATAGTCTTTGCTTCGACACCCACGTGTTACGTAATGAATGTGCACTGTTGAGTCATCCCACTCATACTAAGACAAAATAAACTTTCAGTGTTTTTGGGTTCTCAGAGGTGATCTACCTAAGATCAGCATGTGATGTGAGCTATAGTGGTTTTTTCTTTTGACTTAATAATTACTTTATATGTACAATGATGGTAAATAAACCCATATCATTTTGTTTAAATCTCATTTTATAGAATGAAGTTATCACTACAAATGGTGAACCATAAACATGAAGTGCTTGTTTCGTCGTTGTGATTTGCTTTTAATCAATGGACAATTCTTTTGATCATGTTCATGTAGAAAATACTGATTTCATATTACTTTTATTAAATACGTGTTTGCAATCATCTAATAGTTCTCAATGCAAATGTAGATGCTTCGTGGTATAATGATGATTTATGTAAGCAGTGGTATGAAATGCTTTGATGAACAGAAGAACCACTGCAGCAGTCGTGTATTGTTTAAGTATTTATTCCCGCCTAACATTTTTAGAAAATAAACATCTTCATTAATAGACTTAGAATTGGCAGTGAAAGTATAGATAGTAACGATAGTAGTATTACTGTTGTTCATTTCATTGTGATTTCTGGAACAAGTGCAGCTCTTATACACTACATTATTCTTGATAAGTGACTATTTGACTACTTACTAACCTATTTATTTCCTTAGGCCTGTTACCTTCATTGGACCATGAACTTTCGACCAGTATTCTGCAACCCATTCTGTTGTGAGCTTTCCTTTCTCATTCTATCCAAATACTGTTTATTCTTTTCATTTCTGTCTCCATTTATCAGCACAATATGTTATTCGGTATTCCTCTTCTCCTTTGCATTGAGGATTCCAAGTGCAGCTTTATCTTGTGACAGTGGGATACTTCTTTCAATGGGCATTCTATCTTGTCTTTTATAAATTGGTTTGAGCATGTGATTACTAATTAGTAATACTATTTCAAAATTGAGTTAAGCTATTAAACTGTCAAAAAACATCACAAATATATTTATAATTGACTACAAATTTCTAAACAACGTCCAACTTTTTTTCATACAGACAGAATGATCTTACGAAATGTATTTCAGAAATCAGTAGCGAGAAAATAGTTGCAAATTAAAGCAACTCATTATATTCACTATACATAGGAAAAGATAGAATATAGTCGGTTGTTTCTGCAGTGTTGTGTGATTTGTCCATTATATTCGTGAATAACTTGTAAAAATGTGGAATTGTGGATATCCACACGATCTCATTAATAATGTGTGTTTGTGTTTCTGTGCTTCAGTATCTATATATTCTAAACCAAGTTCGTTTGGTGATGACACATTTATCATCCATTGTTTATTCGACACGAGTTTGTATCAACTGTGCATTAGGTCAATTGATTTATGGATAATAATGTCAGAGTAATTGACACGTATGAATCGCGAACTTTATGTTTTATGGCGTCCATATTTTCATCAATCATACAACTTTTAAGTATAGGCTCGCAATGGTAACGATTGAATTGGATTGCACCAGGACTAAGTTCTGAGATGAACATCATCATCACGGTGCAAGTAAATCTAGTCAACAAGTCTAAAATGCGACAAAATCCTCTCAATGTAATAAACTGCTGTCCAGCATTCAACTTTGTCTGAACAAGATATCTCTTTTATCTGTCTGTTGCGTATCTTGTGGCAAATAAGATTCAATAGTCATTTGAATGTGGAGTAATGTTTCATAGAATTTGTCAACTAAAACAGATCTTCAGAAACTTCCTATTGCATTGATTCATCGATTCTATCAAATTATTTGTCCTCAAATGTCATTGAAAAACATCCAAATACTTACTCTCAAAGGAAAATACCAAAATGTCTTGCAAAGTATCTTTGAAAATTTTATCCGCATTCTTACTGTAATTGCTTATTTGGAGGTGTTTGAAGGTTGAAAGTTTCACAGGATTTATATGAAAGTCACTTTGATAGGAACATTTCTGCATGTGAAATTACACTCCGACGGAATGTCATCTTCAGTGTAATGATGCTGTGACAACAGGGTTGAACAAGATGATATGATGTCATATGATGTGTATTCGTAAACGATTCAAAATTCATTTACTGTCAAACAGGTAAATAAGGTTGTAGACGTCTGGTAGCAATGGTTTCTGTCGAATATCTTGAAAAACAATTTTAATCTCTTTCAGATAATATGGTCTGTGAAAAATAGTACACCAAGAATAAGGTTTCGTTTCGGTTCAAAAGATCTGAGAAATGATATGGAGATGGCGTTGATTTATCTGTGTTCCTTTCATCGTAATATACAGAAAAAGAATTTAACAAGTGATACGCTCAATACTATCGATAATATTCTATGGTGACAAAAACTAATCAATCTAGATCACTGCAAACACTTTGAGCAGTGTAGAAAAGTAGTTTTAACGTTCATTATATAAGACAAATGAATTTCACCTATAAGTCAAGTTCCCAATTCTGAGTGTTCGTCTCCAAGTGCACGTGAGTTGATGAATATTGGTAAGTAGTATAGTATAATACATAGCTTGACTAAAACTGATATTTCACGTAAAACCAGCATTTTCATTGTATATAATATTTCGTCCTAAAACTGTGAATATTGTGATTCAAATGTTGGTCGATATGTATTACCGTAAGGAACATAATTTATCGAACTCATTAAAAATTCAGCTCCACATCCATCGTTCCAAATTCATGTAAATATGTAAACTAATCACATTGGTGCAGACATCGAAGAAATAAAATCACTTTCATAAAATATAACGCAAATTATGTGTGGTTTATAGTGTCATTTGAAATACGTACATCAGTCTTCTTTTAACGAACATTTTGCTATGTCTGACGAAATCTCAGCACGGATTCAAAAAGCTCGTTTGGTTTTTACCAACTTACGTCACCTATGTCGAAGACGAGACATCCGTTTATCAATCAAGGGACGAGTATACTGAGCAGCAGTTCGCTCTGTTCTATTTTACGGTTGTGAAACATGGCGATTAAGAGTAGAAGATGCTCGTGGGTACCTAGTATTTGACCACAGATGACTTAGAAATATTGCTCGTATCTGCTGAGATCACTGGGTAAGTAATAGTGATGTTAGGCGCAGGGTATCAGTAAATGATGGTAAATCAGTTGATGAGGTCATGAATCTTCATCAACTGAGATGGTTGGGACATGTGTTACGTATGACTGAACACCGATTACCACGACGCGCAATGCTGACTAGTGTAGGGGATGGTTGGAAGAGAATTAGGGGAGGAAAAACCAAAACATGGCATCAATTTTTGAAGTCCCCAACTTCTAGTCAGAGCCATGTTGGTAGATGCAGACTACCTGGTTGGGGTCCACGTGACTATCGTAACAAATGGTTGAAGATTCTTGGTGACATGGCTCAGAATCGATCACGATGGCGTGGGTGTATACAATCTTTATCTTCCCTTAAACCTTGAGATAAAAATGGCTTCATAACTTTCTTTCTTCCTATAATACATCCTTATATACAATCTTTGTCTATGTACTACCACCACAAGATTAACTACTTCTATGAATCTGGTGTTCATCTTGTCGTGCCGACGTTGTATGGCAACTTGAACCGATGCATATATGTGCCTGGTCCTACGTTGTAACTGACTGACTGACTGACTAGGTTTGATTGCAGCCTCTCATGTAAATGATCTTTTATGTCGTCGTTGCTATCATAAGTGGGTGCGTGACATTGAACAATATTCATTGTGATTTTTTCTCTTTTTCTTCTGAGAATTATTTGATGATTCTGGATTCATTTAATTCTAACCCTACAAGTGCATTCCGTGCTTCTCTAGACAGCACAAGAGAAATACTCTGAGTTTGGGAAACACTTTTCTTTTCCTGATAGTAACACAGTAACATCTCTCCCTTCTCTAACCTTTGCCGTTCAGCTTGGTTCGAAAGGTTTCAGTGATTACGATAAACGCCGACTTGTATGTTCTAATTTTCATTGCTACGTGACTGGTCTTTCCGGTCTCTCACATTGTTTGAAGTTAACATTTTTCTATATAAGTTTTTGCTCTGGTTGTATGTAAAGGCTATGGCCTCTGGAATTTCAAAACATCTTGCGATTTTTCTGACTCGTTATAATTCTTCTTACAACTCAGCGAGCAGAATTTAAATTGTTTAATGCGTGTGATCTGGTTGGTTTTATTTTTGCAAGTTTTTTCCACGGGATTTGTTTGACGACCGACAAAACAAAGGGTTCTGCTCATGAGCTTAGCGACTGCATCCCGTAGAAAACTAACTCGCTATGAAAAGTCGAATCTGAAAATTTTCACAGCATGCTACTCTGTTATTTGACGACTCCATGTAGACTACTATATGCAATAGTAATTAAATAGTATGTTGATTTGAGATAAAGATGTTAATAGTTTGGATTATGTCCAATAGAATAAATTATCATTATCGTTCATGGAATAAAAAAATGTTATTTTAGAGTTTTGCAGATTGTTGAAGGTTATTGAAATTATGGAACTATCAAACATAAACACCAATGGAAACTTGGAAGCAGTGACCGTCGTTCTCATAATAGTAGGATACTCTTCAGTTATACACATCAATTTCAGCATGAAGTTGTACCGTCAATGAATCCATAGTCAATCATTAGTTAATGAGGTATATTTGTTCCACTAGTGAATTATCAATTCTTAGCAATTTCCGAATGTTAGTTCCATGTGATTTGCAGTTTGTAGTCGACTAACACAGATGTTTGTCTTCGATGTGTAACATGATTTATTGATTTGTTCGTTATTGCTGTCATAAGTCCGTTTCCATAGTCATTTCTACAACTACTGCCAATAAGTAGTTGACTATTTAAGTGGGTTTATCCAATACATAGTTGAAAATTTAACGAAGATTCGATCTGAGATTTTAAAGGGACGTTTTACTATGTTGACAATCCTCACAAGATTAACATATACAAAAAGGAGTATGATCAATCGAAGTCCTGAACAATAATGGAAACATACAAGCAAACAACACCGAGTCAATATTACATTTTGACAATTTGTATTTTACTTCATTGAATTCAAGTAAATGTTTCCGTTTATGGAAATTGCTGTCAATGGGAACACACATGTGGGGAACAATCGATTATATTTGAATACAAAACCATACGGCACATATTTCATTTAAATAATACAAATCAATCATCTCACACTTGGTTGAGCTTCCGTCTCCACGCCAATCATTCCTTCTAGTCATTCTCCTCACTTTAATTTTTTTTAACCATCCGCCACCAAGCATTTCCTTTTCTTTTAAAGCTGTATACTGCTTATAAAAGCTGACATCCTTAACACACTACAGTATGAATACTGATATGTACTGGAATCGGCAAGTATACCTATAATAAAATCATTACTACTGCTATTACTACTACTCACACTACCAATAATACTATTGTTCTAATTCTTCAGCAACTTCAATAAATTATTTAAGCAGTAGAACAGTTTCATATGAATGTTGTTTCGATTATATTTAATGATTTCAAAAATGATATACAACACATTACAAAGAAACATAAAAAAGATTTCTGGATTCATAAAATCACACCATAGATACAATAATAATAAAACAATATCACTTTCAACATCAGCAACTTATCTTTATTCAGATTTGTGAATTGGCTAGCTAATGTATGGTACAACATATTCCGTCCAGAAATTTCAATGTTCATGTTTACTGATCATAGATAAAGCTGGCATATCATTCATTTTTGAATCAACTTGAACTCGTGAATTCCAAATCAGTTTTAACTGAGACAAAAGTAGATGATTGGATGAAATTTCAATGAAAATAAAGAACAAAACTCAATTTTACTTCAAATAAACAAGGAAACCTAAATCAACGTAGTAAGCATCCAATGATAAACAAGTTGTGAGCCATGGATTTTGAGGAAAAAAACACAAATACAAATGGACTATTATGTTTCAATATTCTTAAGATTTTGTTAATTATCTAATGAAGTCCTATTCAATGATGTATAACATGTAGGGTTACTGCACGTAACTCAGGGTCTGCAAAGTCGAAAACATGAAAATTGTCATACGCGTCACTTCAATTTGAGTATGAACTTGTGCTAATGATTATTCTATAATTTTATTATACTCAATTGAATTTATTCATTCCACTAGTACATTATCAATTCTTAGCAATTTTCTAATGTTAGTTCCATGTGATTCACATTTCGTAGCTGATTAACAAATACGTTTGTCTTCGATATGTAACATCATATCTTGATCGGTTTGTTATGGCAGTCATTAGTTCGATTCCATAATCATTTCTACAACTGCCGCTATCAATTACTCAACATTTTTAGACAGGCTTATCCAATACATAGTTGGGAATGTGACAAAGATTCAGTTTGACTTTTTAAAGGAACATTTTATTATCGAGACAATCCGCACATGAATAACATATACCAATGAGAGTATGAATAATTGCAGTCCCAACCAATAATGAAAGGATACAAGCAAACAGCACCCAGTGAATACAACATTTAAGCAATTTGTGTTTTACTTCATTGAATTCAAGCAGATGTTTTCATTTCCACGTTTTGTGAAAATTGCTGTCAATGAGAACACACATGTGGGGGACAACGGCTTATATTTGAATACAAAATTTCAGAATATCTTTGTAAAATCTGAGAACCATAAAGCTAATGATTTATTTGAAAAATACAAATAAATCGTTTCTTAGTTCATTGTTCTTCTATTTTCATACTACTTATACCTGCCGATATCAGTAACACACCACAGTATGAATGTTCGTATGTGCTAAAATTGGCACACAAACCTCTAATACAATCATCACTACTGCTTTCACGACTACTCATACTACAAGTACCACTATTGTTTCAATCCTTCAGCACCTTATGTAAATAATTTAAACACTAAAGCGGATTCATATGAATATTGTTTCGAACACATTTATTGACTTTCAAAATGATATAAAACACATTCCATAAAAAGACAGAAAAGAGTTGTCCGGATTCATAAAATCATACCATATATACAGTATTATTCTAAGAAGGTCACTTTTCAAGCCTAGAAACTTATTCCTATATGGGTTTATGAACTGTCTTGCTTGTGTAAAGTATAACATAATCCAACCAGGAATTTCGATGTTCATGTCTGCTGATCATCAATATGACTGGCATATCATTCATTTCGAAACACCTTGAACTTATGAATTTCGAATCATTTTGTATGGTATAAAAGTAGAAGAATAATGAATGGAATTAGAATGAAAATGAAGAAGAATTCAATTTTATTTCATTTATTTACCTTGCTTTATTTATTTGTTTTTGAGTCCATAGCAAATGGTAAATATTTAAATATACATAAATGTGTTTAGACAAAACGTTCATAGTTAAACTCACGAGTCAATTGAAGTTTGACCAATATGAAAAACCCTGGAAGAGCTCGCGCTCTCTCGCAAGACTAATAGGTCTTGGGTAAGAAGTTCGCGAGGCAGAATCGTCGATACACACTGCTGAAGAGTCCCACAATAGAACGAAATAGACGTCCAATGCTTTCATGTCCTCCACCGTGTTCTAGCTTCTGCTGACTCATGATCTCAACTTTTGAAGTACATATATGCTATTCAAATGAAAAAGTTTGAATGATTTCATAATGTTTTCTTACTAGATTCAAATTCGAGAAAAGAAATAATAATAAATGAAATAAAACAAGTACAGCGTAAGTGTTCTTGTTGAAGATATGGATTAATTGATAAACTTTTAGAATAATGACATTTGAGTTTTTCTTGTTTTTATTATAATCGATTATGATGGTTCACATGTGTAGATCATTTGAACATTAATGAACCGGGCACGGCTTGCGCTCACTTTCAAGAATGATAGGTTTTGGGATTGAATCTCACGAGGAGGGATTGTGAATGGGAACCGCCGAGGAACCTCACAATAGGACGAAACTACCGTCCAGTGCTTTTAGGTTCTCCATGGTGATGTAGCTTCAATTGATTCATGATCTAAACTATGAAAAAATTGCCCTATCAATTAAATGTTATTATTGTCTACTTTATAGGATCTCTTCTGAAGAATATGGAGCTAATAAGATAATATGGTCAACGTATCAGACAGATAACTGGTAAGTTTATGGTGAATTCATGAGATGTTCTTTAATTTTATGACAAAAGTATATAATCGACTATCAATATTTGATGAAATTAATCTTTATCAGTTATCTGACATTCTATGAGCACGTCAATATAAAGTAAACTGAGTGACAATTTCATAGTAAGGTATAAAAAATGTTTGATAAAAATTATTTATCAGTCATATTGACGACGTTTTGTGGCTCAGGTGGATGATTTTGACGGGGGCTTGTTCTTTTTACGAATCAGAAAATCAACAACTACGATCACAAGAGGAGCTGTGAAGAATCTCTTAACTAAAAAAGAAATTGTCATTGTTCCAGCGAACTAATGGGAATTTCAAGACACTGAAAGCAGATGTACCACCAACTGCAAAGATACTTCACCTTATCTTCAGTAAGATTTCGGAAGAAGAATAAGTACAAACAGACTAAAACTAAGGACGTCTGATCAAAATACAAAAAAGGCGATCTGAGCAAGTGTGATAACCAAAGGGGCATCACTCTTCCCTCAATATCAGAAACTGTATTCGTTACGGTGTTGTGAAACAGAATGAGGTGCTCCGTAGACTTCCAACTCCGAGATTAATGGACTAGATTCGATAAGGATCGATCGAGTAAAGACCAAATAGCAACTCTACGGATCATTGTACAGCAATCAATGGAATAGAATTCATCACTTTGCATCAACTTCATTATCCACGAGAAAGCATCTGAATGCGTAGACAGTACAACACGGTGGAGGCCTATTCAACACTAGGGCGTACTTAAGAGTGAAGTGAATGTCATAAGGAATTCCAATGATGGACTGAACTGCAAAATCGTGCATGTAGGACAGTTGACAGACGCATTCGAGGTAAATACCGGAGTCATGCAAGAAAGCTTACCTCCACACTTTCTTTTCCTTCTGGTGATCGACTGGCTAGAGAAGACATCAACATATAAAGATAAGCACGGGATACAGTGTCCAGCGAAGATGCGATTGGACGATATAATAATAATAATAATAATATATTCTGAAAATAATATTTACAGAATTCACACCAGTTTACAGGCATGATCAGATTGTTATAAAAATGAACATTTAATGTAGAGAACAAACATGAATTATAAGAAAGTTTTATGTTTGCTGCTTTAGTAATTGATAAACAGTTTAAATATGGCATATATCACGGCAAGCCAATGCAACACCAGGGAACTTGTCATTTTTTCATCAAGTGGATAGCCTGATGATTGACCAACATTATTCTGTAAGGTTATTACCAGTGCCAGAGCGAGTTATTATTAATTATCTACAACTAGAGAAGGTAAGATTAAAGCAAAGAGCACGGAACAACAAAACAATGATAGCAAGTAAGAAGTTAAACATTTAAAGTTCCTATAATCTCACTTGTAGAGTAAGATACACTTGCAGGCGCTAGAGCATTTAATGCATTTTCAGAGGAGCAAAAAGCATTAATTGAACGAACAAACAATGGGAAAGAGTTTAACATACGGATAGTTTGGGGTAAATTATTCCAGAGTCTAGAAAACTTACAGGTAAAGTAATTCATATAGAGAGAAGACCTAGAATATGTTTGTTTCGCTAAAGACAAGGAGTTACGAATGTCGTAATGTGAAGCCTTAGCATATTGAATCGCCTGACTGGATGTGAAGGAGAGTTTGTTAAGTATTTTGAAAAAGAAGATAAGGTTAAGTTTCAGTCTCCTCATCCATAAAGGGTCAAGCCCTAGTTTACTACACCTCGAATTATATGTCAAGACACTATCAGGTCCAAGAGAATGAAGTGTGAATCGTCTCTGTACTGATTCCAGTCTTAATTTATCCTTTATGCGCGTGCTACTAAGGAGAAACGCGCAGTATTTGATGAGTGGTCGAACACAGACTTTGTACATTAGAATACGGGATTCGCTGTTATGAAGGTTTCGAGTTATGAAACCTATAAGGCGTTGAGACTTGGACGTTTGTTTCATTACCTGTTCAGTAAACGACAAGTCATCGGAGTACCTAAGTCCTAGATCTACTACTGTGTGTAACCTAGATAACATTTCCCCATTTATGGTAAGATTAAGGTTGAGTGATGTATCACCGAAGCATAGCCAACCACATTTAGCTGTATTGAGTTCCAGCTGCCATTTCGAGCACCACTGTGCTACCTTGTTAAGCTCCGTGCTGATGCAATTTCGAATATTGCTCAGCTCATGTGGAGAAAATGAGTACACCACCTTAAGATCGTCTGCAAACAAAAGGGACTTACCCACACTAAAACACTCACAAATATCATTAATGAAAACTAAAAAGAGCAAAGGACCTAAGACACTACCCTGAATTACCCCACTTCTAACAGGGACTGCGTTCGACAATGAAGAGTTGATTTTAACTATTTGATGTCGATTGCTGAGGAAGGAATCAAGCCAGGCTAGTAACGGGTTTTCGACCCCATAAGATGCGAGTTTACCTATGAGAAGTTGGTGGTTGACCATGTCGAAGGCCTTAGAAATGTCCAGGTATAGCACTAATACTAGATATCCTTGGCTACGAAGCGAATAGACTAAATTAAACAAGTCAAAATGACATGTCATACAAGATCGATTTTTAAGAAATCCATGTTGCGAATCACCAATAAATTGTTCAGTCAATAAATAGTTGGATAGTTCGTCACTAATAATTTTTTCCATAATCCTAGAGATAACTGGAGTAATATTTATTGGCCGATAGTTGTTCATGTCAGTCTTATCTCCGGATTTGTAACGTGGTATGACGTACGCGGTTTTCCAACGGTCAGGATAAGAGCCTGATTCCATAGAGAGGGTAAACAGTTTGAGGAGAAGAAGTTGGATATCTGGACCACCATATTTGTAGAGAAATGATGAAATCCCATCTGCACCGTGACCTTTCGAAACCTTGAGCTTATTTATAACCTTACTAATTTTCAGACATGTGAAGGAGATAGATGTTATTGAGTTACCAGTCAAGCATATAACTCTAGAAACAGAGCCATTTATGGATTCTTTGTCATTTGCAAAATTACCACTGAAAAGGTCTGCTATAGTTTTTGGGTCATATATAAAACTATTATTATGCAGGATGCATGGTATATCAACATTTTGAGTTGATTTAGCACGTTTATTGTAAAGGTGGATTAGGTTTTGCACTTTTGAGCTAGTACTTAGTGCTAATAGCTCTTTATTGATGGCTTTTAACCTATGTTTCTCTTTAATTTGGTTAAAAATTATTGTTATTTGTGTGACTGCGGTGAAGTCGTTAGCATTAAAATAACGTTTCTTTAGGCGTCTTAGTTTATTACGATATTTATTAAATTAACTACTTCTATGAATTCGGTATTTACCTTGTTGTGCTGATGAGTTATGGCAACATGGACCGATGCATATTTGTTCCTGGTCCTGTGTTGTAGCTGAATAACTGATTTACTCATCATACCAGTACATCGAGAGTATAAGCAAAGGAGTGAATGTAAAAATATCATCAGCATAAAACAAGTAACAACTTTTGAATAATAATAATAATAATATCTAAAACTTTCAGAAAGTTAGTTGTTGAATGTTTGTGAAATAATGCGGCTGATTTGAAGACATATTACTCAAAGTCTTTAACAGTTGATGAAATATATGGAGAATGATAATTAAAGTGTTATCTTGCCGACATGACTCGAGATGAATGTTTTACAAATTGTGATAAATCGTCATATTTATCATAACATAATCAAGTTAAATAGACAGAAATCATGTTTAACTTCATAAATATAGTACAAAGAATTTTTTTAATACTGTGGATAGTTGATAAAAGAACTTAAAATAAACTTTACATAATCAATTGTTTAACCACAACTGACATAAATACTACGATGGTGGATAAGATTTTAAGCTAAGATAGATTAATTTAATGAAGCTTTGTTCTCTGTATTGAACAGTTCGGTCATGAAGCTTCTATTGTTGTTCGGAAACATATCATCGAAACAAACGTCAGTTGCAATTGAAGTATTCTAGCTCTACAAACCAGCTTTAATCCATTTATGAAGAAATTCAAACACTTAATTTCTATCTGAAATTGGTTTTGATGATATCATTCAGAATACCAAACCAAGCAACACAACTGAACCGCTCAGCTCAGAAAACAAAACTTCGTATGCCATATAAATATTTTCAATGTTTATACTTTGCTGTCATTATTGTGTATTTGTAGAAGAGTTTGAAGATTATCATTCATATTTTCTTACTTCCTAACACAGAAGTATTATGAATTTTTTCAGATACTGTTGAATTATCTATCTGGATGCGTATTCGTAATATACACATCAATCCGTTCAACCTTGATTTATGTAAGTAATTCTAGTTTTATTTTCAGTAAGTTGGCGAAACTATAATTTATGAACATAATTGCGTAATCACTTGAAATTTATCACTGACTGATCAGTTGTCTCAAATGTAACCGTATTTGTACATGTAGCACGTTCGCTTCAGATTTTCAGTTGAAAAGATGGTCTATTTTAAAATAAAAATTCTGTATTTGATTGTATTTTCGAAGTTAAGATAATTATCTGACCATTACCTAGATCCTTAGTAAAAAGGTGAAAGGAGTGAATAGCGATTTCATTCCAGTATATGACTCCTTACTAAAGTCTATCCTTTTTCACGTCGGAGGGAACCGAAGGAATGGACTTCGTTCCTCTCAAACAAACACATCATTTCTTGGTCATTGAACTGTCATCTAGTGATATTGATATTTGTCCAAATTTATCGCAAAGTTCAACTTTGTATTTTTCCAGTTAAAAATCAGTTCCTGTCAGAACTTGATAATGTCGTAAGCAGTAAGGATAAATTACGTAAGTGCAAGCTTGAGTATGTGAAGAAAGAATGTTATATTCATTTTGTCTCATGAAAGATTATCGAAAATATTGAATGATCTGCGGAAGAAATAATAAGAGAGACTATCTATTTGTCTTTTGCACACGAAGCAAAAAGTTCAAGAGAAGATTAGAGGTTGAGAAGCAGCCTCAGAAGCAGCAGTTCTCAACATTCACATAGAGAGAAGCAAGATTTTCCGATACAACAGAACATACGTTAAACTAATCACACTTGATGGAAAAGCTTTGAAGTATGTAACATCCTTTACATATCTGGGCAGTAAAATTGATGAATACGGTGTCTTGTTTGGCGTACCTAAGAGTACAGTGCATGTCATGTGGAATTCTTGTGATGGAATGAACCGCGAAATCATGCATGTAGGACAGTTGACAGACGCGTTTGATGTAAGGACCGATGTCAGTCAACCTTGCTCACTATCACCCATTATCTTTCTCCTGTTGATCGATTGGTTGAAGATGTCGAAACCTGGAGGAAAGATCGAGATACAATGGATTTGGAGAACTACAAAAGCCACGATAGAGAAGATACAAATGTTTATTGACATTTGTCTACTCACGATCCGTTGACCAGACACTATGGGAAATAGTCTATTGAGAGAGAGAACAAACCAGATATCATAGGAGGAAAAAGTGAAGAAGAAGCGCTGAAAAAGAATAGTGCACACAGTGTGGAAAGCATCTAACTGCGTTCGAAGACGAACCTCTACTAAAAATCCTGAAGGCCAGGCGAGAACAGGATGACAGACAAACACATCAGTCCGAGAAACGGAGACAGATGTGCTATGAATGAAAGACATTGATGTAGGACTAGAAAGAAATGCTCAGTACAGATTGGGCTTGAGATTGATGGTCGGTGCCCCATGCTCCATTGGATGTAACAAGTGTCAGCAATTAATTACATAATATTTGAATGATTATTGGAATGTTTTTCATACGACATGATGAGCCATTATTCCTGAAACGCTAAAAACTGACTTGTAGGATAAAATCACAGACCGACATTATTGTGAAGATTATTGAGAACGAACAACAGATGGTGAGCTTTCGATTGAAATCACTTTGCAATACGCATTCTCAACGTTACCTAAAATCAAATCAAGAAATTTCACCATATGCATTTCCGTTGGTAACATCTTATATCTAACACTACTCTCAATTTCTATCCAGAATTTATACTACAAAATTTATCAATTTCAACAACACATTATACAAAAGTATTTAAAAAGTCATAGATGTCATTGAATCGAAACAAACAGTGTGTGATTGAGATTCATGGGATTGTTTTATCTATTTGATGAAAGTTTTAAGCTAGACAATAATTTATGAGAGAAAGAATCAAATTCATCACAACAGGTAGGCGTCGAGTACATTTATCCATTTGACCAAATAGCTTCTTAGCAATTAAACCGATGTTAGTTCTTAATGAAAATACTAATACCAATACTTATCATCAATTCTAAATCAAAATCGTTATCCTTCACATAAGTTCATAACTCTCATTTAGATTAAGTGACTAGGTGGACACTCTCATTTCTATTCTAGCAGTAGTCAAAATGATTTGTTAATAATACGCTCACCGAGTTTTGTAAATATAAACTGCAGTACAATGACAATAATATTAATATGAACGAGAACACAAGTGTGGAAAAATAAATGCATTTATACATAAAGATTATGGAACGCTTTAGTTAAATCTAAGAATCATACAGGTAATACTTCATTTGCAAAAATCAATCAGTCGTCTGAAGTTTCAATTTTCATGCAATTTCCGCGTCAATTGCTTTCTGTTCCCTTTTATTTCTTCTCAAACTTCATGAGCTTCTGCTGCCAGACATTCCATTTCTGACTGACATTATATATACTACTCATATCGACATAATAAGCACACATAATAATACAATTTTCCATTACAATTATAGAGAAAACACTGAAGTTATCAAGGAACGAAACAGTTAGTCTTTGAAAACAATATCAACTTGTAATGAACCATTTCTAACGTATGAACTAACAAATAACCAGTTCCTCTCCATTTTTTTTCTCTTTAATGTAAACTAATAAATAACTAACGATCATCACCGATAATTCCGTTCTTCCTAATTAAAATAAAGGTATGGTAGAGAGTCGTGGTAGAAATGATACTACTAGCGGCAGAAGTTGAGTATGTACTAGTACCATTATTTGCAGTAGTATGAAAGTGAGTGGGTGTATGAGTAGATGTGATAACGTACGTAGAATTGTCAGCTCTAGTGCTAATAATAGTGTCAACATTGGTACTAATAATATTAGTTGTATTAGTACTGGCAGTACTATTCTTCTACTGAACGAGAGCACAAGTGATTACAATCAAATAGACTGAACCACGATACTACACAATATCTTTATCAATTGTGAGAACAGCTTCCTATTTTGATATTCTAAATGACAAACTTCGGGTAGACTTGAAATTTGTGCTGATGATGTCTTTTGGAATCTTCACAAATAAACGATCTAACTGAGAAGACACACTCATTCAAAAATATCACTTTGAGCTACGAATCCACAACATCTTCGTAGTAACCAATAACTATGACACTGATGTTCATACAAAATAAAGAAAGCCTCTTAATGTCAATGAAATAGACGTTTTTGATTTCACTTTCCTGAAGTAATTTCCTCAAATTTATCAAGAATTTCACTATAGTAGAGTGGATCCATGGGAAGACCAGCATCTACCAAAACTGAATACGGTTGTTATCATGATTTGACTCATTCAACATATATTTATCATAAAAGTAGGAATTTTTATCAGAAATATGTGAATCATAATGAAAAACCATGTGTCGCAAGAACACTGAAAATCTGATAAGAAACTGGTTGATTAGAAACTCTCGTCTCTAAATCATTGTGGGTTTCATTCAACTCTGGACTGATATGTAACGTCATACTGCTTCTGAATGTCTCGGATAAAAATAAATAATCATTAGAAACATCCAACTTAGTGGGATCACAATCACAAATTTCAGCATTAGTTTCAACGAAATGAACCATGGTAATACAAACTGACGGAATGTGTCCAGTGTTTAACCACATTTGAAGCATTTAGAACTACCTAATACAAACGTAATACATAGGTGAAACTTGTCATAGAACGACCACTCATCAAATCTGTGCTCACCATCGTTAACTGTTTCACAACTCAATCAATTGTTATCTGAGTAACATCGGATGCGATTTGGACTGAGAGAACGTAGTAAAGTATTGGAATGCTTGATGTCCTGGAGAATCATTTCATTGAATTTTTCCTCGTGTCTGTATTCGAAATTTGTATACTTTACATGATCCAGTAGTAGTTGCTTGAGAGTTGCAAGAGGGAGTGAAATCGGTTTGTGTGGAAATGACAAGGTCTTCATTAGTCTGTATGCTTCTTTTCCGATGAATGTAGGGAAATGGCCCACAATATTGTAGTCCTCAACATTTTTCTTTGTCATCATCCAGATTTGAAACCTTTCTATATAATCCTCAAGGACATCAAAATCTGAATTAGTGCCCAACCGTTACACCACAGGCTCCATCGCGACGACAATGTAGTGTTTAAAAATATGTGAGTTATAGTATGAATTAGGAATCCGAGAAATAACGTAATTCAATCAAGAAGTACCTTATAACAAATGTGTTGTACTTGGGATTCGAAATCAAAACAGTCATGAATACAATGAAATCGATGATTCATATAAACATCACAGAAGAATAAACTAATGTCGATCCTCTCATAATATTACACTACACTTCATTGTTCTTGTAAAGAAAAAACATCGTTATAGATATATCTATATGAGCATCAACCTATATCACTGCAAAATACAACTATCATTTTATTTATGAACTGTGATTTTGTAAACTACAAAAAATATGATACCTGAGGGATCCAGATGGCTTATAGGTTTCGAACAGTATATTCTTCATCTCATTATTTACCTATTCGTTACTTGTAAATAATGCAGTTATTCAACATTATAAATTTGATAAAATATAGAATTCTCAGAGCAAGGTACGTCGACAAGATTCCATTTATTACTACTAGGTAAATTCTGAAGATAAATATAGAGCGATCACCATTCAGAATTTAACAATACAGTCAATAGACGTCTGAATAATGTACATACATTTTGATGCATATTACCTGTAAGGAACCACGATATCTTTAATTAAGCCTTTTTCAAATTGTACAACGGAAGGTTGTAAACTCTTCAGAAACCAACTCGAAACGTTTATGCAATTATTGAAAATAATGATGTTGGAAAACAAGCAAAATGCAGACACTTTGTTGAAATATGTGGATCTAAGGAACAGGTGGCTTAGATATTCAACCAAGCTGTCAATTCAAAGATTACGTCACCTAAATATTATGATCGTATTCATATACATAATATACTACATATGAAGCTGACGTTATTTATTAATAACGAATTCTAGTTGTTCTTTTGAAAGTGGACAAAATCTCGTATGTTAATGAGTATATATCCATATGATTTTTCAAAAAGTTTGAGTCCATTGTGTCACCAATTTCTGTCTATTTAAAAAAATACTGAGATATGGAATAACAATGTCAATGTCATGATTTTGATTAAAGTTTTATAGAGTATAATTGGTAGGATCATAGCTGATCACGGCTAAACACTGTAGGATGCCAGCTCAGTGACTAAGATTTTATGAATTAGTGTGAGATCAAGGTCCTATATTCGGCTCCCGATGTTGGATAGCGGATGCCCATTGATGAGCAGGTGTACACTAGGATAAATCGGTCGTACAATGGTCCTCTAACACTGATAGGTCTATTATATCAATGACATACCCACTAGATATTAAGCTGCATACTACAATATTCTACACTACCCATTATACTTCAATATATAGCACTTGACCGAAACATATAATGACAATTTCAGCCAATTAGTAATTGACAATATTTCGTACAATCAAATTTTATGAAGTTAAATTCATATGCACGAAAATTATGTAATGAGTACTGCAGTGTGTTAATCTGATGAATAACTTGGTGTCTGTATAGATGAAATTCGTACGTTGATCAGTTGCTCCTCACATCACTAACTGAAAACGTACGAACTGTTAAAAAGCCGTATTTTTCGTTGGAACACTAGTTCGTTATGAAAATCCGCTAACCCTTACAGGTTAGATATTGCTTCATCATGCTGATTGATGCTTTTCATATTGGATGTCATATCCAACTCTATCCTGTTTTTATGAATTCCTTTTCAACCAAAAGTTAGTTTGTTCTCTCTCACACGTGATCGTTGCTAATGATGTTCGAACGGTGGATTTGGAGAATATTGCATAGACAACGAGTATAAATATCTGCTCTGTTTGAATGACGACTGTCGTAGTTCTACATATTTCAGCCTTGTAGACAGTAACTGTTCAGACATTTGTAATGAAAATTCTGAAATTGATGTTAGTTGATAGTAGTGCTTTCCTTGGTTTTCCAGTCTGTGCCCAAATATCTGAATCACGTCCTATTTGTTTATCACTGATGCTCTTTAGATATGTGTCCAAAAAATGGCACATTTAGGCTCAATGTTTATTTTGGTCTATGGCTGGATCATCGTATATCTTGACTGAATGTTATAAGCTTTTTAGCCACTTGTCATCATTTTTTATTCCATCTCTCTTGATTTCTACATTGATCATCCACAACTCACATGAATTGTCCACTTTATTTATCGCAATTATGTGGTGTTTATATGAATCAATGATTTCATTGTATTGATGACTGTCTTGAATTGGAATTCCAAATACAGCACATTTGTTCGTCCTCATCTAATGACATAGGTGAAACTTGCCATGAAACAGGTACTGACCAAACTTGTGCTCATCTTCGTGAACTGTTTCGCAGCTCAATCAATTGTTATATGAGTAACTTTGATTACGTATTGGACTGAGAGAACGTAGTGAAGTATTGGAATACTTGATGTCCTGGAGAATCATTTTATTGAATTTTTCCCAGTTTCTGTATTTGAAATTTGTATACTGTACATGGTTTAGTGGTAGTTGCTTAAAAATGCATGACGGAGGGAAATCGGTTTGTCTTTATATGCCAAAGTCTTCACTAAGCTGTATGCTTCTTTTTCGATCAATGTAGGGAAATGGGCCACAAAATGGAAGTCTTTAACATCATCATTGGTCAACATTCAGATTTCGAACCTTTCCATGTATTCATCAGAGGCATCAAATTTATCAAATTTATAATGTTGAATAACTGCATTATTTACAAGTAACGAATAGGTAAATGATGAGATGAAGAATATACTGTTCGAAACCTATAAGCCATCTGGATCCCTCAGGTATCATATTTTTTGTAGTTTACAAAATCACAGTTCATAATTAAAATGATAGTTGTATTTTGAAGTGATATAGGTTGATGCTCATATAGATATATCTATAACGATGTTTTTTCTTTACAAGAACAATGAAGTGTAGTGTAATATTATGAGAGGATCGACATTAGTTTATTCTTCTGTGATGTTTATATGAATCATCGATTTCATTGTATTCATGACTGTTTTGATTTCGAATCCCAAGTACAACACATTTGTTATAAGGTACTTCTTGATTGAATTACGTTATTTCTCGGATTCCTAATTCATACTATAACTCACATATTTTTGAACACTACATTGTCGTCGCGATGGAGCCTGTGATGTAACGGTTGGGTACTAATTCAGATTTTGATGTCCTTGAGGATTATATAGAAAGGTTTCAAATCTGGATGATGACAAAGAAAAATGTTGAGGACTACAATATTGTGGGCCATTTCCCTACATTCATCGGAAAAGAAGCATACAGACTAATGAAGACCTTGTCATTTCCACACAAACCGATTTCACTCCCTCTTGCAACTCTCAAGCAACTACTACTGGATCATGTAAAGTATACAAATTTCGAATACAGACACGAGGAAAAATTCAATGAAATGATTCTCCAGGACATCAAGCATTCCAATACTTTACTACGTTCTCTCAGTCCAAATCGCATCCGAAGTTACTCAGATAACAATTGATTGAGTTGTGAAACAGTTAACGATGGTGAGCACAGATTTGATGAGTGGTCGTTCTATGACAAGTTTCACCTATGTATTACGTTTGTATTAGGTAGTTCTAAATGCTTCAAATGTGGTTAAACACTGGACACATTCCGTCAGTTTGTATTACCATGGTTCATTTCGTTGAAACTAATGCTGAAATTTGTGATTGTGATCCCACTAAGTTGGATGTTTCTAATGATTATTTATTTTTATCCGAGACATTCAGAAGCAGTATGACGTTACATATCAGTCCAGAGTTGAATGAAACCCACAATGATTTAGAGACGAGAGTTTCTAATCAACCAGTTTCTTATCAGATTTTCAGTGTTCTTGCGACACATGGTTTTTCATTATGATTCACATATTTCTGATGAAATGTCCCGCAACTCTGAGAATAATATCTTCAGAATAACAACAGAAGAACCGGTTCTCATATTTGATCGAGATATTCTGTCTTATCGTAGTTCAGTCTATTTGATTGTCGACACTTGTGCTCCCGTTCACTATAAGAATAGTACTACCAGTACTAATACAACTAATATTACTAATACTACTACTAACACTATTATTGGCATTAGAGATGACAATTCTACGTACAATACCATATCTACTAATTCAACCACCGCTCAGATTTATACTACTACAATTATTAGTAATAGTACAAAACCAACTCCTACCGCTAGTAGTACCACTTCTACTACTACTACTACTACTACTACTACTACTACTACTACAATTAATACTCTTATTTTTGTTAGGAAGAATAGGACTATCGTACATAAACGTTAGTTATTTATTTGTTTACATTAAGGAGAAAACAATGGAGATGAATTGCTTATTTGTTATTGTTGTTAGAAATGATTCATTACATGTTTATAAAGTTGTGATAGACTAACTGTTTTGTTATTTAATAACTTCAGTGTATTATCTTTAATTATAATAGAAAATTTCATTATGATGTGTACTATGTATAGAGATATGAGTAGCATATTTAATGTTAGTCCAAAATAGAATGTCTGGCAGCAGAAAGTCATGAAGATCAAGAAGGAATAAAGGGGAACAGAAAGCGATTGACGTGGAAATTGCATGAACATTGAAACTTCAGACGATTGAATGATATTAGCAAACTTAGATTTTACTGTATGATTTTAAGATATAACTAAAGCGTTCCATAATCTTTATGTACAAATATATTCAATTGTCTACAATTGTGTTCATCATATTATTATTATTATCATCGTTCTACAGTATATATTCGAAAAACTCGATGAGACTATAATTTAAGAACAATCTTTGTGTACCGCTAGGGCGAACTTGAGAGTGTTCACTTTGTCACTATACCTGAATAAGAGTGTTAAAGTTATGTATAGGATAAGATTTTTGATTTGGAATGGACGGTCCGATTTGATTTGATGCAAAGTTGAGAATGCGTATTGCAAAGTGACCTCATATGAAAGCTCTCCATCTGTTGTTTGTTCTCAATAATCTTCACACCAATGTCAGTCTGTGATGTTGAACTGAAAGTTATGTATTAATGGTCTGTTTTTAGCATTTCAGCTATTATGGTTTATTTTGAATTTAAAAAATATTCCAATGATCATTCATCTATTACCTAATTATTTGCTGACCCTGTTACTTCCAATGTAGCATGGGCCGACGACCGGCAATTTCAAACCCATTCTGTACTGAGCATTCCTTCCTAGTTCTACTCTATTGCCTTCATTCATCGCATATCCGTCTCCATTTCTCCGCCTCATGTGTTCGTCTGTCATCATTTTCTCGTCTGGCATTTAGGATTCCTAGCTGGGGTTTGTCTTCAGTTGCAGTTGGGTGCTTTCCACACTGTGTGCAATTTTCTATTCCAGCGCTTCTTACTCATTTCTTCCTCCTACGATGTCTGGTTTGGTCTTCAATTAGAGACATACTGCTCCGGCTTTGCCGATGCGAACTTGCCCATCATATTCAACAGTTTTGATGTTCGGATATGTAGAGGATGTTACATCCTCCAAAGCTTTTCCAACAAATGTGATTCGAATAATGTATGTTGTGTTGTATCGGAAAATCTTGCTTCTCTCTATGTGAATGTCCAGAACTGCTGCTGCAGAGACTGCTGCTTAACTTGTCGTCTACTCCTGAACTTATTGTTTCGTGAGCGAAAGACAAATAGATAGTCTCTTTTATTATGTCTTCCGCAGATAATTTAATATTTTCGAAAAACTTTCATCAGAAAAAATGTATATAACAAAACCTCTCCACATATAGGCTAATATATTCAATCTTGCACTTGCGTAGTTCATCCTTATTGCGGATGACATTAGCAAGTTCTGACAAGAACCGATACTTAACTGGAAAAATATAAATTTAACAAATAATAAATTACGATAAGTTTGGATAAATATCAATATCACTGGCTGACAGTTCAATGACCTAGAGATGAAGTGTTTGTTTTGGAAGAACGAAATAATTTTTTTGGTGCTGCATGTAGATCTACGTTTACATTTAAGTCAATTGATCAGTCAGTTATAAATTTCAAGTGCCTATGTAATGGGTGAGACCATCATTTATGAACGACATATGAACGACGCAATAGTGAACTTCCAATGGTCCACCCAGGTCCAAATGAAGGTTATATACCACAATAAAAATTTTGAATTATGATCTACAGTGATTGTTTAGCCAAATAAGATACATCGCTTTAATTGCAAAGATGCTATTTAGTCAAATGGATGAGTGAATAACATGCGGAAATCCAAGACCTGTTATGATAAATGTGATTGTTTTTTCTAAAAATTGTAGTTTATTGAATGTAAAACTAGAATTGCTTACATAAATCAAGATTGAACTGATTGATATGTATATGTTGAATACGCATCCATATAGATTACACATCAGTATCTAAATAAGGAAATAATAATTCTATGTTAGCGAGTAAAAAACGTTTTTACAAATACACAATAATGACAGCAAAGTATGATTATTGAAAATATTTTAACGGCTAACGAAGTTTTGTGTTCTGAGCTGGATGGTTTAGGTTGGAGCTCTAAATGGTATTCTGAATGATATTATCAAAGCAAACTTCAGATTGACGTGAAGTGTTTGAATTTCTTCACATATGGATTAAACCTTGTCTGTAAACCTTACATACTTCAATTCCATCCGAAGTTTTTTCTGGCGATATGTTTCTGAACAACAAAAGAAGCTTCAAGACCGAACCGTTCAATACACAGAACAAAACATCATTAAAATCATCTACCTAAGCTGTAAATCTACTCCACCATCTCAATATTTATGTCAGTTGTGGTCAAAAAGTGGATTATAGAAAGTTGATCAGTTCTTTTTTTCATTATCCACAATATGTTAACATTTTCTATGCTATATTGATGAAATTACACATATTTACTCTCTAGTAATCTTGATTATGTAATGATTAATAAAACGATTTATCACATTTTGTAAAACGTTTATATTTGTTTATAAAGCTTGTGACATAGGGTAATATCAAGTAAATCCAAGCAGCATGTACATATGAGAACAAGAGACTGATCAATTACAGTCCTTTATAACATTCAGAAGATAAAAGTCAACAAAAGTCGGTAAATATAAGCTCAAAACAATGCACATGCAAGTGGCTATCAAGAATCAGTAGCTAGGTGAATAACGTGATGTTTCAATGAACTAACGTGAACGGTACCAATGTGATGTAGAGCGGCCTAAGCACTTACTCTATCTATACTCACTGGCCGATTACGAAAGCTAAAATGAATCACTACACAATTTTTATTGATTCAAAAAGAAATAGTGTATAAGTCTGCTCATAAAAGAAACAAAAGGTGGGAGAATGAAAGAATGGAAGATCTGTCAGAAAAAATAGAGAGAAGAAAGAAAGATGTAATACTTCTGCGTAGGCTATGCAAAAACAGCTATTGAGCTCACGTAGTTGTGTCACGCTTCGATGTATCAATCTTCATCAGGAGGGCCTACTAGGCTTCACCATATTAAGTTAATTATCGGAAAATGTAAAGCTTTGCCATTCCAAGTAGTAGAAATTTTATGTAATATAAACAAATTCTGAATCAAACATTCAATTCGCTTTATATGTGGTTAATATCAAACGTTTAATTGATATATATACATATATACCATGTTTATCATATTCTACAAGTTCATCACATGCATCCTGTATATATTCAGTTTTCATGTCTGTTTAAATATGAAAAAAGGAAGACAAGCTATACAAGTTTCGACATTAAAATTCCAGTTTTGAAATATTGTCAATAAAATATTTGAAATGTGACAATCTCTCATACAATTGTAGTGCAGTGCATCGCTAATCGTTCACCTTGATAACCGTCATAATACCAATCTTAACGGTGCATAAATTCAGAAGGCAACGAGCAGATGCAACTACAGTTTATTATCAAATAATGCAGGCCACAAAGCTATGAGAACATGAGTAAGTATCAGTTGAGGAGAATGAGTCATCGAATGATATTCATGCGATCAACGTTCTGGCTAGAGTCTGTCATGTGCTCTAGTGATCATCACTGTACAAAGATATATGTTGTATTGTTACAATCCAAATGACAATGTCTGTTAGGTAAGTTATTCAGAGAGCCTCACAAAAATTAGCCATAACGTGAAACGGGCGCACGATAGCTGCTTTGTCATAAAGGTAGATACTACAAAGTTGAATCCCTTAGATAACATCATTTTCCATAAAATCAGAGTTACACTTCGCTGACCATTTCTGAATATAACAATGAACACCACACGTTATACATGAAGATATTATATGAATAATACTTCTGTTCTAAATGCCTTGTTACGGCCTTTGGTTTTTACAGAAAGTTCTCCCCTCTTCAAATGCTCTCACATGGACAAACGTATACAGCCAATGACACGATATTCCAACATACTGCGTTCTCGTGGATGAGTTGTGGTTTACGAAATCGAGTTGGCGAAAAGCGAATGCTCATATCAATAATCAGGTTGGTGAACACCAAAGGTTCATCTAGGAGGGTTGAAAACACCGATTCCAAACTAATGATATGCATGAAAATTTCTCATAAAACATATCAAATTGTTTAAACGTACATTCCTAAGTTATCATTTCGTCAGTAAAACAATCTTTCCATCTGAGTGACTTCGGATAAGTTATGTCTACATAATTTATTAATAGAGAAGATCAAAATTCATTTGAATATGAAGAAAGCAATACGTTTAAATAATATGAAAGAAACATTAGATTTACAGAAATATTGTATACTGAATAATTGATCACTTCAACAATGTACATTATACGTCACAATAGATTAAACTTGACTTCAAAATAAATGCTCACATGTATAGTGTTTATGGAATATAAAATATTTAATAGTTGAACTCATGAGTCGATCTAAGCTCTTCTATCATAGAAAACCTGAAAGTATTGGATGATGGTGGTCTAGCTCTAATTAACTTATAAATTCAACTAATAAATTACAGAAAATCCCTTCTGATATGAAATATATTTATTTATTTCAGGCACTTACTATACATTTGTTTAATGTTCTGGTATACATTACACTTGGTAAAACAATGTGGAAAATATTATTCACAGATAAGTCATCAAATAGTTTGTTTCCTTTAAAAGTTCAATTCCTTCTTGACCAGTATTTTGGACTACAACTGTACATTAGGACTGTCTTGACGTTCGTAATAAAGATTCACAATTTGAAATTAGTTTAGGGTTGTTCTGAGTTTTGTATGTCGTTTACTCGTAGAAATGCAACACCTACTTCCCCAATCCTTGCCGACACATCTGCATCGGATCCTCTTTCTTCATCAGTGATGCTTCTCAGGTACGCTTATAGTTAATGGAATAGTTAAATATTTAAACTTACATTTATTAGTTGATTCCAAGTTACCATAACCACTTCAGTCTATAACATCCACTGATTTGAGTTTATCAAGTATTCATTCATGAAAAAATAATAATAAACTGCTTTCGATCTTTTTTGATGAAATGAAGTGATCCGATCTAGTCAGATCTGATCTCATGTGGGCCAATCTAATCTGATGTAGTCTGATCTGGACTATCGTCTTGTAAAGTTCAATGATTGATAAAATGAACTCAGAAAGTTATTCATTATTGTACAATTTATCGAAAATTTAATCAACCAATTTTTAAACAAATATAGATCATGATCAGAATGACGATCCATAGAGATTGTATTAATTTATTAGTCGAATTCATAAGCCAATTTAAGATTAAAAACTATTGAAAATGTGTAAGCACTGAATGATCATTTCATTCTAGCTGTTACACGCTGAATACAATGTTGACCGAAGATCCTCTGTTCCAACCCTTTGTATAGAACCGTGAATGCACACTGCTAATAGGAAATGACGAATTAATGCTTTTAGCTTTTCAAAGATGCTTTCGTGCGCACACCTGTTACTCCAAATGGAGCATGGGCAGCTGGCCATTTATCTCAAACCAAATCTGTACTAAGCATTTTTTCCATTCCTACTTAATCACCCTTCATTCTTCGCGAATTTGTCTTCGTTTCTCGTCCGCGTGGGTTCGTCGTCCTTCCGCTTCCCTCTGGCATTTAGGATTCCAAGTGGTTATTTGTCTTCAAACGCAGTTGGCTGCTTTCTACACTGTGTGAAGTATAGACTTCCATCTCCTCTTCCTCACTTCTTCCTCCTATGATATCTGGTTTCTTCTCTCTCCCAGTAGTCTACTTTACATAGTGTTCGGTCAACAACCGTTAAACAACATTTATATCTTTCCGATGATGACTTTCGTAGTTCTCCAAATCCGTTGTATCTTGATCTTTCCTCCAGATTTTGACGTCATCTTCAACCAGTCGATCACTAGGACATCAGCCTTTACCTCGAACGCATCTGTCAACCGTCCTGCAACTTGTTGGTCTCAAAGTTGAGCATCTACGGAGTCCTTCATTCGGTTGAGCAATACCCTGTTGAAGAATTTTCCTGGTATTGAGAGAAGAGTGATGCCTCTGTAGTTATCACACTTCTTATATATATTGATCAGTCTGTTTGTAATCGTTTTACTTCCTAAATCCTACTGAAGTCAAGGTGAGGTATCTTTGCAGTTGATGAAACATCTGCTTTCTGTGTCATCCTTGGTATGTTGTTCGGTCCTGCTGCTTTGCCGCTCTTGATTTGTTTGATGACCACGCTGAATTTCACTGTTCTTCTGCGGCAGATATTGATTGCCGCCCTTCTTGCTCCTCCTTTCATCAAACTAATTCACTTTACCAACGGCTATCCACTCCTTGTGTTGATGCTTCTTATGTCCTACAACCACCTGACATGTTGAAGTGAATTCCTCTCTTATCTCTTTTCATTTGCTCTCCACAGTAGTTTTTTTTTCCAACGAGTACATCATGAAAGACGTAGAACGTATTTGAATTTGTTGAGTTAGACAGTATTTCGAAGAA
Source organism: Schistosoma rodhaini (assembly GCA_944470415.2). Classification (NCBI taxonomy): domain Eukaryota; kingdom Metazoa; phylum Platyhelminthes; class Trematoda; order Strigeidida; family Schistosomatidae; genus Schistosoma; species Schistosoma rodhaini. Next base: position 1,881,766 of record OX104040.1, read on the forward strand.
ACGCCGCATCAAACTTTTGTTATGCTGTATTCCATATTATTCAATGCTAATTCTACTCCCATGACAGTTTAAATAGCTTGAATTATTTTTTCTCGTTAGCGTTTTTTCGATAAGTTAGATCTCTATGTGATGAAGTTGCTAAACTCATGTCCAAGCGTCCTCCTTTATTTGAGTTCGGGACCCATAGTAACCGCAAAAACGTTCCAGGCAGAGATTTTACAATGGTGGTATAGATTAAATACACTCATGAATTTAAATCTTTTATAGTAATACACAATTTATCCCCCTTATAACTCTAAGAAATTATATTCACTTCACTAACTTTATACATTACTGAAAATAATTTCAAGGAGTTTTTTTCTGTGAGTTGGATGGTTTGGTCGTGAACCTTTCATCGTCCTTCAGAACAACATCAATAGCACAAATTGACCTTAAATCTGTCACTATTTACTTCTTTGTTTTTCGATTGCATCTCCTACTGGTTTGATTTTTGTTCCTATGTTTTTACATAAATTTCTCCATTGATTTATAAATTCAACCGATTTGAATGTGCTTGTTTATTACTGACTGACCTGAATGCCAAGCTTCTGAAAATTCACTGTTGTTGTTCTTATTGACTCTTCCCGAAATCTGCACATTTTTCCAGTCGAACTTGTGTCCGCAGTTGTCCACATGCGTCGTTATCAGTTAGGACATGTCATGGCGTTCGACTGCTAATTGATGTTCATGGAAGCGAAGATGATGAGGACGGCCGCTTTCTCCGATGTAGTGTGTTGCGCAGTTGGCACAATTTATTTTTTAGATGATGTTTAATTTGTCTTTTTTTGCCATTTCATTCAGTGTTTTGCATAGGAGTGAATGAAGTTGTTTTGTTGGTTCGTGGGCAACATCAATTCCAAAAGTTTACAGCAGACTGGTTTTTGTTTATGGGTGCGGCTGGTATTTTTGATAGAGTTGATAAGGTAGCCGTTTGCCTGAAAGATGGTCAAGTAAGTTTCTTCATTTTTTCGTGCTGCCATTGTGTTGCAGTTTGTTCTACCCTTTTGAACAAGATCTGAAGACAGCTGAATTTAAGATTTCTCGGACTATTTCTATTGTAGTTGAGAATAATATCAGTGTGGGTCAAAGTCTGTACACTTGTGTCTCCAGTTCACCTGTGTCGGTTCTGGTGATTATGTATATATATACATATATATATATATATGGAAGAATGTTAACTTGTCGTTTGTGTTCCGTTCCTTGGTGAACGTGATGTCATTAAAGACGTTGTAAATTAGTCTGTTCATCCTTTTTAACGACGACGAATGTGTTTTTCTTTTCAGCGTTAGTAAGATCTCATTTTTTAGTTTCTACATGACAACATCTGAGACTATTTTCGGTATTGGTGATCTCATTGATGTCCCTTTTATTCAACTGAAAAAAGTCGTTAGACAAATCTATCAGCTTGTCGTACTTGATTCCAATGTTCATAATCTGACCAAAGAATCGTGTTCAGATGATTCCATTAAATGCTTCAGTTTTGAGATTCTTAACAGCTTTTTAATCTTGTGAAGTCAGTTAGTTGTTTTCCTCATCCCTTGACAGAACAAACCGACATCAAATTTATCCACCTGAGCTACAAATCGTCTTCACCATGACTTAAAAATAATCTTTATCAAAAATTGATTTTAACATTAATATGAAATTGCGATTCAGTTTACTTAATATTAACATGTTCATATAATGTTTAATAATTGATGAACATTTTATCATATATTGATAATCGATTATATACTTATGTGTCATAAAATTAAGGAACATCTCATGAATTCACCATTAGCTCACTAGTTATCTGTTTGATACGTTGACCTGATAATCTTATTAGCTCTATATTTTTCTGAAGAGATCCCATAAAGTAGACAACAATAACATTTAATTGATAATGCAAGATATAATAGTTCAGATCATGATTCAAATGAAGTCAGATCACCATGGTAAACCTGGAAGCAGAGGACGGCCGTTTCGTCCTATTGTTTGACTACTCGGCAGTACGCATTAACGATATCGCCTCGTGAGATTCGTTCCCAAAAATCTATCATCCCCGAGAGTGAACGCATATCCTGCCCGGTTTTTCATGGTGGTCTAGCTTCAGTTGTCTCATGATTGCAACTACTAAAAGCGATTACCCATTTTACTTGTTTTCTTATTTCATTATAACAAAATTTTCATTCATACTCATATGGTCTTCATATGTAAACCATCATAATCATTTATAATAAAAACAAGAAGAATACATGTGTCAATATTGTAAAAGTATAATAATTAAACGATATCTTCAACAAGGAAACTTTCGCTTTACTTCTTTTATTTCATAATTTATCATTTGTTTTCTCGAATTTGAATCTAATAAGAAAACATAATGAAATCATTCATAGTTCCTCATTTGAATAACATATATATATATATATATTTATATATATTGCAATAGTTTAGATCATGAGTCAATTAAAGATAGACCAGCATGGAAAACCTGAAACCATTGTACGGCCGTTTCGTCATATTGTAAGACTCCTCGTTTGTCTATGTCTCCGCTCCTGCCTTTAGGTCTCGCGAGAGCGCGCGGGCTCTTGCAGGTTTTCCGTAGTGGTTTAGCTTCAATTGACTCATGAAATCATCTTTAAATGTTTTGACAAATTTCATTTATGTATATCTGATTATTTACCATTTGCAGTGGACTCATAAGCAGTCAACTGAAGTAAGCTAAGAAGAAATAGGATTGAACTCTTCTTCATTTATTTGAAATTTCATTAATTATTCTTCTACTTTTATATCAGTCACAAACTGATGTGGAATCGATAAGTTCAAGGTAATCCGAAATGAATGATTTGGCAGTCATATGAATGATCAGTAAACATAAGTGTCGAAATTCCTGGTTGGAATAAGTCATACCATACATATACTAGACAATTCATTAATCTGTATAGGAATAAGTTGCTAGTCTTTAAAGTGACATTCTTTGAATAACATTGCATACATTGTGTGATTGTATGAATTTAGACAACTTTCTTATCTACCTTTGGAATGTGTTGTATATCATTTTCAAAGCCAATAAATACTACCGAAACTGTATTCATATGAATCTATTCTTGTCGTAAAATTGTTTCTTGAAGTTGTTGAAGTGAGTAGTGTTGAGTAGTGATAGCTGTGGTAATGAATGTAATTCAAGATGTCGATACTGAATAGTATGACATCCACAGTGGTCGTTTTAATAGCAGTAGTATAAGAATAATCATCAATGTGATTAATGGTATAAGTATTAGTATTAGCATTCGTGGTAGTTGTAATAGTAGTAGTAGTAGTAGTAGTAAAAAAAGCATGACATGCAGACTGATGAATAGTGATATTGTTTATTGTAGCAGACGTTGAAAGGGTAGTAATGTAAACAGTAATGTAAGGAGGAGTATTCATCATAGTAGTAGTGTGATCAGTTGTATAAGAGGTATGACGAATAGAAATAGAAGTCGTGTCAGTGTGAATGGTGGCAGTATTGGTATTATTATTATTAATAATTTTACTACTAGTGGTAATTTTTCTTGTTAGTTGTGGTATTAGATGTCGAACGCGTAGTAGTAGTAATATTGTGTTAGTAAGAGCACTAGTAGCAGTTTGGTGACAGCAGTAACAGGAGTAGAAGTAGTAGTAGTGGGATGAGTAGTTGGAGTATTAATATCACTACTACCAGCAGTAGTATTGTGGTAGTATTAATAGTGGGGATGATCAAATTTATGACAGTGCAGGTTTAAGTGTTACTGTGAACAGAATTATCACCTGGTATAAGGTGTACGACTTGTAGAAGTTTTCGAAGAAATAAAGGACACACATATATTACCACAGTTTGTAGTAGCAGCTGCGATATTGATCTTGTGACATTTTGAGTAAGAGATCATCCAAGTAAACATCTACAAATATGTGAGTGACTTCAAAGGAAATGACACTGCACAAAAATTAATATCTGTAGAAGGAATATCCTAAATTTTTCACAATATTCAAATCTTTTTCTTTTAATATAATTCAACACTGATGATAGTTGGTCAATCTATATGTTGATTACGGTGAATGCATTTCGGGAAATCGTTACTCCATAGTACGACATCGGTAGTCGTAGTTTTAGTAGTATTATCATAAGAATTATCAGAACTTTGATGGGCGATATTAGTACTAGTGTTAGCAATTGTAGTATTCGTAATACTATAAGTAGTAGTAGTAGTAGTGGTAGAAATAGCATGACAAGCAGTCTGATGAATAGTGATATTGTCTATTGGAACAGAAGTTGAAGGAACAGTTATTTAAACAGTAGTCCAAGGAGTAGTAGTGTGTGTGTGTGTAGAAATGTGATTAGTAGAATAAGAGTTATGAGTAATAGAAATAAAAGCAGTGGCAGTGTGAGTGGTAGCAGTATTTCCATTACTATTACCATTGATTTTACTACTAGTAGTAATTGTTTTGGTACTGGTAACAGTAGATGTCGAAGGTGTATTAGTAGTAGTAGTAGTAGTATTGTTAGTACTGTTGTGGTAGTAGTAGCAGTAGTAGCCGTTTTGTGGTAGTAGTGGTAGTAGTGCTGGTGGTAATGCGGATGTTAGTAATAATATTGACAGTGGAAGTGTAAGTAGTCTGAGCAGTAGTGTGATTGTTTGTACTTGCAGGATTAGTATGATTTGTAGCATGAGTAGTATACGTAGTGGTGTTACTGGTAGAATTAGTGTGAACAGTGGAGATATCGGCAGAAGCTGTGTTAGTGATAGTAACCATGTGTGTAGTATTATTATTAGATTTGTGAGCAATAGTTTGACTGGTAGTAGTAGTGTGAAAATTAGTTGTAATATCTGTAGTACTAACATCATTTTTTGAATAATGGCCTTAATAGTCATAGTAGTACTGGAACTAGTTGCACTAGTACTCGTATTGTCATCAGCAGTATTAGCCTGAGTAGAAGTGTGAAAAGTAAAAATAATGGCAGCAATGATAACGTGAGATTTGTAGTGTGAGTAGTAATGATAATGGTGTGAGCATTTGTAGAAGTATGTGGGGTAGTAATAATAGTAAATTGAGCAGCAGTAATAATGAGAATCATAGAACTTCCAGTGTGAGTGACATTTTGAGTAGTAATAGTAGTTTCAGAATTGTTAGAAGTGTGGGCAGAACAGTGAGTAGTATTAATAGAGGCATGATGAATACTAGTTTGAGTATCATTAGTGTTAGTAGTAGTGGTAGTAATAGTAATAATTTGAGTATTATTGTGAGTAGTACTAGTGGTAGTGTTCGTAGACGTGTTAGTTTGTGTATTATTGTAATATTGTGAGTATCAGTGGTGAAACCGTTATTAGTACTGGTATGCAGAATAATGTCAGTATTATTAATATCACAAGAAACATAATCAGAATAAGTATCAGTATTTGTAGTAGTTTTAGTAACATTACTGTGAGTAGTATTAGCAGTTTCAACAATAGTATTGGTAATAGTTGTAGTAGTAGGAGTATCGTGTTAGTAGTAGTATTGTGGTGGTAGTAGTATAATATTAGGTTATATGGTAGGTAATTTTACAACAGGTTAGTGTAGATTAGATGTTGTTCTACTTAATTACGTTATGAAACATGATATTTGCCCATCACATCACAATCGTTCATCATTTTTGTTTCCACATATTATTGTGCTCTCAACATTTTAAATTCTTCGACTTTCTTACATTGGTAGCCGTGGTAGTGTGAGTAATATTGTAATATTGTGTGTATAAGAGGTAAAATTATTAGTAGTAGGACTTGTAGAAGTTTTCGTTGAAATACAGGTCACACATATATTACCACAGTTTGTAGTAGCAGTTGCGATATTGATCTTGTAATCCTCCTTTGAAAACTTCATGTTTCAACACCAAACTTTGTGATAAAATGGGATTATAAAAAGAAACTTCAACTTCTCATTTCTAAAATTTCAAACACTAAAATTCTGCTTCATTTTCATGTCTAAATAACAAAGAATCTATATGACACCATATTCATACTTCACTATTAACATAAAACAAAAGCAAAATTCAGAATAATCAATCTTCAGACAGATTTTGAATAATAACAACAAATGGTAACATTCAACGCGCCTTTACATCTACAAAAAGTGAATTTAATAAGGTATTTTGTTTATCAGTTGATTTATCACTACACGTTTTTGAAATGCGTTTGTCAGTGAAAATGAATGAATGTCACGTAGTTGACAAACTTTCATAGTGACCAAAATGAAAAGTTGCTAAACAACAATAGGTCAAGATGTCTGAAACAAGCCTGGATGATAAAAGAATAATTGTTATATTTATAGTAATTTTTACTATGGCTGATGAATTCACCTTGTAAGTGTTGTATCCAGCTCGTCAAATTTTAAAAATGGGATATTGAAATCTCTAGCCAATAATTTTGCGTCAAACAGCAAATACGGTAGGGAAGCATCGCCTATTTTATTTCTTCCTTATATATGTTACAACATGAAATGACGCGGTATATTCCATCAACCAACTACTTTACGCTGTTCACATTTAGCGACATCATCACGAATTAAACACCGGTTAATGAAGTACAGTGTGACATTAGAGCTATGGAACGGCTGTTAATATATATAAAGACTATCTGGCTGTTTCATGCACTCCTGCTCACTTCTTTATGCATAATGTCGGACGACAGCCATGATTTTTCTGAGGACCATAATCTCAAAATCCAACCTAAAGCAATCGTCTCTATTTTCTCTTCGTTCATCCCTCGGTCATTTGACAATACTATAAATGCACCTACTGATTTGTTTCATCACCTGTTGCTCATCTACAGCAACATATGTCTTCTAGTTTTCAAGTAAAATTGCTGTCTAAAATGTGTTGATCAGCTCACGAACACTATCAGTTGAAAGAACAATTATGATGCTGTTGTGCAGCGATGGGAAGGAGTGAAACACACTTGAAACAAGCTGCAGCAATCATGAAGAAGAAAATTCTCCACACAGTTGAAGTGTTGCTCCCGTGCAGTTCAGAGAAGCAGAAAATGCATATTTAGGGCGGGAATATCATGGACACAGAATCATCATTGCATTCTCATTATAAAGAGATAGGAAGTGACAACGAATATTATCAAATATTTTGCACCTACTAATGATTGCAACGATGACGATGAAGACCAGTCCAATGAGAGGCTGCAATCAAGCATAGTGAAGTGTCTGTGAAAGGATCTCACCATCTTGGTGAAAGATCTCAATGCCAAAGAAGCAGTGAACAACAACGAATATGGAAACATAATAGACGTCATGGACTGGAAGAGAGTAAAGAATACGGAAGAGATTTGCAAATATATATGCATTCAACAAACTGATTATAGGCGTCACAATTTTTCGACACAAACGCACTCACAAAGCTAAAATGGTCTTACCGGATCATGCCTAAGAAAACCAGACACTACATATTCGTACCAACAAAAAATTACGAAGCACACATGAAGATGTGAGAAGCATGAGAGGAGCTTACATTGCTTCACATCTCATGTTTGTGGCCGAAATGAAAGTTTATTTGAAAAAACATACCGCTATGACGTTGTCTAAGCAGATTTGACCTGGGAAGACAAGCAATAGCAAAACAGGAACTTGACACGTTGGTCAGGCTGGGCATTGTAAGGCTTTCAAACTGCCCGTGGTCATCCCCATTATACATGACTACGAAAACGAATGTCGAATTGAGGCCGTGTAGAGATTACCGAGCACTGGAAAAGTGAAAAGTTGCAGATGGATACCCCATGCCACATTTCCACGATTCATCTTACAGTATAATAATCTTCTCAAACATCCACTTAGAGCATAATATTAGATCCCGCTCGCTCCACAGAACGATGAAAAGACGGTGGTAACGGCCTCGTTTAGGATGTATGAATTCTCACGCATGCCTTTCGAACTGACTATTGCAGGGTGAACATTTCAACGATTTACCAACCACGTCATCAGATGCTTACTTGCAGTATACGCTAACAAGGATGAATGACTACCAGTCAGCACTACTAATGACGAGCATATACAGCAGCTACGACAATTACTCGCGCGAATATGAGAACATGGCATTTTCATAAACATTGAGAATTGTGAGTTAAGAAAAATATCCTTACACTTCCTTGGTCTTATTTTAACTTCTCAATGTATTTCACCGATCTCGACAAAAATCGATAACATTAAATACTATCCGTTGCCCGATTCACGGAAGAAATTACGAAGATTTCTGAGACTAATAAATTATTGCACACGTTTTATTCCGAATTGTGCAGCAATAATTCCACCATTAACTTATGGTTTAAAGGGACACTCTCGGACATTCCAATTATGAGCAAAGGCAATACTCGACTTCGAGAACGCCAACAAGGCATTCAACAAAAAGACGACACTAGCTAGAGGCATGAGCGAAACACTATCGACTATTATGACAGATGCATCGGATGTGGTGGTAGGAGCTGTTTTACAACTGTTAGTAAGTGACACATGGGGACCGTTTTCGTTTATCACAAAATGACGGAATTCTACGTAAACGAAATTTAGTACTTTTGTACGATAATTATTAACGATTTACTTGGCAATAAAACATTTTCAACATAAAGTAGAGGGTAATAATTTTACTGTTTACACGGACCACAAACCATTCACGAACGCACTAAGCGCAAAGCAAGATAATTATTCTCAGAGGGCTACCAGACAGTTAGAGTTTATTTCCCAGTTCACTTCTGATATACAATTCTAATTTGCTGACAGCACATCTTTCGAGTTTATATGTCTTAACAGAAACAGAGGTGTGAACATCCGGTTGATCACTGAGTTCAAATGAAACCGAGGACCTAGGATTTGTGGTATTTGGTACTCGTCAGACAGGTGTCCCTGTAATGCTCTTACAGAAAGGGATGTTTCCGGACGGTTTCGAACCCGTGTCACCCAGTTTCATAGTCATAGACCTTAACATTGAGATATCCGGTCTGCGACTGACCTCTTGTCTGACTGAGATTTCTTTACAATTGAATGATCACTGAGTAGGAATCGGTGTATGAATGTCACTTCCTTCATAGTGCTGATCAAGTTTTATCGACCAAACATTCACCAATTTTTCACATATTACATTAACAAAATCAATACCTTATCTTATGTTTCGGAAAATACTTTTATTGATGGTCGCTCAAACATTCTACACTTCTGAATATTATGTGGGGATTTTTAAACATCTGAAATATATATTAACGTATTTAGAAAAGTCAAGACTTCTTCACTATTCAATTGAATGTAGATTATTATGTAACACGAACTTGTTACCTGTCTATTCATCATAGAATTTGTGAAGATAATGAAAAAACAAGAAAATTAATATGCCGAGTCATTGTATAAAATGATCATTTCATATTACTTGTAGTATTAAACTATAGTATGGACAGTTCAAAATCATCCGAAATAAAGAACAGTTTTGAGAACAATGGAGAGAATGTACACATTAAACTTTAGACGGTAAATCTTCGTTCATTCGTGTGAACAGATCGCTGGTGCATAACGTTTGCAAATTTCATTCATCATCATTACTTGTACTCGAATCTCTCTCCATAACATTCCAATACTTAGTCTCATAGGAAAATACTATTACGTTTAGGAAACAATTTTCGAAGTCCTCATCCACATTCCTAACTCCGAGTGCATACTTGATGTTTTTTAAAAGTTGATTGTGTCAAGGGATTTAGGCGTAAAACATTTAAGTTAAAACATTTCTGTATGTGAAATGACTTTTCAACGGAACAACATCATCAGTGGAATGATGCTGAGATCACAGGTAATATGTCGTCAACTTTAGCACAGATTTTGCGTGGTTTGTAATGTCAGTCGAAATAAATCACAAGCATGAGTGTAAACTACGTGAACTAGAAACTAGGAACTTACTGACTAGCACAATTATTTGTAGCGTGCGCAATAGTAGTAGTAGCATTATTTGTCGTTGTTGTTGTATTTTGAATGATATCTGGAAATTGTTCATCACAATGTATGAAAATATCACAGAAACTGGATCACTAAGTATTTATTCACTTCATGAATTCAAACTTCGTAAAATAAAGTCCACTGGACACTAAATACCGACACAATCAAATGAAATCAAACTGATGATGATCCCATTCTCCATCAAACTTCTGACGATTATACTAATGTTGTGAATCACTGAGGGCTCATTCATCAAATCTATGTTGTTAAATGGTAAAGGAGACTATAAGAATGTTAAAACGAAGCTATCCGGTGATAATGTTGCAATCAAGAACACAAGTTAGGACAATCGTATGTATTTAAGCACAACATTACAAAATATCTCATGAAAATATGAGAACAATATAGTGAACTGTTAATTTGCAAAATAACAATCAATTGTCCCAATTTGACTGTTCCTTGTGCAAATATCTGTCCATAGTCTCCGATTATAATTGTTCACACATTTTCATACCATTTGAGTGCCGTTCCCTTTCTCTGCTTATCCATCTTATAAATTCATTGACCGACCATCACCATATACTACTTAGCTAGATATCAGTATCCCACATCACACTTTCCTCCCATTAATACATTCGTTCTCGCGATGGTACTGCTCACCCTGCACAGTATCTTATTTTACTGAAGGCTGTGCCGATCTTTCCCACAAAATGTCGAGTCTGCAGCGATGACCTCCATTGCTCCGTCGACATGCCGGGTCACCAACATTCGAAATCCATCGGCCACCTAAAGATTCCTGGATATCCTGCAAGAAGATGATCTGATAGATCATCACCGATTCTTTCCCAACTTGTTAGAGCTTCCTCGAGTTCATCTCTGGGCTGTCCCCACAGTGATGTTGTAGAGTGCACATATAAAAGTCTAGCAATCACACTATTCATTATTGTAATTTTATTTTCTCATTACGTACAGCATTTCAACTTGATAACTTGTTTTATTAACTGAACATTTAGTATTTCTAACAATCGTCATGTTCAGTGTACAAAGTTTTCGATTCTAATTTTTTTGATTTGATATTGTTATAGTAGACACAAATACTGGTTGATTCTTAATTTGTTGTAGACTCGATGCTAGTTATTATTGCAAAAATACTTCAAATGGCCGTTTTTCTTTGATGCAGCTTTTATTCACGCAGATGGGCTTCTATAGACAGTAAATCTATCTTATCAATATTTTTTCGTATATTGTTCGTTCTGATAACCGTCACTCGATAACTTCTCAACGCTGTATAAATCAGAAGGCGAGAACGGAAAGTTGATCGCGTTTATAAATAAACCACACACAGATATTCAAAATAGCAGGCATATTAAGCAAACGTGAAAGAATAGTGCCGTAAAGCAGGCAAATGAGCGTGAGAGTCGAATAACCGGGAGATCAGTCGATCGAGCTCGTGAGTAAGCGAGTGCAGTACGGTGAACAGGATTAAGATTTACATATACTTATACATATGCATCGAATCAATTAAGTGTGTGATAGTAAGGCTAAAAAAATGAATACCTGCTTGGGCAGTAAACAATGCTCAAGCGTACATAATAAAGGTGTTAAGTATTGAAAGGTTGTTTTTAAACGAATGACTGTCCGTTGAAAGAGTTGACAAAAAGGCCTAACCGAATTAGATGTAAACAAACGAAATTGTATGTGATGTGCTATAATAGCTCTTCTCAGCAAACATAGATACAAAATAATGTCTGTGTTTGCGAATATAAAATGTTAAATTCAACTGAATGGTAATATCGAAATTTATGAAATTAAAATATGTGATAGAATCATCTTGTAAGTTATTGCAAATACGTGTGGGCTTGATTTCGTGTACGTCAGTGAAGCCACATAAAATAACAGATCAAGATAATACGTTGATGCTTTTAGAGGTTTATATACATTGACATCAGAATAGACAAAATATGTCGAATATAACAAGAGATAAATGAAAATCTTCGATGTGCACATACAAACGGAATAAGAAAGAAATTTGCATCTGAGTATGCGATAGAAAATACTGATTCAAAATCGTGTCGTCGAGGTCATCTTACTCCTTGATCATATATTGTCGTTAGTAGATTCTCTTTGTTTTTATTCGTCAGTGTTGTTGATGATTGTAACTCGCGATTCGGTGAGTCGACGATTTTAAAATTTCTGTATGTACTGGTCGACCGGTAAAATTTGCTTGTCTCTGTCTATGCTAATTACATCTGTTTCTCCAGCTTTGTCCACCGTAATAGTTTTATCATTTTTTTATCTAATAACTTTAAATGGTCCATCGTAGGCGGGTTTTAGGGACGCTGCACATCAACCCCTCTGATAAACATAAGAGTACTGTCGCTCATTTGTTCTGGTATGTACATTCGATGTTGATGTTGCCTCGGAAGCGCTACTCTTAGATTACACATGTGCTACTGTAGACGTTGTACATAGTTGGCCAAAATAGTTGGAACACTATTACCTGGGGTTAAAAGCTCTCCTGGTGGATGTAGAGTAGTTCTAACTGTGCTGTGCAGCATTCTATGTCTTGTTTCTTTGTTGAGCTTAAACTCAACATGATTAATGGGAGCTTACTGGCCCAATTATTATTGATAATAACAGATATAAGAGTATCTTTGAGTTGCCAATGTAAACTTTCTACCATGCCATTCGCCACGGGATGGTAGGATGTTGTCCGATTGTAGTGCCGCGATTCGTTAATCGTTTACTTCGATAACCGTTATAATTCTAATATTAACGGCGCGTAAAATCAGAAGACAAATGATAGCAGCAACTAAAGTTTATTGTCGAATAACTCAGGTCAGAAAGTTAGCAACACCTGAGCGAATAATAACGAGCGAGTGAACAGGCGAATAATCGAAGGAAGTGAACGAGGCGGAAATGACATGCAATGGAGATGGCTGGGAAGCCAACTGGTTTTAAGCAAGTGTTAATCAGCATTTATAGTCAGACAAAAAAGAATGACAGACATATGATGAATAAGATACAAAGTGTAAACATATACGCTCATATAAAAGTATAGTCAAGGTCAATAAGCGAATAATTAACAAGATAAAAATATGACTCATAATGGATAGGCGAATTGGCTTGACCAGCAACTAGAATAAATTATACGGGCTTAACACATAAACTGATACTACACGATTACGTTTAATTTCTAGGAGCTCACTGAGATGTTGAAGGAGGTGGCTCACGATTTGGGCTAGTCTATCAGTTGTAATATTCGCAGGCACTCCACCATACCAAATCCAATGCTCCCCGAAGGTTTTGGTTATAGTTTCTGCTGAAGTGTCTTTTATGGGTACTGCTACAGGCCATCACGTAAATCTATCCTTGCAGGTGAAAACATAACTAAAGCCATGTGAAATCGGCACATGAATATGTATATGCTCAAATCTGCTATCAGGATCACAGAAAAGACGTATTGCGGAACTAGTGTGACGATGTATCCTAATTTTTTAACATTTTCTGCAAGTTCGCGTCTAAATACGAACACGGTGGTTCACATCCGGCCATACAAAACGCTCGCTGAATAATTTGATGGTGACCTTTATTCCAGGATGTGATATATTTGGCATAGTTTCGAAAACCTTCCGTCTTAGCTGCTTCGGAATAAATGATCTTGGTCAGCTCGTAGAAATATCACACGTGATACTCAATTTTTTGAACGAAGTTTCTTTTAGTACCAGAGAGGTTGTGTTGTCAGACATAAGTCTGTTTAACTCAACATCTATATTTCCCAACACTACTTTTTCTTGACAATCGATTTCACATTGTAAGAAAGCGTTTACCGTCGTCGAAAATGATTTATTAATTGCAGTAGCGCCCTCTATACTGTGAGTAAAATCGTGGATGTGTGGTATAGGGTATCTATCGGCTACTTTTTGCCTGCTGGGTGCTCGGTATTCTCCACGAGGCTTTAATTCGATAATCTTTTACGAAGTCATGTGTAATTGGGATTCCTACGGGCTGTTGGAATGCCATACAATGCCAAGCCTCATCAACGTGTCAAATTCCTGTTTTGCGATTGCTAGTCTTCGTGGGTCAAATCATCTTGGCTGTGCGGTACTTGGTGGCCCGTTCTTTATGATATGGTGCTCGATAGAATGCTCGAGATCCGTTTTACTTTACGTTAGTTTTCAAAGGTCGGGAAACTCCAGTTACAATACATAACATGAATCATCGCGACTTTTATCTTCCACTAAATTCATGGAAATGGTCTCTGTGATTGTTCCCCTTATCGAAGTACTGAGACTAACGTTTATGTGTCCGTGGTGCCGCATGTCTACTGGTAGATCGAAGTTGCACAGGAAATCGATGCCTATTATAGGTACTGATACGTTCGTTTTAAGAAAGTCTTAGCGATATCTAGCGCTTTGCCCAAAATTCGGGGACAACATTCGTTTGCCGTATGTTTTGATAACTGATTTGTTCGCTGCCTTTATAACTAATATAGTAAAGAGGTTTCTTTTATATTCCGCTTCCGTGTTCACCAACGCTTGCGCCTCTGTCATTCAATATTGTATATAACATAAATGGTTGTTTGCAGGCTTTATGTTTACCGCTGGCATCGCCATGTACAATACTGGTATTGCTTGCCTGTCATGCTAAATCTATGAGGGTGTATACATTTTCTAGCTCCACGACCGTACATTTAATGATATCAACATATCAACGAGGTTGCGCGTCCTCTGGAAGCTGATCGTCTTCTGCCGCGCTTATCATCTCGTGACAGCCTTCGTGGCCTTTCAGTCTGTTTCCATTCTGCGAGCTCGCTGGACAACACATCTACCTCCTTCTATAGAGTACTGACTCTATCATCTACCGACAAGCAATGTGATTCAGGGCTTGCTTTTTATGCGCTTTTGTATATTCTCTCATCTATTTTTGCCTAGTAAACTTTTCTTCAAGTTTTTAGCTGTCATGGAGTTCTATCCCCATTTGTTCTTGGTTTAGAAGCTGCTCGAAGGCAAGTTGGTCACAACAGTCGTCCCTGATCGTAGTTTTTTGTCCTCAAGTAGACACTGTAAAGTTTGGAATCTAATGTTGAATTCATTGAGTTTGCTGGTATCTTGAAATAGAGCTGTATTGAACCTATGTTATCATGTTCCGGCAGATGCCCAATGGTTTTTCAGCTTCAGTTTCATTTCAGCCGCAATCAAGTGATGATATGAAGCAATGTGAACTCATCTCATGCTTCTCACATCTTCATGTGTGCTTCGTAATTTTTTGTTGGTACGAATATGTAGTGTCTGGTTTTCTTAGGCATGATCCGGTAAGACCATTTTAGCTTTGTGAATGCGTTTGTGTCGAAAAATTGTGACGCCTATAATCAGTTTGTTGAATGCATATTAATTTGCAAATCTCTTCCGTATTCTTTACTCTCTTCCAGTCCATGACGTCTATTATGTTTCCATATTCGTTGTTGTTCACTGCTTCTTTGGCATTGAGATCTTTCACCAAGATGGTGAGATCCTTTCACAGACACTTCACTATGCTTGATTGCAGCCTCTCATTGGACTGGTCTTCATCGTCATCGTTGCAATCATTAGTAGGTGCAAAATATTTGATAATATTCGTTGTCACTTCCTATCTCTTTATAATGAGAATGCAATGATGATTCTGTGTCCATGATATTCCCGCCCTAAATATGCATTTTCTGCTTCTCTGAACTGCACGGGAGCAACACATCAACTGTGTGGAGAATTTTCTTCTTCATGATTGCTGCAGCTTGTTTCAAGTGTGTTTCACTCCTTCCCATCGCTGCACAACAGCATCATAATTGTTCTTTCAACTGATAGTGTTCGTGAGCTGATCAACACATTTTAGACAGCAATTTTACTTGAAAACTAGAAGACATATGTTGCTGTAGATGAGCAACAGGTGATGAAACAAATCAGTAGGTGCATTTATAGTATTGTCAAATGACCGAGGGATGAACGAAGAGAAAATAGAGACGATTGCTTTAGGTTGGATTTTGAGATTATGGTCCTCAGAAAAATCATGGCTGTCGTCCGACATTATGCATAAAGAAGTGAGCAGGAGTGCATGAAACAGCCAGATAGTCTTTATATATATTAACAGCCGTTCCATAGCTCTAATGTCACACTGTACTTCATTAACCGGTGTTTAATTCGTGATGATGTCGCTAAATGTGAACAGCGTAAAGTAGTTGGTTGATGGAATATACCGCGTCATTTCATGTTGTAACATATATAAGGAAGAAATAAAATAGGCGATGCTTCCCTACCGTATTTGCTGTTTGACGCAAAATTATTGGCTAGAGATTTCAATATCCCATTTTTAAAATTTGACGAGCTGGATACAACACTTAC
This sequence comes from Schistosoma rodhaini, assembly GCA_944470415.2. Lineage (NCBI taxonomy): Eukaryota > Metazoa > Platyhelminthes > Trematoda > Strigeidida > Schistosomatidae > Schistosoma > Schistosoma rodhaini. The sequence goes on from OX104040.1 coordinate 1,898,130, forward strand.
AAGGTGAATTCATCAGCCATAGTAAAAATTACTATAAATATAACAATTATTCTTTTATCATCCAGGCTTGTTTCAGACATCTTGACCTATTGTTGTTTAGCAACTTTTCATTTTGGTCACTATGAAAGTTTGTCAACTACGTGACATTCATTCATTTTCACTGACAAACGCATTTCAAAAACGTGTAGTGATAAATCAACTGATAAACAAAATACCTTATTAAATTCACTTTTTGTAGATGTAAAGGCGCGTTGAATGTTACCATTTGTTGTTATTATTCAAAATCTGTCTGAAGATTGATTATTCTGAATTTTGCTTTTGTTTTATGTTAATAGTGAAGTATGAATATGGTGTCATATAGATTCTTTGTTATTTAGACATGAAAATGAAGCAGAATTTTAGTGTTTGAAATTTTAGAAATGAGAAGTTGAAGTTTCTTTTTATAATCCCATTTTATCACAAAGTTTGGTGTTGAAACATGAAGTTTTCAAAGGAGGATTACAAGATCAATATCGCAACTGCTACTACAAACTGTGGTAATATATGTGTGACCTGTATTTCAACGAAAACTTCTACAAGTCCTACTACTAATAATTTTACCTCTTATGCACACAATATTACAATATTACTCACACTACCACGGCTACCAATGTAAGAAAGTCGAAGAATTTAAAATGTTGAGAGCACAATAATATGTGGAAACAAAAATGATGAACGATTGTGATGTGATGGGCAAATATCATGTTTCATAACGTAATTAAGTAGAACAACATCTAATCTACACTAACCTGTTGTAAAATTACCTACCATATAACCTAATATTATACTACTACCACCACAATACTACTACTAACACGATACTCCTACTACTACAACTATTACCAATACTATTGTTGAAACTGCTAATACTACTCACAGTAATGTTACTAAAACTACTACAAATACTGATACTTATTCTGATTATGTTTCTTGTGATATTAATAATACTGACATTATTCTGCATACCAGTACTAATAACGGTTTCACCACTGATACTCACAATATTACAATAATACACAAACTAACACGTCTACGAACACTACCACTAGTACTACTCACAATAATACTCAAATTATTACTATTACTACCACTACTACTAACACTAATGATACTCAAACTAGTATTCATCATGCCTCTATTAATACTACTCACTGTTCTGCCCACACTTCTAACAATTCTGAAACTACTATTACTACTCAAAATGTCACTCACACTGGAAGTTCTATGATTCTCATTATTACTGCTGCTCAATTTACTATTATTACTACCCCACATACTTCTACAAATGCTCACACCATTATCATTACTACTCACACTACAAATCTCACGTTATCATTGCTGCCATTATTTTTACTTTTCACACTTCTACTCAGGCTAATACTGCTGATGACAATACGAGTACTAGTGCAACTAGTTCCAGTACTACTATGACTATTAAGGCCATTATTCAAAAAATGATGTTAGTACTACAGATATTACAACTAATTTTCACACTACTACTACCAGTCAAACTATTGCTCACAAATCTAATAATAATACTACACACATGGTTACTATCACTAACACAGCTTCTGCCGATATCTCCACTGTTCACACTAATTCTACCAGTAACACCACTACGTATACTACTCATGCTACAAATCATACTAATCCTGCAAGTACAAACAATCACACTACTGCTCAGACTACTTACACTTCCACTGTCAATATTATTACTAACATCCGCATTACCACCAGCACTACTACCACTACTACCACAAAACGGCTACTACTGCTACTACTACCACAACAGTACTAACAATACTACTACTACTACCACTAATACACCTTCGACATCTACTGTTACCAGTACCAAAACAATTACTACTAGTAGTAAAATCAATGGTAATAGTAATGGAAATACTGCTACCACTCACACTGCCACTGCTTTTATTTCTATTACTCATAACTCTTATTCTACTAATCACATTTCTACACACACACACACTACTACTCCTTGGACTACTGTTTAAATTACTGTTCCTTCAACTTCTGTTCCAATAGACAATATCACTATTCATCAGACTGCTTGTCATGCTATTTCTACCACTACTACTACTACTACTTATAGTATTACGAATACTACAATTGCTAACACTAGTACTAATATCGCCCATCAAAGTTCTGATAATTCTTATGATAATACTACTAAAACTACGACTACCGATGTCGTACTATGGAGTAACGATTTCCCGAAATGCATTCACCGTAATCAACATATAGATTGACCAACTATCATCAGTGTTGAATTATATTAAAAGAAAAAGATTTGAATATTGTGAAAAATTTAGGATATTCCTTCTACAGATATTAATTTTTGTGCAGTGTCATTTCCTTTGAAGTCACTCACATATTTGTAGATGTTTACTTGGATGATTTCTTACCGAATACTTACTCTATGACCAATGGTCGGAGATCTCGAGTGCTATACTTCAAATCTGTATTTCAGTAATGCGTTTCATTTCAGTGTTCCTAAATTATGTAATCCTTGATAATTTTAGATGTTGTTGATGAATTGATGGTCGAATGTTGATGAGGTATATTCATTCTACTGATACAATACTTGTGTGTATATAGGTAACGTACACCTGATGATATCAGTAACACTCCACTGTATGAATCCCCATACGGTGTAAAATTGGCATATAAAAACTGATGAACAATCATTACCATTTCTATCACCACTATTCATGCTACTCATACTACTATTCTTTCAATTCTTCAACACCTTTTTGGAAATAATTTGAACACTAGAATAGATTCACATGAATACAGTTTTGACAAAAGTTAATGACTTTGAAAATGATAGAGATAACATTCCAAAAAAACAGAAAAAGTTGTCGTACAATTCATACAATCACACCATAAATACAATATTATTCTAAGAAGGTCATTTTAATGCCTAGTCCAGAATAAATAATTGTCTAGCTTCTGTATAGTATAACTTATTCTCACCATGAATTTTCATATTTACTTTTGCTGATTACTAATATGACTGCCATATCATTTATTTCGAACCACCTTGAACTTAGGAATTCCAAATCAGTTTTGAATAGTATAAAAGTAGAAGAATAATGAATGAAATTTTAACGAAAATGAAGAAGATGTCAATTCTATTTCTTTTTGGCCTACTTCAATTATTTGTTTATGAGTCTATGGGAAAAAAGGGTAATGTATCAGATGAACGAAAATGTAATTGACAAAATGTTTAAAGTTGAAATCATTAGTCGATTGAAGCTAGACCACTATGAAAAACCTGGAAGGATTTTCTGTCGCTTTTGGGTTGAAATCTCTTGAGACAGGATCGTAGATACGCAGTGGTGAGGACGACCACACTATGACGTTCAATGTTTTTAGGTTTTCCATGGTGGTCAAGCTTCGATTGATTCATGATCCCAACTATTGAAATATAAATATCTGTTATTGAAATGAAGAACTATGAATGATTTTAAAATGTTTTCTTATTAGATTCAAATTCGAAAAAACAGAGGATAATAAATGAAATTAAAGAAGTCAAAGGTAAGTGTTCCTGTTGATGGTATTGTTAGTTTACTTATGTAGATCATTTTAACATTGATGAACATTTTGTTATAGTTCAAGAAGAAATTATTTAAAATAGATAAACTATTTTAATAGTTGTGATCGTGAGTCAATTGAATCTAGAATACAATGAAAAACCAAGAGCGACTGGCATCTACTCTCGCGACTGATTGTATATAATCCCTCGAGGCATGATCGTGAGTGCTCAATGCTTAGGAGTCCTTCAATAGAACGAAAAGGTCGTTCAATGCTACTTGGTTTTCAACACTGGTCTAGCTTCAAATGATTCACGATCTCAACCATTAAATATTCTGTAATCAGTTATATGATATCATTGTCTGATTTATAGATTCACTTATGTTACATGCCGAGGTAATAAGGTCATATGGTCAACGTATCAAAGAGATAACTGGTAAGTTAATGTCTAAATTCATGAGTTGTTCCTTGATTTTATAAAATATAAGTATATAAACGATTATCGATTAAATGATTCTTCATTAATTATCTTACATGATATGAACATGTTAATATAAAGTACGGTGAATGACAATTTTGTAGTTATGATGTATCAAATTTCTGATCAAAGTTATTCATAATCCATAGTGAAGACGATTTGTAAATCGAATGAATAATTATGATGTAGTTTTTTACTCTGAGCTGGATGATTTGGTAGTGAAGTTGTAATCGTCCTTCCGAACAACATCATCAGCACGAATTTCGGTAAAGTGAAGTGTTTGAATTACTTAACATGCGCTTCACAGCTTGTCCTGTACACCTTGATGTCCATTGTATCCTGTTCACTTTGAATCTGTCGTTGCTGACTTCTTTGTTTTGATTGCATCTCCTATTGTTTTAATTTTTCTTCCTATGTTTCTGCATAACTTCCTAGATTGATTGATAAATTGAACCGATGTGCTTGTTTATTGCTGGTTGATTTGAATATCAAGCTTCTATGAATTCTCTGGTGTTTTTTGAATTGTTTTCATCCGAAATCTCCACGATTTTCTACTCGAATGTGTGTCCGCAATTTTCCACGCGCATTGATATAAGTGAGCACAGGGCTTGAAAATTGACTGTTACTTGATGTTCAAAGAGGCGAAGATGATGAGGACGTCCGCTCTGTCCAACGAAGCGTTTGTCGCAGTTGACACAATTTATTTTGTAGATGATGTTTGGTTTGTCTTCTTTTGTCATTTTGTCCTGTGGCTTGCATAGAATTGAATGGAGGGATTGTTTTGGTTTGTAAGCAACACCCATTCCGAAGGTTTTCAGCAGTTCCATTTTCGTTTCTGATAAAAAATATTTGTATGATGGTGTGATACTATTGTTGATTTCCGCCTTCTTTGGAGAACTTCGCCAAAAGGCTGACGTCAACCCAAGAACAACTTTATTTTCTTCACTAGTGTCTCCGTCAGTGTGTTCAACCAGCAACACACATTTCGAAGGTTTTCAAGGTCACGTTTGTGTTGATGAGTGCGGCTGGTATCTACGATGAAGGTTATTGAGTAGCCGTAGTTTTGAATGGTGGTCAAGAATTTTTCTTCATTTTTTCGTGCTGTATTTGTATTGCAGAATGTTCTGCCGTCTTGATCAAGGTTTGTAATCAGTTTATTTTTGAAGCTCTTGAGCTGTTGCTTCTGTATTTGAGAATTTGATTACCGTGAGTAAGATTCTCCAGTTTACCTGTGTCTGCTTGGGTGATTATTATATCAAAGAATGATAGATTATCTTTTGACTCCAGTTATTGAGAACGTTGTATATCATCCTGAAAATGGTATCTAGTTCATTCTTTCAGACGATGAAGAACGCGCCGTTTGGATGACGAATCCAATATTTTGGATTGATCACCGATTAAACAGCGGATTCTAGTCTCTGCATCACTGCTTCTATGAAATTTCGCAATATTGTTGACTACATTGTTGTCCTTCTTGTTTTTCAGTTGATTTTGTTTTGGAATTGAAAATATGTCGTTAGGCATGTATTTATGAGTCGTAGTAGACTTTACTTTGAAGTTTCGTGTACTTCGCGAGATTTTCGTCGTTGCTGAGAAGTAAGAATGTTGTGCGCCTTTTGTCCACTGGAACGATGAAAATGTCTCCTCTAGTTTCGAGTCACTTCAGAGCTTTTCGTTCTTGTGAAGTCAGTCGATTGTAGCATTTCATCCGTCCAATTGGTGGTACTTTTGTTCGTCTTATTTCTTGTTACGCTTGTTCGCTTATAGCAAAGGTTTTGCAGACTCTAGTACTGCGAATAATTCCAGTTTTAGAGTGTCGGTAGTATTGTAATTGGGTCACCTTCGATTTGTGTGTTCTTCTATATTTGTTAGTGATTGTTTTGACAAGTTGATCTCTCAGTTGTTTATGTTTAATTCAATGGTTGATTTCGAGTTTCTAATTAGATTTTTTAAGAATGTTTATTCTTTGTTCTCCGCATCGTTTGCATGAAATTTTGATGTTTTTTGTTGAGATTTTCAAGTGTTTTGACGTCAGTGTCCTTGTAAGCTTCATATTCTGGTCCTCTGTGTTGTGTTAGTATTTTTGGATCTTGTAATGCGCCTCTGTTGTCATGGAGTGAACCATTATTGTTAAGCTCCGCTCATCCATGCTACATCTCAATGAGCGATTGATGGGAGGTCAGAATCTTAAGAATGATAGTTGAACAAAATGACAAAGACACTAGTGAAGAAAATAGTTGTTCTCGGGTGAAAGTCAGTCTTTCTTCAAAATTCATAAACAAAAACGAAACTGCTGAAAACCTTCGGAATGAGTGTTGCTCACAAACCAACAAAATCCCTCCATTCAATCCTATGCAAACCACAAGATGAAGTGACAAAAAAAGACAAAACAAAATTCATCTACAAAATAAATTGTGCCAGCTGCAACGGGGGATGGAGAACGCTTGAGCATTTGATTTATGACTGCATACCGTAGAAAACTAGCTCGTTGCAATAACGCTAAGTGAAAATAATTCAAGGCATTTAATCTAAGTTTGAAGATCTTCATTTAGAAGAACTATGACGTCTCATGATTAAAGACGAGTTCTTTCGGGAGTCGTGGGGCTTCTGTTCCGTCTGACAACCAGAGCAACCAATAATATGGGTACGTGTTATGTTTATACTCTATGGAGCCGGAAGAGTAATTCGAATTGCTACTCTCTAGACTCTCAACTCCGAGATGAAGAGCCTAAGTTTCCTGAAGATAGATAAAGTACAGACCAAATCGCAACTCTTCGGATCACTGTGAAACAATCAATAGAACGTAAACATTACTTTAAATCAACTTCATTGACTACAAGAAAGCGTTTGACAGCGTGGACAGGACAACACTATGAAGGCTTTTTCAACAACACGGCGTGTCGAAACCGTGCATAGAGGACAGTTGGCAGACTCGTCTGAAGTAAAAACCAATGTCGGTCCGAGTTGCCTTCATTCACATCACATCTCTTTCTCCTCTTGATAGACTTTATCATGAAGACGTCAACATTTGTATGGAAGAATAAGATAGAATGGACAGCTATAATGCAGATATGCGATCTAGCTATGCAGATCATCTGGCTCTGCTAGCACACGGCAACAAGAAATGCAGGAGTGTTGGGGGAGCTCCAGCGCCAGAAGGTCTCAACATAAAATGGGAAACAGCACTGAGCTGGTCGGCATCCAACGATGACAGTTTTTAACTTCAGTATTTAACGATTATTCACCATTGTATTCAGTGAGCTTTTAGGTTTTCTATAATGTTCTATAGTAAATCAACTTATAAATTCAACTAAGAACTTACTACGATCTTCATAAACCATCATTCTGATAATGATCGATATTTGTTTAAAAATTGGTTGAATAGATTTCCGATAAATTGTAAAATAATCAATAATTTTCCGAATTCATTTACTCAACTATTGAACTTTACAAGAAAATAGTCCAGAACAGACCAGTCTAGATAAATTAGGATCAGGTCACTTGATTTCATCGAAATAGATCAAAAACACATTGTTATTGTTATTATTCATGAATGAATACTTGATAAATTCAAATCAGTTGATGTTTTGCGTTGAATTTCAAATTACTTTTGTTTATTTATTTAGAAAAGGATAAAAAGAATGGTCGTGGTAACATACAAAGGAATAATCAATGTACGTTTAATTAATTAATTAAATAATTAATCACGTATCTGGAAAGTATCATTGATAAACAATGAGGATCGAATGCAGACGTGAAGGCGAGGATTGGTGAAGCAAGGACCGCATTTCTACATATGGAACTGAAAACAACTTCAAACTAATTTCAAAGTGACAATCTTCAATACGAACGTCAAGACAGTCCTACTGTATAGAGCTGAAACGTGGAGAACTACTAGAACCATCGTCAAGAAGGTACAAGTATTTACAAATAGTTGTCTTCGAGAAATACTGAACATTCACTGACCGGATATTTTGAGCAACAGCGTTTTGTGGGAGAGAACTAACAAGGTTCCAGCTGAGAGAGAAATTAGGAAAAGACGTTGAAAGTTGATAGGACATACATTGAGGAAAACACCAAACTACTTTACAAAGCAAGCTGTAACATGTAATCCGGAAAGGAAGTGAAAAATAAGGAAGGCCAAAGAAGCAGATATGGAAAGGATGAATTAAAACTGGAAAGAACTGTAAAGAACTGTCAAGGATAGGTTTGGATGGTGACGACTTGTGTGTGTCTTATGTTCCTATACGAGTGGTAACAGGCAAATGAATTTGTAGTAATAGTACTAGCACGTTGACTTGAAAATAAACATTGATAGATAAATTATTTTCGTTTTTACAAATAATGTTATTTCTTACAGATGTACAATGTTTAATCAAATATATGCACAATGACTATAATCATGATCTTATGATGGGTTTGTTAAATATTATTTTCATCATAAAAGTGTATCATATTTTGGCATGGAGAATTAACTTTTTTAATAATCCATCTGATTATTGTTTCCTTCGGCAAACGATCTTGAGCTTCCTGAGCCCCCTTTCCGTTTTTGAAATTATAAGCTAGGAATCATGAGATGGTGTAGTTAGATCATTTCTGTAATCTATGTCTTGTGCACTTCCAGAGTCTCTAAAGCTGGAAGGCAAGATGATCTCTACCATAGTAGGCTGTTGCAGATGATATCCAGTTAATGAACATTAGGTATCTTCGTAGATAAATGTCCATAAATACTTGGACTATTTTGATGAGAGTTGTATTAATTCTCATTAGTTAAGATGCGATTTCAAATGAATATCACTAACTACATGTCTTTAGGAGTCGTTGGATGATTCATATCCCCATAGTGATCCAAAATACTGTTCAATCAGAAAGGGAAAATTTCAAAAAGCCGAACTATTTAATGGTGCTTCCGTGAATTGGAATTTCCCATAATGTCGTATTATGTATAATGAACACCAAAACATAAAACATTTTAATTAAGTTCATGTTTTTTATATATCTCACTTGTAAATATCTTAGAACTCGTAAACGTTGTGGATAATATAGAACAAAGTTTAAGTAAGTGCTGATATAAATACATATTTCATAACAAAAGTGGGTTTTTGTTGTGATTTTTGGTAATTTCTTAGTTGAATTCATAAGTTAAATAAAAAATTGACCACCATGGAACTCGTTTAAGTAGCGAACGAAGGTTTCATTCTAATAAGGTGTCCGTGAGCAGTGCTTATCCATGATCGCTTCAGAGGGATTCCACTCCACGACCTATCGGTTTTGAGCAATTTCACGGATTGAAAAAAGTTAGACATTAACACTATCGAATGTAAACTCAATGGTCCACAGGTTAAGCGTTTGCCGATGGAACCGAAAAGTCCAGTGTTAGAATCCCACGTATTTTATCTTGGATGTACACTACTGCGTTGTGTCATATAAGAACGAAATGACCGTCCAATACATACAGGTTTTCAACGTTATTATTGCTTGTATCGATTCATGAATGCAGCTATTGAATATTTCATATTCTATACACACTATACATGTAATCATTTAATATGAAATGGTGTTCATCTTATTGTTATGTATACAGTTCATTGTTGAAATGATCACTAATTGAATATTCAGTATTTTTGTAATATGATTTGACTTCATAAATGCTTCAATTTTATTTCAAATAATTGTTGATTATTTCTGTTATTAAACTATGTAGATGTAACTGATCCGAAATCACTGAAATTGAAAGATTGTTTTACTAAAGAAATGATAGCTTATCAAAGTGAGTTTAAACAAATGTATATCATGTATATCATTAGGTTTGAAATCATGGTTCTTCAACTCATCAGGGTGAACCCTTGGTGTTCACCAACCTGGTTAAAGTACTGAATATTTGCTATTCGTCATCTCTATTTCGTAAACAACATTTCATTAACGAGACTGCAGTTAGTATGAATTTTGTATCATTAACCGTGTACGTGTGCCTGTATGAGAGCATTTGCAGGAAAAGAGAAGTTTCTTTGCATCGTAAGCCTTACCAGGTGCATTTGGGACAGAAGTATTAGTCATATAACATGTACGTGTAAATTAGTGAAAGTAAGTTGTCTATTATAGTTGAAAATAGTCAGCGACTTGTACCTCTAATTTTGTGAAAAATGATGTACTTTGAAAAGCTCAAAATTGTGGATTTAAATTTGTAGTATCTAGTTTTATTGTATGAGAAGTGTTTACATTTAAAATACTTCATTGATAACGTTTCAAACCGCAAATTTGATTCATACAGTTATGAATCTCGATTTTCCCAATATCCAATTGAATTTCAATACACAATTTTGTGTAACTTATCTTCTTTTTCTTATTTAAACAGATATGACATTTATATATAACCAGAAAACATGTAATCAACTAAAAAAATCCAATAAAAAAAGTAAATTAAAATAAATGATACATTTGCTACTAAACATAAATAAATAAAACTGAATGTTTTTAATCAGAATTCATTAATTTTACACAAAATTTTGATTATTCCAAATAATACTTGATAGAATAGCAAAGTTTTGCTCTTCATTCTCGTTAACTTTAAATGTTGAAGCCTAGTAGGTCTTTCTAGAGAAGAATTCTACATCAAAGCACGGCACAAGTGCCGGAGGGCTCATAGGCTGTTTTTGCGTTGCTCACGCAGAACCACCACATCTTTCTTTTTGAGGAGAACTTTCCTTTTTTTGTTTTTGTTTTTTCCGGGTAGACTCTATTATTATTTTTTTGAACGAATTATAATTGTGCAGTGATTCTTTGTAACCTTCGTAATCATTTGTGGGTATAGGCAGAGTGAGTGATTTGATCGACTGAAGCATAACAATAATATTTTCGTACTTCGTAACATTGAATAAACATTTATTTTTTTAGATCTTAATGAATTATCTAACTGGATGCATATGAGACATGTTTACATCAATTATTTCAATTATGATTTATGTAAGTAAATCTAAATTTACATTCAATGAGCTGTCCAAAGTATAATTTTTGAACGAATAAGTCAGATTTATCATAACACGTCGTGGATTTCGGCTTGGAATCCACTCACCTATTTTGCTAAGTAGAGTTTTAGCCTTATAACTGAAGTCAGATCGAGATTAAAACCTTAAATCTAATTTTCACGCTAAGCATCAACTGTAAATCATGGCTCCCATCACTCACACTGGTTTAAGATCTTCATTTGGCCGTATGTGGACATTCTCATTGTCACTATAGAGTCACTCATAGGTCGTCCAAAAATTATGGCCTTACCCACCTTTATATGAATAAGATATTCATTACCTTGAGCACCTAGAAATTAAGACTGACTGATAAATTGTCTTTAATGTAACCGTAGATTTACATGTAGCACGTCGGAAAAAGATTTTAAGTTGATATGATATATTTTAAATTACTAAATCACTGTTTGATTGTATTTTCATAGTTAAAATCATAAACTGATCATTATATGGACTCTTACCCAAAAGGTGGGAGGGATGAATAGCGATTCCATTAAAGTACACCTTGCTAAAGCGTTTTCACTATAATGTCAGAAAGAGTCCAATACAAATCATTCGTTCTTTCCTATTAAATACTTCATCTCTAGGCCAGTGAACCGTCAGCAACCAGTAATGATAATCATTCAAATATTTTGGAATTTATAAAGCTTGATTTTGTATTTCTCTAGTTACATATCGAGTTCTTTCAGAACTTTACAAAGTCGTGAGCAGTTAGAATGAAATACGTAAGTGCAATTTTTGACAGATTCGGCTGAATGTAAAGAAATCATGGTATATTAATTTCGTCTGATGAAATCTTATCTAAAATATTGAGTTATTCGCGAAAGAAACAACAGACTGGGCTATCACTATATCTATTGCACATATAACAACATGTGCCGGACAAAAATATCAGTGTAGCAGCAGCCTCAGCGCCAGAAGGTCTCAAAACAACTGTCTGTCAACCAACACCAAATTCAGAATTTTTAATACAAATGTCTAGATAATTCTACCGTATAAGACGGAAGCTTGGATAACTGTGAAAGCCATCATGAAGAAGATATCAGAGTTTATTCACAGTTGTAAAAGCAAAATAATTCGGATTGATTGACCAGACACTATGTGTAACAATCTACTGCGAGAGAGAACAGTTCAGATATCAGCAGTGGAAGAAATCAGGAAGAAGCTGTGGAAATGAATAGTTCAAACATTGAGGGAAGCACCAACTGCGTCATAATGCAAACCCACACATGAAATCCTGAGTGTCATGGGAGAAGATGAAGAAAGACGAACGCATTGGGCTGAGAAATAGAAACAGCTTCGAGAAGAATGAACAACAAATGCGTCGAACCAAAAGGGAATGCTCAGTGCAGAATGCATTTGAGAATGCTTGTCGTCGGCTTATGCTTCATTGAAGGTAACAGGTGTAAGCAAGTATTTAAGTAACAGGTAAACGACTATTGAAATGTACTTTGTAATACATTATAAGCCACAATTTCTGAGACGCAACAAAACGATCAATATTACATTACTTTTAGTTTGAAATCACGTTCTGACATTTGTGTAAAGATTATTGAGAACGAACAATCGATGGAGAGCTTTGTTATGAGACCGCTTTGCAATACGTTTTCACTATTTTACTTTGAAACGAATCACGAAATTTCACTATATGAATTTCGTTCGGTCGCATCTAACACCCAACGTCTCTTCAAATTTGAATCAAGATTTAAAGCTACAAAATTTATCAAACTCAACAATACTTTATACAAAAGTATTCAAGAAGAAATAGATGTCATTATATCGTAATAAAACTATCTATGAGTGAGATTGATGTTAATTCTTCATCTATTTGATTAAAAATTTCGCCTAAACTATAATTTATAAACGAATCAATCAGATTTATCATATCATGTCTTGGATTTTGGCGTGCAGTTCACTCATCCATTTTTCTAAACAACATCTTAGCATTTTAAGTAATGTTAGTTCGTGATGGAAACCTCAAATCTAATCCGTATGCCTAAACATCAACTGTAAATCCTGATTGTAATCCCTTACATTCTCAAAGTCACTTTAGCGTTGTTCTAAAGGTTTTCATAAATGATATTCTCACCGAGTTTTGAAAATATAAACTTTAGTACAATGATAATAGTATTAAGTTGAACGAGAACTCAAGTGTGGGCAATTGAGTATATTTGAACATAAAGATTATAGAAGGCCTTGATAAAATCTGAGAATCGTACAAGTAATAATACATTCGTAAATACCAATCAATCGTCTGAGGATTCAATGTTCATGCGATTTCCATATCAAACGCTTTCTGTTTCCGTTCATTCCTTCTCGATCTTTTTGAGCTTTCGTCGCCAGACATTATTTATATATTTACCATTATTTATATTACTCATATCGATATAAGTAGCACACATCATAATAGAATTTTCTATTACATTTATAGATAATACGCTGAAGTTACCAAATAACGAAATAGTATTGTTTATGAGAACATTATCAACTTGCAATGAATCATTTCTAACTGTATTAACTAACAAATAACTCATTCAACTTCAGTGTTTTCAGTTTAGTGTAATCCAATAAATTTTATAGGATAATTCTGTTATTCCTCACAAATCTCAGTAAGATTAGTTGTAGGGGGAGTATAGGAAATCAACTAATGAATTATATATTGATTTGAAAATATCTTATAATAGGATGAATGAGATTATTAGTTATAGTGATTCATCTATATTGTATTAGCTAAAATTGATGGTGACTAGTAATGTAATCTAAGAACTATATTCCGTCCTCATTGAGACCCGTCAGATGGATCAATCTGCATCTCAGAGTTGATGTTCATTCCACTAATCGAACCCGCTACCGTTCACTTCAAACGACATCACTTTATCCTTTTAGCTACTGAGTCTTGATAGCCACCTAAATGTAAATTGTATGAAGTTATATTCACTTAGTATTCTTTGCTGGTATCTAACTACTGTTGTTTAGGAACATTTAGAACAATTATCACTACTGAAACTGAGATCATTGTATAATTATAGGAATTATAAGATGCTATGAATATATGATACTTTCTATTCATTGATGATGTACAATATGTCATTTGAAAAAGAAAGAGATTAAGACCTGTAGGATAACCAATATTTTTAGTCAATGTTTCATTGAACAATACAATATTTTTATAGCACTGCTATAAAGAAGTATATATGGATAGGGGTAATTCCAAAAGTAGTAGCATTAGCAGTAGTTTTGTAAGCGGTAGTAGTACTGGTAGTGGTGAAATTATTAGAAGCTAGAGCGATGGTAGTGATAGTGGTGGTAGTAGTATTACAAGTTGTAGTAATAGTAAAAGTGGTACCTATAATGGCAGTGGTTGTGGCGGCAACAAAAGCAGGAGTAGCGGAATTCGTAGGATAAGTGGTGATAATTATTATAGTATTAGTATTAATTTTTGCTGTAGAAGAAATACTAGTAGTAAAAGAGGTGTGAGTACTAAATCAATTTGAACAACTAAAGTCAGTTGTTACAGTTGTTGTACTAGTAGTGCAAGTAGAAGCGGTACTAATTGTGATGGTAGTAGTTCTTGATTTGGTAATGCTTAAAACAATAGTGGAAGTAGTTGTCGTACAGGAAATTGTAGTTGTAGAGATGGTGGTAGTGGATTAACAAGCGGCAATGTTTGTGACAATAGTACAAGCTGCAGTATAAGTAGAGGTGGTTAAAGTAATAATAGCAGTAATAGTAGAAGAACTATTATTATAATTATTACTGGTAGTAGTAGTAGTAATGCCAGTAATGATAATAGTAGTAGTTGTTGTAGTAAGTAGTAAGATTAGGACTACTGATATCTTTTATGAATTTAAATAAGAAGAACAAGGCCATATGGTAATTTGTTGTGGTCTTATGTCCGGCTTTTTATCTCGCGAATTATCCACCAATC
Source organism: Schistosoma rodhaini (assembly GCA_944470415.2). Classification (NCBI taxonomy): domain Eukaryota; kingdom Metazoa; phylum Platyhelminthes; class Trematoda; order Strigeidida; family Schistosomatidae; genus Schistosoma; species Schistosoma rodhaini. The sequence goes on from OX104040.1 coordinate 1,913,152, forward strand.
GAAATACGACCTTATCAATCTTAACACTGGACCAAATCAATGACGTTCAACTGGTTTGAGCGCTCTGACGCCCTTATTGGTCTCTGGTTCGCCTAGACCTTCCACTTCAGTCCAGAACATTAGTTTCAGCTTCAGCGATGCGGATATTTTATTTCAAGCATACTTAAATTATATACCATATAATAGAATATAATGTTTGAACAAGATCAAGTCAAATGTGGCTGTGAACGTGACAGACAATAATCAATAAGCTGAATATAATTTTGGAACAGTAAGTCGTGTAATAATAATCCATAGGTCAAAATGAAGCTTAAAATAAGGTAAATACAGATATATATATAGATTAGGTTTAATCTATGAATGGTTTGACAATAAGGGCTTGCTTCGTAATGCAGTTTGATGATTTACTTAATGGATGTTCTATCCCTTTCACATGTCTTTTCCTAATTTCTTCTTCAGCTGTAACCTGGTTTGTTCTTTCACACAGAAGCCTTTTGGTGATGGTATCCGGCCAGAAGACAAATACATACAGATACTTACACCTTCTTGATGGTGGATTCAGTAAATTTCCACCTTTCAGTGGGACTAACTTACCGTTCGTATTGAAGATTCTCATTTGAAAATGGTTGAGAGTTGTTTTGAGTTCCGTGTCTTCTTCAATTGTAGAGATGTGGCCATTGCTTTGCCAATCCTCGCCTACACATCCTACTTGTTCATCAATCATTCTTCACAGGTAGGTGAATAATTAATAAATTAATTATTTAGTTAAACCTACATTTATTAATTGATTGTAGGTTACCATGAACACTTTTGTTGTTCTCTTCTAAATAAATAAACAATTAATTTGAAATTTATTCTGTAACACCTGAGGCTTTCAGTTTATCAGGTATTCATTCATGAATAAAATAATATTACCAATAATTAACTGTTTGACGATGATCCGTATTATCGACATTCCGTCTGTGCACGTTCGATCCTTATGGAATCCTGCCTATTGATCTCGTAGATGGTCGTCTACTGTGTCTTTGATCCAGCTGAATAAAATTCTGTTGAAAACGTTTCATGGTATTCACAACAAACTGTAGTTCTCACATTTGCTCGGTTCTCCGTTCTTTCTGGTATCTTAATCGAGTATTTTTCTCTTCAGTCTGTTGGCGCTTGTTCTTCCCCCGAAATCTACCCGGTAAGAATGTGGAGCATGTTTAAAGTTACTTCGAATCCTGACTTCAGTGCTTCAGCTAGTATATTCTCAGGTAATGAGGCTTTCTCGCTCTTGATTTGACTGATGGTTATCTTTTTTTTTCGATCGTTGATGGAGTGACAGATATAGGGATGTTTTTGTGTGCTGAATTCAATGGGGCTGGTCTATTCAGCAGTTCCTCAAGTCATTCTGCTCATCTTTTACTCTCTTCTTGAATAAGTGTGTTTGTTTTGGCTGCTTCATACTTGACTGGTCTCTCTGGTTTACTATATCTACCTGCTAGTTTGTTCGTTGTATGAAATGTTTGTTTAATATTCTCTTTTCTTGCAACTTCTTTTCACTGTCGTTGCTAGTTCTCCCATGTATTTCTGCATGTCGGCTTCAATGCTTTTCTTTATTCGCTTGTTTGCTTCCATGAACTCTGCTTGCGTCTTGACTTTCCCTGGTCATTTTTGGCTGATTTTGATTGCTGTCATCACATTCTCGCTGTTTTCAATCTTGTGCTTGGTTCATATAGAGATCCACTCTTTATAATGATGCCTGTTGCGACACAGCATCTCCTGACAAGTTGAAGTTAGTGCTCATTTGATTCAGTTTCAGTTGTCCTCCATTGTAATTTCCTCTTACATCAAATCCTCTAACACTGTACTTAACCTTTGTATTGCTGTTTCCCCGAAATTCCAGTGTTTGTTCAGCTGCAGTTTCATTGTGGCCAAAACCGGGTGGTGATCTGCAGCTACATCAGCTCCACTCCTGGTTATCACATTATCAATTGACTTTGAAATTTTTTATTGTTAAAAATGTGATTTCATGTAGTCGTGTGCAATGTGATCTGCCGAGATCCATGTAGCTGTTTGTATGCCTTTGTGGTGGAATATTGTGCCACCTATAACCAATTTGTTGAATGTAAATATGTTTGCAAATCTCCCCATTTTCATTTCTCTCTCCTGGTCAATGTCGTCCTTATATATATTCATATTCGGTGTTATCAGTTTCGACTTAACCGTTTGGATCTCTCATCACGATGGTGAGATCCTGTCTTGGACACTCCTTTTTTGTTATGAGTATGCTTTGATGATTCTCTATCCATGAGATTTCCGTCCGTCAAGTGCATTTCGTGCTTCTCTTGACAGCACTGGAGCAACCTCCTGACTGTGACCGGTGTACTAAAGCATCTCTCGCGTATCTGGCATTTGTTGTTCAGTTTGGTTCAAATGGGTTTCACTGATTCTGATCACTACCATTTTGTATGTCCTAATTTCCGTTGCTGTTTGATTGATTTTCTTGGTCTCACTCATTGTCCGGACGTTTCATGTGCCTATCAAAATTGTTGCTCTGGTTGTTCAAAAGGGTAGTGACCTCGTGAATTTCAAGGAATCTAAGCGTTTAATCTGAAGCGTCATAAATCCTCCTTCAATTCAAAGGGCAGAGTTTAAATGATTCTATTTGACTATTGTGCTTGGTTATTTTAACAAGATTTTCTCCACACGGATTTTTGGAGATCTCATGTTCAGAGGGTGACCCGGGGTAACAAGGCTTCAATAAGTCCCTAAAGGTTTCTACTGAGTGACGTACACATTAATGGATAAAGATTCAGTGATTCAAAAAGCTCTTCATTTGGTCTGAATTTGACAAATAATTCTATTAAAAGTTAGAGGAAAATGCTTACCCTTAAACGTGACGAAAACAGGTTGATTTAAAACATAGTCTATTCAGATGCGTGTGGAATCCAGTTAGTAATTTATGTCTGTTGGTAAAAAGTCTCCCGAGATGTCATACATCACTCGAGGATGAGCGGAAAGTTAGATTCAGTAGCTCGGGTTTTAAATCGAGCTCGAAAAGTCATTATTTTCTCATCAGCTCGTCAAAAGCATATACGATATTCGTACAGAGCTGACCAACACACTGTGATATTATTAGTATTTCTGCTAGTTCGACGACGACGTCCACAAGTTTCGCTTCTTATACTCAGAATACTATGATTACTGATAATTCCACTCGCAATACCACTCATATGTGCTCACTCATCACTTCTTTCACCAGAGATTTCCATTACCACTCCCACAATACTACCACAGCTAGTTGTAACGGTACTGCAACTAATTATCACACTGCTAATTCTTCCAATAATTCTGCCACTAAAACTAGTACAACTATTGATGCTACGTTTGATCATACTTCTACTGATATTAATAATACTCACACTATTCTTCACACCTATACTACCAATAATTTCACCACCAATACTGATAGCATTACTATTCCCACAATTTTAATGCGTGGATTATCAAATCTTGAAAGATGAAATTCGTTCCATAATACGATTTTATCTTTAAGTATAAGGTGATTTTCCTACTACATTTAGCTACAAACATCATCATTTTATTTCTAATACTGATATGCTTACAAAGTTACTTACTCCTGCTACCCCTTGTGGAGGAGTATAGGCGGCATACCATGTCCAGTTCTTTCTGGTTGTTATTTATCCTTTTCGTTTCCGTTTCTGTATACCGACCTGTAGCTCTTCTGTAGTTACTGCCGATCTGAAGCCCGAGTTAAGGAGGTAGGTTGGGCATGGAGTTGGAGATGTAATCTCATAGAACACTAAGTCGCTAAAAATCGAAAAACAAAAAATTTAAATAACACTGATTTGAAAGTTTCAATTTCAATTTCCAACCCAACATCGGAATATGAATTTGAAGTAATTTTTTGAGTTCTCTATTTTTAGACAAATTTTCTTCATATAATCACATGAGAATCTTTCCAGGAAAATTTCACTGCGTCTTATTCTGTGACTTCACGACTCGATATAGATTAATGTTAGCAATAGTAACTAAGTAGTATGTTGATTTGAGACATAAAAGTTAATAGCTTTGATCCTATCCACTAGAAGATATCGTCATAATAGTTCATAAACTAGAAAACGTTACTTTACAGTTTTGAAGATTGTTGAATGTTAATGAGATCGTGAAACTAACAAAGTTAAACAACAACGGAAACCTGGAAGCATTGAACGTTCATTTCATTGTAGTATGATACTCTTCAGTTATGCACATAAACTTTAGCATGACGCTGTGCTGTTAATGAATTGATGGTCTAAAGTCAATGAAGTATATTCATTCCACCATAACATCATCAATTCTTAGCAATTTTTTCATGTTATTTCAACGTGATTTACAGTTCGTAGTTGATTCAGAAGGACATTAGTCATCGTTATATAACATCGTTTATTCATTTGTTTGCTATGACAGTCATTAGTCTCAATCCATAGTCATTTTAACATCTACTGCTCACAATCACGCGACGTTTTTAAACAAGATAATCCAACACATAATTGTGAACGTAACAATGATTCCATCTCACATTTGAAAGTAACATTTTTATATCGAGGCAATCCACACACAATTACCATATAGCAAACAACACCGAGTAAATAAAGCATTTAAGCAATCTGTGTTTAACATCATTCGGTTCAAGAAAATGTTTTCATATCCATGATTTCTGATACTCTCGTCTTTCATGAAGAAAGAAATATTGGTGTCGCTGTCAACAAGAACACATATGTGGGTCACAATCGATTTTATTTGAATACAAAATAAAGAATATCTGATAATCATTCATTTGTAAAATATCAATCACTCATCTCACACTCCATTGTTCTTTCGTTTTCACATCAATTATTCTCTGTTCTCATTATCCTCACTTCAATCTTCCAAACATTCCGCCACTAGGCATTTCTTTTTCTTTTAATGCTGAATACTGCTTATACCTGACGACATCATTACCACGCTACAGTATGAATGCTGATATGTGCTGAAAATACCACTAAACATTTCAGTTTCTGTTAAAGACACATGCTACTTACGCCTACCGATATTAAAAGTACACCACAATATGATTAATAATTTGTACGGGAATCGACACATATAAATAGATCATATTCATTACTACTGTTATTACTACTATTCACACCATTGATACTACTTATGTTTAAATTCTTCAACACTTAAAAAAATAACTTAAACACTAGTATAGATTCATATGAATATTGTTTTGATCAACCTAACGATTATGAAAATGAAATACGACACATTCCATAGAAACATAAAAAATTTATCTGCATTCTTAATATCACACCATATATGCAATATTATTCTAAGAAATTCACTTTTCAAGCTTAGCAACTTATTATTATATAGATTTGTGAATTGTCTAGCTTATGTAAAATTTATTCCAACCAGGGATTTTGATATTTATTTTAACTGGTCATTTATATGACTGTCTTATCGTTCACTTCCAATCACCTTGAACATACGAATTCCGTATCTGTTTTAAATGGTGTAAAAGTAGAAGAAAAATGAATAAAATTTCAGTGAAAGTGAAAAAGAATTCAATTCTATTTCTTCTTAGCCTACTTCAGTTATTTGTTCATGAGTCCATAGCAAATGGTAAATTTTCAGAAACGCATAAATGTATTTTGATTAAAAGTTAATAGATCAGAGGGGGGTTTTGTAGAGAATTTAGTATTTTCACAGTTGAAATCATGAGTCAATTGAAGCTAGACCACCATCGAAAACCTGGAAGCACTGGACGGCCGTTTCGTCCTATTATGGGACTCCTCAGCAGTGCGCATCCACGAACCCGCTCTCGCGAGCGAGATTCGAACCCAGGACCTACCAGTCTCGAGCCGAAGCCCTCAACCGATAGACCACTGAGCCGACATCCAACGGTGTTAATGTCTTACTTCAACCAATCCACGATTTTGAGTGACCGTTCACCAATTGTCTTCAGTGAGCTGATATCTCTACAACAGACCTGGCAGAACTCTACTGGCCAATGCTTCCACTAAAACTCCCACTAGAACACCGTTGGATGCCGGCTCAGTGGTCTATCGGTTGAGGGCTTCGGCTCGAGACTAGTAGGTCCTGGGTTCGAATCTCGCGAGTGCGAGATCGTGGATGCGCACTGCTGAGGAGTCCAATAATAGGACGAAACGGCCGTCCAGTACTTCCAGGTTTTCGATGGTGGTCTAGCTTCAATTGATTCATGATTTCAACTGTAAAAGTCAGTAGTTGAATTCATGAGACAATTACAACTAGATCAAAAAGGAAAAACCTGAAAGCGCATGCGCTCTCCACCGAGACTAATAGATTTTGGGTTAGAATGCCGCGGGACAGGATCGTAGATATGCACTGCTGAGGAGTCACATTGTAGAAAGAAACAGATGCCCATAGCTTTCAGGTTTTTCATTATCGTCTAGCTTCAATTGACTCATGATCTTAACTATCGAAATATACATATAGTGTTATGTTTTGACATTAGATTCAAATTCGAAAAAGCAAATGATATTAAATTAAATGAAAGAAGATAATCGTAAGTATTCTTGTTGATGGTATTGTTTGATTAATAAACTTTTACAATATTGTCATTTGAATTTTTCTTGTTTTTTTAATATAAATGATTATAATAGTTTGCTTATGAAGATCATTTGAACAATTATGAACATTTTGATATAATTCAACAGGAAAACAATTAAAACAGATGAATTATTTAACAGCTGGGATTGTGAGTCAATCTAACCTAGATCACCATGATTAACCAGGAAGGACTCGAGTACGCTTTTGAGACTGGAAGATTCTGGTATCGAATTTCGCGAGGTGAGATCTTGAATACGCATTGCTGGGGGGTACCACAAAAAGACGAGACAGACATTTTACTCTTTGAGGTTTTCCATGGTAGTTCAAATTAAATTAACTCATGATTTATACTTTTAGATATTCTATTATCAAATAAATGTTACTAATCACTAATTTATAGGTTCTATTTAAAATAGTATGGATTATATAAGATCATATTATGTAAGTATCAAACGCATAACTGGTAAATTAATGTCGAGTTCAATAGATGTTCCAAAAATTTAATGATATCTCAGTATATCATGGATTATGATATCATATGTGAACATGGTAATATAGAGTGAATTGAATGGCGATTTCCAAATGATGATATAACAAATTTCTGATAAAAATTATTCCCAGTCATATATTAGATCAGTGTTGTGTCTTGAATTGCTGAGAATAATGTTAGCAAAAACGATTATTTAAATGAAATAGTTAAATTTGTGTATTAATTCAAGCTATATCATCGTTAAGAAACTCTGCCAGAAAGAAGTCGATCATTTTTGCATCAATGAAGAGTTCAGAAGGACCACGGAGGATGTCAGAACGAAGAGAGGAGCTGATATAGCATCAAATCATCACAAAACGTTTAATACTGACAAACTCAACGAATTCAAAATATCCCTCAACAACATTTTCCAGGCCTTTCACAGTCGACTAAAAGAAGAGTGAATTACTGAAGAAAGAACTTGAACTGGATAAAGGATGTGATCACTTCGACACTTCATGGAGATGTGGGCCTTCAGAAGCAACATCACAAGGAATGGAAACATGAGACAGTTGTATGATAAAACAAAGAAACTCGCTGAAAATTACCGTCAATCAAAACGACCTTTGAATAGGCAAGGAACTTAAAGTAAACACCAAAATTGAGGAACAACGAAGCAGGTGGGTAGAGCTTTTTAAAAAACTCATAGAACGACAAGCCACACGGAACCTATCTGTCACCAAAGAAGTACACACGGACATCCCAATTGATGTTTGACCGACAATAATCAAAAATATCAAAATGAGCATCACATTAGTCGATAGCGGCAAACTGGTTAGAACAGACAACATTCTAGCAGATACAGAGAAAGCAGGCGTAGCAGTAACTGCTTAGATACTCCACACACTTTTCAGCGAAATTCGGGAAGAAGAACAAGTAGTAACGGATTGCAAAAGAAAGATCTGAGATCGTGATACCATAAAATGACGATCTCAGCTAGTGTGAGAACTACGAACGTATTTGTCTTCTAACTATACAAGGAAAAATCTTCAACACGGTGTTGTTAAACAGAGTGAAAGACTCCGTAGACGCGAAACTTGGAGACCAACAGGATGGATTTCGTAAGGTTCGATCGCGTTAATATCATTTCGCAACACTGCAGATCATTGTGGAACAATCGCTTAAATGGAATTCATCACTCCAAATCAACTTCATTGACTACGAAAAAGTATTTGATAACGTGGAATGGACCACACTATTGAGGCCGCCTCAACATAAGAGCGTGTCTGAGAAGATAGTCAATATCATACGGAATTCACATGATGGAATAAACTGCCAAATTATGTATGGAGGACAATCGGCTGACTCGTTCGAGGTAGAGAAAGAAGTGAGGCAAGGTTGCTTACATTCAATCTTTCTCGTTCTTCTGGTGACCGACTGGATCATGAATACGCCGAAGCTCTTCTATCACAAACATAGTGATCTATCTTAAACCGACTTATGAATTCAACCAATAAATTACTGCTTCCAGCAGAAGAGGAATTAAGGTTAAGACGTTGGAAGTGCATCGGACGTACATCAAGGAAATCACCGAACTGCATTACAAGGTAAGACTCAATATGGAATGCGGAAGGGAATTGGAAAAGAAGTAGGCTAAAGAGCACATTACGCAGGAAAATAGAAACAGATAAGAAAAGGATCACCTGGGACATGGTGGGATGTAGAGTGCTGGTGGCAGCCTATGATCGCTTGCGAAGGATAGTACGTGTAATCAAAAATAAGCATAAATGGATAAATATTTTCGTTCCTTCAAATTATATTGTTTATTACAGATGTAGAATGTTTAGTCAGAAGTGTGTACAATGAATATACTGATGATCTTATTAAAGGTTTGTTAAACAGTAGTTGTAATATGAAGGTATATCAAATTTTAGCATGAAAGACTGTATTATTCGATAGTCCATCTGATTGTTTTTTTCGATAAATCAACTAGATCTTCTTGTTTTTTATTTCGGTTTTTGTAATGCCAAGTTGGGAATCACCAGATGATTTATTTCGATGATTTCTGTAATGTATGTCTTATGCACTTCCAGAGTCTTCATATAGTTTCCTCTGTAGCTGGAAGCTGAGATGTTCTCTACCATAGTAGGTTGTTGCAGACGATATCAAGATGATGGACATTAGGTATCTTCGCTGTTAATTGTTTATATTTATTTGGACTATTCTGATTATAGTTGTATTAGTTCTCCAAATTTCAGCTCCTTACAATTATATCTGCTACACACGTTTTCAGTCATTAGTTAAGTTGCGATTTCAAATGAATATCACTAACTACATGTCTTTACGAGTTGTTGGATGATTCATATTCCAGTTGTAGTCTTAAATAACTGTCAAGAAAATTGGGAGAAATTTAAAAGAACTATTCAATGGCGCTTTCGTGAATTGGAATTTCCATATTGTTTTATTAAATGTAATGTATACCATAACATAAATCATTTTGATTAAGTTCACGTATTTTATCTTTTTCACTTGTAAATATCTTTGAACTTGTAAGAGTTGTGGATAATTTAAAACAAAAGTATAGTAAGTGCTTAAACTAAATGTATATTTCACATCAGAAGGGGATTTTTGTGAAGATTTTCAGTAATTTATTAGTTTAATCGATAAGCTGAATAAAAAAGACCACCATAAAAAACCTGAAATTAGTGAACGTTGAGTTCATTTTACTATGGCACAAGTGGGCAGTGCTTATCCAAGATCCCTCTCGAGATATTTGAATCAAGGACTTATCAGTTTTGAGCAATTTCACGACTTGTTGAAGTTAGACATTAACACCATTGGATGTAAACTCAGTGGTCAAGTAGAAGTGAAGTAATCAACGTCTACAAACCAGCTGTACGCCATATGTGAAAAGATTCACACACTTCATTACTATCTGAAATTTGTTCTGATGATCTCCTTCAGAATACCAATAAAAGCTACACAACTACACCATCTAGCTCAGAAAACAAAGCTTCCGTATTCGTATAAATATTTTCAATGTTTACTCTTTGATGTCATTTGGTGTGCATTGGTTCATGAGTCTAAAGCATATCGCTGATATTTTTCTTACATAAAATAAAAATTTAATTTTTAAGTTCCCGATTTATTAGCTATCTGGATGCATGCTCACTAAGTTTACATCAATTATTTCAATCGTGATTTATTGTAAGTAAATCTAGTTTTCTATTCAATAAGTTGTTGAAACTATAATTTATGAACGAAGCAATCAGATTTATCAATAACAGGTCTTGGATTTTGACGTGAAGTTCACTCATTTAGTTAACTTAATAGCGTCCTAGCATTTTAAACGAAGTCAATTTGTGTTGTGAACCTCAAATCTAATCTCTTTACCTAATCATCGACTGTAAATTATAACTCTTGTCACTCACGATGATTTATGACTATTATTTGGCCTTGAGTAGACATCGGCAATGTCACTTAAGCGTCACTCAAAGGTTGTTCATAAATTATGTTCTCACTCACTTTTATGTAAATAATTTACGTATATCAACAGGCACTTGAAAATTAAAACAGACTGATCAATTGTCTTAAATGTAACCATAGATTTTAATGTGACACGTTGACATGCAAATTTCAGTTGATAAGATAAAATATTTTAAAGAATAAAACTTTCACCATGGTGATTGTATTGACTCCTTACCATAGCCTATTCACTATGATGTCAGAGAGAGTCGAATAAAAAGAATTCAATCTTTCCGATCAAACACTTCATCTTTAGGCCATTGAAATGTCAGCCACTGGGATTCATATTTATCCAAATGTTTTTCAATTTATTAATTTTGATTTTGCATTTTTCTAGTTATATATCGGTTCCTGTCTGAACTTCTTTATGTGGTGACACGTGAGAATGAAACACGTAAGTGCAAGGTTGAATAGATTTGGATAAATAAGGGGAATTCTGGTTTTATTGATTTCGTCTGATGAAATCTTATCAAATATATTTAGCGATCTGCAGACGCAATAATAAGATAGAGTATGAATTCACCTATCGCAAACGCAACCACGAATGAAGGAGACGATGACCAGTTTGGCAGCACGCACTGTTACCAAAAGTGACAACAAACACACGGATGGAATAGCAGGATCATCCGATACAACACAACATAAATCAAGCGAGTCACACTTGAGGGAGCAGCTTTGAAGTGTAGGAAACCTTTGACGTATCTGTGTAGCAATATTGATGTCGATGTTAAGGTACGGATCGGCAAAGCAAAAGCAGCATATCTACAATTCAGGAACATCTGGAATTCGAAACAATTGTCTGCCAACCAACACTAAAGTCAAAATTCTCAATACAAATGTCAAGAGTGTTCTATTGCACAGTACGGAAACTTGGATAACTACGAAAGCCATCATGGAGAAGATACGAGTGCTCATAAACAGTGGACTAAGCAAAATATTTCAAATTCATTGAGCAGACACTATGAGTAACAATATTTTGCAAGATAGAAAAATTCGGATATCAGTGGAGGAAGAAATCCGGACGAAGCGCTGGAGGTGAATAGTGAAAACACATTGAGGAATCCACGCAACTGCGTCACAAAGCAAACTCGCAATTGGAATCCTGAATGTCAAAAGGAGAAGAGGAAGTGCGACGGACTCACTATGCTAAGAAATAGAAACTGATTTGAGAAGAATAAAAAACAATGGGGTCGGACTCGAAAGGAATGCCTAGTACAGAATGGGTTTCAGAATGATTGTCAGCGGTCTATGCTCGATTGAGAGTCACAGTTGTAAGCGGGTAAGTAAGTAATAAGTGGATGATTATCGGAATGTGCTTTATAATATATTTTGAGCCATTATTGCTGAAATGTGAAAAAAAGATCAACACTTCACAAATTGGAGTTTAACATAACAGACTGATATTAGTGCGAAGATTATTGAGATTGACAAAAATAATACATCTCTTTGGTGAAAGATTTGGGCTAGAATATAATTTTTGAATAAACTAATCAGATTTATCATGACAAATCTTGGATTTCAGCCTGAATTCAACTAATCTATTTGGCTAAATAGTGTTTTAGCATTTTACCTGATATCAGTTCATGATGAAAACCTTGAACCTGATCCCTTTGCCCAAGCATGAATTTTGAACCAAAATCTTCATCCTTCACGTAAGTTGGAAACTTTTGTTTAGATCTACTGAGTAGGTGGACATTCTCAGGGTCATTCTAGCGGTATTCAAATATCGTTCGCAAATTGTTACCTCAGCACGTTTTGTAAATATATACTGATCATAATATTGATGTGAACGAGAACATAAGTGTGGAAAATGGAATATATCTGAACATGAAGATTAGAGAACGCCTCAGTTTATTCTAAGAATCATATAGATAATACTTCAGTTGCAACTTTAAGTCAATCATCTCAGATTTCAATGTTCATTCACTAATTATATTATTCATATCGATATAAGTAGCATATGTCATAATGGAATTTTCTATTACAATTATAGATAATACACTGAAGTTATCAAATAACGAAACAGTTAGTCTATGAGAATATTATTAACAAATATCCAATTCAAATTCATTGTTTTTTTTTAATGTAGTCAAATATATAACTAACTATTTTGTAGCATAATTCTGTTCTTCATTATTACAAAACTGCGGTAAAAATACAAACATGGAATCTAAGTGAGAATAGTTGGGGTAGGGTTGGGCAGCAACTGATGAATAATATGTGGTTTAAAAAAATGCAATGTAGTAAGATAGATGAGATGATTAGTCAGAAGTAATTAAAGATTTTTATCTATATTTTATAAGCAAAAATGGATAGTGGTCTGTAATGGAATCGAAGAACGGCATTTCTTGCTATTGGACACTCATCAGGTGGATAAACCTTCGTCTTGAAGATGATTTACACTCCATTATTCGAACTCAGTACTATTCTCTTCAAACGTCACCACGATATCCACTCAGCTACTGAGTCTTGATAGCCACATGTATGTGTATTGTGTTAAAGTTATATTCACTTAGTATTGTTTGCTTTTATCTAAGCACTGTTGTTTGGGAATGTAATTGATCATTTTTTTGTTATCATATGTACATCCAAGGTGGAGTGTCTCGACATTACCCTGCGTCGCAAGCTTTATCCCATCTATACTGTTTCAGTATAAATTTGCTATATTTAAATTAGTTTTAAATCATTGGTGCGACAGAATAGTAGAACATTTGTCACTACTGAAAGTCAGATCATTAAATAATAATACAAAACCTAAGAAGCTAATAATACATAATACTTTTATTCCTTGGTGATGTATAATCTGAGCACTTTATATTGTGTAAATGTCATTTCGAATAGAAAGAGAATAAGACCTTCATGATAACCAGTATTTGCAGTCAATGTTTCATTGAACAACACGATATTTTTATTACACTGCTATAAAGAGGTTAAATTATATATTTACATATAAATGTTTAGCAGTAATGTTGAAAGCAGTTGCATCAGTACTGGCATTATAAGCGGTAGTGGTAGTAGAAGTAGTAGTATTAGTCATAACAGTACTAGTAGTACGAGTGAAACCAGAAGTGGAGGTTGTAGAAATAGTGATAGTGGTATTAGTATTAGCAGTGGTAGTGGTAGCAGTAGGAGTGATAGTAGTGATATCAGGATTAAGAGCTGCAGCAGTAGTAGTAGTAGTACGAGATGTATAACTAGTGTTTGTAGTAGTGAGAAAAGCGGTAGAAGTGGTAGAAATAGTAGAAGTAAGGTTGATGGTATTGATAGTAGTAATGGTGATTGTAGTGGTAGTAGTAGTATTAGTATTGGCAATAATACCAAAGCAGTAGTAGTTGTTGTCTTGATTGTAGAAGAAGAAGTACTAGTAGTAATAGACATGATAGAAGCATTTCATTTTGAACTAATAAAAGCAGTTGTAACAGCTGTTCTATCATTGGTAGAAATCGAAGTAGCACTACTGGCGGAAGCAGTAGTTCTAGATTTGGTAATACTATTAGTAGTAGTATGAGTAGTTGTAGTACTAGAAGTGGAAGTATTAGCCATATTGGTGGTAGTAGTAAGGGTAACAGTAGAAATTATGTTATATTGGTGATAGAAGCGAATCTTCAAGTGGTAATGTTTGCAGCAGTAGTACAAGTAGCAGTTTAATTAGTGATAGTTACAGTGATGATAGCAGTAATATTATAAGCCATGGTAGGACTAATATCATTATTACTAGTAGTACTAGTAACGGCAGAAATAATAATAGTGATTGTAGTAGCGAGAGCAGTTGCAGTGATACCTGTTAGGAATTTATCTAAGAAGAACAAGCTTGTTTGCTAATTTGTTGTGGTCTTTCGCCCGTCTTTTTATCACGTGAATTATCCATCAATCAAAATATGACTTTTCCGATCTTAACACTGTACCAAATCAATGACGTTCAACCGGTATGGACAGACCTGAGCTTTTGTTGGTGTCCAGAACACCAATTGCAGCTTCCATTATGCAAATCATTTATTTCAAGCATACTCAAACTATATATCAGATAGACAGACCGCATCACACTAAAGAATGGAAAATAATACTTATACAAGATCAAGCCAAATGTGGCTGTGAACATGGGATACAATAATCAATAAACTTAATATATAAATTTGGATCGGTAATTCGTATAATGATTGTCCACAAATCCAAATGAAGTTTAAAATAAGATGAATACAGATATATATAGATTAGGTCTTATCCGTGAATGGTTATACAATAAAAGGATTAACGGAATAGTATTTCACTAATCAGACCTGGAAGTTACCTGTTTTCATTACTTCACTTAGATTACACAATATCAGTACTAGTACTGTTACTGATAGTAGTAGTACTATAAACGGTAGTAGTGGTAGAAGTGGTTATACTGATTGCAGTTATAGTTATAATAGAAGTAGAAAGTGTAATATTTGAGCTAGTGTCCATGATAGTCACACGCATCTAAGTTGCAGTTGCCAAGGTGATAATAGTAGTTGTTAAAGTACTATTATTTTTAGCAGTACGAATGTTATTAGTAGTTCTATTGGTAGTAGATTAGAAGATGCTTGCAGTGATCCTAGTAGTAGTTGTAGTGCTCACTTACTTACACATTTTCGTTTGTAAACCCTTGTAAAGGAGAATGGGTCGCAAAACAGTACTCTCCCGCAAACTCCGTCCTGAACAACATTCCCTTGTTCTTACTACTTGTCATTCATCATTTTCATAACTGCTTCTTTCTCCCGGCTTGTTCTGTGGCCTTCCACTTTTACGTTCTCTATCACGATTACACATTCAGCGCTTGCCTCGTGATGTAGGTTAGTGATTTCCCTTAATGTAGGTCTGATCCCAATCCAAAGTTTTTTCTAGATGGTTATCAATGTCATGTATATCAGTGCTTTCATAACGTAGATGACATTTTATCACCATGTTTATTACTGTTAAGTCGGCTTACAGTAAACTTTATCAGAGCATCCAGAGGCTCATAAAGAGCCTGAACAAATCAGCGATTGACTAGAAGCCATGCTACTAAAATAACGAGATCCTGACTGGCTGTTTAACACACTGCTACTATGGAAACTCAAGGTCTCATAATTACTACAAAACACCTGTATTTTCTGTACATAAAGGAATTCTGTAGTGAAGCGCTTCCCATGTACTTTGTGCCTTTTCTCTGGTCTTCAAGTCGGTGTATAGTTCTAGCTCGGGGGTACGGAACTAGCTTAGGGAAGCAAATATAGCGTTCCTAACCGGCCAGATGTAACAATTACATATAACAATATCAACTGTATTGATGCATGACTTATTTTACCTTACTCAAAACATTCTGCATTTTTGTATATTCTTTAGAGATTTTTAACTGCTGAAGTATATATTATCGTATTTAGAAAAAAGAAAAACAATTTTCGCTATTTGATTGAATGTGTTTCATTACGTAACACTAATTTGTTACTTGTCTATATATAGTGGCCGAGTTCATTGGTCCATTGAAGCTAGACCACCATAGGACACATAAATCATGTTTAAAAAAAACTGAATTGGTTCCACTTCCTACCGAGTAATCCTATCACAAGCAAACTGGACAATTGGCTTAAAACGAAGCCCACTATATACCCTATTAAATCTAAAAACAAAAAAGAGAGTTCAAATAGCTTCTAAAGTAAAAAGAGACAGTCATTTGTATCTGAATACAGTTTTCAGCACTTTACTTTATAATTACACAATTCCATACTTCCTTCTGAACTACCTTCATTTACACAGTTCCTTATCCACTCATACCTTGCCCACACTTGTTTTTCTTTAACACATTAGTATGTTCTTACCTAATAAATACTTCATACTACAAACAAATAGACTAAATGATTATACCTTAACTACTCCTCCATGAATATTGTGTGCTCTGCTTTTCGTCCTTCCTTTTTCTTACACCTTTTTCAGCCTCCTGCAGATACTCCACCGAAAACAGATATGGTACGGGTGACTTCGTCCTACACCGTTATTAAAGCTTCCGATATTCTGGAGGGATATAAGTTCAAAACTTCTAAAAGTCCCCAACTTCGCATGTATCTATTCTTGACCATCAGTTGAATGTTGCAACGCTACCTCCATAAAGTGCGCCAAGTGTGATATGGACATGTTTCTTACAAAATCCATTTACATTCATTTCTTATGAAATATCAACCCAGCTGAATCACTTTCAACAGTGAAAATCGTAAATTCTTTAACAATTTGATCTTGCCTGTAAACCGGCATGCCTCATGTAACAAACTGTTATTTGAGAATAAATTATTATTATTATTTAAATGTACTGGGCGGTCATTTCTTTTTAGTGTAGGACTCCTAAACAGTGTGCATCAATGATCCGGCTCGCTAGATTCAAACTAGGGATTTATCGGTCTCTAGCTCGAGCGCTTAGTCTCCAGAAGGCTGAGCCGATCGACATTCAACGGCGTTAATGTTCGACTTCAACTGATATATGAAATTGTGATAAGCGAGGCATTGTTAAGACAAATAGAATACTAGAACAAAACTAGAATTTTACAATCTCATTTATAGTTCAAAGACATAAGTTAATCTATCGTGAGATAAATAAAGATCGATTCATTGAAAAGTTTTGAGAAGTGTTTTGGAATTTCATGGTTAGTTACGTTTTCAGTCTAAAGTAGTGTGATATGAGGATTGCACATGCTTTAAAGTGAAAAAATCATATATATTCATGTTCTTTTTCAAATGCACATATTAGAATATAGACGTTAAGTCTTCATTGCTTACATGTTGATAGATTGCTGATATTTAGTGTTTCTGAGAAAGATTATCAAAGTTTGCTTAAAATATTGGCACGAATTTGTGTTATGAGTATAAGATGAGGTCTGACTAAGTGTTCAAGAAAACGAATAATGTCGGATTATTATTCATCTTTGAGTATTCTTGAACAGTGCTATTTGGAACCGGGTATGGAGGGTGTTTATGATGTGTAATATGCTCTTTGAAAAGGAATAGACACTAACTGCATTCATTCGATGTCACATTATTTCTTTATACAACCACAAGTTAGTTATAACTGGAGAACAAAATGTTTTCCTAGAAACAAAAAGGTCGTTTACGAATATATTAATCGTTACATACCCAAAAAGGTGAGCTTTGGTATCTCGACATTAACAACCAATATCGTTTTCGAATGACGATTTCACAAACCTTTGTGTTATCAAAACGAGTTAGTTTCAACGGTACATTAGGTAGATGAATTTTTGGATTATAGTTTCAGAGTAACTGAAACATTTAAATTGCGGAATATGTGTTGTATAGCTTCGACATTGTCATCAATATATACATATATTTTTAGGCATTGGCTTGCAGTAGTATTGACTGAAGTGGAAGGCACTGAAACCAAGTTCTGGATTGAACATCATAATAAGGATGCAAGAACATCCAGCTAACAACTCACCCTGTCGCGTATCTTGTGACAAATAAGATTCAAACATCGTTTCAATGTGGAATAATGCATTATGAGATTTGTCATTTTTAATAGATCTTGAAGAACTTACCATTGACAATTTCTCTTAACAATCCAGGTCCTGAAGACTATCAAAGAAATAGTTCAGAAGAACACTGAAAAAAATCCATCAATACCAAATTTTTATTTCTTTGACTTAACGGTTCCTGTCAATTACTTGTCCTCAAATGTCATCGCACAACATTCAAATACTTAGTCTCATATGAAACTACTACCATGTTTGACATAGAATTTTTGAAGTCTTTATCCACGTTTTTATTCTGAGTGCATATATGAAGTTGTTAGAACGTTGATTGTGTCACATGATTTAGTAGTAAGTCATTTTGGTGAGGACATTTCTGGAAGTAAAATAACACTTCAATGGGACGACATCTTCAGTGGAACCATTCTGTGCTAACAGGTAATAATTCATCAACATTAGCACATATTATGAGTGGTTTGTGAAGTCAGTTGAAATAAATAATTTATGATGAAATATAGAACCGTTGTTACACCAATCACCTTGTTCCGATTTCGATTGGGTTACATGCGTCTCTTATCTAGAGTTAATCTGCAGCCAAACTTAGTTTGAATCTTATAAGCAATGTTAGTTACTAATAATCAGTAACTTATATCATATTCAATCCTATATGAACAGACAGTATCTGAGATCTGTCATTGCAGATTCCCAGTGTACAGCATATAGCTTGTGAACTCGAACGCTAGAACCCTCCAAGTTGCTTATGAGAAGACAGAAGACAATTGATGAGAATGATATTTTTCAAACAGTCTTATATGTGGTACAAACTTTAATTTTTTTATAGTTTTAGTGAAAACAAATGATCATTATAGTTGTCCGATCTTCATACGTTTGTTGTTCGCATCTGTCCAACGGGAAAATCACATGTTGAGATTCTGGGACTTCCTACACGATGATGACTATATAGAATTCCATCCATTTTTTCTGAGCTTCTAAGAGCTTCCTCGCGTTCACCTGTGGGCTGTTCTCTCAGTGATGTTCCATACCCCACGCATAAATGTCTAGAAATCAGTTTATTCAATATTGTAACTCGATTCCCTCATTATCTACAGCAGTTCATCTTCACTTGTTTTATTTACTGAACACCTAGCATTTAAAACAGTCTTCATGTTCATTGTACATAGTTCTCGCTTCAAATTGTTTGCATTGATATTGTTATATTGGACACAAATACTGATTGTCGCGTAATTTGTTGTACACCTAATGCCAGTGATTTTTGCAGAAATACTTCAACAGACCGTTATGCTTTCTTAATGATTTGATATATTCAGATAACCCAGTTGCTCAAAGAATCGATGTTTTGTGATTGAATGTCTCGTGCCGGATATTGAATAGGCACTACCCAGGAACTACACAATCGGACGAAACGGCTTTCAAGTTCATATAGGTTTCAGTGTTCGGTCGGCGAAGATAGGTTGATGGTTTCAATGAAATGCGAAAATTATCAAACGATCAAAAGAGTACTATTAATCAAACATAAATGAATGTAATATCAAAACTCTGTGCAAAAACGAAACTCACGAAATCCGTCCTGTCGATCTCGAATTCGAACGTCTACTGCGTCCTTCTTTCGATTCACCAGCACTCTGTTGAAAACATTTCCCGAGAATGACAACTAACTGTCTTGTCTGATGTTCATCTTGGTTTCTTCGATCTTTGGTAGAGTGATATGTATAGGAAGGTCTGCGTGCACTTCTTCGATGTAAATTGGATTCAATGAAGCTGGTCTATTCAGCAGTTCCTCGAAGTATTCTGTCCATCTGTTCCTCTGTTCTTGAATCTCCGTCATTGTCTTTCCTTCTGCGTCCTTGACTGGTCTCTCTGGTTTACTGAATCTCACTAATAATTTCTTCGTTGTATCATATGATTGTTTCATATTCCCTTCTCTTGCAGTTTTGCCCACCCATGTAGCTAGTTCTCTCGTGCATTTCTTTATCCCTGCTTTAATGCTAATCTGCAACTGCTTGTTTTCTTCTGTGAACCGTGCTTGCGCATGAATTTTCTGTGGTCGTGTTAAGCTGTTTTTAATTGCTGTCTTCGTGTTCTCCTTTTTGATCAGTCATGTCAAGTGCTCTCATTGATTATGATGATGCTTGTTGCGACCCACCACCTCCTGACACATCGATTCCTGTTAGTGAATCGGTCTTTCGTTAAATAGTCTCTCGATATAGCATCCAATATTCGCGGATGGGCAGAAGAATACTTTCAGCAGCTACGGTATTAAATGACATCATTTGGCTAGTTTAAACATCAGTTAGGGTAATATATATTCCTAGAATTCAAAGACAACTATATGAACATCTTCATCCAGATATTGTAGGTTGCATAATCACGGTCTATGTTTTCTAACACTTTTGGCGCAATCATGTTCCTTTCACCAGCAGACTTATTACAAAATTATCTAGTAGTGTTCCTGATGAAATTGAGCTTTGAATATCGCTTATACGTTGTCTTTTCGTTGCTCGTTTACGTCCAAATTTCAAAGGTTTTCATATTACGACAGTCGACGCTGCTCCCTAGGCATATGATAACTGATGGTTTGATCAGCTCAACTAACTTATATTAAAAACATTCGCGCTCAAAAAATAATAATTAAGAATACATCATCAAACTGAATAGCTTAAATAAAGCTAATTGCCTGGGATAAACAACAATGGGAGAAACCGAAGACCTAGATACATGCCATGACGTCAACAATCGATCTCCGGAAATCACTACTTTCACATAAGCTTGTCACAAGATTTTACGATATTCGCACACAGCTTATCAACACACTTTAATCAGCAATAGCCCCTAAACCTGAGAGAACAGATGTTATTTTGTAGAATGTTTTGGTGAAAAACAAACAATCAGATGCTTCTATTGTATCATTACAGAACCAAATGATGAACTTAGAGAAAATAGAGACGTGTGCTTTCGGTAAGTTTGTGGTTTCATGGCAATCATAAAACATGGCTTCTAGCCGGCATCATGTATACAGAAGTGAGCTTTCAACGTGTGATAATGTGAATAAAACAGGGGGGAGTGTCTATATATTTTTGAGCCATTTCATAACAGCAGTGCCACACCTTACCACACCAGGCGTGCTTAAACTAATGATGGTGTTGATAAATTTAGACAGCGGCAAGTAATTGGTTCAGGAAATATATATCGCGCCCTTACACGTTGAAACAATAAAAGAAACATGAAAAGAAAAAGTAAAACAGGCGATGCTACACTATCGCATTTGCGGTTTGACGCGAAATTATAAGCTAGAGATTTCGATACTACATTCGCATTTCTTGGCAAGCTAGAAACAAACCATACAAAATGATTTCATCAGTCAATATAGAAATTGTTAGAGCACACATTAACAATCATTCGTTTCTTGTTCGGGCTTCTTCACTTAATCTAATTTCAAGCATCTTGATCTATTGTTCTTTAGTAAATTTTGAATCTTAGCATTATAGGCTCTTGTCAACTATGTAACATTCATTATTTTTTATTGACAAGGGTATCTCGAAAACGTGTACTGACAAATTAACTGAGAAAAAAAATACCTTATGTTGACTTTATGTCGATGTGTAGGTGTGTTGATTGTGACATTTTGTTGTGAGTAATCAAAGTCTGTCTTATTTTTTTTCTGTTTTGTGTAAATAATGAAGTGTGAATTTGGGGTAATATAAATTCTGTGTTATTTTGACATGAAAATGAAGCAGAATTACGGTGTGCGAAGTTTCATAAGTGAAAGGCTGAAGTTCCTTTCATAATCTGTATTCATCATAATGTGTGGTGTTGAGACATGGAGTATTCAATGGACGATTACAAGATCACCATCACTATTGATACTGCAAACTGTGTCATTGTTAGTATTACTACTGATTCTAGGTAAACATCTACATGTCTCACTGCTTATAATAACAATACTGAGGTTACTAGTATTTCTACTTACATTACTGCTGCTTCAACGTCTATAACAAAGAATATCAATATTATTCATCACCCTGCTTGTCATTCTATTTCTACGTCTACCACTACTTATACTAGTACCAATACTACTAATCATACTGTCAATTATTCTTATAAAAATGCTTCTAAAACTGCCATGAATACTCATATTATCCGTGACCATACTTCTAGTGATACTAATAATACTCACATTATTCTTTACATCAATACTACTAATAATTTTACCACTAATACTCCTACCACTATTATTCTCACAATGTGATCGTGTTTTAATTAGTTGCATTATATTTACTTTACAATGTACATAATGATAAGATTTAATTGTTTGTTTCATACATATCAGTTGTTGATATTGGAAAACTTTCCATGTTGTGAGAATGAAGATGTAGGAAAATTAAAGTATTAAAAATGTTGGGGGGGACAATGATATGCGGAAGTGATAATGAATAACGTTTGTGATATAATAGGCAAATATCATGTATTATAACGTAATTGAGTAGAGTAACATCTAATTTACATTGACCTGTTGTATAATTCACACATATATAACATAATATTTCAGAATAATGTACAAACCGATGTCATACATGCACTATCATCACTCGCATCATCAGAGGTTTTGCAAATACCTCCACTACTATTAATTATACAAATACTACTGCTAGTAGTGGTGATACTAATACTACTACCACTAATAAGACTACTACTAACGCCACTACTACCACAAAACTGCTACTATAGTTGCTACTACCACAATACTACTACTACTACTACCACAACGATACTACTACTAAGACGACACAACTACTACTACTACTACCAATACTATTATTCACACTGCTACTCATACCGATAATACAGCTACTAAAATAATACAAATACTGATGATTTTTTGATTATTCTTCTATTGATTATAACAATAATACTGACGTTTTTCTTCATACCAGTATTACTAATAGTTTCACCACTGCTATTCAGAATATTACAATGTTACTCATACTAACATGGCTACCAACACTATCACTAGTACTACTCACCATAATACTCAAATTATTACTATTGCTACCACTACTGCTATCACTAATAATACTCAAACTAATATTAATGATACTTTTATTAATACTACTCACTGTTCTAAACAACACTGTACAAATTCTAAAACTACTATTACTACTCAATATGTCACTCACACAACAAGTACTAAGATTCTCACTATTACTGCTGTTCACTTTGTTAATAATAATACCACACATACTTCTTCAAATGCTCACACCACTACCACAACTAATCAAACTATAAATCTTACGTTATCATTGCTACTATTACTTCTACTAATCATAGTACTACTCACGCTAATACTACAGATGACAATGAGAGTACTAGTACAACTACTCACAGTACTACTATGAGTATTATGGCCATTATTCAAAAAATGATGTTAACACTACATATACTACAACTAATGTTCATGAAACTACTGCTACTATTATTAACATTCGCGCTACCACAAACACTACTTCTACCACTACCACAAAACTGCTACTATTGCTACTACTGTCACATTACTACCACTACTACTACTGCACCTTCAACATCTACTGTTAACGGTCACAAAAAAATTACTATTAGTAGTAGTAAAACCAATATTAACAATAACGCGAATACTGCTGCCACTCACCCTGCTACTAAATGTATTTCTATTACTCATACCCCCTTTGCTACCAATCACATTTCTACTCACACTACTACTATGACGATTACCACTCCTTACACCACTGCTTACATTACTGCTCCTTCAACTTCTGTTACAATGCATAAAACCAATATTCACCACACTGCTTATCATGCTTTTTCTATTACTATTACTACTACTACTGCGAATACTACTAATACTATTAATACTACTAGTACTAATACCACTAATTCCACTGCTAATCATTTTTATGACACAGCTACTAAAAGTAACCACCACCGATGTCATTTTACTGAGTAATGATATCTAGAATTGCATTCACGGCAATCGACTTATAGATTGACCCACTATCATCGGTTTTGTAACTTGACAAAATGAGGTGATTTGAATATTGAGAAACATTTTTGATGTTTCCTTTACAGATAATTATTTCTTTGCAACATCATTTCCCATGAAGCCACTCAGATGTTTATAGTTGTTTACCTGACTGATTTCTATGTATATACTGATTCTATGATCAAATGATCAGAGATCTCAACAGTTACCTTTCAATTCTGTATTTCAGTAATGTCTTTCACTTCACTGTTATTAAGTTAAATATTTTCGGTTATTTTAGGTATTGTCTCTAATTGTTGTTAATGCTTCAAACCAAGGTTCAATGAACATTTGATTAGTTTCACAGGACTTTATTTAATTCACCATCGATTATTTATCCACAGTGTAAAATTACGAGTTTACCTCCTATTCTGGAGTGTAATTAACTTGTATTTGACAATTATTGAACTTACGTATGATGTCATAAAGGTAAACGTTTGATGTCACAAATAATGAATATATGGCTTATACATCTGCTGTAAATATTGATTGCTTTGATTCTAGATGAATGATTCGATAGTACTGAATCGACGTTAAAGAAAGCTGTTAGACGAATCGATAGTAATAATATCATCAATTTATTCCTAATACTCATATGCTAAAGTCTTCAATTTCTAATACTTGTTGCACCTCGTCGAGCAGCACATCAGCACTCTCCATTCAATCCTTATCCTGGGCAATTATTTCCAGTTCTTTGCAAGTTTTACTAATCATTTTCATGTTTTTTTTCTATTTTCAGGAGAATTGTGTTCTTTGACCTATCTTTCTTGCATCTCCCTTCAGAAGTATATCCCACCCACATCCAACTCCACTTGTAGCACCTCTAGAGTTACTGCCATTTCCAAGACAGGTTAAAGAAGGAGGGTCAGGCACGGACTTAGCGACTCCATTCTGTAGAACACTAACGTGCTTAGAAACGCCGGATCAAGAAAATTTCAGAAGTACATTAATGGTGTTTATATACGTAATTTACATTACACTTATGCCTGCCGACATTCGTAACACACCACAGTATGAATACTAATATGCACCAAAATTGGCTCATATAACTATAGAACAATCATTTCCACTTCTATCATTACTACATACACTACTAATAACACTATTGTTTTAATTCTTAAATAAATTTAAGAAATAATTCAAACACCAGAATAGATTCATAAGAATATACTTTCGGCAAAATTTATTGATTTTGAAAATGACATACGACACGTTCCATAGAAACATAAAAAATTGTCTTGATTTCCTAAAACCACACCATAGATACAATATTATTCTAAGAAGGTCACTTTTCAAGCCTAGCAACTTATTACTATGTAGATTTGTGAATTGTCTAACTTTTATGTAGCATAACGTATTCCAACCAGGAATTGCGACTTTATTGCTGACTGATCACTGATCTGACTTGCATATCATTCATTTTAAATCACCTTGAACTTACGACTTTCATGTCAGTTTCAAGTGATATAAAAGTAGAAGAATAATGAATGAAATTTCAATAAAAATGAAGAACTATTCAATTCTGTTTAATCTCTGATTACTTCAATTATTTGTTTATGAGTCCATAGCAAATGGTAAATTTTCAAATACACGTAAACTTATTTAATAAAACGTTTATAGTTGATATCATGAGTCCGTTGAAACTAGACCACTGTGCAAAATCTGGAAGGATTAGCATTCTCTCTCGAGACCGATACGTTTCGGTGAGAATCTCGGAAGGCAGAATCGTAGATTCACACTGCTGAGGAGTCCCTAAATAGGACGGAATGAATGTCCATCGTTTCAAAATTTTCAATAGTGTTCTGGTTTCAACTGACTAATGATCTCAACTATTGAAATGTCTATATTTTATAAAAATGAAGAATTATAAATGAATGCATCATGTTTTCTTATTAGATTCAAATTCGAGAAAACGAATGATAATTAATGAAATAAAAGAAGTTAAGAGTAAGTCTCCTTGTTGAAGATGTTGTTTAAACATTCAAGTTTTACAATTTTGACATTTGAATATCTCCTGTTTTTAATATAAATGATTATGTTGCTTTACGTGAGTAGAACGTCTGAACATTGATGATCACTTTGTTATAATTGAATGCGAAAATAAATGAAAAGGATAAATTAGTTGAGGTCATTGGTCAATTGAAACTAACCCGTCATGATACACTAGGAAGAGCTCGCGCTCGCTTTCGAGAGTAGAAGATTATGAGATCGAACCTCTCGGAATAAGATCGTAGATAATCACTACTGAAAAATCTCACAGAAGGACGAAACGGACGTCCAGGGCTTTCAGATTTTCCATAGTGGTCTAGTTTCAATTGACTCATGATCTGAACTATTGAAATACATATACATATATGTAATATACAAATATAAAACAACGAATGATTTCATTATATTTTAATATTAGATTCAAATTTGAAAAAACAAGCGATATTAAATGAAATGAATGACGTCGGTCGTAAGTGTTACTGTAAAAGATAAATTTTAATTATTAAACTTTTAGAATAATGGCATTTGAATTGTTCTCGTTTTTAATAAAAATGATTTTAGTTGAAATCCTGGGTACATTGAAGCTTAAACACCGTAGTAAAATTGAAAGCACTGGAAGACCGTTCCCTTCAATTGTGGGACTGATCAGAAATGCGCTTTCATGATCCTACCTCGCGGGATTGGAACACAGGACTCACTGCTTTCTCGCAAAAACACTTAACCGATAGACGACCGAGCCGAAATCATGCGTTGGTACTTTCTAGTTTAATCAATCCACGAAGTGTGAGCAACTGTTCACTGCCGTCCAGTGCTCCCAGGTTTTTCATGGTGGTCTATCTTTAATAAACTCATGATTCCAACTATGAAAATGCTGTAATCTTCACAAAACTCCTTCTGAATAATAAAGACTATGTTGCTTGACGTATATATATTATTTTAATATGAATGAACATTTTGTTATATTTGAATGCGACAACAAATGAAGAAGACAAATTATTTTATTAGTTGAAATCATGAGTTAATTGAAGCTAGAACATCATGTTGAACCAGGAAAGACTCGCGCTCCCTCTCGAGACTGGAAGATTCTGGGATCGAACCTCTCGGAGCAGGGTCGTAGATAATCACTGCTGAGGATAATCACAATCGGACGGAACGGCAGTCCAGTTCCTAAAGGTTTTCTGTAGTGGTTTAGCTTCAATTGATTCATGATCTCAATTATTAATTATTCTATTATGAAATAACTCTTTTATTGACTAATTCATGACATATCTTAAAGACGATATGGAGTCAGTAAGATCATTTGATGAACGTATCAAACAGATAATGCTTATGTTAAATTAATGTTCTTTATTTTTATGACAATTCAGGAACATCTGAAACTGAAAACAACTGTCTGTCAACCAAAAGCAAAATCAGAATTCTCAATACAATTGTCAAGACTAGTCGACTGTATGGGACGGAAACTTGAAGAACTACGAAAGCATTCATGAAGAAGATACTAGTGTTTATTAACAGCTGTCCAAATAAAGTACTCCGGATTCGTTGACCAGACACTATGTGTAACAACTCACTGAGAGAGAGAACAAAGCAGATATTAGAGATCAGGAGGAAGCGCTGAAAGTGGATAGTGCAGACATTGGGGGGAGCACCCAACTTCGTCATAAGACAAACCCTCAACCGGAATCCTGAATAACAAAGGAGAAGAGAAAGAACGACGAACACATTATGCCGGGAGATGGAGAAGGATATGACAACAATGAACAGCGATTGTGTAGGACTAAAAAAGAATGTCAAGTATAATATGTGTTTGAAATTGCTTGTCGGCTGCCTGTGCCACATTGGGAATAAGTGGTGTATGTATGTGGGCACCATCGAAAAGCTAGAATAATTTGACGGTCACTTCGTCCTAGTATAGAATTCCTCAACATTGTGCATCCACGATTTTATACTAGAGACCGGAACACAGGACTTTCGGTCACGCGCGTGAATGCTCACCTCTGGAACACTGAGCTGGTCAGCATGCAACAATGTTGATTTTTAACTTCATTCAATCCGCAGTATTTCAAGGAGATTCGTGATTGTATTCAGTGCTCAATTGTCTAACAGCTAAGACGAAGTGGTCATTCAGTGCTTCCAAATTTTTTATAGCGGTCTATCCTAAATCGATTTAAGAATCCAAATAAGAAATTTATATGACCTCCACAAGCCGCATTCTGATAATGATCAATATTTGTTATAAAACCTGTTGAATGAGTTTTCGACAAATGGTGAAGCTAAAAATATGATTTTCTCAATTTATTTTATTACCATGAACTCAACAAAAGAATAGTTCAGATCACATCAGATGGCGGCCTTTTTAAACATCTGGGCAACCTGTTCTCGTCATCTAGCTATTTCAACAAGTTATCTGATTTCGTTTGTTTTAATACATCATTATACCTATTAATCGCACAACCTATTCAGGTGCGTTTCTGAAAAGTGTAGGACCTTTCGCTGTAAAGGTTACAGAAGGCCTAATCAGAGATATCGTGGTTGCTGGCAATATGCAGCGACAAGAATGTACATTATCCAGATGTCGATTGACTGGTTTGCTAAGTTCCAACTTGAGATCACACAATATTCATCGTCAGGAAGGACGAAGAAGTAAGAAACGGAAACTTGTTAAAGTACTTTGTGCCGAGAATTCTATATTGTACCAAAAATATAGTATTGAATAAAGCTAATAATAATAATAATCAGACTACAACAGATCAGATCAGACTGTATCAGATCGATTGATTTCATCGGAATAGATCGAACACAGATCATCGTTACTTTTTCATTATTGAACACTTGAAAAACTCAAATCAGTAGATGTTTATGTATAAATTTCAAAATATTTTTGTTCACTTTTTTAGAAGAAAACAACAAAAATGGTCATGGTAACTTACAATCAACTAATAAATGTACGTTTAATTATTTTACTAATTATTTATTTACGTATATGTGAAGCAACATTGATGAACAAGAGAGTTGTGAAGGTGAGTATTGACAAAGCAAGGACTGCATTTCTGCAATTGAAGAACATATGGAACTCAAATGAAACTATGATCTAGAATCTTCAACACTAACGTCAAGAGAGTCCTTCTGTACGGAGTTGAAACGTGTGGAACTGCTATATATCCATCATCAAGTATTTATACATAGATTTCTTCGTGAAGTACTCAACATTCACAGGCCGGAAACTATCAGCAATAGCGTTTTATGAGAGACGACAAACCGGCTCCAGCTCAAGAGAAAATTAGGAACAGGCGTTGGAAGTGGATTGGACATATATTGAGGAATTCACTGAACTGCATGACGGAGCAATCCCTAACATGGTATCTGGAAGGGAAATCGGAAAGAGGAAAGCTATGGAGCACAATCCGCCTTGAAATAGAAGGAGACATGAAAAAGATGAATGCTAACTGGAAAGAAGTAAAAAAATTGCTCAGGAAAAGGTTGAATGTAGATTACTGGTGTGCAGTCTATGCTGCTCCACGAAGTAGTAACAGGCACAAGTAGTTGCAGTAACACGTTCAACTAAAATGAAGCATTGATGGATATTTTTTGTTTCTTCAAATTATTTAATTGATTACGGATGTTGAATGTTTAGTCAAATATTTGCACTATGAGGGGTTTCTTAAATAGTTGTTGTATTAAAAAGTGTAAGTTTTCTGAACTTCCAGAGTCTCTTAAGGTGAAATTCATGATGATTTCTACCATATTAGGTTGTTGCAGATGATATCCAGTCAATGGATATTAAGTATCTTCGTAGATAAATGTTCATAAATACTTGGACTATTTTGATGATAGTTCTATTAGTTCGACAAATTTCAGCTTCTAACAATTACATCTACCAAACAGATTTTTTCAATCATTTGTTAAAATGCGATTTCACACGAATATCAGTTTAGTGCATGTCTTCAAGCGTCATTTGATGAATCTTATCCCCGTTTTATTTTCAAATACTGACAAAGAAAAATTGGGAAAATCTCAAAGAGCGGAACTATTTAATGGTGCTTCCGTGAATTGGAATTTTCATATTGTCTTATTAAGTGTAATGTACACCAGATCTAAAATATTTTTATTGACTTCACATATTTTATCTTTTTCACTTAGTACTTATAATAGTTGTGGATCATATAGAAGAAATGTATAGTAAGTGTTTTAAACAAATGAATATATCATATGAGGAGTTTTTTTGTAGAGATTTTAGTAATTTAATAGTTGAATTCATAAGTTGATTTAAAGTAGACCATCAAGGAAAACCTGCAAGCACTGAACGGTGGTTTCATCCTAGTCTGGCACTCGTGAACAATGCCTATCCACGATCCTTCACGATGGATTTCAACTCAAGACTTAACGTCCTTGAACAATCCTACGTACTGACTGAAATTAGACATCGACACTGTCAGATGTCAATGGCCTACATGTAAGGCGTTTGCCGATGAGAGCAAAAGGTCCTGGGTTAGAATCTCACGAAAGTTATCGTGGATGTACACTACTGAGTAGTGTCGTATTAGAGCGAAACTATCGTCTGATACTTTCAGGTTTTCAATTGTGGTATAGCTTAGATCGACACATGAATACAAACATTGTTAAAATGGTCATTCATTCAATATACAGTATGTAATGAAATATAATGTTACTTCATAAACAGAATGCTTAAATTTTATACAAATGTTTTTTTCTTTATTTCTATTATTAAACTATCTAGACGTTACTTACCCGAAATCACTCGCATTTAAAGAATGTTTCAATAATACAACGATAGCTTATAAAAGCAACTTTAATTAATATGATATTCTTATAAGAAATTATCATGTAGATCATTAGTTTGGAATCACGTTTTTTCATTTCCCCTAAGTAAAGCCTTTGTTTTCACCAACCTGGTTTAAGTGCTGGTCATTTGCTTTTCGTCATCTCCATTTCGTTAACAACAATTCATTCACGAGAACGCAGTGCGTAAGTGTTTTGCGTCATTGGCTGCATACGTGTATCTATGTGAGAGCGTTTGGAGAGACAGAGCATTCTTTACACAGCCTAGACCATATCAGGGCATTTGGGAAATAATTAATAATCATATGATATCCACCTGTACATTAGTAAAAGTAAGATGTTTAATAATTTGGTCGAAAATGGTAAGCAATATGCAACTCCAATTTTGTGGAATATGATGTTCTCTGAAGAGCTCAAACTTGTGGTAACTAATTTTATGTTATGGGAAGTTGTCAAATTTCAGATATTTCATGGATAACGTTTCAAACCGTGAATTCGGGGTTACACATCATGAATCTTTATTAAAAGTTATCGATTTGCCTAATACCGAGTTAAATTTGAATATAGAATTTTGTGTAACTTATGGTTTTTTCGTATTTAAACAGATATGACATTATTATATAACCAGGAAACATGTGATAAGCTAAAGCAACCCAATGAACCAGGTATATTAGAGTAAATAACATATTTTTTACCAACTACATATAAAAAAAAGTTTCAATCAGAATTGGTTAATATTACATCACATGTCGATTATTGTCAAGGGCACTTCCAGAATCCTTACATCTTTCTTTCTTTTCTGCATTTTCTTGGCAGATCTTTTTTTTGTTTTTTTGGCGGACCCATTTATTTTATCTTTTCGAACCAATAAACATTGTGCAATGATTCTCTGTAGCCTTCGTGATCATTTGTGGGCATAGGTAGATTGAATGATATGGCCAATCTACACCACCCGGGTAACGCTCAAGTTAGTTCATGCAAACGGTATCACTGTCTAGGAAGCACGACGAAAACGTGCCACCCTAGTTTTACCTACTTCTACTTATGTTAATTATCCTCTATTCCCAAATCTGAGTAAAAGGATGAGTTAAACCCTAAAATTAATTGGATCATGCATTATTAATGATTAAAAAGCCTTGTTTAATTTTTTTGAAATCATGGGTCAAGATTCACTTTGTATTTGTTTACTTTTATGTTCTCATTGTTATTCAGAACTGAAATTGATAAGTCTCTTATTGACATATGTACCTACTGTCTGGACTACCCTGCTATTGCTTTATGTTACAAGCTTCATAAACAAAGGTGAATGTTTTTCAAGTTGTGATAAATCGTCATATTTATCATAACATAATCATGATTACTTGAATCTAGTCACATTTAACCTCATTAAAATGGCAGATAATAGATTAAAAGACTCATCAACTTTCTATAACACACTACTTGGTTCACAACTGACATAAATATTGAGATGGTGGAGGCGATGTGTAGCTAAGCTAGATGATTTTGATGAAGTTTTGTTCTCCGTATTGGACAGTTCGGTCTTAAAGCTTCTTTTGTTGTTCAGAAACAAATCATCAGAACAAACTTCAAGTGGAAGTGAAGTATTGAGGGTCAACAAACAAGCTGTATTCCATATGTGAAAAAATTCAAGCACTTCACTTCTATCTAAAGCTTGTTCTGATAATGTGATTTAGAAAACCAATTAAAAGCTCTTCAAATAAACCATTCACAAAAAAATACTTCACCAATCACACATGAAAATTTTAAATGTTTATTCTTTCTTATCATTGGATGTATATCCTTAGAACAAAATGAAGCACAACACTGATATTTTCTTACTTCCTAACACACGATAAATATTTAATTTTTTAGATACTGATGTATTTTTGCGCACGATGAAAATGAGAAATCTTCACATCAATTATTTTAATTTTCGTTTATGTAAGTAAATCTAGTTTTATATTCAATAAGTTGGCGAAACTATTATTTTTGAACGAATCAATCACACTTATCAATAGCAACTCTTGGAATTCGACGTCCAGTCCACTTATCTTTTTGGCTAAAAAGAGTCTTAGCATCTTAACTGATGTCAGTTCATGATGTAATCTGCAATTTAATCCCTATGACTAGCCACCTGTGAATCATAATTTAAATCTCCCACACTGGTCACTCAAGCGTCACTCAAACCTCTTTTATAAATGTTGTTCTCACTCATTTTTATGTAAACAATTTATTTATTACATCAGGCACTTGAAAATTATAACTCACTGATCAATTGTCCTGAACGTAACCGTGGATTCCCATGTAGCACGTTAGCATTAGATTTTCAAGTGATATGAATGTATATTTTAAAATAACGAAACATTAACTATATTTATTATATTTCCATAGTTGAAATCATAAACTGTCCAGTACTTGGACTCTTGCCAAAAAGCTGAGAGGGATGAACAGCAATGTCATTGCAGTAAAGGACTCTTTAATAAAGCGTATCCACTATCACGTCGGAGGACGTCGGACACAGTGACTGCGTTCTTCTCGAACAAACACTTCATCTCTACACCTTTGAACTGTGAGTCACTGATATTGATATTTATTCAAATTTATTGCAATTTATAAAATTTGATTTTGTATTATTCCTGTCAGAACTTGCGAATTTCGTGAGTGGTGATAATGAAAAACGTAAGTGCAAGCTTGAATGGATTTGGCTGGATGTGTAGAATTCATGTTATATTTTTTTCCGCCAATGAAATCTTATCGATAATATAGAGTGTTTTGCAGAAGAAATAATTAGATAGACTATCTATTTATCTTTCGCACACGCAACAACTAATGCAGGAGAAGACGACCAGTGTAGCAGCAGCCCCAGAGGAAAACGTTCTCAACAACAACATGGAGAAAAGCGAGATTCTAAGATACAATAGAGCATGCAACAATCGGATCACACTTGATGGAGAAGCTTTAGATGGTAATGAAACGTATGCATATCTGGGCAGCATCATTGGTGAATACTGTGGACCTTATGAACATGTCAAAGTGCGGATCCGCGAAGCAAGAGCATAACAATTACAAATGAAGAACATCTGAACCCCGAAACATTTGTCAGTTAACAAAAACAAAGTTAAAATTCTGAACAGAAATGTAAAGACGAGTCTACTGTATGGGACGGGAACTTGAAGAACTACGTAAGCAAACATGAAGAAGATACTAGTGTTTATTAACAGCTGTCTAAACCATTCCCATTCGTTGACCAGACAATAAGAATAAAGATTTACTGCGAGAGGGGATAAAGCATATATTAGAGATCAGGAGGAAGCGCTGAAAGTGGATAGTGCAGACATTGGGAAAAGCACCCAACTTCGTGATAAGGCAAGCCGTCAACCGGAATCCTGAACAACAAAGGAAAGGAGAAAGAACGACGAACATGTTAGGGCGAGAAACGTACCCTGCCTAAAAATTCTACCCAGAATTAAGTCTACAAAATTAGACAAACTAGTCAATACTTCATATAAAACTTTTCAAGAAGACAGAAATGTTATTTTATCTAAAAAACAATATATGATGGAGATTGACTGAAATATCATATCTATTTGATAAAAGTTTCCGGTCGGACTATATTTAACGAACGAGCCGATCAGATTTATCATAACAGGTCTCGGATTTTGACGTGCAGTATAATTATTGGATAAATAGCTTCCTAACAATTTAACTGATGTCAGTTAGTGATGAAAATCCTAAATCTAATTCCTATGTCTAACCATCGATTCTAAATGGAAATCCTTATTTAACACATAAGTTGCAACTCTCACTCTAGCGGTACTCAAAGATCGATCGTCTATTATTGTCTCAGCAAGTTTTGTAAATATATATTGTAGCCGATATGATGATAATAATAATAGGAACGAGAATATAAGTGTGGAAAATTGAATATATATTTGAACATACAGATTATAGAACGTCCAAGTTTAGTCTGAGAATCCTACAGTAAATAAAACACTTGCAAATATCAATCAATCGTCTGAAGTCTCAATGTTCATGCAATTTGCATATCGATTGCTTTCTGTTCCCTTCCATTCCTTCTCGATCTTCTTGAGTTTCTGCTGCCAGACATTCTATTTCTGACCAACATTATTCATATTACTCATATCTCTATAAGTAGCACACATCATAATAGAGTTTTCTATTACAATTATAGATAATACACTGAAGTTACCAAATAACGAAACAGTTAGTCAATGAGGACATTATCAAGTTGCTATGAATCATTTCTAACGTATGAACTAACAAATAACCAATTCAACTCCATTGTTTTCCCTTTTTAATGTAATCAAGCAAATAAATGACGATTGCGTACGACCATTCTGTTCTTCTTCATATATACAAAGCTGTGATAAAATAACATGGAGTATAAGTTGATTTTGTTGGGTTTGGAGTTTCGAAAATTAACTGATGAATAATTTATCATATAATAAATTATCATATAATTAGTTCATTGAGATTATTAGTTAAAAATGGTTAAAGACTTTAATCTATATTTTATAAGGAAAATATGATGGTGGCTAGTAGTGAAAATTATGGAGGGGATTTCGTCCTATTTGGGAGTTGTCAGATGGATCAATATGCATCTCAGAGTTGATGTTCACACAACTAATGGAACCCACTACCGTTCGCTTCAAACGTCATCACGTTATCCACTTAGCTACTGATTCCTGATAGCCATCTATTTGTTCGGTGTGGTGAAGTTTTAGTTGACCTAGCAATATTTGATTTTATCTAACCACTGTTAATAAGAACTAAGGTTGATCAATTTCTCCTTGCCATATGTAAATCCTGTGTGGATTGCTTCAATATTACCCTGTGTCATAAGCTTTATCACATCTTTACTGTTTCAGTATAAATTAACCATATTTAAAACAGTTTTAAATACTTGATACGATAGATTAAAAGAACATTTATCACAACTAATACTCACATCATAGAATGATTACAGGAAACATAGAAAGGTATAAGTATATGATTCTTTTTATTCCCTGAAGATGCATAATGTAAGCGTTTTATGTTGTATAAATGTCCTTTAAAGTAGAAAGAGAATAAGACTTGCAGGAAAATCAACATTTTCAGTAAATGTTTCATTGAACAACACGATATTTTTATAACACTGCTGCAAATAGTTTTATATATAAACATGTATATATGGATAGTAGTGGTACTAAAAGCAGTGGTTATATAAGTAGTAGTTGTAGAAGTATTGGTATTCATAGCAATAGTGGTGATACAAGTGGTAGCAGTAGTAAAATTGTTATAAAAAGTGGATATGTTATAAGTAATAGCAGTGATAGTTGTATCAGTCAGAGTAGTAGCGATATTAGTGGTATCAGTATTAAAAGTATTGACAGTGGTTGGAAAAGCGGCATAACTATTGTTGGTAGTAGCGGGAGAGGCAGTCGAATTGATGCTGCTGAAGGTAATCTTAGGAGTACTGGAAGTAGGAGTGATGGTAATGTTAGAGTTGATAGAGGTAGTAAAGTTGGTACTAATCGTGGTAGTGATAGTAGAAGCGTTACAATCAGAAGTGGAATTTGTAGAATTAGCTGTGTTATTAATATTACTCTGATGAATTAAGAATGGACGGTATGTCAAATAGTTATGACTTATTATCCATCTTGTATCATATGAATTAGCCACCAATCTATAAACGACTTTTAAAATCCTAAGGCTTAACCAAATCAACGACGTTCGACCAGTATGAGCAGTACAGCGTACGTGTTGGACTCTTATTCGCCCAGCCCTACCAACTGAGTCCAGAAACACCAGTTTTAGCTTCCGCTATACGAATCATTTATTTCAAGCATATTTGGTTTATATACCAGAAAGACAGACCTCATCGAACCATAAAATAGAAAATAACATCAGAACAAGATCAAGCCAAATGTGTCTGTTAACGTTAGAGACAATAATAAAAAAACGGAATATAATTTAGGACCAGTATTTTGCATAATAATAATCCATAGATGAAAGTAAATCTTGTAATTTGATGAATGTAGATATCCATTATCTAATCACTCACTAGTAAACAATAAGGTTATATATAGAATAACCGTCAGCTAATAGGTTTTGGGAGTTATCAGTACTTACTTACTAAGATATTTTAATTACTAGTAGTAGAAGAATTTGTAAACCTAAAGTAAGTGGTAGTAGTTTCATTAGTGTTATTGATAGAAGTGGTAGTAGTAGTAGTATTAATCGTTGTTGTAGCAGAAGAAGTAGTAATAATATTAGAGGTGGAAGTAGTAGTTCAAATCGAAAAATCAAAGCTAGTTGTATTAGTTGTTGCATAAGTAGTATAAGTAGAACTAGAAAAAGAAGTGTTGTTGAAAATGGTCGAATCAGTAAGTCTTGCGGTAGCAGTAGTTGTCGTGGTACTTTATGAATTTGTAATGCTTCCAGTATTTGTGGGATTAGTTGTAGTACTAGGAGTGAATGTAGTGGTAATACTGGTGGTAGGAGTAGGAATAACAGTAGAAGCGGTAGCTATATTGGTTGTCGTTGCGGATCCACAAGTGGTAATGGTGCTGGCGGTGGTACATGTAGCAGTTTGAGTAGTGGTAAATAGAGTAATGGTGGCAGTATTAATAAAAGCCATGATAGAACTATTATTATTAGTAGTAGTAGTGATGAAAGTAATAGTAGCGTTAGTTGTAGTAAGAGCAGTAGTAGTGATATCTGTACTGGTACTTTTAATAATAATAATAACAATAATAATAATAATTTATTCTCAAATAACAGATTGTTACATGAGGCATGCCGGTTTACAGGCAAGATCAAATTGTTAAAGAAGTTACAATTTTCACCGTTAAAAGTTACTCTGCTGGGTTGATATTTCATAAGAAATGAATGTAAATGGATTTCGTGAGAAACATGTCAACATTTGCGCACTTTATGGAGGTAACGTTGCAACATACAACTGATGGTCGAGAATAGATACATGCGAAGTTGGGGACTTTTAGAAGTTTCGAACTTATATCCCTCCAGAATATCGGAAGCTTTAATAAAGGTTTGGGACGAAGTCAACCGTGCCATATCTGTTTTTGGTGGAGTATCTGCAGGAGGCTGAAAAAGGTGTAAGAAAAAGGAAGGACGAAAAGCAGAGCACACAATATTCATGGAGGTATAGTTAAGGTATAATCATTTAGTCTATTTGTCTGTTACATAAGTATTTTATAGGTAAGAACATACTAATGTGTTAAAGAAAAATAAGTGTGGGCAAGGTATGAGTGGATAAGAAAGGTTGTTCAGAAGGAAGTATGGAATTGTGTAATTATAAAATAAAGTGCTGAAAACAGTATTCCGATACAAATGACTGTCTCTTTTTACTTTAGAAGCTGTTTGAACTCTCTTTTTTGTTTTTAGATTTAATAGGGTATATAGTGAGCTTCTATTTTAGCCAATCGTCTAGTTTGCTTGTATTAGGATTACTCGGTAGTGGTAGTAGTAGTAGTAGTAGTAGCCGTAATAGAATCGGTAGTGGTGATAGAGGTAGTTATACTGGTTTTAGTTATAGTTATAATAATGGTAGAAGAGGTAAAATTAGTGATGGCGATAATGGTAGTCGCAGACATCATATTAGTAGTTGTCGAAGTGATAGAAGTATTAGTAGTATGAATGTTAGTGATAGTTGTATTAGAGTAGATTAGTATATGTGATATCACTCGTAGAAATGGTACTTATAGTGACCGTGATAGTGTTAGTACTAGTAGTGTTAGTAATAGAAGTCCTAGTAGTAGTAGTAGTAGTAGTAGTAATAGAAGTCCTAGTAGTAGTAGTAGTAGTAGTAATAGAAGTCCTAGTAGTAGTAGTAGTAGTAGTAGTAATAGAAGTCCTAGTAGTAGTAGTAGTAGTAGTAATAGAAGTCCTAGTAGTAGTAGTAGTAGTAGTAGTAGTAGTAGTAGTAGTAGTAATAGAAGTCCTAGTAGTATTAGTAGTAGTAGTAGTAATAGAAGTCCTAGTAGTAGTAGTAGTAGTAGTAGTAGTAGTAGTAGTAGTAGTAGTAGTAATAGAAGTCCTAGTAGTAGTAGTAGTAGTAATAGAAGTCCTAGTAGTAGTAGTAGTAGTAGTAGTAGTAATAGAAGTCCTAGTAGTAGTAGTAGTAGTAGAAGTAGTAGTAGTAGAAGTAGTAGTAGAAGTAGTAGTAGTAGTAGTAGTAGTAGTAGAAATATTGTCTGTAATGATAGTGGTAGTATTATTGTTGTAAACGAGAGCACAGTTGGTGACAACTAAATTTACTAAACTACGGTAATGCAGAATATATTGGTCAGATGTGAGAACCGGTTCCTTCAGTGTTATGCTGAATGACAAATGTCAGGTAGAATAGAAGTTTGTGATGATGATGTGAGTTAGATAACATTGAAATCTCCACAATCAAACCATCTAGCTCTGACAACATACTCATTTAAGATCATCCATTCGAGCTGCAAATTTTCTTCACCATTTCATGTTTCATTATGTCATCCGTCTAAGATGAGAATATTGCATCAATATAGAATATTCTAATGAGCATTTTTCAGTTGAATAAGACTAGCCCATCTAGTGTTTTCATCAATTTCCTACCAAACATATACATTAAAATGGATAGACACATTTGGACTGTGAACTGTTTAGTAACAGATAACTATTACACTGTTATTCACAGAAAATAAAGAAATGTGTTATTGTTAACGAAATAGTTTTTATGGTGTTCAGGTAAATTGTAATAAGACATTGTCAGACAAGTAAAAGTCTTGAAACTTGTTTTTCAGTATTTCACATGCGCTTACTCAAATTCCTTTCGGTAATTATTATTACCCATATTATTATAAGTAGTGGTAATAGCAGTAGTTTCAGAAGTGATGGAAGTAGCAGGAGTATTGTACGAGGAAGTGATTGTGGTACATTTAAGTAATAGTAGTAGGAACGTTAGAAGCGGAAGAAGTAGAATTTGATGATTTAATGGTTGTGGTGGTGGTAGTATTAGTAACAGCGATAATAGTGTTTGTAGGAGTAATAGTAGAAGCGGTCATACTACGAATTTATATATATTTCAAATCTATGGGTGAAGGTCGTATCGCGATGAACGAGAACATTGATGGAGACTACCAAATATATTTGAGAACAAAATTACGAAACGCCTTAGTGCAATCTGAAATCCACACATTAAATTGTTCATTTGGAAGTTTTTGTTAATACATTTTTTCCACATCAATCACTCTCTGTCCTTGTTCTCTTCTCTTCAATGTTCTGAACCATCCAACTCCAGACACTTCACTTACGATTGATGATACATACTAATTATATCTTTCGACATCAGTAGCACACTCGTCACACTAGTATACATGCAAAAGGCAGATACTTTGTTGAAATATCTAGATGAGAGAAATAGATAGCTCAGATTTTCATGCAGGCCGCCAATTCAACGATTACGCAACTTGGATATTACGATCGTAATCATGCACCTAATATAATACATTTGAACTAATTTATTAATGATGATATACAGTTGTTATACTGAAGGTAAACAAAATCTCGTACGCTAATGATTAGATATCCATATGGTTTTTCAAAAAGTGTGAGTCAATTGGCTCGCCAATTACAGTCTATTTTGAAAAAAATGGGACGTGGAACAACTATGTCAATGTCATGATTTTGAATAACGTCTTATAGAGTATAATTGGTATGATCATATCTCATCACGGCTAAACACTGTAGGATGCCAGCTCAGTGGTTAAAATGTTTTTAATTTGCGTGAGATCAAGGGTCCTGGATTCAGGTCCCGATGTCGGATCGCGAATGCGCATTGTTGAGCAGATCTACATAAGGATATAATACTCGTTCAATGGTCTTTTAACACTGATGGGTCTATTATATCAGTAACATAACCACTAGATATTAGGCTGCATAATTCAACATTCTATACTACCCATTATACTTCAATATATAGCACGTGACCGAAACATGTAATGTCAAGTACAGCCAATTTGTAATTGACACTATTTCGTACATTCAAAATTTAATAAGTTAAATTTATATGAACGAAAATTATGTAATGAGTTATACAGTTTGTTACCTCTGATGAACGACTTTTTGTCTGCATAGATGAGGTTCTTACGTTGGTCAGTTGCTCCTCACATTACAAAATTATAAAGTAGGAAGAACTGTTAAAAAGTAATCTTCTTAGTTCGCACACTAGTTTGTTGTGAAAATGCACTTACTCCACTAATTTAGATATTGCTTCATCATGTTGACTGATGCTTTCTGTATTGTAAAACATATCCACCTCAATTTTGCTTCTCCAATTTCTTTTTTCGCCCGAAATTTGGTCCGTTCTCTCCCACAGTGGATTGTGGCGAACATTGTCTGATCTGAAGAATCTTGGTTTAAAAAATTCCGCTTATTTTTGATGACAATTGCGATAGATCTACATGCTTCACCCCTGTGCATGGTAACTGTTTAGACTTTAGTATTGAAATGTCTGACAATGATGTTAGTTATTGATTCAGAAATGTCTTTCATTTGTAAAAATGCCTCCTTTGTTTTTCCAATATCTGCCTTCTATTCTGAATCACATTCTACTTGTTCATCACCGACGCCGTTCAGATATGTGAAAGTAGTACCCGTTCCAAAGCTTCTCCACAAAGCGTGAATAAGGCAATGACCTCTGACCTATATTTTAGGATCTTTCATTTTCACTTGTATGTGTTGAGTCCTACTGCTGCAAAGGTTTTTGCTACACTGTTCGTATAACAATGTATGTATGTATAACAGTGTATCGGATAAAATGGTGAAATCTGCACAGTCCTAATCAGTGTGTGGTTTTGAGGGTCATTGTGCTTGATTGAGATCATGAACCATATGCCCACCAGCGACTGGCCTGGTGAACGCATTCTCGGAGTTTTAGTGAGAAGTGACCAGTTTAGCTAGTCTATGTCATATAGGAACAGGTGTTTATGTAATACAAAGAAAGATGAATGCGCAAATTTTAGATTGATTGAGATTAGACATGAACACAAGTGATACCGAAAGACTCAGTGATTTGGAGATTAGGCATTTGCACACAAGACTGGAGAACATAAGTTCAAAACCCTCAAGCGGGATGATGGATGCGCAATTCTGAAGAATCTCACACTAGTTCACAACGGCCGTCCGGTTTTTACAAGTTTTTATGATGGTCTAACATCAATTTGTTCATGATCTCAATCTAGAACAGATCAAATCATCCAGCTTCATCGAAGCTGCCAAAACCTGTAGCTCATATACCGTTATTCTCCATATTAAAAAAATGTATGAAGTAGGAGAGTATGATTTAATTCAACATATTTTCATATAATTACGCTTCCATGAAAAGAAAATTTATTTAAAACAACTTGGGTAAATCGAAACACGTAAAATTAATATTTTAAACTCACAAACAAATAGCATGTCGCAGAATAGATAACACTATTCTAAATAGATGTAACCTTCGACTGACATGTATCTTCATGTATCCATATGTTGTGGTAAGCTGTCAGATATTTGTAAATATAATTGAGTATATAGCTGATGTATCATTTGTTTATTTAAATTATTTTTGCCCTCTTTTAGGCATAGATCTGACAAAACGTTCTCTGTCAAAAAGAATCCGTGAAATTAAAAGTGAGCAATTATTTATAACCTTTGTCGTTTATAACATTCAATTTATTCTATAATTTATTGTATTTGTTCCTCCAGGTGTTCTGTCAAAGCGTTTAAATAGATTAAACCTTAGAATAATGACTCTATGAAAGGAGTCGATTTCAAAAGATGTTACGCAAGTTATCCATGTATTTATGATTGTAGAAAAAGTCCATATCTAATGAAGTTTAATGTTCATTTTGTAAAATTCACAGTCAAACATAACAGATTTTCGATATAATCCTCTGATTATTGATTCTTCTGTTGTGTGGGACGATTAAATATTCGTGTTGTGATGTCATATTTGCTTCATAGAATGCTCTGGTTCGTATCCTTACCAGTTGATAGCTGTTCAACTATGCTTTATGTCTAAAGTGACCTAACATGTGCTCAAATGCAATACATGTAGTTAAATTAAATTGACCAACTTCGTATGTTATTACATCAATTCTCTGTGAATTGACAACGCTGTATGTGAACAGGGAACATTGATATCCACATCTTGTTAAGTTACATGAAGTTGTGCAAATTCAACATTATGTGGATGCGCACTGCTATGGAGTCCCACAATAGGACGAAACGGCCATTTAGTTCTACCAGGTTTTCCATGGTGGTCTAACTTCAATTGACTCATGATCACAACTAGTGAAATAACTATAATATCCAAAAAATCCTTTCTATTAATATTCAACATATGTTCACTTATGACTGGCTTCACGAGATATTTGCTGCTGTTCTAATGAGAAGCATTGTTTAATGGAGTTCAATCGGGTCTGTTGTGAGATGTTAACTAACTGAAAACAATGGTGAATGTTTTGTTCAATTTCATGAATCAGTCGAGGTTATTCATTAACACCGCTGGATGTTGGACGGCTCGGTGGTCTAGAGGTTAAGCAAGGCGTGGATGCGTACTGTAGAGGAGTTTCACAGTGTCGTGAAACGGCCGTCCAGTGCTTCCACGTTTTCCATGACGGTCTAGCTTTACTTGACTGATGATCTTAAATATTGAAAAAATTCAGTTTATTATATACGTACCTCTGTTTAAATAATCATAAACTGTGTAGTTTCATCGAAACTGATTTTGAAAACTTAAATGAAATTTCAACTTACTGTTATCTATCTTGGCTATTTATTATTCACAGATATTGTTAGGGGTTATCAGTCGAATCCAGGTTTAGGACGCTTTAGATTAATTTACCTGCATTCCAGAGGTGATGTTTATCGTGGAAATCTAATTTCAACGAGTTATGCACATGGTCACTATGTTCAGATACTAACTGAGATGTGAAAATTTATTCATTTGCACTGGTTGCATGAATTTTTAAATGAAATATTTAAGAAACCAATCCAAGTA
The DNA here is from genome assembly GCA_944470415.2 of Schistosoma rodhaini. NCBI lineage: Eukaryota > Metazoa > Platyhelminthes > Trematoda > Strigeidida > Schistosomatidae > Schistosoma > Schistosoma rodhaini. The sequence continues at coordinate 1,957,131 of OX104040.1, forward strand.
AATTTAACTTCACTCCAACGCATTGTTCAGCGGTTAACCGAAATCAAGAGCTATGTGGATAATAAGATGGTGTTTGAAGTGAATGGTACCAGGTTGGTATCTTTTACTAGACATCAACTCGGAATTAAAATCATCCAGCTGAGGATTCTCAAATAGGATGGAACGCTCATTCTGTTTTACACTGCTACATAATATTCATATTTACTTATAAAGATTGTGATTCAAAACAAAATCGGGCCAATCCGTACAGGATACACGTATACTAATAAGAGACTGATCAGTTATAGACGTGAACGTTATTCAGTAAATTCAAACATTTAAACCAGATAAACGAATTGATGACCATTTCGTCCTAATAAATAAAACTCAAAAGCATATTTCAAGTGAGTTTGAAGCAATCGAAAATATCACTACGTAATTATAACAAAATATTCTTTTCCAATGTGATGATAATTGGACATTTCAATATCGATTTCAATGAAACGAATATGGTGAATTTCGAAATACAAAAGACAGATTGTTTAAAAATATACGCATTTTTGATCAAGAAGTTGATGTGGATGGTAGAGATGTTAAAAAAACGAACAAAAGTGATGTAACATCGGGATTTCACCGATCCATAGGAAACATTAAAATCATAAAAGGTATCCATTGTCATTTTTAAGTTATCTACAATCACTCAAAATGAATGAAACAGTGGGTTAACTGCATCGAAAAATTTACTTCAGAATGAATTCCATTCATCATCAGATTAATTGTCTTGTAGTCTACTTTAGTTTGTAAGCATTCGATCAATGTCATCCATCACGTAGATTTATCAAACGGCGTTCATTATTATTGTCTATTGTTCCCACGTCGATATAATCTGTGTTGCAGATATGCGTTCTCCGAAGATGTAACAATCAAATGGATGCACAGCATGTAATGAACAAGAGAACAAGCAGGAACAACAGAATGTGCAGGAACACTTAATTACATAAACAATAAGTAAAATGTGAAAGCTATACACTAAGTAGTTCATTTTCAAAGAATTAATCAATGACCTCAGACTTCGTTGTTCCTTCACTTCCACATCAATGATTCTCCATCCTCATTCTCTTCTCTTTGAAGTTATTAACTTTCTGACGCCAGGCAGTTGAGCTAAGATTGATGCTACATACTAATTATATCGGTCAACATTATTATCACACACCACAGAGTAATCAGAATAAACTATTACATGATTGGTTATTCCTGTTGAACAGTGCAATCTGTTTTGACAAGATCATATGATATTGGTAAGTTTTCTACGTCGTTAATGTTCTCAAGAATAGGACTGGTGTTTCAGTAGTTAACACAACTTCATTACAGTGTGTTTGTAACATTAAACTTCATCTTGTTTATGTAAATCATGTGAACACAACATCTGTAAATGAAAAGGCATCGATTGAAAAGTGTAAGCTACATCAAACACAAACAATCCACTTCTTTAACACCATTGTTTATTTTAAATGTCAATTGTGTAACAGCGGGTTATAAACTACAGCTCATCTCTAATCTAAATACAGGTTTGTTTGAAAGTTATTCATTATATAAAGCAAATTTATACGAAATATATGTGAACCAAAAAAGAATCTGCAACGTCATATATTTTAAATGGTGAACGTTTTCGTCTATTACAAAGAAGAGACGTCAGCTACACTATATAGCCAAAGTTATCTGAATCAACTTCAGTAAATGAAACTTATGTATACAGAAAAGGTTTATTAAGGCTTCATATTCACCTTGGCCTATGACTTGATCAGCGGATAGCTAAACTGAATAATAATAACCTCTTACTCGCTTTCCTTCATTTTTCATTACATCTATCTTGATCTTCACATCCATCATTCCTTATTCAAAATCGAAACAGTCATAAAAAACATAGAAATGATTGGTTCAAATAGACACCAAAGAATCCTAGTCAGAAGATAGAGTGAAACTACTGAGGTGGAAGAGTTCACCTAGAAATCCATCATCCTACATCTTTATTACATAGTACAAATATGAATAAACTTAACAGAATATTTAAAATACTGCAAATATAAAAACACAGTACTGCATTAATAGTAGCAGAAAAAAAATAATTGGCTCCATAATTTGTCGACAGAAAAAAGGCTCACCAACATGAAATGATATAACATGATGTGTAGTCCCAAACAATTCAACAATCATATACTTCCGAATGCATAAATGAAGTTTTAGACGTCTGATAGCAAAGAAATCTGTTGAAAATCTTGGACAGCGATTCGAATCTCTCTCAGATTATAAGGTCTGTTGAACATAATACTATTAAATTCAGGATTACTTTGGGTTCAAAGGATCTGAGTTATGATTTAGGGACAGTGTTGGTTTGTTAGTGTGCATTCCTTCGAAGTAAGCAGAAATAGATTTTAACAAGAGATACGCTCAGTGCTGTCGGTAATACTGTAAAGTGACGGAAACTCATCGGCCTCCATCACCGCAACCATTTTTAGCAGTGTAGACAGGTATTTTCGCTGTTCATTAAACAAAAATAATTAATTTCGCTCAAAAGGCTTTAAGTCCAATTTCCAATTCTTAGTATTCGTCTCCATTTTCACGTGAGTAATTCAATATTAGTAAGTAGTATAGTTAAATACACAACTTTTCTGAAACCGATATTTCACGTAAAACCAGAATTTTCACTGTAAATAATATTTCTTCCTAATACTGTTAATATCATAGTTCAAATGTTGTTCCATATGAGTAAACCGTAAAGTACGTAATTTTTCAAACTCATGAAAGACTCAGCTCCACATTCGTCGTTTTTCACAAAGGTAAAATATGTAAAGTGTTTGCATTGGTACAGACATCAAAAGAATGAGTAGCACTTAGTGAAACTGGAAAGTGTTGTACAGAATAAGGCCGGTTGAAGATGACCTTCACTCAGTGAGGAGTGACAGGCATATGTAAGTACGTCAAGAACTTAACCTGCAACAATAGACCAAACATTGTTTTTTTTATTTGAAAACGGAAAATATATCTAAAAAATTTATTAATTTACACATTCAGAACATTATTGCACAAATATTTACGGTAAGCAGAGATGGATAGTGGCTAGCAGTGGAATCCAGGAAGCTCATTTCGTCCTATTTAGGACTCGTCAGCTGAATGTACCTGCATCTCAGAGTTGATGTTCACTATAGGACTCAAACTCAGTACCCTCGCTTCAAACGCCATCGCGTTATACAGAGTCCTAATATTTATTTTCAACTATTTAGGAATCAATGGTAGAATTGACAATGAATTGAACCTCTCGATGCAAAAAAGATTAACGCAGTTGAATTGTAAGCCATTCCAATGCCATGAATTCACAATTCTGAAATGCACCACCCTGTTATAAACAGTCATATAGTTCTGAATACAATAACGAAATAGTGTCACTGTTCAAACACATCGATGCTGATCATCTACGTGTTTATGATTGACATACATTTTCGTGTTTAAAATGCCGATTTGAAATAAAAAAATCAATGGAAACGAGAAGTGCGTGACATCTGCGATAAAAAGACTTGATGAAAGACATTTTCAGAAATTGCATACATAAGAAATACTATCTTATATAAACTCATTAGATTCTATACTACTCAGTAGTTATTTAATAGTACAGAAATTAATAATGTTCTTAGTATTTGTAGATGATTTTGTCAATTAAGACGTATATATGAGCAAAGTCCAAGTCATTCAATATGTTGATTGAATGTGAAAGTTAAGTGATTCAATCACCTAGGGTAAACGTTGGGTGTTATGTAATGCGTTAATGTCAATAACTTTATTTCGATGATAATTAGAAACATTTTCAATAAATGGAGATTCCATACCAATTAAAATAAGTTAATGTAAGACATAAAGGAGGAATTATCTATTCGATGATCTCAGCAATTGATCTTACGTATAACGTACACTCAGCAATCTTGTTCAAGTTTCTTCAAAAGGAATATCATCAAGTAGAAATGATATATTTTTGAAATGTCAGCGAATGAATTTGAAGTAAATCCGAAGTTTCGCCTAGCAATTATTCCTAAAAACGCTTTGACCAGATTGCCAGGCGATACGTTGGATTTTCTTCAAATTCATCCGCTGAAATTTTACAAATATATTATACCAATTTAATGTCTTACATCAACTCAGAGTTCAAATACCGTGAAACTATTCGTTCTTATCCATACGTGAGTATTTATATATGTATATCATTAAGCATTGAAATTATATAATATTAGTATACATGGTTTACAGGTTGAATGTGAACCAAAAAAATTTGTCTGACCATATAACCGTCATTGGAAGTAAAACTTCTGATGTGTGATTTTGTCATTTGATATGAGAAGAAGTTTCATTGTTCATGTCATCTCTTCGGGGTCTATCAGTGCAATTAGATTTTATGATAAAAACCAGAAATTGTAGATTTCACGGAATTCAAAAACAAGGACGATAAATATACAAATAAATTGACGTTTTTATTCATTTTCACCGTTGACGTTTCTGTGTGATATAAATCTACTCTTACAGACGTCTGAAGGTTATCGTTTATTAGTGCTCTACTTCCATGGATTATATGCTCTTTCACATCTCGTTTCAATACGTCTGTTTGAATTCTAAGTAGGATTCCAAAATAATACATGTTATATGCAGCTGTGGGATAGTGTTGTAGGGTCGATGAAATGTCACTGAATATTGAACAGATCATCGATCCCTGTCAAAATCTAGGATAGTCAACGCGCATCAATCAATAATACGCCATGGACTGGCCCACGCGGCAGTGGTTGCTCTTCCACTTCTGTACTATCGTAGTTGTATCTTAACTAATATATTCTTCTAATAACGTTCTTTGTGTTTTACAGTCTCCATAGCGTCCATGATCCTTTGATGCGTCGATGGTTCAATCCACGTAAGGGCTGGTCGCGAGGTGTGACATCAGCTTTAGTTGGTTCGTCACCATTCTCGTCTAACTATAGTAGGCCCCCAATCATTTCAACATAGAACATCAACGTGTGAATACACTTTATTCTGTTCGGAACTACCTACTTCTTACTTTGTTAGTTGTTGAAAAAAGAAATCTGGTTAATTTTCAAGTCATCAGGAAGACTGTATTAAATTGAAATGATGACGAATAGTTACACATAATAGATGTTTTGAGCTAGTGTGGCGTTGTGATAATACAGTCATTTATGGTTGGTAAATAGTTCTTTTTTGTTCGCCTAATAAATTTCGTATTTCATTGAAATCATCAACCGATCTAAGCCAATCCACTGAAAGCTGAATGAACTTGGAGGGCCGTTTTGCCTTAGTATGTGGGTAATGCCCATGCAAAAATTCTGCAAGCGAGACTCAAACACAAAATATCAATTCTTTGGTCACTCAGAGCACCCGCATATATCAAAGCAATAACAAATAATCACAGTCAGTTGCAGTAATTCTGCAAGAATCACTAGCATTATTTATACAACAAACTAAGTAACAATCAGTATTTGTGTTCCATAAAACAGTATCAAAGCAATAAAATGTGAACGGAAGTTTACTCCATCTATCCAAAAAACGATAAAATCACGCTTACTTTTCGGTGCGTTCGTTAATTTTCTTATATTCCTTATCAATTTGTAATTATTTTTGTAATTTGGATCGATTATGGAAAGCATATTCATTGGTTGAATAACTGAGCAGTAATTTTTGTTAAGGTAATAATGTACATTTGTATTGATAAATTGAATTAAGAACAGTTATATCGCCAAATTGATTTCAATTGATTTCAACTGTGGTATGTCACGTTTCAACAATACCGAGACAGTTATTCTTCGGTCAAACCTTATTTTGGATTTTATAAAAACAATGAAATATTTCATGAACTGTCTATTCGTATATGGTTGAATATGGCACTAGCTACTGATTATTAGTAAATCCCATTGCTCAAATGACATTTTATTTAAAAATGATATGTTTTGTTTGATATCGGTATTGTTTCCTTAATCGAATCACCGGATCACTTCATTTACCATTTTTCTAGTTTCATTTATTATTTAATCAAATACATTTTGTGAATTAGCCCTCAGGGATTCACAACATTTGCTTGGTCGTCAGACATATGATGAAGAAATTGATCAACAGTAAGTTGTACGGATGTACTCCTAATTCATCAGACACACGTTTCATTTCATATGGTGGTGTTGGCATTATGTGTCCAGTCGACTGTATTTTATGGAGTTCAATGTATTAAAAAGAATCGTAAACGCAGAGATCCGGTTTGAGTGAACTTACCATTCGTTGTAATGAAACATTTCGAGATATCATTTGGAAATACAACAACAACCATAAATACTACTACTTTTACTAACCACGCTGGTGCTACTACAAATAATTGTGACAATCACTAAGTTCCTAGTTTCAGGTTCAAATAGTTTACATTTTCTTTGACATTTTCTTAGTTCTGATGTGCATATTTCAACTGGCAGTATAAACCACACTTAGTTTGTGTTATGGTTGACGCTTTATTACTCGTTATCATAGTATCATTCCACTGATGATGACATTCAATTGGAGTGTAAATTCGCATACAGAAATGTCTCACATCTTAGACTTAATATTTGAATGTACATGTACCCTGTTGATGATGTTTACCCCATAACTCGGTTTTGGTGCCTTCCAATTCAATCGTCAACATTTCAAGTCACTGCCCAAAAACATTTGTGATTGATGACAGTATCGAAGCTTTACAACATAAATTCCGCAATTGAAACGTATCTATTACTCTGACACTATAATCCACAAATCAATTTACCTAATGTTCCGTTGAACAAATTCGCCCCGAAAACACAATAGATGGTGAACTCGTCATTCGAAAACGAATTTCGATATGAATATCGAGGTACTGAAACGCACAGTTAGGCGTATAACCGATTGATATCTTCGTAACGACATCGCTTATTTCAAAGATCACATTTTGCTTTCCAGTTAAAATGTACTTTGGTTTTTGTTAAAAAAGAATGCAATTTCGTCCGAATTTAGTTTGTGTTTATGTAATGTTGAAATAAATCAATGACTTCTTCGTATTGATGACTGTTGTAATTTTGAATTCCAAATACAATACATTCGTTCGGGCTCATCTAAAACTTCTTAATTACATTGAGTTATTCCTGGGATTACTAGTTTATACTACAATTCAAATACTTCTGATTATCATAGTTTATTTCCTCCCGAAAAGCAGATTACGCAACACAAACACTCTAAAAACATATTTCCAAGTAGCAATGTTCGTGATTACTCAAAAGTGAATGTGTTAGATAATGCGTCTCAAAAACGTTATGTATCAGAAATGAATTCACATGGAAGCGATAGATATTTAACGTCTCTAGTCTAATATGCGCTTTCGAAAAAGACGTGCGTATGTTGGGTTTTTTTCTGTCTAAAGTTTGTGTGAAATGTGCAATCTTCAAATCACCCTACCTTGGATTTAAAATGTAAATAGTATTGAAAGTCGAAAACACTTCTGATCACTTTTCGAGGAATCAATCTCTATTTATCTCATGATAGATCAATTGATGTCTATGAGATATAAATGAGATTTTGAAATTCGGGTTCCTTTCTAGTGTGGGACTTCTCTTCAGAGTGCATCTTTAATCTCGATTTCGTGGAATAATTGAAGTTGGACATTAACATCGTTGGATGCCGGACGGCTCAGTATTGTGCGAGTTACGTGATGACACAAGAGACATGAAGGTCCTATGTTTGATTCTCACGTGCAAGATTGGTAGGTTCTCAATGTTTTGGAGTACAACACTAGGAACAGTCGGCCGTACAGTATTTACAAGTTTTTCAAGCTGGTATAGATTCAATCGACTAATGCACCCATCTATTATTTTGCCATGATATACACAAAAACCTCTTTCTGAGTATATTATATTTGTCTATAACACTGGTAATGTTAATGAACTAATGTTCAATGCAGTTAAGTTCTAGGACTAGTACACCACAGTGCAAATTATTTTCCAATATTGTTGTATCTAGTAATATTTCAACCCACATAGCTTATTCTAGGCGTGCAAGCAAACACATTTATTCATTCTTTGACCTCCATAATTATAGGCTAGGTTGATTTTATCTGAACTCATGTGTGAGTATTGCTCGTCCAACTGTTCACACTGTTGTTGCTTGTTTTCGTTTCATTAATGTAGTCAAATCACGCTTGAGTTGGCTCATTTGTCTTCTCCACCACGCGTCGTTTAGTTTCACTTCACTCTTTACACTTCTCTTCATTTCTTGTCTGTCCAGATCGACGATAGTACAAAATATAGTATTCACAATACATTCTCGCATTTGGCTTATTTAATTTCGTCATTCATCAGCATGATTTAAGTCGACGACTATTCACAAGGATTCGCTATATTTATATTGCAATACGATTTCAGTGACATCGAAATGAAAGGCCACAAAAATCTACAACATCTCTTTTCATTGCAGCAACTTATCGCATTATCAATCTTTTGATTGTTAATCTGCATGATGCGTGATATACCTTGAAAACTTGTATACACTTTACAGTTTTCAAAGGTCTTACGTTCAAATACAATATCGCTAGTTCGTACTGCTTTCATGAAGGGAATTTTAAGTTGTCGTTCTGTTCATATTATGTTTTTCATGCTTAAACACATATTGGGAAGGGAATTGTACATTCTTATAAGTTATTCATAAACATTATGAACACATCAGACAACACTAAGGCAACAACCGATTACGTTCTATATTTTCCTATGTATAAAGAGAATATTACGTTGGATTTATTTGTTAATAATTAGTCGGTGCCAATTTCTTCAATACATTTTGAGAGTTTATTTTGTTTGTATGAAGTGGAACTAGGTAGGTTAGTAATTAGTCAAACTGTCACTTATCAACAATCATGTAGTGAATACGTGCTCTTCGTGTTTCTGAAATGACAATTAAATAAATAACAGTAACGCTGCTATCGATATAACTCATACTTCCACTACTAATACTAGGTCTACTAATGAAGAGGTATATATAAGAAAAATCTCCAATATTGATGAATACTTAAGCAAAACACGGTCGTTGCAACAATTTTTCTGTTCGTTAAAACATTTCATACCACTCCTCACATAAATCATTACACCACGAAGCATCAATATTTGGATTGAGAACTGTTAGATAATTGCCAATAGGTATTTATTAAAAGTAATATGAAACCAGCCTGTTGTACATAAACATGGTTAAATAAATGGCCATTGATTACGAGCAAATCATGATAATGATGAAACACACACTCCAATTGTTGTGATAATGTCAAACTAATAATTGACACCTAAACAAGAAAGATATGAGTTCATTAACTATCATTTTACATTTGAAGTATTAATTTAGTCAAAAGTGAAACCATCATAAACCAAATGAAATGAGCTTAGATAGATCGCGATTAAAAATTTGGAAACATTGAATGTCTATTTTGTTTTTGTATGAGTGGGATTTCACAATAGTGCACACTAATGAAGTCATACAAGAACATCGAACTGAGGACACTTTTTCTCGAGTTTTAACAATCAACCAATGAGACTGTATTTACGGACGTGAAGTGTTACCTGGTTTGGATAAGTCGCCCTGCTGAGATGAATGAATGATTTCAATACTTTTATCTCCACGAAACCCACATATATATAATAATAATTATCAAAACTTATTCAATACTTAATAAACCAACTTTTTAAAATCAACATGACAATCTGTTTCGTTTGACTATGTTGTATCTGTTCTATTGACATTTCATATTATTCCATACAGTAGATAAGAGAAACTGTCTGTCTGGTTAAAACCCTCAATCAATGAAATTCAAACAAGCTAGAATGATATAGCTATTCAGCATCTAGTAGTTTACAATAATCATATTATGTTGATAGAAAATACTCAATGCTTTCCATGGATAGCAATCATGATGGTGAACTAGTTATAACAAGGCATAATTTATGCCTTAGTCACGGGCGTCTTATCTTGCATTCGCGTACCAGGTGATCATATATATAACATTGAGTATACTTGTTGGGAATTGGTTTATACAAATGTAGTTAGATCTGTCAAAGTTGTTACTTACATTCTTCAATCTAACTGTTCATTTTGTTGTAAATATCCAACAGCAACTGATGTTCAACTGAAAATATAACATGCGACACAGTAAATTGTATTTTTAAGAAAATGAAAAGTAGCACTACATTGAAAGTTTCCTAATGTCTGTGAGAATATACGATAACTGTAAGTTGCTTATTTACTTACATAAATTGACATTCAAATTATAGACATTGTAAAACAACGAAGATAGTAGGCGAGTTTGTTTGTTTATCTCTGAAAAAGAATGTAAACAAGTACCAGTTATATCCTCTTATCTTTATTACACTCTCATGCGAATTGGTATAGAAAAATTAAACATTTGACATATGAATACATAATTTGTATGAAATTTCTTTAACTGAAGATAAAAAATTTTATATTTAAGTTAGTGCTTAAGTTGATGAGTCACCTGAACTAGATCATAATGAAAGTCCTGGTAGCATTTGACGGACATTTCATTTCAGCATGAAACAAATCATCCGAAAGCACTCACAATTTCGCCTTTCCAGATTTGAACCCAGGAACCATCGATCTTGCTCACGAACATTTATCCCTTATATCATGGAGCCATTCAGCATGCAACCGTGTTAATGTCTAACTTCAGTCAATCATGAGAAAATGAAATAGTATTCATCACAAAGTAACTCTATCGCTTTATACAAAATGTTTTACTCATGATTTCAAGTAAATGGATCATCATTGAGAACCTTTAAACATGAATAATATAGCGTGAACATTAATGGATTGATTAATTCAACAGTTGAATGATAAGATGCTTTTATATCCGAAATTCAACTGAATGTATCATGTAGCATGCAAAGATTTGACTTGATAGTTTCACATTGTGTATCACTAATAATGAAAAGCACGATTGCATGAATGTACCTTCTTCATTAATTGCATTAGGTTTTCGACAATTTTCCGTACCTTTTTCTATCAGCTCTCCTGTTCAAATATAACGAGAAATCAATAATTACAGAAGATCGTCATAATACAAGTAGTCACATTTCAAAATCAAATTAACATCAGAAAAACTATTTGCCGTTCGAACTGTATATACCACTTGATCCAAGTAGATTATTCACATTGTCGTCGAATTGAATGATTGATGTATGATTAAAACATTGGATACAGTAACGATGTTTAGTTGTCGTGTGACTAGAATGAGTTCTGTTTGTTATTCGTCAATATTAAGTTCTTTTTCATTATCTTAAGTAAACGTTTGTTCAGTCTACGAACAAAACTCCTTTCACTTAGTTTTCCAGTTCAGAAACCTACAACTAAATTGTTAGGCTGATGGCAATACGTCCTGTTGTTGAACTCAATGTTTCAAATAAAGACATTCTACAATGAGCTTAAGATATAACATATTTAAATACCTATATTGTTGACAAGTGACAACTATCACTCGATTCAAAAACTAGATCTCAACTATGACAAATAAATCATTGGACAGAATATTTTAAAATCTTTAATCTTACGTTTTGCATTCTCTGCATTGTTTTCAAAACACTTCTTTATCTCGGATGATTTTGAACTGTCCATATAATGTTTTGCTATTAATAGTCATGTGAAACGATCATTTTATACAACCACTTACCATATTTATCTTCAACGTTTTTCATTATCTCCACACATTCTATGATGTATAGACACGTAACGAGTTAGTGTTACATAATGATCTACATTCAAATGAATAATGGAAAATTCTTCCTTTTTTCCAAATACGATACTATACATTTCAATAGTTTTAAAATCCCCATAGAATATTCAAAAGTGTAGAATGTTTCAGCGAACATCAATAGGAATATTTTTAAAAATTTGATCTCCACTAAGATAGAACTGATATACATGACGTCCATCTCCATTCAGTGACCATTCAATTGTAAATACATCTCAGTCCTACAAGAGGTCGGTCGCAGGCGGGATATCTAGGTGTAAACGTCCCTGACTATGAAGCTGTGTGACACGGGAACGAATATGTCAGGAAACATTACTCTTCTTAAGAATAATACACGTACACTTTGCTAACCAGTGCAACGTAACACTAATCTTAAGTCTTCAGTTTCATTTTGACTCAGTGATCAACGAATTGTTATTAAGTTTGTTTCTTATACGACATATACACTTGAAAGTTGTGTTGTGAGCAAATAAGAACTTTCATTTAATAAATGTCAGAAGTATTTAAAGTCAATTGTACAGTCACAATCTGTACAACAGTAACATTTGAAAACTGAAATAATATTATTCTGTGAATATACTGCTTAATGAGAAGGGTTTTCTCAAGTTAATCAATATGTGAATTGGGAATGATAGAAGTGTAGATCAAGATAGATGTTATGAAAAATAAAGGGAAGTTGATAAGAGGTTATCAATATTCAGTTAAGCTATCCCATGATCCAGTTGAATGTGCTTTACATAATGAAAAATTTTTCAACTAACTTGTATTTGTGTCATCGATAATCTGTGATTTAATTACTCTAGTTATACAATTGAAATCTAAAATAAAAAGATGGTTTAAGACCATTGGATTGTTTGTGTTTGATGTATCTTACACTCTTCAGTCGATGCCTTTTCATTAAAAGCTCTGTTGTTCATTTCATCTAAATAAAGAAAAAGTATTTCAATGTTATAAGAACACTGTACTGAAAATATGTTAATTACTGGAATATCAGTCCTATTCTTGAAAACATTAACAACTTAGAAAACTTAACGATATCATATGAATTTGTCGAAGCAGATTGCATTGTTCAACAGGAATAGCCAGTCATGTAATAGTTCATTCTGATTACTGTGTGGTGTGTAATAATGATGTCGACCAATATAAGTAGTATGTTGCACTAAATGAAAGTGAATTATCTACGGTCAGAAGGTTAATAACATGGAAGAAAAGAGAACGAGGACAGAGAATGATTGATGTGGATGTGAAGGAACACTGTAGTCTGAGACGATTGATTAATACATTGCAAATGAACTATTCACTGTAAGGTTCTAATATTCTATGTTCAAAAACTTTTGGTTTTCTTGACTGGTGTTCCCGTTTACTACAACTGGGCATCCATTTGATTGTTTCAACTACAGAGAAGGCTTATTAAATATCTGCAACACAGAATGGATCAATGTAGGAACAATAGACAGTTCTAATAAAAATTATTATCACTTTTATTATACTACAAGACAAGCAACCTGATACCAAATGGAGTCAATTCCAAACGTAAATTTTTGTTCCCAGTCTACTCATTGATTCATTTATCTTCAATTTTTTTAGAGGACTATTAAATTCCGAAGGAAATTTTAAGTATATTATCATCACTTTTTGCACTCATTTCAAATGAGATCTCAATGTTACTACTGTCTTGTCCTCTTTTGAAATTCACATTGATTCACGTTAGCCTCTTGATCAAAAATGAGCAAGTTCTTAAGCATTCTATCTTTATTAATTCAAAATTCACCATATTCGTTTCATTGAAATTAATATTGAGATGTCTAATTATCATCACATTGGAATAGACTATATTATTATAACTTGGTACTGATATTTTCGATGACTGTAATCTCACTTCGAAATATACTCTTGTGTTTTAGTCATGTGAACGAAATAGTGATCGATTCATTCATCTACTTTCGCTGTTTGAATTTACTCATTAACGTTAACAACTATAATTGATCAGTCTCTTGTTGCTATATGTGTATCTGATGTGAACTGCGAAACAAGAAGGCTTAACAAACTACGGAAGCTTTTTTGGGAACGTTATTTCATTTAATTGAAAGTTTGTATAACTGTAACATTTACTTTTGTCCCTAGTCTATTCTACAGATCATGAGCTTTTGTTTGACGTATGATTCAGTGCCATAGCATTTTTTCTTCCAGAACTATTGTACTCTATTTTTTATTATAATCACTAGTTTTGGACATAATTGTAATTTCCTGATTATTGTAAGTTGTAGTCAGGTTATTCCTCTATTTATTCATGTATCTTTTGACACTGATCTGAATTGGGAATTCCAGTGCTAGATCGAGATTGGAATAAAGTGATTAGTGTTCCAGTAGTCCTTGTCTTCTCTGTCTCTCGTGTGCTTGTCAGCCAATCAGGGATAGAAATAGTTTTCGTCTCTCTTCCCCCACTTCGAAGTCACGCATACTAGCCTCAAGGTTAAACCAGTCAGCCTTTTGCGTCAAGGTCTTAATCTAGATAAGACAAGTTATACTCGGCACTTAAGTGGGTAGACAGATTCAAAGACGAAACAGTATACTATACGGATTGACCCGATTTCGTATCAAACCATAAGCATTACAAACAAAGATAAATGGTAGGTAGCAGTAAGAACTATAATGCAATTTCGCCGCATTTGATAATTAAACTACATCTACCGCATTTGATCACATATTTAGTCACTTCAGATCAAAGACAAGAAAAGAAACAGAATGGAGCACACTAATGAGAGAATATGACATCACAACACACAATGATCAGAGGATTTATTTAAAAATCTGTGATGTTTGAATGTGAAATTCATGAAATGAACGTTAAATTTTACTAGATATGTACTATGTCTACAATCATATTATGTGGACAACTTACGTAACTTCTCTTGAAATTGACTCTTTTCATTAGTTATTAGTCGATCGTAATTCATCAATGATTCTGTAAAGTAATCATCAAAGTATATAATTGGTATTTAATTACTTACAAACATACTTATGCCCGATACTCCGAATACAGCATAGGCTGCCGATCAGCATATAATTGTTAATGATTAAGTTTGGATAGTGAAATAGAAAACCTATGAACCTTTCTGTTTGAACTAATTTTCATTATATATAGTTCCACCATAAAAAACTTAGATATTGGAATATTATGGAGTATGATGTATAGTAAACCCCTAGTAACTGGATAATTTTCATTAGACATTCATGTGACATTAGTAAAGATCTTTTAGTGTTGTGTGTCAATGAAAATAGTATCAGTAGTTTGTATGTTAAGCTTGAGTGAGGATAATTGAAGTTCTTGTGTTCACTCTACTATGTTGTATCGTAGATATGCTTTGTTAGAGTGTTTGATTACAGGATGAAACGTATCTCTAGCGCTTCCTTGTTATCTTTATCAGTGCAACTAACTATAAACATTGTAAAGTCTTTCATTATTCTATTAAAAGGAATTAAAAAACATCATCATTCAATTCATATGTATACATCTAACGATTAATCGATAGTAACCATCATCGTGCTTGTCTTCTGATTGAATCACATTATTCATGCTCTCATGTTTACATAAATCTAAATGATTATCTATTGCATGAACTATGATTGTAATGGCGAGTTTAAAGATAGTTATCCTGTAATTATTTATCTAAGATTCATTCTATTGAAAAGCTTTGTCTTTACTGTGACTAAACAAATAAATGACTTATGCAACAATGTATGGAACAAGTAGAATGTTATAAAAGACGAAGGTTATAAATAGTTACTAACTTTTAATTTCATAGATTCTTTTTAACAGGTAAAATTGTTTCAGATCTATGACTTAATAAGAAGGAAACAAATAATTTACATAAACAAATGATACATCAATTAAATATGATGAATAGTTTGGCTAAATCATATTTTTCATAGTTTAAAGCATGAGTCAATTGAAGTTAGACCACCATGAAAAACCTGGAAACACTGGACGGCCGTTTCGTCCTATTATGGGACTCCTCAGCAGTGCGCATCCACGAATAGCTTCAATTGACTCATGCTTTAAACTATGAAAAATACTAAATCTCCACAAAACTCCATCTGATAATTAATATAATCATATGTTCACCAGTGACTTCGAGAAGTATAAGTAGGAGCTCTAATGAGAAGCAGTGACTAGTGGAGTTCAAAACCACGTCTGTTGTGAGATAGGAACTCACTGAAGACAATTGGTGAATGGTTGCTCAACTTCGTGGATCAGTTGAAGTTAGACATTAACACCGTTGAATGCCAGCTCAGTGGTCTATCGGTTAAGGGCTTCGGCTCGAAATTGGTAGGTCCTGGGTTCGAATCTCGGGAGGCGGGATCGTGGATGCGCACTGTTGAGAAGTTTCACAATAGGACAAAACGGCCGTCTAGTGCTCTCAGGTTTCCCATAGCGATCTAGCTTCAATTGACTCATGCTTTCAACTATGCAAATACTAAATCTCCACAAAACCCCCTCTGATAAATCATATTTACAAATATCTGATAGCTTACCATGACAATTAGATAAATGAAAAAGTAGATGGAACAAATTGACAAGAAGTGAACAAGATAGATTCATTTTTCTTTCTTCCTTCAAAACAGAATTCTTTACTTCTTCATATTTATACTTTTGAAAGTTGATGATAATTAGTTTATTCAAGGTGATTTATTATAAAAGACACAAAAAACAAAATATGCATACTATTTTGCATAACTAATAAACAAACAACATACACTTCAATAACAGATAACAACCTTAGATCTAAAACAATAATCATAAGGTTAGACCAAAAACAAAATATGAATATCGGTAGGCGGTTTTTTGAGGATTAGCAGTTGAAGGTTACGTTAATTTAGAATGATGAATTCTATGCCGTGTTTGTGAGTTTAAAATTTATTCAGTTTTAGTGTTCCGATTTATAATAGCGATTTTAAATGACTTTTCTTTTCTGGAAAAAGTATTTTTATAAAAGTTTGTTGTGCTATTGTCATATTTTCTTACTTCATACAAGTTTAAGATTGAGAACAACTGTATATTGGCTTCAGGCCTTGATACATTTGATGAAACTATTTCGTCCTAATATGAGATTGCTCAAAAGTCCTCATCCACCATATCGCTTGAGGGACTCGAATCTATGTTTTCCGTTTTTCAGTGCAGATACTTAATCTCCAGATCACTAAGCCGTTCGTAATCAGGCTGTGTTTATCTCTAATTTCAACCAATTTGAATAATCGCGCAACCATTTTTCATTGTATTGAGATAGGTACATAAATCTACCTGACATGGCATAGCTCAACAGCTAACGATTACTCACTAGAACTCTCAGAATTCATCCATCATAAACTAGTCATCAGTGGCAAAATGGTTCTATCCTTCTCATTGTTATACATTCTGTTGAAAACCGCTGTCCGCGCAAGATTCACCAGATTCACAAGTCAGACAACGTTAGCGATAATCTACTGTGGGAGAGAATAAACTAAATTTTGGGTGAAGAGAAAACCAGAACAACAAGATGTAGATGGATATGATATACATTACGGGAAGTATCAGTCAGCATGATGAAATAATATCTGACTAAGTAGAATTAGCAGTTTTACCTAATAAACTATTTTGTAAATAAAAAATATCAATTCATTTACAGTTCCATGTACGTTATAATTATGTAAGATGAAGAGCAACTAGATACTCTACAAACCTCATCTATACAGACACAAAGTGATTTTTCAGAGATAACACACTGTATCACTCATTACATAATATTCGTTCGAATGAATATAAGCTATTCAATATTGAATGTTGAAGGCAGTGTCAATTACTAATTCGGTCTACATAACATTATATGTTTCGGTAATTTCGCATATACTGAAGTATAATGAGTAATGTAGATAATTGAAGTAAGCCGCCTAACATCTAGAGATTATGTTATTGAAATGATAAACCTATCAGCGTGGACGACCATTGGACGAGCGTTTTATTCCAGTGTAGATCTGCTCAACAATACGCATCGGCGATCCGACATGCAGGACCTGAATCGAAGACCATAGATCTCACGCAAATTCATAACATCTAGACAAATGAGCTGATATCTTACTGTGTTTAGCCGTGATAAGCTATGACGTACAAACTATACTCTATAAAACGTTATTTCATATTTAATTAAATGTTTAAAAATAACTCAGGAATTGATGACACCATGATCTCACATATATTTTTAAATCATGTGAATATCTGATCATGAACATACGAGATTTTGTTTACTTTTAAATTAACAACTATACATCGTTGATAGTAAATAAACTCATCTCAATATGTGCATTTTGGGTATGTGATTACAATGGTATTATCCAAGGTACATGAGTAGCCTTCTCCTATATCTGAGCTATCTGTTATTGACAACTAGGTATTTTATCGAAGTATCTACCTTTTGCTTGTTTTAACATATCATTATGTTTAGTATTCTCATAAGCAATTCACGTGGGCTTCTGAAGAGTGTACAACCTTCCGTTGTTCAAGTTAAAAAAAAACTCAATCAAAGATATCACAGTTGCTGACAGGCAATATGCAAGAAAATAAATGTACATTAATCAGATATCAATCAAGTGGATTGTTAACTTCTCAGTGGTGATCACCAAATATTTATCTTCAGTACTGAGCAAATAGTAATAAACGGAATTATGTTGAAGAACGTTGCTCTGCCAGTCCTGTATTTTATCAAAACCATAATGTGAAATAGCTTCATTATCAATAAATAATGAATAGTTAAATGATGAGATAAAGTATATGCTGTTCAAAAGCTACATGTCATCTGCTACCCTAAGGTATCATGTTTATTGTAGTTGCGAAAATCACGGTTCATAATGAAAATAGTCGTGTAATCTCAAAGTTATATAAGTTGATGTTTATATGGATACTTTTCTAACCATGTTTGCTCTTCACAGGGATATTAAAGTGCAGTATAGTATTATGAGAGAATCAATATTAGTTTACTCTTTTCATCACACTACTTATTGTTTATTGTTAGTAAATATGTATTTTCTTCTGATGAACCAGTAATAATATCATATATTTGGAACCATATTTCAGATGTATACCAGTGTGGTTTGCTTGTTGCTGATGTCAACAGACATAAGTAGTATGTATCATCAATCGAAAGATAAGTGTCTGGAGGTGGAGGTTGAGAACATCGAAGAGAATAGAATGACTACAGAGAATGATCTATGTGGAAAAAATGAAACAACTAAGTCTTAGTTAATGAATATTTTCCAAAATGAATTATCCACTGTGTGGGTCTCAGATTTTACTAAGGCGTTCTATATTTTTGTGCTCAAATACATTTGAAAGTCTTCACATTTGTTTTCGTTCTTCACATTACTACCTCCGCTCATAGAATTGAAATATATATGAAGTTGCAGTATGATCACTTCACCTATTACTCCTACATTAAATAATACTACTCCTATAATTACAAAAAACACGACTACCAAAACAGTATGTCATCAAACTCTACTACTTCCAGTTGTAACACTACTACTAGTGCCAGTAAAATATACTACAGTTACTTCCTCTCACACTACTACTACTACCTCTGCTACATTTATCACTTCAGAAACTACTGCTATTACTACTACAAATAATAATAATAATATCGATAATAATAATTACTGAAAGGAATTTAAGTAAGAGCATCTGAAAAACTGAATAACAAGTTTCTAGACTTTCGCTTGTCTGACATTTTCTTATTACAATTTACCTGAACACCATTAAAACTATTTCATTAACATCAAGACTTTTCTTTATTCTGTGTGAATATCAATGTAATAGTT
This sequence comes from Schistosoma rodhaini, assembly GCA_944470415.2. Taxonomy (NCBI): domain Eukaryota; kingdom Metazoa; phylum Platyhelminthes; class Trematoda; order Strigeidida; family Schistosomatidae; genus Schistosoma; species Schistosoma rodhaini. The sequence continues at coordinate 1,976,800 of OX104040.1, forward strand.
ATTTGTTACTACACAGTACACAGTTAAAATGCATCTATCCATTTAAATGTATACATCAAGGATGAAATCGATGAAGACTGTAAATTAGCTAGTTATATTACTTTGAAAATGTATATTAGAAATTTTTTTATTGCTGTAATATTTAAGTCATATCATCTTAGACAAATGACATGATGAAATATGAAATGGTGGAGAAGATTTGTATCTCGAATGGATGATTTTGATTGAGTGTGTTGTTTAAGGTGGAAGGTTTGGTTGTGGAGATTTTAATGTTATTTCAAAAGACATCATTATCCTAAACTTCAAGTCCACCCAAAGTTCTTCGTTCAGAATAACAATGAAAGAACCTGTTCTGTAGTACCGTAGTTCAGTAAATTTAGTTGTCACCAACTGTTCTCTCGTTCACTACAAAAATAATACTAACGCTATTATAACAATGAATTTTATTGCTGTTATTGCTAGCACTACTAAAGTAACATTTTCACTGTCACTATGACAATTCTACGAATCTACTAATATTATTACTAATACGTCAACTACTAACGTTCCTAGTACTACAACTGATAGTACTACTACAACAACAATTACTACCAGTAGTAGTATTGCTTCGACTAATATTACCAACACTACTTTCAAAATTTCCACTTCCACTACTGGGAGAATGACTAATACAACTACATTTATCACAAGGGGGGTTTTTGTGGAGATTTAGTAATTTTATAGTTAAGATCATGAGTCAATTGAGGCTAGACCACCATCGAAAACCTGGAAGCACTGGACGGCCGTTTCGTCCTATTATGGGACTCCTCAGCAGTGCGCATCCACGAACCCGCTCTCGCGAGATTCGAACCCAGGACCTACCAGTCTCGAGCCGGAGCCCTTAACCGATAGACCACTGAGCTGGCATCCAACGGTGTTTATGTCTAACTTCAACCAATCCACGAAATAGCGCAACCAACTTCCAATGTACTGAGGTAGATACCTGTCTCTACCTGACATGGATTAGCTCCACTGGCCACGATTTCTCACTAGAACTCCAGGAATTACCTCAAGGAGCCAGTCCCTAGTGAGCATATGATCATTATCACAAGGGGGGTTTTTGTGGAGATTTAGTAATTTTATAGTTAAGATCATGAGTCAATTGAGGCTAGACCACCATCGAAAACCTGGAAGCACTGGACGGCCGTTTCGTCCTATTATGGGACTCCTCAGCAGTGCGCATCCACGAACCCGCTATCGCGAGATTCGAACCCAGGACCTACCAATCTCGAGCCAGAGCCCTTAACCGATAGACCACTGAGCCGGCATCCAACGGTGTTAATGTCTAACCTCAACCAATCCACGAAATTGCGCAACCAACTTCCATGTCAGGTAGAGACAGGTATCTACCTCAGTACATTGGAAGTTGGTTGCGCAATTTCGTGGATTGGTTGAGGTTAGACATAAACACCGTTGGATGCCAGCTCAGTGGTCTATCGGTTAAGGGCTCCGGCTCGAGACTGGTAGGTCCTGGGTTCGAATCTCGCGAGAGCGGGTTCGTGGATGCGCACTGCTGAGGAGTCCCATAATAGGACGAAACGGCCGTCCAGTGCTTCCAGGTTTTCGATGGTGGTCTAGCCTCAATTGACTCATGATCTTAACTATAAAATTACTAAATCTCCACAAAAACCCCCCTTGTGATAAATGTAGTTGTATTAGTCATTCTCCCAGTAGTGGAAGTGGAAATTTTGAAAGTAGTGTTGGTAATATTAGTCGAAGCAATACTACTACTGGTAGTAATTGTTGTTGTAGTAGTACTATCAGTTGTAGTACTAGGAACGTTAGTAGTTGACGTATTAGTAATAATATTAGTAGATTCGTAGAATTGTCATAGTGACAGTGAAAATGTTACTTTAGTAGTGCTAGCAATAACAGCAATAAAATTCATTGTTATAATAGCGTTAGTATTATTTTTGTAGTGAACGAGAGAACAGTTGGTGACAACTAAATTTACTGAACTACGGTACTACAGAACAGGTTCTTTCATTGTTATTCTGAACGAAGAACTTTGGGTGGACTTGAAGTTTAGGATAATGATGTCTTTTGAAATAACATTAAAATCTCCACAACCAAACCTTCCACCTTAAACAACACACTCAATCAAAATCATCCATTCGAGATACAAATCTTCTCCACCATTTCATATTTCATCATGTCATTTGTCTAAGATGATATGACTTAAATATTACAGCAATAAAAAAATTTCTAATATACATTTTCAAAGTAATATAACTAGCTAATTTACAGTCTTCATCGATTTCATCCTTGATGTATACATTTAAATGGATAGATGCATTTTAACTGTGTACTGTGTAGTAACAAATAACTATTACATTGATATTCACACAGAATAAAGAAAAGTCTTGATGTTAATGAAATAGTTTTAATGGTGTTCAGGTAAATTGTAATAAGAAAATGTCAGACAAGCGAAAGTCTAGAAACTTGTTATTCAGTTTTTCAGATGCTCTTACTTAAATTCCTTTCAGTAATTATTATTATCGATATTATTATTATTATTTGTAGTAGTAATAGCAGTAGTTTCTGAAGTGATAAATGTAGCAGAGGTAGTAGTAGTAGTGTGAGAGGAAGTAACTGTAGTATATTTTACTGGCACTAGTAGTAGTGTTACAACTGGAAGTAGTAGAGTTTGATGACATACTGTTTTGGTAGTCGTGTTTTTTGTAATTATAGGAGTAGTATTATTTAATGTAGGAGTAATAGGTGAAGTGATCATACTGCAACTTCATATATATTTCAATTCTATGAGCGGAGGTAGTAATGTGAAGAACGAAAACAAATGTGAAGACTTTCAAATGTATTTGAGCACAAAAATATAGAACGCCTTAGTAAAATCTGAGACCCACACAGTGGATAATTCATTTTGGAAAATATTCATTAACTAAGACTTAGTTGTTTCATTTTTTCCACATAGATCATTCTCTGTAGTCATTCTATTCTCTTCGATGTTCTCAACCTCCACCTCCAGACACTTATCTTTCGATTGATGATACATACTACTTATGTCTGTTGACATCAGCAACAAGCAAACCACACTGGTATACATCTGAAATATGGTTCCAAATATATGATATTATTACTGGTTCATCAGAAGAAAATACATATTTACTAACAATAAACAATAAGTAGTGTGATGAAAAGAGTAAACTAATATTGATTCTCTCATAATACTATACTGCACTTTAATATCCCTGTGAAGAGCAAACATGGTTAGAAAAGTATCCATATAAACATCAACTTATATAACTTTGAGATTACACGACTATTTTCATTATGAACCGTGATTTTCGCAACTACAATAAACATGATACCTTAGGGTAGCAGATGACATGTAGCTTTTGAACAGCATATACTTTATCTCATCATTTAACTATTCATTATTTATTGATAATGAAGCTATTTCACATTATGGTTTTGATAAAATACAGGACTGGCAGAGCAACGTTCTTCAACATAATTCCGTTTATTACTATTTGCTCAGTACTGAAGATAAATATTTGGTGATCACCACTGAGAAGTTAACAATCCACTTGATTGATATCTGATTAATGTACATTTATTTTCTTGCATATTGCCTGTCAGCAACTGTGATATCTTTGATTGAGTTTTTTTTTAACTTGAACAACGGAAGGTTGTACACTCTTCAGAAGCCCACGTGAATTGCTTATGAGAATACTAAACATAATGATATGTTAAAACAAGCAAAAGGTAGATACTTCGATAAAATATTTAGTTGTCAATAACAGATAGCTCAGATATAGGAGAAGGCTACTCATGTACCTTGGATAATACCATTGTAATCACATACCCAAAATGCACATATTGAGATGAGTTTATTTACTATCAACGATGTATAGTTGTTAATTTAAAAGTAAACAAAATCTCGTATGTTCATGATCAGATATTCACATGATTTAAAAATATATGTGAGATCATGGTGTCATCAATTCCTGAGTTATTTTTAAACATTTAATTAAATATGAAATAACGTTTTATAGAGTATAGTTTGTACGTCATAGCTTATCACGGCTAAACACAGTAAGATATCAGCTCATTTGTCTAGATGTTATGAATTTGCGTGAGATCTATGGTCCTTGATTCAGGTCCTGCATGTCGGATCGCCGATACGTATTGTTGAGCAGATCCACACTAGGATGAAACGCTCTTGTAATGGTCGTCTAACGCTGACAAGTCTAACATCTCAATAACATAATCTCTAGATGTTAGGCGGCTTACTTCAATTATCTACATTACTCATTATACTTCAGTATATGCGAATGACCGAAACATATAATGTTATGTAGACCGAATTATTAATTGACACTGTCTTCAACATTCAATATTTAATAGCTTATATTCATATGAACGAATATTATGTAATGAGTGATACAGTGTGTTACCGCTGAAGAATCACTTTGTGTCTGTATAGATGAGGTTTGTAGAGTATCTAGTTGCTCTTCATCTTACATAATTATAACGTACATGGAACTGTAAATGAATTGATATATTCTATTTACAAAATAGTTTATTAGGTAAAACTGCTAATTCTACTTAGTCCGATATCATTTCATCATGCTGACTGATACTTCCCGTATTGTATATCATATCCATCTACATCTTGTTGTTTTGGTTTTCTCTTCACCCAAAATTTAGTTTGTTCTCTCCCACAGTGGATTATCGCTATCGTTGTCTGACTTGTGAATCTGGTGAATGTTGCACAGACAGCGGTTTATAAAAATCTACTCTATATGGATGACGATGTTTATAGATCTATACCAGTTATCAGTTTGATACGTTGACCATAAGATCTTTACCAATTCTATTCATTTTTCTGAAGAGATACTATAAATCAGACAATAATAACAATTATTTGATAATAGAATATTAGCCAGTTAAATTTCTACGTGATGATGTCGTTGACCCCATGCATAACTCTAATTCTTAATCCTGGCCCTAGACCAACAATAGCCAATTGGACGGGCTACAGACGGAGTTGACTTATGAAATGAAAAGAAGAAACTGGCAAATAAAGTGAAAACTAAAGGTTGAAATGAAAGCTATCATGAATGTTCTACTGTGTTATGAATCATTTACTTTAAAAATTCATGGAGAAATGCTAGACATATTATTATTATATTATTATATTATTATTATTATATTATTATAAACATATTATTAATTAAGATATAGACAAAATTTAGTTATTTAAACTGGATAGTTCTGTTCATAGAGCGCTTTCATTTGTTATTCTTAGTGACATTATGAGAACAAATTTCAAATATGTGGCTTAAAGCTTATTTTATCGACTTTGAATCCGTTACTTCTATTTGAAGTTTGTTTTGATGATTCCGGTTAGATTAGTGACGACAACTCCATTAATAAAACTATCCAGTTGGAATTGAAATGGTCAATAATTAAATAATAATTTATCTGAAGGGGTAGTTTGGATATGAAAGACACTTTATTATTTGAGTTCACGAGTCAATTGAATCTAGACCACAATGGAAAACCTGGAAACACTGGACGGATGTGAACAGTTGCTCAAACGTCGTTGATTGTTGGACTTAGACAATGACAACGCTCGATGCTGGCTCAGTGGTCAATTGACTGAGTGCTCTGATGCGAGACTGGTAGGTCCTGGGTTCGAATCTGGCGGGGCGGAAACGTGAATACGCACTTCTGGGGAATCCCACAATAGAAGGGAACGGTTGTTCAGTGCTTCCAGGTTTTCCATAGTGGTCTAGCTTCAATCGACTCATGATTTCAACTATAATCATTTATATTAAAAACAAGAAAAATTCAAATAACAATATTGTAAAAGTTTAATAATTAGGCAATATCATCAACAAGAACACTTACGATTCATTTCTTTCATTTCATTAATTGGCGCTTCTTTTTTTGAATTTAAATGTAAAAAGAAAACATAATGAAATCATTCTTAGTTCTTCATTTGAGTGACAGTATATATATATATATATATATATATATATATTTCAATATTTTAGATCATGAATCAATTGAAGATAAAACAACATTAAAAGCCTGAAAGCATTGGACGTCCGTTTTGTCTGATTGTGGTATTCCTCAGGAATGTGTATCTACGATTCTGTCTCGTGAGATTTATACACAAGATTTATCAGTCTTTCGAGAGAGCTAGAGCAACAATCAACTCATGAGTTCAACTATAAAAGTGTTATCAAAATCCATTTACGTTTGTCTGATAATTCACCATTTGATATGGACTTATGAACAAATAATTGAAGTAAACCAAGAAGAAACAGAATTGAAATTTTCTTCATTTTCATCAAAATTTCATTCATTATTCTTGTACTTTTATATCGGTTACAAATTGATGTGGATTTCATAAGTTCAAGGTGATTCGAAATGAATAATATGCCAGTCATATCAATAATCAGTAAACATAAATATCGAAATTCCTGGTTGAAATATGTTATACTATACATAAGCCAGTTAATCCATAAATCTAAATAGTATTGAGTTGGTAGGCCTTAAAGTGACCTTCTTAGACTAATGTTGTTTATATGGTGTGATTTTAGGAATCCAGACAAGGAGTTTATGTTTCTTTGGAATTTGTTGTATATCATATTGAAAGTCATTAAATATGATCGAAGCTATACTATATGAATGTTTTCTAGTGTTAAAATTATTTCTTCAATGTGTTGAAGAATTTTAACAATAGTATTATTAGTGGTGATAACAGTGGTAATGATTGTCCCATAGTTATATGTGCCAATTTCAGTACATATCAGTATTCATACCGTACTTACTTACTTACTTACGCCTGTTACCGCCAATGAAGCATAGGGCAACGACCAGTTTTCTCCAACCCACTCTGTCCTGGGCTTCCTTTTCTAGTTCTATCCAGTTCTTGTTCATTCTTCTCATGTCTGTCTCTATTTCTCGGCGTAATGTGTTCTTTCGTCTTCCTCTTCCCCTTTGACTTCCAGGATTCCATGTGATGGCTTGTCTTGTGACGCAATTAGCTGATTTCCTCAAGGTGTGCCCAATCCACTTCCAGCGCTTCGTATTCATACCGTGGTCTACTACTAATATCGGAAAACATAATTGGTATGTATCTTTAGTAGAACGTGAAATGACTAGTGGCAGAAGGTTAAGAAGATCGACGTGAGGAGAATGAGAACGCAGAATAATTAGTGTGGAAACGAAAGAACAATGAGGTGTGAGATGACTGATTGATATTTTACAAATGAATGATTCTCAGATTTTATCAAGATATTCTGTAATTTTGTATTAAAATATATTCGATTTTTCTTCAATTGTGTGTTCTCGATCAAAGCTCTGCTAACATTTATCTCTACATTATTAACTAGACTATCAGAAAACATGGAAATGAAGTAAAATGCTTTATTTACTCGGCTTTGTTTACTTGTATCTTTCCATTATTATTTTTCACTGCAATTGATCAGTTACTTATCCTGTGAAGATTGCCTCGATATTGTAATGTTATTTTCAAATGTCAGATCAAATCATTGTTACGTTCTCAATCATGTGCTGAATTAGGCTCTTTAAAAATGTTGAGTGACTGTTAGAAGGAGATGTTAAAATGACTACGAAATCAGACTAATGACTGTGATAACAAACAAATGTATAAATGGTGTTATATATCGATGACAAATGTCCTTCTCAGTTAACTATGAACTGCAAATCATATAAAAATAACGAAATTTCCAAGGATAAATAATATACTTAAAAAAATGAATATAACCTATTCACTATCGCCTATCAATTCACTAACAGCACAAATTCATGCTAATATTAATGTGCATAACAGAAAAGTATCAAACAATAATGAACTGAACATTCAATGCTTTTAGGTTTTAATTGGTGTTGAACTTTTATAGTTCCATTATTTTATTCAGATTCGACAATCTTCAGCACTGTGAAGTAACATTTTATATTTCATGAACGATTATGATAATATTCTCTAATGGATAGGATCAAAATTAATTAACAATTATATCTTAAATCAAGTTGGTAGATGCAGACTACCTGATTGAGGTCCGCATGACTATTGTAATCAATGGTTGGAGACTCTTGGTGACATGGCTCAGAATCGATCACAATGGCGTAGGTGTATTAACTCTTTATCTTCCCTTCAACTCTGAGATTAAAATTGCCTCATAACATTTTCTTTCCTATACTATATCCTTATATACAGCCTTTCATTATATACTGCCACCACTAAATTGACTATTTCTATGAATACGGTGTTCATCTTGTTGTGCTTACAAGGTATGCCAACTTGGACCGATGCATATATGTGCCTGGTCCCACGTTCTAGCTGACTGACTGACGTCTTTGTGTTTTACGGGACGTGGTCTCTAATCTCATACCCAACCATCCTCCTTCACCCGGGTAGTAACTCTGGAAGAGCTACAGGCCGGGGAATAGAACGAGATACGAAAAAAAAGAGTAACAACTAGAAAGAACTAGAAAGGATTGCTCAGGATAGGACTGGATGGAGAATACTAGTTTTGCGGTCTACGCATCTTCGCGAGGGGTAACTGCCGCAAGTAAGTACGTATATAAGTATTGAAAAAGATTGATGATGGTATAAGTGGAAATTTATCTAACAGATGTTTTTGATGTCAAATCAATACTAACTTATCGTACGTCCAGTATCAAAAGGTAATCGATATTTACAACAGATGTATAGACGATATATTCATCGTCGGTTACAACAAACGTTTAAATTGATGACATCATAAGTAAAATGGATACACTCTAGAACCGGAGTTCAACTCGTATTTTACACTGTGGACACACAGTCGATGGTGAATTCAACAAAGTTCTGTGAAACTCATCAATTGTTTATTCAACCTACTTTTTTAAGCCGTAACAACAGGTAGAGACAACATTCAAAATAACCATCAATTAATTAATTGGAGAACAGTGAAATGATAGAAATTACTGAAATACAGATTTAAACGGTAGCAGTTGAGATCTCTGATCTCTTGATCATAGAATCCGTATATACATAGAAATCAGTCAGTTGAACAACTAGAAATATCTGAGTGACTTCATGGGAAATGATACTGTATAGAAAGAAATATGTGTAGAGAAATGGTCTTAAGTTTTTCTCAATATTCAAATCAATTACTTCTGTTACTTTTCTACAATAATTTTAGTGGATCAATCCACATGTCGATTTCCGTGAATGTGATTCTAGATATCATAGTAAGACATCGATAGTATGACATCATCTAAATTATCAAGTGAGTATTTTGATATGACCAGAAGTATGGTCACGAGTAACACAAGTACTTGTGTTTTAGCAGTATTATTAGAAGAAGTGACAGTAAGATTAGTTGCATTAGTGAAAGTAAAAGTAGAAATAGCATGATACGCAGTGTGATGAATAGTGGCGGTATTTATTGTAGCAGTGGTTGAACGAGCAGTATTGTTAGCAGTAGTGTAAGAACTAGTAATCGTAATATATGTAGTGTGAGTAGAACCATTAGGAGGAACCGGTAATAGTCGCATCGGTATTATCATTAGTATCTGTTTTGTTGGTGATAATTATTGTTGCATGAGTGGTGGAAGTAGATTTCGAAGGTGTAGTGGTAGTAGTAGTAATACAGTAGTACGAGTAGTAGTACAAGTAGTAGTATTAGTAGTATTGGTACAATAGGAGTAGCACCACTGCCACTAGCAGTAGTAGCAGTATTAATATTAGTAATAGTGGAGGTATTTGTATAATCTTTGATGATAGAAGTGACGATAGTGCAGAAATTAGTGGCATTGTGAGTAGAATTATTGGTAGTCTCAGTATTGTGAATATGAGGAGTAGGACGTTTACAAGTCGTCGCAGAATCAGTGATTACACTAATATTATCGCAGTTTGTAGTAGATGGTGATCTTGTAATCGTCCACTGAATACTTCATGTTTCAACACCGCACTTTACGATGAAATCCGATCAAGAAAGAAACTTCGTCTTATCAATTTTGAGACTTCACACATTTAATGTGTGCAATATTAATTGATACTATGGCTGATGAAATCATCTTGAGAGTGTTGTATCCAGCTGGCCAAGATTTAGGAATAGAGTGTTGAAATCACCAGCTAATAATTATCTGTCAAGCTTTGAAGACGGTACGTTGGCATCGCCTATTTTATTCCGTCTCTTTATGCGTTACAATATGTAAGGACACGAAATATTGTTTCAAACAATTACTTTACGCTGTTCACATTTAAGGACACCACAACGATTCTAACACTGGTTAATGCGGTACAGTGTGTCATAAGGGCTATGAAATGGCTATTAATGTATATTGACGTTCCCTCTCAGTTTTATTTAGTCTATCACACCTTCAAAGCTCATTTCTTTATACATAATATCAAGCGACAGCTATGTTTTCCAAGACTATGATATTACAATCTAACTGAAAGCACACGTCTTTATTCTCTCTAAGTTCACACTTTGGTCCTCCAAGGATGCTTCAAAAGCACCTGACGGTTTATTTCATCACCTGATTCTCCTCACCAGCAGCGTTTGTCCTCTGGGTTTTGCGAAAACCTGCTGCCTATAATGTGTTGACCCGTTCTGTGCGAATATCGTATTTGCTTGCGACGAGCTAATGTGAAAGTAATGACTACTCGAGCTAGATTCTTGACCGCGTAGCAAGATATTAGGTCTTCTGTATCTTTCACTGTTGTTTATCATAGACAATAAGATGTATTTATCTAATTTAACTTCATGATATATTCTAATTTATTATTTTGAGCACGGATGTTTTTATTTTTAGTTAGTTGAGCTGCTGAAATCATCAATTATCTTATAACTGGAAAGCGGATTCCATGGTCGGTATATGAAAAACGATGAAATTAGAATGCTGATGAGCAAAAAAGACAACATAAAAGCCAAATTCTTAGCTCAATTTCATCACGAACACTACAAGACAATCTTTTGATACTTCTTTCGGTGAGAGGAAATTGGTTGTGCAAAGTTTTTTAGAAAACATGGAACCTGATTTCGCAGATTCAAATATCCGGATAGAGAATTTCATGAGGTATTTCTTGAATTCTTGGAATATATATAGACCAAACAGGTGATTCAATTACCTGAATGGTTCGCTTTTCCAAACTTTAGCTACTGAAAGTATCTTTTATTCATCCTCAAATAATGGACGCTATGTTGAGACAACAATTTTGGTGGAAGTAGGCCTAATGAACCTATTTCGTAATTAGTTTCGATATTGTCTGCCATCATTTTGTTGATTTTTGCAATCTATACATTTATCACCAAACCATTGTATATGTTGTATAAGTGTGTGACCTTGAATAATGACTGCCTTCCCATTTTGAATCACACTGAGTACGACGATGATAACCGCTCGAAAATCAATACACTTTTAAACACGCTATTATTTTTGTGCATATGATAGCTAAAGTATGAGTTACCTATCATCTATATTTATAGACTGTTGTAACATTCCTATTGTATTCTACGTTGTATTGCTTACACTTTACGCAACACCTATTTCAACGCATAACAGTCACTGATGAAGAAAGATCACAAATGGTTTACATCTTGACTTTGTTAATGTTGACGATGTTTTGATAGCTTTTTCATCCATGGAAGAACATGTTCAGAATTTATGCCGTTTCCGATCGGTCCAAAAGTTATTGCTTGGTGAATAGTCCTTCAAAGTGCACAATTGACGTCCCAGCTCTGGAATTTCCGGGATATCACAGTGACTACCAAGGAAATTAACGACTGTAAGAAAAAGCCGAAGACATTGTCAACTACCCTGAGTCGCAAGAAATAATGCTGGTGGATAGGAAATCAACTGCGCGAACCAGTTAAACAGCATCAAGAGGTAATTCACAACTTCCACTGCAGAGTCGTAAGAAGAAAGGACGAAGACCTTGGGAAACGCTGGCTGGTGGATTAGATGCCAACATCAAAGTAACAAATCGCCAAAGATACAGCTGATTCGAGAATCTTAGTAATCAGCTCCTTTACTTCCTCCAGTAGCAACTGGAAAACTTATTCAATTATTCGTAGTACAAGTGATTTTTATATAGCAGACCGGAATTCATATAAAGATTCAAATTATTATTTGGGTGAACAGATTCTAGAAAATTTTAAATTGAAATTAACTACTCACGTATAATGCAGCGATAAATAAACAACTGAAACAGACTAATGAAATTAACATATTGAAAAGGGACATGAAAGAGCATACAATCCATGAAAGTAGAGCATGCATGAACGATAACCGTGAATCGTCCTTGAGAGTGGATGAATATCATAAAAATTGTGACGGAATTACAATAGATAAAAATGAACAAAAGCATAACATTTTTTAATAATCGTCATTACTTTTTCATTCCGTGACATCTCTGATTTATAATTTTTCTAATAAAATGTAATTACGCCGATTGGCCTTACGAAAGATGACATGATCAGTGAAACGTCTCCTCACAACAAATGACAACATCAGAAAGTTTCACTTTCAATATGGATTATATATATATGTACTTCTTAGAGAATGCTCGAACCAGATTACCAGGCGAAACGTTGAATTTATATCAAATTCATTTGCTGTGGTTTGAAAAAAATATTATTCTTATCTAATGTTTGACTTATTGGCTTTTGAAGGAAAATCATTTGTTTTGTATAATGATTAGTAAAACTACCTTTCTAAACTGCTCAAAATCGTTGCAGTGATTGAGGTCGATTAGTTTTCGTCACTTCACAGTATTACCGATAGCATTGAGTGCATCTATTGTTGAAATCTATTTCTGCGTACTACGGAGAAATGAACACTTACAAACGAACACTGTCCCTAAATCATAACTCAGATCCCTTGAGCCCGAAGTAAACCTAAATCAAATGGTATTATGTTCCACAGACAATATTATCCGAGAGAGCCAACTGAGCTTTATTCATTTCATTTATTCACTTGATTTTTGTTCAACGTGTGTCCTTTCCTGTACAGCTCTTTAGTGTCCCACTAATATCAATGCTGTAGTGTGTTTTTGTACAGTGCGTATATTCGTAATATTTTATTTATTCTGTTAATGTTATTCATAACGGCACTATGCCATAACGATGTAAGATGATAGCGTGAAAAAGTGAAATCCTTGATTTCATTAGTTTCACTCCATCTTCTGACTAGGATTCTGTGGTGTCGATTTGAACCAATGATTTCTTTGTACTTGACGACTGTTTTGATTTTGAATTCCTAATAAAGTACTCCTGTTTAAGCTTTCCCATTATTTCTTTATCAAATAGCGTTATTTCTGGGATTCCTAGTTTATACTATAATTCAAATACTTCAAATCATCACATTGTGGTGAAGACGGAGGCTGTGATGAAAAGGTTGAACATACATTCATATTTTCATTCATTTGGAGATTACATGGAAAGGTTTGAAATCTGGATTATGACCAAGGAAGTTGTTGTGAACTTTATATTGCGTCTCATTGCCTTACATTCATCTAAAAAGGAGCATACAGCTTACTTAAGGTCTTAAGCATATCCAGACAAGCCGATTTTACTCCCTTATGCAACACTCAATTAGCTGCTTATGGGCAATGTAAAGTATATAAATTTCAAATGCAGTAAAGGAGAAAAATCCAATGAAATGATTCTCCAGGACATCAGGATTTCCACCTTCCTACGTCGTCTCAGTATAATTCGTAATCAAGGTTATTCAGATACCATTTAATTGGACTGTGAAGCAGTTCACGAAGATGAGTACATGTTTGGTGAGTGCTTGTTCAGTGGAAAGTTTCACAAACGTAATTCATGTGTATTCCGTCATTCTTGATGCTTCAAATGTAATAAAACATAGGACACATTCGGTCAGTTTGTAAGACCACGGTTCCTTTTGCAGGAACTAATGCTAAAACGTGCGATAGTAATATTCCTTGGTTGGATGATTCCAATGATCCAAGATCGATTTAATGTCACATAGTACTCCATAGTTAAATGAAACGGAGAATCATTGTGAGACATGAGTTTTTATTCATCCATCTCATTATTGGATTTCTCGTGTTGTTGTACGAGATATGGTCAGCCTAATAATTCACAAACTTCTGATGAAAGTTCTGTCAAATCTGAGAATAATATGTGGAATGCATTAAATCATGATAGAAAACCGGGTCCAGTTACCGTGGATGCTGCATTGTCTAACAATCAATTATTGTCTAATAAAATTCTTGATGAATTTGAAGGAAATATTTCAGAAAAGTAAAACTTCAATTTCATGTCAAATGTTGTTCGTCGTCACAATGTATTTAGCTCTGGAGAGATACCTAACGAATGTGACAAATATGTTCCGGATGAGTGAAATTGTAGCCACATTTCCGATGATATTGTATCAGATGTTGTATCTTCCAACGAACAATGTTTGTTGAGTAGGACCCTTAGTAAGTGTTACGAAGAATCAGAGGGAAAAGCAAGTTTTCTCAAAACAGTCAGAGCACTATTTAGCCCGGATATGGTATTTGCACACGCAGAAAGTCCGAATCAAGTTCAAGATTATGCTAATCAACATGAGGCAGATGAACGTTCTACATTCGATTATTTCGTAGCTGAATCGAGCCTAGATAAAATATATCAATGCATATCTATCTGAGTATTCTAATGTGAATAAGAAAAGAATATGTTTCACAATTTTTATGTAATCACGGTCACACGATGGAATACCTCAAATTATATATCAGTGTGCATACTCAAATAGTCACATACAGTAATTGTAGCGTGAGATCTGGGAAGACAATGTCAACAAAGAACTTCATATCAGTGACAACATTGCGGGGGAAGATAGTGTTGGAAAGTTCAGGATGTAAATTTTTAATATTAAAGGTTCCACCACTTAACCGACATCATGAATTAATCTCGGTTGTTGATTCCAATACCTACGAGTTCATTATAGATAATACAGAGTCCACATTCAATACACTGTTGAGCAGACGGAAGATGAACTTGAGAAGAAGACGTACAATCGACTACAGACACTCAAACTCCAATTGAGGCTGTGGCGAATTTGGTGTTTATATGAATCAATGATTTCTTTGTACTTGATATCTGCTTGGTATCGAATTCTTAATACAATACATTCATTCGTGTTCTTAATCAAATGGCGTTATTGCTAGGATTGCCAGTTTATACTGTAAAACATCACAGATACCCAAATTATGCAGATTATATGCAACTAACAGATTCCAAAAGAGACAGTTTGAATCTACTTCATTCTGTACAGAACTACCTATTTGTAAGTTTGTCCGTCGTTGAAAAAAGGGGACGTTCTCAATGGTCAATTCATTGGGAAGACTTCATTAATTAGGAATTATGGACAATAATTACACATCATATCAAACGTGCCAGTGGGGTGTTGTCACATTGCAATCATTAATGGCACTTCTTTGTTTGTTTGATGATTTTGGAATTTCATTGAAACTATAAAACAATCTAAACTAATCCATCACTAAAACATGGATAAACTTGTTAGCCATTTTGTCTTACTAAGTGGTTCCTGAGTAATGCTTATCCCAAATACTACACTCAAGACTCAAACACAAAACACCATTTTTTTGGTTGCTCTGATCGTCTGCATAAATCAAGGCTATAACAAAGAAAAGAAGGCAGTTGAATTATTTCTGCAAGAACAAGTAGCATTATGTCTACAACAAATTATATAATAACCAGTTATTATGTCCAATATAACAGTATCACAGCAAACAGTTTGAAACGGGGACTATGTGCAATGAACATGAGAACTGTTTGAAATACAAAATTTTCAGTAAATAAAACAGGTGAGGAAGAATAACTGCTGTACAAAATGAAAGAATAGAATTGCAATAATGGAGAATGTGATTGCTCGATGTTTATATGCACAATCTGAAGCATCGCTGTCAGGACAGCCCACGGGTGAACTTGTGTAGGCCCCAGAATCCCCATGTGTGGCTTCCCCACCGAATGAGGATTGGACGACTATAAAGATGATATCCACATTACCCCATTGTTTAGAACAGTATTGCTTTCACTTGTCTTAAGTTTTCTCATTTGCGATTTGAAGGGTTCTCGCGTTCGAGTGCTCAAAATATACACTGCATATTATGAAACTACAACAATGAACGATTTCAAAGACTGTCTTTTAATATATGAATAAATATGACGTACGTTACTGGCAACTAGTAAATCACATTGCTCAATTGACATTTTATTTCAAAATTAAATGTTTTGTTTAAAATCGATACTGTTTCCTTAAATTAATCACCGGATTACTTCCTTTAACATCCTTCTACTTTCATTTAACATTTAACCAAATAGATTTGGTGAATGAGCTCCAAAAGATTCACAACATTAGCTTGATCGCCAGACATATAATGAGAAAATGGATCATGAGTAAGTTGTACGGATGTAATTCTAATTCATCAGACATACGTTTAATTTCATATGGTGGTGTTGGCAATAAATGTCGAGCCGACTGTTTATTACGAAGTTTGGAGTATTAAAATGAATCGTCAACACAGATATCCGGTTTGTGTGACTTTATCATTCATTGTAATGAAGAATTTCCGGAAATCATTTTGAAATACAATAACAGCGAAAAATACTACTACTACAACGATGAAGCGCACTGCTACTACCAATAAATGTTCCTGTAAGTAAGCTTCTAGTTTCAGGTTAAAATGGTTTACATTCATGCATAACATTCATTGAGTTTTGATGTGCATATTCCAACCGACATTATAAACTGGGCATTATTCGAAAACTCGATCTTACAACAAATGGTGAAGTGTTATCTAGGTTACACACAGTAGTAGATCTAGGACTTAGGTACTCCGACGACTTGTCGTTTACTGAACAGATAATGAAACGAACGTCCAAGTCTCAACGCCTTATAGGTTTCATAACTCGAAACCCTCATAACAGCGAATCTCGTATTCTGATGTACAAAGTCTGTGTTCGACCACTCATCAAATACTGCGCGTTTCTCCTTAGTAGCACGCGCATAAAGGATAAATTAAGACTGGAATCAGTACAGAGACGATTCACACTTCATTCTCTTGGAACTGATAGTGCCCTGACATATAATTCGAGGTGTAGTAAACTAGGGTTTGACCTTTCATGGAAGAGGAGACTCAAACATAACCCTATCTTCTTTTTCAAAACACTTAACGAATTCTCCTTCACATACAGTCAGGCGATTCAATATGCTAAAGCATCACATTACGACATTCGTAACTCCCTGTCTTTAGCGAAACAAACATATTCTAGATATTCTTTCTATATGAATTACTTTGCCTGTAAGTTTTCTAGGCAATGGAATAATTTACCTCAAACTATCCGTATGTTAATCTCTCTCACATTGTTTGTTCGCTCCATTAATGCATATCGCTCCTGTGAAAATGTAGTAAATGCTCTAGCACCTGTAAGCGTATCTTACTCAACAAGTGAGATTATCGGAACTTTAAATGTTTAATCACTTACTTGCTGTCACTTTACAGACTTAACATTAACACTGTCACTAGGAACTCTAACACGTTTGAATAATATCTAACATGAACAGTGGTAACCTGACGGGCATATTTTGGCAATTGTTGTTCTGTTGTTCCGTGCTCTTTGCTTTAATTTTACTTTTTCTTTTTGTAGATATTTATCAGTAACTTGCTTTGGCACTGGAAATAATCTTGAAGAAATACGTTCATAAATCATCAGGCTATCCACTTAAGAAAAAATGACAAGTTCCCTGTTTTTCCATTGGCTTACCGTGATATGTGCCATATATGAACTATTTATCAATTACTGATCCAGCAAACATAAAACAATTTTATATTTCATGTCTGTTCTCTACATCAAATGTTGCGTTTTATATCAATCTGATCATGACAGTAAACTGGTGTGCATTATGTAAATATTATTTTTAGAATATATTATATATATATATATATATATATATATATATTATTATAGTTGATGAAATAATACATGTTATAACATTATCATTCCCCTGAAGATGACAATCAGTTGCAGTGTAATGTCTCTAAAAAATTTCTTCCGTCATCATCAGTGAAATTAAAAGTGGGGAGTTCCTCAAGATATATTTTAACTGACAAATTTTATAAAACATTATGCCACACCGAAATGATGACTGAATCTTATTAGGCACCAGGTATGCAACAGAATGATACAATTGGTATCGTGTTCAGATAGAGTTAGATACTACATAGCAATTTATTACAGTTCGCAGATTTTGTAACATCTTAGACTTGTTAACTGATAGTACTTACATAATAATTATGATGTTCACTTCAAAATTCAGGCTTAGTGGATAAGACATTTATTCGTTACCACCGCACGCCACTGTATAAAAATATCTGTTATTGATGACAATATCGAAGCTATAAAACATTCATTCCCTCAAATTAAATTACTCCGACACTATCATCCACAAATCAATTCACCTGATATTTGTTTGAAACAAACTCGTTCCGAAAACACATTGGATGGTGAATTCGTCATTCGAAAACGAATTTCGTTGTGAATATCGAGATACTGAAACACACACTTTTATGCAGGTAACGACTTTTATCGCAGGGACCGCATTTCATCCTCCAGTTAAAACTAACTTGTGGTTGTATTACCAAGAGAATGTCATATACGAAGAATTCAGTTTGTGTTTATTCCTTCCCAAAAGCAGATTACACCACAAAAACACTCTCACAACACATTTCTAAGCAGCACTGTTCATGATTACTCCAAGGTGAATAAATACCGGATATTATAATTTTACTTGAACACTTAGTTGGACCTCTTTATGTTGTCATAAAAGAAAATTGTGTTAACATTTCAAGCAAAGTTAGATAATTCGTATCACAAACATTGTGCATCAGAAATCTATTCACATAGAAGCAATGGATATTTAACGTCTCTAGTCCAATATGTGCATTTAAAAAGTACGTGCATATGTTGTTTTTTCTGTTTAAAGCATAAGTGAATTCCCTTCAATCTTCATAACACTCTACAATAGACTTAAAATATAACTAGTATTGATAATCGGAAACACTTCTAATTTCTTTTAAATAAATCTCTCTCTAATTACCCCATGATAGAGCGATTTCTGTCTGTGAACTATTAATAAGATTGTGAAATTCTTGTTTCGTGATAGTATGGGACTTCTCATCAGTGTGCATCCTCGATCACTATTTTGTGGAATGGTTGAAGTTAGACAATAACGTCGCTGGACGCTTAACGTCTCAGTAGTCTAGAAGTAAGGCGTTCGGGCTCGACTAATGAAGCCAGCCACTTTCAATATAATATACACAAAAACCTCTTTCCGAGTATATTATATTTGTCTATAACACTGGTCAATATTAATGAACTAGTGTTCAATCCAGTTACGTATCAGGACTAGTACATCGCAGTGCATAATATTTTCCCATCTTGTAGTATCTGGAACCCTTTCAAATTACATCGGTTATACTAGGCGTGCAATCAAACCAATTTATTTATTCTTCTTCTATCACATTTTGACCTCGTTGATTATTGGCTTATCATACTTGTTTGTATTTTATGTAGGCGTATTTTTTGAGTATTGCTTATCCTACTCATCACATGGCTGAAGCTCATTTTAGTTTCATTATAAATGTCAATTCACGCTTATTTAAATAGAGTTGGCTTGTTTGCCTTTTACACCATGACTGCATGTATATATGAATACTATTCAAATCGCATCGAAATGAAGGCTTACTGAAATCTCATCAAGCAGTGTTTGTTATTTAAGTGTTCTGCTTCCTTTTCATTGAAGCAAATTATTGCGTTCTCAATCATATGATTGTAAGTCTGCATGATGAGTGATACAGCTTGTAACCTCCATACACTTCACAGTTTTCAAAGATCTGACGTCCAAATACAATATTGTTAGTTTGAACTGCCTACATGAAATGAATCGTAATTCGTTGTTCTGTTCATACAGTGTTTTTGACATACAAACACACAATAAGGATGAGATTGGGCTGACATCCACAACTTTCCATCCTAACAAGTTATTCATGAACATAATGAACACATCAGACAACATTGTCGATACAATTTCTTCAGTTTTATCTTTTCCTATGTACAGCGAAAATAATGATTTGCATTCATTTGTAAATGTTTAGTTGCTACCGATTTCTGAAATATATTTCGTAAGATTATTTTGTCTGTTTTAAATGAAACTGCACGTTGTTTGGAACTTCACAGTTTATTATAATTATACTTATGATGTTGTTTCACGGTGTGTTGCTACTACCAGTGCTGTAGCTTGTTTTTATACATGGTGTATAGTTGCAATACTATATATATTTTGTCTAAGTTGTTCATATCGTTACTATGCCGTTATGATGTCAGGTGATAAAGATCGTCAGGTAAATTCTTTCATTTCAATATTTTCAGTCTATATTCCAAAAAGGATTGAGAACTATTAGATCGATGCAAATTCTTATTTATTGAAATTAAAATGAAACCAGCCTGTTATACATGAATTAAAAAGTAGAGATGGGTTACGAGCAAATCATAATAATGATGAGATATACACTCCATGTTAATGGTACACCATTGCTTGTGATAACTTCAAATTATCGAATGAGATCTAAACGAGAAAGATACGAGTTCCTTTACTATCATTGTACATTCAAAGTAATCATTTCGTCAAAAGTGAAATCATCATAAATCACGTGACACGATGATATCAAGTAGATCGTGATTGAGAACTTGAAAGCACTGAATGTCTACTTTGTACTGGTGTGAGTTGAATTACTTAACAGTGAACATACATGATGTCACAAGTGAGTATCGAACCGAGGACCCTATTTCTCTAGTGTAAGCACCTATGATCTGCATCAATGAGGTTGTATTTAAGAACGTGAAGTGTTTTCGAGTTTCATCTGTTCATCCTGCTCAGACGAATGAGTAATTTCAATACTCTGATCTCCACAAACCCCACTTACTTATAACAATCCCTATCAAAATTTATTCAACACAAAATAAAACGACCTTTTAAAATTAATATGACAGTGTTTTGCGTTTGACTAAGCCGTATCTGTTCTATTGAGTATTCATAATAATCCATATAATAGATAAGAAAACTGATCTTTTCATTTTATTATTTTCATTTTTAGTTCAAAGACTTAATCAATCAAATTCAAACAAGCTAATACGATAAAGCTGTCCAGTACATACAAGTTTACAGTATTCATCGAATTGTGATACATAATACTCAATGCTTTCTACTGGTGATAACAATAAAGATGGTGAACTATTTGCAACAAAACATACTTTACGTCTTAGTCGCCGGCTCAGTATCCTACATCCGGGTTACAATTGAACATATTTATAAAATCGAGTTAACTTGTTGTAAGTTGGTTTCTACAAATGTACTTAGATCTGTCAAAGTTTCTACTTACGTGTATCAATCTAACTGTTTATTTTGTTGAAAATATCGAACAGCAACTGACGTTCAACTGAAAATTTAATATGCAACACAGTATATTGTATAAAATTCAA
Source organism: Schistosoma rodhaini (assembly GCA_944470415.2). NCBI lineage: Eukaryota > Metazoa > Platyhelminthes > Trematoda > Strigeidida > Schistosomatidae > Schistosoma > Schistosoma rodhaini. The sequence goes on from OX104040.1 coordinate 1,998,402, forward strand.
ATGAAAAGTAGTACTGCATTGACAGTCCTCTAACGTCTGTGAAAATACACCATAGTAGTAAGTAAAACATAATGTTAAGTTTATTGTGGGAAAGACACCCATCATAGATAACATCATGTGATCCAACAGTACTGTTAATTTATTAAAGCTAGACTTATATGTCATTGTATCCTGTCTTAGTTATGTACACATTAGACACAGTAGGCCCTTTTAATAGATGATGTCGATTCCAGGTTATGTGATTTTGCGTGACAACTCATATTTCCACATTAGTAACAATCAGCTGTTTAATTCTGTCACGTTTACAGTAGTTGTTCCAATTACATTGACAAGCTGTCATAAACGGATACAGATTACTTCAAAACCAAAACTTTATGCCTTCAGATTTGAAACATTCAGGTCAAATTATTGATTTAAAAGTGCACATTGAATACATTTTGCATCATTGTGCTGATCATGATTACATATTTACTTACATAAATTAACATTCAACTTATTGTTTTTGTAAAACATAATTTCTAGTTGCTGAGTTTGTACAATAAACTCTGAAAAAGAATGTAAACAGGTATCAGTTCTATCCTCCTATAGCTAATACACTCTCATAATAATCAATAACAGCGAATTTGACATTTGACATATGATTACACCATTCATATGAAAATTTGTTAATATAGGGATGAATAATATTCAATTTCAGTTAGTAGTTGAGATCATCAGTCAATTGAAGCCTGGTATCACTTGATGGACGTTTCATTTCAGTACGGCACGACTCAGCAGGTAGCAATCACAATCCCACCATGCAAAATTCGAACCCAGGACACATTGATCGCTCTCATGATCGTTTAACCGGTGGACCACCGAGCCATTCGGTGTACAACCGTGGTAATGTCTAACTGCAATCAAAGTCAAAGAAAATGAAACAGTGTCCATCACAAAAAATAACTTCATCGTTCTCTACAAAATCTTTCATTCATGATTTCAAATAAATGGCTCTTCATTTAGAACCTTTTAACTTCAGTGATGTTGTGTGAGCAGACGTGTATTCATTTACTGAAAAGGTGAATGGTTAGGTGCTTATATATCTAAAAATTAAATGAATGTGACATGAAACGTGCAAACATTGAATTTGATATTTACAAAGTGTTTACTACTATTGATGAAAAATACGAATGCATAATGGTACCTTCTTTATATATTGTATCAGGTATTGGACAATTTTCCGGATGGTTTTCTTTCAGCCCTCCTGTGCAAATATAACAACAAATCAAATATTCCAGAATCTCATAATAATACACATAATTAGTTTTCATAATCAACAGAACATTGGGATTAGTATTTTCTTTGCCTCGAAACGATTATCCATCGATCTGTCTAACTGCATTGTCCGTTCGAAATGTATTTACAACTTGATTCAGATGGATTGATCATACCGTCATTGAAGTGAATATTTGACGCAGGATTGAAACATTGGATTCAGTAATGATGTTTTGCTGTCCTGTCACTAGAATAAGTACTGTTTTTTTTATCTTTAGCAATAATACTCTTTCTTTATCCTGAGGAAATTGCTGTTCAGTTGGAGAACAAAACTCTTGTCACTTAGTATCACAGTTCAGAAACCCAGTACTAATTTGTTAGTCTGATAATAATATCTCATGTTGTTGAACACAATGTTTTGACTTCCTGCAATTAGCTTCAGCTCTAGAATATTTAGAGACCTATATTGTTGACAAATGACCACTCTTACCCAACTCAGATACTTGGTCTCAACTAAGACATATAAATAATTTGATAGAATATTTTAAAATCTTTAATCTTACGTTTTGCATTCTCTGCATTGTTCTCAAAACACTTCTTTATCTCGGATGATTTCGAACTATTCATTGAATGGTTTGCTAATAAAAATCATATAAAATGGTCATTTTTTACAATCACTTACCATATTCACCTTCTACTTTTTCCATTATCTTCACAAATTCTGTGATGTACAGAGAAGTAACAAGTAAGTGTTACATAATGAACTACATTCATGTGAATGTTGGAAAATTCTTCCTTTTTCCAAAGACGATAATATACATTAGTTCAAAAATCCACATAGAATATTCAAATGTGTAGGACGTTTGAACAAACATCATGGTCAATGTTTAGTCGAATAAATTTGATCTGTACTAAGAAAGAACTAATATACATGAAATTGATCCCCACCCAGTGACCATTCAATTGTAAATACATCTCAGTCTTACAAGAGATAAGTCAAAGCCGGGGTCTGTCGATGTTAAAGTCTCTGACTTTGAAGCTGGGTGTCACAGGATCGAATCCGTCAGGAAACATCAAGAATAAGAATAATACAGCTAAATTTTGCTGATCGAATCAATGTAACACGAATCCTAGGTCTCGAGTTTCCTTTCGAACTAGTGATCGACCAATAAGTTATACGTTTGTTTCTCTTACAACATTTATTTTGAAGGATGTATTATTAACAAATTAGCACTGACTTTTAACAAAGGTCAGAATGATTTAAAATGAAATGTTCGGTCGCAATCAATAAAACAATAATATTGCAAAACTGAAAATGCAAATAATCATGTGAATAAAATGCATAGTTGAGAAATTCCATCTTGTCAATCGAGATATTAACGATACTAGTAACATTATTGGTAATGGTTTTGGTTATGGTAATAAATCTGATGATAATGTTCTTGTGTGGACGTACTGTGTAATAGGAGGGGTCTTGTCAATGGTCTTACGATTAATCAAATGAAGAATTCAAATGAATTGGAAATGTTAGATCTATAGATCAATATAGATGTAGTCAAAAATAGTGAGAATGAGACATATAATAATTTAGTTTAGCTACCCGGTGACTCAGTCATAGGCTAAAAATAAATATAGAGCCTGAACACTTTGTCTGAATACATAAGTTTGGTTTACTGATCTTGAATCACATAACTTCGATTATATAGAGTAGCTGACGTCTCTAGTTTTTAACAGATGCAAATGTTCACCATAAAACTGTCGAATCTTTTATTAAATATATATATATATATATTACAGTTAAACTTGTTTTATATAATGAACAATTTTCTAACAAACCTGTATTTAGATTAGAGATAAGCTGTAATTTATAACCTTTAATTACACAATCGAAATCTAAATCAAAACAATAATGTTAGACAATTGGATTGTTTGCGTTTTAATGTAACTTACACATTTCAAGTTTTTTCCTTCCAATAAAAGATGGTATATCCGCTTTATTGAAATAAAGAAAAAGTATTTTAGTGATATTCATACACTGTGGTGAAGATATGTTAATCACTGAAACATCAGACCAATTCTTGTGAACATTTACCACTATGAGATTTGAACAATATAGTATGAGTTTGTAAAAACAGATTGTTCTGTTCAACAGGAATAGCAATTCATGTAATTTATTCTGTTTACTGTGTGGTGTGTAATAATGACGTTCACCGATATAAGTGGTATGTAGCATCAATCTAATTTGAACTGCCTGATATGGGAAGGTTAATAATTTGAAGAGTAGAGTATAGGAACAGAGAATGATTTATGTGGTAGTGGAGGACTCATGAAGCCTAAGGCGATTGACTAATACTTTGTAAATGAATTATTCAGGGTATGTTTTTCTCAGTTTTTACCAAGTGATTATATAATTTTGTGTTCTTTTACATCCCTTAATCCATGCTTGTTTTCTCGTTTACTACAACTGTGCATTCATTTGATTGTTAAAACTTCAGAGAACGCATATTGAATATCTGCAATACCACCGGCGGCCTGTTTGAACATCTGGACTACCTGTTCCTGTCATCTTGATATTTCAACAAGTTATCTAATTTCGTTTGCTTTAATACATCATTATGATTATTAACCGCACAACCTATTCAAGTGCGTTTCTGAAAAGTGTAGGACCTTTCGCTGTAAAGGTTACAGAAGGCCTAATCAGAGATATCGTGGTTGCTGGTAATATGCATCGAAAAAATGTACATTATCCAGATGTCGATTGACTGGGCTGCTAACTTCTAACTGGCGATCACTCAATATTTATCGTCAGGAAGGACGAAGAAGTAAGAAACGGAAACTTGTTGAAGTGCTTTGTGCTGAGAATTCTATATTGTACCAAAAATATAATATCGAATAAAGCTAATAATAATACAAAAAATATTATATCGATCTGGGAACATTAGACAGTTTTAAGGAAAATTGTTTGATAAATTCCGGGAATTTGTGACTTTGACCGAATTGTTACCATATATAGTAGACAATAAGACAAATGATCTTATACCGAATGGAATCAATGCCAAAAGTAAATTTTTATTCCCAGTTTACTCACTGATTCATTCATCTCGAATTTTTCCAGACAACTAATAAATGACAGTGGGTGACTTTCATATTTTCACTGTTACATGGAGATCGCTGAAATAAGTTTGTTATATCCAACACAACTTGGAAGGATCATTCTTCAACAACTGACAAATAACTGTATTGATCGACTCAGTTCCAGTTTATTTGTTCATTATGAACAACTTTGTTTGTTTGTTTTGAAGTCTTGAGGTGTGGAGGAAAAGGTAAGTATGTTCTTATCACTAATTTCACTCACGTCAAATGATATCTTAATGTTACTTCTATCTTGTCCTTCTTTAAAATTCTCTTCCATCCACGGTACCTTCTTGATAAAAAGTAAGCACATTCCTGAACACTCTGTCGTTACCATATTCGTTTCATCGAAGTTGATATTGATATGGCTGATTTTCATATAATTAGAATAAACTATACGATTATAACTTCGGATTGTTAATTTCGATCGCCCCAACCATACTATGAAATACTCTCTTGTGTCTCAGTCATTTCAACGAAACAGTTATCAATTAGTTCATCCGCTTTAGATGTTTGAATTTACTCATTACCGTTTATGACTATAATCTATCAGTCTTTTATTGGTATATGAGTATCTTGTACGGCTTGACCAGATTTGGTTTTGAATCGCAATAATTAAAGGCAAAGATAAATAGTAGTTAGCAGTGTTGATGAGAATGCGCGTTTCTTTCAATTTGAGATTTGTTAGCTGAATGAACTTTCTTCTGCGTTACTGTACAGTATAAGACACCAATTTAGTAACGTTCACTTGAAACGCCACCTTGTTATCCACAAAGCTACTGATTTTTGTTGACCACTGACTTATGCAATGTGGTGAAGTTTAATTCACTTTGACTAGTTTTTGGAATATTCCATTTAAAGATTCATGCACCTGGTACAGGTGAATAAATTTTCACCCCATCGCACAACTCAGTTGGTATTTGAACATAGTGGCCGTTTGCATATCTCGATGAAATTTGATTTCCTTGTTAAACGTCATCTCTGGAATGCAAGTACATTAAACTGAAGAGTCGTGAGTAGATCAAAACGAGTGTTCTGGTTTCGTCTGATAACCAGTAACTGTCATTGGTGATAATTTTTGGTCAAGACAGACGGATAACAATAATTTGTAGTTTCATTTAAGCTTTCGTAATCAGTTTAGATGGAACCACTCAGTTTATGTTTACTTAAATAGGGGTACGAATATTATAAACTGAAAACTATTTCACTAGTTGATATCATTTGTCAATTGAAGCTAGGCTATCACGGAAAATCTGGAAGCACTGGACAGATACTTTGTCCTATTGTCGGACTCCGGATCAGTGAACATCCACCTAGTGTTGAATATTCACATTGTCCGGTAACATAACAAGATAAGGATATCAAAGTTCCCTGTTAACATACAGAGGATTGATGTAATAATACACGAAGTTGATCAATTTATTATAACTACATGTATTGCATTTGAAGCACATGTTAGGTCACTTTAGACATAAAGCGTAATTAAATAGCTACCAACTGGTAAGGATATGAACCATAACAATCTATGAAACAAATATGACATTACAATACGAATATTTGATCTTCCTGCACAACAGAAGAATCAATAATCAGAGGATTCTATTGAAAGTCTGTTATGTTTGACTATGAAATTCATGAAATGAACATTAAACTTTACTAGATATAGCAATCATATTTACGTAGATAACTTACTTAACACCCTTACAAATTGACTTTTTTGATAGAATATTTGTTCATCAAAATTCATCAATGAATCTGTATAGTAATCATCAAAGTATCTGTTTGTTACTTACTAACTTAGATATTTACTAACGCCTGTTACTCACAATGGAGCAGAGGCCGCCGATCAGCATATAATTGTTAATGATTAAGTTTGGATAGTGAAATAGAAAACCTATGAACCTTTCTGTTTGAACTAATAATCATTACATATAGTTTCACCATAAAAAACTTAGATATTGGAATATTATAGAATATGATGTATAGTAAACCTTTAGTAACTGGATAATTTTCGTAATGTAAATTATGAAATGGTTCTGTGAATTAGTTTATCAGTGGAGTTCAAACATTATGAACGTAAGACATTCATGTGACATTAGTAAAGATCGCTTAGTGTTGTGCGTTGATGAAAATAGTATCACTAGTCTATATGTTAAGCGTCAGCGGGGATAATCGAAGTTCTTATGTTCACTCAACTGTGATTGTATCGTAGATTTGCGTTGTTGGAAAGTTTGATTACAGAATGGATGGAGTGCTTCCTTGTTCTCTATATCGGTTTAACTATCATCAGTCAGTGGTTAGATCAGGAAAATTGTGCAATCCTTCATCATTCTATTATAACGAATAAAAATACATCACCATTCAAGTCATATGAATACATCCAACGACCATTTAGTAATGACCCATTATCATGCTTGTTTAATACTCAATGCTACTGATTGAATTGCATTATTCATGCACAATGTTAACGCAAATGTAAACGATACTCCATTGCAAGGACTATGATTGTAAGAAGGAGTTTGAATATGGTTATCCCGAAATCATTAATCTAAGCTTTATTCTATTTAAAAGCTTTGTCTCTATTGTAACTGAACAGCTGGAGGTACTAATATAATAAAGTATAGAATAAGGTGAACTTTTTAATAGCCAAGGTTATAAATAGCTGCTAACTTTTGATTTCATATAGTCGTCTTGACAGTGAGAGTTTTGTCAGATCTATACCTAGAAACCGGAAACAAATGTATTACATAAACAAATGATACATTAATTATATATGATAAATAGCTTGGCTCATTCATACATACAAATATCTGATAGCTTACCATGACATATAGATACAGGAAGAAGTAGATGAAGTAAGTTGACAAGAAGCAAACATGAGAGATTCATTTCTCTTTCTTCCTTGAAACGGGACTCTTTGCTTCTTCATATTTATACTTTTGTAAGTTGACGATAATTAGTTTATTCAAGGTGATTTATAATAAAAGACACAAAAAACAAAATATGCGAAATATTTTCGCATAATTAACAAGTGAAAACAAACACTTTCATCGCATACAAGAACCCTCGATTGAAAAGAATAATCAAACGGGTAGACTTAAAACGAAATAAGAATACCGGAAGTGGGTTTTGTGGTGGTTGTGACGTAATAAATGTTTGTGAATTGAAAATTATTAAGTTTCAGTGTTGCGATTTATAGTAGTGGTTTTAAATTACTTATTTTCTGAAAAAGGATACTTTTAGCGAATTATGTTGAAATAATGTCACGATTTCCTGTAGATGACCTACAGGGTTGGATAGCTTTGATGAAGATAGATAATTTGGTCTGTTTTAGATTGAGATGTGGAACCAAATGATGTTAGAACACCGTCAAAAACCTGGAGATACGGGTCGACCGTTTCGTACTAGTACGAGACACCTAAGCATTGCGCAAACATCATCCCAATCGCAGGATTCCAGTTTATGTTTTCTGTCCTTGCACGCCAATTCTCAACCACCAGATCACTGAGTCGTTCAGTACCCAACAGTGTTACTCTCCTATCTCAACCAATCTAAATAACCGCACAATCATTTTTCATTTTATTCAGGAAGATAACTATCTCTACATGACATGGATTAGCTTAACTGGTCAGAACTACTTATCAGAACTCCGAGAATTCATTCACGAAAAGCTGTTCTCTAGTGAAAACATCGTTTATTATCTCAATCAAAAACATAATAATCTTTACAACCGCATACTGATAGAGACTTTTCAGGTTTCACTCTTCCATCTAATACATTATGATACATTCTGTTGACGATGAACAGTGTAGCGAACGCCTTTGCAGTTGTTGAGCGCAACACATATGAGTGAAAACGACAGATTCTAAAATTAAGCTCATAGAGCATCAATTTGATCAATCTTGATGGAGAGGCCTTTGTACGAGTGAAACTTCCACATATCTGAACAGCGTCAGTGATAAACAAGTAGGATGCGATTCAGATGTGATGACAAAGATTGGAAAAGCAAGGAAGGCACGTCTACAAATGAAGGACATTTTGGACCTAATAACTGTCAACTAATATCAATGTCAATACAATTGTATAAATAGTTACAATGTACACGGCTGAAGCATGTTGAACTACTACAATCGCCATCTAAAAATAGCGAATTTGTATACATCATTGTCTATGCAAGATTCTCCAGATCTGCTAGTCAGGGAATTTTAAAAACAAAGCATCAGTCAGCATGATAAAGCAATATCTAAGTAGAATCAGCCAATTTACATAACAAACGTGTGTCCAATAGCAAAAAATATAGATTTATTAACAGTTCCAGGAACGTTATAGTTTTGTAATGTGAGGAGCAACTGACCAACCTACGAACCTCATCTATTCAGACGCGAGGTGGTTCACCAGAGCTAATACACTGTACTATTGATTACACAATATTCGTTCATATGAATTTGACCTAATAAATACTGGATGAACGAAATAGTGTCAACCTGAAATTGTCTTTACTTGACATCACATGTTTCGGTCAACTTACAAAAATTAAAGTTTCATGAGTAGTGTAGATTATTGAATTATGCAGCCTGACATCTAGTGGGTATGTTACTGAGATGATCAAGCTTTCAGTGTTAGACGACCGTTGGATGAGCGCTTCATCCAAGTGTAGGTCTACTCAATAACAGCGATTCCATATGCAGTACTTCAATCTAAGATACTCGATCTCACGCAAATTCATAACATCTAAATCACTTAGCTGACATCCTACAGTGTTTAGCTGTGATGAGCTATGATCATAAAAATTATGTTCTATGAAAAGTTAATAAAAACAATGATAATGTTATTTCACATTTCAATAATCTTTTTGAAAAGAGACAGACAATGGTGACACCATGAACCCACACACTTTGAAAAATCATACGTACATCTAATTATTAGCATACGAGATTTTGTCTACTTTCAAAATGACAATTATAATTCACTAATAATAATCAGATTCAGCTAGATGTGTATATATTGATAATATGATCACGATCGTAATATCTAAGTTACGTAAACGTTGAATTTGAGGTCTGCTTGAATATGGGAAGTATCTATTCCTATTATCTAGATATTTCAACAAAAGTATTTGCTTTTTGGTTGTTTTTGTACATTATTATGTTTAAAAATCCATAACCTATCCAAGTAGGTTTCAGAAGAGTGTACAACCTTCCGTTGTATTCAAAGATATCGTAGTTGCCGACAGGCAATATGCATGAAAAAATGTACATCACTCAGTCGTCGATTGACTGTTTTGTTTACTTGTAAATGGTGTTCATACAATATTTATCTTCAGTATACACCATGTAGTGATAAATGGAATCTTGTTGAAATACCTTGCTCTGACAGTCCTATATCTCATCAAAACCATAATATTGAATAACTTCATTATCAATAAGTAATGAATAGTTAAATGATGAAAGAAAGAATATACTATTCAAAACCTACAAGTTATTTGGTTTCCTCAGGTATCATTTTGTAGCTGTGACAATCACAGTTCATAATTAAAATACTCGTGGAATTTTGAAGTTGTATAAGTAAATGCTCATAAGTATATATTTACAACCATGTTTGTTCTTTCTAAAAACATTAAAGTGTAGTTTAACATTATCAGAGAGTCGATATTAAATTACTCTTCTCATCACAATACTTATTGTTCATTGAGAAAGAATATGTATTGCATTCGGACGGTGTGAAAATTTTAAATTATTTGAAACAGTATTTCAGATCTATAGTAATGTGTTGTGCGTGTTAGTGATGTCGTCAGATATACGTTTTCAGTATCACGAAACGAAAGTGAAGTGCCTGGAAGTGGAGGGTTGAGAACAACGAAGAGAAAAGAATTAGGACAGAGAATGATCTATGTGGAAAAAATGTAACAATAAAATTTGAGACACTTCATGGATATTTTGCAAATGAACAGTTTAATGTGTGGATCTGAGATTTTACTAAGACGTTCTGTAATCTTTTGCTCAAATACATTTGATAGTTCGCAATTTTGTTATCGTTTATCACACTACGACCTTCACTCATAGATTTGAACTATAAATGAGTTGCAGTACGACCGCTTCTACTATTACACTAACAATCACTATTAACACTACTACTACCACTAGAACAACAAATAAGACATCAAATTTTACTATTTCAACTTCTTACACTTCTACTACCACTTAAATATACCACAGTCACTAATACGTCTTGTAAATTAAACGCTATATTCAGATCCTAAGCTAGTTTAGTAACCCCAGACTAGAACTATTCACCGGCTTGAACGCCAGAGAGAATACTCGAGTATGACGGATACTTTACTGCAAGGTTAGACCTTGTTACAGAAAATCATAGGTGTTTATAGATGTTAGAGTATGTTAAATCAACATCCTATTTCAGCCATTCCATTAACGATATATTATGATAAAGACCAATAGTATCACGCCACGTTGGATCTGTGGAATGTTACATCGTACTCTGATCGAATGGGGGCTTTTTAAAGACCTCTGAAGGCTCTGTTGTAGTTTTCCGGAAGCAGACTCAACGGCCACTTCCTCGTACACTACTAAGAAAAAGTCTTAAAGTTAATAAATTAGATTTAAGTTGTTTAAATACATTTAAGTGAAACAATGTCAGACAAATAAAACTTTTGAGATATTTTGTTTAGTTTAACAAGCTTACATACTTATATTCCGTTAGGTAATAATTATTATTAAGATTATTAGGAGTAGTAGTAGCATAAAGAAAGTTAGAAGTAGCAGATGTTGTAGAAGTGTACGAGGAAGTGACTGTAGAATGTGGCCTTGAGAATGCTTGTCGGCGGCCAATGCTCAATTGGGAATAACCACTTTGTATGACGTATTCACGATTTTCTTTCAAATGGAATCAGGAAATTCATTTGATGAAGGTTTGGCGCTAGACTACAATTTATGAACAAACCAATCACGTTTATGTGAACAGGTTTTGGATTTCGGCTTGAAGTCCACTCATCTATTTGGCCAAATTGCGTCTTAGCATTTCAACTGATATCAGTTCGTGATGGAAACCCTTAATCTAATCCATATGCCAAACCATCATCTGTATATCATAATTCCAATCCCTCACACTCGTCTATGACCCTCATATGGATACTTTCAATGTTACTCTAGCGGTACTCAAAGAACGTTCGTAAATTATAGTCTCACTGAATTTCGTAAGTACATAGTGTAGTACAATTATAATAATATTATTGTGAACGAGATCACAAGTGTTGAAAATTGAATATATTTGAACATGTAGAGCATAGAACGTCTTCATAAATTCTAAGAATCGTACAGTAAACACTCCATTTGCAAATATCGATCAATCGTCTGAGGTTTTAACGTTCATGCGATTTCCATATCAATTGCTTTCTGTTCCACTTCATTCCTTCTCAAACATCTTGACTTTCTGCTGCCAGACATTTTATTTCTGACCAACATCAATTATATTACTCATATCAATATAAGTAATACACATCATAATAGAATTTTCTATTATTATTATTATTATTATTATTATTATTATTAGCTTTATTCAATATTATATCATTTGGTACAAAATCGAATTCTCAGCATTAAGTATTTCAACAAGTTTACGTTTCTTATTTTTTCGTTGCTCCTGATGATAAACATTCAGTGATCGTCAGTTGGATCTCAACAGTTCAGTCAATCGACATATGAATAATGTATATTCTTTTTGCTGCATGTTCCCAGCAAACACGACATCTCTGATTAGGCCTTTTGTAACCTTTACAGCGAAAGGTTGTACAGTTTTCAGAAACGCACCGGAATAGGTTGTGTGCTTAGTTGAGCAGCCAGAAGCACAAGCAATAAAAAGAGGAAGAAATTAAACGTACATATGCAGCATAAAACTTCCTTGGAAAAGGTCAAAAAATAGCAAAGTAATAGATAAAACGGATAAATAGCGTTTAAGATTTTCCCGAGTGAGAAATACGACATGGAGGTGGAAAGAGCGCTTATGGTGAGAAAACAACGAAATTCAAATTTTTAAAATGAAATTACAAAATTAAGTCATTTATCAAGGGAATTCTGAGGATCTTACACCTTCAAAACTACAACTGGAAGAACGACTTCTACTACTACTTAATTAGTTCTATCTGTCCTATTTGTACAACAACTGATACAATTACCTTAATCTGTTCAACTACTACTACCATCTCTATTACTACTACTGATTTTTAAGGTATGTCAACAACTACTACTACCACTCCTACTAATAATACCAGTACCATTACTACCACTGACAATAGATTTACAAATTCTACAGCTCCTTATAATAATACTTCTCCAAATAATTCTACGAATTCCACTACTTCGGCTAGTACTGCTGCTACTTCTACTACCACCATTAGTATCACTTTGACTACTACTCCCATATCTAATATTAACATAACAACCACTGCTAACACTTCCACCATTAGCACCAGCAGCACCAATTCCACTGTTACTCTCACTATCACCAACACTAGTTACACCACGTTTATTTTTACTCGTACTCATTTTAATACTGATACCACTACTGTCACCATCACGACTTCTGCTACCACTAACACTGCTATTACTAATACCGTAAACACTTTTACTACTGCGATCTCTTCTACTACTAGTACTACTATGACTACTACTACTACAGCTTATAATACCACTCTTAACGTGATGACGTTTGAAACGAACGGTGGTGGGTTCGATTAGTGGAGTGAAAATCAACTCTGAGATGCAGATTTATCCATCCGACGAATTCCAAGTGGGACGAAATACACCTCTTAGATTCCATTACTAGCCAACATCCATTTCTGCTTATAAAATGTAGATTGAAGTCTCAAATCATCTCGAACTAATATTCTCATTTATCTTATCATAAAATATTTTGTTTAAACCAATATATAATTCATCAGTTGGTTTTCTACCCCACCAGCCAACTACTCTCACTTAGATTCCATGTTTTTTTGCGTCAAACTTTTGTATTTACGAAGATGAACAGAATAATAATTATGTAATCGTTAATTATTTATTTATTCACATCAAAGAGAAACCAGCAAAGTTGAGTTGCTTATTTGTTAATAGTGTTAGAAAGGATTCATTAGAAGTCGATAAGGTTCTTATAAACCTACTTTTTCGTTACTTGGTTACTTCAGTGTATTATCTATAACTATTGTCTATAAAGGCGGCCTGCTTAAACATTTGGGCTACCTGTTTCCCGTCATCTATATATTTCAACAAGTTATCTAATATTGTTTGGATTAATACATAATTATGGCAACTAAGCACACAACCTATTCCGGTGCGTTTCTGAAAACTGTACAACCTTTCGCTGTAAAGGTTACAAAAGGCCTAATCAGAGATGTCGTGTTTGCTGGGAACATGCAGCAAAAAGAATATACATTATTCATATGTCGATTGACTGAACTGTTGAGATCCAACTGACGATCACTGAATGTTTATCATCAGGAGCAACGAAAAAATAAGAAACGTAAACTTGTTGAAATACTTAATGCTGAGAATTCGATTTTGTACCAAATGATATAATATTGAATAAAGCTAATAATAATAATAATAATAATAATAATAATAATAGAAAATTCTATTATGATGTGTATTACTTATATTGATATGAGTAATATAATTGATGTTGGTCAGAAATAAAATGTCTGGCAGCAGAAAGTCAAGATGTTTGAGAAGGAATGAAGTGGAACAGAAAGCAATTGATATGGAAATCGCATGAACGTTAAAACCTCAGACGATTGATCGATATTTGCAAATGGAGTGTTTACTGTACGATTCTTAGAATTTATGAAGACGTTCTATGCTCTACATGTTCAAATATATTCAATTTTCAACACTTGTGATCTCGTTCACAATAATATTATTATAATTGTACTACACTATGTACTTACGAAATTCAGTGAGACTATAATTTACGAACGTTCTTTGAGTACCGCTAGAGTAACATTGAAAGTATCCATATGAGGGTCATAGACGAGTGTGAGGGATTGGAATTATGATATACAGATGATGGTTTGGCATATGGATTAGATTAAGGGTTTCCATCACGAACTGATATCAGTTGAAATGCTAAGACGCAATTTGGCCAAATAGATGAGTGGACTTCAAGCCGAAATCCAAAACCTGTTCACATAAACGTGATTGGTTTGTTCATAAATTGTAGTCTAGCGCCAAACCTTCATCAAATGAATTTCCTGATTCCATTTGAAAGAAAATCGTGAATACGTGGTGGTGGTCTCCTATCGCAACTCTCTATCGGTTGTTCCTTTTCAATAATCAATGTCAGTCTGTGATGTTAAGCTATAAGTTTTGCATTATTGATCTGTTTTTCGCGTTTCAGCATTTATGGTTTATTATGTATTAAAAAGTACATTCCGATAATCATTCAGCTATTAAATACTTACATGCCTACATTTGTTATTCCCAATTGAGCATTGGCCGCCGACAAGCCTTCTCAAGGTCACATTTTCTTGAGCCGTACTTTCTAGTCCTGCCTAATTGTTCTTTATTCTTTTCATGTCTCCATTTCTCGATCTATCCTCTTTTTTTTAGGTATTCAGAATTAAATGTCAATGTTTGATTTGTTGTACAGTTGTGTGATTTCCTCATTCTGTGCACTATCCACTTCCAGTGCTTCCGAAACATTTCTTCCTCCGCTTATATCTCGTTTGTTTTCTCCTACAGTAGTTTGTTACTCGTAGTTTTCGATAAAGGAATCTCGCATTGTTTGCGTAGACAGCTGTCAATAACCACTTTTGTCTTCTCCGTGATGGATTTCGTATTTCTCCATGTTTCCGTGCCATACAGTAGGACTGTCTTGACATTTGTATCGAAAGTTGTGACTTTGATTTTCATTGACAGACATTTGTTTTGTGTTCCAGATTTTTCTCATTTATAAATATGATGCTCTTACTTTGCCGATCCGCACCTTTACATCTTCATCAGATCTACCGTATTCATGAATGATGCTGCCCATATATGTAAAGTATTTTTCATCCTTCAAAGCTTCGCCATCAAGTGTGATTCGATTGATTCATATTGGTTTTTATCGAATAATATTGCTTTTCCCTTTGTTTATATTGAGACCTACTGCTGCTGAGGCTGACGATAAAATTTTCGTTTTCTCCTGAACTTGTTGTTACGTGAGTGATAGATAAGTAGATAGTTTATCTTGTTATTTCTTCTGCAGATCACTGAATATTTTCGATAAAATGTCATCAGACGAAATCAGTGTTACATAATTTATCCACATTCAGACAAATCTATTCAAGCTTTCACTTACGTATTTCATTCTAACTGCTCACGACATTAACAAGTTCTGACAGGAAGCGTTATACAACAAGAAAAAGACAGAATCAAACATTATAAACTGCAATAAAGTTCTTTGTGTCTAACTTCCTCTGATGTGATAGTGGACAGGCTTGAGAAAAGTTTCCTTTACTGGAATAAATTCGCTATTCATCTTTTCCAGATTTCAAAAGGGGTCTAAGTTAGGTTCAGTTCATGATTTTAACAGTGAAAATACAATCAAACAGTGAATTGTTAATTTAAAATATATCATCATATCAACTGAAAATCTTATGCCAACGTGCTACATGCAAATCTACTGTCACATTTGGGGAAATTGACCATTTAGTTATAAATTTTCAGTGCCTAATGTAATGAACGAATTATTTAAATAAAAGTAAGTGGAACCATAATTTATCAACAATTTTCGAATGAAGCTAAAATGACCTTGAGACTGCCACCTAGGGCCAAATGAGGGTTATAAATCAGTATGAGGGATTAGAATTATGATCTACAGTTAATGGTTAGGCATGGGGATTACATTAAAGATTTCATCACGAACTGACTTCAGTGTGTACGTCATGATGAAATCCAAGACCTGTAATGATATATCTTGTTGATTGTTCAAAAATTTATAGTTTCGCAACTTTATTGAATAATAATAATAATATAACACTAGATTTACTTACATAAATCAAGATTGAAGCGATTGATGTGTATATGTCGAATATGCATCCAGATAGATAACATACCAGTATCTGAAAAATTAAACATTTTTTCTATGTTAGGAAGTAGGAAAATATCAGCGATATACTTCGAACTCCTCAACAAATAACACCAATGATGGCGAGGAGTTAACAGTAAAAAAAGTATATTGGATTGAAAAAGTTTTTTTTTCATCCACATGGTTTAGTTGTAAAGCTATGATTTGTATTCTGTATGACATCATCAGAACAAACTTCAGAAAGAAGTGAAGTGTTTAAATTTCTTCACATATAGCTTACAGCTTGTTTGTAAACCTAGAATACCTCACTTCTATTTGACGTTTGTTCTGATGATATGTTTCAGAACAACAATAGAAGTTTCATTACTAAACAATTCAATCCAGTCAACAAAACGTCATGTCAAATATGACGAATAATGACAATTTGTAAAAGATTCCTATTTGTTTATAAAGCTTGTGACATAAGGCAATATCGAATCAATCCACACAGAATGTACATATGACAACAAGAGATTGATCAATTACAGTCCAATATAACAATGAGAGGATACAGATCAACAACACCGATTGAATATAACCTCAACGCAATGCCCATGCAGGTGGCTGGAGACTGATCATGTACAGTCCTATATAGCTATGAGAAGATAAAATTAAACAACATAAAGTGAATCTTCACTCATAATTCCAAAAAAATGTTTCTGTGTGAGTAATGCAAAATCAGCTATTGAGCTCCCGGTAGTTGTGCCGTGCTTCCATGTTGTATTCTTCCCCTGAAGGACCCACTTTATTCCACCATTTTAAGTTAACTTAGGAAAAATTTAAAAATTTGCTATTCGAAGAAGTTCCCTTTTAAGGTAATCGAAATTAATTGTCATATAAACAAATTCTCGTCAAAATATTCAATACACTTTATATATGATTAGTAACAAATGTATGATTTTTTCTAATATACCTTTTTCATCACGTTGTTTTAGTTTATCACATATTTCCTGGTTATATATAATTGGCATATCCGTTTAAATATAAAAATAAAGATAAGCTCCACAAGTTTCTGCATATTAAGTAAATAGATAATCCCTTTTAAAGATTCGTCATTGCGTAACTCAAATTCACGATTTGAAACGCTATCAATGGAACATTTGAAATGTGATAACTTCTCATACCTAAAGAGCTTCACCACAATCAAAATTTCGTTTACCATAGTTGCTTTACCATAAAACTGACTTACCTACTTGCTTACTTAAGCCTGCTACTCCGAATGGAGCATAGGCCGCCTACCAGCTAGATACTATACCTGTTACCCCTCGCCGAGGAGAACGGACCACCTACCAGTACTTTCCATCCAATCGTATTCTGAGCAATCCTTTCCGGTTCTTTCCATCCTTTTCATATCTGCTTCTATTTCCTTGTGTAATGTATTCTATGTCCTTCTTCTTTTCCTATTTCCTTCCAGAATCCATGTAGGGGCTGGCTACGTAATGCAGTTTGGTGATTTTCTTAATGTATGTCCTATCCACTTCCAACATGTTTTCCTAATTTCCTCTTCAGCTGGAAGCTGGTTTGTCCTCTCCTACGAAAGTCTGTTTCTGATGTTAACCGGCTTGTGAATGTTGATTATTTTTGCGTAGACAACTGTTAATAAATACTTGTTCCTTCTTGACAATGGTTGTAATAGTTCTCCGAATTTCAACTCCGTACATTGTGACTGTCTTGACGTTCGTTTTGAAGATCATCATTTTGAACTTAGTTGAGAGTTGTTTTGCGTTCCTTATGTTCTTCAATTGTAAAAATGCGGTCCTCGCTTTGCCAATCCGTGCCTTGATATCCGCATCCGATCCCAGTGGTTAATCAACGATGCGTCTCAGGTACGTGAATAATCAATTAATCAAATTATTCAAACGTACATTTATTATTTCAGTATAAGTCACCATGACCATCTTTGTTGTGCACTTCTGAATAAATAGACAATCATTTTGAAATTTAATGTATAATATCTACTAATTTGAGTTCATCAAGTATTCATTCATGAAAAAAATAATAATGGTGTGTTTTTGATCTATTTTGATGAAAGCAAAAGATCTAATCTAGTCGGACTTCTTCCAATCTAGTCTGATCTGATCCTGTCTGTACTTTTCTCGTGTAAAGTTAAATGATTAATACAATTAACTGAGAAAATTATTCATTATTTTACAATTCATTCAAAACCTGTTTAACAAGTTTTTAAACAAATATTGATCATTATCAGAATGAGGGTTTATTGAGTTGAATTCATAAGTCAATTTAAAATAGACCACTATAGTAAACCCGGAAGCACTGAATGACCATTTTGTCCTAGTTGGGAAACAGTTATACACCGAATACAAAGGCGAATGTTTGCTAAATACTGTGGATTGACTGAAGTTAAACATTAACATTGTTGCATGCCGACTAGCTCAGTATTTTAGAGATCAAGCATTCACGCGCGAGACCGAAGATCCTGTGTTCCAGTTCTTCGTATAGAATGGTGTATGTACACTTTTGAAAAGTCCTATACTAAGACGAAATGATCGTCTCATGCTTGTAGCTTTCCAAAGGTACTTAATTATACCTGTTACTTCTAAAGGAGCATAGGCCGCCGTCAAGCCTTCGCAAACATTCTGTACTAGGCATTCCTTTCCACTTGTTGTTCATCCTTCTCATATCTGACCGCGTTTCTCGGACAAATGTGTTCCTTGATCTTCCTCTTCCCTTTTGACCTTCAGGATTCCGAATACGATTAGGGTTAATTTTGGTTAGGCTCCTTTATTAACTCACTAATCAAACATCGTCACTTGGATAATAACAATTTGCATATTTATTGTACTGTTATGATCACACCCTCCAAAGCTTCTTCATCAACTGTAATCCGATTGGTGCATGCTGAATTGTATTAGAGAATCTTGCTCTTTTTTTGTGTTTGTTAATAATTACTACTGCTGAGGCTCCTGCTACACTAGTCTTCTTGTGATGCATTAGTTGTTGCGCGTGTTGTACGAGAGCGAGATCACCTGCGAAGTCTAGATTATATATCTGCACTCTAGCTGTCCATTGTATCTCGTTCTTCTCTCCAGATGTTGACATCTTCAAGATCACCAAGAAAAAGAGAAAGGGTGAGTGTTAACAACCTTGCCGGAAACTAGTTTTTACCATGCACGAGTCTTTCAAATGTACCCCGTGCACGAATTCGCAGTTTGGTTCATCACAGGAATTCCTTATGATATTGACTATCTTCTCAGACACGACAAAATGTAGAAGAAGCCTCCATAGCGTTATCCTATTCACGCTATCGAATGCTTTCTCGTAGTCAATGAAGTTAATGTACAGTGAGGAATTCCATTCAATTGACTTTTTCACAATGATCCATATTGTTGTGAATTGGTGTGTAAACGATCGATTCTTATGCAATCCAGCCTGTTGATCTCAAAGTCAAGCGTCTACGAAGTTCTTCATTCTGTTTAACAAAACCCTGTTGAAAACATTTCCTGGTATTGAGAGAAGAGTGATGCCTCTGTAGTTCTTACACTCTTCTTCTTCTTTTCCAGTCTGTTGTAATTCTCACACCTGCTGAGATCGTCTTTCTTTGGTATTTTGATCGGAAGTCCTTTTTTCCAGTCTGTTGGTCCTGTTCTTCATCCGAAATCTTACTGAGAAGAATGAGGAGTATCTTTTCAGTTACTACGAAATCTGCTTTCAGTGCTCTGCTGAAACCTTGTCTGATCCTTTTGCTTTGTCGCTCTTTCTTTGTTTGATGGCCATGCTGATCCCTTGATATGTTGGTGGATCAACATTTATTGGTAGGTCTGTGGGTGCTAATTCATTGCTGTGTATGTTAACTGTAACTAGTCGATTCAAGAGTTATTTGAAGTGTTCTACCCACCTGTTTCCTCGCTCTTCAATGTTGTTGATTACATTACTTTCCCTACTTTTCACTAATCCTTCTGGTTTACGGTAATTTCAAGCAAGTTTCTTTGTCATGTTATAAAACTGTCTCATATTTCCTTCTCTTGCAGCCCTTACACTTGTCGTTGCTAAATCTTCCACATGTTCACGTTTGTCGGTTCTGATGCTATTCCTCACTTGTTTGTTCACTTCTGTGTATTCACCTCGCGCTCTGTCTTTTTCGGCTCTTGTTCGGTTGATATTTATTGCTGCCTTCTTGTTCTTCTATTTTTCGATCTTATTCAGTATTACAACAGTGATCCATTCCTTGTGGTGATGCTTGTTCTGGCCCACAGCCTTTTGACATGTTGAAGTCATTGTCTCTTTTATCTTTTTCCAGTTGATCTCCGCAGTAGTTCCCTCTCCATTGAGTAGCTTATGAAAGGCACGGAACTTATTGGTGAGGGCTGTCTTCAATTTGTAGAGTATATCAGTATCCCGAAAAAACGCCACACCAAACTTTTGTTCTGCTCTATTCACTGTTATCCAATCCTCATAAATTTTTCATTTCATCTTGTCGATAAACAAGTGATAAACAAGGGCTAAATCACCTACTCTCTTGATCACCTCATCATCAATCCTCTTGTTTAGATAGCATCAGTGCAACTACTTGTTTATGTGGAGCATTTTATTCTTCGTGGCTTTCAGTTTTATCCAACATTTTTTCGTTGTAGCTGAGAAGTAAGAGAACAGTTTCTTTTTCTAAGTTTTGTTCAAGTGAAGTGAAGATAGCTGTTCCATCGATGGATATCATCAGGTCGTCGTCGTTGATACGAATGTTCAAAATCTGAGCAAAGAATTGTGTGGCAGATTTCTTGAAATGGTTCGACAATTCCACTGAATGTCTCAATATTCTTGACAAATTGTACGTTGGCGTTCCGGATAGTATTATGCTTGAAAGTAGTGGGGTGTTCGGTATGTGTATCTTCGGCCTGCCGTAGAATTGATAGAACAATGGTACACTGGATTTCATTCTTCATTGCTCTTGCTTCGTTATTTCTCCTGCTTTAACGAGCTTGTTTAAAGCCTTTGAAATTCGGCTGTCTAACGTTTTGACTGAATTTATGTACATCGGTTTGTATATGCTTTTATCCTGGAGTAATTCCTCGTCTTTCTTGAAGTATTCTTCTTTAGTCATATTCTCTTTTGTGCACCCTTTGTCAGGTGGAACGATGACAATACCATTTCCAGTTCTGAGTTTCTTTAAAGATTTACGTTCTTTCGAAGTCAATTGGTTGTTGCCCATCATCAGCCGAGAGAACAAAACTCCATCAAAATCATCAACCGGAGCTACAAATCTTCTTCAACATGATTTATAAATAAATTTTATCGGAAATTTGCTATATCATTATTAGGAAATCGTCATTCAGTTTACTTTATATTAACATGTTCATATAAGATATGACGATTGATGATATACTTATATGTAATTAAATTTTAGGTACGTCTCATGAATTGAACATTAACTTATCAGTTATCAGTTTGATACGTTGACCATGTGATCTTATAAAGCCCATATTTTTGTGAAAAGATCTTATAACATGTAATTGATAATGGAATATATAATAGTTGAAATGATGAATCACTTATAGCTGAACCACTATGGAAAACCTGGAGGCAGTGAATGAACTTTTCGTCTAATTGTGGAATTCCTTAGCAGTGAGCTTTCACTATATCGCCTCGTGAGATTCAAACTCGGTACCCATCAGAGTCGAGAGCCAGCGTGAGGCTTTCCAGACATATGATCTCAACTATTAAAATTATTTATTTATTTCGATTATTTTCTTATCGAATTATGACAAAAGGTTCATCAATGTTCAAATGGTCTATACATATAAAAGTTTATCTTTATCAAGAACACTTACGATGTACTTCTTTCATATCATTTATTATCATTTGTTTTCTCGAATTTCAATCTAATAAGCAAAAATAATGAAAAGATTCATAGTTCTTCATTTAAATGACATTATGTATATATTTTAATAGTTCAGATCATGAGTCAATTGAAGGTAGACTAGTATGGAAAACTTGAAAGCTTTGAACGTCCATTTCGTCCAATTGTGGAACTCCTTAGCAGTGTGTATCTACGAGTTGGCTTCGCGATCCAAAAAAATTTCAGGCTCACGAGAGAATGTAAATGATACCAGGTTTTTCATATTGGTCTAACTTCACTTGTCTCATGAATTCAAATATAAACGTTTCGTCAAAATGCATTTATGTTTATTTGAGTATTTAGCGTTTGCTATCAACTGATAAATAAATATTTGAAGTAAACCAAGAAGAAATAGAATTGAATTCCTCCTCATTTTCACCGAAATCTCATTCATTATTCTTCTACATTAATATTATTTAAAAACTGATGTGGAATTGATAAGATCAAGGTGACTGAAAATGAATCATATACCAGTCATATTGATGATCATTAGACATTAATATCAAATATCTTGGTAAGAATACGTTATACAAATACATAAGCTAGACAATTCATAGATGTAAATAAAAATAAGTTTCTAAGCTTTGAAGTGACCTTCTTAGAATAATATTGTATCTTTGGTGTGGTTGTCTGAATCGAAACAACTTTTATTCGTTTTTATGAATTGTGTTCTATATCATTTTCCAAGTCAATAAATAGTACCGAAACTATATTAATATGAATCTATTCTAGTGTTTAAATTATTTCCTAAAGGTGCTGAAGAAATGAAACAATAGTAGTATTAGTAGTGCGAGTAGTAGTAATAGCAGTAGTAATGATTTAATCATAGTTGTATATGCCAATTTCAGTGCATATCAGTATTCATACTGTAGTGTGTTACTGATGTCGGCAGGTATAAGTAGCATTCAGCAATAAAAGAAAAAATAATGCCTAGGGGTAGAAGATTAGAAAGATCAAAGTGAGGAGAATGAGAACAGAGATTGATTGGAAACGGAAGAACAATGAAGTGTTAGACGATTGATTGATATTTTTCAAATGAACTATGGTATGTATGTTTCTCAGGTTTTGCCACATGTGTGTTCTCATTGACACCAATTTTAAGAAAACGTGGAAATGCAAACATCTACTTGAATTCAATGAAGTAAAACATAAATCGCTAAAGTGTTATATTCACTAGGTGTTGTTTGATTGTATCTTTCCATTGTTGTTTAGGACTGAGATTGATCATACTCTAATTAGTATGTGGTAATCTTGTTCGGATTGCCTTGATTGTAAAATTTTATTTTCAAATGTCAGATCGAATCATTTTTACATTTCCAACTATCTATTGGATTGGCTTTTCTTTTAAATTATAGAGCAATGGTTAGGAGTAGTTACAGATATGGCAATGGAATTAGACTAATGACTACCATAACCAATCAATCAATAAGTGATGTTAGATAAATCAAATCAAATACGAACTGTAAATCACATGAAAATAAAAAGACGAAGTTGCAAAGGAATATTAATATACTAGTGGAATGAATATATAGCTCATTGACTATCGACCATTAATTCGTCAACAGCACAACTTCACGCTAAAACTGATGTGCATAACAAAAGACAATATCATACTATGATGAAATGAACGTCCAATGCTTCGAAGTTTTCAGTGGTGTTTAGCTTAGATAGTTCCATAATTTCAATAACATTCAGCAATCTGCAAAACACCATAATAACATTTTCTAGTTTATGAATGATGAATATATTAACTTCTAAGGGATAAGGTCAATACTGTTAACATTT
Organism: Schistosoma rodhaini; assembly: GCA_944470415.2. Lineage (NCBI taxonomy): Eukaryota > Metazoa > Platyhelminthes > Trematoda > Strigeidida > Schistosomatidae > Schistosoma > Schistosoma rodhaini. The sequence goes on from OX104040.1 coordinate 2,022,535, forward strand.
ATGTCTCAAGTCAATATACTATTCAATCACTTTTACACATAGTTATCTACATAGAGTCAAATAAAAAAGTAGCATGCGGTGAAATGTTTCTGGTAAGAGTTTTTAACGAGTTAGTTTTCCACGGGATGTGGTCACTAATCCCATGATCAACCATCCTTCTTTGTTCGGGCAGTAAATCTAGAAGAGTTGCAGTCCAGAAAATAAAAATCAGATATGAATAGGATGAATAACAACCGGAAACAACCGGAAATGATTGTCCAGGACAGAGTTTGACGGAGAATACTAGTATGCGGCCTATGCTCCTCCACGAGGAATGACAAGCTTACGTAATTACGTAAGCACATCAGTATTAGGAATAGAATGATGATGTTTCAACCCGCGATTCGTTTTACAAATTTCTTTAAAGTTAAATCATTGCTGACTAATCATACATTAAGCATCAAAGTAATCGATATTTACATAAGACGTATAGACGATATATTCCTCATCTTTGACATCAAACGTTTACCTTAATGACATCATAAGTAAATTTTATTTATTGTCAAATACAAGTTGCTTGCACTCCAGAAATAAATGTAAACTCGTAATTTTTCACTGAGGCACAAAGTTGATGGTGATTTAAATTAAGTTCTGTGAAATTCATCCATTGCTCATTCAACCTTGTTTTGAAGTAGTAAAAACAAGTAGAAACAACACGTAAAATAACCAAAGATTATTCAGTTAGGGAACAGTGAAATGAAAACCATTACTGGAATACACATTCGAATGATAGCAGTCAAGATCTCTGATCATTTAATCATAGACTCAATATACACTTGGAAATCAGTCAGGTAAACAACTAGAAACATATGAGTGACTTCATAGGAAATGTTACTGTATAGAAAGGAATTTCTGTAGGAGAAGTATCCTAATTTTTTCTCAATATTCAAATCACTTTCTTTTCTTATGATACAACATTCATGATAGTGTTTCAATCTTTATGTTGATTGCCATGAATGCGATTCTAAATATCATTACTGAATATTATGACATCAGTTTGTACATTCATCTGGAATATCGGGATATATGTGAGTTAATTATACTACAGGTCAATGCAATTTAGATGTTCTTATACTCAATTTCGTTACACTACTCGATATTTGCTTATTGCATCACTAACGTTTATTGTTCTAGTTTAAAGACATCACGCACTAAAACTGTGAGAATAGTACTGGTGATGAATCGTAGTATTTTTATTGTAGACGTGGTTGGAAATCTGACTATAGTTAGCGGGGCTTGAACGCGTACGAATAGTTAACTCATTTAGTCATCGTGTCACCGAGTCTTCGTTTTGTTAGCACATTAGGTGAAAACGTAACCTCTCCAAACAAAGCAGGACTTGTTTTTAGTAAACAGTGACTCCAAGCACCACTTTGTATATATTGGTTATTGATGCAATAAAACTAAACAACAGAATGCTTTGTTCTTTTAGAAGTATAATCGGCATATAAATCTGAAGTGATATATTCATTTACATGTCAATTGAATAATTTTATTGCTTCATACCAATCATTAATCTTACTAGACATAAATTCCTATACTGTCTAGAAGTTCATCTGAGACAAATTGCAGACAACACTGATGCCAAATAGTCGAATCATCATGATTACTTTTTGTTTGAAAAAATAAATAATTACTAGTGTAAGGTTGTGGAGAATGTTTAGATTGATATCATGAATAGATCAATATCAGACCATCATTGAAACCTGGATGTAATCGATGGATGAGTCGTCCTAGTATAAGACGTCTCAACTGTGCAGATCCACAATCCATAACGTGAGAATCAATCTCAGTACCTTCGACCTCGCACGCAAACTTCTTAACCTTTACACCACTCAGTCAGTATTCATCCAACAGTGTTTATGTTGAACTTCAAACCATCCACGATATTGCGAGTCTCACAACACAACAAAAAATTAGTCCAGTGCATTCAATTTTTCAATAATGATCTAACTTATTTTTCTATTCATGACATCAATCAAAAATTATTGCCTATTGAAATTTCATACAGGAAACAATGTTACTTCATAGTGGAAATAACTACGAGAAAGAGTCAGTATTCATTTATGTAATAAAAATGTTTAATTGAAAGTAAAATGATGGTAAAGTTTACAGTTCACTCAAAACGGTTTCGTTATTGTTGAGACGTATGCCTAACGAACTTTCATCGTTGTCCCGGACAGCGTTATTCATCCTTACTTTATGTCAAAATTCTCAAACTAAGTTCCAATCCCACTCTGAACTCCACTACACTTCACATAGCCCAATTACGTTAAACAAATGTTCACAAGATTACTATTACAAATAAGCAATTCATTTCAAAACCTTATTGTAAGACCGTTATATCAGGCCATTTCTTCTTCAAAATATACTTTTCTCTTTTGCATGTGCAATGTGAAGTTTCAAATTAACTTAGTTTTGTTTACTTGTATCTTCCCATAGTTGTTTCGGACTGCAATTGATCAATCTCTTACTGGCACATGTGCATCCTGCATTTCACAAACAGTCGCTATCCATCTTTGCTTATATACTTTGTGACTTAAGGCAATATCTGTGTAGTCAACACAGAGTACACATGCCAACGAGAAACTGATCAATTAAAGTCTTAAAGAAAAATGAGAAGATATAAGTAAACAGTATTAAGCATGTCTTGTTAATAATCAAATAACTCAGTTCTCCAGTTTCTCTAGTTTCATTATGACTATCAGATGTCCGTTTATCCAAATATCGACTACTTAATCAGTTTATAAATCAACACCTTCTTCAAGTAAAATATTAGATAACAAATTTAAGTCATCTTAAATTTGATGTATCTCATTTGTTGATCTAAGTAAAGTTAACGAATTATGTAAATAATAAATTTAAATTTGTATGCAAATAGTTCAGATCATGATTCAATTGAATGTAGACCATTATGGGAAACCTGGAAGCACTGGACGGCTGTGTTATAAATTATGAAAACTTTATCAACTATTAGCATCGTATTGTAGACATTTTCCTTTGGTATTTTTCAAATTTATATGATAATGAAGTGTTCCTTGTCAAATACCGCATTTCATTCAAATCCTGGTGAATAACCATCACTTAAACTGCATTTTTGAAATCCAATTTAACTTGTTAACTCAGATATTGTATATTCATTTGAATGAGTAGTTTTCATTAAACTGAATCTATTGAGAGTCAAAAAATTTGTTGTCTATTTTGTCAAAATTTCAAATTCCCTTAAATTAAGCTGAATAACATACATTGTGATCCCCTTTTTCTTTGTTCTGAATGATGCTTTGATTACCCTGGGTCCATGAGATTCCCATCCTACAAGTGCATTTTGTGCTTCTCTTGACAGCATTACAGCAACCCCCTGAGTGTGTGGAGTATTTTCCCCTTCGTGACCGGAGTACAACAGCATCTCTCCTGTACCTAGCCTTTGTTGTCAAACTTCTGTCTCATAGGTTTCTCTGATTCCGTGTACTGCCAAGTTGTATCTCCTCATTATCATTGCTATTTGACTGGTCGTCCCTGTCTCCCACATTGTTCGGACGTTCCATGTACCTATAAATAGAGTTGCTCTGGTTGTTAGAAGGTGCATCGGTCTCGTGACTTCCGAGAAATTTCGGCTTTCATCATGAGGCGTCAGAATTATTCCTTCAACTCCCAGGGCAGTGTTTAAATGGTTTGAATTATTTTTTCTGGTTAGCGTTTTTCAAGCGAGTTAGCTTTTCTACGGGATGGGTTGGCTAACCCAATACCCAACCTTCCTCTTTTACCCGTGTTTGGAACCGGCAGTAACTCTAGAAGAGCTACAGGCAGTTTAAATTAAGTTAAAATATCCTAAAGGAAACAAGTTAATGTGACTGATTCAAACAATAATTTACCAAAAATTCTGAATCAACTTACTCTTAAATAGTCAGTAATGAACATATGAATGGAAACTTCACAGTTGTATTTCAGAGATTCAAATATCTAATCAATCTGTGGAGATAGTCATAACAAATCTATTTTGGAAATAGTTTTGATATTATTGGCATTTATTTTATTCATTATCAGAGTCTGTACATTTACTACGAAATGATTTTTTGTGCGGTTTCAGTGTATAACCTTGAACACTTTTTCGCTCATTGCATGCAGCACGTTGTTAACCGCTCGCAAATATATAATTATACACACGTCGCTGGTTCTCTGTTGCTTGTGTTTATGTTAATTGAACTCTGAAACATCTCTCATCTAAATTTAAAGACTGTGACAACATTTCCATTACATTCAACGTTTGGCTATACTACTGAAACCATATCAAATGCACTGGAATTATAAATTATCTGTATTTGTAGAATTTGGTACCAAACGCAACCATTCACGTAACAATCTGCCGACGTAAGTAACATCCCTGAAACGTTTTGTGTGTTTATAACAAATAATTGATATCTTATGACATTAACATTAGGACGTATTAACTATTTTTGAGTTAATACACTTGATGACCGGACACATATCTTATGCACAGGTAATAAAACAAAGATTGATCTACAATGTTCGATGGATAAAACTATAACACATGAATTCATGAGTTGATTTAAGCTGAACCACACTGGAAATCCGTTTCATTCTAGTATGGGACTCTTCATCAGTTTGTATCCTATACGTAGACTAAATGGCCGTCCAGTGTATTCACATTTTGCGTGGTGGCCTAGATTTATTCACAAACTAGTTGAACTTCGACAAGATTATCGTTGGATGCCTGCTAGATCAGTAGTCTATAGTCTAAGAGTTGGTGAGTAAACCTGAACGTAGATACGCACTGCTGAAAAGTCCCGTACTAGGAGGAAAAAGCCATCTAGCACATCCTGGCTTTCCAAGGTGATCTAGCTTTAATCTGCTGATGAGTTCAACTGAAAAATTACTACAACATCAACACATCCTTATTCTGATAATCAAAAATATAACAAATATGCATTATAATTTCCATTACCGTGTCAACTAATCTTCCAGTTAATTGCACAATACAAACAATAACAGAAACGTGTTCATTGTTATGGTATCTATTTGAAGCAAACCTTAATGAATGAAGAGACAAGTACAGTGAATTTATTGAGAAACTAGGATCATATTGGACTATTAATCGTACGCCTACAAAATAAAGTCAGTAGTGGAATATTAACATCACAAAGCTATATTAGTTTAGCAATCATTTAAAACCAGGTAGCAATGCATTACTGTTTAATTCAACCATAAGAATTCTTATCAGCGCGCGCACACGACTTCTCCACCGTGGCTGAAATCAAAGAAATGAGGTAGATATACTGAGTTTGCGTCATTTCTATATTATTACTTACGATGAAAAATTAAATTTAAGAACCCTCTTAACATAGTCTACCACTATCAATGTTCTGCTTCTTAAATTTAAATAATTTCAGTATTCGAATAGTTTGATAATAACATTCTAGTTATATTTCAGTGGCTAGGAAATTAAGTTTTAGTAATCCCTGTAAGTGGTTACCCTTGAGAACTAACTGAAAACTCAATGAGCATACGTTTAAATAGAACAGAGGAACAAATGAAGATAATTGATACACTTGAAACTTGTTTGATCATGTCAAGTTATGTAATTTAAGTCAAAGATGAAACAATATATTTTTGAAGTCATGTACACCTAAGTTCATATGAAAAGACGTAAAAACTGTAACGTGAAACCGCATAGTTTTGTGTGCACATGAGTGTTAAGGCAGTATGTTGCAAACAGAGTACACTATAATTGTTTATATAAATAAGCAACGATGGACAGAGACTACAAGTAAAATCCAGGATGCACATGTACCAGTAAGAGATTGATCAATTGCAGTCCGAAACAACTATGGGAAGATACAAGTAAACAATACTAAGTTAATTTGAAACTTCACATTGCACATGCGAATGAGAATAGTATATTTTGAAGAACAAGTGGAGTAGACGTTTGAGTGAGATTGGAAATTAGTATTTTTTGCTTGTGTTTTTTATGACTAACAGTGACATGTGCAGATTTTCACTAGAATTCCAAAACTCAGTGTCACAAGAGTTATTATCATTTCCATTAGTGTAACATCGAAGTAGAAGTTTGTTAACAAAATTACTTCGACAAATTCACCAACAAAATAACTAAATTGTTAGATTGTTTTGATGATAGGTTGGAGAACTTTGACATGAAGTAAGGTGTAATAAAACTGTCCGGGACATCGATGAAAGGCAGATGACTAAACTGTTCAGCTCAGACGACTTCGCAAAACCAACAAATCATTTTAATTGAACTGAAAAACCTTACCATCATTTTGCATTCTATATTACCTTTTTATTACATAAATAAATACTAAAACTTTCTTATAGTCATTTCCACCATGAAGTAACGTTGTGTCCTGTATGAAAATTCAACAGGTAATAATTTTTGAGGAATGTCATTAGTGGATCATTGTGTGTGATCACTATTGAAAACCTGGAAGCACATGTCGACTGTTTCGTTGTGTTGTGAGACTCACAATATCGTGCATGGTTTGAATTTCGACATAAACACGGTTGAATGCAGGCCAGCTCAATGGTCTGGAGTTTAAGAGTCGGTCGAAGGTACTGAGTTTCATTCTTACATGATGAATCGTGGATTTGCACTGTTGAGAAGTCTTATAACATGACGACTCAGCCATACATTACTTCCAGGTTTCATAGATGGCCTGACATTGATTCATTCATGATATCAATTTAAACTCAGGATTCTCCACAACCTTATACTGGCAGTTATTTATCTTTTCACAAAGAAAGTAATTATAATGAATCGACAATTTGGCATCAGCGTTGTCTGCGAATTGTCACAGGTGAACTTCTAGACAGTATAAGAATTTATGTTTAGTACGTTTAATGACTGTTATGAAGCAGTAAATTATTCGATTAATATGTAAATAAATTTATCACTTCAGATTTATAAGCCGATTATCCTTCTAAAAGAGCAAAAAATTTTGTTGGTTGGTTTTATTGCATCAATAACAAATATAAACAAGGTTGTGCTTGGAACAATTGTCTACTAAAAACAAGTCTTGCTATGTTTGGAGAGGTTAGGTGTTCACCCAATGTGCTGACTGAAAAAAGACTCGGTGACACGATGACTAAATCAGCTAACTATGCCGACGCGTCTCAGTCTCGCTAACTGGAGACAAATGTCGAAGTTCTGAATAGGGAATAATACATTACGCAAGCAGCCAGCAGCACAAACTACAACAATGAGCACAGCAAAAGAGTATATATACAGTATGAAAATGCCTTTCGGAAACGTTACAAAATAGCCTACTAAGGGAGACAACTAAGTAATTTCGTTCAAGATCATCCAAGGTGAGAAATGTAAAATGAGCGCGAAAATATATGCTTTTGGCGCAAAAGCAAGTTATTCGAATTTTTAAGGAAGGACAGTAAAAATAAGGCATTTGCCAAGTAACTTCTGCAGATATAACAGCCTCAATACAACTTTAATTCTTCTTGAGGAATTTCAAGTGTTACTTATCACATTCATTTCGTGATCGATCTACATAAGCTACTTTTAGCATTGTTTGTTTTACTGTACGTCATAAACCTATTTTCGCCACACGCTAGTCAATAATGAATAAGAATAGAGATAGAAAGTTTTAGTAGGACTGTTTTACTGACTTGGTGACTAAGGTTACTCAGCAGAACATTGTGACTAAGGTGTATGCGTTAAACTTCATTTCCATGAAGGTCTGTGGCATTTTGGTGAATTAGAACACAAATGGGAATAACAAAATGTATTTGAGCACAAAACTACGGAATCCCCTAGTGAAATTTGAGAATCGTACAATAATTCCATCATTTGCAAGATGTCAATCAGTCGTCTTGCACTCCATTGTTCTTTTGTTTCTTCGCTAATCATTCTCTGTTTTCATTCTCCACACTTCGAACTTCCTAAGCTTCTGCCGTCAGGTATTTCGCTTCTGATTGACGATACATACGTTTTTCTACTATCTGTTGACATCATCAGCGCACACCACAACCCCATAGGAACGATCATATCAAAACACTGACAAACCACCTGACTTGTCGACAAGCAAAGGGGGAATATAATTATAGCGGAAGACTCTTTATCGGACTTAACAATTCAGCTTACTCAGAAGATGTACGTAATAAAATCGAAAAGAAAATCGAAGCGAGATACGATCATATCATGCTAAAGAGACGGAAATTATTCTTTTAATTACACTTGTAATCACTCGTGAGGAGTATGGGCCCCCCACCAGCATTCCTCATCTAACCCTGTTTTGGGCAATTCTTTTTCAGTTCTTTAAAATCTCTATTCATCCTTTCTATGTTTGCTCCTATTTCACGAATTCACTTGTACTTTGTGGTTCACATTTTCGTTCCCCTTTCACGATTTGAGGTTAAAGCTTGTCTCTTGATGCAGTTTGCTTATTTCCACAATTTATGTCCTATCCAATTCCAACGTCTTGTCCCAATTTGTCCCCCGGCTGGAAGCTGTTTTGTCCGCTCACACACAAAAAGGTGTTGTTCATGATATCCGGTCAACGGATGTTGAATATTTCCAGAGGACAACTAAATATATATACTTTAACCTTCTTGACTATGGTTGTAGTAGTTCTTCAAGTTTAGATTCCGTACAGCAAGACGGTCTGGACGTTTGTATTGAAGATTCTCATTTTGATATTGGTTGCCAGTTCTTCCATTTGTCCTTCAATTGTAGTAATGCTGCGATATCCAGCGGATTCAACGCGGCTGTTCTGTTCAGCAGTTCCTCGAAGTATTTTACCCATCTGTTCCTGTATTCTTGAATCTCCGTTATTAACTTTCCTTCTTTGTCTTTGAATGGTTTCTCTGGTTTACCATACCTCCCAGATAGTTTCTTCTTCGTATCACATAGTCGTTTCATATTTCTTTATCTTGCAGCTTTTTCCAGATCTCCCATGTATTTGTGCTTGCTAGCTTTAATGCTCTACTTTGCTTGCTTCTTTGCTTTTGTGTGGTCTGCTTGTGCCTTGACTTTGTCTAATTGTGTTTGATGGTTATTAATTGCCGTCATCTTGTTCTTCTTTTCTTGAATCTTGTCTAGGGTTCCCATAGAGATTCATTCATTATGATGATGCATGCTGCGACACAGCACCTACTGACACTTTGAGGTTAGTGATTCCTTCATCCATATTCAGTTCTTCTTCTTTCAGTAAATTCTGTAAGGCCTGAAACATGTTGCTGAGAGTTATCTTGGATTCGTTCAACTTCTCAGTGTTTCAAAATAAGGCTGTATTGAACCTTTGTAATGCTGTTTTCCTCAGTTCTTCAGTGTTTCTTTGGCTTCAGTCTCATCTTGGTGACAAACTGGTGGTGATCTGGAGCTATGTCAGCTCCTCTCCTGATTCTCACATCCGCCATTGTCCTTCGGAATTTTTTTGTTGATGCAAATATAATCTATCTGGTTCTTTGTGGTGTTATCCGGCGAGATCCATGCAGCTTTGAGTAAACATTTGTGTGGAAATACTGTACCGCCTATAACCAATTTGTTGAAAGCATATGGATTTCCAAATCTCTCCTTATTTTCATTTCTCTCTTCTAGTCCATGTCGTCCCATTATGTATTCATATCCTGTGCTGTCCACTCCGACTTTAGCGTGTAGATCTCACATCAGGATGATGAGATCTTTTCTTGTACACTTCGCTATGACTCATTGCAGCCTAGAGTAGAACTAATCTTTATCGTCGTTGTTGCTATCATTGTGGGTGCATAACATTGCATTATTTTCATTGTGATCCCCTTCTTCTTTCTTTTGAATGATGCTCTGATGATTCTGGATTCGTGAGATTACTATTCTACAAGTGCTTTTTGTGCTTCTCTTGGCAGCATAAGAGCAACTCCCTTAGTGTGTGCAGCATTTTCCTCTTCGTGATCAGAGTAGAGCAGCATCTCTCTCGTACTTAGACTTTCTTGTCCAGCTTGTATCCAATGAGTCTCTCCGATTCCAAGTACTGTCAATTTTTTTATTCGCGTTTCCGTTAACATTTGACCGGTCTTCCTGGTATCAAATATTGTACGTACGTTCCATGTACATATAAAAATTTTTGCTCAGGTTGTTTGAAAGTGGCATCGACCTCGCGAATTCCGAAAAATCTCGGCTTTCATCCTAAGGCGTCATAATTCTTCTTTTAAATCCCAGGACGGAGTGTAAACGGCCAGAATTGTTTTTTCTGGTTAGAGCTTTCTTAGCGTGTTAGATTTGCGCGGAATGAGGGCCCTAACCCCGTGCCTAAACATCATCTTTTTCACAAGTTTGAGACCGGCAGTATCTCCAGAAGAGCTATTGGTGGATTTAAAATAGACTAGAGACAAAAGTGAATGTAACTGTTTTACAAGCTTTGAATATAATGAATTGAAGTCCCCGAACATAACTTCTGTAGTTTGTCAAGGCTTCTTGCTTCTCTGTTCACATCATACATAACAAAGTTTAAATATGGAACAAATGACAGGAATAGTTTTTATAGTTTTTTGTTACTTTTTCAAACCTATGAGAAAAGGGATTTCCTGGAGATTACAATAATGTTAATAGTTGAGTCAATTTTTGCTAGACCATCATGGGAAAATTGGAAGCACTGAACAACCATTTCGTCGTATTATAGGACTTCTTAGCAACGCGCATCAAATTTAAAAACAACAACATATCTGAAAAATAATTCATTCAACAATGAACTTGATAACCTTAACGTATATTTTATGGATAATTATCAGTATCACATGAGAGTCTCAATAACAATCATAACGATCGACATTCACGATCAATGAAACTTACACTACTATTGATAACTCTTTAACAATACTACTACTGCTAGTACTGTAGTAAACAAAACACATGTCAGGAGAAACGAATGTATTCAAGCACATATTACAAACTATCTCACTAAAATCTGATAACCATACAATAAACAGTTAATTCGCAAAATAACAATCAATTGTCTCAATCTCGATCGTTCCTTCTGTAAATATGTCTATCTTCTCTGATTTCATTGTTCATGCTCTTCATTCTTGTTTTTCTTTATCGATCTTCTGCCAAAATACATTATATGCTTGACCCTAACCACATACGTCGTATAAAGATGTAAGAAACACACACCACAGTTCTACTACAACTACTATTATTAGGTCGATAGTATGTCTGACCACAAAAAACAAGATTCAATAATAAGTGTCTTGTTATTGAAGTAGTTGTGAAATTCTCACACAGCTTAAAATAATTGATGACAATCAGATATATGATAATATGAATGAGAAGATCTTATTATGTCATTAAATTATGTCTAAATATTTCTTATTATTCAGCCAATCATAGAGATTAGTTATCTACTATCATGACTTAACTAAGGATCATCCGATTTAGAATAAAAATAAAACCATAAAACCATAAAACTGCCGTTTATAATCTTCATGATGTTCAATAATTTTTGTCTTCTTCTGTTTCTTCTTCATCATTATATTTATATGAATGTACTTGTAGTAACGGTACAGGCATCCGTACAAAACAGTAAGTTGTCAAGTGAACTTGACATAAACATACATTTTCAAATCTACAACTTTTATGGTTTGAATACCCAAATGTTTAAACAAACAGTGAAGAGTCTAATCTGAATGAGATTTGTAAAGATTTTAACGTTTCGTTTCTTTGTATGACGACCTGCCAAAACGTCTGAAGGTTCTTGTTCCTGTCATGTAGATATTTCGATAAGTCATTTATTTCCATGTTTGTTTTAACACAATAATATCTTGATTGAAAGCATAACCTATTCAGGTATCTTTGTGAAACGTTTCCGACATTTATCTATACAAAAGTGTACAATCAGAGACATCGTGATTGCTATTATTGTTCATTAGAATAAATGAAGGTCATTCAGATTTGAATTCCTGAACAATATAACATCCAACCGTCGATCACTCAATATTTATCATCAGGATTGATCATGAAGTAAGTCAACGAAATTTGATGAAATACTTTATACTGAGTTTTGTATAATTCAGAAAGTTTCCGTTTCTTATTTCTTGATCGATTTTGATGATATATGTTGAGTGATCTTCAGTTATAAGTTGGCAGTTCAGTTGATCGACATGTGAATAATGTACATTCACTTCACTGCATTTTACTGTCCACCACGACGTCTCGTATTGAATTCTTTTTGCAACTCGTACAGAGAGACGTCGTAGTTTTTTCATAAACGTACCTGAATAGTTTATGCAATTTACGACATAATGATATGTGTAAACAAACAAGGAAACAGATAACTGATTGAAATATCCAAATGGTAAAAACAAGTATCCCTGACATTTAAGCGGGTTGCACTGAAATCTACATTGCACCAAACACTTAATATTGAATAAAGCAAATAATTAATAATGATGATGATACTAACTCATTGGTAATATGGCAAAGCAAATGCTGCACTCCTATATTTGATGAACATATGGAACTCAAAACAACAGACATCTAATATCAAAGTCAGACCGTTCAATACGAACGTTAAGTTAGTTGCACTATACAGAGGTAAAATTCGGAGAACTACCATCATTAAGGAGGTACTAGTAATTTTAAATTTTTGCATACGAAAGATACTCACTATCCTCTGATTGAATTTCATCAACAACTTTTTGTGCGAGAACTAAAAACAGCTTCTAGCGGAGGGAGAGACTAGGAAACGACGTCGGAAATGGACTAGACAAACATTCTGGAAATAACTAAAATGGATCACTAGACAAGCCCTATCTTATAATTGTGAAGTGGAACGGAAAAGTTCAGAGCCAAAGAACACTGTACGCTGGTAATTGGAAGCAAACATGGAAGGGATGAATAATAACTGGAAATAACTGGAAAGAATTGCTCAGGATAGGATCTGATGTTAACAGCCGGTGGGTGGCCTATGCACTTCCACTCAGAGAAACAGGCGTATGTAAGTAAGTAAGCATTATTCATAATGTGAAAGTTTCTAGTTTACCACTGATATTGATGCTACATAGTTGGATAATGTACCTGAGACATTGAAATCTAACGTTTTCTATATACTTTCATATGAATAAAATCAATATTCATTAAAAAATGTTAATTTAGATGTTTTGTTAAAAAGTAAATTTTGTGTTTATTAGTAGACATTGATTCAAAACAAAAATCTATAATAAGAAAATGGAAAGAAAATAAGAGTAAGCTATTAGTTTAACATATTACTATGAGATAATTGGTTGAAAAGATTTTTTCTCTGGTGTAACGTTTGTTGTTTTCACATTGACTCACTTACCTAATTACTGACTTACTTACTTATTGACTTGCGCCTGTTAATTCTTTTGTGAAAGAATTTAGGCCACTCACCAGTATTCATAATTGATTGATTACTATGTGATGATCAGTGTCGTGTATGTCAGGTCCTTCTTAGAGTAGATTGAATGTTATGTGGTTACAATGTGGCTAATATTCTAGTTGACTCAATTCTGTGTACAGTGTATTGAGAAAAAGTGGTGTTTGGTGGTTTTCAGCAGAACCTGAAAAAAATGACATTGATCACCAATCAGTAATCAAATAATTGTGAATACATCTCAGTCCTACAGGTGATCAGTCGCGATCCAGTGATAACATTTGTGTCTGTGATGGTGAGTGACATGGAATTCAATCGGTAAGGAAACATTAGTTCAGCCAACACTACGGGCGTACCTTGCTGACTATTGCCAAACTGCATGAAACTCAGGTCCAGAGTTTCCTATCGACTACTTTGGACCACCACCTTGAGATGCATTCGTATAAGCATTCATTGAAATGCAATTCTTACTGTATTTGTTAAATAATTACAGTATACTGTTAAACATGAAAGATTAATACAAAATTTCATAGTTTCTAAACACCTAATTGTTTAAACAAAACAGTGGAGAGTCTAATTCGAGTAATATTTATTTTCATTCAAATGTCCTAATATTTTATTTTCAGAATATATTGAAAGCATGATAAAAAGTTTTGAAGATGCTGAAAGGAAAATAGAGGATTTCACAGGTAATTCCTATGGTGTATTGATAACGTGTTAAGAGTGTAGTTGAACTAGATCATGTAAGAGATAGTTATACACCTCACAGCATGTACAATTTAGTCATTCAATATGGTGAATTGATTAGAGTTTGACGATATTTATGCCATGCTATGTTATTAAACAATGTAATTATGTGATTAGTTTTTTGTACACTAGACTTAATGTGTTTGATCCAATTTCCAGTTTGAGGATCGTGAATCTTCACTAATGTGGAATTCCGTACTAGCAACATAATTTAAAATCCATTATTATCATAGCAAATATCGCGGACTAGGGAGCAATGAGTTCTTTGAGCTGGATAAATTGAACTTGTAATGACTATAATGACCTTTTAAACATCATTTTATACATACTCAGTCCTTGAAAATAACAGTTTCTTGTAACTACTTCTTTGTCTAGTTACGAACACATTCATGTACTAACAAGTTATTGTGTTGTAGTCTGAAAGTTCCTAAAATTAACATTTTCGACATTTCCTTTACAAATTCATCGTTTCATCAGTCCAAATGTCTAACTTTTACCTTGTGATTATGTTAGCCAGTTTAAGGAGAGTAATGTTTTCAAAATGAAATCAATTTTACCACTTGTACTCTTTTATCACTTCAAAATATCGTAGAATATTTTGTTAATCTTGTGGGTGAGCGTTAGCTATTTTAAGTCAAGAGTACCTATCGGCCCTGCATCTTACCCAGCCAAGCACAGCCAGTTAGGTCCACAACACAATTCCAGCCTCAGCAGTATGAATCCTTTGTTTCAAACATACTAGGTATATTCACAAAGCAGAGAGACCATATAGTAACATGAAGTAAGAAACAACATTTGTACAAGACCTATCCAAGTGTGGCTGTGAATAAGGGAGATAGTAAATTATAGACAGGGCATAATTCGAAAACGGTTATTCGTATAACAACAGTTCAGGAATCAAAATAAAGCTCATAATAAGAAGGACATGAATATATATAGTTCTGTCATTTCATGATTATATGGTGAATTTATACGCATAGTTTTGGTCCATTAAAGTATCCCAAAGGTTACCATTCACTATTCTTATCGGGATGTAACAAGGACTCAATAGGCAGGTGGATAACGTTTGAAGCGAACGGTACTGTGTCAGGGTCATGGTGTGAACATCAATTCTGAGATGCGGGTACACTAACCTCATGAATTTAAAAGAGGACGAAATATGCGTTCTCCATTTTTACTGCTAGTCATTATACACCTTTGCATAAAATGTTTAGGTTACAATAATAAATTCGAATGATACTATAAAATAACATAGCGGTTGTGTTGGAAATATTCAAACAGTTAAATAAAATCAATCGTGTGTTCACATTTCAGGTTTTTTGATCATTTCCATAGTTAGCTGATGAAATTTTATGGAGGCTTCATACTAATACGATAAGTTATTGATTGCAGCTTGCTTAAATATCTGATTTACCTGTTCCTGGCATCTGGATATTTCATCACGTTATCTAATTTGATGTGTTTTTTTAAATTGTACAACTTTTCGTTGTACAAGTTACAAAGGCACAATCAGAGATATCGTGGTTGCTAACAATATTCAATGTAAAGAATGTACATTATTTAGATGTCCATTGACTGAACTGCTAACATATAACTGGAGATCACTCAATCTTAATCGTCAGGATCAATCAAGCATAAGGAAACGGAAACTTGTTGAAATACGCTATTCCGTATATTCTATTCTATCCTAAAAATATAATATTAAATAAAGCTACTACTAATACTGAAATGTATTTCAGATCAACTGAAGGAAACCGGAGATGAATACGAACAGGTCGATGAATGTATGCAGTGAAATTGATCAGCTACATATTAAAATTGGTTATTTTAGATATAAAGTGTTCAAATGAACGTTTAGAAGTTCAAAATCGATTGAAACTGCTGACAGGTAAGAATAATCGAGATAATCTTTAACAGTGAATTCACTTGTTATTGATCACTTGAATATTTCGATTGATGTTTAGCACTGTAATCGATCAGTCTCTTATTTGCATATGTGCATACTGTTAGAATTGCCTCTATATCACCTTAGGTCACAATCTTTATATGCAAAGATGGATAATGGCTGGCAGTGGAATCCAGTTTGACTGTCGTTTCATTCTATTTCGAACGCGTGAGCTGGATGTACCTGCATCTCAGATTTGATGTTCACTCTATGAATTGAACCCAGTATGGTTTGTTCCGAATTCCTTCACATTTTCCACGTAGCTACTGAGTCCTCATAGCCACCTGCTTGTTTAATGGGGTGATGTTTAAATTCACTTGGTATTGTTTACTTGAATCTTCAGATTGACGTTTAGCGCTGCAAATGATCTGTTGAAGTGTGCATCCTGGATTCCACTGCTAGCCAATATCCATCTTCGTTTAGAATGTTTATTACTATTTCTATTTAATTGAACAATCTGAGTTTTCAACATACATAGTGCTTTTTTGAACTCAATCACACTTGTTGTAAAAAAATATGATAAATGAAAATGGTGGAAGCTTTTCAAGGAATGTAATATTATTGTCACATCGAACGTATAATAATTATTATCATATAAGTTAATTATTTGATGTAAGGACCTAAACGTTCACCCTATTTTGTGTTTTATCAATAAGAGAACATTCTCTGTCGGTTTCCTATAGTCAAGTGATTGAAATAAATCAAAGTAACTTTACAAATAGTTAATCACCATTAATCAGATGTTATTTCAGTGAGTTATATCATCCCGTAGTTGATTATGGAGCTTTGAAGAGTAGAATTGTAAGGGAAAGACCGAATGAGTAACAGTAATCAACGATCTACAATAAATGTAGTTTACATCTATATTCATCATGTAATTGTTCATATGAATTTGTCAATATTTTTAGAATTTGTCAATACAATAGAATCTGAAGAACATGAGTATCGTCAGTAGGATTACTATATACAATTGTAAACATTTTATGTAGTTTCAGACTTATACTTTTACTAGTAGTAAAATGATGGTTTGAATCCGGAAATTGTAAAGTGGAGTTCAGATAAACAACCAACGAATAGCGGATTACACTAGAATGAAGTAATACCTGGTTCGAGTTTCAAACTCTCATCAAGAATTTTGAATATCTTGATTTCGAATACTGCTAAGTTCTCTGATACACAATTTCAGATAGTCCTACACTAGAAACAAAGTCCTGTACTTTTTCAATAGGCTATCGATGATAAGTTCACAGAGTAAACTAAAAAGTCTTTATTTTCATAATCTATTTGACTGTTGTAGTTTAAAATGTTGAGCAGATTTTTGTTACAGTACACTTTACTACGTAATATTATAACAGATAACCTTTAATTTCTTTATCTGGTTTCATCTACAATACACAGAAATATACCTTAATAAATCGAAGATATTGAAAGACTGTTTTAACAGTGAATTGTTGGACATTGAAAGTAAGATTCGATGTTGTATGTAACTAAATTCTTATCATATCCATATTCGTTTGTCGACTAATTATGAGTAATTATTTACTATCACAATGGGGTTTTATGGAGATGTTAATCATTTAATAGTTGAATCCATTGGTCAGTTAAGGCCAGAACACCATCAAAAGCCTAGAAGCCGATAGGTCCTGTGTCCTGGTTCCATTGACAGAGTTGTGGATACGCACTTCACAGGAGTTCTATACTAGGACGAAATGGCCATCCAATGCTTCAGGTTTGCCATGGTGCTCTGCCGCTAATTGATTCATGAATTCAAATGATAAAGCAATCATTTTGTTGATCGAACTCCCATCAATGTCTCCATAACCAAATCGTATTACTAAGATGCATTTCATGTTCTTATTGTGTTGATTTTTTGATAGGTAGAAAGACCTTCTCAGAGGTAGTGTGATTCATTATCGAGTAGTGATAAAATTCACGTCTGCAGTGTCTCATGATAAGCATTGCTATTGTTTTATATAGCTTGAGTTAGCCGATAAGAAATAAAGTAGTCATCTGTGTGGGGACATTTGCTAATTTTGGATTTAATAGCACAGTGATAACGGTTGAGACTGTGAGGCTGAGGAACACGGATTCAACCATAAAACACATCGTCTATTCTACGACGAGTACATTTTAGCAACCATCCTGCATTCAATTTTCATCATGGTTAATTGTGTTTAAGTCTTTTTATTAACTTACTTAACTGATAATGTTATTCAAATGGTAACAATTCGCATATATCTTTGTGCTGTTATGATCAATAGAGCCCATGACACTCTGGCCAAAATGTTGATTACTGAAGTATCATTCTATGACTCATACTCCTCCTAGTATATGTATGCAAGCAAATCCTATAATCACCTTTCGTTTTGTTCTGCTTTGCCCTTATTAAATTTGACATTAAATTGTCTATGTAATTGCTTACTTCTCGTTCGCCTACTCGGTTACTCGCTCGCTGATATTCGCTCACGTGCTTTAAGCTTTCTGTCCTGAGTTATTTGACAATAAACTGTAGTTGCTGCTTCTCTTCGCCTTCCGATTTTGTGCACCGTGAAGATTGGTATTGTAACAGTTATCAAGGTGAACGATTACCGAACGTCATGGAAATTCACTATAGTTAACTATTTCATTATTTTCTCAAATGAACAGAGAGGATATCAGATTACACAGAAGAGAATTGTCTTGAATTTATACCGCATAACGATACAAGTAATGTTTACATAATGTTTCATGTAACATCATAATATTCACATATTTGTCTACGTTGAGAAGGGTTGCTCACACTTTAAATTACAATCAACAGCATTTTTCAGTTACCTACAAACAAAGTTATTAGTCTAATTTACTATACGGATTTCATAGAAATTAGATCGATTTCCTTTCATTCATTAACGACAGAATATACAGTTGGTCGTCCAAGTCGAATGGTCTATCCAGGATACTAACCTGTGACCACTCGCACCTGACACGCAACCGAAACGAAGATCCTTTAGATAGACCATTTTACTACAGAATATCCTATTTACTATTGATATATTCCAAAGATTGAGCTTCTTTACCTACGGAGCTTGACATCATGAAACAAACTCATTCGCCGGTACAAAGCTTAATAGTTACTTATGTGTTGTTATTAGCAAACGTGAGATATAGTGAAGTTACTTTGACCTCATACCCGAGCAGAATCATTTCTGTATATGAATTCCTAGTATTTGAACTATGCATGGTAATTATTGAATAAATCCATATGAATTGTAATAATCCTTTGTGTTTAACATAGATGAAGTTATAAATTTTGGAGATATTGGGTATTTAAATAGCCTGATTGATTCAAGGATCATTAATATTTACGGGTTAAATCGTATGTCATGTAAGTTAGATTCATGATTAGTTCATAATTCATTTAATTAACGGTGAGATCATAATTTATGGACGAGTCAATCAGAAGCGTTTGAGGGATTTCAAGGTCACGGCGCCAACTTCAGTACCTGACGATCATGTACGATCGGTTCACAGAGTATCTTAGAGAACACTTGACCATTAGGCGGCTACAACAAATGAAACTTCTAAGAAGTTCCTGTATTTGTAAATACGAGTGTTAGATGACTTTTAGACCTTGTGCAGACAACCGTGATGTTGTCCGTCGATGTAATATATATCCAAGGAAGACGATCGCAATAATTGGAACCTTTATCGCTCGATCCAGATTGAGACTAAGGCACATTATAATAATTGCCGCTAACTTTATAATAAAAGCACCAGTAACATTGGCTGCAATAATTGCAGATGTTACAGAAGCTTCAGCTGTGCAGTGGTTTGAGTATTGTAGGGACATATCCGTTATAAAAATGATAAACCTACACAACTGGAGTACACAAACAATAATGAAGCTGTGTGGTAGAGGCTGAGAGGGTTTTTGTGACATTATCACGGATCCAGAGACCAACTATTATGGAGCCGCATGGATGACTTCCTCTACTTTATGCATTACGACTTTGAAACCTTTGAAACTTTTTCCAACATCGATAAGTTTTTGGACCATATAAAAGAATTGTATCCACTTTAGTTATTTGGTTTTGTATAATATATTTTTACTCTATTCTGACTATCTACTGATTGACTAACATTTCTCAAGGTCACTTAAGATTCTTTAAACGTTTGTCCATAAATTATAGTCTCGCCTCATTAACTCCTTAAGATTCAATTTCTATTATGATTAAGATATGAAAGCAAACGATCAAATATGTGATTACCTTGTAGTTGTTGTTTTTAACCAGTCTCGATTGATCTATGATGTATCCTGGGAGGATTGTCTCGATATTAGCCACTATGACACAAGTCAATATAGAATAGTTGAAATGCAGTTAACAGTGGAATCAAAGACGAGCATTTCATTTCGTTCGAGACTCAACAATGTAGATCCATCCAATTAATGAATCCGAAAATGGAACGAAATGCGATTCCCGCATACCATTGTTAATTATATTTAACCTATTCTACAACACATTGTTTACTGGTTAAATGTACGACAACTTACAATGTAGCTTGTTCATTTTTTTTAGTTGAGAACAAGTATCTATCAGAAATTGCTAAGGAACTTTCACATCAATCCAAAACGCGTAAGTAACAATTCCAGAGAAATTAACAAAGTATCATTGCATCATCAAACAGTTTTATCATATTCAGCTGTTTCAGAATAACGAATACACCACGCAGACATAAAGAGAAGGATTGACAAAGCAAAGACAAAAATCCTTCAATTGAAGAATATACGCAATTCAAAACAACTGGCAATCAACATCAAAGTCGCAATCTTCAATGCAAATGTCAAGTCAGTTCTATTGTACAGAACTGAAACTTGGAAGACTACAACAACATTCATCAAATCGGTACGAATATTTATAAACGATTGCTTACGTAACTAACTAAATATCAGTTGACGAAGTAGCACCAGCAACAGCTTATTACGAGAAAGGTCAAACCAGCCTCCTTCTGAAGAGAAAATCAGGAGAAGACAATGGATTTCGAGATAAAACGCATTGAAGAAATCATCAAAATGCATAATGAGGCAAGCGCTAACTTGGAATCATGAAGGGAAACGAAAAAGACGAGGACCAAGGAACACACTGCGCCAACAGTTAGAAGCAGGCATGCAGTGGATGAATAGAGACTAGGACGAACTGGAAAGGATTTCCCGGGACAGATATAGATAGAAAATAATGGTGCTAGGCTCATACTCCTCTTCTCATTGCAGATGTATTGTTTAGTATATAAATACAATTCTTATACACATTCTACTCCAGTTAAAGTACACACCAGAACAAGAAAATCAACATTAGCACTGACATTCAAATGGATAAAATCGAGGAAAATTAATTACATTTGTGATTTCTGAACTTCTTCAACATTATGCTTCCTTTCAGTTGGGACTGGAACACAGAACCAAAGTAATCTGTTGGAAGAATCAACAACAACACTCATTTCATCAACTATGAACGAAAAAACACTATCACAAAAGGTAAAACCTTCAAACAAAGGTGAGACTTATCAGTATTTTCATTGACAGCTTTATTATATTTATGCTCAAATACATTCCATTTTTATTACATTTCACATACCAGAGTTTATATAGACTTACATACATAAGTACACTGTAATTCTTCCAGTTTTCCGATTCCCTACTTACCTACCCCATGGGTTCGGTAACGCCTATCTGTGTGATAATAGTCTCATGATTACTGAATCACATTGAAAGTAATCAAGGCGGTGTGAATAACTTGTGCTACATACCATTATTATACATCCCTATTGAAGTTGATTATTGAAGTCGAATTAAATTTTGAGATAACGTACTTCGGAATATTGTTTGCTTGAATTAGCACTGAAAATGTTCCAGATGAAAATCAGGATAACAGAGTGAACACACTACACACAGAAACAACAGCAGGTCATTCGCCGTCTTCATTGACTGGTGAAGTGATGACCTCTGCTCACTGCATCAAAATTATGGAATGGATTGTAACACGTTTTGATAACTTTAATGGTTGTAAGAATTTCAGATTCTTTAATACATAGCCTAGATTCAGTGAGGTGTTTCTTAATCCATCAGCTGGCTCTAGTATGGGAAATGTTTTGTGTTTGTGAGTTCTCCGTCCATTTGAGGGATGAAATGGGAGCTGAATATTTTGTCATTTCCTGTTAAGCAAGATACTCACCGTTATACCTATTTGAATGACAGGCCTAATGACTTTTAGGTTTCTGGTCATGAACCTATACGGACATTTTTGAGTTAGTTTATATATTTCAGCTTAGAATTTGTTTCGGAATTATCTAGTCTTACTGTAGGCCTTGTTATTGTATCTGTTTCTTAGCATCAACTAAAAGCTTATTTAGAAATCGTTGAGGAAGATTTTCTATTTGTGTTTGTAGCTAGCGTTTTGAGCTTCGCTTTTTTCGTCACTTTCTGAACATCTAAAGTTTGTGATGATTGGCTTGCGAAATCACCTTTCATGGGTTGTATCATGTTTGTTAACCTTGAGGGAATGTGCATTGTTATCCGTGGTCAGAGGTATCTGGCAGAAACCGTGCCTTATCTTTCTGGGAGTTAGTGCCCCAGAAAAATAGGTTTGTCTTTCTAACCATAGGCTTTGCGCTGTTTGCATTGAAGTAACAACAGCGTAATCTCGCCACATCAGTTCATTCTATTCTGTGTAGAATGAAGCCATTGAAGTGTGCGCTGATATATATCTTCAGCACATCTCTCCCACTGAGAAATTCTCGTACCCACTTCATCGTTCATGACGTCAGTTGGGAGCCATATTTTCGTCACAACTATAAAATTTACATCTAACCAAAATCAGACATTTCCAGTCCCTCATAACTGACACTCCAGTGACGTGAAGTGCTGTAAACACAATCTGAGTTGACCTGAAATGAACCTGTAATATTATTTCGATAAAGTAGTATCTCATCAATGTCTGACTGGCTCGTATTTGATTCATAAATTTATTTACATATTGTAGCGGACATTTTTCAAATTGTAGATAGTCTGTCAATCGGAAGCACATAACATTGTTAGACCGTCAACTTCCCTTCCCTTCCCTTTAGATTTTTCTGTTTAAGCAATGTCGTCAATGTTTCTTTTGCGTACGGTCTACTGATTCGATGCTCAAAAGCCTTATCTACTACCCTATCCGGATCTTTGAATTTTACAGCGTTGATGAAATTGATGTTTGTCTTCATGTTCTTGACATTTCTTGCTTGCGCAGAGAAATGAGAGCTTTGGAGTCGTGAGTAATTCTTCGTACTTCAAACACACAGTCATCAATTAATGAAAGACCTGATCACACTCGTTTTCAGCTGTCAAAAAGGACAGTTGTCTTTAAATCATCTTTACATATTCTAGACTCATGACAGATGGTCCACAATCAGTGAGGAGTAATTCACAATTTAGAATTGAAGATTTATCGTCTTCAATTAGCAAACTACAACAGCCAAGAATAAAAAGTTTATAACCTGTAATACTCTAAATATAAACTTTTTGAGGCCTAATTATAGCATGGGGAATTAATGACTTCAACTTTAAAAATAAAATAATGAATTTGTAACCGCAAGTTTCAACAATGAGATTATAAAAAGCACCATCGGAGTAATAACCTTTTGTCATACCACACATTTTAATTGAACTATCCTTTGGAGCATCGTTTTTCTAAGTCATGTGATAATCATGAATTATTCTTCATTCATTATATAATCATGTTTAGTTACATCATGAAATGTTCTCTATTCATTGATTTATACACAAACATGTCATTCATTCCTTTAGTTAACAAAAGAAATATTTTAATTAAAAAACAACATAATGAAGTGAATGCAGTACAGCATGAAACAATATTAAATAATACACATTCTTCAATAACTGAAAATTCATCAACTGAAGGTTAGTTTCAACTTGATTGTACTCGTGCATTTAAATTCTCGGCTTCATGATGTTACAATTTATTTTCGGAGTCCATAGTAATGTAGTCTTTAGCCGGATGTATATTGATCTTTCATCAAGTCAATCAATTTAATTGAACTAACCTTCGAATCGACTGCGCCTATAGCCCCTCCGGGGGCTAGTGTCTGCTCGAAAAAAGAGAAAGGTTGGATATGAGATGAGTAACCCCATTCGCTAAAAAGCGCTTGCCACAAAAAATCATTCTAATCATTTAAAGTCTCCCTTGAGAGTAAGACGTTCTTCATCTAGAACAGTTATAACGTCTAATGATAAAATCCAAGCTCCTTCGGAGGTCATGAGGCTGATGCTCATTCTGACAACCAGGGAAACGATTAATTTATTTACATAGAATGTTCGTACGATGTGGGACTTGCTGCACAGGTGAAAAGTTACAACCAGAATGTGCTTAGAATTAGTGAAACGAATTGGACGGAAGTTGAACAACGTTGACTGTTATACTCCCGTCATGACGAAGGAAATGCTCCACATGCACTAGGAGTTGCATACATGTTGTCCAAACAAGCACAAAACTCACTTATGGGATGGGAAGCTCATGGGTCAAGGATCATCAAAGCCTCCTTCAAAACATAGAGAGAGGGCATTATAATGAACGTCATCCAATGATATGCACCTACCAAAGACCACGAGGAAGACGTTGAAGAGCAATTCTACGATAATTTGCAGTCCATCGTCAAGCAGTGCCCAACAAAGAACATGACCATTCGGATGAGATATTTAAATGCCAAGGTTGGAATTGAAAACACTGGATACGGAGACGTGAGAGAAGGGATCGAAAATGATGAAAGATTTGCAAACCTATGTACCTTCAATAAACTGATCATAGGCGGCACTATATTCCCACACGAACGCATTCAGAAAACCATATAAACTTCACCGGAGCACACCACACAGAATCAAATCGACCATATCTGTATCAATACAAAGATCCGGAGAACTACTGAGGATGTGACAACCAGGGGGGATGTGATAAAGCATCACATCATCATTTACTGGTCGCCAAGATTGAAACTTGAGAAGCACTGAACAACGGCGCGAACAACATCACAAATTTTAATATGGCTTTTTTCGGGATACTGACAAACTTAACAAATTCAGGATAGCCCTCAGCAACATGTTCCAGCCCTTTCATAACCTACTCAATGGAGATGGAACTTCTATAGAGAACAACTGGAGGGGAATCAGAGAGGCAATCACTTCTACACTTCATGAAGTTCTGGGCCACAAGAAGTACCATCACAAAGAATAAATCACTGTTGATACACTGGATATGATTTAAGAAATGATGAATAAGAAGGCAGCGATCAATACCAGCCGAACAAGAGTGGAAAAAGCCAAGACATAAGCCGAATACACAGTAGTAAACAGGCAAGAGAAATGGAGCATCAGAACCGACAAACTTAAAAATGTGGAAGAATTAGCGATGACCGCGGTAAAGGTTGTAAGGGAAGGAAACGTGAGACAATTGTATGATACAACAAAGAAACTCGCTGCAAATTACCGTGAACCAGAACGACAAGTGAAAAGCAAGTAAGGCGGGGTAATCACCAACATTGAAGAACAACGGAACAGTTAGTTAAAATACTTCGAAGAACCTTTGAATCATTCAGCTTCACTGAACCTAATGAACATCGAAGTACTGCTAACGAACCTTCCGTTTGATGTTGGTCCACCAACAATTGAAGAGATCCGCATGACGACAAACTGGAAAAAATGACTTTGACCAAAATATAAAATGTAAACGATCTCAGCTAGTGTGATAACCACATGGGGATCACTCTTCATTCAATACCATGAAATGTCTTCAATAGGGTATTGGTAAACAGAATGAGGGACACCGTAGACGCTCAACTCAGAGATCAGCAGGCTGGATACCGTAAAGATTGATCGTACACAGACCAAATCACAACACTACGGATCATTGTGGAACAATCAATGGGATGGAATTCATCACTAAATATCATCTTCATTGATTACAAAAAATCATTTGATAATGTGAACAGAACAACACTATGGAGGCTGTAAAATTCAAACCAAGGTTTGTTTGAAAAACAACTGTCTGGGTTGTTTAGATACGCGATTTTTTCCAATCGAAATCAAAACAAAAGGATAGGAAAAATAACGGTTGTAAATTTTGATCACAAATACAAATGTACGTTATTATTTAAACAAATATCACCGCTAAATTATTCCATCAGTGATTGTCCCTTCAATATTCGATTTAAATTTCAATAAATAGGCAAATTGATAAAGAATGTGGGAAAATTACCAAACGCTCCAAAATCTAAGTGTTATTCTATCCTTTCTGAATAGATCAAGTAAAAATCCGTTCAAAAAATAACAGTTAGGTGCTTTATAACACAAAGTGTTTCCAATTCTGGAAACGTGATTCAATTCACAAGCAAAGTGCACAATCCCAGTCAACTCATACAACACAATCAAAGAGCGAACAATCAATATGTCTGGCATCAGGATTAAACACCAACTAAAACAACATAATTACAGTTCAGGAAAAAACATAGAAACTCAATGAAGGAAAAAGAAAAACTAGAAAACTTTCGTGAATGAAAATATTACCCTGAAATGGCATCAGAAAGACTAACAAGCGCTCAACTAAAAAAACCGATAGGAAGGAGTTGCAAATAAATACATGGAGGTATTTTCACAAACAAAACATTAAAAAAGGAATTTACAGAGGCTCCTTTGATACTAAGGCGTTTCTGAGAAGACAGTCAGTATCATACGGAATTATTATGATGAATTAAACTGCAAAATTGTGCATGCACTGACTGTTTCAAAGTAAAGACCAGTGTCAGGCACGTTTGCTTGCTCTCACCCTTTCTCTTTCTCCCGGTGATCATCTGGATCATGAGGAGGTTAATATCTGTAGGGATGCGCGGAATGCAATGGACAGTTAGGATGCAGATGGACGATTAAGGCTTCTCGAATGACCTGGCTCTTCTATCACACATGCAACATTAAATGGAGGAAAAGAAAACCAGTGTAGCAGCAGCCTCAAAGCATTTAATGGATACACTTTAGAGGATGTAAAACCCTTTACATATCTGGGCAGTATCATTGATAAAATAGGTGGATCTGATGCAGACGTGAAGGCTCGGATCGTCAAAACAAGAGCAGCATATCTACAATTGAAAAACATCTGCAACTCAAAACAAATCTCTGCCAATTAACACCAAAGTCAGAGTTCTCAAAACAAATGTCAAGACAATTCTACTGTATACGACGGATATTTAGAGGACTACGAAAACCATCACCCGGAAGATACAAGTGTTTATTAACAGTTTTTAACACAAAATACGTTGGATCCTTTGGCAAGACACTATCAGCAAAAACCTACTGCGAGAGATAGTAAACCAGATTCCATTGGAGTAGGAAATCAGGAAGAAATGCCACAAATGTATAGGACACACACTGAGAAAAGCATCCAACTGTGTCACAAGACATTTCACTGCATGAAGGCCAAAGGAGAAGAGGTAGATCGAAAAACACATTACGCCGAGAAATGGAGACAGACGTATGGAGAATGGACAAAATGTTGATAGACGTAGAGCGGAAGGCCGAAAACAGAGTGTGTTGGAGAATGCTGTTCGGTGGCCTATTCTTCATTAGGAGTAACAGGCGTAAGTATTAGTAGTAGTATGTGTTGAACCATCATTCTTCCAAGTATTTCAACACGCTTTGTAATCATCATGAAGTATTTTCATTCATTATTTAATCGTGTTTAGTTACATTATGAAATGTTCTATATTCATTGATTTATACATATACATGTCATTCATTGCTTCAGTTAACAGAAAAAATGTTCTAATTAAAAAACAACTTAATGAAGTGAATATATTGCAGAATGAAAGAATAAAAAATTATACACATTATTCAATAACTGAAAATTCATCATTTGATGGTTAGTTTCAAATTGATTGTACTCGTGCTTTTAGATTGTCGTTTGATAACGTTACAAATTTGTTTCTGAACTGCATATTAGTGCGGTGTGTGCTTCTTATATTGACATCAGTATTATATAACAATAGTCAGGATTAGAATGTCTGGCGGAAGGAGGTTGAGAAAGAAAGAAAGAAAGAACGAGAACAGAGGCAGTTTGTATGAAAAGATAAGAACAATTAAGTATCAGACGACGCACTGATATTTACAAAATGAACGGCCAAGTTTGGGATAGTTAATGTATATTTGCATTATGTATTATTTGCATTCTCCTTCACTAGAGTTGGATGGTTCCAATGACAGTTTTCTTTAATTCACTGAACTCATCCTTTGCTTGATGTCATATTTTACCATTTTCAAATATCTATTTATGTTATTATCATTGAACAGTTGAATGAATTCAGTTATTATATCACTCCGGTATTTATTACAAAATTAGTTCTTACTTCTAACAGATATCACATTCATTAATCCATCGAAATGTTGAATAGAGCTAATGTAGATCACCATTGTAAACTTGGGTTATGTAAATGATTGTTTTGTCGTAGAATGAGAGTCATCGTCAGTGTGTCAGTTCACCATTTTGCAGGGGAGGATCAATCGTAAACGCATGATCTTTCAACTCATACAGCATTGAGCCAACAACAAACAGTATTACTGTTTGGTCTCAATCAGATCAAGGGACTATTTAAGTACAACACATGACAATTTATCTAACCTAAACTTATTCTAATGTTTACAACATTCTAAATCTTATTTTCACTAACGTTTTCATCATTCTGAAAACTGTTTCTTTGTTAATTTTCATTATATTTAGGAAAATTCTATCTGATATATTTGGTTATTATTATACTATCAGCAATATTTATTACTGGAGCTGTCTATATATTGTGTACACATTCAATGTTTGTTCATTTCAATTTGAAATAAACACATGTTTGCTTACTGAATGTTTTACTCACTTTTGTTCATTAAATAAAGCTGTTACTATGGAATTTATGTAAATCACTTTAGTTCTTCTGTTTTTTTGTCGTAGAATGATTTTCCATCTTAAATTTATTAATGTGTTTGCGTGCTGTCATTGTTTAAAAAACAAGACAAGTGAATAGACCAACACAATTTTGTATTAAGCCAAAATAGAACGGAACACTCGTCCTGGATTCCGTTGCTGGTCAATATCCATTTTTACTCATTGAGAAGATTGTTAAAAATAAAATAAGTGATGTAATAATGATATCCATATATACTTATTTACTTATGCCTGTAACCACCCAAAGGACCATAGAACGCTAACCAGTATTCTCCAAAACAGTCTGTTCTGGGCTGTCCTTTCTAATTCTATCCACATTTTGTCCATTCTCCTAATGACTTTCTCCATTTCTCGGCGTAATGTGTTCTTCGACCTTTTTCTTTTCCTTTGGCCTTCTGGATTCCATGTGAGGACATGTCTTGTGACAATTAAGTGATTTTCACAATATGTGTCCCGTACACATGCTGAGTTTCTTCCTCATTTCCTCCTCCACAGGAATCTGGTTGCTGATAGTGTCCGGTCAACGAATCAGAAGTATTTTGTGTACACAACTGTTAATAATTAATTATATCTTCTCGATGATGGCTTTCGTAGTTCTTCAAGTATCCATACCATACTGTAGAACTGTCTTGACATTTTTATTTAGAATTCTGACTTTGGTGTTGATTGCAATAGTTCCAAATGTTCTCCAATTGCAGATATGCTGCTTTTGCTTTGACGATCCGAGCCTTTACATTTGCATCCTATCCACCGTGTTCATCGATGATGCTGCCCAGATATTTAAAGAATTTTACGTCATCCAAAGCTTTTTCATCGAATGAGCTGATCCTGCGTCTATACTGGTTGTCTTCTCCTGCATTTGTTGTTGCGTATGTGATAGAAGAGTCAGGTCACTTGAAAAGCCTTAAACGTCCAGCTGCATCCAAGTTGTTCATTGTATTCCATACTTTCCTCTGCATGTAGAAGTCTTCATGATACAGCCGACCACCAGGAGAAAGAGAAAGGGTGAGAGTAAGCAATCGTTGCTCACACTGGTCTTTACCTCGAAAGTATCAGTAAGTTGTCCTGAATGCACAATTTCACACTTTAATACACCATCGGAATTCCGTATGATATTGACTCTTTTCATATGCACATTGTTGTAAGATTCAAACCTAAAGTCCAATGGGTTGTGTTGTTGAATAACTGTACGTGGATACAGATACAGGTGCACCGCAATCGAAATCAGAACAAATTAATTGGGTAACAACGGTTCTAAAATTCATCATATATACAAATGTACAAATTTACCTAAACAAATATTACCACACAGTTGTTCGAAGTTGAGCCTCTACATAGTCCTTCATTCTGTTTTACAATACTTTCATGAAGACTTATCCCTATTTTTAGAAAACAGCTTTTCCCCGTAGTTATCACTCTTGCAGAGATCATCTTCCTTTGGTTTTTTGATCAAAATCCTTCGTTTAAGTTTGTTGGTACATGTTCTTCATCTCAACTCTCACTGAGAAGAATGAGGAGTATTTCTGCATCTGCTTTCAGTGCCTCTGCTGTAATGTCGTCTGATCCCCGTGCTTTACCGCTCGTGATTTGTGTGATCGATGATATCGGTACCAAGTTTCCTGGTTATCTCTGTTATGCCCTCCGCTGTTTGTGGCAGAACGTGATCTATAATGAACGGCAACCAAACATTTAGTGTGTTGCATGCTACCGATATCGACAGTTATAAGTAGTATATATCTACAATGAAAAGTGAAATGCTTGGAGGCAGACTCTTAAGAAGTTCAAAGAGAAAAGAACGAGAACACAAAATGATTGTTTTGGAAACGAGGGAACAATCAAGTTTAAAACTATTGATTGACATTTTGTAAATGAAATATACCTTTTATAGTTCCCAAATTTTACTATGAAACTTCGTTATTTTGTATTGGAACACGTTAGCTTGTTCTCGCCTTCGACCGCGTTCACTACCGTATAAGCCATCAGTTACAAACCAAAAGATTGGAGGAATAGAGGAAGTGATTATTGGTTACGAATTGAAAGTGTACAGCCAACCTTGTGTACTTATTGCTATTTGTATAGACTATAAGATCACTATGATTCAACCAATTCGCAAGGAAGCACGTTACGCTGTCATCTAATCGTAAGATGCCGTTTTTATATTTTTGAAGACTACCAGGTTTTCACTGGATCATTACTTGTACTTCGGTTTCCATCGCACAAAAAACATAATTTATAAAATTTACATAATCTGAATCTTTATGTTGCTGATTTCAAGTAACCCTTTTCCACTAAACGAGGTGAGACTGTAAATTAAAGCATCACGACATTAAAATGTATTCAAACAATTGGATCTAAATGAGTATATGCTGCTTTGCTGGTGAATAGTGTTTCAAGTCCATAGTTTTCATTTATACATCGACCTATAAAGCGTTTGTAAGATTCTTCAAAGTATTATTCCTAGGTTTCTAATCTTATTCGACTTGGCACTGACTCAGTTCACATTAAAACAATTTCTGACATTCGGTCATTCGCTTTCTCATGACTACGAAACATTCGATAGGATTATTTGACAATTTAATCTGAGAGAATTTGAGATAGAACAACATCTGATGTGTTGTCTGCTTAATCAGATGTGTAGATAGTCTGACAGGTGTCATATGAGTTATATATTCCTATATCTTTTCTATGTATTGTTATTGATTTATTGATTTTCCATTTGTTGTTGGAATGTGTCGGGATTCTGTGTGGAAATATAATTACGTTTTAGTCAGACTAACTACGTGTTCTTGATCAGAGTTGTGTTGAAGTCCTGTATAGTAAACACTGAGTGTGAATCTAGTTTGGATGTTCATGTAATGTAAATTAACATCCCGTTCATGTTAAGAGAAAAAGCGAACCGTTATAACATTATAAACAGTACGGTGAATGCAATTCTTCAGTCGTTAACAAAATACAATGTAACATTGTACAGCTTGAATTCCGGTTTTTCTCTTTTGCTTCTGAACACGTAGATTTATTCAAAAGTTGGATTGTGGTCAGTTATTTAGTTTCTTCTGACGTTTAACTGACAGTGTAAGCAGGTTGAGGTTATATTCATTCTCAGAAATATGGATTCACTGATTGTGCACGTTGTTTTACGGCGTGTTGATAAATTCGTAACACGTGTGAAGTTAAGCCAATGTGCTTGTCTCTGAACTTCAGTTTGTCTAATCAATATTAAATATATTGTTAACCATGTCAATGTTCTTTACTTTGCTGCTTACGTTTGGTTCACTTAAAAGTAGGTTCATTTATTTCTCCACAGTACATCCATTATTTATTTTCACATGACATTGTCCGATAGCACAGTCAACAGACTCAGTGATTTGTGCCTGAGATTAGCAAATAGACTATAGAAATTATTTAGGCTCCCATCGTCCGAAGTTGGAGAACATTCAAACTTTTGATTTGGGATTTTCTATGATGCAACAGCATGATTTAACTAAACCTACGACCTTCGGTGAAATTATCAGTGATCTTGGGATGACCAATCACCGTTCAACCTCTGTGTTTAAGCTCTTAAATTTACTAAAGCGATAATAATACGAAAGATTGGGAATCTTAACACCATTATTGAACTAATTACTGTTCCTAAAACCAATCATTCCTAACTCCTAAACTTGAAACTCTCAGACACCACTTACTAAGACCTATACTCCTAAAACCCAACTTCTTATCTTCAGCTTGCTACCCATAATACTTCATTACACTGACTCTCAACAATACGTTTCCTTAACATTAACTCTGAATTCTTGCACTAAAACTATCAGTACGAAGACTGACCAAAACTCACTTACCCAGCGAGTTAATCACATAATTAAAACATCATCCAATTCATTCGAAATATGGAAAATTATGAAATTTCGCAACCAGCCATCCGGAGCAGACTTTAAATATCTCAAACCAGCTAACCTTATCTTGAATGGTAGTCAGTATAACATACTCATATTGATATTGATATTCTTTTCACAAATAATCACATCACAGAGACAACTTTTTTCATACGCAATCATGTTGAAAATATACTTTACGTTAGACAACCCAAAATAAATTCTCCAAAAAATAGCTCATATTTTATTGAGAAATTAAGACTCAGGGATGAAAGTCACAATATTAACCGAATGTCTGACATTTCGTCTAGCATTCATTCCTATTAATCCCCTTCGTCGACAAGCGTCTTGGGAAGATGTCCGTCAAGATGATCACATCAATGATCGAATTTCACAAGCCGTATTGAAATCAATCACAACCGATACACCCTTTCACATCATTTGTTAGAATTTGATTTCCTACACGTCTATTATCATTATCGATATCATGGTGGCAATCCAATCAATGGACATCTTAATAACGAACATTCTTTCCACTTCATATTGCCACCAACCAACATATCTCTGATTATGCCTTTTATCAAGTACAACGGTAAGTTGTACACTTTTCAGAAACACACAAAATTAGATAGCCGGTCGAAATATCTAGGTGGCAGGATCAGGTAGCCCAGATGTTCAACCAGGCCGCCTTTTTATTTGTAATCGGTTGTTATTTCTTTTAGCTCACCAATTTTTTGAAGTTGTTGAAGGTCACGTTTTCCAGGCTTCATTATTGAAAATAGGAGACTGATCGACCTGCATTAATTTTTACATGACATTCTTAGAGCATCCTTTAAAGTGATCTGTCTTAGTTCGAAGAAGAATAAAAAACATTTCATTATCAAAATCATCCATCAATATACCTGAAGTCAATGTCAAATAGATCAGCGAACCACAGAAAAATAACGCGAATAGGTTGAGGTGGATTTATCTATCTACGTATGAGAGGCCTTCTAGACCTTTGAACAGTTCATTCTCTAGCTCTTGAATTCTTTCTAACACATTCGTTTCATACATGAAACAATGGCTAACAGCTTTAATCCCATATTCCATTAGTTTCCTCACAAACGAGGGTTATAATAGCCTGAACGTTTCTCACCTCAAATAATGGAATGACTTAGGAATAGTTCATAAGATTCTGGATTCTATAGCAGAATCAGATCAACAGTTGATCGTTGTTCTAAGTCGTTACATATTAGGACTCATAGATCCTCATAGTTTGTTGCAACAAGTAACACAACCTTACTTACTCCGTAATTAAATTTATTTATCTGCACCACTACACTCTTGTAAGAAACAACTTTTGTTGATAATCAAAACATCCATTCAATCGGTGAATTAATGAAGCTTATTAATATTGTCTCATCTGACATACAGCCCATGGGTTCCTTAACCTTTATGTCATCGTCAAAGAGCAGAACAGATGTCTTTGCTACAGTTACGAATCATCTACACTGTATAAATGGATGGGCGATGGTTCACATATCAGTGGACATCATCTTCTTGCATCTACTTGGGGATAACTCTATGACTGCAGTACAACCATCTTTTGCAATACTGAGATTTTTTAAGCTTGAGAGGCCTTCCCTCAAACCATATTAGTCTCTAGACAAAAGATTATCCTTTTTCTACATAGCTTAAAAAGATATATGAATGACATTTTCCATACGTTTGAAGACCAACTTGTTTCTGTTGCAGCACATTCCTGATCGATTGTTATACTTGGTCGCCAAACATTAGAGCATAGTTGAACTTGACCATTTACTACATTCCATAAGCAGGAATGACAAAGTAGAATAATCGGCACTAGTTAACGGTCATTGAACATTTAGTCAGGCAATATCCTCGGTTGCATGAATGATTATTAAACCTAAAAAAAAGAAGATCGTTGCTTTGAACCTGAACGCATGAATTGGAATATATTCTGCATCAACGTATACCAAATGGCAATTACAAAAAGTGAACTACAGTTGCCATCCTTATATTATTGGAATCAGCTGCATTGAATACAAATATGAGGCACCCATCGTGTTCACTCCACAGTCCAATATTCTATAAAACAAAATTATTAATTAAGCAGTTTGAGATAGGATAGATCACGCTGTGTGTTAATTTCCTTTACGTTCTCTATTCTTTTCTCTAGATGTCAACTCGTTTTTTAAATATTTTTTATACTGCTTGACAATGTTGAGCAGATAGAAGTCGTTCTAATAATTTCTACGCGTATGTTGTAGTGCATATGCGTGGCTCTATGTTCGCAAAAATGTGTATATACCAATAACATTTACTGTACTTAACATTGTAACTAGTTTGTCCCAGTCCCTAGAACAGTTCGTCCCAGTTTTGTTAAGTTTTATGTCTTCCTTTAACTTCAACAGTCCGGAATTTCTTTGAATTTGGTTAAACGTTTTCTTGTTTATACCC
Organism: Schistosoma rodhaini; assembly: GCA_944470415.2. Taxonomy (NCBI): domain Eukaryota; kingdom Metazoa; phylum Platyhelminthes; class Trematoda; order Strigeidida; family Schistosomatidae; genus Schistosoma; species Schistosoma rodhaini. The sequence continues at coordinate 2,057,948 of OX104040.1, forward strand.
TGTCATAAAAGGTGGATACAGCTAACAGCTTTTATATCGACTATAGTATGTTGTAATTCCTTTTCTGTTATAACTGCGGGTAACCTTTTCTTTTTCAAAATTACAGAAGTACAAAGTGCTGCAGATACCTGACGAGTTGAGGTTTGTAATTAATTTATGTTTTCATATGGAGATTATGGGCTGAGGAAAGTTAGATAACCATTAAAAATGAACAATTTTGATAGCGTCAGACTACCAGCCAGTGTGCGTTCTTGATCCGGCGCAAGTTACTCAAAATCAGGATCTTCAGTATCGCATATGAACGCTTGTCTTTAGTAGTAGACTGCTTAACACCTGACAGGGTTTAACTCTACTGGTTGAGGTATCTTACAAGAACTTCGAAAATCACCTCTCGGAGCTAAATAAGCACGATTTTTATCAGCATGTAGTCGTGGATATCGTCGATTTCTTTTTGATGAAGCAGTTACTCATGAAAAACAATAGAGAATAGTCCAGCAATATCGTGGATTAGTTGGATAACATATCAGTGGTCTGGCACTTAGGCGTTTGCGCGGAACCGAGTTTCCTGAGTTCCAGTCCTTTTTGAAGCGACTTGGATGTGCATTACTGACGATCTCCGATGATCCAATGCCTTCAGGTTTTCAATAATGGTCTAACAGTGATCAATTCACAGTCCCGGTAAAATCCACAAAGATATAATAGATATTGCCCATGTGAGAACCACTAGAGAATAGAGTACCTCGGAACATGAACATTAACTCAAATAATTTCAGTGAATGTAGACCAATGTTGCATCCGTAGTGTTTGTAATTGATAACCGAGAACAGATGATTTAAGTGGGAGCTGTGACTAAATTAAGGGGCACGACTACCGAATAATTGATCAACTTAGTGAATGAATTTCATTCGGATACTGATACTGGTATTACATTTGAATCAGGGTTCAACCGATATGAAGGTATTTTCCCGCTTCGGTTTTCTCATCATGATGACCTTCTTAAAGTGAGATTGCAGCAGCTAACATGAAAAGTATTCGAAATTTATCCTGCCAAAGACACCACACAATTTTTATTTGAATTCTACTGTACATAAATAAACAGAAATTACTTCTATACTTAATTTGACTGATCGGAAACCTGAAGATGATTTTGTCTCGTACGCAAAAAACATTATTAAGCAGTGAAAGAGTCTTCAGTTGCTTTCAATTTCAGAGGAACACTTTGAGTGTCTTCTCTTTGTATGCGGGTTGCAGTCATTGCCAGACTCTGATAGTCGTAGTACACTTTTAGGCAGAATCGATTCACATTCCAAACTGAAGTCGAAGGATATCACAAATGAATGTCGTCATATTATTAATTTTAAGGATGAAATTAAAATAATCGAACGTTCTGAATTTTTCATCCAAATCGCACCATTAATATTTCAAAGGATGATTCACAAACTTTTCCTCTCATGAATGGAATTCATATTCATAACGTCATCCTTACTACATATTGGAACTGAGAGGCATGGCGATTCTCCCGTATCTGGTCATTTAATAAGCAAAGATGCTCATTATATACAGCAAACGAAACAAATCCTCATACTGTCCCTGTCGTCAGAAACTGTTGTTACGTGTGGTATCCCTTGATCATTTTGAAGAGAACAATAACGAAGATTCTGACAGAATAGCTGACGAAAGTGTAATGTTTAGGAGTGTTTGAATTATAGTATAAACTCATAATCCAACATTAACGCAATTTAATCAACAAGTATTAGATGAGCACGAACGCATGTACTGTTTATGGAATTCAAAATAAAAAGTCATCAATACAAGGGAATCATTGGTTCATATAAACACCACATCCGCCACAGCTTAAGCCGGAGTGTAAGTGTCTGTAATCGATCGTACGACTTCTTAAGTTCATTTTACATATATCCGACAGTGTATCGGATGTAAACTCTGTATTGCACACCAGTCATTGTTTGTTCTTATCTTCTTTTCTTCGATTTTCCTAACCTTCAGACATGAAGTATTTCACTTTCGACTAATGATACAAACTACATATATCTTTCGACATCAGTAGCACATACTACAATATCACTTACTATTTATGTATCACTAATCTTTATAAGATCAAGTTCAATTCACAAATATGAAGTGATATTTGATCTAAATGAGTAGAATAGAATACAATTAAATGAATTGTTTACAGTCTGAAAAATCTTGCCATTATCCATGTTTAAAGTACCTTTAGACATTCGTCTCTTGTTTACAGCAAAATCGAAAACGGTCACACATCAGTTAAAAGTTTTCTGTGTTTCTTTTTAAGTTACAAAGTCTACAGACAGTAATATGACCATTTCTATAAAGTTGCATAACAACTGAAAAATGAATAAAACTTAGTACCTTGACAACTTGTTTTGTCTCTGATATAATAAGTCTGAACGGACTAAAGTTCGCGCCTAATGTACTATTAGTTTCATTTTAGCAAACAATGATATTGTCTGAGAACTTTTCAAAACATGTGATTGAAACAATGCATTAGAGTTCAAATAATACACACCAAAAATATATACACAAGCTAAAATAAAATATTCATTTTTCAGACACAATTACTGAAACCCATTGAGTTATTATTTCTCCTACAAATTACTAGTTCGTCAATATGAATTGTTATTACTGAATCGTTGAAATCGTGAGTTGATTGAAGCTGGACGACAATGTAAAAATTGTAAGCACTAGACGGCCGTTTTGTTCTGTTGTAAAACTCTTCGGAAGTGCGCTATCATGATCATGCCTCGCGAGATTCTAACCCAGGACCTATCAGAATCGCGATGAAGCGTCTAAACTCTAGACCACTTAGCAAGCATCCAACTTGTTAAAGTCTAACTTCAACCAAAGTCAGCAACTGGCCACCCCTCATGAAGGAGCATATGCCTTCCACCAGCACTCATCCCCTAACCCTGTCCTGGACAATCCATTTCAAATCTGATTCACACTTTTCATGTCTGATTCCGATAACGATAGAGTGTGTTCATTGGCCTTCCTCTTTTCCTTTTCCCTTTAGGATTACAAGTTCATGTCTGTCAAGTAAAGCACTTTGATGATTTCCTCAACGTGCTTCCTATTCACTTCCAAAGTCTTTTCCTAACTTCTTTCTTAGTTGGAAACTGGTTTTTTGTCTTCCAAAGTAGGCTGTTGCCGATTAATGAGTCTTTTGCATAGACAATCGTTTATAAATATTTGTACCGTTTGTTGATAGTTCTAGTAGTTCTCCAAATTTCAGCTCCGTAAATTATCAGAATTGTGTTGACGTTTGTATTGAACATTGCCATTTAGATGAAGGTTGACAGTCGTTTTGAGTCGCATATTTTCTTCAAGTTTAAAAATAAGGTCCTTACTTGGCCAATCGTCATCGTTATGTCTGCATCAGATCCTCCTTGTTCATCGATGATGCTGCCCAGGTACGTGAAACTTTACATCTCTCCCAGAGTCTCGCCACCAAGTGTGACTAGGTTAGTGTTCTCCATGTTGTATCTGAGAATCTTGCTTTTTACGTTCTGTATATTGAGGCCTATTGATGCAGAAACTGCTGCTACATTTGCTGTCTTCGTCTTCATTTGTTCATGTGTATGAGATAAAAGGGCTAGGTCATCTGCGAAGTCCAAATCATTTAATTGATTCTGAGATGTCCATTGGATTCCGTTCTTTCCCTCAGATGGTTTACATCAAGAATTGACATTAGCTTAAATGTCAAAATGGTATTTAGATGAATGAATTTCGTGACATAATCCTAGACCTGTTGTACTAAATTTGATTGGTTGGTTCATAAGTGTTAGTCACTTAGAGATATATTGTGAATATGTCTGTAAATATAGTGATCATTTATCTTTGCATATATATTTCTTCGTGATTAGACTTTTCAACATCGTTTACTTTCAAATTACCTTGAACTTAATAATCATTGTCATTTGTTGATGATATAAAATCAGAAGAATAGAGGATCAAGTTGTTCTTTTGCAGTGAAAATGTGGTATACATTCGTGTTTTTTGTTAACATACCACTCGTTCTACTTCTTCATGTATCCATGGTGGATGGTAAGTTGTTAGATGTTGAAGATTTTTTTATTGAAGTACAATGAGTTACTTGATTTAACGTTTCTATACATCTAATCACTGACTACGTCTCTTGATGCATCATGATAGTTCAATGAATAATGAGAACAGATCATTATATCTACAACTTACATGCTTCTTGCTTTACCGTGTGCAACTTGACCACTTGGACTCTAGAACCCTGTCAGTTGCATGTAAGGAAAGAGAAGATGAGTAAGAAGGAATTTTATTTCAAAATCATAGTCAATTATGGTACAAAAAACACTTGGGTATTTATGGATTTTAGTAATAAACGAAATCATCGATACAGTCATCCAATTCATGTACAGTAGTTTACATAGTTGTTCAATCGAAAAGCTTCATGTCAAGACTCTGTAACGATATTTCAAAAGATGATTGAATAGAGTGTTTTCTGCTTTTTTGAGCTTCATAGAGATTTCTTAAGTTCTATACACACTTAAATAAGTTTTGTATATTTTCAACATTCTTGTAAATGTTCTGTGTATGACTATAACTTAGATCAGTGTTGCAATGTTAGTACGATCATTCGAACCGGGAATATTGATTGTATACATATTTAATAAGTGTGTAAACATGCCGACTCTATTATGTTAGTCCATTCACTATTATCAAATATAGATTAACAGACTATTATAAGGTATTAACCTGTATACTTTTATAATCACAGAAATAAATATGTAAATAAACTTGTACTGGTTTGAACTATTTCCTTGTTGATATTTTGACAAACGTGTTACGAATGCCTCAACACCGATTACCACAACGTACAATGCTGACTAGTATTGGGGATGGATGAACGAAAGTTAGGGGCGGCCTAACCAAAACGTGTCATCAGAGCTTGAAGTTACTAACTTCTAATCTAAGCCATGTTGGTAGATGCAGACTACTTGATTGAGGTCCGCTCGACTATCGTAACCAATGGTTGGAGACTCTGTGTGACATGGCTCAGAATCGATCACAATGGCGTAGGTGTATACATTATTTGTCTCCCCTTAAACCTTCAGATTAAAATTGCTTCATATACGTCTTTCTTTCTGTACTATATTTTAATATACAACCTATCTTTTATATATTACCACCACTAAATTAACAACTATGAATCCAGTGTTCATCTTGTTGTGCTAACGAGGTATGACAACTTGGACCTATGTATATATGTGCCTGATCGTACGTTCTTGCTGACTGACTGACTGATATTTTAACTGAACTTTAGTTATTCTTTGTTTGCTTATATGCATGAATTGTTTATCTTGTATTCAATATCTCTTATATATTCCATCTACTTTAAATAAATGATCTGAAACTCTTTTTCATTTGATTCATTTAAAGTTCCTTATTGGGTAAAGAAATCTATATCAGATGAAGTGTATGGAACTAAGAGTAAGCAACTATATGTCCTCTTTTATTTTTATACAATTAAACTGTTGTATATTTGTGTACAGTCTAATTACGTTGTTAACATAGTTTCCCATAAAGATGTGTTTCACTTGTATACTTATATGTATTTGTACATATACATATAGTACTTAAATCTACCCATTCCATTTCATAGGACTTGTGTAGTAACTACAGTGAAATCGTAGTACGGAGAAGAGGCTAAAACATGAGTAACCAATATCCAGTTGCTTTCTTGTCAACTACAAAAATAAATTTTATAGATGGATAATGTAGTGAATGTGGACACATGATAGGACACCCGGTTTACTTAGCAAACCATAACAGAGTTATTTTATATAGTTCAGATCATGAGTCGATTGAAGCTAGACCACCATGAAAAACTTAGAAGCACTGGAAGGTCGTTTCGTCCTATCGTGGGACTCAGCAGTGCGCACCCACCATCCCGCCCCGTGAGATTCGAACCCAGTACCTATCGATCTCGCGCTCTATCACCTAACCACTAGACCACTGAGCTGACCTGCATCCAACGGTGTCAATGTCTAACCTGACGAAATACAAAAATCATACTCTAATATATCATTTACAAAATGTTCATTACTTGTCTTAGACTTCATTGTCCCTGATTTTGTATATCAATTTGTTTCTGTTCCTGTTCATCACTCCTCGATCTTCTCAATCTTTTGCTACAAGACATACTATTCTAGACTACAGTTATATACTACTTATGTCAACTTGAGTAGCACACATCACAATAGTACATGGAAAAAATAATGAGCATATAATATGGTGTAAACAGTTTGCTGCCTTATTAAATTACAGATAAATCTATTTGTGAGTCACTAACTACAGGTATAGATTACCTATCTTCAGGGACTCTGATAAGCAACCAAATAAAATGTTTAGCGTTCATACATTTCTCTTAGTCAGCATTAGGTATTCAAGTTAAAGGATAAGCAGCATAAGGCGCAAATGTTTATAGCGAATATATTGTAGAGAGACAATTTCCTACAGATGCAACTCTAAGCTATTCTCTAGATCGTCAAGTACAAAGTGTTGGTTTCACCAAAGGCAGAACAAGTAAGCTATTTAGCTTAATAAACTTTATCTATATCTTAAACATCAATTAAGGACCTTAGTTTATAGATAAACAATACAGTCTATTACATACAAAAGGGAAGAGGCATAATTAACATACCAAACAGTAATTAGACAGTATGAAAAATGACTCAACAAGGTGGGTATTGTTTTACAATGAATATAAAACTGTGATTGGTCGATTAAACAAGACTTAGTCATTCAAGGTCAAAGAAAGTTAATATGATGGTGAGCAAGCATTTCACCTTATCATTGGTATGTTCATTTATCGATCTTAATTTACATATAGATCAGGCATACTACATAATGGCTTGGTAATTATATGAATGAATGTACGTTATGCAAAAATCAAATAATCAGAAAGGGATTTTTCATGTGGGAATTTCAGTATCTTCACAGTTGATGAATTCCACATTAGGATGAAACGGCCGTCCAGGGCTTCGAGGTTATCCATGGTGTTTTAGCTTTAAATGATTCATGAGTTCAACTATGAAAAATCAAATAGACTTTATCTGATTTGTTTCTGAACTAAGTCTAATGCCATGAGGACGTATTTAGTTTCTAGATTCAATATTTAAGATTTGAATATAAAGATAGTAGCCGTCTGCCTATTATATAGAGCCCATAGTAACAGAATTCAGCATTTCATACTCGACGACCACAAAACACTTTTTCCGTTATCAGTAAACAACACATATATGTCTGATCTTCGTTATACATGGTATTAGAATCTTGGGCAAAACTCTAAAAGTCGAATTCCTATTCCTGATTGACTTGTTCATTCCAACACTTTTACCATACATAAATGAATTATTCAATCACTAAAGAAGTTTTGTAAATTCATTTGGTGTTGATTCTTTGTACCTTCCGATTGTTGTTTAGGACTGTAATTAGCATCCACAACGTCCATTTCGGACTTGTCAGCTGGATATACGTGCATTATAAAGTTGATATAGGCAAACAATATCAAGTAAATTTATAACTTAACCACATTGCACAGCCAGAAAACTATCAGGATTCAGTAGTTAAATGGATAACGTGATGATGTTTGTAGCGAAAAGTACTGAGTTCGAATTGTGGAGTGAACATCAACTTTGAGATGCATGTACATCTACCTGACGAGTCCGAAATAAGACGAAACTCAAATAATGGCTTCCACTACATGCCACTGTCCATCTTCTATTATATGAATTGTGTGAAATGTATTTTAATCAAATGCTTATTATGATTATTTTACAGGATCCATAGAAAATAATACAAGACTATTAAGATTTCAAATAAAATATTTGAAAAAACAGATAAGTAAGTGATAAATAAACTTATACGTTATTATAAACAAACATATATAGTGGATAACAGTGGAATCCAGGATGCGCAAGGAAATGGCTATTAGGATTCAGCAGCTAAGTGGATAACGCGAAGACTTTTGAAACTGACGGTACTGAGTTCGAGTTGTAGAGTGAATATCAACTCTCAGATGGAAGTACATCCATCCGATGAGTCCTAAATAGAACGAAACATACATCTTGGATTTCATTACTAGCCACCATATATATATATATATATATATATATATATATGTATATATATATATATATATTATAAAGCTTGTGACTTAAGGCAATCTTGAGGCTGTCCCCATACAAGTGCTTCAACAGTTGTTTCGAATGTCATAGTTCTTTCATTGTCATAACAATTACTCTTTTTGTCCCCGTTCTCATCAATTTGTTCTTCCCAACTTTTTGATGCTAAAACTTTCACTTCAGATTGTTATTATATACTACTTCTGTTGACATAAGTAACATACACTATAATATAATAGCTTTTAGTAAAGGTTCTTTAAAGCCATACAAATGGATCTATTCGCTAAATTCAAAGTAAACAAAATAATGGTTGATGTATAAAATCTGCTGAAACTTATGACATAATACCTGAAGTTTTTCTTAATTTTTTGATTGTCTGAATATGATATAGCAATATATAGATATGCACTACTGAGGAGTTCCACAACCAGACGAAATGACCGGCTAGTGGTTCCTGGTTTTCCACGATGATCTAACTTTAATTGACTCATGAATTCAACTATTAAGTATTTTTACAGTTGGAATCATGAATCAATTGAAGCTAGAACACCATGAAAAACCTGCAGAATGCGCACCCACGATCCCACCTTGCGAGACTCGAACCCCAGCACCTGTCAGTCTCGCGTGTGAGCACTTAACCACTAGACTACGATTAATTTGCTGAAATCTACACCAAAGCCTCTTCTGATAATAAATTACTATAATATTCACAAACACCCCCCCCCACTTTTCTGATAATTACTAATCACTTGTGAATTGGTTTTAGAATTTATTAAGAAAACTTCCGCAACTAAATGGAAATCAATCAATCAATGTATGTTAAGCCCCCAAAAAAATTAAAAAAAAATAAGTTACCATAGTAACTAATAATCAATATTATTATCCTTGTAGATGTGAAGTGTATAGAAAAGTATTGGCAATTGAAGAATCATCTTGATATAATGAAAGGTTTGTTGAATTAAAACAAAAAAAAAGAAAGAAAGAAAGAGAAAATTATGATATAAATTTGATATTTATATGGTTTGTTTACAGTGGATTGATTGACTTTACCCTTGTTGAATGTCAGTCAACTAGATCAATAGTCTTGAGGTTAAGTGTTTGAGCGCGAGACTGAAGGTCCTGTGTTCAAATCCTTTTGTATAGGATCGAGGATAAGAAGTGTTGAGAAATCCCATACTAGGACGAAACAGCTCTCCAATGTTTCCAGGTATTCAATGGTGATCTAACATTTATCGATTCATGAATTCAACTATACAAAATATCAGAAGGGGTTTCGTGGAGATTATAGCAATTTTAAAGTTGAATTAATTGAAGCTAGATCACCATGGAAAACCTGGAAACACTGGACGCCCGTTTCGTTCAATTGTAAGACTCCTCATTATTGCTCATCCACGATCTCGCTATGTGAGATTCGAACACAGGACCTATTAATTTCGCACACGAGCGCTTAACCTCTGAACCACTGAGATGTTCAGCACCAAACGGTGTGAATGTCTGACTTCAACGACATTGAGCAACCGTCCACTATTATCTTCAGTGAGTTACTGTCTCACGTCAGACCTAGTTGAACTCCATTGGTCATTGCTTCAAAATATAATCCAATGATTACACTTATGTATCTGTTGATATCTAACTCATTTTATTGTATACAACTATATTATATTCAGACATTGAACTGTTCATCAGAATGAAGTTAACATAGAACATTACATAACTACATATCTTCCTGAAGGACTCAGTGATATACTTTTCATTTGAACTTTAAGATGAAGAAGAAAAGTGAAGTTACACCAAATATATAATCATACAACTGTAGCTGATGTCGAGTCGCGATTGACTATGATCACCACTATAGGAAGATTATACGACGGGTATTAGGTTAGATCTGTCCGTTGGCCAAAAACCAGAAGTTCGTTGACTGTTGTAATAAGATACATTTGTTGGAGGTCTCGTGGTATCGAAAGAATACCTAAATTATGCCAAATTTTACAAGCGGTACTACTCAGCGTACGTGTGTTCTTATGGAGTCACAAAGCAACGGATGAAGAGTGTGTTTTTTGGTACATTTAAACAAACAGGTATAGTTGTAGTAGCCGTCGAGTCGAGAATAGACTATGATCTTAACTACAATTCGATTGCGCTCCCAAAAACGACTTGGTCCCTCCGATAACTCGCAAACCAGAAGGCTTTAATTAGTAAAGATAAAATGTACTTATTGACTATCTCGTGGTATCGAAAGAATACCGAGACGTGTCAACGAGTACAGGCAAAATGAGCAGAGCGTAAGAAAGTTCGAACCAAACAAGTCGGATAGCGGAACAAGAAGTGAATTTGATGCAGTTAAACAAGTACAGTAAAACAATCGCTGGTACAGCTGTTTACAATAATAATAATAATTGTTTCTAATAATCCAATCATGTTCTTGTCGAGACAAGTCAGTCACTACACAGTGAAATAATCACTGGTACAATTAGTTATCATCATAAACATTGTTTCCATTATACCATTTGTGTTCTCATTCATAAAGTAAGTCACTAAACAATCATCAAATAGGATGTTCCTATTCATTTTCGTGAATATCATAGAATCAGAAAGTGTAATCAATACAATAGAAGATACGTATCGTAAGTCCAATTAACAAATACATCCCTAATAACATGTTATGATATCTTAACTTACTTCGGATGTAAGTTGTTCACTTCCAATTGTGCTATTCCAGGTATAACGGTTCCTCTGGCTTCTAAATTGAAAAAATGTTTTAGTACTCAGAAACTGTTTTATGAAAGTAAGAATCAACATTCTACTGTATTCTGAGTATTTATTTAGTCATCATTATTATAAACCGCTGTATGGTAATCCTCTGCAGTACGCATCCGTGATCCTGCACAAGAGACTGGAGCCTAGGACTCTCAGTGTCGTGCGGACGCCTAACTTCCATAACACAGACGAGCCGTCCGATAGTATTAATGTCTAACTTTAACCAATCCACAATATTACTATGCAATTTTCCATTAATTTCGAAGGTCAACTGCTTCAGATTGTACATCGATAAGCTGAACTGGTCAAGACTTTTAGAAACCGTCTGGACCACTTTCCATCACTTACTACTATATATATTTTATGAGGCATAGGATTCACTCCTTCTGTCATGTCTGAAATGACTTTACGCTTTTCCATTGTTAAGTTTCGATCAAATTCTATCCATTTGGTTGCAGCCTGTACATTAGTCTATGTCATTTGATATCATGTGCATCCTGTTTTGATATCAAGTGATTAGTTGTAGGCTGCAAGATACTACGGACTCGGGTTTCACTCTAGTCGTGAAAGATGAACAAGGTATATTTTCAATCTCAGTCTAGTTTCACACTCCAATAAGTTCTTACTAACAAAATAAATCAGCGTTGACGTCATAGATATGATGATGAAGATATTCATTACTGATAAGTAGTACTTTACATATAACCTCACTCTATACCATCTTGTTGACTCCTTCCAGTAACATAACATCACAACCAAGTATATTAAACAAAGTTGTCATCTACGGTTTATATCGTCTAGATAGTTCGGTAGGTACTATTGTAGTGCCGCGATTCGTTAATCGTTCGTTTCGATAATTGATATAATTATAATCTTAACGGCGCGTAAAATCAGAAGACAATGGATAGCAGCAACTACAGTTTAGTGAAGATGGCTGGGAAGCCAATTCGAGAACGAATCGAAAGATAATACGTATTGGAGATGGCGGGAAAGCCAAATCGATTTAAGCAAGCGTTAATCAACATTTATAGTCGGACAAAAATGAGTGACAGACATATGATGAATAAGATACGAAGTGTACACATATATGCTTATATAAAAGTATAGTCAAGTTTAATAAGGAAATGATTAACAAGATCAAAATATGACTCATAATGGATAGGCGAATTGGCTTGACCAGCAACTAGAATAAAGTAAATGGGCTTAACATATAAACTGATACTACACTATTATATAACAATGTCAAAAATGAGTAGGTGATATGATAAACATTAGTTACAATTTCATTTAGTATTGTTTATTTGAATTTTCCCATTGATGTTTTAGGACTGCAACTGATCAGTCTCTAATTGGTATACGTGCATACTGTGCGTATTGCCTTGATCTAGCCTTAATTCATCAGCATTTAAAGCAAACACAGATGAATAGTGGCTAGCAGTGGAATCCTGTTTGATGTGCTTTTCGTCCTATTTGAGACTCATCAGCTGGATGTACCTGCCAAATCTCAGACTTGTTGATGTTTACTCTGGGACTTGAATCCAGTACCTTTCTCTTCAAATGTCATCGCATTATCTACGAAACGCCCATCCTGGATTCCATTGATATCGACTATCCATCTTTGATTACAATTAGTTACAATATTCATCTTATTATTATATGTGACCCGATATCATTGATTTTTATACCTGAACAGAAAAGATACGTTATTATACACCGAATAAATGTATGCAATATAGACCATTGAAACATAAAGGTAATTTTGAATTAAATTCCACTTTTGCTAATCTTATGGTTAATTGAAGGAATATCAAATCATTGTTTATTTATTTATTTAAGCACATAAATAATGGTACAAGGAAGCACCAGATACATATGCGCCACACAAATCAAATGAGATTTGTGTGATGGCTGAGATACTGCCTAAGTGCCCAAACTGAAACAGGTGGTTTTCTTAAGGGGCAACACCTGGAGCTTTTGATCTAAAGGTCTGATACACAAGACAGTGGAGCATCGTGAGGAGATGTAGTCTCATGGTAGCCAGTGACCAACGATTGATTCATACACCATTTGTTCCTTCAGGATACTGAATTCTATGTGCACCATTGGTTTGGAATCAGGGTAGACATTCCTTGTCTACCAACCCGGTTAATGAGCCGGATATTCGCTTTTCGTCCTCTCAATTTATTAAACAACACCCCCACCACGAGAAGGCAGTGAGTAGGACTTCCTTATCAGAGTCAATATACGCGTGTCCATGTGAGAGCATTTCGAGAAGGAGAGCGGGCTCTCCCAATCCTCAGTCGTACCAGGGCATTTGGGGGCTGGTCTCTAGACTATGAATCAAATCTGGGCCTTCCATGTGACAGGTGGAGATACTCACCATTACCCAATCAAATCACTGTGATAGAACAAATTCAAATATTCATTCTCAATAACTTTGAATAAACTGAAATCCGTCTTATCACTTATTATGAAAATATAAGAATTTACGAGTCAAATCAAGCGAAACTACCATGAGAAGTCTGAAAGCTTTGAATTGTCGTTTCGTCCCAGCATGGGACTCTTGAGCAGTGCGCAACCACGATCTAGCCCGCGGGATCCGAGCACAGGACCTTCGGTCTTGCTGACGAGCGCTTAGCTTCCAACTGTGTGAATGTCTAACTTCAACTAAACCACAATATTATGCCACCGTTCATCATCGTCTTCAGTGAGTAACTTCCTCATAACACACACAGTTGAACTCCACTGGTCAATGTTTCTCTTTAAAACTCCAGGAAGTATCACATGAAGCTAGTAACTAATGAACACATGATCATTATTATGAGAAGGGCTATCAAGTGCTTTGAGGTTTTCCATGGTGGCTTAGCTTTAATTGACTCATGTACTCAACTGTTAATTTATTAAAATCCCCACGAAAACCTCCTTCTGAAAAGAATAACAGTTAATTTCATGAACGTAAAAACAGAGAATGTGTTCATCTCATAATTACATTGTAGACAAAAACTAATACTCAGCTTCCTAAAACAGATTGAGTATTCTGCACAAGATCGGTAGTAACTAGCAGTGGAATGCAGGAAACGCCTTTCGTCCCATTTGGAACTCATCAGCTGGATGTAACTGCATCTCACAGTTGATGTTCACTCCACAGATCCAACCCAATACCGTTCACTTCAAACAGCATCACGTTATCCACTTAATTACTGAGTCCTGATAGCCACCTGGTAGTGCAATGTGGTTAGGTTATAAATTCACTTGATATTGTTTGCTTGTATCTTCCTAATACCGTTCTTTCAAATACCATCACTTTATCCACTGATCATTTACAGTCCTAAACATCAATGGTAATATCCAAGTGAACAATATCAAGTGAACTAAGGCTTTGGAATAATTTTAAACCAATGTGTTGTTTCTAGAGCTTTAGATTCTTGCTATGCCGCGTACTACTACACTACGCAAACAATCGAACCCGCAACATCGAAACAGAGAAGATAGAAGACTAATAAGTAGGAATGTTAGTCCCAGCCAATAAGCACATAGGGGATCCTTCATATTCGTTCAATCGGGGAGCTACAGGTCAACATCCTATAATGTTCCTCTAGCGGTCATTGGTTGGAATGTTTTTGGCTCTTTCTAGGCTTCTTGAGGCTTCTTTGAGTTTACCAACGACCGATCCTTGGACAATGTAAACTAGTTGTTACTTTTAAAGTTTACATAATTAAAATCAGATTTCTCTGTAAACATGTACTGTTATATGTTAGTTTACTATTTAAGGTTTATTTCTTATTTTCCAGATATTGATGTATTACATAATCGAATATTTCATAAGCATCAAGAAATCCTACTACTTAATATTGATTTATGTAAGTATATATACATAGTAACTAATGAAAATTTAACTAAACTGTTTATCAAAAAAGAACTGTGTATAATCAGAAGGCGGGATCGTGGATGCTCATTGCTGAGGAGTCCCATAATAGGACGAAACGGCTGTTCAGTGCTTCCAGGATTTCAATGGTAGTCTAGCTTCAATTGACTGATGATTTGAATTGTCTATACTTCAAAGGTTCCTTCTTTAGAATGAACCGTTGAAGATTATAAATTAACTGAATTATTGAGAAATATATTAGAAATAAGACGCAGTCAATCATTCATAACACTAATAACATTAAGAACTTTAGTCGAATAGTCCAACAGTATTTGAAAGCGTTAAGTTGATATGAGACATTAAACAGAGAGAATCCAATCCATGAAATTGAGCTACCGTTCACCATTGTCTTCAGTGAATTAATGTCTCACATCTGACACAGTTGAACTTCGCTGGTCACGGATTCGCACTAGAACCCTAGGAAATAACTCTTGAAGTCAGTCATTATTGAGCATATGATGATTATTATTAAAAAGAGGTTGAATTTAGACATTAACGCCTGTAGATGACAAATCAGTGGTATAGAAGTTAAGCATTTGCTCGTGAGGTCGATGTGAACATGTTTCGAATCCTGAGAGCTGAGATTGTGCATGTGAACTGCTGAGTAGTCTTACACTATGACGAAACAGCCGCTCAGTGATCCGAAGTTTTCCGTATTGATATTGCTTCAGCATTACTGTATTTCGTATTTTGTTTTTTTAGTTAAACATCAATTTCTGATAGATATTATGAAGGAAATGAATAGTTCAAGTGGAAATATGTAAGTTCTATATCTGAAAGACTTTAACTCTGATAAGCTTTGACAAATATTTTACTGACCTGATAAATCATTGAAAAGGAATAGTCTATATTGGCATTATGACCAGTTTGTACCATATGGGTCAATATCGAGCTGGTTCACCGTCCTCACCAAACCTTCGCTGAGCCAAGCCGAGAGAGGTATTCTCAAGTATGACAATGAGAATTTCTAGAACTTTGACTAATATGACTTGCTCCATACGAGTAGTCGAATTGATCAATACAAAACGATGTAATTTGTCCTTAACTTGATCCATTTGTCTAATTCTTAATTTGTATATATGAATTGTAGAACCCGAATACGATTTACCGAAAAGAATATTGGTCCTTCAGCTATTTGTCTTTGAAATGAAAGAAGTGTATGGTTAATAATTATCATAGTTTGTTATTCTGAATTGAAACATTGATGTAATGTAAAAAGTAAAGTATCATTATTGTATCCAAGTAATGTTGATTACTGTTTTTGTGATTGACCCGTTTTTCTAGTGGCCCTAAGTCTGAATTCAATTAGATTGTACGATGGATTGTTATTGAAATATACATTGATCCGATTCTCGTATATAACCACCGACTTAAATGGCGTCGGTGAATAACGGAAGTGAATAAGTTGAATAGGAGAATGGACTTTTGCATCCGTGTATTTCGTAGACTCACCCATCTGGACAGGAAATGAGAAAGATGAAGTGAATGGAAGATGGAGAAGTGTAATGACGCGCGAAGGAGATGGCAGATGAGCCAACTCTCGTTAATCAAGCGTTAATCGATATTTATAGCCAGATAAAAATAAGTTACAGACATGTAATGAATAGGATAAGAAGTGTATCCACGTGTACTCTAATATAAAAACAGTCAGGGTTGATAAGTGAATAATTAACAAGGTCAGAAGGTGATTCAAGAAGAATGTGGGGCGAGACTATAATTTATGGACGAGCCAATCAGAAGCGTTTGAAGGATTTCAAGGTCACGGCGCCGACTTCAGTACCCGATGCTCATGTACGATCATTTCACAGAGAATTTTAGAGAACACTTGACAATTAAGCGGCTACAACAAATGAAACTACTAAGAAGTTGCTGTACTTGTAATTACGAGTATTAAATGACTTGTAGACTTGGTGCAGACAACCATGATGTTGTACGTTGATGTAATATATGTTGAAGGAAGACGTTTGCTAGAATAAGAACCTTTATCGCTCGATCCAGATTGAGACTAAGGCATATTATAATAATTACCACCAACTGTATAATAAAAGCATACGTAACGTTGGTTGCAATAATCGCAGATGTTACTGAAGCTTCTGCTGTTCAGTGGTATTAGTATTATAGGGACATATCCATAATAAAAATGATAAACTTATACAACCGGAGTACACACAAACAATAATGAAGCTATGTGGTTGAGGCTGAGAGAGTTTTTATGACCTTATCATGGCTAGAGAGATCAACTATTATGGAGCCGTATGGATGAGTTACTCTATGTTATGCGTTACGATTTTGCCACCTTTGAACCTTTTTCTAAAATTGACAAGTTTTTGGACCATACAAAAGAAGTGTATCCACTTTGACTATTTGGTTTTGTATAATACATTTTTACTCTATGCTAACTGTTTACTGATTGGCTACTATTTCTCAGGGTCACTGTTGTATCCTCTGGCGAATTATGAATCATAAATCTGAGGTCCATTTATGGACAAATGTAATACGCCTATTCCTATTGGATAGTTGTTAAATAAGTGACTTAAATCTGAGGTCTATTTATGGACAAATACAATATGCCCATTCCCTATTGGATAGTTGTTAAATAAGTGACCTAATCGTTTCCGTGTTCCTCTTATCACAACCTTTATTTTGACCTTGGAACTATTATTATTGATTACTTTCCCCCTAGCTACAGCCACATTGGCCAATTACTGTACAAATGTTATTTTTCTATTTTTTGGTATAATTGGGTCTGTTTGGTTAGTATATATAACCCAGTGTGCTTGTGAATAATGATTCATATTTCCGAGGCTGTTATTTGTGTTCTGGACTTAACGGGCTGGGCTAGGCAGATAGGAAGGACAGAATAGCACCCAAGACTGCTCAGGGCATACGTTATAACAGTCACTTAAGATTCGTTCAATGGTCAACCACAAATTATAGTCTCGCCGAATGTGGCGTATCCAGAAGCTAGAATAATGTATATGGGCTTAACATAGTAACCGATACTACAGGTAATATTCATAATGACTATTCATTGATCATCTAACAGCGTACAGTCTCACAAATAAATCACCAACTTCAGAGAAATTAACTAAAATTGTAGTGAATGCGAAGACAAGTGGAGATAATCAAATGTATTTGAGCAAACAAATTACACTTAGTCAAATCTGAGATCCATACAGTAAAGATTTCATTTGCAAAATGACAATCAATCGTTTCAGAGTTCATTATTCTTTCGTCTCCTTTTACTTACGCCTGTTACTCCTCGTCGAGGAGCATAGGTCGCTCACCAGCATTCTCCATCCAACTCTGTCCTGAGCCTTCCTTTACAGTTCTTTCCAGTTAACATTCATCCTTTTCATATCTGCTTCTATTTCCTGGTATAATGTGTTCTTTGGCCTTCCTCTTTTCCGATTCCCTTCTGGATTCCAACTTAGGGATTACCTCCTGATGTAGTTTGGTGGTTTCCTTAATGTATGTCTGATCCACTTTCGTCTTCACACCAATCACTATTTGTTCTCGTTTCGATCTCTCTTCAACCTCCTTAACCTTTTAACGTCAGGCATTTCACTTTCCATTGTCGATATATACTACTCATATCTGTTGATATTAGTAGCAAACACCAAAATTATCTCAAAAGATATAAATCTTCTGCTCCGACTTAAAAAGAACTATTTTAAAAAGTTTTAAATAGAATCATTATAACATGTTCAGGAACACTGAGTATTAGAATGAATGTTTATTGTCTACTATTTAACCATTGAGTGATAATGGTGGTGCAAATTATGCATAAGCATAAGTTTTGAGACAATCAGATGAATGGTCGTTATTCACATTTCGTCATATGATTAACAAACCCTTGTATCACTGGATATTCTCTTAATTCTAAGCCTTTATTTTGATCCTTTGATCATTTTCATAGTTGAAATCATTAGTCAATTGAAGCTAGACCACCATGGAAAACCTGGATACACTGGATGGCCGTTTCGTCCTATTATGGGACTCCTCAGTGTCAGTGCGCATCCACGATCCCGCATTCGCGAGATTCGAACCCAGGACCTACCAATCTCGAGCCAGAGCCTTTAACCGATAGACCACTTAGCCGGCATCCAACGGTGTTAGTGTCTAACTTCAACTGACTCATGATTTCAACTATGAAAATACTAAATTCTCCACAAAACCTCCTCTGACCTTTGATCATTGTCTTATGTCTTATAATTTCGAACTTATTATCAGTTAACTGGTACCTTATTACTCTGGTTTTCTATCATTTATGAATATGGTATGTAGACATTAGAATACAATAATTATGTGGTTATATGATCAGTCCGTTGATAGATATATTTGTGTATGAGTTTTGAGTTATGATTGAATGAAGGTCAATAGAGAACTAATCTACCACAAGCCTTTATCATCTGACTGATTACTAGTTGAGAAAGTGATTGAGGACCAATTAGTGTTAACGTTTTGTGTGCTACTCATCGACCGATGAATCGACTGATATATAGGAAGCCATTGGTCCTAAGTTATCTAAATCGATAATTGGACTAGAAAGTGTGAGAAGTCATACAACTGCTTCCCTATGCTAACAGTCTGATCACATAGGGACTTAATCCAATCCGATCAAAGGATACTACCTATTATTGTCTTCCTAAATTACATCAGGTTATACAATTAATAATCTTAACTTACTGAAATACCCTCGTACGGCCCAGAGCGAGGACAGTCAGCTCTCCCTATCGAAATGCTCTCACATGGACACGCCTATAAAGACTCTGTTAGGAAAGTCCTACTCACTGAATTATCGTGACATTACTGTTATCTACGAAACTGAGAGGACGAAAAGCGAATGTCCGGCGCTTTAACCGGGTAAGTGAACACGGCGAGTCCACCTAGGGGAAAACCCTTTTTCCAAACCAATGATGCACATGAGCTTCAGTATCATGAAGAAACAAATGGTGTATGAATCAATCGTTGGTCATCGGCTACCATGGGACTGCATCTCCTCACGATGCTCCACTACCTTGTGGATCAGATCTTTAGGTCAAAGGCTCGGGGTGTGGCCCCCTAAGAAAACCACCTGCTTCAGTTTGGGCACCTAGGCAGTGTCCCAGCCTTCACACAAATCAAATGAGATTTGTGTGGCGTATATGTTGCTGGTGCCCTTTTGTACTAATATTTATGTGTTTAATTAATAAATAATAAACTACTGAGGAGTTCCTTACTGAAATGATACAGTCGTTTACTGTTCACAGATTTTCAATGGTTATTTAACTTGGATTGATTTATGATGTAAATAGAATAAAAACTGTTATCTTATATTCATGATGATAATAATGTTGGTGTCAGTAAGCATAATTAAGTGTTTAGGTATTGTGTGAAGTAAGAAAGATGAGTACATGGTTGAAGATAAAGAAAATAGTTAGGAAGAAGCAAAGGAATGTATTGAAATGGCTCTAAGGATGGTCGACGTTGTTAAATTCATCATTCCTGGCATACGTGAACTAGATTTCTTTGAGTTGATGCCATATGCTTCAGCTAATATAAAGTAAACGTATTCTTACATATTTTGGTAAACTACTAGGAACCTTAGTACTATATACATAACTTATTGGATGAGAAAGGATAGGTCAGTTGACGAATTTCAAAACAAATTTCCTTAACAAAGTCGGTATGTCTTGTGTTCGACCCCCCCTGATTCCAAAAAATGATATTTATCAGCAGTATATCATATTACCTGGCTTCTTTTGACTTGAGAACAACATCATATACAGCTACTGCCAGGGAAGTCTTATTCACTACCTTCTCGTGGAGGCTGTGTTGTTTACGAAATTGAGAGGATGAGAACCGAATTACCGAAGCTTTAACCGAGTCGATAGATATGGAGGATCCACCTAGGAATGTTGGCGAACGCTGATTCCGAATTAATGGTGCACATGAGCTCCAGTATCCTGAAGGAACAATTGGTGTATGAACTTATCGTTGGTCACCGACTACCATGGGACCTCATCTCCTGACATTTTTCCACTACCTTGTGGATTGGACCTTGAAGTTGAAGGCTCTGGGTGTGGCTCACAAAGAAAATCACGTGCTTCGGTAAGGCCACCAGGTCTGTATCAAGGCGAATACATAAATCAAGTGATTTGGGTGGCCAATATCATGAAGAGAATCAATGAATTAGGAGACTGAATATTAGAACATTATCTGATGCTACATTTAGAAAGCCATGTGATACTGTGATACAATTATACTCATAGATTATTTGTTTGATGATCTCGTGATTACAATATCTGTGATGTTAATTTCATAGTCTCCAGACATTCAAGACTGAAAATCGTAATGCTAATGATGAAGATTATATACATCATAACACTTTGAACTTCAGACAATGGAATGAAGTCTCATCAAAATGATGAATCGATATAAATTAGACTACCATTGAAAACTTGAAAGTCTGGACGACCTCTTTGTTCTATTATATATAACTCTCCATACCGAAAATGGAAAGAAAGAATAATGTTAAAACTGCCTGCAACTGTTTGATTCTTTGTTAAAGGTGTATAGTGTGTTTGCATCGAAAAGCATCATCCAATTAATATACATAGGTCCGATACAGATACATTGAAATCAAATTTATTCTCAGTACTACCCTTGGTTTGGTATTTTTGCGTAAGAAAACAAACTACTTTCTATTACTTAAGTAGTACGAAATACTTGAATCAATTTGATGACCAGTCCATCACGATACCTGAACATTGTGTAGGGACACTTGATTTCTAGATTGTTTCCTTATATATATTTGTCACAGAGATTGTAGTTTAGAGGATTTGGATAATCCATCATTTGCAGTTGCTGATATTTTGGAATACAGCAAGTTTATGTGAGCATACACCACGACAGTTCTTTCTGATTTAAACACCGACATGTATTAACGAGCAATGTAAAACAGTTACTAAATCCGAAAATAGATATACTGTTGTAAACTTTTGTGAATAAAAAAATGTCACAAAAATTCAGCAGTTAAGAACCAGTGGACAACTCTTTCCCAGTGAAGTAAAAGTTCATTTCTGTCCCTAGAACTACGGGAACATGGGGTTAAAAGGAAAGTTTCTGTGATAGGTTACTAGTTATGTATCTGTTTGAGTTATAGCAGCTCACATACATTTGAGTTGGTTCACATTTAATCTGGTCAAGCTCTTCTCCTAACTTCTTTAACGGATAGAGTTATTTGTACAATAACAGCTTATCTATGTCATTGTACCTTTATTATTATTGAACTTGTATGAGTATGTATGCTTGAGCATTGTATACTGCCTACTAATATAATCATGCTGCTAGCCCTACTATTAGTATCCTAACTGCTTTGATGATTCATTCATTTCACTATGTATATATATGTACATTTTAATGTTGTTCAGTGATTCGATCCTTCGCTCACTCGTTCATTCGACTCGCAGGCTCACTCGCTCGCTTGTTTTTCAGCACTAATCTGTCATGCTTGCTTAACGTGCCTTTGATTTTGGCAAAAGTAAACGCAATCAACACTTCGTATTCGTCTTCTGATTTATACACCGTTGAGGCGTTATCTAGTGACGGTTATCAGGACGAACAATATACGAAGTTGAATGATAATATCGAATACCAACCACCACAGAGTGCTATATGAACTATTGATTTACATGGATTCTATTTAAACTTATCAATTGTTGCGAAAACATCCTTACAATTACAAATTAGGAAGATTAGGATTAGCTTCGAGATGATTCAGAGAATAATGTCTGATTTTTGATTGATATCATGAATCGATTGATGTTAGACTGCCATTAAAAACCTGGAAGCACTGGATGGCTGTTTCGTCCTATTGTGAGACTCCTTAGCAGTGCGCATCTACGATCCTGCCTCGTGGAATTCGAATCCAGGACCTTTCGGTTATTATCACCGTTAAATCTCGACTTCGTGGTCTAGAGGTTAAGCGTCCACTCACGAGACCGATAGGTTCTGGATTATCTATGCCTAACTTGTTAGATTTCATTTGATCTGTAAATACATTTATATTGTATATATTGTTTATCTACACTTCTACATCTAAGTGACTTGATGAAAGAAAACCGATTACTTGTGAGTAGAAAGATTGAACATTTTTTCTGTAAAATATGAAAACCATACACTGAATTGTAAGCAAAGATGGATAGTGGCTAGCAGTGGAATCCAGTTTAACACGTCTTTCGTCCTATTTGAGACTCGTCAGCTGGATGTATCTACATCTCAGATTTGTTGATATTCACATTCTGTAACTTTGTGCTACTTATATCTGTCAACATAAGTAGCATGTTACAACAATCAAAAGTGATAACCCTGATAATAGAAGGATAAGAAAATGAAGTTAAAGAGAATAGAATGAAAAATAGAAAGGAATTGTGAAGTGGAAGAATCATACAGAATACGAAGGAGGAATGATGTAAAATTTACAAATGAAGTATTCAATGTATGGTTCACATATATCACCATGAGATTCTGTATGTTTGTATCTACATACATTCAGTTGCCCCCACCTGTGTTCTCGTTCACAAAAAGAATACTTTTCAAAAACACTATTTATCCCTTATCAATGACTCAGGAAGATATTTTAATTTCATTATTTAGAAAATCATTGACTCGAAGGTGTAATCGATCTAACAAATTACTAAATATTGTGATGTAATGGTTGAATTCATTAGTTGAATAAGACTAGATCACCATGGATAAACCTGGAAGTACTAGTGTAAGGACGGCCCGTCGGTAGACTCTCGGAAGCCCTAAGAAGCCCAGGAAGAGCCGTAGACATTCCATCCAATCACGGCTAGGGGAATGTTCTAGAAATGCCAACGTGGAGCTTCTCCATTGGATGGATTAGTTTGATACCTATGTGCTTATTGGTTGACCTAAATGATAATTTATTTTCAGCCAATAACTATAAATACACGAAATTTCTGTGCTATATTTTGACATTGTTCGGGGCAATAAACTTCCTGCTTACCAGTCTTTGTCTTCTCTCTTTTTGCGACGTTGCGGGTTCTATCGTTCAAGTAGTCAAGTAGTTCGCGGCATATTAAGAATCAAGGCTCTAGATATAACAACTAGACGGCTATTTTGTTTTAGTATGCGACTACTCTGCAGTGCTCACACTCGATCCCACACATGAGATTCAAACCCAGGATATTCGGTCTAGAGCGCGAACTCTTAACCTCAAGATCACTTAGCCGATGTGTTAATGTCTAAATTCAACCAATACACGAAATTGCTCCACAATCCACTATTGTCTTCAGAGAGTATTTGCTTCACAACTGATACAGTTGAACTTCACTGGTCACAGTTTTTTCACTAGAACTTCAGGAACTACATCTTGAAGCCAGTCACTAGTGCAAATATGATGATTTTAATTGGAGAGGGACTTAATGGATATTATAATAATTTAATTATTGAGTTCATGAGTCAACTGTAGCTAGAACACCATGAAAAACCTGGAAGAACTGAACGGCCGTTTCGTCCTAGTATGGGACGCCTCAGTCATGCATGATCACGATCCCACTTAGTGGTTAAGCGCTCGCTCACGCGAGACTGATAGGTCCTGAGTTCGAATCTTACTAGGCGGTATCGTGGATACGCACCACCACTGAGGAGTCCCACAATAGGACGAAACGGCTGTCCAGTGCTTCCAGGTTTTCTATGGTGATCTAGCTTCAATTGACTCATGATCAGAACCACTGAAATTGTTTCATTCTTGTATGGAAACCTAAACATTCAATAAAAATGACATCACTAGCTGTCAAAAAGATCTCATGAGTAGTATTCAATCATTAGATCAATGTATTAGCATTCAATAGTATACATATTCCTTTTGTAAGTGTTATACAATCAGTATATGACGTAAACTGAAATCCTGATAAATATGGATAATGTAGAGTAGATGATGTAATCATGAAATAATAATTTCGATCAATGATTACGTAATATATGAAATAAAATAATTTCAGATAAACAAAGAAATAAGAGAGGACTAACTATTTGAATTATGAAGCTTACATTATTACTTTGGATAGTATATCAACACTAGAATGAAACGGGCGTCCATTGTTTCCATATTTTCATTTGTTATAGTGTTTTGAGACGGCTCATGAGAACTACGACAGAGCCTTTAGAGGCCTTAAAGGAGTCGAAGAATTCCATCCATTCAGAACATAATGGAATATCAAAGTGGCATACTACTATTGAACAGTAGCATAACATGCCTCTTCACGGATTGATTGAATTATAATATTAATATAATAAACGCTAATATCTTTATAGACCTATGATTTTCTGTACATTTTGATTCTTGTCTAACAAGCACTTTCTCCAGTCTTCTTTTGTCATCTCATTTGCAGCTTGAGCGGATTCCTATCGCAGAGGCTGTTCTTACTCTTCTGGACTTAACAGGTAGGGCTAGGCAGGAAGTGAATACTGATAAGGACTCTAGATTGCTCATACAGGTTATACGCATCATTGGTCGAGTCGATAATTCTCTGTACTCTAATTGGCAGCATCGTCACATCATATATTGATTGAGGCACAGACGTACAAGATATAACAAGTGACTTATAATTCGACAAGCAACTAGTTCACATAACCGGTCAGATATTGTTTCAAAGCTTCATATTAAGGATTTCAACTTCTGAAATCATATAAACGTTAATGAGATATCAGTAGTATTAAAGGTATATGATTTCCCGTTGTTATTACTTATAGATTGAAAGTAGTCAGTTTTTGATATGAATTTCTAGAAGACTGTCATCATTCGACGATAAGTAAGTAACAGCATCTTTTCAAATAGTATAATTATTTTCATAGTTGAGATCATGAGTCATTTGAAGCTAGATCACCATGGAAAACCAGGAAGCACTTGACGGCGGTTTCGTCTTATTATAAGACCAGTGCCCATCCACGATCCCGCATTTGCGAGATTCGAACCAAGAATCTACCAATCTCGCTCCAGAGCACTTAAACGATAGACCATTAATAGGTCCTGGGTTCGAATCTCACGAGACGAGATCGTGGATGCGCACTGACACTGAGGAGTTCCACAATGGGAAGAAACCGCCGTCAAGTGCTTCCTGATTTTCCTTGGTGGTCTATCTTCAATTGACTAACGATTTCATCTATGAAAATACTGAAATCTCTCTTCTGTATAATTATGTTGGATCAATGAAAGAGTTTAAGATTATATAGAACTCAAAATAGCTATCATTCAAGGAACATCAAGACAGTTATATTGTACGGAACTGAAATTTGGAGAACCACAACAACCATTAACAAAACGACACAAGTATTTATAAACAATTGATTACATAAAATAATTAATATCCGTTGACTGGATACTATCAGCAACAACCTACTATGAGAGAGAACAAACCAAATTTGGAAAAGGCATTGAAATTGGGTAGGACATATTATTATGGAAATCATCAAACTGCATCACTAGTCAATCGCTAACTTGGAATCTTGAAGGGAACCAGAAAAGATGAAGACGAAGGTATATATTCCATCGGTAATTGGAATCAGACATGAAAATGATGAATAGTAACTGGAATCAGTTGTAAAGTAGAACACATGACATAGTTAGATAGAAAATGTTGTTGGACGGTCTATGCTCTTCTATAAGGAGTAACAGGCGTAAGTAAGTAAGTAATGAAATAGTTCATCACTTTCACATTGATTAACTTCAAAATGACTTAAAACATATTCATTTGTAACTGAGTTTTTTTTCACTTATTCTGTAACCTTTGTCTATCAATAATGTAAAGTATCTTCTATCTTTATGTTTGAACAACTTATCAGTTATGTATCTTCTTGATTGTTTTCTTGTTAAAATGATCAACTTCGAGATGATGGAGATTTGTAGGTCAGGTGGATGATTTTGATCAAGTTTTGTTCTCCAGGCTGGACGGTTTGTTCGTGAAGTTTTCATCATCCTTCTGAATGGCATCATCAGCACACACTACAATTCTATCCGAAGTCTGTGCTAATGATGAAAGCTTCACGATCAAACCATCCACCTTAAAGAACAAAACTCCATCAAAAAAATTACAATAATCAACTTTCACAAGCCTTATAAGCAAAGATGGATGGATAGTGGCTAGTAGTGGAATCCAGTTTGACGAGCGTTTCATCCTATTTGGGACTCGTCAGTTGCATGTACCTTCATCTTAGAGTTGTTGATGTTCACTCTGAGACTCGAACCTAGTACCTTTCGTTTCAAACGTCATCTCGTTATCCATTCAGCTACTAAGTCTTGATAGCCACTTGTTTGTGCAATGGGAAGATTCAAACAAACAATACCTAAGGAATAATTAACTTTATTTAAATCAAAAATAGCAAACTGGAATGTTAATTTAGTTGTCACATGTTACATTGTGTTTTCTTTTTTTCATATTGGCTAACAGTCAAAATTATCTTCAATACGCAAATTTTCTTATTACAATTAATATTGATTATGATTATCCTTATTATTGGTACTAATCAATAAATCAATTAATCAATCAATCAATCAATTAACCCAGAGCCTATTGGAACAAACTCTAATATGTTATCCACTTAGTTACTAGAATGCAAGTACATTTCATTGATGATTCTTGAATAAGATGAAATATGAGTCCTAGATTTAACTACCAGTTATATTCTATCTACTCTGGGTATGCTTGTACCTTAATGATAATACTAAGATCATCTCCACGGGACACCTACTTAGTTACTTACTTACGCCTGTTACTCCCAATGGAGCATAGGCTGCCGATCAGCATTCTCCAACCCACTCTGTCTTGGGCATTCCTTTCTAGTTCTATCCAATTGTTGTTCATTATTCTCATATCTGTCTCCATTTCTCGGCGTAATGTATTCTTTGGTCTTCCTCTTTTCCTTTGGCCTTTAAGACTCTGCCTGTAGCTTCTCCGGGGGATACTGCCGGTCTCATGCCCGGATAAAGAAGGAGGGTTGGGCATGAGGTTAGCGACCGCATCCCTTAGAAAATCAACTCGCTAAAAAAGACGCTGACCAGAAAAAATTATTCAAACAGGATACCCAGAGATTGACAAAAACCAATTAGATTTCATCAGAAGGGGTTTCTTGTGGAGATTGAGTATTTTCATAGTTGAAAGCGTGAGTCAATTGAAGCTAGACTGCCATGGAAAACCGGGAAACACTGGACGGCCATTTCGTCCTATTGTGGGATTCCTCAGCAGTGCGCATCCACGATACCGCCCTGCGAGATTCGAACACAGGACCTATCAGTCTCGCGTGCGAGCGCTTGACCTCTAGACCACTGAGCTGTTCGGCATACAATGGTGTTAATGTCTAACCTCAACCAATCAACGAAATTGAGCGATACATCCACCATTGTTTTCAGTGAGTTACTATCTCGTGGGGCGGGATCGTGGATGGGCACTGCTGAAGAGTCCCAGAATATGACAATAAGGCCGTCCAGTTCCTTCGGGTTCTCCATGGTGTTGTTGCTTCAATTGGCTCAGGATTTAAACTACAAAATTATCAAAATCTCCACACAACAAAACCCTTTCAATCTATTTATTCACTGAAAAGTTAATAAAATTCAATTCATCATCAAACTTTTCTGTATATTTGGAGAGGGTTAAATATGATTGATTCTTTAGATGACATTAATAATTTCATTATTTTTCGTAGTGATAAAAGGTTAACAGATTACTGAAAAAAATCGATAGGAAGTCCTAGACATAGATTTCATCCTCTTTGGTACCCATCAGAAAGATTTCCCTGTAACCATGATCCCTAGTCATTTAGCTTCAGAGTATTAGACGTTACTACTGAGCCATTACTTACTTACTTACTTACTTACTTACTTACTTACTACTTACTTACTTACTTACTTACTTACTTACTTACTACTTACTTACTTACTTACTTACTTACTTACTTACTTACTTACTTACTTACTTACTTACTTACTTACTTACTTACTTACTTACTTACTTACTTACTTACTTACTTACTTACTTACTTACTTACTTACTTACTTACTTACTTACCTACTTACTTACTTACTTACCTACTTACTTACTTACGCCTGTTACTTCCAATGGAGCATAGGCCGCCGACCAGCATTCTCCGACCCACTCTGTCCTGGGCCTTCCTCTCTAGTTCTATCCAGTTTTTGTTCATTCTTCTCATATCTGTCTCTATTTCTCGGCATAATGTGTTCTTTGGTCTTCCTCTTCCCCTTTTGCCAGAAGGATTCCATGTGAGGTCTTGTCTTGTGACTCAAGAGCCATACTAAGTCTATATAAAACATAATTGCTTTTCGTTTGGCAAAGGAATAGGAATTAATTCTTTCAAACAATGAAATTACAGTCATAATCTATGGTAATCTATATCATTGTACATAATAAATTCAGAAAAGCTGTACGACATCACAAAAATGATATTATAACTAATAGATAAAATTATCAAAAGGGGTTTTTTGTGGACATTTAGTATTTTCATAGTTGCAAGCGTGAGTCAATTGAAACTAGAGCACCAAGGAAAACCTGGGAGCACTTGACTTCCGATTTGCGTGACTGGTAGGTCCTGGGTTCGAATCTTGCGGAGCGAGGTCGTGGATGAGCACTACTGAGCAGTCCCACAATAGGACGAAACGGCAGTCCAGTTCTTGCAGGTTTTCCTTGGTGTTCTAGCTTTAAACGACTCACGCTTGCAACTATAACAGATAGAAAGTAAATCGTAAACTGCTAGTCAGGGAGTCATAGACATGCAAACTAGTCGTGAATCGACAAATCAGTCAGTTACAACGTGGAACTTCGTACGTACGTACACCAGTTCCAGTTGCCATACCACATTAACACAGAGATAAAGTTGTCGATGCAAATCCCATAGTGGTAGAAGTAGTAAGAGTATAAACAGTAATCGGAAAGATTGAGGTTTGAAGATGTTATTGAACGAGTATAATCCAGTGAAATAAATTTGAAAAGAGAAAAAAAGATAGAGACATGAGGAATTCACAAGATTAAAATTTGGTAGAACATAAAGAGTGGTTGCACCTTCGCTATTGCAAACGATTTTGAGCCATGTCATTCAAGGTCTCTCACCATCGGTTGGTATCATATCGCGAATCCCAACCAGGTAGTCTACACCTACCAACATGGCTCAGTCCAATTGTCGGTGACTTCATGGATTTGTGCCACGTTTTGGTCTGGCCACCCCTACCTTTCTTCCAACCTACTCCTACACCATAAAACATTGCACGTCGGGGCAGTCGGTGGTTGGGCATACGTAACACATGTCCCAGCCATCTCAACTGATGAAGTTTCACTACTTCATCAGTCGATTTGCCATCCTTACCTAGCACTCGTTTTCTAACCACTTATTCGGTGGTTCCAGGATATACGACCAATGCTTCGAAGACACCTATGATCGAATACTAGTAGCCTACGAATATCCTCTACTCTTATCGGCCATGTTTCACTGCCATAAAGTAGGACGGAACGAACTTCTGCACAGTAAACCCGTCCTTTTGTTGCTAGATGGATATCTCGCCTACGCTATAAATGGCGCAAGTTGACGAAAGCTAGCCGAGCCTTCTGTATCCGTGCTGAGATTTCGTCACACACCAGACCACAAGGGCTGACGAGACTCCCATGATAAGTGAAGCTATCAACACGCTCAAATACTTCACTCCCTATCATTAGTTCAGGCGTCGATGCAACCCAATCCTGAAGTAACATTTTGCACTTCGAGGGAGAGAATCGCATCCCGAACATGCCTGCATAGTTGCTTATAGTGGTCAGAAGATTCTGCATTTTGTCAGCGTCTTCACCGAATAAAACTATGTCGTCGACGTATTCTAAGTCAACAAGTGAGCCTCCTGGTAAAAGTTCAACTCCAGGAGATTTAGCTGATGAAAGTGATATCTCTAGAGGCATTTCAACGACAAAGTTAAACAAGAATGGAGAGAGTGGACAACCCTGACGAACACCACTTGAGGTAACCAATTCTGATGACAGTTCGCCATAGGCTCTAACTCGACCAGTTGTGTTCGAGTAGAGAGCCTTTAT
Organism: Schistosoma rodhaini; assembly: GCA_944470415.2. Taxonomy (NCBI): domain Eukaryota; kingdom Metazoa; phylum Platyhelminthes; class Trematoda; order Strigeidida; family Schistosomatidae; genus Schistosoma; species Schistosoma rodhaini. The sequence continues at coordinate 2,088,916 of OX104040.1, forward strand.
GAGGTTAATGTACTTCTTTGGTACTCCTTTCACTGACAAACACTGCCATAGAACCTCACGATCAACGGAGTCAAATGCCACCTTAAGGTCAAGAAATACTATTATTGTGGGACGTCTGAATATGTCTATGTTCTAGGATCTGACGTAGAGTGAATATCTGGTCTATGCAACCACGTCCAGGTCGAAAACCAGCCTAGTTTTCTCTAGTCCGCTCTTCACAAGCTTTGGTTAGGCGCCTAAGTATCGACAAATGAACAGTAGTAAATTCTGTATACTTTACTGTCTAATTATGAGACTCCTCAACAGTGAGCACCAGCTACCCCCATCTATAATCGAATCCAGGACAGTTATGTTCTGGAGTTTTTTCATTGTTTTACCTAGTACTCCAGTTATATAGCTGGCTTTTGGATATTCACCACATCACATTTATTAGATCATGAACTAGTTTAAGTTAAAAATTCAGGAAGCACTGGACAGCCATTTCGTCCTATCGAAGGACTCTTCGGCTAATATATTAATAACACCGGTATTGGGGATCAAACCCACAGTCTTTCAGTCTTAAAGTGTGCCCTTAGTCTTCAGATCATTGACCCGGAATCTAATGAGTTGTAATTTTAACTTCAATCAACTGGTGACATTGTGTAACCATCTACCACTGTCGTCAGTGGGTAAATAGGTCATCTTAGAAAAGGATCAACTCCACTGGTCACAACATCTCACTAGAACTTTAAGGCATTTCCTCTCTAACTTAGACACTAGTAATCATATGATAATTACCAGCATAGATAAATCGTATTGAAGTTGAGTGTTTTTGAGATCACTAGCCACCTTTAGTTAGATAACCGCTGAAAATTTACGGATACGAAATGGCTGTGCTGTGATTCCTAATCACTTACATCTTCACAGACTTGGTGAAACTTCTGGATTCATAGAAGTAGTTAATTTAGTGGTGGGAATATATAAAAGATAGGTTTTATATAAGGATATAGTATAGGAGGGAAGACAGATATGAAGCAATTTTAATCTCAAGGTTTAAGGGAAGATAAAGAGTGTATACACCTACGCCATTGTGATCGATTCTGAGCCCTCTCACACGGAGTCTACAATCATTGGTTACGATAGTCACGAGGACCCCAACCAAGTAGTCTGTATCTATCAACATGACTCAGACTAGAAGTTAGTGACTTCAAGCTCTGATGCTACGTTTTGAATCTTAATCTTAACCGTCTTTTAATCCTAGTAAGTAAGTAGATTTTTCAGTCACTTTAACATCTCTCAAAGATCATTCATTCTCATCATGGAAGAGATCAACAACCATTAGACATTGCTTAAACTTAAGATAATGATTATTTGATCATTGAAACTAGAAGTACATAACCCAAGGTTTAAGATGTAGTACATGTATTAACATACAATATTCAAAGTAAAATCTTTACAATTAATAACAATGATATTGTAGTGAACGGGAACTGAGAACTGTACAGTAAATACTTCATTTGGAATCTGTCAATCAGTTGGCTCATACTTCATTGTTCCTTCGTTTCCATACCAATCATTCTTTATTCTTGTTCTGTTTTCTTTGATCTTCTTAACCTTCTTCCTCCAGACATATCACTTTCGATTGATCATACATACATGACATTGATCACTACCCAGTGATCAATCAGTTGTAAATACATCTCGCTTCTACGGAAAGTTGATTGCGGACCAGATAGCTCAGTAGTAACGTCTCTGACTGTGAAACTGAGTGACACAGGATTGAACCTCTCAAGGGGTATCAGTTCCCCCAGAATTTCTAGTTAACTACCTACAACCACCATCTTATCTCAACATATTGCATTCAATATCGAATCACCTAGACTGGTAGCCACATTACAACTTGATCGATAGGATTCGATTTTTACTAAGAATGACCTGATATACATAATATTGATCACCACCTAATGAATGATCAATCTATTATACATAAGACATACTACTTATATCTATCAATATCAGTAGCACAGACCACAATATAACTTCCAACAATGTTTATCACAATCGATTTATCACTGGGTGGTGATCAATGTCATGCGTGTCAAGTCCGTCTTAGTGCTGATCGAATGCTATCGATGAAATTGCAGTGTGGCCACTAGTCTAGGTGGCTCGACACTGTGTGCACTATGTTGAGATAAGATGGTGGTTGGGGGTGGTCAACAGGAAACCCTGAACCCGAGTTTCGTGCTGCTTGGCACTCGTCAGCAAGGTGTACCTGTAATCTTGAAGGAACTGGTGCTCCCTGACGGATTCGATCCCGTGTCACTCAGCTTCACAGTCAGGGACGTTACCATTGAGCTATTCGGGTCGTGACCGACCTCCTTTAGTATTGAATCCGTCAGGGAGCACCAGTTCCTTCAAGATTTCAGGTACACCTTGCTGACGAGTGCCAAGTAGGACGAAACCCGGGTACAGGGTTCCCTGTTGACCACCCACAACCACCATCTTATCCAAGAATGTTTATTAAAGTATTCCTTTTGCTAAATTTACTATTCTTGTATAAACACCGGTACAATTCAAATATTGTACAATGTTAATTATTATGAATCGTTGATATATGTGAAAAACATTTGCCTACGTTAAATTCCTTTCATAAAAAATAATCAATATTGTTTTACTTGAAACCATAATTAATCTAATTATACTACTACCAATGATAATAATCAATATCTCGATTATTTTTTTTGTTTTTTTTCAATGATCACATGGTGATAAGGGTTAGTTACTATGCAGTTTATTATTATTGTATTATTCATGTATTGAAACACCAATTATATCTAGTCACTATGTATATACACTCAGCACAATATATTGATTAATAGGGTATTCATATATAGATATATACCATTGTATGGAAGATTGGTTATTTTTGATACGAACTGCCTTGATATTGACTTAAGTTACAAGCTTTATAAGTAAAGATAGATGATGGTGGTTAGTAATAGAGTCTAAGATGCATATTTCGTCTTGTTTGGGACACATCAGATGGATGTACCTGAATCTCAAAGTTGATGATCACTATAGGATTCGAACCCAAAATCGTTAATTATTTCAGTTAGTCAGTCAGTCAGTTACAATGTAGAACTTCATACGTACGTAAATCAGTTCGAGTTGATATACCATATTAACACAGAGATGATGTTGTCGATGCAAATCTCATAATGGTAGAAGTGGTAATAGTAGAAGCAGTAATCGGAAAGATTGGGGTTTGAAGATGTTATTCAAGGAGTTTAATCCGATGAAATAAATTTGGAAAGAGAAAAAAGATAGAGACATGAAGAATTCAGAAGATTAGAATTTGGCAGGACACAAAGAGTGGATGCACCTTCGCCATTACAAACGATTTTGAGCCATGTCATTCAAGGTCTCTAACCATCGATTGCTATCATCTCGCGAATCCCAACCAGGTAGTCTACACCTACCAAAATGGTCCAGTCCACTTGTCAGTGACTTCATGGATTTGTGCCACGTTTTGGTCTGGCTGCCCCTAGCTTTCTTCCAACCTACTCCTACACCATAAAACATTGCACGTCGGGGCAGTCGGTGGTTGGGCATACGTAACACGTGTCCTAGCCATCTCAACTGATCAAGTTTCACTACTTCATCAATCGATTTGCCATCCTTACCTAGCACTCGTTTTCTAACCACTTATTCGGTGGTTCCAGGATATAGGATCAATGCTTAGAAGACACTCATTTACTTACTTATACCTGTTACCATGCGTGGAGAAACATAGGCAGCACACCAGTGGCATTTTCCATTCAACCCTGTACTGAGCAATTCTTTCCCAGTTCTTTCCAGTTGTTATTCATCCTTTTACAGTTTTACAGTTTTATATATTCAATGTTCTGATCCACAAGACAGTGGAGCATCGTAAGGAGATGCAATCCCATGGTAACCGGTGACCCATAATCGGTTCTCACACCTTTCGTTCCCTCAGGATCCTGGAGTCCATGTGCACCATTGGTTTGAAATCAGAGTTTTCCAACTCCCCTAGGTGAACTTTCCGTATCCACCAACCCAATTAAAGTGTCAGACATTCGCTTTTCGTCTTCTCAATTTCGTAAACAACACCCCTGTTACGAGAAGACAGTGATTAGTACTTCCGTGTCAGAGGCTATATACGCGTGTCCATGTGAGAGCATTTCAAGAGGGAGAGCCGACTTTCCCCACTTTCGGCCGTATCAGAGCATTTGGGGTCTATTGTCTCATATTTCATTGTTATTTCGTTTCCACATCAATCATTCTTTGTTCTCGTTCTCTTTTCGTTTATCCTCTAAACTTTCTACCTTCAGACACTTCAATTTCGATTAATGATACATACTACTTATATCAACAGCAAACACCACACTTATATATAAGCTAATTTTGATTGATAAAAACAAGTTTTTTTTCTATTATATTAGTAGAATGTAAGTACACTCAAAAGAGTTACTTGACATCACACAAATGTGAAGATCTTATAGTCAAAATAGGATTGTTTCCGTTTACATTAGTTTTCAACCAAGCACTGGACGTTTTGGACAGCCGTCTCGTTCTATTATGAGACTCCTCGAGAGTACACATCCACGATTCCTCTTCCATCTTCCAACTCATATATGTATGCTCATTGGTTAGTATAATGAATAAACATTTTAAGGTCTTTTCACAATTCACCAATACACTACTAGAGTACAGTAATGTTTCATGATTAGCCTTTTTGAAGTGCTCATTACTTTCAAATAAGCCAGTTTACTTTAAGTTAAGTTGTCAAGTGATTAACAGTGTTTTCTAGGTTCCGTCTTTTGCCCTATTTGGAAGTCATCAATCACATCCACTAGAATTTCACTGTCAGTGTTAACATCCAAACCTGAATCCCAGTACATTTCACTACAAAAATGATATCACTATCACGGTTATACGGACTCTAAATAGCTTACGTAACGGGTATAGTGTTAACCAGTAAAAATGATGGATGACTATATACGTTCTATAGAGTGACTATAAGTAGGGGTATGAACATTTGTTTTCATGTTTATCCAACTGACGAATCCTAAATGAGACGAAAGTCTTATTCTAGATTCCAATATTATTCATTATTCAAGTCTACCAAAGATAATTCTTATCAGTGGTCTATCGGTTAAGTGCTCCGGCGCGAGAGCGATAGGTCCTGGGTTTGAATCTAGGGAGGTGAGATCGTGGATGCTCACTGCTGAGGAGTCCCATAATAATAGGACGAAACCGCTGTCCAGTGCTTTCAGGTTTTCCATGGTGGTCTACCTTCAATTGACTCATGATTTCAACTATGCAAAATACTGAAATCTCCACAAAACGCTTCTGATCAATATTAAAGTAATCCACTGAGGATGAACCTATGCCAAAATGAAAATGACCAATTCCATGCCTTTAGAATAACAATTAAAAAAAATATTCACTGTTGTAAATAAACTTGTCTATATTTACATTGTTAGGTAGATAGACACTAATAAACAGAGTAGAACATGACATTGGTGTGTTTATTTCATCAAATAGCTACCTGCTATACTGACTCAATTGCGAGAAAAATACAAGTGAAATATGAACTTCAAGATTTATGAACATTACTTACTTACTTACTTACTTACTTACTTACTTACTTACTTACTTACTTACCTACTTACTTACTTACTTGCTTACTTACTTACTTACTTACTTACTTATTTACTTATTTACTTACTTACTTACTTACTCACTTACTTACTTACTTATTCACTTACTTACTTATGACTGTTACCCCTCGGAGAGTAGCATATGCCGCACATCAGCATTCTACATCCAACCCTGTCCTCCGCAATCCTTTCCAGTTCTTTCCAGTTAACATTCATCCTTTTCATATCTGCTTCTATTTCCTAAAGTAATGTGTTCTTTGGCCTTCCTATTTTCCGGTTTTCTTCCGGATTCCAAGTTAGCACCTGCCTCGTGATGCACATTGGTGATTTCCTTAATGTATGTCCGATCCACTTCCAACGCCTTCTCCTACTTCTCACTTCAGCTAGAAGCTGGTTTGTCCTTTCCCATAAAACGCTGTTACTGATAGTATACGGCCACTGAATGTTGAGTATTTTTCATAAACAACTGTTTATAAATACTTGTACGTTCTTGACGATTGTTGTAGTAGTTCTCCACATTTTAGCTCCGTACAGTAGAACTGTCTTCAAGTTCGTATTGAAGATTCTCACTATGAAGTTAGTTGACAGTTGTTTTGAGTTCCATATGTTCTTCGATTGTAGGATTGCTGTCTTTGCTTCGCCAATCCTCACCTTCACGTCTGCACCAGGTCCTCGTTGTTCATCAATAATGCTTCCCGGGTATATGAATGTTTCCAATTCTTCCAGAGTTTCTCCATCAAATGTGATTGGGCTGGTGTTCACCGTGTTGTATTTGGGAATCTTGCTTATTTATGAATATATGCAAAGTAATCTTTGTTTATAAGGATGAACCTGATTTTTCTTTGTAGTTTAGCTTCATCGGGAGCCCTTCTGGGGGTACTGCCGGTTTGATGTCCCGGATAGAGGAGCATGGTTGGGCATAGGTTTAGCGACCCAATCTGTAGAACTGTAATTGTCCAATCACTTTTATTATATATGCATCCTGTTTGGATTGCTTCAATATTATTACTAAGTCGTAAGTATTTTTAAGTAGTGATGAAAGGTAGCAAACAGTAGAATATAAGACATGTCTTTAGTCCCATGTTAAACTTGTCGGATGGATTTGCATGTATTCTACAAATGATATTCAATCTGGAACTCGAACTGAATACTGTTCACTTCAAAAGTCATCGCTTTATCTACTTAGCTACTGAGTTCATACAGCAACCGGTTTGCATAATGAGGTAACGTCTAATTCATTTATGTGTTGGTTGTTTAAATCTTCCAATGAACGTTGAAGACTTCAATTGATTGGTCTCTTTTGCTCATCATGTACGCATACGTACGTAAGTTGAAATCATTAAAATAATAAACAGAGATTACCCTAGGGTCTGATTTCGCATTGAAAAGTGACCGCTTTTAGAAGCGGTCTTATGTAGACAATCATTGGAAACTTGAATGCATTGAATAGTCGTTCTTACCTTTGAAATCAGTCCAATTTATCAACCAATCAGGGAAATTATGCAGAAACATAGGAACAAAAACCAAACCAATGGAAGATACAACCAAATCAAAGAAGTAAACAATGACAGATTTAAGGTCAACAGGAACCAATGAACATCAAGAAGTACAGGACAAGCTGTGAACCACATGTAGAGAAATTCAAACACTTCACTTTCACCAGAAGTTTGTGCTGATGATGTCATTCAGAAGAACGATGAAAGCTCCACAACCAAACCATCCAGCTCAGAGAACAAAACTCCATCAAAATCATCCACCTGAGCTACAAATCTTCTTCACCATCTCAAAAAATATCTATCACTTGAATATGACTCTGAATCCAAATATTATCAAATTCACTGACAATTCAAAAATATCAGAAAAGGGTTTTGTGAAGATCATAGTAATTTAACAGTTGAATTCATCAGTCATTTGAAGCTAGACCACCATAGAAAACATGGAAGCACTTGACGGCCGTCTCTTCGTAGTATAGTACGTCTTAACAGTGCGTGTTCACGAGTCTGCTCGCTCCCTAGTGACTGGCTTCAAAAGGTATTTCCTGGATTGCTAGTGAGAAGCCGTGACTAGTGGATTTCAATCTTATCAGTTGTGAGGCAATTACTTACTGAAGACAATGGTGGATGGTAACCCAATTTCGTGTATTGGTTGAATTTAAACATTAACACCATTGAATGCCGGTTGGCTCAGTAATCTTCAGGTTCAGCGTTCTCATGCAAGACTGAATGTCTTAGGTGGAGTTTCGTGAGTGAAATCGTAGATGCACACTGTTTAGGAATTCCATAGTGGAACGAAAGCCCCATACAATAATTCCAGGTTTCCCATTGTAGTCTAGTTTTAATCGACTCATGAATTCACCTATTAACATTACAATAATCTCAACAATACCCTCTTTCTATTAATAGTTATTAATTGACCATAACTTTAAGTTAATTTATTCAACAAACTTAATTATTACATAATCTTCGTTATTTATTTCCAAATATTCTATCTGTAAATTTACTTGGTATTGTTTGTTTGAATCTTCCCATTGATGTTTAGGACTGCAACTGGTCAGTCTCTTATTGGCCATAAACGCATACTGTGCATATTCCCTCGATATAGTCTTAATTCACAACCATTCTAATTAAAGATGGATAGTGGTTAGCAGTGGAATCCAGTAAGAGCGTTTCATCCTATTTGGGACTCGTCAGCTGGAAGTACCTGAATCTCAGACTTGTTGATGTTCACTCTGGAACTCGAACCCAGTACCTTTTGCTTCAAACGTCACTCAGATACTGAGTCCCAATAATCACTTTCATGCGCAATGGGGTGAAGTTTAAATTCACTTAGTATTATTTGTTTGAATCTTCCCATTAATGCTTAGGTCCTCAATTGATCAGTCTCTTGTTGACCATATATTCATCCTGTTTGGATTGCCTCAATATAACCTTAATTCATAAGCATTATAAACAAAGATGAATGGATAGTGGCTAGCAGTGGAATCCAGTTTGATGCGCTAATCTATCTCTCTTGTCTAATTTCATTTACCTTCCTGTCTATAATACATATTCGAGAGAGAGAAAAAGCCGGTTGTTTTTTTTTTCTTTCCTGTATTCATCTATTCCGAAAACAAAACAAAACAAACCAAAAAAAAAAGAACAAAATTTCATTATTTCATTTTTATTTCTGAACATTTTCAACAGTACTTCCAAAATGAATTGTCATCTATATACATGTTTCTATGCCATGTATACATATGCATAAATGTCTGTGTTTTGTGTATGTGTGCGTGCATGTGTGTGTGAGTGTGTGAGTGTGTGTGAGTGAGTGTGTGTGTGTGTGTGTGAAGATGTATGCGACGTAGAAAGTAATTTGACAAGTAGAATAAGTACATTGTCCTTTATCATTCAATGCATATATATATAGTAACCTTTAAAACAGCTTCTGATTAACTTACACATTACACATAATAACCGATCGATGTTAATATAGATTTAACATTTTTATAGACACTATAGTTTGTTTGTTATTGTGTTTTGTTTCTATACACGGTGTACGTATATACAACTGAACATGATAACCACTATGACAACTACTACTACTACTACTACTACTACTACTACTACTACTACTACTACTACTACTACTGCCACTACTATGCGACTACTACCACTACTACTATTACTCCTACTCCTACCACTATTACTACTACTACTACTACCACTACTACTAGTACTACCACTACTACTCCTACTACTATTACCAGTACCACTACTACTACTAATAGCAACTAGTTAGTAATATAATGAGTAACATTTAAAGGATAGTTACTCTTTATACATACATATGCGCATATGTATGACTAAAGTAAGAAGACGAAATGGAATAGTCATGAACATTTCAAAGAGAAAAAAGAAACGATGAAATACAAGAATAGTTTAGAAATAAGCTTGTTGAAACTTAACATTAATTTCTTAGGGCGTCAACATTGCACATTTAGATTATTTAGTTAATATGAATGAAATCTTTATTAATTTTTCAATAGTATGAAAGATTTTATGAACTTGATTTTAGTTTAAAGGTTAAGCGTTCGACAGCGAGATTGATAGGTCATGAGTTCAAATCTTGAGTGGCAGGATCGTGAAGAGGCACTGTTGAGGAGTTCCACAATAGGATGAAACGACTGTCTACTGCTTACAGGGTTTTCATGGTGGTCCAGCTTCAATTGACTCATCATTTCAACTATAATAAATATTATCAGAAAGAGGTTTTGTGGAGATTTTTGTAATTTTATATAGTTCAGATCATGAGTCGATTGAAGGTAGACCATCATGAAAAACCTGGAAGCACTAAACGGCCGTTTCGTTCTATTGTGAGATTCCTCAGCAGCTGGGTGTCGGTTCAGTGATCTATCGGTTAAGTGCTCTGGCGTGAGACTGGTAGATCCTGGATTCGAATCTCGCGAGGCGGGATCGTGGATGCACACAGCTGAGTAGTCCCATAATAGGATGAAACAGTCGTCCAGTGCTTCTAGGTTTTCCATAGTGGTCTAGCATCAAATGACTCATGATCTCAACTGTATAAAATATTCACTTATAACCCTGATTATTTTTCTATTTGCGTCTGTGTGTACACTTATCCTATTCATCACATATCTGTAACCTATTATTATCTGACTATAAATACTGACTAATGTTCGAATAAATCGAATTTGCCTACCCGCCATCTCTCATGTGTGTTATTTTTGCTTTGCTCGCTGATATTTGCTCATGTGCTTATAGCTTTCTGACCTGCGTCATTTGTCAGTAAAACTATAGCTGTCACTTCTCTTTGCCTTCTGGTTTTATGCAGCGTTAAGATTTATATTAATAACGGTTAACAAGGTGAACGATTAGTGAAGCACTGTACTACAATGGTATGGGAAGTTGTCACTATGTATAGAATATATATAAGTAACTTCATTTGGTTAAGATATGATTTTATAGATAGGATTTGTTGATATTTCCTCAAATAAATGAACCATTCAACCTATAAACTGATGAGTCGAAGTCAGTCTCTATGGAAACCCCTTTTGAAAACAAGACCAACGCTGCATTCTTGAAGTAATCGATGTTACCTATGAGATTTAAATTTGGATCGACTAGCTTCATAATCTTAGATAATATCATGAATGAGCTTGTTCAAAACTGTGATGTTTACATCTATTTCAATACATCTCAACATTTTTAAAGCCTAGGGTCACATCCTGAATAGCTCAGTGGTTGTATTTTTCGAACTTCATAGATACTGATGACGCCTAATTAATTCGAAATCTAGGTTCTAGTTCTCCTACAGACTAACACTAACCATCTAACAAGTTAAATTAGTACATGAGATTTCAAGTCACTTAGACTAGTAGTCACACTGGGACTCGATCAACAGGATTCAGATAGCAATAAGAACTAAATAAACAATACATTAGTCACTACTCAGGGATCAATTACTGTGAATATACGTTTTACGATTATTCATACCCTCACAAACTTGAAGTAACAATAGATCGCTAAATTATCATCGAGTTATTAAGACTGTGAATCGGATGAAAGACGCAGTAAACGCCCAACTTCGAGATCAACAGGCTTGATTCCGTAAGGAGAGGTCATACACAGACCAGATTGCGACACTACGGATCATCGTTGAACAATCAGTTGAGTGGAACTCATCACTATACGTCAACTTCATTGACTATGAGAAGGTGTTTGACAGCGTGGACAGGAGAACATTATGGAAACTTCTTCAACACTATGGAGTTCCTGAAAAGATTGTCGACATTATCCAAAACTCATACGATGGACTACAGTGCAAGGTTGTACATGGAGGACAGGTGACAGATGCATTTCCAATAGGGACCGGAGTCAGACAAGGCTGTCTACTCTCCCCATTCCTCTTCCTTCTGGTTACTGACTGGATTATGAAGACTTCAACATCTGAGGAGAAATACGGAATACAATGGACTTCTCAGAATCAATTAGATGATTTGGACTTCACAGATGACCTAGCTGTCCTACCTCATACACACGAACAAATACAGACGAAGATAGCAGCAGCCTCTGCATCAATAGGCTTCAACATACACAAAGTAAAAAGCAAGATTCTCAAATACAACACGGAGAACGCCAAGCCAATCACACTTGATGAAGAAACTCTGGAAAATGTGAAAACATTCACGTATTTGGGAAGCACCATTGATGAACAAGCTGGATCTGATGCAGATGTAAAGGTGAGGATTGGCAAGACAACGACCGCATTTCTACAATTGAAGTGCATATGGAACTCAAAACAAATGTCAACTAACTTCAAAGTGAGAATCTTCAATACGAACTTGAAGACAGTCCTACTGTATGGAGCTGAAACGTGGGGAACTACTACGACCATCATCAGGAAGGTATAAGTATTTGTAAACAGTTGTCTACGATAAATACTCAACATCCACTGGCCGGATACTATCAGCAACAGCGTTTTATGGGAGAGGACAAACCAGCTTCCAGGTGAAGAAGAAATTAGGAAAAGACGTTGAAAGTGGATCGGGCATACATTAAGGAAATCACCAATGTGCATCACGACTCAATACCTAACTTGGAATCCTGAAGGGAAGCGGAAAAGAGGAAGGCCAAAGAACACATTACTTTAGGAAATAGAAGCAGATATGAAAAGGATGAATGTTAACTGGAAAGAACTGGAAAGGAAGGCTCAGGACAGGGTTGGATGGAGAATGCTGGTAAGCGGCCTATGCTCCTCGACGAGGGGTAACAAGCGTAAGTAAGTAAGTAAGTAGTAAGACTGTGATTGATTTTTTCAAGTAATGAATAGCTTACACTGATTTGCCCTGTCAAATGAAATCCAGTGTTACTTTTTTTCCATCCTTACTACTGAATATACTCTATTGTTTGAATTTACAAAATAATTTGACAAAACAATTTTACCCTAAAAATATATATGAAGCTCGGGAAGAGGTGGAATCTTTCATGTATCTGGGCAGCATCATCTATGAACAAGAAGGATCTGATTCAGAAGTAAAGGCAAGGATTAGCAAAGTAAGGGCCTCATCTCTACGATTGAAGAACATATGGAACTCAAAACAATTGTCAACTAACATTTAAGTTACAATATTCATTACGAACGTCAAGGCAGTTCTACTATATAGAGCTGAAATTTCGAGAATTACAACAACCATCATCAGAAATGTAAAAGTAATTCTAAACAACTGTCTATGTAAGATACAGAATGTCAGTTGACCGGATAACATCAACAATAGCCTACTGTGAGAGAGAACAAATGAGTTTCCAAATGAATAGGAGATTAGAAAAAGACGTTTGAAGTGTATAGGACAACGTATTGAGGAAATCATTAAACTGCATCACGAGGAATGCGCTAACTTGTAATCGTAACGGGGGAGATGGAATTGAGGAGGAATGAATATCGTATTACGTTAGTAATTGGAATCAGACCTGAAAAGGATGAATAGCAACTGGAAAGAATTGGAAGGAGATCTGAGGATGGATTTCGATGGGGAATGGTGGTTGGCGTTGTATACTCTTCTACGATGAGTAACAGGCGTAAGTAAGTAATGTAGGATGAGTGATAAATTAAATGACTCTAATTAATGTAAATACCCTTTGTCTTGTTCCCTGTTCCTTTCAATGTTTCTTTCAGACTTGACCATACTTAAAATACAATTCATATATGTTGATTTAATGATAATTAAGTAGTATGTATTTTAAGTTTAAGTTTATTTAATAATGGTAATTCTGATAGCTAACCAAAAATTAGATTTTTATAGAGTTGAAATCATGTGTCAATTGAAGCTAAACCACCATGGAAAACCTGGAAGCACTGGATGGCCAATTTGTCCTATTATGGAACAACTCAGCAGTGTGCACCCACGATCCCGCATTCACGAGATTAGAACCCAGGAGCTACCAGTCTCGCGTCAGAGCACTTAATCGATAGACTACTGAGCCGGTATCCAACGGCGTTAATGTCTAGTAATTATATTTAGAAACTTATTCAAACTGAAATTTGTTCACATAATTTAGAGATAGTTGTAGATGGAATCGAGTATCAATCGACTATGATCACCGCTACAGTAAGATTACGCACCCAAAAACGACTTGGTTCCTTTGATAGCTCGTAAACCATAAGGCTGTAATTAGTCCAGATAAAGTATGTTTATTGGCGATCTCGTGGTATCGAAACAATAACGAGACGTGCCAACGAGTACAGGCAGTAAGGGCAGAGCGTAAGAAAGTTCGAGCAAATAAAGCGGACGACCTAACGGAAAGTGGTTTTGATACAGTTAAACAACAACGAGTACAATAAAACAATCATTGATACAATTGGTTATAATAATAATTGTTTCTATTATATCAATCGCCTTCTCATCGAGAAAAGCAGGTCACTACATAGTAATTGAGGAGAGCCACTGAGAACTAAATGGTTCTATTCAATAATTTCATCATGTTCGAAGACTTCTCAGTAATCTGTCATAACCATCATCATATACAAGTCAATGTACAACTTACACTTCTGATGGAGAACATGATGGGATTCGAACTATCAGCTTCTATTCTATGCTCAACATTGAAAAATTTCACAGATCATTTCAGTTTGAATTCAATCACAGATCATATATGAAGTCATCTTAGACATCATACAAGATGAAGTTCACTAGTTTTCAAATATCACTGGAAGCAATACATCTTTAGATCGATTAACTATAGTTTAGTAAACCTGTTTGTTTTTTAATTGAAACACTTTGAAATGATAAGAATCACTTTAAAGAAACTATTTTGATAATTTAATAGTTAAATTCATGAGTCACATACAGCTACACCACTATGGAAAACCTAAAAGCACTGGACGGCCGTTTCGCCCTATTGTGGGACTCCTCAGCAGTGCGCATTCATGATCCCGCCTCGCGAGATTCGAACCCAAGATTTATCGGCCTTGCGCGCGAGCGCTTAACCACTAGACCACTGAGCCGGCATCCAATGATATCGTGGATGAGCACTGCTGGGGAGTCCCACAATAAGGCGAAATGGTCGTCTAGTGGTTCCAGGTTTTCCATGGTGATCTACCTTCAATTGATTCATAATTTTAACTATAAAATTACTAAAATCTCCACAAAAACTACTTCTGATAATAATCATATGCTCACTAGTGACTGACTTCAAGAGATGTTTCCTGGAGTTCTAGTGAGAAGCATAGACCAGAGAAGTTCAACCAGGTCTGGTGTGAGATAGTAACTCACTGAAGACAATAGTAGATGTGTCGCTCAATTTCGTGGATTAGTTGAAGCTATACATTAACGCCATTGAATCTCGACCAGCTCTATGATCTAAAAGTTAAACATTAGCGCGCGAGACTGTTAGGTCCTTGGTTCGGATCCTGTAGAGTGAGATCATGAATGCGCACTGCTGAGGAGATAATCAATAATAATCAATAATGAACATTATTGTGAATTCATTGAAATTTCTGGAAATTTCTAATTTACATCATAAACTGATCTTAATTAGATAATCATGATGGATTATGTAGAATGATCAAAAAGTTATCGAGTTTATTAGGAGACTTAAGGCATTTGAACTTAATCTCTCTTAGGCCTAAAAATGTATACTTTTATTTAGGAGTTGTGACAAGTCGGAAATAATTTCTGTAAGCCCCCAAATGCTATGAAGAGTTCCCGCCCTCTCTCTCTCTCAAAATATTCTCATACAGCCAAGCGTATGCAGCCTCTGACAGGGAAGTCGTACTCACTACCTTCTCGTCGCTGGGGTGTTGTTTATGGAATTGAGAAGACGAAAAGCGAATGTCCGGAGCTTTAACCGGGTTGGTAAACACAGAGAGTCCACCTCGGGAAGTCGGAAAACCCTGATTCCAAATCAATGGTGTACATGGGCTCCAGTATCCTGAAGGAATAAATGGCGTATGAATAAATCGTTGGTCACTGACTACCATGGGACGGCATCTCCTTACGATGTTCCACTACTTTGTGAATTAGGCTTTTAAGTCAAATGATTGGGGTGTAGACCCCTAAGGAAACCACCTGTTTCAGTTTGAGCACCCGGGCAGTATCATAGCTCTCACGCAATTAAATGAAATGAAAATTTTTTGTGTGGCGCATATATATATATATATATATATATATATATATATATATATGGTGCCCTCTTGTATACATTTTAGACTAGAATATTCTATAGACAACGAGAATGTATAGGTAACGATAGTAAAATCACCCAGAAAATTAGATTGAAAATGTGACATGAATTGTAAGTACAAAGTTGTGACGACTATTCAGTTTCATTGAAATCATAAACCAATCTAAGTTAGACCGCCATTTTAAACCTGGAAGTACTGAACAACCGCATCATCTTAGTATATGATCACTATAACAGCTGATGTACATTTGAGTTGGTTCACATTTAATTTGAATAAGTCCTTTCCGTTAACTTATTTAACGTATAGAGTCATCCGTACAATAACAGCTTATCTATGTCATTGTACCTTTATTGTTATTGCACTTGTATGAATATGTATGCTTGAGCATTGCTTACTGCCTACACATATATTCATTCTTCTGGCCTTACTAATAGTTGTATAATTGATTCGATAGTCCATTCATTTCCCTATTTATATATACATGTGCATTTTAATCCTGATCACACTCTCGTTCATTCGACTCGCCCGCTAACTCGCTTGCTTTTTGGTACTACTCTTTCATGTTTGCCCAATGTGCCTGTAATTTTGGCAACCTGTGAGTGGTACAATAATAAACGTAATCAACACTTTGAATTCGCCTTCTGATTAACTTACCATTGGGTCGTTATCTAGTGACGGTTATCAGGACGAACAACGTACTAAGCTTAAGGATAATAGTGAATACCGACCACCAAAGTACTCACTAGTTCTCATCTACAACTCCACACTCGGGAATCTAACCGTGTGAAGGCTTAGTTTCTAGATCACTGATACAACGCTTACCGGTTTTAATGTGTAACTTCAATCAGCTCACCTGATGAGTTCTATACCAGAACGAAACAGGCGTTCAATACTTTCAAGTTCTCAGCAACTGCCCAGTATTGATCAGCCTATGATTTCAAGTAAACGTGACTGTTTTAAGCTTGATATGGAATCGATCCCAGTTGATGTAATGAATGAATGTTTGCATTGTGTTACTACTATTATTCACAGAATCGATGATTATACAGTGGTACTACTAATGATGATTATTACCATTCTCATAATTAAAATTATCAGTCAATTGAAGCTAGACAACCATGGAAAATCTGGAAGCACTAGACGGCCGTTTCGTCCTACTATGGGACTCCTCAGCGGTGCTCATCCACGATACCACCTCACGAGATTCAAACCCAGGATCTATCAGTCTCATTGATAAACGTATATTTTATTACTTATATACATATTTAACAAGTCCACAGTTCTAGACAATCTGATAATAGATACATATATGAATACTTGAATCTGTTGCTCAAATAAGGTGTGATTTCAGTCATAAAAGTAACCTCTATTTGTCTATGCATAAGTATAGAGTCTTGATTGAAAATATGGTTATGGAAAACAGATTAACTTGTGTGTATTCGATTGAAAGTACATGGAAGTATTGATGGGTTCTACTCATCACAGATTCATCTCAGACTAGATCTTAGGGAGCACTGAGTGATTATTTTGTCCTATTAAAGGACTATTTAACAGGATATACTGAAGTCCATTTAAGGGATTCAACCTAGAATATTCAGGTCTCGTGGCATACTTTTTACTCTTAGAATCACTAGGTCAACATCCTGTGGTACGATTGTAGCGTCAATCGATTCGTTGTATAACACAATTACCATCTAGAGCTAATGATATCAAATGTTTACTCCCAGTACCTCTAGTTCACAGTTATATCATATACCCTTGTGGGTCAGGATAATTTTGCATTGGTTTTCAAGAAAACCAGACACCATCCAGATTTTCACGTGACAACCCAAACAGGAGAGCCAGACACCACCCTAAGTCTTAACCCGAGCAGTACAGTTCAATCCCGTCCCACAAGAGAACCAGACACTATATGAGCTTCAACGCTACAACCTGAATACTACAGCTCAAACTTATGGCGCAACCACACAGGTACCAAGCACACTGTTGGACCATTCACACCATTCATATACACATTCACATCACATGTATAATTATTACCATCAATGGTCGTCTTGTAGCATCAGTTTATATGTTAAGCCCATTTACTTTATTCTAGTTGCTGGTCAAGCCAATTCGCCTATCCATTATGAGTCATATTTTGATCTTGTTAATCATTTGCTTATTAAACTTGGCTATACTTTTATATAAGCATATATGTGTATACTTCGTATCTTATTAATCATATGTCTGTCACTCATTTTGTCCGACTATAAATGTTGATTAACGCTTGCTTAAATCGATTTGGCTTCCCCGCCATCTCCAATACGCATCATCTTTCGCCTCGCTCTCGAGTTGGCTTCCCAGCCATCTCCATTGCGCATGATCTTTGCTTCGTTCCGCTCTCATCTATTCGCCTCATCACTCTGATTCCCTGGCCAGACCAATGGGTGTAGAAATTATATGTATTCTAAATCCATTCTCGTATTTGACGTATTTAACTACGTTGTTCACCAACGCGGATAAAGTCATTTATTACATACGAGAATAGACAGTACGTACGATCAAAAAGGAATCAGATTTACGCTACAACAGTCTGAACACTAAAAATTCAAGAACATTTAGATGCATGTCATTAGTAATATGATAACAATATATAACTTCAATTGACCTTCAAATGATTTCATTGAAAGTTAAGTTCCACTCCTTCTAATCAACATATCGATCCTTCCATTATGTATTGAGATCTTTTTATTTGAGAAAAAATTGATAGATATGACTAACGTTCCTTATTTCGACTGTTTCTTACTGGTTATGTAGTGGTTATGCGCTCGCGCGCGAGACTGATAGGTTCTGGGTTCGAATCTCGCGAGGCGGGATCGTGGATGGGCATTGGTGAGGAGTCTCACAATAGGACGAAACAGCCGTCAAGTACTCCTAGGTTTTCCATCCACCACCTCCCCTCGCGAGAGTAGAACCCTGAAATATCTACAAAACTCCTTCTGAAAATGTGTTAAGTGTTTTTCTTAACTTTATATATGTAAAGATTGAATGAATATGAAAGCAAACAGTAATGAAACGATATGTAACTGTTATAACTTGTGGCCGCCTGGATGCCCTGTAAGTGTATAACGTGATAATACCGACAATCGGACGAAAGGCACATAAAATCCCTACGAGTAGTCTAGATTACTATATCGGTCCTTTATTCCTGCCTAGCCCAGCCAGTTAAGTCCAAAACACCAATCTCAGCCTCTCAGATATGAATCATGTATTGCGAACATATTGGATCAACATACAATCGAACCAGATCACATCTTACCATAAAATATAAAATAACATTTGTACAGGGTTCAGCTAACTGTGGCTGTAAATAAGGGAGATAGCAAATGATAGACAGGGCATAACTCAAGAATGGTAAATCGTATATTAATAGTTCATGGGTCAAAATAAAGCTCATAGTAAGGAGGACATGAACATGAATAGTTTAGTTAGTTAACAACTACAGAATAAAAAATATGCGCATAGTATTGGTCCATAAATGGATCCCGAAATTCTTACGCCTGTTACTCCCAATGGAGCATAGGCCGCCTACCAGCGTTCTCCAACCCACTCTGTTCTGAGTTTTCCTTTTGGTTGTTAGAAGGGGTATCGACCTCTTGATTTCCGAAGGAACTCGACTTTGATCATGAGGTGTCATAATTCTTCCTTCAACTCCCAGGACAGAGTTTAAACTTTTCTGGTTAATGTTTTTTTTAGCTAGTTTTCTATGGGATGGGGTCGCTAACCCCATGTCAAACCCTCCACCTTTATTTGGGCTTGGGACCGTCAGTAGCCTTCGGAGGGGTTACAGGCAGAGTTATCCCGAAGTTATCACTTGCTATTCTTATCCTGACATAACAGTAACCTGTGAAAATATGTAAAAAAGAATTTCGACAAGTGATTACACTGGAGAGAAGCTGAACTACTAATATTATGTAATTGGATATTGGATTAATAAATATCAACATCAACTTTGAGATGCAGATACATCCAGCTCACAGGTCCCAAAATAGGATGAAACATACCTCCTAGATTCCACTACTAGTCACTATCTATCTTTACTTATAAAGCTTATGATTTTAGGCAATATCCAGACAATTCACACATAGGATATATATTTGTCAATAAGCAACTGATCAATTATAGTCCTTCCATAGAACAGGAAGCTACAAGCTAACAATATCTAATGGATTAAATGTCTAATTTTCAATTATTCCATTTAGTTACTAAAAATTAAATGAATCACGACAATTTAGGCTTCATAGAGATTGCAGGCAGTAATTCATTGGATTGAGTACGTGTTTATAGTCAATCTTTTTAAGAAACGGAATATATTCATTAAGACATTAAATAAGAAAGATTGAATTCATTTAGTATTGTTTTGTTTGAATCTTGTCATTGATGTTTAGGAATGCAACTGGCCAGTCTCTTATTGGTATATGTGCTTACTGTGCGTATTGCTGCTTCTATACTACCTTAATTCACAAGCATTGTAAGCAAAGATGGATAGTGACTAGCAGTGGAATCCAGGACGCACGTTTCATCCTATTTAAGACTAGTCAGCTGTGGATGTACCTGGATCTTACAGTTGATGTTCACTCTGGGACCCGAACCCAGTACCTTTCGCTTCAAACATCATCGCGTTATTCACTCAGCTACTGAGTTCTAATAGCAACTTGCTTGTGCAATGAGGTGAAGTTTAAATTCACTTAGTGTTACTTGTTTGAATCTTCCCATTGAAGTTTAGGACTGCAACTGGTCAGTCTCTTATTGGCCATATGTGCATACTGTGAGTATTGCTGCCTCGATATTGCCTTAATTCACAAGCATTATAAGCAAAGATAAGATGCAGTTACTTCTAGCTGACAAGTCCCAAATTGGACGAAACATGCGTCAAACAGGATTCCACTGCTAGCCATTATCCATCTTTGCTTAAAAAAGATTGGTTTAGAGATGTCATATTTCGCGGAGATTTATGAATGGTAACTTTTGAAAACTATTTACGGACCAATATGATATGTATATTTTTTCTTATTGTATAATTGTTAAGTAGCTGAACTATTCATATTCGTGTCCCTCTTATTATAAGCTTCATTTTGATCCATAGACTATTACTGTACGATTTACCATTCCTGAGTTATAACCAGTCTATTAATTACTGTTCCCCTTATTCACAGCCACATTTCACTAAATCTTGTTCAAATGTTATTTCTTCTTTTATCGTACGATGTGGTCAGTTCGTTTGGTAAATAAATCCAGTATGTTTGAGAATAATGGTTTATATCTGAGAGGCTGTTATTGGTGTTTTGGACTTAACCGGCTAAGCTAGGCAGAAAACAGGACTGATAAGTACTCAAGACTACTGATACGGCTTTTGTGTATTACTGGTCCGATCAATAAAATCGCTGTTTTCTAACTGGCGGGGATTGTCACGTCATAGACTAAACTGAGATATCAACTGACTGAAGACAATGTAGAACGGTTGCTTAACTTTGGGGATTGGTTGAAGTTAAACACTAACACCGTTGGATGCCGGCCAGCTCAATGGTCTAGAGGTTAAGCGCTTTTGCGCGATTCTGATAAGTTCTAAGTTTGAATCTCTCAAGTCAAGGTAGTGGATGGGCACTTCTGACGAGTTCTACAATGAAACAATCATCCAATGCTTCCATGTTATCCATAATGATCTAGCTTCAATCGATTCATGATCTCAATTATTTTTGAATACAAAAAATAACAATCAAAATAATGATTATAACCTAACACTTGATTAATATTGTATCATTGACCTTGTTTATTTATTTACTTATACACTCTATAGTTTACCTTATTGTTTTGTTTTTTTACATTATAAGTACATTATTAACATAATATACATTCACTGTCTTCTGATTGGTTGAATGGTGACCTTGACATAGAAAAATAACGGGAATATTAAATGTCTATAAATATTAATTAAAATATATGATGTTTATTATGTTGGCTATTTCACATTAGAAATAACGATAAATATATATATGGATCATTTTTTGTAACTAATTACTTATTTACTTATGCCGCTTATCGTTCGTGGAGGAGCATAGATTGTCTAACACCATTCTCCATCTAACTCCATCCTCAGCGCCCAAATGCCCTGGTACAGCCGAGAGTGGGGAAAGTTAGCTCTCCCTCTCCAAATGCTCTCACATGGACAAGCGTATATAGCCTCTGTCAGAGAAGTCCCATTCACTGACTTCCCGTGGCTGGGGTATTGTTTACGAAATTTAGAGGATGAAAAGCGAATGCTCAGCACTTTAACTGGGTTGGTGGACACGAAGAGTCCACCTAGGGGAGTTGGAAAACCCTCATTCCAAACCAATGGTGCATATGGGCTGACTCTAGTATCCTGAGGGAATAAAAGGAGTGTGAACCAATTATTGATCACCGGCTACAATGGGACTGCATCTCCTCACGATGATCCACTGCCTTGAGGATCAGATCTTTAGATCAAGATCTCCGGTTGTGGCCCCCTAAGAAAACCACCTGCTTCAGTTTGAAAACCTGGGCAGTATCACAAACCTCACACAAATCAAATGAGATTTGTGCGGCGCATATGTATCTGGTGCTTTCATTATACCAATATCTATGTGTTTAAATAAATAAATCAGCTCTCCTTTCGAGTTCTTTTCAGTTCCTATTCATTCTTTTCATGTCTGATTCCAATTTCTGATGTAGTTTGTTTTTAGTGGACTTTCGTTCTGACATCAATTAGATTGAAGAATGTTATCGACAGGCTCACCACCACTAATTTAGTGGCCCTTCATTTTAGACGTTAATTACATCGGACGATGTTTTCACGTCAAACTCATCACTTTTATTGGGCCCTTTATCTGGGCTCAAGTAATATCGTACGACTGGTTGTTATTGCAACATACATGTCGTCAGTTCTCGTATATAATCATCGGCTTCAATCGCATTAGTGATGAATGGAATTAAATAAGTCGAATACAAGAATGAAGCTTTGAAAACGTATGGTTTGTACAGCCGTTGATCAGAACAGACAATCAAAGAAACGGAGAGAAAAAAGCGAAGAGGAAAGATGCAAGCGAAACGAAACGAGATGATACGCAGTGGAGAAAACATATAAGCCAACTCCCTTTAATCAAGCGTTAATCATTAATTGTAGCCAGATAAAAATAGGTTACAGACATGTGATGAGTAAGATAAGAAGTGTACACACACACATACGCTCATATTAGAAATAGTCAGGATTGATAATTGAATAATATTAACAAGGTTAACATGTAACTCAAGAAGAATGGATAAATTGGCTTGTCTAGGAGCTAGAATAAGTTATATAGGCTTAACATATTAACTGACACCACATGTTATTCTGTCTTTCTCTTTTCCATTTCCTTTCAAGCAAGATTACAAGTTAGGGCTTGACTCGTGATGTACTCTGGTGATTTCTATGGTATATGTCCTACCCAACTCCAACGTCTTTCCTTAATTTCTTATTCAGTTGAAAACTGGTTTGTTCTCTCTCACAGTAGACTGTTTCTGAAACTATCAGGTCAACGGACATTGAGTACTTTTGTTTTTGTTCATTTACTGATTGATTCCTGTTGAAATGTAACTATTTGAATAAAATGTCGTTTCAAGACCTAACCTTCAATATACTTCAGTTTTTGATCCAAGATCTAAGATTGTATTACAGTGGGTACTTTTCAAGGAAAATGAATAGAGTATCAGGCATATATAGTACTAGTATATAGGTGTTTATACTATACTTTTCTCTGATAATTACTAAAATTATTAGTTTCGTCATAGTTGAAATCATGAGTCAATTGAAGCTAAACCACCATGGTAAACCCGAAAGCACTTGACGGCCGTTTCGTCCTATTATGGGACTCCTCAGAAGTGCGCACCCACGATCCAGCCTCCCGAGATTCGAACCAAGGACCCACCAGTATCGCGCCGGAGAACTTAACCGATAGACAACTGAGCCGGCATCCAGCGGTGTTAATGTCTCACTTCAACTGATCCACGAAGATGAGCAACCGTTCACGGATGGTATTCAGTGAGTTCCGCTCTCACAACAGACGTGGTTTGAACTCCACTGATCACTGCTTCTCACTAGAACTCCTTGATGTACTTCTCGAAGTCAGTCACTAGTGAGCATGTGATTGACTCACGCTTTCAACGATGAAAATACTAAATCCCCACAAAACCCCTTCTGATTATTAGTTTCATTCACTTATGTTAGCTATGTAAAATTTAAAATCGTACGTATTTTGTTAGGATTGGATTTCCTGGATAGTATAGAGCATAAGGTGGAGAACTACTGCAATCATGATCAAAAAACTATACGTATTTATAAACAATTAACTATATGAGATACTCAATGTCCGTTGACCGGATACTATCAGCAACAACTTACTGTCAGTCAGTCACAACGTAGAACTCCGTACGTACGTACATCAGTTCGAGTTGCGATACCACATTAACACAGAGATACAGTTGTCCATTCAAATCCCATAGTGGTAGGAGTAATAAGAGTATAAGCATTAATCAGAAAGATTAGGGTTTGAATATGTTATTGAAGGAGTATAATCCAATTAAATAAATTTGGAAAGAGAAAAAAGATAGAGACATGAAGAATTCAGAAGTTGGTAGAACACAAAGAGTGGATACACCTACGCCATTGCAAACGATTTTGAGGCATATCATTCAAGGTCTCTAACCATTGATTGCTATCACCTCGCGAATCCCAACCAGCTAGTCTACACCTACTGTGGGAAAGAACAAACCAACTGAAGAGGAAATTAAGAAAAGACGTTGGAAGTGGATAGGATATACATTGAGGAAATCACCAGATTGCATCACGAGTCAAGCTCTAACTTGTAATCTTGAAGAGGAATCAGAAAAGAGGAAAGCTGAATAACAAACTACATTGATAATTGGAATCAAATATGAAAAGGATGAATAGGAACTGGAAAGGATTGTTGAGGAAAGTGTTGGATGAAGAATCGTGGTGGGCGGCTTATGCTCCTCTATGATGAGTAAGAGTAAGTATATAGCACAAATAACATAAAACCTAGTGAACACATGTTAACCTAACTAATTTCTTCCTCTCATTCAAACAAATGAATCTTTAAAATAACATCAGATTGGTCTTATCCGACATCATATATTTGGATATAATACAGAAAACCTGGTGACATATCTAGTTAAGTTGAGTATGTCACTTCCTGTTTCAAGTTTACACAATAAGTGACAAGCAAATATAGTTGGACTACTATAATTAAATGGTTTATACTTTCAGCCCAAATCACTAATCACATTTTCCTGTCGATTTAGAAACTCATTAATGTGCTCGATCAACTTGAGCTGTGAAACTTAGAGATTAATACAATTAGATACATCATATGTAAGGGGTTATTGAATGTCATCAAAGGATTCCTTCATTTACTCTTACTCAAAACTTGTGTCAAAACACTTTCTAGTTATTTATTAGATAGATAATGAACTATGCTAATTGTTTTCATCACTGATTTTGTTATATCGTATGCGTGCCCTGTTTGATATATGACGTGATGTTCTCAGCCAATTAGGGAGGAGTGATTTTATCCATAGGATTCAATGAGCAGTCTTGAATACTTATCAGTTCTGCTTTCTGTCTAATCCAACCAGTTAAGTCCAGAACATCAATAACAGCCTCTGAAATATGAATCATTATTCTCAAACATACTGAGTTTATACACCAAACAAACTGACCACATCGTACCATAAAATAGAACATGACATTTGTACAAGAATCAGCCAAATGTAGCTGTGAGCAGGGGGAACAGTGATTAATGGACCAGGGATAACTCAAGAATGGAAAATTGTATAATAATAGTCTATAGGTCAAAATAAAGCTTATAATAAGAGGGACACGAATATGACAATTATACAATAGGAAATATACATATCATATTGGTCCATAAATAGTTCCCAAGAGTTACCATTCATAATTCTCTTCGGGATAAAACAGATTTCCATTCAAGAGTTTCGTAATGTATACTGATTGTTTTGTTTGTGTGAATAAATAATTCTGTCTCCGTTATTTGACTGTGAATCATGGATCAACTCATTTGTGAACATCTGTTGTGTCCTGATAGGAATAATGAATAGTAACATTTGGGATTGATTTATGCACCAATACTATGCATATACTTTTATCGTATAATTGTTAAGTAACTTAACTATTCATCTTCATGTCCCTCTTATTATGAGCTTCATTTTGACCTATGAAGGATTATTATACGACTTACCGTTCTTGAATTATGCCCTGTCTATTATTTGCTATCTTCCTTATTCACAGCCACATTTGGTTAAATCTTGTACAAATGTTGTTTCCTACTTCATGGTATAATGCGGTCTATCTGGTTGGTATATAAACTCAGTATGTTTGCTACACATGATTCATATCTGAGAAGCTGTTATTGGTGTTCTGGACTTAATTGGTTGGGCTAGACAGAAAACAGAACCAATGTAGTACTCTAGACTACTCACATGGATTTTATGAATCATTGATCTGATCTACGAATTATTGCTCTCTAATTGCCGGTATTATCAAGTTATACATGAACATGTCATCCAGGTCACAAATTATAACAACATCTATATATGTATATCACATGATATTTTCAATTAGATTGTCATCAAGCTTTATCAGTCGGAATAGTTTATGAATCAATGATAACATAATCAAATGTAACAATTCAATAAAACAAATTTACAATATGATGTTTAGATAGCGTTTTTTTCTGGTTAGCATTTTTTTGTGAGTTGGTTTTTAAGGGATGGGATCACTAACCATCCTCCTTTACCCGGGTTTGGGACCGGCAGTAACTCTAGAAGAACGTCAGGCGGATAGAGCAATGTGGAAGTGGATTTGTTCTAGAAAACATGAGATGTGTTAAACATTTCAAAGAATCTGATCATATATACATTAGTTAAGATTACAAGTGTACCGGCAGTGTAATGGACGAGAACATAAGTGAGGAACAATCTAGTTTATTGAAATAATAGATTATAGAATCTCTCAGTAAAGTATGAGAATCATACACTGAATACTTCATTTGCGATTTTCTATCATTTGTCCATCACATTCTATATGATTCTTTCAGTTCGAATCCCACGAGCAGGATCGTGGATGCACACTGCTGAGGAGTCGCACAATAGGATGAAACGTCCGTTCAGTGCTTCCAGGTTATCAATGATAATCTAATATCAATCGGTTCATGATCTCCATCAAAAGAAACATAACTAATCTCCACAACCCCATACTGATGATTCTTTCGTACTTGATATGTAACTGATTATGATTTCTAAATACGATACATTCGATTTTGTACACTTAGTTCTATTTGAACTTAATTAATCCGTAGGAAATACCTTGATTTATATAAATTTTTTATTGGTTGATTAAAAAAATGTCTATGAAACCATATAATTATATAGTGAATTTGTTATATCTCGAGCGTTAGATTCTTGCTATGTCGTGTACTACTAGACTAAGCGAACGATCGACCCCATAACGTCAAAAGAGAGAAAACAGATGACTAGTAAGTAGGAATGTTATTCTCAACACAGCATCAAATATAGTACAAAAATCTCATGTATTTATAGTTTTTGACTGAAAGTAAATCACCATTTCGGACAGCCAAAAGGAACATAGGGGACCCTTCTTACTCATCCAATAAGGAAGCTACACGTCGACATTCTAGAATTTTCTTCTAGAGATGATTAAATGGAATGTTACGGCTCTTTCTGAGCTTCGTGAGGCTTCCTTAGGTTTTCCAAAGAGCCATTCTTACAGAATCAATAAAGTTAGTTCCCAATTTAGTGAACACGATCATAATAAGTGATGACAAAATAGTTTTTAATCCAACATTATAGAATATCTTGATGAAATCTGAGAACTGTACATTAGATATTTCATTTGCAAAGTATCCAACAATTATCTCAGACTTTGTCATTCCTTCATTTCCATATCAATCACTCTCTATTCTCATTCTGTTTTGTTCAATCTTCGTATCCTTCTACCTCAAGGCATTTCACTTTCGATTGATGATATATACTACTGATAAATATCTATCGATATATACCATACCTAGACCATCAAGGAGAACCTGGAAGCACTGGACAGCCGTTTCGTCCTATTGTGGGATTCCTCAACAATGATGGTCTAGCTTCAATTGACTCATGCTTTCAACTATGCAACTGCTAAATCTCCACACAAAAAACACCTGATTATAATCATATGCTCACTAATGACTGACTTCAATAGATACTTCTTGGAGTTCTGGTTAGAAGCAGTGACCAGTGAAGTTCAAACCACGTCCGTTGTGAGATAGGAACTCACTGAAGACCATCGGCGAACGGTTTCTCAACTTTGTGGATTGGTTGAAGTTAGACACTAACACCATCGGATACCGGCTCAGTAGTCTGTCGGTTAAGTGCTCTGGCGCGAGACTGGTAGGTTCCGGGTTTGAATCTCGGGAGACGGGATCGTGGATGCGCAATGTTGAGAAGTCTCACAATAGGACGAAACGGCCGTCTAGTGCTCTCAGGTTTCCCATAGCGGTCTACCTTCAATTGACTAATGCTTTCAATTATACAAATACTAAATCTCCACAAAAAACCCCTTCTGATATACCATACTATCATTATACTTCTATTATGATAATCACTACAGTAACTAAGCTTAAGTTTTGTAGTACGTACCATTAGAAAAACTCTTGAAATTTTTTTTTCTCAAAAACATCATCATAAGTAATAATAAGTAGTAAAACCTAATTACAATACTTTCGTATTAATAATAATAGGCAGCGTCTATACTTAAGGATACCGCCAAAAAAACAATACGGTACCTGTATAAGAACTTTTGTCTAAATTAGAGCGGCGCCTAATTCGTTTTTTTTAAAAAAAACAAAGACGAATCACACTTTATATTGTCAATTCAATGATCAAGATGATGATGATCTTCATTATTAAATTGTTGGCGCCAAACTTCTAATCCAAATGATTCGATTATTATTTTTTGGTTGACTAGTAACTGCCAAATTGAAAATGATT
Source organism: Schistosoma rodhaini (assembly GCA_944470415.2). Taxonomy (NCBI): domain Eukaryota; kingdom Metazoa; phylum Platyhelminthes; class Trematoda; order Strigeidida; family Schistosomatidae; genus Schistosoma; species Schistosoma rodhaini. Next base: position 2,117,880 of record OX104040.1, read on the forward strand.
GACAGTAACGAAATCGATTACTTTTTTGGGATTAAACCGGTAATTATTAGATTATCATTGTGAAAAATGTTGAGTTTTGATTGAGAACATGAATCGATTGATGTTTGATCATCATTGGAAACTTAGAAACACTGGATGAATGTTTCATCCTATTGTGGAACTCCTCAGTAGTGAGTATCCACGATCCTGACTGTGGGATTCGAACCCAGAACTTTCGATCTCTTCTGTGAACGATTAATTCCTAGACCACTTAATGAACTGGCATCCAACATTGTTAATAATCAGATAGACTAGAGTATATATAATCTAACAAAGGGTTCATTTTGAAAATGAAGTAACTAGAGATAGTCGGTAAGGAATCCTATACTTCTTTTTATGGCTTGATTTAGGCTTGTCAATAAAGTTTATTCAAAAACTTGATAGAAATGACGTTCCCCGTGAAATTCAAACTTGTAATCAGAATAAAAGATTAAATCACTAAATGATTAATCGGTTTAATACCAATAATTTCACAGAAAGACATTTGCTGCCTGTTTGCATATGATGTTGAATGATGCTCTAAATCACTCCCAGATCATAATTTACATCCAGAGGTTCATGTATTTGAGATTTTTAACCGCCAATTGACATAGATTATGGGTGAGAAACATAAAGATGTATTGAATGACTAAGATGGTGGTTGGAAGTAGTCGATAGGCAACCCTGGACCTAGGTTTCATGCTATTTGTCACTCATCAGAACAGTATGCCTGTGACTTCGAGGAAATTGATGCTCCGTGACCTATTCAACCCTGTTTGATCCAGCCTCACAGTCAGAGACATTACCACTGAGCTATCCTGGATGGAATAACTTATATTTAGTTAGTTAAAGTGAACTATGACTAGTCACTGACAAACAAACATTCAGCAAATATGGATGAATGATTTATAATCTAAAATAAATGTATGCACATACAATATATTGTTTTTCGGATTATTAATTAGCTTTTCTTAATTAGATTCACTTGGTGTTATTGACATGTATCTTCCCATTGTTATTTAGGACTGCAATTGATCAGCCTCTTGTCGGCATATTAGCATCCTATGCGGACTGCCTCGATATTGCTTGAAGTCACAAGCATTATAAACAAAGATGGATAGTGGCTAACAGGGGTTCAGCTGGATGTACCTTCATCTCGGCTGACGAGTCACGGATAGAACGAACCGCGGATCCTGGATTCCACTGCTAGCCACTATCTATCTTTGCTTTATTAATTAGGTCATTGTTTGGTTTTTTTAAAAAGTCAATGTTGTTTCTATCGACTCAGCTTAACTGCTATTCTAACTCTAACGAATTATTTCAATGAAATGCCATTTCATCTCAATTTTTTTCGTTTACATTCATCCCATTTGTTCATTTTCTAATCAGTATTCTTCTCAAGAATTCAGTGTCTTTAAGAGATTTGATGATACTTTTTCCTTAATAAAAGTCAATTTTTGAATTTGATAATCGCACTATGACTTTGAACTGCCTTTCTTGCTCCTGTTTGAGTTATCAATATACTAAAAATAATTGCTCATTTCCTGGGAACTATTCATGTAAAGTCCACTCGGTGTCGTTTACTTGCATTTTCCCATTGTCATTGGTATATATGCATATTGCCTCGATATAGCCTTAATTCACAAGCTTTGTAAACAAAGATGGATAGTGGTTAGCAGTGAAATTCAGGACGCGCGGCTCGTAATATTTGGGACTCGTCAGCTGAGATGCAGGTACATCCAGCTGTACCACTGCTGGATGTGTGTCTGAATCTCAGAGTTTATGTTCACTCTGGGACTCAAACCCAGTACCATTCGCTTTCATGAGATTGGTGTTCTGGACTTAACAAGCTAGGCTAGACAGAAAGCAGGACAGATAAGGACTCTAGACTGCTCCTACGGGTTTTTTGTCATTGGTCCGATCGATAATTCACTGTTCTCTAATTGGCTGTCTTATCACGTCATACATTAACTGGGCACGCAGGCCACAAGGTCCATAGTGTTCGATTAAAAATCCATTCGAATAATTGCTAATGCGTATTGGGTTCATGAATCGGACAATAATGAAGTCACATGCATGCTAATGAACGGCCAAAGCAATACGTGACACCAGTCTATGGACCAACTAACAACTGGACTGAGCTATGTTAATATGCGTAAACCACCTGGTTGGGTTCAGCATGATTATCATAATCAACAGTTGAAGACTGTGTGATATGCTTCAAAATTGTACATATTGAAGCAGGTACACCTATTTTTCTATCATCCCTTAGATAGTGAATTAGAAACATTTCAAAACTTTTTTTCTTCGATACCTAATCACTATTACTAATACGTAACGCGATTCGTATGAGATTGAATGAACAATGAAATTAGAGATGGACTAATATTTGCAGAAGGAACAGTCAAGATTGAGACAATTGATTAATAGTCTGCAAATTACCTATTTAATGTATGGTTGTTAGGTTTTACTGAGATAATTTGTAATTTTGTGCTCAAATACTTTCGACTGTCCTCATCCGTGTTCATATTCACTATAAATACTTTGACTTGATCATCCAAATGATATCACCAGCATAGAAACATGAATACAAACTATTGTTTTACATCTGCATACATTTCAACGTATACCATTAAACAAATGTACATCCTCATCCTTTTTATCATTTAACTACAATCTTTGAAATTGTTAAATATAAAAAGAAAATAGTTGAAAGCATGACTCAATTGAAGCTACACCACCATGGAAAACCTGGAATCACTGGATGGCAGTTTCGTCCTATTATGGGACTCCTCAGCAGTGTGCATCCACGACCTCACCTCATGAGCGAGATTCGAACCCAGGATCTACCAGTCTCGCGCCAGAGCACTTAACCGATAGACCATTAGATGCGCACTGCCACAGAGGAGTCCCACAATAGATCGATACAGCCGTCCAGCGCTTCCAGGTTTTTTTTGGTGGTCTAGCTTCAATTTACTCATGCTTTTAACTATGCAAATACTAAATCTCCACAAAAACATCCCTTCTGATAATAATTAACAAAAGAACACACAATACCTTATTAATATTCATAATGTTTACTATAAAAGAAATGGATCATCTTAGCAATTAATAAACCGAATAATTACAACATCACTATACATACCTACATACACATACATACATATACGTACATGTATCCGTTTGTTTAATCTCTGCTTCTTTTGTTTTTTAATAAATCGAAGAAAAACAAGTAAATAAGTAAACAAATAAACAGAACAAACGGAACAACAAAAAAAGAGAAAAGAGGAAGAAAAAGAAGTAAACAATAACAATAATCATAATTATATTATAATAATAATTGTATGATCAGCAATAATAATTAGATCACAAGTAAAGTAACACATGCATAAACAATAAAGGTAATACAATATAGACCTTTATATATAGAGAGAGATAGATATATATATATAAAAGTAGTAAAAAATAATAATAAGTAGTATACATTTTTTATATTATTATTACTATTATTACCAAAAAGGGTTAATTGTATCTTATTTGAATTTAGGGAGAGGGGGGGGGTCAGTCAGCCAGTCACAACATAGAACTTCGTACTTACGTACATTAGTTCGAGTTGCCATACCAAATTAGAACATAGATGCAATTGTCGATTTAAATCCTATAGTGGTTGAAGTAGTAAGAAAGGAGGAGGGGGGAAAAAAACAAACAACCCAATATTGTAAGCCATAGTAAAATTCACCGTTTATTATTATTATTTTTTTTTAGTAACCGGTAGTGAATTACAATTATAGAATAGACTATTTATTTAAATTAAATTTTAAAGGCAAGAGAGATGAGCATATAGTGAATAAGGTAATATACATAAGCATTTACATTATAAATTAGGGAATGAAAAAGAAATAAAATGATACTCATCTATTGTCAATTCTAACGCCCCCTTACCCACTTTCATCTTTCTATTGATTTTTCATACAACTCATTATCATTAATGAACAATAAATACACAATTGATTTTGAGTTTCAATATTTGTAATATGTGCTAGTATTGATATATATATATCTATTTATATATACCTTAACAACTACCACATTACCTAATTGTTCAAATCAAAATAGGTTGGGGGTAATCATATGGTAATTAGAGATACACTAAACGGATCCATAAAACATGTTTTGTTTTAAAATTATTGAACAAATCATTACAATTCAATTAATTTATACATTAAAAAAAAGGGGGAGATTTGCAGAATTTTGAGAGATAGAGGGAAAAACTGGCAGAAAAGAAAAAGAATAAAACTGGAAGAACATAAAAGAAGTATGTATTGAAAAGGAAAAATGAATGTTTTATCTACACATATATATGTTCATTCAGAGAGTGTGTGTGTGTGTCATCATTCATACTTCAAAGATGCACAGTTACAATGAATATACAAATACTCACTTAAACACTTATACAAAAAGAGGCAATTTTGAATGTAGAAATTTATAGAATTACATATTTTGTAATTTATTTATACAACATTAAATCATTGAATGTGTATTTTTTTAAAAATTTAAAAAAAACAAGACACTAAAGGGGTAATGAAACGAAGGCATAGGAGGGGGGTGAATAATAATAAAAATATATAAAATAAAAGCCTAAAATTATCAATATTATAAATAAATAAAGTTTACTTCCTTTCTCGCTCTCTCTCCTTCTCTAATGAAAGAAACACCCACCCTATATTATCATTAGTAGTAATGTTGTTGTATGGCACGGTGATTAACATTCCTTTTCTTAGAACATAATAGTAATACATATCACTAGTTTTATTCATATATAGTAAAATCAGTATGTGTTGTGTGTTACTACCCACCCATTCCCTCTTTCTCTCTTCATGTTACATTTTTCCCCAATTTAGAATAATGTGCACCCAGCCGCCCCCCCCCACACACACACACGCTCACATATCACCATTATCATATATATCTACAATTTCACATAGTTATTCTTCCTGAAGAGGAAAACAAAATCACGAATAAACAAATAAATAAATATAAGGCATATATATATATAGTATAATATTGACTATTATTATTAGTAGTAGTATTTGGTGTTTCACAATCTTTTCTTTTTTATCTCTTTAGCATATAGAAAAATATTTATTTATATATAATACAAAGGTAAGGAGGGGGGAGTGACAAAAAATAACAATATACATATACGATGAGAAGAAAAAATACAAAAAAGAGAGAAAAATAGGAACACAGGAACGATGAAACCTAATCAACCATACAATAAATGATACATAAATACATACATACATGCAAATTAGGTAATTACACAAACGAATAAGTTTCTACTTTATGTGTGTGTGTATGAGAGAGAGGGGGAGGGAGGGAGAAGAGGGGGGGTAAATGGACACAATGAGTAGGCGAATAGTACTATTAGTAGTATGTAAGTAATCAGGGGGATATAATAATAAATAAATAAATAAATAAACAAATAAATGTTTATATATATAATATCTTTTGGCGCTATAATATAACACAATAAATTATCCAATCAAATAAATAATCATTATGTAATAGAATAAAATGATGAAAAAATGGGGTATTGCATAATTATTAAAAGTAGTATATGACAAAATAACACTGGTTGTACACTATTAGTTACCATGATGTATAATAAGGGTGGACATACAATAAAGAAGAAGAACAACCGGTACAATAAAATAAACATTCATAGGATTCATAGAATGTGGACTTTGTGTATATAGATATTCAATGAATGAATGTATCAATCAGTTGTAACAACCGGGTAATATAATACTTACATGGATATAAGTAGAAGGAGAGAACAATAAGTAGTACATATGTATAGATAAAAAAAATCCCTAGATATGATTGTGTACAATACAGAATGAATTGAATTTGTTAATGAGAAAGGCTAATGAAATACATATACAAGCATGTAGCAGAAAGTAAATAAACAGAGCGAGAGAGAAAGAAATAGAGAGGTGAAGAGACTGCACACCAGATAGCACAATTCTTACCTTCCTTTTCAACATCGTCGACGTCATGATGGTGTTTCTGTCCACATACTACACACATATATCAAATGATGTAACATATTGTCCAAGTAACAATAAAAGGGAAATAGCGGAAATATACATTTTACACTTAATTTTTTTACTGTACACACAATCATAAGACATTGTAATCGATAAAAATCCAAAGACGCTTATAGGACCACAATGACAAAATTGTGATGTCAACTTATTTGAGGGTTCGAAAAACAGGAAACGGAAAAAAGAGCAACTGTAAACCAATACACATGCCCTCCCCCCCCCAACCCGACTATTCTGTGAAGGTCTAGTGTAGTTGGGCGATGAACGCAATCACGGATAGAACAAAAGCACATATTAGTCAACTGTAAAAATAGGCATATTCAATCATATGTGTTTGAGTATTGAAAGAAAAGAGAAAGAATGAAACGAGAAAGAAAACAAACAAATAACAACAACGATCATTGACAAGAAACTATGTAATACACACCAAAATAAAAGAAAACAGAAGGCCACACCGACCGACATTGATAGATGCACACATACACACACAGAGTGTAAAATGCAATCATGATCGGTTGTTCATATAACAAACAATAATAGGCAAAATAAAGTCATTGAATGCATAACATTGAATAAATAAAATAACTGGGGTTCAAGAATATCTTTTTTCTCTCTGAATATATAAGAACAATTATAAAAAAACACTTTTGTATACCCAAATAGCTGACAAAGAGAAAAACAAAGTTCCCTGTAAAAAAAAAAGCAAACAGGCCACATTTGTGTACATCATCACACGAAGAAGGGAAGGGGGCGCTTGAAGCACATATACACATACACACACAAATACTTCTAGTTCTGCAATGAGAAAGCAGATGTTGTCGACGATATCGGTACAGTATTGCTATTATTATTGTTGTTGTTGACATGACTATTAAACGATGATATAGTAGAGGAAGAAGACGATAATGATGATGATGATGAAGAAGAAGAGGAGGAAATAAATTGAGACGATGATGATGAAGACAGTGATGAGGAACAATGATGATGATTTAATATTGCGCATTGATTTGTACAATTACGATTATTTGTCAATAGTAATTCATGATTTGTACATGTTGGTAGAATTTGTAAACTATTCGATGAATCTAAATCATCAATAGACAAAGGAGTGAAACTTAAACTATGCAAATGATTAGTTGGTAACATGGAATAATTACTGCTATTATTATCATCAGTAGTAGTAGTAGTAGTTAGTCCATTTGTTTGATGACAATAGCTCAATGGTGTTATGTTATTGTTTTGTTCGCATGTGACAATACCTCCTACAGAGACACCGCTTACTCCGACACAATTGTTAGGAGTGTGAAGAAAATTAAATGTTGACGAACTAGAACTACCAACAGGAGTTATTGGGAATGGTGAACCACACACAGAACCATTAACTAGGCTTCGATAAAAACGTTGAGCAACTTGACTTGATGGACCTTGAAGAAAAAAAGCATTAAAAAGCATAATTGCAACTGGATTTATAAACTACAGAATTATATAAATATGAAGCACATATAGTAGAGAAAAGTGAACATGTGCCCATCACCTGACAGTACGATTCTGTACCCCAAGAGAAGAAACAACTGCTTGAAATTGGTTACATATAGCCTTTTCTTTGAGGTAGTTCTTAAGTTACTGACTGGATATACCTATGAGGCCTTATCAACAGCAACGGAGAGAACAAAATGAGAAATATTGTTTTTACAGCTTACTTTTTCTAAACTGCCGTTCCTTACGTTATGGGATGGCAGTATCGCATGAGGAACTGTTGGCTGTATAATGGAAACACCTAGATACAATCATACGCTTAATATACTCTACAACAAGACTTTACCCTTAAACCTTCAATTCGAATCTTTTAGTCTAATTGTCATTCAACCAGCATTCCTAAAATAAGTGTCCCAGCTAATATAGCTTGATTAGATCATCATGACTAACAACTGCTATCAGGTCTACACATATTTATACACTATCAAACTAATAATTGGGCAAAGTTAGATAATGGCTATTAGTGCGATCTAAGACGCACCTTTTGCCCTGTATCGACAACGGAAAAATTAAAATTCTTACAGCTGAATTATAGTACATAGTCGTTGCAAATCCCAGAGATTGTTTGGACTCAAAAAGTCAGTGGATAACACAATGGCCATTTGAGTCAACAGATACTATGTTCGAATTCCATATTTGATCGTCAACATTACTAAGGTGTGGTCACATCTAGATGTCTAGTCTTAAATAAGACAAAACACAATTTCTTGATTCCATTGCTAACCACTACCGAATTCTGCTTCTAAGTAAAAATGGCAATATCGAATCAATCCATTCAGAATGTACACATACCAATTGTCTATTTATTTATTTATACACATAAATATTGGTACAAAAAAGCACCAGATATATATGCGCCTCACAAATCTTATTCGATTTGTGAGGGCTGTGATACTACTCAGGTGCCCAAACTGAAGCAGGTGGTTTTCTTAAGGGGCCACACCCGGAGCCTTTGACCTAAAGGTCTGATCCACAAGACAGTGAAGCATCGTGAGGAGATTCAGTCCCATGGTAGTCAGTCACCAACAATAGGTTAATACGCCAATTGTTCCTTCAGGATCCTGGAGCCCATGTGCACTTTTGGTTTGAAATCAGGGCTTTCCAACTCCCTTAGGTGGACTTTCCGTGTCCACCGACCCGGTTAAAGAGCCGAACATTGGCTTTTCGTCCTCTCAATTTCGCAAACAACACCTCCACCACGAGAAGTCAATGAGTAGGACTTCTCTGGTAGAGGCTATATACGCGTGGCCATGTGAGAGCATTTCGGGAGGGAGAGCGGACTCTCTCCACTCTCGGCCGTACCAGGGCATTTAGGGGCCTACCAATTGTAGACGATAACATAACAATAACAATGGGATCATTCAAGCTCTCTCAACTAGACAATCGTTGATATTATTATCATTCATTTTTCTCTTACTCTACTTCATTACTGAATTACATTTTATAATGAAAAGAGATATATATCTTAGTTATTAGTTTACAATAACCATCATCATGTAATATATAACTCTTAAGCATGACTCAGAATTGCATTCCATATGACTGATACAATTCACGTTGCATATTAGTTTGTTCATCTCATACATCCTTTATTAGTTTATATGAATGTGCTTACATTTCTCTATTAGTCTGCTGTTTCCATTCCACCTATCTAACTACTTACATACACCTTCAGAAAATGTACTGATTTTCTATTTTCTACATTGAATTCATATCAATCATATAGCAGTAAACAAATGGATTCTCATCGGGTTTTTTTCCTTGTGTGCTTACATGTTTATACATGTAATGTTGTATATGTATATGTTTATGATAAATTCGATCTCTTCTTTAATATATATATTGTCACCCCTGTTAGATGAACCCTCTGCAATGAAATGTCTATCGATTAATGTTGTGATTACTGAGTAGAGATGTAGAGTTATTTTAGCTTAACCCTTTGTCATAGTAACATATTATTTGTATGTTATTTTTTTTAAATAAAATGACTATAAACTTAAGGTGCCTTTGTGTTCTTCTTGTGTCTGTGTGAGCTCTCCCCCCAACCAAACACACACACACACACAAACAAGCCTATATACACATATGTGTGTGTACCATCAATCATATTAATCTAGTTGTTTCATCTCTTAAATTTTTTTTCACAAAAAAAGTTTTTTTCTTTTTGAAAACTTCGTATGACACTTTGATGTTATTAATTAAAGTAATTTACTAATTACGAATGAACAATTGTGATTTTTTTTGTAGAAAAAAAATCCAATAACAATAGTCTCCAAATAATGAAGACACCAAGAGAAGAGATTAGAATGCAGAGGAATAAATTGAAATTAAAACAAATCTGATGGTCGCCAAGATGGAAACTGAAACTCAAGAAGCTCTGGACAGCGAGGCGAACAATATCACAAACGTTTAATACAGTCTTTTTTCAGGATACTGACAGACTCAACGAATTCAACATAGCCCTCCACAATAGGTTCCAGGCCTTTCATAAGCTACTCAATGGAGAGGGAACTACCATGGAGAACAACTAAAGAGGGATCAAAGAGGCAATCACTTCAACATGTCAGGAGGTTCTGCACCACAAGAAGCACCATCACAAGGAAGGCATCACTATTGATACACTGAATAAGATTGAAGAAAGGAGGAACAAGAAGACAGCAATCAATACCAGCCGAACAAGAGCAGAAAAAGCCAAGGCATAAGCCGAATACACAGAAATAAACAAGGAAGTGAAGAGGAGCATAAGAACCGACAAACTTGAATATGTGGAAGACTTAGCAATGGCAGTGGAAAAGGCTGCAAGAGGAGGAAACATGAGACAATTGTATGATACAACAAAGAAACTCGCTGGAAATTACCGTAAACCAAAACGACCAGTGAAAAGCAAGGAAGACAAGGTAATCACCAACATTGAAGAACAACGGAACAGGTGGGTAAAACACTTCGAAGAACGCTTGAATCGATCAGCTCCACTGAACCCACTCAACATCGAAGCAGCACCCACGGAACCCCCAATCGATGTTGGTCCACCAACAACTGAAGAGATCAGCATGGTCATTAAACAAATCAAGAGCGGCAAAGCAGCAGGACCAGATAACATTCCAGCTGAGGCACTGAATGCAGACGTAGCAGTAACTGCAAAGATACACCACATCCTCTTCAGTAAGATTTGGGATGAAGAACAAGTATCAAAAGACTGGAAAAAAGGACTTCTGATTAGGATACCAAAGAAAGGCGACCTCAGCAAGTGCGATAACTACAGAGGCAACACTCTTCTTTCAATACCAGGAAAAGTCTTCAACAGGTTATTGTTAAACAGGATGAAGGACTCCGTAGACACCCAACTTCGAGATCAACAGGCTGGTTTTCGAAAGGATCGATCGTGTGCAGACCAAATTGCAACTCTACGTATCATTGTAGAACAATCAATCGAATGAGATTCATCACTCTACATCAACTTCATTGACTACGAGAAAGCATGTGATAGCGTGGACAGGAAAACACTACGGAGGCATCTTCGACACTACAGTGTGCATGAGAAAATATTTAATAACATACGGAATTCCTATGATGGATTAAACTACAAAATCGTGCATGGAGGACAGCTCACTCACTAGTTCAAAATAAAAGCCAGTATCAAGCATGATTGCTTACTCTCACGCTTTTTCTTTATGCTGGTGATCGACTGGATCATGAAGACGTCAACATCGGGAGGAAAGGATGAAATATAATGGACAGCTAGGATGAAGTGAAACGATTTAGACTTCGCAGATGATCTGGATTTTCTATCACACATGCAACAACAAATGCAGGAGAAGACGACAAGTGTAGCAGCAGCCTCAGTACCAGTATGTCTCAATATACACAAAGAAAAAAGCAAGATTCACCGATACAATACAACATGCACCAATCAAATCATACATGACGGAGAAGCGTTGGAAGATGTAAAAACCTTTACATATCTGGGCAGTATCAATCATGAACACGGTAGATCTCATGCAGATGTCAAGGCAAAGCAAGAGCAGCACATTTACAACTAAAAAACGTCTGCAACTCAAAACAACTGTCTGCGAACCAACACCAAGATCGAAATTCTAAATACAAATGTCAAGATAGTTCTACTGTATGGAAGTGGAAACTTGGAGAACTACGAAAGCCATCATCCAGAAGATACAAGTATTGATTAACAGGGAAATATTAGTTTTTGATTGAGACAATAAACCGATCGATACCACCGTTGAAAATCTGGAAGCACTGGATGGCCGGTTCGTCCTAGTGCTGGACTCCTCAGAAGTGTGCATCCACGACCCTGTATGAGTTGTTCGGACTCAGGTCTTCCGGTCTCGCGAGCAAACGCTTAACCTGTAGTGAGAAGCCGTGACCAGTGGAGCTAATTCGTGTCATGCAGAGAGAGGTATCTACCTCAGACAATGGAAAATGGTCGCGCAATTTCGTGGATTGGTTGAAGTTAGATGCAGGTTCAGTGGTCGAGAGATTAAACGTTCACGTGCGAGAACGAGGGCCTTGGATTCGAGATAATTTTAAAACTGAAGGTTTGAGGAGAAAGACTAAAGACTTCTTCATCAACATCTCCAAGCATTTATTACAATAATCACGTGAATTTTTCAACCCTTCACAACTATACAAACGATAACCTAATGTGAATATCTATGATATTCAATGAAAAAAATATATATAATATTGACTTACGACTGGCACGACTACCTGTACGTGATTGTTGCATTCCATATTGTTGAGCCATGTTAGCAAGCATATCAATCAACTCTTGACTAATCTGGAAAATGACAAAAAAATTATTTTTAATTACGTTAAATTACATCTTTAGTTTCTTTTTACTCGTTTAATACATTCAAGATGTGTAAATGTGTACGTGTATGTTATTTTGACAGTAGACGTTGAACAATCAAACGCACATCATCAATGAGATCACGCAAAGATTAAAGCTGGACAATTATTGCAAATCTGGAAGTGTTATACATCCGGTTCATTCTTCTAAAAGAGTCCCCCAACCGAGAACCGAACTCATGATATTCAGCCTTCCATGAGAAGGCCTAAATTAAATAGATTCACAATATTTTGAGACTATCTACCATTGTATTCGGTAAGTACATTCCTTACATATAACAAGACTGAATTTCGATAGTACCGGTTCAGTGATCTAGAGATCAACAAAACCGCGAAGGTCCTTGGTTTGATTCCCTATGGAGTGGTCATAAATATGTACTGATGAGGAGTCCTATACTATGACAAAATGGGAAGATTCAAACAAAACAATACTAAGTAAATTTCAATTTCACCCCATTGCACAAGCAAGTGGCTATCAGGACTCAGTGGCCGAGTGGATAACGCGATGGCGTTTGAAGTGAAAGGTACTAGGTTCGAGTCCCAGAGTGAACATCAACAACTCTGAGATGCAGGTACATCCAGCTGACGAGTCACAAATAGAACGAAACGCGTCAAACTGGATTCCACTGCTAGCCACTATCCATCTTTGCTTACCATTATTATGTTATGTTTAAATATAATTACCATCTATTGTGTACCAGGTTTTTTAGACAAGTGTATTTGGCTTTAAACCATACACTAAAGGTAAGGGCTAATAATGTTATTTAGTTGGCTAAATTAAAGTATATGAAGTGAAGTTGGAAAACATACGTCCCTTGTTGGTTAAAAATTCAATGTTTTCATCACAAATCCATTTATGTCCTTTATCGAGTAAAATTATACATATTTGTATTACTATGATCTGTTGAGATAAAACAGATAAAAGAATTTCGCCCTTCATATATTAACTTGAAGTAACCCCAACTCCAATTGATACACACGTTCGTCAATCAGTATTATCAAGACTGTTTCTCTGAAAACCAACTACTTGAGTTTATATACTTGAGGCTTTTAGTGATACTTTTTTGAACAGAGAGACTAATGTGTGCGAGCAAGCGAATACAAAGATGGATTCAGAGTTAAATTGAATCGAGGCGCAGCTAAGCAAAGCAAATGCAACTATTAAGATTAGAGAATATATACACATATATGGGAAAGAGAATGATTCATCAAGCGTTATCTAAGTGATTAACATTTAAAATAGAGTGAAGATTATACGTGTAGGCTGTCACATTTGATCAAGTACACACGTTTATACAGATATGACAGTGATCATAAAATAATAAAAAGAAATAGATGAATGGTACTGTTTGAATAACATAAGTTAATTGAAGTGTTTGACAAAATTAACCATAAACAAAGTTAATTGTAGAAGAGTTGCTATAAGGTAAGATACATGTCTGTAAATTTGTGAATCATCTGTTTTCCAATGTTCATTTTTGTTGGGGATGTTAAATTCACAGAACTCACTTGGTAAATGTATTATTTTTGTAATTTTTTTTTGAAAAGTTGAATTTCTTTGTTTTCGCGCCAAAAAGCGCTCATTTTCACCTTCATGTTGTATTTCCCATTTGGGAGGATCTTAAATGATATCGGTTCGTTGTACCTTTTAGTGTGTTATTATGTAATGCTTCCCCAAGGACAATTTCGTGTTGTATACATACATCTGATTTCTTACCCTTGCTATTGTTGGTACTTCTGGCTACTTTCAACTTGTACTTCTTACTCTAGTTAGCTGGGTCTAGGACGAGTCAGAATAGCTAGCTTATCGGTCTCTGGTCACAAGTCTTTCTTCCATTCGCTGACTAAGTGAATTCGAAACCGCTTCAGACATAACAAACTTGTATGCAGTATCAACCAATTTAGGGCAATTAATTTCCTGTCTATTCACTGTGTAAGTGCTGCATATAAATATAAAAGCGTGATTTTCACTGAACATTTCATTTTAAGTTCTAACTTTCACCTAAGTTGCTGTTTTTTTCCTTTTCACTTGATAGGTTGGAATGCGTTACAGTGGTGTGATGTGTTCAATAGAAGACAAATCCAGATAGCTCTAAATAATTAAAATCAAATGTCTAGTGAAAATTACATGCTATACGCAACACTCATTAACTGAATGAAACCCTCAAATGCCCTGGTACGGCCGAGAGTGAGGAGAGTCCGCTCTCCCTCCCGAAATGCTCTCACATGACCTCTGTCAGAGAAGTCCTACAAGGAATCACCAGACAATTGTTTTGTTCTAATATACGGTTCCACAATAATATGCACCCATAACTTTATCAGAAGTTCAATACTAAAACAAAATACTTCTTGATGATTATCAATAATGGTCTAACCAAAATCAATCTGTGATGAAAATTATGAAAATCATGTATTAAACCACAACACAAACCATTCTTAATACAATAAACAAAATGTAACTTACTCCTGAAGCTGGAGAATTACGTAGTAGACTAGCTAATTCTTGCATTGATGATTCTTGTGGTGATGAATTTTTCCTATTTAAATTATATTCACCAATATTGTTCACATTATTATTATTATCATCATCATCATTCATAGTACAATTAACATTAGGTGATAATTTAGGAATAATATCTAATGTTGTATGATCATCAGTAAATGAAGTCGATGTTGTTGTTGTTGTTCTTATCAATGATCCTGATAAAGGTGTTAGAAGTTTTTTTGATGACGATGACGACGACGACGATGATGATGATGTTGATGACATTAATTTAGGCGGTGGTGGAGTTAATGGTTGTTCATCGCCAATCCCTAATCGTAATGATTTTTTAGTCATTAATTTATTTGAAGTATTCCATTCATTATTACCACCATTCAGTGAATGATTTTTAATAGATTGACCAATAGGATTTTGTTGTATATTAGTTATAAAATTACCATTATTATGATTATTTTGATTCTGATGATGATGATTAGGATGTGAAAATAAATCGATTGAATCTTCATTGAATGTATTACCATCAAAATGTGGTAGACTACAAGCTGATACACTTCGCCGGGAATTATTAACTGGAGTTGAACTGAATTGAATTGTAAATGAACAAAAAATAAACATAATTACTACTAATAATAATAGTTACTAAGTATCATTACCAAGTGTTGAGTCTGCTTCCGGAAAACTTCAACGGAGCCTCCAGATGCCCAAAAAGGAACCGAAGAAACCTAGCCAATCAGAGTATGACGGAACATTCTAGAGTTCCAACGTGGCGTGCTACTATTGGTCGGTAGCAAAAAATGTCGTCAACGGATTGGCTGAAATATGATGTTGATTTAACAAACGCTAACATCTATTAATACCCACGATTTTCTGTACAAGAAGGAACCCTGGAATAAAAAGTTTCTTTCATACATGCGCCTTCTTTCTGGTGTTTAAGTCGCTGAGTAGTTCTAGCCTGCGGGTTACTAGAATAGAATTGACGAGGCGTATCACCAAGGTTTGACTTGATAATTATATTGTATTATATTTTGTAATCAGAAAGGATTTTCGTGGAGATTTAATGTTTGCATAGTTGAAAGCATGAGTCAATAAGAAGCTAGACAACCAAGGAAAATCTGGAAGCACTTGGCGGCTGTTTCGTTCTATTGTGGGACTCCTCAGTGGCAGTGTGCATCTAGTGATCTATCGGTTAAGTGCTCCGGCGCGAGACTGGTAGGTCCTGGGTTCGAACCTTATGAGGCTGTGGATGCGCACTGCTGAGAAGTCCCACAATAGGACGAAACGGCGAGACCGGTATTTTTTAATGTTAACTTCCAAAGTGAGGAGTATATCGCTCGTCAAATTAGGAAAAAGCAAAGCATGGTAGAGATTTCATTATATGCTTAAACCAATAAACTGTCAAAATATAAAATGTTAAGAAACAATTAAAACATAAATGAAGTATGACTTTCCTTATCAGTAACTGCTCTATGGAATATCAATAGTAAAACTTCGACAACATGAAATAATATCAGCTGAAAAACAACCTGAAGTTAACCAATTAGCTGTTAAGGCACTTTAGACAGTACTTTTCCCACACAAAACCTTCCCCCCCCCATATATATGTGTTTAATAACCAAGACTTGTCAGGTCTTTCACAGACAGCCCCAGACCTCTAAACTATTGAAATTGGTTCCTATTTCCATTTTTATATTGACTTTGTTTTGTTATACAATCCCATCAATGAAAACTATCATTCGAAACATTCTTTGACTTACAACAGAATACATAGATTTTCGACTATGTGATAGAATCTAAGAAGCATATTTCATCTTAATTGAAACTTATCACCAATAAGAATCATTCAAATATTTTTTCTAATAATGATATATCTTAGAATTTATCATTATAAAGTTGTAAATTAATGTTTGTTATAGTCAGTCAGTTAGCTACAACGTAGGACCAGGCACATATATGCATCGGTCCAAGTTCCCATACCACATCAACACAACAAGATGAACACCTGATTCATAGAAATAGTTAATTGAGTAATGGTAATATATAAAAGAAAGGTTGTATATAAGGATATAGTATAGGAAGGAAGAACGTTATGAAGCAATTATAATCTCAAAGTTTAAGGGAAGATAAAGAGTGTATACACCTACGCCATTGTGATCGATTCTGAGCCATATCACATAGAGTAAGATTATCAGTTTAGAAAAGTTAAATAATCTATAACAACCTATATTATACAATAATGAGATTGATAATCAAATGGATACCATTTAGATAACAACTAATATTTCATAATTAATTTAAAAAGGTCATGAAGAAAGAAGTATAGATACATATGTAACCGTATACGTATACAAAACAAGCATCCAAATATTTGTATACCTGGACTCTATATCATATGTACAATTAGTTAAATGAACTAAATAGGTTGTAAAAAATTTCTTTCAATTCTATGTATTTTATTTATTTAAACACGAAAATATTGGTACAAAGAGGAACTAGATACATATGCGCCTCACAAATCTCATTTGATTTGTGTGAGGACTGGGATACCGCCCGGGTACTCAAACGGAAACAGGTGGTTTTCTTAGGGGACCACACACGGAGCTTTCGACCTAAAGGTCTGATTCACAAGGCAGTGGAGCATCGTAAGGAGATGCAGTCCCATGGTAGTCAGTGATCAACAATTGGTTCATACGCTATTTGTTCCTTCAGGATACTGTAGCCCATATGCACCATTGGTTTGGAATCAGGGTTTTTCAACTCCCCTAGGTGGATATGGTGGGTCCACCAATCCGGTTAAAGCATTGGACTATCGCTTTTCATCCTCTCACTTTCATAAACAACACCCTACCATGAAAAGGCAGTGAGTTGAACTTCTCTGACAGAGGCTATATATTCTCGTGTCCATGTGAGAGCATTTCGAGAGGGAGAGCTGACTTTCCCCACTCTCAGCCGTACCACAGCATTCAGAGGCAATTCTATATATAAATTTGTACATGAATACAAACAAAAAATTTAATTAATTTCCTGTATGAGTTGATATAAGGAAATAATAATAGTTTGACCATTCGATGCAAAGAGTAAAAGTAAAAGAGGGAAAATACTTAATCAATAGATTTATAATTATATCAGTAAAGTGTTCACTTTCAAGGAAAGAAAGATACTACTACTACTACTACTACTACTACTACTACTAATAATAATAATAATAATAATAATAATAATAATAATAATAAGGATGACTAAAAGCAGTTTGGATCTACGATAATTCACTTCAATTAAGACCTACTAAACAAACTACCATTCTTAATGGAAGGGAAAGAAGAGGATAAACATGAGTAGATATAATAATAATCCACTTTATTCCATCTACACAGTAAAATTCGTAGAAAAAAAGGTAAAAAGATCAAAGCATTTAGATAAATTAAAAATTTGTATTAATACTATAATGTAATATCAGTAGTAGTAATAGCAGGGATAATTGGTAGCCTATTAGTGGTTAAAATAATAACCTCAATGTAATTTTAAAATTTACAATTATATCTAAATTTGATAAATTAGGGAAAGTTTTGTTTTATTTAATCTGGTTAGGTTATAATCGAAAACTTTAGTGAAAACATCATGGATAAAAAGTTACTGCCATAGGATATTCTACTCACTGCACCCAAATGCAATGGTACGGCTGAGAGGGAGGAGAGTCCGCTCTTCCTCTCGAAATGCTCTAACATGGACACGAAAATATATAGCCTCTGTCAGATAAGTCCTACTCACTGCCTTCTCGTGACATTACTGTTGTTTACGAAATTGAGAGGACGGAAAGCGAATGTCCCGCACAGTAACCGGGTTGGTGGACACAGAGGATCTACCTAGGGGAGTTGGAAAACCTTGATTCAAAATCAATGATCCACATGGGTTCCAGTATCCTGAGGGAACAATTGGCGTATAAATCAATGGTTGGTCACCGACTACCATGGAACTGCATCTCCTTACGATGCTCCGCTGCCTTGTGGATCAGATCTTTCGGTCAAAGGCTCCGGGTGTGGTCCCCTAAGAAAACTACCTGCTTCGGTTTGGAAACCTGGGCAGTATCCCAGCCCTCACACAAATCAAATGAGATTTGTGAGGCGCATATTTATCTGGTGCTTCCTTGTACTAATATTTATGCGTTTAAATAAATAAATGTCCTACTCACTGACTTGCTAACTGTTATATCTTATGGCCGAGTGGATGCCCAAGTTAATGTATGACGTGATAAGACCGCCAACCAGAGAGCAGTGAATTATCGATTGGAAAAGTTACACACGAAAAGCCGTACGAGAAGTCCAGAGTACGTACCGGCCCTGCTTTCTGGCTAGCCCAGTCAGTTAAGTCCAGAACACCAATAACAGTCTCTGCGGTATGAATCCTTGTATTTCAAAAATATTGAGTTTATATACTAAACAGACTGACCACATCGTACCAATAAAATAGAAAATAACATTTGTACAAGATTTAGCTAAATGTGGCTGTGAATAGGGGGAGCAATAATTAATAGACTGGATATAATTCAAGAATGGTAAATCGTACAATAATAGTCCAAGGGTCAAAATAAAGCTCACGATGAAAGGAACATGAATATGAGTAGTTTAATTATTTAGCAAATATACGATAAAAATGATACGCATAATATTGGTCCATAAATGGATCATAAAGTTACCATTCACTATTGTTATCGGGGCATAACACTAACCGAATGTTGTTTACGAAACTCAGTGGGCGAAAATTGAATTTTCGACGATTAAACTATGTTGGTGGGTATGGAAGTTAGAAAACCCTGATTCCAAACCAATGGTGTACATGAGCTCCATGATCCTGGGAGAACAAATGGTGTATGAACCTATTCTTGTTCAGCAGCTACCATGGATCCAGATCTCCTAAAATCGCTACAATGTTTGGGTCAACATTCGGAGAGTAACTCTCTAAGAAAATTACCTGCTTCGGTTTGGGTGTCCGGGCAGTATCCCAGGCCTCACACAAATCAAATGATTTATGAGGTGCTTATATATTTGGTGCCCCTTTGTAATAATATATGATTAAATAAATAAATGATAGATGAACAGATGAAATCGATATATTTGATAGACCATGTTGACAGAGTAGTAAATGTAGTAATAGTACCAATAGTAGTATAAAAAACATTAACATTAAGATTCAAGGAGGAAGATAATGAGTAAATGCATCTAAGTGATAATGGCCAATTCTGAGCCAAGTTATCCAACGCTTCTGATCAATGTTTACTAATAGTGATATAAGCATTATATGTGCTGAACAAGCTAGTGGTTACTTGAAGTCAGCAGTTTAATGGATAGATAGCTGACTTTTGAAAAGCAAAAAACTGGGTTCGAGTCTAAAGGTGAACAGAAACGCCAAGAAGCAAGCACATATTCAGCTGAAGCTTTTTTCGTATATAATGCATTGCCACACCACTGCTACTGAGTTCCAATTATGTCACGAGAATTAACGATACATAATCATTAGTTACAACAACCATCTCTATATGCCAGAACCAATAATTTTACATCACAATATTAAATGATTTCATGGATTGAGATTTCAAACCTTCGTCACTGAGCTATATAATTGATGTATAGCCAGTGAAGGTAAGATGTAGTTGGCCAGTGAGCGAAGACAAACAGACAAACAACTCTGCTAAATCTATGAGACACTATTAACACTACCCGTGTTAATAAGACTATAACCTCGCCTATAATTTGGATGTCAGATTTTGGTAATGAGCTGTGTAGTTGCAGATAACTCGATCTAGTCTAGTGGTCTAATAATCTTATTTCGAGTATCATGGTCCAGTATGCCCAGTCGTATTATCTAGTTTAACCTAGTATTGTTGTATATTTGTATTGAGGACCGATCTGTTTGCTGCTTTGGCCTTCATAACAACAACAAACTATCTGGTTTCATGAAATTAAATCCAGAATGTATGCGGTCAAATCAAGACATGGTAGTAGTTCATGAATTCATTACATGTTAGTCTGAGTCATGTTAATAATTGCAAACTACCTCATTAGAGGGTCTGCACCATCAGTGATTGAAGACTTCCAATAATATAGTTTAGAATTGTTTACAACATCACTGATGTATCCACTTCTTATCTTTGTGTCATTCCTGAGTTTCAGCATTCCTTCATGCATACTTTCTCATCCTGTCATTTCAAACCATATTCCCAAGGTTAAGTCTTTTTGTTATTTTCATATCGTTGTGCTAACTAGGTATAATAACTTTGGCTCAGGCACCCTGGTGATAATGATTTAATGAAATTCAGAGCTCACTGATGAAATAAAGCACTTTGGCATTATATAACAAAGTTATATACCACATACATATATTACAGTATTCTGTTATGTTTCCTATAATGAATAAACAACTATGTTATTGTTTGTGTAAAAAATAACCTTGAAAAAACAAGAAAGAAAACAGAAAATAGTATGTCTACCATCACTAATATTGACACCAATAATAATAATAGTGCCGCTAGGTATGGTTTATCAACAGACTAAAGGTAGTAACCTTTCATTGAGCTAAAAATACAATTTGCAAGTAAAAAAAAATGCAAATGCTGTGATACAAAGTAAAAGAAATACTTTGATTACAGTTCACACAATCGATGCCTAATAATAATAATAATAATAATAATAATAATAATAATAATAATAATAATGATAATAATGATTATAAAACATGGACTGACCAGTTACAGTCCTAAAAACATCAATGGGAAGATCCAAACAAACAATACTAAGTAAATTTCAACTTCACCCCATTGCACAAGCGAGTGGCTATCAGGACTCAGTGGCCGAGTGGATAACGCGATGGCGTTTCAAGCGAGAGTTACTAGGTCCGAGTCCCAGAATGGACATCAACACTGAGATGCAGGTACATCCAGCTGACGAGTCACAAATAGAACGAAACGCGTCAAACTGGATTCCACTGCTAGCCACTATCCATCTTTGCTTACCATGCTTGTGAATTTAGGCTATATCGATGCAATACGCACAGTATGCACATATGCCAATTAGAAACTGACCAGTTGCAGTCCAAAAACATCAATGGGAAGATTCAAACAAAGAATATTAAGTTGATTTCAAACATGGTAGTGTTTACGGAAAGTTCCAGATACACAACCTTTAGCAAGAAAAAAAGCCCATCTTCATCTATCTTACATTCAAAAATGAAGAGATTTCGAGTGGGATCGATAAAAGTATCCTTACAGTCCAACTATATTCATGATATGACATCAAATCCATCGAAAGTGGATCATTACATGTCTAAAGTCATCTCTAAATGTAGTAATTTTGAAAGCGAGTACATAAGAAGGACTGAGAGAGAGATATCTATCTCTACAAAATTTTCCGAACATATTCCTTGAAAGTTATGTTTGAAAGGAAATGAAGTATACACAAATGTGACTACTAGACATTTAATCGATAACATTAACAAAGTAGACATCACCATAAAATACTTTCAGGATGATCTTAATATGAAGAAAGTACGATAAACTTCACACATTACCATGAGAAGATAGTTGTATAAACTATCTTAACGATTATGTCGTTTCGAATACAACCTCTATAATTCAGTCGGTCAGTTACAACGTTGGACAAGGCACATATATGAATCGGTCCAAGTTGTCACACCTCAACAGTACAACAAGATGAATATCATATAAGAATATGATGCAGGGAAAAAGAATTAGTTCATAGAAAAAAAGGTATAAAGTAATTTTAATCTCACGATTTAATGGGAAGAAAAAGAGTATGTATACCTACGCCATTGTGATCAATTCTGAGCCATGTCACCTAGAGTCTTTAACTACTGGTTACAATAGTCGCACCGACCCCAACCAAATAGTTTGCATCTACTAAAAATGGTTCATACTAAGGTTTGTAATAAAACATTTTTATAATCATATAACTAATGTTAATTGGAAATAACGAGAGAAGCCTAAAAGGTCAAAGTATGATATACAGATGGCATTTAGTTGACCAATCAGAATTAATATAACGCTTTAGCTAGTTTGCACGAAATTTAATGTACACTGACAGATCATGTATACTTTATTATTAACCAAATTAAAACTGGTTATTAAGATGCTTTAACTCAATAAAAACGTCTATTGTGCTATCAAAAAGCTAATAATATATTGTGTTTAAGCTAAATTACATAAAATACCTCCTACTTCTAAGGCAAATAGTCTGTTAAAGTTCTAGATGTAGTTTATTGAATAAATAAGTGTTTAGTGAAGCTAGATAATATTATTTATTTATTTATTTAAACACATAAATATTGGTACAAAGAGGCACCAGTTATATATGCACCACATAAATCTCATTCGACTTGTGTGAGGGCTGTGATACTGCCAAGGTGTCCAAACCGAAGCAGGTGGTTTTCTTAGGGGACCACACACCGAGCCTTTGACCGAAAGATCTGATCCACAAGGCAGTGGAGCATCGTAAGGAGATGCAGTTCCATGGTAGTCGGTGACCAACCATTGATTTATACGCCATTCGTTCCATCAGGATCCTGGAGCACATGTGCACCATTGGTTTGGAATCAGGGTTTTCCAACTCCCCTAGGTGGACTCTCTGTGTCTACCAACCTGGTTAAAGCGCCGGATATTCGCTTTCCGTCCTCTCAATTTCGTAAACAACAATAATGTCACGAGAAGGCAGTGAGTAGGACTTCCCTATCAGAGGCTATATGAGAGAATTTCGAGAGGGAGAGCTGACTCTCCCCACTCTCTGCCTTACTAGGGCATTTGATAAAAAAAACCTGACCCAAATTTGTAAACCTAACTCAAAATTACAATCTAACTCTACATAATCCTAACCCCTTTGGATTATAATTGATGCTAATTAGTGAAGGAAACTCCATGGGGTGACAACCCTAACTTACAATTTTTAGGGATTTTAGATCCCTAGAACTCACTTGGTAAATGCCTTATTATTGTAATTTTACTTTAAAATTTTGAATTTTTTGTTTCCACAAGAAAAGCGCTTATTTTCACCTTCATATCGTATTTCCCACTTAGGAGTATCTTAAATGCTATTGGTTCGTTGTATCTTTTAATGTGCTACCTTTTAACGCTTCTCAAGGACAATTTTATGCTGTATATATACATTTGATTTGTGTCTGTTATGGTTGCTTGTGCTTCTGGCTGCTTGCAGAATATATTTCACCACTTCAAACTTGGACTTTTCACTCTAGTCAGCGGTGCTAGGACGCGTCAGAATAGCTAGCATATTGGTCTTTGGTCACAGAGTCTTGTTTCCTTCTTAGATTAGGGAACTTGTACTCGCTTCAAACATAACAAAAATTGGTGACAAAGCTAGTGCAAACATAACATCAACACTAATCTGACTCGTAATATATATGTACACATATGTAAACTTGACCTTTTTTCCTTACTACGAGGATTGATTTGACATAAAAGGATTATTTATTTACATCAAAGCTGTTATTATCCAGCTGTTATTTCGATGCTTTGTACTGTTAGTTGTTTTATAAATAAACAGTTTCCCGATCGGCTGATAAGCTACCCAAGATCGTTACAGTATAATATAGTTTTACCTAATAATACTAATGCTAATACCAATACTACTAATACTAATACTACTAGTAATAATAGTAATCAATAAATAATCCCAATCCACCGGTGAAATGCAAATCATTTTCAGTTGGGCGACACTCATATTTCGACATAAAATAACAAAAATATCTATCATTCTAAACGTGTGCTTATACTCTTTCTGTGAATACAATGCATTATGATAAAGTAAGCACCGAGACATTGAACCCACTCAAATCAAGGTGGATGAAATAAAACTTGAACCTATGATCGACTGGTTGGCCATCAAATGGTTTAATCAGTGACATATAATTAATTTAGCCTCAGTCAGTCACAATGTAGAACTTCATACGTACGTATATCAGTTCGAGTTGCCATACCACATTAGCACAGAGATGCAGTTGTCGATTCAAATCCCATAGTGGTAGAATTAGTAAGAATATAAGCCTACTTAAAGCATTAAAAGATATTTAAATTAATGTCAATATCTGAAGTTCTATAGAATGATAATTGCACATTGAATACCTCTCCATCTCAGACGGAATCAAAGTACGTTCAAGTTCAAATAGTAAAACGCAGTACCAGATCTATCAAGATTAGAGATATTCCGATAAAATTAACCAGTAATCACAACCACATATACTATTATATGTTTACTGATGAACAAGCTCTATGCTTGGAAGCCTAGTGAGGAGTGATGTTCAGTAAAATTCAACTGTTTCAAAATTCAGATAAATCTCAACATTCGAAACAAATGATAATTGCACAGCATTATGAATTGACTAAAGTTAGATAACACAAACTAATGTTTGAATCTTCAGTGTCCGCCACAAAACCTGAATATCCTGGTTTTCAATCCTTTGTGATGGGTAGGTCGTGGATGTGAACCATCATTCAGGTATCTAATACTTCAATGGAGCAGCTGTTTAATGCTTCCGTACTTTCACTGGTCATCAGACTAGGGACGAGTATATACTGCGCAGCAGTTCGCTCTGTTCTACTTTACGGCTGTGAAATGTGATAATTAAGAGTAGAGGATACTCGTTAGTTACTAGTATTTGACCACAGATGCCTTAGAAATATTGCTCGCATCTGCTGAGATCACCGGGCAAGTAATAGTAAGGTTAGATGCAGGGTATTAGGAAATGATGGTAAATCAGTTGATGAGGTTATGAATCTTCATCAAACGAGATGGTTAGACCACGTGTTACGTATGCCTGAACACCGACTGCCACGACGCGCTATGCTGACTAGTGTAGGGGATGGTTGGAAGAGAGTTAGGGGCGGCCAAACCAAAACGTGGAATCAGTGCTTGAAGTCATCAACCTCTAGTCTCAGCCATGTTGGTAGATGCAGACTACCGTAACCAATGGTTGGAGACCGTGTAACATGGCTCAGAATCGATCACAATGGCATCCTTATATACAACCTTTCTTTCATATGTTACCACCATTACATTAACTACTTCTATGAATCCGGTGTTCATCTTGTTGTGCTAACGAGGTATCGCAACTTGGACCGATGCATATATGTGCCTGGTCCTACGTTGTAGCTGACTGACTGATCAAACTAGTCATTTAATGAAGTCTACAAAAAGACGATTTACTTTTTTTCTACAAGAAAAGTAGATGGAAAGAGAGAAACAATCAAGCATAAATCTACTATTCCCTTTCCTTGTTACCTTCTATACCTATAGAACTTACCTCTCCATCATCAATGGTGATTCACTGACATTTGCTAAAGCGGCAACAATGGCAGCTATCACACGCCTTCCATTTGGACTAGCACTGCCAATCTCATCAGAATTCTGTAAATCTTGTCGATTATTATTATTATCACGATTGTTGTTATAAGTTAATAGAAGTGGATGAATTTGATTATGGCCAATTTGTGGTTTAAATGAATTATGTAAATTTGATGATGAAGAGTATGATGAAAAATTTGATACAGTCGAAGCAGTATTACGTGCAACCATAATATCAACTAATTCTTGATCCATTTCACCTTCATCATCCTCATCAACATCCTCGACAACTTCATGATTATTAGTATTATGATGTGTAGAAGAGAAATGAACATTGGCATCGGTTATTGTTTGATATTCATCTGAAATTTGATTTTTCGATGAATTATTTATTGTCATAGTTGTTGTAAATGATGAAAGACAATGTGAACCGGGATCATTATTTATATAATTTAAACTAGTAGGAATTAATTCTGTTGAATTAGGACGACCAATTCTACTATGCACTGGGACTATTGATGTATAGAAAATAAGAAATAAACACACAAAGAATGAAAGAATGTGTACATATCAGTAATGAAATTGTAACATCATCAATTACAACTAGTATTCGATCATAGGTGTCTTCGAAGCATTACAAGTATATCCTGGGACCACCGAGCAAGTAATGCAGTTGTTAGGAAACGGGTACTAGATAAGGACGGCAAATCAATTCATGAAGTAGTGAAACTTCATCAGTTGAGATGGCTGAGACACGTGTTACTTATGCCCGACTACCGACTGCACCAACGTGCAATGCTTTATGGTATAGGAGTAGGTTGAAAGGAAGCTAGGGGCGGCCAGACCAAAACATGGCACAAATCCATGAAGTCACTGACAACTGCATTAAGCCATGTTGGTAGGTGTAGACTACCTGGTTTGGATTCGCGATATGATATCAACCGATGGTTAGAGACCTTGAATGACATGGCTCAAAATTGTTTGCAATGGCAAAGGTGCAATCACTCTTTGTGTTCTACCAAATCCTAATCTTCTGAATTCCTCATGTCTCTATCATTTTTCTCTTTCCAAATTTATTTCACTGTATTATACTCCTTCCATAACATCTTCAAACCCTAATCTTTCACATAATGCTTATACTCTTACTACTTCTACCACTATGGGATTTGAATAGACAACTGTATCTCTGTGCTATTGTGGTATGGCAACTCGAACTGATGTACGTACGTACGAAGTTCTACGTTGTGACTGACTGACTGACTGACTGAACATCATCAATTAAGATGTAGTAAGTGATAAGGTCTACGGATATGGACATAAACCGATGAAATGAAAAACAGTGAAGTTTCTGACTTCTCATTCTTTAGTCAGCGGAGGTGGGACAAAGTTCTTTAGTCATAAGCCATGTTTATAATGAGCATGTACACACGTCGATTCAAGTTTTCACACTGATGGAGTTGCTCTGATGTTATCCAAACAAGCACGAAATGCACTTATTAGGTGCGAATCTCATGGATCCAGGATAACGATGTTATCCAATGTTATGCATTTACCAATGATAACAATGACGACAATAACGATCACTTCTATGAGAAGCTGCAATCGATCATAGCGATGTGCCCAAGAAAGGACCTCGCCATCCTGATAGGAGACCTTAACGTCAAAGTCGAAATGGACGACACCGGATATGGAGATATTTTGCCCCCAAATGCCCTGGTACGGCCGAGAGCGGACAGTCCGCTCTCCCTCTCGAAATTCTCTTACATGGACACGCGTATATAGCCTCTGACAGGAAAGTCCTACTCATTGCCTTCTTGTTATATCCCCCAGTGAATTACGAATGTTAACTTTTAGGTCTATTTATCGACCAATGTATTATGCCTATTTCCTATTGTACAATTGTTACGTAACTAAACTATTCATATTCGTGTTTCTCTTATCATGAGCTTTATTTTGATCTTTGATTTATTATCATACGATTCTTGAGTTATAATCAGTTTGTTGATTACTTTGGTTTGTATAAAAACCCAGTATGTTTGTAAATAATGATTCATACCACTGAGACTGTTATTGGTGTTTTGGACTTAACTGGCTGGGCTAGGCAGATCGCAGGACCGGTTAGCACTCTAGTTTGCTCGTACGGGTTTCGTGTCGCTGTTCCAATCGACAATTCGCTGCTCCATGTTAGGCGGTCTTATCGCGTCACACATTAGCAAGGCATCCACTCGGCCACAAGATATAACACTTCTCACACCAGGGGTGTTGTTTATGAAATTGAGAGGACGAAAAGGGAATGTTCGGCGCTTCAACCCGCTCGGTGGACACGGAAAGTCCACCTCGGGGAAAACCCTCATTCCAAATCAATGGTCACATGGGTTCCAGTATCCTAAGGGAACAAATGGCGAATGAATCAATCGTTGGTCACTGGCTACCATGGAACTGCATCTCTTGACGATCCTCCACTGCCTTGTGAATCAGACCTTTAAGTCAAAGGCTCCGGGTGTGGCCCCCTAACAAACAACCTGCTTCGGTTTGGGAACCTGGGCAGTATCACAGCCCTCACACAAATCGAATGAGATTTGTGCGGCGCATATATATCTGGTGCCCCCTTGTCCTAATATTTATGTGCTTAAATAAATAAATAAATATGAAGGTATCATGGGACGGCAGGGACTGACTGGGAGAAAGGAACGAGAATGGAGACAGATTTTCAAATCTATGTGCATTCAACAAAATGGTTATGGGTGACACAATGATCGACCACAAACGCATACACAAAGCTACGTGGGTCTCGCCGGATCACACTACAGAGAATCAGACCGATCATATTTGCATCAGTAAAAAATACGGAAAGTTGATGGAAGACGTGAGAACCAGGAGAGCAGCTGGTATAGCTTCATATCACCACCTGGTTGTGGTCAAGATGAAACTGAAGCTAAAAAAGCATTGGACAACTGGACAAATAGCATTCTAAGGTTCAATGCAGTCTTCCTTTGAGATATTAACAAACTCAAACAATTCAAGATAACTCTCAACAACAGGATCCATGCTCTACAGGATCTACTAAAAGGAGAAATTACGATGAAGGACAACTGGAAATAGATCAAAGAAGCATTAACTCCAACGTGTCAGGAGGTTTGGTTCTGGGTCGCAAGAAGTATCATCATAAAGAATAGATCTTTATCGAAGCCCTAGACAAGAAGATAGCAATTAACAACAGCTGAACACGAGCAGAGAAAATCGAGGTAAAAGCAGAGTACACAGAAGCAAACATGCAAGTGAATAGAAGCATTAGAGCTGATAAGCAGAAATACATGGAAGACCTACGAACGACAGATAAAAAAGCTGCAAGAGAAGGAAATATGAAACAGCTATATGACACAACGAAGAAACTAGTAGGGAAGTATAGTAAACCAGAGAGACCGGTCAAGGACAAAGAAGGCAAGCCAATAACTGAAATTCAAGAACACAGGAACAGATGGGTATATTACTTCGAGGAACAGCTAAATAGACCAGCCCCATTGAATCCACCGGATATCGAAGCCGCACACACAAGCCTTCCTGTAGATGTCACTCCACCAACCATTGAAGAAATCAAGATAGCCATCAGACAAATCAAGAAGGGGAAAGCAGCAGGAACTGACAATATACCAGCTGAAGCACTGAGGTCAGACATTGAAGTAACTGCAAACATGCTTCACCTTCTGTTCAAAAAGATTCGGGAGGAGGAAGTGCTGACGGACTGGAAAGAAGGATATCTCATCAAGATACCAAAGAAAGGAGATCTGAGAAAATGTGAGAACTAGAGAGGAATCACACTACTATCGGTACCAGGGAAAGTTTTCAACAAAGTGTTGTTGAACCGGATGAAAAATTCGATGGACGTCCAGCTTCGAGATCAACAGGCTGAATTCCGTAAGGATCGATCGTTCATAGACCAAATTGCGACACTATGGATAATTGTGGAACAATCAGTTAAGTGGAACTCATCGCTATACATCAGCTTCATTGACTATGAGAAGGTGTTTGACAGTGTGGACAGGAGAACATTATGGAAACTCATTCGACACTATGGTGTACCTGAGAAAATCGTCAATATCATACGGAATTCATACGACGGACTACAGTGCAAAGTGGTGAATAGAGAGCAACTGAGGGGTGCATTCCAACTGAGGACCGTAGTCAGACAAGGATGCTTACTCTCCCCCTTTTTCTCTTCTGGTGGTTGACTAGATTATTAAGATCTCGACATCTGAGGGGAAGCATGCAATACAATAGACAGCTGGGAATTAAGTAGATGATTTGAACTCCGCAAATAACCTACCTCTTCTATCCGATACATACGAACAAATGCAGATGAAGATAATTGGTGAAACACCAGCCTCTGCATCAGTAGGCCTCAATATACGCAAGAGAAACAGCAAGATCCTCAAATACAACACAGAGAACACCCACACAATCACACTTGATGGAGACACTGTGGAAGAGGTGGAAAGTTTCACGTTTCACGGAAAGTTTCACACCATCATTTATGAACAAGGAGGACCTGATGCAAACGTAAAGGTGAGGATAGGTCATGTAAACGTCACATCTTAAAGTTGAAGAAAATATGCAACTCAAAACAACTGTTAACCAACATATAAGTCACAATATTTAATGCGAACCTCAAGACTGTACAGAGCTGAAACTTCGAGAACTACAACAACAATCATCAGAAAGGTGCAAGTACTTTTAAACAATTGTCTATGGAAGATACTCAATGTTCGTTGGCCGGATATCTTCAGCGACAGCCTACTGTGAGAGAAAACAAATCAGCTTCCAAATGAGAAGCAAATTAAGAAAAGACGTTGGACGTGGATAGAACATAGATTACGGAAATCATCAAACTGAATCACGAGGCAAGCACCTGCCTGGAATCCTGAAAGGCAACAGAAAAGAGAAAAGCCGAATAACACACTCCATCGAAAATTGGAATCAGACATGAAAAGGATGGATAGCAACTGGAAACAACTGGAAAGGACTGACCAGAACGGATTTGGATGGAGGATGGTTGTGGACGGTCTATGCTCCCTTAC
Source organism: Schistosoma rodhaini (assembly GCA_944470415.2). Lineage (NCBI taxonomy): Eukaryota > Metazoa > Platyhelminthes > Trematoda > Strigeidida > Schistosomatidae > Schistosoma > Schistosoma rodhaini. Next base: position 2,149,345 of record OX104040.1, read on the forward strand.
GAGAGGTAACAGGCGGCAGTAAGTTTCTCACACTTGACATCAACATAGGGAAGGGAAGCCAGTAGGAAAAGTAAAGTGATGTTTAGTAAAAAGATGAAAAATGAGGAGGACAAAAGTGTGAAAGTTTAAAAACTTCAAAAATTAAGAGTGAAATGCAGCATAAATGAATTTGTGACAATACGATTGAAATGTGTTTGAGCCATTTCATAGAAAGTTAATGAATACAAAGACAATAAGTACAATATTTTCACCTATACAGCTCAAATCAATATACAATGATTGGTACCAAACATTGTCCGAAGTAAGTTCGATGCAAGTAACAAGTGGCTAGCAAATAAAATATTATTGCTCTGATACGTTATTCACGTATGCAATTACGCAACAAACCTTTTTAAAACTATAAATACCGAACACGTACACACAGACATAAACACACATACACAGAGATTTTATTTATTATTTAGTTAAACACTTAAATATCGGTACAATAAAGCACCAAATAGATATGCGCCATACAAATCTCATTCGATTTGTGTGGGAACTTTGATACTGTCCAGATGCCCAGACTGAAGCAGGTGGTTTTCTCATGGGGCCACACCCGGAGCCTTTGACCTGAAGGTCTAGTCCGCAAGGCAGTGGAGCATCGTGAGGAGATGCAGCCTCATGGTAGCCGGTGGCCGACGATTCATACGCCATTTGTTCCTTCAGGATACTGGAGCCCATGTGCACCATTGGTTCGGAATGAGGGTTTTCCAACCCCCCGAGGTGGACACTCCACATCCACCGACCCGATTAAAGCGCCGGACATTCGCTTTTCGTCCTCTCACTTTCGTAAACAACACCCCCGTCACGAGAAAGCAGTGAGTAGGACTTCCCTGTCAGAGTCTATATACGCGTATCTATGTGAGAGCATTTCGAGAGGGAGAGTGGACTCTCCTCACCCTCAGCCGTGCCAGGGCATTTGTGGGAAATTGTTAACTAATCCTAATTTTCTTTTCATTTGAATAAAATAAACAAAAAAACTTACCGAATGGTGATTTATGATGTACCATAAAAGTATTCGTTGTCGATTCTGTCGATTTTGTTGATAAATGTGCATGTGAATCATCAAAATTGCATAATCCAGTTGTTGTCGATGTTGTCATCATTGAGACGGTACTAGTTAATGAATTTGATAAAGAATATGATAGTAGATTTTCACCATCTAATGAACCATCTATAGTTGGTGTTCTAGCTTCAGGACGTTTTTTTGCCGGTTGCCGTGGTGTTGACTTTCCACTAGATGAGTAATTAGAACTATTCATCCAAGATACTGTAGTATTATTATTATTGTTATTATTAGTTATATTTATTGTATTATTATTATTAACAGAAGATGGATATAGATGTAAACCATTCATTGGACCATTACTGACTATTAATCCAAGATATGGTTGTGAACAAAGAAATGTACCATCTTTATTTAAATTACAGTGACGTTGTTGTTGTTGTTGCATGTTAGTACACGACTGAAGTAGAAATGGCGATGATGAATGATCATCGTCGCCGTCATCATCATCCTCTTCTTCACCTTCTTGGTGTTGTCGTTGAACTAATGATTGGTCAGAATGAAAATGATGATCATGATCATGAAACATTGACTGATCTTGATCATTCTTAATAGATCGTGATACAAGAGAATTAGAAGAAGTATGAGGTAATAAACTATTTGAAGTAGAGTTAACCATAGAAGTCGTAACATTAGTATTAGTAGTAATTGTAGTAGTAGTAGAAGAAGTAGTAGCATTAGGTATGACATTACCGCATTGAAGTGATCTAGATAAGGCAGAATTATCATGCGTAGAAAAAGTATAAAATGCACTTGAAGTATTATTACTAACAGGATTATTTGAGATTAACGATGAAATATTCCCATTAGTTAATAATGTTGAATCTGATGGTCGACGAATTTGTGGATGAAGTTGTGAGATTCGAGGATTAGTATTATTATTGTTATTACTGTTACTATTACTATTACTACTTAATGGAATTCCAGATATAAGAAGTGGTGGACTTGATGAAGAATAATAATGATGATATGAATTTTTAGCTGGTGATGATGGAAATGAACTAGGTGATATTGGTCTTGGACGTTTTAAATTAGAACGTTCAGATTTGAAATGATGAATTCCACCATTATAATCTTTGGAATCGTTATAAGATTGAATTGAAGTATTTATATTTGTAGAAGATAGCAATGCTGCTGCTGTCGTTGCTGTTGTTGAACAATTGAATTCATTCATTGAATGTTGATGGATAGGTGATTGTTGTTTAGAATAATTCATTGTATTCAATGAATAATTATTTATTGTAGTTGTCATTGTTAAGGATTCATGTAATGAATCTGATTTATGTGATTTAGGATAACCATATGAAAGATATGAATTTGGCTAAAGATGACATAATCAAAATAAATAGTAATAATTAATTGAATATATATATATATATATATATAATGTCAATTGACACATGATCTCAATTATTAAAATTATTATAATATATCCACAACCCCCCCTTCTGATAATAATCAACTATATGCTCACTAATAACTGGCTCCATGAGGTATGTCCTAGAGTTCCAGTGAGAAACAGTGACCAGTGGAGTTCAATCGAGTCTGTTGTGAGATAGTAACTTACTAAAGACAATGGTGGATGTGTCAGCCAATTTCGTAAATCGGTTGAAGTTACACATGAACACCGTTGGATGCCGGTCAGTTCAGTGGTCCAGTGGTTAAGCGCTCGCGCGCGAAATTAATATGTTCTGAGTTCGAATCTCTCAAGGCGGGATCGTGACTGCTCACTGCTGAAAAGTCCCATAATAGGAATCTGATTATGCGATGAAAATTACCGTGAGTGATGAATAACATTGAACTTGTTGAGAGAATGAAGTTAGTAGTATAAGTGTTTGAGTACTATTGATCAAACCCTGAAAAAGTATTATTATTATTAGCTTTATTCAATAATATATTATTTGGTACAAAATCGAATTCTCAGCATAAAGTATTTCAACATGTTTACGTTTCTTATTTCTTCGTTGCTCCTGATGATAAATATTTAGTGATCGCCAGTGAGATGCCAGCAGTTCACTCAATCAACATATGAATAATGTATATTCTTTTCGCTGCATGTTCCCAGCAAACACGATATCTCTGATTAAGCCTTTTGTAACCTTTACAGCGAAAGGTTGTACAGTTTTCAGAAACGCACCTGAATAAGTTGTGTCCTTAAACGCCACAATGATGTATTAAAACAAACAATTTTATAGTTAAGATGATGAGTCAATTGAAGCTAGACCACCAAGGGAAAACCTGGAAGCACCGGAGGGCCGTTTCGTCCTCAGCAGTGAGCATCCACTAATCCGCTCTTGCGAGATTCGAACCCAGGACCTACCAGTTTCGAGAAAGAGCCCTTAACCGATAGACCACTGAGCTGGCATCCAACGGTGTTAATGTCTAACCTCAACCAATCCACGAAATCGCGCAACCAGCTTTCAATATACTGAGGTAGATACCTGTCTCGACCAGACATGGATTAGCTCCGCTGGTCACGACTTCTCACTAGAACTCCAGGAATTACCTCAAGGAGCCAGTCACTAGTGAGCATATGATCATTATCACAAGGGGTTTTTTGTGGAGATTTAGTAATTTTATAGTCCTGGGTTTGAATCTCGCGAGGGCGGTTTCGTGGATGCGCACTGCTGAGTAGTCCCATAATAGGACGAAACGGCCGTCCAGTGCTTCCAGGTTTTCCACGGTGGTCTAGCTTTAATTGACTCATGATCTCAACTATAAAATTACTAAATCTCCACAAAAACCCCCTTGTAAAACAAACAATATTAGATAACTTGTTGAAATATATAGATGACAGGAACAGGTAGCCCAGATGTTTAAGCAGGCCGCCCAAAAAGTATCCAACTTTCAATTACTGAGACGAAGACAAACGCAAGCACCACTCTATTTGATCCAATTAAAAATGATAACTGGATACTACTGTACTACTCTATACATCACAAAAAAGAAAAGAGAACTGATCTAAACCTAACGATATGAATCAATAATTTACTTAATTTCTAAATTACAATGAAATAAACAGAAGAAACAAACAGAATTTCATTACATCCACTAATGGATTGTCAATATATCATATTCATCTTATTTGGGTTGTTTATTGAGAAGAAAAATGAAAAAAAAAAAGAAAGTAAAGAGAAATAAGAATTCCAGACAAGAACCTTGAACTTAACTAATTACATAGTTGAAACTAGTACTACATAGTCAATAACTTAATTAAATTAACTAGTAGTAAAATGTAGAAATTTGATCCGGTTCTTTTTTGATAAATATGAACATAGAATTATGATATTCTTACTAATAACAGGGTGTTTCACAACAAGTTATACGTATATATGTGTTTTTTTAAGATCTTTGACTAACCAATAGTGTAAATTAACTCCAAATGCCCTGGTACGACCGACAGTGGGGAGAGTTCGATCTCCCTCTACAAATGCTCACACATGGACACGCGAATATAGCCTCCATCAGGGAAGTCATACTCACTGAATTCTCGTGGCAGTGGTGTTGTTCAAGAAATTGAGAGGATGAAAAGCGAATGTCCGGCACTTTAACCGGGTTGGTGGACACAGAAAGTTCACCTACGGGAGTTGGAAAACCCTCATTCCAAACCAATGATGCACATGGGCTCTAGTATCCTGAAGGAACAAATAGCGTACGAACCAATTGTTGATCTCTGACTACCATTGGACTGCATCTCCTGACGTTATTCCACTGCCTTTCGGATCAGATCTTTAGGTCGAAGGCTCCGGGTGTGACCCCCTAAGAAAATCACCTGTTTCGGTTTGGGCACCTGGGCAGTATCACAGCTCTCACACAAATCAAATGAGATTTGTGTGGCGCATATGTATTTGGTGCCCCCTTGTACCAATATTTATGTGTTTAAATAAATTAATAAATAAATAAACGAACGGTGTATGTAAATCTATTTTGATCACCATGCAATGAGCAAAACAAAAGTACACAATGTACATAAAAATAACTATAAAATAAGTAAAGATATTATATTATATGACATAGTGAATAATGATAACGACTGTCGAGAAGTCCTACACTATAAATAGGATAGTTGTTTACAATATTCCATGTTTAAACAGAAGCTACTACCTTAAAGTAGTGACTAGTCTTAGACATTGTGATGATCAAATCGATTTATATTGGCCGGAAGGATTGTCTCCAAGTTGAATTCGTACCACTAGCTGTTTCAAAGGCATGACTGTAGTAAGGTTTTTCTTTCAGACAGCCGGTATCTACAGAGATCCTACCATCCCATAACGCGTAAAGGAAGAATTGAAAAGGTCTGCACTAAAATAAACACGCTACACCTTAGTTCACGGATTTCCGTCTCCCATTGTAAGGACTTTTGATGTACGGCGCTTACATATTTGACAATACTCACATATGTGACCAGCCTTAAATAGCTGTCTCTTTGGGTCCATTATCCTTTCTAGGTATTACAAGAGGAAGAATCCTTTCATGGTGCAAGCAGTCTGTAAGTAAAAACCACCCTCATACCTCTAACAGCACTCGAAATTACTTCGACATATACTGAGATACAAACTCAACAGATAAATCATTAAAATGAAGAGAATTATGAACCCTTACAGTGTACTGATTAGACTATATTGGGGATTTTCTGTATACCTGATTAGTATTTAACCCTTTGTAATGTATCCCGTAACAAAATAGGCGATAGAGGGCGTCATGGAAATGGCCACAGGGTTTAGGTGTTTTGTTTAGTAACATTAATTACAGTGAACGATTGCTGAATTCTACGTTTATTTATTACTGCTCTGTGTTAATAATCTAGGTGGTTCGGCATTGAATGCAATATTTCCTGATGTTAGATGATTAGAAGCAATCGACAGATAGCTCTGGATTTACTAGGAAGACCTGAAATTATGTAGCCTATTTCGTTTTGATCAATAAACGGTAACTCTGAGGCATACGGAAGTCAGTTGGAACGTTTTTTCAACTTATACTATTAGCCTTGGCTGTTATCTAATAGGTTGTTCTGGATTTTAGATCACAGATTCTATCGCGACATAAACAGAGACGTATGATGGAAATTTTGACTTCTTCGGACATCAAACCTTTGTCTGACTTCTCTATCATTCTTTGAGTGTTAGACTATCGTTAAAGTGTCGTGTATCGACTGTCCAGTCTATCTGGTTTGCACATATCCCGTCTTCATATTGAAATGATCATACAACCTTTTACAAATAGAATTTACCATAAGCTATCTCAAAACTTAATAGAAGCTGTACTTCATACTAGTCGGAAATTATTACACTATTAAGGTGTGTGTGGGGTTCAAGACCAATCAACATGCTTTTCGCTGAAGAAATCCGACTAGAAAGGAATCTGGTTATTTCTGTTTTCGTGCTAACCGACTTAGATGAGGTAGTCTAGATTAATATGAGGAATATGTTCATCGTATTTCGAAATCCTTCTACTTTACATTACAGAAAATAATGATGAATAACATATATACCACTGAGTGCTGGTAGTCATAACAAATTTAATACATGAATGCTTACAAATGAATTGGCGCGGTTCAAACTCATCGATCCCGTTGTTATTGTCATAGAAGTTTCGGATTTCTGTAAAGCATCTTTAATAACTGGAACCAGATCGATTAAGTCACGATCTGATGCACTTAATGTAAGCTTAGATATAGACTCATTGGCAGGATTTAAGTTTTCTGAAGAAAAAAGAAAAGAAAGCCAATAATAGTCAGGAAAAAGGAAACAGATAAAATTCACATTAAATTATTGTTAGTCATTCAGTCATAAACAACGTAGAACCTGAGAAAAATATTCATCGCTTCGTGTTTTCAAGATCGGGTAGATAATGAGTAGATGCATTTACGCCATTGCATCCATGTCACACAATATACCAGCAACCACTGATCGCAGTTATTACTCAGAAATGAAACAGGTACTCTGCACCTATCAACATATATCAAATCAATGATTAATGACTTCATGGAATGAGGTTATATTTCCACTTGGCTGATCTTAAATTTTTCCAACATATGACTCAGCTAGTAGGCATCGTGCGTCGAGGTAGGCATTGTTAGGCAACCATAACATTGGTTATAACCACTTTAGTCGATGAAAATTCACTAACTCATCAAAGAAAGTGCTACCTTTGCTTAGTACTCTATGCCTAAGGTCAATATTCCCCACTCATTCACTCGATACGCAAGTAATGCTTCGAAGAGATTTATGATCAAAGACCTTTCACGTTTCACAACCACAAAGTAGAACAGGGTGGACTGTTGCACAATAGGTTCGCCTTTCAGTTTGTAGATGGACATCTTGTCTATGCCATAAGTGACACAAATTGGTAAATATAAGTCGGGACTTCTGAATCCGTGACTAAATTTTGTTACATACCAAATTACTAAGGCTGTTCTGACTTCCATGTTAAGTGAAGTAGTTATTACATTCAACACAGAGGAGATTTTGCGACTCGTCTCTAGCTACGCAACTCAGGACAGCAACATAAGTAAATACAACGACTTGACTTTAGTTGATGGATACTACAATGAAGATTCAATAGAATTGTATTAGCTAGAAAACTTGTTTCATAGGATCCTATTATCTTAGGAAGATGGGCTGCATTGCGCTATGATTAAAAATAATAAGTCATGGGTGTGAAAAAACTTTACAACGTTAAATATCTTAGCAAAGACGCTCTTTTATAAGCAAAGTGGCCGTATAAAGTAGTACCACTTTTGATGCCATGGATTTTCCATACTGAAACCAACACAGAGAAAATAATCACCGTTATAATGAATGTGGGTTATGGGGCCTCAGAAGATATCTTTTGGCTTTGTGATCACGCTGCTAGGCTGATAGGGCCATTAGAATTCAACTTTGTCGATAGTTTCCATTTGGTAAATGTAAATACAATGAATCTTTTTTTAAAGAAGGACCTGGTACACATATACAGTGGTCTAAATTGTCATACTAGATCAGCAGGACAGCGCGATGACATTGTTAAGATGACTAACAAAAGGACCGATATAAGCAATTATCTATTTGGAGTTAGATATAAACACCACCGGATGCCGGCTCAGTAGTCTATCGGTTAAGTGCTCTAGCACGAAACTGATAGGTCCTGGGTTCGAATCTCACGAGGCGAGGTCGTAGATGCGCACTGCTGAGGAGTCCCACAATAGGACGAAACGGCCGTCCGGTGCTTTCAGGTTTTCCCTTGGTGGTCTAGCTTCAATTGACTAATGATTTCAACTATGAAAATTATTTATTTTTCAATCTTATTTTATTCAGTGTACATTAATAGTCATTTACAATTGACAGAAATCTTAGACATGGAGTGATTTATTCATTTTATATTGAAAGAAAACACAACAAAACTTGTTACATTACACTTGTCTTGTCCAAAATGTAAACAACCTTCTTTCTTATTTCATACATACCATCATCATCAGTGACCGAACTAAAGAGAGTTGTATGTGAGAGAGTAATGGAAATCTGGAAAGTTAGGCGTGACTATCATTCAGTCATGGTATATATGTATATAACCAAAATAAATAAATATTTATTTATTTAAGAATTATGACAAACAGTTGAAAATAAATGGGGCAAAATGTAGCTGAATAAGTAATATAAGTACTATTCTGGAAAAAAGAGAAATGGACTGGATTGGGGGTGAAGACGGCGTCAAGAAATCGCTCACATACATACATACACAGATGAAAAGATACAAATAACATTTATCCGTTTCCAATTTCATTAATTTGATCATTTGAGAGATAACTAGTAATATCTCATTCAAATATGACTTTACCATAAAGATCAAATAGTCAAACTCAACATTTTACCAGAAAGATGTAACAGTATGATCAATTTATGTGAGAGAGAAACAACTGATTGTAGCCATCTCTATATACAAAAATCATGAAAATCACTTATGTAACATAGGCGAAAACATACATACACATACACACAGGACATCGGTTTCCTTGTCACACCTCCTAAAAGCAGGACACATCTATGGTTTTATAACCATCGACATATATGTACATATTACCTAAATTTTCGCCTTGTTCTTATTACATCATTTCAGAGACAATCGAGGTTCGAATAGACACTTAGAAAAAGAGGGCTACATATATACATACCCGCACACACACACACAAGCAAAAACTTTTGTCATCAACGAAACAGAGAATTTCTTGAGTAAACTACAATCGTGAGGAGGTATGTGTTGTTATTGTCAAATTAAAGAATCTCTTCCAGTCGTTATTTTCATTCGGTGTAACCATAGATGAATCATTTGTGGAAAATTTTCTACAATTGTTTTCGAATAGATAGATATATAAGGAAAGATCATCAAATTCGATCAAGAAATGTCTAAACTCATCCTACATGGATGGATACATTAGGAACAATCAATAATATAGAATTATTCAATAGGAAATGGGAAATAATGCTAAAATTCTGAAATTTAATGAACAGTTAAAAAAAGTGAGAACATTTGAGTGGGGAGGGTCCGCTCTCCCTCTACAAATGCTCTCACATGGACAAGCGTATATAGCCTCCATCAGGGAAGTCCTACTCACTGAATTCTCGTGGCAGTGGTGTTGTTCAAGAAATTGAGAGGATGAAAAGCGAATGTCCGGCACTTTAACCGGGTTAGTGGACACAGAAAGTTCACCTACGGGAGTTGGAAAACCCTCATTCCAAACCAATGATCTACATGGGCTCTAGTATCCTGAAGGAACAAATGGCGTATGAATCAATCGTTGGTCACCGGCTATCATTGGACTCTTCACGATGCTCCACTGTCTTGTGGATTAGACCTTTAAGTCAAAGGCTCCGGGTTTGGTCGCATAGGAAAACCGCCTGTTTCGGTTCGAGCGCCTGGGTAGTATCACTGCCCTCACACAAATCAAATGAGATTTGTGTGGCGCGTATATATCTGGCGCTTCTTTGTACCAATATTTTTATATTTAAATAAATAAATACAAAATCAGATCAATGATTTGAAAAACTGTCGTACCTTAAATTTATCCAGAAGAATATATGTAAGCTGTGAAGAGGCCACTTTCAGTGACCTTGAAGAAAACACTCTTTGGGTCTTGTAACCAGTATAACATCACTTGAATACTGTGAATATGAATTCAAATGGGCCCACAATTTTTCAATTTTACTTATTATCATTTTTTTATCTTGGTCAGTAACGCGACGCAGTAGCTCGCTGGTTAAGAGGTGCAACTCTCGACCACTAAATTCCAAGTTTGAGCTTTACCTAGTTTTGCTTGGAAGACTATGTAGTATCACCAGCCCTTTTATTTAAACTTCGTGACATCCGATCTCGACTTTCGTATATTTTTTTGACGATATCAGAACAAATAACCAAAAAATAGCACAAAACTCACCACTTCTATATTGTTGAAGTTGTTCTATAGAAAAAGGTCCAAATACATCCACATATTCATCCGAGACTACATTAAATTTAAAACAAAAGTTGGGATACATAAAAAATGGAATAGGATGAGAAATTATTATAAAACAGACTGTATAATAGACACTTAATCATTTACCATTGATTAATTACTGAGTAATGACTAATGTCATGTTTGCCGAGTCCTTCTTAGTGCTGAATGAATTCTACCAATCAAGCTGTAGTGTGGCTACTAGGTCCAAGTGATTCAATAGTGTGTAAACTATGTTAAGACGTTATCCGGTTGGAGGTAGCTGGAAGGAAACCCTGGAACTAAGAGGCGATTTGTAGCCCGAACAGTTTGGTGGTAGCGTCTCTGGTTGCAAAGAAAGATTGGGTGGGTTCAAATTCTACATAAAGCATCGAATACCTTGATATGGCAAGTACAAATTGCTGAAAAGTGTCAACTGACACGAAACTTAAACCTAAGATTTTCTACAGACTTCCTCCAGCCAATTAACATCTCAACCTGATAATTAATAGTAAAAAAAAATACGGACACATAGCTGAAGTTCTGAATAATATGGAAGTATATACCAGACAAATAGCTCATGTGAGATATTAATAAATAGTACATATACAGTTCTGCTTTAGTAAGTCAGTTATAATCAACGTAGAGCTTGAAATAAATAGGCATCATCCCAAGTTCTTGTACCATAAAAGCACGATAAGATAAAATTAAACAAGATGAATGTGGAGAAGAAGAAGAAGAAGAGTTGGAATAACCATCGTAGTGCCAGTGATAATGCGGAAGACTTTAAACAACGAAAAGCAACGTATTCGAAACCGAAACCACATATAAGTAACCACACAAAATATAAGTTATAAGTTATAGTAATGTTAAACAAATTATCGAGTTACAACGTTGTTTTTATCATATAGAGACTTCAGTTTTAAAAAGGCATTGAAAAACGAAGTGCACTAGACATCTGTTTCACCGCGAAGGGCGTTTACCCACGGTTGTATCCTAAGACGAACTCGACACGGCGAGTCCACCTAGGGGAGTTGGAAAACCCTGATTACAAACCAATGGTGCCCATGGGCTCCAGTATCCTAAGGGAACAAATGGCATATGAATCAATCGTTGATCACAGGCTACCATGGGACTGCATCTCCTCACGATGCTCCACTGCCTTGTAGATCAGACCTTTAGGTCGAAGGCTCCGCGTGTAGCCCCCTAAGGAAATCACCTGCTTCAGTTTGGGCACTTGGGCAGTATTTCAGCCCTCACACAAATCTCATTTGATTTGTGTGACGCATATGTATCTGGTGCTTCCTTGTACCAATATTTATGTGTTTAAGTAAATACATAAATGTACAGGCTTATATTCTGAGCTTTGAGTTCCATTATGTTGAAACAGATAATATTACTCAGCTGCCTAAACCAAGACAAGTGTGAAACCCGAGTACTCTACCAACCAGTAAACCACTGATTTTCCTGTTACGGGATCATTTACGAAAACCGTATAGCAAAATATAATCCATCGGAAAAGTGAAATAATCAGACTATACATCTTGAACCAAAATACAACAAAATCTAGTAAAAATCATTTCTAATATCTGATAATCAATAAACTATAAATACAAACTGTAAATAAACACAGAACTACTAACCGTTAGAAGCAATTCCTTCAGAATTGGCAGCAATTGACGGTGGGATAATGGTGTAACCTGCTTGAGCCAATGCTTTTAAAACCACAACAAGCGCAACAGAACTAGCTCTGAATCGAATATGCTGTGGTCGAACGCATAATTCATGATCACAAGTATGCACCATGATGTTGGTATCGGTACTTGACATTGGTAAACCATGATAAAGCATACCGACGATTGTATCTAATCTCCAAACCTGATAATAGAAATACAATCTGTTGACGTTCATAGATAAACAACACAAATTAGTAACAAATGAAAAAGAACCTTTAGAACTGAAAATAAAAAACATCGACGTTACCTTTACCGGTCTTTACTTTCACCTTCTTTACAAAAACAATCAAGATTAAAGGTCATTGAACGTAAATAAGGTCACACGACAACTATGTACAAAAGGATTGTTTGATCACGTTCAGATATTAAACACGATTTCGTGTTGTTTGATATGAAATTTTACAAATACAATAAAAAGCTTTGAAAAGATGAAGAAAAATTTTATTTCACGCGAATTGTTTTGGTGTAGTCGAGCTTTTTCTCAAGCTCGATACTTTGAACGAATAGTTTTAACTGTTGTTCTGGACAACTTAATTTGCTTATTTATTTGAACACAAACATCAGTACAAAGGGTCACCAAATACATGTACGCCACACAATAACAATGAGGCCAGTAGCAGCTACCATTGATTTGTGGGAGGGCTGCGATAATCTCTGGGTGCTAAAACCAAAGCAGATAATTTTCTTAGGGATCCACTCCCCGAGCCTTCGACCTAAAGGTCTGATCCACAAGACAGTGGAGCATCGTAAGGAGATGCAATCCCATGGTAGCCGGTGACCAACAATCGGTTCATACGTCATTTGTCCCCTCAGAATACTGGAGCCCATGGGCACCATTGGTTTGGATTCAGGGTTTTCCAACTCCCCTAGGTGAACTTCCTATATCCACCAACCCGGTTAAAGTGCCGGACATTAGCTTTTCGTTCTCTCAATTTCATAAACAACACCCCCGCCACGAGAAGGCAGTGAGTAGAACTTTCCTGGCAGAGGCTATATCCGCGTGGTCATGTGAGAGCATTTGGAGAGGGAGAGCGGACTCTACCCACCATTAGCCGTACCAGGGATTTAGGCATGTAAAGGCAAAAAGAGAATGTTCGACGACTAAACTATGTTAGTGGGTACGGAGGATCTACCTATGGAAGTTAGAAAACTCTGATTCCAAACCAATGGTGCACATGAGCTCCAAGATCCTGGGAGAACAAATGGTGTATGAACCTATTCTTGTTCAGCAGCTACCATGGATCCGCATCTCTTAAAGTTGCTCCTCTGTCTTGTGGATTACACGTCTAGGTCAAAGGCTCGGGGAGTAGCTCTCTAAGAAAACAACCTGCTTTAGTTTGGGTGTCCGGGCAGTATTCCAGGCCTCAAACAAATTTTGTGTAGCGCATATGTATTTTGGTGTCTCTTTGTACCAATGTCAGTGTTTAAATAAATAAATAAATTAATAAATAACTTAGTGGTTGAATTCATTAGTCGATTAAAACTAGACCACTATGGAAACCCTGGAAGCATTGGATAGCCGTTTCGTGATATTATAGGGCTCCCTTAGCGGTGAGTATCCACTATCACGCACGCGGAACTTCAACCCTGAGCCTTCGGTCTCGCGCGCGGACGCTTAAACTTACTACAAACCCCCATTCTGAAAATAAATAACTCTTCATTATCATCTTATTCTTCAGTGTGCTAACCAAAAAGTGTACATCACAAATACAAGACACTTAACTACCATGGAATTTTGAGAAGTGAACTTAATAATAGAATTTTACTACGAAAAATAATCGATACCAACCTGTTTTCAACATAAATAATATATATAGGGGGTTGTGCAGATAGCTGAATTTAATTTAAATTGCTAATTTATCTAGATTACCAAACCATTGGAAACCTGGAAGCACCAGATGAGTTTCCTCTTAGAATAAGATCCCACACTGATAATCATGTGCTCACCAGCAACTATCTTCGAGAGGAAATTTTGAATTTCTAGTGGAGTTTGAGAAAGGTGCCCACGGAAGCCAATGGAAGATAGTGGCGCAACATCGTGGACAGATCAAATTTATAATTGTACAGGATCAAATACCGGCTCAGTGGTCTAAAGGTTAAGCGTTCACGCACGAGAGCTAAAGTCTTGAGTTTGGTTTCCGATGCCGGTCTCATGGATTTGCACTACTGAGAATTTCTATACCGGGAAGAAACACTTGTCTGGTGGTTATGTTATGCTATAAAATTACTTGATCAACACCCCTGGGATAATCATTAGATAAAGTTGAATCAAATCCTACAATTATGTAAAAAATAAAACGCATAAATAAAATCATCTGTGTAAACAGCGGAAACCGAGTTAGATCTGGTGAGTATAGACTTTAAATAATTAATAATTAAACTATCCATTTTCCACGTACTTAGATAGTTACACTGTGTGAAAGATACTATTACCCAGTTGGGCAAACTGAAGTGGAGCGGGGTTCGAATTCGAGACTTAGTGACTGAAAGTCGAATACCTTAGCCACTAAGACACTATCCACGTACAATTTGACATTTAAAAATAGATAACTTACCTTATCAGAACCTTTGCCACCATCAATGCGTCGCATACGACCTTTAGCATCACCACGACTTATAACACAAGAATGAGGATCATTTAAAGTATCCTCACTTCCAAGCCAACATTTGAGAAACCAAAATACTGAGTCACTGGGCAACTCTTTATATAACTTCTTGAGTAAATTTGATACAGCATCAGTTTCACTTCCAGCATTCATTTCCTTAAAAAAAGCATGTAATTAAGAAAGTTAAGCCTTATGTTTCAAATATTCTCCCAGTGATCAATGAAAAACAAATCCATTATATCAAATATTGTCCTTTTCTGAATGCAAATGTTGCTATGACATAGTGCTTGAACTTAGCTATCGTCCCGACCAGACCGAGTTATTGACTGGAAAAATTATTTTTCATGGCCCTATCAAACACGACAGGTCGATTACCAAACATATAAGACATAGTAGCAAACCACTGAGTTATCATCACTGCCCGAGTTACAGGAATGAGTCAAAAAAATTAACCAAATAAAGACTTTCTTAAATCTTTAGTGTCATGTTCAAAATTGGTTATTAGTATTTATACGGATGGTTTGAACGGAAGAAACCAACGCGTTATCTGAGTAGCTACGACTGATTTTGAAAATCATGTCAAAATCATCAACGATGACGCAATATTAATTCAGTGTTGCTTACATAATATACCAACAGGTGTAGAGGCTAAAACGATGCTCTACTTTGCTCATGATAGTTATGTTCCCCAACCATCATTTACGTCATTTTCTAAATATCTTTTCTCCGGGTATTAAATTCCTGAGTCTGGCCCTGCATTGTTTGTTTCCATACGACTAACTACCAAGTTATTATTCAAATAGTACATGAATGACCTAGTCAACCCAGAAAAAGTCCTTCGTTTATAGATATTTAAGACAAACTTTTGACCCACTATTCAATGAAACAATCAGAACTCTGTTTTCATAAGTTTTAGTTTACTATAGAACAATTGATCACATAGCACATTGTAGAGTTATACATAGGCATCATTAGGTCTTCAATAAATGTCTACTGTATTATGAAGCCAAATTTTCCTCATCAACGGGATTCATCAGCTTTACTCACTAACAACGTAGTGGGTAATAATTACTGACTGCAAAAAGTGATAATAGCTTAATAAAAATAAATACGATACCATCCATCGACATGGTTAAGTTGTATTCATTAATTGGAGCCCGTATTTATAGACCAGCTTTCTTAATCACGGCCAAATTATAGGTCGCAAAATCTAGTAATGACAAGATTCAGTGTAACTTCAAAATAGTAGCAAATTTTAGAGTCAGCACTGAGGTCACTAACAAATCCCGCCCAAGAAGCAAAAACCAGATATTTTAGGTTGTGAGACACTTAAGAATGATACGAAAATTTATAGAAATTAAACCCAGCAGTAAAAGTAGACTAAAATATAAAAAAGAACCCCCTAAACATGTAACAATAAAGATATGAAGACAGCTGTGTATAATTTCAGAAACAATACGTAATTGAACCTCACATATCACCTGTTGATAAAAAAGCATCTACATGTACAAATAGCAAACACTCACTCCGATCTTTAATGCTATGAGACTCCAATCACTTTGGCTCTGGCCACTGTTACATGCCATACGACGGTTTTCTTCCCGATTGCGTTCACGCATTGATGAAACGCCCCGAAACCACAAGGGAGCTATGCGCTTGCAACGTCCAATTAAGGCCCGAACAAACAATGCTTCACTAGGCTTGGCAGCTGCATGTACAGGGAGTTTATGTGAGCATTCGTTTGGGAGATTCGGGACCTGAAATTCTGAACTGAGGGAGGGTAGCGATGACTGTGCGGAAAAAACATTTGATGAGTCCTCTGCACAATGGACAGATAAAGGCTTTGTGTTTGAGTCCGTAGAACTAGAAAATGAATTGTGATTGCTTTTATCTGATTCTGAATAAAATTCAGTTTTTGTTTGGGATGACAAGCATACTGTTGTCGAAGTATCCAATTTATCGGAACCATTAAGCGCAAAACCGACTGAAGGTATACGAATCGAGTTTGAGTTTGTAAAGGAATCATCTTGGAGAACAGTACATGAAGGACTCAACTGATTATTACCGGGATCGTGAATGGAAAGAGGATATACCACTCCAGTGGACAGATTACTAAACAATGGTTCAGGTTTCACATTTATATTATTAGGCTCCATGCAGTTTATAAATTAGAAATCCCATCCATGCCAGCAGTATGACCACTAAAACATCAACGTGAAGACCAGGCCCGAAAAACGTCTGTTCAAAATTGCACACAACCTAAAATTTCATACGCGCTCTCTACCACTAAAACCTATGTTGTTTAAAATGCTTTTTTACTCTAAAAATTGTCAATTATACTGAAACCTTAGGGTAAAATTCTGTCGCCTCTGGTTGAATGATAAATTAATAAGATATGCTTCTTCGCGGTGTATTCAGATATTTACGCAACGTTACTTAGTGTATGGATTCCTTACAGGTCAAATTCCCTAAGAGTTCTACAGGTGTACACGGGGATTATAAACAACATACTATGACCCCAATATGCACAGGGACATCTGTTATTGGAATTAAATATAGAAATGGGGTTGTTCTAGCTGCCGATATGTTAGTTTCATATGGCTCCCTAGCCAAATATATGGATTTCGAGCGCATGTTTAAGGTAAACAATTTGTTTTTCCCCGAAACTAACTTCAATAGGTAAATCAGAGCACAGTTATGTGCTGCAGTGGTGATGTGGCAGACTTTCAATTTCTCAAACATCACATTGAAGAGCTGACACATCAAGACAGTCTCCTTTCCGACGGCTTTAGGCTAAGGTGTGTATCTTAGCTTTTTTGATTATCTCTACTTTTAGCCCTCATGCTCTCCACAGCTGGATTACACGTGTTCTATATAACCGTCGAAGTCGTTTGCAACCACTGTGGAACACCTGTTTAGTCGGAGGTTTGGAAGCAAATGGAGAGCCCTTCATTGGGTATTGTAGTATGCTTGGTGTTTGTAAGTAACGTTCCATATAAACAGAAATCTAATTTCGAACTATTTGAGTAATGCGGAAGTTTTTTTTGCACTCCAACACCCCATCTATCTTTCCTGTTCCAACAATGGATGTGACATCACATTCACCATCCTGCCACAGTAAATAAGGTCGACTGTACTACAATTTGGTCAGAAGTGTAAAACTAGTAGGGCACCGTCTTAGGACATCCAACATATCGTGTTTTCCCTCCGTTCAATCAATGAGAGGTTAGCATATAATTATCTTAAAAACATTGTACTTCACCCTTTAGCGAGGCCATATTTTTTAAGTGATTTTTGAGTAAGCCAGTTGTCACTAAAATACCCCTTGAACTATGCGCTTAGTCAGCTTTAAGTCTTGAGTAGTGCACAATGTTTTATGTCCTAGGCAGCCTTGTAATGTTATCATGCACACTTAATAACACTATTGTTTTGTGGTAAAGTATGTCTTCAATGCTCCAGTCTGTGGAGTAAAACAATCCAATGCATGGCAAACTAGCCTACTAATAGTTGTCTGAATGCCTCACAAGTAGCGTCCATGCATGTGTCTTCTTGTACGTGTTCCCAGATTTTTTGTACACATACAGAACGAATATTGTCTATGTACTCTTGAATGCTTAACATGTCACAACTTTCAAACCTTTATCATCTTTGTAGCATTCACTGAAAATTATGTTGCGACCGGTTTCGGTGCATACCTTGCGATGCCTATTCTAAGAGAATGTTTGGAAATAAAAGCAGGGGGAGATCCAAACAATATAACGGAAGAAGATGCTATCTCTACAATAACAAGTGCAATGAAGCAATTATACTTTCGAGATTGTCGGTAATTACCTCACGTTTTTTCAGATTATTTCAATTTCATTTAAGGCAAATCTATTTTATAAATGTATTATTTAGTACGCAGGCAATTTCGAATTTGTAAAATGGTGGCTAGAAGCTAATTCCCAACCAACCACCAATTCACATGTTCTTAACATTATGACAAAAACTACACTTTCGATTGAGTATTTGCTAGGGTATCGATAAACATACTTAACTGGTTAGACTCCAAGAATTGT
This sequence comes from Schistosoma rodhaini, assembly GCA_944470415.2. Lineage (NCBI taxonomy): Eukaryota > Metazoa > Platyhelminthes > Trematoda > Strigeidida > Schistosomatidae > Schistosoma > Schistosoma rodhaini. Next base: position 2,168,298 of record OX104040.1, read on the forward strand.
TTTTACAAGACTGATAAGGGTTGTACTCGCACTCACCCTTAGTCAATCAGTTTTCCTTTATATAGAATCTGGCACCTGTACATTATTTCAAGTTTCCACACTCTATTAGCACAAGGAGATGAAATTTTCAGGGCAAATCCCAGAATAGTAGAGCCAGTAACAGTATTTATGATGCTGAAAAACCCTAGTCTTCATTGAATTGCTGACATTCAGTGGCAACATCATGTTAGTAATGCGGAGGTATTGCAGCTTGTGTCCAGACACATTGACGGTGGTTCAATTAACGTTACCGTCTTGGAAAAGCGGCTTCGGTGACCTGGACGTGTACTACGAATGTCGCCCCAATGAATTTCACATGGAGCATTATTTGCCAATGTTGGGACTAGTGAGAAAGATTGAAAGGTAATCAGTTTATGACATAGTGCCATAGCATAATAGAACTTTGTACAGAACTGACATCTGTCGAACCTTCATAACTTTGTTTGTGGTCCGAGGAATGGCTAAACTTAGTGCCTTGAGATAATATCAGATATGGCTCAGAGTAGAAGCCGATCATGTTGTAAGTTTCCCTACTGTTTTCATAAATCAGAACCTTTTCACTAAAAGGATTCTCTTGGGTTGCATTTTTCTCAACTGAACTACTTCTTTCATTTCCTTTTAGACTCATTCAATTATTTTTATTCATTTACTGTTTTTAATTTTACTCAGCCTCTTTCCTTTAGCTCTTATTTGCACAGTACATACTTTATTTTGGTGTTTATTTGTACCAATATATCAGTGTTTTCAATAAGCAAATAAACAGTCTGCCAATTTGAAGATTGTTCTGCCCTTAAAAAAGCAATAGAATTAATACTGGGACATTAACTAACTTTTTTATAAGTAATTAAAGGTGAGACCAGTTCATAAAGTCATGAACAATTGGACTGATGGCTATGTTGATTAGTATGGACTATTTGGTTGGGGTCCGCTTGATTATCGTAACCAAGTTTGTGAGACTTTGGATGACATGGCTCAGAAGCGTTAAAAGTAGCACAGGCGTATTCATTCTTTATCGTCCATTAGAAACTGAGTTTTTGACTTTCTTATTTCTATCGTTATATATATATATATCAGGTTCTATGTTGTGTATGACTGATTAACTGAACTAAAAGTTCAAAGAATGGGAATCTAAACATCAAAATTACTGAATTCTATGAATAAAAACTAGTGATGTAGTCTTGTTCAATTGTATTTATTTATTTATTTAAACACATATATATTGGTACAAAAGGGCACCAGGTACATATGCGCCACACAAAATAATGAAAGTAGGTAGATAAAGGATGAAAAGATAAGGCGGGCTGAAATGTACAACCAGAAGATTCTTTCAGTTAGGAAAGTTAGAACCATTCTTTATGTAGAAAGTAAAAGAAGGTTGCAGCAGGATCGCCACTGGCTTCTATTCTGAGCCATATCCGATAACGTCTCTAGCCACTGTGTTGCACTATCTCTCGGACCCCAACCAGGGAGTCGTGAAGGACCAACGGAAGCTAGCCCTTTGCAGCTCTCTTTCATGCCACGACACCATGTCATACACTGACCTCCTCTCCGCTTTCTCCAACCAGTCCCAGGGTCGGCAAATAATGCACGACGCGGAAGTCTCTGGGACGACATTCGTAAAACATGTCCGAGCCACCGAAGTCGGTGTTTCAAGATGGTGACACCAATTGAATTATCGTCTCTGCGCCCGAACACACGATGCCGAACCTCTGCATTACTAACATGGTGTTGCCACTGGATGTCAGCAATCCTTCGGAGACAACGATGATCGAACACAGAGAGACGTCTAACATCCTCAACTCGGAGAGGCCAGGTTTCACAAGCATAGAGCAAAACTGCTCTCACCGACGCGTTGTAGATCCGACCTTTTACAGCCAGACTAACATCACGAAGGCGCCAAAGATGGCCCAGATTGGCATAAGCCGCTCTGGCTTTCATTAAACGTGCATCAATCTCATCACTCACGCCACCACCAGCACTTATATAGCTACCTAGATACACGAACTTCTCAACTACTTCGATCTCCTCACCATCCAGGGTGAATACAGGATGAGAATCCTGCCAGTCTTGTAGAAGTACTTTGCACTTGGAGGGTGCAAAGCACATGCCGTACCTGCGGACACTGATTGCCAACTGATTAAGTGCTGATTGCATGCCTTGGGCATTATCGCACAGTAAGACAATATCATCCGCATACTCGAGGTCGAGAAGTCGTTCTCCAGGCAACATATCCACACCGCCATTACTTACATCCATCAGAGCTGTTTCTAGGATGTCGTCGATGGCAAAGTTGAAGAGGAATGGTGAGATCGGGCAACCCTGCCTAACCCCACTGCTCGAATGCAACAAGGGAGAAAGGTGGTTGTATGCCCTCACTCTGCCTGAGGTGTTCGTATACAGGGCTTTTAAGATGTTAATGAACTTCTCAGGCACACCCTTCTTCAATAGACAATCCCAGAGAACAGTCCTGTCCAACGAATCGAAGGCAGCCCTGATATCAAGAAACACTACGATTGTTGGCCTGCGATAAGTATGACGGTGTTCTAACATTTGGCGGAGGGTGAAGATGTGATCAATGCATCCTCGACCAGAACGAAAACCAGCCTGCTCCTCGCGAGTCAATCGTTCTCGGGTTTTAAACAACCTACGAAGAATGATAGAAGCCAATAGTTTGGACGCGATCGAAAGTAGACTTATCCCCCGATAGTTGCTACAGGAACAACGTGAACCCTTTTTAAAGATAGGGACGACTATTGACTCATTCCAAAATGTTGGAACACTTTCTTGCTCCCAAACCTTTGCAAACAACGCAGTCAGTTCCTTAGCCAGAAAGTCACCACCATCTTTAAAAAGAGCCGGAGGTAAGTCATCTGGGCCAGGTGATTTATAACGTTTCAAGAGTTGGAGTTCCTTGCGGACTTCCGCCTCGTTTGGTGGATCAGTCGTCACCGGCCATGGGGAGCAGGACAAGCTGGTTGATGTTGCCGGAGCAGCAGGCCAGTTGAACTGCCCTTCGAAAAATTCCGCCCATCGTCCAAGACGTCGACAGATGTTAGTGATTGGCATCCCGTCATCCTCGTAGATTGTTTCACTCACACCAGACTTCTTGCTGCCAGTGGCTCGGATGAGTTGGAAGAGCTTCCGGCAGTTACCAGATGCAGCTGCTGCTTCCATCTCATTAGCACGCTCCGACCACCAGGCTTCCCGGTCCTTACACAAGCTTTGCCCGATTTCATTACGTAACAGCCTTCGTTTGTGGTCAAACTCACGGTCACCCGGAGTAGACCGACGGGCTTCCATCAGTTGTAAGGAGCCAGAAGAAACCCAGTGCTTGTAAGCGGGACGTTTCGCGAAGCCGCAAGCGGCTTTACTCGCCATTTTCATGGCGTCATGAAGATGCAACCAATGCTTACCTATACTTTTCGGTGGGGCGGTAGCTAGCCTAGAGGCTAGCTCCGCTCGATACTTACTTGCAACAGAAGTTGCAGCCAGTTTACTAATATCAATCCGTTGGTGGTGGTCAATCCTTCGGCCACTGAAAAGTAAGGTGAGATTGGCGCAGACCAGGGCATGATCAGACTCCAGATAGGTACTCCAAAAGGAGCGGCAGTCTTGTACACAACCACGCCAGCGGTAGCTGATCGCGATGTGATCAATCTGAGTCCAGGCTTGGGATGCAGAGGGAGGACGCCAGGTGGCACACCGGCGATGACTGTGCCGGAAGTTAGTGCTGGCCAGAAACAGGTTGTGGTCTGTGCACAGTTGCAGCAAACGGTCCCCGTTATCTGTCCGGCGACCAACAAGTCCCCATCGGCCACCTAGACGACTCTCTTCTGTGCCTAGACGCCCGACCTGTGCATTCAAGTCTCCGGCTAGTACTACAATATCTGTCGAACGCGCTTTCTGGAGAAGAACTGTTAACTGATGGTAAAACTCATCCTTGATTGCATCCGGGCTGCAATCTGTCGGGGCATAGGCGGAGATGACGAAAAGACACCGTTTCTCACGCCGATTTCTTCTCACTTTGATGGAACTTTCTAATCTAACAGCACATAACCGACTGTTAATGGGGATCCAATCGATTAGTGCTGCCTCAGCTCTAGCGCTTAGTGCGACACCAACGCCAGCAAGACCAGACGAAGATGCCACAGGGTCCCCGGATAAGCGCACGTGGAACAAGCTTTTCGAGGCGACAGATGGAGAGCGGATTTGTAGTACTTCACTAGAGTCTTGAATACGGGTCTCGGATAGACAACAAACGTCAACATTAAGACCTTCCAAAGACATAGCCAGCCCTATCTGTTGTCTGATCTGCATTAGTGTGCGAACGTTGAAGGAAGCCAGCTTGAACGGCGTACGTGGTTTCAGAAAGACTGCCTCAGTATTCATAATCGGTGGAAGCATTCACTTTCAACCAGACAGTGACTGGAGATCGTTTAGATAGGACAGATTTTCCACCAAGAGCGAGCTGCTGCATAAGTTGAAGAGTAAGGTTACACAAATTGGGGATAAAAGGGGGTGAATTAGCGATATGGTAAGTAATAATAATAATAATAAAGGTAATAATAATAATAATGTTAATTGTTTTGCTTTTAGTATGACCAGGGATATCGTCAATAAAGTTCATAATTTCATTCATTTGTTTGTGTGTGGGCTGTGATACTGCCCGGGTGCCCAAACCGAAGCAGGTGGTTTTCTTAGGGGACCACACCCCGAGCCTTTGACCTAAAGGTCTGATCCACAAGGCAGTGGAGCATCGTGAGGAGATGCAGTCCCATGGTTGCCGTTGACCAACAGCAGGTTCTTCCGCCATTCGTTCCATCAGGATACTGGAGCCCATGTGCACCATTGGTTTGGAATCAGGGTTTTCCAACTCCCCTAGGTGGACCCTCCGTGTCCACCAATCCGGTTATAGCGCCGAACATTCGCTTTTCGTCCTCTCACTTTCGTAAACAACACCCCCGCCACGAGAAGGCAGTGAGTAGGACTTCCCTGGCAGAGGCTATATATTCGCTGGCCATGTGAGAGCATTTCGAGAGAGAGAGTAGACTCTCCCCACTCTCGGCCGTACCAGGGCATTTGGGGGCAATTGTACAAGCTGTCAGAGTTCTAAATAAATTGTTCAACTCTTTTATCAACTCCTTATCTTACCAGAGTTCAGTTTCGTTTATCTGTTTCTTCAACGAATAAACCTTATCAATTTAAAGGAGTATGAGATATAATATTCGGTGTAAATGATAAAAATCTTCCCAGTTCTTTTCTATTAAATATACAAGTAGACAGATAACTCTGTTTTTATTTAGTTGTACAGATTTTCAGGTGTTGATTATTTATTTATTTGAACACATAAATATTGGTACAAAGGGGTACCAGATATATATGCGCCACACATCTTATTTGATTTGTATGAGGACTGGGATACTGCCCGGGTGCCCAAACCGAAACAGGTGGTTTTCTTAGGGGACCACACCCGAAGCCTTCGACATAAAGATCTGATCCACAAGGCAGTGGAATAACGTCAGGAGATGCAGTCCCATGGTAGCTGGAGACCAACGATTGGTTCATACGCCATTTGTTCTCTCAGGATACTGGAGCCCATGTGCACCATTGGTTCGGAATCAGGGTTTTCCAACTCCCCTAGGTGGACTTTCCGTGTCTACCAACCCGGTTAAAACGCCGAGCATTCGCTTTTCGTCTTCTCAATTTCTTAAACAACACCCGTGGTGCAAAAAGGCAGTGAGTAGGACTTCTCTGGTAGAGGCTATATACGCGTGTCGATGTGAGAGTATTTCGAGAGAGATGACTCTCTCACTCAGCCGTACCAGAGCATTTGTGGGCATAGACATTTTATCATGAAGTGATACCATTTAAAGCCGTAGATTGGATCACTAGAAAGTTTGTTTTTTCATTCTCAAAAATGCATACACGCTTAGAATTTAAATCATGAAACCCCATGTTTCATATCATTCCATGAAGTCACTGACAACTGCATTAAGCCATGTTGGTAGGTGCAGACTATCTGGTTGGAATCCGCGAGATGATAGCAACCGATGGTTTGAGACCTTGAATGACATGGTTCAAAATCGTTTGCAATGGCGAAGGTGCATCCACTCTTTGTGTTCTTCCAAATCCTAATCTTCTGAATTCCTCATGTCCCTATCTTTTTTCTGTTTCCAAATTTATTTCACTGTATTATACTCCTTCCATAACATCTTCAAACCCTAATTTTTCAGATTACTGTTTATACTCTTACTACTTCTACCACTATGGGATTTGAATCGACAAATTCATCTCTGTGCTAATGTGGTATGGCAACTCGAACTGATGTAAGTACGTAGGAAGTTCTACGTTGTGACTGACAGACTGACTGATGTCTCATATCAAGCTCGATTCCTTAGATCACGAAGTCGATAATATCTATAATACTTTTTTTATATATTATATTCAAAGTCTCATATTGTTCACATATATAATTTGACCATTCCAGTCAGTGTTTAATTATTTTTTTATATTTCTTTCCTTTAAATTAATAGTGCATTCGATACATATCAAATGGCTATCGTAAATAAAGAAGGAATACAAATAAATGGCCCATTACGCTTAAAATGTGATTGGTCTATTGCTGAATATGTAAAAGGCTATGATTAAGAGATAATTTTTCTAAAGTTTCTTTTTATGGGAAATAAATTTTTTTGTTAAAAAAGAAAACCATTTTTGTTTTATAACTTATATCGATGTCATTAAGCCATGACTCGAGCACAACCCACCGCAACATCTCAATCAAGTCATCTAGACCAGACTAGGCTGTGGCCAGGGGTTTGAATCGACAACTGCATCTATGTGCTAATGTGGTATGGCAACTCAAACTGATGTACGTTGTAACCGACTGAACTTACATCGATCTGTATTTGATTTTATTATTGTTGTTAACAATTTTTAAGCGTTCGACGTATTAACTTATGAATAATTGATAATTTTATATAGTTGAAATCATGAGTCAATTGAAGCTATTCATTCTTTTCATATCTGCTTCCACTTATTTAGCCTTCCACTTTTCCGTTTCCATTCAGGATTCTAAGTTAACCTTTCCCTCATAATGCAGTTTGATGTATGTCCTATCAAATTCCATAGTCTTTTCCTAATTTTCTCATCAAATGGAAGCTGATTTGTTCTCTCCCATAATAGTCTGTAACAGATGTTATCCGGTCAACGGACATTTAGTATGTTTAAAGACGATTGTTTATAAATACTTATACCATTTTGATAATGGTATGGCTTCATTTGTTGTACGATATTGGGGTCATGTCCCCACCAATAGATCCACCTGTCGGACTAATAAAATCCCATTTTGCTGATCGTAAATATGCTAGAATTTACTGTCATTCCGCAGGAGTAAAGCTTTATAGTCTTCAATTTGTATCCAGTCTATATGAGCTGCGTCTCACCAAAAAATGAACGCACTCTTTTTATTGGCAGTTGGTTATTTAACTACTTAGGTTCCCACTGAACAATTTACAACCAAGTCTAATTATCCAGATTTCATTTGAAGTACATGAAGGTAATCCTCCTCTCAGCAGTGATTATCTTATGTACAATATTGTTTGTATATAATTTAAAATAATATAATTACATTGTAGTTAGACTGCCTAGTACCCGGATTTATACAGTATAGCTCGTAGGAAACAAGTCTAATTTATTGATCAGATCAACAGTTTTACAAGTAAAGCTTGTGATAATCTTCAATGCGATTTCCACAGAATTTCAGGTCATAGGCTATCGATAAAAATTTCTCTTATCCATCCGTCATACAGTGGTAACTCGCCAACCAATTGCACATTCGTATACACTAGACATGTAAAATTAGATGCTGCTAAATCATCACTTAAGTCGATAGAGCAGAATGAGTATTGTGAAAGTTGGACATTCGGAACTCTCCTATCTGAGGTGCCAGACTGGTTGACGAGGTACGTGTTACGTTTGCACAAGCAAAACCTGCCTCGACGGGTAATGTGTGGTGCGGGAGTAGGCTGAAAGCTGGTAGCCAGACCTACACGTGGCACCAGTCTATGAAGTCTGTAGCAGTCAAACTAAGTTATCTTGTTAGGTGCAGACTACTTAGTTGTGGTCCGTGTAAATTTCATGATGGTTTGAGATTGAATGAAATGGCTCGAAATAGCTTGCAGTGACGAAGGTCCATACGCTGTTTTATCGTCCCTTAAATTCTAAATTGCCTTACAATTTCTGCACTTCACCATTCCGTATTCGCCTTGTCTAATCTTTTCAATCACCACTAATACTGTTACTACATCTACTACTCTGGGATGTTTCCTAACAATTTAATCCCGCTGTATAGCAATTTGGACCGATGTACACAAATAGTCCACGTCTAACTGGTTGGCTTAAATTGCCTATAATCCTGTTCTTTAGTTATTAGCCCCCAAATGTCCTGGTACGGCCGAGAGTGGGGAGAGTCCGCTCTCCCTCTCGAAATGCTCTTACATGGCCACGCGTATACGGCCTCTGCCAGGGAAGTCCTACTCACTGCCTTCTCGTCGCGGGGGTGTTGTTTACGAAATTGAGAGAACGAAAAGCGAATGTCCGGCGCTTTAACCGGGTTGATGGACATGGCGCATCCACCTAGGGGAGTTGGAAAACCCTGATTCCAAACCAATGGTGCACATGGGCTCCAGTATCCTAAGGGAACAAATGGTGTACGAATCAATTGTTGGTCACCGGCTACTATAGGACTGCATCTCTTTAAGATGCTCCACTGCTTTGTTGATCAAATCTTTAGGTCGAAGGCTCCGGGTGTGGCCTCCTAAGAAAACCACCTGCTTCGTTCTGGGCAGTATCACAGCCCTCACACAAATCGAATAAGATTTGTGAGGCGCATATATATCTGGTGCTTCCCTGTACCGATATTTGTGTTTAAATAAATTAATAAATCTTTAGTTATTAAATACATGGTTGTATTCTTATAAGCTTTTCTGTGATGCGTAAGCTGTTGTTTTTTCTTAAGTAACTCCAGATTTACTACGAAGCTGTTACTCAATCCTCTTCCATTTATGCTATGCCATTATTGTAATTTCTTAACTCTTTTGATGTGGTCCATATTCCACTCTATATTTTTGTGTGTTTCGAGTTATGATTGCATTAAGCATGATAGAAGCCAATTGCTGACTTCTTTTTGGACTCAAGAAATGGTGTAAAGTTTGGAAATAGCGGGCCAATAAGAGCTTTGCTTGCGTCGGCTTAAGGTTAATGGTGTAGGTCAGACGTATAAATGGTCATCTATGAGACCAAACTACAGCAAAATAGAAAGACATAGTCAGAATTCTGACTAATGACTTTAACACATCATTATCGCTCAGCGTACTCAAACCACAAGAGGAGCGATGTCTGATCTTAGAATACAGTGATGGAAAGTTGATTGTTCATATCAAAGTTACAGAATATATCTAGCAGTTACACTATTTGAGACAGTATACATCTAATCAGAAAACTGAAGTAACTTTGCCTGGAGATTGATGAGATGAATAAAAGAAAACCAGTTTGACTAGTAAATAAAGTCTTAAAGTCGTTGATCCCTGTATAAAATGACAGTGGCAATTCAGCGAGGGATAAAAAGTAAATAATCTAACAATAACATGGTAGTGGAGTGTAAGGTTACAATGTACTCGAAGCGTTTCCTGTGACGGATATAACGACCGGCTTCTAACTGAAGTTCGTGCTGATAATGTTGTTTAGAAGAACAACAAAAGCTCCACGACTCAACCATCCAGCTCAGAGAACAAAACTACACCTCTAACGACCGAAAATCTCAGTAAGCATGACTATGTATGTATGGATATATATATTTATACAGAGGTTATTTGTACAGTGAAATATGCAAAGAGACTATAGTTGTGAAGATAATCTATGATGTCTCAGCTCCACTCCCACCATTCTCATCATCTGTATCCACACCGCTGGACTGACTCTCTTCACTTAATCTTTCCCAATAATCTGACGGTACATCAAATGCTAATTCTGATTTTCGTGAAGTAGTATCTACTACACTGGATTCAATATTATTATCACAGTGATTATTATTGTTATTATCACTAATACTAGCTTGAGTATTCGTCTCTTCATCGGATGAAGAACTATCACCTCCAAGATATTCATCCCAACTTTGTAATCGACTGGCCTCTTTATCTTTAGATTCAGATACTGAATAATTAGTTTTACCATCCCAACGTTCTGCTTCTAATTGTCTAGGTCCTCCAGAACCAGGATAATCAACAAATAATGCCTTAGATAGAAATTTGATTCCTGTATCTGCTTCTTCTGGTGTAGAAAATGTTACACTGACAACGCCTTCTGGATGAGCCTAATTGTTTGGAACAAGAGAGGAAAAAAGTGAAAAAAATTCATTCAGTGGACAAAAATTGTATCATACATAAAATCTACCAAGAGTACAGATAATCAATAATTTAGAATAAATGATCACCAGTGATCATTCTACGTTTATGAGATACTGTCATCATCTAAGAATAGGAATATTAAACAAATACAATGCACAAATGGAACCGATCTCCACAAACCCATTACTCCCGACTAAACTAATCAGCTTAATAATAACTTGGTTCAATGTATTCCGGAAGTGGTTGGTGAAGCTGAGAACTGTTTGAATTGAAACATCTGTAACTAATAGCATTATATTACAAAGTCACTAAAGTTGAAATAGAATACCGACCTAGTGTTTAGGCGCTTGCCACAACATCTGAAGGGCCCGACACCTGATGGGTGCGTACTGTTGATTAATCCTACACTAGAACGAAAAAGCTTCTCAATGCTTCTTAATTTTTAATGGCACTGCAACCTAGACCAATCGATGATGAATACAACTAAAAAAATAAACCAGACTCGACAAAACCCCTGCACCTATAATATCAAAGATTATCTTCATTACGTTAACTATACTGAAATAGATCATACTACAAAAGGTTTCCATTTAAAGACCCATTATCACAGACGTACATTATGCGTTAAAGCATCTAAACACTAATCAAACATTTTATTTATTTAAACACATATATATTGGTACAAAAGGGCATCAGGTACATATGCGCCACACAAAATAATGAAAGTAGGAAGAGAAGGGATGAAAAGATAAGGCGGACTGAAATGTACAACCAGAAGACTCTTTCAGTTAGGAAAGTTAGAACCATTCTTTATGTATAAAGTAAAAGAAGGTTGCAGCAGGATCGCCACTGGCTTCTATTCTGAGCCATATCTGATAACGTCTCTAGCCACTGTGTTGCACCATCTCTCGGACCCCAACCAGGGAGTCGTGAAGGACCAACGGAAGCTAGCCCTTTGCAGCTCTCTTTCATGCCACGACACCATGTCATACACTGACCTCCTCTCCGCTTTTTTCAACCAGTCCCAGGGTCGGCAAATAATGCACGACGCGGAAGTCTCTGGGACGACATTCGTAAAACATGTCCGAGCCACCGAAGTCGGTGTTTCAAGATGGTGACACCAATTGAATTATCGTCTCTGCGCCCGAACACACGATGCCGAACCTCTGCATTACTAACATGGTGTTGCCACTGGATGTCAGCAATCCTTCGGAGACAACGATGATCGAACACAGAGAGACGTCTAACATCCTCAACTCGGAGAGGCCAGGTTTCACAAGCATAGAGCAAAACTGCTCTCACCGACGCGTTGTAGATCCGACCTTTTACAGCCAGACTAACATCACGAAGGCGCCAAAGATGGCCCAGATTGGCATAAGCCGCTCTGGCTTTCATTAAACGTGCATCAATCTCATCACTCACGCCACCACCAGCACTTATATAGCTACCTAGATACACGAACTTCTCAACTACTTCGATCTCCTCACCATCCAGGGTGAATACAGGATGAGAATCCTGCCAGTCTTGTAGAAGTACTTTGCACTTGGAGGGTGCAAAGCACATGCCGTACCTGCGGACACTGATTGCCAACTGATTAAGTGCTGATTGCATGCCTTGGGCATTATCGCACAGTAAGACAATATCATCCGCATACTCGAGGTCGAGAAGTCGTTCTCCAGGCAACATATCCACACCGCCATTACTCACATCCACCAGAGCTGTTTCCAGGATGTCATCGATGGCAAAGTTGAAGAGGAATGGTGAGATCGGGCAACCCTGCCTAACCCCACTGCTCGAATGGAACAAGGGAGAAAGGTGGTTGTATGCCCTCACTCTGCCTGAAGTGTTCGTATACAGGGCCTTTAAGATGCTAATGAACTTCTCAGGCACACCCTTCTTCAATAGACAATCCCAGAGAACAGTCCTGTCCAACGAATCGAAGGCCGCCCTGATATCAAGAAACACTACGATTGTTGGCCTGCGATAAGTATGACGGTGTTCTAACATTTGGCGGAGGGTGAAGATGTGATCAATGCATCCTCGACCAGAACGAAAACCAGCCTGCTCCTCGCGAGTCAATCGTTCTCGGGTTTTAAACAACCTACGGAGAATGATAGAAGCCAATAGTTTGGACGCAATCGAAAGTAGACTTATCCCCCGATAGTTATTGCAGGAACAACGTGAACCCTTTTTAAAGATAGGGACGACTATTGACTCATTCCATGATGTTGGAACACTTTCTTGCTCCCAAACCTTTCCAAACAACACAGTCAATTCCGTAGTCAGAAAGTCACCACCATCTTTAAAAAGAGCCGGAGGTAAGTCATCTGGGCCCGGTGATTTGTAACGTTTCAAGAGGAAATTGTGAGGAATTCTAAAGCTTAGGATTTGAGAGAAGACAAAGAGTGGATGCATCTGCACTATTGTAGACGATTTTGAGCTATGTCATTCATAGTCTCTAACCATCGGTCACGATAATCATGCGGATCCCTATCAAATAGTCTACACCTATTAATATGGCTTAATTCAATTGTTAATAACTTAATGCACTAATGCAGTGTTTTGGTTTGACTATCACTAACTTTCTTCCAGCCTACTCCTACACTAGATAATATCGCCCATGGTGAAGCGGTTCACTCCTGACGCAGGCCGATTCCGAAGCAACATTTTGAGAATCGCATTTTAAACACACTTGCACTGTTACTCAAGGTGGTCAGAAGACTCTGAATTTTGTCAGCGTCTTCACCAAACAGAACTATGTTATCTAAGTAAACAAGTATATTTCCTGGTAAGAAAAATCAGTTCCTGAGAAGTTAGAAAACATATTTATGATATAGTTAAAAAAAAATTGAAAAGCGGACAACTATCACCAACCAGATCTTTCTCCTTTTACTATTTTCTTATCAACAGGATACTCAGGAAGCTTTTTTTAGTGAATATAACCATATATGGTGCTAAAAATCAAAGACCAAATCGTCTTGAGTGCTATTAGCGGTATGAGGGCAGTTATCACTTCCCGGTTGCCCACACTGTGGAAGGGTTCTTCTAGATGTACCTGAAAAGGAAATCGGGTTAGAAGTGGTCGTAACGACCAGAGCGTGACCACAGTGCCCAAGGGACGGTCGGTCACACATGACCTTTTTGTGGGTAGTTTTTGTGTTAGCTCCGTACTTGTTGGGACTTTACCGCCGGAGACGGAAATCCATGGGATAAGGTGAGGTGTGCATTTTTAGGGTCGACCTTTTCTAACTCCACCCCTCCTTGTGGGAAGGCAGCATCGCCGTTATGCTGGTTGTCTGAAGGAAACACCTTACTGCTGTCACACCTCTGTACAGTCAGCAGTACGACTTCCCCTCCGGACCTTGGGTTTGCTGCTTTTAATATTACCGCTTTTCAACCGACCTGCCTGGCATGGTAGGACCTTGAGGAACGATTGTTCCAGCCAGTATAGCTCCATCGGTTCATCACGATAGGCAAGTCCGACCACCACGTCAAGGTAGCAGCGACGATCGGGGTACTAAACAATGGGTATAGGTGAATTAAGAACAAGTTTATTTGTTTGTTTTTTCTCAAAAACACATATTTTCAGTAATAACTTACATCATGAATCACAATCTTCTTGATAATACCACATTTGGCACATTGTACACGTAATCGTTCTCTTACAATTGGAATTAAAGTTACATCACGCTGTTATAAGAGAAGATCAATTAAAAGTTTATTTGAATAAAGACCGATTAATAAGAAATTTATAAGTCTGGAATGATTGCCACATTATTCAGTGGACAGGATAAATCAGATAAATAAGTTAATAACTTCGCAGACTAATGATCTGCTCTTTATTGATCTTAATGAATTCTTTCTCTAATCTACTTTCAGCATAGTGGGTCAGTCAGATACAACGTAGGACCAGGCACACATATGCATCGGTTCAAGGTACTGGGTTCGAGTCCCCGAGTGAATATCAACTCTGAGATGTCTTTTCTTTCGAGTAGCAGGTTTCGTGCATAGAGAAATTGTGTATAAGTATCAACTACCAGACCCAATGAATTAACTATTAACTCATTTACTAGTTAAACACTCGCGTAACTAACTTCAAGCTACACTCTAAATATGAGGGCAAACAATACTACCCAGGTACCAAAACCAAAGGAGATAGAGTACGAAGGTTCGAACCCGCTTGATTGAGTAGCTGATAAGACTGAAGGTGGAGAGATTTCGCCCCCCCCCCATTCTCGAAATTCTCTCACATGAACACGAGTGTACAGCCACTGCCATGGAAGTCCTACTCATTTCCTTGTCACGGCGAGGGTGCTGTTTACGAAATTGAGAGGACGAGGAGAGAATGTCCGACGCTTTAACCGAGTTGGTGGACATGGGGGGGGTCAACAAGGAGAGTTGGAAAATCCTGATTCCAAACTAATGATGCACATGGGCTCCAGTATCCTGAGGGAGCGAATGGCGTATGAACTAATTGTTAGTCACTAACTACCAATACCTTGTGCATCAGACCTTTAGATCGAAGGCTCGAGGTGTGACTTCTTAAGAGAATCACCTGCTTCAGTTTGGGCACTCCAGCAGCATCGCAGTTCATACACAAATCAAATGACTTGTGTGGAGCATATGTATTCGGTACCTCTTTTGTACCAACAGTTTTGTGTTCAAATAAGTAACCGGTGTCCGAACACCTTATCCACTGCGTTTTTGCTTACCTTACACAAAATAAATTGTGGAACAGAACATACTGAAGACGAATAAATAATAACTTGTTAATACACTATTAACCTCGTTATAAATGACCATTTTGTATTCAGTCAGTCAGTCAAAACATAGAACTTCGTACGTACGTACATCAGTTCGAGTTGCCCTACCACACTAGCACAGAGAATCAGCTGTCGATTCAAGTCTCATTTTGTATTAACAATCATTGTATAGACAAACATGACTACCTGTTGTGATAAAACGATCAAGAAAAAAAATGAAAATAAAACCGATTTACCTGAAAATCTGACTCTATAAATGCATTTTTAAGAATAACAACTCGTTCTTTCTTGCCTCGAATAAATTTACTTGTATCAATACTCCATCGAAATAAACTGGAAAAGATAAATGGAAACAAATTACAGAAGAAATGTACAATCTAAATGATATAATAAAAGCCCACAAATGCCCTGATACGGTCGAGAGTGGGGAAAGTCCAAATGCTCTCACATAGACACACATATATAGCCTCTGCCACAGAAGTCCTACTCACTGCCTTCTCGAACCACAGGTGCTGTTTACGAAATTGAGAGGACGAAAAGCGAATGTCCAGCACTTTAACCGTTTTGGTGGACACGACGCATCCACCTAGGGGAGTTGGAAAACCCTGATTCCAAACCAATGGTGCACATGGGCGAATGAATCAATCGTTGGTCACCGGTTACCATGAGACTGCATCTGCTTACGATGCTCCACTGCCTTTTGGATTGGTCCTTTAGGTCAATGGTTCCGGGTATGAGGCTCCCTAAGAAACCCACCTGCTTCAGTCTGGGCACCTAGGCATTATCATAGCCTTTACGCCAATCAAATGGGATTTGTGTGGCACATATGTATCTGGAGCCTCTTTGTACCAATATTTATGTGTTTAAATAAATAAATAAAATCATGGTAAGAATTTCTCAATCCAAATTATGAACAAATAAATTGATTGAATTCAATGTACTTCTTCAGTAGTTAGGTGCATATTTGTAAACTTAATTTTCAGCTACAATTCTTTATTTGAACGATAATAGTACTATCAGAAGGAGTTTTTGTAGAGACTTCAGTATTTTCTTAGTTGAAATCATGAGTCAATTGAAGCTAGACTGCCAAGGAAAACCTAGAAGTATTGGAGGGTCGTTTCGTCCTATTGTGGGACTCCTCGACAGTGCGCATCCACCATCTCGCCTCGCGAGATTCGAACCCTTCAATTGACTCATGATCTCAAATATGAAGATAATAGTACTGTTATGAACGAAGACCTAGTGAGGATAACCAAATTATTGTTTAATGCAAAATTACAGAGTGCCTTCTTAATGTATGAGAACTATACATTAAATGTATTATTTGCACATCTTCCTTCAGTTGTCCCCTACAACCTTCATGATTCTTCCAGTTCTGTTGATATTACAATTGTTCTGTCTCCCTTTATATTCTCTTCATTTTAATCTTCTGTTGCTAGGCATTTCACTTATGAATGGCGTTAAATACTACTTATAACTGTCGACATAAGTAGCAAACACCACAGTAAAAATACTAAAACTTCTGACTTGAAAAAAAATTGTGGGAAACTTGATCACTAAACTACATCCTAAGGAGAATACATGAAGTGAAACACAAGTGTGAGGACGGTCATCAGGTGAACTTGAGGAAGCTCTAAAAAGCTTGGAAGAAGCCCGACATGTCCCATCCCAATCAGCTTTTGGAAGAATATTCCACAATCACTACGTGCAGCTTCCCTATTGGACAAATGCTAATATACCTCCTGTGTGCGGATTGGATAACTAAAATGAGGATTTCGTTTCTACTAAAAACTATAAATACCTGACAGTTTTGTACCATAATTGACACTGTGTTCAAAACATAATAAGTTAGTAATATATATTGGTTATAGCCGTTTAATTGTATGATATCGTACATTTGTGTTCAGACAGTAAGGTAATGATTAATTATCATCAAGTGCTACTCAGCTGTTGAACAATGTAAATAAAACAAAAAAAGTTTATTCATGTAATATTCAGATTTATTTTCGATGTCAAATAAGTCCTTAGTCATTGTCTTCGTGTTCTCACTTGCGACGTGCGACTCAGGGATTCTATTAGTAAATTTAAATTTATCTCTGCTATGTCATTGGCTCTTCCTGTACCTCTTCTGGGGTTATTGCCCGCCCCAAGCCCCAGTAAAAAAAGAAGAGTTCGACATAGTATCAGCAACCCCATCCAGTAGAAAAGAACTTTGCCAAAAAACGCTAGCCAGAAAACATAATCTAATCCACTTCAACCCTGTCTTGAGAGTTGAGGGACCTTCATTCAGAAGAATTATGACGACTCATAGTGAAACCCGAGATTCCTCGGAAGTTATGAGGCCGATAAGGCTTTCTATTTTATTTATTTATTTAAACACATGAGCATGGGTACAAGGAGGCACCAAATAGATATGCGCTTCACAAATCATTTGATTTGTGTGAGGGCCGCGATACTGCCTGAGTGCCCAAACCGAAGCAAGTAGTTTTTTTAGGAGGCCACTCCCCAAGCCTTTGACCAAGAGGTTGAATCCACAAGACAGTGAAACAACGATGGCTGAATATTATCAGCAACGTCTACCTTGGCAGAGAACAAACCAACTTCCAACTGAGAGGGGAATTAGAAAAAGACGACGGAGGTGGATGGGACATACACTGCGGAAATCATCAGATTGCATCATGAAGTGAGCGCTAACTTAGAATCCTGAAGGGAAAATGAAGAGTGGAAGCAGATATGAAGAGGATGAATAGCAACTGGAAGGGATTGCCCAGGACAGAGTTGGATGGAGAGTCATGGTTGGTGGTCTATGCTCTTCCACGAGGGGTAACAGGTGTAAGTAAATAAGTAAACTGTTATGTCAATAATGTCAGTCACTCAATCACAACGTAGAACTTCGTATGTACGCACATCAGTTCCAGTTGCCATACCACATTAACACAGAGATACAGTTGTCTATTCAAATCCCATAGTGGTAGAAGTAGTAAGAGTATAAGCATTAAGTGAAAGATTAGGGTTTGGAGATGTTATTCAAGGAGTATAATACAGTGAGACAAATTTCGAAAGAGAAAACGGAAAGGGACATGAAGAATTCAGAAGATTAGAATTTGGTAGAACACAAAAAGTGGATGCACCCTTACCATTACAAAAGATTTTGAGCCATGTCACTCAAAGTCTCTAACCATCGGTTGCTATCATCTCACGGATCTCAACCAGGCAGTCTACACCTATCAACATGACTCAATCCACTTGTCAGTGACTTCATGGATTTGTGCCACGTTTTGATCTGGCCACTCCTAGCTTTCTTCCAACCTACTCCTCTACACCATAAAACATTGCACGTTGGGGCAGTCGGTGGTTGGGCATACGTAACACATGTCTTAGCCATCTCAACTGATGAAGTTTCCCTACTTCATGAATTGATTTGCCATCCTTATCTAGTACCCGTTTCCTAACAACTGCATTACTTACCCGGTGGTCCCAGGATACACTTTGGAGTGAAAGAGATAATGGCATAATCCAGCTCTTCCAACTCAACTCAACGTAAAGAGGTTAATTAAAACAACGAACCAAATGTTAGCATTTAAATGATATAAAAAGCAAATTCATCTGCGCCACTATAAACAATTTCACACAACGTCTACAATCACTGGTCGCAGTTATCTCTCAGACTTTAATCAGGTAGTGTGCTTCTACCGACATGACTCAGATCAATAATCGATGATTTCATGGACTGATGCCACGTTTTGATTTGGTCACCTTTCGTTTTTTTCAAATTTACTCTTACACTTAGTTAGTATCGGCCTTCGAGATAGGTAATGATTATATGAACCGGTTTACTTGGTAAATGAGTTAGATAAATAACATAGCAGTGGTTGGGGGGGGGATAAACACTCACTGACTCCTATTGTCACACTTTAAGAAGTAGTATAACAAGAGACGAAATTACCACGATGAAAATAAAAGGTTTGTTATTTATTTATTTATTTGAACACATAAATATTGGTAGAAAGAAACACCAGATATATATGCGCCTCACAAATCTCATTCCATTTGTGTCAGGGCTGTGATACTACCCAGGTGCCCAGAACGAAGCAGGTGGTTTGCCTAGGGGGACACACCTGAAGCCTTCGACCTAAAGATCTGGTCCACAAGGCAGTGGAGCATCGTGAGGAGATGCAGTCCCAAGGTAGTCGGTGACCAACGATTGATTCGTACACCATTTGTTCCCTCAGAATACTGGAGCCCATGTGCACCATTGGTTTGAAATCAGGGTTTTCCAACTCCCCTAGGTGGATGCGCCATGTCCATCAACCCGGTTAAAGCACCGGACATTCGCTTTTCGTTCTCTCAATTTCTTAGACAACACCCCCGCCACGAGAAGGCAGTGAGTAGGACTTTCCTGGCAGAGGCTATATACGCGTGGCCAGCGACCATACCACGTTGAAAATAAAAGAAATCACAGATTATAAAATATATGGGATAAGATAACGACATCATGTTCAAATAAAAATCTTACTTTTCTTGTTGTTCTTTCAATTTTTTCTTCTCTTTAACTGTTAAACGTCGACGTTTCTTAGGATCAAATTCTCCTTTAGGTTGAAATTTAGCACGTTCCACATGAATAGTATAACCAGGTGTATATAACATACCATCGAGAATTTTCAATGCAAGCTCCACTGATTCAACCTGATTGATTAATTTAAATGGAATTCAGTATTCCATATATATACATATTATTGTCGTTGTTGTTTGAAGAGATGTAATTTTATACTTAGAGGACTGTTATTTTGTTTTTAAAAGTATGTATATTTGGAATACATACAACACATGTGATCGATCATTAACCCCACAAATATTTTAATAAAGATGAACATATATATTACCTAAGTAAAAAAAGATAGTGTTTCTATTATAAATTAATATCACTAAAAACCGAGTGACATTAAGACAAGTGTTCCCCTGCCTTAATGTTGGATTTCTTAGAGTATATACAGTCACGAATAGTAATAGTTGAAAGCATGAGTTAGTTGAAGTTAGATCACCAAGGTAAACCTGGAAGTACTGGAAGGCCGTTTCGTCCTATTGTGGGACTACTCAGCTGACTCATGTTTTCAATTATGAAAATACTAAATCTCTAGAAAACCCCTTCTGACAAATAGTAATAAACTAACTATGAATTTAAACAATCAGCACGATGTCAAGAAGTCGCAAATTAAAAATGAAATATAAAGTATAAAGCTTACTTATTTATTTTATTTAAACACATAAATATTAGTACAAGGGGACACTAGATACATATGCGCCATACAAATCTCATTCGATTTGTGTGAGGGCTGTGATACTACCCAGGTGCCCAGAACGAAGCAGGTGGTTTGCCTAGGGGGACACACCCGGAGCCTTTCACCTAAAGGTCTACTCCACAAGGCAGTGGAGCATCGTGAGGAGACGCAGTCCCATGGTAACAGGTGATCAACGATTGATTCGTACACCATTTGTTCCCTCAGGATACTGGAGCCCATGTGCACCATTGGTTTGGAATCAGAGTTTTCCAACTCCCCTAGGTGGGTCCTCCACATCCACCAATCCAGTTAAAGCGCCGGATATTCGCTTTTCGTCTTCTCACTTTTGTTAACAACACCCCCGCCACGAGAAGGCAGTGAGTAGGACTTCCCTGGCAGAGGCTATATATTCGCTGGCCATGTGAGAGCATTTCGAGAGGGAGAGTAGACTCTCCCCACTCGCGGCCGTACCAGGGCATTTGGGGGCCGACCTATTGGTCGGCCTATCAAGCTGCTGCTTTCTTCCCTCACCAAATATTTACGGGCTGCTTTACTATGATATTCACTTGTATCGGTGGTCGATGTGGGACTAGAATATATGACTTGAAAGTCAGGTCCATTAGTAGTTTCCTGAATACATAGATTTCCTATGAATATAATAACAGTATACGCTTTTGCAAAAATCGTGAAAAATTTAATAAGAAAAATTTTTTCCACTTTACAAAGTAATGAACATAGTTACACTAAGAATAGTATGAAGAAAATTGAACAATCACCTGAATAGGTATTTGAGAATGTCTTATATATAGAATACATGATAATAGAAGCAAATTGGAAAATTAGGTTTGGCACTGGGAATGAGTTTTCAACATGTGTATGTATTAAGACAATTCTAATTCAATCAACATAACTAGAGTTAAAGTTTACATTAATACATAAAACTGTAACGAACAGCCCCATAGTTATAAAAAGTATAACTTACTCTGACATAACAGCAACGCCCATCACCTTTAGGAATGCCAGCTTGATCTTTGTACAATTTTATACGAGGGATATTTGTAAAGGGTTCGTTCATGATAACACCACATTTCGACATTAGCGCTGAGAATTCCTCATCGGTTATTGTCGGGGGTAGGCCACTGACATACACATGTGTATTTTTACTCTCGTCTATCTGAATTATGTAAAGTAAACATTTCATAAACAATGAAAACAAATAAGTAAATAAGGATGAAAATAAAAGTATTCAATGGTACTTACAACCATTTAGGAAAGTAAATTAAGTTCAATTAATATGACTTAATAACTACGTACAGATATGTACACTAAGCTTAAATCCACATATTAGACATGAGATAACCTGTATTACACAAGCTTGTTCAAAACTGAAACAGGAAAAGCGCATTTTGAACCTGAGACCCTATAGTCGAAAGCCAAGTATCTCAACCCATAAACCATCCCTCCATTGAAATAAATAATCGCACGATATTTTCATGCTAATATCTTCACCCCCAAGATTCGACTAACTTTTAAAGGTATTAGGTAGGACTTATGAAACAGAGGCTACAAATACATGGCCGCATGAAAGCATTTCAAAGACAGAAGACTCCCCACTCACGGATGTGACAGATTATTTGGGGTTAGAAGTTTGACCCCGCGGATAATCCAGTTTTACCAGTTGTTACGTAGACTCAATTGTTATTATTTATAAGATATCTAATGGCGAAATTTCAAACATTTGGGTAAATATTTGACAATAAAATTAGTCAACTTCCTTACTACAGAACACGTATACTTAATATACTACGTTATATAACTCTTTTAACTATTTTGTGTAAAAACATCTAAAAAATGAACAGCATGCTGAGTAGGTAAGGGTTTAATGACGTTTTAAAAAATATGAAATATTCTGCCATTTCAGACAAAATAAGAATGTTTACAAAACTTCGGGAATATTATAGAACACTTCTTAATTAACAGTTAATATGATAGGGGAATGATAACTCACCTCATACCAGGCAGGAAGAGGGGCTGTCTGCTTCCTCTTCCGAGTATTGGGATCACTTGCAGCGTCTGCAGCAACCTGGGCTTCATCAGCAGGTAATTGGTCTACACACACATTATCTTCCAATACGATGTTATTCGAATTTGTAGGCTGTGCGCCATATAATAATTCTGCTTCCACTCTTGCCAAAGCAGTATCCGGATCATCTCCTTCATCTAGGAAACTATTGAGCATACGTTCCGAAGGTTTTAGTTCATGTTTTGCTTTGTTGCTAGATTTCTTTGGTTCAATCTTGTGTTCAATAGGTTGGGTATTTTGGGATTCGTTTTGTTTGCAGTAGTTTTCGTACCATTCTCGGTAGGCTGGAGAATTATAATAAGCTGTTAACGATTCATTAGCAGCCTTCATAAGCTCTTGTACCTCCACAGAATTATCACCTTTGGTCGCTCTAAGTTCGGCTAGCTCTGCGTTGAAGCGTGTCCAATCTACAGTACTACATACACTATCTGAAGCGACAGAGGACTCATGCTGATTACTCGCAGAAACACCGTAACTCATTTGATAACGAGCGATAAAATCGTCATCTATCTGCAAGTTTATGAATGGATAGTAATGAGACAAATTCCTAAATAACAAATATTTATTTATTTTTATTTAAACGCATAAATATTGGTACAAAAAAGCACCAGATAAATATGCGCCTCACAAATCTCATTCCATTTGTGTGAGGGATGTGATACTACCCAGGTGCCCAGAACGAAGCAGGTGGTTTGCCTAGGGGGACACACCCGGAACCTTTGACATAAACGTCCACTCCACAAGGCAGTGGAGCATCGTGAGGAGACGCAGTCCCATGGTAACAGGTGATCAATGATTGATTCGTACACCATTTGTTCCCTCAGGATACTGGAGCCGATGTGCACCATTGGTTTGGAATCAGGGTTTACCAACTCCCCTAGGTGGATCCTCCACATCCACCAACCCGGTTAAGTCAGTCAGTCAGCTACAACGTAGGACCAGGCACATATATGCATCGGTCCAAGTTCCCATACCTCGTTAGCACAACAAGATGAACACCGGATTCATAGTAGTTAATTTAGTGTTGGTGGTAGTATATAAATTATAGGTTGTATATAAGGATATAGTACAGGAAGGAAGAGAGATATGAAGCAATTTTAGTCTGAAGGTTTAAGGGAAGATAAAGAGTGTATACACCTGCGCCATTGTGATCGATTCTGAGCCATGTCACCTAGAGTCTCCAACCATTGGTTACGATAGTCACGCGGACCTCAACCATGCAGTCTGCATCTGCCAACATGGCTCAGGCTAGAAGTTAGTGACTTCAAGCACTGATGCCAAGTTTTGGTTTGGTCGCCCCTAACTCTTTTCCAACCATCCCCTACACTGGTCAACATTGCGCGTCGTGGTAATCGTTGTTCAGGCATACATAACACGTGGCCCAACCATCTCAGTCTATGAAGATTCATCATCTCATCAACTGATTTACCATCATTCCCTAATACCCTGTATCTAACCTCATTATTACTTACCCGGTTATTCCAGCAGATGCGAGCAATATTTCTAAGGCATCTGTGGTCAAATACTAGTAACCTACGAGTATCTTCTACTCTTAATGGCCATGTTTCGCAGCCGTAAAGTAGAACAGAACGAACTGATGCGCAGTATACTCGTCCCTTAATTGATAGACGGATATCTCGTCTTCGCCATAGGTGACGCAAGTTGGCAAAAGCCAAACGAGCTTTTTGAATCCGTGCTGAGATTTCGTCAGACACCAACCCATTAGGGCTGATCAGACTTCCAAGAAAAGTGAAGTTGTCGACGCGTTCGACTACTTCACTCCCTATCCTTAGTTCGGGTGTTGACGCAGGCCAGTCCTGTAGTAACAATTTACATTTGGATGGGGAGAAACGCATCCAAAACATCCTGGCATTATTACTGAGTTCCAACAGAAGACTCTGCATTTTGCCAGCGTCTTCACCAAACAGGACTATGTCATCTGCGTATTCTAAGTCGCTTAGTGGTCCCCCTGGTAGGAGATCAATTCCTGTAGATTCAGTCGAAGAGAGTGTTATTTCCAGCAACAGGTCTATAATGAAGTTAAACAAAAACGGGGATAGTGGACAGCCTTGACGGACACCACTTGAGGTTGTAAAATTATATGACAGTTCGCCATAAGCTCTCACTCGACTAATAGTGTTCGAGTAAAGAGCCTTTACAAGGTTTATGTACTTCTCAGGTACACCTTTCAATGACAGACACTGCCACAGAACCTCTCGGTCTACAGAGTCAAATGCTGCTTTCAAGTCAAGAAAAACTATCATTGTCGGACGCCGATAAGCGTGTCTGTGCTCTAAAACTTGACGGACATTCGCTTTTCGTCTTCTCACTTTTGTGAACAACACCCCCGCCACGAGAAGGCAGTGAGTAGGACTTTCCTGGCAGAGGCCGTATACGCGTGGCCATGTAAGAGCATTTCGAGACGGAACAGACTTTTCCCACTCTCGGCCGTACAAGGGCATTTGGGGGCTAATAACAAATATATATATATATATATATATATATATATATATATGGGTTGCAACGCAACATTTGCATGTGGAACGATGGCTTAGTGGTTGAAGAGTTTGACTTTCAGTCATTAAGTCCCAAGTTTGGACCCCGTTCCACCTACTTTGGTTCGTGCAACCGGGTAGTATTATTATTATTTTATTTAAACACATATATATTAGTACAAAAGGGCACCAGGTACATATGCGCCACACTATTTGTGTGTGTGGGTTGTGATACTGACCGGGTGCCCAAACCGAAGCAGGTGGTTTTCTTAGGGGGCCACACACCGAGCCTTTGACCAAAAAGTCTGATCCACAAGGCAATGGAGTATCGTGAGGAGAAGCAGCCCCATGGTAGCCGTTGACCAATGACAGGTTCGTCCGCCATTCGTTCCATCAGGATACTGGAGCCCGTGTGCACCATTGGTTTGGAATCAGGGTTTTCCAACTCCCCTAGGTGGACCCTCCACATCCACCAACCCAGTTAAAGCGCCGGATATTCGCTTTTCGTCTTCTCACTTTTGTGAACAACACCCCCGCCACGAGAAGGCAGTGAGTAGGACTTCCCTGGCAGAGGCTATATATTCGCTGGCCATGTGAGAGCATTTCGAGAGGGAGAGTAGACTCTCCCCACTCGCGGCCGTACCAGGGCATTTGGGGGCTAGTATTACAAGCTTTCAGTGTTGGCCATGCTCAAGTACCTGATGAGTGGTTCTGGCGACTTAGGAGTATGACCACAGAACCTAAGGAACAACTACTTGACGTGCCTTGTTAGTAAGGTAAGTTGTTGCTATTTATTTATTTATAATTACAAGTAACTAGCTCTCCTAAATGGTGTACAATTTTGCGTGGGTGCACAGTTGGAATATATCGTCACAGATCCGCGGGTTAAGTCAAAAATTTGCTAGAGAAAAGCAAACTTTGGGAGAACTAAACGAGTCTTATGGATTACCTATTGTGGACTGTTATATCGTATGGACTCGTGATTTATATATGAACGTGCAGTTGGAGAGGAGTGGATTTTACTGGTCGGCGCAGTGATGATGCATAAAATCGTACGAGCAGTCTTGATTGCGTATCGGCCCTGCTATACGCCTAGCCCAGCCAGTTGAGTCCAGAACACAAATAACAGCCTCGGCAATATGAATCATTATTTACAAACACACTGGGTTTTTATACAAACCTAATTAATCAATAAACTGATTATAACTCAAGAATCGTATGATAATAAATCAAGGTCAAAATAAAGCTAATGGTAAGAGAAATACGAATATGAATAGTTCAGTTACGTAATAATTGTACAATACGAAATAGGCATATTACATTGATCCATAAATAGACCTAAAAGTTACCATTCGTAATTCACCGGGGGATATAACATGCAATAATCGCTTTATTCTCAGAATTAGAAGAATCTTAAGGTTCCGCAATGAACTACTCGTATATATGATTATGACGGTAAAGAATCCCAAATTTTTCTTCACCCACTGATTTGGCTCGGATTAGGTTACAGTAGCACAACTGTATCCTTACTCACCCAACTGTTAGGTTAGGAAATCACTTGATGCTTTCTACTCAAGAGTTTCATGCTTTCACTCAACTATACTGTTTGAGACTTTTCCCTCTGTTGTTCGTTTATTAGCTCTTTGGGTTAATCACCTGTGAAGTTTAAGCTTAGATAAGAGAACCCTTGATTTGGCTTTGGTTTACGTTGCTTCAGGCCGCTTAGAGTCACTTGCTTGTCTACCAAAGTGTGGCACAACAACCCCTTTAGTGTTATTCGAAACAATTACTGAAAGTTGTCATTATTGTAATTCCTTCCAGAAAGACTATTGTAAGGGGGATAATGACGCGTATGAAGTAGATATATCATGCAAACCCGTGCACTTGCTATCCTGACCAGTTCAACAAACTATATCTTTCAGTGTGATTGAGTACTGGCATGACACAGTGATATGCACAACTAAATAACATCTATGAGTCGATTGAGCTTGGTATTTGTACTTTACGTGTTAGGACTGGATACAGAGGACATCAATAAACACATTTGCAACCCTTTTTCATGCGAATTTTAGGAAATTAAATCAGCATGTATCCTGTTTCTTTACAATTAAAACAGTACTTATTCCACTTGGGTCGAGTGGCCAGTTAAAACAATTTACTTATTTGGTAGGTAAATGTACACTTTTTCTACCTAACAGTAACAGTATCCAGTCGATAAATGCTAAAATGAGGCCAGTCGATGGTGGATGAGCAGTTACAGCAAAATAAGTAGTCACATAACGCTCGCATATGCAAATCCAGAAAATAAGCAAGGACCTAACTATTTCCTCAATAAAACTGATGTTCACGAATTTTAAAAATAAATAATAAGGTGCGTAGCTGGTAATAAATGGACCCATTTACTACAGACATGATACAACACATGATCTTAGCTCGGAGAGCCGAGAAGCGATTTATCAGGTTAACTTTCATCGTGAGGAAATACCAAGACATGACGATTAAAAGCCCCAAAATAATGACCAAAATCAGAGCTGGTTAAATGGTGCAATAATTCTAGGAAAAAAACTTGGTGGAAGAACTCAGTCATTACCGTGAGATTAAGCAAACTGAAGTTAAAATAAATGCGAAAATAGTAGCTTACTTTAGGAAACCATGCTTTGCGCTTCTCATCCCATTCCATAACAGTCCCATCTGGATCGACCCTCGTTTTCACCTCCACAACAACAGTCTGAGAATTTTGAAGTCTAATTTGCTCCTCGAAATCGCGCAAGTCATCAGACATCTCAGAGCTTTGGCGGGCAAAGTGACCTTGAATCACATCGGAATCTCCCATTCCCAGAAGTAGAAGTCAGGGAGTAGAATATTCAAGAAAAGGTTATTTGAGCCACAATCAAGCACATGTTCCTTATCTATCAACTGAGAAAGAATGACGATGCAGAGGCAGACTACCGGAAATTCGGAAGCTGGCCCACGTCACACCAATTTTCAAAGGAGGTCGACGCAGTGAACCCTCAAGCTACCGACCAGTGGCCCTTCTCTCCATACCTTCCAAAATTATGGAATCCCTAGTATTCGACGGCATACTAGAACACTTATCATCTAAGTTCTTCTCGCCTCAACAGCATGGTTTCAAGAAAGGTCATTCTTGTATGACCAGCCTGCTGACTGAGGTGGATAGATGGACAACCATCCTTGATCGCAAGGGGAAGGTTGACGTCATCTACCTGAACTTCTCAAAAGCTTTTGATAGGGTCAACCATGCATGTCTTATCAAGAAGCTTGCACGATTGGGTATAAAACCTCCTTTAATTGATTGGCTCTCTTCATATTTAGAAAACCGACACTTTAAGGTCAGGGTTAACTTCACTCTCTCTAAGGCTATGGAATGTCCTAGTGGGGTCCCCCAGGGCTCAATACTAGGACCTCTTCTCTTCTTGATTTATATTAACGATCTTCCTCAACAAGTTTCATCTGACTTATTGCTTTTTGCTGATGATGTGAAACTTTGGAGAGAGATATGTAATCATAATGATATACTAGTTCTTCAAGAGGGTCTGACTCGACTTCAAAGTTGGGCAGACGACAACGGACTTACCTTCAACACTTCAAAGTGCAAGGTAGTCCATCTGAGACATGTTGCAGACTATAGTTATAACTTAGGTAACTCCCCTCTAGAAGGTTCCCAGGTCCAAAAAGATTTAGGGGTGTTGGTACCCTATGACCTGAAATCGTATGCGAACTGTGATAAAAACGCCTCTCAAGCAAACCTTGCACCGGTAACATTGAAGCGCATTTTTGGCCAGTTTGACGGTAGAACCTTCCATATAATCTTCAACAGTTTTATTCGTCCCCACTTAGAGTACGGAAACATAGTATTTCCTCCCTCCCTCCAAAAGGATAAGGTCACTCTGGAACGTATACAACGTCGAGCCACGAAATCAGTTCGGGGACTCAAATTCAAACCTTATGAAGAGCGCCTCAAATCACTTAACCTTTACCCGTTAGAGTACAGGCGTCTTAGAGGTGATCTTCTTATGACTTATAGTATCCCTAATACTTCTGGTCATCCCCTTAAACAACTTCTTAAGCTTAGTCATAACACTAACCTCAGAGGTAACACCCAGAAATTGGAGACCCTACATAGCAGAACAGACTGCAGACACAACTTCTACTCCGTTATAGTTGTCAAATGCTGGAATTCGCTGCCGACTGAGCTAGTCCAAGCGACCTCCCAGGAGTCCTTTAAGAGGAAACTTGACTTATTCTTAAGGACTAAGGATAAGATATTATTATGATTTACCACATTCTTTTTTTCCTCTATTATCGTTCATATACCTAGGTTCTTACCTGGAGGTATTGGTGATCCACTGCTACCAGACACGGAAGCCCGTTAAGCGAAAGCTTCTTCTATTCCGTCCTCAACCATTTGAACCATTTGACTTGAGCTATGTGGAGGAAATACTATGTTTCCGTACTCTAAGTGGGGACGAATAAAACTGTTGAAGATTATATGGAAGGTTCTACCGTCAAACTGGCCAAAAATGCGCTTCAATGTTACCGGTGCAAGGTTTGCTTGAGAGGCGTTTTTATCACAGTTCGCATACGATTTCAGGTCATAGGGTACCAACACCCCTAAATCTTTTTGGACCTGGGAACCTTCTAGAGGGGAGTTACCTAAGTTATAACTATAGTCTGCAACATGTCTCAGATGGACTACCTTGCACTTTGAAGTGTTGAAGGTAAGTCCGTTGTCGTCTGCCCAACTTTGAAGTCGAGTCAGACCCTCTTGAAGAACTAGTATATCATTATGATTACATATCTCTCTCCAAAGTTTCACATCATCAGCAAAAAGCAATAAGTCAGATGAAACTTGTTGAGGAAGATCGTTAATATAAATCAAGAAGAGAAGAGGTCCTAGTATTGAGCCCTGGGGGACCCCACTAGGACATTCCATAGCCTTAGAGAGAGTGAAGTTAACCCTGACCTTAAAGTGTCGGTTTTCTAAATATGAAGAGAGCCAATCAATTAAAGGAGGTTTTATACCCAATCGTGCAAGCTTCTTGATAAGACATGCATGGTTGACCCTATCAAAAGCTTTTGAGAAGTTCAGGTAGATGACGTCAACCTTCCCCTTGCGATCAAGGATGGTTGTCCATCTATCCACCTCAGTCAGCAGGCTGGTCATACAAGAATGACCTTTCTTGAAACCATGCTGTTGAGGCGAGAAGAACTTAGATGATAAGTGTTCTAGTATGCCGTCGAATACTAGGGATTCCATAATTTTGGAAGGTATGGAGAGAAGGGCCACTGGTCGGTAGCTTGAGGGTTCACTGCGTCGACCTCCTTTGAAAATTGGTGTGACGTGGGCCAGCTTCCGAATTTCCGATAGTTTACCTCTGCTTAGCGAGTGTGCAAACCTCACGCTATGTGGTGTCGCCAGAATTGAAGCTGCTCCCCTCAATACAGCGGAATGAACTATATCCGGACCAGGAGAATTGTCTTTTCTTATGTGATGCAGTTAACGGAGCACCAGATCAGCGCTCAGGTCAACTTCGGAATTTCCTGTCCAGGTACAGGTGAATCTTTCGTCAGTATAGTTGATGTGGGTCAGCTGGAATGTCTGAGAGCATTGTTCAGCCAAAAGGTTAACAGCATTACCGTCGTTATTGGTCGGCCCATTAGGACCTAGCAGTTACGAAAATCTAGTATTGCCTTGTCGAAGAGAAGCTGAGTAACGAATTAAGCTTTTCGGATTGGAGACAAATTTATCAATAAGCTTGGTCTGGTACCAAAGCCTGTCTTCTCTTATTTCCTTTGTGCATATGTTCCTTATATGTTTGTATTGCCTGTATTCGCCGTTTTTGTCAGTTCGTTTATATTCGACACATTTGAGGAACTAAATGCTCAGCAGCACATAAGATCGTATACAGTAAAAAATTTCAATTAGCATCCACCTCAAGTTGGGGGTGAACATCCCTGTTGTAGATAGACATGTATAGCTAGCACATTCAACCGTTTGAAATTCCAGCGCCTGTTGTTGGTGGGATATATTAGCTCCGTTTTGCTGACAAAACTGAGGGATAGGACGGCGTGATCACTCTTCCCCAGGGGAGCCAGTATTGAGAGGTCGTCGACAAGGAATTCTTCATATATGAATACCCAGTCTAAGCGTTACGACATCTGACTGTTTCTCCAACGAGTTGCCGACTTCACATTTTCGAATAATCTCAGATCATCAATGAGGTTGAAGAACCGAGCTTCAGTAGAGTTGTCACTTCCAATGTAGGCATGTTCCGCGAAGTCGGTTCTAGAATAATTGAAGTCCCCTAGAATCAGGATATGAGAGGATCCAAGACGCCTAGAGCGGATTAATCCTTCCAGCAAACGATTGTCATGCTCGATGTCGGCAGTGGGTTTCCTGCAGATGACCCCAACTAGACATCTCGAGGTGGTAGACAATCTTACTGAGCACCATACTGATTCATCAAGATTGAGAAACTCTTGGTTGCGAAGTTGGTGCGTTTCTAGGCATGACCGTATGTATAATGCTACCCCACCCCCCATTCCAATTTTCCTGTCGTTGCGAAATAAAGACATTCCAGGTATTGCTAACTCCTGGTCCGCAAACTGAGACGTTATCCAAATTTCGGATATTCCTATCAGATGAGCATCATTAGCGTTACTAAGTTCACGTTACTCATCCATTTTGTTTAACAAACTCGAGGCGTTCGTGTATAGGCAGTTTATGCTTTCAATTTGGAACGCGTGAGCCTCTTCCTGTGTGTCTATATGAGCCTTGCGTGAGTGGACAGGTAGCCTACCTATACAATGTTACCGAGTTGGTAGCCCCTGTCTTTTACACGTTTTTTTATGATCAAGACAGTCTACAAATGAAATTGTCAGCTCCAGCTTGCGTTTGTGCTTGATCCTGCAGTCGTTTGGCCTATCCGGATGCATATGGATGCCAGTTGGGAACAGACGTCATCCGGATCAACAGTAGAAAGCCTAACTCATCTATCCAAAAGATGTATTTTCAGTCCCTGTGTTTACAATGGTCCGCGACTAGATCACTACATGCAAAACCTGAACATAATAAACCCTTTATCATCCAAATTCATTTTATGTTTATATGCTTCTTAATCCACCCACTCATCATACCCAATTCACATGAATTTCTATCACAATTACCTTGACTGCACCCCCACACATATTTTACACACTGTCACTGCTGTTATTATTATTGTTATCTCTATTGTGACAAAATATTTGTGTGATGCATATTATTCCCATGATTTATTATACTACTACTGTGCTGATCGAACCTCTTTACGTTGCAACGAATCCATTTGACCTATAGTAAACGACACAATTTTGAAGTATTTATGCCGTAAGAGATGCAAAAATTCATTACTTTTAACACCGGACGTTGTTTAACTCACCAGCACCCCTTATTTTGTCCTTTGCAAAATAACACAATAATTATGAACTTATAACTGTAGAGCTTGATGACCAAGTTACTGAAAACAATTTTTCGCCCAGATATCTTTTGTTTTTGAATATTCCATAAGATTTCGAGCAAAATATTTTCAGGTTTCCATCGAAAATTATTGAAAGGGTTCTAGGTTTTGGACTTCACTGAGTCTATAGAATGTGTCTTTATTCTACCGACAGTTTTGGTCATCATCAACGGCGATTACTCGATTCACACAAGGTATCTCTGGTTCTGCCTAAGGCAAATAAAGTCGAGGCCCTGAACTATAGACCATAGGGATTCTTCCACAGTTAATAGGTTTGAAAACTGAGGGCTTGAGAGGTCATACTACATTTGGAACAACGTCTATGTGTAAACTGTGTGATTAAGACCTCTTACGATTCGAAATGCCGTGTTGAATGACACAACGTTGGATACTCGTTTGTCACAGGTAACTAGTTGGCCGAGTTTGCTTTCAAAGGCTCTTGGTTTTTCCTCGTAAAAACCTTTCGACTATTTGGCCATCTGACGAAGGCAGACAGCTAATTAGTCCACTTATTAAAACAATGTATGTCAGTGATTTCAGTGGTCTTAAATATTCTCCAACCTACTCGCTTCTGACTTTTGATTGCACTGGGTGGGTGCGATTCAATTATAGGTGTTACTGTTAAAGTGTTGTCAAACTACGAGACCTGTGGTATATTCGGTGGTGAGCCCGACGTGATCTGGTACACCAACCAAAAACTGTGAGTCCGTTCCTTTTTGGAACTTCATAAATCATTGCTTTGCTTTATTTTTTATGTATATGTTGTGATACATTTTTTCCTCGTTCATTCCTATACCTTAAACTCGCCAGGACATATCAGATTCGAAGCCCCTTAAGTTGAAGACTCGTACACCACCCCTGTTTCAGCTAATGCCTTTTTGGCCGGACAATATCAAAGCCTATTTCTGCTACGCAGAAGCCGACTTTTGCAGGCATGGCATTACGGACTCACGCACACAGTTCCTCGCGGTTGTTAAGGCACTGCTGCGCGATTTCAACAGGTACGTCACACCTTGTACGTTTACTAGTGATGTTTCGGAACCTTACGAAACTCTTAAACGATCGATTCTGGGACGCGGAGATCTAACCGACCGACAAAGGTCACAATTAACCACACAAAATACCCATTTTATCAAACATTACCGGATAGGTACTCTGGGATATATCAACCGCAACCGAAATTGCCTTGTGTAATCAGCAATGTTACACATCACATCTAGACCACAGGACCACCTGTATTCTCAAAAGCATGACGACTGGCTCCCGAAAAGCTCAGTTTGGTTGAAAAAGAATTCGATCACATGATAGACTTAGGAATAATTCGACCATCAAATAGCCCATGGGCATCTCCTTTGCACATGGTCCCTAAAAAGTACAGCAACGATTGGCGTTCAACTGGTGATTATCGGAGTCTGAATGCTAAAACCGTTCCCGGTCGATACCCGTTGCCTTATATTCACGATTTTGCAGCTACCTTGAAAGGTACAACTGTCTTTTTGAAAATCGACTTAGTTAAAGCTTATAACCAAATCCTTATGGCTGATGATGATATTCCGAAAACCGCTATCATAACTCCCTTCGGACTATACGAATTTTTGCGAATGCCTTTCAACCTAATGAATGATGCTCAAACCTTCGAAATGTTCATCGATGACGTTTTTCGTGGTCTCAACTTCGTACATTCGTATGTTGATGACTGTCTGGTAGCAAGTCCGGACAGATAATTACGTCTCCAGCATCTGGACATGTGTTCAAACGACTTTACATGCATGGCATCACCATAAACATTCGGAAATGCCAAATCGGAACCGACTCCTTAGACTTCCTAGGACACATTATTGATGCTCAAGGCATCCGACCCCTTAGAAGCAAAGTGGCGGCCATTCTGGATTACCCAGAACCGACCACCATTCAGCAGTTGCGCACATTTAATAATAATATATTCTCAAATAACAGTTTGTTACATGAGGCAAGCCGGTTTACAGGTAAGATCAAATTGTTACAGAAGTTACAACTTTCACCGTAGAAAATTACTCAGCTGGGTTGATATTTCATAAGGTATGAATGTAAATGGATTTCTTAAGAAACATGTCAATATCACATTTGGCACACTTTATGAAGGTCGCAACATACAGCTGATGGTGGAGAATATATATATGCGAAGTTGGGGTCTTTTAGAAGCTTAAACCTTATATCCCTCCAGAATATCTGAGGCTTTAATAACGGTGTAGGACGACGTCAACCGTGCCATATGTGTTTAGGTGGGGTATCTCCAGGGGGCTGAAAAAGGTGTAAGAAAAATGAAGGACGAAAAGCGGAACACAATATTCATGGAGGAATATTTAAGGTATAACCATTTAGTCTATTTGTCTGTTACTGAAGTATTTATTAGGCAAGAGCATACCAACGTGTTAAAGAAAAATAAGTGTGAACAAGGTATGAGTGGATAAGGAACTGTATAAATGAAGGTTGTTCGGAAAGAAGTATGGAATTATGTGTAATTATAAAATAAAGTTCTGAATACAGCATTCCGATACAAATGGCTGTCTCCTTTTTTTAGAAGCTATGTGAACCCTTTTTTTGTCTTTATAATAATAATAATAATTTATTCTCAAATAACAGATTGTTACATGAGGCATGCCGGTTTACAGGCAAGATCAAATTGTTAAAGAAGTTACAACTTTTACTGTTGAAAATACTCAGCTGGGTTGATATTTCATAAGATATGAATGTAAATGGATTTCGTAAGAAACATGTCAATATCACACTTGTCGCACTTTATGGAGGTAGATTTTATGGGGTGTGCAGTGGGCTTCGTATTTAGCCAACTATCTAGTTCGCTTGTAATAGGATTGCTCGTTAGGATGTGGAACCAATTCAGCTTTTTTTAACATGGTTTAAAGAGGTATTTTGCATGAATAAGTTCGCATCAGTACCGTTGGTTCGTGACATCCCACTTTACATAAGGAGCCGTAATTTAACATGTTCTGCCCTACAGACACTGGTGGATTAAAGTTATCTCCTCACCATCAAGTTTGCTGGCCATTAACGCCACCTTCCCTCCTTTTATGATGTTGGGCTCTCTAACGTTTTTCGTCAGTATGGATATTGTTTAATCAAGGACCACAGTTGGAATACACTGTCTCTACAAGTTCCATGTCACAAGCAAATCAGATGGTAAAAGCATTTGTATTATGGGTAAGAAATCCATTTAATATATCGTACTGCTATGAAGATAACTAATGGTAAACGTTATGAGACGTGTCAGATTATATGTAGTTAAGATGTGGCAAGGACCAATAGCAAACCAGAAGATATGAAAGGGTAGATCGTAAAATTTTCAAGGTAAGAAGAATTAAACATTGAGCAACTCACATTTAGGACACTTGAACGTTTTTTGATCGGCCTTAGTTGGTCAGCATTCATAAGATTAGTGAGTTATCTGCCTACTTGTAATAAGAAAAATAAAAGGACATGACACTTAGGAAGAATAGTGTGGTTTTAACCATTAGAGAGATTCGGAAAGTGAGAGTTAGGGGCAGGAGGCCATGATTAATCATCAATAAATAGTCTTGTAAGTTTCTATAGACGGGTTAATACCGGAATGCGCGCCCATTATGAAACCGTTAACCGACCAACTTCGTGAAAATACAAAATCCATAAATCTGAGCGACACCGTGCGAAAAACATTCTCCACAATTGAGAAACTCCTTGGAAAGGCGACCCTGCTGGCACATCAAAACACTCAAGAGCCCATTAATATTGCAGTAGACTCATCCGACTAAGCAATCAGAGGAGTTTCACAACAATGGATTAACCACGATTGGCAACCTTTAGGATTTTTCTCGAGACGGTTGCTAGACACTGAGTCGAGGTAAAACACTTTCGGTAGGGAACTCCTAGCTATTTATTGTGCTGTGCGACATTTTCAACACTCTATCGAAGGCGGAGAATTCACCCATTTTACCGACCATAAACCTCTTACCTTCTCTTTAAGTTCATCTTTAGACAAGTACTCACCTCGTGAGTCTCGACAACTGGACTACATTTCGCAGTTTACTTCAGATATACAACGCCTTTCTGGAGCAAACAGTGTAGTTGCAGACGCTTTGTCTCGTATAAGTTCCTTGAACAGTTTACAACGAATCGACCCTCTGAAAAAAATTCCAGCGCTAAATATTTCGAGGATTTTCACGTTCTAGACAAATAGCTTGGCAGACGAACTAAACAAAATGAATGAGGCACATAATAGTATTTGTGGTTATAACAACACAAGTTGGCATGTTTATTTCTTTCTCACTTCCTTTATAGACTAAGCGAACGAAGAGTAATATCGAGAGACTGAAATAAAGAGGCGTGCACGTGCATAGAATATATATGAATAGGTGGTTGCTATACAATATAACCCACAAGATTACAATGATGCATATAACTGTCATATAAAGTTTGAGCTTTGTATCAGTCTACATGAAATATTGTTCTGATTTGTCATGAAGAGTCATCATATGATTGTGAATTTGAATAAGTGTTTACTATGTCTCAAGTATACTGAGCTCCTTAAAGGAGCATGCGCTTGGGTAACGACAGTAGTAATTCATCATTAGTGGAGAACAACCATGGTAGAGCTCTTGTATTCTCAAACTGCATCAGTAACGTATATTTGTACAGATATCCTTCCATTCAGTTCATACAAGTATCTCTTCAGAAACACTATATCCTGTGTCCATTAACGAACTCGATGCCTTTGATCTGCCTAATGAGCTTGATGTAGGCAAATCTATGGGACCTGACGAAATGCTTTCTAGATTATTAAGAGAAT
This sequence comes from Schistosoma rodhaini, assembly GCA_944470415.2. Taxonomy (NCBI): domain Eukaryota; kingdom Metazoa; phylum Platyhelminthes; class Trematoda; order Strigeidida; family Schistosomatidae; genus Schistosoma; species Schistosoma rodhaini. The sequence continues at coordinate 2,205,699 of OX104040.1, forward strand.
AAGCAAAATTTGTAGCAAATCCCTTAAACATAAGTCTATTCTATCGACAACCCAAGGTTGATTACCAAGAGACTAAAAGAATGCCATAGTGACTTCTGTCTTTGAAACAATAATGAGACACAAACATGATAACCGTCGACCTGTATGCGTGACCAGAGTGACTGTTGATATTAAAAAAAGACCATTCTGAAGGAGCCTTTTAAGTATCATGACAAAGATAGGATTCTTTTTGAAAAGCGATATGGCATTAAAACAGATTACTGATGTCCCACTGACTTATTAGTAGACCGTGAATGTTGGTGCCCACTTAAAGACAAAAATTTACCTATAGAACTAGCCTACACTGACTTCAGCAATATTTTTGACAGTTCCTCACAACCAACTGTTAGTAGGTAGTATCGAAACTGGAGGCAATTTATTAATGTGGATCAAAGACTTCTTATTTTGGCGTCAACAAAGAGTATGGGGGAACCCAATGTTGTCTAGCTGGAGAACTGCATATCAGAATGTCTCAGGGTATAGTTTGGGGTCAGTGTTGTCTCTCATGTACGTAAATAACCCTGTTAGTCTCCAATCATCATCGGCTTTGTTACATACTGATGATGTCAGGATATGAAGAGCGATGGAAAGTGAAGTTGATAGTTTGGAGCCACTAAAGGACCTAGAGAAATTATCTGATTGCTCTAAAATTTGGCAGTTGCCGATAAAAGCTTCCAAGTGCATTGTGTTGTACATTTTTCACCATGGAACACAATGATTTAGGAGCCATCATTAGTCGAGACTCAAAACCTATTGCACCCTGTCGTGAGATAGCTGACAAACGTCTTAGAACCACATGATCAATAAGTTGATCATTTGGCCATGTTGACGCTAAGACTTTTTTGATTTTGTATACAGTTTTTGTGGCCCGGGATCTGACTTCAGTTAGATCGGATAAATAATCTTCATGGATTGATTGCTGTCGAAGTATACACACTGACTATTCTCGTATATTATTATCTACTTAATCCATTTTAGTGTACAACGGAATGAATTATGAATGCGTATATTTTATGCACTTACTGATCTGGACAGGAAATGAGAGGGATGAAGCTAATAGAAGAGAGCGAAGCAAAATGACGCGCGGTGGAGGTGTGTCAGCCAACTCCATTTTATCAAACGTTAATCAATATTTATAGTCACACAAAAAAGCTACAGACATGTGATGAGTAGGATAAGATGTACACACATACTCGCATATAAAAACAGTCAAGGTTAATAAGCGAATAATTAACAAGGTTTAGGCGTGATCTAAGAAGAATGGATGAATTGGCCTGTTTAGTATCTACAATAAGAGTATATGGGCTTAACATAGTAACCGACACTGCATGGTATTTTGCGTCCTTAACAAGCAGCTACCACCTACGTAAACCGAGACAGTGAGTCTTCAAAAGGCTTTAGAGAACAGAAACTAAGCTCTCGTGTGATGCTCGACTGGCCAAACTAAATCTGTTTCCTGTGTCATATAAAATAATAGAGACAACTTGATTACAGTTTTTAAATTAGTTATTGCTAAATTTGTAACCGATATGCCCTCACTTGTATCCTAGAACAGAGAATCTACGAAAACACTATTGAAAAGTTTATGAACCTAGAACAAATTACCTGTCAACTGACTATCAACTTTCTCATTTAATCATAGACGAATGGAATTCATTACCTCATTACGTGATTGAAGGTTCATCTGTCGACTCAAAAAAATTTGAATAAACTGAGAGACTACCATTGTTAGGACTAACATATACACCCAACCTTCTGCTTTTCCAAAGTGAAACTGGAACTGACCCCTGCGCTTTTTTGAAGTCATCTGAAGGCTCAAGAAGTAGGTGCTGAATTTAAGTTCAAGGTTCGTGACGAATTCGAAATTTTGTATTTTGTCAGTAAGTTGTCGATTTATTTTAATATTATATTATTTACTATCCGTATCTATCTCATATCACAACATGTAGGCGTAACCTATACACTAAGTTGGAAGTTGGCTCACTTTTCCCCTTGCTCTATTCTTTTCGATCTTTCCTCACTGGTCTTCACTCTTACCTAATACTTCAAGCACCTGGTTAGACACAAAAAACTACATATTAGCACTTTGATTTCGAGCAGTTTTTATTCAGGGCTGAGTTACTGGGAAAATATTCCACCTTCTAAACGTATCTGCAAATGGCCTTCCTGCGATCCATATAGTCTTTACAGAAATGTCCTGTTTCTTTTACCTGCCGTCATAGATAAATTTAACTGAAACGTACCTCGGAGATAGATTTGATTGATTTAGGGGGATTTTTATAAATCCATATTTAAATGCTTTTAAGAAATGTTAGAGAGGGATAACCGGTGAGGTCATAATTTATGGACGTTCTCAAGGTCAGTGGCATCGATCAAAGGTCATTTATAAAAGATAGTATCACTACGTCAGCTATAATGCCTAAATGCTATTTGGTCAAGTTCTATCCAAGCTGAAATGAAACGCCATACAAATTAGGTAAAGAATAATTATGGATTTCGGTCTCACAACACGATAAGTTTGAAAATGAGATTTAATTAGAGAACGAGATAGCAAAAACGTGTAGATCTGTTTTGATCGAAAGCTTAATAAGGTAGCTAAGACTGGTTTATAGTGTTAAAAGAGCGAACGAAATACATACGTGGAATCAAACTTCATAAACGACAATGCTGCTCTTGATAGGTTTCTGTTCATCTTGTACATGACGATTAACCAATTTCTATTGAATCGGTCTCTTATGAAACCACTGGTATCGTTCATTAACCGTGCTGCCTAATGTCTCTTCATATTCCTAGACAAAGTTCTCACCGAGTAACTAGTATACTTCTGTTTAAAGAAATAATGTGAATTGATAAATACAGGTTAAAGAGGTTAATTGTGAGTCTAAAATTTCCTGACCCTCATACACGAAAGAATATCAGCTCATCCTACTCACGAATTCTTGAATTCGGACAAAACAATTTACGAGGATCTTTTTTATCACAAGACTTGTCAACCAAACCTATTAAAACTATTATCTTAAAACCACTGAAGTTCGACGTGAATTTCCAACTGATCCCAAGACGTTTATGTTTATATTTTAAAATTCATCATTACCCGTTCAACATTTTTACAATTGCCTTTTGAATTACCAGCAGATGTATGGATAAAACAAAGCGAAAAACTTTTATGTTTATTCCTTCTGAATTAACTGAACTCACTCTGCCAAGAAATCAAATATCAAAATTTTCAAATACCACCGATTTTTACTCACTCGGTTATAAAATACCTGAAATATATGACAGTCGATCAAACGACGTTGAAGTTGTACTGATTTTGGGCTTTTACGATTCATTCAGTGAGAAAAATGAAGTATGTCCTTATTGTTGTAAGTCGCTTTCTTTTAATTTAACAGATTTTGTGGAGATGGATTTTATTTATGGGTAATATTCACTACGAATCGGTCTCATTCAGGGTACCACTGGAAAGTTAGATGCTTTCTCAGCTACCCTGATAGTTGAGTGTTCGGGACGAGGCATCAAGGTCCTGGGAGTGACCCATAGTGGGATCGCGAGTGCATACTTCTGCAGAGCCTCGTCCTAATAACTATTTCTGTTTGGCATGTGTGTAGTATCATTATTTTATTCATTTATTTAAACACATAAATATTGGTGCAAAGGGGCACCAGATACATATGCACCACACAAATCTCATTTGATTTGTGTGAGGGCTGTGATACTGCTCGGGTGCCCAAACCGAAGCAGGTGTAGTATCATTAGTTCTCTCACTTGGAGTGTCCCTCACATCCAAGTACTTAATGGATTAATTAATCCCTATTTTTGAAGGAAAACAGCTATCATATTCTTTTTCCTTTTCAACGGTATCCCGATTGAGATTGTTTGACGAATATAATATACAAGTTAATTTATCTATTGATAGAACTAGTTAACTTGATTCTTAGCGTTAAAGTATGTACTAAGTGGATAGTTTTCTAGGACCTTAGTAAACTGGATAATAATTTTGTATTAGTTTTTAAGTTCTCCAGTCCCATTGTGTTTTCAAGTCATTAACTTTTTAAGTTTAGCCACAACTTTCCTTGGAGTGCAATAATAACTGGTGTAAGAGAAAACTGGAAAACTAGTTGTGATCAGAATAGTACACGACATTAGTCAGTGAGGTGATTAATTATTAGATTAATGCATTCCGGAAGTATTCACAACTTTGTTGGGGTTTGTGAGACAATCACGACTCATGTTTACATACCTTATTTAATGTGATTGAGAATCGATTGTAGCTGCAACGATATATTCAATCTTCACATTTTTCTTAAAATTTATATGAATATGAGTACCTAAACTTCTGTATTTTAAAGGCATGCTTCTTGTTTAGTTACTATCATCCATCCTAATATTGTTTTTATCTTTGATTTTTGTCTGAACATATTCCTTTTCTCACTGTAATGATATGAAATATGGAAACTCCTCTTGATCCTTGCTCATGTCAAATCTTTTCGAAATTAAGCTCTCCTCATGATTTTTCTTGGTGTTGTTTCGTATGTTCATTCACTGTCCCTATTTATGACTGAAATAACATTATTCACATAAAATTTGAGATGAAATTTTAAAGCTGACGAGAATTTACGTTTTTTTAAAAAAATTTCTTACTCAACATTGCTTACATGATCCAACTCATATCTATTGAAATATCCCTACTGTTTTTTTGTATTATAAGCAGTGGAATCCAGGACGCGCATTTTGTCCCATTTGGGACTCGTCAAATGGATGTACCTGCATCCTAAAGTTGATGTTTACTCCGAGAAAGTCATAAACATCAATAGGAAGATTCAAACAAACAATACAAAATGTATTTGTTGTATTTCAAGAAGTTAGCCACATGAACTTTTCTTAAACATGGCTTTTGCTGACTAATTTGATTAGTGTATTACAGATACAGTTGATCACCAGAAAGCTTTATCTTTATGCTTTTTATTAGTCACTACGTGTCTACAATCACATATCGTCTATCTAGGCAGTTCAAAATACTCAAAATACTTTATTATTCTGTTATAATTGAAATTAATCAGATTTGGATCAATAGTCAGTACTATATTTTTAGTTAAGCGACGTAAGTCATTGAAGTCATTGTTTCAACCATGATTGGTTAGTCCTAATAGGACATATACTAAAATTGGAACGATACAGAGAAGATTAGCATGGCCCCTGCGCAAGGATGACACGCAAAATCGTGAAGCGTTCCATATTTTGCCCCCAAATGTCCTGGTACGGCCGAGAGTGGGGAGAGTCTACTCTCCCTCTCGAAATGCTCTCACATGGCCAGCGAATATATAGCCTCTGCCAGGGAAGTCCTACTCACTGCCTTCTCGTGGCGGGGGTGTTGTTCACAAAAGTGAGAGGACGAAAAGCGAATATCCGGCGCTTTAACCGGGTTGGTGGACACGGAGGGTCCACCTAGGGGAGTTGGAAAACCCTGATTCCAAACCGATGGTGCACACGGGCTCCAGTATCCTGAGGGAACGAACCTGTCATTGGTCAACGGCTACCATGGGACTGCTTCTCCTCACGATGCTGCACTGCCTTGTGGATCAGACCTTTTGGTCAAAGGCTCGGTGTGTGGCCCCCTAAGAAAACCACCTGCTTCGGTTTGGGCACCCGGTCAGTATCACAACCCACACACACAAATAGTGTGGCGCATATGTACCTGGTGCCCTTTTGTACCAATATATATGTGTTTAAATAAATAAAATAATAAAGATTTGAAACAGTGGCTGTTATTCCTTAATAAATGTTTGTAATTCAACGAAGTTCTCTTACCTTTCTCTGGTTTAGGTGTGAAATTCCAATCTGATGAAAATCTACATGTTTGTGCTCAAAGTCTTAAAAAGTATAAATTTGATCGGTAAGTTAACACTTTAATTTCTAAGAGGCTTTTTAAATAATAAAAAAACTTGGTTGCTATCACTACAGGGAATAATTATCATTTGTCCTCATTTGAACGTACTTTTGTATCAGTCAACCTTTATAGTTCTTTTCCACCACATATGTAAAATAATACATAGTAAGACATTGGAATGTAATTTGAGATGCATGAATTCTGATGCAATTACATTTACAGAGTAAGATAACCAAAGAAATATTGCCAACTGCAGTATGTGCTTTGCACCTTTGAAGTGCGAAATGCCTTTACAAGACTGGCAGGTCCTCTGATCCTGCACTCACCCTGAGTAGTGAGAAGATAAAAGTAGTCCAGAGTTTCGTGTATCTGGGTAGCTGCATAAGTGCTGGTGGTGGCGTGAGTGATGAGGTAAGTTCATGTACAGTGAAAACCAGACACGCTTATGCCAATGTCAGTCATCTTTTGAACCTTTGTGATGTTAGTCCTAGTGTAGAAGGTCGGACCTATTATGCGTCGATGAGAGCAGTTTTGCTCCATGATTGTGAAACCTGACCTCTCCGAGTTGAAAATGTTAGACTACTCTTTGTGTTTGATAATCGTTCTCTCCGAAGGATTGCTAACGTCTAATGGCACCACCATGTTAGTGACACATAAGTTCGGCAACGCGTGTTCGGACACATAGATGATGATTCAATTAGTGTCACTGACTTAGGTGACTTGGACATGTCGTCCTAGTGAATCCCACATTGTCCGCTATTTGCTGACTCCAAAACTGGTTGGGAAAAGCGGAGAGGTGGTCAGTGTATGATATGGTGTCGTGGTATGAAAGAAAGCTGTACAGGACTGGTATCTGTTGGTTCTCTACGACTCCATGGTTAGAGTTCAAAAGATAGCGCAACACCGGTTTGAGATATTATCAGACATATCTTAGAATAGGAGCCAGTGGCAGTTCTGTCTTTTTACTTCATAAAAGTGAGAGTGACTTCTTTAAGTGAAAGAATTCTCTCTGGTTGTATTTATCCTACTACTTCCGTTATTTTTCTTACTCTACCTCTTCACAACCTTATTTTTATTGTGTTGCACATATATATTTTGGTGTCTCCTTTGTCCCAAAATTTGTGTTGAAGTAAATAGTAAATAAAATGGAAGGCATTGGTTAATATTGGTTCAGAATTGATCATAATGTCATAAATCTATATACCATTTACCTTCCTCCAATAACTGAGTTCCTATATTTTTTACATATATACTATTTTATTCTTTCTTCTCCACATTTAATCCTTTTCATTTTCATTAGTAATACAATTATTTCAGCTTATATACTATTCGACTGATTTTGCCAGGCTATTTATTATTTATTTATTTAAACACAAATATTGGTACAAGGGGGTACCACATATATATGCGCCACACAAATCTCACTTGATTTGTGTGAAGGCTGTGATACTGCCCAGGTGGTTTCCTTATGGGGCCACACCCCGAGCCTTTGACCTAAGGGTCTGATCCACAAATCAGTGGAGCATCGTGAGGAGATGCAGTCCCATGGTAGCCGGTGACCAACGATTGATTCATACGCCATTTGTTCTCTCAGGATACTGGAGCCCATGTACACCATTAGTTTGGAATGAGAGTTTTCCAACTCCCGTAGGTGAACTCGCCGTGTCCACCAATCCGGTTAAAGCGTCGGACATTCGCTTTTCATTCTATCAATTTCGTAAACAACAGTAATGGCACGAGAAGTCGGTGAATAGGACTTCCGTGTCAGAGGCTATATACGCTTGGCCATGTGAGAGCATTTTGAGAGGGAGAGCGGACTCTCCCCACTCTCAGCAATACCTGGGCATTTGGGGGTGCCAAGCTATTTGTTGAGACGAGTTAATTGTATCCCCCTGAGTTTTAAAAAATTTACACAAGATCATTTTATTGATTAATAATAAATTCATTCTTATCCGTTTTTACGATTTCCTTTTTTCTCTCATTATAGTTCATACATTAAAACATATTATCCTTTGTTAACTAATGAATCATATATATGGATTAGTCTTGATATGAACAAATTACCATCATTATTGAAACATGGTATACTCATGAAATATTCTAGACGATTTTCTTCCCAGAAGAACACTTGTTGTTATGATAACCAACTATTTGATGATTCAAATAGTTGGTTATATTCAATGATGAAATATGAAATTGGTCAATCATTATGTACACTTATTCTATGGTCTAATCAATTTACACCAGATTATACTATACCTTGTTATAATCAATGTAATTATGAAAAGAAGTAAGTACATTTCATATCCTTATGTATATATACATATAGTTGTTTCTACAAAATTCAATCTGAATCAGTCAAAATCGAACCCTGGACTATCGATCTCGCTCTTGATGTTCTCGTTAAAAGTCGTGACTAGTGGATTTCAACCATGTTAGGTGCGAGATAGTTATCCATTGCAGGGAGTTGAAGAATGTCGCGTAATATCGTGTTTTGTTTGAAATTAGACACCAATATCGTTCAATGCAAGCTCAGTGGTCTGGAGGTTAAGCGTTGGTGCCCAAGGCCGAAGGTTTTTAAATCGATTCCTGTTAGTGGAATCGTGGGTTGGTACTACTTAGGAGTTTCACAGTATGATGAAATGGCTATGGAAAACTTCCAGGTTTTCAATAGAAGTTTAGCTAAGATCAGTTTGTTTCTGAAACTGAAAATTCTACCCTTGTCTTTAATCGACTATGGACATAACACTAAAATCGAAGGTGCCTTCTCAGTTATGTGTCAAGTTCCTAGTAATATACCAGAACTCACAAGATTACTCGTACTTTATATTAGGGGAATAAATTAACATCAATTCAAATAAACTTACCTGATGTAAATGGAAAAGATTAATTCAACCCTGTTGTTTACCTTCCCCACAACTGGGTCGTTTCATTCTTAGTTCTAATTGTTCTCCTTCCTTCTTCGTTATGATTTGGCCTCCTCTGCAAGACATTTATCTGATTCTCACTTGTACATTCAACTTTCTTATTTCGCATGACATCCTCATTAATTATGATCCTTAATGTTATTATGATTATTTTTTCAACCACTACAACACAACAATTCCTATCTTTCACAGTTGAAATCATGAATCGATCTGAGTTAGACCACCATTGGAAATCTGTAAGCACTAGACGGCCATTTCGTTCTAGTATTTGACTCCTCGGCAGTGCGCATCCACGATTCTGCATACAGGAAGTAAATCTAAGACTTTCGGTCTCATGCGCAGACGCTTAACCTCTAGACCATTGAACTGGCATCTAACTGTGGTAATGTCTAACTACAATCAATCTATGATCTTGAGCATTATTTTTATTTATTTATTTAAACACATATATTGGTACAAAAGGGCACCAGGTACATATGCGCCACACTATTTGTGTGTGTGGGCTGTGATACTGACCGGGTGCCCAAACCGAAGCAGGTGGTTTTCTTAGGGGGCCACACACCGAGCCTTTGACCAAAAGGTCTGATCCACAAGGCAGTGGAGCATCGTGAGGAGATGCAATCCCATGGTAGCCGTTGACCAATGACAGGTTCGTTCCCTCAGGATACTGGAGCCCATTTGCACCATTGGTTTGGAATCAGGGTTTTCCAACTCCCCTAGGTGGACCCTCCGTGTCCATCAACCCGGTTAAAGCGCCGGATATTCGCTTTTCGTCTTCTCACTTTTGTGAACAACAACCCCGCCACGATAAGGCAGTGAGTAGGACTTCCCTGGCAGAGGCTATATATTCGCTGGCCATGTGAGAGCATTTCGAGAGGGAGAGTAGACTCTCCCCACTCTCGGCCGTACCAGTTCATTTGGGGGCTTATCTTGCGCAACCGTTCATCAATTACCTGCGGTGGATAACTGTTTCACACCCGACACGGATTGGACTCCATTGGTCATGGCTTCTTACTAGAACTCCTGTTTTTGTATCAGCATGTCTTGTCATACTATTTCGACACATTGTTTAGGACTTAGCAGTCACCTTAAGCCATATCATTTTTCCTTACCCTTCATTTATGACTTTCATATAACTAATGAAGCTATTTTATTTTGTTAGTAATTTGTAGTATTTAAGACGTAGTCGACATGAAATTTGCCATTTTCAATCTGTAACAAGGATTAATTCAATCTGAATATTTTGTCTGTTGTTATACGGATTAATAACTGTAGAGCTTGGTGAAGTTATTGAAAACAGCTCTTCACCCTAGTTTAAAGCAGAACTTACTGGCGATTAACAGAGACTCTTAAAATGATCGTCAGAAATTAAAGCCGCGTTAAACCAGATTGCATGTGATATAAATGTATAATTTTGTTTCCTAAAAAACTCAAAACAGATTAGAGTTAGAGTCCGAAATGTGGAGTTTTCTTTGGAATCGGTAATTAGAATTAGGAGTTGGTGTGTCAGGATTATGATCTACAGTCTACATTATGATTTAATGTTGGGAATGCTTGTTAGAAGTTAGGAATAATGATCTGGAAGTGAGTTGAAGAGTGATGTTTCCCCCTGAAAGGATGAATCTTCATGCAGTTAGTGCTATGTGCTTTGAAATATCAATAACTTTAAAGTTACCTTCAACAATGTGTAAATTATGGTCTCTGTATTTTAGTTTCCATGTGTTTATCAGTTTCAAGCTTCTTAATCATTAAATGGAAATAGATTTTACGAATATCTTGCTTTGCTCCTAAGGTGAAGTACGCTGTGTGATTGTGCATTAAACAATAAATTGGTTTTCTCCATCTGAGTTTTCATTCACTATACTAATAAGATAAATGACATCTGTCATCGCTTTCTGAATTGTATTATGCATAGAAGATGCTGACCAATATAACGTTTGAAAGTGACCAATCAAAATTCTAATTCTAATTTTGTCTATTCATCGTCTACCATTTCTTCTATGGTCTGTTGTTCCAAAATTGATTCACTATACGTTTGACCAACACCGTCGATCTTGGGCCAACTCAAGCTCCTATCAGTCTAATATCCTCTCACCTTTCTCTACGCCCTTCCTTGAGTTCGAAAAGCCAATAACCAGTTTCTATCATTTTTATGATTCTAATAGACTTGGATTTACATACGAACATGCTGGAGCGCATTACGCCATAAATTAAAAAAATAAGAACTATGTATAAACAAGTGAAAAGTGTCTGTGAATAAGGCAAGCTGTGAATTGACAATTAAGTAGCTATAGTAAGTAGTATAATAACAGTGAATGGATTAAACCGATATACTTGATGCTAATTACGATTTCTCCGTAAAACAAACGAAGATCAATGACACAGTGACACAATGGGCTATTCTAATCTGTTGTCTCTGTTATGACGTCTGAATTTGTAATAATATGGACGTGCAATTGGAGAGGAATGAATTTATTGATCGGAGGCAAATGATACTTGAAATTGTACGAGCAGTCTTGATTGCGTATCGGCCCTGCTATCTGCCTAGCCCAGCCGTTGAGTCCAAAACACAAATAACAGCCTCAGCAATATGAATCATTATTCACAAGCATACTGGGTTATATATACTAACCAAACAGACCACATATATCAAAAATAGAAAAATAACATTTGTACAGTAATTGGCCAATGTGGCTGTAGCTAGGGGGAAAGTAATCAATAATAATAGTTCCAAGGTCAAAATAAAGGTTATGATAAGAGGAACACGGAAACGATTAGGTCACTTATTTAACAACTATCCAATAGGGAATAGGCATATTGTATTTGTCCATAAATAGACCTCAGATTTATGATTCATAATTCGCCAGGGGATATAACAGTCTCAAATCCCGCTAACTAGAGTGAGAAGTCCAAGACGAAGTAGGGGAAAATATTTCCGTAAGCAGCCGAAATACAAGCAATCACAATAGGAAGAAAGCAAACGTCTATATATAGTATAAAGTTGTCCTTGAGAAGAAGCGTTACAAAATAGCATACTAAAAAGATACAACGGACCAATAGCGTTAAAGATATTTCTAAGTGGGAAATACAACTCGAAGGTGAAAGGAGCACTTTTGACGCGAAAGCAAGGAAATTCAAATTTTTAAAATAAAATTGCAAAAATAAGTCATTTACCAAGTTAGTTCTGGAGATTTAACATCCCCAACATAAACTTAATAGATATACATTAAAATAATATATAATAATAACTTGATAACTGTCTCCAAATAGCTCCAGCTTCTACAATGTTTGTCCAGTTATTAAGAATGTTACTTTAAAATCAACCAACTGTTACGTATGCTCAACCACCGACTGCCCCGACGTGCAATGTTTTATGGAATAGGAGTAGATTGGAAGAAAGCTAGGGGCGGCCAGACCAAAACGTGGCACAAATCCATAAAGTCACTGATAAGTGGACTGAGCCATGTTGGTAGGTGTAGGCTATCTGGTTGGAATCCGCGAGATGATAGCAACCGATGGTTAGAGACTTTGAATGACATGGCTCAAAATCGTTTGTAATGGCGTAGGTGCATCCACTCTTTGTGTTCTACCAAATTCTAATCTTCTGAATTCTTCATGTCCCTTTCCGTTTTCTCTTTCGAAATTTGTCTCACTGTATTATACTCCTTGAATAACATCTCCAAACCCTAATCTTTCACATAATGCTTATACTCTTACTACTTCTACCACTATGGGATTTGAATCGACAACTGTATCTCTGTGTTAATGTGGTATGGCAACTGGAACTGATGTGCGTACATACGAAGTTCTACGTTGTGACTGACTGACTGACTATCTTAGCTCTGATAATTAGTTCATTCAGTGCAATATACTTTTTTTTTCTCTCTCTCCTTAGATCTGCCCGACAACATTCCCATTTCATTGAGATTATAAAACAGATTTTCACCAAGTTGTTTCACAAAACAATTGAAATGAGTTATACACTTTTACTCATTAAATACCAATTTGATACATCAAAGAAATCATCTATATTCTGTACAAATTGTCTAAATAAGTTGTCCAGTACTACTACTACTACTAACACTACTACTACTACTGATAATAGTAGTAACATCATTACCACCGATCATTCTTCTATGCTACATATTCACCATTCGAATATGTTATCATTGTCAACTTTTATACCAGATCCTAGTTTAATTCTATTTTGTGCTGTACAATTATTAATTTTAATGTTATGTTTCATGACAGTACCACATCGTCATCAACATCATCATCATCATATGGTTAATCATTATAATTCTGATTGCTGTACACCTAATACGAATAAACTATCTCATTTGTTTTCATGTAGTCCTATTCAATCAAATTATAATACTGTTACTACTACTACTACTAATATGGTTATTAGTAGTTGGTTACCAAATGACTTAAATTGTAAAATTATTCCTACATTAGGCTTATTTTATTTAGATAAAAATGAAGAAAATTATACATTGACATTATCGTTCAAAAATTTAACATCATCATCACCTTGGATACTGTATAATTCTACAAAAGAGCTAGTAAATTATCTGTCACCATCAACTAACTACTGTCAAATGAATATACTGTATCGTTATATTGAAGTGAGTGTATTTTGAATAGAACAAGTATATGTTTTATTTCCATTGAATAACAGCGCGCGAGACTGATAAGTCCTGGGTTCGAATCTTGCGAGGCGTGATCGTGGATGTGCACTGCTGAGGAGTCTCGCAATAGAACGAAACGGCCGTCCAGTGCTTCCAGGTTTTCCGTGATGGTTTAGCTTCAATCGACTAGTGATCTCAACTATCTAAAAAAATTACTAAAATCTCCGCAAAACCCCCTTCTAATTGTGGAGATTGTTGAATTCTATTGGAATCACGAAGTGATCTAAATTACACAACTATTTAAAAGCTGGAAGCACTGAATGGCCGATTTTGTCCTAGTATGAGACTCCTTCGGAGTGCACATTTATGACACTGTGTTGGGGAATTGAATTTGAAATCCTTGGTCTCGCTCACAAATGCTCAACCTCTAGATCACTATGTTGTGTTCTGATGGTTTGCAAGTTTGATGGGTTCATTGAAGTTAGAATTTTTCACTATTGATTCCACACTAAGATGTAACACGGTCCTGTGCTACCAGACTCTTTTGATGACACTGTCCAATCACTAAGTCTGTAGTTTGGTAACAATTCTTAATTATTAAATACCCAGTACTGATGTTCGAAAGGATGTAACGGCCGAAACTGACAATTTCCTGAGGGGATCTATTATTTTGAATCTCATATGTGAATAATTCGGATTTTAAAGTCGCTGGTGAAGGATCAGTTTAAGTTGTTGCTTCTCATTTTGTAGCTCACATTTGCGAAAATTCTCTGGTATTCAAACATCTTTACTGAGCAACCTTATTAATCAAAACCCGAAGCTAACATCAAGAAGTATTGATAATGAGTACCAACAGTTTGTCATTGTCTTTACAGTCTCTATTAATAAATCTTTTAAACAGTCTCGAGTCTATGTGTGTTCAGGAAAGAAAATGATATGAAGAAGTCTCATTGTCATTAAATGTCGGAGTTACACACTATTCGTCTAGCTCACAGATTCATTATACAAGTTATAAGTTATCTAGTAGTTTGTACTTGACTGAGCAAATCCGAGTACGGATAATGGAATTCGAACTTGCGACCTGATGATTTATAACTGAAGCTGTGGCTTAGCGGTTAAGCTTTTCGACTTCCAGCCAAAAATTCCCAAGTTCGAACCCCACTACACCTACTTTGGTTCATGCAATCGAGTAATAATATCATTAGTTCTTTGACATTTAGAGTATAGTTCATATCTAAGTACCTGGAGAGTAAGTCAATTTAATTAACTAACTGACCTACTGAGTTCTTTTAAACTTATTATGTTTATAAATCAGATGATTGGTTAGATATGTGTTTTAGATACATGATTATGACTCGATTGTTACTGCATAATACAACAATAATATTTTATTTCTAATTGTCAGTCATCATCATGAACGTAGGGTCTGGCACAAATTCACAATAACCCAACTTGTTATTTCGTCTAAGAACGATACAATAAGATCAAGACAATTAGTAGTAAGGGAGCTGAAATAATTGTTGTACCAATTATAATAACGAAGTTAGTGTCCCAACTTGACACGCATGACATTGAACACCACCCAGTGATCAACCAATCGTGATTACATCTGTCCTACAGGAGGTCGGTCGCGGCGCGAATAGCTCATTGGTGACGTCTCTAACTGTGAATCTGAGTGACACGAGATCGAATCCGTCAGGGAGCACCAGTTCCCTCAAGATTACAGGTATACCTTGCGTACGAGTGCCAAGTAGCACGAAATCCGGGTCCAGGGTATCCTGTTGACCACTTCCAACCACTATCTTATAATAAGAAAGATTAAACAGTAATGATCTAGTTCGAGAAGAGGTGATAGTAAAGTATGTATAAAGGAATAGTGGAATCCTAGATTTTAGAGAACATTTGTTCCATTGTGACTGATTCTCAGCTTAGTGATCGGTGAAAATTCAATCAAATATTATTCAAATCCTTCGGTTTGGCTATTAGTTTTATTATTCATATCCTCATATGAAAATGATTTAAACATACAACCCTAACGGTTTGTGTTATATGCGAAGAAGATTAAACTATAGGTAACTCACGGTAACTATTTATAGACTGTTATTATATATATAATAAGCTCTCAATTGATCTATTGGCTATTATTATACGGTTCACTATTCTTGACTTATTCTCAATCTAGAAGTAACAGTCACAATCACAGACACCTTTTGGCTTGATCTCGTATAATTGCTATTTTTTATTTTATGATATGACTTGCTTGTATATAAACTGTATAGGTTTGAAATATATGGTTCATACAGCAGAGGCTGAGATTACTTTCTAAATACAACGGGCAGGGCTAGGCGACAAGAACCAATAAGTATTTAGAATTCGACACAAGGCTGCTATTGTTTTTTTTGATGTCTTATTGGTTTAACACAAGAATAAGGTCATATAAGTCAGTTTGAAACTCAAATTTCCTCCAAACCGCTAATTAAGTCTCGCGTACAAGACCGAAGGTTCTGGGTTCGAGTTTCGCTTATGGGACCATGGGTGCTCACTGCTAAAGATTCGCGTACTAGGAGAAAACAGTTATCCAGTGCTTCCAGGTTTTTAATCGTAGTCTAGCTTAGATTAACTTGTGAATTCAACTTTTGAAAGTCTACACACTGATTCAAGGATACTACCCCTAACTCAGGGTCTGGAAAGTCGGAAAAGTGAAAATTTCGCAAATGCGATAAAAATGATCTTTGTGGTTTTGTATTAGTATTCAGACACCAGACAACGAGTTTTAGGCGTTCTTCATGCTCTAACACTTCAGGCATGGCTGTTTCTCTTATTTCCATACATATGTGTTGTATGCAGTTTAAGTTATATTGCCATGTAGAGTTGAAGGTCTTATGTGAAAGTAGAGGTTCGCCATTGACATTGTGGATGGCTCGGCATTACTTTGGCAAGTTTTGCTGACTGTTCATGTGAAAAGTTGGTTTGCCGGTTAACCGATTTCATTCATACTGGTGGTTGCTTTTCAGTGTTCTCAAGGGCTATTGTCATTGGAGTATTGTAAGGCATGTCGCCATCACTAGCAGTAATGAGTTTGACTGTCATGTAAGCAGAATGAGTCAACTTTTGTCTGTTCATGCTGTGCATAATTGATTTATGCGATCACTGATCTAAATAATTATACATATAATGTGAATAGGTATTTGATTGGTGCGAATGGTCCACCAGGATGCTTGATACCTGTGTGATTCCACCACAGGATTGAGTTGTATTATTCATATTGTAGCATTGAAGCCCATATACTGTCTGATTCTCTTGTGAGGCGGGTTAAGCCAGACGGTGGTGTCTAGCTCACCTGTTAAACGGGATTGAACTGTACTATATTGGTTGTCATATGAAGGTGTGGATGGTATCTGGTTCTCCTAAAAACCAATAGAAAAATTACCCTGACCCACAGGGGTATATTATATAATAACACATTAATTCAGTAATCTTTACTAATTCTATAGTCAACAGTTCATAATGAAAGGCTACACACAACTATACAGATGGATTATTATTTTCATTATCATCTTCTTTTTACTTTACTTTTGTTTACTTTTTTTTTCAGTATTTCACTTGTGAATTAACCCGTTTATTGCTATGGCTTGAACAAGGTAAACCAGCTGGTTTAAAAATCAATATACATTTATCATATTTAATGGGACAATTTTTTTTATATCATTTATTAGCATGGCGTTCATATGTAACATTTATTATACAATTATTAATATATTTAATAAATCAATTAAACCCCATAGCAACTATTCATTCAATCAATAATCATAATCATAATAATTATTATATAATCAATATGATAACAATTATATGTTTATTAATGAGTACTATTTATATCATGTCAACAATATCCATATATCAATATAAACAGTATTACCCTTATTACTATCATTACCATTACCATTACTATTACTATTATATTATATCTATATTCAAGTTGTTTCTAATGTATTTTTCATTAATCATACGTTTAATGTTTAGCTTATTATTATGTTTACTATTGGATACTATTGAATTGATTACATTACATTTAACCAGTTTTTATATCTATGCTACACAGTAAGTTCAACTTGTTTTATTTATATTGGTTATATAATAATAATAATAATAATATCAAGGTAATCTGTACCAGAGACTAATCAATTGTCACAATTAATTGATCACTGGGTGGTGATTAATGTCATGCGTGTCAAGTCCTTCTTAGTACAGATTGAATACTATCGATCAAGTTACAATGTGGTCACTAGGCTAGGTGACTCAACAGGAGGTCGGTCGCGGCCCGAATAGCTCAATGGTAATGTCTCTGACTGTGAAGCTGAGTGACACGGGATTGAATCTGTCAGGGAGCACCAGTTGCTTCAAGATTACAGGTACATCTTGCTGACGAGTGCCAAGTAACACGAAACCCGGGTTCAGGGTTTCCTATTGACCACCTCCAACCACCATCTTATCTCAAGTGATCAATTATCGTCCGGTGCTTTAACCACGTTAGTGGATATGGAAAGTTTATCTAGGGGAGTTGGAAAACCTTGATTCCGAAACAATGGTCGGTGGGTGGGTGTAGGGGAAATATATAGATGAAACATTCAAAAAAAGTTGTAATTGATTAAATTTCATTTTGTATTGTTGATTACATTCTGCCCGTAAATGCTCTGATACGGCTGAGAGTGGGGAGGAGCCACCCTCCCTATCAAAATGCTCTCATATGGCCACGTGTATATAGCCTCTAACAAGGAAGTCCTTCTCACTGCCTTCTCGTGGCATTACTGTTGTTTACCAAATTGAGAGGACGAAAAGCGAATGTCCAGCGCTTTAACTGGGTCGGTGGAAACGGGAAGTCCACCTAGGGGAGTTGGAAAACCCTAATTCCAAACCAATGGTGCACATGGGCTCCAGTATCCTGACAGAACAAATGGCGTATGAATCAATCGTTGCTCACTGGCTACCGTGGGAATATATCTCCTGACTTTGCTCCACTACCTTGTGGATCAGATCTTTAGGTCAAAGGCTACGGGTGTGGCCCCCTAAGAAAGCCACCTCCTTCGGTTTGAGCACCTGAGCAGTATCACAGCCCTCACACAAATCGAATGAGATTTGTGTGGCGCATATTTATCTGGTGCTTCCTTGTACCAATATTTATGTGTTTAAATGAAATAAATAAAAAGAAAATATAAAAATATAGTAGAGTTCATCTTAATACACAAGTTATTGGTAGCATTTGAAACGAACAGTACTGGGTTCGAATCCCGGAGTTGAACATTAACACTATGAGATGCAGGTAAATCCAGCTGGTAAGTTCCAGATAGGACGAAACACACGTTCTGGATTCCACTACTAGCTACCACATTTCCTTTTATTTTTAAGTTGATTTTCAAAAAAACAGTTATTCTTTACGATGAATTGATAAAATTCAAGAAGTACTGAATAGCGGATTTATTCTAGTTTTTGAAGTGCTCTTCAAAAAACTCCATAAATGGACCTATTATGACAGTTACTCATAGATAGGATTAAAAATAGTTGCTCACTATAGCAAGTTGATTGAAATCAGGCATTTGAATCATTGCGTACCAGGTCAGTGATCTGTAGGTTAAGCGCTTTCTGTGTACCCAATGGCCCTGGATTCGATCCTCAAGGGGTCGTGGTTAACAGTGTCTGAGGGGTCCCTTATACTAAAACAAAACAGCTATCAAGCTACTTTCGGGTTATTCTGGTAAAGGTAATCAGTAATGTAGGCTGTGAATTTAAATTATTTATTAATTACTCGACATAAATTGGTAATCGTTAGGCATCATGTTCCTTTGGAAATTTAAAGACCGTGTATAGTTGAAGTATTCAAAGTAGGTGAAACAACAAATCTACGTGCATATTATCTTTGAAGTGAACTGACTATCATCTTAGATCTAATTAAAGTCGTAACTCTTGGGACAAATCGATTGTTGACAAGTGGGCCGAGAATTCCTTGAACCTGGATTTATCGTATGGAAATGTTTACAAAGACACACACAGGGAGAGAGATAGCCTAATCTCACTACTTCCGAATATACCAGGCCATTCATGAGGTCATATGGTTACAGTATATATATTACGTTTTTCGCACTTTTGGATTCGCCATTACTTCCAGCCTAAAACATTTGATCGATGATTGAATGCTCCACTATATTATCAGTCGTATGTACCATGATCGTTGTCACGTGCAAGCTATAATTGAATGTAAATAAAATAATGTACTTGTAATATCAAAACTGATTTATTCTCTGAAGAGATAGCCTACATCGACTCACGAAATGTCAGAAAATCTCATTTTCTATTCATTGGGATATTACAAGTATATTATTATATTAATATTAATCTACACAATTCTCAATTTTTCATAGTTTAAATCATGAGTCAATTGAAGCTAGACCACCATGAAAAACCTGGAAGCACTGGACGGCCGTTTCGTTCTATTATGGGACTCCTTAGCAGTGCTCACCCACGACCTCACCTCCCGAGATTCGAACCCAGGACCTACCAGTCTCGCGCGCGAGCACTTAACCGATAGACCACTGAGCTGGCCGGCATTCAATTATGGTAATGTCTAACCTCAACTGATTCTCAATTTATTTGAAATTATCAAGTCAAACCTTGGTAATGATACCTACTGTGAATGGACCTTGTCATTCGACTTTGATTTGAACAAACAAATTGTATAAGTGATAATTATGTAATTAAGTTTTGTTATTACTCTTTGGCGAAAGCCACTGCCTATTGACATTCACTGCACTCAGTTTTTTGCAATTAAGTTGCACTGTTAAATCCTACTCTAACTGAAATGAGTACTATATCAGAGATTAGTTTCCAGTAAATTATACTGAAAATTTCTCTTGACCTGTGTAGTAAATGCAGTTTCGAATGAGAGGAATTTTTCACGATGACGACGAAAACAGAAAAAACAACACTATCCGACAGTCACACTATAGTTTAAATCGGTTAAGGTTTAAGGAGTGTAAAATATGAGGATCTGATGCAGTAGTCGGTCAGTTAGTCAGCGACAACGTAGGACCAGGCACATATATTCATCGGTCCAAGTTCCCATACCTCGTTAGCACAACAAGATAAACACTGGATTCATAGTTGTTAATTTAGTGGTGGTAATATATAAAAGATAGGTTGTATATTAAAATATAGTACAGAAAGAAAGACGTATATGAAGCAATTTTAATCTGAAGGTTTAAGGGAAGATAAAGAGTGTATACACCTACGCCATTGTGATAGATTCTGAGCCATGTCACCCAGAGTTTCCAACCATTGGTTACGATAGTCACGCGGACCCCAACCATGCAGTCTGCATCTACCAACATGGCTCAAACTAGAAGTTAGTGACATCAAGCACTGATGCCATGTTTTGGTTTGGTCGCCCCTAACTCTTTTCCAACCATCCCCTACACTGGTCAACATTGCGCGTTGTGGTAATCGTTGTTCAGGCATACATAACACGTGGCCCAACCATCTCAGTCTATGAAGATTCATCATCTCATCAACTGATTTACCATCATTCCCTAATACCCTGCATCTAACCTCATTATTACTTACCCGGTTATTCCAGCAGATGCGAGCAATATTTCTAAGGCATCTGTGGTCAAATACTAGTAACCTACGAGTATCTTCTACTCTTAATGGCCATGTTTCACAGCCGTAAAGTAGAACAGAGCGAACTGATGCGCAGTATACTCGTCCCTTAATTGACAGACGGTTATCTCACTTTTGCCATAGGTGAGGTAAGTTGGCTAAAGCCAAACGAGCTTTTTGAATCTGTGCTGAGATTTCGTCAGACACCAACCCAATAGGACTGATCAGACTTCCGGTGCTTTAACCGGGTTGGTGGACACAGAGAGTCCACCTAGAGGAGCTGGAAAACCCTGATTCCAAACCAATAGGGCATATGGGCTCTAGTATCCTGACAGAACAAATGGCGTATGAATCAATCGTTGGTCATCGGCTACCATGAAACTGCATCTCTTCACGATGCTCCACTGTCTTGTGAAGTAGACTTTTAGGTCAAAGGCTCTGGATGTGGTCCCCTAAGAGAACCATCTGCTTCGGTTTGGGCAACTAGACAGTATCACAACCCTCACACAAATCAAATGAGATTTGTTTGGCGCATATATATCTGGTGCTTCCTTGTACCAATATTTATGTGTTTAAATAAATAAAAAAATTGAACATACGTTTTATAAGATATTCGCTTGTTTTTATAATCAATGAAAATGTAATCTAATAGATGTATAATATTGATTTTGTTTATATTGATAAACAAAATCTATCTAATACAAACAAAAACAATCATGTTTATTTACATGTACCATTCTTGGTTACTATTTATATCATTATAAATCATGTGGAAAAACAAGATCATAAAATTGAGCAACACATCCATCATTGTTTTCAATGAGTTACTATCTCACAACAGACTTGGTTGAACTCCACTGGTCATTGCTTCTCACTCGAACTCTATGAAATACTTTCTTAAAGTCAGTCACTAGTTAGATAACAACATTAGTTAAACGTTAAGGTTTTATGTGAGATTGGAGATTCGCCATTGACATTGTGGATGGCTCGGTATTACTTTGGCAAGTTTTGCTGACTGTTCATGTGAAAAGTTGGTTTGCCGGTTAACCGATTTCATTCATACTGGTGGTTGCTTTTCAGTGTTCTCAAGGGCTATTGTCATTGGAGTATTGTAAGGCATGTCGCCATCACTAGCAGTAATGAATTTGACTGTCATGTAAGCAGAATGAGTCAACTTTTGTCTGTTCATGCTGTGCATAATTGATTTATGCGATCACTAATCTAAATAATTATACGTGTAATGTGAATATGTATATGAATGGTGGGGTGGGATTGAGCTGTACTTCTCGTATTAAGCCAGTGGGCGTTGTCTAGCTCTCCTGTTAAACAGGATTGAGCTGTACTGTTTGGGTTGTCACATGAAACTGTGGATGGCGTCTTGTTCTCCTGAAAACCAATGCAAAATTACCCTGACTGACCCACAGAGGTTTGTTATATAGCTGTGAACTATGAACTGAACAATGAATTTCTGATAATAGTAAATTTACTTTAAAATTATCTATAATATTAGCTATGGCTTGTAGAGCACATCTCACTTTATCCCACGGATTCCCGTCTCTAGCTATAAGGTCCTTTGAAGATTGAAGCTAACACGTCAAAAATCCCCCACAAAAAGGCCGTGCATGACCAGCCTCAAGCAGTTGTCCCTTGGGCACTGCGGTCACGCTCCCAGGTCGTTAAGACCAACATTGATACAACTTCCTTTTCAGATCCCTCAAAAAATACCCTTCCACGGTGTGGGCAGCCGGGAAGTGATATTCGCCCTCATACCCATAACAACACACGAGACCAAGTTGGTCACATTCAAATCCTTCCTACACCTCCTAATAACTCTCTTATCTCCACGGCTGACCCTTCTCACGTCATTTTATCAACTCGCACCACTAGGGTTCCGACTATATACGTATTGAAAAACATAACTGATAGTACTATGGAACTGAATTACAGCTGAATGATTAAGAAGTAATCTCATGTTTACTATAATGTTCGATCTATGTGGTTCAATAATGGTTTCATATAGTTGATATGCCTTTAAATTGAACACTTGTTCTTGACTTTCAACTGAAATCAATCTATACTGATGACTAACTTATGAAATAGTTTAGTGTTCTACTTCTCTACCATAATCTTGTCCAGTTTATTTTTCTGCTATACATTTTTTTATCGATGTCATACTTAACTTTAAGCTTTCTGGAATTTCAACAGTGAAATCCCACTCCACAACACCACTCAAAAAATGTTCCCCAACGTTGAGTACATAAACATGTTCTTTGTCATTGAGTTACCTTAAATGGAGCGGTGACTAAATACTTGATACACTCATATTTTAACCGTTATTAGATAACAAGTTTGAACCTGACTTTACTTAATTTGGTTTTGAAAATATCAACGACTGTCACAAAAAAAACTCGAGACTTAAACATGTTATTGTTCATCTAACCCTTAGTTCTCCTAATCGAATTCTATTAGTTACTATCCAGTGACTAGTCACTTTTAAATATACAAGCGTTCTATTTCGTCTGTATCATGAAACTGGGTAACCCATGTTCTTATCTATCTGGGAGCATCATTTGCTTCAAGCTTACTAGTACGCCATACTGAAGAGGGCCGACTAACACGAAAGCTAGATTCAGCAGGATTTCTCTAAACATCTGCAACCATCTTACATCATTGCCAATTTGTTTTTGCGGATATCTTTCTGTAGGCATATTAGAAGCTGTGGTAGTAGAAGTATTTAGTGGTCAAAAATGCTGTGATTTACTCAACTACAAAGTTATATCACTGCATATAGTTAAATAGCCTTTAATCTGAAGCGTGTAATATTATATGTAAGCTTCTCTGTGACTACCTTCACCGGATTCTTAGAAATGAATGATTCAGTGGTTTCTAGATTATATGGATATAGATTGATCCCAAACATATTTACTTCATATTTTATCAGAAGGGGTTTTTGTGGAGATTTAGTGTTTTTATAGTTGAAAGCGTGAGTGAATTGAAACTAGTCCACTAGGGAAATCCTGGAAGCACTGGACGGCCGTTTCGTCCAATTGTGAGACTCCTCAGCGGCAGTACGCATCCACGACCTCGCTTGGCGAGATTCGAACCCAGTCTCGCGCCAGAGCACTTAACCTATAGACCACTGAACTGGCATCTTAACAAAAAAAGTTACTATTTGTATATGCTCTTCGGTGACTGTATCAAAGGTTAACATCTCGTCCCCGCTATATCAATATAGTTAACTACTAGATATAATCACTTGCCGTTACCAGGAATTTAATATCGTTTAATTTATCCGCTTACTTATTCTGTATATGTATATGTATTCATGTTGTTTTCTTCTCATATGAATCTCTTTATTAACTTTTCTTATAGTTTACTTCGTTTACAATTAAAAACAATTGCTGCTTCATGGCGTCTATGTCGTAATAGTTCTAAATGGAATCCATTACGTAATCGTGTTGATAAAATACCAGATATGTATGTTGATTCTAATGAATTTTTCTTATCAGTTAATTCATTACAAAAGAAAATTTCATTATCCTCCTCCTCATCATCATCATCACCGACATTGTTATCAACATCTACTACACCGGAATTCGTCAGTGATACAAATCATTATCAAAGACACCAATCGGAAAGATCAATTATGGGACAAAAAAATATACTATACAAGTTTATCTCCCATAAAAAAGATTCTGATATTATTCTATGTGATCAATTGAGTAAACAAACATGTGGATTATATTTGGATCGTTTATTAGTTTCTACATTATTGGGTCTTGCTATTGGATTATGCTTGTTTACTACAACGATTGCATTTTATATTACATTTACATCTGTAAGTGAAATTTATGTGTTTGTATTGAGATGATGGAGAAGATTTGTAGTTCATTTAGATTACTTTGATGTAGTTCCGTTCTCTGCTCCCCAAAACGCCCTGGTACAGCTGAGAGGGGGGAGAGTCCGCTCTCCCTCTCCAAATGCTCTCACATGGCCACGCGTATATAGCCTCTACCAGGGAATTTCCACTCACCGCCTTCTCGCGGCGGGGGTGTTGTTTACGAAATTGAGAGGACGAAAAGCGAATGTCCGGCACTTTGACCGGATTGGTGGACACGGAAAGTCCACCTAGAGGAGCTGGAAAATCCTGATTGAAAAACCAATGGTGCACATGGGCTGGCTCTAGTACCCTGAGGGACAAATGGCGTATGAATCAATCGTTGGTCACCGACTACCATGGAACTGCATCTCATTACGATGCTCCACTGTCTTGTGGATCAGACCTTTAGGTCAAATGCTCTGGGTGTGGCCCCCTAAGAAAACCACCTGCTTCGTTCTGGGCACCTGAGGAGTATCACAGCCCTCACACAAATCAAATGAGATTTGTGTTGCGCATATGTATCTGGTGCTTCCTTGTACCAATATTTATATGTTAAAATAAATAAATAAAGTTTCGTTCTCTGAGCTGAATGGTTTAGTTGTAGAGCATTCATCATGCTTTTGGCTAATATCATCAGGATAAACTTCGGTCAGAAGTGAAGTATTCGAATTTTTTTCACATCTGAATAACAGTTTGTCCTATCGACCTGGATTATGATTGATTACTGTTAATATTTAACCTATTATCATTTGTCTCTTTATTTTGATTGTATCTTCCTTTTGATTCAATCCTTTGTCCTGAATTTCACCATGATCATCAATACATATGGATATTTGTGTATGCACATTCGACTGGAAAGCTATGAATAAATATAGGGTTAAGAATCAGATCAAATGAAGATGTAATCAAAATAAAAAGATAAATAGTGACAGGTCGATAGGACAAGGTCTTAATCAAATGTGGAAAGATTCGAATATTTCACTTCATCTCACTTTCCAGGTACATTCAAGCTACTCTCTATATATCAATGTGGGGTTGTAGATATTGTTAATTTTTTCATTGAGATCATTAATGGATGAATGTTATACCACCATTGAAAACCTGAAAGCACTGGATGGCCTTTGCGTCCTAGCTCAATACTCAGTGTCTTCATGGATTGATTCCCATGTTCTAGTTTAGAGATCCCTTGTTTTCTGTCAACACACTCCTACATCATCATAGCGGTTCCTGATAGGGACATGTAATATGTCTTAACCATATAAGTCGAAAATGATTCACTACCTCTTCAATCCATATGTCATACTTACCTAGTACTTTCTATCCATCTAACTGGATGGTCCCGAAATATTCGAGGAATGATTTGAAAACACCTAAGATCAAATACACTCTTTCATATAACTTACTGTCAAACCTTGATATGACATATTTATTGTCGTGCTTAACTTTTCTGGGACTAGTAGGTACAATGTCACTTGACATAAGATTTGTCAGTGCACCATTAATCACTTATTTTGAAGGATAGTGTTCATTATATAACTTTACAAATGTGTAGTATTGTCATCAACATTGACAGTAATACTGACGCCCCATTGATATATCACAGAAATATCGGTTTGTATTCGAAATACATTGTTATTAACACACACACAGAGTTACTAATCTACTGAATTGCTTTTTTCTTTGTTTAAAGCATTTTGCGACATTACATGGTGTAGGAGTAGGTTGGAAGAAAGCTGGGGGCGGCTAGACCAAAACGTGGCACAAATCCATGAAGTCACTGATAATTAGACTGAGACATGTTGGTAGGTTTAGATAACCTGGTTGAGATTCGCGAGATGATAGCAATCGATGGTTAGAGACGTTGAATGACATGGCTCAAAATCGTTTGCAATGACGAAGGTGCAACCACTCTTTATGTTCTGCCTAATTCTAATCTTCTGAATTCTTCATGTCTCTATCTTTTTTCTCTTTCCAAGTTTATTTCACTGTATTATACTCCTTGAATAACATCTTCGAACCCTAAACTTTCGGATTACTGTTTATACTCTTACTATTTCTACCACTATGGTATTTGAATAGACAACAACGACATTACATGGACTCCATCATTGATGGGATATCTATCTCAGTTGTAGACATGTTTTAACTGACATAAGTTGAAACTTCCTACTAAAACGTTTAGAACCTAATTTAAAGTCAGTCACTACTGTACGTACACAAATAAATAGATAGTGTAGTTTATTAGGTAGTTGACAAGATACCTCATAGGGAGTCAGTTGTGGACTGAGTAGTTCGTACGTAACTTCTTAGACTACTCACCTTATGTTGCGCTTTTAGATCCCATTAGGAGCACCACTCTTCTCACTGCTTGCTAGCGGCGGGGGTGTTGTTTACGAAATTGAGAGGATGAAAAGTGAATGTCCGGCCCTTTAACCGGATTGGTGGACACGGAAAGTTCACCTAGGGCAGTTGGAAAACCCTGATTCCAAACCAATGGTGCACATGGGTTCCAGTATCCTGAGTGAACAAATGGCGTATGAACTAGTTGTTGGTGACCGGCTACCATGGGACTGCATTTCCTCACGGTGCTCCACTGCCTTGTGGATGAGATCTTTAGGTCAAATGCTCGGGTCGTGGCCCCTTAAGAAAACCACTTTCTTCGGTTTGGGCATACGGGCAGTATTACGGCCCATATACAAGTCGAATGATTTATGTGGTACATTTAGATTCGGTGCCTCCTTCTACCAATGTTTATGTGTTTAAATAAAGTAAATAAATATAAAACGATTGTAGATAAACTTTGCTGACTAGTACCAAGTAGCATGAAACATAGGTTGAGAGTTTCTTGATGACTACCTCCAACTACTTAATATCTTGTCATAGTACATGTTATATCGAAACACTCAAACTGGAGACGACATATATAACTTTGTATATAACTTTGTAGTTGAGTAAATCACAGCATTTTTGACCACTAAATACTTCTACTACCACAGCTTCTAATATGCCTACAGAAAGATATCCGCAAAAACAAATTGGCAATGATGTAAGATGGTTGCAGATGTTTAGAGAAATCCTGCTGAATCTAGCTTTCGTGTTAGTCGGCCCTCTTCAGTATGGCGTACTAGTAAGCTTGAAGCAAATGATGCTCCCAGATAGATAAGAACATGGGTTACCCAGTTTCATGATACAGATGAAATAGAACACTTGTATATTTAAAAGTGACTAGTCACTGGATAGTAACTAATAGAATTCGATTAGGAGAACTAAGGGTTAGATGAACAATAACATGTTTAAGTCTCGAGTTTTTTTTGTGACAGTCGTTGATATTTTCAAAACCAAATTAAGTAAAGTCAGGTTCGAACTTGTTATCTAATAACGGTTAAAATATGAGTGTATCAAGTATTTAGTCACCGCTCCATTTAAGGTAACTCAATGACAAAGAACATGTTTATGTACTCAACGTTGGGGAACATTTTTTGAGTGGTGTTGTGGAGTGGGATTTCACTGTTGAAATTCCAGAAAGCTTAAAGTTAAGTATGACATCGATAAAAAAATGTATAGCAGAAAAATAAACTGGACAAGATTATGGTAGAGAAGTAGAACACTAAACTATTTCATAAGTTAGTCTTCAGTATAGATTGATTTCAGTTGAAAGTCAAGAACAAGTGTTCAATTTTAAGGCATATCAACTATATGAAACCATTATTGAACCACATAGATCGAACATTATAGTAAACATGAGATTACTTCTTAATCATTCAGTTGTAATTCAGTTCCAACTTGGTCTCGTGTGTTGTTATGGGTATGAGGGCGAATATCACTTCCCGGCTGCCCACACCGTGGAAGGGTATTTTTTGAGGGATCTGAAAAGGAAGTTGTATCAATGTTGGTTTTAACGACCTGGGAGCGTGACCGCAGTGCCCAAGGGACAACTGCTTGAGGCTGGTCATGCACGGCCTTTTTGTGGGGGATTTTTGACGTGTTAGCTTCAATCTTCAAAGGACCTTATAGCTAGAGACGGGAATCCGTGGGATAAAGTGAGATGTGCTCTACAAGCCATAGCTAATATTATAGATAATTTTAAAGTAAATTTACTATTATCAGAAATTCATTGTTCAGTTCATAGTTCACAGCTATATAACATACCCCTGTGGGTCAGTCAGGGTGATTTCGCATTGGTTTTCAGGAGAACAAGACGCCATCCACAGTTTCATGTGACAATCCAAACAGTACAGCTCAATCCTGTTTAACAGGAGAGCTAGACAACGCCCACTGGCTTAATACGAGAAGTACAGCTCAATCCCACCCCACCATTCATATACATATTCACATTACACGTATAATTATTTAGATTAGTGATCGCA
This sequence comes from Schistosoma rodhaini, assembly GCA_944470415.2. NCBI lineage: Eukaryota > Metazoa > Platyhelminthes > Trematoda > Strigeidida > Schistosomatidae > Schistosoma > Schistosoma rodhaini. Next base: position 2,235,080 of record OX104040.1, read on the forward strand.
TAAATCAATTATGCACAGCATGAACAGACAAAAGTTGACTCATTCTGCTTACATGACAGTCAAATTCATTACTGCTAGTGATGGCGCCATGCCTTACAATACTCCAATGACAATAGCCCTTGAGAACACTGAAAAGCAACCACCAGTATGAATGAAATCGGTTAACCGGCAAACCAACTTTTCACATGAACAGTCAGCAAAACTTGCCAAAGTAATACCGAGCCATCCACAATGTCAATGGCGAATCTCCAATCTCACATAAAACCTTAACGTTTAACTAATGTTGTTATCTAACTAGTGACTGACTTTAAGAAAGTATTTCATAGAGTTCGAGTGAGAAGCAATAACCAGTGGAGTTCAACCAAGTCTGTTGTGAGATAGTAACTCATTGAAAACAATGATGGATGTGTTGCTCAATTTTATGATCTTGTTTTTCCACATGATTTATAATGATATAAATAGTAACCAAGAATGGTACATGTAAATAAACATGATTGTTTTTGTTTGTATTAGATAGATTTTGTTTATCAATATAAACAAAATCAATATTATACATCTATTAGATTACATTTTCATTGATTATAAAAACAAGCGAATATCTTATAAAACGTATGTTCAATTTTTTTATTTATTTAAACACATAAATATTGGTACAAGGAAGCACCAGATATATATGCGCCAAACAAATCTCATTTGATTTGTGTGAGGATTGTGATACTGTCTAGTTGCCCAAACCGAAGCAGATGGTTCTCTTAGGGGACCACATCCGGAGCCTTTGACCTAAAAGTCTACTTCACAAGACAGTGGAGCATCGTGAAGAGATGCAGTTTCATGGTAGCCGATGACCAACGATTGATTCATACGCCATTTGTTCTGTCAGGATACTAGAGCCCATATGCCCTATTGGTTTGGAATCAGGGTTTTCCAGCTCCTCTAGGTGGACTCTCTGTGTCCACCAACCCGGTTAAAGCACCGGAAGTCTGATCAGTCCTATTGGGTTGGTGTCTGACGAAATCTCAGCACAGATTCAAAAAGCTCGTTTGGCTTTAGCCAACTTACCTCACCTATGGCAAAAGTGAGATAACCGTCTGTCAATTAAGGGACGAGTATACTGCGCATCAGTTCGCTCTGTTCTACTTTACGGCTGTGAAACATGGCCATTAAGAGTAGAAGATACTCGTAGGTTACTAGTATTTGACCACAGATGCCTTAGAAATATTGCTCGCATCTGCTGGAATAACCGGGTAAGTAATAATGAGGTTAGATGCAGGGTATTAGGGAATGATGGTAAATCAGTTGATGAGATGATGAATCTTCATAGACTGAGATGGTTGGGCCACGTGTTATGTATGCCTGAACAACGATTACCACAACGCGCAATGTTGACCAGTGTAGGGGATGGTTGGAAAAGAGTTAGGGGCGACCAAACCAAAACATGGCATCAGTGCTTGATGTCACTAACTTCTAGTTTGAGCCATGTTGGTAGATGCAGACTGCATGGTTGGGGTCCGCGTGACTATCGTAACCAATGGTTGGAAACTCTGGGTGACATGGCTCAGAATCTATCACAATGGCGTAGGTGTATACACTCTTTATCTTCCCTTAAACCTTCAGATTAAAATTGCTTCATATACGTCTTTCTTTCTGTACTATATTTTAATATACAACCTATCTTTTATATATTACCACCACTAAATTAACAACTATGAATCCAGTGTTTATCTTGTTGTGCTAACGAGGTATGGGAACTTGGACCGATGCATATATGTGCCTGATCCTACGTTGTAGCTGACTGACTGACCTCTACAGCTAACATCAATTTATTTTGATAATGACATATTGATTTTTAAAAGATAAAGTAATTTAATTGCTAAATGCAAATTACAATCTTCTTTGTTTTCCCCCCCCCCAAAAAAAACCCCAAATTTTTTAGGTTCAATTAATTTTACTACTGATTAAAAATATTTTAAAAAGTTTAATTTGGTTTATTATGGATTTTCCATTTGGATCTTTAGTAGGCTGGTTATTGAATAGTTCAAATTATCAAAGTAAGTTATTTATTTTAATAATTAACTGATCAACTATTGTTAGATACATCTATAATTAGAGAGAAGTTTTGTGGAGAGTTTTAATAATGAAGTAGTTGAAATCATGAATCAATTGAAGCTAAACCATCATGGGAGTAATGGACGGCTGTTTCGTTCTAGTTTCGGACTCCTCAGCACTGCGCATCCACGATCTCGCCTTGTGAGATTCGAACTCAGAATTGATGATTATGCAATGGTACTACTAATAATGATTATTACCATTCTCATAGTTGAATTCATGAGTTAATTTAAGGTAGACCATCATGAAAAACCTGGAAGTACTGCATGTCTGTTTCGTTCAATTATATCACTCCTTAGCAGTGTGCATTCACGATCCTGCCTTGTGAGGTTTGAACCAAGGATCTATCGGTCTATAACTGTATGTTGTAAATTTGGCAATATTTCACCCCCAAATGCCCTGGTATGGCTGAGAGTTGGGAGAGTCCACTCTCCCTCTCGAAATGCTCTCACATGGTCACGCATAGGATGTACATATGCCATCAAGAGACTGATCAATCGCAGTCTTAAATGATAATTGGAAGATACAAGTAAACAACACCAAGTGAATTTAAAGACATGAATTACTTCACAACGAAAACATCAAGCTCAGGGAACAAAACTTCATCGAAATCATACATCTGAGGTATAAATCTTCTCCATCATCTTGATAAACATTCATTATAGGTTACATTTCAATGATGTTTGACTGATGCAAATTGAACATTTTTGTAATTTGAATAGGCATCCATCTTGTTAGCTTTTTTGTGAAATATTATTTACTATGTAAGGAGTAGTGCAGGAAATCTAAACTCTCAGTGCAATTCTATTCTTGTTGTAGACAATTATTTCAGTTTATTTATTTAAACACATAAATATTGGTACAAAGAAGCACCCGATACATATGCGCCATTTAAATCTCATTCGATTTGTGTGAGGGCTGTGATACTGCTCAGGTGCCCAAACTAAAACAGGTGGTTATTTTAAGGGGCCACACCTGGAGCCTTTGACTTAAAGATCTGATCCATAAGGCAGTGGATCATCGTAAGGAGATGCAATCCCATGGTAGCCGGTGACCAACGATTGATCCATACGCCATTTGTTCCCTCAATTATTTCTGTCCTAATATTAAAAGTACTTTATTATTATTATTATTTAGCTAAACTAATTTTGGAAGCACCAAGAATGGATTCAAAACATTTTCCATTCCTACAATTAAAAGTAAGTTTTATCAAATAATAATTTATATGGAAGATTTCATTTAAAGTCATAAGTTTTAATTCGTTTGCATTTAATTATTGTATAGTTGAATTCATGAGTCAATTAAGGCTAGATCACGATGGAAAACCTAGAAGCAGTGGACCGCTTTTTCGTCCTGATAGGGGACTCCTCGGAAATGCGCGCCCACGATAACATCAACGGGATTCGAACTCAAGGCCCATTGATTTCGCATGCGAACGCCTAACCTTTAGACCACTGAGTCGGCATCCAATGGTGTTAATGTTTAACTTCAACCAAACCACTAAATTGCATCACCGTCCACCATTGTCTTCAGGGAGTAACTATTTGACAGTAGAAACTCTTGAACTTTACTGGTTACAGCTTTTCATTAGGATTCCAGGAATTACCTCTTGAAGCCAGTCAGTAGCGAGCACATGATTATTATTATCAGAAGCCCACTGCTGAGGAGTCCCATATTAGGACGAAACAACCGTCCAGTACTTCCAGGTTTTCCATGGTGGTCTAGCATTAATTAACTCATGAATCCAACTATTAAATTACTATAATCATAAAACTTCCTTCTGATTTTAATTATTTACCATGTTAAGATGGGGAATTGCTCAAAAATGCTGGATATATTAAACTTTCATTAAATATCGAAAACAACCAATGATCAATCTCATAACTTTCATCATCATCAAGGTTGTCTGTAATAAACACTACTTTTTAAAAAATAAAAAAATAGGTTATAATTCACCCCCATTGGACAAGCAAGTGGCTATTAGGACTCAGCAGCTGAGTGGATAACGCGACGGCGTTTGAAGTGAGCGGTACTAGGTCCGAGTCCCAGAGTGAACATCAACAAGTCTGAGATGCAGGTACAAGCAGCTGACGAGTCCCAAATAGGAAGAAACGCGCGTCAAACTGGATTCCACTTTTAGCCACTATTCATCTTTGCTTAAAATTAGGTTTAGTTCTATAGCCAGCTATTATCATACTACCAAAGTAGTCTACATTTATGTGGCCATTAAATGTGCCATTCTAGTTTTCGGTTAGATATTTTTAATAATTTTCTTAAATGTTGTCATTTGTGACCTTGATGATTCATTATGTGTGTTCTGTGTGGAGGTATAACAACCTAATACTTTAATTGGTTATTGGTAATTTAACTGTCATGCATTAAACTACACCATAACAACTACCTTGAGTGAACCAATCAAAATTAAGCTGGCACTTCATTGTTCTTTTGTGATAAATAGAAAGGCATATTGAAAAATGGTTTATATTATTCTTAAGTAGATGGAATTTGGCAATAGTTGGTGCCTAAAATACTTAAAATTAATAGAAAAAAAGATATCTATTATGCATCTAAGAGTGGCAACATGGCTCAGACTAGAAGTTAGTGACTTCAAGCACTGATACCATGGTTTGATTTGATCGCCCCATAACTCCACTTCTAACCATCCTCTATACTAGTTAGCATTGCATGTTATGGTAATCAGTGTTCAGGTATACATAACAAGTGGTCTGACCATCTCAGTCGATGAAGATTCACAACTTCATCAACTGATTGAGGTTGTGAATAACATTATAGCTGATGTTAGTTTGTTATGAAAACAGTATATATAATTTTTAAACTTAACATTCAACTGTCAATCATAATTCTAATTCCTTATGATGATTTATAACATTCACTTAACTCTGAATAAGTAGATGGATGTTTTCAAGATCATTTTTAGCGCTATTCGAAAGTTGTCCATCAATTATAGTTTCCCTAGATGAACTGCCTTCTCGTGGCATTACTGTTGTTTACCAAATTGAGAGGACGAAAAGCGAATATCCGGCGCTTTAGCCGGGTTGGTGGACATGGAAAGTTCACCTAGGGGAGTTGGAAAACCCTGATTCCAAACCAATGGTGCAAATGGGTTCCAGTATCCTGAGGGAACAAATGGCGTACGAATCAACCGTTGATCACCGGCTACCATGGGACTGCATCTTCTCACGATGCTCCACTGCCTTGTGGATCAGACATTCAGGTCAAAGGCTCTGGGTGTGACCCCCTAAGAAAACCACCTGCTTCAGTTTGGGCACCTGAGGAGTATCACAGCCCTCACACAAATCAAATGAGATTTGTAAGGCGCATATTTATCTGGTGCTTCCTTGTACCAATATTTATGTGTTTAAATAAAATAAAATAAATAAATACATTTGTATTTCAACTATTGATATACCATAGTTCTGTAAACATATTAGATTGACATAATAAATACGGAAAAAACAGATGATATATATATATATATGCCCAGAACAGAATGGGTTGGAGAATGCTAGTCTGCTGCCTGTGTTCCATTGGGAGGGGGGTAACAGGCGTAAGTAAGTACTATATATGTATATATAGGTACATCATGATCATTCGATCATTCTGTAGTTAGTTAACCTAGTAACTAAAATCCAATTATACTTTTTTTATCGTATATTGATTCCCCTCCCCCTTTTTTTAAATTTTTCAATCTAGGTAACTAGAATAGATTTCAATGAAATGTATCAACAAAATCATTTATTACATAAACCGATATTTCCATCCAAATCTTTATCCTTTATGAATATATTCTATTGTTTATTATCTGCTCAAGATATTCTATAAATAGATATATCAAATATTTTTTTCAAAAATTTTTGTTACCCCTTATTACTTACTTACGCCTGTTGCTACCCTCCAAAGGAGCATATAGGCCGCCGACCAGCATTCTCTAAACCATTCTATCATGGGCATTCCTTTCTAGTTCTATCCAATTGTTGTTCATTCTTCTCATATCTGTCTCCATTTCTCGGCGGAATGTGTTCTTTGATCTACTTCTTCTCCTTTGGCCTTCGAGATTCCATATGAGGACTTGCCTTATGATGCAGTTGGGTGATTTCCGCAATGTGTGTATTATTATTATTACGTAATTATATCCTTAGTAATATTTCTATCTTTTCCGTGAAATGCATCTTATTCTCATAGCTCCTGTTACTACCCTACAAAAGAGCATATAGCCCGCCGACTAGCATTCTTTAACCCATTCTATCCTGGACCTTCCTTTCTAGTTCTATCTAATCGATGTTCATTCTTTTCATATCTGTCTCCATTTCTCGGTGTAATGTGTTCTTTGATCTACCTCTTCTCTTTTTGGCCTTCAGGATTCCCTGTGACGAATTGCCTTATGACATAGTAGGGTGATTTCCTCAATGTGTGTATTACTACTATTATTATTATTAGTAGTAGTAGTAGTAGTAATACTATTGTTACGTAATTATATCCTTAGTAATATTTCTATTTTTTTTCAATGGAATTCATCTTATTTCCATAATATGTAATATGATTTTAATATTTTCATCTCTTTATTATATATTGGATAGTAAATATATTAATGGATAATAATGTGGTCTATTTTGTTATTCAATTATATGGTAGTATATGCTACTGATATTGAGAGATATAAGTAGTATGTATTATCAGTTGAAAGTGAAATGTCTAATGGTAGAAAGTTATGAAGATTAAAGAAAGAAGAAAAAAAAAGAATGATTTCTTCCTCCTCTTGAATCTGGTCTGTTCTTTCCTACAGCAAGTTGTTGCTGATAGTGTCTGGTCAATGGATCTAAATTATTTTGCGTAGATAACTGTTATTAAACACCTGTATCTTCTGGACGATAGCTTTCAAAGTTCTCCAAGTTTATGCTCCATATAGTAGCTCTACCGAAGAATACTGCCGGTCCTAAACACTCTTCAAAATGCTTTGGTTTAAACAAAATGTAATATCCTTTTTCATTCGACATAGAATTATGTCCACAGAGTAAAATGTATAGATCATGATCCATTCCATAGTGGAAAGTCTGTCCATGAAACCATAACTCATGTCAAAGAATATCTAATCTACATTAAAATACCATCAAATAATCCTTTAGAACTTCAAAGATTCCAACTATGGCTAATGATAGTAATACATAGTTATTGTTAACAACCATGTAAACGATATCCAAATAATTCAGATAAGCTTTTTCAAATTATAAAGAAAGATGACCTGTTGAAATTTATCATATATTCCTTAACCTTAATGTACTTAATAAAAAGAAGGAAAGTTTCACAATTTACACAACATCAATTGTTGATCTAAATATCGTGGATGTACACTGCCACTGAAGAGCCCCACAATGGGACGAAACGGCCATCCAGCACTTCCAGGTTTTCCATGATCGTCTAGCTTCAATCGACTCATGATCTTAACTATTAAAATAATTAATTCTATCCACATCTTACAACATGAACTAACATAAAAATCTTCTTAACCTTATTATCCTATAGCATATTATTAAAATCTATCGAAATACCTTACAAGGAGGTCTCATAAAATAATCACAATGAGCTTTATCTTGAAATATTCCTTATTTCTCTAGTTCATTCATTCTTCCTTTTAAAATCATCATTTAACTATTTGCTCTGATTATTCAAAGAAGCAACGACCTCGTGACTTTGAAGAATCTTGGCTTTCATCCTAAAACATCATAATTCTTCTTTCAACTTTCAGGGTATAGCGTTAACGGGAAATAAACCGGGATTAGGTACGTTATGTGCATGATTGAGACAGTGCACGCTGATTGGTTAATTCTAAATCAATCAGTTCTGGCAGATTATTATAGAGAAGCTTCTTATGCTTATACTATAAATATATGAACGTTTTTCCTAACGATTGATTGCTGTTCACCTACCATTGTTATTTTGGATACAATTTCATTCCTGTTCAACATGTTCTGATTTTTTGGGGGTCTTGTCGAGTGTCATTTGTATAAGAATACTAAGCAATAGGATTAGTTGGGTCGTTTGTTTAGCAAGGTTATTTTCTACGGAATAGGATTACTGACCCTATGCTCAATCTTCCTCATTAACCCTAAGGTTTGGGATTGGTAATAAGTCTAGAACAGTTACAGGCAGAATTATAAGATTAAATTGATACTATTATCAATACTCTTACTATTCTGATCATTTATCTTCAAAGTTTTCATGACGTTATACATATACAATGAGATAATTGGAATCAATCTACATCTATATGAGATTCTATGTTTCGAATAACTAATTGAATAGTAAATTCACTCGGTATTGTTTTAGTTGAATCTCCCCATTGATGTTTAGGAATGCAACTGGTCAGTCTCTTATTGGCATATGTGCATACTGTGCAGATTGCTTCGATATAGCCCTAATTGACAAGTATTGTAAGCAAAGATGGATAGTGGCTAGCTGTGAAATTCAGGACGTACGTTTCGTCCTATTTGGGACTCATCAGCTGGGTATACCTGAATCTCAGATTTGATGTTTACTCTGGGACTCTAACCTAGTATCGTTCTCTTCAAACACCATCGCGTTATCTACTTAGCTACTGAGTCCTGATAGCAATGTGCTTGCGTAATGAGGTGAAGTTTTAAATCCACTTGGTATCGTTTGGTTGAATCTCCCACATTGATGTACGGGACTGCAACTGATCAGTCTCTTATTAGCAATATGTGTATTCTGTGTGTATTGCTGCCTCGATATAGCCGTAATTCACAAACATTATAAGCAAAGATAGATAGTAGTATTTAGAAAACACAATTCATTATCATTGTACAATTTTTTCTTCTTTTTAATTAAACATACAAAATTGTTGCTAAGGGGGCAACTAGCTTTTTTTTTGTATTTTTACATTGATATATATTTCATGAATTATCGATTATTGATAAATCATATAGTTTCCAATCAGTCATTAAATGATTCTGATCAATAATATTTTGATAATAATTATACCATGTAATTAATTTATTCATTTGATCAATTCTATTTAATCCAGTTAATTTAATAAAATCTATACCTAAACCAATTGCCTAAAAAAATTTAAAAAAATGGGAATAGGATTAAATGAGGTGGAGGTGTGGTTGGGTGAGGGGACATAATCTATAAATGAAACATTCAAAAACAAAAAAAAACAAGGGGGAAGGGATTAAATTTCATTTTGTATTGTTTATTACATTCTGCCCCCAAATGTCTTGTCACGGCCAAGAGTGGGGAGAGTTCGCTCTCCTTCAAGAAATGCTTTCATATGGTCATGCCAGGGAAGTCCTACTCACTGCTTTCTCGTGGCATTACTGTTGTTTACAAAATTGAGAGGACGAAAAGCGAATGTCCGGTGCTTTAACCTTGTTGGTGGACAGGGAAAGTCCACCTAGGGGAGTTGAAAAACCCTGATTCCAAACCAATGGTGCATATGGGCTATAGTATCCTGATGGAACAAATGGCGTATGAACCAATTGTTGGTCACCGATTACCATAGGACTGCATCTCCTCACGATGCTTCACTGCTGTGTGGATCAGACCTTTAGATCGATAGCTCCGGGTGTGGATCCCTAAGAAAACCGTTAGCTTCAGTTTGGGCACCTATGCAGTATCACAGCCCTTCCATAGATCAAATGAAATGTGTGTGGCGCATATATATCTTGTGGCTCTTTGTACCAATATTTATATTTGTAAATAAATAATAAAGTAAACTATTACATTCTTCTCTATTGATGTTTGGAACTGTAATTGATTAGTCTGTTGTTGGTATATGTTCATCGTGTAAAGATTGCTTCGATATTGTCGTGGTTTATAAGTAAAGATGGATGGTGGTCAGCAACGGACTCGTCATCTGGATTTTCTGAATCTCATAGTTGATGTTCACTCTGGAATTCGAACCCAGTACCGTTCGTTTCAAACACCATCGCGTTATCCACTTAGCTATAGACTGGGATCTCTGACACTTGATATCGATTAGTGAATCAATTCACATTACATTTCTATCTTATAGAAATGGTTTATTTATATAATAAATGTTCTCAATTGCTTGTCTAGTTATAGTGATTACTTTGATCTGCTAAATGATGGCAATAGTGTATTGACTTGTCGATTGAATAAGAATATTCCATTGTAAAATTCTCATCAATCACTGATAATGTGATAAACTACTGAGATGCATTATCTCTTGGACACCAACAAGGGATTCGAAATGGACCCGATAAGGTACGGAGGCTTAAGTAAGTGGTCAGTTATTGAGTTTTATGATGTCATAGTAAGTGGAGGTACAATATTCCTAGTAGGTACAGACCCCAAGATCGAGCTTGTATGGACGTAGATGAGTGTCTGATGATAATGTTAGACATGGCTTAGAACCGATCACGGTGTTGTAGATACATCCATTCTTTACATTTCTACAGATCATGATTTCCACCACAACTATATCTACTCCTTCGCTATTCATCTTGTTAATTATATTTTATTGTCTTGATTCGGTGTGAGAACTTGAATTCACTCACTGTTTCACCAGGTTCTATGTTGACTATAATTAGATGAGTAATGAACAGTTTGCACTGGAATTCCTTTGAATTTTCCAACCTTCTCTGATTAGAAAATGCAGACTACTAGTCGTGTTACTACACCTTCATGTATTATTTTGAAAATATCTCCATTTGGCCACATAAAATACTTGTCAAAGTGTGGTTATGGAGACTGTGTAGTTTTATTGAGATTAAGAACTGATCTAAGTTAGAAAACTATTGGAAACTTGTAAACACTTAATGGCTGTTTCATCATAGTATGAGATGACTCAGTAATGCACACAAATCTTAGCTTCCGAAAGATGGAACATAGGACATTCGATCTCATGAGTAAACGACTAACTTATCGACCACTGACACGTTACTAATAGATTTCAATCGTGTTATGTGTGAGGAAGTTGCCTATCTTAATTACGCCTGTTTCTTCCAATGGAGCATAGGCCGCCGACCAGCATTCCCCAACCCACACTGTCCTGGGCATTCATTTCTAGTTCTGTCCAGTTTTTCTTCATTCTCGGTGAGTTATCCTCCATGAATGATTTGGCAGTTTAATCCATCATAGAAGTTTCGTATGATATTGACTATCTTCTCAGGCACTCAGTAGTGTCGAAGAAGCCTCCATAGTGTTGTCCTGTCCACGCTATCAAATGCTTTATCGTAGCCAATGAAGTTGATGTAGAGTGATGAATTCCATTCAATTGATTGTTCCTTAATGATCCGTAGAGTTGCGATTTGGTCTGTACACGATCGATCCTTACGAAATACAGCTTGTTGATCTCGAAGTTGGGCGTCTACGAAGTTGCTCCTACATCTGCTTTCAGTGCCTCTTCTAGAATGCTGTCTGGTCCTGCTGCTCTTGATGGCGATGCTGATCTCTTCAATTGTTGGTGGGCCAACATCGTTTGAAAGGGTCCGTGGGTGCTGCTTCGATGTTTGGTAGGTTCAGTGGAGCTGGTCGATTCAAGAGTTATTTGAAGTGTTCTACCCAACTGGTCGTGCAATATCCCATACGCACTGAAGTCAAACTTGTACACTATTGGATGTTGGATCAATGAACTCAGGATTAAAAGTTCGACGGAGAGAACTGAAGTCATGAATTCGATTGTTGGTTCAAAGTTTATTGATGCAGAGTGATGAAGAGCTCTACACACGAATAAAACAGCTGTCCAGTGCTTAGAAGCTTCCAATGGTTATCTAACTATGATTGGTTCGTTACATCAAACTAACATTTAACAAATGAACTGAATACTCACCATATCTATTGGCCAATCTTCTATCACTTGTAAATTATCCAAACTGAATATAACTTGCCGATTTTGTACTTTGAATGATAGTTGATAGTTTTCATTATTGAAATAACCATAATATTAATCAGTTACATAGATACATATGAATGTAAAATGAAGGATAGTTAAGATTAGTATCCAATTCATCAAAAATGTAATCAAAGTTTATTGTTCGACTAAGTAATAGAATAAGGATAAGATCTGATTTTCCAGGTTTAATAATAGTCAAAACGTGTTATAGCTTGAATGTAGTTGTTAGGAAACAGGTACTAGGTAAAGATGGTAAATCAATTGATGAAGTAGTGAAACTTCATCAGTTGAGATGGATGGGATATGTGTTACGGATGCACAACCACCAACTGCCCCGACGTGCAATGTTTTATGGTGTAAGAGTAGGTTGGAAGAAAGTTAGGGGCGGCCAGACCAAAACGTGACACAAATCCATGAAATCACTGACAATTAGATTAAGCCATGTTGATAGGTGTAGACTGCCTGGTTGAGATCCGTGAGATGACAGCAATCGATGGTTAGAGACCTTGAATGACATGGCTCAAAATCTTCGAACCCTAATCGTTCACATTACTGCTTATACTTTTACTACTTCTACCACCATGGGATTTTAATCGACAACTACATCTCTGTGCTAATGTAGTATGGCTACACAAACTGATGTACGTATGTACGAAGTTCTACGTTGTATGCATTCTTTTTCCGATATTTATAAGTATAAATGTCCTGTTAATCATAGGCTTCCTTTTAATCTAGTCACTCTCATTATACTACTTATTATAACTACTTAATTGTCAATCAACTATTCACAGCTTACCCCATTCACAAACACTTTTAGCTTGTTTATACATAATTATTATTTTTTAAATTCATGGTGTCATGCCCTCCAGCATGTTTGTATGTAAATCCAAGTAACCACTACCATCAACCGACATTACAATAGGAACTGGTTATTGACTTTTCGAACTCAAAGGCAAGGCATAGAGAAAGGTGACAGGATATCGGACTGGTAAGAGCTTAAACGAATCGGCTCAAGGTCGACGGTACTGGTCAAACGTATAGTGAGTCAAGTTTGGGACAACAGATGAGGAATAGACAAAATTAGAATTAGAAGTCTGATAAGTATCTGTGACACTTGATATTGACTAGTGACTCAATTCACAATAGTTTCATGTCTCACAGTTTATATGAACTATATATATTACATATATCTGCTTATGGTGCCTGTGACGTAAGGCAATATTAAAACAATCCACATCTGTCAATAAAAGACTGATCAGTTTCAGTCCCCAAATGCACTTGTTCGGCCGAGAGTGGAAAGAGTCAGCTCTCCCTCTCCAAGTGCTCTCACATCGCCACGCGTATATAGCCTCTGCCACGGAAGTCCTGCGAAATTGAGAGGACGAAAAGCGAATGTCCAGCGCTTTAACCGGGTTGACGGACACAGAAAGTCCACCTATGGGAGTTGGAAAAACACTGATTCCAAACCAATGGTACATATGGGCTCCAGTATCCTGACAGAACAAATGGCTACCATAGGACTGAATCTTCTTACGATTCTCCACTACCTTGTAGATAAGACCTTTAGATCAAAAGCTCCGGGTGTGGCTCCCTAAGAAAACTGTCAGCTTCAGTTTGGACACCTGGGTAGTATCACAGCCTTCAGACAAATCAAATGAGATTTGTGTGGCGCATATACATCTGGTGCCCCCCTTGTGCCGATATTCAATCTTAACTATCAATGAGAAGATTTAAGCAACTAATACAAACAACTATATAACTTATATATACACACTTATTACTTACAATGTAATTGATGAATTGCTTGAATAAGTTCTGTTATTAATACACAATCCAAACATGTATCCATAGTAAATAACCATGATGAATAACATAGATCATATCTATCTATTGTATTATTAAATGATATAGATTGTAATGAATTAGTTTGTATTTGTATTGAATCATTATTATTATCAGTAGTAGTAGTAGTAATAGTATTAGTAGTACTGGTAGTACTAGTAGTAGTATTAGCAGTAATAATAGTATTAGTAGCATTAATAGTAGTAGTACTACTACTACTAGTAGTAGTATCAGCAGTACCAATAGTAGTATTAGTAGTACTAGTAGTAGTATTAGTAATATTATCAGTAGTAGCTACTTCAATAGTATTTACATTATCACTATGATTCTGCATTATAGTTTGTTGACAATTCATTAATTCATATATAGTTAAACCAGTTGGTATACTAAATTTTAATGGTTCATTAAATGTTGAATTGATTGTTGTAGAATTTTTCATAGTAACAGAATTTGATCGATTAGGTGTTATCTCTTTTATAGCTGGTTGAATAATTGTACTAGTTGTAATGAATATTGATGTTGTAATACGGGAATTTAATGAATCCCAACATTGTTTATCCTTAAATGAAGTGCATAGTAACCGAAAACACAACATCATAAATCAAAAATTAATATTGAAATAGTTGAGATCATGAGTCAATTGAAGCTAGACTATCATGGAAAACCTGGAAGTACTGGATGGTTGTTTTGTCCTATTGTGGAACTCTTCAGAAGTGCGCATCCACGATCCTGCCTCTCAAGATTCGTAAACAGGAACTATCAGTTTCGCGTGTTAGAGCTTAAGCTCTAGACTACTGAGTTGGCCGGCATCCAACGGTGTTAATGCCTAACTTCAACCGATCCACGAAATTAAGCGACACATCCATCATTGTCTTCTGTGAGTTAGTATCTCCCAACCGACTTGGTTGAACTTCACTGCTGAGGAGTCCCACAATATGAAGAAACGATCGTCCAGTGCTTCCAGGTTTTCCATGGTGGTCTAGCGTCAATTGATTCATGATCTCAACTATTAGAAAAAATATATATGTGAAATCTGTTTTACACCGTCTGTCCTAACTCACTTCCCATTAACTCTTTTGCATATTATTTTATACTACTTATTATTATTCAGTAAGTATTTCAATTCCTAGAAAGTTTTACGCTTATGTTATGACGCATATACATATCCTTATAATATTTATTGTATTTATCATTATAATTACTTGATCTAAATCATTGTAGCAGTTCTTCACAATTTTTTTATATTTGTTTACCCGTTGTTTAAACCCAGGGTCTACACCGAATATATCTAAATGTAATATAAGTTGTATTTATATGCATATATGTATGAAAGATCAAGATATCAAATAGAGTTTGTTGTATTGAATTCTTTCCATATTCTACCCTATTGTAAGCTTCCATTAGACTAATTAACCATGTAAGCAAAAATGGATAGTGGGTAGTAGTGGAATCCAGTTGTACGCACGTTTCTTCCTATTTGGGACTCGTCAGCTGGATGTAACTACATCTCAGAGTTGATGTTTACTCTGGGATTCGAACCCAGTACCGTATTTAGGCACAAGGTTGCAGAATTTCTCAGTAAAGTATGAGAATCATATTGTAACTAGGTAATTTGCAAACTGTCAATCTGTTGAGTCGGCTTACAGAGAACTCCAACAGAGCCTCTAGAGGCTCATAAAGAGCCCCAACCAATCAGCGATTAATTAGAAGCTATGTTACTAAAATAACGAGATCCTGATTGGCTGATTAACACACTGTTACTATGTAAACTCAAGGTCTCTTAATTACTATAAAATCCCTATATTTTCTGTACATAAATGAATCTTGCAGTAAAGTGTTTCTCTAATACTCGTGTCTTCTTACTGGTGTTCAAGTCGCTGAATAGTTCTAGCCTGGGGTTATCAGAATAGCTTAGGATCTGAATATAGCGTTCAACTTACAAGACGTAACACAATCAATTGTCTTAATATTGACCATTCCTTCTTCATATATCAGTCCATCGTCTCCGATTATTATTTTGTTCTTGCATTATTATACGCATTGCGTTTCGCTCCCGTTCTCTCCTTATCGATCTTTTACTGAAATACATTCTATGTCCGACCATCATCATATACTACTTATGTAGATATAAGTAACCCACACCACAGTACCACACTAGTACTACAGATCGATAAGGTGTTTTATCAAATCAAACAATATCATTACTATTACTTACTTCTGCTCTAAATGGATCAATTAATAAACGTATTTGTGGATATTTTCCAAGTAAATCTATATAATAATTGACTAATTCTTCAGGTGTTTTTAAAGTTCCAGTAATAATCTCGTAACGTTCTTTGACCTGTTGAATAAATAAAGAATAATTCATGATATAACAGAGATGGTTCCCTCTCTGATATACTGTGATCATAAGATTAGTCACATTGAATGAAATCCAGGATTCAGGCAGGACCCAGAGTGAAAAATCAGAGTATAAAGTGCAAAATACTTAATTCAATACAATTACAAGTATTCAGTCAGTCAGTTAATCTCGATGAGTCCGGAGTAATAAGTCAATGATAAGAGAAGAAATCATAGTTAGCAGGCTATGTGCCTGTCTGTCCACATTCAGTGACTAATCATCTTTAATAAGCAAAGATGGATAGCGGCTAGCAGTGTAATCCAGGACCTGCGTTTCGTCCTATTTGGGACTCGTCAGCTAAATTTACCTGCATCAAGGCAATATGCAGAGTATGCGCGTATGCCGATAAGAGATTGACCAGTTGCAGTCCTAAACACCAATGGGAAGATTCAAACAAACAATACTAAGTGAATTTAAACTTCACCCCATTGCACAAGCAAAGGACTATCACGACTCAGTGGCTAAGTGCATAACGCGATGGCGTTTGAAGTGAATGGTACTAGGTTCGAGTCCCAAGAGTGAATATCAACAAGTCTGAGATGTGGCAGGTGCATCCAGCTGACGAGCCCCAAATAGGATGAAATGCGCGTCAAACTGGATTCCACTGTTTGCCACTATCCATTTTTGCATATAATGCTTGTAAATTAAGGCTATATCGAGGCAGTCCTTATAGGAAGCACATATGTCAATAAGAGACCGACCAATTGTAGTCGTAAGCAACAATAGGAAGATACAAGGAAACAATACCAAGTGAATTCAATCATATTTTAGTTTCACTACCACATAACTAATCGATCATCTTTCCAAATATTGTTAGACCACAACTTATGAACTACCTTCGAGCGACGCTAAAATGACCTTGAGAGTAGCCACTAAATGAGGGTTATAAATCTGTGTGAAGGATAAGGATTGGGATCTGCAGTTGATGTTTAAGGTTAAAAGTTAGATTTTGGGTATTCATCACTAACTGACATCAGCTATATTGCCAAACCTCTATTTGAACAGATGGATGAGTGAACAGGATAATAAACAACACATTAATCAACAGAATTAAATTAATATTCAATCTTAATTTTACTTGCACATATCGATCAATAAATCTCCAGGAGTGGGATCGTGGATGCTCATTGCTAAGGAGTACCATACTAAGACGAAATGGCCGTCCAGTGGTTCCAGGTTTTCCATGGTGGTCTAGCTTTAATTGACTAATGAATTGAAATTTTAAATCACTTAAATCTCCACAACTCCCCCCCTCTGGCAATAATCATCATAACCTCATTAGTGACTGGCTTCAAGAGGTATTTCCCAGATTTCTTCTGAGAAGCAGATACCAATGGAGTTCTATTGTGAGATAGTAACTCACTGAAGACAATGATAGATGTATTTATACAATAATACAGTTGTATGTCAACGAGCTCCGTGGTTTAAAGTTTAAGCAGTCGCGAGTGATTCTGTAGGGTCCTCAGTTTGAATCTCTCGAGATGGGATTATGAACATATACTTCTGAGAAGTCCCATACTAGGATGAAACAGCAATCCAATTCTCATAAATCCAACTATAAAATGACTAAAAAATCTCCACGAAATCCCCATTTTTAATAAATATAGATAGGTCCTGGGTTCAAATCTCGTGCAGCGGGATCGTGGATGCTCATTGCTTAGGAGTCACACAATAGGACGAAACGGTCATTTAGTGCTTCCAGGTTTTCCATGATAGTCTAACTTCAATTGACTCATGATCTTAACTACTACAATTACTATAATATCCACAAAGCCTCTTCCAATATTATTCAACATATACTCACTGGTGACTGACATCAAGAGAAATTTCCTGGAGTTCTAATGAGAAGCAGTGACCAGTAGAGTTTAACCAGGTCTGTTATGAGTTAGTAACTCTCTGAAGACAATGGTCGATGTGTAGCTCAATTTCATAGATAGGTTGAAGTTAGACATTAACACCGTTGGATGACAGCCAGCTCAGTGATCTATTGGTTACGAGCTCGTGCGTGTGACTAATAGGTCCTGTGTTCGAATTTTTCGAGGAAGGATCATGGATGCGCACTGCTAAGGAGTCTCGCAGTCGGACGAAATGGTCTTTCAGTGCTTCCAGCCAGGTTTTCCATGGTAGTCTAGCTTCAATTGATTCATGATTTCAACAATATATAAAATATAACTTTATCTATTAAACTAACCGTATCAAATATTCTTTTTGGTAATATATATAAACCAATATAAAATTCATTATTTAATTGACATATATCTAATAATTCTATTAATAAATCAATAATTTGTTCTGGTTTATCAATCATAACACTTGATGCACCATTATCACAAATCAATTGTGGATTGAGCTAAAAATCGATGAAGAAAAAAAAATTTTTTTTAAATTTTTTTTTGTGTTTTTTGTTGTTGTTGTTGTTGCTATGGCGAACTTACATTTGATTTCTTTATTAATATTTGTGATAATTTTGTTTTAATGATAAATATACTACTTAGTAACTAGATGATGAAGAAGGAAAAAAAAAAGAAAAAAAAGATGAAAATTATATAATTTTAATTGAATTATATTTATATGATATATATATTATATTCCTAGTGAAGATATAAGGTATGAGTAACTTTCGGGATCCTATTTAATGGACTCATACGTCTTCGTCGTGCCTTCTGGATTATGGGACTGTTACAATTTATTTATTTATTTAAACACATAAATATTGGTATTAACGGGAATCAGATAAATATGCACCTCACAAATCTCATTTGATTTGTGTTAGGGCTGTGATACTGCCCAGGTGCGCAGACTGAAGCAGGTGGTTTTGTTAGTGGATCACACCCGGAGCATTTGACCTAAAAATCTGATCAACAATGCAGTGGAGCATCGTGAGGAGATGCAGTGCCATGGAAGCAGGTGACCAGCAATTGGTTCATACGCCATTTGTTCCTTCAGGATACTGGAGCCCATGTGGACCATTGGTTTGGAATCAGGGTTTTCCAACTCCCCATGTACTAACATGAGCAGTAACATGGGTGGTGGAGATCGGCCTAATCAACCCACTCTACCTATACACCACAAACGAAGGCTGTTACGTAATGAAATCGGGCAAAGCTTGCGTAAGGACCGAGAAGCCTGGTGGTCGGAGCGTGCTAATGAGATGGAAGCAGCAGCTGCATCTGGTAACTGCCGGAAGCTCTTCCAACTCATCCGAGCCACTGGCAGCAAGAAGACTGGTGTGAGTGAAACAATCTACGAGGATGATGGGATGCCAATCACTAACATCTGTCGACGTCTTGGACGATGGGCGGAATTTTTCGAAGTGCAGTTCAACTGGCCTGCTGCTCCGGCAACATCAACCAGCTTGTCCTGCCCCCCATGGCCGGTGACGACTGATCCACCAAACGAGGCGGAAGTCCGCAAGGAACTCCAACTCTTGAAACGCTACAAATCACCTGGCCCAGATAACTTACCTCCGGCTCTTTTTAAAGATGGTGGTGACATTCTGACTATGGAATTGACTGTGTTGTTTGGAAAGGTTTGGGAGCAAGAAAGTGTTCCAACATCTTGGAATGAGTCAATAGTCGTCCCTATCTTTAAAAAGGGTTCACGTTGTTCCTGCAATAACTATCGGGGGATAAGTCTACTTTCGATTGCGTCCAAACTATTGGCTTCTATCATTCTCCGTAGGTTGTTTAAAACCCGAGAACGATTGACTCGCGAGGAGCAGGCTGGTTTTCGTTCTGGTCGAGGATGCATTGCTCACATCTTCACCCTCCGCCAAATGTTAGAACACCGTCATACTTATCGCAGGCCAACAATCGTAGTGTTTCTTGATATCAGGGCGGCCTTCGATTCGTTGGACAGGACTGTTCTCTGGGATTGTCTATTGAAGAAGGGTGTGCCTGAGAAGTTCATTAACATCTTAAAGGCCCTGTATACGAACACCTCAGGCAGAGTGAGGGCATACAACCACCTTTCTCCCTTGTTCCATTCGAGCAGTGGGGTTAGGCAGGGTTGCCCGATCTCACCATTCCTCTTCAACTTTGCCATCGATGACATCCTGGAAACAGCTCTGGTGGATGTGAGTAATGGCGGTGTGGATATGTTGCCTGGAGAACGACTTATCGACCTTGAGTATGCGGATGATATTGTCTTACTGTGCGATAATGCCCAAGCCATGCAATCAGCACTTAATCAGTTGGCAATCAGTGTCCGCAGGTACGGCATGTGCTTTGCACCCTCCAAGTGCAAAGTACTCCTACAAGACTGGCAGGATTCTCATCCTGTACTCACCCTGGATGGTGAGGAGATCGAAGTAGTTGAGAAGTTCGTGTATCTAGGTAGCTATATAAGTGCTGGTGGTGGCGAGAGTGATGAGATTGATGCACGTATAATGAAAGCCAGAGCGGCTTATGCCAATCTGGGCCATCTTTGGCGCCTTCGTGATGTTAGTCGGGCTGTAAAAGGTCGGATCTACAACGCGTCGGTGAGAGCAGTTTTGCTCTATACTTGTGAAACCTGGCCTCTCCGAGTTGAGGATGTTAGACGTCTCTCTGTGTTCGATCATCGTTGTCTCCGAAGGATTGCTGACATCCAGTGGCAACACCATGTTAGTAATGCAGAGGTTCGGCATCGTGTGTTCGGGCGCAGAGACGATAATTCAGTTGGTGTCACCATCTTGAAACACCGACTTCGGTGGCTTGGACATGTTTTACGAATGTCGTCCCAGAGACTTCCACGTCGTGCATTATTTGCCGACCCTGGGACTGGTTGAAAAAAGCGGACAGGAGGTCAGTGTATGACATGGTGTCGTGGCATGAAAGAGAGCTGCAAAGGGCTAGCTTCTGTTGGTCCTTCACGACTTCTTGGTTGGGATACGAGAGATGGTGCAACACAGTGGCTAGAGACGTTATCAGATATGGCTCAGAATAGAAGCCAGTGGCGATCCTGCTGCAACCTTCTTTTACTTTCTACATAAAGAATGGTTCTAACTTTCTTAACTGAAAGAGTCTTCTGGTTGTACATTTCAGTCCGCTTTATCTTTTCATCCCTTCTCTTCCTACTTTCATTATTTTGTGTGGCGCATATGTATCTGGTGCCCTTTTGTACCAATATATATGTGTTTAAATAAATAAAATAAATACCCCACAAATGATTACGATTAGTACAAAGAATCATTGCATAATTCTTATTGATTCAAAAAAGAATGAAAAAATGAGTCTTCCACAAAAAATAAAATAAATAATGAATAATGTAATGATTCTACGTAGGCAATACAAAAAATCAGATATTGAGCTCCAGTAGTTGTACTGTGCTTTGATGTAGTATTCAATGATCGGTATCCACTACATTATTTGAAGAATATATCCCACGTTCACAGCCACATTTGGCTTAATCTTGTACAAATATTATTTTCTATTTTATGGTATGATGCGGTCTGTCTATCTGGTATATAAACCGAGTATGCTTAAAATAAATGATTCGCATAGTAGAAGCTATAGTTGGTGTTCTGGACTCAATTGGAAGTGCTAGGCGGACAAGGGACCAATAAAGATTCTAGACTGCTCATACCGGTCGAATGTCATTGTTTTGACACAGTGCCAAGATTGGATAAGTCGTATCTTGATTGGTGGATAATTTACGTGATAAAAAGTTGAACATCAAATAACAAAAACTTGGCGACAGCCTCTTTTAAAATTCATAACATATGTGTATATAACCTACTTGTTTTGGTGTTAAATATGGTTTAGGTACAAGAAGAATTTCTTTTAGAAATCTACACTTCCCTGATGATAAACCGCCAGTACATTCAGAACAATTAAATATTGTTATGATTGGACATGTGATTTTATTGAAATGGTTCTGATGAGAAGGAATGGATGAATTAGTGGATCCTTTTTCGGATATGATTGATTGAATAACCTTAAATATAGAACAAATGAAATGAGATTATAGTTAGAAGAATGTAAGGCTATTTCGTCCTATTGTGAGAATCCTCAGCAGTGCGCATCCACGATCTCACCTCGTGGGATTCAAACCGAGGACCTATCAGAATCGCATGCGAGCGCTTAACCTCTAGACCAGTGAACCGGCATCCTATGATGTTAATGTCTAACTTCAACCAATCCACGAAGTTGAGTGACATATCCACCATTGTCTTCAGTGAGTTACTATCTCACAACAGACCTGGTTAAACTCCAATGCTGAGGAGTCCCATACTACGACGAAATGGCCATCCAGTGATTCCAGGTTTTCCAAGATGGTCTAGCTTCAAATAACACATGATCTCAAGTATTATAATTATAATGAATGATTTGTAGTATCGTGTTTTAATTAGTTGAATGCAAATGTTTTTTGTGTTTTTCTAACAGACCGAAGCGATATCTAAGACTATTTTTTTTATTGACTCGCTCTTCACTAATCATATTATGCTGCATCCAAATATACAGCTTGATTATTTTGGTCTTCATATTCAGTTGAGTTATCGTTGGTTGATGATTCGATGGAAAAAATTGAAATTAAGAGGTCGCTTACAAGTCAACTGACAGTAAGACTTCAAGAAACATAAATCCTGTCACCTATGCTCTTACGAAGTCTAATAGACTCATTCTGAAAACCTATGGGGGATTAAATATTACTATAAGAACACACTAATCCTAATCTACAAATTGACTTTCCAGCATCTGATTCGGTCAGTCACTCAGGATTTCAAGACAGACATTTGATATACTGAATCACAGCTTATTCCGAGGGACACGTGAACAAAAAAGCTTGATTGTTTCGCTCTCGTATGGACATCCACTTGTATGCTACCAAGTCTAAAAATATTTTCAAACGATCAATTAACCTACTCTCCTTACACATATAGTTCGACCATATCAGTTATCCACTTATAACCTTGACTGTTTTTAATATTAATGTATATGTGCATCGTTTATTTTGTTCATCAAAGTCTTAAGGTTATTTTTTTGTCTGACTATAAACAATGAGTTGCACTTTATCAAATGAAGTTATGTATTAACACCATCGGATGTCGAACAGCTTCTTGGTCTGAGCGTTGAGCATTCGCGTGCGATTCTGATAGGTCCTGAGTTCGAATCTCACAGGGCGGGATCGTGGATGCTGAGCAGTTCCATAATAGAACGAAATGGTCGTCAAATGTTTCCAGGTTTTCCAAGATGGTCTAGCCTCAATTGACTCATGAATTCAACTATAAAACGATAATCTTTACTCAATTATTACAAAAATTTCTTTATCTACCTCTTCATAAAGTGATTTCATATATGCTTGAAAATTGTTCATTGTTGGAGAACATTTCATTGCTGTTAAATGTAAACTCATTGATAACCAAGTTAAATCTGTTGCAATTAATGGTGCAAGTAAGATTAGTTGATTTGGTATAAGTGTAACTACATCTTTAGTAGATTTTTTTCTATATTGGAAAACAAATGAGATTTAGTTAGATGATTGTAATAGTTTTAAAAACTTGTTTAAACATTGTGCAAATTTTCCTTTTCACTTTTTTACATTTTGTGTTAAACTACTTATAATTGTTATAAAGTAGTATATCTCACAATTACAAATCTTTTACGTTGGGATCGGCTTGTTTCAATGTGCTGTAGCGATTTTTCAATTCATCCTTTACTTCCTGATGTATCCAGGTTTTCCTTGGTGGTCTAGCTTCAATTGACTCACGCTTTCAACTATGAAAATACTAGATCACCATAAAACCCCTTTTGATAATAATAATAATCATATGCTGACTAGTGACTGACGTCGAGAGGTTAATCTAGGAGTTCTAGTGAGAAGCAGTGACCAGTGGTGTTCATACCACGTCTGTTGTGAGAAATCAACTCACTAAAGACAATCGGTGAATGGTTGCTCAACTTTGTTGATTGGTTGGAGTGGCCTAGGGGTTAAGTGCTCTGGCGCGAGATCGGTAGGTCCTGTGTTCGAATCTCCCAAAGCGCCGTCGTGGATGCGCACTGCTGAGGAGTCCCATACTAGGACGAAACAGCTGTCTAGTGCTTCTAGGTTCTCCTTGATGGTCTAGCTTCAATTAACTCATGATCTCAAATATGAGAATTTTGAGATGGTGGAGAATTTACTGTAATTTTTTTTCGTTTTTCCCCACATTTAGCTTCTTTTTACTCACTTCATCCTGAAAGTTTTTTGTGTGGTTTGTCTAAACTATATATTCGAAAACATTTAGCCTGGTTTATTATGGATATCAGTAATGATTTAATGACGGTACAACTGTCTTATTTTCTGATCACTTTTTCACTCCTGCTAGTGTCAACGTATTTCAATGATATACCACTTTATAGATTATTCCTTTTAAACTGGAAGTATCAGATAAAAGCTCGAAATTTTGTACATCAATAGGAATATTCAAACAAACAATACTATGTGAATTCAAACTTCACTCCTTTGCACAAGCAAGTGGACTCAGTAACTGAGTGGATAACGCGATGGCGTTTTAAGCGAAAGGTACTGGGTTCGAGTTCCAGAGTGAACATCAACAAGTGTGAGATGTGGCAGGTACATCCAGCTGACGAGTTCAAAATAGGACGAAACGCATATCAAACTGGATTCCACTGCTAGCCACTATTCATCTTTGCTTACAATGCTTGTGAAATAAAGCTATATCGAGACAATCAACACTGCATGCGTATATACCGATAAGAGACTGACCCGTTGCTGTCCTAAACATCAATGGAAAGATTCAAACAAACAATACTAATATTCTTATAGATCATTTCCTTTTTTCCCAATAGTAGTGAACATTTTCTTCATGTACAGTCAATAGTTGTACACGTTTTGATAATTTTAATGATCCTAATCATCCAACCAAAATGAAATCATAACTAATTTCATACAACAAAAGTTTTGAAGTTGTTATATGCATAAAAATTGAATCAATATAGAATAGATGGAATATGGCTAGCACTATAATTAATGACGTGTATTCCATTCTATAAGGGACTGGTCAGCTTAATGTACTTCCATCTCAAAGTGAATGATAGTGCTGAATTTTTGAGTCTGGTACTCTTGACTTCAAATGTCAATGAGTTAGCCACATAGCTATTATATCGAGATATATACTAGATGCACAGATGACATTTAAGATTGATCAAAACTCAGAGAAAATATGTATAGCGAGATATTTCAAACCATTTAAAGTTAACTTATACTTCATATCTGATCCACGACTGTGTGTCCGCCCGAACTAAGAAGCTAAGTAGATGACTCGATGCCGTTTGAACTGAACGATACTGGGTTCAAATACCGGAGTGGACATCAACTTTGGGATGCGATTACATCTAGATGATGGGTCCGACAAATACCCTGGTACGGCTGAGAGTGAGGAGGGTCCACTCTCCCCCTCCAAATGCTCTCACATGACCACGCGTATATAGACTCTCTCAGGGAATTCCTACTCACTGCCTTCTCGTGGCATTACTGTTGTTTACGAAATTGATAGGACGAAAAGCGAATGTCTGGCGCTTTAACCGGGTTGGTAGACACGGAGCATCCACCTAGGCGAGTTGGAAAACCTTGATTCCAAACGAATCGTGCACATGGGCTCCAGTATCCTCAGGGAACAAATGGCGTATGAATCAATCGTTGGTCACCGGCTACCATGGGACTGCATCTCTTCATGATGTTCCACTGCCTTGTGGATCAGACCTTTAGGCCAAAGGCTCGGGATGTGGTCCCCTAAGAAAACCACCTGCTTCAGTTTGGGCACCTGGGCAGTATCACAGCCCTTACACAAATCAAATGAGATTTGTGTGGCGCATATTTATCTAGTGCTTCCTTGTACGAATATTTATGTGTTTAAACAAAATAAAATTAAAGATGATCCATCTTATATAGGACGGAAAATTTATCTTGTATTCCATTGCTAGCCACGTTTCACTCATTCTACATAAACTTCTATTGTAGTGGCTATATCGAGACAGTATACAGAGGATCCATATATATCAAACAAGACCGATCTTATTATTATTATTATAGGGTTGTGGAGCTTGTTGAGCTTTGATGTAATCCCACATGCGGGATCGTGGATATGCACTGCTCACGACAAAATGGTCGTCCAGTGCTTCCAGGTTTTCAGTGGTTCAAGTCTCCACAACTCAATTCGCAGAAGAATATTGATTGCAAAGAGAAGGCCAAATAACTGAAGGTGATGAAAACTGAAAGTTAAACAAGTAAAGTTCCAAAATAATAATACTAAAACTCAAGAGCTGAAGGCTGTGTAGTTTCATCATTATTTCCAACCCTTAGTCATGTTATTTAACGTTTCTAACAGTCAACTATAGTTTCTTAATCCATCTCAATCAAAGGTGAACAATAACTTTAATATTACTTACTAATACCTTGTTAACTCATTTTCCAAAGTCCATATTGTTAGGATGGGTCGTTGACAAACTCAAGGAAGCCTCAACAAGCCCAGAAAGAGCTGAAGACATTCCATCCAATCACCACTAGAGGAACACTCTAGAATGTCGACGTGTAGCTTCCCTATTGGTTGAATAAGAAGGACCCCCTATGTGTCTTTTGGCTATTCGAAATGATGATTTACTTTCAGAAGGGGTTTTGTGGGGATTTAATATTTTCATAATTGAAAGGGTGAGTCAATTGAAGGTAGACCACCATGGAAAACCTGGAAGCACCAAACAGCCGTTTCGTCCTATTATGAGAGCCCTCAGCAGTGCGCATCCACGATCCCGCACTCGCGAGATTCGAAACCAGGAGCTACCAGTCTCGCACCAGAGCACTTAACCGATAGACCACTGAGCCGTTCGGCATCCAACGGTGTTAATACCTAACTTCAACTGATCCACGAAGTTGATCAACCATTCACCAATTGTCTTTACTTTCAGCCAAAAACTATAAATACATGAGATTTTTGTACTATATTTGACACTGTTTGGAATAACATTCCTGCTCAGTTGTCTTCTGTCTTCTTATTTTGCGGCTTGGGAGGGTTCTAGCCTTCGAATGCTCAAGTATTACGCGATATACTAAGAATTTGAGTTCGAGATATAACACATATTCACATAACAATACATCAAAGGAGAAAGAATACAACTATCTTTAAACTTACTTTGCATTTTGTGGTGTTGTAGACTTTAATGGAACTTCTTTTGAACAAATATCTTCTAGTTCACTTTTACTTTCATTTGATTGCATTGTATTGAATTGCTTTCTATATTCATCGTAGAAGTTTCTAAATTTTAAAGTTCATAAGTAGAAGGTTGTATTTAAACATTTTAGCATCATAGTCATGCAAATGAAAAGAAAGAATACATTTGATTTCGTGGGATATATATTTGATCAAATTCTAAGTCATTTCTTTCTTATCTCTTACACACAAACAAATACAGATGAAGGCGAAAAATGTAACACCAGCCTGTGTATCAATAGGCCTCAACATTCACAAAGCGAAAAGCAAGATTCTCAAATACAACATGGAGAACGCCAAGCCAATCACACTTGATGGAGAAACTCTGGAAGAAGTGGAAACATTCATGTGCCTGGGAAGCATCATTGATGAACAAGGAAGATCTGATGCAGATGTAAAGGCGAGGATTAACAAAGCAAGGACTGCATTTATACAATTGAAGAACATATGGAACTCAAAACAACTGTCAACTAACTTCAAAGTGAGAATCTTCAATATGAACGTCAAAACAGTCTCACTGTATGGAGCTGGAACGTGGATAACTACTACATCCATCGTCAAGAAGCTATAAGTATTTATCAACAGTTGTCTACGCAAAATATTCAACATCCATTGGCCAAATACAATCAGCAACAGCGTTTTATGAGAGAGGACAAAACATATTCCATCTGAAGTGGAAATTGGGAAAAGACGTTGTAAGTGGATAGGACATACATTAAGGAAATCATCAAACTACATCACGAGGCAAGCCCTAACTTAGAATTCTGATGGGAAGCGAAAAAGAGGAGGGTCAAAGAATACACCACGCCGGGAAATAGAAGCAGATATGAAAAGAATGAATAACAACGGGAAAGAGTTGGAAAGGATTGCCCAGGACAGGGTTGGATGGATAAAACTGGTGTGCGGCCTATGCTCTTCCACGAAGGGTAACAGGCGTAAGTAAGCAATTTATTTCTTGCGCACAACTAATAAAACGATTTTTTAGTAAGAGGGAAAGTATCAAATCTATTCCCCTAAGACAATCTTAATCACACGACATCAAAATGCATTGATCCTCAGTTGTCTAATGTATTTCTCATGATTACCAAAGTCAAACGTCTGAATTCAATTATAGTAAGTATCTTTAAAAACCCGAAATCATTCTCTAGCACCAAAACTCAATCACACAAAAGATCAATACATTGTTGTCAGAATGATGAACAATAGTACATATCATATTTTATATAAATGACTTACAGATATCGTCAAAATACAGTTTTTTTTAAAGAGTCTATTGTTTTATTGACATTTTTTGATTAATGTTTATTTATAATAAAATGCATATGCAACCGCAGGTTTTTTCAAGTAATACTTGGCCAGGTTTCATTCCCACATATCCATACAAATTCACCCATATCTACTATGCTTTTGTTTTTATTTTATCTCGATTTTTTAGTGAAGTTAAGATACTGTGAAGACGATTTCAAGAGCAATACTTTATTCATATAAGTTAGATTTAATAGCGTCTGAACTGATGTTTCGCTATTCGAAAATCATTTTCTAGTACAGACGGTTTATAGAAAGTTATCAGACAAAGGAATTATATACTTACTTATCCAACAAACACGCTAGTTAGCATTTGATGCCGATAGCATAAAAAATAGACGTTGACTTGGTATTATTTGTAATAAATTTCATGAGTAGAAAAGTACGAATATCAGGGGTTATTTTTTCTTGCTGTTATACTTATGGTTTACATTGAAAGTGAGGATTTAAGGAAATATGTCGTGTTGAATATGAGTTAGACGCACCTGTTCAAGACATTCCATTATTTGCAATCATAGCAAGGTACCGTAAATGGAATTATCAGTTACTTTTAACGATTATTAGACATTATTTGACATGTGTTCCCTTTGAAGTTAGATCAGACTGCAGCTAAATGCTGATCAGAAGAGACATTACAGATGCATTACATAATAAATATACTTATCTCTGCTCCAGAAGCATGACAAGAGTAGATGACTGACATGGTTGGATGTCCAAAAATAATGATATTACCAAATGCTGAAATGATTATACTAAATAGGGAATCAAGTGCTAAAATAGTAAACATCTAGTGCTTATATCTTACTCTATAACAAATAAACAAATTCGCTATGAACATAAATTCTCTGTTTGACTTCATATATTCTACGTAGGGTAACCGAGTTTGGTCTACAGATATAATAAAAAATAAAATTATAGTTAAGTTGGTTGAATTTATTTCATGACCCAACTTGATAGTGCGGACTTCAAGATGATAGATAAAAAGCGGTCAATGAACCAATTATTTTCAATCAAAACATGACGGCATCTATAAGCACGAAAGGTACAAGCAATTATACAGATACGTACCCACTAGCATACACACGTGTATAAAGCGCCCTTATAATTTCACGTAAGTAATTAAACGAACCAAAATAACAAAATTTTGGAAAAAAGAAAGACTAGAATAATTCACTTGTCCAAAGTTTATGACAAATCACGTATTCTCGTGATCACAAAGATTTGCTACAGACATTCAAATACAACTGTCCTGTGGACGATTTGTAGCTCTGATTATACATGCTGTATCCTCAGGATAAGAACGTATTCATGGCTCGTAAAGTCATTCGACAAAATGGAAGGTAAGCTACAAAAAGGAGTTATTACCTGATATATTTATCGACTTCAATCATCTCCAATGGCGACCATAGGCAATTGTTTAGTAAATCCAGGACTGAATCTACACAAACTGAAAATTCAGAGGGTGTCGATTTGTTTAAAATATTCCCATATGAAAGACAATTATTGCATCCATAAATATAGTTTACTCTTGTGATAACCTTCAGTAAATTAAACTACTAAAATTGTCAAAAAACCTCAGTCTTTGTTCGCCACAGTGTAAATACACTCAAAGAGCTGGAAGAGGTGCCAATACAAGAATAACTTTCATCTACTTTGATGCTGACAACTTTCGGAGTAAGTGAAATCTGTTCGAAATACTTGCTCTGTAAAATGTTAGTCACTCAAATGTGGTTACTAAATAGCCGAAATGATCTGACTCATTCTCCTGAAACATTAGTTGCAAAGCATTCTCGAGTTCTTTCAAAATATTGTTGTTAGAAAAATACTCAATAGCTCTTGTCTTTATATCCATATCTTTTAAAACAGCGCTGTTACATTGCCAGTTGGTGATGATTGGCTTCAGACACAATGAGTAAGTTCAAACAAGCAACATCTGATGCGCAAATAACACAGCTTTTCTTTCTCTAGACGTAAAATCATATTTTATACGTTTTGTATTATTTTATGAATCCTACTCTCACGTACTTTTAAATTTTCTGTCAACATACCTGGGAAAATAATTTTGAATAACCCACACGTTGTGTCTTATCTCTTTGTCACGGGCCTGTATAGGTCGATTAACTTCTATGTTCTATCTTATTTTTATTTTGGTACGGTTTCATGTATATGGTTGTGTTCGATGAATGGTAGTCTAGTCACTCTGCAGCGCTATTTGCAGTCAGTTTGGAGATTATTTATGGACTTGTTTATCTTTTAGTACGAATGAGTGAACCTGTCTTAAAAGACTAGTGATTCCTGATACCTATAGCCATCAAATCAGGAGGTTGGTTGTTTGAAATTATAAAAATAATAAAGTGATAACTCGAGCGCTAAACGTTACTTAACTGTCGATTCATACAGTGGAAGAAGAGGCGTAAGAACAAAACGGGAAAGAGGGATGATAATAAGCGAGTCAGGAGGTAGTTATTGATGTGTGATAATGATAACAGTTTGTAGCGGTGAATAAATTCCCAAAATAAATAGTTCTGCAAGTCTTCAACATTTGATACTGGCCGCATTAGTCTTAATGAACTCACTTGACTGAAGGCTCTCAGCCATGCATCCCCATCCGATCACGAGTGGGTGCACTGTGCTCAACTTCCCCTACAACCACTAGCCAGATTAGATCAGCCACTTCTCGATATATCGATAAATTATCAAATATAACTTCGGACATCCACACCTCTGACTTCTGTTTTCACTGGACTGGCATGTTTCGATTACAAAAAGTGTCGTTAAACTCCAAATACTTGTGGCATCTCTAGTTATAAGGTCGATGTGATTCGGTATGCGTCATTTCTTTACTTTGCTTCCAGTATATTTTGATATTTTCCTGTGTTCTCGGATATTTTTCTTCTCCTCGTCCTTTTCTATACCTTATATTCATCATGACAGATATCTAAGTTACTTAAGGTTAAAACTCTTACTCTACCCTTATTCCAGTTAATGCCATTCTGGCCCGGCAACATTGAAGCCTGGTTCTGGTACACAGAAGCTGACTTCCATGCGCACGGCTTGACCGATCCACGTTCACGATTCCTCACAGTAGTGAAGGCACTACCGCGCGAATTCAATAGGTACGGCACACCTTGTATGTTTACTAGTGACGTTTTGGAGCCTTATGAAACTCCCAAAAGGTATATTCTTAAGCGTGAATATCTAACCAATCGACAAAGGTTATGTCAACTTCTCAATAACATCTATCTACAACATGACTCAGCAACAAATATGTTGTTACGAATAAGAGGGTCATTG
Source organism: Schistosoma rodhaini (assembly GCA_944470415.2). Taxonomy (NCBI): domain Eukaryota; kingdom Metazoa; phylum Platyhelminthes; class Trematoda; order Strigeidida; family Schistosomatidae; genus Schistosoma; species Schistosoma rodhaini. Next base: position 2,267,108 of record OX104040.1, read on the forward strand.
GTAAACGCACCTTCAACAGTGGCCTGTTTAGACAAATTTTCTTGTCTATGCTTCCTAAACGGGTACAGTTAGTGATTGCCTCATTTCAAAACAACGCTTTAGATGAGCTTACTGAATCACCAGACCTAATCGTAAAGATCACGAAAATGTCAAGCGCCGAAGTGATTTCAGTTGAAGGAAAGCATCAAGCGAAATGACGTTACGGAACTCTGTTATACTCTGCCATGTTACCTTTGTATTCGTCATGACCGTAAGCAATCACAAACTCTTCGAGTAAGTTCTCGAAAACCATCTGTCTCTAGATCACAAGAGATAGGTAATTCTGATTGGTGCTGGTATCATAATCATTACGGAAAATCCTCCCGAAATTGTAGTAAACCTCAGAATTTTCTGAACTCTAAAACAGACCGACGTGAAAAACGTCGGTGAAAAACTTGCCAGTTGGCACAAATTCACGCCAACCATAGCCAGCAAACATATCTTCCGTTTATACGTCATTGATTTGACTACAAAAGTGTGCTATCTCGTTGGCATCAGAGCAGAATTTGGCTTTCTCCCAGCGAATCCTATCGACCGGCTGCAAGAAGCGGTTCTCAACTTACAGGCGACAAATTAAAAACCGACCTCCATATGCAGTATGAGATATGTGTGTCTTGATGTGGGTTTGCGTGAAACCATCCACTGGATCTTCGTCGTTGCAGATGTTTTTTATGCAAATTATTGGTATAGACCTACTACAACACCGTAATCTACTCATCGACACGCATAAACGGGGCCAATAAATAAAACGACTAATTTATCTGTTTGTGCAACTTATTTTTCCAGTTGTAGATTATCCCCAGTCACAGTAAAACACACGATCGATCCATACTACCAACAAATACTCAATAAATATCCTGAGATATACAATTCGCAATCGAAATTACCATGTGCAAGCAGCAATGTTGCACATCGTATCATGACTACAGAATCACGTGTATTCCCGAAAGCGCGCTGACTAGCTCCCGAAAAGCTGAGGTTGGTAAGAAACAAATAAAAACAAGTGATAGACTTCGGATTGATTCGGCCATCAGGCAGCCCATGAGCATCTCCCTTGCATGTGGTCCCTAAAAAGGACAGCAACGACTGGCGCCCAACTGGTGACTATCGGTTATTGATTGCGAAAACAATTTCTGATAGTTACCGTTGCCCCAAATTCACGATTTGACAGCTATTTTGAAGGGTACAACTCTCTTTTCGAAAATCGACTTGGTTAAAGCATATAACCGAATTCTCATGACTTCTGATGACATCCCTAAAACCAATATCATCATTCCTTTCGGTCTCTATGAGTTTTTAAGCATGCCTTTCGGTTTAAGAAATGCTGCTCAGACCTTCCGAAAGTTCATAGGTGACGTTTTCTGAAGTCTCAGCTTCGTACAAGCGCATGTTGATGACTGCTTCATTGCAAGTCCAGACAGATAATCTCATCTCCAGCATCGGGGCCTTGTTTTCGAACGACTTCAAAGGCTTGGCATTGCCATAAACATTCGGAAATGCCGAAAGAAACTGACTCCTTAGATTTCATCGGACACACAATTGGTGCTCAAGCTATCCGTTCCCTGAAAAGCAAAGAGACAGCCATTCTGGAATACCCAGAACAGAACATGATCAAGCAATTATGTAAGTTAAACGGCTTGTTAAGTTTACATCGACGGTCCACACCGAATAGGGCGTATCTTATGGTACCGATCAACTTTGTGGAAATATGAAATCTAATAATTTGAACAATATCGCGAAAAAAATATTCATCATAGTTGAGGAACTTATCGCCAAAGCAACACTGCTTGCACACCAGGACACCCAAGCATCCCACTAGTATTGCAGTTGAAGAACCCGACTCGGCAATCGCATGAGTCTTAACAAAGTGAGTAAACCACACCTGACAACCTTTCATAGACACCGAACCGAGGTATGGTACCTTCGGTAGGGAACTCACAGCTATGTATTGTGTTGTAGGGCACTTACAACACTCTGTTGAAAGCCAAAAATTCCCTCTTTTCACCGACCTCAAACCACTTGTCTTGAAGCTCACCTTCAGAAATTTTCCCCCCTTCGAAAGCCTCAACAACTGGACTACATTGTTTTATTTTACTTTAGATTTGCAACACATTTCTGGAGTAAACAATGTAGTTGTAGATCCTTCGTCTCGTTCAACTGCTCGCCTACTGGATGTCTTGAGAAATGCGGAAGGAATAAGAATAAAAAACCCGGATTTAAGGTCCATCGTTCTCAAGGAATAAGAATTTTGCAGAAAAACTGAAGCTGTTTTAGCAAACGACATGGAAAATGTTGAAATTAAAAGAGCTCACACGATCAGTTCAGGAACATTAATACTTATTTTATGTACAGTCCTGTTATACGGCTTGAATAAGATAAATCTGGTTAAATCAGAAGTATGCTTCAAAAAGTATGTTATCAATGTAGCCATTATGAGCCGTCATCATCAAGACAGGTCCTCAAATGCAGTCTGTCTAACACATGGTGAATTAGATGTTGCCAAACGTAATGTATTAGTCTTGATGCAAAGGAAAGAGTATAGGGGGGGTTCAAAAGCTTAATCTTCTGGAGGGAGGCCCGTGACTGCTGATTATACTTTAGGTTTATGGGGTTCAGTCATACTGTTTAAGTTTTGTGTTACTCATTGGTATGGAGAATTTAACTAGACCAGCCATGACTGGATGAATTCAAAGGTGTATTCACGTAGCCGTAAGGATTTTGGTGGGCGAAAAGAATGCACTGAAAATTAATCCGGAACATTTTATTGGACGATATTGGCATGTATTTGTTTCTTCTCTCCGTTTCGTATTTTGACCTTTTATTCAGGTCTCTCCTAATAAAACTTTATGTTCGCCAGCGTTTCTCGTCTGAGCTTTCATTATGTCACTTTGGTGAAAGACTTACTTTTCATTACTTATTTTTTCTGATGCACGTTGACAGACAATTGACAATAAGGTTGTGTTTGGCTAAGCTCATAGTCATAAAGGGATTCAGTGAATGACTGTGAACCATCGACTCCCTGTCTGGAAAGATTTCTGTGATGCCTGAAGATAGATATCTGATCCTATGTTGTTCGGAATATCCTTATTGATCCAATCTGTCGAACTAATGTTTATTAACCATTCCTTTTGTTTTAAGCACGTAAGTTTGTGTTAGAAAAACTCTCGACCGTATAGAACAGGCTGTAATGTCCGAGGTGTTTTCTACTTTTGATATAATCTCCTCTGTTTCTCAAATTAGAAACGTTTAAATTAAGCACAGAGTTCTTGTTTTGATATAATTTGATACGAGTCACTCAAAAACGCTTCGTACGCCATACAAATGTATGTAGTCCGGTCTAATTAGGTACGTTTCGAATGGTCAGTTCTGCGTTCAAAGTGAGTACTGGTATTTCGGTCGTTACACTTCATGTCTTTCAAAACTCTCGACGCTCGTTTTGAACATGTTCGTCTTGATTTGGTAAGACCTTTATCAGATTTGAATGGACACTCCTACGTCTTAACGTGTATGTCATTTCACACGGTGACCATTAACAGTACCTATCAAAAAAATAACTGATGAAAAAATGACGCCTTTATTGAATGATGAGTAGCAAGCTACTGATGTCTTTCAACTATTGATGCAAACTGTTGACGCCAGTTCGAATTCGGACTTTCTCAAAATCTCACAGCACTGCTATAAATCACAAGATTTCGAACAGCCGCCTACAAGCTAAGGGGCTAGAAGAACGATTACACCAACAGTTGAAAGTTTCATTCTCAACTGCAAACATATCACCGTAGACTGACGCTCTTTCACTCGTGTTACTTAGTATTCGTAATTGAGTGAAAACTGACGTTCGATATACAGCCAGCTCCACTCCTTTATGGAACAACACCCTGACTTCCATGAAAGTTCGTGAATCCTTCATCTTCTTCAACGAATATGGACCTCGATTTTTACACTAGCAGGCTTACTATTTCAATGCGCTCAGTTGAATATATTTCTACGCTGCCTCAGTCGAGTGATTTCTTCGCTTATCCTGCCTCTTTGACGAAGTACACACGTTATCGTATGTCGCGATTAATTACGACGATCACTGAAAATGGCATACGAACAACACTTTCAAGTCCTTCATGATAAACCTATATATTATATCATCGTTAAAAACGAAAATAACGAAAATCTCGTTTTTAATGTTTATTTTAGGAATGCATAAACATTTCGTTTTCTTGTAAATTATTGTAAAAAGCCAAACAACATGGCTACCAACTACAGTTTTGCATATTTTGTACCATACACATATCAATATAGGTTACTGTGGAAACCTCTATCTCCGTGTGTACGCTGGAGGTAACTAATACTTCGAAATATGTCGATAAATACAATAGTTGGATGAATGGAAACAGTTTATTAATATGTCTAGATTTCTCTCGTTATCAAGTCCAACATTTCTTTGCACAGGATCAAATGAGTTATAACTTAATTCGAAAGTTTCGATAACCAATCTACAGCATCATTTGTGCTTATTGAACCTATTATCATAATTGCTGTTCTTTGAATGAATAAAATTAAATGGCTTACTTCATTGCAAATAATAAGCCAATTGTTCGTGCACTTGTTACAGAATAAAACACAATACTTTTATCAGCGTTGACCGTCTTAAAGCCGCGTATTTAGGAGATCCTACAAATGTTAATTTTACACCAGTACATTTGAACGACACGAGCCTCACACATACGATAGTACTCTAGATAATCAACAATAATGAAAACACTTCGCTGATGTACAAAAACTGACTCAAAACAACGCGCTATTTAAGAAAGGTAAGGCTTCCAGAAAACCTAAATTATTACTGTATGTAGGACAGTGTATAAAATTTTGTTTTACCTCGTTTGTTTATATTGTGTTATAACCAAAAATGTCTTTTTCTAGTATGTTCATATTTGTGTATATATGTTTTCAAAAAATAATCCCAAAACACGATTGTGCAAAGTGTTTCATTGCGTTTCATGTTATCTATGTGTGTATACCAGTTTTTTCTATTTTCGCACGTTTTGTGCCCATGCAAGTGTATTTCGACATGTACCTACAATTCCTGTTTTTTCTTTTTCAACACGGATGTAAAATATGAAAACTGGAGAAGAATTTGTCTAAAAAAACTGTCATCAAACATTTATTGTTACGTTGTACCCTATGGTCTCTTATATTGGGAAAATACAGTCAGATGCTGTTGACTATAGCAAGCCATCAAAAGAATGTTTACCAAAGACAAACTCATCGGGCTTAAAATTCTGGCTGTCCACGTCCTAGAACTATAATTACCCCACTAGGGGGTACAGAGCTGGTTTCGTAAGTCTCCAATATTGATGCTAACCTCAAAAGCTTTATCTGACACACCCAGCTGAAAGAGCCCGATCACGCAATCTCACCAGATCACTAATGGGTACGCAGTGCTACGCATCCCTTTCAATTATTAGCCAGCTCAGACCAAACGCTTCTTCACATAACGAAAAATTACCGAATATAGTTTTGAACTTTATCGTTCCTGGCTTCCGATGTGACTGGGCTGCCGTACTTCGATTATAAAGGTATTATGTGCTTTATCAAAGTCTGACTACCTGTTATCATATTTAGACAATTAACGTTTGGTTGCAACAGACCTCCTAACTGTCCAGTACTATGAGGAGACATTTGCAAAAGTCCGTTATTTTATAGGCGTGTGAATTCGTGTTATGGCCACATGGCCCAGTGTTTCATTGAGTCTATATTGAACAATTTGTGCGTATGCTGAGGATCGATTCTATTATTTTCATTGGAATCTGACGTTTCTTATTTGCTAGTTTCATTGCTTTATTCTTTCCAGATTGCGAGAATACATACAAAAACCGTTGACCAAATCACTACAGAAATTACATTGAAATACTAAGTCGCTGGTTTCAATTAGCGGCGATTATGAAATGCAATTATTTATATTGTGTCCCTTTCCCCAGTAGGCTGCATAACGTGTATTTTAGGACGCTTCCTTATCTCTTGCCTTTTTTGCTTACAAGAAGTAGGAATCTGGGTAGAAGTGTGATACTTAGTGACTTATTTCTAATGTTTTGGTCTAGCGATCCGTTTGTAATCAACAGACTAAAATGCTGATTGTGAGACGAATTAATGAGGAAGTACTCACGATGAAGGCTTTGAAGAAAATAATGATAATAGATTATTCTGTGAATGTAGGTCACACTCTAGTGAACAAGAATACGAATGGGGACAATCGCATGTATTTTAGCACAACATTACAGAGTATCTCATTAAAATATGAGAACCATATAGTGAATTGTTAGTTTGCAAAATAACAATCAATTGTCTCATTTTGACTGTTTCTTCTGCAAATATCTGTCTATAGTCTCCGATTATAATTGTTCATGCATTTTCGTACCCATTGCGTGCCGTCCCCGTTCTATCCTTATCGATTTTCGACTAAAATGAATTCAGTGCCCAACTATCACCATATACTACTTATGTGGATATCAGTAACCCACACCACAACACTACAGTAAAAACTTAAAGACTATGGAAATTGCAACGTTACCACTGACCGTGCCGACAAGCAACTTTAAGTGAAGTAATATTTCCACAGTTCTTTTGTATGCGGGCTAATGGACCTGCGCATATTTTAGTTAGAGAAGTTAGGAAGAGAGCAGCTAATTGAGACAGTAAGAACAATTGCTGTAAGAGATGTTGTTACAAGATCACAAACTAACACTGAAGAATCAACCGCTCTGATGGTTAATAAGGCACCTACATTGGAGCGTTATTTTCCGAGCGAAGCTAGCAGACATGATAAGCAACAGTGAAGTCGACTATGAAGAAGCCCTAACCATCACACTACTACGTTAGTTGGTTTGTAGACTACTTCGTTCGGTACACCTCACGACCATCAATTCTCCGCGTCTTATTACTGTGAACTTCAGAAATCAAGAGGACCTATCAACGACTCTTTAAGACTGATTAAATTTGAAGAATGGCCACTTCAGATATTGAAAGGACCGGGGCAGGTCGGTAAGTCAACACCAGAAAACCCGAATACAAAGCAGCTTCGTGTCAGACGACCTCGATCAACAATACACGATACAGGGCATGGAGTTCACGATTCCACTAGTAGAACATGCTTTACCGTCAAAAACCTTACGGTGACCAGTTCTCACAGAACTGACTAGTCCACTTTAAACAACAATTAATTTCTAACTCCGAAGACAAATACTTCTATGAGTAATATCAAATGGTGAGGCAAACCATGAAGAGCTCATATGGCAACACAAGAGAATTAAGGGACGAATTGGAAGAGATTATAGACATATCCTTCTGGTTAGATCCGAAGACTATTTTTTTTACTGAAACATGGCTCACGTCCAACATCATGGATTTAGAAATAAGTCTTCAAGGTATGACATATTTCCGATATGGTAGTATATACGAAAGAGGAGGGAGAGTTGCGCTACGTGTTAACCGGAACTTAAGAACTGTAACAACACACAGTAGTGAATTAACTGAAGTCACCAAATCAAGCTGATTTTACTTCAATACCGACAGAACAAAGTACTTCTTCGGAGTAATATGTCGGCCCTACAAAGATTTTAACATCCAGAAGTACATGGTAATCCAGATGCTGTAACAATTATCACTCTTTGGGTTCAACCAGATTTTTCTTGCCATAGAATTGAACGTTCTGTCTTCAAGGCTCAGCCAACAGAATAAAACCCATACATTGTGGTTTTATAATCTTCTATTCACATTGTCATTAGTAGCTAAGGTCTGTTTGAACACGCGAGTGATGCCACAAGATGGAGTAAGAATGAAGAACCTTCAAAATTAGACTAATTTCTTTAGAATGGTCAGCTTCTTGCAGAAAATGTGTTCATGTTCAAGCACCGATAGGAAGTAGTGATCATGAAAAAGTCATCGTTAATGTAATCACAAGCGTGATACTTTAACTGACGAGAATGCTTCCTAACTTTGCTTCAGCATGACAGACCACGTGGCTTTTACTATACATCCTCAACCCATCACAAGGCCGTAGAAGTGGTGAAGGCTAACAATTAACAAACACTGGGTGATAGTAAGGGATACTATCAAGGAGGTTATCCTACATAACTTTCTCGATGATAGAAACACAAATGGAAAAAGAAGATTCTAGCTTAAGTTAGGCACACTATGCCTTTTACAGGTGAAATTGGAAGTCTGGTGTAGGTGGAATATTTTACCAAGGAATTTTAATCAAAGCTTTCACTTGATGTTGAGAAATTGATACAGTTTCTTCACCGAAGTGTCATGTTTTGAACGTTTAGACCAACGAAACGCAAAAAAGTCATGTTGAAGAAAATAGTTCCTTCTTAACTGTTTACACAGAGCGCTATGATGGAACAATAACCACAGAAAGCCTGAATATCAATTACAGCTAACAGGAGGATGCAACCAAAGGCTGCATCATAGTCAACTTTATGCGGAGATGATTAGGACGTTTCGACTGTTAAACTCTCTCTGACAATATTCAGAACATACGCTCACTAATATTTATAAACTCACAGCGTTATAGGACAGTAGGATTTGTGACCAGTTTAACACTAGTATATTTAGCTATGCCACCAGAATGATAGACTTAGTTCAGAATTGTGAACTTGCTGTGATGTGATCATCTATTCTACAAGATCTGTGGAAGCCACATCATAGTCTATACTGTTTCCTCCAGTTGTGACAATCAGCAATTACTTCTAAGGTCTTCTGAAGAATATGTATGAGCCAGGAGTAGAATAATATGTTCAATATAAAAGCAAGAGGCCACATAGGGTGACCACGGCTGGATGTGCGAGCCAAACAGCCTTGATCCGGCGATCCTGCGCATAACTCTCTTGGCCTTCTCCAAGTGTTAAGCGGTTGTTGTTAATCTCAGTTATCGTCTGTTAAGTTTAGAGGATAGAGTGATTAGAAATCCCTGCCACTACAGGGTCTCTTCCATATAAAAGGAATCAAAAGCTTTTCGAACAAATATAGGGTCAATCCACAACTTAGGTCGTAGGTCTAAGGGACAAATTCTATGAATACCAGCTCTGCTATCTAAGATGGTTTTTGCTGGAAATAAGAAATCTAAAATATTTTCGCAAGTCCTAATTGAAAATTATAACATTAGACTGGGCGAAAAACAAGAGGTAAAAAAACTGTCGAACAAAACCTTTTGGACAGACATTTTGAGTATTCTTTCCGATACCAAGTTGATTATAAATATATACTCATTTGATTTTTTAAGCATGAGCGAAACCGTATGATAGAATAAGGTACTTCTTGATCCTCATTGTTTTACATCTCAAAACTGTTATCCCTCATGTCTCTGTGGAATTCATAATTTAGCGGTTCTACACGTCGCATGTCTCGACATGATATCGCTCAATCATATCAGAAACTGGGAATTTAATTGCTCATCGCCCTGAGCCACTTACCGCTCTATGAGCAAATGTAGGGATCTCAAAATAATTCTGTTCTTGTCTTTTTTTGTTATTCACAAGTAGTGATCGTGATATTCATGTCTGCTTGCGATTGCGAGAGCAATGTATCTTTCACTCTGCATATCTCCCTATGACCTTTGAGATTTTACGGTAATTAAACGTATTCGAATCGATTCACCAAGGATTCCCAGAGTAATCAAACTTAAGACAAGTAGAACTAAATGAAGACTACAGAACGTACTATATTTGGAGTTTGGAATTAGCTCCCAATCAAGTATCAAGGAATCGTCAGTTGTCACAATATCCACAGGTTTGTATTTAAAGCTTGCTTTGCGATCCATTTTAAATTTTTCCGTAAACTATGTCCTATTATGACAATTATAAACATTCTAATTGATATGCTAACTGAGAATTCCTGAAGCAATGCAATTTAAGACAGATAGAGCTAGATGAGCACAAATAAACCCGCTATATTTGTAATTCGTATTAAATGCACAGTCAAATACGAAAGAATCATCAGTTAGTATAAATATTACACCTATCAACCGTCAGAGTCCTTATCAATTAAGTCCTCAACTGCTGTCTACTAGGTCAAGATATATTTTGATGGCTTTTGGGTGATGGAACTGAAACATTTAGCGTAAAACCGATCTATAACTACCTGCAATTTTTGACAAAGATTGTGGTAGTTTTCTGGATCTCAGTACCGTACAGTTTTAACGTTGGCATTGAAAATTCTGACTTTGGTGTTGAACGAAAGTTTTGTCGGGCTCCTGATGTTCTTCTGCTACAGGAATTCCGCCCTTGACTTCTTGATTCGTGTCTTAACATCTGAAACAGGTCCCCTTCGTTTGTCAATAATGCTGCCCGAATCCTTACATGTTTTTAAGCATTCGAGAGTTTCGCTCTATCAAGTGTGGTTTGTCTGGTGTCTTTCGAATTGTACTTTAGGATCTTCTCCCTGCCCTGTGGATGGTGAGACCTTGTATTAAGGAGGCTTATTCCTTACTAGCTGCTTTCGTCCACACTTGTTAGTGTGTTTGTGATAGAAGATCTAAGACATTCCCAAATACAAAATTATTCATCGGAATTCAATCTGTCCTTTTTATACTGTGTTATTCCTGAGTTCTGCTGATCTTCCTAATCCAGTCAACAGCTGGAAGAATGATGACTGATGCAAGCAGATAGCTTTATCTGACACCATCCATCACTAGAAGAACATTTGTAAACGGCCTTCTATGCACCGCTTTACAATTCAGTCCCTCGACAGAGTTATGTATGAAAGTGGTGATCACCTTAGGTGTGTCATATAGTTGAAAAAAATCCCATGAAGTTTTTTTATCAACGTTGTTGAATTCTTACTTACAATCAAGGAAGTTGCTGTATGTTATATTAAACGACGATCGTATCTAGCTTGTCTAGGATCCATTTAGTGATTATCCCTATTTTATAATTTTACTCAAAACCCTCTTGGTTAACTACAGAACCCAATCAGTAAGAAAGAATGGACATAGCAACTTTACCTCGTGAAAAAAATTACTAAAGAACACTGAAAAACCAAATACCGATAACAATCAATCCTTACTATAAAAAACTATCAGGTTACTGATCTAACTTTTAATATGACTATAAATAAAAACATTTCATTCAATCTATATTCTATGCCAAATAAATGTTAAAAAGATTTCTCATTAAAATTTTCATTTAAACAACAATTCCTAACTGATTACTTTCAGCACTGTTTGATATTACTTCCAATCGAGCATAGGCCGCCGACCACCATTCTCCAACCCACTCTGTCCTGGGCCTTCTTTTCTAGTTCTATCCTACTTTTGTTCATTCTTATCATGTCTATCTCCATTTCTCAGCGTAATGTGTTCTTTGGTCTTCCTCTTCTCCTTTGACCTTCAGGGTTCCATGTGAGGGCTTGCCATATGACGCAGTTGGATACTTTCCTTAATGTGCGCTCTATCCACTTCCAGCGCTTATTCCTGATTTCTTCCTCCTCTGGAATTCGGTTTGTTGTTCCCCCCCCACAATAACTTGTTGCTGATAGTATCTGGCCAACGGATCCGAAGTATTTTGCGTAGACAACTGTTAGTAAATACCTGTATCTTCTGGATAATGGCTTTCGTAGTTCCGCCTCATACAGTAGAACCATTTTAACATTGCTTCATATACTCGGTCATTATTCTCTTCTTTTTTCTTTTGTTTGACATTAATTTAATGATTAAAATGATAAAATTCTGTTTCATTATAATTTAAGATTAATCAAACTATTCTTATACCCTTATTTAGATAGATCACCTTATCTATTCACCTTTTAATAAAATACCAAATTATATTGACAAAACAAAAGATCAAAGAATTCCTAATGAGTTACATTCACTTTTAGACTGTCTTATCAATATGGATGTTTGAAAATAAAAAACAAAAAACGAAGAGAAAAGATCAAATTCTACATAAGAGTTTTAGTTCATTAAGTACGAAAGTTTACAGACAGTAAATATCGTAAAAAAATAATGAAATAGTTTCAGTAGAGTTTGATGATAAATAAAGATTGAGAACATCATGATCAGTCTTCTGATACTACTACTACTACTACTACTTCCAGTACGACCTTACCACTACTACTATCACTACTATTACTACTACTATTACTACTACTACCACTAGTACTACCACTACTACTACCACTACTATTACCGCTCCTACTACAACCAATGCTACCAATACGACTACTACTACTATTATCACTACCACCGCTCCTACTACTACTACTAATACTACTATTACTACTGCCACTACTAATACGACTACGACTACTATCACTAGTAATAATAATGCGACTACGACTACGACTGCAACTACTACTACTACTAATATGACTACTACTAATATTACTACTACCACTACTAATACGGCTACTACTACTGGTACTAGTACTTCCACTACTCTTACTATTATTACTGCCACTACTAATACGACGACTACGACTACTACCACTACTACTAACACTACTACTAATACCACTACTAATACTGCCATTACTACTACGACTATTATTACTATGACTACTACTACACTACTACTACTACTAATAATAATAATAATACTGCTACTACTATGTGATGATTTAGGGTATTTGGATTAAAGTGTAAACTAGGAATCCTGGAAATAATGCAATTTAATCAAGAATTATTTGGAATTCAAAATGAAGCAGTCATTAAGTTTAAAAGAATCGTTAGTGTATGAAAACATCATATATTACTACTATTAAGAATAATAATACGTCTACTCACAAAACAATGTGAAACACTAGACAACAACAAGACAAGATGATTCATGTTGGACCAAGAATATCTCAATTAAAAAATAATGATGAAGTTATTACATCCAAACATTAATGTATGAATAGATTAAATATACCGGACGGCCGTTTCATCCTAATGTGGGACTCCTCAGCAGTGCGCATCCACGATCTCGCTTCGCGAGATTCGAATCCAGGACCTATCAGTAACTCATTGAAGACATTAGTGGATGTGTCACTCAATTTCGTGCACTCGCGCGCAAAACTTATAGGTCTTGAGTTCAAATTTTACTAGACGAGATAGTAGATGTGCGCTGCTGAGGAGTCCGGCAATAGGACGAAATCGCAGTCTAGTGCTTCCAGATTTTCCATAGTGGTCTATCTTCATTTGATTCACGATTTCAACTATTTTACGATCACTTTGTAAATGTAAAAACTATAAGAATTCATGAATTAAATGAAAATAGTATGAAAAACTAATTACAAAATAGGTTTGTCCTATCTTCACAGTTTTGCAACTCTAAGATGATGATATCATCCTTTACAGTTAGACAACATTCTACTGATGTAAGTACTGAAGCAGATGACATGTTATCGTGTCTATTTACTCCATGGTCATCAGTTCGCACGTGCTTGATTTAAAAATAAAATAATATGACTATCATTGTGCACTCAGACACTATCGCCTATCAATGTTATTTCTTCGAATGAAGTAAGTAGTGGCAATATGTATATTACACGAAAGCATAGATGATTGATGCTACAAACACTAGGGGATATACTGGTGTATCTGGTATAATGTGTTTTTTCCTATTGTCGATGCGCTACTCTGTTTTCCCACATGAATAATAACAAATATTGTGTAATTCCGATCTATGTGTAAGTAAATGGGAGAGATCAATTTGTGAGGTTTCTTTTCAACTCACCGATACTCAGAACCATCATTTTGCTCCAATGGGATCAAGTTGTCACTGATGTTTGTCGTTTAGATTTGTCATCAACAAATGATTCTATGTTTAATCCAACTAATACTATTATAAACCATCGAGTTTTAAATTTTCAATTATCTGAATAAATAATTCACTGATCAGTATGAATTTCAATAACTTTATCGTAAATAATATTCATCATGTTTGAAACATAAACATTCGAACAAAATTTGCATCACTAGACGGCCGTTTCATCGTAGTATGGGACCTCTTGGCAGTACTCACCCACGATTCTGCACATTTGAATCAATCCTACGACCTTCGAGCTGGTGGATGAATGTTTAACCGCTAAACCAATGAAACCAACATCCACCAGTGTTCATGTCTAACATCAACTAATCCACGATAATGCACGACCATCTAACATTGGCTTCAGTAGGTTATTGTCCCATATCCGACAAGGATGTACTCCATTAGTCATGGATTCCTTAATGAACCATAAGAACTCTCCTTCAAACTTAATCACTAGTGAGTACATGATAGTGTTCTAACTTTGATCCGTTTATAATTTTAATGAAACTCAACAATCTTCATAGTCCTAACATTGAACAATCACAACACTAATAATAGATAATTACCACTTTTTCATAGTTGAAAGCGAGAGTCAATTGAAGCTAGATCATCAGGGAAAACCTGAAAGCACTAGACGGCCGTTTCGTCCTATTATGGGACTCTTCAGCAGTGCGCGTTCACGATCCTGCACTCGCGTGATTCGAACTCAGAACCTACCAGTCTCTCACAGGTGCACTTAACCGATAAACCACTGAACCGGCATCCGGTGGTGTTTATGTCTAATTTCGACCAATCCCTGATAGTCTAGCTTCAATTGACTCACGCTTTCAACTATGAAAATACTTAATCTCCACAAAAACATCTTCTGTTGATAATTACCACTTTTTCAAATCATTCCTGTAGCAACTAATTAGTTTCTAAATTATACCTAATGTAATTAATTCTACTGAGGTATAAGATAAATTGAGAACAGATATCTATGTATGTATGCACCATCTATATTGATCATTAATACTATAGACATCTTACTTTTTATTCAACGAATACAAATCAGTTATTTTCAAACAATTTAATTTAACCAATCATCATTATTTTCTAATAATATAAATACAGAATAATGTACAATAAGGTATCATTGAAAATGTGGCTCTCATATTTATGTCATATAAACCTGTTGTTGGGACTTATTCAAGCAACCCAATATGAGGATTCGTTCTCGGATTTACGTAAATACATTTTAATAAATATATACTGTCTAATTAATGTTTTATACCATTGTATACAAGATACAGTTCCATATATATGTGATGAATGGTAGATAATACATTCTAATTGTATCATGTCAGGTATTCTCTATTATGGTAGTCGTCTAATTCATTGTATTTTTAAAAAAATATTCATGTATTTCACTTAGTGTTTACTTGTATTGCCCCATTGTTATATAGGACTGCAATTGATCAGTCTCTTGTTTCCATATGTACATCTTGTACGAATTGCCTCGATATTGCTTAAAGTCACAAGCTTTACTTACTTACTTACGCCTGTTACTCCCAGTGGAGCATAGGCCGCCGACCACCATTCTCCAACCCACTCTGTCCTGGGCTTCCTTTTCTAGTCCTATCCAGTTCTTCTTCATTCTTCTCATGTCTGTCTCAATTTCTCGGCGTAATGTGTTCTTTGGTCTTCCTCTTCTCCTTTGACCTTCAGGATTCCATGTGAGGGCTTGCTTGTGACGCAATCAGGTGATTTCCTCAAGGTGTGCCCAATCCACTTCCAGCGCTTCTTCCTGATTTCTTCCTCCGCTGGAATCTGGTTTGTTGTCTCCCACAGTAACTTGTTGCTGATAGTGTCTGGCCATCCGATCCGAAGTATTTTGCGTAGACAGCTGTTGATGAACACTTGTATCTTCTGGATAATGGCTTTCGTAGTTATCCACGTCTCCGCCCCATACAGTAGAACTGTCTTGACATTTGTATTGAAAATTCTAACCTTGGTGTTGGTTGACAATTGGTTTGAGCTCCAGATGTTTTTCATTCAAAAACGCTAACCAGAAAAGTCACAAGCTTTATAAGTCTTAAATAGGACAAAACTCATGTCTTAGATTCCAATGCTAGACACTATCAATCTTTGTTTATGTTTATGTATTGTTTTAAAAAAATGTCGTTGATGAGATGATAATTTATAAAAAAACCTTAGAGCAACGTTAAATTGACCTTGGATGTGTGTTTACCTAATAACTAGGACCAAATAGGGGTTATAAACCTGTATGAATAATATGGATTATGATTTATAGTTGATAGTTGAAGGGTAAGGAATTAAATGTAGGATATCCATCACGAAATGACATCAGCTATATTGTCAAAACTTTATTTATCCAAATGGATGAGCGAACTTTGCGCCATAATCTGAGATCTGTGATTGGTTCGTCCATAAATTATAGTCTCTCCAAATTGTTCAGTAACATTATACATTACCGACCCGTATAACATTTTTTCTAATGAGTAAAATTACTGACTGAATCTATCTATCTGTCTATCTAATTCTTAAATGACCGTTGTTAAGAAAACATCTTCACCTGTCAATTCTTACATTTTGGTTGTATTCATAGTAACTAAAAGAATGATAGTAGTTCAGTCAATCGATATCTGGATAATGTACATTCTTTTCACTTCATATTGCTTGTCAGTAACCACAATATCTTTGATTCGGCCTTTTTGTTACTTGTACAATAAAAGGTTGTGAGCTTTTTAAAAACGCACCTGAATAGGTTATGCGATTTATAGACATAATGATATATTAAAACAAACAAAATTAGATAATTTTAATTGTTGAAATCATGAATCAGTTGAAGCTAGACCGCCAAAGTAAACTTGGAAGCATTGGATGGCCGTTTTGTCTTATTGTAGAACTCCTCAACAGTACGCATCCACGATTTCATAATTTGACAAAACGGCCATCCAGTACATCCACGTTTTTTATGATGGTCTAGCTTCAATTGATTCATGATCTCAATTACCAAAATCACTATAATATCTACAAAACCCCTTCCAAAATTAGATAACTTGTTAAAATATGTAGATGTCAGGAACAGGTAATCCAAATGTTTGATCACGCCGCCAAATTAATATGTTCAAATCAATTCATAACTACTTATGAACTATTGTTAAAATATTGTTAATTGATTTCTGTTTTTATAGTTGCATATCAAAAAAAGCTTGAGCTATTAGAAGAACTGGATATATACAAACGTAAATTATTATTTAGAAATATTTACATAATCAAATTATTGTATATTTGTATTCAATAGATTTATTTGCTTGTTTGACTATGATACTGCCCGGTTACCCAGATTGAAACAGATGGTTTTCATAAAGGTCCACTTCCCAAGCGTTTAACTTCAAGTCTAATCCACAAGATACTGGAGCAATGTCAAGAGATGTAATCCCATGATAGCCAGTGACCAATAATTGGTTCATACGCCCGTATGTTCCCTTAGAATACTGAAGACCATGTACACCATTTGTTTGGAATAAGGGTTTTCCAACTCCTCTAGGTAAACTCTCTGTATCCACAAATCCAGTTAGAGCGACGAACATTCGTTTTTTGTCCTCTCAATTTTGTAAACAACACCCCCGTCACGAACAGGCAGTGAGTAGAACATTCGTATATACATATGACTATGTGAGAGCATTTCGAGAGGGAGAGCTGACTCTCCCCACCCTCATTGATGAAGTATGTTATGGGAATATTGCTATAGTCTGTAAACGTTGATGGTAAATACATTACGGTTCTGTTATCATAACAACAAGTAATTGAGAACAAGAGATATATGTATATAACAATGTATTTGTGAATGGATGAAATAAATAAAAGGATGTATTCAATAGTTTTTTTTCTATAAACTCTTAGTCAGAAGCTCAATATAAAGTCGATATTTATTACCTTTTATAGTTGAAATCATGAGTCAATTGAAGCTAGACCACCATTGAAAACCTGGAAGCACTGGATGGCCATTTCGTTTTATCATGGGACTCTTCAGCAGTGGAGTTCATCTACGATCCTGCCTCGCGAGATTCGAACTCAGAACCTACTAGTCTCGCGCCAGAGCGCTAAAACACAAGACCACTGAGCTCTCACGTTTTCCATAGTGGTCCTGCTTCAATGGACTCATGATTTCCACAAAGCCTCTTCTGATTATTACCTTATAAATATTTTTTTCTTTATTACGTAATCGTAGAAACTTTAAAGACAGATGAACAGAATTTGAGAGCTACTATTGAACGAATTAGAGTATTGAAAAGTAAGTTAACGTTGAATTTATGAAAGAAACATAAGTGAAGACAATAGGGAATGAACTTTTTAGGTTTCAAAAGATTTAGATTCGATTGTTTATGAATTACTGTCAAAGAATTTGGTGTATCCACTTGATGTCTTTCTGGTTAGCGTTTTTTTTGCGAGTTCGTTTTACTACTGGAAAACATCTGGAACTCAAAACGATTGTCAACCAACACCATGATCAGACTTTTTAATACGAATGTCAAGACAGTTCTACTGTATGGGGCAAAAACCTGGAGAACTACGATAGCCATCATCCAGAAGATAGAGGTGCTTATTAAAAGTTGTCTACACAAGATACTTTAGATCCGTTGGCCAGATACTATCAGCAACAAGTTATTGTGGGAGGCAACAAACCGAATTCCAGAGAAGGAAGAAATCAGGAATAAGCGCTGGAAGTGGATAGGACACACTTTGAGGAAATCACCCAATTGTGTCACAAGACAAGCCCTCACATGGAACCCTGAAGGCCAAAGGTAAAGAGGAAGACCAAAGAACACATTACGCCGAGAAATGGAGATAGACATGAGAAGAATGAACAAAAGTTGGATAGAACTAGAAAAGAAAGCCCAGGACAGAGTGGGTTGGAGAATGGTGGTCGGCGGCCTATGCTCCACTGGGAGTAACAGGCGTAAGTACGCAGGTAACTTGATGTCTTGTATCAAGGAGATGTTTTGAGATTACTTTTACTTACTTACTCCTGTTATCCCTCGTGGAAGAGCATAGGCCGTCCACATGCCTTCTCCATTCAGTTCTGTCCTGCACAATCATTTACAGTTCTTTCAACTTTCTGTCCAGCCTTCTCATGTCTCCTTGCAATTCCCGATGCAGTGCTTTAAGCTTTCCCCTCTTCCGCTTACATTCACGATTTCAAATTAGTACTCGCCTAATGATTCAGTTTGATGATCTCATCAATATCATCAATAATACACATATATATTAATCTTTTATTCACCTTCATATTTGTAACTAGGTCAATATTTGTAATAATATTAATTTTGAAACACTTCAAGTTATAACCAGTTAATGAGAACCTAATGAAATGAAATGAATCCATATTATTATACTGAATCAAGTTTGCCAATGAGTTCCAAGAAACATGAAACCTACGTATAGGTTTTTTTGTTCACTATCTTCAATCAGCATATTATCTCAACATGAACATCAACTCTGAGATGCAGGTACATCCAGCTGACGAGTCTCAAATAGGACGTGGATTCCACTACTAGTCACTGTCCATCTTTGCTTATTTTAACATTGTTCACAGAACGTCGAGTCATCTTGACTAGTGACCACATTACAAATTGATTGATAAGATTCTATCTATACTAAGAAGGATCTGACATATATGGCATTGGTCACCACTTAATGATCAATCAGTTGTAAATACATCTTAGTCATACAGGAAATCAATCACGATTCGGATTGTTCAGTGGTAACATCTCTGAAAATGAAGCTATGTAACACGGAATCGAATCTGTCGGAGAGCATCATTTCCCTTAAGATTACAAGTGTACATTATTGATAAGTGTCAAGTATCATAAAACCTAGGTTCAGAATTTCCTGGTGACTACCTTTAACCACCATATTATTTCAACATAGTTCACACAAAGTCGAGTTATATAGACTAGTGTCCACATTGCAACTTTATTGATAGGATTCGATCTACACTGAAAAGAATCTAATATATATATATATGTATATATATAACATTGATCACCACTCAATGATCAAAATCAATTTTTAATCAACATTCATTTTTGTTCATTCTCTCTCTTTTTTGGCGCGCGTGCTTTTTTTAAAAATATTTAAATGACATAGTAACAATATCGAAAATAATTGATTTTTTTTTTATATTTTTCATTATTTCTGTTATTTATTTATAGATGAAATCAATGAAAAACTTTCAGTGAAATCGAAATCGATTAATCAATGTATGATTTTAATAGGAAGTATAAACACTTTTTTTTTATATATTTTAGATGTGGAATGTACCGAAAAACGTTTGAAATATGAAAATCGTGCTAAACAAATACATGGTATTATCAGAAGGGGTTTTGTGGAGATTTTAGTATTTTTATAGAGTTGAGATCATGAGTCAATTGAAGCTAGACTACCATGGAAAACCTGGAAGCACTGGACGGCCGTTTCGTCCTATTATGGGACTCCTCAGCAGTGCGCGTCCACGAAGCAGTAACCGGTGGAGTTCAACCAGGTCTGTTGTGAGATAGGAACTCACTGATGACATTGGTGAATGGTTGCTCAATTTCATGAATCAGTTGAAGTTAGAAATTAACACCGTTGGATGCCAGCTCAGTGGTCTATCGGTTAAGGGCTTCGGCTCGAAACTGGTAGGTCCTGGGTTCGAATCCCGTGAGAGTGGGTTCGTGGACGCGCACTGCTGAGGAGTCCCATAATAGGACGAAACGGCCGTCCAGTGCTTCCAGGTTTTCCATGGTAGTCTAGCTTCAATTGACTCATGATCTCAACTCTATAAAAATACATGGTATGTTCAAAGATAATCATTATAGAATGTTGATATGACTTAAGTAACCTTATTATTATGATTATTATCCATGATCTCCCCCCCCTATTATCAGTGTAGCTAATCCGTGTTGCGAAGAGATAAGTATTTACTTCAGACAGTGGAAGATGGTGGAGGAATTATGTGGATTTGTAGACGTTGGATATTAACACTGTTAGATGAAGGCTCAACGGTGTAGAGATTATTCGTTAGCGTATGAGACTTAAGGTCCTTGGTTCAAATTCCATGAGAGGGATAGTGGTTATGCACTGCTCAGGAGTGCCATACTAATATGAAACGGTCGTTCAGTGATTTCATGTTTTCGATGGTGTTTCAACGTTCATTGATTCATGATCTCAATCAAAAACTCAACGATCTTCACAATCCTATATTTTCACTAGTAACTAACTTGTTAGAGTTCCGTTGAGAAGCCGTTACCGGCGAAGCTAATCCGTGATGGGGAGAGATAAGTATCTACTTCAGACAATGGAAGATGGTCGCGGAATGATTAGGATTTGTTGAAGTTGAATATTAACACTGTTGGATGACGGCTCAGCGGTGTAACTGTATTGTTATTATTATCATCCATGATCTCAATCATAAACTCAACAATCCCTACAACCCCATATGCTCACTAGTAATTAGTTTCTCGGAGTTCTAGTGAGAAGCCATTACCAGTGGAGCTAATCCGTGTTGAAGAGAGGTATGTAACTACTTCAGAGAATGGAAGATGTTTGAGGAATTACTTGGATCTGTTGAAGTTGGATATTAACACTGTTGTATGAAGGCTCAACGGTGTAGAGATTATTCGTTAGCACACGAGACCTGAAGGTCCTTGGTTTGAATTTCACGAGAGGGATAGTGGATGCACACTCCTCAGGAATTCCATACTATAATGAAACGGCCATTCAGTGATTCTATGTTTTCAATAGTGTTCTAACATTCATTGATTTATGATCTCAATTATACGTAAATTCAATACATTCTGATAACTATCTTAACTCATCAGACAACCTATTCTTTGTAGCTACGATTTCCACGTGGATATGTATCGACATAGACGTACATTATTTCTCTTAGTAGTAATGTATTTGTGGAATAACATACCCACACCTTAATATTAAATATAACTTATGTATGGTATTTGTTTAAATCTTTCATCCGTCAATATTATAGAATTAATACTTACAATGGATTATATCGAAAGAAGATATCGTAAGTCACAGTATGATATTGTGGAGATTGTTAAGTTTTTTTGATTGAGATCACGAACTGATTGATGTTAGAGCACCATTGGCGTGTTTGCGCACGAGACCAAAGGTCTTGAGTTCGGATCCTACGATTGGGATTGTATATGCGTACTGCTCAGGAGTCTAATACTAGGATGAAATAATCATCCAGTGCTCCCAAGTTTTAAATGGTGGTCGAACATTCATTGATTCATGATCTCAATCAAAAACATATTTTAAGTAGTTGTAATAATTTTTTTTAAATTAATAATATCATGAACATTAGACATACCAACAGTGTTTGGTGGAATAAAGCTTATAGTCCAGTAGATAGCGTGGAGTCGCGATTGACTATGATCAACACTACAGGAAGATTACGTACTAGTTACCGAGTTAGATCCCTGAGTAGGCCAAAAACCAGAAGGTTGTTGACGGTTGAACTAAGATATATTTTTTGGCGATCTCGTGGTATCGAAAGAATAGTGAGACGTACAAAGTTTACAAGCGGAACTACCGAGAGTACTCGAGTTCGTGCAAGATCACAGGCGACGGAAGAAAGAGTGTGTTTGGTACACTTAAACAAACAAGTACATTAAAACAATCACTGGTACAATCGCTTATAATTATAATTGTTCCCATTATGCCAATCGCGTTCTCGTCATGAAAGTGGGTCACTACAGTCTTATCATGTAAACAGTGCATTATGCTTGAAATATCGAACAGACAATAAATGAATTATCGGAAAGGGGTTTTTTGTGGAGATTCAGTATTTTCATAGTTGAGATCATGAGTCAATTGAAGCTAGACCACCAGGGAAAACCTGGAAGCATTGGACGTCCGTTTCGTCCTATTATGGGACTCCTCAGCGGTGCGCATCCACGATTTCTCCTCGCGGGATTCGAACCCAGAACCTACCAGTCTCGAGGTCGTGGATGTGCAATGCTGAGGAGCCACACAATAAGACGAAACGGCCGTTCAGTGCTTCCAGGCTTTCCATGGTGGTCTAGTTTCAATTGGCTCACGCTTTCAATTAATAAATTGTCTATTGATTCATAATACAATAAATTGTTTAGAGATAATATTGTTGTATACAAGAACACGGATGAGGACTATCGTATGTACCAGAGGCACAAATAACAAATCATTTTACTAAAATCTGATAACCATACAATGAATAGTTAATTTGCAAACTATCAACCAATGGACTCAATCTTGACCATCCCTTCTGTAAATATCAGTTCATCGTCTCCGATTATTCTCATCCATGCATTTTCACACCAATCGCCCTTCGTTCCCGTTCTTTCCTTATCGATCTTCTACTGAAACACATTCTATGCCTGCACATCACCATATACTACTTATGTGGATATAAGTAGCGCATATAACAAATTACACCTTCATAATATATAAATGTGATTCTTTCATCTTCTTCACAATAGTGTTATTCCGTTTCATTTATATTACATAGATGTATACCATTCGAAGACATCCTCATTGAAGAGATGTTATCGGAATCAGTCAGCGATTTATCGAAGTAAGATTAAATATACCAGTGTGTTCTATTGTGTTATTTATGTTTCATAGTCTTTTGTCTTTTATTTACATTTAACCTGATCTAAATGAAATGACGTTTTAGGACTGGAACTGGTCAGCCTCTAATTGACATATGTGCATACTGTGCGTATTACATCAATATAGCCTTAATTCACAAACATTGTAAGCAAAGATGGATAGGGGCTAGCAGTGGAATCCAGTTTGACGCGCGTTTCGTCCTATTTGAGACTCGTCAGAGACTGACCAGCTGCAGTCCTAAACATCAATGGGAAGATTCAAACAAACAATACTAAGTGAATTTAAACTTCACTCCACTGCACAAGCAAGTGGCTATCAGGACTCAGTAGCTGAGTGGATAACATAATGGCATTTGAAGCCAAAGTTACTGGGTTTTAGTCTCAGAGTGAATAACAACATGTCTGAGATGCAGGTACATCCAGCTGACAATTCCCAAATAGGACGAAAGGCGCGTGAAATTGGATTCCACTGCTAGTCACTACTCATATTTGCTTACAAAGTGTTTTACTTGCATTCCACGAAATTTCACGACCAACTTCCATTGCACTGAAATATATACCTGTCTCTACCTGACATGGATTAGCTCCACTGGTCACGATTTCTCACTAGAACTCCAGGAATTACCTCAAAGAGCCAGTCACTAGTGAGCATATGATCATTATCAGAACAACAATATCAAATGATTCAAATATTTTCAAGAATTTATATGATATGACTGCTTACAATGTAATCAAGCAATGATATGCAAACTATCATTTACGATTGTAAGCAAAGATGGTTAGTGGCTAGCAGTAGAATCCAGTTTCACTCTCCTTTCGTCCTATGTGGGGCTCGTCAGATGGATGAACCTGCGCTTCAGACTTGTTGACGTTCACTCTGGGACTCGAACCCGGTAACTTTTGCTTCAATCACTATTGTGTTATCCACTCAGCTACTGAGTCCTGATAGCCACTAGCTTGTGCAATAGGGTGAAATTTTAAATTCACTTAATATTGTTTGTTTGAATCTTCCCATTGATGTTTTAGGACAGCAACTGATCAGTCAGACGAAACGCGCGTCAAACTGGATTCCACTGCTAGTCACTATCCATCTTTGCTTACCATTCTTGTGAATTAAGGCTATATTGAGGTAGCAATACGCACAGTGTGTATATATGCCAATTATTTTACTGTGACAAACAATCAAGTATCATATGATGTTTTTCAAAATTTATACTTTACAATTTTTCTTTCCATATCTCAACAGAGGAGTCGCCTAAAGGTCAACAGAAAAACTGCAATTCATATACAGGACTTAATCAACGAGGTAACTTGGATTACATTATACCGTTACTATTAAAAATGCATGATTTAGATGAAACATTTCAATCAGATTTGGTTTACGTTATATATATATATTACTTACTCCTGTTACCCCTTCGTGGAAGAGCATATGTCGTCTACAAGCATTCTCCATATAACTCTGTTCTGCACAATCATTTACAGTTCTTTCAACTTTCTGTCCAGCCTTCTCATGTCTCCTTACAATTCCCGATGCAGTGCTTTAAGCATTCCCCTCTTCCGCTTACATTCACGATTTCAAATTAGTACTCGCCTCATAATTCAGTTTGATGATCTCATCAATATCTTGTCCTATCCACTTTCATCATCTTTTCATAATTACCTATTCAGTTGGAAACTGGTTTCTTCTCTCCAACAATAAGTTGTTGCTGATGTTATCCGATCAACAAACATTGAGTATGTTGCGTGGACAATTGTTCATAAATACTTGTACTTATTTGATGATGGTTGTAGTAGTTCTTGAATTTTCAGCTCAGTACAATATAACTAACTGTCTTGACGATCGAGTTGAAGTTTGTGACTTTGGTGTTGGTTGAGAGTTATTTTGAATTATATATGTTATTCAACTGTAGGGATGCGACTCTTACTTTGCCAATCCTTATCTTATCGTCTGTATCAGATCTTTTGTGTTCAGCGATGATGCTGTCCAACTGCATGAAACTTTCCATCTCTCGCAGAGTGTCTCCATCAGTTATGATTGTGTTTTATTTGAGGATCTTGGTTTTTTACTTTGTGTATATTGATGACTACTGATACAGAGACTGCTGCTAAACTAGGAAAACTACTCCTAACTCGGTGGTCTCTCAATCCTGAAAAGTCTTGGATATTGAACACTCGATTTGCCACCTTTCGAGTACACTCTGTTCACACAGAACTCGAAGAACTATCTTAGTTACATAATAAGTAAATCGGATTACTAGTGTTCCTTTTTTTTTAAATACTGCACCATTGTCAACTAATACACAAATATGTATGAAAGAATGTAATGCTTGAAATCGATGACAGTTGATATTCGGATTCTATGCATTCATTGATATTTAATATAGAATATACTGTGGTGAGCAAGAGCGGCATATTTACAACTGAAGAACATCTGGAACTCAAAACGATTGTCAACCAACACCATGATCAGACTTTTTAATACGAATGTCAAGACAGTTCTACTGTATGGGGCAAAAACCTGGAGAACTACGATAGCCATCATCCAGAAGATAGAGGTGCTTATTAAAAGTTGTCTACACAAGATACTTTAGATCCGTTGGCCAGATACTATCAGCAACAAGTTATTGTGGGAGGCAACAAACCGAATTCCAGAGAAGGAAGAAATCAGGAATAAGCGCTGGAAGTGGATAGGACACACTTTGAGGAAATCACCCAATTGTGTCACAAGACAAGCCCTCACATGGAACCCTGAAGGCCAAAGGAGAAGAGGAAGACCAAAGAACACATTACGCTGAGAAATGGAGATAGACATGAGAAGAATGAACAAAAGTTGGATAGAATTAAAAAAGAAACTCCAGGATAGAGTGGGTTGGAGAATGCCGGTCGGCGGCCTATGCCCCATTGGGGGTAACAGGCGTAAGTAAGTAAAGTAGTGGTGAGTGCTACTTATATCTACGTAAGTAGTACATAACAATTGTCATGGTTAGAATGTCTGGCAGCAGAAGATCCAGATGGAAAGAATGGAACGATAAAGCAATTAATATGAAAATGCAAGATTAATGAAGTCGGAGACAATTGATTGACAGTTTGCTAATGAACTATTTAATGTATCATTCTTGGATCTTACTGAGAGACTTTATCATTTTGTGTTAGAATACATTTGATTGTCCCCATTCGTGATCTCGATCACTGCTAATACTTGGGAATAACACTGATATTTGTCTGCTTCTTTTTCAGGTTTTATTGATCTTCAAATCTTAATGAAATTACAACGTTCCTACATTGATGAATATAATAAAAAATTTTGTAAGTAACTAGAATTTTGTGTGAAACTATAACTTATGTTTTATTTATTTAAACACGTAAATATTGTTACAAGGAGACATCAGATACATATGCACCACACAAATCTCATTTGATTTGTGTGGGGGCTGTGATACTGCCCAGGTGCCCAAACCGAAGCAGGTGGTATCCTTAGGGGGCCACACCCCGAGCCTTTGACCTACAGATCTGATCCACAAGGCAGTGGAGCATCGTAAGGAGATGCAGTTCTTTGGTAGCCGGTGACCGAAAATTGACTCATACGCCATTTGTTCCTTCAGGACACTGCAGCCCATGTGTATCATTGGTTTGGAATCAGGGTTTTCCAACTCCCTAAGTGGACTCGCCGTGTCTACCGGTCCGGTTAAAGAGCCGAACAATAGCTTTTTGTCCTCTCAATTTCGTAAACAACAGTAATGCCATGAGAAGGCAGTGAGTAGGACTTCTCTGGTAGAGTCTATATACGCGTGGCCATGTGAGAGCATTTCGAGAGGGAGAGCGGACTCCCCACTCTCGGCTGTACCAGGGCATTTGGGGGCCTATAACTTATGGATAAACCAATAAGATATCAGATAATATTTCTTGGATTTTGGCGCGAAATCCACTGATCTGTTTGAATAAAAACAGCGTTTTGGGATTTTAGCTGATGTCAGTTCGTGATGTTTACCCTAAATTTAATTCCTTACCCCCCCAACCGTCAACTGTATTTCATAATCCTTATTATTCATACAGGATTATAACTCTTATTTGGCTCTAGCAAGTAGGTGAACATCCTCAAGGCCACTTTAACATCACTCAAAGGTTTTCCATAAATTATAGTCTAACCAAATTTTGTATTCAGTAATGGTCTTTCTGAAAGTATATGAACTTGGAACATTAAAGATAGTCGTAAGTTGACTGGTTAATTAATTGACTGATTGAATGATTATAGATCATAAGGGGTTTTGTGGAGATTCCAGCATTTTCATAGTTGAAATCATGATTCATTTGAAGCTAGACGACCATGGAAAACCTGGAAGCACTGGACAACCGTTTCGTCCTGTTATGGGACTCCTCAGTGACAGTGCGCATCCACGATCCTGCATCGCGAGATTCGAGCCCAGGATCTACCAGTCTCGCGCCAGAGCGCTTAACCACTAGACCACCGAGTCGGTCGGCATCCAACGGTATTAATGTCTAACTTCAACCAACCCACGAAATCTGAGCAGCCGTACACTAATTGTCTTCAGTGAGTTGATATCACTACAACAGGCGTGGTTGAACTCCACTGGTCAATGCTTGATTGAATGATTGACCAAACTATGCAAGTAGAGCCTTTCTAATCCCATAAAATATGAGTTTGTCTTTTAAAAGCTGAAGACTAACTATGTCGAAAACTTTGGGAACGTCAAAATATAGCATCAAAGACAAGCTATCTTTAATTGACCTAGTATTGTTTATTTGAATCTTCCCATTGATGTTTAGGACTGCAACTGGTCAGTCTCTTATTAACATATGTGCATACTAAGTGAATTTCAATTTCACCCCATTGTACAAGCAAGTAGCTATCAGGACTCAGTAGCTGAGTGGATGACGTGATGGCGTTTGGAGCGAAATGTACTGTGTTCGAGTCTCAGAGTGAACATCAACAAGTTTGAGATGCAGGTACATCAAGCTGACGAGTCCCAAATAGGATGAAACGTGCGTCAAACTGGATTCTACTGCTAGTCACTATCCATCTTTGCTTATTTTTAATTGAGTTCATTAAAGACTAAATTAAAACAACCCACTGAGTATTCTTTAAAATTTTATATACTTTTCTTTATTGTATCTTATCATTATAGTAGCACATAACTTTATGTTAGGAATTATCAATGAATTGAAAGTCCCATCAGAAATACGTAAGTAATAATGTAGACAAGTTCTATTAACACAGTTTCTTCGATTGATGTTATATTACTGTAAATACACCATTACATGTGTAGATGGCGTCCAGTCTCGATTGACTATGATCACCGCTACAGTAAGATTACGCGCCAGAAAGCAACTTGGCTCCCTCGATAAAATTCTCAACCAGCTTCTTTCACGTAAAATGAAAAATAAGTGTTTTTTTAGTACGTTGCCTTCAGATCTTTCGTAATGCTCAATAGGTGTCATTCTAGCTACTCAACCTCAATAGTTTTGACCACCTTGGTATTCGATTGTCGATTATTATATCACACAATGTAAATGAGTGCGTCTATCTAAGGCAATAGGTTTACCATGTAGATGGCATCGAGTCTCGATTGACTATGATCACTTCTGAAGTAAGATTACGCGCCCGAAAGCAACTTGGTTCCTTCAATAAGTCGGAAACCAGAAGGCTGTAGCTAGTTCCGATAAAGTTTATTTATTGGCGATCTCGTACTATCGAATGAATACCAAGACAAGCCAAAGATTACAGGCAAAAAGGCAAAGCATAAGAAAGTTCGAACGAACAAGATGGGCAACGGAACGAAAAGTGAATTTTGTTACAGTTAAACAAAACGAGTACAGTAAAACAATCACTGGTACAATTGGTTATAATCATAATTGTTTCCATTATAACAATCGCGTTCTCGTCGAGAAAAGTAGGTCACTACACATGTATATCAGGCGAGCAACAGTTGAGTAGTACTATATATATATTGAAATCATAAACCGATTTAAATTAGACGACCATTGAAAACTTGTAATCACTTGGATGGCGGTTTCTTTCCAGTATGATAATCTTGAGAAGTGTGTATTGACAATCTCACAAGTAGGATACGAACCCAGGACCTTCAGTCTCGCGCTCTAAACAGTCTCATACAAGGAAACAACGCCCGTTTAATGCTCTCAGGTATACAATAGTAGTTAAACTTAGTTTAATTTTTGATTTCACCATACTCGGTAAATGAAACGAAGTTCAATGACACAGTGACATGATAGGCTATTCTAATCCGTCGTCCCCGACCCTGCTAACTAGATCACGAAGTATTAATGAGGCGTGGAAGAATGTATTGGAAAAGCATCTAGAAAAGACAAGGTCACTGAGCACATAAATCAAGCTTATTTATACAATGATAGAAACGCCCTTGAGTGAGACACAAAATAGAGTATTAAAACAATATACATCAGCCAATGACAGTCAAAGATTTCCGAGTGGGAACTATAAGCTGTAGGTAAACCAAGCGTCTCTCGGTGCGAAAACATAAAATTCAAATCTTCAGAACAAAATTACGAAATTATGACTTTTACCAAGTGAGCTCCGGGGATCTAACAACCCCAACAGTTCAACTGGATTAAATACATATGAATGTATATTGTCAAATATTTTACTTATTACTTAGAATTCACTTCATTTATTCATCTAAGAAGCATATAAATTATATATGGTTGAAATCATGAGTCAATTGAGGCTAGACCACCAGGGAAAACCTGGAAGCACTAGATAGCCGTCTCGTCTTATTATGGGACTCCTTAGTGGCAGTGCGCATCCAAGATTCTGCATCGCGAGATTCCAACCCACAACCTATCAGTCTCGTGCGCGAGCACTTAACCGCTAAACCACTGAGCCGTTCGGCATCCAACGGTGTTAATGTCTAACTTCAACCAATCCACGAAATTGAGCAACACATCCACCAATGTCTTCAGTGAGTTAATACCTCCCAACAAACCTGGTTGAACTCCACTGCTGAGGAGTCCCTCCTCATGGAGTCAGTCACGAGTTAACTTTTAATTAAAAATAATTCTATCATTCAATCATTATATTCAATCTCTAAATGAAATGTATATCTTTCGTTTTAAAAATCTTAGCTAAACTACTTCCATTTGATGAATACATTGAATAAAAAGAAACCTCATTTTAACCAATACCAAATCGATTATTTTTTCTTATTTTTTAATCAATAAATATTGATAATTTATTTTGTTGTTGTTTTTGAATCAATATATTGATCGTGAAATGGAAAATTGATGTGTGGGCGTAGATGATAATGATTGGTCAGATATATATAGTTAATCTGATAAGTGTCAAATGAGTAATATTATCCCCCTATCCTTAGTATTGGTTATTATTGATTGATTGTCCATTTGTTGTTAGATTGTGTCGGATTTTGAGTGTGGAAATATATTTGTGTTCTAATCAAACTAATTACGTGTTCTTGGTCTGAGTTGTATTGATGTCGTGTAGACTAGACGACACTGGGAGTGGAATCTAGTGTATATATTCGTCTAAGATAAACAGGGAAACTGGATCGTTAAAAACAGAAATCAATGTGAATGTCATATTCTTATTGAAACTTCATTCGTTATTATTCTGTTTTTTATTGTAAAGATATTTGTACACACAATTGATTGATCACTATGTGGTGATCCAAGTTATGTGTGTCATGTCCTTCTTAGTGTAGATCGAATGCTATCGATCAAGTTGTAATATGACCACTAATCTAGGTAGCTCGACACTGCGTGCACTATTTTGAGATTGTAGATGGCGTTGAGTCTTGATGGACTATGATCACCACTACAATGAGATTACGCTCTCAGAAACGACTTGGTCCTTTTGATAACTAACAAAGCAGGAGACTGTGATTGGTCCAGGTAGAGTATATTTATTGGCGATCTCGTGGTATCGAAATAATACCGAGACGTGCCAATGAGTACAGGTAAAAAAAGACAGAGCGTAAGAGAGTTTAAACCAACAAGATGGAGAGCGGAATGAGAAGTGACTTTGATACAGTTAAACAATTACAGTAAAACAATTATTGGTACAATTGATTACAATAATAATGATAATTCTTTCTATTATTCCAATTGTATTCTCGTCACTACAAAATAAGATGGTGGTTGGAGGTGGAAGTCACGTTATAAATTAACAATATAACAGGAACATACTTATTCTATCTACATTTTATAGGTTAATAGAATCAGTTTCATCATGTATAATTTTAAGGATGATCTCAACTTAGATTGAAGTAAGTTTGGTTAGCTAAGAATTCATTTACTTTATATTATATCATCATTGATGAAATTGTCCGATATTATGACGGCCCATAAAGTAATATGTTAGAAATAAAAGCTCAAGGAAGGAAGTTTCTTCTGTCCTCTAAATCGCAGCGAATTTGAAACACCTATAAAAGCCACTCACAAAGCTAAATCTGTTTCTAGCAGGATAAACAACAACCTGACCACTAAGTCATCGACATTTATCCAGGATCCCATAGTATGTGTAACGCTACCGTGATTGCAGCTCCAATGAAAGTTGATGAATGGGTACTGATCAAGAATAGGAAATGACTTAATGTTGCTAAAGAAAAACCAGTCCACTAAACAGTTTCGGAGAAACTGAAGACTGGTCACAGTGACAGGTCAGTTATCCTTCATAGAGAGTGAAAGCTCAGAAACCAGGACTCGTTTTTCATATCACTTTGGGTTGATAAAAGAACTACTAAACCGGCTAATGACTCAGAAAATCTCTGGAGTTGTAGTGGCATTGGTTCCTAAGAACACGATCTTGGAAGCTGAGTGTATGATTGCTGAGATTTATATTCAATATGTAACACTGGGAGAAGGCTAACAATGGTTAACGCGAGGACGATTGATCGAAATGACATGACTCAGTCATGCAAGTGTGGTGTAGTATTGGTCGTTATGTTAAGTCCATATACTTTATTCTAGCTTCTGGCCAGGCCAATAACCTGTCCATTATGAGTCATATTTTGATCTGGTTAATTATTCGCTTATTAACCTTGACTATACTTTTCTATGAACGTATGTGTATGCACACTTCGTATCCTATTCATCATATGTCTGTCATTCATTTTTGTCTGACTATAAATGTTGATTAACGCTTGCTTAAAATGAGTTGGCTTCCCAGCCATCTCCATTTTGCATCATCTTTGCTTCGCTCGCTTACACTAGCTCATGTGCCCACAGCGTTCTGGTCTGCACCAATAATCAATAAAAACGTAGTTACCGCTTCCTTTTGCCTTCTGATTTTATACACCGTTAAGATTGGTATAATAACGGTTATCGAAGTGAACTATTATTGAAGCACGGCACTACAGTGGTCACTGTATGTGGTCTCCCCCTTTTTTGTATCGAGTTCATTACTATCTTCCCAGCTGTATTCTTCAAAAATGCTAGACGCTATATTACTGAACGTCAAGAAAGGACCAGTCAGTTCAGACAATGATGTGGCTTCAACGTAAGATCTTACAAATTAGTTAGTCATATCATGACAAATCTACAGTTTTAGGATTATATCTGTTATTGTGGTGTCAGTGATAACTTAAATTATTTCATATTAGACCTATTTACAGAGTCACCTTTCTAGATATTTTTAGTCTAGGTTGCAAAAATGAAATTGTAATAATAGTTTCGTTAAAATCTCCTCTTTCAAGAGACTCAACACTATAGATGGTATATAGATTAAAGGGGTCATGACTTTTTGTTTGTAAATCCTTAATGCTTGCTGACGGCATAAAAAGACAGGAAGCTGAAAATCGTCTAGAATAAATGATTGATCCTGACGAGAAGAACCTTAACATTTTAAGCTTTTAGGTGGCGAGGCTTCGACAAAGACTGATGGCTGTGCCGCTTTGGGTGCAGCACAAATCTATTTAAATGATCTCCGGATTCGTCACACAAATACCTGGAGCTTGCTAAAAGATATCGTACCTAGGTGTATAGATAGACTCTACTAAGCCAAATGTAATCGCAGTCGCTGAAACTTGACTGACGCAGTCAGTAGGTAGTAGGGAACTTGATTTTGAAAGTTTCACATTAGTAGGAGCCGACAGAATTCAGAAGCGTAAAGGAAGTGAAGTTGCTATATTCATTGCAAAAATTATTTCATTTGTCTAAGTGATAACATACACCATGAAATTGGGACATATAAATCAATTAGTTGCCGTTTCAAATGCAAGGGACAGAAGCTGCTGATTGGTTTGATCCACTTCAGTTCAACCTGTGAAGTGAATGATATCTTGATAGAAAATTTCAACACTTGGTCGCCAAGTGATTGATGTCTAATCTTGAAAGACTTCGACGCACCTATAGTAGACTAAAAAATCTGAGGACTTAATTATCAGAAAATTCTTTCGGATAGAAAGCACTTGACGCTGTTATTATATTTGCTTGGTGGAACTTGCGAAAGGGGTAACTAAGTACAACTCGGACTCTGAAGCACCCTTGCTAGATCTTATATTGACCCATCATGAAGATGACGTCATAAACCTGCATTATGTGCCACCCCTAGGTAAAAGTGATCAGGCAGTTCTAGACTTTAATTTTCACATAGCTGTCAGCAACGATGATTTCCCAGCCTAAAACAGACCAAACGTCTGGAAGGCAAATATACAAGGTATTATGTACTCAGCATCCACAGTAGATTGAACAATTGAACCAGGGTCCTCCATTAAAACTACTTGAGATGTACTCAAAAATGTGTACATAAAATTCACTTCACCCACATCCCTTGGATTACATCAAGGGATCTGACAAACTCCCCACCTTGATTAGTAAGGAGGCTTGCATCCTTATTCTTAAGACAAGAATGTGGGAGGGATTTGGGTTACTGGGTACTGACGAGGCAAAATATCAATATCGAGGAGCTCAATATAGTTTTGTCTTTACCTTCCTCGAGTCTACAGGGTTGTACGAAGAGAAACACTATAAAGAGTCTATATAATACCCCAAATACTTGTATTGGTACACGAATAAAAGGACTAAGAGAAAAGGTAACATCTCAGCATTATGGGGATACAGTGGTACCTCATCATTAGAGGAGGAAGATTATGTTAGAGACCAAGTATTCTCAAATTACTTTAGCAATGTGCATATCGTAGATATGCCATCCTGTTCAGTTCATGCAAATCCCTCCACACTGGATATTGTGACCATTGGTCTGTTAAATGAGCTTGATTTAGATACATCCATGAGACCTGATGAAATGCTTTCTAGATTATTAAGAGAACTAGCAAATGTGTCGCAAATCCCTCAAACATATGTTTTAATC
Source organism: Schistosoma rodhaini (assembly GCA_944470415.2). Classification (NCBI taxonomy): domain Eukaryota; kingdom Metazoa; phylum Platyhelminthes; class Trematoda; order Strigeidida; family Schistosomatidae; genus Schistosoma; species Schistosoma rodhaini. The sequence continues at coordinate 2,301,907 of OX104040.1, forward strand.
AACCTGTAACCCAATGTCGATTATCGAGAAACTGGAAGAATGCCATCGTAAGTCCTATCTTTAAAACGGTAAGCAGATACAAACATGAGAACTAGCAACCTGTAAGCTTTACTAGCGTGGCTGTCAAGAATATTAAAAAGATCATTCGGAACGATCTGTTTAAATATCATAACGGAAACAGGATTCTTTCTGAAAAGCAACATGGCTTTAGAACAGGCTATCGATGTCCCACCAACATATTAGTAGACCGTGAATGTTGGTGCCTTCTTAAGTACCAAAAGTTACGCATAGAAATAGCTTAGACTTACTCCAGTCAGGCTTTTGACAAAGTTCTTCACGACCAACCATCGTATAAATTAAGGAATACCGGGATGGGATGCATTATAGCTTATGGATTCATGCCCCTTTAATATATAACATAAAGATACTGTCAATTGGAGAACAGTAACTTACCAACCAGACCAATGACGCGTAAAATATGTACGAGCAGTCTCAAGTTCTTATTGGTCTCTGTCTCATGCTTACCCCTGCCAGTTAAGTTCAGCCCCCGTGACATGAGTCATATATTTCAAACATGCAGAGTTTACATACAAATCAAACACATCACATCTTACCATAAAATAGAAAATAGCATTTGTGCAAGATCTAGCCAGAAGTGGTTGTGATTTTGGAGGATAGTAATTAATAGACTCGGCGTAACTCAAGGACGTTAAATCCCATATTAATAGTTCATAGGTCAAAATAAAGCTTATAATAAGAGGAATATATATATAGATGTATAAATATGTAAATACAGAAAATTTCCCAATATGAATATGCCCAAACTTTGTTGCATATCCAGCTAAAGTGTTCCGACATGCTTGATAGCAACCACAACCAGCTTGTGACATGCAAATAGATGGTATGCTCTTTATGCCTACACTTGTTGTCGATAATGACCTCGTTTTTCCTGTATGATGAGTTTAGTGAAAGTCAGTGAGTGTTCGTAGACATAGGGCAACAGTGAATCTGTTTAGCGTCCTTGGTTGTCATAGATCGACAAACAACCTAAAATTGAATGAAATGCGAAAGACTTTTGTGAAAAAATCTTAGCTTGCCTTGGCTTATTCAACTTACTAATGAAAGCACGAACAACAGTGATTGACGTCAATAGTGAAATTCATTGTAATGAGAATTTATCAACCGTGATAGAATCTGGGGGCCACAATAATGAAAGACCTCTGGATGATAATGGTTAGTGAAAGAAGTGAATTTCTTTGCCTGTTTCTTATAGGATGCGATGACGTTCGTTTGTGTTCACAGAAGTCAGTAATCCAGAAGGAACAGACCAACATAGCATAGATGAATTTAATGACAAATAGCTATCAGACCATTAAAGATACTGATCGAATTCTGAAAGCTTTTCCAGATCTCTTATCGCATTTACCAAGCAGCATTAGAAGTGTCGTACGAACAGGCACAAGTGTTCAACAACAACAGTTATTACTATCTCGGATTGAAAACCAATCTACTAAGATATGTAGATCTTTGGTTGTGTACTTGTGATTTCGATACGTTGAACTTGCATATTAGTGTAGATGGGCTTTTGATCTTAAAGAGCTCTAGTTAAAAATTATGGTATATATTAGGATTCATCGTTGCCCCTAGATTTTATGACGTGTTTATGATAAAAATCTATGGAGGGAATATTAAGTCCGCGAATAAAACGAAGTATTTGGGGAGAGCATTTCTAAATTAAAAGAAACGATGACATGGGTCTGCTTAGTGATAAGTTCAGCAAATACATAGTTGCCAAACTGGTCGCTGTACACTGTGACGCAGCTGTTCGTTCGAATAACAAATACACAGTTAATCACAATGGGAAAACAGGCTGCCAAATTTGTGTTGTAGTAGGTCGGCTCTCCGACGGATTGATGACGTTACAAAATGGTGAACATGTAGTGCAAACTAGCAATAGGTTTCTTGGGTCGATTCAAGTAAGTCTCTATCAATGATATTCTAATTTTGAAGCACTTGCTATTCACATGAATTCAACTTTTCCTCTAGTTCCAAGCACATAGTATACTTCGGTGTGACGAGTAAACTAATCAATCTATGGATAGATTTTTCTCACAAAAGACTTAAAAAGATGTACAAATATACAATTACGGATATATTTAGGTTAGTATTAGGTTTTATAACAGGTACTCCTTCGAACTTTCAGGGTAAATGTCGGACATTAGAACTCATATTCATATGGGAAGGTACTGTGTCGACTATGCCTTCTGTATTTAGGCCTCGTTATTCCCCAACATTAATTACCACAACCATTTTCCCTTAACTTTCAGCTTTTAACATTAGCGACGTATTTATTAGACTGCAAAAAAGCCCAACGAAATCAATTACAAACGATGTACTTAATTTTCTTATGTAATATGAATAGAGCTATGAATATGTGCACTTGTTGAAGCAACTTCCTAACGACGTTCGTTCACATGGAGCGTTAGATTCTTCTTTTGGCTTCCCATGTAAGTTATACATGAGACGGATTAAGAGGTCAGTGCATAGAGAGTACGATGTGGCCAAGTGAGCAGCTCAGCGTTATGTTGAGAATATATCTTTCTGTGGTAGGTTGCAGACTAACAAATCGGCCACGATCTTACAAACGATCGTTAAGTCGGACCATGTAAAGCAAGTTATTATGCTTAAGGATGCTAAAACAACTTCGCTTAGACTGGATAATGTTATGCTAATACACGAAAAGCCTGGGCTCATCACTGATAACGGGGAAAACGGTTTAGTAAAATTTAGACCTTGTAACGATAGAGTGTGTATTACGGCAGCCAAAAAGTTATGTATGTTTTGCAAATGATAAGGAGAAACAATAGGTATTGAATATAAATGTGATTACGTATGGAGCGTAACAAATAAAATGTTGCCTTTATTTTGTTGTTACATAAACCATTGAATATACATGTCACTACAAACATTAAACTCATTGTATAATCCAAACTAAGTTTGGCTGAAGAATAACTATCTAGTTACGTAGAGACGCGTGGACCCTAATTGAAATAAGAACCAGGTGATTGGGAAAACAACGATTCTAAATTTTGTCATAAATACAAATGTACAACTTTACCTAAACAAATATTATCACTTAGTTATTCAAACAATAATTGTTCTCACAATAATCGATCTAAACTACAATAAATAGGCAAATTGCTAAGAAATATAATAAAATTACCGAATGCACCAAAAAATAAGTGTTCTTCTAGCCTTTCTGGATAGATAGATCACGTAAAAATCTGTTCAAAAGATAATAGTTTGTTGCTTTATAACACAAAGTGTTTCCAATTCTTGTAAACCGTTTCAACTCACATCGAAAATGCACGATCCCAGTCAACTGAAGCAACAAAATGAAAGAGGGAACAATCAATATGGCTGCCACCAAGATTAAATAACAACTGGAGCAACATACATACAGTTGAGGGAGAAATATAGAAACTCAGTGAAAGCGCAAGAAAAAATGAGAAAACTACTATGAAATGGAACATTACAATCTCAAATGGCGTCGAAAAGACTAACTAAATGTACATTTAAAGAAACCAATGAGAAAAAGCTGCAAGTGTATGTGTAGTGGATGTCGAGTCGAGGACGGACTATGATCACCACTACAATTCGATTACGCGCTCAAAAACGACTTGGTTCTTTTGATAGCTCGTAAATCAGAAGGCTTTAATAATCCAGATCAAGTATACTTATTGGCGATCTCGTGGTATCGAAATAATACCGAGACGTGCCAACGGGTACAGACGGAATGGGCAGTGCGTGAGCAAATTTGAACCAAACAAGGTGGAGTGAAACAAGAAGTGAAAATGGTACAGTTAAACAAATACAGTAAAACAATCTCTGTTACAATTGGTTGCAACAATAATAATTGTTTCTGTTATTCCAATCGTGTTCTTATATAAACTGGCCGATCACTACAGGAGCCCCCCGCTAGAAAGGGTTTACACTTTCGATACGTAGCGGTTTCCTTCGTGGGACTGATCGCGAAACGTGCAATTGTAGGACGAAGGCGTTGGCAGAACAGGAAGTGATCGTTGATCCTCGAGTTGCCACCAAAAGTCTTTGACGTAGAACGGTACCAGAAGGAACGTACTGTATTGATTGCTTGGATTAGCACGCTACACCATAGTGGTTTGTATCCAGAATCTGAAGGTTGCGTTCGTAGAGGTCCGGACCAGAAACGCTGCAGACGTAGGACGAAACCAGATTGAGCCAAGGAACCAGATGCGACCAGAATAACCATGTTCGGGACCAAATGTATACCATACGTATTTGGAGCCAGAGAGGTCGACTGAGTGCGTTGACTAGAGCGTGGGTGATCAGGCCAGCTTTCACCAAAGTTGACTGAAGTCGACGATACCGGAACAGCGATGGTCGGAGGCGTAGGCTCGGAGTAAACAAAAAAATGATAGAAAAAGAGAAAAGTGTAGCATTCGTGTAGTATAGGGTTAGGGTCCTATACTGTATCCGCTGCTGGTTATGAGGTTAATCGCGAAAGCGTACGGGTAAACGTACTCGGCGACCGGAACGTGAGACGGTAGTCTCGTTCGAACCTCGTGAGCCTGCAATCTCATCCGCAGTCAAGGGCGGTGCCGTCTGCTGGTCTGGACGTGAGACGGAAGTCTCGTCCGTAGACGTGGCAGATGACACGTGCTGTTTACTGGGACGTGAGAATGAGGTCTCAGGTGCATCTAGCGTGGGATCCGAAGTAGATGTAGAGGTCCCGCTAGAAGCTTTGATGGGTCTAGCATTGGGTCTCAGCTTATCAGGTAGGCCACTGTCATCGACGTGTACTGGCATGAGGCGATCAATGCTGGCTACTTCGTCGCGGCCATGTCGATCAACCTTGAAGGTCTTTTCGTGACGGAAAATCACGTGAAAAGGGCCTTCGTAAAGCTGTTTGCTCAGATTGACCGTAAGTTGTCGTGTACCATAGTTCTTATATAAACAGGCCGGTCACTACATATGCATGGAAGGATTTTCACACACAAAACATTCGAAATGAATCTTACACTCCTCCATTCCTGGCTACTGGCTTCACTTAGTTTAGGGTTTTTTATTACAAAGTTTTTATGAACAACAGCACTTTTAAGCCTTGAATATCCATGAAGTCTTCAACGTCAATACCGAATACTGACAAGACTAGTAAATGTTTACCATTGAAAGTTTACTTTTATTTGTTCCCTGTACGTCCTAAATACTCTCCATCGGTTCATGTTATCATATCATCTTATATTTGTATTCTTGCGTTGCAGAATGACGTTCATTACTCATTTGATTTCACAGCATTTTTGTGAATATGAATGTCCATCTAACTCAATAGGCCACACAATAATATTCTATACTGTCCACGTTAAAATCAGCAGTGACTAAAAATTTGAAGATTATTCAGATTAGAATACCAGGTGTAATACAAAAAATTCGAATGAGAAACTGCATATCTTCGTACAAACTTCCTATTGGACGTTGGACTAAGCGCAGAACATTCGAATTTGCTTTCAGGTGCTGCGCACGCTTCTCGACTTTGGGTTCTAGTATGGATCCATCGTTTATAAATGAATTGACTAACTGTTTACAACATACCGTTTCACCAGAAAGAGAAACCAGAAGATCAGCGGAGGCATATCTTAAAGCTGTGGAACAACGCCCATCTTATTGCTTATGCTTGCTCCATATTCTTCAGGATCCCAATATCCCTTCCCCAACTCGAATAGCTGCAGCCATCACCCTAAAAAACTTCATCAAGAATTACTGGCAAGTTGTAAGTACCAAATGCTTTTGTGTCTACCCGTATGTAATCTCTGTTATTACATAGTCGTTCAAGTACGAAAACCAGCTACCTAGGTAAAAAAAAAAGACTAAATAATTCCGCTTTATCTTTCACTGGCTTTTTCACTCTTTCGATGAGGTCGTGCTAACTTTTTCCCTACCTTTTTGTATAGTCAAACTATTGGTCAACACCACTTACAAAACTCCGAGGCCATAGCAAGAATGTTCACAAACCACGATCTGGTAATCTAAATGTGCGGTCCCGTTTTTTCTCATCGAGTGGCAAATGACTGGAACGCCTTACTCGAACGTGTATCAGCCTCATCAGTGAACATTTTCAAGGGGAAGCTGGACCTTCACTGGAAGGAAATCTGCCAGAATCAACATAGGTTCACCAACCTACTATTCTTATTACTGAAGGCTGATGGGATTGCGACAAAAAGATAACTGCCACCAAGTTTTTTCAGGCGATGATTTATGCGTCGTTAAATGTTTGACTATCAGGTCTAGGAAGGAGATTTCGTATGCTCAAATCGTCTGTGGCATACTGGTTAGGTTGAGTTTCACCAGAGTCAAGCTTCATCTGGTCTTGCCTCTTTTTATCCAGTCACAGGCGTATAAATGATAATTCTTTTATTTTTTGCTCTCGTACTTCGTATCATCTTAGCTTTTTTACACGAATCTATATCACTTAACCCGGATCGTTATATCCGAGTTTTGCATAACCGCGTCTTACGCATCATCTGTTAATTGGTATTTTGTAAGTTACATATTCTTACTATCATTTCCGGCCATGACGATTATTATAATGAGTAAATAAATAGTTGATTTCGTGGGCGTGTACCCAGTGTTTAAGACCATCAGCTGTTTATATAACATAATGCCCTTATATGATAGTTACTGTATCACTAATGAAGATGTATCATAATTCATTTTCTAGGACTCAGATGAGACAGATCGTATACAGGCATCTGATCGTCAAGGATTACGTAATCAACTTATTGGAGCTATGCTTTCTGTAGCAGGGAATATCCAGTCGCAACTTTCCGAAGCCATAAGTACAATTTGGCGAGAGGATTTCCCAGAAAAATGGCCGAATTTGATACCTGAATTAGTTCAGAGAATGGCACAACTTGGTGCAGATTTAAATATGGTCCATGGAGTTCTTTATACAGCTCATACATTGTTTAAAAGGTGAGTATCTATGGTTTTATATTTTATTTCAAACAGAACTCTAATCTGTTAACTATCTGCCATTTGTCTACTATTCATTTCTTTAATGATCAAAGCAACCATTTGTACTGGTTTGGCCACAAGCTTTCACTCAACAAACAGTATTAGACAACTAAGTCACAGTTTCTCATTTATTTTAAATCATGTGTACAATGTTTTTGCTTTATTAAGTCATTATAACTAGTTTAATCTAATATTGGAGGGCTGATTTTCACCAACCCAAATATAGAATTATATATGTGAAATGGCACACAAACATAACGTATCCTTCAAGATTATCTAGACCTTTTTTATGCTTTCGTTACATACATTAGGACGCAGTATTATTCTATTCTTCTCTTTATTTAATCTTGCCAGATATCGTCACGAATGCGCTGGTCCAGATTTGTACAGAGAAATGAAACTTGTGATTGGTCAATTTGGTGCACCACTTACGGAACTTGCCAAGGTATATTTATGTCATCATTAACAATGAGAGCTTTATATACGTGTTATTATGTGATTTTGTATTCACTAAAATTCAACTTGATCATGTATATATTTATCGAGCTTGAAATTCTTTATGTATAACTCTTAGTTATTTCCCCGGAGCTTCGAACTTCAGAAATGTGAATAGGCCAAAATACCTTTTTCCCACATCAAATTATATGTGTAATTTCTATCTGATGGTTAACTCGACAACGAATATTTATAGTCATCTTATCATTTTTAAATTGTCTTCTGTTTTTAAAGTTAATCTCTATTACATTTTTCTCGAGTATGTTTATTTGTCTACAGAATTTTACTGTATTCTGCTTTCCTATAGCAATTGTACATTGCTCTCAATTAACTTAGATGTTTATCTCCACTTACAAGTCATTATCTATAGTTCGAATTTAATCTTCCTAAGCTGTGGGGCGACCACTAAGCAATACCAAAGTGACTCTGAGAAAATTCAACCTACTAGGATCTAATGAGCTTTCTAAATTAGTGTGAAGAATCAGGATTTAGAGTTAAAAGTTAGGATTATTCTCTTTATTTATTTATTTGAACACAAATATTAGTACAAAACGGTATTGAATATAAATGCGCCACACAAGTCACTTGATTTGTATGTGCTCCATTATACTGCCCGAGTGCCCAGATCGAAGCAGGTGGTTTTCTTAGGGGGTCACGCCCGGAGCCTTCGATCTAAAGGTCTGATCCACAAGGCAGTGGAGCAACTGGAGTATAGCCCATGTCCCAGTACCTGGTAAATAGCTTTATAAATTAAATTTTTGAGTAAAATAAAATCCAGAACAATGAACATAGCTGAGTTTGATCTCTATAGTGGTCGTTTTATTCTAATTATTGGAAATTCTTTGAAAGGTTATAGTCTAATTATTCGATTTATAATGATTAGGATAATCCCGTTGTTTATATTTTAAGTGGTTTGGTTGGTCTTAATTGAGATGCGCGCATCCTGTGCGAATTCCCTAAACATAGTCATGACGCAAGTTTATATAGAATAGATGAATTGTGGCTAGCAGCGGAATACAAGACGGGAGTTTTGTCATATTTAGGACTAGTCAACTAAATGTACCTGGACTTCAGAGTTGAGTCTTGGAGTTGACATCACCTCTGGGATGCACGGAAATCCAACTGATTATTCCGGAATAGGGCAGAACGCGCGTCCTAGATTTTCCCTGCTAGCCACCTTCATCTATGATATGTAAATTTTTAGTCTATATTAACTGACTTAAACTCAGGTTAGATAAATATAAATGACGAATCTATATTGTAGTTGTTGGTCAATGTGATCACTTAGTATTTAGTACTATTACACACATGATATATAGGATGGACCCGAATAATATAGCCAGTATTTGTCTATTGAGTCATTTTTACCTTCATACAAACTATTCTATAAGAAATCATGACTTTTGGCTCATATCCCTCTTACATTTCATGCTCTTGTAAGTCTACACTTATGCATTTCATATGTACTTATTTGTGTCTGTATACCTATTTTTTATCCAATGCCTGTTTCCTTTCCTCATAATACATAATCTATTTTAATTTATACTTACTGTTGTAATAATTAGTATTTTAAGTAGACATGTATGCCCTCCACACTTCTTATTTCTTCACCTGTCTGCTGAGATGAATGCATGAAATATGAACATCCGAAACACTTGTATTCAACTTTTTATATACCCGATGTTAGTAACTGAATTTGTCAATAGTATATACTAAATAATTGGGATCTATTTTTCGTCTACATCACTAACAATCGTATTATAGTCATGTGGATGATGGCTAGCAGTAGTATTCAGGGCGCCCACTTCGTCCTGTTTGGAACTCGTCAGTTGGATGTACCTGCATCCCAGAGTTGGTATCCACTCTGGGACTCGCTTCAAACAATCAATACAAATGAATCCAGTTGTATTGTTTGAGAAAATTATTTCCCGAAATATTTCAAACTTCTATTGTATATAAATGCTGTTAATTAATTAATTTTATTTTTTTTTAATTCCCTTAACTGCAATATGCATTCAGAATCTACTTGGCCTGGTTATTGGAACAAATCGAATCTCAGATGCTTCACGTTTAACTACAGTTCTTCAATGTTTACTACTAGTCTGTAAAATATTTCTTAGTCTTAATTGTCAAGTAAGTGACTTCTGTATTTATTTATTTATTTGAACACATAAATATTGGTACAAAGAGGCACCAAATATATATGCGCCAAACAAATCTCATTTGATTTGTTTGAGGGTTGTGTTACTGCCCGGGTGCCCAAACCGATGCAAGTGGTTTTCTTAGGGAGCCACACCCGGAGCTTTAGACCTAAAGATGTGATCCGCAAGGCAATAGAGCATCGTGAGGAAATGCAGTCCCATGGTAGCCGGTGACCAACGATTGATTCATACGCCATTTGTTCCCTCAGAATCCTGGAGCCCATGTGCACCATTAATTTAGAATCAGGGTTTTCCAACTCCCCTAGGTGAACTTTTCCCTGTCCACCAACCTGGTTAAAGCGCCGGGCATTCTCTTTTCGTCCTCTCAATTCCGTAAACAACATCCCCGCCACGAGAAGGCAGTGAATAGGACCTGTGTGGCAGAGGCTATATACGCGTGGCCATATGAGAGCATTTGGAGGGGGGGGGGCGCGGACTCTACCCACTCTCGGCCGTACCAGGGCGTGACTTTTGTAATAATTTATTGTTATTCTTTTCAAATTTATTCTTAAAAATTACTTAGACAGATTATGTAGAGATCAGTTTTTTACAACCTGTTCTAATAAGATTTCATTATCTATTCGATAATACTGAGGCAGTGTTACAACGGAATAGATATTGCAAAGGTTGGAACTGGTTTTTCGAATTATTATTATGATGATTTTGTTGTATGACTGTTAAGTAACTGTATTCCGGTCATCATAAGCTTCTGGTTAGCATACTAACCATCGTTATATGATTTACTGTTCCTAGCAAGACAGGGCATAAAGAAGGAGGAGCTTTGGTGCGTCTGCTCAAGGACAGTAGTGTTGTTAGGGCGTGTAATTGATCAACTTGGGAATATTAAGCTCTCGAGTAAATAGTAGACGCAAAATAAACCAAATTAAGATTGGAATTTTGATTGGTAACTTGGCATGTGACACTAATCTGAGGTTCCATGCCGTGTTACATTGGACGATAATATGAAAATGTATAACCAGTCACGCATAGTCAGCACTAAACCTGGTGTAAATCCATATCGATCTCTAAGTTGCCTCACACTTTACATTAACATACCAAGAGAGAAATTTGACAGAAGGAAAAACAATGAAATCGAAATAATATTTGTATCATGCGGTTATCTTTATTGTACTTTACCCAACCTACTGGTACACCAGTCACCACCTAAATTGGTGAACGTCTACTCGTCTTGATCAATAGATTTGGGATTTCTATCGGAAAACCTACTCATAATCTTACCTAGTGTCTTCATACATCAGTATTTTTCGAGGATATCTGTGATCTAATACTATCGAATACCTATCCATATCCCAACACCATAAGCGATGAATAAATGAAAAGCGGACGGAGGCTTCAACCTATCACATCTCGTGTTTCTGTCTAGTACCCATTCATATCCTCTCTTATAATCTTTTTGTATATGTTCTAGGACTTGCCAGAATTTTTTGAAGATAATATGCAAGATTGGATGACATTTTTCCGTAGTTTATTACAAATAGATGCATCAACTTTAAACTTAACTGATGGAACTGATGAAAATAGTGGTACAGTTTTAGTTGAACAAATTAAATCACAAGTTTGTGATAATGCCAGTCTATATGCATCAAAATATGAACCGGAATTTGCTTCATATCTTCCTGGTTTTGTTACTGATGTATGGGAAATGTTACTAGGTACTAGTGCTCAAACAAAATATGACTTGGTAAGTATTGCTATTTTTGTAATCGATTAACACTGTTTTCTTTGCAATATACTAATGGTATTATAATTGTGCATGGATTATTAGTTTATGTTAGTGATGAAAGCACTTGTGCTGTACTGTCCAAGGTCATTTACCAACTACTTATGAATGGTTTATTGCTTATTACCCCAACCAAGTGGTCTGCACCTACCAACATGGTTCAAACCAACAGTTAGCGGCTGGGACATTTATCACGTATGCCCGATCACCGCCTACCATGACGGTCGATGTTTCCTGGTGTGGGGATAAATTGAAAGAAAGCTAGAGACAGCCCAACTAATACTAGGCATCAATCCATGATGTCATTGACAACTGGACTAAGCCATATTAATAGATGTAGACTATCTGATCGGGGTCCCCGTGATTATCGTAACCGATGGTCAGAGAATTTGAATGACATGGTTCAAGTCCGTTTGGAATGGTACAAGTGCATTCATTGCTTGTCTTCATCTAAGTTCTGAGTTCCAGAACTTCTCATAACTTTTCATGTATTTATTCCACTAATTTATCCTGAATCTTCGATGCCTAGTCTATTCTATCACTACTAATACTGTTATTACCTCTACTGCTGTGTAATTCCTCCTAACAATTTCATCCTCCTTGGTAATAGGATATGACAATATGAACCGATGTAAATACACCCCAGATTCTACGTTGTAACTGACTGACTTATGTACGTACATGTAATTGTGAGTAAGACAGTGGCCTAGTCGACTGAGTCACTTGACTTCCAACCACTTTCAGTTGTACGGCTGAATACTATTAGTAAAATGACTGAAATTTACACACAAAATGAAGTTTACTTCAAAGCTGAATCTTTTGTTAAATATCTATGCTTCCTTTTTTCATTCCTTCCTAAAATCATCATTTAGCTTATTGGAAATGCAATTGGATTTTTAAGCTGTGTCATATCTCGTCCACAACATAGATATTTATTTGAAAATCCTGAAACATTACAGAAACTTTGTGAAAAAGTTATTCTTCCTAATATGCACTTTAGAGGTAAGCAAATAGCCTAATGGTCATTTAATGTGAAATATTTTTGAATTTATACCAGACAAAGTGATATATTATGTGAGTGTATGTATTTTACTCTTATCTGGTAATCATATCGCGGTAACGTTAAAGCTTTGATCGAGATCATAATAGTTATTCTGTATGTCATCAGAAGTAGACCTCCAAATGCCCTGGTACGGCCGAGAGTTGGGAGAGTCCGCTCTCCCTCTCCAAATGCTCTCACATGGCCACGAGTATATAGCCTCTGCCACACAAGTTCTACTTGCTGCCTTCTCGTCAAGGAAGTGTTCCCTACGAAATTGAGAGGATGAAAAGCGAATGTTCGGTGCTTTAACCGGGTTGGTGGATACGGCGAGTCCACCTAGAGGAGTTGAAAAACCCTGATTCCAAACCAATAGTGCATATGGGCTCCAGTATCCTAAAGGAACAAATGGCGTATGAACCAACTGTTAGTCATCGGCTACGGTGGGACTGCATCTCCTCACGATGCTCTACTGCCTTGTGGATCAGTTCTTTAAGTCAAGGACTCCGGGTGTGGCTCCCTAAGAAAACCACCTGCTTCGTTCTGGGCACCCGAGCAGTATCACAGCCCTCACACAAATCAAATGAGATTTGTGTGGTGCATATGTATCTGGTGCTTCTTTGTACCAATATTTATGCGTTTAAATAAATAATAATACATCGGAAGTAGAGAGTGGACAACAATGAATTATGTTTGTTGAAGAAGAATAAATCAATAGCCATATGTGTATATATTGTTATATCAAATAAAAGGAGTCAAATGACATCCAACCGTAGCAAATAACTAAGTAATTTAGCCTACGTTATTGTTTTTGACAGTTATAATGTAAAGCGGTGACTCCGCGGTAACGGGACTCGACTTTCAGCCACTACGTCACAGAACCGAACCTTCATTACCCTCACTCTGGTTTGACCAGCCAAGTAGTATCACTAGCCCAAAGTTGGACTCCCACAGAATGTGCTAGTCTATGTCTACGATTGACTGTTGAAGGATCATTCAAGCTTCTTCGAAATCAATTTTATGTTCACCACATGTTTTCAAGCTTTCTGAGCATTTCAAAATAAGTTTTCAACATTGTTGTTCATTCCTTCACTCTTCCATTCGATGGTCTAGATACCTCCTATGTATATATATACAACATTACATTCAGTATATTTGATTTGATAGATACGATTTATTTGTCCTTTTTTTGGTGTCACATCCATGACTTTCTCTTAGATGAAACTAGAAGTATCATCTGTTTATAAGTAAACCCTTATATTATTTTGATTTCTGCCATATATTCCCATTACTCATAATGTTTCGTATATTTTGTAAATCGATCCATGTTCTGATTAGTCAAACATTCAAGTTGCTACTCATTTTAAGATCTTCTTTCTTCAGAAGTTTCAAAAACTTTTACCACCTGTTCTGTTCAACGTTTATTTTATTTGTTTATTTGAACACATAAATATTGATACAAAGGGGCACCAGATAAATATGCGCCACACAAATCTCATTTAATTTGTGTGAAGGCTGTGATACTGCTCAGGTGCCCAGACTGAAGCAAGTGGTTTTCTTAGGGGACCATACGCGGAGCCTCTGACCTACAGATCTGTTCCACAAGACAGCGAAGCATTGTGGGGAGGTGCAGTCCCATGGAACCGGTGACAGAAAATTGATTCATATGCCATTTGTTCCCTCAGTATATTGGAACCCATGTGCACCACTGATTTGGAATCAGGGTTTACCACCTCCCCTAGGTGGACTTTCTGTATCCAAGAGTGATTTTAGGTTAGATACTGTTATAAACGTATGTATGCCGTCGCCAATTGTTATAAACGTAGAGAGAGAGAGAGGATGCTGGTTATAACTTTAGGGGTTTCTGGTTATAACAGTCCTTTTACTTCTTACACGTATGTGGGACGTTAATTTATCTTAGACGAATATCTACACTAGATTCCCACCCAGTGTCTATTCTACAGGACTTCAACAGAACTCAGATCAAGAACACGAGATTAGCCTGACTATAACGTCAATATATTTCACACCAAATCCGACACATGGAACAGTCAATAAGTTCATACATAATAAGGATAGGGAAATATATATATAACACATAACACCTGTCATCCCCTCTAATGTCTGACTCATCGAGACAACCAATCATTGACATTCTCGCCCACACATCACCACCCTCGCGAAGTTCGATCGTATGATTTCACTTTGGGGTCTATTTGAAAAAATTTCGTTTGTTTCCGTTTCCTGAATGACCTTCGTCTAACTTCTGATTCTAGATCATTTTTTCTCATTTCAACTTGTGGTGGTGGTGGTGGAATATCAAATGTATCACATAATACTTCCATTGGTAATGGTTTGAGTTTAGATGACTCATAAACACATTTTCTATCTCGCAGTTGATTTACTTGTCTAATAATTAGTGTATTTTCGACCATCACTTCATATAATACTGTACCACGTCGTTTTTTTATAAACCCAAATATCCATTTTGGCTTGCCAGGCCGGAAATCCCGTGCATAGACTGAGTCACCTACTTTGAATTCTCGAATTTTCAGGCAATTCCCTTTCTTATTTTTTTGTAGTCCACTTATTCTGTCTTTCGGGTTCAAAACATCAAAAAATGTTCTAATCGGTCGGCCAAACATTATTTCGGCTGGAGATTTCCCATCTTGACAGTTTGGACTTGGCGTAATTCTATAGGAAATGAGAAATTGTTGCAGAGCCTCTTCTACGTTGCCTTCTCCTCCCATCTTTAAGAGAGCTCGTTTAAGAATATCAACAAATTTCTCTGCCTGCCCGTTCGACTTAGGGTGATACGGTGGAGTTCTAACGTGCTCGATTCCATTCTGTTTACAGAACTCCGCAAACGTGTAGTCGGACCCAAGGTTTTTTCGTTTCAGGCCATGACTGGGATTCTGCTTTCGGCACATTCAACGGTAAATCCCACAAACCAAATTTATCAATCCAATCAATACCTAATAGATTGGTATTACAGTTCCCGGATACGTAACATTTCCCGGTCACAGTCTTTTCACCTAGTGTGAGAGATAGCTGTATTACTCCAAGAAGAGTAATATTAGTTCCTGACGCACTCTTAGCATTATAACATGTAGGTTGATATCGGGGTCGACCAATTTTAATCCAAGTTTCTCTAGAAATTAATGTTATGTCTGACCCAGTATCGACTTGCAGTTTGACCGGTTTTCCATCGAAAAAGATGATTACATACTTCCTTTTGGATAAGAATTGGTCACTTTTTGTGGCCAGAACAACATTTGAGTTATGCGGTATTACTTTTGAAGTCTGCATCTTATTTCCTTTACGGGATTTATGCTGACGGTCAGAAACCTTCGGCCTACTTTTACAACATACTTGAGCATGACCATATTTACCACATTGAAAGCATACTCGTTTTTTAAAATAGCAAACATTGGCAGAATGACACTTACCACATCGCCAACATGATGTTTTGTGTTTCACTTGATTTGGGATTTTCTGGGAGTTCGAATCTTTATTTCCATTTAAAGATTTACGTAAAGCATTAACTCCAACGTGTTCACTGTTCCTTTCTACGAGATTCGTGTCATGCTTCAAATTAACCATTCTCTGACACTCTTCGGATACTGATTGTAGACTGATATTAGGATCTTGTTCGATTCTCGCTAGAATCCGTGCTCTAATATCTGCATCTACTGGAGATTGTAATCCACATACAAAAATAAGGCACTTGAATTGATCTGAGGACATTTCCTGTAATCGGAACCGCTCACATTCCCGGTTCACGATACTTGCATACGTTACGTAATCGTCCTGTACTTTCTTTACAAGTTGAAGACACTGGTATCTAGTGTGAAAAATTGATGACCGTTAACCAAATATACGAGTCAGGCATTCAACTGTTTCTTTGAACGTTATGTCGGATGGCTTCTTTGGGAGGATAAAATTACAGAATTTTTCATGTTCGGACACTCCGAGCTTTCGTAATAATAATCTCAATTTCGAACTTTCGTCCCACTCTTCACATTCATTAATAAATAAATCCTCATGGCGTTTAAACCACGCCTCAAAAGTAACTCCACTTTCTGGATCAAATCTGAATTCAGTTATTGAATTTGCACTAGAATCCGGAGTCATAGTGGAATTAGACACATCAGTTCTTGAGGATATCGACATATTTTTGACTAATAATTCGATAAGAGTATTTTGCTGTTGCAATAAGGTTTTCAGATCATCCATTTTCTTGATACAAAATTCACTTTAACTGAATACGCAAGCGTAGATCCGTTTTAATCACCGTCGCCAATGTTATAAACGTATGTATGCCGTCGCCAATTGTTATAAACGTAGAGAGAGAGAGAGGATGCTGGTTATAACTTTAGGGGTTTCTGGTTATAACAGTCCTTTTACTTCTTACACGTATGTGGGACGTTAATTTATCTTAGACGAATATCTACACTAGATTCCCACCCAGTGTCTATTCTACAGGACTTCAACAGAACTCAGATCAAGAACACGAGATTAGCCTGACTATAACGTCAATATATTTCACACCAAATCCGACACATGGAACAGTCAATAAGTTCATACATAATAAGGATAGGGAAATATATATATAACACATAACACCTGTCATCCCCTCTAATGTCTGACTCATCGAGACAACCAATCATTGACATTCTCGCCCACACATCAGATACTAACTGGAAAGTCACCATCGTAAGTACTTGATGTACTGAACTCATCAAGAATCCGCATGAAAACAAATTGTTTTTTGTTGCTAATGCGTAAAATGTATTTACTTTCTTGGCTGCCAATGAATTAATAATTATGTAAAAAGTCAAACATACGTTTAGTAAAGTAAATGGTACTACATGTACTTACCAGAATATTTAATGCTGATGTCATTTGTTTTACTGTATTTGACCAACAATCTTGAGTTATTGTGAAAGGAACTGGGAGTTTAGTCCAAGCTAATACTTTATATCCTTCAGTCTTTATTATTATTATTATTATTATTATTATTATTATTATTATAACTCAGCGACCAGGTTCAGATTTGTATACCTGACTTTAATCCATACTGGTGATACACTATCCGATTGTTCAAATCAAAGTAGGCTGAGTATGATTCTAATGTGAGATCTATTAGTGGGAAGTTGAACCACTACTGAACTATCTTGATTATTCTTGTTTTCTAGTTCTAGTGAGAAGCAGTGACCAGTGGAGTTCAAACCACGTCTGTTGTGAGATATCAACTTACTGAACATAATTGGTGAACGGTTGCTCAACTTCGTGGATTGGTTAAAGTTGGACATAAACACCATCGGATGCCGGCTCAGTAGTCTATCGGTTAAGTGCTCTGGCGCGAAACTGGTAGGTCCTGGGTTCGAATCTCGCGAGGCGAGGTCGTGTATGCGCACTACTGAGGAGTCCCGCAATAGGATGAAACGGCCGTTTAGTGCTTTCAGGTTTTCCATGGTGGTCTAGCTTCAATTGACTCACGCTTTCAACTTTTCTTGTTTCGTTTACATTTATTATAACTAGACAATCTGGTCCATTAACTTAAGATTTTGATACATTATATCACAATTTTATTCTTTTTCAAGCATTAGATGAAGAATTATTCACTGAAAATCCTGATGAATATATTCGATTAGATTTAGAAGGTTCTAATGCACAAACACGTCGTAGAGCAGCATGTAATCTAGTTCATGTATTATGTGAAGCATTTGAAGGTGCTGTTGTAACAAATTTTGCTACATATATTGAACATTTATTAAATGAATATACAAATACACCAAATGGTGGAGCATGGACTTCAAAAGATGCAGCTTTACTATTGGTCACTTCAGTTGCTAGTCGTGGTAAAACAGAAAAGGTATGATAATTTGTTTTTTAAAAAAAATGTAGTCAAATGAAATAATATTAATTTATCATCTTTGTAAAGTTCTCAACGGTTATCACTTACCAAGTACCTGTTAGCTTCATCTGTTTCACCTCAAGATTTTAAAGCGTTTTATCCATGCTCAATGTTAGTGAAAATATGATAGGGTTTTTAGAGGTTAAAGAAATCCCATAAACTTTTGATAGGGAGTCAAGTAGTTGAGCGTGTTGACTGCTTCACTTATCTTAGAAGTCTCATCAGCCCTTGTGGTCTGGTGTGTGACGAAATCTCAGCACAGATACAGAAGGCTCGTCTAGCTTTCTCCAACTTGCGTCATTTATCGCGTAGGCGAGATATCCGTCGAACAACAAAAGGACGGGTTTACTGTGCAGCAGTTCGTTCCGTCCTCTTTATGGCAGTGAAACATGGCCGATAAAAGTAGAGGATATTCGTAGGCTACTAGTATTCGATTATAGGTGTCTTCGAAGCATTGCTCGTATATCCTGGCACCACCGAGTAAGTAATGCAGTTGGTAGGAAACGGATACTACGTAAGGATGGCAAATCGATTGATGAAGTAGTGAAACTTCATCAGTTGCGATGGCTGGGACACGTGTTACGTATGCCCAACCACCGACGTGCGATATTTTATGGTGTAGGAGTAGGTTGAAAGAAAGCTAGGGGCGGCCGGACCAAAACATGGCACAAATCCATGAAGTCACTGACAAGTGGACTGAGCCATGCTGGTAGGTGTAGACTACCTGGTTGGGATTCGCGAGATGATAGCAGTCGATGTTTAGAGACCTTGAATAACGTGGCTCAAAACCGTTTATAATGGTGAAGGTGCATCCATTCTTTATGTTCTGCCAAATTTAAATCTTCTAAATTCTTCATGTCTCTATCTTTTTTCTCTTTTCAAATTTATTTCATTGTATTATGCTCCTTGAATAACACCTTAAAACTCTAATCTTTCACATTAATGCTTATACTCTTACTACTTCTACCACTATGGGATTTGAATCGACTACTGCATCTCTGTGTTAATGTGGTATGGCAACTCGAACTGATTTACTTACGTACGAAGTTCTACGTTGTAACTCACTGATCATGAATCCAGTTACCCAGTACATACACACAAATAAATAAATATTTTATTTAATGGTTTCTTTTGAAAATTTCCAAGTTTACTTTCATTATCCCATTAATCTATTTAATAAGTGTATTCATTTTTTTATATATACAGTAGTCTGAATACTTACTTACGCCTGTTACCCTTCGTGGAAGAGCATAGGCCGCCCACAGTAGTCTAAGTAGGGAATTTAATAAATGACTACTTATTCTATTTTCATTCTTGTTATTATGATTATTCATGTTTCTACTACTATTACTACTATTTCAGCATGGTGTTACAGTCTCCACTGAACTAGTTAATCTAACAACATTTTTTGAAAACCATGTTCTACCTGAATTACAAAATCCTAATGGTAAGTTTATTGATTTATTTTTTTCTGTACTACTTACTTACTTACACCTGTAACCCCTCGTGGAGGAGCATAGACCGCTCACCAGGATTTCCCTATCTAACTCTGTCCTGGGCAATTCTGTACTACAGTTATCGTAATATTGAATAACAGTGATGAATCTCCACCAACTTATTGTTACATTATCCATTCTGAGTTAACCAATTAAGTGGTAGTGCAGTTCCCATATTCATAAGTGTCTATGACTTAAAACTTAGTTAAACTAATATGTATCTTTCGGATTACTACTTCTACCACTAAGGGATTTGAATCGACAACTTCATCTCTGTGTTAATGTGGTATGGCAACTCGAACTGATGTACGTACGTACATACGAAGTTCTACGTTGTGACTGACTGACTGACCTCAATGTTCCATAGCCCCTATATACAGGTATTTATTTTATCTTCTCACATCCTGATGATAGAATTCAATTATATAGATATATCTAAACAGAAAATAATCGAATAAAATAACCAGTGTCAATATGTTAATTTTTTTACTTGTTTATTTGGTATACGTAGTCAGTTAGTAGGTCATAAACAACATAGAAAACCCCACATAAATACTATGCATCGTCGATTCAAGTAAATACACTATATCAACACATCGAGATGAAGGTACTAAGATCAATATCGGGGTAGTAGAAAACATTAGGCACAGACAACATAATTTGTTATCAAGTAATAAATCTGTATAACAAAGAGTTTAAAATAATGGAAAGACAAAAAGTTTATACATTTACCCTACTAAAGTCGATTCTAAACCATATCACTTAACCTTTTCAATAGTTGGTTACAATAATCGCGCGTACCTTAACCAAGTAATCTACATGCCTACTTACGCAACTCAATCCGACAATTAATAACTTCATGAACTAACTAATGCCACATCTTGATCTAACCGCGTTCACCTGTCTTCAAGTTTGTTCTTTATACACTAACTAACTTCGGCATTCTTCACTCGACCTTCCAATGGTAAGATGAGACCCGGGCACTAATATCCACATTTTATCACGATTCATGCTCACTCTATACCTATCACGGTATATGTTTTATGTGTTCATTTTCCACATATTATTTCTTAGTAAATAGTAGTCAATCGATGAAAAGCTCTATATATTGATTTCGTTAATCCCATAATCGTTAACACCTTGCTTCGCGTTACTTAGCTTAATCTAATCTCTAGCTATTGGATTCTGTTATGTGTCTCTCCTTTGTTGTAATTCCTTGAACACTATACTTCAATTATCAATCCTTAAATCAGAACAAGAATCGGCGAGGTATAATTTATATTCTAATGAATCTAAATTACAAAGAGACTACTAAAAAAATGCATTCGAGTTTCCATCTCAATATACGTCCGCCTGCGCTTTATTTATTTATTTAAACACATAAATATTGGTACAAAAAGCACCAAATACATATGCGCCACACAAATCTCATTTGATATGTGTAAGGGTTGTGATACTGCCCAGGTGCAGAGACCGAAGCAGGTGGTTTTCATTGAGAGCCACACACCGAGTCTTTGACCTAAAGATATGATCTATAAAGCAGTGAAGCATCGTAAGGAGATGCAGTCCCATGGTAGCCGGTGACCAACGATTGATTCATACGCCATTTGTTCCCTCCGGATCCTGGAGCCCATGTGCACCATTGATTTAGAATCAGGGTTTTCCAACTCCTCTAGGTGAACTTTCTGTGTCCACCGACCCGGTTAAAGCGCCGGACATTCGCCTTTCGTCCTCTCACTTTCGTAAACAACACTCCCGCCACGAGAAGGCAGTGAGTAGGACTTCCCTGGCAGAGGCTATATATTCGCTGGCCATATGAGAGCATTTCGAGAGGGAGAGTAGACTCTCCCCACTCTCGGCCGTACCAGGTCATTTGGGTATGGATCAATTAACGTATTCTTTGATTTGATTCAGGAGTCTATCTTTTTAACATATTTATTTACTTTACCCTATTATTATTGTCATGAGCAATGCACTACTCTTTAATTGTTTTCTTGTATATTATAGTTAATTATTTGCCTGTAATCAAAGCGGATTGTTTACGTTATGCTATTGCATTTCGTTCACTACTTCCATCTGTGGCCTTAATCAATCTATTAAATATGACTCCAGTGTTACTTACCGCTTCAGCACCGGTTGTACAAAGTTATGTAGCTTCATTAATTGATAAATTATTGGCTATGAGACGATTAGATTCACCTACAGATCCTGTGTAAGTCTACCATTTTTTATCATTGATATATCTGTCTGTTAGCCGGTATACATGAGAGTGGCTTTAATAAAGTAGAGATAAGATCCATGCAGTTATCAATATGTATGATGGTACTAATCGACCTACTACTGCACCAGCTATTTCTGGATTCATTTCCTGGTTGTTGTTGCAACTGTTTTCATTGTTTCTTGTGTAATCTTAATGAACTAAATTTCTTGTCCAAGATTAACTATATGCATCTAAATCCAATTAAACTGTGATGTGAACAGTATGGTAAACCTTTCTGTGCAAAAAAATTTTTTATTATGAATAACCTAATGGCACATAATCATTTGAATAGTTATGCACGATTGTAAAACCTGGTGATCCAGTTACTAAGTCACTAAATTCTTTCA
Organism: Schistosoma rodhaini; assembly: GCA_944470415.2. Taxonomy (NCBI): domain Eukaryota; kingdom Metazoa; phylum Platyhelminthes; class Trematoda; order Strigeidida; family Schistosomatidae; genus Schistosoma; species Schistosoma rodhaini. The sequence continues at coordinate 2,324,459 of OX104040.1, forward strand.
CTCTCCAGTGCATCTACTCTGACTTGAAGTAGTTCTGAGTACTAACATCTGTTTAAACACTGAATAATGATCGATGTTATCGTTCTGTAGCTCTTAATGGTGGCATCATAGTCACTTCGTCCTGATGTAACACGGTTGAAGGTATTTATCAGGATGCTCTCAAACCTTAATCTCATGCTAATTTAACTTACGTCAACAAAATATACCTGAAGTCTTGAGGAAGTTGATACTCCACGTGGGATTCAAACCCACGACTCCCTGGCTGGGGTCCGAGAGATGGTGCAACACAGTGGCTAGAGACGTTATCAAATATGGCTCAGAACAGAAGCCAGTGGCGATCCTACTGTAACCTTCTTTTACTTTCTACATAAAGAATGGTTCTAACTTTCTTAACTGAGAGAGCTCTTCTGGTTGTACATTTCAGTCCGCCTTATCTTTTCATCCCTTCTCTTCCTACTTTCATTATTTTGTGTGGCGCATATGTATCTGGTGCCCTTTTGTACCAATATATATGTGTTTAAATAAATAAATAAATAATTCAAACCCACACACTACTTAGATACTACCACTGAATGGATATCAAACCATCTAAACTTATTTATACTTTGATTATTTATTGTGATTAATTGTATTAAATTCCAAATTAACAATGTTGATCCCTAACATTTAACAGATCTCATCATTTATTCTTGCTCAATGATTGATTTCAGAATACCAAAAGAACAAGTATCAGAACCTCAATTATTAATTGATAGATTATTGAATATTTTGAATAATCCTGAATATGGTGAAAGTGTTTATGTGATACGAGGTAAGTGGGGGTCGACAATCATATCCTGTGTAATATGGTAACTAAATCAATCACATAACTTTATTTGTGAAAACTATGCTTAGTAATCCATAGGAAAATTTTCTGTAGTACGAAGTCTTTTTTCTCCATTCATTTACTAGAGCATAAGTTGTTCCAGTGTATACACAACTCGTGATGTACATATGAGATATCCATCTGTGAATAGAATTGTCAGTAAAAATCATCTTTTCATTTATTTGTGTGATGATCGACTCTCTGTATTCGATCATCGTTGTCTCCGAAGGATTGCTGACATCCAGTGGCAACACCATGTTAGTAATGCAGAGGTTCGGCATCGTGTGTTCGGGCGCAGAGAATACAACCCAGTTGGTGTCACCATCTTGAAACACCGACTTCGGTGGCTTGGACATGTGTTACGAATGTCGTCCCAGAGAATTCCACGTCGTGCATTATTTGCCGACCCTGGGACTGGTTGGAAAAAGCGGAGAGGAGGTCAGTGTATGACATGGTGTCGTGGTATGAAAGAAAGCTGCAAAGGGCTAGCTTCTGTTGGTTCTTCACGACTCCCTGGCTGGGGTCCGAGAGATGGTGCAACACAGTGGCTAGAGACGTTATCAGATATGGCTCAGAATAGAAGCCAGTGGCGATCCTGCTGTAACCTTCTTTTACTTTCTTCATAAAAAGTGGTTATAACTTTCCTAACTGAAAGAGTCTTTTGGTTGTACATTTCATTTGTGTGGCGCATATATATCTGGTGCCTCTCTGTACCAATATGTATGTGTTTAAATAAATAAATATATTCATCTGTCTAACAAGTGACAGTTGTTCTATTCTAAAACTTTCCGATACATTAATTTATAACTATGAATCATGACTTTTAAAAGTAGAGAATATGTGTAGGTTGTTAGTATTTAATTGAAAATATTGTTCTCACATACTATTAAACCGCTAAGTGGATAATTTTAAATGTAAACATCGTTTACTGGATAGAGAGTAGAAGTCGATTACTACAGTTGCGAACTTTTGTCGACCGATGTAGCTGAGTGGACGTTTCATGCACTTACCCAGCCATTATCTAACATATGACATCCAATAATCGATAGTATACGGTAAATGTCTAGGAAGTGGCCATGTCCAGACAATATCAATAATTTTTGAAACGGTTAAACTTTGATGATCCCAATAATTTGTTAAGCATTTAATCTATTAACACATTTACTTAGGCCTGTTACCCCTTGTAGCGGAGTTTAGGCCACCCACCATCTTGTTTTTATCGAAGACGATTTATAATTATTGTATATGACTGTTGAGCATTGATCATAATCATTTGTGCAGTGTTAAAATTTCTTTAACAGTTTTATTTATGTAAAATAAAAGTTAATGTAAATTACGTGGTCTATCGGTTAAGTGCTCTAGCGCGAGACTGGTAGGTCCTGGGTTCGAATCTCACGAGGCGAGGTCGTGGATGCGCACTGCTGAGGAGTCCCACATAGGACGAAACGGCCATCCAGTGCTTTCAAGTTTTCCCTGATGGTCTAGCTTCAATTAACTCACACTTTCAACTATGAAAATACTAAATCTCCACAAAAATCTCTTGATAATTACATAATTGTTATTTTCTTTCGATTTTTTTAAAATCCTATGCTCTCTCTCTTGTTTGTTTTCTTTATAGCCTTAATGCGAGTTTGTTGTTGTTTACAAGAACGTTGTCTACCATCAATGACATCACTTGTATCCACTTTATTATCTCGTCTTACTCAAGTTGCAAAGGTTTGTTTAACAAGATAGTTTTTCATCTTCATTGTATATAAACTATACCGTTTTTCTTTACTTTACCATCATTATCATACTCAGTCAGCTACAACGTAGGACCAGGCACATTTATGCATCGGTCCAAGTTGCCATACTTCGTTAGCACAACAAGATGAACACCGAATTCATAGAAGTAGTTAATTTAGTGGTGGTATTATATCAAGAAAGGTTGTATATAAGGATATAGTACAGGAAGGAAGAGAGATATGAAGTAATTTTAATCTTAAGGGAAGATAAAGAGTGTATACACCTACGCTATTGTAATCGATTCTGAGTCATGTCACATAGAGTCTCCAACCATTGTTTACGATAGTTACGCGGACCCCAACCAAGTAGTTTGCATCTGTCAACATGACTCAGACTAGAAGTTAGTGACTTTGTGGACTGATGCCACGTTTTGGTTTGGCCGCCCCTATATTATCATACTATTATTTGTTGTTTCATCCAACTTCTGTTTTTTTGATCATTTTTTGTAGAACCCATCTAAACCAGATTTTAATCATTTTCTATTTGAAACAATCTGTTTATGTATTCGTTTAACTTGTGCTACAGAACCAGTTTTAGTGTTACATTTTGAAGCAGCTTTCCTTCCAATCTTTCAAGATATTTTACAACAAGATGTTATTGGTAAGTTGTCAATCTTGTTTGGTAATCTAAAATTTACGCTTCTAAGTTTATCATATATACTGTATCTTTATGTATTTAAACACATAAATATTGGTACAAAGGGGCACCAGATATATCTGCACCACACAAATCTCGTTTGATTGTGTGAGGGCTGTGATACTGCCCGGGTGCCCAAACTGAAGCAGGTGGTTTTCTTAGGGGGTCACACCCGAAGCTCTGACCTAAAGATCTGTTCCACAAGGCAGTGGAGTAACGTCAGGAGATGCAGTCTCATGGTAGCCGGTGACCAACGATTGATTCATGCGCCATTTGTTCTCTCAGAATCCTGGAGCCCGTGTGCACCATTGATTAGTAATCATGGTTTTACGACCCCCCTAGGTGGACTCACCGTATCCAATGACCCGGTTAAAGCGCCGGACATTCTCTTTTCGTCCTCTGAATTTCGTAAGCAACAGTAATGTCACGAGAAGTGAGTGAGTAGGACTTGTGTGGCAGAGGCTATATACGCGTGGCCATGTGAGAGCATTTTGAGAGTAAGGGTGGCTCCTCTCCACTCTCCACCGTACCAGGGTATTTGGGGCCACACTGTATCTTCTAGAGAGTGTGAACAAATTTTACCAGGTTTCAATTCATTAACACACTGACGTATTTATTTAAATAATCTGAATTAATAAGCTCAAATTTTTTCATCCCTATTGCCTACCCCCTACGATAATTTGCCTATTACTAGCTTCCATATGCTTTATGCTTAATACATAAAACACGTGACTCTGTCTTTGGTTACTGTATGTTATTTATGAAGTAAATGTACAAATTAAATTTAACTGCCATAACCGTCATAGACTGAAAGTCATGAAATACTACGCGGTTGTGTTCGTCCCTTCATGAGGCTCTTCAGCAACACCTACCCATCATCCAACCAGGGGTTGAATCTAGAATCTACAGGTCTTACAGTGAACGCTTATGTATTAAAACCACTGAGTTATTATTTATTTAAACACATATATATTGGTACAAAAGGGCACTAGGTACATATGCGCCACACTATTGTGTGTGTGGGCTGTGATACTGCCCGGGTGCCCAAACCGAAGCAGGTGGTTTTCTTAGGGGGCCACACCCCGAGTCTTTGACCTAAAGATATGATCTATAAAGCAGTGAAGCATCGTGAGGAGATGCAGTCCCATGGTAGCCGGTGACCGACGATTGATTCATACGCCATTTGTTTCCTCCGGATCCTGGAGCCCATGTGCACCATTGATTTAGAATCAGGGTTTTCCAACTCCTCTAGGTGAACTTTCTGTGTCCACCGACCCGGTTAAAGCGCCGGACATTCGCCTTTCGTCCTCTCACTTTCGTAAACAACACTCCCGCCACGAGAAGGCAGTGAGTAGGACTTCCCTGGCAGAGGCTATATATTCGCTGGCCATATGAGAGCATTTCGAGAGGAAGAGTAGACTCTCCCCACTCTCGGCCGTACCAGGGCATTTGGGGGCAAACCACTGAGCCCGACGTGAGTTGGTATTCAACTTCAATCAAATCACGATATAGTTCGATAATTATCCAGTGCCATTAGTGACAACTGTTTCACTCTTGACACAGATTAACCTCCATCAGTTATGACTTCTCACGTGGACTTCGGAAACATCTTTAAGTAATTTACTAAAAAGCTGATTATCATAATGTGGTCAGAGGTGTAGGATTATGAGTAGGTACTAGTGAAGAGTCTCATGCTGGAATAAAACAACTGTCCAGTGCTCACAATTCTTTATTTGTAACAACTGTCTCACTTTTTTCGCGTTTATTTTCAGTTACTTGAGATTAATATCTGTGTTGTTTAATGGTTTCTCTGTTCCAGAATTTGTACCATATGTATTTCAATTGATCAGTGTTATGCTAGAGCAGTATCCATTATCTCAAACTGTTCTAACTAATTGTAAATTACCAGCACCTGTTATCAATGGTTTGACAGCAGGAAATTCTGCTAATAACTTTCGACCTTCACAGGCTTATTCAGCTTTACTTCAACGAATTCTTGTTCCGTCTCTATGGGAACCCAATAGAAATGTTCCATCGCTTGTTCGTTTATTACAAGCTTACCTTTTACATAATATGGATGATGTGTTAGCAGCTAATAAGGTAATTCACTTATAGGATATACCTGTAAACGATAATATTTTTAATTTGATTTCTTGAATTGTTCTTCTGCACTAAAGTTATTCACAAAAAGCAATTGGTTCTCGATTTTGAGGATATACATTTAATCATTGAATCGTATCGTCTTTACTTATTGGCATATTATCTTGAATCACAAGCAATATAAACAGAGATGGATTGTGGCTAGCGGTGAAATCTAGGATGCTCATTTTGTCCTATTTGAGACTCTTCAGTTGGACTCAGTAGCTAAATGGACAACGTTATATCGTTTAAAGCGAACGGTCCTGGGTTCGAGTCTTGGAGTGAGCATCAACCTTGAGTTGCAAGTTCAGTTAACTGACGAATCCAAAATAAGATGGAATGCTTGTCCTCGATTCCACTGCTAACCACCATCTATCTCTGTCTTCCAAACTGTTCATTTTATTAAAATTCACTCTTCATGTTTGTGTGTATGGGGTTTTTTTATTTGTATTTTTCCCATTGTCCAAGCAAAACATACCGGGATCTGAGTCTCAGTGTATGAACATCACAATATCAAAATATGGAGATGTACATCCAGTTGATGATGATGATAATTTTTTAATAGGGCGTAATCCATATCCTGTTAGAGAGATTTCACTGTTAACCAAAATTTAACTCGATCATCACTGATCTTTCATTATGTTGAGCATAGTTCTATGTAGTATAAAAGACACTTGGATTTAGAATCATACTATTCTCTTCTCCAAATGTTTTTTTCTGTCTCTCACAAGAATATTTAATGATTCACTTTTGTTTAAATCCATTCAGGTTCATTCCTTGGTAAGCAAATTCAAAATCTATTTATCATTATCATTAATTCACTCGTTTACAAAACGTAAATTCGTAGTATTGGACTTTGTATTGGTGACAAGTAATTATATTACTTCGTTGCTCAAACAGCGGAAGTACATATATAGGCCTAGTTCAAATGTAGTCGAATTCTCAGCTCCGTACAATATAACTAACTGTCTTGACATTCGTGTTGAAGATTGTGACTTTGATGTTTTGTTCGAGAGTTGTTTTGAGTTACATATGTTTTTCAACTGTAAGAATGCGAGCCTTACTTTGTCAATTTTTATCTTAACATCTGCATCAAGTCCTTCTTCAACGATGATGCTGTGCGGATGTGTGAAACTTTCCATCTCTCGTAGAGTGTCTCCATCAAGTGTGATTGGGTTAATGTTCTCCGTATTGTGTTTGAACATCTTTCTTTTTCCTTTATGTATGACGTGGATGCTTCTGCTACATTAGTCTTTATCCTTGTGAAACCTAGCTTCTATGTTGGGGATGCTAGACAACTCTGTGTTTTTTTTTCATCGTTGTCTCCGACGCATTGTTGACATCCCATGACAACATTATATTAGCATTTTGGAAGTTCAGCAATTTGTTCAGACTTTGTGATGGTAACCTAACTTGTGGCACAGTCTTGAAACACCGGCTCCGGTAGCCTAGACATTTATTACAAATGTCATCTCAGAGGCTTCCAAATCATGCATTGCTTGTCAACTTTAGTACTAGTTACGGTTCCTAGATATAATGTATGTAACTCAATTGTTTGAGATGTTATCAGATATAGCTGGGAATAGGAACTGTTGACGGTTCTCGCGTAGTTTTGGTTTTTATCCACCAGAGATTGAAGAGAAGTAAGTCCTTCTTAAGTGCGAAGAGTCTTTCTGGGGTATGTTGTTAGCCAAAATATATCTCATGGAATAATCTGCTCTCGTTTAATTATTTTTATTCACTTATTCATTTCAGTACCCGTTTTGTACTCAGATTTATATTTTGTTTTAGATAAATAAGGTATGTCTTGAACTGATTATTCCTGTCGGATTCGAACTGAAGTGTCACAGTCACCGTTGTTGAACTACTTTCAAAGTATAAATAGCTTCTTAAATGTTTGAATTAACATTGTTTTTAGAAAGTCTTAAACGTTAAACATGTTAAACAATGATATATAGTGGTTAACAGTAGTTTGCAAGACGCGTGTTTCGTCCTATTTAGAACTCATCATCTGGATGTACCCCCCATCGAAGTGTTGATTTTCTTACAGGGACTCGAATCCCAATACTTTTTCGCTCCAGACCCCCAACAATCTAGATAACCACTAGCTTTTGAGTTTTATTATTTGGCATCTTTTTTTCCCATGACCATTGGTAAAAAAATACTTTCCTATTATTGATTTTCGAATAATTTATTATGCTAATTATTGGTGATCTTAACTTCTAAAAACATTGTAAATGTATTTTCATTCGTGCCAATTTCTTATCGGGTCAGTGTTATTCTAATAGCTGAAACCGATATTCTAATTTAGGAGTTGACAATAAGATGAAATCCACAAAATAATAATAAAAAAGACTAAACATTGATGACATGGTTTAAGAGAAAGAATTGAAATTGTATGTATGTGAAGGAATACCAAAATTTTCAACAAATGGAACATTAAAGAGTAGAAGTATCTGTCTCCTGCATCGTGATTGATTTGAATCTATTATCATCCAACTTCTCTAATAACACTGATATCGGTTATTGCGCAGACACTAACCGCTTATTGTTCAATTATCAATAGTTAGTGATTTCATGGACTATTGCTACATTTTTGTTTGGCCTCCTCTCAGATTTCATCTAACGTACTCCTACAATGGCTGGCATCGCTTATCGATGGTACATGATAGTTAGGCATACATTATGCATATCAGAGAAACTTTAGTTACTGAAGAATGAGAGATGAAGTGAAGTATTCAACACTTTAAGCTACTCCATTCCTTGCGATCAATCAGAGTATTCGTCAGAGATTTCTAAAAGTTGTCAATATTTATTGTACTATGGTATTTGGTGTTTTACTGATTTCAGTGTAATAATTAGCTCCCACATATTCTATTTCTTTGTGTTATTCATTCATGATTATCTATTTTGTTTTTTTCCTCATTCTCTTTGATATCATCACTTCGCCGCCACCTTCGTAGATTACACCAATACTGGGAGTATTTCAAAAATTAGTCAATTCCTCCATAAATGATGTATATGCATTTGCTTTATTAAATGCTATCCTATTATCTGGTCCAAAAGATATTTTAATGCCAACATATTTTCGTCAAATATTCATGATCATATTTCGTCGATTACAAACGTGTAAAAAAGAGAAATTTATGAAAGGTATGTTCGTAATGTTTTTTTTTTGTTATTATCCAAATCCATTTCTCCTACCCCTTTGTATTGTTAACAGACACATATCATTTGGCTTATAAATTTCGTGGATTGGTTGAAGTTCGACATTAACACCGTTGGATGTCGGCTCTGTAGTCTATCGGTCAAGTGCTCTGGCGCGAGACTGGTATGTCCTAGGTTTGAATCGCGCGAGTGCGGGATCGTGGATGCGCACTACTGAGTAATCCCATAATAGGACGAAACGGCCGTCCAGTGCTTCCAGGTTTTCCATGGTGGTTTAGCTTCAATTGACTCATGATTTCAACTATGAAAATACTCAAATCTCCACGAAACCCTTTCTGAAAAATGGAATACATATTTTTCGGTTGGTAACATTCAATTCTGGGTATTTTTAAATTAAGTTAATCGAATCTGTAAATCTTCATTGACTAACCGACACATCATATTAGGTAATATAGAAATTAATTAGAAGGAAGTTGTGTTGCAACATGATTTTATTTACTAGTTGAAAGCGTGAGTCAATTGAAGCTAAACAACCATGGAAACACTGGAAGGCCGTTTCGTCTTATTATGGGACTCCTCAGCAATGCGCATCCACGATCCCGCACTCGCGCGATTCAAACCTAGGACATGCCAGTCTCGCGCCAGAACACTTGACCCGCATCCGATGGTGTTTATGTCTAACTCCAACCAATCCACGAAGTTGAGCAACCGTTTACCAATTGTCTTCAGTGAGTTGATATCTCACAACAGACGTAGTTTGAACTCCACTGGTCACTGCTTCTCACTAGAACTCCTGGATTTACCTCTCGAAGAACATTATTTGGAGGTTGATAATAAATTTGAAATAATAAGACATATGACAATGATTAATGAATCAAATGGAAGATTTGAAACTGGATACTATTAAAAATTATAAACAATAATTCTTCATATGTTAGTCCTACTGTGGTGTGGGTTACTGATATTCACATAAGTAGTATGTGATGATGGTTGGGCATTGAATATATTTGAGTAGAAGATCGATAAGGAGAAAACGGGAACGGCACGCAATTGGTATGAAAATGCATGAACAAAATGATAATCGGAGACTATGGATGGATGTTTGCAGAAGAAACAGTCAAATTGAGACTATCTATTGATAGTTTGCAAGTTAACTATTCAATATATGGTTCTCATATTGTAATGAGATACTCTGTAATGTGGTGGTAAAATACATTGGATTGTCCTCACTTGTGTTCTTGTTCACTACACTACAAGAGTTCACTATTCACCTTATATTATCATATCGTTTAGCTTCTCAATTATCTTGTTATATACACTATCGATTCATCTATTTCATTCATTCTTCCCTAAATCTCTTTATATGAGATGGTTATATTGAAAGTAACGTTTTTCAATCTGTCAACTACTTGAATACAAATGAATACTTCATTCTATGTATAACTAAATTGGTTTAGACATTTGGACGTTTATAATTTTGATGATTATTACTTCTATCTGATCTTCATGCTACTACTACTACTACTACTTCTGTGGTGAATGAGAACCTAGGTGGACCAAAACTAAACGTTAATTACATCATTTGCACATCTTCCTTGAATTATCCTTTGTTCTAATCGCTCTCTCTCTTTCCCTTCGTTTTCTCACTTCAATTCAATTTTCCTTTGGCAAGCATTCCATTTTTGTTTGGTGCTGCATACTACTTATATCTGTCAATATAAGTAGCATACACCACATTACTACTACACTTTTTTATTACCTGAAACAATAAAGGATATCCATTTTACTCGTGTTTCATTTTGTTTTACTTATAGCTTTTGCATCATTCATCGCTCATATGGTATTAATCTATTCACCGGATGAATTAATCACACTTGTTGATGGTATTCAATCTAATCTATTTGCTCGTGTCCTTGAAAAAGTTCTTATTCCATACGCTGATATTATCGTCGCCACACCATTGATTTCAACAAGTGGTTTTACAAGTAAGACTGTTTTTTATTTATTCTCTTTTATGTTGTGCTTACAAAGAATATGGCTTTGTATCTAAACAGGCCATCAATTGTTCATCACTCCTTCTCTCATGGTATTCTTATCAATCGACATACTTCAACTTCATCTATATTACCAACATATATGTTTATACATTCGAGATCGGCTGAGATTTCTTCAGTTTAGCATGTTATATTATATAGATAGCTATTGTTCACATCTTACATATGCTATTTTCTTGATCTTACCAATGCCTCTTCAACTTGTTTGGTATGATACGACTTTAAAGAACTATTGGAGTTAGTCATAGCGTATGATTCTATTTAATGCTTCAAGATTTTATCTACTATTGAACTTGTAATTAAGTTATTAGCAGAGATGAATTGTCGCTAGTAGTAGAATATAGAACTTGTGTTTCGTTCTATTTGGGACTCATCAGCTGGATCTACCTGTATCACAGAGTTGATGTTTACTCCTAGACCCGAACTCACTACTGTTCGCTTCAAACGCCGTCTCGTTTTTCACGTTGCTACTAAGTCCGGATAACCACTGACTTGTTCAATGTGATGAAGCTTAATTTATCTTGTATTCGTTGCTTAAATCTTCCTTTTTAATGAAGTAGTTTATGTTAATTATATAATGCTATACTTCTAGTTTCATAACTAGACATTATAACAAGGAAGAAATTCACTTCTCTCTCTTCTTGTGTGTATGTATTTGTTCAATTTCAGAAAGTGCTGAAGTATCTAGTCTACCGTCTACTTCTGTCTGTACAGAATGGCGTATGAATAGTATTGGATTAATCCGATTTATTGGTGAAGCAAAAGCTTTACTTACTGATGGATCTACTTATCGTGAATCATGGCTTCCTTTATTAATGAAAATTATTACCGGTTTAGCTACTGGTCCAGGACGTGGTGGAGAAGTTGCAAGCGATTTAGCTGTATCAATTGCAATGAATTCTATGGTAGATGGTTTTCAAAAAGATGAACGTTTCATTGAAATAGATTCAGATCCTTGTGAGTTTATTGTTTTTTGCTTCATTCATTCCATTTTATGTACTTACTCTGTTACACACTACATTATAGGACAATAATAATCATTGGTTTAATGGTTGGAAAGTAACCAGTCAACTCATACTTTTCTATAATTTATTGTGTTTGTTTTCTATTTGCTTTTTCTACAGCTGGTCAATCAGCTTACTCTCAATTGACATTTGCCATTCAAAAGTTACCGGATTTATATGCTTCAATTACGGATCCACGTGTTTACTTGGCCAAAACACTGCATGATTTATCCAATGCATCTCCTGGCAAGGTAATGAACTAATCAATTTATATCAGAATAGGGTTTTTAGAGATTGTAATAATTTATTAGTTGAATTCATGAGTCCATTTAAGCTAGACTACCATAGAAAACCTAGAACCAATGGACGACCTTTTCGTCCTAATATAGGACCCCTTAAGTATTGTGCATTGACGATCCTGCATGTGGGACTAGAACCCAGAACCTTTGGCCTCGTGCGTTAACGCTTTACTTCTAGACCACTGAGAAGTCCCAGACTAGGACAAAACGGCCATTCAGTGCTTCCAGGTTTTCCATAGTGGTCCAGCTATTCGAGCACCTGGACAGTAACTTACTGAACATGCTCATGTGACGCATATCGCTTAGTAGTCACTAGCAAATACTCTAATTCACAAATTATTTTTAGTTACTAACTTATAACGATAAAAAAAATCAAACGTCATACGATACTTATCTTCCATGACTCTATTTATCAGTAAACAGTCAACATAGAGTAAAAATATATTAAACAAAAGCAAATAATTAAAGTGGATACATTTGTTCTATATGGTCTAAAAACTTGTTAATGTTAGAAAATTTGTTTATTTATTTAAACACATAAATATTGGTACAAGGAAGCACCAGATACATATGCGCCGCGCAAATCTCATTTGATTTGTGTAAGGACTGTGATACTTCCCGAGTGCCCAAACTGAAGCAGGTGGATTTCTTAAGGGGGCCAAACCCGTAGCCTTTAACCTAAAGGTCTGATCCACAAAGCAATGGAGTGACGTCAGTAGATACAGTCCCATGGTAGTCAATGACCAACGATTGATTCATACGCCATTCGTTTCTTCAGGATACTGGAGCCAGGGTATTCCAACTCCTCTAGGAAAACTTTCCTTGTCCACCAACCCGGTTAAAGCATCGGACATTCACTTTTAGTTCTCTCAATTTCGTAAACAACAGTAATGTCACGAGAAGGTGGTGAGTAGGACTTGTGTGGCAGAGGCTATATAGTTGTGGTCATGTGAGAGCAATTCGAGAAGGAGAACTGACTTTCCCCACTCTCGGTCGTACCAGGACATTTGGGGGACATAATATACATAGATTTACAATATTTACTTATATCATTTATTTATTTTCATTTTCATTTATTTATCTGATTTCTTCATTATCTAGTTACCTGTATTATTGAATTCTATCACAGAACAATCTATAACTATCTATTTAAAATCATTAATGGAACGTAGTCAATTATGTATTAATTAGTATATACAATAGAATAGGATGAACAAATAAAAAAGAGAAAGACTAAATTGTACTATTCTGTTTTATTATTATTTCATATAACAATTGTATGTATGAATGAATGAATGAGTTGAGTTGAGTTGAGTTATCAATAAACTTATACTACTAATTCCTTGTCATTCCTCTTTACTCTCTCTCTCTCTCTTTCTCTCTCTGTAGGTATCTTTACCTATTTCATTATGTGTAATGATGATTGGTATGTTTGTTTGTTCCTTCTTTCTTTCTTCTCTTTGTGTATGTGGTTGATTAAGTCAAATTCAAAGATGTAACCATTCAATATTATATAAAGAATACTACTACTACTACTACTACTACTACTACTACTTAAATCATAATGATTATTATTCATACTTATCAGTCTTATTGTCTTTTGTTGTTGCTTTTATTTTATATATATAAACCTCATTATTATTTCCAATTCCTTAGATTCATTCACCACTTCTTTTTTTTAAAAAAGATTTTCACTAATTGAGTTTCTCTACGATCATTATTATTGTTGTTGTTGTTGTTGTTGTTGTCCTTTTTTTGTTTTATTTCAGCTTTTTTCTAATTCTTTCTCTTCACCCCTCTCTCTCTTTCTCGCTATAAGTTTCATATATTTCATTAATTGTTTTTCTCTATGGTTATTATTCTTGTTGTCGTCCTCTTTTTTTTGTTTTGTTTTTCTTTTTCATTCTCTCTCTCTCTCTCCACCCCCCCTCTCTCTCTCTCTTTCGCTATAAATTTCATATATTTCACTTTGTTTGGTTTTTTTTTTAAAAAAAACTTTTTCTTTATTATTTTTACAGATTGTTCATCTTCTTTTCATCATGTGTATGTATGTATGTATATTTTTGTTTGAATTTTCATAGAAAGATAGATGATCAAATGAACCATAACAACAAAAAACTTTGTTTTTTTTTTTTGCTACTCAAATAATAAAATAACATATAGGTGCATTTACTGAATATATAAATATATATGTGTTCGGTTACTTTGTTGTGTACTTTCCTTATACATTAATGATATGAAAAATTGAAAGAGACAGAGAGAACAGTTCCATCCCTTGATCTCCATGATGATGTGTGGGTTGTTTGAGTTAGCTGTAGCTATGTTGAAGCGTTCGTTGGCCACCGATTACCATGGGACTGCATCTCCTTACGATGTTCAACTGCCTTGTGGATCACATTTTTAGGTCAAATGTTCCGGGTGTGGCCTCCTAAAAAAAACCATCTGTTTCGGTTACGTAACCTGTGCAGTATCACAACCCCGCACACACAAATCAAATGAGATTTGTGTGGCGCATATATATCTAATGCTTCTTTGTGATAATATTTGTGTTCAGATAGATAAGATAAATACGTAAGAGCCGAACGGACAACTGTTTGGGGCCAGTTACACATGATCTTTTTTAGGAAAATGTTTTTGATATGTTAGCTCCGTGCTTCATAAAATTTAACCACTAGAAATGGAAATCCGTGGGGTGAGGTAGTGAGATGCAACATTTTTAGGGTCAATCTTTTCTAATCTCTTTCATTTCTCTATGAGTAGGCAGTATCGTTACAAATGATGGTTATCTGAGGGAAACACTACAGAAAATATTCAGTAGACTCCCAAGTCAATACTTTTATTACTCACTCCATATAAATAAGTTGAATGTTAAAATCTGAAATAAAGAGTTGACACGATAAGGAAAATGGAAAAAATGTTGAAGATCATCTACTTATGAGCTTAATTGCATAAGTTGTTTCGGAGATGGTACAATGATAAGTGAACACTGTCGCCTTATATCTGATCTGAAGTCATTACTATGAACTAAATATTCAATACTAGATGCATAAAACGAACACTTATTTGAGTTTTACGACGATCTTTTTCTCAGTTTAACTATGTAAGAAGACAGTAAGTCATTGATCATGAGATATTTTATGAGGACTATAAATATTCAGATCATCTTAACTAACATCAAAGCCTTTATGATCGATGACTAGTTTATTCATCACTTCCTGAAATATGACTGGAAGAGAGTAGTATTTGAATAGACTAAAAAGAGTGACAATAGTTGTCAAAATTTATGTAAGAGAATTTAAAGGGAGATACCCTTTATATCAGCTTTATGAGATACTTTAGAACAGTGAACTTGATTAAGAATGTCTCTAAGTTGAACTATTGTATGTGAATTCAATGATGAAGATTAAATGTTTATCTTTCCACACCACGTAACACACGGCCCCCAAATGCCCTGGTACGGCCGAGAGTGGGGAGAGTTTACTCTCCCTCTCGAAATGCTCTCACATGGCCAGCGAATATATAGCCTCTGCCACACAAGTCCTACTCACTGCCTTCTCGTGACATTACTGTTGTTTACGAAAGTGAGAGGACGAAAAGCGAACGTCCGGCGCTTTAACCGGGTTGGTGGACACGGAGGGTCCACCTAGGGGAGTTGGAAAACCCTGATTCCAAACCAATGGTGCACATGGGCTCCAGTATCCTGATGGAACGAATGGCGGACGAACCTGTCATTGGTCAACCGCTACCATGGAACTGCATCTCCTCACGATGCTTCACTGCCTTATGGATCAGACCTTTTGGTCAAAGGCTCGGTGTGTGGTCCCCTAAGAAAACCACCTGCTTCGGTTTGGGCACCCGGGCAGTATCACAGCCCACACACACAAATAGTGTGGCGCATATGTACCTGGTGCCCTTTTGTACCAATATATATCTGTATAAATAAGCGTAACACACGCAGCTATTATAAACAGCACTTTATGCTTTTCTTAAGATTAAGCTTTGAATGAAATAATGCCTGTGTCAACAATAAATTCGTAAAATGATTCATAAAAGATATCTAGTCGCTTTTACATACCAAAAGTACCTTTCGAAATTGTGGATAAAAATATGATCATTAGAAACTCCAATCCTAATAGTAGGGCTAACGAAGTGAACAACTGTTCTACAAACCAACATAATGTGTCCAGTTTTTCCGCAAAATATTCAGCATGACAAAGGGTATGCAGTTTGCCACAGGATAAACATTTAGCAAATCTATAGTCACTTTTCTATGTTGCATTAAAGCTGTAGAAGTCAATAGATATCTATACTGAAGAGTTAAGTGGGTAGCGTGATGATGTTGACATTGAATGGTACTGACTTTCAGTACCGTAGTGAGTTTCAATTCTGTGATGCAGGTACATTCAGTTGACAAGTGAAGTGACGCATGTTCTGGATTTCTTTACTAGCTACAATCCATTCCCGTTTATATTAATTGTGACAATATGCGAGTATCTCGTACACTATGCACAAGATGAAAAGACTCGGTCTTAAACGTCAACAGGGAGATCCAAATAGTGAATATTTGTAAAATCCGATTATTAAACAAGTATTCTAAAATAAAGTGATTATTTGACCCAAAGAAAGCTTTGTGTTCGCCATAGTATTTAACATAACTACAACCGAACTGTTACTAATTTATTAGATCAAAAACGTTCGTCATACGTAATCGGGGACCTAGATAATCATAAATCATAATACTTGTGGTGCCTAGGACCATGTCAAACACATAGGTTATTCTAGCTTCCAGACAACGATTTGTTCATTCTTCTTGAGTCACATTTTGACCTTGACAATTACTCGTTGACTGTTTTTACCCTACTCACTACATATCTGTAACCTATTTTTGGTCTGACTATAAAAATTGAATAACGCTTGATTAAATTTAGTTGGCTCACATACCTTCTCTGATCAGTTTCACTTCACTCTCTTCTATTCGTTTCACTGATTATTTGTTTGGATCAATGATTATACGAAACGTATTCCGTTATTCACTAATTCGAGTTAAGTGGATAATAATGTACGAAGATTTGTGGCATGTATATCGATGACAAGCGCTATTACAATCCAACTAGAGTCAGATGCACAGCAACAAAAGTGATGAGCCCGACGATGAACCTAACACAGCAAATTACGTCGATAAAAAAAACCCTCCACATTCTATACTTTTTATTAACAAGAGAGCTTACTCAATCATCACACCACTACTGGAGTCAGATACAGGGTCACTAAATACCTAATCTACTTAAGTTTATCATTCAGCTTTCACTAAATAGTTAATAATCAAGTGACGAATATTAGAATTGTTTAATTAAGTGTCGTTACGGTATTCCGATAGCTCACTTTAAAACAATGACCGTCATAATGAATGGTAACCGTTAGGAAGTACTTATGGTCTAATATTATACATATATTCTTATTGTACCGTGGATGAGCACTGTTGAGGAGTCCCCTGATGGGACGAAACGGTCGCCCAGTGCTTCCAGGTTTACATGATGATCCAGCTTCAATTAACTCGTAAATCCAACTATTAAAACTACATTAGTTATTACGTGAACAATCATAAAGATGGTTCATAGTTCCGCGAAGAAAATTTCAAATAAACAACAAAATATAAATTATCAGAAGGGGTTTTGGAGATATTTAGTATGTTTCATAGCTGAAAGCATGAGTCAATTGAAGCTAGACCACCATGAAAAACCTGGAAACACCAATTGTCGTGGATGCGCACTGCTGAGGAGTCCCATAATAGGATGAAATGGCCGTCCAGGTTTTCAATGGTGGTCTAGCTTCAATTGACTTATGCTTTCAACTATGAAACAAAATATAAAGCTTTCCGATGAAATGCTTAATAGAAACAACTTGATCAGTATAAAAAAGACAAATTCTAAAATATTTCTGAGAATCATGAATTATTTATCTTTTGTAGAATCATATCCATATGATACAACCAATGCATACTATAAAGAAAAGAACTACCAATAGTATCACAATAATATAAGTACCGAAGTGTATTGTTGTGTTAAGTTATTTGTGTAGTCATATTCTGTAGAGAAATGAAACAATAGCTATTATTATTAAATATTTACCGAATGAAGTCCGGTTATCGCAGTAGTTTATGTATGTCTTCTTTAACGTAAAATTCGATTATCCCTGAAGTTCTTACATCGTGTTTAATGGGTATTAACCTACTCAAATCATTAACATTTGAGCATTTTTGATATAAATAAACAATAGAAGTCATTGCTAAATAAGAAATTATTCATTAAACATCATCGTCGTTATTGATGACAGAAGAGAATTCAACAAATAGTTACACAATTTGTATTTGTACAATCATTTAGAATATCTACTACCGATTTAACAATCAGTATATTTAATACACATCCAGAAGATACAAGTGTTTATTAACAGTTGTCTACGCAAGATACTTCGGATCAGATGGCTAGACACTATCAGCAACAAGTTACTGTGGGGAGGGTAACAAATCAGATTCCAGCGGAGGAAGCGCTGGAAGTGGATTGGGCATACTTTGAGGAAATCACCCAATTGTGTCACAAGACAAGCCCTCACATGGAATCCTGAAGGTCAAATGAGAAGAGGAAGACCAAAGAACACATTACGCCGAGAAATAGAGACAGACATAAGAAGAATGAACAATAACTGGATAGAACTAGAAAAAGAAGCGCAGAACAGAGTGGGTTGGAGAATGGTGGTCGGCGGCCTATGCTCCATCGGGAGTAACAGGCGAAAGTAAGTAATGTTAAGTACACACTATCCTTCAGAGTATTTATATGATGAAATTTGTGTTCTGGATGTCAGATCTAACCACAATTCAAATATAAACCAATATACATATAACTGACGGCTTTATTGAAGCAATTCATCAAGGATACATGCTTATCAACAGAGAATTTGAAATCCATGTTTTGGACTTCATCAGTGAAAGTCTACAAACTCTCACTAATCATACAAACATGATACACAATTTCCGATAGTGTTTGCAGACTGTAGACAGCAAACAGAAAAGTTAGGTTTCTTGGTGGTTAATTAATATGCTTGATGCTATTACGAGTTCGCCTAACGGAACGAAGGTCAAAGACACCGTGACACGATAGGCCATTCTAGTTCATTGTTTCCGGCCCTGTCAACTAGATTAAGAAGTCTTGGTGAGGTGTAGAGAATATATTCTACAAGCATCCAGAAATACGAGGTCACTGAACATACAAATCAAGCTTATTTATACAATGATAAAAACGCCATTGAGAGAGCCACAAAATAGAGTACTAAAAGAATCCGTCAACCAATGACAGTCAAGCATTTCCTAGTGGGAAATGTAAGCTGTAGGTCAACTAAGCATCTCTTGGCGCCAAAACACAAAATTCAAAGTTTCAGAATAAGATTACAAAATAAGGACCTTTTCCAAGTGAGTTCTAAGGATCTAACGTCCTCAACATTATTACAAGTCAGTAAGGAGTACCCTCAATTCTGAGGATACTAATTCTCCACGTATGGTTCAAACTCATATCACTCAAATTTGTTGTATGGGAATTAACTACTACGTTACTCAAACCACGACTGACCTCTTGTAGAACAGAGATGTTCATATTTATTAATCAAATCACAGTTAATGATATCATATTTGTCTAGTAATTGAGTACTTAAGAAATCTTGTCAATCAGGTATTTCATCTATACTACTTATCAGTGCTGGTTTTAAAATTACTAGTTAATAAATTTATATTACTTATAAATAGTCAAGTAGTATAATTGTTTCACCTTTCATAAGTTCCTTTTTTTCTTCCTTACGCCTGTTACCCCTCGTCGAGGAGCATAGGCTGCTCACCAACATTCTCCATCCAACTCTGTCCTGAACCTTCCTTTCCAGTTCTTCCCAGTTGCTATTCATCCTTTTCATATCGGCTTCTATTTCCCGGCGTAGTGTGTTCCTTGGCCTTCCTCTTTTCCGCTTCCCTTAAGGATTGAGTCGTGATGCACATTGGTAATTGGTATCCGGCCAATGAATGTTGAGTATTTTGCGTAAACAATTGTTTATAAATACTTGTACCTTCCTGATGATGGCCGTAGTAGTTCTCCACGTTTCAGCTCCATACAGTAGGACTGTCTTGACGTTCGTATTAAAGATTCTAACCTTGAAATTGGTTGAGAGTTGTTTTGAGTTCCATATGTTCTTCAATTGTAGAAATGCTGCCCTTGCTTTGCCAATCCTCGCCTTTACATCTGCATCCGATCCTCCTTGTTTATCAACGATGCTCTCCAGGCACTTGAATGTTTCCACCTTTTCCAGGGTTTCGCCATCAAGTGTGATTGGGTTGGTGTTCTCCGTGTTGCATTTAGGAATCTTGCCTTTTCCTTTGTGAATGTGGAGGCCTATCGATGCGGAGGCTGCTGCTACATTTGCTGTCTTCATCTGCATTTGTTCGTGTGTATGAGAGAGGAGGGCTCGGTCATCTGCGAAGTCCAAATCATCTAATTGATTCTGAGAAGTCCATTGTATTCCGTATTTCCCGTCAGATGTCGAATTCTTCATAATCCAGTCAATCACTAGAAGGAAGAGGAATGGGGAGAGTAGACAGCCTTGTCTGACTCCTGTCCCTACTGGAAATGCATCTGTCAGCTGTCCTCCATGCACCACTTTGCACTGTAGTCCATCGTATGAGTTTTGGATAATGTTGACAATCTTTTCAGGAACTCCATAGTGTCGAAGAAGTTTCCATAATGTTCTCCTATCCACACTGTGAAACGCCTTCTCACAGTAGATGAAGTTGACGTATAGTGATGAGTTCTACTCAAATGATTGTTCAACGATGATCCGTAGTGTCGCAATCTGGTCTGTGCACAACCGATCCTTACAGAATCCAGCCTGATGATCCCTAAGTTCGGCGTCTACTGCGTCTTTCATCCGATTCAGCAGCACTCTGTTGAAAACTTTTCCTGGTACTGATAACAAACTGATGCCTCTGTAGTTCTCACATTGGCTCAGATCTCCTTTCTTTGGTATCTTGATGAGATATCCTTCTTTCCAGTCCATTGGCACTTGTTCCTCTTCCCAAATCTTCTTGAATAGAAGGTGAAGCATATTTGCAGTTATTTCAATGTCTGACTTCAGTGCTTCTGCTGGTATATCGTCAAGTCATGCCGCCTTCCCACTTTTGATTTGTCTGATGGCCATCTTGACTTCTTCGATCGTTGGTGGAGTGACATCCATTGGAAGGTCAGTGTGTGCTGCTTCGATGTTCGGTGGATTCAATGGGGCTGGTCTATTCAGCAGTTCCTCGAAGTACTCTGCCCATCTTTTCCTCTGTTCTTGAATCTCAGTGAATGTCTTTCCTTCTTTGTCTTTGACTGGTCTCTCTGGCTTGTTATATCTCCCTGCCAATTTTTTCGTTGTATCATATAGTTGTTTCATATTTCCTTCTCTTGCAGCTTTTTCCGCCGCCGTTGCTAGTTCTCCCATGTATTTCTGCTTGTCGGCTTTAATGCTTTTCTTCACTTCTCTGTTTGCTTCTGCGTAGTCTGCTTGTGCTTTGACTTTCTCTGCTCGTGTTCGGCTGTTGTTAATTGCTAGTTTCTTATTCTTCCTTTCTTGAATTTTGTCCAGGGTTCCCATAGAGATCCATTCCTTATGGTGATGTGTCTTTAGGCCCAGAACCTCTTGACATGTCGAAGTTAGTGCTTCTTTTATCCCTTTCCAGTTGTCCTCCAAAGTAGTTTCTTGTTCTTTCAGTAGATCCTGTAGAGCTTGAAACCTGTTGTTGAGAGTTATCTTGAATTCATTGAGCTTTTCAATATCTCGAAGGAAGGCTGTATTGAACCTTTGTAGTGCTGTTTGTCCAGTTGTCCAGTGTTTCTTTAGCTTCAGTCTCATCTTGGCCACAACCAGGTGGTGATCTGAAGCTGTGTCAGCTCCTCTCCGGATTCTCACATCTTCCATTGATCTTCGAAAGTTTTTGTTGATACATGTGCGATCTATCTGATTCTCTGTGGTTTGGTCCGGTGAGATCCATGTAGCTTTGTGTATGCGTTTGTGTGGGAATATTGTGCCGCCTATAACCAATTTGTTGGATGCACATAGGTTTGCAAGTCTCTCCCCATTTTCATTTCTCTCTCCTAGTCCATGTCGTCCAATTACATCTTCATATCCTGCGTTGTCCACTCCGACTTTAGCATTTAGATCTCCCATCAGGATGGTGAGGTCTTTTCGTGAACACTTCTCTATAATTGATTGAAGCCTTTTATAGAACTGATCTTTATCATCGTCGTTGCTATCATTGGTGGGTGTATAACATTGGGTAATGTTCCTTGTGATCCCTTGCTTCTTTGTTCTGAATGGTGCTTTGATTATCCTGGGTCCATGAGATTCCCATCCCACAAGTGCATTTCGTGCTTCTTTGGACAGCATTAGAGCAACTCCCTGAGTGTGTGGAGCATTTTCCCCTTCGTGACCGGAGTACAGCAGCATCTCTTCTGTACCTAGCCTTTGTTGTCCAGTTTGTGTCCAATGGGTTTCGCTGATTCCGAGTACTGCCAAGTTGTATCTCCTCATTTCCATTGCTATTTGGCTGGTCTTTCCTGTCTCCCACATTGTCCGGACGTTCCATGTACCTATAAAGAGTGTTGCTCTGGTTGTTAGAAGGTGCATCGGTCTCGTGACTTCCGAAGAATTTCGGCTTTCATCATGAGACGTCATAATTATTCCTTCAACTCCCAGGGTAGAGTTAAAATGGTTTGAATTATTTTTTCTGGTTAGCATTTTTTTTAACGAGTCAGCTTTTCTACGGGATGGGGTCGCCAACCCCATGCCCAACCCTCCTCCTTTGTGTGGGCTTGAGACCGGCAGTAACTCTAGAAGAGCTACAGGCGGAGTTCTTTTTTTCGCTTTATTCAAATTCATAAAGGGAACCGATTGAGTGAATTTTCTGAAGAGTCGCTGAGCCATCCCATCCCACTGAGTTGAATGAATGTTCCCGCTTTCTCTATTGTTAACCTTCTTTTTGTGTCAGTTGTTAAATATATACCTTTCCAGTAATTGTATGTTCGGCTTCAAAGATTGTATGTTTAGTGTTCATGCCACTACACACTGAACTTCTGGTTCAGTTGATGTCAGACGTATATCTTTCTGTTATTCGTCCTAGTAAATCACACATCCAACCAGTACCGAAGGCAAAAACCTGACATTATTTCAGAGATCATGATATTTCATAATAAAATTCGCAGTTGCTTCACCTTTTGTGTGTATCATCGAAAAGCGCATTTTGTGGATCTGGTATAATGTGTAATAAATGTTTTGGTTCTCATTTTATCTGCCATCACGACTATAGATGCGTCAAATCACGGCAGTAAACTATAAATCCTTCAAGTAACTGGTCATGAGAAAATTTTTAAAACTCTCTTGTAACTGTTATAATAATATTCAAATGCTGTTATAATTATATCGGTCAAATATAACGAGTTAGTTCGTACTGTAGGTGGAATTCGCGACTACTACGGATTAATATGATTTCATTAGTGACCACCTCCAAGATGAATTTCCTAGAGTTCTAGTGAAAAACCGTGACTGATGGAGTCTAATCGGTGTCGGATGAAGACATTTATCCATCTCAGACATCGGATTAAAGGTTTTGCAACATGATGAATCGATCGGAGTTAGACATCAACACCGTTGGGTGCCAGCTGAATGCTCTAGAGGCTAATCGGTTCGAATGGAAGACTTAAGATCCCGGGTTCGATTCCTCTTGATATGGGATCGTGGATGTGAACTACTGGGGAGTCACATACTAGGGCGATACGGTCGTTCAGTGATTTCATGTTTTCAATGCTGGTCTAGTTTAGATCGACTTGCGAATTCGACTTTGGAAATACTACAATCTCCACAAGCCCTAAAATAGATAATTATCATTGTAATTGTTTATTACATTCATATACGCAGATATATATCATTATCATGTATAAAACAAGAATTTGGTTGTTACCTTGTCCATCAATCTCTCATGTGTGCTTGTACATATGTATATACCCCCCAAATACTCTGGTGCAGCCGAAAGTGGGGAGAGTCCACTCTCCCTCTCCAAATGCTCTCACTTGGCCACGCGTATATAGCCTCCATCACGGAAGTCCTACTCACTGACTTCTAGTGGCAGGGGTGTTGTTCACGAAATTGAGAGGACGAAAAGTAAATGTCCGACTGTTTAACCAGGTTGGTGGACACAGAAAGTCCACTTAAGGGAGTTGGAAAACCCTCATTTCAAACCAATGGTGTACATGGGCTGGTTCCAGGATCGTGAAGGAACAAATGGCGTATGAATCATTCGTTTGTCACCGGCTACCGTAAGACTGCATCTCCTTACGATGCTCCACTGCCTTGTTGGTCAGATACTTAGGTCAAAGGCTCGGGGTGTGGCCCCTTAAGAAAACCACCTGCTTCGGTCTGGGCACCTGGGCAGTATCACAGCCTTCACACAAATAAATGAAATGATGATTTATACTGACAATCCTATTATTAATAATAATAAAACATATGTATATGGATAGTTGTATTTGATTAATCTTTAGTTGTTGCTAAACTTTCATACTATCAAAGAGAGAAAATGAGTAAAGGATGGAGAGAGAGAGAGAGAAAGAAAGAGATGCAAGGGGTAAAGATGACAAGCGAATTTAAACTAATAATTATATCTGATAAACTAATAATTATTATAATCAGAGGGGGTTTTGTAGAGATTTCAATATTTTCATAGTTGAAATCATGAGTCAATTGAAGCTAGACCACCATGGAAAACCTGGGGGCACTGAACGGTTGTTTCATTCTATTATGGTCTAGTGGTTAAGCGCTCTTGCGCTTGACTGGTATGTCCTGGTCTCGAATCTCGTAAGGCGGGATCGTGGATGCACACTGACGCTGAGGAGTCCCACACTGGAATGAAACGCCCGTCCAGTGCTTCCAGTTTTTCCATGGTGATTGACTCATGATTTCAACTATATATAAGAATTAATTTAATGTTTAGTTTTTTCTAAATATCATCACATGTTCAATGATGAAGTGAGTACCAGCCCAAATGAGGTTGATTAAACCACTTAAGGTAAGCGAAGTTGTTTCTTGTGGTAAAGAATACCGTCCTTAAAGACACATACACGCACCTTTAATTAATACCTGTTTTTAGGAGAGAAATTATTACAACCCTAAGGTTTGTCACTCAAGCATCGCATAGTATACGTATCGGTAAACTCATCCCTTGGAAACGTAGATGGCCGCCGCTTACTTCGATCGAATTTATTACAACACTGAAGGAGTTTATTTCAACATCTACCATCATTCATTAACGGATCTAAATACTCTACAAGGAACATATTTCGATTCTCTTAAGTTATGATGGATTATACCCAGTAAAGATGTATGATATTTACAGTATATTTACACTTACATTAGTGTTGGTCAATACAATTATATCAACATATATCAAACGGATCCATTCGATTATACAGAATATCATTTATTCTATACAAGATGATTACTTCATCATTCATAACTATGGTTTAGATTAACTCATTACTAAGTTACGCAATCAGTATTACATAACTAGGCATCCATCCATACTCCGATTGACTACATGGATCATAATGGAACATAATAACTCGATAAGAAGTGTGAGTGCATAGGTGTATAGAACAAATGGTATATCATTTATTGATTGATAGACAATTATGTAATACGAATCAAAATAGTGTGACACTTGTAAATTGTAAGTTATGAGAATGTCATCACTATGACACAATCATCATCATCGACCTCATCGACATATTCTACACGACGATTCATATTTTCAAATATTTACGTACTCTCTAATGAATTTGATAGCCATAAAGATAACTATGACTATTTATGTTAGTAATTCGGGGTGTTGCATAATGATTATGAAGGTATGAATGATGCATGGGTCCATTTATGTGTGTGTGTGACCCATGTACTTGTGAAGATCACAAAACAACAATAAACACCAGAGAAGGTGAATGAAGATGTAGATGTCTACTGAGAACATACTACCATCGTCAGTTATGTAATCACACTACACCCGTCCATTCCCTGTCCTACAAAATATAATCAACTATTAGACATAGTGATTAGAATGTGTATTGATCTGTTCCTCCACCATAGGTGTACATACTGAAATGTACCCATATAGTGTACATATTGATTACATCACATTCCCCAATGATACTATTATTATTATGATGATCAATCTCAAATGAAAAGGTTAATAAAATCATATTGGGAACTTTTTTAATTCAATTCCATAAATGGGGAGAATGTTCTTTCCCACATATGTATTAGTATGATAGTTTATCTCAGATATATTGGGAAGGATACTGATTGTATACGTTGACTAGAACAAATCAGTTACAAGATTGATATACATCAATAGGAAGTTTGCCAAGAAGACTAAGTAGGGCTTCGGTTGTATTGCGAATCAATGTGAATGATTGTTTAGGGAAATCTAAGTACTAGAAATACTATTGAACTGACCAACTATCTAACTGATTACGTTTTATGACAGCAGCTTCCCAATTAACAATCAGGGATGAAATAAATCAAGGGTGAAATTAAACTCATAACTTCATGTGGTGTCCACAACATTTGTGGGATTCGTCTAATGAATTAACAGGACCAGTGAATGAAGATCAGACTAATCCATTACTTTATCGTGATTTTGTATTAACAAGGCATCGCTGCTGTCAAATACGCAGACGAACATCAGGGACGTCCAATTCAGATGATTTATAAGTGATCAGTATTATTTGATTTTGAACATAGTCACACATTGTCATCAACCAGAAAAATGAATCACTGCTTGAAACTACTGAGTGCAGAACAAATATTTCATTCTAGTATAAGGCCATTTAATTGTGTAGATACAAGACTTCATTGGCAATGAAACCATTTGAGCTGGGAGATGAACTTGAAACACTGGAGATGATATTGTAATTTTAATTACAAAACGAGTCGTAGCTGTTTACTAATGAGCAGTCTCCTAATTAGACAAGACAATTGCCACATTCACCACGATTTTCAACGGTATGCCAAATGAGATCCATGCATATCGAATGTAACCTACACATTATGTCAACCTCCACTAAAACCCGTCAACGAAACCTCTTATCTGACCTTAAATACGTCACCAGACTGTTCACCTTACAAATATTCTCGTATAATCAACATGTGAGTTAACAAGAAAGTGATATGATTCATGGCAAACCTGATTATGTGATTACAATCAACTACCATGAACACACACACACACACAGGATTACTACATTCCTAATCACCACATGAACAAACTCATCCTCCTCTTAATCTGTCAAGTCACATTCTCCAGTTAATTATCCAACATCCCATATTCAATGACGTGTCCAATTAACCAACATTACTGTTCACTTAATTAATCAAGTTATTCTTCTCATTTAATTCATCAATTCATCAGTGTCAATGATCATTTTCAACATGTTGATTATAACAGATTTCAACAGATTCTTCTTCCCTTCCACTGTTATCATCATCATCATCATCACCTTAACAGATTTCCTGCAACTACTCATTAACGACAACAACACGACACCTACAATGTCGAACGTGATCATAATTCCATTGATTCAGATGATTGATTTGTGACTGCCTTCACTATGAATGGATTAATAATTGTGTTTGAGTAAGTGTCATAGTGTAAACATAAGTGATTAATATGTTTATTACTTTCAATAAGATTACGTAATTCATATTCATCCTAATTCATTATAAGTAGTATGTCAAAACTGAGAGTAACAACTTGATTTGACATAATGAATTGATGACTTGAATAAGTTGGTGGTTTTATCACTTCTTCAAATAATGCATACTCTAATATTTTGAATTTAGTGGAACTTCTCCACCCAAGTGTTATCATAACCACACTGACACACACAGAGGGGGGGGAGAGATTACCAGACACCAACACACATGAAGAAGCACATTCACACACGCACACATCCACTAGTATAATTTAGTCAGAAAAGAAACATGGATATCGTTTGAAATGCTGAATTTGTTTCCGTGTACAGAGATTAAAATGACAAAAGTATCGAATGACCAGATCAGATCAGACCAGTTCACAACATGTCGCACGCCATTAAAAATGTATGTTGATATACATGAATGAAGGAGAATATTGGAATTAAAATATTCTCACATTACCAACATTGATGATGATTTTCTTTGAATTACATGATATGATAGGAAATGTGGTTTACTTTAAAGAGGCTATGTGATCATTAGCAGAGCATAGCATTGACTATATAACAGTCTTCGTGAGTATTTTCATAATTGAAATGATGAGTCAATTGAAGCTAGATCATTGAGGAAAACCTGGAAGCACGTAATCATATTATGGGACTGCTCAACAGTGCACATCCACGACCCCGCATTCGCGAGATCCGAACCCAGGACCTACCAGCCTCGAGCCAAAGCCCCTAACCGATAGACCACTGAGCCGGTCGGCATCCAACTTCAACTATGAAAATACTAAATATCCACAAAACCCCTTCTGAATATTGTTTAAGTGTGAAAATTAAATCATAAAGTAAATAGTCAAAGCCAATGATTCCCCTCTCATAATTTTACCGTACATATTATCTGACACTTTCACCCCCTCTACTCTACACCAATAACAATAATAATAATAATAATATTCACTTCCCTCAACAACATACAAAACAGTGAATATGATGAATGTATATAATATTACACATCCACCCTATATCCATCATAACGCGCATAACCACACAATCACTTGTCTCCTATTTCTCCTATTTCCCTATCTCATTACATACATGCACAGTAATGTTCCATATAGTAACATTGAAATGTACATAGATAGATAGATAGATAGATAGGTAGGTAGGTAGATAGATAGATACAGATTCCCAATAATTGTATTGTTCTATACTGTTCATTTCTACTAGACTGACTGGCTGACTGCCTCACTGACTGCCTAATTGACTGCCTCTCTAACTGACTATCAGACAATGAATATGAATAATAATTCATCCATTCATAATATTTTGCATCATTGACTATAACTATGAATTGACCAATAATCAAATGGCAATTTAATTCTGATAGAGTTTATCATAATCAGTCTTCAATATGAATACAACACCCAATTGATTGGTTGTTGTTCGTGATTTGTAGGTGTGATAATGCTGAATATCAGCAGTATATTCCTTGAAATAATTGACAGAATATGATTGAATATGTTAGGAGAGATGTACCGTGAATGGTTGATGGTGTTGTGTAATGAATAACTAAATAGGTTTGGATTTGATTGGGTAGACAGGTGGATATATTAAGTGAATGAACACATTGATTTGAAATGGTTTGACAGTGGTCGACCACATCACGGATTGAATACACAGACTTCCAGTTGCATGGAGTATAAAGGGCCTCTGTAGACCTGTTGTAATGTAAATCAAGTTGTTTGATGAAAGAACCAAAATGACTAGTTGTTCTGACACAATGATGACAAGTGCACTTTTAGTCTGATTATTTCCAAGTCGAGAGAGACAGTGTACGTGTGTGTGTATATGTTGTGGATAGTTATCAGTTCAATGTAGCTAACTAATGCTAATGTCATTCCACTTTGTCTGTATGAATATACAATTGAGTGGTATAAACTCCCTTGTTTAGTGAGTAGATTGATTGACTATCATATAGTTCACAGAGTAACTATACCAAGAAATTCATTGGAAACTGTGTGGTACTCGCCTACTGTTTTTTACTACCGTGAGACTCCTTATCAGTGTGTGTTAATGGCCCCTCCAGGAATCGAAAATTACTAACTTACTTACTTACGCCTGTTACCCCTCGTCGAGGAGCATAGGCCGCTCACCAGCATTCTCCATCCAACTCTGTCCTGAGCCTTCCTTTCCAGTTCTTCCCAGTTGCTATTCATCCTTTTCATATCGGCTTCTATTTCCCGGCGTAGTGTGTTCTTTGGCCTTCCTCTTTTCCGCTTCCCTTCCGGATTCCAAGTTAGGGATTGAGTCGTGATGCACATTGGTGATTTCCTTAATGTATGTCCGATCCACTTCCAACGTCTTTTCCTTATTTCCTCTTCAGCTGGAAGCTGGTTTG
Organism: Schistosoma rodhaini; assembly: GCA_944470415.2. NCBI lineage: Eukaryota > Metazoa > Platyhelminthes > Trematoda > Strigeidida > Schistosomatidae > Schistosoma > Schistosoma rodhaini. Next base: position 2,354,625 of record OX104040.1, read on the forward strand.
TCCTCTCCCATAAAACGCTGTTGCTGATAGTATCCGGCCAAAGGAATCGAAAATACTGCCTTCAAATCTTACAACCAACGATTAACATCAATACCATGTCTTCATTCATGAGTAAACTGATGACTTGTTTAACACTCACCGGTTTCTGAAATGATTCGGTGGTTGACATTCATCTCATTAGAAAGTCGTTAGTCGATCAGTGATAAACAACCTACAATCCGACACACATATGTGCACCAATTGCATTTGACAAAGCGTCTCAACACAACCAAACGAAACTATCATGACCAATATCAGAGTAGTTGAATTGGTAATGGCATCATTTGCAGTGAGATAGATAATGAGAATTCTACACACAACCTCTACACTGATAGAATTGATATTGATATTTCCATTAATGTTGCCTACTACTCCTCTTTCTGGTTAATTTCATCACTGACGTTTTCCTAGAACAGCACCTTTTCCACCTAATAATGTTTCTCAGATTGACTTACATTCAGGAGATTCACTTTTCGATTTTTAATAAGCATCTTACTCAATCTTGTTTGGTAAAGATACTGACATAATATTAGAGACTTCGGATCTCCACCAGTAACCATGCATATAGATTTGGGATCTCATTCTATTGCTCTGAGTCCAAAATGTCACTTTACATTAAGTCTACGTTAACGGATAAACCAGTTGGTTGTGTCGACTACTTTACTTATCTCGGAGGTTCCAACAGTCCTGAGGCAACTTGGATATGCATTGAGAAACCTAATCTGACTTTTTCTCACTAACGTCACTCATCGCTCAGTCATGTTATCCATCTGGCAACCGAGAAACACGTATAATGTAAGGCAATACACCCTATTTTACTCTATGTCTCCGAAACATTGTCTGTTAAAGTGAAAGATTCAAGGTATTTGATCAATGATGTCTTCGAAGTATTACTCGTATGTCATGAAGTGAACAGGTTATCAATGTTGGCATTCGTTATGATGGTAAACCGTTTGTTCAGGTTGTAAATCTTCATCGACTGGAATGGTCAGAACATGTGATGTGTATGCCTCATTACAACCCAAATCAACAAATACCGTTCACTTGTGTGAAAGTAAGTTGGAACAAAACCATAGATACTAAGTAAACCAGAGAGATGGTGTTAATTCATGAAATTACTGGCTGTTAGTATCAACCACATAGGTGAATACAGATTAATTAGTTATGATCAATGCAATAACTGCGGTCATTAGCTACAGACTTTTGGTGGTATGGATAAGAATCGATCACAGTAGTGCAGATGAATTCATTATCTATCATCCCCATGTTCCACAAGATCTTGAGTTCCGGTATTCCATCATGCATATCTTGTCAATCTGACCATTTGAACATTATTTCTAACATTCACTCTTTATCAGCATCGTTGGTAGTACAATATTTCGACCACTCTGCTATTCAGACTGTAGTCAGACATCAATAATATGAAACTAGATGTTATCGTTTAGGATACCACAAGAAACACCAACACCCCTGAGAATAGGGGTAACGATTAATGACAAACAACAAATAACATGGAATCTGTGTCCATTAGTACAGTATATCCTCTCGACCAACTTCAACAATCTACCATCAAAATACAGTACACACAATGACAGATCACTTGAATTAGTCACCATATTTTAACTTGATCAATAGCACTCATGAAAACACTAAACACAAGACAAGTGTAACATCAACCACTACTCAGTGGTCAGTTAACATTACGTCGTAGACATTATTCAATGATTCTACAACACAACTATTTCATGTTCATACTTTATATAACTAGAATTATCACTATTGTAAGCAAAGATGGATAGTGGCTAGTTGCGGAATCCACTTTGACGCACGTTTCGTCCTATTTGGGACTCGTCAGCTGGATGTACCTGCCACATCTGAGAATTGTTGATGTTCACTCTGGGACTCGAACACAGTACCTTTCGCTTCAAACGCCATCACGTTATCCACTCAGCTACTGAGTTCTGATAGTCACTTGCTTGTGCAATGGGGTGAAGTTTAAATTCACTTAGTATTACTTCTTTGAATCTTCACTATTATCATTATTATGATTATTTATATAAAAGTGACCAAATCCAAGACACACTAACACACATCCACACCCACTCTCTCCCCCCCCACACACTCACACTTTCGATTATATTCGTATTGTTTGCACCAATAAAATCATTGATGCATTAATCGAAATGAATCAAATTAGGGTGTTTAACCTTAGTACAATGGTAACTAATTGATTTCCGAACACCATAACAACAACAACCACATGGATACCAATCATCATCATTCAAAGAGGGAATAATTTTGATTGATTATAAACTCCATGGATAATTCGTTAATCCTAAACTTTCCTATCACTTCATTAATAATCAATTAGATACTTTGATTCACATATTCAATCACCTTAACATTGTTCGATCACTTAACAACTTATACTACTTGCACACTCCCTATTGGCTTCACTTCACTTCTCCATATGATGATGATGATGATGAGGTTGATATGAGTAGTATATATCCATTTATTATAATATACAAAACAGGTTACTCTCTTTCATCTCACCTCAATAAGTGAAAGGATAAACAAAGTGTTGCTATTTGTATGTTCATAGTTGAAAAAAGAAGATAGTCAACCAGTCAGTTGATGATGATGAAGAAGAAGCCAACTGTATTGAAGATCGTGAAGATGAAGATCAGGAAGAAAGAGAAGAAGGCGAAGAAGAAGAAAGGAGAGAGAATCACTTCATGATTCATTTAGTTATTGATGCAGAAATTAAATTAAAAATTTCATTTCAACATTCAATTGGATTATTGTCCTTACTATTCTCAATATTGATTATTATTATCATTATTAATGTTATGGTGATTATCATCATCACCCCCATCGCCCCCCCCATCATCATCATGGAAGCCTCTTTTTTAAATAAATAAAAAATGAAAATTGAATATTTGATGAGTAGATAATTGAACTTTTAATCCCCATACGTATAGAGTTAGTCAGCTTATTTGTTTGCTCTCTTGTTGGTGTTATGTATGTACACACACACACACACACAGAGGGACACCTTACATATACATGTGCACATATCTACAAAGAAAGAAGTCGGTAAACATTCAACTTGTCTTATTGAATCACTTTTTTTTATTCAAATGACTTTTGCCAAAATAATTTGCTAAAAATTATCTATTCAATAATAATAGATGCTTTCATGGTTATCATTATAGCGACTATTAATGGTAGTAGTGACCAATGGAGTTCAACAGGGTCTGTTGTATGATGGTAACTCACTGAAGATAATGTTGAACAGTGGCACGATTTCGTGAATTGGTTGAAGGTGGACATGAACACCGTTAAATTCCAGCCAACTCAGTAGTCTAGAGGTTGAGTGCTCGCGTGCGTAACCGCTAGGTCCTTGGTTCGAATCTCGCAGAGCGGGATCGTAGATGAGCACTGCCGAAAAGTTTTATACTTAGACGTAATGGCTGTTCAGTGCTTCCAGGTTATCCATGCTATTACGGCTTCAACTGACCCATTGAAGACAATGGTGGTCAGTAGCTCAATTTCTTGGATTGGTTGAAGTTAGGCATTAAGACCGTTAGATACCAGTCTGTACAGTGTTCTAGAAGTTAGGCGTGTGCACTTGAAACCGAAAGGTCATGTGATTGAACCTCACAGGGAGGGATTGTTGATGCGCACTGCTAAGGAATCCCAGACTAGGACGTAACAGCAGTCCATTGCTTCGAGGTTTTCCATAGTGGTCTAGTATCAATTGACTCATGAATTCGACTATAAGCTTACTCAAATCTCCATAAAACTACACTCTGATTAATAACTATCATAAGAAAACGATATAACTCTATTCACATTTGATGAAAGTTTTTCAATCACTTTCACATTATTTAATTCAATGACAAATTTTTTATTAGTAGTATATACTTAATAAGTAGTTTCAATTATCTCATCAGTCTTATTTGTTTTCAACTATCATAAAACACATTAATTATCACTATGATTAATGGTTGTATTCACATGTATCATCATTAACTATGGAGAGATGATACATTCCATGAGTTCCATATTAGATCACAATCTGTTTATTGTGAGTATGAGTGTGTGTGTGTGTGTGGGAAAGACAGAGAGGGTAGTAAGAAGTAACTCATTCACATTTTCAGATAGATAGATATTTAGATGGATGGATGGGTTGAGGGATGGAGGAGTGTAGTGACACGCGAATTCAAACTGATGATTATATTAGATACATTGATAATTATTACTTGTAATAATCATAATGTGTGTAGGTACATTGTTAAAAGTGATTATCTTTTACATGATTCAAAGTCATTTATTATTAATCTAGGGGTTTTGGAAATTATTTCGTTTTAATTGTGATCGTGAACCGATCAACGTTAGATCACCATTGAGTATGTGGAAGCATTGGATGGCTGTTTCATCCTATTGTGGGACTCCTTAGACAGGTCTGTTGTGAGATATCAACTCACTGAAGACAATGGTGGATATGTCGCTCAATTTCGTGGATCGGTTGAAGTTTGACATTAACACCGTTGGATGCTGACCGGCTTAATGGTCTGATAGGTCGTAGGTTTGAATCTCGTGAGGTGGGATGGTGGGTGCTCATGACTGAGGGGTCCCAAATCAGGACGAAACGGCCGTTCAGTACTTCCAGATTTTCTATGACGATCTTGCTTCAATTGACTCATGATTTCAACTTTTTTCATTATGACTAATAGATGTGATATCAGTTTGAATTTTCTCAGAAAATTCTATTCATGTTTCCTATTGACATAATAATTTGATTCATTTTCTATTGATTTTGTCATATTCACCATCCATTCTCTCACTTCAATTCATTATAGATTTAACAATTTGTAACCAGTTCACACTTAACAACTAATTCTGTGTTATACAACTACTACTACCAGTGTAATATCACATGTCAACATTGGTCAACACTCCTTATAATCTTCTCCCCCATTTCGACAACATACTCACTTCCTACATACACTTTATCATCATCATCATCATCATCATCATCATCATCATCATCATCATCATCATCATCATCATCATCATCATCATCATCATCATCATCATCATCATCATCATCATCATCATCATCATCATCATCATCATCATCATCATCATCATCATCATCATCATCATCATCATCATCATCACTGTCCTCATCAACATGTTGAATACTGTGGAATATTCGAATTAATGGAACAAACAGAATTTACTTATCAATCATCAGTTGAATGTATATTCAAATCGGACGAAGACAGTCACTATCGTCTCCACTGTTTTTTTTAACCACTTCACATAACACATATAAACAGTAGCAAATTCATTACAGTTTCAATGGGACTATTAGTAATTTATTCTTCTAGTCTATTTATAATGAAATGCTCACATTCAATCATCTTGGTCATCTACAACTATACTCCCAATATTCATCTGATTCAATTCCATCTTCTACCACTCATTCCCACACACCACACACACACACACACAATGTGAGGAAGAGGAGAAGATGGATAGAGACATATTGGCATTGACCATTCCTTGATTAATAATCTACTAAACGCAATAGGATTAAATTTATTATTGCCCAAAGATATTATGCAAACTGTTTCACACTTTTGATGAATGGAGAATTTGTTTGTCTGTATGTGTGAATGATGCTGGTCATGCTGCTACTGCTACTCCTACTGCTGCTGCTGCTGCTGCTGCTAATATAAATATGTAACCAACCCTTCCTCTTAAATGGAATTTTCTCAGAGGGATATCATTTTTTGGTTTGTTTGTTTGTTCTTGTGAATATATTACTTATATCCATTTAAGTAGAATTTAGTTCCCATAGTGTTTTTTAATGAACTCAATACATCTATATATTTCATTAATGAATATTCAATATAGATATGAATATATCAGTATAATTGTATTTGTGAGTAGTTTTTAAAATGAGTAGTATAGATGGATAACAGTTTGTTTTGAAAGATAATCATTGTAGCTACTCTTCCACTAACACACACACACATTCACACACACCCGTTCACACACACACACACTTGATATCAGTCTTAGTAAAGGAGATATCAACGCAACATATATGGAAGTAGTAAATTTATCCAATATAAGATGATAAATTGTCAGTATCATTATAATTAGTATATAATGAAGTGAAATCTATCATTAATTGTTATCTATAGGGTGCCAAAATTATAGCTAAAGGGGACTACTTACTCACATACACACATACATACATACACACATACTTACTTACTTACTTACTTACTTACTTACTTACTTACTTACTTAATTACGCCTGTTACCCCTCGTGGAGGAGCATAGGCCGCCTACCAGCATTCTCCAACCCACTCTGTACTGGACCGTCCTTTCTAGTTCTATCCAACATTTGTTTATTCTTCTCATGCCTGTCTCCATTTCTCGGAGTAATGTGTTCTTTGGTCTTCCACTTTTCCTTTAGCCTTCAGGATTCCATGTGACGGCTTGTTTTGTGACGCAGTTCGGTGATTTCCTCAATGTGTGTCCTATCCACTTCCTGATTTCTTCCCCCACTGAATGGAATCTGGTTTGTTGTCTCCCACAGTAACTTCTTGTTGATAGTGTCTGGACAACGGATCTGAAGTATCTTGCTTAGACAACTGTTAATAAAATCATGTATCTTCTCCATGATGGCTTTCGTAGTTCTCCAAGTTTCCACCCCGTACACTAGAACTGTCTTGACATTTGTATTAAAAATTCTGATTTTGGTGTTGGTTGATAAACAGTTGTTTTGAGTTCCTGATGTTCTTCAGTTGTAAATATGCTGCTCTTGCTTTGCCGATCCGCATCTTCACATCTTCATGAGATCCACCGTGTTCATAAATGATACTGCCTAGATATGTAAGAGTTTTTACATTCTCCAAAACTTCTCCGTCAAGTGTGATTCGATTGATGTATATCGTGTTGTATCGCACGATCTCGCTTTTCCTTTGGTAGAACACACAAAAATGGACGACCGAAGAGTATGTATTATGTAAATACATTACAAATAAATATTTCTTCCTACTGTCGTGTTTTACAGTATAAATAATAGCACAAGATGCACATATGCCGATAACAAACTGACCGATCAAAATCCTAAACGTCAATGGGAAGATTCAAGTAAACAATATATAATGAATTTAAACTTCACTCCATTGCACAAGCAAGTGGCTATCAGAACTCAGTAACTAAGTGGATAACGAGATGACATTTGGAACGAACGGTACTAGGTTCGAGTTTCGGGGCGAACATTAACTCTGAGATGTGGCAGGTACATCCAGCTGACGAGTCTCAAATAGGACGAAACGCGCCGACTGGATTCCACCAGTAGCCATTATCCATCTTTCCTTATAATACTTATGACTTAAGGCAATATCGAAGCCACCCTCATAGAATGCACATATGCTAATAAGAGACTGATCAATGGAAGTCCTAAACATAAAACTGAAACATTCAAACAAACTATATGAAATGAATAACACTGACATTTCACTTAGTTTTGTTTGTTTGAATCTTCCCATTGATGTTTAGGACTGCAACTGGTCAGTCTCTAATCGCCATATGTGCATACTGTGAGTATTGCCTCGATATTGTCTCAATTCACAACCATTCTAAGCAAAGATGGATAGTGACTAGCAGTGAAATTCAGTTTCACGCGCGTGTCGTTCCATTTGAGACTCGTCAGCTGGATGTACTTGCATCTCAGACTTGTTGATGTTCATTCTGGGACTCGAACACAGTACCTTTAGCTTCAAACGCCATCCTGTTATCAACTTAGTTACTGAGTCCTGATATCCACTTGCTTGTGCGATGGGGTGAAATTTAAGTTCACTTAGTAGAGTGAACATCAATTATGAGATACAGATACATCCAGCTGGCGAGTCCCAAATAGGACGAAACGCGCGTCCTGGATTCCACTGCTAGCCACTATTCATCTTTGCTTACAACATTAACATTATTAATATTACTAATTTCAGTATAAGTAGTAGTATAAACTAATTCTCAATGGGAATAAATGTTAAAAATTCTTAAATTTTACAAAAAAAAACTAATCGAACTAAAGGTCAAATTAAGAAAACAAAATTTTATCATAAATATTTAATGATGTCAATTGTTTGATGATAAACTTGTGAATTCATTATTAGAAGGGGGTTTTGTGAAGATTTTAGCAATCACAACGGTTGACGTCATGAGTCAATTGAAGTTAGACCGCCATCGAAAACCTGGAAGCACTGGATGACAGTTTCGTCCTATTATGGGACTCATCAGTAGTGTGCATCCACGATACCACCTAGCGAGATTCGAACACAGGACCTATAAGTCTCGTGCGCGAACGCATAACCTCTAGACCACTGAGCCGGTCGGCATCCAACGGTGTTAATGTCTAGCTTCGACCAATCCACGAAATTCAGTGACACATCCACTAATTGTCTTCAATGAGTTACTATCTCACAAAAGACCCAGTTGAACTCTACAGGTTACTGCTTCTCACTAGAACTTCAGCAAATACCTCTTGAAGCTCGTCACTAGTGAGCATATGTTGATTATTATGAGAAGGGTTGTTTTGTGGAGACTTTAATAATTTTATATAGTTGAAATCAATTGAAGCTAGATCACCATGGGAAACCTGGAAGCATTGGACGGCTGTTTCGTCCTACTGTGGGACGCCTCAGCAGTGTGCATCCACGATCCCGTCTCGCAAGATTCATTTTTTTACTTTTGAAGTTATACATTTGAAATGTTTTATTTTCAAAGTCTGGTTTTAGTTTTTTTTTATCTAAAAGCAAGTTGATTCAATTCTATATGGTCATATCAACTGAATGCGACAATAACTTTGTAATATCATTAAAGACTGTTTAGAATGATGGAGTAGATTTGTAGCTCAAGTGGATGACTTGGATGGAATATTGTTCTTTTAGATGGATAGTGTAGTCATGAGGCTTTTATCATTCTTTTGAATGACAAGAACCGATCAATATTAAGGTCTACAGGACACTTCACTTCTACCTGAAGTTTGTTCTGATGATGTCATTCAGAATAATGATGAAAGATTCATGACCAAACTACCCAACTCACCGAACAGAACTCTAATAAAAACTCTTTAGAATATAATATAAAGTTTGTAAGCACGAAATGGAGATACAGTTTTCCGAAGGAAAATTTGTCCAAAAGTCAACTAGAAAACATGTCTAATATAGATAAAAGCCATTTTATGAATCCTGGATGCCGGCTCAGTAGTCTAGTGTTTAGTCGTTCGCACGCGAGATTGACAGGTCCTGTGTTCAAATCTCGTGGAAGTGCACTGCTGAGGAGTCCCACAGTAGGATGAAACGGCCATCTAGTGCTTCCAGGTATTCAATGGTGGTCTAGCTTCAATTGACTCATGATCTCAACTATTGAAATTATGAATGTAGGCTTATACTACTTTAAGATTATTAAGTAATATATCAATAATCTATCGATTGTACTGTTAGCTTACGTAACCACTGTAATCACTAAAAATGTAAATTTAAAAAAAAATTCAATCCAATATAGTTTAGAAATCTATCTGAATTACTTAGCTTTTAAACCATTCTCAAAAATTCAGTTGGGGTGTGTCTTACTTGTATCTTCTCATTGTTATTTAGGACTGCAATTATTCAGTCGCTTGTTGGCATATATGCATCCTATGCGAACTGCCTCGAAATTGTATAAAGTTACAAGGTTTATAAGCAAAGATGGATGGTGTCTAGCAGTGGAATCCAAGACGCGATCGAAAATCTTCTCTTTTTCTGTAACGTAAGAAGTTCATTCATACAGAAGAGCTCAATACATTAATAATTTCCTTACGCCTGTTACTCCCAATGGAGCATAGGCCACCGACCAGCATTCTCCAATTCACTCTGTCCTGGGACTTCCTTTCTAGTTCTATCCAGTTCTTGTTTATTCTTCTCATGTCTATCTCCATTTGTCGGTGTAATGTGTTCTTTGGTCTTTCTCTTATCCTTTGGCCTTCAGGATTCTATGTGAGTGCATGTCTTGTGACGCAGTTTGGTGATTTCCTCAATGTATATCCTATCCACTTCTTATTCATGAATAAGTCAACTCTTATATAATTTGGTATGAGAAGAAATTGAAAAGATTTTAGTATTTTCATAGTTAAAATGACGAACTGATCCAACATAGACAACCATTGAAAACATTGGATCACTTGATGTTTGGATGTGCTCTGCTGAAGAGTCCTATAATAGGAGGAAACAGTAGTCCAGTCGTTTCAGATTTTCAATGATATCTAGCCAAGATTAGTTCATTATTTCAATCGTAAACAAAATAAAGCTTAATTAAATGGTTTTCCTGGGATTGATTTGAACCTTGTATTATATTCATTATTGAATGGTCTCATTGAGAATACTATAGAAAAATATGAAGCACTAGACCATTGAGTACTAACTCATTGATTCTAATAGTGTAACATTTGCCACGGGATCGAAAATGTTCTAAACTCAATACCTGTGTGTATTTATTGCTAATGACTCGACCATTATTATGAAGCAGATGTATGACCATCTTATGGCTTTCAGTGGTTCCCCTAACCGAAATCATTTCGTCCTGGATGAGACCCAAAAACTGAAATATATAACTGTCATAATTCTGATGAGTTTGTTGTATTACTAATTTAAAAAACCCTTAGTAAATAAGTAATATATCTTACTACCATGGTCATTACTCTAAAACAGTTAATCTTTCATGGCAAATTACTCACAGCTTGATGCTAAGTGGTTTACATGGAAGAAAACATTCGAATGAAAAGAGGAAAGTGAAATTAACGTGAAATATATATCATTTTCAATAGTTGAAATCATGAGTCATTTGAAGGTAGACCATCATGGAAAACCTGGAAGCACTGGATGCCCGCTTCGTTCCAGTATGAGACTCCTCAGTGGCAGTGCGCATCCACGATCCCGCCTCACGAGATTCGAACAAGGACCTATCAGTCTCGTGCGCGAACACATAACCTCTAGACCACTGATTTATCCGGCATCTAACGGTGTTAATGTCTAACTTCAACCAAATCAAGAAATTGAGCGACACATCCACCAATTGTCTTCAGTAAGTTACTATCTCACAACAGACCTGGTTCAACTTCACTGGTCACTGTTTCTCACTAGAACTGCAGAAAATACATCTTAAATCTAGTCACTTGTGAGCATATGTTGATTAATATCAGAAGGTGTTTTTGTGGATATTATACTAATGTCAATAGTTGAGTTCATGAGTTAATTAAAGATAGACCACTATAGAAAACGTAGAAGCACTGGACAGCCGTTTCGTTCTATTGGTGGGACTCCTAATAATAGAAAATCTATAGTATATCATCGAATGGATTATGTAACAGATTTTACTGATGATAAAGATTGTGATGGAATGAAGAAGAAGAAGAAGAAGAGAACATATTAGAGTAATACACAGATTGTAATTTGTCTATAGAACCGATAATTAACTAATTTATGAATAATAAATGAATTTGAATCATGTAAAAGATAATCACTTTTAACAATGTACCTACACACATTATGATTATTACAAGTAATAATTATCAATGTATCTAATATAATCATCAGTTTGAATTCGCGTGTCACTACACTCCTCCATCCCTCAATCCATCTATCCCTCTATCTTTCCATCTATTCATCTAACTATCCATCTGATAGTGTGAGTGTGTGACTCCTTACTACCCTCTATCTCTCACTCTCTCTCTCTCTCTCTCTCTCTCATACACATACTCACTGACAAAGTCAGTAAACAGATTTTGAGCTAATATGGAACTTACAGAATGTATCATCTCTCCATAGTTAATGATGATACATGTGAATACAACTATTAATCATAGTGATAATTAATGTGTTTTATGTTTTAGAAGAAGAGTGAATTATCCAATAATGATGTTACTGAAGATGATAATAATGATGATAAGTTATGATTAAGTAGAGTAATTGTATAATTATCCATTCTGATTGAGTTGAGTGTAGTGATGTAAAGTAAAGAAGAAAAGAAGAAAGGAAAGAAGGGAGGAAGGAAGGAAGAAAGGAAGTAAGTATTCTTCAACCCACTCTATCCTGAGCCTTACTTTCTAGTTTTATCCTATTGTTGTTCATTCTTATCATATCTGTTTTTATTTCTCGGCGTAATGTATTCTTTCGTTTTCCTCTTCTCCTTTGGCCTTCAAGATTCCATGTGAGGGCTTGTTTTGTGACGCAGTTCGGTGATTTCCTCAATGTGTAATTTAGATTGTTACTGATAGTGTCTGGCCAACTGATCCCAAGTATTCTGTGTAGACAATTGCTAATAAACACCTGTATCTTCTCCATGATGGCTTTCGTAGTTCTCCACGTCTCCGCTCCATACAGTAGAACTGTTTTGATATTTGTATTAAAAATTCTGATTTTGGTGTTGGTTGATAAACAGTTGTTTTGAGTTCCAGATGTTCTTCAATTGTAGATATGCTGCTCTCGCTTTGCCGATCCGCATCTTCACATCTTCATGAGATCCACCGTGTTCATAAATGATACTGCCTAGATATGTAAGAGTTTTTGCATTCTCCAAAGCTTCTCCGTCAAGTGTAATTGAATTGGTGAATGCTGTATTGTATCGGAGAGACTTGCTTTTCCATTTGTTTATATTGCTACTGAGTCTGCTGCCACACTGGTAGTCTTCTCCTGCATTTCTTGTTGTGTGTGTGATAGAAAAGCCAGATCATCTGCGAAGTCTAGATCATCCAGCTGCATTCTAGCTGTTCGTTGTATCCCGTGCCTTCCTCCAGATTTTGACATCTTTATAATCTAGTCGATCACCAGGAGAAAGAGAAAGTATGAGAGTAAGCAACCTTGCCCAACACCGATCTTTACCTCACACGAGTCACTGAGTTGTCCTTCATGAACGATTTGGCAGTTCAATCCATCATAGGAATTCCGTATGATATTGACTATCTTTTGAGCTACACCGTAGTATCGAAGAAGCCTCCATAGTGTTGCCCTGTCCACGCTATCAAATGCTTTCTCGCAGTCAATGAATTTGATGTGAAGTGATGAATTCCATTCAATTGATTGTTCTCCAATGATCCGTAGAGTTGCAATTTGGTCTGTACACGACCGATCTTTACGGAATCCAGCCTGTTGGTCTCGAAGTTGAGTGTCTATGGAGTCCTTCTTTCTGTTTAACAATACCCTGTTGAAGACGTTTCTTGATATTGAGAGAAGATTGATACCTCTGTAATTCTCACACTTTTTGAGATTGCTTATCTTTGGTATCTTGATAAGGTGTCCTTCTTTCCAATCTGTTGCTTCCTGTTCTTTATCCCAAATGTTATTGAAAAGAATGCGAAGTATCTTTACAGTTATTGCTACATCTGCTTTCAGTGCCTCTGCCAGAATGTTATCTGCTCCTTCTGCTTTACCACTATTGATTTTTCCTGATGTCCATACTAATCTCTTCAATTGTTGATGATTCAACCCAAACTTCATATTTAGTTATAAATGAAATCTATGTCATAACGAATAAAAAAAATTTTTCTATTTTTGATTTCAATATTTCATGGTTAGTGATAAGATCATCTGGAACTCAAAACAATTGTCAAACGACACTAAGATCAGAATTTTCAATACAAATGTCAAGACAGTTCTACTGTATGAGGCAGAAACCTGGTGAACTACGAAAGCCATAATCCAGAAGATACAAGTGTTTATTAACATTTGTCTACTCAATATACTTGGGATCAGTTAGCCGAACACTATCAGCAACAACCTAATGTGGGAGAGAACAAACCAAATTTCAGCGGAGTAAAAAATCAGGAATAAGCGCTGGAAGTGAATAGGACACACATTGAGGAAATCACCAAACTGCGTCACAAAACAAGCCCTCATATGGAATCTTGAAGGCCAAAGGAGACGAGGAAGACCAAAGAACACATTACGCCGACAAATGGAGACGGGCATGAGAAGAATGAACAAATGTTGGATAGAACGAGAAAGGAAGGTCCAGTACAGAGTGGGTTGGAGAATTCTGGTCGGTGGCCTATTCTCCATTGGGAGTAACAGGTGAAAGTAAGTAAGATAAAGTCATGATAAGTGAAGATTATCATAACTGATGAGTGTACCCATTAACTAGTCGGACTGTCTATCTATCTATGTATCCACACCATCCATCTAGCTATCTATCCACACTATCTACCTACCTATCTATCTATCTATCTGTCTATACATCTTTCTTTCTTTTCTTTTATTTCAATATGTCTCTATCTACTACTCAAATATGCTGATATAATAACAAGTTGACCTGTTTTTATATCCATTATGTATGTCAAAGGATACATTCTAGTCTTATCATGTGCGTACGTATATCTATATCCATATATAACAATAAGTGGGATGATAGTGTCCATGTGGGGATTAATAAAAGTTAAATTACCCACTTATCAAATATTCAATTTTCAAAAAAAGGATTTCATGGTGATAATGATGATGGGGGTGATGGGGGTGATGATAATTACCATAACATCTATAATAATAATAATAATAATAATAATAATAATAATAATAATAGGGATAATAATAGGGATAATAGGGACAATAATCAAATTGAAAGTTGAAATGAAATTTTTAATTTAATTTCTGCATCAATAACTAAATTAATCATGAATTGATTCCACTCCTGTTACACACACACATACCCCCTCTCCCCTCTCTTACTCTCACTCCCTCCCCCTCTCACTTTGGTTCTTTCTCCCCCCCCCTTACTCTCTTTTCTTTCAATTGTTGCCTACATCATTTGATTTGTGGTGATTTGCTTTTTTATATTTCTTATTTGACATCTATATGTGTGTGTGTGTGTGTTTAAGATTAAAGAGTAACCTGTTTGGTTATATACAATGAATTCATTCATTATTATCTATGAAGTGAAGTGTATTGAAGTGAAGTGAAGTGAGTTGTAAATTAAGTAATTAAGAAATGAATTATTCAATGAAACTTTGATTCATAATAATAATAATAATAATAAATAAATAAATAAAATAATCTGTATGATTGTTGTTAAGTTATTTAGTCAAGTGATTAGACTGATAGACTGGCCCCCAAATGCCCTGGTACGGTCGAGAGTGAGGAGAGTCCGCTCTCCCTCTCTAAATGCTCTCATATGGCTAGCGAATATATAGCCTCTGTCAGGGAAGTCCTACTCACTACCTTCTCGTAGCATTACTGTTCTTTACGAAATTGAAAGGACGAAAAGCAAGTGTCCAGCGCTTTAACCGGGTTGGTTTACAAGGCGAGTCCATCTAGGGGAGTCGGAAAACCCTCATTCCAAACCAATGGATCTTGGATACGTACTGCCACTGAGGGGTTCCAGGATAGGACGAAACGCCGTCCATTGCTTCTAGGTTTTCTATGGTGGTCTAGCTTCAATTGACTCATGATTTCAATTATGAAAATACTGAAATCTCCACAAAACCCTTGGGTAGTGGCTAGCAGTGGAATCCAGTTTGATGCGCGTTTCGTCCTATTTGGGACTCATCAAGTTAGTGGCTATTAGGACTCAGTAGGTGAGTGGATAATGTGATGACGTTGAAGCGAAAGGTACTGGGTTCGAGTCCAAAAATGAACAGCAACAACTCTGAGATGCAAGAACATCCAGCTGACGAATCCGAAATAGGACGAAACACGTGTCCTGGATTTTACTAGTAGCCACTATTCATCTTTACATATAATGCTTGTGAATTTGGGTTATATTGAGACAGTCTGCAGAGTATGCACATATGTCAATTGAAGACTGAGCAGTTGCAATCCTAACACATCGATGGGAAAATTCAAACAAACAATACTAAGAGAATTTAGTCTGTATGATTGTTGTTAAGCTATTCAGTTAAGTGATTATGTAAACATAAAATTTTTTAAAAATATACTATAAATTTGAAATGATTATAAGCAAAGATTGACAGTGGCTAACAGTGGAATCCAATACTCACGTTTCGTCATAGATGGTCGTTTCATCCTATTTTGGGGGTCCTCAGCAGTGCGCATCTACGATTCCACCTTACGAGACTCAAACTGAGGACCTATCGATCTCGCGCGCGAACGTATAACCTCTAGACCACTGAGCCGGCGGGATTATGGATACTGAGGAATCCCACAATAGAACGAAACAAAAATCCAATGCTTTCAGGTTTTCCATGGTGGTCTAGCTTTAATTGATTCATGATCTCAAATATTAAAATATAACTATCCCTTATAGTTATTGTAAACTTATCACTCTTTTGAATTCATGTATTACCACTATGTTAACTATTCTTACTTTAATCAAATTTATAACTGGGAAAAATGTATGAAATCATCACTATGATATATATATATCCCTGTGGGATCCAATCTTATTCTCTTTTAATAGTTGAATTCATGAGTAGGTTGTAGATAGAACACCAGGGAAAATCTTGTAACACTAGATGGTCGTTTCCTTTTAATATGGGACTCTTCAACAGTACTCAGTCATGATCCCCTCACATAGCAAGAAACATACCTTTCACAATTTTTTTAACCGAAAATATTCCGAAAAATTCACAATTTAGTGACTACATAGACCGCGATCACTGACAATGATACACTTAGATATCTTGAGAATATAATTTATCCTTGGTCTAGAATTATCTTATTATTTATCGTTAAAATCATGAGTTAATTGAAGCTAGAACACCATGGAAAACTTGGAAGTACTGGACGCTCGTTTCGTCCTATTGTGGGACTCCTCAGCAGTGAGCGCCCACAATCCCGACTCGCGAGATTCGAACCCAGGACCGGCAAATTTATAATAACCAATCAATTGGGTGTTGTATTCATATTGAAGACTGATTATGATAAACTCTATCAGAATTAAATCACCATTTGATTATTGGTCAATTCATAGTTATAGTCAATGATGCAAAATATTATGAATGGATGAATTATTATTCATATTCATTTATAAAAACAATGGTAGAATTGTCTGATAGTCAGTTAGAGAGGCAGTCAATTAGGCAGTCAGTGAGACAGTCAGTCAGTCAGTCTAGTAGAAATGAACAGTATAGAATAATACAATAATTGGGAATCTGTATCTATCCATCTACCTACCTACCTATCTATCTATGTACATTTCAATGTGACTATATGGAACATTACTGTGTATGTATGTAATCAGATAGGTTAGTATTATGAGAAACAGGAAACAGGTGTGTGTGTGTGTTTATGCGCATTATGATGGATATAGGGTGGATGTGTTACAAATCTATATTCATCATATTCACTGTTTTGTTGGTTGTTGAGGGAAGTGAATATTGTTATTATTAATAATATGAATATTATAGGGTGTACAGTATAGGGGGTAAGAATTGTCACTGATTTCTACTATCAACTCAAATATATAGTGGATTAAAATTTGATAATTTCCTGGACTTCTAGTGAGAAGCAGTAACCAGTGGAGTTCAACCAGGTCTGTTGTAGAGATATCAACTCACTGCAGACAATTGGTGGATGTGTCGCTCAATTTCATGGATTAGTTGAAGTTAGACATTAACACTATTGGATGCCGAGCAGCTCAGTGGTCTAATGGTTAAGTGCTCACGCGCGAAACTGATAGGTTCTTTGTTCGAATCTCATGAGGCGGGATCGTGGATGCGCACTGCGACTGAGGAGTTTCGCAATAGGACGAAACAGCTGTCTTATGCTTCAAAGTTTTCTATGGTGATCTAGCTTCAATTAACTCATGATTTCAATTATATAAAATTGTTAAAATCTCCGCAAACCCCCCTTTTAATATTTCAATCATATTAAGAAACATGTTTTTTTTATGATATGTGATTTTTTACTATTTAAGGGTCTCATAAATTTAATCTTAACGATTTCATCTGATCTTGTCTAATCTGATCTGAGCATTAGTTGCTCCTTATTATATAATATATTTATATAAACAAAAGTGTCGTCTATTAATTCTGCTAGTGGATGTGTGTGTGTGGATGTGCTCCTTCGTGTATGTTGGTGTCTGGTAATCTCTACCCCCCTCTCTCTCTCTGTGTGTGGTTATGATGACACTCGGGTGGAGAAGATCCACTACATTCAACATATTAGAGTATGTGTTATTTGAAGAAATGAGAAAACCACCAACTTATTCAAGTCATCAATTCATTATGTCAAATCAAGTTGTTACTCTCAGTTTTGACATACTACTTATAATGAATTAGGATGAATATGAATTACGTAATCTTATTGAAAGTAATAAACATATTAATCACTTATGTTTACATCATGACACTTACTCAAACACAATTATCAATCTATTCATAGTGAAGGCAGTCACAAATCAATCATCTGAATCAATGGAATTATGATCACGTTCAACATGGAATATGATCGTGTTGGGTTGTGCTGTTGTTGTTAATGAGTAGTTGCAGGAAAACTGTTGAGGTGATGATGATGATGATAACAGTGGAAGGGAAGAAGAATCTGTTGAAATCTGTTATAATCAACATGTTGAAAATGATCATTGACACTAATGAATTGATGAATTAAATGAGAAGAATGACTTGATTAATTAAGTAAACAGCTATGTTGGAAGAATCTGTCTTGTATTTATTGGTTAATTAGACACGTCATTGAATATGGGGTGTTGGATAATTAATTGGAGAATGTGACTTGACAGATTAAGAGGAGGATGAGTTTGTTCATGTGGTGATTAGGAATGTAGTAATCATGTGTGTGTGTGTGTTTATGGAAGTTGATTGAAATCATATAATCATGGTTTGTTACGAGTCATATCAGTTTAGTGTTCACTCACTTGTTATACATTGTACTATCAATTATTCAAACAAATCTCCTCTATAAACATATGCACGAATCTTTAACATGTTAAACGATTCAACACTAATGTGAGGCAGACAAAGCTACTTACTCTCTCTTTCTCTCTCTTCTGGTGGTTGACTGGATTATGAAAACCTCTACATCTCAGTGGAAGTACGGAATACAGTGGACGTCTTGCATACAAGTAGATGATTTGGACTTTAGAGTTGACCTGACTCTTCTATCCCATACAAACATGAAAATGCCAATGAAAATAACTAGTGTAGAAGCAGACTCTGTACCAGTAGGCCTCAACATACATAAGGCAAAAACTAACATTCTCAGATACAACATAGAGAACAGCGATTGAATCCGTCATGATGGAGAAACTTTAGAAGAGGTGGAAATTTCCATGTATCTAATTGGACAGTGTTATCGATGAAAAAGGAACATCTGATGCAGATGTAAAGGTGAGGATTGGAAAAGTAAGGACATATAGAACTCAAAACACCTGTCAACCAACATCAAAGTCCTAATCTTCAATACGAACGTCAAGACAGTTCTACTACTGTACGGAGCTGAAACTTCGAGAAGTACCAAAACCATCATCGAAATGTACAAGTATTTATAAACAATTGTCTAAACAAGATGCTCAATGTTCGTTGACCGGATACCATCAACAATAACCCACTGTAGGAAAGGACAAGTCAGATTCTATTTTTAGATGTAATTAGGAAAAGACAATGGAAGTGAATAGGACATACATTAAGGAAATCATCAAACTGCATCATAAGGCAATCCCTAACTTGTAATCCTGAAGTGAAAAGGAAAAGAAGATGACCAAAGAATACACTGCGTTGGGAATTGTAAGCAGACATCAAAGGAATGAATATCACTTAAGATTAATTGTAAAGGAGGGTGGGGTGGATTTGGATGAAGAATGGTGGTGGGCAACCTTCTCTCCTCCAGGAGGGTTAACAGGAGTAAGTAACGTTTTATGTAATTTCTATAAATAATAATATTTTTCTATGATACATCCTTCTTTTACAGAAAATTCAATAATCATCTTACCTCCATTGGGGATAACGTTCATCTCAGAGGAGGTCACTATGAATACTCTAAGGATTAGAACATTATCACTCAGATTTATGAATATGTTAGATGTTTTCCATCAATATATTTACCTGAAAGTGTATTATACAAAAGGTGACTATTCAGTACGGTCAACAAGAACTAATCAACATCGAGGTGCATAGTAAAATTTGTGAATCACATGTAGAGAAATTGAAACACTTCACTTCTACCCGAAGTTTGTGCTGATGATGTCGTTTAGAAGGACGATGAAAGCTCCACAACTAAACCATCCAGCTCAGAGCACAAAACTCCATCACTTGATGTTGATCAGTTTCATATGTATCAGGTCCTTTTGAGTGCAGATCGAATCATATCGACCAAGTAACAATGTGGCCACTAGTCTAAGTGAGTACATTATGTTGAGATAAGATGGCGGTTGGAGATGGACCTGACATACATGACATTGATCACTACCTAGTGATCAGTAGCCCGAATAGCCCATTGGTAACGTCTCTGACTGTGAAGTTGGGTGACATGGGATCGAATCCGTCAGGGAGGATCAGTTCCCTCAATATTACAGGTACACCTTGCTGATGACTGCCAAGTAGCAAAAAACCTAGATTCAGGGTTTCCTGTTAACTACCTCCAACAACCATCTGGTCTGTTCAATATCTGTGAAACGTAATTTTTGAATAGCGATTAATCTTATCCAATAACATATGGTTAACCCTTACTATATAAAATTATATAATGAATAACAGTAGAATCTAGGATCTGCATTTCATTACATTTAAGACCTATCATCTGAATGTATCTATATCCTAATGAGAATACTTCTCATAAGACTCAAAAATTGATGGGTTTTCGTTCATATAAATTGAAACATGTATCCTACATTTTACTACTACTACTACTAATACTACTAATACTAATACTAATACTACTACTACCCACAATTCAATGTTGTGTCAAACTTGTAACTTAATCGTTGTATTTAGACAATCTTCATCACAGATCAAAGCGATTTCAAAACAAGTTTGTTAAAATTCCATCTTTATCATTAACAAGTTTACTTTACTTACTTACTCCTGTTACTCCCAATGGAGCATAGGCCACCGACCAGCATTCTCCAACATACTCTGATCATTAACAACTAGATAACTTAAATTTGTGATAGGCGTAATGATTATTTAATCAAAGTGTTTAGAATAATTTTATAGTTAAAATCATGAGTCAATTGAAGTTAGATCACCATGGAAAACCTGGAAGCACTAGATGGCAGTTTCGTCCTATTGTGGGACTCCTCAGCAGTGAGCATCTACGATCCTTCCTCGCCAGATTCGAACCCAGGACCTATCGGTCTCGCTTGCAAGCGCTAAACCACTAGACCATTGAGTCGGTTGGTATCCAACGGTGTTAATGTCTATCTTAAACCAATCCACGAAGTTGAACAACCGTTCACCATTGTCTTCAATGAGTTGATATACGAATCTCTCACTTTTCATTATTAAGTAATCATTTTGTTAGTTATGTAATCATTACATTTATTCCTTCATTCGTTTATTATACAGTAATAAACGTATCTCTATGTAAATACCTATGGAATTACGTAATAACCAGTCACTGAGCATTACATAACACAAAGTGATACGTACCTAAACAGTCATAGATATCGTTATGGTCATTCTATATACTAAAGACTCCGTTAATAGTGTCATTGGGTATGATGTAATCAACGTGTAAACTATATGAGTACATTCACGCAAATTTCAATGATCAGTGTATTTCAGTGTGTTTATACCTGTAATGAAGGGACAGATCAACACACATTTTAATCACCATGTCTAATAATCGATTATATTTTATAGGATAGGGAATGAATGAGTGTAGTGTGATTACATAACAGACGATTGTAGTGTATTCTCAGTAGACATCTACATCTTCCATCATTTCCCGTGATATTTATTGTTGTTTTGTGATCTTTACAAATACATGGGTCACACACACACACATAAGCACCCATGGATCATTCACACCTTCATAATCATTATGCAACACCCCGAATTACTAACATAAATAGTCATAATTATCATTATGGCTATTATATTCACTAAAGAGTACGTCCATATTTGAAAATATGAATCGTGGTATAGAATATGTCGATGAAATCGATGATGATGATTGTGTCATAGTGATGACATTCTCATAACTTACAATTTACAAGTGTCACACTATTTTGATTCGTATTACATAATTGTCTATCAATCAATAAATGATATACCATTTGTTCTATATACCTATGCACTCACACTACTTGTCGAGTTATTATGTTTCATTATGATCCATGTAGTCAATCGGAGTATGGATGGATGCCTAATTATGTAATACTGATTGCGTAACTTAGTAATGAGTTAATCTAAACCATAGTTATGAATGATGTAATCATGTTGTATAGAATAAATGATATTCTGTGTATTCTGATAGGCAAATACCTTATATTTCGATTCATTCTGATTCAATAGATTTGATATTAAATTAACTAAAATCTCCACAAAACCCCTTCTCATAATGATCATGTTATCACTAGTGACTGGCTTCATGAGGTATTTCCTGGAGTTTTAGTGAGAAGCAGTAACCAGTGGATTCCAATCAGGTCTGTTATGAGATATCCACTCATTGATGACATTCGTGAATGATTGCTCGATTTCGTGGATTGGTTGAAGTTAACCATTAACACCGTTGGATTCCGATGAGCTAAGTGTTCTATAGATTAAGTGCTTTTGCGCGAAACTGTTAGATCTTGGGTTGAAATCTTGTGAGGCGGGATCGTGGATGGGCACTGTTGAGGAGTCCCATAATATGACGAAACGGTCGTCCAATGCTTCCAGGTTTTCCATGGTGGTCTAGCTTCAATTGACTCACAATTTCAACCATGAAAAATACTAAATCTCCACAAAAGCCCCTTCAGATAATTAATCTCTGAAGTATTTTCAAGATGCATGTTTCGTTCTATCTAGGACTCTTCAGTAGTTTTATCTTATATATTGTTCATTACTCATTAAGTTTGAAATCATTTCATTTGAATAGGGATTTTTTGGAGATTATAGAAAATTTCTAGCTTTGATCATGAATTGATCATAGCTAGAGAACCATTGAAAATTAATAGCCACTGGATGGCTCTTTTATCTCTTAATGTCTTAACTTAGTGGTTGTGCGCAACCACTACTCCTAATCTGGAAATCACTTGTGAATTCTTGATATCTATATCACTGATTTGGCATCCAACAATATACATGTCTACATGTAATCAATTCATGATATTGCACGACAGTAGTTCCTAACCTGAGGTGGATAACTAACTGACACTTGTAGGTTTCTAGTTCGATTCATGACTACATATTTATAGATCTACATTTTTGTGAAATTCATAATAATTCTAGGTTTACAATAATGTTTTAAATAGAATCACTTCATAATTAGAACTTCAAATCACTAAAGTATTATGTAGTTGAATTCATGAGTCAATTGAAGTTAGACCACTATGGAAAAACTGGATGCACTGGCAAGGTGTTATATCGTGCCAGTGCCCAGTTGTTATATCGACTGAGTGCATACGTGTCATGTTGGTATATGAACGTGCTGATTCCTGCCAATGAGAGAAGAGCAAATTATCGATCAGAGCACTGATACACAAAAATCCGTATGAGCAGTCTTGAGTACTCGTCAGTCCTGCTTTCTACCTAGCTTAGCCAGTTAAGTCCAGAACATCAATAACACAAGGTCGTTTCATCCTATTGTGGAACTCCTCAGCATTGCTCATCCACCATCTCGCCTCATGAGATTCGAACCCAAAACCTATCACTCCTCGCGCTCGAGCGTTTAACCACTAGACCACTGAGCCAGATGGCATTCAACAGTGTTAATAAACATTCAACTATTGAATCATTTATATGTCTATCTATAATTGACTACATAATTAGGATATATCTCTGTTTTCTATTATTGCATTGTAGACAATATGTATATATAGTTCATTAATGATTTAACCCCTTTAGCTATAATTTTGGCACCCTATAGATAACAATTAATGATAGATTTCACTTCATTATATACTAATTATAATGATACTGACAATTTATCATCTTATATCGGATAAATTTACTACTTCCATATATGTTGCGTTGATATCTCCTTTACTAAGACTGATAACAAGTGTGTGTGTGTGTTAGTGGAAGAGTAGCTACAATGATTATCTTTCAAAACAAACTGTTATCCATCTATACTACTCATTTTAAAAACTACTCACAAATACAATTATACTGATATATTCATATCTATATTGAATATTCATTAATGAAATATATAGATGTATTGAGTTCATTAAAAAACACTATGGGAACTAAATTCTACTTAAATGGATATAAGTAATATATTCACAAGAACAAACAAACAAACCATAAAATGATATCCCTCTGAGAAAATTCCATTTAAGAGGAAGGGTTGGTTACATATTTATATTAGCAGCAGCAGCAGCAGCAGCAGTAGGAGTAGCAGTAGCAGCATGACCAGCATCATTCACACATACAGACAAACAAATTCTCCATTCATCAAAAGTGTGAAACAGTTTGCATAATATCTTTGGGCAATAATAAATTTAATCCTATTGCGTTTAGTAGATTATTAATCAAGGAATGGTCAATGCCAATATGTCTCTATCCATCTTCTCCTCTTCCTCACATTGTGTGTGTGTGTGTGGTGTGTGGGAATGAGTGGTAGAAGATGGAATTGAATCAGATGAATATTGGGAGTATAGTTGTAGATGACCAAGATGATTGAATGTGAGCATTTCATTATAAATAGACTAGAAGAATAAATTACTAATAGTCCCATTGAAACTGTAATGAATTTGCTACTGTTTATATGTGTTATGTGAAGTGGTTAAAAAAAACAGTGGAGACGATAGTGACTGTCTTCGTCCGATTTGAATATACATTCAACTGATGATTGATAAGTAAATTCTGTTTGTTCCATTAATTCGAATATTCCACAGTATTCAACATGTTGATGAGGACAGTGATGGTGATGATGATGATGATGATGATGATGATGATGATGATGATGATGATGATGATGATGATGATGATGATGATGATGATGATGATGATGATGATGATGATGATGATGATAAAGTGTATGTAGGAAGTGAGTATGTTGTCGAAATGGGGGAGAAGATTATAAGGAGTGTTGACCAATGTTGACATGTGATATTACACTGGTAGTAGTAGTTGTATAACACAGAATTAGTTGTTAAGTGTGAACTGGTTACAAATTGTTAAATCTATAATGAATTGAAGTGAGAGAATGGATGGTGAATATGACAAAATCAATAGAAAATGAATCAAATTATTATGTCAATAGGAAACATGAATAGAATTCTCTGAGAAAATTCAAACTGATATCACATCTATTAGTCATAATGAAAAAAGTTGAAATCATGAGTCAATTGAAGCTAGATCGTCATAGAAAATCTGGAAGTACTGAACGGCCGTTTCGTCCTGGTTTAGGACCCCTCAGTCATGAACACCCACCATCCCACCTCACGAGATTCAAACCTACGACCTATCAGACCATTAAGCCGGTCAGCATCCAACGGTGTTAATGTCAAACTTCAACCGATCCACGAAATTGAGCGACATATCCACCATTGTCTTCAGTGAGTTGATATCTCACAACAGACCTGTCTAAGGAGTCCCACAATAGGATGAAACAGCCATCCAGTGCTTCCACATACTCAATGGTGATCTAACGTTGATCGGTTCACGATCACAATTAAAACGAAATAATTTCCAAAACCCCTAGATTAATAATAAATGACTTTGAATCATGTAAAAGATAATCACTTTTAACAATGTACCTACACACATTATGATTATTACAAGTAATAATTATCAATGTATCTAATATAATCATCAGTTTGAATTCGCGTGTCACTACACTCCTCCATCCCTCAACCCATCCATCCATCTAAATATCTATCTATCTGAAAATGTGAATGTGTTACTTCTTACTACCCTCTCTGTCTTTCCCACACACACACACACACTCATACTCACAATAAACAGATTGTGATCTAATATGGAACTCATGGAATGTATCATCTCTCCATAGTTAATGATGATACATGTGAATACAACCATTAATCATAGTGATAATTAATGTGTTTTATGATAGTTGAAAACAAATAAGACTGATGAGATAATTGAAACTACTTATTAAGTATATACTACTAATAAAAAATTTGTCATTGAATTAAATAATGTGAAAGTGATTGAAAAACTTTCATCAAATGTGAATAGAGTTATATCGTTTTCTTATGATAGTTATTAATCAGAGTGTAGTTTTATGGAGATTTGAGTAAGCTTATAGTCGAATTCATGAGTCAATTGATACTAGACCACTATGGAAAACCTCGAAGCAATGGACTGCTGTTACGTCCTAGTCTGGGATTCCTCAGCAGTGCGCATCTACAATCCCTCCATGTGAGGTTCAAACACATGACCTTTCGGTTTCAAGTGCACACGCCTAACTTCTAGAACACTGTACAGACTGGTATCTAACGGTCTTAATGCCTAACTTCAACCAATCCAAGAAATTGAGCTACTGACCACCATTGTCTTCAATGGGTCAGTTGAAGCCGTAATAGCATGGATAACCTGGAAGAACTGAACAGCCATTACGTCTAAGTATAAAACTTTTCGGTAAT
This sequence comes from Schistosoma rodhaini, assembly GCA_944470415.2. Taxonomy (NCBI): domain Eukaryota; kingdom Metazoa; phylum Platyhelminthes; class Trematoda; order Strigeidida; family Schistosomatidae; genus Schistosoma; species Schistosoma rodhaini. Next base: position 2,381,391 of record OX104040.1, read on the forward strand.
GCTCATCTACGATCCCGCTCTGCGAGATTCGAACCAAGGATCTAGCGGTTACGCACGCGAGCACTCAACCTCTAGACTACTGAGTTGGCTGGTATTTAACGGTGTTCATGTCCACCTTCAACCAATTCACGAAATCGTGCCACTGTTCAACATTATCTTCAGTGAGTTACCACCACACAACAGAATCTGTTGAACTCCATTGGTCACTACTACCATTAATAGTCGCTATAATGATAACCATGAAAGCATCTATTATTATTGAATAGATAATTTTTAGCAAATTATTTTGGCAAAAGTCATTTGAATAAAAAAAAGTGATTCAATAAGACAAGTTGAATGTTTACCGACTTCTTTCTTTGTAGATATGTGCACATGTATATGTAAGGTGTCCCTCTGTGTGTGTGTGTGTGTGTACATACATAACACCAACAAGAGAGCAAACAAATAAGCTGACTAACTCTATACGTATGGGGATTAAAAGTTCAATTATCTACTCATCAAATATTCAATTTTCATTTTTTATTTATTTAAAAAAGAGGCTTCCATGATGATGATGGGGGGGGCGATGGGGGTGATGATGATAATCACCATAACATTAATAATGATAATAATAATCAATATTGAGAATAGTAAGGACAATAATCCAATTGAATGTTGAAATGAAATTTTTAATTTAATTTCTGCATCAATAACTAAATGAAACATGAAGTGATTCTCTCTCCTCTCTTCTTCATCTTCTCCTTCTTCCCCATCTTCACGATCTTCAATACAGTTGGCTTCTTCTTCATCATCATCAACTAACTGGTTGACGATCTTCTTTTTTCAACTATGAACATACAAATAGCAACACTTTGTTTATCCTTTCACTTATTGAGGTGAGATGAAAGAGAGTAACCTGTTTTGTATATTATAATAAATGGATATATACTACTCATATCAACCTCATCATCATCATCATCATATGGAGAAGTGAAGTGAAGCCAATAGGGAGTGTGCAAGTAGTATAAGTTGTTAAGTGATTGAATAATGTTAAGGTGGAGTGATGCAATAGTGATTGAACATGTGAATCAAACTATCTAATTGATTATTAATGAAGTGATAGGAAAGTTTAGGATTAACGAATTATCCATGGAGTTTATAATCAATCAAAATTATTCCCTCTTTGAATGATGATAATAATGATTGGTATCCATGTGGTTGTTGTTGTTATGGTGTTCGGAAATCAATTAGTTACCATTGTACTCAGGTTAAACACCCTAATTTGATTCATTTCGATTAATGCATCAATGATTTTATTGGTGCAAACAATACGAATATAATCGAAAGTGTGCGTGTGTGTGTGTGGGGGGGGAGAGAGTGGGTGTGGATGTGTGTGAGTATGTCTTGGATTTGGTCACTTTTATATAAATAATCATAATAATGATAATAGTGAAGATTCAAAGAAGTAATACTAAGTGAATTTAAACTTCACCCCATTGCACAAGCAAGTGACTATCAGAACTCAGTAGCTGAATGGATAAGGTGATGGCGTTTGAAGTGAAAGGTCCTGTGTTCGAGTCCCAGAGTGAACATCAACAAGTCTGAGATATGGCAGGTACATCCAGCTGACGAGTCTCAAATGGGACGACACGCGCGTCCTGGATTCCACTGCTAGCCACTATCCATCTTTACTTACAATAGTGATAATTCTAGTTATATAAAGTGTGAACATGAAATAGTTGTGTTGTAGAATCATTGAATAATGTCTACGACTGAATGTTAACTGACCACTGAGTAGTGGTTGATGTTACACTTGTCTTGTGTTTGGTGTTTTATGAGTGCTATTGATCAAGTTAAAATATAGTCACTAGTTCAAGTGATTTGTCATTGTGTGTACTGTATTTTGATGGTAGATTGTTGAAGTTGGTCGAGAGGATATACTGTACTAATGGACACAGACTTAATGTGATTTGTTGTTTGTCATTAATCGGTACCCCTATTCTCGGAGGAGGTGAAACTGTTGCTTCTTGTAGTATCCTAAACGGTTACATCTATTTTCACATTATGATGTGTGACTACAGTCCGAGTAAAACAGTGATCGAAATATTGTACTACCAACGATGCTGATAAAGTGTGAATGTTTAAAGTATTGTTCAAGTGGACAGATTGACAAGGTATGCATGATGGAACATCAGAATTCAAGATCTGTTGGAGGAGGGGGAGGATAGATAATGAATCTCTCTGCACTATTGTAACCGATTCTGATCCATATCACTGGAAGTCTGTAGCTACTGATCTCCGTTGTTGTATTGATCATAACCAGGTAATCTGTATTCACCTATGTGGTTGATACCAACAGTCAGTAATTTCATGAATTAATGCCACCTCTATGGTTTACTTACTATCTATGGTTTTGTTCCAACCTACTTTCACACAGGTGAATATTATTTGTTGATTTGATTTGTAGTAAAGCATATGTATCACATGTTCTGACCACTTCAGTTGATGAAGATTTACAACCTGAACAAACGGTTTACCATCATAGCGAATGCCGACATTGATAACCTCGTCGCCCTATGATATATGAACAATACTTCAAAGACATTATTGGTCAAAAAACCTTTAATCTTTCACTTTAACAGACAATGTTTCAGAGACATAGAGTAAAATAGGGTGTATTGCCTTACATTATACGTGTTCCTCGGTTGCCAGATGGGTAACATGACTAAGTGATTAGTGACATTAGTAGGAAAAAGTCAAAGTAGGTTTCTCAACACATATTGAGGTTGCTTCAAATACCAACACATCAGGACTAGTGGGACCACCGAGATAAGTAAAGCAGTCGACACAATCAAGTGGTTTACCCAGTATCATTAGTTCAAGTGCTAACCTAGACTAACTGTAAAGTGACATTTTGGATTCAGGGCAATTGAATGACATACCAAATCTGTACATATTGTTACTCATGAAGATCAGAAGTCTCTACATTATGTCAGTATCTTTATCAAACAAGATTGAGTAAGATGCTTATTAAAAATCGAAAAGTGAATCTCCTGCATATAAGTCAATCTCAGAAATACTATTAGATGGAAAAGGTGCTGTTCTAGGCAAATGTCAGTGATGAACTTAACCTTAAAAAGGGTTAGTAAGCAACATTAGTGAAAATATCAATATCAATTCTATCAGTGTAGAGATTGTGTTTAGAATTCTCATTGTCTTTGTCTAATCTATTCCACTACAAATGATTCTATTACCAATTCAAATACTCTGACATTGGTCATGATAATTTCATCTTCATGTGTTGATCTGCTTTGTCAAATGTAATTGGTGCACATATGTGTGTCCGACTGTAGGTTGTTTATCACTGACCGACGAACTACTAAAATCAATGTCAACCGCTGAGTGATTTCAGAAACTAGTGAGTGTTAAACAAGTCATCAGATTATTCGTGAGTGAACATATGGTTTTAATGTCGCTCATGGAGGAGCCATGATAGCACACTGCTTAGGAGTCTCACAATAGTAAGAAACAGTAGTTAAGTACTTCCCAGTTTCTAATAAATTTCTTGGTGTAGTTACTCTGTTAGGTAAACTACTGTATAATAGTCAATCAATCTACTCACCAAACAAGGAAGTTTAAATCACTCAACTGTATATTCATCATCATTACCATTAGTTAGCTACACTGAACTGATAACTGTCCACAACAGATACACACACACACTGTCTCTCTCAACTTGGAAATAATCAGACTAAAATTGAACTTGTCATCATTGTGTCAGAACAACTAGTCATTTCGGTTCTTTCATCAAACAACTTGATTTACATTACAACAGGTCTACAGACGCCCTTTATACTCCATGCAACTGGAAGTCTGTGTATTCAATCCGTGATGTGGTCGACCACTGTCAAACCATTTCGAATCAATGTGTTCATTCACTTAATATATCCACCTGTCTACCCAATCAAATCCAAACCTATTAGTTATTCATTACACAACACCATCAACCATTCACTGTACATCTATCCTAAGATATTCAATCATATTCTGTCAATTATTTCAAGGAATATACTACTGATATTCAGCATTATCACACCTACAAATCACGAACAACAACCAATCAATTGGGTGTTGTATTCAAATTGAAGACTGATTATGATAAACTCTATCAGAATTAAATCGCCATTTGATTATTGGTCAATTCATAGTTATAGTCAATGATGCAAAATATTATGAATGGATGAATTATTATTCATATTCATTTATGAAAACAATGGTAGAATTGTCTGATAGTCAGTTAGAGAGGCAGTCAATTAGGCAGTCAGTGAGGCAGTCAGTCAGCCAGTCAGTCTAGTAGAAATGAACAGTATAGAACAATACAATTATTGGGAATCTGTATCTATCCATCTACCTACCTACCTATCTATCTTTGTACATTTCAATGTGACTATATGGAACATTACTGTGTATGTATGTAATCAGATAGGTTAGTATTATGAGAAATAGGAGACAGGTGATTGTGTGTTTATGCGCGTTATGATGGATGTGTAATAATATACATTCATCATATTCACTGTTTCGTTCGTTGTTAAGGGAAGTGAATATTATTATTATTATTGTTATTGGTATAGAGTAGAGGGGGTGAAAGTGTCAGATAATATGTACGGTAAAATTATGAGAGGGGAATCATTGGCTTTGACCATTTACTTCATGATTTAATTGAACTTGGATTTCCACTCCTAAACCTTTAACAATATTCAGAAGGGGCTTTGTGGAGATTTAGTATTTTCATATTTGAAAGCTTGAGTCAGTTGAAGCTAGACCACTATGGAAAATCTGGAAGCACTGTACGGCCGTTTCGTCCTATTACAGGACTCCTCAGCAGCGCGCATCCACGACCCCGCACTCGCGAGATTCGAACACAGGACCTACTAGTCTCGAGCCAGAGCACCTCACCGACAGACCACTAAGAAGGTCGGTATCCAATGGTGTTAATGTCTAACTTCAACCAATCCACGAAATTGAGCAACCGTTCACCAATTATCTTCAATGAGTTCCTATCTCACAACAGACTTGGTTTGAACTAAACTGGTCACTGCTTCTCACTAGAAGTTAGACATTAACACCATCAGATGTCGATCGGCTCAGTAGTCTATCGGTTAAGGGCTCTGGCTCAAGACTAGTAGGTCCTGGGTTCGAATCTCGCGATTGCGGGGTCGTGGATGCGCGTTGCTGAGGAGTCCCACGATAGTTCGAAACGGCCGTCCAGTGTTTCCAGATATTCATTAGTGGTCGAGCTTCAACTGACTCACGCTTTCAACTTTAACAATTTTCTTTATTTATACTACTGAAATATTCGTTATGAGTAGTTTACCGATACTAATATTTGGACAGTGTGCAAATAATTTTACAACTTAAGGTTGTATATATGTCTGAATTCATAATGAAGTATTGTCGATGTTGTTGATATTTATTCTCTGCACAAAGCTGAATCAATTCATCCACTTACATATATTCCGTTATGCAACCACTAATATGTCTCGCATAAATGACACTATGGGTTAGATGGAATATGGTTGATTGGCATGGATTCATAGAAACTGAAATAATCACTGGCTGGTTTCTTTCATCACATTCGAATAATGATTTGACTAGCATCATTCATTATCTTCATATTAAGCTAACAAAGATAGAAAGGGTTTTTGTGGAGATTTCAGTATTTTCATAGTTGAAATCATGAGACAATTGAAGATAGACCATCATGGAAAACCGGGAAACACTGCACGGACACTTCATCCTATTAAGGGACTCCTCAGTAGTACGTATATAGGATCCCGCCTCAAATGATTCGAACCCAGGACCTACCAGTCTCGAGCCAGAGCACCTCACCGACAGACCACTGAACCGGCATCCGATGGTGTTAATGTTTAACTTCAACCAATCCACGAAGTTTGATCAGCCATTCACCAATTGTATTCAGCGAGTGGACAGAGGAGATGGTAGGCCCTGGGTTCGAATCTCGAGAGGTGGCATCGTGGATATGCACTGCTAAGGAGTCCCATAATAGGATGAAACAGTCGTCCAGTGTTTCCAGGTTTTCCATGTTGATCTAGCTTCAATTGACTCATCATTTCAATTATGAAAATAATCACAATGATAGTTATATAGTCAATGCTATGCTCTGCTAATGATCACATAGTCTCTTTAAAGTAAACCACATTTCCTATCATATCATGTAATTCAAAGAAAATCATCATCAATGTTGGTAATGTGAGAATATTTTAATTCCAATATTCTCCTTCATTCATGTATATCAACATACATTTTTAATGGCGTGCGACATGTTGTGATCTGATTTGATTTGACCATTGGATACTTTTGTCATTTTAATCTCTGTACACGGAAACAAATTCAGCATTTCAAATGATATCCATGTTTCGTTTCTACCTTAATTATACCAGTGAATGTGTATGTGTGTGAATGTGCTTTTTCATGTGTGTTGGTGTCTGGTAATCTCTCCACCCTCTGTGTGTGTCAGTGTGGTTATGATAACACTTGGGTGGAGAAGTTCCACTAAATTCAAAATATTAGAGTATGCATTATTTGAAGAAGTGATAAAACCACCAACTTATTCAAGTCATCAATTCATTATGTCAAATCAAGTTGTTACTCTCAGTTTTGACATACTACTTATAATGAATGATCATGATGAACATGGATTACGTAATCTTATTGAACCTAATAAACAAATTAATCACTTATGTTTACACTATGACACTTACTCAAACACAATTATTAATCCATTCATAGTGAAGGCAGTCACAAATCAATCATCTGAATCAATGGAATTATGATCACGTTCGACATTGTGGGTGTCGTGTTGTTGTCGTTAATGAGTAGTTGCAGGAAAACTGTTGAAATGATGAATAGACAATTATCCTGAAGGTTGATGACGATGACAACAGTGAAAGGGAAGAAGAATCTGTTGAAATCTGTTATAATCAACATGTTGAAAATGATCATTGACAGTGAGAAATGACTTGATAAATTAAGTGAACAGTAATGTTGGAAGAATCTGTTTTATGTTTGATGGTTAATTGGACACGTAATTGAATATGGGGTGTTGGATAATTAACTAGATAATGTGACTTGACAGATTGAGAGGATGATGAGGAGTATGTTCATGTGGTGATTAGGAATAGAGTAATCATGTGTGTGTGTATGTTTATGATAGCTGATTGAAATCAGATAATCAGGGGTTGTTATGAGTTATATCAATTTAGTGTCCACTCACTTGTTGATTAAACGAGAATATTTATAAGTTGAACAGTTTGATGACATTTATATGGTAAGATAAAGAATTTCGTTGACGGGTTTTAGCGGATGTCGACATAATGTGTAGGTTACATTCGATATGTATGGATCTCATTTGGCATACCGTTGAAAATCATAGTGAACGTGACAATTGTCTTGTCTAATAATGAGACAGCTACGACTGGTGTTGTAATTAAAATTACAAGATGGTCTCCAGTGTTTCAAGTTCATCTCCCAGCTCAAATGGTTCTATTACCAATGGAGTCCTGTATCTACACTATTAAGTGATCTCTTACTAGAACGAAATATTTGTTCTGTACTCACTAGTTTGAAGAAGTGTTTTATCTTTCTGTTTGATGTTGTTGTTTGATCAACATTGTGCTAATATGCTCATTTATAATTCATCTTAATTGGCCGTTCATTCATGTGCGTCCGTGTATTTGTCAGCAGGGATGCCTTGTTAATAGGATATCACGATAAAGTAATGGATTAGTCTGATCTTCATTGATCGGTAATGTTAGTTCATTAGACGAATCCCACAAGTCCTGTGGACACCACAACAATTTATGAGTTTGATTTCACTTGTGATTTATTTCATCCCTGATTGTTAGTTGATAAGCTGACGTCATAAAACGTAGTTAGATAGACAGTTGATCAGTTCAATAGTAAAATGGAGTATTTCTAGTACTCAGAATTCATTTACAAATCAATCACTCCAACAGAACATTTCAAGTACATCAATCTGCAGTGACACTGTGACACACATTGATTTGCGGTGAAACCGAAGTTCGACTTAGTCATCTTGGCGAACCTTCTATTGATGCATATCAATCTTTTAGCCAATTTGTTCTAGTCAACGTATACAATCAATATACTTCCCAATATATGTGCGAATGAACATTCTCCCCATTTATGGAATTGAATTAAAAAAGTTCCCAATATGATTTTATTAACCTTTTCATTTGAGATTGATCATAATAATAATAATAGTATCATTGGGGAATGTGATATAATCAACGTGTACACTTTATGGGTACATTTCAGTGTGTACACCTATGGTGGAGGAACAGATCAACACACATTTTAATCACCATGTCTAATAATCGATTATATTTTATAGGATAGGGAATGAATGAGTGTAGTGTGATTACATAACTGACGATGGTAGTATGTTCTCAGTAGATATCTACATCTTCATTCACCTCCTCTGATGTTTATTGTTGTTTAGTGATCTTCACAAGTACATGGGTCACACACACATATAAATGGACCCATGCATCATTCATACCTTCATAATCATTATGCAACACCCCGAATTACTAACATAAATAGTCATAGTTATCTTTATGGCTATCAAATTCATTAGAGAGTACGTAAATATTTGAAAATATGAATCGTCGTGTAGAATATGTCGATGAGGTCGATGATGATGATTGTGTCATAGTGATGACATTCTCATAACTTACAATTTACAAGTGTCACACTATTTTGATTCGTATTACATAATTGTCTATCAATCAATAAATGATATACCATTTGTTCTATACACCTATGCACTCGAATTATTATGTTCCATTATGATCCATATACTCAGTATGAGTATGGATGGATGCCTAGTTATGTAATAATGATTGCATAACATAGTAATGAGTTAATCTAAACCATAGTTATGAATGATGTAATCATGTTGTATAGAATAGATGATATTCTGTATAATCGAATGGATCCGTTTGATATATGTTGATATAATTGTTTTGAACAATACTGATGTAAATGTAAGTAGACCGTTGATTATTGTAATTGACCGTAAAACGGATTCGATGGTCTTCTGTAAATATTATACATCTTTACTTAGTATGATCCTTCTTAATTGATAAGAATCGAAATATGTCCCTTGTAGAGTATTTAGATCCGTTAATGAATGATGGTAGTTTTTGAAATCAATTCCTTCAATGTTGCAATAAATCCATCTATTTTTTCAAGGGATAAGTTTACAGATATGTATGCTATGCGATGCTTGGGTGACAAGACCTTGTGGTTGTAATGATTTCCCCCTTAAAAACAGGTACTAATTACGTATGTGTGTGTGTCTTTAAGGATGGTATTCCTTCAAATGCATTAGGATTTAGTTCCATGGATTCTTCTCTGATAGCTAGTCACTAGAGAGCACATGGTAACTAACAGTAAGCGTTTGTAGATAATGTTAACTTTCATTGAGATCATAAGCCAATTTATAGTTGTCTAATTTCGTTCAGTTTTTAATTACAACTAAATTCAATAGTCCCCCAAACCGTCTTTCTGATAACCTACTATTTCATATTTCAATGGTTGAGATCGTGTGTCAATTGAAGCTAGACCACCATGTAAAACCTGGAAGCAATGGATATCCATTCTGTCCTCAGCAGTGCGTATTCACAATCCTGCTTCACGAGATTCGAACCCACGACCTATCAGTCTCACGCGCGAGCGCTTAACCTTTATACCACTGAGCTATCCGGCATCCAACGATATTAATGTCTAACTTCAACCAATCCACGAAATTTAATGATGCATCCATCATTGTCTTCAGTGAGTTACTATCTCACAACAGGCCTGGTTGAACTCCACTGGTCACTGCTTCTCATTAGAACTCCAGGAAATACCTCTTGAAGCCAGTGACTAGTGAGCATATGTTGAATAATATTAAAAGGAGTTTAGTGGATATTATTTCATATTTTGTTAAATTTACTCATTTAGTAAAATTCGCTTTTCATATAACCATTTTATAGCATGAACATACATGTAAAGTTAATATCATAAAATTCTCTTGGTGTTGTTTACTCGTATCTTCCCATTGTTGTTTAAGACTGCAATCGATCAGTCTCTTGTTAGCATATGTGCATCCTGTACGAACTACTTCGATATTACTTGAAGCCTCAAGCTTTATAAGCAAAGATGGTAAATGGCTAGCAGTGGAATCCAGTTTGACGCGCGTTTTGTTCTATTTGTAACTCGTCAGTTGGATGTACCTGCCACATCTCACTTGTTGATGCTCACTCTGGGACTCGAATCCAGTACCTTTCGCTTCAAATGACATCACGTTATCCACTTAACTACTAAGTCCTGATAACCACTTGCTTGTGCAATGGGATGATAACGCGATGGCTCTTGAAGCGAATGGTACTGCGTTTGAGCCTCAAAGTGATCATCAAGTCTGAGATCCAGGTACATCCAGCTGAACGAGTCCCAAATAGAACAAAACGCGCATTAGCCTGGATTCCAATTTTGACCACTATCCATCTTTCCTGATAAATTTCTCTGTTTAAAAATCACGATATATCAGATAGTTACAAATTAGTGATTAACAAGATAGAAACAATCAAAGTGACATACTTTTTTTGTCTAGACATATATCAGAAGAAGTAGGATAAGATTTCACTCCTTATATAAAAGGATAACTTTCTCCTAGAGAATCATTTGCCTGAATAATTTGTTGTTGTTACCATTTAAACAACCATGAAAGATAATGACGTCATCAACATGATTACCATCTCCAATGTTGACATTTAATTAGTAACCAACGGTTATGTACATTAGTGTGTGTACGTGTGTGTGTCAGTGGAATTCACTTGTCTAATTCATAATACTGTTAAATCGATGAGTTTTTAGTACATATTTGAGATACATACAAACGCATATCTTATGGCTAATTATCTACTCATCCCTTAATTATGAACGGAAATAGTATTACTTACTTACTTAAGCCTGTTACCCCTCGTGGAGGAGCATAGGCCGCCCACCAACAGTCCCCATCCAACTCTGTCTTGGGCAATCCTTTCCAGTTCTTTACAGTTTTTATTCATCCTTTTCATATCTGCTTCTATTTTCCAACATAATGCGTTCTTTGGCCTTCCTCTTTTCCGCTTCCCTTCCGGATTCCAAGTTGGGGATTGCCTCGTGATGCAGTTCGGTGATTTCTTTAATGTATGTTCCATCCACTTCCAACGTCTTTTCCTCATTTCCTCTTCATCTGGAAGCTGGTTCATCCTCTCCCACAGAAGCCTATTGGTGATGGTATCCGGGCAGTGAATGTTGAGTATTTTGCTTTACCTAATTACAAGGGTTAAATGAGGGTTATATATTAGTGTGAGGAATTAGTTTTAGGTTTTCATAACGAATTAACATCACTTAAGATGCCAAAATGGTATTTGGTCAAATGAGTGAATGAATTCCTCGCCATAATCCAATATCTTCTATCTTAAATCTGATTGATTCGGCCATAGATGATACTCTCGCTGAAATTCTATATAATCAGTCTCACTTTGCTAATCAATGCCAAATAACATGATACTTAGGTCTAACAAAGTTTCTCGTAGACCGATTTCAACCATTAAACACTGAATTTCAAGAAATATCAGTCTGAGAATTTTTCAATGAGATGAGCACACATAATATCATATAGGATTAAAGTTTTCATAGTTGAAATCATGAGTCAATTGAAGCTAGACCACCAAGAAAAACCTGGAAGCACTGGATGGCCGTTTCGTCTTATTGTGGGACTCCGCAGGAGTGCGCATCAATGATCTCACCTTGAGAGATTCTAGTTTCAATTGACTCATGATTTCAACTATGAAAATGCTGAAATCTCCACAAAAACCCCTTCTGAATATAGGATTAAACTTAAGGACTTCACATCTTATAGTTTACATTGTACAATATATTGAATCAATATTTAATAAAATTCCACTTATAACGGCTTACTTACTTACTTACTTACTTACTTACTTACTTACTTACTTACTTACTTACTTACTTACTTACTTACTTACTTACTTACTTACTTACTTACTTACTTACTTACTTACTTACTTACTTACTTACTTACTTACTTACTTACTTACTTACTTACTTACTTACTTACTTACTTACTTACTTACTTACTTACTTACTTACTTACTTACTTACTTACTTACTTACTTACTTACTTACTTACGCCTGTTACTCTCAACGGAGCATAGGCCGCCGACCAGTATTCTCCAACTCACTCTGTCCTGAGCCTTTCTTTCTACTTCTATCCAATTTTTGTTCATTTTTCTCATATATGTTTCCATTTCTTGGCTGAATGTATTCTTTGGTCTTCCTCTTCTTCTTTGACCTTTAGGATTCTATGTGACGGTTTACCTTGTGACGTAGTTGGGTGTTTTCGTCAACGTGTATCCTATCCACTTTCAGCACTGATTTCTTCTTCCTCTGAAATCTGATTTGTTCCACTTATAACTGCAATCACTTCCAAATCTATTATGCAATCCCCTATGAATGTTGTTTACTGGATAACTCTCTTTCTCTCTCTAACTTTCAATATGATTAGTGTGATATGTTATAAGTATCCATTAGAAAACAAACCATTCTTAAACTATTATCACTAGGGGTTTTGTGGAGATTTAGTATTTTTATAGTTAAAAGCGTGAGTCAAGACTTCGAGAGGTAAATCCAGGAGTTCTAGTGAGAAGCAGTAACCAGTTGAAGTTCAAACCACGTCTATTGTGAGATATCAACTGGTTAACGGTTGCTCAACTTCGTGGATTGGTTGAAGTTAGACATTAACACCATTGGATGCCGACTGGCTAAGTGGTCTATCGGTTAAGTGCTCTGGTGCGAGACTGGTAGGTCCTGTGTTCGAATTTCACGAGTGCGGGATTGTGGATGCGCACTGCCACTGAGGAGTCCCACAATAGGACGAAACGGTCATCCAATGCTTTCAGATTTTCCATAGTGGTCTAGCTTCAATTAACTCACTCTTTCAACATTCTTAAACTATCAACTCTGTTTTAATTCATAATTTTAAAAAAGAAAAAGAATGAAACTTTTATTAAAATAAGTAAGTAGATGTAATCAGTAGTATGTTAATCTGTTTCTAACCATTTCTTTTATATGATGTAATCACACCTGTGATAAGATGTATCTTAATAGTAATGGCTTTTTATCACAAAAAAAACTGTTCATTCTTCATGTTGATAAACTTGTCAACTCGTTTACTCCTTCTTTTCCTTCTTCAAACTGTTGCTATGCCGAATCTTTTAATCAACCCTAGTCATTAACCATGCTACTCATATTTCTTATCTTCTCTTTCTTTTTTTCTGTTTTGTTTACATATCAAATTAAATTAAATGAATCTTATACTTATTGATTTCATGGTAGAGATAGATAATACTGGCTTAGTTACTAATAAGTAAATCAATTTTTACTGTTTTATCATCATGATTACCTATATGAATCCTCCACTCCTTCCCCCTCCCCCCCCCTCAAAAAAACTTCTTTTTTTCGAGTTTAAAACAATAACTGATTTATCTTCATATTAACTTGACAGTTGATTTGTATATATGTATAAGAGTGGATTCATCTCTATGTATGTTTGTATGTGAGTAAGCGAGTGAGGGAACGACAGCGTACATATATATTTGTGAGACTGTATACCTACACAATTAGTCAGAGAATAAAATGAATCTTTCTCTTCGCCAAAATCTATTCGATTTTCTTTTTCAAAATAAGCATAGAAAACTTTTCTTTCTTTCTTTTTTTTTTAAAAAAAAAATAGTCTTTCATTAAATTTTCTGATAAATTAACTTTTTATAATTGAAAGCGTAAGTCAATTGAAGCTAGATTACCAGGGAAAACCTGGAAGCACTGTTTGACGGCCGTTTTGTCCTATTGTGGAACTCCTTAGCAGTGCTCATCCACGATCCTGCCCAGCGAGATTCGAACTCAGAACCTATCGATCGTGATCAGTGGAGTTCAACAGGGTCTGTTATGAGATATTAACTTACTAAAGACAATGTTGGACAGTGTCTCAATTTCGTAGATTGGTTGAAGTTAGATATTAACACCGTTGGATATGGGCTAGCTCAATTGTCTAAAAGTTAAGAGTTCCTACACGTGACCGCTAGGTCCTGAGTTCGAATCTCGTGAGGCGAGGTCGTGTGTGCACACTGCTGAAGAGTCCCACTAATAGGACGAAAAGGCCGTTAAACAGTGCGCCATGATTGCACCTCATAGACTGCAAATTTCCACCTCAAGTACTCACAGCAGCTCACGTACCATTGAGTTTTTTCATATCGAATCTGGTTAAGCCCTTTTGTTAACTTATTTAATGGACAGAGTCATACGTACAGTAACTACCTATCTATATTGTTGTACCTTTATTATTGTTGCACTTGTATAAATATGTATGCTTGAGCATTGCTTACTACCTACGCACATATTCATACTGCGAGCCTTGCTATTAATCGCTTAATTGATTCGATGGTTCGTTCGTTACCTTATATACATATATGTACATTTTAGTCCTGTTCATTGACTCGCTCATTCGACCTGTAAGCTCCCTCTCTTGCTCTTCGGTACTACTCTTTCATGCTTGCTTAACGTGTCTGTAATTTTGGCAACCTGCGTGTATTGTAATAATAAACGTAATCAATACTTCGTATTCGTATTTGTTAGATATTGATTCAGTAGTTTAGAAGTTAAATGTTCGAGCGCAAGACTCATCATGCTGGGTTCTACCCCCCCCCCATAAATTATCATTTATGCGCACTACTAAATAGTTCCATACTAGAACGACGACATGGTTATCCGTTCCCTCCAGGTTTTCAACGGTGTGTCTATAACATTGATCCATTTATAACCTCAATTAAAAATAATATTCCGTTTTCATTATTATTTGAATTAAGCACATCAACACAGTTTGTTCAATGTTTAATATTTAACATGTTTTTTTTCGAGGGGGGTAGTCTTCTTGAAAGTAAATCATCTCATTTATAGCAAGCAAAGATGGATAGTGGCTAGCAGTGAAATTCAGTTTGATGCACGTTTCGTCCTATTTGGGTCTCGTCAGTTGGATATACCTGCCACATCTCAGACTTGTTGATGTTCACTTTGAAACTCGAACCCAGTACCTTTCGCTTCAAACATAACCGCGTTATCCCCTCATCTACTGATTCCTAATAGCCACTCTCATTTATGAATAACTAATGATAACTTTGACTTTCATTATTATTATTATTATTACTGTTATTATTATATAAGATGGATTTATGATGATGATGTATATATGTGTTTGTTTACGTGGGTAATGTTTCCTTGTTTCCCGACTTGTTCCACAGATGACTCTTTTTTTCAACATTTTAATCATGTTATGTAATGAATAAATAATGTCCCCATCATCTAGTTATTATTATTATTATTACTATTACTATTACCATTATCAATATTTAATTTTTAAGGTGTTAACATCACCCTTAATTGTACTAAACTGAATGGTTGTTGTGTGTTTTCTCCTTTGTAATTGTGTATATGTGTGTATCTTTGGGGGTGTTGTCTATGGGGGGGGTGCGTGGGTGTATGTGCGTGCGTGAGTGGTTCCATTTAACCTTTATTTATCTTTTTTTGACAGTTTTATTATCTATAAAATTGAGAACATGAAAAGTAACATGATGAATAAATTATGCAAAAATATATTTTCACGTCATTAAAAAACTGGAATCAGTTAAGAAAGTGAAATATGAAAGTCAGATAATAAACAGAAGTCGTCGCCGCTGCCGTCATCATCGTCGTCATAGTAGTCGTAGTGGTAGTCGTAGTCATGGTCGTAGTCGTGATCGTGGTCGTAGTCATAGTCATAGTTGTGGTCGCGGTTGTAGTCGTAGTGATCTCAATGAAATCTAACAATCTCTACAATCTTATACTGATAATTTGGTTTACTTCTTCATAGGTTAAAACATATAAATTTTGTCTAATCTGGACATCAAAAAAAACAAATCTCAACTATTAAAATTACTATAATATCCACTAAACCTCTTCCCATATTAATCAACATATCCTCACTAGTCACTGGCTCCAAGAGGTAATTCCTGGAGTTCTAGTGAGAATCAGCGACCAGTGGAGTTTAACAGTGTCCGATGTGAGATAGTAACTTACTGAAGACAATGATGGATGTGTCGCTCAATTTCGTGGATTGGTTGTGAACGAGAACACTAGTGGGGAAAATCAAATGTGTTTTAAAACAATATTGCAAAATATGTTGTGGTATTTTTTTTACTTGAATCTTCCCATTGATGTTTAGGACTACAATTGATCAGTTCCATTTATTGGTATATATGCATACTATGCAGATTGTCTTAAGTTACAAGGATTATAAGTAAAGATGGATGGTGGCTAGAAGTAGAATCCAGAACGTGCGTTTTGTCTTATTTAAGATAGAATATCTTGGTAAAATCTGGGAACCATACAGTAAATAGTTCATTTGCAAAATGTCAATCAATTGTCCCAGACTTTATTGTTCCTTCGTTTCCATACCAGTCACTTTTTGTCCTCATTCTCTTCGATCTTCTTAACATTATACCTCCAAGCATTTCACTTTCGATTGGCAATGCATACTACTTATATCTGTCAACATCAGTAGCATACACCACAGTAGTAGTATAAGTAATAGTATTAGATAACTATGATTGATTTTTCACAGATTGAATTGCTCTTTATCGAGAGTACACATTCCAGACAAAATAAACAATTACACTAACTGTTTACCAACCTGAAAAAATGTCGTCTACAGGAGTGCAAGATGAAAGTCTATCAGTAGAATGATGAACCGGACACTCAAGAGTTTCTTTCTAATAAAAAAAAGTCTGATTACTTTACCCACAAAAGCGCGTAAGAAAGAGAGCTTTACTTGTTTCCATTAATTATACTCACCAATACGACAGGACCTAACTTCCCCTATAGTTGAATTGGATGTAAAGAATTTGGTCCTCTATCATGAATTGATTGATTTTAATAGGTTTAAACCAATATTAAACCTAAAAGTTTTTGTTTACATGGATAATGATTAGCCACAAAATTCAGGATTTGTGGGTGTTGGCTTGTTTAAGACTCATCAGCTGGGTATATACGGATTTAAGTACTGATATTCATATTGGGGCATAAAGCTAGTGCCTTCATCTCTAAACACCACTGCCGTTAACCAGGGACCAACTAAGTCTAGATGTAAATTAGCATGCCAGGGCTTATAATTTTCAGGTGTTTAAATTCAAGACTCGAATTCATCAGTATTGGAATACAGGCATATCCAACTGACGAGACTCATATGCATCAAAACACAAGTTCTTGTAAGTATAAGGTCATGGATACTATTGAATTTTCTTGAGATCGGATACCGACCTAAGTCAAACCACCTGTGAAGACCTGGTTGAACTCCATTGCTCACTGCTTGTCACTAGAACTCTAGGAAATATCTCTTTAAGCCAGTCACTAGTAAGCATATGTTGATTTATAGTAAAATTACTGAAATCTCCACAAAACCCTTTTTGATACTGAACAATTGCAGTCCAAAATAACAATAGGAAGATACAAGTAAACAACGACAAGTGAATACGGTGACTGTTAATAATATAGTTAGGTTTTTTGAAAGGTTAGAGTTCCATAGGAACCCCTTCACTTATCATTTATTATTTGGATTTTCAGGTAGAAAACATTAATTCATTCTGTGAAATTTTACAAATATATTATTCCTATTTAATGTAAAACATCAATAGAATTCATAATTTTATATAGTTGAGATTATGAGTCAATTGAAGCTAGACCACCATGGAAAATCTGGTAGCCCTGGACGACCGTTTCGTCCTATCGTAGGACTCCTCAACAATGCACATCCACGATCCCGCCTCGCAAGTTTCAAACTCAGGATTTATGTTTCGCGCGCGAGTGTTCATAATTGCCTAGAAATCTGTTTAATACTTTATTATATTATTATTTTCCTTATTATCTTAACAGTTGTCTACGCAAGATACTTCGGATCTGTTGGCCAGATACTATCAGCAACAAGCTACTGTGAAAGAGAACAAACTAGATTTCAGTGGAGGAAGAAATCAAGAAGAAGTGCTGGAAGTGGATAAGACACATATTGAGGAAATCCTGAAAGCCAAAAGCGAAGAGGAAGGCCAAGGAACACATTACGCCGAGAAATAGAGACAGATATGAGAAGAATGAACTTAAGTTGGATAGAATTAGAAAGGAAGGCTCAGGACAGAGTGGGTTGGAGAATGCTTGTCGGCGGCCTGTACTCCACTGGGAGTAACAGGCGTAAGTAAGTAAGTAAATAAAGTATTATTATAAAACTATCAGTATTTTTAAATCTGTTTTCTGATTGGTCAAAAAATAGCAAATAAAATTAATTGCGGTTATTTTTGAAATTCATCCTTATATTAATATTTTTAATCACAATTGATTGATCATTGGGTGGTGATCAACGTCATGCGTATCAAGTCCTTCTTTTGCTAATCGAATGTTATCGATCAAGTTGCAATGCAGCCATTGGTCTAGGTGGCTCGATACTGTGTGCACTATGTTGAGATAAGATGGTGATTGAAGTAGTCAACAGGAAACCCTGAACCCCAGTCTCGTGCTGCTTGGCACTCGTCAGCATGGTGTATCTTTAATCTTGAGGGAACTGGTGCTACCTGAGAGATTCGACCCCGTGTCACTCAACTTCACATTCAGAGACGTTACCACTGAGCTATTTGGATCGCAAATTTTAGAATCAGTTATGAATTAACCATTCTATATAGATATCAAACCTCTTTTCTATTTAAAAGAAACAAACAAAAAAAAGAGAAAAAAAAACAAATGAAAGTTTCCAAAATTTCATTACTATTTTTCGGGGGGGGGAGGGGGTGTAGTTTTTGATCTCGTTTTGCAAAAGAAAGTATAACTTTTTTTCATTTTTTTATTCTTTTTGTGTTTAGGTGTTTATACCTGTGTGAATGTGAGTGTGAGTGTGAATGAATGAAATATCAAAAAGGATAATTTTATTTTAACAATTAGATTTCAGTCTTTTTGAATAAAAAAAATTGATACTAAGCGAAAATTTCTAGAAAAAAGACACTCCCCTCCCTCCCTCTGTTTCTCTCTCTCTCTCTCTCTCGGTATATACATATATCTAAGCAACATGGTCAATCGATATGCATATCATATGAATATAAATGATGTGTATATGTAGTTGTTATGATGATATCTCTATATAAACATGGATACACACTGAATCGACTCTTTACTTTCCCCTAATGAATTCAAAATGATGATCGATAGATAGACGGACAGATAGATTCAAATCGTGTATGAATTTTGATTTCAATATACTTTAAAAAAAAAAGATAGTTGCTCACGTTACATAGATACACACACATATATATAGGTTTATCCCTTTTCAACACTTTCATCCACATCATCATCATCATGATGATCATCATCCTCATCCTCATCATCATCATATCCCCTTTTGTAGTTTGATAAGTATGTATGTTTTCATATTTCGTTTATTTTTTTTGTTTTTTCGCTTTATTTTTTGTTTTTTCAATGTGACCAACAGTAATTTTTTTAATGGAAAATAAAAGGGGGGTGGAGGGGGGGTGTCTTTGTTTTTTTCGCAAATATGATTTGTCTCTTATATATATATGATTGGTCAATATTATTATTACTTTTATTTTTTTAAAACTATACATTAGAATTATGAGCCTTCCTATTCGTTGTTACCATTTGAATGAAAAAGAAAAGGAAACGAATTATTTTTTATTGTGGTGGTGGTTGTGGTTGTTGTTGAGACTTTCATTATTATTATTATTACTATTATTATTATAAGTTTTGGTGCTCAGACGAATGAATACATACACACGCACACACGCATCCACACACACAGACATACATACGAAGATAGAAGATGGATAAACACATAAATATACATGCATATATTTTCTACTCAAAGTATTCGTTTCCCCTTATTTGTTGTACCTCCCCCCCAAACTACTTGATATATGATTATGATAACCGTTACTCACATATGTCCCAAGTATACATAAATATATATAGACACACGTACATACATACAATGAATATTAGTGGATAGTAGTAGGTGATAATTTGGAATTACTTTATACATTAACCCTCTTCCTTCATTGGAACATATATATAAATATTGTGTAAATGAATTACCATTAATTTTATTATTATCATATTGTCATATTATGCTGAATAGTACATTGAATCCAATTTTAACAGATTCGAACGAGGAATCTACTTTTGATCATCATCATCATCATGATGATGATTATCATAACAATAGTTGCTATAATCATGATCATCATTCACCAACACCGCAAACACCACCACCACCCTCATCCTCATTAATAAATCAACAACAGAGGAATAAACATAATTTATTGATTAAACAATTAATACATTATATACGTTGTATAGATAATCAACATCAGAATAATATACGTTTACGTAAATATTTACAAACATTAATGATCATGATCAATAAAAATTCAAGTGATCAACATGTTACTTTAGCAACTAAATTATTGATCAAAAAATTCAAAAAAAAATTTAATTTAGATCAAAGATCCAAATTGAAAATTATTCAAAAAATGGATTTTATTTATAAATATTGTTGTCAAGGGAATATTAAAAAAAATGAGAGTGAAATTATTAAAAAATCAATAAATCGATTGATAGGTAAGTTTTTCTGGGGGTTTTTGTTTTCTTTTTCTTTTTCGCATTCTTTTTCTTCATAGAAGAAATATGTTATGATTTATATTATATTATTAAGTCCTAATGTGAGACTACTCATCAGTGCAAATCCACGATCCCGTCTCGTGAGATTCAGAACTGAGATGTATCGGTCTCGTGAGTTTAACCTCTAGACAAACTGAGCTAGACGGCATCCAACAGTGTTAATGTATAATTTCAACTAATCCATGAAATTGAGCGACATATCCACCAATGTCCTCAGTGAGTTACTATCTCACAACAAACCTGTCTGAGGAGTCCCACAATAGGACGAAACGGTCGTCCAGTGCTTTCAGGTTTTCCATGATGGTCTAGCTTCAAGTGACTCATGATTTCAATTATGTAAAATTACTAAAATCTCCACAAAACCAGCTTCAAATAATTAATACTTGAAATCATGAGTTAATTGAAACTAGATTATCATGGAAAACCTAGAAGCATTGGGCGGTCGTTTTGTCCTAATGTGTGACTACTCAGCAGTGTGCATCTATGGTCCCGCCTCGTGAGATAAGAACTCAGAACCTATCAGTCTTGCGCGTGCGGGAGTTTAAACTCTAGACCATTGAGCTTAGTTTCAATTGACTTATGATTTCAATGATAAAATTAATAAAATCTCCATAACCCCCCCCTTTCTGAACATAATGAATAGTTATTTTTTTATTCTAATATGAAATAATGTGACATTGAATTGAATATTGACTGTCTGGAGTTAGACATTAACACAGTTGGATGCCAGCTGAGGGGTCTAAAGGTTAGGCACTCGCTCGTGAGGTCGAATGTCCTAAGTTCGAACTTGACGAGCGGGATCGTCTCATACTAGGACGATATGCCTGTCCAGTACTTCCAGGTTTTCCATGTTGGTCTAGCTTTAATTGACTAATTAATTCAACTATTAAAAAAGATAAGAGTTGGATATTGAAAATACTTCGTATGATATTAAAATTACTTATATTTGTCAATCACTTGATTTGTTCGTTTGTTGTCAACTAGGAACCATTTTAAACTGAGCTCGGTTAATTACTTACTTACTTACGCCTGTTACCTCTCGTGAAGGAGCATAGGCTGCCAACTAGCATTCTCCAACCCACACTGTCCTGAGCCTTCCATTCTAGTTCTATCCAATGTTTGTTCATTCTTCTCATAACTGTCTTCATTTCTCGGCGTAATTAAGTACTTCATAATTTAGAACTCCAATGAATTTTTTTGTTGTTGGCTCATATGACTAGGGGAATTGAATTGTTTATTAGACGAACATCATGTACTGAAAGGAATCATTTATATGTATATTCATTATTGATGAGATTTAAAAGAGTATTCTCTAAGCAAAGATGGATAGTGGCTAGCAGTGGAATCCATGTTGATGCTCGCTTCGTCCTATTTGAGACTCGTCAGCTGAATGTACCAGCATCTCAGACTTGTTCACTCTGGAACTCGAACCCAGTAACATCCGCTTCAAACGCCATCACTTTATGCACTTATCTACTGAGTCCTGATAACCACTTGCTTGTGCAATAGGGTGAAGTTTAAATTCACTCAGTATTACTTGTTTAAATCTTCCTATTGATGAATGGGAAATATTTGACATATTGAATTGATTAAAGTTAAAAATGTATACAACTGGATACTCTGACGCTTGGAGTAACTTGACTTGGATTTACGATAATGACATGAAGTCATATAGTCAAAAGGTTGCTGAACTGACTTCAATCAGGAATGACGTGAGGAATTAAACATTCTACAAATTATTAGACAACTGACTTGTTATTGGTAATAACTTTAAAGAAGTGTAAAAAACTTTATTGTGTTAGGGAAAGAACTTATGTGTGTGTGTTCGTGTATTAATGTCAATCAATTAAGTCGGGATGAAGATATCAATCGACTTACTAACTTAATATGAATCTATTTCAATTCTGTCTTTTATTCAGTATTTGAACATTTCAAATGTTTGTTATAATGTGCATCATTCAAAATCAGTCGGTCAGTCACAACGTAGAACTTCTTACGTACGTACATCAGTTCGAGTTGCAATACCACATTAGGACAGAGAAGCAGTTGTTGATTCAAATACCATAGTGATAGAAGTAGTAAGAGTATAAACATTAATGTGAAAAAATAGAGTTTGAAGATGTTATTCAAAGAGTATAATTCAGTGAAATAAATTTGAAAAGAGAAAAAGGATAGGGACATGAAGAATTCAAAAGGTTAGAATTTGGTAGAACACAAATAGTGAATGCACCTTCGCCATTGCAATCGATTTTGAGCTATGTCATTCAAGGTCTCTAACCATCGATTGCTATCATCTTGCGAATCCCAACCAGGTAGTCTACACCTACCAGCATGGCTCATTCAAAATGAATCAAAGACTATGAGAACAGATAGATTAGTATCCAAGTATTAAGGAGGGATGGAATAAAACTTGAAGTTTTTCTAAATATAACGCCAAACTTTCATCATTTTGTTTTACTTTCTTATAAATACTTACGAATATGGTTATATTTCCATGAGTTAATCTAAGCTAGATCACCATTGGAAACCTGGAAATACTGAACGACTAGTATGGGACTCCTTAGAAACGCATATCCACAGTCCTCACGCAAGATTCGAACACAGGACCTTCGATCTGGAGCAAGAACGCGTGCAGGATCGTGGGTGAGTACAGCTAAGGAGTTCCAAACTAGGATGGAACATCAGTTCAGTGCTTCCAGGTTTTCAATAGTGGTCAAGCTTAGATAGACTCGTGAATTCAACTATTAAAATTACTATAATTTAAATGTATTAAATCCTAATCTCGACTTTAAGTGGGATTGTATGTTTGCTTCACATGTGTATGAGCGGGTATAAAGGAATATACTAATGATGGGAAATATATATATATATATATAGCTCGCTGTGTGGATATTGAGAATGTTGTGGTCTCTGAGTTGAATAGTTTTGTTGCTAAAGTTCTAATTGTTCTCCTGGACAGCGTTGTCAGTACGTATTTCAAAGGGAACATACTAAGCGAGACTCGAACTTGTAAATAACTATCAACAATCTATTCATTCATTGAAGTGATCTCTTTTTACACTGAATTCATGATCAAGTTGGTCATCGGACATTTTTCTATATAGACATTAAACTGAACTATTTAAAATAGGAGAAGATTGAACTTAGTCAAGAGGTGACTAAAAACCAATACACAGACATTTAAGTAAGGCTCAGGCTATCTGGTTTGGGATCTATACGATTGTTGCAAACAAACTATCAGAGATATTGAATGACACATCATGGATGTATTCACTTATCTTCTGCAATTTATTCCAGGAATTTGTTCCTTCTCGAATGATACTATTCATATCTAATCATTTCTGTTACCACTTATAATGGAGTTATGTCTTGATATACTGTTGCGACTTGAACTGATTCACATAAGTGCTAGATTCTATATTACACATAACTGGATTTAATGATCTCAGTGATTGGATTGAATGTCTTCGGCTATTTATGGGCTTCTTGAAGGCTTCCT
Organism: Schistosoma rodhaini; assembly: GCA_944470415.2. Taxonomy (NCBI): domain Eukaryota; kingdom Metazoa; phylum Platyhelminthes; class Trematoda; order Strigeidida; family Schistosomatidae; genus Schistosoma; species Schistosoma rodhaini. The sequence continues at coordinate 2,405,782 of OX104040.1, forward strand.
AGAGTTTACCAACGAGTCATCCTTACAATAACACTTGATAAGCTATCATTTATTGAGTATATATTGGATGAAACGATTAAGAAACTTAAGATTCTGTACTATTGTGTAGTTTTAGATGTCATCTTTTAAGGCCATGTTAACATCAATAACTTGTCCCATCAAGGTTGCCATGTATAATGATAATGATAGTAGTTTCTGTCACGTTTACTGAAAGACTAATGTGGGATAGATTGTTTGTACACTTCTAGATGATTATATAATCATTTCTTGTTATCTATGATGTCATATTTAAGGGTGAAAAACAATTTGGGACCAATCCATTCGTATAAAATGCTAAAGACAATGATGATGGTGTAATCAGTAGGAAGAAATTTACTATCAGTAACACCATGGTAACTAAACAAGACAATATGTCCAACTTTTGATCATTGTAAAATAGTGACTGAGTGGATAACGCGATGGCGTTTGAAGCGAAAGTTACTGGGTTCGAGTCCCAGAGTGAACATCAACAAGTCTGAGATGCAGATACATCCATCTGACGAGTCCCAAATAGGAAGAAACGCGCATCCTGGATTCCACTACTATTGTAAAACATGATGTATTAAATTTACATTTAGTAAACATACAGAACTGTAATCGTATTGAACAGTTCTAGGCTAAAATAAACAGTGAAAATATAAATGGATTGTGATTAGCAGTAGGCTGCAGGATGAGTGTATGTCTCATGGTTGTTGTTCACGTTGTGAGTTAAACCCAACACCAGGTGCCTCAAATATCAACACTGTCTATTGAGCTACTGTTTTCCAGACATTGTAGTTGCTGATTCATTCAAAGCGTAATGTTAAACATCGGGATCCAGGTATATCTGACTAAGAAGTCAGTCACGATCATTCAAAGTTCCGAAACTTTTGACAGACAGACTTTATTAAGACGTCCGTTCAGTAGACGCATATTTCAATAAGGACTGATTAGAATACGTTTGAAATCTTAGATCAATTAGCGTTTTATCGAAAGTAGTCGAAAATTGACGGTTAATTTTCATGCCAAATTGACAACTAGTGGACAAACAATATTTTTTTCAAGAAAAAAGGATCGTTACAGTTATGTTGTCATTACTCTATCATCAAAGGGGTATTGAACCTCTTGTACATGACCTTAATCTTTCTTATTTCTAAGTCAGAATCCATTTATATAACAGATCTTAAATTTTCAGAAGGGGGATTTGTGGAAATTTTTAGTAATTTTATATAGTTGAGATCATGAGTCAATTGAAGCTAGATCACCATGGAAAACCTGGAAGTACTGAAAGGCCGTTTCGTCCTATTGTGGGACTCTTCAGCAGTGCGCATCCACTATCCCGCCTCACAAGATTCGAACTCAGGACCTATCAGTGTTGCGCCAAAGCGCTTAAACTCTAGACCACTGAGCTAGCCGGCATCCAAAAGTGTTAATGTCTAACCCCAACCAATCCACGAAATTACACAACTAACTTCTATTGTACTAAGTTAGAGACTGATAGGTCGTGGGTTCGAATCTCGTTAGGCAGGATCGTGGATTCACACTGCTGTGGAGTCCCACAATACGACGAAATGGCCGCCATCCAGTACTTACAGGTTTTCTATGATGATCTAGCTTCAACTGATTCATGATCTGAACTATATAAAAATTCAATAATCTTTATGATTCTCTACATTGATGATCATATGCATATTACACTGGTTGATATACCAACAACAACAAAAAACTTTTCTGCATAATCATATCTCTTTCTGATTTCAATCCACCAATGTAAACATACATTAGATATATCTATATGCATATTAGTATTATTAATAGTAGTAATAATAATAATATGGTATAATATATTCAGACCATGACTGTATGACCGATCATATTCAATATCCAAGTTGACAACTACATCTATATATAAGAGCACGTGTTCAGTATCTTTCACTATATTCACTATTCGATAAATAGTTCAAATGATCATTGCCGACCATTTGGATACAAACATACATATCACCTCCCCTCTCCACCCCAATTTACCAACCCACTCATTTATACAACCCCCCCCTCTCTCACTCTCACTCACTAAAATCTTAACACTCGAATAAATTATCTTAACTTACATATATTGACGTCAATAATCATAATCATAACCATAATGATATTGAAAGTTACAATACACACACACAATTACACACACTTTGTGACATATTACACATATACACATAAGTGCGTGCATGCATGTACGCACTCAAACACACACACACACAGGTGTGTGTATAGTATATTAAAACTTGATTTGGCACAGGTGCACATTATATTCATTATGCATTATAGAGTCTAAGACGTTTATTCATAATCATGACCATGTTGATTCCAAAAAGTGAAAAAGAAAAAAAAATTTAGTATAGTGACAACGATTGAAATGACTTTGATGAATATTCATTCGATTATTTCCTAACTTTCCTCCCTCCCTCCCTTCCTTCCTTCCTCCCTCCTTCACTTACTTACTTACTCACTCATTCAGTTAACATATTTTGTAAGTTAAAAAAGAAAACAAGTTGATAGTTAATATAATACAATTGTATATGAAGTAATTATTTAGTTACTATGCTTACTAAATTCTTCATATCAAAATGATAAATAAATTGATTAATTAATCACTAAGATGATAGTTAGGATATAATTTTAAAGGGTTTATAATGATTGAAGAATTTAGATTGGAAATGGTAAAGTTAAGATGTTATATAGTTGAGATTATGAGTTAATTGAAGTTCGCGTGCGAGAGTGATAGGTCCTCGGTTCGAATCTTGCGGGGCAGGATCATAGATGCGTACTGCTAAGGTGTCCCACAATAAGACGAAACGGTCGTACAGTGCCTTCAGGTTTTCTGTGGTGGTCTAACTTCAATTAACTCATGATTTCAACTCTATAAAATTACTAAAATCACAAAACCCCCTTCTGATAATGATTATATGCTCACTAGTGATTGGCTTCAAGAGGTATTTCCTGGAGTTCTAGTGAGAAGCAGTAACTAGTGGAGTTCAAACAAGTTTGTTGGGAGATATCAACTCACTGAAGGCATTGGTGAATGGTTGCGCATTATCGTGGATCGGTTGAAATTAGACATTAACACCATTGGATGCCGACCGACTCAGTGGTATAGTGGTCAGGCGCTTGCGCGCGAGACTGGTAGGTCTTAGGTTAGAATATTGCGAGACGGGATCGTGGATACGCATTGCTAAGGAGTCCCACAATATGATAAAACGTTCGTCTAGTGTTTTTAGGTTTGTCATGGTGGTTTAGCTTCAACTGACTCATGATTTCCATTATATAAATTAGAATAAGCAAATTACTGTGTATGGGTTTGAACTGACATCTTACAAATCTGATAGACACCATAAATTCGAAACCCAATAGATAACTCATTTTCTTGTTTAATGAAAACAATGAATGAATACTATACTTAGACTAATCAAAGTGTAAAATCCATAAATGATAGACTCTTGGAAAGAAAATTATCCTTACAGACTGATTATACTAACTTCTCATCACTAATCCAGCGGAATATGAGGATTTTCAAAAATTTTCATCATAAATTCATCTTTCTACTTGTAAGTAGTAGATTATTATTAGTAAGAAAATGTTTATTATCATATTTATAATTAGATTTGATGGTTAACTCTGTTCAGCTGATTGTCTTAGCAAATAGTTTAATATCAATATGCGGTTGTGGAGATCATTGAGTTTCTGATTATGATCCTGATGTGATCAATATTCGACCACAATAAAAAATCTGGAGGTACTGGACGGTCGTTAAGTTCTACTGAGGCAGTTACTCGCTGAAAACAGTGGAAGATGGTCGCGCAATTTCGTGGATTTGTTGAAGTTAAACAATAACAATGTTGGGTGCCGGCTGAGGGGTTTCGATTTTAAGCGTTCGCGTGTAAGACCGGAAGTCCTGAATTCGAAACCCCTGTGCGGAGTAGTGGATGTGCACTGCTCATGATTCTCATACTAGGACAAAACGACTGTCCAGTGATTCCAGGTTTTCACTACTCATCTAACATTGATTCATTCATGATCTCAATCAAAAATAGATTAATAATAGTAAATTATGCGGTGTAGAGGATTGTGAAGATTTCGATGAATTGTTCAACTTTACTTCAATGCTGTACCATTTACCATATCCTTACTTGTGACTAAATTCATGCGGTAATTCCTGAAATTCCAGTAATGAGTTGCGACTTGTTGATGTTCATTTACTTTATGGTGGGTGCTGAAAGATGAGTCTCGGACAATATCATGAATATACATGATAAAATCTAAGTCATTAAATGCCAATTCAGTTCCTTTAACGCTGATCATTGACCTCATGGCCTGAATTTTCCGAGTTTAAAACTTGATATAATCTTTGATGCGTACTGTCCCTGAGGTGTCTCATACAAAGATGAAACATGGTTGAAAGCGTGAGTCAATTGAAACTAGACCAACATGGAAAACTTGGAAGCACTGGACGGCCGTTTAGTTCTATTATGAGACACCTCAGTGGCAGTGCACATCCACGACCACGCACTCGCGAGATTCGAACTCAGGACCTACTAGTCTCATGCTAGAGCACTTAACCGATAGACCACTGTTTTTCATTGCTCCACAATTTGTTATTTAAATAAAGTCGGTCAATAATAGAAAACCACAGTCGTATTGTATTGAAATATTAGAATGAATTTGTTCAAAAATCAATAAGACTAAGTACTTCAGTTAGTTCCTGGTCTCATTAATTAAACAGAACCCACTTAGAGAACATAAGTTGATATGCTTAACATAGTTACACGGCTGTACGAATTTCTGTATGACAAGTATGTGGGGGGGGGTTAAATCTATGACTGAGTGATCGACTACATAAGATCCACACAGGGTCGAACTAAACACTTATTACCACATCTCTACCTCCTGTGCTTGCTGTGTTTGGCTGTCTATCTATTTTAATATATTAAGCTTCTTTGAAATTTTACATTTCTTACAAGCAATTCACTTAAGAGAGTCATAATTCTAAAATTATTCAGTTGTTTTTATAGAAAATTATTGACACTATTGAAAACCTGAAAGTACTGAATGGCCGTCTCGTCCTAGTATGAGACTCCTCAACAGTGCGTATCAACAATCCTTTACACTGGATTCAAACCCAGGTCTTTCGGTGTCACATACAAACGTTTGACCTCTAGGCCATTAATTCGGCATCCAATAATCTTAATGTCTAACTTTAATCAATCCATGATATTGAGTGACTACTGTTTTCAGTAGATAACTACCTCATATCCGACATGGTTGAACTACACCGGTCACAATTTCAGACTAGAACTTCGAAAATTTACTCTTGAAACAAGTCACTAGTGAGTACATGATAATTATCAGTATAGGGTTGTAGAGATTGAGTCCCGTACAAGAATGAAACTACTATCTACCACTTCCAGATTTTCATAAATGGTCTAACATTGATCGGTTCATGATCTCAATCAAAAACTTAAACTATCTCCACAACCCTACACCGATTATTATTTAAGCTTAATATCCATGTATAGAAGTGAGTATATTGTATAGAAAGTTACAACACACTTCTTACCTAATCGTTTCTTCACTTATCTCTCTCTCTGTCTATCTCTTTCTTTCCTTGTAAGACTAACTTTCACTAGTTGATTACGTAACATCCACAATTAAAAAAGACTTACTTGGGACAAGACAATTAAGTACGCCAATTATTAAATAACACCTTTTCTGACTGTATTACTATGACAAACAAAAGTGTAATTACATATCCTGTATACAATCCAAATTACTTAGGGTTATTGTTGCTATGCTGAAAACCAAACGTTATAATAATTAAATATTGGAGGCAGTAGTCATCAGGATGAAGAAACCGAAACTATGCGTACAGGAGAAATATCTTCAACCCCTGCTCCTCCTTTGGCCAACCACAAGGTTAACTAATCAATAGTAATTAAATATTACGTTATTGTTTTAATAGGATAGGGTGACACGTGTCTTGTATACGTGTATAAGTGTCATGTTGTCAATAGCTTGTCGATGACAATCATTATGAAGTGGTTTCAATTTTCTCTTACTTGTATCCATATTTCAATTGTTACTTCTATATTGTTTCTTTATTGTTGCTATGTAAATTAATGGAAAAAGTCTAGTATGAATTCATTTTGTAGTCGTATTTATTGTGAGTAGTAATAACAGTAGTAATGATTGATCATCTAGATAATTATCAGAAGGGGTTTTGTGGAGATTTCAATATTTGCATAGTTGAAATCATGAGTTCATTGAAGCTAGACCACCATGGAAAACCTGGAAGTACTGGTGAACGGTTGCTCAAACTTCGTGGATTCGTTGAAGTTAAACATTGACACCGTTGGATGCCGGCTAGCTCAGTGGTCTGTCGACTGAGTGTTCTGGCGCGAGACTGATAGGTCCTGGATTCAAATATCTTGAGGCGGGATCGTGGATGCGCACTGCTGAGGAGTCCCACAGTAGGATGAAACAGCCGTCCAGTGCTCCCAGGTTTTCCATGGTAGAATGAATACTGCAAAAGTTGGAATTGGTTTCTTGATTTATTAATGACTATAATTCTAACTGTTGAATTCACCTGTTCATCAATCTCTAGTGTCCACATTCTTCCCAGTTCACAACCACTTTTAACCCGTTTACTTATAATTTTTCGGCGTGGTATTGTCTGTATATAAACCACGTCTGTTTGAAGTAAAGGGATAGTAGAGATATATTTATATTTCTGAGCTGAAGTTACTCCCAGGGGGAGGAGCTTGTGCATAATGGACGAATAAGAACTTAGTTATCAGCTGAAGATCGATAGTGAGTGTAATTATTCGACTTCAGGATACTACTTTATCAATGCAATGATAGACGCAAAATAGACCAAATTCGAATTTTAATTCTGATTAACGACTTAACATGTGATATTGGTCAGTGATCAGCCCATTTGCACCATAGGTTTGGAATCAGGGTTTTCCAACTTCCCTATGTGAACCTTTCGTGTCCACCAAACTGGTTAAAGAGCCAGACATTCGCTTTTTGTCCTCTCGATTCCGTAAACAACAGTAACACCACGAGAAGGCAATGAGTAGGACTTCCCTGTCAGATGCTATATACGCCTAGCCATGTGAGAGCATTTGGAGAGGGAGAGTGGACTCTCCCCACTCTCGGTCGTACCTGGGCATTTGGGGGCTTATCCACAAAACTCCTTCTGATATTAAAAAAAAATAGTTGTTCAATATCCCTGTATATACATATAAGATCAATCTAGGTTTAACATTACTTTCAATAGGATCTATGATGAAATTGAATCTTGTGCATCACTTCTTTTTACTTCTAAACAGATTGGCCAAATTTGAAATCTTCACAACAATCGTCATTAAATACTGAATTAGATTTTATTCATCAAACATTACAACATAATAAAATAGATAATCTTCATCATGATGAATACACGGATCGAAAGAATCGAACACTGATAAGTTCTCATGAAAATAACAATCATCGTAATACAATAAGTCCAATTGACTTAGTCTATGATCAAATGAAATCATCATATGATAGTGGAATTGGGAATTCAGGACATATGGAACAATTAAACAAAGATACTACTATTACTAATACTACTAATACTACTACTACAACTACTACTGAATTAATGAATTCTAGTAGTATAAATAAAGATGAAATATCCATGAATGATTATGCATTAGATTTAACTGTAAACAAACTATTTCATAAACAAACTGTTGAAGATAACCAACTGTATGAATCATATATTAAAGGTATAACAATGAATCAATTAATGCCATTTCTACCATATCCATCTTCATCGGAACATCATAGTATAACATCATCCACTATCCCACATCAAACTCCTACATCGAGTAATGTGATGAATAGTTGTGAAGGAAGACTAACAAAAACGGTTAATAATAATGATTTGTCTCCATATTCTCAAATATCATCTTTATATGGAACACCATATCAACCATCATCATCCTTATCGTCATCATCGTCGGTAGATTTATTCACCGCAGCTGCAGCTTATGCGGCGGCGGCGGCCGCTGCTGCTGCTACTTTAGTACAACCAACAATATCATCAACTCCGACAACAACAACAACAATCATCAATTCATCAATGATACCAAGTAATGATCATAATCACCATACAGCAATGTTAACAACAATGATGAAAGAAAGATCATATACATTAGAACAAATGAATAATAGATTATTATCATTACCAAATAGTCAGAGTAGTACATCTATGATACCACAAACCTTATTAACTTTATTTACAAATTCAAATTATAATTGGCCGCCAAAATCATCAACACCTTTATCGAATCATTTAAACAACAACAACAACAATCATGAATTCATGTATAAACATCGTTTACAACAACAACAACAACATCAGCATCAACTTCCTTCTGAATTCTTTCTAAATCAACATTATTCCGAGAATCAATCCACGATGAATATGGATGAAGAATATTTAATGAATGAAGAAAGTCCAAATGATGAATTAGGTCCATTCAAGGCATCACCACGAATAGAATGTGGAAATTATGAGCAGAAGATGAACCTTCATAATAATAGTGATGGTGACGATGATGATAATGGTGAGGATAATGATGATGATGATGACTATGATGAAGATTGTTTAACCGTACAAAGACAACAACAAATACCGTCGACAATGGTAACAACCACGACAATAACGACAACTACACGAACATCAACTACAACTACAACAGCAACATCATCATCATCACGTCCATCTGAAGATTATTTAGAACAATTTATGAAAATTGATCAATCACAAAATATATTATGGCGTCAGTTAGCTGATCGTTTTCAACGTACACTTGGTCCAAATCAATGTGGTGTTTGTAATAAAGTATTAAGTTGTCGTAGTGCATTAACAATGCATTATCGTGTACATACAGGTAAGTAAATCATGCATATTCTCTATCTCCCTTTTATCTATGGGAATATATATTTCTCATCTTCAATTGTTTCAAACATACTTAGAAGCTTTTATAAGTTAAGTAAGCTCTTCAGTTGTCATGTAGTTGCTTCAAAGTTTTGGAACGTGAAGTAATCACATGGAAACTCATAATGAACAATCAGTCTCAGATGTACTGACTAATTTTTGTGTATATTTTTTGAAGGCATTGTATATACCTTAAAGGAATCTGATTAAGTTAAAGAATTCGACGTTTAAGTTCAATACAACTGGTGTGATGTGGGTTAGTTATATTCACACAAGTATATAACGATCGTCGAGCATTGAATGTATTTCACTATAAGATTGGTAAGGAAAAAATGGAAACGAAACGTAGTTGTTATGAAACTGTATGTACAGTAGTAATCAAAGACTACGGACTGATATTTTCAGAAGGAACGTTCAAGACTGAGATAATTGGTTAATAGTTTGAAAATTAACTGTTTACTGTATGGTTTTCAGATTATAGTGAGATAGTCTGTAATTTCCGTGTTAAATACATTCGATTGTCCCCATTCGTGTTCTGTTCACTACACTGGTTCATAAGTGAGAATCTTATTGAGTAGGATAATACAAACACTATGTTGGTCATTAACCAATGATCAATAAACTGTAAATATCTGAGTCCTACTAAAGGTCAGTGGTAACCTGAATAACTTCGTGTTCAAGTTGTAGATTGTGAAGCTCAATGATATAGATTCGACAATCAAGTGAAGCAATCGTTCTATTAAGATCGCAAGTAGCCCCAGTTGATGAGTACCAACAAGTACGAAACCTAGATTCAACAAGATTTCCCATCAATCAACGCCAACCACTTGGTATCTGAGTAGTTCAGTCTCTGCACAGAATATGTAAATACATGTGTATAGCTTTTCACAGTTCTCGTGTACAGTAGTCATGATTCTCAACAAAAAATAAACAGTATTTCAATAAATATCTAATTGTATAGCCATTTAACAAGCAAACGATAGGTTGGCACTTATTATCTAAGTGAAAAACGCTCTGTCACTTAAAGTCGGAGATACTAGATTTGAATCCCGGGATGAACATCGACTCTAGGTTACACACATACATCCAGCTGATGAGTCCTAGATAGAATGAGACACACATCCTAGCTTCTATCGCTAGCGATGTTCCATCTACTCTATGTATAGAAAAATTTTAAATAGTGATTAACAGTACTTCATATTTATCAGTTTCACTTAAACGACACCTCTTCTCGTTCATGGACAAATTTGAAGTAAAATTCCATGGTAATCAACTATCATTTCCTCAAAGGACAGTGACGAAAGTATACAGTATACAAGATATTATGATAATACATTTAGATTCAATTAATATTGTTTGTTTGAATCTTCAGTGGTCGAGTGGATAACGCGATGGCGTTTGAAGCAAAAGGTACGGGGTTCGAGTACCAGAGTGAACATCAACAAGTCTGAGATGTGGCAGGTACATTCAGCTGACAAGTCCCAAAATAGGACGAAACGCGCGTCCTGGATTCCACTGTTAGCCACTATCCATCTTTGCTTACCAATATATTTAGAGTTTCTCAATAGTTAGACTTATGACAGGTTGTAAGCATCAAAAGTTAATTTCAAAGTCACACCTTTAGGTCAACACCTAATGTAGATTACTCCTTCGACATATCAAGGCATTATGTCTGCTTTAATGACGCTATTGAGGAAATATATTAGTAAGAATAAGCACAGAGAATATTTTGAGACCATCATCACCATATGAGTCAGTCCATGGTATACGACTAACTGATGCGCGTCGGTCATCCTTGACCTTGATAAGGATCGATGATCTGTTCAATATTCAGTGATCCAACTATCGGATGATTTGGCTAAGGATCAGTGACATTTCACTGGTTCTACACATGTATATACATACATACATACAAAATTAAAATCATTAATCTTTATTATGCTCATTTCATTTAAATTAAATTCATAAAATTTTGTTTAAATTTATTAAAATCAAGGTCAAACAGTATGCCACCAATTCAATTTTTGAATATTGATCATCATTCAAAAATGTTTAAATTAATTGATTATTTTTTAAATTTTTGTTGTTGTTTTAATTATTGATTCATTATTATTTATAGAAGAACGTCCATTTGTATGTATTATATGTGATAAAAGATTTTCAACAAAAGGCAACTTGAAAACACATTTAGGGGTAAGTTATAGTGATAATGATAATTTTTCATTAAAATGATTTAATAACCTTCATGTGTAACGTACTTACTTGGTTACTAACTCCTGTTACCATCCCTTGAGGGGGAGCCTAAGTTCACTCATCAGCACTCTTCATACAATTCTATCCTTTTCAATTGTTATTCATCTTTTTCATGTCTGCTTACAATTCCCGACGTAGTGTGTTCTTTGGTCTTCCTGTTTTTCGTTTTCCTTCAGGATACCAAGTTAGGGTTTGATTGATGATGTAGTTTGGTAACTTCAGTAATGTACGTCCTGTCCACTTCCAAAGTCTTTTCCTAATTTCCTCTTCAGCTGGAAGGTGTTCTGTCCTTCGTTACAGAAGGCTGTTGCTGACGGTATTCGGCCAACGGTTATGATAAATGGATCAATGTTAGACCACCATTGAAAATCTGTGAGAAGCATTGGATGGGCGTTTCGTCCTAGTATGGGACTCCTAAGCAGCGCCCATCTATGATCCCGCACACAGGATTCGAACCTAGGACCTTTAGTCTTTCGCGCAAACGCTTAACCTCTAGAACACAGCGGATCATTCACTTTCATTTTGTGTGCTCAGTGATGAATGCGTTTTGTCCTCTTGGAAACATCCTACACTATACAAATTATGAATTTTTACTAGAAAATCATAAAAGATTCATGGTAAGCAAAGATGGATAGTGGCTAGTAATGGAATCCAGTTTGACGAGCGTTTCGTCCTGTTCGGGACTCGTCAGATGGATGTAGTTGCATCTCAGAGTTGATGTTCACTCTAAGAAGATCCGAACAAATAATACTAAATGAATCAAAGATTCATTTTTAGAACTAATCGTCAGCAAGATCTGAAGGGATTGACTACTATTCGGTATGGATTCTTGGATCTATTCACTTTCTTAGATAAACAGTGTAGAATAAAACATTTTTTTCTCTAGTTCACTTAAGTCCACATTGGATTATTGGATGTAGCTCATAAGAAACTTTGAGCTAAAGTTTTATGCTACTTGGCACTCTTCAGCAAAACGTCCTAGTAATCTTGATTAAACTGAAGTAACTAACATAACAGTTGAAGACGTTACTATTGAATGGCTTTTACCGTAGTTGCTAAATTTAAAATGAATGGAGTACTACAATTAGATATTACTGACGTATGTAAATAAGTAGATTTGATATCATTTTTTGTTGTCTCTTTTATATCATTTTAGCAACATCATGAAACAATTGAAGCATATCGTACAGCAGTTGCTATTGCTATGGCAACTGGGACTGCATTACCTCGACCTCCACCAATGTCATCTACAACTGTTACAGTTCCACTTTCAAATTCTGTTTCAATACCTCAAATGATTACTTCAGTATCTGTATCGAATCATACATCAATAACATCATCCTCTTCCAACTTATCTCCTTCTTCATCTACCATCTCAAATTCCTCATCTTCATTCAATAAACTAACAAAGAATTCACCAATTAGCCCGTCATTATCTCAACCAATTCATGTGGATGATTCGAAATCGCAGTTCACTTCGAATACATTCTCGTTACCATGGTTACCTACAAGTCAACAATCATTAGCTCTCTTAAATTCAAACTGTTCATTAGGAACTTTTCCAAAAAGATTCGATTCAAATTATCCATATGATTTAATGTTATTTGATAAAGGTAAAGAGAATTATCGAATGAATACCACTACTAATAATAATACTACTGATAATAATGATACTATTCATAGTAACTTAACAATGAACAATACAAATCCGTTTTTACCCCATTACAATTCACATAACTATTCATCTAATCATAATCAGTTCGACTCGATGAAACTATTATCAAATCATGCTGAATTATCGAAATGTATTGATAATACTACCAATCCAATCCATATGAATTACTATACTGACAATACCTGTGATGATGATGATGATGATGGTAATAATAATGATGAGAATGAAGTTGATGTCACTGTTAGAGTTGGTTCTGTTACATCTGAATCTGTCGTCATTGTTGATGATACTAATACTATTGACAATGAGAAACAATATCATTGTAGTAATAATAATGAACATTCATCAAGGAATTGTATTGTGGAATATACATCCACAACTCCATCACTATCGTCATCATCACCATCGACATCACCGTCGTCATCATCGTCATCATCATTTCCATTATCCATTATTTCTACGACAACTACTATGACTACAACTACTACTATTACTGGTAATAGTAGTACAACAAATGAAACATTCATTCATAAAAAAGATTTCTATCTTGATTGTACAACAAATAAATTTTTATCAGTTGCTAACTGTTTGTAAAAAAAAGAAAAAAAGAAAAAAAACTAAAAAAAAAGAAAAAAAACAGAGAATTTCTTCACCTAATTTTTTCATGTTTTTTTTGTTTCCTTCATTAACACGGTTCTGTTCTGTTCTGTTCTTTATTTATTGACCTGAATTAATGGTTTCTTCACAATGTTTTTTTATTGTTGCCAAATATCAATATCAATTATAATATATTTCATGAAATATTATCACCACCCCCTTTTCTGGTGGTGGTGGTGGGGTAGAGAGTAGATGAAGGTAGGGGGTGATAGAATTGTAAACATTTCATTGTTTTTTAATAAGAGAAATTTTAAAAAAAAAACTCTCTCTCTTGTAATTACTACTTTGTTAATGATCATGATCATGGTGGTGATGGTGATGATGGAAGTATTATTAGTCATGGTTACTAAATTTTGGTCCGCTCCTGTTTTTGTCTTTTTTTTGGGGGGGGGGTGTTGATAGAATCTATGTAAAGAGTATCATGTAGAATTTTAATTATTTAGAGAAATTAAAAATAACATTTTGAATTTAATATTGAACTATTTTGTTACTGTTACTGATAAGCTACAATACTCTGTAGTTAGGGTTAGTGAGCTAGATGGGGAGAAATGCCGCATTTAATATTTGAACGATTGAAACTGATTGTGTATAGTTGATTACCATGAAAAATCCGGAAGCATTGGACGACCGTTTCGTCTTATTGTGGTACTTCTCAGTGACAGTGCGGATCCACGATCCCGTCTCGCAAGATTCGAACACAGGACGTATCAGTCTCGCGCATGAGCGCTTAACCACTAGACCACTGAGCTAGACGGCATCCAACGGTGTTAATGTCTAACTTCAACCAATACGAGAAAATGTGTAACCATTCACCAATGTCATCAGTGAGCTGATATCTCCCAAGAAACCTAGTTGAACTCCACTGGTTACTGCTTCTCACTAGAACTCCAGGAAATACCTCATGAAGCCAGTCACTAATGAGCATCTCCTGAAAAACCCCTTCTGAAACTGATTGTGTTATTCTTATGACTTGTTAATTATCACGTGATACGAACACCTATTAGAATACTGGTTTATTTAATCAGATCAATGATGTATAAACCAGAACGAGCAGCCTAGAGTTATCACTTAGTTCTTATTGGATTATCGAGATAGTAACATCTCTCCTAACCACTCCCTAGAACTCTTTGGAAATCACTTATAGCTAGAACTCGAAACACATACTAAAAGAAAGTCAGTATGTAAAAAAAGTTTTATTTTGAAAGTTAGTATAAATACATGTCAGAGTTTGTCTTTTAACGTTGTTGGGTGATTTCCTCAATGTGTGTCCTATCCAATACCAGAGCTTCTTCCTGATTTCTCCCTCCACTGAAATCTGGTTTGTTCCCTCCCACAGTAGAATGTTGCTGATAGTGTCTGGTCAACTGATCCGAAGTATTCTGTGTAGACAATTGTTAATAAACACTTGTATTTTCTGGATGATGGTTTTTGCAATTCTTCACGTCTCCGCCCCACACAGTGGAATTGTTTTGACATTTGTATTGAAAATTATGATCTTGGTGTTGGTTGACAATTGTTTTCACATCCTTCAAAGCTTCTCCGTCAAGTGTAATTCGATTGGTGCGTACCGTATTGTATTGGAGAGTCTTGCTTTTTCCTTTGTTTATATTGAGACTTACTGCTATTGAATGAATACAACATAGAGTCCGGCGATTTTCTGAAACTCCTTTGAAAGTCTCTATTAGATACTAGTTAATCGAATGGTCTGATTTTAGTTGTTTTTTATCAGCTCCTGAAAACGTCTGAGGAATTCTTGAACAACAACTCCATGTGAAGGAATACTATAAATTGTTCAGTTTTACTAAAATCATGAATCTATGTAACTTAAGCCACCATTGAAAACTTGTTAGCATTGAATAGCCTTTCTTAACTAGTACAGCATGCACTAATTGATTTACACTTGGCGGAGAAGCTTTGTAGGATGTGAAAACCTTTACATATCTGGGCAGCATCATCGATGAACACGGTGGATCTGATGAAGATGTGAAGACGCAAATCGGCAAAGCAAGAGCAGTATATCTACAACTGAAGAACATCTGCAACTCAAAACAACTGTCTATCAATTTTCAATACAAATGTGAAGACAGTACTATTGTATGGGGAGGAAACTTGGAGAACCACGAAGGCCATCAACCAGAAGATACAAGTGTTTATTAACAATTGTCTACACAGAATACTTCGGATCAGTTGACCAGACACTATCAGCAACATTCTACTGTGGGAGGGAACAAACCAGATTTCAGTGGAGGGAGAAATCAGGAAGAAGCTCTGGTATTGGATAGGACACACATTGAGGAAATCACCCAACTACGTTAAAAGACAAACTCTGACATGTTATCCTAAAGGTCAAAGGAGAAGAGGAAGACTGAAGAACACATTACGCTGACAAATGGAGACAGTTATGATAAGAATGAACGAAAATTGAATAGAACTAGAAAGGAGGGCCCAGTACAGAGTGGATTGGAGAATGCTGGTCGGCGGCCTATGCTCCATTGAGAGTAACAAGCGTAAGTAAATAAGTAAGTAATGTAATTCCTTAACAATGCAAGTTCACAATACCTGAACCAGAAATCGAACTTAAAACGTCCGATCTCACATTCGAACACTTCACTTTTAGACTGTTAAGTTAGAATCTAATTCTATTTCTTTCTGATTTCAGTCAATTTATACTGTAGTGAACGAGAACACGAATGGGGACAATCATATATATTTAAGCACCAAATTATAGACTATCTCACTAAATCTTGACAAACTTTCTCAATCTCCACTGTTCCTTTTGCAAATATCAATCCGTCTTCTCTGATTTCATTGTTCAGGCATTTTCATACAGTTTACGCTTCGTTCCTGTTCTTTCCTTATCGATCTTCTACTAAAATACATTCTATACCTGATCATCACCATATATTACTTATATGGATATAAGTAGACCACACCACAGTTGTAATACATATAAAATGCTTGACAGCCAACTCTTATTCTACTGAAATACATTCTATACCTGATCATCACCATATATTACTTATATGGATATAAGTAGATCACACCACAGTTGTAATACATATAAAATGCTTGACAGCCAACTCTTATTCTACTGAAATACATTCTATGCCTGATCATCACTATATATTACTTATATGGATATAAGTAGATCACACCACAGTTGTAATACATATAAAATGCTTGACAGCCAACTCTTATTCTACTGAAATACATTCTATACCTGATCATCACCATATATTACTTATATGGATATAAGTAGATTACACCACAGTTGTAATACATATAAAATGCTTGACAGCCAACTCTTATTCTACTGAAATACATTCTATGCCTGATCATCACTATATACTACTTATATGGATATAAGTAGACCACACCACAATACTATTCCATGATATTCATTAAAATGTGTTGTGTTGTGTTGCTTCCTTATATTCAAACACTTTGTTATAATATACCGAAAAAAATGTATTCAAAAAAGAAAAGAAAAAAGAAAGGAAAAAAAGAAAAAAGAAAAAAAGTAAATTCTTTTGAATATTAATTATATATATACACAAAAAATAGAGAAAAAAAAGGAAAAAAAAATCGTTTAAAATGTAATTTTTAATTTATTATAATAAGGTTATAATGATAATAATGAATACTTTGTTATCCTTTGTCGTTGTGGTGGGGGTGGTGGTCGTTTTTGTGGTGGTAGCGGTTGTTGTGGGGGTGTTGGTTGTTGTTGTGGTGGCGGGGATGGTTTAGTTTTTTGTGGTTGTTATGGTGGTGGTGGTTGTTTAAATGAACTATTGATCATTAAATGTTAACGATAGTTACTGTTTAATGATTAAAATAAGATTCAACTATATTACTTATACTTATCTTAATAAGATATTTAAATTAAATGGTAATATAGAAACTATAATGTACTTAAATATTAGCATAATATTAAAATGACTATAGTTTCAATGTTTGGTTCATTTATTGTTCTATTATAAAGAAACTAGGTTTTCATATTATAAGTAAAGATGAATAGTGGATAGTAGTGGAATTCAGTTTGATACGTGTTTCATCCTAGTTGGCAGTCGTCAGCTGAATGTACTTACATCTCAGAATTGTTAATGTTCATTTTGAGACTCAAACCAAGTACCTTTGGCTTCAAACGCCTTTGAGTTATCCACTGCTAACCACTAACCATCTTTGTTTATATAATGTGAAAATTAGTTTCTTTATAAGAGAACAATAAGTGAATTATACATTTAAACGATGTGTCATTCTTGAAAGCAATAGAAATGCGTTGATATCACAGATTTCAATCGGTTATTAAGTAATTTTAAAGTTTACGATTAAGTTACCTTGGGATGGATTCAGTCTATTTAATCAGTCGTAGTCAGTGAAGTTATTCATGAAGTTAATCACCAATGATATTGGAAGATAGTTCGGGAACATCTCAAGTTTTAAACAAAAAACTGAATAGCCGCTAACATAGGGAATCAATAATGTATGTCTCATTTTTCGATGAACATCAACATGTTGATCTAGGTACACCCACCATCAGGTAGGATTCGGCTCTACATAAAATGGTTGGGACTTAATAGCAATATTAAGGCAATCCGTATATGATCCAAGTATTTACGTAGTCTTAACAACACTTCCAACTAACTAAGATGGAAACTGTTATGTATTGTAACTCCCTGACTAAGATCAAATATCAGGTTACTAATCAAAATCTTAATTCTAATCCAATCTGTTTCGCTTGTATCATTGCCTCGACAACCTCCTCATATCCTCATATTAACCAATTACATACCCGACTGGCACTAGTAACCACAAGCAGATAGTAAATTTCTTATTGACCCTCCCTCCTATGTTCTGTCTTAAGTCTAGATGTAGCAGAAAAACCCTCTACGATACTTATATTTCAAACAGAAGTGGTATATATATATATATGTAGAGAGAGACAAACCGGACCACACAACACCATAAAATGATTATCTTAGACTAATTAATTCAGTTAAATATTCAAACAACTGTAAACTTTTCTCTTTACCCATAACGATAAATCCCAAGGGTATAACTATAAATATTTAAAAAAGTGTTATCCAATTGTGTACTCAATATGACCTTAATACTCAGCCTTATACTCCCATATATATATAAAGTGATATAGAATATTAAGTAACAAATTATCTTCAACTTGATGAACATTCAAATTTGAATCTAAACTACTTATATGATGATAATCAAAGATGGATAGTGGCTAGTCGTGGAATCCAGTGTGACGCGCGTTTCGTCCTATTTGGGACTCGTCAACTGGATGTACCTGCATCTCAGACTTGTTGATGTTCATTCTATGATGACTACTAAAACTTATTGTGGACTTTTATATTTCACCTTTAAATAACGATTACAATGGATGATATCATTTTAAAAATTATTCGGTGATAAGTTTAAAGAATGAGAAAGTGAGGACAGGATATGTATTTATGAATTTCTAACATATCTGGGTTCAAGTACCAGAGTAAACACCAACGAGTCTGAGATGCAGGTACATCCAGGCGACGAGTCCCGAATAGGACGAAACGTGAGTCCTAGATTCCACTGATAACCACTATTCATCTTTGCTTCTAACTTTCAATGTTATTATTATTATTATTATTATTATTATTATTATTATAAGAGGTCAAGTGCTCGTGTGCGAGGCCAATAGGTCCTGGGTTCGAATCTTGTGAGGCAGGATCGTTGATGTGCACTGTTGAGGAGTCCCACAATAAAACGAAACGGTCATCCAGTGCTTTCAGGTTTTCCATGATGGTCTAGATTCAATTGACTTATGATCTCGACTATATAAAATTACTAAAATCTCCACAAAATCCCCTTTCTGATAAATCGTCAATACTCAAAACTCTCTACTTCGATACATCGTTATGAACTATGCCAAATATGAATAAACAAAATTGGATCTTTAAAAGAGGAGTTTTTTGGAGCGATGTATCCACAGGTAATTAAATGTTCTTTTATCGAACTAGTTATCGTTTTACATTCTATAGAGTTGACATCATGAGTCTATTGAAGCTAGACCACCATGGAAAACCCGAAAGCACGGGAAGGCCGTTTCTTACTATTATGGGACTCCTAAGCAGTGCGCATCCACGATCCTGCCTCACGAGATTCGAACCCAGCACCTACAAGTCTCGCGCCAGAGCACTTAGCCGATAGACCAATGTCCTTTTAAGTGCCAAGTTGAATAGTGTTCCAAGATGTGTTTGGAAAGTGATCGCTTTGTGAGGCCTATGTAACGTGCTCCACTTGAGCAAGTAAATTTATAGATAAACTTTCACTTTGGGCTACATCAATGTGTATCTATAAATTTACCAGCACGTTATATAGGCCACACAAAGCGATCACTTTTCAAACGCATCTTGAAACACTACCCGACTTGGCTCTTAAATGAAGAATGTAATAAGAATATTGGATCTATTAAAAGATTCAATCTTCCGTTTAACCTATACAGAAAAAAGACACCTTAAGAATAATAACTCATTAAGAGTATGACAAAATAGATATACAGACACACAGACACACACATACACAATCTGTTTATCTCTCTCATTGTGATCACCTTCCTTTCGAAGACTAACACGGTAATTTTTTTGGTAAGGTAGGAAAACTTCAGGAAAAAACAGTACTTCATGCATACCATTGAATATTCTCATAGAATATCAGATTTAGAAATTTCAACTTATACAAAAGTTGGCATTCCAGAAAAGTTACCGCTCCCTCCCCACCCCACCCCTACCCTCCACACACCCACATACCTCCCCCCCAAAAAAAACACCCTCATCCTTTCCCATCACAACTGAATTGAAAATTGAAACTTAATTTGAAATTTGATTCATTCACATTTAAAAAAAATATCCTTCATTATTAGAAAATTATTATTCATATTAGGGGAAACAAACAAGCAACACTAACAACAACACCCCATTCTAATTGGATTCCAATCCCCAATATAGATAAATGAGAAACCTGTAATCTTTTTCTTGGCTCAAAAAAAAACGGGAAAAACAACAAAAAAGAGGATTATTCTTTTTCCATAAAACAGTAGAAAATGTTCTTTTTTATTTTAGAAAAGAACCCTCCCCCCCAAAAAAAAATTTTTTATATATTTCTAATTTTGTTATAATTGTCACTGGAAAACAAAAATTCCCCCCCCCACAATTTTTTCATCCCTGTATTTCTATATGTTGCGTAGTATACCGCGTGCCATCTCAACCAAGGAAGAGGGGGCAGCAAGTGAGTTTGAACGAGCGAATAATTTCTAAATGTGAAAAATTACTAAAGTCCATTAGGTAAACGAAAGAAAAACAATCAATCCCGCCCTCCAAAGAAATGGGAAATTACTGAATAAAAACTAGAAATTTTCTTAAATTTTTTTTTATTATTTTTGTCCCTAAAGAGAAAAATTTTTTTAAAAATAATTTCAAAGTTTTCATCAAAAAATTTTTTTTTAAATACTTCCCCCCCCTCCTCCTACTTATTCCTTCAATATGTATGGTATCGTTTATGCATAATGAACAGGTGTTGCATAATTTTTAGCTTGTTTTTACAAGTGGGTTAAATCAATTTTTTCCCTCTTTCTTTCTCTCTCTCTCTCTCACACACACACTTTTAATGTTAATTGAGAATAAAAAAAAAACAAAAAAATATCCATATAAAAATAAAATTTTGTTTTGAGGATAGATTAGGAGGGAGAGAGAGAGGAAGAGTGGGGTGGGGGTGGTGTTGAAATTGTGAGGGATTATTGATTAATCAACCCAAGAGAAGGAAGAGTACAAGAAAGTAAACTTTATATCATGTTACTGTATTAATGTTTCTTTCTGTTTCTTTTCTTTCGTTTCCCCCCACCCGCAGTGAAAATCCTATACACCCTGCTGAGATGAAAGTGAATTCATCTACATGGGTATACATTTTACTTAACAAGAAACATTAATATATGTTTATAGATTATTTTTTTCCCCTCTTTTTTTTCCATCCAGGAAAATGTATCTATCACCTGTTTATTCACATGGTCTAATTGGATTGTATTTGAAAAAGAAAAAGACAAAAAAGGGAAATGGTAGAATAAACGATATATTTTTGAATGATGATTGTTATGTTCATTTATGGGTTTAAAGAAACTACTTACCATGAAGGATGATGATGATGATAATAATAATAATAGTAATAATAATACAGTAATAGAGTTCAGGAACTCCGCTTGTAGCCCCTCCAGAGGGGTTACTGTTGGTCTGAAGTCCGGGTAAAGGAGGAGGGTTGGTCATAGAGTTGGAGACCCAATCCTGTAGAAAACTAATTCGCTTAAAAAGAAAACGCTGACCAGAAAAAACAATAGAGTTCAGGTAATGTGTTTTCTTCAATTTGAGATTCATTATTTCAGTTTGATCCATTAGTCTAATGAATCACAATTGTTACATAACTTATTCTACCAATATAATTATGTAAGAACTTAATATAAGTTGGATCACAATCTCAAGTTAGTAGTAGTTTAATAATTTGTATTTGAAATGATAATGATACATCTTAATTATAGTCCCCAAATTCAGTGACTTTCCAAATGCCTATAAAAGCATTTCAATAATTTAAAACTATTCAGGAAACAGCAAATATGAATAGAAGACTCCTCTAAGACATATTCCGTAGTGAGGGAACGAACTAAGGATAATCAAAATTGAAGTGGATTTGTAATTTTTGTATCATTATGAATTCACTCGGTATTGTGTATTTGAATCTTCCTATTGATGCTTAGGACTGCAACTGGTCAGTCTCTTAACGGCATATGTGCATACTGTGCGTATTGCCTCGATATAGCCTTGAACCATAAGCATTCTAAGCAAAGATGGATAGTGGCTAGCAGTTAAATCCAGGATACGCGTTTCGTTCCATTTGGAACTCCCCAGCTGGATGTAGCTGCCACATCTCAGACTTGTTGATGTTTACTCTGGGACTCGAACCCAGTATCGTTCGCTTCAAACGCCATCACATTATCCATTCAGCTACTAAATCCTGATAGCCACTTGCTTGTGCAATAGGGTGAAGTTTGAATTCACTTGGTATTGTTTGTTTGATTCTTCCCATTGACTTTTAGGACTGCAAGTGATCAATCTCTTATCGGCATATGTGAATACTGTGCGTATTGCCTCGATATAGACTTAATTCACAAGCATTATAAGAAAACATGGACATCTAGCTGACGAGTCCCAAATGCGACGAAACGCGCGTCCTGGTTTCACTGCTAGCCACTGTCCATCTTTGCTTATAATGTTTGTATCATTATGTTATCTACTCAATGATTCGACTTTTTACAACTTCAGCCAGTTAATGATATTGATTGACCGTACTTGATTACTAATGGCGATATCACCTGTCTCATATAACCAAGTATGAAATATACTATCTGGTTTGTAATGGTTTACGAGCAATTTTTGTATTCAATATTTGGAGACTATGGATGACATGGGTATATGAGTAGATTGAAAGGAAGCTAATAGCTTTCGAAGTAAGACGTAGCATCAATTCATGAAGTCATTGACTGTTCACCTGAGTAGTGTACGTAGATGTAGACCATGTGATTGCGGTCCATGTTGGGTAGCTTAACTCAGAATCGATTACTATAGCATAGATAGACTCACTTTTTATCTGTCCTTGAATATTGAGTTTCAAAATGTTCTGTTTCACGAATTTATGCCTTCTTCTAGAATCATTTTGTCCATATTCTCTCTTTTCTACTACTGGTATTACTTCTACCAGTGTTACCTGCGAGCACTTAAACTCTAGACCACTGAGACGTCCGTCATCTAACGGTGTCAATGTTGAACTTCAACCAATCCATGAAATTGAGCAACCACTCACCAATTGTCTTCAGTAAGTTACTATCACACAGAAGACCTAGTTGAACTTCACTGATCATGGCTTCTTACTAGAACTTCAGGAAATACCTCTTTGAGCCAGTCACTAGTGAGCTTTCAGGTTTTCCATGGTGGTCTAGTTTCAACTGACTCATGAACTGAACTATAATATACTAAAATCTCCCCCAAACCCCCATCCTGATAATTTTTCTTTTCAAAAAACAGAGCGAAAAAAAAACACAACCATTCATCATTATTAAATAAAATGAAAAATTCTAATAAAAAAAAAATCAAAAAATCATTTTTGTTTTTCTGTTTTGAAAAATTCATTTATCTTTCTGGGTAACTTTTCTTTTGAATAATAAAGTTGTTTTTTTTTTCATTTTGTCAACTAACTTGAAGGTGAGAATGACGATGGTGATGATGATGATGATGATGAATGTGCGCGAATCGGTTACAATGATATTCGAATAGAACGATATCCATTCCCTCGCCCACCCCCTCTCTCTCTATATATATATATATATATATCCGGAGAGAGAGGGATACTCTACGAAAGAGTTGGTGGCATATATGTCGATAGACATATAGAAGAAATTTGAAAAAAAAAGAGACAAACAATATTTTTCAGATGTAAACAACTATATAGGTAGTCAGAATATACAAAATATTTCCTTTTTATTTTTCATGCCCTGGTATGGCCGAGAGTGGGGAGATGGTGGAGAAGATTCGTAGCTTAGGTGGGTGATTTTGATGTAGGTTTGTTCTTTGAGCTAGATGGTATGGTCGTGAGTGTGGAGAGTTGGCTCTCCCTCTCCAAATGCTCTCAAATGAACATGAGTATATAGATTCTGACAGGAAAGTCCCAATAACTGCCTTCAAGTGAAATTACTATTGTTTACGAAATTGAGAGAACGAAAAGCGAATGTTTGGTGCTTTAACCGGGTTGGTGGACACGGAAAGTTCACCTACGGACGTCAGAAAACCCTCATTCCAAACCAATGGTGCACATGGGCTCCAGTATCCTCAAGGAACAAATGGCGTATAAATCAATCGTTGGTCATTGGCTACCATGGGAATGCATCTCCTTACGATGCTCCACTGCCATATGGATAAGATCTTTAGGTCAGAGACTCGGGGTGCGGCCCCCTAAAAAAACACCTGCTTCAGTTTGTGCACCTGGGCGGTATCACAACCTGCACACAAATCAAATGAGATTTATGTGGCGCATATGTATCTGGTGCTTCCTTATACCAAATTAATAAGTAGCATTTGTAATTTCAATAGTTGAGACCATGAGTCAATTGAAGCTAAACCATCATGGAAAACCTGGAAGCACTGGACGGTTGTTTCGTCCTGTTATGAGACTGATCATCAGTGAGCATCCACTATCTCGCCTCGCGAGATTCAAACCCAGTGCATTTAACCTCTAGACCACTGAGCTGGTCGGTATCCGATAATGTTCATATCTTACTTCAACCAATCCACGAAATTGAATAGTCATTCACCAATTGTCTAACTTCAATTGACTCATACTTTCAACTATGAAAAATACTGAAATCTTCACAAAACACCCCTTCTGATTCAAACCTTTAATTGATTAAAAGAATAAAACACCAATTTTTTTTTTAATATTTCAATTGTTCACGTGTCATCTTCATTGCAAATAGTAAATCATTATTATTATTATTTCTTGGATGAAATGAGGAGTCCAAGTGTAATATCAATGGGGGGGGTGAGGTATCTATATCTGTATAGTTGTCAACAAATCATTATATTTGTTTATATGTTTGTCTATCGATCTATTTACACATACATAAACACACACACACATAATTGTGTACACATTCATTCATTCATTCATTGTTGTTGTTATTGTTCATACTACTTTTATTATTATTAGTAGTAGTAGCAGTAGTATCGGTGTCAAATGAAAGTGATGATTAGTAAACAAAAGAAAACAATAAACAAATAAGTAAACGAGTTTTATACACCAAAAAAAAGAAGAAAAAAGAAAAGAAGAAGAATAATGGATATTAATAATCAAACCGAGACCTCAACGAGACAAAAAAATACAATTAATGAAATTAAATTTATCCCTATGTATATTTATGTATATGTATGGGTGTGTGTGTGTGTGTGTGATGGGCCTAGTGAGAATGGGATTTTAATTATGATATGGAAATGAATTCCCTAATCATGAAAAGAATTAGTTTCCTTTTTTTTTGACTTTTCATTATGAACGGAGACATCAAAGTGTGATGATGATGATGATGGTGGTGGTGGTGGTAGTGCAGGGGGGGTGTATGTGTGTAAGGGTGGCTAAAACAACAATGGATAGTGTATATTTCATTGAATCGATTTTCAAGTAGGCCATATCAATGTATTGATCCACCCTTTCAATCCTTCCAGCCCTCCCCCCTCCTCTCTACCATTTATTTATCCCATTATATTTATTATACCAAAACAGTAACATTATTGTTCTAATAATCGAAATACAATTATCATTTATGATTAAATAAATTTCTATGTATAAAAGTTAGCTTGTTTGTTACACCGTTCCCGTCTAACTCGAGTAGGCCTCCAGTCAAATTACAAAACCCCCCTCTTTCTAATATGACAAGAATTGTGTTATTTTTAATATTTCTTTATATATATACCCCCTCCCTTCTAATAGATATAACCCCCCTCGGTTAATATAAGTCAATGTATTCATGAATACATTAGATTGATGAATTTTTTTCTAGAAATTTATATTTAAGATTTAGATAGGAAAGATTCAATATGGTTAACGGTAGAATCTAAGATATATATTCATATAGAAGGGGTTTAATGTGGAGATTTTGGTAATCTTATATTGTTGAAATCATGAGTCCCTTGAAGCTGAGGAATCCTAATGTACATATCTAAAATACCGTTCTAGAACTCTGTGTTAATATGTGATTAAATCTCTTTATTTCATGATCACGAGACGGATAGGTTCTGCGTTCGAATCTCACGAGACGGAATCATGGATGCGCACTGTTGAGGAGTCCAACAATAGGATGAAATAGCCGTCTAGTGCTTCTAGGTTTTCTATGGTGATCTAGTTTTAATTGATTCATGATTTCAACTATAAAACATGTAAATAGGTTTCCTCCGGGGTTTCTTTTCTTTTGAGACTTATTAACTAGATGTGCCTGGTCTTCAGTTCGGAATTCAAACTTAGTATATTTTTTATTATAATTGCTCAATGTAGTGAATGAGGACATAAATGGGGACAATCGAATGTAATGTAAACACGAACTTACAGAATACCTTGGTAAAATCTCAAAACCATACACTAAGTACTTCTTTTACAAAATATCAATCAAACGTTCCAAACTTCATTGTTATTTTGTTTCCACAGGAATCATTCTCTGTTCTCATTCTCTTTTCTTTGACCTTCTTAACCTTCTGTCTTCGGGTATTTCACTTTCAATTGATGAAACGTACTACTTATATTTATTGACATCAGTAGCACACACCACAGAATTCAATTCAGTCAAATTAAATTCATATTCATATCAGATATACAACTGAGGAGCTATTTGACCTTAGTAACCAAATGGATAGTGTTTAAAGTGACCGGCAATGGATCTGAACTGAACTTTGTGATGTAGGTACATCCAGCGGATCATTCCCAAATAGAATGAAACTCATCTTCAAGATTTCACTGATATCCATATTCTATCTATTTTATTTGAACATGTGTCTAAACAAAATGCTCAGATGTTAACTAAGACTGATCAAAATTCTATTGGAATATCAACACTGGGTGTTTATTCAGATTTCCAACTCATTGGCCTAGAGGTAAAAGGTCTACGCTCAAGACCGTTGGTCCTGTATTTGGTTCCTAGTCGGGAGTTCATGGATGAGCACTACCACTGCCAAGTCCTAGACTAGGATTAGACAACCACCCATTGCTTACAAGTTTTCAGTGGTTGGCATTAAAATCAGTTCGTAGTTTAAACCATGAAAATGCAACAACCTTCACGAAAGTCGATACTGATATTATCATTATTATTGGTATTGTAGGGCCAGTGAAATGTCCCTGAACCCTAGCCAAATCATCCGGCAGTTGGGTCACTAAATAACGAACAGGTCATCGTTCCCCGTCAAGGTCAAGGACAATCAACGCGCATCAGTTAATCATACTCCATGGACTGGCCCATGCGACAGTGGTTCTACTTTCTCCTGTATCTACTTTAATTATTCCTGTAATAACATCCTTTGCGTTGTACAGTCTTCAGAGCATCCATAGTCCTTTGATACATCGATGGGGCTATCCACGTAAGGTGCTGATCGCGAGGTATGACTTCTGAGTTACCTTGTTTGTCACACCGTTCCTGTCTAACTCTAGGCGTCCAGTCATTCGATATAGATCATCAACGTTGATGGTCTACAGTCTTATTTTTAATGGGAATTTATGGTTTTATAAATAAATGAGATAATATTACCATTTTGTATTAATTTTGAACTGTATGGTAATGGATGTCATGCTTGTCTAATTTTTAGTACAAAGCGACTTCTGTCTATCAAGTTGTAATGTGACTACCAGTGTAGGTGACTTGATATAACGTGCACTATTTTGAGATTTAAGTTGGTGGTTGGAGGAAACCTTATTCGGCGTAGGTCTCGTGGTACTGTCGCAATCTCCAGAACGGTCGACTTGTGATTATGAAGGAACTGATCCTCTCTGGTGGGTTTCATTCTTTGTATTACCCAGTTTAATAGTCAAAAACGTTTCACTGAGCTAATCGGCTTGCGACTGACCTCCTGTAGGACTGACATGTATCTGCAGTTACAACTTAGTGACGAGTGCGATGATACCACGAAACCTACGCCGAATAAGATTTCCTGTCAACTACCTTCACAACCATCAACTTACATCTCAACAAAATGGGCACAATCTCAAGAGACTTAGACTAATGATCACATTATAACTTGAATGATAGTATTAAATTAAAATCACTAAGAAAGATTTGACACATATGACATTGGTCACACTCAGTAACTAATTAATTGTAAAGACTATCTGTAGTCTTAAAGAAATCAATATTTTTCCGTAAGATTCGAAGCCCTACCTCCGTGATTTACAATCAGAATGTATTGTTTATTGAAATTATAATTCGCTTTAGGTTAGCCAATCGTTAAAAAAACTGGGAACACTAAACATCCGTCTCAGCCTAGTATGGTACTTTTCAGTGGTAATGTATCTCTACGATCCAGCAACTGAGTACCGAACCTGAAAACACCTAACGTCTAAACTAATGACCTGGTATCCAATGGTGTACAAATTTAATTTTAATCATTGAACAATTTCACCCAACGACCTATTTATGTTAGATCTATTGTATTCTTTAAGCTGAATGATCTAATTGTTAAGCTTTCATAGTTTTTCTCAACAACATCATCAATATGAACTTCAATGAGAAGTCAGATGTCTCCTTGTTTGGGACTCATCAGTTGGATGTACCTTAATGGGAATATCCAAACAATCAATATATGTGAACTGAAGTTCAGCCCATTGAGCAAGCCAATAGGCATCTGAACTAATTAGCTAATTATACAACTCGATGGCGTTTGAAATGAACGGTACTAAGTTTATTCCTGGAGCAAACACTAATTCCGGTATTCAGGCATATCCAAATGACGAGTCCCAAAATAGGACGAAACACACGTCAAACTGGATTCCACTACTATCCACTATTCTTCTTTGCTTATAATGTTTGTGAATTAAGGCTATATCGAGTCAGCAATACGCATAAGATGCACATATGCCAATTAGAAACTGATCAGTTACAATTCACTTAGTATTGTTTGTTTGGATCTTCCCATCGATGTGTTTAAGACTGCAACTGGTCAGTCTCTAATTGGCATATTTGCATACTGTGCGTATTGCCTCGATATACCTTAATTCACAAGCATGGTAAGCAGAGATGGATAGTGGCTAGCGCGTCCTGAATTCCACTGATAGCCACTATCCATCTCTGTTGACCAGTTACAGTCCTAAAAACATCAATCGGAAGATTCAAACAAACAATACTAAATGAATTTAGAAAAACATCTCGGTTTCAACACATATTCCTGATGATCCAAATTACATGATGTGATCAAACATATATACCACTTATCAAAAGCACTTCAATGGTTTGTTGATTGGTCAATCAAAAACCACACAAATATCATTTGGTCTACACACACACACACACAGAGAGAGACAGACACACAGAGACACAAACACGCACATATCTATTTATTTCAAGTGAGACACATTTAAGTAATATGAGTAAATAACATAGAGAAAGAAAAAGGTAATTAATGAATATTAGTAGTAGTAATTAGTAGTAGTCATTATAAAATTGAAAATAATTGTTTACTCTTAAATTTATATATATATATACATTACCACCCACCCACCCACCCACCCACCCATATATATACATACACACAGAGGGAGAAACATGTAGGATCATATTGATACGTGTCCAATATGATGCCTAGTAACTAATTGAATGAAAAAAAAGGAACATGGAAAGATTTCTTTTTTTTTTTTTGATCAAGAGACTAATTATTATGAATGATTTGTTAATAATTGGAAATCATGAACCAATTGAAGATTAGATCATCAATGGAAAACCTGAAGATGCTGGAGGGCCGTTTCGTTTTGTTGTTATACTTAATGAAGTGTTAATTATACAATGTTTTTCCATTGGTTTATGTTTGTTTGTTTGTTTTACTTTATCAAGGATGTCAATTTTCTCCTTCTTCTTCTTCTTCTTCAATGATGTCAATGATTATGATAGTGATAAAATGATAGATGGTAACAATAATGAATGTGAATAAAAGTTTCAAGTATGATTCGATCAATAAAGGGGCACATACACTTGATAATGAATAACATGAAGTGGTGATCAAATGAGTCACATGGTTAAAAAAAAGGAAGAAAAGAAAAGAAGAGAGTGATCAACTTGAAAAAAAGACAACTAGTTTATTTATACACAGTTGAAATCATGTGTCGATTGAAATTAGACCGCTATAGAAAACCTGAAAGCAATGGAAGGCCGTTTAGTCCTATTTTGAGACTTCTCAGTGTCAGTGAACATCCACGATCCCGCCTCACGAGATTCGAACCGAGGACCGATCAGTCTCATGCGTTAGCGCTCAATCTCTAGACAACTAAGCTGGCCGGTATCCAACGATGTTAATGTCTAATTTCAACCAATCCATGAAATTGAGCGACACATCCATCAATTTCTTCAGTGAGTTGATATCTCACAACAAACGTGGTTGAACTTCTATGATCACTGCTTCTCACTAGAACTCCAGGAAATACTTCATGGAATCAGTCATTAGTGAGCATATGATAATTATCAGAAAGGGTTTTTATGGATATTATAGTAATTTTAATAGTTGAAAGCATGAGTCAATTGAAGATAGACCATCATGGAAAATCTGGAAGCACTGGATGGTCGTTTAATCCTATTTCGAGACTCCTCAGCAGTGCACATCCACGATCCCACCTCGTGAGATCCGAACATAGGACCTATCAGTCTCGCACGTGAGCGCTTAACCACTAGACAACTGAGCCGGTATTTGATGGTGAATAAAAACGATAAGATAGTTTTAAAACTCAATATCAGTTATGACTTTTGTCCTTTTTAATTATCATATGATAAGATTGTCAGTCAAAATAAGACTTATACAATCTTAGCACTGTGCCAAACCAATGATATATTGACTGGTATGAGAAACTTAGAGTCTTTAATAATCCTTCTTGCTTAGCCCTGGTTGTTGAGTACAGAATACCAATAACATCTTGTTCTGTATGAACCATATATTTCAGACATACGCAGTTTATATACAAGCAAAATAGACCACATCATACTATAAAATAAAAAGTAACATTTGCCCCCAGATGCCATAGTACGGCCGAGATTGGGGAATGCCCACCCTCTCTCTCACTAGCAATGCTCCTATACAGTTACGCGTATACAGCCTCTGACAGGAAAGTCCTACTCACTGCCTTCTCGTGACATTACTGTTATTTGCAAAATTGAGAGGACGAAAAACGGATGTCCGGCGTTTTAACCGGGTTAGTGGATATGGAGGGTCCACCTAGGGGAGTTGGAAAACCCTGATTACAAAGCAATGGTGCACATGGTCTCCGGTATCCTGAGGGATCAAATGGCATATGAACCAATCGTTGGTCACCGGCTACCATGGGGCTGCGATGTTCCACTCCCTTATGGATCAGACCTTTAGATCAAAGGCTCCGCGTGTAGTCCCTTAAGAAAACCATCTGTTTCGGTTTAGGCACTTGGGCAGCATCATAGCCCTCATACAATTAAATGAAATGACAATGTTTTGTGTGGCACATATAAATCTGGTGCCTCCTTGTACCAATATTTGTGTGTTCAAATAAATAATTAAATATGTATACGTATTTCATGTTACATCTAAGCGAGTAAATCAGTGTATATGTACCCGTTAAAGCATATACATAGGAAAGTGATGACAAGTACCTGGGGAGCTTCCTAAAATGGTATAGCAATAATGGACCTACTTTCCGATGCTTATCTAGCTAAAATTAGTCATTCGTGTAAAACTAACAATTTGACGTTTACAAACTCCCTAAATTAAGAAAGGAATTCGATAAATATGACACACGGTACCGGTTATTGATCGTACAATTTGAACACACTGAGGGCTATTCAAAACATGGATAGATTAGTGATAACGTTTGTGACCATGACGCAAGGTTTAGGTTCGAATCCCTCAATCGAAACACATTGTACATTCATATTTTTCAGCCTGAGAAAAACTCAGTAAAAAGGTAAACTACTAATGAGTAGTTAAACGTCAGTCCCTTTAAAGTGCTCAATATTTTGGCACCAAATAATTCTTGTACTAATTAGAGTTCGAACGATACTACACAGGTCTTTGGACAGGGAAATTTCAGAATATAAAGGCAAACTAAACTGACTACGGGTATCCTGCTGTGAAGTGTGCAGAATTCTCTTTATCAGTAAAAAAGCGAGTCCATTCTGTTGATCTAAGTTATTTATATGGTGGTTAAGAAAACAGAAAAACCGGTTGATTTGCCTTGTTTCTTTCACAACTACGTATAAGCAAACCAGATTATTGGTAATATACTACATATCTAGGAGTCCTGTGTATCGCCATACAATTAAATCATTAAGGAATATGGTATTATGATGAGAAGTTAAATAAAGAAAATAGTCAAGACTGGTAGGTCCTGGGTTCGAATCTCGTGAGGCGAGGTCGTGGATGCGCACTGCTAAGGAGATTCACAATAGGACAAAACGGCCTTCCAGTGCTTCCAGGTTTTCCATGATGGTCTATCTTCAATTGACTCATGCTTTCAACTATGAAAATAGTCGAATATTCTTTTTTACATCAATACGGATGACCAAGAAGAAAACAGGATTTCGCCAAACTTAAGGTTAACAAGAGATATGAGGATACCATATTGAATCGTAATTAGGATCTCGATGAAGCTTCTTTGAAAATTATTATTTTTTCTTGGAAATTTAGTGGAAATCATAGGAAACCCTCCAACACTAAGGTGAATACTGGGGTTCTATCCTGAGATTTCTTTAAAATATCCATCAAAACGGTAAACTTTTTCTAGAAGTTGGGAGCTTGGAATTACCTACTTACTTACGCCTGTTAACCCCCGTCGAGGAGCATAGGCCGCTCACCAGCATTCTCCATCCAACTCTGTCCTGAGCTTTCCTTTCCAGTTCTTTCCAGTTGCTATTCATCCTTTTCATATCGGCTTCTATTTCCCGGCGTAGTGTGTTCTTTGGCCTTCTGCTTTTCCGCTTCCCTTCCGGATTCAAAGTTAGGGATTGAGTCGTGATGCACATTGGTGATTTCCTTGATGTATGTCCGATCCACTTCCAACGTCTTTTCCTAATTTCCTCTTCAGCTGGAAGTTGGTTTGTTCTCTCCCATAAAACGCTGTTGCTGATAGTATCCGGCAAATGGATGTTGAGTGTTTTGCGTAAACAACTGTTTATAAATACTTGTATCTTCCTGATGATGGTCGTAGTAGTTCTCCACGTTTCAGCTCCATACGGTAGGACTGTCTTGACGTTCGTATTAAAGATTCTGACCTTGAAATTGGTTGAGAGTTGTTTTGAGTTCCATATGTTCTTCAATTGTAGAAATGCTGCCCTTGCTTTGCCAATCCTCGCCTTTACATCTGCATCCGATCCTCCTTGTTTATCAACGATGCATCCCAGGTACTTGAATGTTTCCACCTCTTCCAGGATTTCGCCATCAAGTGTGATTGGGTTGGTGTTCTCCGTGTTGCATTTGAGAATCTTGCTTTTTCCTTTGTGTATGTTGAGACCTATTGATGCGGAGGTTGCTGCTACATTTGCTGTCTTCATCTGCATTTGTTCGTGTGTATGAGAGAGGAAAGCTAGGTCATCTGCGAAGTCCAAATCATCTAATTGACTCTGAGAAGTCCATTGTATTCCGTATTTCCCTTCAGATGTCGAATTCTTCATAATCCAGTCAATCACTAGAAGGAAGAGGAATGGGGAGGGTAGACAGCCTTGTCTGACTCCGGTCCCTACTGGAAATGCATCTGTCAGCTGTCCTCCATGCACCACTTTGCACTGTAGTCCATCGTATGAGTTTTGGATAATGTTGACTATCTTTTCAGGAACTCCATAGTGTCGAAGAAGTTTCCATAATGTTCTCCTGCCCACGCTGTCAAACGCCTTCTCATAGTCGATGAAGTTGATGTATAGTGATGAGTTCCACTCAACTGATTGTTCAACGATGATCCGTAGTGTCGCAATCTGGTCTGTGCACGACCGATCCTTACGGAATCCAGCCTGATGATCCCTAAGTTCGGCGTCTACTGCGTCTTTCATCCGATTCGGCAGCACTCTGTTGAAAAATTTTCCTGGTACTGATAACAAACTGATGCCTCTGTAGTTCTCACATTGACTCAGATCTCCTTAGAATATGTACACTGTATAAATATATGTATGTATACACATCTGATTCTGGAACATAGAATGTACGAGGATTACATCCTTCAGAAAACTTGTTACCAATCAGTTTAATACTTGATCTAAATTCATATGTAAGAAGCGGCTTACATTAAGTCACAAAACGTCAGTAATACAATTTTTCTCATTGGAATAAAGTTGAATTCATGAGTGAATTGAATCTAGACCACCTGGAAGTAGTGGATGGCCGTTTTGTCCTAGTATTGGACTCTTCAGCAGTATGAACCCACGATCCCACTCGTGTAATTCGAACCTAGGACATATCAGTTTCGGTTTTCCATGTTGGTCTAGCTTCAATCTGCTCATGAATTCAACTATAAAATTACTAAAATCTTCACAAAATCCCCTTCTGATATTAACCAACATATGCTCACTGGTGACTGGTTTGAAGAGGTATTTCCTGGAGTTCTAGTGTGAAGTAGTGATCAGTGAAGTTTAACTGGGTTTGTTGTGAGATATCAAGTCACTGAAGACAATGGTGGATGTGTCACTCAATTTCGTGAGTTAGTTGAAGTTAGATATTAATACTGTTGGATGCCGACCGGCTCAGTGGTCTAGAGGTTAAGCGCTCGTGCGCAAAACTGATAAGTCCTGTGTTTGAATCTCGTGAGGTGGGATCATGGAGGAGCCTCACACTAGAACGAAACAACCGTCCAATGATTCCATGTTTTACATGGTGATTTAGCTTCAATTAACTCATGATTTCAACTATATCCAATTCTATTTTTGATGAAAATTATATTTATATGCAGTTATGAACGTAACTAAATTAGAGTGAAGTTAGTGAGCAATACAAGTAGAATAATAATAGTAATAATATTAATAAATTCAATTAGTATTGTTTATTTGAATCTTTACATTGATGTTTTTAGGACTGTAACTAGTCAGTCTCTTATTGGCATATGTGCACACAGTTCATATGGCCCTCAATATAGCCTTAATTCACAAGCATTCTAAGTAAAGATGAATGGTTAGTGGCTAGTAATGGAATTCAGTTTAATGCGTGTTTCATTCTATTTTTGCGACTCGTCAACTGGATGTACCTGCCATATCTCAAACTTTTTGATGTTCACTATTGGACTCGAACCCAGTACCGTTCACTTCAAATGTCATCGCATTATTCAATAATAATAATAATAATATAAAGATAAGCAAACATGAAATAGATTAAATTTATTCCATTCATTTACACTTGATTAAATTAATGTTGAACACAGAAGAAAAAAAAAAGAGAAAAATTAAAAAAAAAAATTTAAATCAACATAATTGATGAAATAAAATAAAAATCAACCCCTTAGTATATATAAATATATATATGGTGTATATATACTCCCTGACCCCCCTCTCTCTCTGTCTCTCATTGAATTTCTTTTAAATAAATGAAGGATACACACACAACCACACACACAAACAGATACACACACACGCACACATGCACATATTTACACATACACACAGCAAAAAATAATCTTCAAAAATCATTGAAATTATTTTTTTCTCTTTTTTTTCTTTTTTTTCTTTTTTTTGTTGTTGCTTATTCTTATCTTTGAATTGAATTAATGAAAATGGATATGATAAATGGAATGGATATATATAATATAACTTATATACTTAATCTATCTATCTATGCATGACATATTCATTTATCATGTCATTAAATATATGGTATTGGTCATCATTATTAAAAAGTAAACTGATTATTGCCTGTTATTTGAATAGAGAGAGTCAGAGAGGGTAACAGAGAAAGAGAGAGAGAGAGAGAGAGCGAGGGAAATGGAGAGAGACAGAGAGGGGGGGTGGGAGAAACAGAAAGGGAAACAGGTTATCGATTATATTGATGATGATGATGATGATGGAAATGGCGACTATCAGTATGATTATTATTATGAACTTAGTAACCATTCATTATGACATATCAATCAGGTGGATAAAAATTAAAGAAAAAAAAGTGAATTCAAATAAAGTTTTTTTTTTCTTTTTTTTTTCTTTCTAAAATCTAGTCAAATTACTTTTGATTATGGTTTAAGCAACAAAAAAATTTTTTGGAATGATCACCACTTCAGATTTATTCTTGAATATATATATATATGGAAGAAGTCTTCCGTTGAAAAAGAAAAGAAGGAATCTTCAATAGTCAGTCATATGTAAACTAATGGATAGATAGATAGATATAGATGCAATGTATAGTGTATAGATGAATGTGTAACTCAAGCGAAGTCAAGGGGATACTTATCTACATACATATATGTATGTGTATATGTGTATCTATTCGTATGGGTACGTACGTACGTACGTGGGTACGTGCCTGTTTGTATGCAGATATATCATATGCACACACACACACACAGATATATAACCGTGTTCGAACTTTGGCACTGTGATTGGTTATATCCCCTTTATTATTGTTCTTATTTCTATCAGATTAGTTTTCTTTTTTTTTTAAAAAAAAAATAAAATTAAGGAAAAGAGAATGAATCAAATGGTTCAATGATTTAATGAAATGAAATTAATTTTTTAAATATAAGAGAATAAGATTTATTATTTTATTTATTTAAGAATTTTATATAGTTAAGATTATGAGTCAATTGAAACTAGACCATCATGGGGAATCTCGAAGCAATGGATGACTGTTCTGTCTTAATGTGGGACTCCTCACTAGGGCACATTCACGATCCTGTCCTGCGAGGATCGAACATAGGATATAATAGTTTGGCGCGCTAGTGCTTAACCACTAGACCACTCAACCGGTCGGCATCCAACTGTGTTAATGTCTAAATTCAAACAATAAACGAAATTGAGCAACCATTCGTCAATGTTTTCAGTAAGTTGATATATCCGAACAGACGTGGTTGAACTCCACTGGTTACTATTTCTCCCTAGAAATTCAGGAACTATCTCTTGAAACCACTCACTAGAGAGCATATGATTATTATCAGAAGGAGTTTTTGTGTGTGGATATTTTAGTAGTTTTATAGTTGAAACCATCAGTCGATTGGAGTTAGATCATCATGGAATATTTGGAAGGTCGTTTCGTCCCAGTGTGGGATTCTTCAGCCGGTCGCATCCCACACCCGACTAATAAGATTTAAACACAGGACCTATCAGTCTCGCGCGCGAGCGCTTAACCTATAGAACCACTGAGGTAGCTAGCGTCCAATAGTGTTCATGTTTAATTTCAAATAACTCACGAAATTGAGCGACACATTCACCATTGTCTTCAATGAGTAACTATCTCACAACAGACCTGGTTGAACTCCACTAGTCACTGCTTCTCACTAGAACTCCAAGAAATATCTCTTGAAGTCAGTCACTAATATAGTAATATACTTTTGATAGTTGAATGTGTAGAACCTCAAAAGTTAAAAAATGGAATGTAAAAAAGAATAGAGAGAGTGTTTAGTGTAGTAAATATTGAAATATACAAAGAAATAGTTGTATTTATAGTTTTTAATTTGATTCAGTCAATTCATAATGAGAAAGTTTTTACAATTGTCCTATGACAGCATACTATGTTGATGTTTATAAAAAAAATTTATCGAGTCATGATTAGATGGAATTTGTTCGACCTCTTTAGAGCCTCCGGAAGTCGTTCGGACACAGTGAATCGGCACTTTATCGTATATTGAGGTTTCATAACTACAAATATTGATAATCACTATCCTGATTGTAGAACCTACCATGACTTGCAAACAAGCATATTATCTTCAGTTTAATGACTCAATATTATCAATTTCAATCAATTTGTGATTTACTTTAATCATTATCAATAATTGACTAGTGAAGACTTACTCACTGTAATTAATATAATATTGGCGAATGATTGAAAACTAAGCAATGTTGAATGACTGGTTTGTACTGTGTATTGAGTTAAAGTTAGACATTAACACCGTTGGATGCCAGCTCAGTGGTCTATCGGTTAAGGGCTTCGACTCGAGACTGGTAGGTTCTGGGTTGGAATCTCGCGAGAGCGGGTTCGTGGATGCGCACTGCTGAGGAGTCCCATAATAGGATGAAACGGCCGTCCAGTGTTTCCACGTTTTCCATGATGGTCTAGCTTCAATTGACTAACGCTTTCAACTATTGAGACTCTTCATTAATAAACATGATAATACATACATGTTTCGAAATGATTATCACACTATTCAATTAAGTAAATTAAAAACCCAATACTTGAGATGTTCCAGTTTTACTCATTATCGTAAATTAGTGCTAAGATGGTAAGCAAAGGTTCATAATGACTAGCAGTGGAATCCAATACACACGTTTCGTTCTATTCGGGACTCATCAGCTGGATGTACCTGCACCTCAAACTTGCTGATGTTCACTCTGAAACTTGAACCCAATACCGGTCGCTTCAAATCCTATAGCGTTGTCCACTCAGCTACTGAGTCCTGATAACCACCTGTTTGTGCAATGAAGTGAAGTTTAAATTCACTTTGTATTGTTTACTTGAATCTTCCCATTGACGTTTAAGATTGAAATTGATCGGTCTCTTGTCGGCATATATGCATCCTTTTCAGATTGCCTCTATTTAGCTTTAATTCATAAGTATTATAAACTGTAAGGATGGTCCACAGTTGAAGTCGAGGAAGCTCTAAGAAGCCCAGAATAAGCCAGACATATTCAGTCCAATCAGCTTTGAGAAGAATATTCTAGAATGACTACGTGTAGATTCCTCATTGGACAGTACTGATAATTCCCTGTGAGTTAATTGGATAATTATAATGATGATTTTGTTTCTACTAAAATAGCTATAAATACCTGACAATTTTGTACCATAATCGATACTGTTTGAAATAACATTCGTTCTACTTGTCTTCTGTTCTTTTGATTTGTGACTTGGGAGATTTCTAGCGTTCGAGTG
Organism: Schistosoma rodhaini; assembly: GCA_944470415.2. Taxonomy (NCBI): domain Eukaryota; kingdom Metazoa; phylum Platyhelminthes; class Trematoda; order Strigeidida; family Schistosomatidae; genus Schistosoma; species Schistosoma rodhaini. The sequence continues at coordinate 2,445,257 of OX104040.1, forward strand.
CTCAAGTATTGTGCGATAGACTAACAAATCTAAATTCGCGATACAACATAAACAAAGATGGATATTGGCTAAAATGATTAATATCCATTATTAGACATACATTCAGGAAATCACCAAATCGCATCACAAGACACGTACTAATTTGGAATCTGAAAGAGAAGCGGAAAAGAGGTAGGCCAAAGAAAATATTACGTCGGGAAATAGAAACAGATATGAAAAGGATCAATTACAATTGAAGAGAATTGATCAGAACAGGGTTGAATGAAGAATGTTAGTTAGCAGTCTATGCTCCTTTACAAGGGGTAACAGGCGTAAGTAAGACAAAAACTTTACTCACTCATTACAAAACAAAGACATCAATCTTAAAGTAAATAATATTTAAACAAAGTAAATGAAAATTTAATCAATATCCAAATAGTTTCATTTTCTATTGATTATAATTTATTGATTACCGAATTTCTTTATAGTTAGTTTAATGCCAAATTTATTTATTTTTCATTCATTCAAATGATAAATTGTAATTATATACAAATGATTAAATGTTAAATAAACTATTCTCTTTTTATATATGGTTGTTTGTGTTTCTCTTAACCAAAATAAAAAGAGAATATATCACAAGTAGGTCAGAACATTGACCTAATTAAAATGATAATGGTAGTAATAAAGGTGTTTTTATTAGTCATGTGATTGAAAGCATAAATTTCGAATTTTTTAGACTTTATAATTGTTTAAATTAAATATCATCTATATGTGCTTCGCAAGAAATTCGATATTTCAATTTAAACTACTAACTAATATTAAAGTAGTTTATTTTGTATTTTAAAATAAAGCTATCATGATTAGTTTAAGGATGAAATGTAGGGGAACAGGGAAATGTAAAATTGATACATAATTCAGTTGATGATATTCGTTTATGAAGTAAGATATTTCAAAATTAAAAAGAACTCTGTTAGATTCATGTTAATTAACAGATGAAATGTAAATCCGTTTATTTTGTAGAGATGCTAAAATTGTTTACATGATGAAACAATTCTTAGCTTCATATTAACTTCACTTATTCGTTTAATTCTGATCGTAAAATGTAGAGTTCTAATAATTTTGAACTAAAAAACTATTGAAAATATGAACTGCCGATTTGTATCGGTATGAAAATCCTACGTACCTGGGAAGCATCATTGATAAACAAGGAAGATCAGATATAGATGTAAAGGCGATTGTCAAAGCAAGGACCGCATTCCTACAATTGAAGAACATATGGAACTTAAAACAACTCCCAAATAATTTCAAAGTGAGAATATTCAATACGAACGTCAAGATAGTCCTACTGTATGGAGCTGAAACGTGGAGAACTACTACATCTATCATCAAGAAGGTACAAGTATTTATAAACAGTTGTTCATGCAAAATACTCAACATTCATTGGCCGGATACCATCAGCAACAGCCTTCTGTGGGAGAGGACAAACCAACTTCCAGCTGAAGAGGAAATCAGGAAACGACGTTGTAAGTGGATCGGACAAACATCAAGGTAATCAGCAAACTGAATCACGAGGCAAGCCCTAACTGGGAATTCTGAAGGGAAGAGGAAAAGCAGAAGGCCAAAGAACACATTACGCTGGGAAACAGATATGAAAAGGATTGCCTAGGACATGGTTTGATGGAGAATGCTGGTGTGTGGCCTACGCTCCTCCATGAGGGGTAACAGGCGTAAGTAAGTAATGAAAATCCTAGGCAATGAGTATTCATAACTTTGTATCCAGTACCTGAACCTAGGACTCCCGTTCTCGCACGTAAATAGTAAACTTCCAAACAATTTAGCCAGCAACCAGTTATGTAAAAGTCTAAATTCAACCGGTCTCTGATATTATGCAAACATCTTCCATTATCTTAGGTAAGGTGATAAAACAAGTCAGGTATTTTACTTGAGACAAATATCTTCTGCAATTTGTGTTGTAGTTATAATATTCTTTCAAAATGAATGATTTACTTTGTTGAAATCTTTGTTCATGACACAATTGAATCGACAATTTAACCATAAACTGTAGTTGCCACTTCTCTTTGCCTTCTGATTTCAGGCACCGTTAAGATTTATATTATAACGGTTAGTGAAGCACGGCACTACAATCTCGACACAGAATATCATTTCATTATTTTTAAAAGTATCTGATGGCGAAAACAGACTTCAAATGTCATAAGCATGACCTAAAAAACTCCTATCGTACATTTCTATTAACACTTAATCATATGGTGTGGTAATGGTATAATGATGTTGAAGAGTGTTAGTAACTTTTAGATATGTACAACATGTGTTGTGTAAACATTTTAGTGCATTATTCTATACTACTTACTAATATTCAGTAGTTGGTGTGTAGTTAAAGACTCAGTGTCATCTTCCTCTTTACATAAATTGGGAAACGTTCATTCTACGCTTTGTTGTAATCGCAATATCTTGACATTTTTTCATAGTTACTTTCAGTTTTTGCGTATTACTTTACTTTCTTATTTAAATTGTTATGCCCAGATAACAATAGTGAATGGTAACTTTGGGATCCATTTATGAACCAATATTATGCATATATTTTATATCGTACAATTGCTAAATAACTAAACTATTCATATTCGTATCCCTTTTATTATAAGCTTTATTTTGACCCATAGACTATTACTGTAAGATTTATCATTCCTGAGTTATCACCAGTCTATTAATTACTGTTCCCTCATCCGGTTCATAGCCACATTTAGCTGAATCTTGTACAAATGGTACGATGTGGTCTGCCTGTTTGGTATATAAACTCAGTATGTTTGTGAATAATGATTTATATCTGAGAGACTGTTATTGGTGTTCTGGACTTAACTGGCTAGGCTAGGCAGAAGCAGGACCGACAAGTACTCTAGACTACTCGTACGGTTTCCTTGTGTGTCATTGGTCCGATTGATAAAATCACTCCTCTCTGATTGGCGGTATTATCACGTCATACGTTAGCAAGGCATCCACTCGGCCACAAGTTATAACATAAATAAAACAGATTTCATGTCTTTTTTCTCTGATTCTCCATTTTATTGTTGACGTTTGACGCATCTACCGGTTATTTACACAATCGTTTATTGCAATTAACCTTTATGTGATTACGACATTAATGCATTTCCTTTACCGTATTAAAAAAGACTCATTAACCACTACAGATACTTCATGAGTTGAGGGTTGTGACTAAGTTACTGATGTGCGGTAGTGAAAGTAAAATATGATTGTGATATGCTTGATACTATTACGAGTTTAGCTTACTAGGTAAACGGAACGAAGGTCAAAGACACAGTGATACGATAGGCTATTCTAATTCGTTGTCCCCGGCCCTGCCAACTAGATCAAGAATTCTTGATAAGTCGTAGCGAATGCATTCTACAAGTAGCCAGAAAATACGAGATCACTAAGCACACAAATCAAGCTTATTTATACAATGATAGAAACTCCCATGGGAGAACCACAAAATAGCTTACTAAAAACAATTCATCAACCAATGGCAGTTAGGGATCTCTTGGCGCGAAAACATAGAATAGAAATTTTCTGTATAAAGTTACAATATCGGGACCTTTCCCAAGTGAGTTCTGGGAATCCAACGTCCCCAACAAATTGCTCGTTGAGCATGGACCAACAGCCACTAAGCCTACCGACTATTAAATACGCGATTCCTTTACCTTTCATTGATTTCTACAATGGACTAATTAAGTGCGAATGCTTATAGCTGCTGAATAAATTATTATTAGTATGAGAATTTTCGGAGATAACCTAAAAGCACTGGGAGACCATTTCGTTCTAGTATGGAACTCTTCAGCAGTGCGCATCCACGATGTCGCATGTGAGACTTGTGAACACTTAACCTTTAAACCCCTAAGCCAGCGTTTAATGGTGTTAATGTCTAACTTCAGTCGATCCTGTGTCCAAGCCCACACCACACTGCTACTATGTATACTTGCATTTCAGAAATCTCCGGAAACCCAAGGTCATCTAAAATGCTGCAAAAACCCTAAATTTTCTGGACATAAACGAACCTTCAAAGTGAAATGTCTCTTCCATATTTCGTGCCTTTTCTCTTGTGTTCAAATCGTTGTGTAGATTTAGCCTGGAGGTTACTAGAAGGGCTTAGGAGCCAAATCTAGCGTTCACTCACGAATCAATATTGTTCAATATGGTGAATTAACTGAATTTATGGATATAAGCTATTGGATTTCAACTAGAGGTCTAGAAGTTAAGTGTGCGACGTGAGGTTTAAAGACCATTTTATTCAATCGCAGACATTGAGTCGTCGATGAGTAATACCAAGGAGTCCTATACTACGGCAAAAAAGCTGTACAGTGGTTTCTGATCTTCAACAATTGTTACATTAGAGTAAGTTTGTGACGTAAACTACAACCACTAAAAAGAACCTAGATGGTTACATTATTGACTGATATGAAATGGAGAATCATTGAAAAAACCAGTAGGGATTCGATGATGTATCAAAATTTCTCGCTGGTGTGTAAAAGACAACACAACATAACATGGAACGAAGCTAGAACATAACAGATTTTTGGACCAGTATGATACCAAATAAACTTAAACCGGTAACAAAACTCATAAAATCTTAGTATAAGGATGGGTCGTTGGCAAACTCAAGGAAGCCTCAAGAAGCCAAGAAAGAGCCGTAGACATTCCATCCAATCAACACTAGAACATTCCAGAATGTCGACGTGTAGCTTCCCCATTGGATGGATACGAATGACCTCCTATGTGCGTATTCGTTGTCCGAAATGATGATTTACTTTCAGCCAAAAACTATAAATACATGAGAATTTTGTGCTATATTGGACATCGTTTTGGGGAATAAAATTTCTACTTACTAGTCTTCTCTCTTGCGACGTTGCGGGTTCGATCGTTCAATTAGTCTAGTAGTACGCGGCATAGCAAGAATCTAAAACTCTAGATAAAACAGTTAGTGAATTGAAATGTTCCTCCCCATATATGGTATGTGAAAGGAAGTGGTAGATGATTCATGGCGAATAAACATCCATTACAAACTACTGACACGACCCAGGAACTTCATATAATACAGTGAGTCAAGGTTTGAAAAGTCTACATCTAACAACTAAAATTAATTCACGCTAAAATGACAGACTAATCAGGTTAATGATAACAGGTCTCGGATTTTGGCGCGAAATTCATTCATCCATTTAACTAAACAGAATTTTGATATTAGAGTCGATGTCAGTTTGTGATGAAAACCCCCAAATCTAATTCTTAACCTTAACCATCAACTGTAAATCATAATTCTAATTCCTCACATTGGTTTATAACCTTCATTTGATCCTAGATATTAGGTAGACACCCTCAAGGTCACTTTAGGGTCGTTCAAAGGTCATCTAACCTAATTTAAACTTGTATCATACATGGTTTATTAGGTCCTAGATATTAAGTGGACACTCTCAAAGTCAGTCTAACGTTGCTTAAAGGTTGTCCATAAATTATAGTCACACCGAAAAACTCAATAGTGATGTGGGTTTGAATCTCACAGAAAACATCAGTTTCTACATGATTATAGATACGCTTTGTTGACGAATGTCAACAAGCACAAAACCTAATTAGGGCAGTGATGTGTGAGCGAGAATGAAAATTATTGGTTGTTTTGCTGAGTCAGACATGTGGATAGTGTGACAGGTGTTATTGATTGATTGTTCTTGTTGTTGGATTGTGTCGGATTTTGGTGTGTGGACATTCTAGTCAGGTTATTCCTGTGTTCTTGATCTGAGTTGTATGTTGAAGTCCTACAGAATAGACACTGGGTGGGAAACTTAGTGTAGATATTCGTCTAAGGTAAATTAGCGTCCCACATACGTGTAAAAAGTAAAAAGGATTATTATAACAAGAAACCTCTAGCGTTATAACAAGTATCCTACCTTTTATAACAGATAGGTTAGCTGCAGATTACCTAATCTTTAATCTCTACAAGCTGCCAAGTTATATAATAACTATCAACTCAAAAGTAACTAGTTAATATAATTGGAAGTACTGTGCAAAAACAAAACACGTTGCCTGATCTAAGTTTCAGGCTAGTTGTTATTTGTCAGCAAGGAATATATGTGACACTATCAATGAGCTTCGAACCTTCGTCACCTAGTTTGAAACATTAGGAAAGACTCCAGAAAGCGAACGACCATTCATACAACAGAAATATATATACAATGAGAAACTCAGTCGCAGTGTACAACCCATATGAATTTGTCTATGAATATAAAATGTTGCACAGTAACAAAATGACGAGCAGAAATGTGGAAAAAATCTTTTAGGATTCGAAACTGCCAGTGTTTATCTTCTTTGGGTAAACAAACTTTTATAACGAGTTAAAAATTGCTAAAAAACAAACATAGAAACAAATGAAGAAAAAAACTGATCAAAAAGCGAAAAAAAGATTGATATCCGGAAAATAAAGGGAAGTCCTACTCACTGCCTTCTCGTGGCATTACTGTTGTTTACGAAATTAAGAGGACGAAAAGCGAATGTCCGCCGCTCTGACCAAGTTGGTGGACACGGAACGTCTACCTAGGGGAGTTGGGAAACCCTCATTCCAAACCAATAGTCCATATGGACTCCAGTATCCTGAGGGAACAAATGGCGTATAAATTAATCGTTGGTCACCGGCTACCATGGGACTGCATCTCCTCACGATGCTCCACTGCCTTGTGGACTAGACCTTTAGGCCAAAGGCTCCGGATGTGGCCCCCTAAGAAAACCATCTGCTTCAGTTTTGGCACCTGAGCAGTATTACAGCCCTCACACAAATCAAATGAGATTTGTGAGACGCGTATTTATCTGGTGCTTCCTTGTACCAATATTTATGTGTTTAAATAAACAAGCTTCCCATACTCTAGGCTAAATCAACTTCTTAAATGAGAAGGAAGCTTTATTGACTAAATGCGAGTCGAGAGAGTATGTTCACACTCATTCATTAGAAATTAGAGTTACATTTTCAACTAATTAAGTGTTCTTCTCTACGAAATAATACTGAACATTAACCATTAATGCTAGCTTATCTTTTGACTTGTGTTTGATTGGTCCAAATTACTAATAATTCAAGGTTGTTTGAATTCTATCAAGATCATGAATGGAGCTTAGTTAGATAACCATTGGAAACTTAGAAGTGTTGAACGACTGTCTAGTCCACTAACCTCCATAATTCCAAATCGATAATTACTATGTCCTCACTAATGACTAGTTTTGAAAGGAGATTTCCGGTGCAGTTACCTACTGAAGACAATAGAAGACAGTCGCACAGCATAATTGATTGACTGAAGTTAGAACTGTACACTATTGGGTCCCGGATCAGAGTTCTAAAGGCTAAAGGTTCGCGTACAAGACCAAAAGTCTTGGGTTTGCGCTATTGAAGAGTACGAGACAATTGTCCACTACTTCCTGTTTCATATTAATTCTTTAACCAAGACTGGTCAGTGATCCTAATAAAATTTAGAGGACTTGTGTACACCAAGTTCCCTCAACTTCGTTACTATGGCCACCATAATTTGAGGTAATAAAATGACTATGGAGAGGCTTCACTTCATCTAAATGTAAAATGTTGCCAAGGAACTGGTCTGTAATATCATGTTGACTGGTTACACAGAGTAAAATAGTTGAATGCTTTGCTCATTCCACTTATGTTAGCAGTCTTCTCACACATGTTGGGGTCGATATTTGACAAGATTTTGGTTGGGTTTGCCAACATGTACCACTTACATAGTATGAGATATATTCATCTTTCAATCAAGGTATGAATACACTGTATTGCAATCCACTTTGTATCAATTAACAGCTGTGAAACATGGTCTATAAAAATAAGATATACTTAATCTCTAAATTTTTGATAATAGGCATCTCTTCAAAGTATAATTTGGGTATCGTTGAACAACAGAGTGAGCAATGTTAAAGTTAGGGTACTACGTAAAAATAACAGATCAGTTGGTGAGATAATGAATCTTCATTGAATAAGGTAATAAGAGTATATATTCCGTAAGTCCAATTAATAACTATCTTGATGTTTAATGTTAAATTGGAAGGAAACTAAGAGCATTCAAAGCAAAACTTAGTATCAATTTATGATATCACTAACTATTGACAAGTTCAAAACACCTAGTTAGGGTCTAAGTGATAACTATGATCAGTAAGTGAAGAAAATGGTTACGATAGAACTGATACATCTATTCTTTATCTTCCCATAGACATGGGTCCCAGGATCCCATCATTGTGCTAATATCACCTGTTCCCTTTTTATCACTTAGACAAGTGTTACTTAAAGGTCCATAGATGAACATGTACTCGGTTACTGTACTATCAGAGAAACTATCTCAGATAAAGATGGATATATCATTCATTCTCAATACAGGAGATTGGATCAATGGACAGAACACTTTAGGGATCAGTACAACTGGCCTTCATAGACACACATTCAGACGTCCCACAATTGTAGTATTTTTCGACCTTAAGGCGGCATTCGACTCCGTTGATCGTGAAGTTTTATGGCAGGGTTTGTCACTGAAAGGAGTACCAAAGAAGTACATTAACCTAATAAAGGCTCTATACTCGAACACAACTGGTCGAGTTAGAGCCTATGGCGAACTGTCATCAGAATTGGTTACCTCAAGTGGTGTTCGTCAGGGCTGTCCACTCTTTCCATTCTTGTTTAACTTTGTCGTTGACGTGCTATTAGAAATGACACTTTCATAATCTCCCTCGAAGTGCAAAATGTTACTTCAGGATTGGATTGCATCGACACCTCAACTAATGATAGGGAATGAAGTAGTTGAGCGTGTTGACAGCTTCACTTATCTTGGGAGTCTCATCAGCCCTTGTGGTCTGGTGTGTGACGAAAGCTCAGCACGGATACAGAAGGCTCGTCTAGCTTTCGCCAACTTGCGTCATTTATGGAGTAGACAAGATATCCGTCTAGCAACAAAAGGACGGGTTTACTGTGGAGCAGTTCGTTCCGTCCTACTTTATGTCAGTGAAACATGGACGATAAGAGTAGAGGATATTTGTAGGCTGCTATTATTCGATCATAGGTGCCTTCGACGCATTGCTCGTATATCCTGGGACCACCGGGTAAGTAATGTAGTTGTTAGGAAACGAGTATTAGGTAATGATGGAAAATCGATTGATGAAGTAGTGAGATTTCATCAGTTGAGATGGCTGGGACACGTGTTACGTATGCCCAACCACGACTGCACCGACGTGCAATGTTTCATGGTGTAGGAGTAGGTTGAAAGAAAGCTAGGGGTGGTCAGACCAAAACATGGCACAAATCCATGAAGTCACTGACAAGTGGAGTGAGCCATGTTGGTAGGTGTAGACTACCTGGTTGGGATTCGCAAGATGATAGCAACCGATGGTTAGAGACCTTGAATGACATGGCTCAAAATCGTTTGCAATGGCGAAGGTGCATTCACTCTTTGTGTTCTACCAAATTCTAACCTTTTGAATTCTTCATGTCCCTATCCTTTTTCTCTTTCCAAATTTAATCACTGGATTATACTCCTTCCATAACATCTTCAAACCCTAGTCTTTCACATAATGTTTATACTCTTACTACTTCTACCACTACGGGATTTGAATCGACAACTGAATCTCTGTGCTAATGTGGTATGGCAGCTCGAACTGATGTACGTATGTACGAAGTTCTACATTGTGACTGACTGACAGTTACTGTACCATATTACATAATATGTCAGATGATATATTACATAATCAAGTTGATTGAAATGATATACTTCAAACAGATATTGGATTCATTCAATAAATATTAAGAATAATAATCGTTCCAAATAGTCATCTACACAGAAATATAATAATCACAATACTACTAATACATTTTTATAGTAGTAGTAGTAGTAGTAAAGAAAAATATGACACAACTTACTTCATAAGCTTCATCTTTTTTAGTTTGATCTGATAATCGATTGAGAGATAGTAGATGAGGGTTTGGGAAGAAAAACAAACAAACAAAGAAACATAAAAATATGATATTTTAATTGACTAAAAATGTCTGTAGGAAGATAACTCTTTATATCTGGAACTTAACTTTAAAGGAGACAACAACACAGAGAAGGTGATATTTTGTTCATGTCGATTTACAAGATCTATTGAAAGAATATTGAACGTCGTCAAGAAAACAAATGTCGCAGCAGCCTCTGCATCAATAGGCCTCAATATACACAAACGAAAAACCAAGATTCTCAAATACAACACGGAGGACACCAACTCAATCACATTTGATGACGAAACTCTGGAAGATGTGGAATCATTCACGTAAATGGGAAACATCATTGATGAACAAGGAAGATCTGATGCAGATGTAAGGGCGAGGATTCATTAAACAAGGACCGCATTCCTACAATTGAAGAATATATGGAACTCAAAGCAACTGTCAACCAATACCAAAACAGAATCTTCAATATGAACGTCAAGACAGTTCTACTATACGGAGCTGAAACGTGGAGAACTATTACATCCATCGTCAAGAAGGTACAAGTATTTATAAAACGTTGTTCATGCAAAATACTCAACATTTAATAGCCGGATACTATCAGCAACAGTGTTTTATGAGAGAGGACAAAACAGCTTCCACCTGAAGAGGAAATTAGGAAAAAAACGTTGGAAGTGGTGGTTGGGATATACATTGAGGAAATCACCAAACTGCATCACGAGGCAATCCCTAACTTGGAACCTGGAAGGGAAGAGGAAGGTCAAAGAACACATTACGCTGGGAAATAGATGCAGATATGAAGAGGATGAATGTTAACTGGAAAGGATTGCCCAGGACAGAATTGGGTGGAGAATGATGGTGTGAGGCCTATTCTTTTCCACGAGGGGTAACAGGTGTAAGTAAGTAAGTAAGTTACATATGATCTTTTCAAATAGGGCAGTATTTAAACAGAAAATCAAGGCTAGGTTATTAATGACAGACTCTTTTATGTGTGTGTATGCGAAGTTAAATCTTCTTGTGGAGCTAGTTACATAGGTCATACACATAGGAATTTATCTCTGGGTGCTTGTGAACATGTATTGGAATGGTTCAGAAAGATGTCATGAAATCTATTATTAATAGCCATCCTTCCATTGTTTTTTATTTAGTACGTATACACTGGTGAGGAGTCCCATACTAGGACGAAACAGTCATCCAGTATTTCCAGGTTCTTAATGATGCTCTAGCTTAGATTGACTAATGATTTCAACTATTAAAATAGTTTGTTTGACTGCTATTCACTTTCATGTTAAATGAATAGTTATCCTAAATGAGAATGTACTTGATGGGTTGATAAAATTAGTTTTTTCATAAATGACTGTACCATCTACTTACGTTATTTCATTTCCTATCACCAATCGATCGATAATGAATCTTCATTGACTAAGATAGCTTAGATGTGTGTTATGTATGCTCAACCATTGCTTACTTCAATGTCGACTAGAGTAGGAGTAAATATAAGATCAATTAGAGGGAGCTAAACCAAAAACAACTTGGTATCAACCAATGATAGGTAGGTCCTGGGTTCGAATATCGCGAGGCGAGATCATGGATGCATACTGTTGAGGGGTCCCACAATAGGACGAAACGGCCGTCCAGTGCTTCCAGGTTTTCCATGATGGTCTAGCTTTAATTGACTCATGATCTCAACTATATAAAATTATTCTAGTGAGTTAATAATTTCTACAAAATTACTTCAGATTACATTAAATATATAGACCATTGTAGCAGTAGCCTCACCAACAGTAGGTCTCAATATAAACAAGACTCTCCGATACAATACAGCATACACCAATCGAATTACGCTTGACGGAGAAGCTTTGGAGGATGTGGAAACCTTTACATATCTGGGCAGCATCATTGATGAACACGGTGGATCTGATGCAGATATGAGGGCGCGGATCAGCGAAGCAAGAGCAGCATATTTGCAACTGAAGAACATCTGAAACTCAAAACAACTGTCTGTCAACCAACACCAAGATCAGAATTTTCAATACAAATGTGAAGACAGTTCTACTGTATGAGGCGGAGACGTGGAGAACTACGAAAGCCGTCATCCAGAAGATACAGGTGTTGATTAACAGTTGTCTACACAAAATACTTCGGATCCGTTGACCAGACACTATGAGCAACACTCTACTGTGGGAGAGAACGAACTAGATTCCAGTGGAGGAAGAAGTCAGAAAGAAGAGCTGGAAGTGTATAGGACACACATTGAAGAAAACACCCAACTGCATCACAGAACAAGCCCTCACATGGAATCCTGAAGGTCAAAGGAGAAGAGAAAGACCAAAGAACATATCACGCCCAGAAATAATGATAGATATGAGAAGAATGAACATCGATTGGATAGAACTAGAAAGAAATACCCAGGACAGAGTGGATTGGAGAATGCTTGTCGGCGACCTATGCTCCATTGACAGTAACAGGCGTAAGTAAGTAAATAAACATTAAATATATGAGTGGAACTTACCCTTCTCATTAGTAATATCGTCATCAATGATATTGAATTCAATCATATTCTTCTGTTGACTTTTATGCAAAGTAGTCTGTTCTTGATTGACTTGTTGTAATGATGATGATGATTGTTGTCGACTATGTACATCATCTAAGATCAATCTCTTTTTAGCATTCAACTTAGCTAATTGAATACGCCAAATTGTATTACAATTACGTATACGATAATATAATTCACGATTACAAAACATTAAGGAACCAAGTGATGTTAACGGTAAATAACACAATATTTCACACTAAAGAAAGTATTCAAGAAAAAGATATGCATAGGGATAGATCTAGTAAGATTAAGTTATGTGTTAAGAGGTTGAAAAGAGCTGGTAGTGGCTATTTCCACCTATCACATCAAATATGAAGTGATAAGTGAGAGATCTATGAACGAGATGCGCTATTGAAGGGAGTCAACCATGCAATTATTCAAAGGAGAATCATATGTATATACACTGTGCACACATTAGACTTTGATTGGGCAAATAAACCTTCCTCATCTTTTGCATAGTAAATTTGGTATACTGTGGGAAGTGAATATAGTAAGTGAATCGAACTGAACGATACAATAGGTGAACACAATTCATATGTTAACCTACTGAAGCTATTTATCAAAAGCATTGGCATATTATGTTCATAGTTCGTTCTTCCATACTATTTCACAACTGAGAAGCGTTCCCTGAGTACGACGGTGGGCATACTAATTTAAAAAAGTTCCTACTCACTACCTTCTCGTGGCATTACTGTTGTTTACGAAATTGAAAGGACGAAAAGCAAATGTCCGGTGATTTAACCGGGTTAGTGGACATGGAAAATCCATCTAGGGGAGCTGGAAAACCCTGATTCCAAACCAATGGTGCACATGGACTCCAGTATCCTGAGGAAACAAATGGCGTATGAATCAATCGTTGGTCACCGGTTACCATGGGACTGCATCTCTTCACAATGCTCCATTGCCTTGTGGACTAGACCCTTAGGTCAAAGACTCCGGGTGTAGTTCCCTAAGAAAACCATTTGCTTAGATCTGGGCACCCGGGCAAGTAGGTGGAAATTCCCAAGGTCACTTTAACGTCAATCAAAGGTCGTCCATAAATTATAGTTTCATCCATTTACTTTTTAAAAACAAGATAGTTCATACAAATGAATATTATGTATACAATTACATCACTTACAAATAATTCTCTTGGAAGAGTACATAAATGAAGTCTTGGAGATAAATTAAATTCTGAAAAATTATAAAAAATTATATATTTTTGAATCCAAGACCTTTGCAAGTCAAGTGGTAAACACTATTCATCGTAAGGTCATCGATGAGTACACTGAAAGAGTTCCATACTAAAATGAAAACAAGTTTTCTAGTATTCTTTGGTATTAAATGATGTCCCAATTTGTTATTATCAGAAAGGGTTTTGTGGAGATTTAGTATTTTTATAGTTGAAATCATGAGTTAATTAAAGCTAGACCACCATGGAAAACCTGGAAGCACTGAACCGCCGTTTCGTTCTATTATGGGACTCCTCAGCAGCTTCAATTGACTCATGATTTCAATTATGAAAATATTGAAATCTCCACAAAACATGTGTAGTGCGTTGAAATAACCAATATCGCTTTACGTTCGTAAGTCGGGATCATCAATTAAGTTGTGCGTTCGCAGGTCGGGATTACTAATTATGTAGTGGCGTGCTTCATTAATTGATCGCCTCGATAACCATTATTATACCAATCTTAACGATGTATAGAGTCAGAAGACAAAGAGAAACGGCAACTACATTTTTATTGATAAATGATGCAGACCAGAGGTTATAAGCATATGAGCGAATGTTAGCGAGCGAAACAGAAACGACATGCATTGGAGATGTCTGGTAAGCCAACTCGAGAGCGAAGCGAAAGATAATGCGTATTGGAGATGGTGGGGAAGCCAACTCATTTTAAGTAAGCGTTAATCAACATTTATAGTCAGACAAAAATGAATAACAGACATGTGATAAATAGGACAAGAAGGGTACACGCACCTACGCTTATATGAAAATGGTCAGGGTTAATAAGTGAATAGTTAACAAGGTGAAAACATAACTCATGATGGATAGGTGAATTGGCCTGGCCAGTAGATAGGATAAAGTATATGGGCTTAACATATAAACTGATACTAAACCCCTTCGGATTACCAAAAAAGGATTTTCACCTTGTTCTCTCTCTTGCTGTTATCCGCCTATTTATTTATTTAAGCACATTAACATTGTAACCAAATACATATGCGTCACAATTTAGTATTCGATTTATGTCAGGATTGGAATACTACCCGGGTACCGAAACTAAAGTAGATGATTTTCTTAGAGGATCATCATTTCCCGAACCTTTCACCTAGGGGTCTGATTCATAAGGCAGAGGAGCAACGTTAGAAAATGCAGTCTCATAGTGGCCGGTGATTAACAAAAGGTTCATATGCTATTCGTTCCCTTAAAATTCTGGAGCCCATATACATCATAGGTATGGAATCAGAGTTTTCCGAATCCCTTAGTGGATGCTCTGTACCCAACAACTCGGTTGAAGCACCGGACACACTCTTTCGATCCTCTCAATTTCGTGAACAACATCTGCTTACATTATTCTTTTTTCTATCTTTATTTAGGTTACTGTTATTAAGCTTAAAATTGATCTGATCACGTAACATGCGTTGAAATATTCACAAGTATCAACAACTCCCATCTTCATATCTTTGTTACTAATAGATTGATATTAATATGAACATTACTTCCTACCCTAGAATGAATTGTAATAGCAGAGATCTGTATTCAATCTTTGTCTTCCATTAACATTCGGTGGACTACTACACTATTTATTTTATTTATTTATTTAAACACATAAATATTGGTACAAGGAAGCACCAGATACATATGCGCCACACAAATCACATTCAATTTGTGTGAGGGCTGTGATACTGTCCAGGTGCCCAGACTGAACCAGGTGGTTTGCTTAGGGGGTTAAACCCCGAGCCTTTGACCTGAAGGTCTGATCCACAAGGCAGTGGAGCATCGTGAGGAGATGCAGTCCCATGGTAGCCGTTGACCAATGACAGGTTCTTCCGCCATTCGTTCCATCAGGATACTGGAGCCCATGTGCACCATTGGTTTGGAATCAGGGTTTTCCAACTCCCCTAGGTGAACCCTCCGTGTCCACCAATCCGGTTATAACGCCGGACATTCGCTTTTCGTCCTCTCACTTTCGTAAACAACACCCCCGCCACGAGAAGGCAGTGAGTAGGACTTCCCTGGCAGAGGCTATATATTCGCTGGCCATATGAGAGCATTTCGAGAGGGAGAGTAGACTCTCCCCACTCTCGGCCGTACCAAGGCATTTGGGGGCTCTACTCTACACTCCGTTAAAATCATATTCTCTAGGTTCAATTTTCTTCTCCTACTACCGCTGATTTTTCTATTACTCTGATACTTATCTTGATAATCTTATCACATTACGTGTTAGAGTAGTATGTCAACTTGAACCGATTCACATGTGGGCAACATCTTATATTGCTTATTACTAACATATAACAATCAAGTTTTGATTTGATAATTTCGAGTAAATTGAGTATTGGATAGAGTGTTATAAATAAAAACTAATACAGTTGTAGATATCTCAATGAATAGAGAAATTAGATTTTTTCGATGTTTCGTCACTCAGTGTAAACTACTTCTTCAGAGTTAATAAATAACCCAATCCAAATTAATCTAAGTTTAAATAGTACAATGAAACAATGTAAGAATATTAGGTGTGATCAATTAAAAAATAAAAAACAGATCTGAATAAATCAGTGTCATGTCATTTCGGTCAAAGTGATTCATAAGCGACGTGTATGTCTGTGTATATGTGCACCGTTAAGGATGAAAAATGTGTGACCTTTGTAATGACAAAGGATAGATTTTAATTTGTAATGTAATGGTGTGAAATTGTAAATAATATCAGATTAGGTGACTAGGATAGATAATCTAAGGAGAATGTATAGTAATGCCTTCTTTTCTATTGAGAGAAGTAAGATTAAACATTATATGAAAAGCTTCAGTTACTCTCCTTTCTTTGTAATTAGAAAAGTCTTTTTGTTATATCAGAAGGGGGTTTTGTGGAGATTTTAGTAATTTTATAGTTGAATTCATGAGTCAATTGAAGCTAGATCATCATGGAAAACCTCGAGGCACTGGACAACCGTTTTTTCCTATTGTGGAACTCCTCAATCCCGCCTAGCGAGATTCGAACCTAGGACCTATCAGTTTCGTGTTTGAACGCTTAACCTCTAATTTGATATTTTCGAAATCAATTTAATGATTGTTGAAAGTGGGTTGAACTGCTATTGCCTATTTAAGTTGAAGTCTATGCAGTTCTACAAGATTATTAGGAGGTTTCTTTGTGTACCTAATATATTCCTTTGGCGTAAGTCAAGATTTCACGAAATGACTCTCCAATATAGAAGTTATCACAATCGACACAGTCTAATTTGTAGACGCAGTTCTATATTGACAGGAAGAGGATATTTCTCTAAAGTGAACTAAAGTATTTCAAAGTATGTTCGTTGTTTTGTAATATACTTTAATTCTGTGTTATTTTAAGATCCTTTGGAGTTCTTCTGTTATACCATGATGATATGGTAAAACTGCAGTACCAATCCATGGCATTTCATTTGACTTATTATTATCACTACGTACTGAACTGTCTTGTTTTAATCTACTTCTAATAACCTTCATAGGAAAGTGATTAAATTGTAAGATACTAATTACATTCTCTTGTTCGTTTAGTTTATCCTTTTCCGAAGTGATGATTTTCTTTGCTTTTCTAAAAAGATTTAAGGCTAATGAGATCTTAGCACTGAAAGGATGTGCTGAATAGAAGTCAATGTAACGTCCAGCAAAAACGCCCTAGAAACTTCTGGAAAAATGATGAATTATTTATCATACTCTGATTAAATGAATACCAACTTAACCTTCTAAAATACCAAGGTTACACATAAACTCATAAATATTCTTATTTTCTGTAATCGAACTAGTCTTAGAAGTAATAAAAAAAACTCTTCATTTTCCCTACTATTTAGATTTTGTTCGAAGTTTAAATGATAAGAGATTACCACGACGCACTATATTGACTAGTATTGGCGATGGTTGGATGAAAGTTAGCGGCGGTCAAACTAAAACGTGGCATCAGTCCTTGAATTCATTAACTTCTAGTCTAACCCATGTTGGTAGATGCAGACTACTTGGTTGGGGTCCGTGTGACTATCGTGACCAATGGTTGGAGGATCCTAGGTGACATGGCTCAGAATCGATCACAATGGTGTAGGTGTACACAATCTTTATTTTCCCTTGAACCTTAAGATTAAAATTGCTTCATATCTGTCTTTCTTCTTGTACTATATCCTTATATACAATCGTTCTTTTATATATTAACACCACTAAATTATCTACTTCTATGAATTCGGTGTTCATCTTGTCGTGGTAATGAGTGAGGTATGGCAACTTGGAGAGATGCATATGTGTGCCTGGTCCTACGTTGTAGCTGACTGACTGTAAGGGACTATTAAGGAGATAAGTGTTAAGGGTTCATATACCAAATGAATGAAAGACAAAATAACAAGAAATGAAAACATTTGTCTACCTGAATGAATAGCCAACAGTATAGGTTCAATTAATTCATCTTTAATTCGTATAGCCAATAATCGTAAATTTCTATATAGAAGATTTAATTTGTTCACAGTAGCTAAATTAAGTATATATACAAATGAAGAGACGAAGAGAGAAAGAGGGGGGGCATTTAAAAAGAGACAAATTATGAAAAAGGAATAATACAACAATAGTAAACGAACCAATTTAATCAAAGATGAATAGTACCTAGCAGTGGAATCCAGTTTGACGAGCGTTTCGTCCTATTTGAGACTCGTCGGATGGATGTACCTGCCACATCTCAGACTTGTTGATGTTCACTCTGGGACTTGAACTCAGTACCGTTTGCTTCAAACACTATTGCGTTATTCACTCAGCTACTGAGTCCTGATAGCCACTTTCTTGTGAAATGAGGTGAAGTTTAAAGTCACTTGGTATTGTTTGTTTGAATCTTCCCATTGATGTTTAGGACTGAAATTGATCAGTCTTTAATTGGCATATGGGCACACTATGCGTATTGCCTCGATATAACCTTAATTCACAAGCATTATAAGCAAAGATGGATAATGGAATCCAGGACGCGTGTTTCATCCTATTTCGGACTCGTCAGCTGGACGCGATTGCATCTCAGGGTTGATGTTTACTCTGGGACTCGAACCCAGTATCTTTCGCTTCAAATGCCATTGCGTTATCTACTCAGCTACTGAGTCTTGATAGTCACTTGCTTGTGAAATGAGGTGAAGTTTAAAGTCACTTGGTATTGTTTGTTTGAATCCTCCCAAGCAAGTGGCTATCAGAAATCAATAGCTGAGTGGATAACGTGATGGCATTTGAAGCGAACGGTACTGGATTTGAGTCTCAGAGTGAACATCAACAAGTCTGAGATGCAGGTACATCCGGCTGACGAGTCCTAAATAGGACAAAACGCGCGTCACACTGGATTCAACTGCTGCCACCATCTATCTTTCTTTATGAACCAATTTAATGTTTACAAAAAGGTTTTGGTTTCAAAATACTTTGTACTCATGTATAAACTAAGTTTGTCTTGTTTATTGGATGAATGTAGGTAATCATAATATTTTATAGCTTACTAGAATATAAAACAACATCATGAGGTAATATACAATCTGTGAAATACGAACAAACAGGACAATATTGTGGGACATCTATTCCTAATCTTGTATATTGATAGACTTAAATGTGTGAAGTTTTGGAAAGTGACGTTATAGTATAGCTAAGTTGAAGGAATGAACTAGTCGATGTTTTAAGTTTCAGCTGGAATAAATATTGATAAGTCTTGCTAATTGATGGGCTATATTCGGATCCTAAGCTAATTTCGTACCCCCCTCCTAAGCTAGAACTACACAGCGACTTGAACACAAGAGAAAAGGCGCAAAATATACGAGGAGCACTTTACTCCAAAGGTTAATTTATATACAGAAAATATGGGGGTTTTCATAGTATTTTAGAAGTCCTTGGGTATTCCTGAAAATTCTAGAACGTTACTAAGCATAGTAACAGTGTAGTAATCAGTCAATCAGAAACTCTACATGTGACATTTCACTTTCGCGATGTTTCTAGCAAAACTTCTAGTTAAACGTTGATTGGATGAAATGCTTCTTAATGTTTCCTGAGCCTTTCTTGCCTATTGATAGAAAGTTTCAGGATCGCCCCAACAAATATCAATGAATTAGCTTCTAGTTCTAAGGTATTCATGTATCAACTTTTATAATGTCTTGGACATTGTTAGTCTTATTCTGTAATGTTAGACAATTAGAGGTAACTAGGAGGAAACTTTACTTGATCTAGGTTTTATGCTAGTTAGCACGTGTCATCAAGTCAAACCTGAAATCTGGAGGGAGTTAATGCTCTATGTGAGATTCAGAAACTCATTATTCAGCTTCATAGTCTAAAATAGTAAAGCTATCGAGTTATTCGATCCAGGAATGGATACTAAGTAGTGACCAATCAAATGTATTTTACGATTCTTTACCACTTAATTTGAATATAGTTATTCAATGTTACTTTAAGTGTATGACAGGTAAGTAGGTTGCAAACTCATTTTTTAAAACGAACGAAATTAAGCAACCATTCACCAATCTCATCAGTGAGTTGATATCTTCCAATAAACCTGGTTGAACTCTACTGGTTATTGCTTCTCACTAGAACTCCAGGAAATAACTCATGGAGCCAGTCACTAGTGAACACATGATCATTGCATCAAATCTCGCGAGGCGGGATCGTGGATGCGTACTACTGAGGAGTCCCATAATAGGATGAAACGGCCGTCCAGTGCTTCCAGGTTTTACATGGTGGTCTAGCTTCAATTGACTCATGCTTTCAACTATAAAATTACTAAAATCTCCACAAAACCTATTCTGATCATTTTTTTAAAAATTGTTTCTCCTACAATACTCTTTCAACAAACAAAACTAAATGATTGTTCATGAGATAAGTGGTACCAGGATAGAATATTCTGGCAATTGGTTACTCAATGGTAGCCCAAACTGGAACCTGTTATTTGAGCAATTTTTGACTTCTCCTAGAGCCCTTCTAGAGTTAATGCTAGTCCCAAACCTAAGTAGAGAATACCTGGGAATGGGGTTATCAACCTTACTCGGTAAAAAAAAGTCTAACCAGAAAAATCCTTTAAACCACTTAACAATGCAAACGTCTACCATTTTTAACATGTAACATAGTCAAATTCATTAATGCATGTCTTATTTTAACCTTTGTAAAATATCAGAGTAATTAGGGACTTATTTATTTATTTAAACACATTAACAATAAGGAACCAAATATATATGCGTCACACTTCACTATTCGATTTTCGTGAGGACTGGAATACTACTCGGGTACCAAAACTGAAGTAGGTGATTTTCTTAGGGGATCATTTCGCGAGACTTTCAACTAGGAGTTTAATTCACAAGACAGAGGAGCATCGTGAGGAGATGCAGTTTCATAGTGGTCGGTGGTTGGAGACTCTGGGTGACATGACTGAGAATCGATCACAATGATGTAGATGTATACACTCTTTATCTTCCCTCAAACTGTGAGATTACAATTGCTTCATATCTGTCTTCCTTCTTGTACTATATCCTTATATACAATCTTTCTTTCATATATTAACACCACTAAATTAACTACTTCTATGAATTCGGTGTTCATCTTGTCGTGGTAATGAGTGAGGTTATGGAAACTTGGAACGATGCATATATGTGTCTGGTCCTACGTTGTAGCTGACTGACTGGCTGGTGATTAACAATAGGTTCACACGCCATTTGTTCACTTAGGATCCTGGAGCCCATATGCACTATACGTTTGGAATCAGGGTTTTCCAACTGCTCTAGATGAACTCTCTGTATCCACCAACTCTGTTAAAGTGCCGGACATTCGCTTTTCGTCATCTCAATTTCGTAAACAACACCATCGCTGTGAGAAGGACTTCCTTGAAAATGACTGTATACGCGTGACCATATGAGACCATCTCGAAAGGGAAAGCGGATTCTCTCCACCATCCGTCGTACCAGGGTATTTAGGGGTCTGATGATGAAGCAATTGCAAAAACAATTGTTTGCTTAAATATTCCTTGTTTTTAAACATTTGTATAGAACACATCAAAACACTAACTACATCATATTCCCTTTACAAAAATGAATACTATGGTGAAAGATTCACTTACATTGGCATATGGCATCTTGCTTGATAAGATAAATTTTTGTTTGTAAAATTAATTGTTTTCGAATAGGATGATCTTGAACACTTGCTTAATGGGGGAATAGAAATGTAACAAAGAATAAAACAAACAAACAAACAATGCAATGGCATTTACTACTAGTACTGTAACAAACAAGTACACATATGTAGGGAGAACCAATGTATTTTGATACAAAACTACAGATTTCTCTGGTAAAACATAAAAACCATACGTTCA
Source organism: Schistosoma rodhaini (assembly GCA_944470415.2). NCBI lineage: Eukaryota > Metazoa > Platyhelminthes > Trematoda > Strigeidida > Schistosomatidae > Schistosoma > Schistosoma rodhaini. The sequence continues at coordinate 2,467,377 of OX104040.1, forward strand.
ATAAGCAAAGATGGATAGTGGCTAGCAGTGGAATCCAGCACGCGTGTTTCCCCCTATTTGGGACTCGTCAGCTGGATTTACCTGTATCTCAAAGTTGATGTTCACTCTGGGACTCGAAACCAGTACCTTTCGCTTCAAACGCCATAGCGTTATCTACTCGGCTACTGAGTCCCGATAGCCACTTGCTTGTGCGATGGGGTGAAGTTTGCCAATTAGAGACTGACCAGTTGTAGTACTAACGCATCGACGGGAAGATTCAAACAAACAATACCAAATGAATTCATACGTTCAATAGTTTATTAGCAAATTCTCCATCGACTGTTTCAGTTTTTGTCGTTCCTTCATTGCTATTACAATTACTCTCTGTCCCCTTTTTAATCGGTTCGATCTCCCCAACCTTCTGCTAACAGGCATTCCACTTCTGAATGGTGTTACATGCTACTTATGTCGACATAAGTAGCATAAACCACACACTACTACTTCTGTATACAAAATAATGGATAGGTATTGTTACAATATTTTAGCTATCTGGTTAGATTCCCCGAGATGTTTGGATACTTTGTTTTAAATGATATACGTAATACAATGCAATTCACAGGTTACAATGGTACAGACCGAATTTCTCAGTATCTTCCATTCAGTTTGGATTTACCTATATTTTTTCTCTATTAGTTTACTGTTGAGTCTGTGCTCTTTGTTGTGGCCTTTCTACATCCAGTATAACGTATGGGAGTCATTTATCGAATCTCTTCAACGACTGTTCAGGGATAATTAAAGTAAACAGTTACTGTTATCAGCTAGTTCTCTTAGGGCGTCAAAAGATCCACCTAAACGTTTTTCACGTTGAACTGCTCTACCTCCTTAATGATAAACAACCAACGAATAAAATTTAGTACGTTTCTGAAGATAAAGAGCTTCTTATAAAATTCACTGTTTACTTTCTCAGTAATACAATCAGCAGAGTCGTAGATAGGAATGGAGAAAAAACAACGAGATATCTCCAACACCCCGAGCCTTTGACCTAAAGGTCTGATCCACAAGGCAGTGAAATATAGTGAGGAGATGCAGTCCCATGATAGCCGGTGACCAACGGTTGATTCATATACCATTTGTTCCTTCAGGATACTGAAGCCAGCCCATGTGCACCATAGGTTTGGAATGAGTGTTTTCCAACTCCCCTAGGTGGACACACCGTGTCCACCAATCCGATTGAAGCTCTGGACATTCGCTTTTCATTCTCTCAATTTCGTAAACAACACCCCTGATGAGAGAAGGCAATGAGTATGACGTCCCTGTCAGAGGCTGTATACACGTGCTCATATGAGAGCATTTGGAGAGAGAGAGCGGACTCTCACTACTCTCGGTCGTACCAGGGCATTTGGAAGCAGAAACTTAGATTAACATACATGGATGTCAATCTCCATATTGATTATGATTGATTGATTAAAGTATCATAATTACATTAATTGTTTTCTTTTCAAAACAAAAAAGAAAAAAAAACAGAAAAAAGAGGGGGGAGGGTCTAAAGTCAATAGAAATTTACCAGCAATACATATCATATTTCCATTTTGAAATAATGTAAAAATTACTTTAATAGAATGTACTTGAGGATAATTAAATGTTAAACGTATAATTGATGATCTTTGCTGATAATATTGATTTAGATCATCTAAATTCTAAAACAGTAAGCATTATATAAGAGTAAATATATACTACTTACATGTAAACCTTTATCAGTAGCAAATATATACAATGGAATAGCCATTAAATAAATCGATGAATATGGTTGAAAATTAGTTATATGATTAATTAATCTAAAAATAGGAGTAGTTAACTTTTAAAAGAGAGAGGGGGGAGAGGGGTGGGGGTGGGTGGAAAATGTTTGTTACTAAGGGAGAACATACTTCAATTTCTAATGATTGTTTAATATCATCTAATTTTTCCAATGAACGTATATATATGATATCCCCATTAACAATACCAAGATTAGATATAGATTGATTTGAATGATTTATATTATAATAATCTTTTGCATTAAGACTTATTTGAACATTTTCTCTGGATAATAGATGAAAGAAGAAAGGAAAAAGGTATTCATATTAGTTGTTAAGTAAATATTAACATTCGAAAGTAATATATGATCATGACATAGATTTTTTTTATAGAAGGCTGACAAAATAGTAATAAAACTGGGATTAGACTTTCATGAGCCGTCAGTCAGTCACAACGTAGAACTTCATACGTACGTACATCAGTTCGAGTTGCCATACCTTGAGAGCCAGCTACCAGGAACGTAAAATAGAATTTTACCATTCCTGATGATTAGGTTAGAGAATGGGAAGATATGGACACAGCCGGTTTCGAAATCCAGGTGAGCTTAATCTTTCCAACTTATCTTTATGTTATGCTGAAACTTGTGTCTATTTATAATTATGAGTGGGATTAAGGGTGTTGAAACCATAACTGTACTTGACACAGGCGCGTCACCATCCTTTATATAAGAGGAATTTCTGCAAACGCTAGACCGTGAAAACCAGGAAACACTATATTGTTCAGTTCTAATTACGGCTAGTAGTGCCCATTTGGAAGCATGCTATAAGATATGGTTGGACCTATCGCTAACTAAACATCATCTGTGATATCACTTCTTGACTTATCCTATACCAAATTGAGATGCAGTCCTGATATGCTTGAACTAAATTAATTCCGCGGTAACGAACGAAAGCCAATGTCACAATGACACGATAAGCTATTCTAATCTGCTGTCCCAGGCCCCGCTAACTAGATGAAGAAGTCCAAGGCAAGTAGGGGAATATATATGTATTCCGTAAGCAGCCGAAACAAGCAATCGAATAAGAGAAAACGTCAAGCGCATTTATACAGCAACAATTTGTCCTTGAGCATCATTAGCAAATAGCACACACAAAGAAACAATGGACTAATAGCGTCTAAGATAGTTTACAAGTAGGAAATATAACGTGAAGGTAAAAAGAGCGCGTTTGGCGCGAAAACAGCTAAATTCAAATTTTCAAAATGAAATTACAAAACTAAGCTATTTACCAAGTAAGTTCTAGGGGGTTGACATCCCCAACAAGTCCTCAGGAGGATTTCCGCTTTTAGATAACGTGTGCATTATTATAAACGAAGTGAAAATGGCAATATTTGGTTTTAAAACTCTTGCAATCAATAAAAACATATTTTACGCAACCAAAAAGTGAATTTAACAGTGTCTAATCTAAGCTAAATTACCAAACATAAATACTTATAAGACAGATGGTGTCTTGAAGTACTTGATGTGATTCAGAGTCTAGTCGAGTATTTAGTGAAGCTAAATAATATACTCCTCTAACTCTTACTCTAAATCTCAACCTCAAGTTTGTAAAACGGAAAGGTGGCGAAGCATTGTATTATAGCTGATGATGAAAACACTGACCCTAATTTGCATACTTAAATCGAAACTCCAGCTTGACTCCTAATACTGAATCCTAACATTTCTAACATTATAAATGATATCAGTTGGTGACGAAAATTCTATGAGAAAATAACTCTAACTCGCAAAACTAGTCTGACTCCAACCATGTAAACTTAACATTTCTCATGTATTATAAGGGACAACATAAGTACTGATGGCGAAGAATGTGTCACTGTCGTGAGTGCTGTTATGGTACGAGGCAAACACCTGACTGCGCAAAAATGCAACAGGGATTTCCCTCATGATACACTTAAAGAGTAAAACACCACTGGAAGTTGGTGATCAAGTTGCTACAGCATCGACTGAAGGGAAATGAAAAATGCGGAAACGAAGAAGAGAAGGAAATATAGTCCAAAACAAAGCCTGTAGGAAGATAAGTCCTTGATGGACTCACGCTCTGCGTTGCAGATTACTCCAGTAAAATCCGAAAGTAAGACAATATTTAGCCCTATCGTGAATGGGAAAAGTTTGGCCCCATCAAACATTGTCGTGAGTAGTTAGCAAGACTCATACGACACTGTTACAAGGAAAGCTAACAGTAAGATACCAACAGTTAACAGCCAGGATCCGACATCCCATTTGAAAGCCGTGAACACGACTCAAAAAAAAGTTAAACACGTTCCCAGCTTAATTATTTGGGATCTAGTAGAGTCGAAAGACAATGAACCTGCTAAAAGGCATACATACGATCTGGAGTTAGTGGAATTCAGCATCAGAAATGTACTGCCAGAAGAGGTTTCTGGGGTACATATCACGAAAGTAATAAGACTCGGTAAATGAGTTGGGGGCGAGACCCAACAAAAAAGAATCTTGAAGTTAGTACTCAGGAATTCTGAAGAAAGAGACGTGATATTGAATAACGCACAAAACTCGTGATTCAAATATTCGTACCCGACCAGATTGGCCGCTTGAGAATCGATTCAAATGGGAATGCAAAATAATACCTACCTTTTTAAACCAAAGATTTTTGTAGCAGATTCAAAAATCTCATTAAGAGTGGCACTAGCTGTTGCCGTCTCGAAAACATGGAACTTATTTAGAAACTTCAGCCTAAGTTTCATCTTTCAACTGCTTGGCTTGATATGACCTTGTTGCTTGATTGAGTAAAACGAAATTAAAAATCTTTTTGATCGACTGATTTTATGGTTAGGGTAATAAAGTCTTCAACCTAAGGGATGAGGAACAAATAATCGTGTCATTTATTGTCTTGGTGTTCCCCTTGGTAGTCGATAGGATACCTTGGACCCAGGTTTCGTGCTATTTGGAACTTGTTAGCAATGTATACCTGTGATCTTGAGAGCATTGATGCTCGCTGACAAATCCGATCTCGATCCCAGGTCAACTAGCCTCACAGTCAGAGATGTTGTCACCTCGCTATCTAGGACGTGGCTGACTACTAGTAAGATTGTGTTGTATTTACAACTGACCGGTCACTAGGTCATGATCAATGTCTGCACGATGGACAAAAGAACGAAATATCATGACCTGGCAATGTTTATTTAATGATAAAACATATTAATCTTACAATCTCATAGTAGTCCGCTAACAACCTGAATGTTTAGTGGTTTACTTTTCCTCCGAACTATAGTAGGCCCCTAATCATTTCGACATAGAACATCAACGAAGATCTTCTACAACCTCATTGATAACCAAATAATAATGTCGAGAGCAGTAAGGAAAGAACACATGAAATAAGTTTAACAGTACCAGATTACAAGCACCGGATTAGCAGTAAATGATTCAGCGATAGATGCTGGCCAACTTCCTGATATTTTTCAATTATATTCGCTCTCATTCATGTCGTTATTGTTTAGCAAACAACTCTAGTACTGTCAGAAAATTGTAGTGGTTAATAAATCCTCAAAATCAATAGCACTAAGGAAGCATTTGACAGTGTAGAAAGGAGAACATTATTTAGTCTTGTTCGATACTATGGAGGATCTGAGAAGATTGTCACTGTCATCCGAAATTGGTATAACAACTACAGTGCGAATGCGTGCATGGAGGACAACTGATGGATGCACTTCAAGCGAGGGGCGGTGTCAGACAAGGTTGACTGCTCTCCTCCTTTCTGGTTCTTTTGATGGTTGACTGGATTGTGAATACCTCCACATCTGAAGGGAGGCACCGAATAAAATGGACAACGTTGACGTAACTAGACGATTTGGACTTCACAAATGACCTGGACAAGGACAGAGTTCCATGGAGAATGCTGGTAGGCAGCTTACGCTCTTTTACGAGGTAAATAGATGTAAGGAAGTAAGTCACTCCTAAAAGACATTTGTCAGTCTAACTGCCTAATGCATTGAAATTTACACGTGATGTCAATTTCACACATTCTCAGCATCTAGTTTCTGTCTAAAAGTATAATAATCTTGACATAAGTCATTTATTTTTTTTAGCTGGTTGGCAGAAAACAGTCATATCTAAGTTTCGTGCTAGCCATTGCTCCTTAATAAGACTTTAGACCAACAGTAGCCCTAGAAGAGCTACAGGCGTAGTTTTATGTGTGAAGTACTCAATTGTTAACAATCTTCTAGTAAAATCATTTCACAATGCAATTTCGCATTTTGAAGCTTAAACAAGATGCAATTAATGATAAACTTAATCTCTTATCTGCTACTATAAGAAAACATTTAATTATTTATTATTGGCTATCTTTACTTTGAAGATACTGTAGTATCAGTTTGTTTGTTAAGCCCATATAATTTATCTTAGCTACTGGCCAAGCCAATTCGCCTATCCATTATGAGTCATATTTTGATCTCGTTCATTATTCGCTTATCAACCTTGGCTGTACTTTTATATGAGCATATATGTGTACACTTCGCATCTTATTCATCATATGTCTGTCACTCATTTTTGTCCGACTATAAATGTTGATTAACGCTTGCTTAAATCGAGTTGGCTTCCCAGCCATCTCCGATACGCATCATTTTTGCTTTGCTCTCGAGTTGGCTTCCCAGCCATCTCCAATGCATGTCATTTACGCCTCATTCGCTTCCTTCGCTTATTTGCCTGTTCACTCACTCGTTATTATTCGTTCAGGTGTTGCTAACTTTCTGACCTGAGTTATTCGACAATAAACTGTAGTTGCTGCTATCATTTGTCCTCTGATTTTACACGCCGTTAAGATTAGAATTATATCGGTTATCGAAACGAACGATTAACGAATCGCTGCACTACAATACCACCAGTATTGTAGTTTGATAACTATTAACCAGTAACACCTTCTATATTAAAATCGTCTCCCCTTGGTTTAAATCAGAAAACAGATGTGAGGAGGTTGGAAAGGTATATTTTATGCGTTATCAATATATCGAGAAGCGTTTTCTCTAATCTGGCTGATGAACGTAGGAGATGTTTCCCACGCTGAGCTGTAACGTGATTTGGTGCGGATGCATGACCGAACGCATTCAGCAAAATGAGTTCACTTAAAACAATGTGGTCAGCATGCAATGTCCAACATTTAAAAAGCTATTGATTTTGAAGAATTATTTACAGCAACAACTTTTTGCTCCATTCATAATCTAATGTCAGACTTTAAAAGTTAGTTTTTAAAATTTATACTACTAAATAGTAGTACAAAAAGTTATGTTTAAATTGTTGTCGGATATATATTACTATGAATACAGACAATAGGGATATATTCAATTAAGCTAATATAAGGAAGCACTAAAATATGAATAAACTAATGATAAGACTTTTTTTTGGGAAAAATTCAGTGATATTATCTTTAACCATTGAGAGGCCATCTGGAAACATCTGGGCTATAGATGAATAAAGTACGTAGTAAATTGGATGAAATCAGCAAGTCGCATTTAGGTTACATATTTTAGAAAAGATAATCTTGTCACTAATAGGTCGCTATTGATAGAGAATTCAAAATTTTGTTTTGCTTTGATGACATTTTTTTCAAAAATCATTTGTAGGACGCAACAAATCATATCTGCTAATTATGATACTATCTAATGAAAAAGGAAGATTTACAATCTCAGTGGTTATCAGGACTCAGTAGCTAAGTGTATAGCATGATGTCATTTGAAGTGAATGGTACTGGGTTTGAGTCCCAGAGTAAACATCAACAAGTCTGAGATGTGGCAGGTACATCCAACTGGTTAGTCACAAATAGGACGAAATGCGCGTCAAACTGGATTCCACTGCTAGCCATTATCCATCTTTGCTTATAATTTCATATATAGTTAAAAATTAATTGTACCGTTATTGATACTTTGATGCTTTTTCGCTTGTGAATATTTTATTGTAGACCATTAACGTTGATGATCTATGTGGAATGATTGGAGGCCTATTCGAATTAGACGGGAACGGTGTAACGAATAAACTAACTTCGAAATCACACCTCGCGATCAACATCTAACGTGAATCACCCCATTCGACGTAATAAAGTACTATGTCTGCTTTGAAGACTGTATAACACAAAGAGCATGATTACGTAAATATATTAATAAGAATGAGTACAGAAATTTTAATGTGATCACCACCGCATGAGCCAGTCCATAGAGTATGATTAGTTGATGTGCGTTATGTTGCTCTTGACTTTAATAGGGATCGATGATCTGTTCGATATTCAGTGATTCAACTCTCGAATCATTTGGTTAGGGCTTAGTGACATTTTACTGCGGCTACATTATAATCAAACTTTAGCAGAACTAATTGTAATTCTTGAAGTTGTTAAATGTTTGGAAAATTTGTATTTTCATTATCAAGAACTAACTTGATGTTATAACATGTGGCCGAATGAATGCCCTGTTAATGTATGACGTTATAAAAACCGCCAATTAGGGAGGAGTGATTTTATCGATTGGATCCAATTATACACAAAAACCGTATGAGCAATCTAGAATGCTAATCGGTCCTGCTTCTGCCTAGCCCAGCCAGTTAAGTCCAGAACACCAATAACGGCCTTCTGCAATATGAATCGTTATATTTCAAACATAATTGGTTTATGAACCAAACAAACAGACCACATCGTACCATAAAATAGAAAATAACATTTGTACAAGATTTGGCCAAATTTCGCTGTGAATAGGGGGAACAGTAATTAATAGATTGGGTATAACTCAGAAATGGAAAATCGTACAACAATAGTCCAGGGGTCAAAATAGAGCTCATAATAAAGGGAACATGAATATGAATACTCAAGTTCCTTAACGACTATACAATAGGAGATATACATATCCCATTGGTCTATAAATAGCTCTCAAAAGTTACCATTCATCAATCTCCACGGGATATAACACTGGAGTAGAATAACCCTTGAAAATTAAGAAGCATATGATTTCAGTTTCGTCTTGGTATAGGATTTCTCATCACTGTGCATTTATAACTTTACCAGGGACTAAATTTAATGTCATGAGACCTTATGAAGAACTCTTAGCTTTCACATAACTGAGCTTACTACTTATGATTTGCATTTCTAACTTCAATCAATTCGTTTGTAGTAGGCGTCTAATCGTGATTGACTATGATCACCAATATAGGGAAGATTACGTGCCAGGTAATAGGTTGAATCCCTCTGTAGGCCAAAAACCAGAGGGTAGTTGACGGTTGTATTAAGAGATATTTTTTGGCGATCTCGTGGTATCAAAAGAATATCCAGATTGTACTGAAGCGTATGAGAATTCTTGCAAGGTCACAGACAACGGAAGAAAGTGTGTGTTTGGTAAACTTAAACCAACAATTGCATTAAAACAATCACTTATACAATTGGTTATAATAATAATTGTTTCCATTATACTAATCACGTTCTCGTCACCAGCAACAGAGAACAAAAGACTTGTGTATAGTGGTGTATTTACAAGCGTTTAACAACATATGTCATGCAATGAGTAGTACACTGAAACAATATGTACGATCAGCTGGATGTACCTGCATCTCAGAGTTGATAATCACTCTGGGACTTAAACCCAGCACCGTTCACTTCAAAGCTTATGACTTCTAACAATATCGAGGCAGTCCGCACATGATGCACATATGCCAATAAGAGACTGATCAGTTGCAGTCCTAAGTAACAATGGAAAGATACAATTAAACAATACCGAGTGAATTTGTTTCACAAATGTTCAAGTTAATCCATTTCGATGACCTTGGTTGTGACTGATTGTCTTCACATACTCTAAAATCTTTGATTTCTGATTGATTGTTTTTTTTGGTCAATTGACCTTTTGATTATGTGATTGATTGACATCTTCCGTGTGCATCGTAAATGTATTGATTTTTTATCTTCTAATTAATGTGATATGTGAAGCACTGGACGACCGTTTAGTCATATTATGGAACTCCTCAGCAGTGCGCATCCACGATCCCGACTCACGAGATTCGAACCCAGGACCCATCAGTCTCGCGCCAGAGCACTTAACCGATAGACCACTGAGTTGGTCGGCATCCAACGATGTCAATGTCTAACTTCAACCAATCCAATTTTATTTATGTAACTTATCGTAAAGGTAAATAATCTATCTTACTAATAATAATCGCTATGAGTAAATGAACGGATTAATTTACGGTCAATCTCTTACATAAATCGCAATTTTCTCATCTAAAAAATTCATGAATGTTCAGTGTTATAATACTAGACAATAATGAACTATGAGCAAAGATGGATGGTGACTATCAGTGGAATTCCGTTTGACGCGTATTTCGTCCTATTTAGGACTCATCAGCTGGATATACCTGCATCTCAGACTTGTTGATGTTCTCTCTCGGGCTCGAACCCAGTACCTTTCTCCTCAAACGCCATCACGTTATCCACTTACCTACTGAGTCCTGATAACCACATGCTTGTGCAATGGAGTGAACTGTTTAAATTCACTTGTTATCGTTTCATTAAATATTTCCATTGATGTTTAGCACTGCAATTGATCAGTCTCTAATTGGCATATGTGCATACTGTGCGTATTACCTCGATATAGCCTTAATTCACAAGTATTATAACCTAAGATGGATAGTGACTAGCAGTAGAATCTATTTTGAGACGCGTTTCGCTCTATTTGGGACTCATCGGCTGGATATACCTGCATCTCAGACTTGTTGTTCACTTTGGGACTCGAACCAAGTACCGTTCATTTCAAACGCAATCGCCACGGAGTCCTGTTAGCCACGTACTTTAGCAATGGAGTGAACTGTTTAAATTCACTTGGCACTGTTTGTTTGAATCTTCCTATTGATGTTTAGTACTGCAATTGATCAGTCTCTTATTGACATATGTGCATACTGTGTGTATTGTTCATCTCTCTATTGGACTGTATATTTTGTTTAAACTTCACCCCATTGCATAAGAAAGTGGCAATCAGGACTTAATAGATAAGTGGATAACGCGATGGCGTTTGAAGCGAAAGGTACTGGGTTCCAGTTCCAGAGTGAATATCAACAAATCTGAGATGTGGCAGACACATCCAGCTGACGAGTCCTAAATAGTACGAAACACGCGTCCTGAATTCCACTGCTAGCCACTATTCATCTTTGCTTACTAAACTTTAAATAGTTTTCATACAATTCGAAATTCAAATGATTGCCACAAGCTTATTCATTATTAGTTTAACGATTTCAATATGGGAAAATGGTATAGTGATTATATTTAGTGATTTTTGTGTAGGAGTTTCTATGCCAAATTTTTTTGTTGTTGTATCCTTTATGAAAGTACAAAACACAGTTTCTTGCCAAATATTCTAACTAAATGCTATCTGCGTGTATCTGTGCATGTGTGTATCTCTGTGTATGTATCTGTGTGTATGTGTGTATCTCTCTCTCTGTGTGTATGTGTTATCGATCGGTAGTCATGTTCTGTTTACCCAGTTACCTATTGATCCCTTATATGTTTTGTATTTTAAAAGTGTAGTTTATCTTATTGCTTTATCAAATATACATTGTGCAATTAAACGAATCAATCAAGAAATAGAATATGAACATTAAAAGTTTTCGCTATTCTGATTGGTTCATTAAAAAATTAAAAAAAAATTGTTGTTGTTGATATGGCTCTGTAGACCAATCAGATGGCAAGGGGGGGGAAAGATTTCTTAGGAGAAAAGTAAGCAAATAAGGAAACAAATAAAGAAACTGGAATTTGGGACAAAATGTGTCATACATTCTAAAATAAGCATTTTCTTTGATCCATTTTGATAGTATACTAGTTATACTATTTATATTATGGACTAAATGATCCCATTATGATGATGCTTTACTAATGTTAATCCCTTCAGAGATCATATATATCATTCAGAAGGCATCAGATTCAAAGATGGTATAGACCTTCCATTGTGTGTGTATCTTGAATGGGACTCTAATAACCATGTTTAATCTTGTAGAAGCTATAATAATATGGATTTAGTAAAGACAGAAGCTACATGTTTACCAGCTGGTCGTTATGAATTTAAAGATTCTGGTTTATATATTGGTGAATGGTTAAATGAAAAAGCTGTTGGTCTAGGTTTAATTACTAAAGATAAATGTCAAGGTGAATATACTGGTTTATGGGATAATGGTTCAGAGAAAAGTGGTGTATTTTTATGGCCAAATGCACCAGGTGCTATGTATGAAGGTGAATGGGCACATAATCGACGTAATGGTTATGGTATATTTACACGTGAAGATTGGGTTATAATGGGACAATTTAAAGATGATTTTATTAAATGTGGTATAAAATGTAAAGAAGATTCAATTGGAAGATTTGAAGGGGAATTTGAAAATGGTTTTCCTAGTTTTGGTGTTGAAACTTATGCAGATGGAGGTAAGTTATGTAATACAATTAGTTTCTATCTTGGTTTCCTTTTTAATGTGTGTCTATATATGATGACAAAGATTTACAGGTAAAGAGGGTGTTTTAGAAGGGTTGTGTTCATTGAGTTAGATGACTCAATGGTCAACCTTTCAGTATCGTTCTGGACACCATCAATAACTCCTATTCCACATAGAAGTAAGCTTTTCACATACTTCACAGACGTTGAATCAACTACTTGCAATGACTTTGAGACAAATCAATTTCATGTGTTTCACTGTCTTTACTCATAGCTTCATTCGTTTTACCTCAGTTGTTCGACTGATCTTCAACCTTGTGACTGATTGAAATGTTTATACAGGTTCGTAGATCAGATCTATGTTGATGTGACTATTGACTGTCAACGGGTTTGAATCTTATGAGTCTTGGAATTCTCTGACACATATGAAGCTTCCTGATTAAAAATTTCAAGACTTTTCGATTGAATATATTGTCATGATGGTCGATATTGAGATGATACCAGTGCTAATCTATGCGATGCAATGTATAAGCTATATAGCTATATTGTAGTGCGGTCTACTTATATCCATATAAGTAGTATATGGCGATGGTTAGGCATTGAATGTATTTTGGCAAAAGACTGATAAGAAAAGAATTGAAATAAAGCGCAATTGATAGGAAAGTGCAGGAACAATGAAATCATAGACGATGAACTGATATTTGCAGAAGGAATAGTCAAGATCAAGACAATTGATTGATAGTTTGCAAATTAACTGTTTACTGTATGGTTATGAAATTCTAGTGAAATAGTCTGTAATTTGTGCTTAAATGCATTCGATTTTCCCCACTCATGTTCTCGTTTACTACAATATATGTAATATATGTATAAGCTATATTGCCATGTAGAGTTGAAGGTCTTATGTGAGATTGGAGGTTCACCATTGACATTGTGGAAGGTTCGGTATTTATTTGGCAAGTTTTGTTGACTGTTCATGTGGAAAGTTGGTTTGCTGGTTAACCGATATCATTCATACTGATGGTTGCTTTTCTGTGTTCTCAAGAGCTATTGCCATTGGAGCATTGTAAGGCATGAACGCCATTGCTAACACTAATGAGTTTGACTGTCGTGTACGCGAAATGGGTCAACTTTGGCCTGTTTATGCTGTGCATAATTGATTTATGCTATCACTGATCGAAATAATTATACATGTGATGTGAATGTGTATATGAATAGTGCAAATGGTGCAACAAGGTGCTTGATACCTGTGTGGTTGAGCCACAGGATTGAGCTGTATTATTCAGATTGTAGCGTTGAAGCGTGCATAGTGTCTGGTTCTCTTGTGGGGCGGGAATGAGCTGTACTCCAGTGAGCAGTGTCTGGCTATCCTGTTAAACGGGATTGAACTATACTGTTTGTGTATTCACGTGAACGTCTAGATGGTATCTAGTTCTTCTGAAAACCAATGCAAAATTACCCTGGCCTACAAGGGTATATTATATAACTGTGAACAGACTGGTTGATCCTGCCAGTAGTCATATGATTGCTTGCTTCCTGCTAATCTATAATATTATCTCACCGGTAGTCATTATTTATGTATGCTTAAGTTAAGATAGTATCTATATCCAAGATTGAAGGATAATAACAAAAGAAATATACAAAAACAATCAGTCACAAACAATTCCATCACAACAAACTGAAAATAACACCTGTCATCTAACTAAAAACCTTACTTCTACATCCAGCAAACGTTGATGTTACGCAAAACGTCAAAGAGACCTCGTAAACTAGGTTGTCTACTTCAGTGAACATACTGCTTATATATATATATATATATATATATATATATATATATCTGAAAAATTTGATGACCTAAATGAAGTCAAAGATGAAGAATATTAAGCAAAAACAGTGGCTTTTCATCCGTATAGAGTCATGGCTACATACCGTTAAGGAGTTTCCAGCTAAACTGTAGTATCTGTTGATGTGCTTCATAAATTGTAATGATTATCTGATCATTTCAATGATTGAAAGCATGAGTCATTTGAAGCTAGACCACCATGGAAAACTTGGAAGCACTGGAAGACCGTTTCATCCTATTGTGACTCCTCAGTGGCAGTGCGCATCCACGATCCCGCCTCTAGAGATTCAAACACAGGACCTATCAGTCTCGCGCGCGAACACTTAACCTCTAGACCACTAAGCTGGCCGGCATCCAACGATATTAATGTCTAACTTCAACTGATCCACGAAATTGAGCATAAACTAGGAAACTTTAATTATGGTAAAAAATAAATGTATTTCAGTAGTAGGTTCTAAAATGAAAGTTTAGCCGGTTAACTAGTATGTTATAAGTAACGAGGCATCATATATTGTTAGTGAATGAATATCTGATAACAGAATAACTGATTAGTAAGGAAAAGTCGTTTTGATTTAATGAAATTACGTCAGTTAGTCAGTCAAATCAGGTACATATACATCGGTCCAAGTTGTCACATCTCATTAGCACAACATGATGAACGGAAGCTTTATAGAAGCTGTTATTTCAATGGTAGCTCAGTGAACAAGAATACGGGTGAAGACAATTGAATATATTTAGGCACAAGATTACAGACTATCTCACTAAATTCTGATAACCATACCGTAAACAGTTAATTTGTAAGCTATTAATCAATTGGTAAGTAGAGATGGCTAGTGGCTAGTAGTGGAATCCAGTTTGACGCGAGTTTCGTCCTATTCGGGACTCGTCAGCTGGATATACATGCATCTCAGATTTGATGTTCACTCTGGGACTCGAACCCAGTACCCTCGCTTCAAACGACATCACGTTATCCACTTGGCCACTGCAGTCCTAACACATCGATGGGAAGATTCAAACAAGCAATACTAAATGAATATTAATCAATTGTCCCAATCTTGACTGTTCCTTCTGCAAATATCAATCCATCATCTCCGAGTATTATTTTACATGCATTATCATACCAATTGCATGCCGTTCCCGTTCTCTCCTTATCGATCTTCTACGGAAATACATTCTCTGCTTCACCATAGTTATATACTACTTATGTGGATATAAGTAGCTCACACCACAGTAGTAATATACAAGAGAAAGATTGTATAAGGATATAATACAGAGAGAAAGAATTAGTTTTTTAGAAAGAAAGATATAAGGTAATTTTAATTTCATGGTTTAAAGGAAGATAAATAGTGTATTCACCTATACCATTGTGATAGATTATGAACCAATGTTATCCAGAGTCTTCAATCACTGGTTACGATAGTCGAGTGAATCTCAACCAAGTAGTGTGCATCTATCAACATGGCTTAAACAAGAAGTTAATGAATTCAAGTCTTACCAATTCTCCTGTTAAAATCTTTACTAAATGAAATGTAATTACTAAGTGAATTAAACTAGTTTATTTGTATAAATTATTGTATGTAAACAAAATAGAAAGATACCTAGATAAATGATTGCTCTGATTATTAGAAGCAGAATCGGCCTTGTGGCTTCCTAAGGAACTCGGCTTTCATCATAAGGTGTCATAAATCTTCTAAATGAAAACCTTCTGACTCCTACGGCAGAGTTTAATTGGTTTGAATAATTTTTTTTCCGATTAGTGTTTTTTAACGAGTTAGTTTTTTATGGGATAGGATCGTTAACCCTATGCCCAACCCTCCTCCTATATCCGAGCTTGAGACCGGCAGCAGCTCCTAAAGGGGCTACAGTCGAAAGAACACTAGGAATTCTCAGATCTCATGACAATTACAATTGTCCACAAGTGTTTCAATGAAGTCATTTTGTAGCATGTTATAATCATAATTCATTGAGATCAAATGATTCTGATCTCATTCAACAATCGATGAATTAGTTTGATGGATCTGGTGTATCTTGAATAAATAATTTTTAATAAGTAGATATACCTTTTTGATGATGATTGTTGTAGTTTGCCAAGTTTTAGCTTCATATAATAGAACTGTTTTGATGTTTATATTAGAAAAATTTCGACTTTGATGAAAGTTGTTTTGAGTTCCACGAATTCCTCAATTATAGAGATACTGATCTTGTTTTGTCATTCTGTATCTTCAGTATGTACATCAGATACTTCTTATTTATCAATGATTCTGTTTAGATATGTAATAGCTGCCCCCACTTCTAGATCTTCTTCATCAAGTTTGGTTCGGTTGGTACTCATTGTGTTGTATTTCAAGATTACATTTATAATTAAAAACTGAGTAACACTGTCGGATACCAGCTCAGTGGTCAAGAGGTTAAGCGTTCGCGCGCGAGACTGATAGGTTCTGGGTTCGGATCTCGTGAGGCGGGATCGTGGATGTTCATTGCTAAGGTATCCCACAATACGATGAAATGGACATCCATTTCTTCCAGGTTTTCCATGGTCGTCTAACTTCAATCGACTCATGAATTCAACTATAAAATTACTAAAATCTCCAAAAAAACATCTTCTTATAGTAATATATAAGTCAACAATCAGTGATTAAGATGACATATAATAACCATGGCAATACAAAAATATCAAAAAACCAAATATCCAATAAATGCGCGGTAAAACTATACGTAATAAATCGGATGAAGACAGTTATTCATCTCACATAATCGATGAAGGGTTGAGCAAGATCATGAATCGATTGAAGTTAGACATTAGCACCGTTGGACGTCAGTTCAATGGTCTAGAGGCTAAGCGTTCGTACGTGACACAAAAGGTCATGGGCTTAAGTCTGACGGGTGGGACCATGGAAGAGCACCACTGAGGAGTCCCATACTAGGACGAAACGACCGTCTAGGACTTCTAGGTTTTCAATGATGGTCTAGCTTAGATCTACTCACTAATCCAACTTTTGGAATTACTACAATCTCTACAAATCTTCATAGTTCTAAGAGCTCCACTTCTTTCAATTGTTTACTCATATCTAACAGGTCTCTATTGATTAGTATTAGACAATTATTACCTTATTCCAGATTTACTGATTGGTCCTGTGTGATCACAGTTTATGATGAAACGTATGTGTAGATTATACAAAATATAATTTAAATGGGTAATAATAAGAAATCAGAATGGGTTTTATGGATATTTCAGCATTTTTATAGTTGAAATCATGAGTCAATTGAAGCTAGACCATCATGGAAAACCTGGAAGCACTGGACGGGACCGTGGATGCTCACTGCCACTGAAGAGTCCCACAATAGGACGAAACGGCAGTCCAGTTCTTCCAGATTTTCCATGGTGGTCTAGCTTCAATTAACTCATGTTTTCAACTATAATAATAATAATAAATTAAAACCGCAATAAATTGAAAGCAAATTTGCATAATGGCCAGTAATGGAATCTTTAGTTCGCCTTTCTTCCTATTTTGAACTTGTCCGATAAATATTCCTACATACCACTGTTGCATAATTGGTCGACTTTCTAAACACAGAATCTCAATGGATAACACCCTAGGTATTCAAAGATGAAGGCATTGATTTTAAGATTAAGTGTGAATAACAACACTGGGGTATGAGTTCATCTATCTAACAAGCTCCAAACAAGAAAGAACTCATGTTCTTGATTCCATGAAATCTTACATAAAAAAGAATGTCAAATCAAGATTTGAATATAAAAATGGATTAGTTATATTTCACAAATAGAATTCCAAGAACCGATTACATTATCAATTGATTACTGTTCAAATCATACTATTGTGATGTAGGTTACTTATATCCACATAAGTAGTATATTGCGATGGTAGGGCATTGAATATATTTCAGTAGAAGATCGACAACGAAAGAACGGGAACTAAACGCAATCGGTATGAAAATGCATGAACAATAATAATCGGACTGATATTTGCTTAAGGAACGGTCAAGATTGAAACAATTGATTAATAAAGAGGTGGTCTATCGGTTATGTTCTCGCGCGAAAGACTGGTAGATCCTGGGTTCGAATCTTGCGAAGCCGGCTCGTGGATGCGCACTGCTGAGGAGTCACAAAATAGGACAAAACGGTCGCCCAGTGGTTCCAGATTTTTCATGATGGTCTAGCTTCAATTGACTAATGATTTCAACTATGAAAAATTAATTCAATCAATCCTATCCAAACTAAAGGATGAAATGACAAAAGAAGAAAAAACTGAACATCATCTATAAAATAAATTGTTCCAATGACGGAAAATACTGCATCAAAGAAAGTGGATACTCTCTTCACCTTTGCCAACACGAACATGAATTAGCGATCAAATGCTATGACGTACTTTTTTTAACTTTACTTACGCCTGTTACTCCCAATGGAGCATAGGTCGCCGACCAGCTTTCTCCAACCCACTCTGTCCTGGGCTTCCTTTTCTAGTTCTATCCAGTTTTTGTTCATTCTTCTCATGTCTGTCTCTATTTCTCGGCGTAATGTGTTCTTTGGTCTTCCTCTTCTCCTTTGACCTTCAGGATTCCATGTGAGGGCTTGTCTTGTGACGCAATTAGCTGATTTCCTCAAGGTGTGCCCTATCCACTTCCAGCGCTTCTTCCTGATTTCTTCCTCCGCTGGAATCTGGTTTGTTGTCTCCCATAGTAACTTGTTGCTGATAGTGTCTGACCATCTGATCCGAAGTATCTTGCGTAGACAACTGTTAATAAACACTTGTATCTTCTGGATAATGGCTTTCGTAGTTCTCCACGTCTCCACCCCATACAGTAGAACTGTCTTGACATTTGTATTAAAAATTCTAACCTTTGGTGTTGGTTGACAATTGTTTTGAGCTCCAAATGTTTTTCAGTTGTAGGCATGCTTCTCTTGCTTTGCCGATCCGCGCCCTCACATCTGCATTAGACCCACCGTGTTCATCAATGATGCTGCCCAAATATGTAAAGGTTTCCACATCTTCCAAAGCTTCTCCATCAAGTGTAATTTGATTGGTGCATAATGTATTGTATCGGAGAGTCTTGCGTTTCTCTTTGTTTATATTGAGACCTACTGCTGCTGAGGCTGCTGCTACACTGGTCGTTTTCTCCTGCATTTGTTGTTGCGTTTGTGATAGAAGAGCCAGATCATCCGCGACGTATCAATGTATGGGGACAACTATGGATATACATTCAACTGGAAAAATGTTGAGATCTTGAATAGAGGGAATTCTAAAAAAGCACCAGAAAATTTTTGAAAGCATCACACTCAGATCAGTTAGCGATCATTAAACATATTGAAATCGATCCAATCTATCGACCATTCAGGAAAAATTATGGACAAATAGAGGACCAAAAATCAAATCAATGAAAGATACAATCAAAATAAAAAAGTAAACAATAACTGGTTAAAGGTCAACAACAGTCAATCAAGATCGAGATCTTCAGGACAAGCTGTGAGTTATATATGGAAAAATTCTAACACTTCACTTCAACCTGAAGTTTTTGTTGATGATATTGTTCAGAAGAACAATGAGAGCCCCACAACTAAATCATCCAGCTCAGAGAATAGAGCTCTATCAAAATTATCCGAAAATATTCACTCTTCGTCCTTCTCCTCCTTTTTCTTCTTTTCTTCTTCTTCTTCTTCATCTCCTACTACTACTACTACGACTAGTACTGTGGTGTATGCTACTTATGTCAACAGACATGAGTAGTATGAAATACCAATCGGGAGTGGGAAACCTGGCAGCAGAAGGTTAAGAAGATCGAGTCTAAGTGAACAGGTAGGGATTATGGATTGAAAGAATCATACAGAATGTGAAGGACAAATGATGGAAATTTGGAAATGAAGTAATCAATGTATAGTTGTCATATTTTATCAAAATATTCTGTAGTATTGTATCAAAATACATTTAGTTATCTCCGCCTATGTATAAATATTGGTACAAAGGGGTACCAAATACATACGTGTCACACAAATCTTATTTGACTTGTGTGAGGGCTATGGTACTGTCCGAGTGCCAAGACCAAAGCAGATGGTTTTCTTAGGGGGCCACATTCGGAGCATTTGACCTAAAGGTCTAGAGCACCATGAGGAAATGCAGTTCCATGGTAGCCGGTGAATAACGATTGATTCATACACAATTTGTTCGCTCAGGACAGTGAAGCCTATGTGCACCATTGATTTGGAATCAGGATTTTCCAACTCCACTAGATGGACTTGCCGCGTCTACCAACCCGGTTAAAGCATCGGACATTGGCTTTTCGACCTCTCAATATTGTAAACAACAGTAATGCTGAGAGAAGGCAGTGAGTAGGACTTTCCTGTCAGAGACTATATAAGCGAGGCCATGTGAGAATATTTGGAGAAGAAGAGCGGACTTTCCCCACTCTTGGCCGTACCAGGGCATTTGGGCGTCAGTCTTGATATAAGCTAATCATATGCATATATTTTTTAAACTTTAACAAAACAATATGTTTATTAGGTTTAAAAAGAAGTAAACACACTTTCTTTTTATTTTCCATTCTAGGAAGTTATGCTGGTGAATATAAAAATGGTGTTCGTGAAGGACTTGGTGTACGTACATCTATACCTTATGGAGAAGTAATAAACTTTTTCCCTGAAGAAGCTGCCATTGCTGCAGAAATCGCTTTAGATATTAAAAAACGTACAGCATTACAAAATCTTTTGAATTCAACACATCATGCTCATCATCATCATCATCATCATATTACTAATCATGATAGTAATATACATAATATGATCAATAACAATAACAACAACAATAACACTACCGGTACACGTCGTGGAAGTCTTCTAAGTCAAAGATCAGGTGATGCAGTTGAATTAGATGATCCAGAATTAAGTGGACAAGATGATATGGAAGATGAACCATATTATGGTCGACGTCCAAATCCATTAAATAATCATAATAAAGATTTTAAAGATTTACGTATGTCATGTAAATTTAAATGTGGTTTTGTATTATCATCACAACGTAGTGAATTAATGTTAAGACGTCAACAAAAATTGAATCATACAGGTAGTGGATCATTAATTAAATTTCGTGGAAGTGGTCATAATAGATCTGGTCGTCGATCGAAATCATTAACAAATCTATTTAATCGTTCATTAAGTAAAGAATCAATTACATGTGTACGACGTCAAGGTAGTATCACAGAACGTGGAATAGTACGTGGAAAAATGAAAGTAGAACAAACACCTGAATCAGTATTTACATTAGATCAGGTATGATAATCTAAACAGTATGTTCCTATCATACTTGTCAGGTACTATTGTGTAATCTGTTATATTTATATTGTTGAAAAGTCATTAGTCTTAAATACAGTCTTTAAACATCAATGAAATAGTGAAGTTACAATAACATTGAAAATTGACAAACATAGAACAGACGTTACTACCTATCATGGGACTTCATACCCGTACTGATCCATGACGCTTCATGTGTAAATTGAACTCAGGATCTTTGATCTTGAACATCAACATTTAACTTTTAAACCACTGAGCTGAGATCCAATCGTGTTAATGTCTAACCTCAATCAATCCTCAACATCGGTGCGACTATCTTTGATGAGTGTATGATTTCAATGAAATTCAATAATCTCCACAAAACCATACTGACGGTCCTTAAATAGATGAATAAATGTGTTAAACTAAGATGTGTGAGCTAATATTAAAATTGTTTACAGATTATAAAACTACACTTGAGTGTAGAATCTCAGGGGATTAGAATTGATGACTTCAAAGGTTTAGTGTCAACTAATAATTTGCTGGCAACATTCACGTTACTTAGTTATAAACATACTAGGATTTAAGAATTGAAAATCAATCCAATTATAAACAATGAGAGATTTAAATTCACTTAGTATTGTTTGTTTGAATCTTCCCATTGATGTTTAGGACTGTAACTCGTCAGTCTCTAATTGGCATATATGCATACTGTCCATATTGCCTCGATATAGCATTATAAGCAAAGATGGATAATGACTAGCAGTGGAATCCAGTTTGACGCTCGTTTCGTCCTATGTCGGATTCGTCAACTGGATGTACGCGCGTCTCAGAGCTGATGTTCACTTTGGGACTGAGTGGAAAACGTGATGGCGTTTGAAGCGAAAGATACTGGGTTCGAGTCCCAGAGTGAACATCAACAAGTCTGAGAAGCAGGTACATCCAGCTGACGAGTCCCAAATAGGGCGAAACGCGCGTCAAACTGGATTCCACTTCTAGCCACTATCCATGTTTGCGTATATGGGGTTGTTTCGTTGGAATTATTTTACCATTTATGTTAATTATTGACTTCAGTTAAGATTGGATAGTTGTTTAATTCCAATATGGAATCCCTCATCAGTGGGTACCAATCAACCAAAGTCATTTAGAGAATAAACTACAATAAGAACTATTGGATTGGTTTCCAGTGGCACACATTTTCAACCCAGATAAAGCACAACTAACTTCCAATGACATTACTAATTAATTACCTCATAATCGACATGGTTGGCCTTGAGTTGTCATGACTGAGTACTGGAACTCCAGAAATAAACCTTCTAAGTTAATTACTAGTAAAGCAACTATTCATCAGTGACTTTTAAACATGCTTGCACAATTCTGCGAAGTGACAGAAGTTAGAAGTGTAAAATATTGGATACCGACTTCTTTGTATAAACGTTGGACGCTCACCGTGAAACTTGAAGGTTCTGGGTTCCAACCTCAAGGTCGTGGATGCTCACTACCGAGGAATTACATATTAGGACGAAACAGTTGTCCAACCATTCTTAGTTGTCAATATTTGTCTAACTAAGATCAATTAGTAGTACAAATGATAAAAACACATCACTACAGTTTAAAAACGGGCTGCTTTCAGCACGTAAAGTAATGCTACGTTGATACCTTTTGAGAAGGTTTTGTCTTCACGAAATAGTATAAAGTAAATAACCAGTCAATAATCCACTATACTTTAGAACCATTCAATAGTCTTCAGCAACGACTATAGTGTATTTCTTGTCAAGTTATTTGTTTTATGGAGATAGTTACCTTAAAGCCCCCAAATACCCTGGTACGGCCCAGAGTGGGGAGAGTCCGCTCTCCCTCTCCAAATGCTCTCAAGTGGACATGCGTATATAGCCTCTGACAGGGAAGTCCTACTCATTTTCTTCTCGTGGCCGGGGTGTTGTTTACAAAATTGAGAGGACGAAAAGAAAATGTCCAACGCTTTAACCGGGTTGGTGGATACGGAGAGTCCACCTAGGGAAATTGGAAAACCCTCATTCCAAACCAATAGTTCACATGGGCCGCAGTATCCTGAGGGAACAAATGACGTATGAACCAATTGTTGGTCACCGGCTACCATGGGGCTGCATCTCCTCACGATGCTACACTACCTTATGAATCAGATCTTTAGGTCAAAGGCTCCGGGTGCGGCCCCCTAAGTAAACCACCTGCTGCAATTTGGCACCTGGACAGTATCGTAGCCCTCACACAAACCAAATGAGATTTGTGTGGCGCATATGTATCTGGTGCCCCTTTGTACCAATATTTATGTGTCTAAATAAATAAATAAGTTACCTTGAAGGAACTGAAGTGATAAGTGTAAACTTCTGGGTTCTTTCTCAGTGATCGATAGTTATTGTTTTTATATATATTTATATAATCAGGTAGATGCAATTGATCCTGAAACAGTTGAAACATTTGCTGGACAATGGGAAGCTGATTCACGTCATGGTTATGGTGTATGTGAACGATCGGATGGTGTTATTTATGAAGGTCAATGGGTAAAAAATCGACGACATGGTTATGGTCAAACACATTTTCCTGATGGTGTATGCGAACAAGGAAGATATCAAAATGGAAAATTAGTATTTTTATCATGGCCAAAAGGTGCAAAATCATATTTATTATTATATAATTATCATATTATGCGTGAAGTAGCTAATGCTGTAAAACGTGCTAGAAGTATAGCTGATGATGCATTTGTTAAAGCGAATGAAGCTAGAGAGAAGTAAGATATGATTTTATTATTATTTTTTCAGAAAAGGGTTTTGTGGAGATTTCAGTATTTTCATAGTTCAAATCATGAGTCAATTCAAGCTAGACCACCATTGAAAACCTAGAAGCACTGGACATCCGATTCGTCCTAATGTGAGACTCCTCAGCTGCAGTGAGCATCCACGATCCCGCCTCATGAGATTCGAACCCAGGACATACCATTCTCGCTCTAGAGCACATAACCTCTAGACCACTGAGATGGCCGGCATCCAACGGTATTAATTTCTAACTTCAACCAATCCACGAAATCGCTCAACCAACTTCCATTGTACTGAGTTAGATATCTGTCTCTACCTGACATGGATTAGCTCCACTGACCAGTTGGATGCCGGCTCAGTGGTCAATCTGTTAAGTGCTCTGGCGCGAGACTGGTAGTTATTGGGTTCGAATCTCGCGAGGCGGGATCGTGGATGCCCACTGCCACTGAGGAGTCCTACAATAAGATGAAACGGACGTCCAGTGCTCCGTGGTTTTCCATGGATATAGATTGTCCGTCTTCCTGAACTCTTAAAAGGTCTTAGATATATTTTTGAAAACTTTTGTAATGATCTTGGTTACTATTGGATATTTAGAGTTATGCTTTTTTTATCATGTACTGATATCGACTACTATACAGAGATATTTTGAAGTCAAATTGATAGCTGAGATTCACTCAAAGATCCATGAGGTTCTATTTCACTAGTTCACCAGGTTTACCTTTGTTTCACAATCAAGAGTTTTGGGGATTAGAAATCAGGGATAGTTTCAATTTGCTTGGTATGTACAGTCTAATAAGAAAATAGAATTAAGTACCCTGTTGTGGCAAAATGTAATTATTAACCTATACAAAGATATATCTACTAGTTGCTATGCATGATATTTGAATTCCATACAAACATTGACTCAGTGGTCTAGTGGTTAAGTGCTCGCACGCGAGACTGGTAGTTCTTGGGTTCGAATCTCGCCTCGCGAGATTCGAAACCAGAACACATGATCTCAACTATTGAAATTTGTATGATATCCACAAATACCCCTTCTGATATTATATAATTATCTTTATGCAACAATTATAACCGATTATGTCAATTTAAAAGTTACTGGGTAATATGTTTAAGGAGTGGTAAGGTAAGGATTTCCACAATTGATTGATCACCGGGACTACATCACCTCACAATACTCCACTACTTTATGGATCAAACCTTTAGGTCGAAGGCCCAGGGTGTGGTACCTTAATCAAACCGCCTTCTTCAGTTTGGGCACTTGGGCAGTATCATAGCCTCCACACAAATCGAATGAGGTTTGTGCGGTGCCCATATATCTGGAGCCCTTTTGTACCAATATTTATATGTTGAAATAAATTTATAATAAATAAATCTATATGAAGATCCTTTAACCTCTAGTTAGTAGTTACTCTGTAGCAAGGTTTCTTTTTTAGTAGATATAGTTGCTAACCTCTTTTATTCAGCTTTAGAAACGACAGTAATTCTAGAAAAGCTTCAATCACAGCTTATTCATATTCAATTATCTTTTTTCTATTAATTTAGTTTAAACAAAGTTGAAAATGCAGTACAACTTTCAAAGAAAGCTGCTGAATTAGCACGTGATTATTCATTAGAAACACGTGAATTAGTTAAAGAAATGTATCCAGATTTTGAACAACCTGGTAACTATTTTTTTTTCTATTTTTGTATTGATTATACTTTTCTAACTATTGTTTTTCAAAGTTGAAAACGTGAGTCAAATGAAGCTAGACCTCCAGGGAAAACCTGGAAGTACTAAACGGCCGTTTCGTCCTATTTAGGACTCGTTAACTGGATGGATCTGCATCTCAGAATTGTTGATGTCCACTCTGGGACTCGAACCCAGTTACTTTCGCTCCAAACTCCATCGCGTTATCCACTCGGCCAATGAGTCCTGTTAGCCACTTGCTTGTGCAATGTGGTGGAGTTTAAATTCAATTAGTACTGTTTGTTTAAAACTTCTCATTGATGTTTAGGACTGCAACTGGTCAGTCTCTTATTGGCATATGTGCATCTTGTGCGTATCGCCTCGATATAACTTTAATTCACAAGCATTATATGTAAAGATGGATAGTGGCTAGTAGTGGAATCCAGGACGGGCGTTTCGTCCTATTTAGGACTCGTCATCTGGATGCACCTGCATCGCAGACTTGATGTTCACTCTGGGACTAGAACTCAGATCTCAGATAGGGAACCTTTGGAAGCTACATAGGTATTGAACAGCTGTTTATTCTCATTATGAAATTCCTTAGTAGTCTGTGTTTATGATCCAACTTTGAATCAAACACATGACCTTAACGACTCATGTAGAGATCTGGCCTATTTTGTAATGTAAAACAGAAAATTCTTAACAAGCAAGGAGGGTTAAATAGTTGTTTATCTTAAGTTTATGGACTTCTCATCAGGAGCAACTTTGACTTATGAAATCATTCAAGTTGAAAATTAGACAGTAACATATCACCAAACAGAATCAGTATTGCATTAAATCATGAAATTAATTGATCTTTTCAGGGTAACAAACCACTGGATTTCGACGTATTAGTTCAGGGGTATTATAAGGACTATAAGGTTCAAGAAATATATATGATTGTGGTCAATGTCGTCCAATCTGTGTCGGGTGAAGACAGCTATCCACAATGAATGAGGGATTGAGCAATATCATGGATCGATTGAAGTTAGACAGTAACACTGTTGCATGCCAGTTCAATGGTCTGCGGGTTAAGCGTTCGCATATGAGACTGGAGGCCCTTGGTTCGATTCCCGCATTTCGGATCATGGGTGAGCTCTGCTGAGGAGTCCCATACTAGGACGACACTATCGTCCAATGCTTCCAGGTTTTCAATGGTAGTGTAACTCAAATTGACTAATAAATTGAAGTAATTTTTGTTATTCTTATCTCATCAGGAGTTTTGTGTAGATTTCAGTATTTTCATAGTTCGAAGCGTGAGTCGATTGAAGCTGGACCACTAGGGAAAACCCGGAGGCATTGGACGGTTGTTTCATCCTATTGTGGGACTCCTCAGCAGTGTGCATCCACGACCTCGCCTCGGATGCCGGCTCAGTGGCCTATCGGTTAAGTGTTCGTGCACGAGACTGGTAGGTCTTAAGTTGGAATCTCGCGAGGCGAGGTCTAGGAATAAACGGCCGTCCAATGCTTTCAGGTTTTCCCTGGTGGTCTAGTTTCAATTGACTCACGCTTTCAACTATTCTCATCTAATACAATTCCACTTATTATTCATAATAATTCTTTATCAACATCTTCATTCAAGGTATAAAATATTTAGAAGATATGGTACGTCTTATGAATATAACAAAACGTGGTAATCAAGCATTTGATACAGCACTTCAATCAGCTAAAGATGTTCTAGCCTCGGTTGAAGCTAATCTAATTGAACATGAACATGAACAACAACAACAAAATCAAGATGATCATCAAAAGATGGATTTCAATTATTCATCATTAGATCTAGATCTAAATCAACCAATCAATAATAATAGTAGTATACCATTATCAAGAGCTGGTTCCTATCATTTAAAACGTCATCATAAACATCATTCAAATAAACATAAACATGGAAATGATAGAATACAATCTGTTGAAATGAAAAACATTGAATATTCAGTAAGTTTATTGGTTATTATAAATATTTACCTTATTTTATAATCTTAAAGTTGAATTTATGAATCAATTGAAGCTAGACCAACATCATGGAAAACCTGGAAACACTGGACGACCGTTTCGTTCCAGTGTGTGACTCGTCAGTGGGAGTGCACATCCACGATCTCACCTCGAGAGATTAGAACCCAGGATCTATCAATTTCGCGGACAAGCGCTTAACCAAAATGCCCTGGTACAGCCGAGAGCGCGGTGAGCACGCTCTCCTTCTCGAAACGCTCTCATATGGCCACGCGTATATAGCCTCTGATAGGGAAATCCTACTCACTACCTTCCTGTGGCATTACTGTTGTTTACGAAATTGAGAGGACGAAAACGAATGTCTGGTGCTTTAACAGGGTTGGTGGACACGGGAAATCAACCTAGGGGAGTTGGAAAACTCTGATTCTAAACAAATGGTGCACATGGGCTCCAGTATCCTGAGAGAACAAATGGTGTATGAACCAATTGTTGCTCACCGACTACCATAAGACTGCATCTCCTCAAGATGCTCCACCGCCTTGTGGATCAAAGGTTGGTCAAAGGCTGGTGGTGTGATTCCCTAAGAAAACCACTTGGTTCGGTTTGGTCACCTGGGCAGTATCACAGCGCTCACACAAATCATATGGGATTTGTGTGGCGCATATTTATCTGTTGCCCTCTTGTTTCAATATTTATGTGTTCAAATATATAAAAATAAGATCATTGAGCCGGCATCCTGTTATGTTTTTGACCTAGACTGTAGCCAATTGTTATGACTTGATCAAGGTCGTCGCTGATTCGTTATGACCTTACGAATTTCACAAGGACGTAATCCGCGTAAATTATCCACCAATAGAATACGCCTTCTACGACCTTCACCCTGTGACAATGACGTTCGATTAATATGAGTAATGTAGCGTCCTTATTGGTCCTTATCCGCCTAACCCGTCCACTTGAGTCCAGAACACCAATAGCAGTTGCTGTAATGCGAATCATTTATTTCAAACATACTCTGTTTATATACCAGACAGACAGACCACATCGTACCATCAAATAAAAAATAATATTTGTACAAAACCAGGCCAAATGAGGCTGTAAGCGTGGGAGACAATAATCAATAAAACTGAGCATAACATCGGGACAGTAAATCAAATAGTAATAATCAATAGGTCAAAATGAAGCTAGTAATAAGATGAATATAGATATAGATAATCCAGTTACTGAATAGTTATACCATAGGAATATAAATAGATTAATAGTCTAATAAGAGGTCCCGTAAGTTATCAGTACTTACTTTTTCCTAGTATATAACACATCCGATGGTATTTATGTCTAACTCCAACCAAAGCACGAAGTTGAACAACCGTTCACTAACTGTCTTCAGTGAGTTCCTATCTCCCAACGGCCATCCAGTGCTTCCAGGTTTTCCCTGATGGTCTAGTTTCAATTGACTGACGCTTTCAACTATGAAATTACTGAAATCTCCACAAAAAACCCTTTCATTTGGTATTGTTTGCTTGATTCTTCCCATTGATGTTTAGGACTGTAAATGGTCAGTCTCTTATTGGCATATGTGCATCCTGTGCATATTACCTCGATGTAGCCTCAATTCGCAAGAATTATAAGCAAAGATGGATAGTAGCTAGCACAAACAAACAATGCCAAGTGAATAAAGATGATTTTGAATGTCTAGAACCATTACGTTGTAATCAGGGCTTAGTAATTTATCGACCTTATTCATTAGCCTTCCCTTATTTATTAATATTAACCATCTTAGTGACTAAATATTGATAGAATTTGCTTATTTGTTACTTAGCTATTAATTAAATTTAACTTATTCATAATTAACTACATACAGTATTCCCAAACCCCCCTATCTTAGATCTGATTGATTTGTCAATAAAGTGTATTTTTCCCAGTTTATTCAACATTCTCAATATAGGGATTTGTGAAGATTGTAATATTTCCACAGTTGAACTAATGAGTTGACCCAAGCTAGACCATCATGGAAAACCTAGAAGCACTGGACGGATGTTTCGTTCCAGTGTGGGACTCTTCAGTGGTAGTGCGCATCCACGATCCCAAACAAGGGACACTAACACCACGACCTTCGGTGTCACATGTGATCACTGAACTGGTGTCCAACAGTGTTAATGTCTCACTTCAGTTGATCCATAGTCTTACTCAACCTTTCATCTATAGTGTGATGTGAATAATTGTTTCCCACTTGAAATGGATTTGACTTTGTTGGTCAAGGTTATTCAACATTCGACGAATCATTCATTTAAATAAAACGTAAAACACTCATCAGTAACTTTTCTTCCCTTCTTTAAGTCGAATTAATACATTTTGACTTCGACATCATCACTAATACTGTCATAATACCTGTGAAGAGAATAGGTTGTAAATAAAGATAATGGATAAGCATACAGACACAGGCGAACACGTACAGAAAACGTACATCTATAGATAGTCGTAAACGATCATGAGAAATAAGAAGTGAATAACCACCAGTTTCCTCAAGATTACAGGTCCACCTTGTTGGCGAATGCAAAGTAGAACATAACTCGGGTCCAGAGTTTCCTGTTTACCACCTCCAACAACCATCTTATCTCAAGTGCACGCAGTGTCGAGCCACCTGGACTAATGGCCACATTACAACTTGATCGATAGCATTCGATCAGCACTAAGACGGACTTGACACGCATGACATTGATCACCACCCAGTGATCAATCAATTGTGAGAGGATAACTATTATTAGTCATGAAATCTCCTAACTTTATATTTGTTCATAAAAGTTCAATAGATAAGCCGGCTACATAGTCTTCATAAATCTGTTTATTACTATGGGGGGGGGGAATATATGGAAACTTTTGGATTTCATAGTTAGTAGTATCATAAACGATTGAAAACCAAGGGGCATTGAATAGAGTCACAGTTACAAATGTATCATACTGGAGAATAAGTTTACTTTGATTTTTAAAAGTTAGATGTCAACCAAACTTTTACTACCTGAAAAGTAAGACACAATTACGAGACCTAATCAGTCAGCTACAAGGTCCGAAGGCGAAGTCGTACTGTTGACTGTACAGAGGTGTGGCGGCAGTAAGGTGTTTCCTTCAGACAACCAGCATAACAGCGATGCTGCCTTCTTACAAGGAGGGTTGGTGTTAGAAAAGGTCGACCCTAAAAATGTACACCTCGCCTTATCCTACGGATATCCGTCTCCGACGGTAAGGTCCCAACAAGTATGGAGCTAACACAAAAATTACCTAAAAAAGGTCGTGTGTGACCGACCTCAAGCAGTTGCCCCTTGGGCACTACGGTCACGGTCTCAGGTCATTAAAACCACTTCTAATCTAATTACGAGACGATAATTTATGGACGAATCAATCAGATGCAAGATAATAGGTCTCTAATCCATTTAACTAAATAAAGTTTTGGTATTATAGCCGATGTCAATTCATCATGAAAACCCCCAAATTGAATTCCTAACCTTAACCATCAATTGTAAATCATCATTCTAATTCCTCACACCAGTTTATAACCCTCATTTAGTCCGAGTACGTAGGTGAACAATCTCATGGTCAGTCCAGCATCATCAGTCATCAGTCCATAAATATTATATTACCACATAGTTACGAAGACATCTATTTATTCATGATTGTTTAACGAGGATGAAATAGTGAATGTTAACTAGGAAATATCTATACTGCCCCAACTAACACCTCAAGTCCAGGCCTGAGGCAACGTCGGCAGAACAGCACCCTTCCCCTCCTGGTTGGCAGCGACACCAAATGTAGTGAACAAGAACAGGAGTGGGAACAATCGAATGTATTAAGACACGAAATTAAAGAATATCCTACTAAGATCTGATAACCATAAAGTAAACACACTTTGTATTATTTGTTTAAATCTTCCTATTGATGTTTAGGACTGCAACTGATCAGCCACTGATTGGCATAAATGCATACTGTTACGTCTGGCCGATTGTGAACTCTATATTCGCTTCCCTAAGCTAGTTCCGTACCCCCGAGCTAGAACTACTCCGCGACTTGAAGACCAGAGAAAAGGCACAAAGTGTGTGAGAAGCACTTTACCACAGGGTTACTTAATGTACAGAAAATATAGGGATTTTATAGTAATTTAAGAGTCCTTGAGTTTTTACTGAAAGTTCTAGAATACTGCTAAACATGGTAGCAGTGTATAAATCAACCAATCAGGATCTCCACATGTGACTTTTCCATTTTCGTTATTTTAGTAACATAACTTCACATAACTTCTAATTAATCGCTGATTGGTTGAAATGCTCCTTGATGACCCCTGAGCTTGTTATGTCGCTGGCGAGAAAAATGCAGGGTCATCCCAACACATATTGTGCGTATTGCCTCGGTATTTCCTTAACTCACAAGCATTAAAAGCAGAGATGGATAGTGGCTAGTAGTGGAATCCAGGACGCGCCTCCGTCTTATTTGTGACTCGTCAGCTGGATATATCTGCATCTCAGACTTCGTGATGTTCACTCTGGGACTCGAACACAGTAACGTTCGCTTCAAACGCCATTACGTTATCCATTCGGCTACTGAGTCCAGAGTGATCATCAACTCTAAGATGCACGTACAACCAGCTGACGATTAGCAAATAGGACGAAAAGCTCGTCAAACTGGATTCCACTGCTAGCCACTATCCATCTTTGCTCATCCAGTAAACAGTTAATTTGCAAGCTATCAATCAATTGTCTCAATTTTGACTGTTCCTTCTGCAAATATCAATCCATCGTCTCTGATTTCATTGTTCATGCATTTTCATATCAATTGCGTGCCGTTCCCGTTCTCTCCTTATCGATCTCTTAATGAAATACATTCTATGCCTAATTATCACTATATACTACTTATGTGGATATAAGTAGACCACACCACAATATTGTTCTATCTTCTAATTCTGGATAAGTGTTCTTCTGGGTATTTTATATATACTGATATCTTTCTCTATTCTTCTTCCATTTTATTTAGACTGGAACCGATATCAACAAATCATTAACCCTTCAAATACCACAATTGAATATTGATTCTTCATTTTCTCAACGAATCAATAATAATAATAATACCATGGTAACAACAACAA
This sequence comes from Schistosoma rodhaini, assembly GCA_944470415.2. Lineage (NCBI taxonomy): Eukaryota > Metazoa > Platyhelminthes > Trematoda > Strigeidida > Schistosomatidae > Schistosoma > Schistosoma rodhaini. The sequence goes on from OX104040.1 coordinate 2,500,296, forward strand.
CATTAGAGAATAGTTTACATGTACCAAATCATAATTATTCTATAAATAGAATAGATAATGATTTATCATCTGAATGTGATTCAATCGATGGTGAAAGTCGTACAACACGAAGTTCATCCGAAGCATCAAATTATATAATTTTACCAACATGTAATTCAAGTTTATTCATTTTTTTGTATTGTCCTATTCTATTCTATTTTGTTGACTGTTAAATATAACCATTAGAAATAGAGGATATGCGATGGTATGGCTGAGAGTGGGAAGTTCTACTCACTGCCTTCTCAAGGCGGTGTCGTTTACGAATGTGAGATAACGAAAAGCGAATGTTCGGTGCTCAGAGAACAAATGGCGTATGAAACAGTCGTTGGTTATCGGCTACCATGGGACTACAATGGACTCATAATTTCAATATAATAATTTACTGAAATTTCCACAAAACCCCCTTCTAATAATAATCATATGCTCACTAGTGAGTGGATTCAAAAGGTATTTCCTGGAGTTCTAGTGAGAAGCAGTGACCAGTGAAGTTTAACCAGGTCTGTTGGGAGATATCAACTCACTGAAGACATTGGTGAATCGTTTCTCAATTTCGTGGATTGGTTGAAGTTAGACATAAACACCATCGGATGCCGACCAGCTCAGTGGTCTACTGGTTAAATGCTCACGGGCGAGACTGATAGGTCCTGTTGTTGAATCTGGAGAGGCGGGATTTTGGATGATCACTGCTGACGAGTCCCATACTAGGACGAACGGGCCATCTAGTGCTTCCAGGTTTCCCATGATGGTCTAGCTTCAATTGACTCATTATTTCAACTATATTGAATTTCTAAAATCTTCACAAAACCCCCTTTCTGACATTTCATAAAAGCAAATATTTTAGCAATAGTAGAAGGATTGTATGATGGATACTATTGACAAACTAAAGCCGTCATCACAAAACTATTTCAGATAAAACGTGATCATCAGCTTACTGATAGCTTACTTCATGATATTACTGAAGTTCTAGTAAGAATTCATGATCAATGGAATGCAGACCTGTCAGAAGTAAAACGGTTGTTAGTAATGGCATTTAATGATAGTTGTGGTTGGAATTATATTATTCGATACTAGTCCAGGAGTTCTACTGACTGGACGTTTGTTGCTAAGTTAGATGGTTGGGGGTTCGGTTCCTAATAGAATGCTATACTAGGACAAAAAACAGCTGTCCAATGCCTTTACAACTTTTAATGGTACTCTAACGGAGATTAATGTGTGAGGAGTACTATCCACATATCTTATGAATGAGATACTTTAAACAAACTCATTTTTATATAGGTAAGATAATGAGTCAATTGAAGCTAGACCACCATGAAAAACCTGGAAGCACTGGGCGACCGTTTCGTCCTATTGTGGGACTCCTCAGTGGTAGTGCTCATCCATGATCCCACCTCACGAGATTCGAACCCAGGACAAAACGGCCATCCAGTGCTTCCAGGTTTTCCATGATGGTCTAGCTTCAATTGATTTATGATCTTATCTATCTAAAATTACTAAAATCTCCATACAAACCTCCCTTGTGATAAACTCACTTCTGTTTTTTTTTAAAAATTTTTCTTTATTAGTTAACCTTCTCAAACCTCAATCAGAACCATTAACCATTCCACTGAATAAACTAATGTCAAATACATCAGTTATGGATGATTATTTTGGACATTATAAAATTACCCCAAAACGATTACCTTCATTATATAATGAAAAACATCATTCCATGGAGAGGCTAACTGAGAACATAGAAACTGGAAACATAGTAACTATGCCAAATCGATCTATGGATCGATATGATGATGATCATGATCATTTCAAACAATTGGATCGTGATATGAAAATTGCAACATTTCCACGTTCTTCAGAGAATGTTGAATCATCTAAACGAGTTGTACGACGTAGAACATTACCAGGATTTTTAACACAACCTCCATTAGATTTAAGTAAATATACAAATTTGGCAACATTACAAGAAAATGGAATTATGGTAAGGTTTTACTATGGTTATAATCATTACATAATAATAATAATAAATTCATCTGGTATTGTAAGCAGAGATGGATAGTGGCTAGCAGTGGAATCCAGTTTGACGCGCGTTTCGTCCTATTTGGGACTTGTCAGTTGGATGTATCTGCATCTTAGTCTTGTTGATTTTCACTCTGGGACTCGATCTCATTACCTTTCGCTTCAAAAGCCAACAGGTTGTCCACTCGGCCACTGAGTCCTGATAGCCACTTGCTTGTGCGATGGGGTGAAGTTTAAATTCATTTAGTATTGTTTGTTTGAATCTTCCCATCGATTTGTTAGGACTGCAACTGGTCAGTCGCACAAGCAAATGGCTATCAGAACTGAGTGGATAACGCGATGGCGTTTGAAGTGTAAGGTACTGGGTTCGAGTCCCAGAGTGAACATCAACTCTGAGATGCAGGTACATCCAGCTGACGAGTTTCAAATAGGACGAAACGCACGTCCTGGATTCCACTGTTAGCCACTATCCATCTCTGCTTACCATGCTTGTGAATTAAGGCTATATTGAAGCAATACACACAGTATGCACATATGCCAATTAGAAACTGATCATTTGGTATTGTTTATTTGAATCTTCCCATTGATGCTTAGCACGTATCTTATATCTACAGTTTAGATTCTTGCTATGCCACGTACTACTAGACTACTTGAACAATTGAACCCGCAATGTCGCAAAAGAGAAGACAGAAGTCTAGTAAGTAGAAATGTTATTCCCAACACAGTGTTCAATATGGTACAAAAACCTCATATGTTTATAGTTTTCGACTGAACGTAAATCATAATTTCGGACAGCCAATAGGCACATAGGGGATCATTCTTATTCAAACAATAGGAGAGCTACACGTTGACATTCTAAAATGTTCATCTAGCGATGGTTGGACGGAATATCTTCGGCTCTTTCTGGGCTTCTTGAGTTTGCCAACGAGCCATCCTAACAGTATATATATAGGTATTGAGGTAAGTGAACATTCAATTGACAAGTCTCTTACTTACTTACTTACGCCTGTTACCCCTCGTGGAGAAGCATAGGCCGAACACCAGCATTCTCCATCCAACGCCTTCCTGGAATATCCTTTCCGGTTCTTTCCAGTTAACATTCATCCTTTTCATATCTGCTTCTATTTCCCGACGTAATGTGTTCTTTGGCCTTCCTCTTTTCCTCTTCCCTTCACGATTCCATGTTAGGGCTTGTCCCGTGATGCAGTTTGGTGATTTCTGTAATATATATATCCGATCCACTTCCAACATCTTTTCCTAATTTTCTCTTCAGCTGGAAGCTGGTTTGTCCTCTTCCATAAAACGCTGTTGCTAATAGTATCCTGCCAGTGAATGTTGAGTATTTTGCGTAGACAATTGTTTATAAATACTTGTACCTTCTTGACGATGGTTGTAGTAGTTCTCCACGTTTCAGCACCGTACAGTTGGACTGTTTGACAACTCTCTAACAAGTTAAAATAAAAAGTATACAACAAATAAAAGATTTTTAGCCGAATATTGATTTCACCTCCAAACAACCAATAAATGGGAAATAAAGGCGAACAAAGGGGAAAATACATTGGAAAATAAGGGGGGAAATAATGCGGAAATGCTCCGAAATGTCTGCATTTAAGTCTGTCTGGGGGAAATAAAGCGGAAATTTCCCCTTTATGTCGCTCTGTGTTTCAAATCTTGCTAAATTGTTGATTTCCCCCCAAAATATCCGACGAATTGGTCAAGTACTTGACTAAACTCTTAGTTTATTGATTTTATCGACAATAATTTCATTTTTTTTGTTTTTTTTTTTAAAAATGGAAACCAAATCTAGCCTAGTAACAATACATTAGATACTGAATATAATCAATCATCTAATTGGAATCCTCAAAATAACCCATCAACTATTCCACATTTATCGAATCATCAAGTTACCGACAGTAATAGTAACTATGACCAATCTTCTGATAATCCATCAGTTATTTATTATACAGATAATGGTATACGTAAAAGAGCTCATGCTTATTCTCCCAGTAATAAATCAATCCCATTTCCTAATATATCACAACAGAATTTAGTAACTATGGCAACTAAATTGGATTCTTTGAAACAAACAACAATAACAACAACTACATTACCTATATCACTTTCAACTACTACTACTAATAATAATAATACAATGTCTACAATTACAAATACATTACACAAGTATCCTTATTCAAGAATGAATCAATCACCATTAGTTGTATCTAATGTAATGATTGAAGATCCACAAGATCAATTAACACCATTACCAATATATTATAAAGAATCAAGTATTGATTTATCACAAGTAAGTAATGAATGAACTGTTGTTGTTATTTAGGATTGCAATTGATCAGTCTCTTATTGGCATATCTGTATCCTATTCAGACTACCTCGATATTCCTTGAAGTCATAAGCTTTATAGGCAAAGATGGAATAACAATGGGAAGATACAAGTAGCCAACATCAAGTGAATATAACTTCATTCCATTGAACAAGCAGGTGGCTATCAGAACTTGGTAAGTGGATAACCTGATGGTATATGACATGAAAAGTACTGGATTCGAGTCATAGAGTGAACATCAACAAGTCTGAGATGTGGCAGGCACATTCAGTTGACGATTCCCAAATAGGTCAAAACGCGCATCCTTGATTCCACTGATAGCCACTATCCATCATTGCTTACAATGCTTGTCAATTGAGGCTATATCGAGGCAATTCACACAGTATGCACATATGCCAATAACACACTGATCAATTGCAGTGCTAAACATCAATGGGAACATTCAAGCAAACAATATCAAGTGAATTTAAACACTTTACCCCATTGCCCAAAGAAGTGGCTAGCAGGACTCAGTAACTAAGTGGATAACGTGATGGTGTTTGACGTAAATGGTACTGGGTTCGAGTCCTAGAGTGAACATCAACAAGACTGAGATGCAGGTACATCCAGCTGACGAGTCCCAAACAGGACAAAACACGCGTCGAACTGGGTTCCGCTGCTAGCCACTATCCATCTCTGCTTACTGTTTTGTTTTCTTATAATATAAATTATATAAAAGTAAACCGTCTTGGAATAGTTTAGTGGATATCAATCATCGAATACTACACCGAAGCACTGTACAACTACCGAGGCTCAATAGCTGTTTTTGCATTGCTTACTTAGAATCATTACATCATTCATTCTTTCTTTTATTATTTGGGCGGACTCATTTTTTCATTTTTTTGAACCAATAATAATTATGCAATGATTCTTTGTAGCTTTCGTAATCATTTGTAGGGTATAGGTAGAGTGGTTGATTAGGCCGATTTCCATCATCCCTGTTACCGCTCATGTTAGTGCTGTTGTACCGTGCTTCGTTAATCGTTCATCTTAATAACCGTTATAATTTCAATCTTAACGGTACATAAAATCAGAAGGCAAAGAGAAGCAACAACTACAGTTTATTGTCAAATAACTTAGGCTAAAAAGCTGCCAGCACCTGAGCGAATATCAGCAAGCGAGTAGCAAGCAATTACATAGGCAATTTTTAGCTAAATTTAATAAGGGCACAGCAAAACAAAACAAAAGCTGATAATAGGATTTGCGTGCATATATATATGGGGGTGAAGTATGAGCCATCGAATGATAATTAAGCAATCAAAAGTACATGGAAACAGTCTCATGATCCAGGCGGCACGACGAGGATGTGTAAGTCGGGTTTTGCCTCTCGGATGCCAATCATAAGATTATTTATAAGAGAATGTTGTTACAATTGCCCGATGGAATGAAGAGTTTCAATGAGTTGGAGATGCAGTGTTAGCATAATACTTGGAGACTAGACGAGAAGACTGGTCAGATTGAAGAATACACTGAAAGATGCAATTAGAAGATTGAAGACTATGCACATGTAATAGGTAAATATTGTCACTTCTCACGATAAACACACATTCCTGCTGCCTATTATCTTACCTTACAGTAGTATAGATATATCAGTTGGTAGTTTTAAAGAACATGATCTTCAGTTTTTTGACGGGAAGATAAGAGGTCAAGTAACCTACTATGAAGATATAGTCTTGTTTTGAATGTATCAACAACAAGTACTTGACATCATCTAATCTAATAGAGAAGTTCCGTAATTCATAGCTCGATATGACGAAGGAAACTCCAGACATAAATCATCCATCAGTATACGATAAATCAATGTAAGACCACTTCATAATCTACAATGAAAGTATGTTGATGCGTTTCAATCTGTCTTCCTAAAATAGGTCAGAGCTACTTCTCTTCATCATTTTAATCCCTTGCTATTAAACGCTTTCATGTATATCCATTATATCAATCTGTTATATCTGAAGCGGTTACGAGTTCATTTAGTCTGCGAACGGAATAAAGACTTATGACCAGAGATCAATAAGCTATCTATTCTGGCGCTTCCCAGACCCGCTAACTAGAATGAGAAGTCCAAGTTGGATGTGGGGAAGGTATATTTCGTAAACAGCCAGAAGCACAAACAATCGCAACAGGAAGAAATCAAACGCATATATATATATATATATATATATATATATATATATATATTCTGATCCTTATAGTTATATCCTTCATACGTATCTGATAAGTCTTGCTGTAGGAACCCTCGATTCGATTTCCTAACCGCTTCTAATAATTCCAGACTTAATGTACACGACAATGAGAACACAAGAGGAAAGGCAGGAAGTGCAAAACCAAAGACTAGCGATGAGTATATAATTAAGGAGTACACCGCAACATGATAATCATAGGAGGATTTATGCTTTGAACTATGCATGGGATTCGTAACTGCTAGATGATTGGAGGTAGTTGACTGAAAACCCTGAATTTAGGAGCTTTGATAACTGACAGTCGTTAGTAAAATGTATCAGTAATCTTAAGAGAACAGATGTTTCTCAGTAGATTCGATACCGTATCACCCAGCTTTACAGTCCGGAACACTAATACTGAGCCAGTCGAGTAATGGATGACCTCTTGTAGGACTGAAATATTTACAGTGATTTGACTACTGGTTAGTGATCAGTGTTATATTTATCTAGTCCTTCAATGCTGGCCGATATAAATCTAGATGACATGAATTTAAATTCATTCATCAGTTCTCTCAATATTGTAGGCAAGCCCTAATGGAGAATAACAGCTAACACGAAGTCTTTGATGAGAGTTTCCTATCGACTATCACTAACCACCTCATACATCAACATAGCGAATACCTTATTGATTCATTAGACTAGTATTGACATTGTTAGAAAAGATGGATAGTGGCTAGCAGTGAAATCTAGTTCAACACGCATTTCGTCCTATTAGGGACTCGTCAGCTGGATGTACGTTCACTCTGGGACTCGAACCCATTACTTTTAGCTTCAAACGCCATCACGCTATCAACTCAGCTACTGAATCCTGCTAGCCACATGCTTGTGCAATAGGGTAAAGTTTAAATCCACTTAGTATTACTTGTTTGAATCTTCCCATTGATGTTTAGGACTGCAACTGGTCAGTCTCCCATATTGCAACTTGTTCAATAGAACTCGATCAGCTCTAGGAAGAACTTGATACATATAACAATATGTCAATACTCAATGATGAATCACTTGTAAAACAGAACTGACGAGTAATTGAAAATTTTTTCATAGTTGAAATCATAAATCAATTGGAGCTAAACCACCATGGAAAACCTGGAAGCACTGTACGGCCGTTTCGTTCTATTCTGGCACTCTTCAGCGGCAGTGCGCATCCACGATCTCGCCTTGCGAGAATCGAACCCAGGATTTACCAGTCTACCAAACTATGAAAATTGATTACTGACATATACTCATTCCATTCAATTCTTGATTATTTTCGTTTCTTTTTTGTCATAGAGTATTAAACGAGGAAGTGTTCCAGATGTTACAAAACAAAGTTCTACTTTATCTCCAAATGATTTATTAAAATTAGAAGAGGAGCATAAAAGAAAATATGAGAATATATTAGATAGAAAACGTCAAGGTGAAATAGTTATACAACTTGTGGATTTCTTTGTAAGTTATTATTCTCCCCCCCCAACTATTTGCTTTCACTGGTGATCGTGAACTGATCGAAGTTTGATATCCGTTGAAAATTGGAAGGCACTGGACGTCTTTTCTGCTAGAGGCGGCCAAACCAAAACATGGCATCAGTGCTTTAAGACACTAATCTTTAGTCTGAGCTATTTTGGTAGAGGCAGACTACCTGGTTGGAGTCCGCGAGACTATCGTAACCAAGGGTTGGAGACTCTATGTGACATAGCTCAGAATCGATCACAATGGCGTAGGTGTATACACTGTTTATCTTCCCTTAAATCTTGAGATTAAAATTGCTTCATAACTTTCTTCCTTCCTATACTATATTCTTATGTACAACCTATTTTTTATATCTTAACACCACTAAATTAACTACCTCTATGAATTCGGTGTTCATCTTGTTGTGCTAACGAAGTATGGGAACTTGGACCGATGAATATATTTGTCTGGTCGTACTTTGTAGCTGACTGTTCTGTATTGGTATGAGTTTCGTCAATAGGACGTATTCATAACCTCACTAGGAATCGAACCCTATAATCTTCAGGTGTTGTGACGAGATCCTAATATTGCGATCACTGAGCAGTCTTTAAATGATTTATGTTGTCTAACTGAGATTAGTTTGCAGTATTGTACAATCATCTTTCATTGTCTTCGGTGGAATTCAATCCTGTTGGGTATGAGGTAGTTACTCATCCATCCCATTCATGAGTAGTTTTGCAATATCGTAAACTAGTTGAAGTTAGAAATGTATGCCACTAGATCAGTTGTTTACAAGTGTATTCACAATCTCACTGGGAATCAAACCCTATAATCTTCAGGTTTTGGGACGAGGTCCTAATCTTTTGACCACTGAACCGTCTTTAAATGATTTATGTTGTTTATGAGTTTTCCAACTCCCCTAGGTCGACTTTCCGTGTCCACTAACCCGGTCAAAGCACTGGACATTCGCTTTTCGTCCTCTCAATTTTGTAAACAACAATTCTGCCACGAGAAGGCAGTGAGTAGAACTCCCCTGACAGAGGCTATATACGCGTGGCCACATGAGAAGGAGAGCGGACTCTCCCCACCCTCGACCGTCCCAGGACATTTGGGGATTGGGTATATACCACTAAGATATCCCTTGGTAACCAATTTGTTCAACATTTAATTATTATGTAACTGATAAATTTAAACAATCAAAAACCTTATTCATACTTTTTTTATCAGTGTTCTTCTTCTTATTGTTGTTTTGTAGGATTGGTGCCGAGTTAATTTGTCTATATTAACATTTATATTGATCAATTGTATTTTGGCTTGTTTCTTTTACATCATCATTTACAGTTGATAAACATTGAAACATTCTTCCGTTGTATAAAATTTTAGAATGTCAACCTATTACCATACATACATACATTACGCCTGTTACCTCCTCATGGAGGAGCATAGGCAGCACACCAGTATTTTCCATTCAATCCTGTATTGGGCAGTGAACCTATTACCAGACATATATACATACCATCGACTATGAGAGACAGAATGGATCCAATAGTTATGATCATCAATTTGTAGAAAACTAAAAGAAAAAACAATAATATTCCAAATGAATAGTTTTGCTTTCTATTGGATCTTGCTCAATTCAACCTTGTAGTTTGAATATATTCGGAATTTTTAATAGTTGAGATCATGAATCAATTGAAGTTAGCTAGAGTTCCATAGAAACCTTGGAAGTACTGGATGGTTTTCCATGGCGGTCTTCACTTCCATTGATTCATGACCTCAACTATTCAGATGACTATCATATTCACACACAAGAACCGCCCTCTTCTGACATTATGAATTGTCAACAATCATTACAACTATTATATAATGAAGATTGTACAAATCAAGTAATAAATTATATATATACATTGTAATTGAATAGGGTTTTTGTTTGTTTAGAATGATAGGTTTACCGATTTGTTGAATCTATTGAATATTGAACAATGATACATAACTTCACTTAGTATTATTTGTTTAAATCTTTCCATTGAGCGGATAACGTGATGACATTTGAAGAGAATGAGACTGGGTTTGAGTCCTAGAGTGAACATCAACAAGTCTGAGATGCAGGTACATGTAGGTGACGAGTCTAGAATAGGACGAAACGTGCGTCAAATTGCATTTCACTGCTAGCCACTATCCATCTTTGCTTATAATGATTCATAACTTTTTGAAAAATAAATTTGTAAGATACATACACCATCGACTATAAATCTGTGATCTGATCTTATTAGATTTATTTTGAGGACAGGACATAGTCCTGTTTGTTGAAGATGCTGACAAAATGCAGAGTCTTCTCATAGAACTGAGTAATAATTACAAGATGTTTGGGATGCGTTTTCCCCCCTCTAAATGTAAATTGCTGCTCCAGGACTGGCCTGCATCAACACCTGAACTAAGGATAGGGAATGAAGTAGTCGAACGCGTCGACAGCTTCACTTATCTTGGAAGTCTGATCAGTCCTAATGGGTTGGTGTCTGACGAAATCTCAGCACGGATTCAAAAAGCTCGTTTGGCTTTTGCCAACTAACATCACCTATGGCGAAGACGAGATATCCATCTATCAATTAAGAGACAAATATACTGCGCAGCAATTCGCTCTGTTCTACTTTACGGCTGTGAAACATGGCCATTAAGAGTACAAAATACTTACAAGTTACTAGCATTTGACCACAGATGCCTTAGAAATATTGCTCGCATCTGCTGGGATCACCAGGTAAGTAATAGTGCGGTTAGATGCAGGGTATTAGGGAATGGTGGTAAATCAGTTGATGAGGTTGTGAATCTTCATCAACTAAGATGGTTGGGCCAGGTCTTACGTATGCCTGAACACCGATTACGACGACGCGCTATGCTGACTAGTATTGGGGATGGTTGAAAGAAAGTTAGCGGTGGCCGAACCCAAACGTGGCATCAGTACTTGAAATCTATAACTTCTAGTCTGAGTCATACTGGTAGATGTAGACTACTTGGTAGGGGTCCGTGTGACTATCGTAACCAATGGTTGGAGACTCTAGATGACATGGCTCAGAATCGATCACAATGTATGTCAAAATATTACAGAATATCTTGGTAAAATCTGGGATCTATACAGTAAATTGATCATTCGCAAAATGTCAATCAATTGTCTTAGACTTGATTGTTCCTTGGCTTCCACACTAATCACTCTCTATTCTCATTCTTTTCTCTTCGATGTCGTCAGGCATTCCACTTTCGATTGACGATACATACTACTTATATCAGTGGACATCAGTAACACATACTACTGTGTGAACTGTTTTTACATTATACTAATGTCGACCATTATTTGATATTACTGTATTTTACACTGTCGATTCCATTGCATAAATTGATAAAAGTCAACTTTGTATCATCAGCATTTGTTAATGTATGAAACAACAAAGGAGTATAGCTAATTGATTGACTTACTGGTTTAGTTTAATCATTTCAACTTTACTACTGAAATCATAACAAATCAAACTAGTTCTGTTGTAAATGTTTAAAGGTAGTACTGTCTTCTATGAACATTCTTACCTCAGTACAGCATCCAGAATACCTATTAACGAAATCCAATTGAATAATTGTTGATGAATACACTTTGATAAAAGTTGGCTTTCTATTCTGAGAAGAGTTCTATGTGTGAACTAATCATTTGTGAAAAGTGGAATGGAGAGTAATGAAGTAATAAACAAACTAGGGATTTCCAGGTCTGTCCAATATGAATGACAACAGTCACGAATGGATCAGTAGACAAGTCGAAAATAAGACAATGTACACAGATGATGTAGACTTCCTCTCTCATACACACGAACAAATACAGGTGAAGACAAATAATGTAGCACCAGCCACTGCATTAATAGGCCTCAACACACACAAGGCGAAAACCAAGATCCTGAAATTAAACACATAACACCAACTTAATTACATGTGACGGAGAAACTCTGGAAGATGTGGAAACATTCACGTACCTAGGCAGTATCATTGATGAACAAAGAGGATCTGTTGCAGACATAAGGGCAAAGATTGGGAAAGCAAGTACAGCATTCTTACAGTTGAGGAACATATGGGACTCAAAACAACTGTCAACCAATATCAAAGTGAGAATCTTCAACATGAACGTCAAGACAGTTCTATTGTATGGAGCTGAATGTTGAAAAACTACTACAACTGTTGTATTCCCTGGCGAATTATGAATCATAAATCTGAGGTCCATTTATGGACAAATGTAATACGCCTATTCCTATTGGATAGTTGTTAAATAAATGACTTAAATCTGAGGTCTATTTATGGACAAATACAATATGCCCATTCTCTATTGGATAGTTGTTAAATAAGTGACCTAATCGTTCCGTGTTCCTCTTATCATAACCTTTATTTTGACCTTGGAACTATTATTATTGATTACTTTACCCCTAGCTACAGCCACATTGGCCAATTACTGTACAAATGTTATTTTTCTATTTTTTGGTATAATTGGGTCTGTTTGGTTAGTATATATAACCCAGTGTGCTTGTGAATAATGATTCATATTTCCGAGGCTGTTATTTGTGTTCTGGACTCAACTGGCTGGGCTAGGCAGTTAGGAAGGACCGAATAGCAATCGAGACTGCTCGTACGTATTTTCTGTATCATTGCACGTTTCATATACAATAACGATTGTTATACGAGTCATAACAATTGGCGACGGGGATTCTGAAAAAAAATACAGCAGCCGCTGACGTCATTTTGGAATTAAATAATCCGTAATAGTTGCCGGTGTTTTTTTTTGGATTATTATTATTATTTGCATTTTAAAAAAATGGCTTTAACTTGCGACCAATTTCAGTTGCTAATCCAGCGACAAGAGCAGCGCTTCAGAAAGAGTCAATTGGATTTCATTGACAAATTACACGCGAAGCTGCTGAATCACCCATGCTTTGGGAGTGAAACGGAAGTTGACGCAATAATTTCAAAATTGCGTACAGAGCTGGAAAACAATTACAGAACTAATGAATACGCCGGCGAAAGCCTCAATGAATCCATACGAAGCAATAATTTAAGCGCAGCAGTTATACATGATCAGCCCAGTAACCCAGTACTACCTGTTTCAGAGACATGCCCTGTACACGGTCCAAGTCTTATTAATCCCGATAACGGACGTGCAAACAATGAATTATCCTATTCACAGAAAGTAAATGTCTTGCAAAATGCTCATGAAATTGCTGCAGTACCCGCCCACGAAGAAACGGGAAACAAATCGAGCAGTATATGGAATACAGTGGCACCAAATGAAATTAATCATGATACGGAAAATGTTTCTAATGAATCTAATGATCAAAATTCTGTAATTGTTCTACCAGATTTAGATTATTTTGATGATTCATATGTTTCTGTTGAATTCTCTTATAAAAATGAGAGAAAAATGTCAGATGTATTTAATGATAATCAAGAATCCAATACAGCTCTCATAGATACTGATTATCCTAATGATTCATTATCTACTAATGAGGTTCCGAGGAAATTCAAGAAAACTATTTCAGAAGAATCAAATGTTGGTGACATCGAATCAAATGTCGTCGATCCTCATGATCTCTTCAGTTCTAATGCATTCCCTGTTAAAGGTGACAAACATATCGCATTAATAGTAACTTGGCTATATGAGGATCCAACAGTCTTTCGTGGGGGAGGGTGAATTCGAGAAAATTAAAAATCCGGATTTCTCAAAAAGGGGAGGTGTTGTATTCCCTGGCGAATTATGAATCATAAATCTGATGTCCATTTATGGACAAATGTAATACGCCTATTCCTATTGGATAGTTGTTAAATGAGTAACCTAAATCTGATATCTATTTACGGACAAATATAATATGCCTATTCCCTATTGGATAGTTGTTAAATAAGTGACCTAATCGTTTCCGTGTTCCTCTTATCATAACCTTTATTTTGACCTTGGAACTATTATTATTGATTACTTTCCCCCTAGCTACAGCCACATTGGCCAATTACTGTACAAATGTTATTTTTCTATTTTTTGGTATAATTGGGTCTGTTTGGTTAGTATATATAACCCAGTATGCTTGTAAATAATGATTCATATTGCTGAGGCTGTTATTTGTGTTTTGGACTTAACGGGCTGGGCTAAGCAGATAGGAAGGACCGAATAGCACCCAAGACTGCTCGTACGTATTTCCTGTATCATTGCACGTTCAGATATATTATAAGGGCCCAAAAATCTATACGTTATATCAACAACTATCATCAAATAAGTACATGTATTTGTGAACGATTGTCTACACAAAATACTTAATATCCGTTGAATGGATACCATCAGCAACAACCTATTGTGTGAGAGAATAAACCAACTTCCAAATGAATAGGAAATTAGGAAAAGACGCTGGCAGTGGACAGGATATACATTGAGGAAATCATCAAACGGCGAGACTATAATTTATGGATAACCTTTGAACGAATCCTAAGTGACCTTGAGAAATGTTAGCCAATCAGTAAACAGTCAGCATACAGTAAAAATATATTATACAAAACTAAAGAATTAAAGTGGATACACTTCTTTTATATGATCGAAAAACTTATCAAGGTTAGAAAAAGGTTCAAAAATCGTAATACAGAAGGTAGAGGAACTTATCCATATGGCTCAATAATACTCGGTCTCTGGAGCCATGATATGGTCGCGAATACTCTTTCAACCTCTAACACATAGCTTCAATATTGTTTGTGTATACTCATGTTGTGTAAGTTTATCAATTTTATTATTCATTCCACTGAACAACCGAAGCTTCAGTAACATCTCCGATTATTGCAGCCAATGTTACTGGTGCTTTTATTATAAAATTCGCGGCAATTATTATAATATGCCTGTTTCAATCTGGATCGAGCGAAAGAGGTTTCTATTCTAGAAAACGTTTTCCTTCAACATATGTTACATCGAAGAACAACATCACGGTAGTTTGCACAAGGTCTACAAGCCGTTTATTGTAGCGGCTTAATTGTCAAATCTTCTCTGAAATCCTCTGTGAACCGATCGTACATGAGCATCAGCTACTGAAATTGGCGCCGTGACCTTGAAATCCCTCAAACGCTTCCGACTGCCCACTGGGCGGAGAATGGGAAGCAGACATGAAAAAGATTGAGCAAAACGGAGTTGGATGGAGAATACTGATGGGCAGCCTATGCTCCTCCACAAAAGGTAACAGAGTACCCATAATAACATGAATAATAATGGTAGAAACATTTCTTAAAGGTATAATTTAATTATTGGCATCAACCGAAGAATTAAGGTAGCTTATAAACATAATAAATGAATATACAGAAAAATACAGTAAACGTGAACTTTTTCCACCTATATTATTATTTAAACACATAAATATAAGTACAAGGGGGTACAATATGTATATGCGCTGCACACATCTCATTTGATTTGTGTCAGGGGTGTGACACTGCCCAGGCGCCCAAACTGAAACAGGTGGTTTTCCTAGGCGGCCACAACTAGAGCCTTTGACCAAGAGGTCTGATCCACAAAGCAGTGGATTATCGTGAGGAGATGAAGTCCCATGGTAACCGGTGACCAACGATTGATTTATACGCCATTTGTTCCTTCAGGATACTGAAGCCCATGTGTATCATAGGTTTAGAATGAGGGTTTTTCAACTTCAATAGGTGGACTCTCCGTGTCCACCAAACCGGTTAAAGCACCAGACATCCGCTTTTAGTCCTCTCAATTTCGTAAACAACAGTAATGCCACGAGAAGGCAGCGAGTAGGACTTCCCTGTCAGAGGCTATATACGCGTGGTCATGTGAGGGCATTTTAAGAGGGAGAGTTGCCCCTCCTCACTCTCGGAGCCGTAGTAGGGCATGCATATGAACTAGTAATACCATAATGATAGAAAAGAAAAAAGACAATCAAAATCATCAACAATATAATTTAATCTCTAAAATCATTAAATTAAACAAGGGTGAATGTGTATTACAGATTAGAATGATTGACTAGGAATGATACATACATACATGCATAGGTAAAAGAGAAAGTATAATCCTATAAATGTATTATGCATTTAAAATTACTTCTTTTGTTACTCCATATTCTCTATTCACATTTCTTCAACATAATCACCTAATACGGGATTTCGAATATGATCAAGACATTGAATGATTTTAAGTTCAATTCGTGCTGATTTAGACATGTTCAATAATGATTCTAAAAGATAAATTTAGGTATTAAAAAAAGACATCATTGAGAGATGACAGTGAGGAGAAAGGGGATTAATCGTCTATCACTAAGGTCATTTACTGATGGGAAACAATGGAAATCAACAATTTTCACAAAATTTCCTATAATAATAATAATCATGTGCTTAGTAGTGATTAATTTCGAGAGATTAATCGGGGAATTCAACTGTGTCGAGTGTGAGGCAGTAATTCGCTGAAAATAATACAAAATGGCTGCAAAATCTTGCAAAGTAATTGAAGATATAAATATAAGCAACTAGGTATCGGCCCTAAAATGCCCTGGTAAGGCCGAGAGTAAGGACAGTTCGCTCTCCCTCTTGAAATACTCTCATATGGCCACGTGCATACAGCTACTGACAGGGAAATCTAACTCACTGCCTTCTCGTGACATTACTGTTCTTTACGAAATTGAGAGGACGAAAAGCAAATGTCCAGCGCTTTAACCAAGTTGGTGGACACTGAGAGTTCAACTAGGGGAGTTGGAAAACTGTTGTATCCCGAAGAGAATTGCGAACGGTAACTTTTGAGGACTAATTATTGGTCAATATAATATGTATATTTCCTATTGTAATTAACCTAATCATATTCGTTTCGTCATATCACTAACTTTATTTTGACCTTTGAACTATTATTATACGATTCTTCAGTTATCATCAGTTTATTGATTACTTTCCCCCCTATTCACAGCCATATTTGGCTAAATATTGTACAAATGTTATTATCTATTTTTCAGCGATTAAAATCTTGTGATTAACCCATTGCGTTGAGGGTACTCAACGAGTACCTGAAGTATAACGCAAAGTTCATAGAAACGAAAACATCATTGGAATTTATAAAGAACTGTATTGAATCAAGGCATTATCCAAAACTATTCTATAAGTCACTATGCCGTAATCATGTTCATCTAAACAGAAAAAACGCTAAAACGCCATTCGCTTAATAAAATCGATAAATTAAATAATGATTTGACGGAGATAGAAGTAAACATTGCTCGCAGAAAATTTGCAATTGATGAATTAACAAAAGACCTTAAGTTCCACTTTTTGGATTTATTTTATTTTTATTTAAACACATAAATATTGGTACAAGGAAGCACCAGATAAATATGCGCCTCACAAATCACATTCGATTGGTGTGAGGGCTGTGATACTGCCCAGGTGCCCAGACTGAAGCAGTTGGTTTTCTTAGGGGACCACACCCGGAGCTTTTGACCTGAATGTCTGATCCATAAAGCAGTGGAGCATCATGAGGAGATGCAGTCCCATGGTAGCCGTTGACCAATGACAGGTTCGTCCGCCATTCGTTACATCAGGATACTGGAGCCCATGTGCACCATTGATTTGGAATCAGGGTTTTCCAACTCCCCTAGGTGAACTTTCCGTGTCCACCAACCTGGTTAAAGCGCCGGACATTCGCTTTTCGTCCTCTCACTTTCGTAAACAACACCCCCGCCACGAGAAGGCAGTGAGTAGGACTTCCCTGGCAGAGGCTATATATTCGCTGGCCATATGAGAGCATTTCGAGAGGGAGAGGTGACTCTCCCCACTCTCGGCCGTACCAGGGCATTTGGGGGCTTATTTGGATTAAGTCACAAAGATAACGAAAGATCAGACAAGAAACATATTCAACTTCTCAAAAGCCTAGAGAACCAACCGGTTGAAAATAAATTTCTGACTGAACCGAAAAGGTATGTGCATAATTTTTTCAGTAAAGAATTAAATAAAGAAAAACTTGAAGTATTAGCACTAGGTTTAAAATTTTGTGATACACGAAACCGCGTAAACCATATGGATAAAGACATCCAATTTGAAAACCTACATCGTCAGACATCCGATCTAGTCCCAACTTCGAATCTGGAACTGGAACGTTTCAAAGCAAGCATCATTGAGTATTGCTATCAGTTTAAGCATAGTAGATATAACTACAGAAGTATTTTGACTAAAAAACATAAGGAGGCTATCAGTGAACTTATTAATGACGAGAACCTGATTATCACAAAACCTGACAAAGGAACAGGAACTGTCTTACTTAATAGAAATGACTACATTGACAAGATGAATAACATCTTGAATGATCACCGAAAATTTCAGAAATTGAATAACCAAAAAGATGTCGATAATAAGATAGAAAATGAACTGACCAGATCTTTAAAAAAGCTCAGAGATCAACAGATAATTCCACCAGACATATATGAATCAATCAAGCCGATAGGTACTCATTTACCTAGGTTATACGGACTACCGAAGGTACATAAACGTGATATTCCATTGAAACCAATTTTAGACATGTACGATTCTCCTTACCATACGGTAGCAAAGTGGTTAGTAACCGTTTTAAAACCACTTCACAAACAACTAGTAAAGCACTGTATTAAGGATGTATTTCAATTCGTCGAGAAGATTAAAAACATAAACATCAAAGGTCTAAAGATGATGTCCTTTGACGTAACGTCATTTTTCACAAATGTCCCATTCAGAGAGACTGTAGAATATATTTGTGAACAGCTTAGAGAACAGGAAGTAGTAACTACAATCCCTGTGGAGACCATCAAAGAATTACTACTAAAATGTACTATGAATGCACACTTCAAATTCAATGGTGAAATCTACAGACAAATAGATGGTGTCGCGATGGGTTCACCCCTAGGTCCCATATTGGCTGATATTTTTCTCGCGAAACTAGAAAACGGCCCACTGACAACAGATTGAAAAGTTTTCACTTTATTGCCGATATATGGACGACACGTTCATCCTATGTAACGACTATATTGACTTAACGGAGACACTGCAGCTATTCAATACAGCTCATCAGTCTATAAAATTCATGTGTGAGGAGGAAAATGGAGGTAGGATCACTTTTCTAGATGTTCTCCTTACAAGGAGAAAAGACGACTAATTAGGGAGAAATATAAACAGGAAAACATCGTGGACGGGTCAGTATACTAACTTTCTTAGTTTTGTTCCTCTACAGTACAAAAGGAACCTAATTAAGACATTACACTATAGAATTATTTTTTATTTATTTATTTATTTAAACACATATATATTGGTACAAAAGGGCACCAGGTACATATGCGCCACACAAAATAATGAAAGTAGGTAGATAAAGGATGAAAAGATAAGGCGGGCTGAAATGTACAACCAGAAGATTCTTTCAGTTAGGAAAGTTAGAACCATTCTTTATGTAGAAAGTAAAAGAAGGTTGCAGCAGGATCGCCACTGGCTTCTATTCTGAGCCATATCTGATAACGTCTCTAGCCACTGTGTTGCACCATCTCTCAAACCCCAGCGACAGAGTCGTGAAGGACCAACAGAAGCTAGCCCTTTGCAGCTCTCTTTCATGCCACGACACCATGTCATACACTGACCTCCTCTCCGCTTTCTCCAACCAGTCCCAGGGTCGGCAAATAATGCACGACGCGGAAGTCTCTGGGACGACATTCGTAAAACATGTCCGAGCCACCGAAGTCGGTGTTTCAAGATGGTGACACCAATTGAATTATCGTCTCTGCGCCCAAACACACGATGCCGAACCTCTGCATTACTAACATGGTGTTGCCACTGGATGTCAGCAATCCTTCGGAGACAACGATGATCGAACACAGAGAGACGTCTAACATCCTCAACTCGGAGAGGCCAGGTTTCACAAGCATAGAGCAAAACTGCTCTCACCGACGCGTTGTAGATCCGACCTTTTACAGCCAGACTAACATCACGAAGGCGCCAAAGATGGCCCAGATTGGCATAAGCCGCTCTGGCTTTCATTATACGTGCATCAATCTCATCACTCACGCCACCACCAGCACTTATATAGCTACCTAGATACACGAACTTCTCAACTACTTCGATCTCCTCACCATCCAGGGTGAGTACAGGATGAGAATCCTGCCAGTCTTGTAGAAGTACTTTGCACTTGGAGGGTGCAAAGCACATGCCGTACCTGCGGACACTGATTGCCAACTGATTAAGTGCTGATTGCATGCCTTGGGCATTATCGCACAGTAAGACAATATCATCCGCATACTCAAGGTCGAGAAGTCGTTCTCCAGGCAACATATCCACACCGCCACTACTTACATCCATCAGAGCTGTTTCTAGGATGTCGTCGATGGCAAAGTTGAAGAGGAATGGTGAGATCGGGCAACCCTGCCTAACCCCACTGCTCGAATGGAACAAGGGAGAAAGGTGGTTGTATGCCCTCACTCTGCCTGAGGTGTTCGTATACAGGGCCTTTAAGATGTTAATGAACTTCTCAGGCACACCCTTCTTCAATAGACAATCCCAGAGAACAGTCCTGTCCAACGAATCGAAGGCAGCCCTGATATCAAGAAACACTACGATTGTTGGCCTGCGATAAGTATGACGGTGTTCTAACATTTGGCGGAGGGTGAAGATGTGATCAATGCATCCTCGACCAGAACGAAAACCAGCCTGCTCCTCGCGAGTCAATCGTTCTCGGGTTTTAAACAACCTACGAAGAATGATAGAAGCCAATAGTTTGGACGCGATCGAAAGTAGACTTATCCCCCGGTAGTTATTGCAGGAACAACGTGAACCCTTTTTAAAGATAGGGACGACTATTGACTCATTCCAAGATGTTGGAACACTTTCTTGCTCTCTTATAGAATTAAGACCATATGCTCTGAAGATACCGTCGAAGAAGAAACAAAAGCATTATACATGACTCTGAGAGAAAATGGATACCCAGAGAAATTTATAAATAAAAACATAACTAGTAAAAGCGATCATAAAGAATGTTTAATTGTGAATAAAAAGCCTCTGTATATACGTCTACAATTCAGAGGTGACACACCTAGTGAAATGTTAAGATTGAAACTACGAAGATCAATCGAAAGGACTTTTAATGCATGTGAACTACAACTAATGTTTTCCACACGTCCAATGATCACGCCGACTTTGAAAGATAAATTGCTTAGACTAGCCACTTCTTTCTGTATTTTCTATTTCATTGGTACGGTGTGGTCAGTCTGTTTGGTATATAAACCCAGTATGTTTGTGAACAATGATTCATACCACTGAGGCTGTTATCGGTGTTTTGGACTTAACTGGCTGGGCTAGGCCGATCGCAGGACCGGTTAGCACTCTAGACTGCTCGTACGGTTCCCGTGTCACTGTTCCAATCGATAATTCGCCGCTCCCTGATTGGCGGTTTCATCAAGCCACCCATCAACTAGGCATCCACTCGGCCACAAGATATAACAAAAACCCTCATTCCAAACAAATGGTGCACATAGATTGCAGTAACCTGAAGGAACAAATGGCATATGAACCAATTGTTGGTCACCAGGTACCATGGGACTGCATCTCCTCACGATGCTCCTGTCTTGTGGGTCAGATCTTCAAGTCGAAGGATCCGGGTGTGGTTCTTTAAGAAAACCACCTGCTTCGGTTTGGGTGCCCGGGCAGTATCGTAGCACACACACAAATCAAGTGTGTGGCGCATAAGTATTTGGTGCCCCTTTGTACTATTATGTGTTCAAATAAACTAATAAATATAAACTAGGTATCGACCTAGTGTTTCGATTCGCAGCGAGATTGTGGATGTGGACTGCCGAAGAATCGTATACTAAGAAACAACCGTTTGTTGCTTTCTGGTATTTCAATGGTTGTTATCTAAGACCAGTTCGTGGAATAATCTTATTGAAAGATGGTTGTCATCATAGATCATAACTACACTAGATGATTAAGCCGTAAATTCGAATCACACTCCATCTGTTATGATTCGAACAGCCAGCCAGTTTTGAAGTAAAAATTGTCATAACGTACTTACACTAACGGCTATTTTGCAATTTACTTGGTAGCAAGGACTGAACAACTATAACAGTGATTATTATTAGGTGATCAATCAGTCCTGTACTTGTTAAATGGACTACAATTATTGAAAATAAGGAAAATGGGAAATAAAGGACTTGGTTACTGCTGAAGGTATGTGGGTTAATTAACATTTGCTGAATGGATAACTAAGTAATGGGATATTCTTTCTTCTCAAAAATCACAAAACAGTGATAGGACCAACATTGACGATCTTATAGGCTTGGGAATATGACCATAGAGCTTGTAAACAGTAACAACTCAAGGTTGAGTTACGGACGATGTTTAAGCGAGTTATCGTTCTTAGTTATTAGCTCCACCGCCAACATCGTGCAAAGGATGATATATTAATTTCAAGACTAATCGTCTTTAACTCGTTATTCCATTTTTGGGAGAACTGTATCATTAATCATGAAAGTATTCCATGAGAAACGGATTTCTGCTGTCAGTACATTTCACCCTTCAACCAGAAACTTACTGGTACTGCAAACACAGATGTATGTGTATTAAAACTATAAAAATTAGTCTGGTAAATGATTATAGCTAGTGCCTTGTTAGGTTGGACTGAATCATATTAACAGGTGTAGACTATCCGGTTGGGGTTTCCATGATTATAATAATCAATGGTTAGTGAATTTGATCGTTACAGTTTGAAATCGTCAGCAATGATACAGATGCATTCATAATTTGTCATCCTAATGGTGTTACTACCTCTATTCCTTTAGGATGTCTCGACAATTTTGGAAGTGTGGCAACTGGATATACACATACACATATATACCAGGTTCTACTTTGGGTACTACTGACTGACTAAAGGCCTTATCATCTGGATCTTACAGTAAGAGCGATAGAAGAATGGGGACCTCTAAGAAACTGTTTAACAACTAACAAATACCCAAGGGAATAGACGGTAATCAGAGGATAATTATTTACTTATATAGTTTGCAAGTTTGAAGATACTATCAATCAGGGTCTTGTTCACATGTGTAAACTTTCGAACTGTAAATAATTCTTTAAAAGAATCAAAAATCATTTTGAAGGATTTGTGTCCCACCAAACATGATCATGTGTCATCTTGTATGGATTGAAACCAGACAGGTTTTCCCTAGTTAATAGTCGAATGATAATTAAGGCTGACTACTGTGTGACAGTCATAAGATGATTTTTGTATTTTCCTTTAAACTGAGACGATCAGTGATTGAGACCAGTCAGATGGGATCACATTCAATTGAGTAATAATTTATGGACGGAACACATCAAACAAAAATCAAACAAACTGACCTCCTTCGGATATCTTTAGTGTTTTTGATAGAACAGTTTGGATTGTACTAAGAACTGATTGGAAGGCATCCTAAAAAAGGAAAAAAAATGAAACAGGTATTTGTTAAGTTAAGAGAAGATAAAACAAGAAAACAAGGTTGCGAAATTATGATTCCATAAGGTTAAAAAATATTAAGTGTATTTTTAATGAGTATCTACAGGTCAGTCAGTTAGTCACAGCGTAGAACTTCGTACGTACGTACATCAGTTCGAGCTGCCATACCACATTAGCACAGAGATTCAGTTGTCGATTCAAATCCTATAGTGGTAGAAGTAGTAAGAGTATAAGCATTATGGGAAAGATTAGGGTTTGAAGATGTTATTCAAGGAGTATAATACAGTGAAATAAATTTGAAAAGAGAAAAAGGATAGAGAAATGAAGAATTCAGAAGATTAGAATTTGGTAGAACACAAAGAGTGGATGCACCTTCGCCATAGCAAACGATTTTGAGCCATGTCATTCAAGGTTTCTAACCATCGGTTGCTATCATCTAGCGAATCCCGACCAGGTAGCCTACACCTACCAACATGGCTCAGTCCACTTGTCAGCGACTTCATGGATTTATACCATGTTTTGGTCTGGCCGCCAACTAACTTTCTTCCAACTTACTCCTACACCATAAAACATTGCTCGTCGGGGCAGTCGGTGATTGGGCATACGTAACACGTATCCCAGCCATCTCAACTGATGAAATCTCACTACTTCATCAATCGATTTTCCATCATTACCTAATACCCGTTTCTTAACAACTGCATCTACAGGTGTAATAACAAAAAAGAAAATAACTAGTTCTAGTGAGAAGCACTGGCCAGTGGAGTTCAAACCACGTCTGTTGTGAGATAGGAACTCACTGAAGACAATTGGTGAACGGTTGCTCAACTTTGTGGATTGGTTGGAGTTAGACATAAACACCATCGAATGCCGGCTGGCCCAATGGTCTATCGGTTAAGTGCTCTGGCGCGAGACTGGTAGGTCCTGGGTTCGAGTCTTGCAAGGCGAGGTCGTGAGTGTGCACTGCCGAGGAGTCCCGCAATAGGATGAAACGGCCGTCCAGTGCTTCCAGGTTTTCCCTGGTGATCTAGCTTCAATTGACTCACGCTTTCAACTATGAAAATAACTATTTTTAACTAAACCCATTCAACAATAAATTATATGTTTAAAATTTGTGTGGCCAAGCACAAGATAAAACCGTGTATATCAACCCAAACACAAGTAAAGATGAAAAATGTACATTTTTAAAATAGTTAAAACGTTGGGTTACTACCCGGGTAACCAAACCAAAGCAGGTGATCCTCATGGAAGGCCACTGCTCGAACCTTTGACCTAGAGATTTAATCCACAAGGCGGTGGAGCAGCATTGGAAGATGCGATCCCATAGTAGTAGATGGTGACCAAGAATAAGTTGATACGCAATTTGTTCCCTCAGAATCCTATAGTCCATGGGTACCATTGATTTGAAATCACAGATTTCAAACTTTCTTATATGAATGCTCCGTATCCAACAATCCGGTTTAAGCACCGGATTCGCCTTTCCTCCTCTTAATCTCGTAAGCATCACCACTGCTACCAGAAGGTAATGGTTTGGACTTCCCTGGTAGCAGCTACATACGCGTGGCCGTATGAGAGCATTTCGAGAAGAGTAGACTCTCACCAGCCTCGGCCGTATCACGGCATTCGTTGGGTCCGTTTCTACTTGACTACAAATAACTGTTCACTACCCTACTTTTGTCATTTAATGGAGCGGTACATTGAGGTAGACCAGCAACGCGTAGTAAATGTCCCGACTATCTCAATCAATGAAGACTAAAAAACTCATCAACTAATTCACCCGATACTCTGATTCTAACATTTGTATTTTTCGCTGGGTGGTTTCACTAAATGTGAGTTATGCGACTATTAGTCAATAGTACGATTTGATATGTGTTATCCAATAGTTTAAAAGAATCGTACTTAGAGAAAAACTAGAATGTTTCTGATGCCAAGTAGTTGGACGTATTTGACAGGAAACTCAGGAGCTAGGTTTTGTACAATTTGGCACTCCTTAACAAGACACTTGTAATCTTGAGAGTACTGATCCTCTCTGCGTGGAAATCCGGGCTCAAGTCATACAGCTCACGGCCTGAGGCATTACCCTCGAGCTATTCGAGTAGCGACTAGTCTCCTGTATGAAGGATATTTAGTTGATTAGTCACTAATGAGGATAGGGCAACGTAATGTCTATACCTTACATGTTGATTGACAAAATTCGATCAGCATAGTCGGCTAGTTAAATAACATCATTTTATGATAAGAATCCCATGGAAACACTGAGCTGAGCTACACATCGGTCAGTCAGTCACAATGTAGAACCCTACCTACTCCGACACCAAACAACATCGCCCGTCAAGGTAGGCGGTGGTTGAGCATAGGTAACGCACGTCTAGCTTTCGCCAACTTGCGTCATTTATGGCGTAGGCGAGATATCCGTCTAGCAACCAAAGGACGGGTTTATTGTGCAACAGTTCCTTCTATCCTACTTTATGGTATTGAAACATGGCTGATAAGAGTAGAGGATATTTGTAGGCTACTAGTGTTCGATCATAGGTGTCTTCGAAGCATTGCTCGTATATGCTAGGACCACCGAGCAAGTAATGCAGTTGTTAGGAAACGAGTATTAGGTAATGATGGAAAATCGATTGATGAAGTAGTGAGATTTCATCAGTTGAGATGGCTGGGATACGTGTTACGTATGCCCAATCACCGACTGCCCCGACGAGCAATGTTTTATGGTGTAGGAGTAAGTTGGAAGAAAGTTAGTTGGCGGCCAGACCAAAACATGGTATAAATCCATGAAGTCGCTGACAAGTGGACTGAGCCATGTTGGTAGGTGTAGGCTACCTGGTCGGGATTCGCTAGATGATAGCAACCGATGGTTAGAAACCTTGAATGACATGGCTCAAAATCGTTTGCTATGGCGAAGGTGCATCCACTCTTTGTGTTCTACCAAATTCTAATCTTCTGAATTCTTCATTTCTCTATCCTTTTTCTCTTTTCAAATTTATTTCACTGTATTATACTCCTTGAATAACATCTTCAAACCCTAATCTTTCACATAATGCTTACACTCTTACTACTTCTACCACTATAGGATTTGAATCGACAACTGAATCTCTGTGCTAATGTGGTATGGCAGCTCGAACTGATGTACGTACGTACGAAGTTCTACGCTGTGACTGACTGACTGACTGAACGCACGTCTCAACTATTTCACTTGATGTAGACTTAGTACGTATGTATATATAAATCCTATAGTTTCCCTTGATTCCTAGATTATTAATTAATGTACCGAGAGCATGAAAATATTTTACGGTTAAAGCGAAAACAATTACAAACCATGTTGAATTACTTTGAAGGAATATTTAGCTATTTGTTGTCCATTTTCATTTTCAATTCTTGTTTCTAAATGTGCCAATGTTAAAGCAGCGAATAAATCACCGGTTCCAATGAAATGATAATTAAAATGGGGAATTTTAAAACGTACAAGATCGTATTCTGTAAAAATTTGGAAACAAAAAAAATTTAAAATCTCACAAAAGATTTAAATTAATTATTTATTTAAACACATAAATATTGATACAAACGAACACCATATACATATGCGCCGCACAAATTTCATTTGATTTGTGTGAGGGATGTGATACTACCAAGGTGCATAAACTGAAGCAGATGGTTACTCAGGGGGGCACATCCACAGCCTTTGACCTAAAGGCCTCATCCACAAGGCAGTGAAGCATCGTGAGGAGATGCAGTCCCATGGTAGCCGATGACCAACGATTGATTTATACGCCATTTGTTCCCCCAGGATAATGAAACCCATGTGCACCATTGGTTTGGAATCAGGGTTTTCCAACTCCCCTAGGTGGACCCTCCGTGTCCACCAACCCGGTTAAAGCGCCGGACACTCGCTTTACGTTCTCTCACTTTTGTGAACAACACCCCACCCCTAACGAGAAGGCAGTGAGTAGGACTTCCCTGGCAGAGGCTATATACGCGTGGCCATTTGAGAGCATTTCGAGAGTGAGAGCAGACTCTCCTCACTCTTGGCCGTACCAGGGCATTTGGGGGCAACAATCTGTTGTAAATTTTATGATAATATAACTAGAGATGAACCAAATTGTTCAACATGAGAGAATTTTTTTTAATCATATAACATTCATATACTTAGCAATGTCAAGAAGAAGTGTACAAATAAGCAAGTATATGAATTTAGAATGAATTACCTGAAGTATTATTCGTAACTGAACCATTCGTTTGATTTAATAAATCACTGCCACTATTACTATTATTATTTTTCATTAGACTGTTTAAACGGCTTCCATAACCATATATCACTGGTGAACAAGTTATATTAGTACTTGTAATAATTACAGTTGGAATATGATATTTTTTATGTAAATAGTTGATACAATTTAAAGCAGACTTTTCATCTGTTATTGGTATACCACTTAATACTCTGTTGTAATCAAAAGCAAAATATAAAGACAGATAAATGAGCATTACAAATTAATGCATGATTTACATAGTAGTGTCATAGTTTATTCATGGAAGGAGACTAACTTCTATTAACTGAGTTACGAGTCTAAACCCTCTACGTGGCCTTATTTAATTTGGAGAGATAAGTTATGGCAGTACATTAATGAGTAACCAATGATTAGAGACTCTGTGTGACATGGCACAGAATCGATCACAATGGCCTAGGTGTATACACCCTTTACCTTTATTTAAACCTTGAGATTAAAATTGTTTCATAACTTCCTTCCTATACTACAATCTTATATACAACCTATCTTCTATATATTACCAGCACTAAATTAACTACTTCTATGAATTCGGTGTTCATCTTGTTGTGCTAATGAGTGAGGTATGGCAACTTGGACCGATGCATAAATGTGCCTGGTCCTACGTTGTAGCTGACTGACTGGCATTAATGAGTCGATGTAACTTATTTATGAAACACAAGTTTGTGATCCTCGGTTTGAGCTACATATTAGTTGAAAACTAACAATGGAATGCAACAGTTCAAATCTATGATATATTGGTTGGAAGTCCAGTGCTTTAGGACTTAAACTATTATTAGCCCTTATTTACAAACATTGACTACGTGTGTTGTGACCACTAAGTGAGAAATGCAGAGGATAGACACCAGGTTACTAAGGAAGGATGCCAAATCGATTGATGAGATAGGTAGTGTATCTTCAGCGACTGATGTAACGGACGTGTTTTGAGTATCCTTAATTATCACCTACCTCGATGTGTGGTGTCGACTGGAGTATGAGTTGGTTACTACTCGACTGAGCCGTGTACGTAGGTGGAGACTACCTGGTTGAAGTTCACAAAATTATCGTAATCAATGGCGTAGAAAATTAGATGGTATGGTTCAGAATCGGTTAAAATGATACAAATGCATTCACTCCTAATTTTTCTCTAGATCTTGAGTTTCAAGATTACATTGTACGTCTTAGTTCGCGAATTCCTTCTTTCTCTTAGAATCCCACTGTCTAGACCCAATCTTTTCTGATACAACTGATAATGTTACTACCTCTACTAACCCAGCATTTATCTTGACAGTTTCATTCTACTGTTCTGATAGTGTGGTAACTTGAACAAACGTGCTACGATATCGTAACTTACGACTGACTGGCATCAAAAAATATCTATAAGAAAACATATCATACGTAGAGTTACTTTTCAACAATGACACAGTAACAACAGATAAACCTTACTCTGCTTCGAATTGGTTGGGGAAAATGACATCTGATAAAGGGAGTATTCTTTCTTGGTATATCTGGACGAGTTCGGGTGGGACATACTGACATAATTAAAATAGTTGAAAAACGGAAAACATTTAGTCAAAGTTGACGTAAAACAAACAATAACACTTCAACAAATTGAAAAAAGTACAAGAATATGGACACCAAGGGGCGTGGGAGAGCAAAATAAACAATAATAGTAAAATTATTTTCCGATATGTTTATTCTACTTTTATGAGACCCTATGCATCTTTTATTTTCAATAGTAACTGATTTTAAAAGCTGGGCGCTGACGAATTGTTAGCATTTGTCAACGGCTACTTAAATCGTCAGAAAAATAGCACGAAACATGTTGGGAAAAATGAAATGATGTGAATATAAAAAAACTGACTTTTTCCAATTTATGGTAATTTCAAGATAGGTCAAATATTTAAAATCCAGTTAAAAAAAACCACTAAATTATTGTGGTGCCCCCAAATGCCCTGGTACGGCCGAGAGTGAGGAGAGTCTGCTCTCACTCTCGAAATGCCCCCATATAGCCACGCGAATATATAGCCTCTGCCAGGGAAGTCCTACTCACTGCCTTCTCGTTAGGGGTGGGGTGTTGTTCACAAAAGTGAGAGGACGAAAAGCGAATGTCCGGCGCTTTAACCAGGTTGGTGGACACGGAGGGTCCACCTAGGGGAGTTGGAAAACCCTGATTCCAAACCAATGGTGCACATGGGCTCCAGGATCCTGAAGGAACGAATGGCGTATGAACCAATTGTTGGTCACCGGCTACCATGGGATTGTATCTCCTTACGATGCTCCACTGCCTTGTGGACTAGACCTTTAGGTCAAAGGCTCCGGGTGTGGCCCCCTAAGAAAACCACCTGGTTCAGTCTGGGCACCTGGGCAGTATCACAGCCCTCACACAAATCGAATGAGATTTATGAGGCGCATATTTATCTGGTGCTTTCTTGTACCAATATTTATGTATTTTAATAAATAAGTAATTGTGGTTATAGTTAGTCAGCTCCGCTCGATACTTAATTGCAACAGAAGTTGCAGACAGTTTACTAATATCAATCCGTTGGTGGTGGTCAATCCTTCGGCCACTGAAAAGTAAGGTGAGATTGGCGCAGACCAGGGCATGATCAGACTTCAGATAGGTACTCCAAAAGGAGCGGCAGTCTTGTACACAACCACGCCAGTGGTAGCTGATCGCAATGTGATCAATCTGAGTCCAGGCTTGGGATGCAGAGGGAGGACGCCAGGTGGCACACCGGCGATGACTGTGCCGGAAGTTAGTGCTGGCCAGAAACAGGTTGTGGTCTGTGCACAGTTGCAGCAAACGGTCCCCGTTATCTGTCCGGCGACCAACAAGTCCCCATCGGCCACCTAGACGACTCTCTTCTGTGCCTAGACGCCCGACCTGTGCATTCAAGTCTCCGGCTAGTACTACAATATCTGTCGAACGCGCTTTCTGGAGAAGAACTGTTAACTGATGGTAAAACTCATCCTTGATTGCATCCGGGCTGCAATCTGTCGGGGCATAGGCGGAGATGACGAAAAGACACCGTTTCTCACGCCGATTTCTTCTCACTTTGATGGAACTTTCTAATCTAACAGCACATAACCGACTATTAATGGGGATCCAATCGATTAGTGCTGCCTCAGCTCTAGCACTTAGTGCGACACCAACGCCAGCAAGACCAGACGAAGATGCCACAGGGTCCCCGGATAAGCGCACGTGGAACAAGCTATTCGAGGCGACAGATGGAGAGCGGATTTGTAGTACTTCACTAGAGTCTTGAATACGGGTCTCGGATAGACAACAAACATCAACATTAAGACCTTCCAAAGACATAGCCAGCCCTATCTGTTGTCTGATATGCATTAGTGTGCGAACGTTGAAAGAAGCCAGCTTGAACGGCGTACGTGGTTTCAGAAAGACTGCTTCAGTATTCATTATCGGTGGAAGCATTCACTTTCAACCAGACAGTGACTGGAGATCGTTTAGATAGGACAGATTTTCCACCATGGGCGAGCTGCTGCATAAGTTGAAAAGTAAGGTTACACAAATTGGGGATAAAAGGGGGTGAGTTAGCGATATGGTAAATAATAATAATAATAATAATAATAATAATAATAATAATAATAATAATAATAATAATAATAAAGGTAATAATAATAATGTTAATTTCTTGCTTTTAGTATGACCAGGGATATTATCGTCAATAGAGTTCATAATTTCATTCATTTGTGTGTGGGCTGTGATACTGCCCGCGTGCCCAAACCGAAGCAGGTGGTTTTCTTAGGGGACTACACCCCGAGTCTTTGACCTAAAGGCCTAGTCCACAAGGCAGTGGAGCATCGTGAGGAGATGCAGTCCCATGGTTGCCGTTGACCAATGACAGGTTCTTCCGCCATTCGTTCCATCAGGATACTGGAGCTCATGTGCACCATTGGTTTGGAATCAGGGTTTTCCAACTCCCCTAGGTGGACCCACCGTGTCCACCAATCCGGTTATAGCGCCGGACATTCGCTTTTCGTCCTCTCACTTTCGTAAACAACACCCCCGCCACGAGAAGGCAGTGAGTAGGACTTCCCTGGCAGAGGCTATATATTCGCTGGCCATGTGAAAGCATTTCGAGAGGGAGAGTAGACTCTCCCCACTCTCGGCCGTACCAGGGCATTTGGGGGCTATCAGGACTCAGTGGCCGAGTGGATAACACGATGGCGTTTGGAGCGAGGGTACTGGGTTCGAGTCCCAGAGTGAACATCAACTCTGAGATGGGCGAGACTAAAGAACATGGACGACCTTTGAACGAATCTTAAATGACCTTGAGAAATATTAGCCAATCAGAAGACAGTTATCATACAGTAAAAATATATTATACAAAACTCAAAATTTAAAGGGGATACTGTTCTTTTACATGAATCAAAAACTTATCAAGGTCAGATATAGGTTCAGAAGCTATAAAATCATAGTGCATACGGCACAGGAGCTCATCCTTGTGGCTCCATAGTAGTCTACCTCTGGAACCATGATAAAGTCCCGAAAATTCTTTCAGCCTCGACCACATAGTTTCAGTGTTGTCGGTATGTTGGTATGGTTTAGGGTTTAGGATTAGGGTTAAGGTTTAGGGTTACGGTTTAGGGTTAAAGATGAGACTATAAATTATGGACGGCATTTGAGCGACGCTAGAGTGAATCTGAGAGTGTCAACGTAATAACTAAGACTAAATGAGGGTTATAAACCCGTGTGAAGAATTCAAATTATGATTTACAGTTCATGGTTAGGGTTATGAATTTTACTTAGGGTTTTCATCACGAACTGACATCAGCTGTAATGCCACAACTCTATTCAAATGTATAATTGAATTTTGCGCCAAAATCTTATGATAACTTATCCTGTAGACGCTTAATTATCATTTTTTCTTTAAAATCCGTTGTAAACCGACTGTACGTAAGCGTCAGGTACCGAACTTAGCGCCGTGACCTTGAAAACCGGCGAAAGCTTCTGATTGGCTCGTCCATGTTCTTTAGTCTCGCCAGAAAGATAAAGGGTGTATACACCTAGGCCATTGTGATCGATTCTGGGCCATGGCACACAGTCTCCAAACATTGGTTACGATAGTCACGCGGACCCCAACCAAGTAGTCTGCATCTGCCAACATGGCTCAGATTAGAAGTTAGTGACTTCGGGTACTGACGCCACGTTTTGATTTGGCCGCCCTTAACTTTCTTTCAACCATCCCCTACACTAGTCAGCATAGCGCGTCGTGGTAATCGGTGGTTACTGAACATAAGCTATGTCATTGTTATTCATGAATATATTAGTGAAAAAACGAGCTGGAATTTAAACCATGAACAATTCATAACGTATGCAGACTAGGTAATAAATTTGATATAGGAAACACTTGTAAACCATTTTAGTCGAAAACCAAATAATAACAAGACAATTGAAGAAACTGTTTGTCTCAGGCATCCGTATTTTTTATTTTGGACTGTTGGATATTATCACTGTGCTCTACTAGAATATTATGGCCCAAAGAAGGGTACACGAAGTAAGTCACTAAATCACATTAATATGAACATAAAAATACAGAATTTTGAAGTTAAAACCTTTGTCAAGTGTTTGCCAAAATAAAATGACGTGTTAGGTGATCATACTACCCAAACTTAATAAACGTTTGTTACATTTTCCTATTGATACACATAGCTTTTCAGTTTTCTCGAGTCAAACAAACATTTGGGGTATCATTTTTACTTTCATTTATCACGAAAATTTACCATCTTTCGGAAAGTCAGCATTGACATAACGTATATCACCAGAACATTATACTAACAAGCTTATTAACTGAGACTGATCTGAGCGCCCAGTTAAAATTCATGGAGCCGAAAGTATAATACAGACGGGTAGGTAAGCGGCTAGGTGTGGCTATGACAGCGCCCAGATATTACATAACCTTTCGTATTCCAAATTACTGGCCTTCAGCACTTATTGATGCTTGAACCCCTGAGAATGTTGACCGGAGTAGGCACGATATGCAAATCTTACAAATAAATGAACAGAGAAACTCACAAGCTTTCCATTATCACCTAGAACGGGATCGCAGTCTATTGAGTAAATTTTACCAAATTATTTATACTTACAATATTTTAAATTTGAGTTCTCTTTTTTGAGGTCGGATACAATATCTGCGACTGCTTCCAAAGAGCTTGGCGACGCCAGATAACCTAGAAACCAGGAAACAAACA
The DNA here is from genome assembly GCA_944470415.2 of Schistosoma rodhaini. NCBI lineage: Eukaryota > Metazoa > Platyhelminthes > Trematoda > Strigeidida > Schistosomatidae > Schistosoma > Schistosoma rodhaini. Next base: position 2,534,319 of record OX104040.1, read on the forward strand.
GATATTAATTAATACCTGTGAGCACATGAGTATACTTGTTGAGGCCATTCGCTTTCAAACCAAGATATAAATCTTTCATGCTCGCAGCATCCAACACTTGCCCCTTGACAAAATCATAGCCTGTATACGTTATGATTAGTAATACGCAAACCTGTGTGATTCGAAAACTGTACAGAGTTAATAAAGTCAACTTCTATACCTAAGACCTATAAAACAAAAATATAACAATGAGAAACTGACTTGCAAGGGAAAAACAGCTATTTTATTGCCAACATATCCATGGACAACATGACTCTGTATGCAGAGAACCTTCAGACAGTTAAGTGCAACTTTAACTGCCATCCTAGTTTCATACAACGTTCAGCCTTTGATAATTTAAGTCTAGACAAAAAACACGAGTAAACGTAGGTTGATATTTGATAGATACATAGGATGCACATACATTTGGTAAAAAAAGAAATCGGTAAAAGATAGAAGCGATAAAAACGTAACTAATAGTCAACAAAAAAGATTGTAATATACACCACACTTGGTTATGACGGCCACATTCAAGGAAAAGGAGTTGGATGTGACCTGAGGAGGATCTGACTCGACTTCAAAGTTGGGCAGACGACAACGGACTTACCTTCAACACTTCAAAGTGCAAGGTAGTCCATCTGAGACATGTTGCAGACTATAGTTATAACTTAGGTAACTCCCCTCTAGAAGTTTCCCAAGTTGAAAAAGATTTAGGAGTGTTGGTACCCTACGACCTGAAATCGTATGCGAACTGTGACAAAAACGCCTCTCAAGCAAACCTTGCACTGGTAACATTGAAGCGCATTTTTGGCCAGTTTGACGGTAGAACCTTCCATATAATCTTCAACAGTTTTATTCGTCCCCACTTAGAGTACGGAAACATAGTATTTCCTCCCTCCCTCCAAAAGGATAAGGTCACTCTGGAACGTATACAACGTCGAGCCACGAAATCAGTTCGGGGTCTCAAATTCAAACCTTATGAAGAGCGCCTCAAATCACTTAACCTTTACCCGTTAGAGTATAGGCGTCTTAAAGGTGATCTTCTTATGACTTATAGTATCCTTAATACTTCTGGTCATCCCCTTAAACAACTTCTTAAGCTTAGTCATAACACTAATCTCAGAGGTAACACCCAGAAATTGGAGACCCTACATAGCAGAACAGACTGCAGACACAACTTCTACTCCGTTAGAGTTGTCAAGTGCTGGAATTCGCTGCCGACTGAGCTAGTCCAAGCGACCTCCCAGGAGTCCTTTAAGAGAAAACTTGACTTATTCTTAAGGACTAAGGATAACATATTATTATGATTTACCAAATTCTTTTTTTCCCTCTATTATCGTTCATATACCTAGGTTTTTGCCTGGAGGTATTGGTGATCCACTGCTACCAGACACGGAAGCCCGTTAAGCGAAAGCTTCTTCTATTCCGTCCTCAACCATTTGAACCATTTGAAGGTCAAAGACTGTGAAACAATTCAATACTCAATCACACTTCGTCTTTTATACATCTAAGTACAGTTTACAAAACTTCGGACTTGTTTGTAACTTTCCAAAAGGTGCTTGTTTTGAATTGCTGTAACTGTTAGCCTTCATGATATTGAACTGACGGGACAACGAGAAGATAGTTTTTCGGAGTTTTTTAAGAGGCTAAATCTGAATGTTTTGCTGTTTCATTTTGACTTGGAGCAAGAAAAATATCGTCAAAAGTAACTTAGAAATCGGGAAAAGAAACTGAAATTGCGTTTGAAGATTCAATGAAATGTCACAGAACCATAGTCAAATCATCCAGTAGTCGGGTCTCTGAATGTGGAGTAGTCCATCGATTTTTGTCAAGAATAGGGATAACCGACGCGCAACAATCAATTTCACGCCATAGATTGGTCGGCAAGTTATTTCTGCAGTTTCCGTGCACATGGAACACGTTATCATGTGCACCGTCGAATTGAAAATTGTCGGTTTAATGCTGCAGTTTAAGTTAATAGTGTACTGAAAGGAACGTTCATGTATACTAGTGCTAATGCACCATTCGTAAAATTGTTAAATCAACTTAAATCTCGTCTTTCAAGTCAAGCAAACATCGTTTAATTATGATTTTATTGTTAAAAGGTTCATGGTAGCGTATGTTTTGAATTTAAACTGAATTTCTGTTTTTGGGCATCAAACAACCAATAAGTATTATTTTCGATGCGAGTTAATGTTGACATATTCCGATTATTCACAGAATGAATAACTTTGGGATAAAACACAGTCTGGGTCAGTTTTTAGGCCTAGATTTATATAATTTCACCCATATTGGAATTCAATCAACGCTGTTCCGAATAATCCCTAATTCGCATGCCGTCTGCCTAGCATAATACACCTAGACACATCGTTCAGGTCGAACAAAGTATTTCTCTAACAAGAAGTATAACGAACGGGACTTAGTTAGTAGAAAATAAAACAAACCATTGATTATTGACGAGCATTTTTAATGATTGCATCGCAGAAGGTTCTATTCGCATCAATGAAAGACAGCGACAGTCTCAAAACAACAGACTGACAGTCATCATCTTTTTGATTTTGAACAGAACGATGTTTTACTCAGGGTTATCAATTTATAGAAACGCGTGAGGTTATTTACTTGTCTGGATATAAAAGACTCTGCAACAAAATTACCCGAACGATGTTTTTTGAAGAAATGTTACGTAGCAGCGACCAGCACTAATAAGGGAAAGATCAAAGTTTGTGCTTTTAGCAACGACTTCTGTGGTTTCCAGACATCAGTAGACTATGTGAATATGCAAACACCTGTCATCCGCGCTGGCATACAAGGAGGCAAACAACCTCAAGCACCACAAATACGGAATGCCCACCGTCAGTCAGGGCGTTGAGGGATGTGGAAAAGAATTTAGGGTCAAGTTTGAATGCCTATTACCTTTCTTCCATGTCTTTTTTTGGTCATCGACGTAACCATAGGACCTGGATACTTGGAAAAAGTAATCGACGTCGGGTATAAACCATGAAGTGTGTTTTCGATATGCACCGGTTGGTCATGCCATTCTCATCCAACTCCAGTAAGCCCACAATCGTCGAGACAAACCATCGATGTTGCTAATATACGCATTTATATTTTGATGACAAATGAATTTCCAATATAAATAGGTTTGCTAACTTTCAACATGATAACCTTGTTAATATAAACAAACCTCACTAGCTGAAGTCGCTCAGTAAAATGTTGTGATCACGTCTCAGCACAGACTACGTGATAGACTTCTATCCTGGATAGCCAGTTTCATAGTCTTGTAGCAGCATAGTTTCCGAACTTTACGATCCTTGAAGCTGAGCATATAGCGACTTCAGTGTTTTATAATAAAGGCTGAATGCTTGAAGCGATTCAAAAAACTGAAGATAGAGCACTTTATCAATTCGCTATGGCTAGGTCAAGCACTCTTAGTCACCCTATGTAACTTGCTCCATTATATTTTAGTATATTATTATTTTTACTGCCCAAATATGTTTTCTTAATGTCCATGGAAACCATACTACTGACTGTCACGTAGGATAAGTCTGTATAGACATTGTTATGGATTCTATGCAAGATCCTATAGATGAAGTAGTCGTGTCACGGAAAATCTGCAATTTCGGATTTAAACTATTGTTCTAGTGGCATAACTAAGAGCACTTATACCGGTATGGGCCTTAGTTCTACAGTTTCACATTCATCGATCCCTGCTTTTTTCAATGTTACACTTCTCCTCAACCTTTAGTTACTGCTAACTGAAAACTAACCAGTCTTCATTCGCAAATAGCTTCGCGCCGGTGAAATACAACTTCTCGAGACACGGTAAATTAAAGAAACATTTAACCCTACTCTACGTATGCTTAGCTTCTAAAATGTCACATAATTACAATTGTTCTCAGTCTGTCTTGGAAAGTGTCCAAAGTTATGAATCAGTAAAGTTAGAACTTTCGCGAGACTGCCCTTTTGTACTCAGCAATACGATTTTGATGTTTTACTTTTTATTCGATTTTTGCGACAACATATAGCGTCTAGAAGGTTGTTTGTGGAAATTGTAATGATTTCAACGGTTGGATTCATGTGGCGATCTAAGCTAAACCACCAATGGAAACCTCGAACCACTGGACGGCCATCTGAACCTAGCACCGGACGACTCATCCACGACCTGCTTATGGGGCTCGAACTCACGAGCTTCGGTTTCGCAAGCGAACGCTTAACCTCTATACCACCTAGCTGACATCCAACAATGTTGATTTCTAACTTAAATCTATCGATGAATCACATTGACTCATGAATTCAACTATTAAAATAAAACGTAGCAACTAGAAAACAAGTCTCAATAATTGTTCTTCAATAAGGTTGAGCTAATGGAATTATGAAACAGTTGAACTAAAATTTGAACTCCTTACACATATTTGCGTGGGGTAAATAACTTTCTTCGAACCCATAGCCTTAATTCAGAGGATAACTAATGACTTTCGGATAGTTGGTTACTAACCGAATTCTTTACAGTCGATTAACTGACGATTAGCAGGAGTAGTCTAAACGATCTGCTGACTAGTAATTTATGAAACAGTCCAACTTCTACCCTAATAAAGCACATTTATGATTATTGTGCTTCATAATCCAAGTCAGTCGCGGAATGATGTGAACAGAAATCGTCATTACATGTAAATATCAGATTCGCCACAACTTGATAAAAAGTTCAGCTTACGAATCTCCCTGTACGTTTTTTGTACAGGTCCATCGAAGGCAGCTCAGATTCCATCCTTAACTTTGATTGATTACAGACTAGAATAGTCTCATTAGTACTAGAATGAACGACTTATGTTTAAATAGACTCAAATAGGTCCCAGAAAAGTGTTTCCTGGATGTGACCGAGATGAATATGAACCATTGGTTTGTCACTAATACTTGACAAATTCCTGAGGACCGTTAGAGATCATTTCCTTGGTGTCAGGCAGCATCAACAAAAAGCAAACATTTCATATGTGAATGAAAATGTTTTCCTTCGGCAATTTCATTGTTATTCATTTTCCCTACGTCTTGGCATTTCTATAGTGAGGGATATAATTTTATATCTTCTCATGGTTCTCATGACAGAAGCAGAACTGATAATAATATTCAAGAACTTGACTTCCTTAAACTGTTTATCAGAATCAAGAAACTTCGAAGTTGTTGGTCATATTTAGCACTTCAGTTCCGCAGTCACCAAAGCTCTGGAGATTTCGTCAGCAACTTCTTCAGTGGTCAACAAGAAAAACGAAATACATATCATGAACCTTGTCTTAAGCAAAACGCTTGACCAACAACCACGCAATTTTAAATAATTTTATGATATTATTTGCTAAACGAGAAGCTGATACCGAAAGTTAAAAAATAAGAATAGTATTCGTCATTAAGGAAAAGGACGGCGACCGTAATTCTAAAACGACTGTCACAATTAGAATTATTATATTCGAAATCACTGAACGAATACATATGATACATGTGATGTGAATGTGTATATGAATAGTGCGAATGGTCCAACAGGGTGCTTGGTACCTGTGTGGTTGCGCCACAGGATTGAGCTGTGCTGTTCAGATTGTAGCGTTGAAGTGTGTATAGTGTGTGGTTCTCCTGTCTAGGGGCGACGGGATTGAGCTATACTGCTTGGGTTAAGCCTGAGCTAGACGATGTCTGACTCTCCTGAAATCAGTCTTCAAACTGTTATCTCATTGTTCATAACTTTTGAATGGATAAATATTTTTCAGTGGAGTTCCCTTTTTAATACTTATCTAATGAAGTGCTATTCAATGATGTATAACATGTACACGTACATTGAAATTGAAATTTTACTATTTACACCTGCTCTTACTCGCCATGTTATATAGGGGTACTACCCCTAACTCAGGGTCTGGAAAGTCGGAAACATGAAAATTTCGCAAATGCAATAAAAATGATCTTGGTGGTGTTGTATTAGTATTCCGACACCAGACAATGGTTTTTAAGCGCAATCACTGATCGAAATACATGTGATACATGTGATGTGAATGTGTATATGAATAGTGCGAATGGTCCAACAGGGTGCTTGGTACCTGTGTGGTTGCGCCACAGGATTGAGCTGTGCTGTTCAGATTGTAGCGTTGAAGTGTGTATAGTGTGTGGTTCTCCTGTCTAGGGGCGACGGGATTGAGCTATACTGCTTGGGTTAAGCCTGAGCTAGACGATGTCTGGCTCTCCTGAAATCAGTCTTCAAACTGTTATCTCATTGTTCATAACTTTTGAATGGATAAATATTTTTCAGTGGAGTTCCCTTTTTAATACTTATCTAATGAAGTGCTATTCAATGATGTATAACATGTACACGTACATTGAAATTGAAATTTTACTATTTACACCTGCTCTTACTCGCCATGTTATATAGGGGTACTACCCCTAACTCAGGGTCTGGAAAGTCGGAAACATGAAAATTTCGCAAATGCAATAAAAATGATCTTGGTGGTGTTGTATTAGTATTCCGACACCAGACAATGGTTTTTAAGCGCAATCACTGATCGAAATACATGTGATACATGTGATGTGAATGTGTATATGAATAGTGCGAATGGTCCAACAGGGTGCTTGGTACCTGTGTGGTTGCGCCACAGGATTGAGCTGTGCTGTTCAGATTGTAGCGTTGAAGTGTGTATAGTGTGTGGTTCTCCTGTCTAGGGGCGACGGGATTGAGCTATACTGCTTGGGTTAAGCCTGAGCTAGACGATGTCTGGCTCTCCTGAAATCAGTCTTCAAACTGTTATCTCATTGTTCATAACTTTTGAATGGATAAATATTTTTCAGTGGAGTTCCCTTTTTAATACTTATCTAATGAAGTGCTATTCAATGATGTATAACATGTACACGTACATTGAAATTGAAATTTTACTATTTACACCTGCTCTTACTCGCCATGTTATATAGGGGTACTACCCCTAACTCAGGGTCTGGAAAGTCGGAAACATGAAAATTTCGCAAATGCAATAAAAATGATCTTGGTGGTGTTGTATTAGTATTCGGACACCAGACAATGGTTTTTAAGCGCAATCACTGATCGAAATACATGTGATACATGTGATGTGAATGTGTATATGAATAGTGCGAATGGTCCAACAGGGTGCTTGGTACCTGTGTGGTTGCGCCACAGGATTGAGCTGTGCTGTTCAGATTGTAGCGTTGAAGTGTGTATAGTGTGTGGTTCTCCTGTCTAGGGGCGACGGGATTGAGCTATACTGCTTGGGTTAAGCCTGAGCTAGACGATGTCTGGCTCTCCTGAAATCAGTCTTCAAACTGTTATCTCATTGTTCATAACTTTTGAATGGATAAATATTTTTCAGTGGAGTTCCCTTTTTAATACTTATCTAATGAAGTGCTATTCAATGATGTATAACATGTACACGTACATTGAAATTGAAATTTTACTATTTACACCTGCTCTTACTCGCCATGTTATATAGGGGTACTACCCCTAACTCAGGGTCTGGAAAGTCGGAAACATGAAAATTTCGCAAATGCAATAAAAATGATCTTGGTGGTGTTGTATTAGTATTCGGACACCAGACAATGGTTTTTAAGCGCAATCACTGATCGAAATACATGTGATACATGTGATGTGAATGTGTATATGAATAGTGCGAATGGTCCAACAGGGTGCTTGGTACCTGTGTGGTTGCGCCACAGGATTGAGCTGTGCTGTTCAGATTGTAGCGTTGAAGTGTGTATAGTGTGTGGTTCTCCTGTCTAGGGGCGACGGGATTGAGCTATACTGCTTGGGTTAAGCCTGAGCTAGACGATGTCTGACTCTCCTGAAATCAGTCTTCAAACTGTTATCTCATTGTTCATAACTTTTGAATGGATAAATATTTTTCAGTGGAGTTCCCTTTTTAATACTTATCTAATGAAGTGCTATTCAATGATGTATAACATGTACACGTACATTGAAATTGAAATTTTACTATTTACACCTGCTCTTACTCGCCATGTTATATAGGGGTACTACCCCTAACTCAGGGTCTGGAAAGTCGGAAACATGAAAATTTCGCAAATGCAATAAAAATGATCTTGGTGGTGTTGTATTAGTATTCGGACACCAGACAATGGTTTTTAAGCGCAATCACTGATCGAAATACATGTGATACATGTGATGTGAATGTGTATATGAATAGTACGAATGGTCCAACAGGGTGCTTGGTACCTGTGTGGTTGCGCCACAGGATTGAGCTGTGCTGTTCAGATTGTAGCGTTGAAGTGTGTATAGTGTGTGGTTCTCCTGTCTAGGGGCGACGGGATTGAGCTATACTGCTTGGGTTAAGCCTGAGCTAGACGATGTCTGGCTCTCCTGAAATCAGTCTTCAAACTGTTATCTCATTGTTCATAACTTTTGAATGGATAAATATTTTTCAGTGGAGTTCCCTTTTTAATACTTATCTAATGAAGTGCTATTCAATGATGTATAACATGTACACGTACATTGAAATTGAAATTTTACTATTTACACCTGCTCTTACTCGCCATGTTATATAGGGGTACTACCCCTAACTCAGGGTCTGGAAAGTCGGAAACATGAAAATTTCGCAAATGCAATAAAAATGATCTTGGTGGTGTTGTATTAGTATTCCGACACCAGACAATGGTTTTTAAGCGCAATCACTGATCGAAATACATGTGATACATGTGATGTGAATGTGTATATGAATAGTGCGAATGGTCCAACAGGGTGCTTGGTACCTGTGTGGTTGCGCCACAGGATTGAGCTGTGCTGTTCAGATTGTAGCGTTGAAGTGTGTATAGTGTGTGGTTCTCCTGTCTAGGGGCGACGGGATTGAGCTATACTGCTTGGGTTAAGCCTGAGCTAGACGATGTCTGACTCTCCTGAAATCAGTCTTCAAACTGTTATCTCATTGTTCATAACTTTTGAATGGATAAATATTTTTCAGTGGAGTTCCCTTTTTAATACTTATCTAATGAAGTGCTATTCAATGATGTATAACATGTACACGTACATTGAAATTGAAATTTTACTATTTACACCTGCTCTTACTCGCCATGTTATATAGGGGTACTACCCCTAACTCAGGGTCTGGAAAGTCGGAAACATGAAAATTTCGCAAATGCAATAAAAATGATCTTGGTGGTGTTGTATTAGTATTCGGACACCAGACAATGGTTTTTAAGCGCAATCACTGATCGAAATACATGTGATACATGTGATGTGAATGTGTATATGAATAGTGCGAATGGTCCAACAGGGTGCTTGGTACCTGTGTGGTTGCGCCACAGGATTGAGCTGTGCTGTTCAGATTGTAGCGTTGAAGTGTGTATAGTGTGTGGTTCTCCTGTCTAGGGGCGACGGGATTGAGCTATACTGCTTGGGTTAAGCCTGAGCTAGACGATGTCTGACTCTCCTGAAATCAGTCTTCAAACTGTTATCTCATTGTTCATAACTTTTGAATGGATAAATATTTTTCAGTGGAGTTCCCTTTTTAATACTTATCTAATGAAGTGCTATTCAATGATGTATAACATGTACACGTACATTGAAATTGAAATTTTACTATTTACACCTGCTCTTACTCGCCATGTTATATAGGGGTACTACCCCTAACTCAGGGTCTGGAAAGTCGGAAACATGAAAATTTCGCAAATGCAATAAAAATGATCTTGGTGGTGTTGTATTAGTATTCCGACACCAGACAATGGTTTTTAAGCGCAATCACTGATCGAAATACATGTGATACATGTGATGTGAATGTGTATATGAATAGTGCGAATGGTCCAACAGGGTGCTTGGTACCTGTGTGGTTGCGCCACAGGATTGAGCTGTGCTGTTCAGATTGTAGCGTTGAAGTGTGTATAGTGTGTGGTTCTCCTGTCTAGGGGCGACGGGATTGAGCTATACTGCTTGGGTTAAGCCTGAGCTAGACGATGTCTGACTCTCCTGAAATCAGTCTTCAAACTGTTATCTCATTGTTCATAACTTTTGAATGGATAAATATTTTTCAGTGGAGTTCCCTTTTTAATACTTATCTAATGAAGTGCTATTCAATGATGTATAACATGTACACGTACATTGAAATTGAAATTTTACTATTTACACCTGCTCTTACTCGCCATGTTATATAGGGGTACTACCCCTAACTCAGGGTCTGGAAAGTCGGAAACATGAAAATTTCGCAAATGCAATAAAAATGATCTTGGTGGTGTTGTATTAGTATTCCGACACCAGACAATGGTTTTTAAGCGCAATCACTGATCGAAATACATGTGATACATGTGATGTGAATGTGTATATGAATAGTGCGAATGGTCCAACAGGGTGCTTGGTACCTGTGTGGTTGCGCCACAGGATTGAGCTGTGCTGTTCAGATTGTAGCGTTGAAGTGTGTATAGTGTGTGGTTCTCCTGTCTAGGGGCGACGGGATTGAGCTATACTGCTTGGGTTAAGCCTGAGCTAGACGATGTCTGGCTCTCCTGAAATCAGTCTTCAAACTGTTATCTCATTGTTCATAACTTTTGAATGGATAAATATTTTTCAGTGGAGTTCCCTTTTTAATACTTATCTAATGAAGTGCTATTCAATGATGTATAACATGTACACGTACATTGAAATTGAAATTTTACTATTTACACCTGCTCTTACTCGCCATGTTATATAGGGGTACTACCCCTAACTCAGGGTCTGGAAAGTCGGAAACATGAAAATTTCGCAAATGCAATAAAAATGATCTTGGTGGTGTTGTATTAGTATTCGGACACCAGACAATGGTTTTTAAGCGCAATCACTGATCGAAATACATGTGATACATGTGATGTGAATGTGTATATGAATAGTGCGAATGGTCCAACAGGGTGCTTGGTACCTGTGTGGTTGCGCCACAGGATTGAGCTGTGCTGTTCAGATTGTAGCGTTGAAGTGTGTATAGTGTGTGGTTCTCCTGTCTAGGGGCGACGGGATTGAGCTATACTGCTTGGGTTAAGCCTGAGCTAGACGATGTCTGGCTCTCCTGAAATCAGTCTTCAAACTGTTATCTCATTGTTCATAACTTTTGAATGGATAAATATTTTTCAGTGGAGTTCCCTTTTTAATACTTATCTAATGAAGTGCTATTCAATGATGTATAACATGTACACGTACATTGAAATTGAAATTTTACTATTTACACCTGCTCTTACTCGCCATGTTATATAGGGGTACTACCCCTAACTCAGGGTCTGGAAAGTCGGAAACATGAAAATTTCGCAAATGCAATAAAAATGATCTTGGTGGTGTTGTATTAGTATTCGGACACCAGACAATGGTTTTTAAGCGCAATCACTGATCGAAATACATGTGATACATGTGATGTGAATGTGTATATGAATAGTGCGAATGGTCCAACAGGGTGCTTGGTACCTGTGTGGTTGCGCCACAGGATTGAGCTGTGCTGTTCAGATTGTAGCGTTGAAGTGTGTATAGTGTGTGGTTCTCCTGTCTAGGGGCGACGGGATTGAGCTATACTGCTTGGGTTAAGCCTGAGCTAGACGATGTCTGACTCTCCTGAAATCAGTCTTCAAACTGTTATCTCATTGTTCATAACTTTTGAATGGATAAATATTTTTCAGTGGAGTTCCCTTTTTAATACTTATCTAATGAAGTGCTATTCAATGATGTATAACATGTACACGTACATTGAAATTGAAATTTTACTATTTACACCTGCTCTTACTCGCCATGTTATATAGGGGTACTACCCCTAACTCAGGGTCTGGAAAGTCGGAAACATGAAAATTTCGCAAATGCAATAAAAATGATCTTGGTGGTGTTGTATTAGTATTCGGACACCAGACAATGGTTTTTAAGCGCAATCACTGATCGAAATACATGTGATACATGTGATGTGAATGTGTATATGAATAGTGCGAATGGTCCAACAGGGTGCTTGGTACCTGTGTGGTTGCGCCACAGGATTGAGCTGTGCTGTTCAGATTGTAGCGTTGAAGTGTGTATAGTGTGTGGTTCTCCTGTCTAGGGGCGACGGGATTGAGCTATACTGCTTGGGTTAAGCCTGAGCTAGACGATGTCTGGCTCTCCTGAAATCAGTCTTCAAACTGTTATCTCATTGTTCATAACTTTTGAATGGATAAATATTTTTCAGTGGAGTTCCCTTTTTAATACTTATCTAATGAAGTGCTATTCAATGATGTATAACATGTACACGTACATTGAAATTGAAATTTTACTATTTACACCTGCTCTTACTCGCCATGTTATATAGGGGTACTACCCCTAACTCAGGGTCTGGAAAGTCGGAAACATGAAAATTTCGCAAATGCAATAAAAATGATCTTGGTGGTGTTGTATTAGTATTCGGACACCAGACAATGGTTTTTAAGCGCAATCACTGATCGAAATACATGTGATACATGTGATGTGAATGTGTATATGAATAGTGCGAATGGTCCAACAGGGTGCTTGGTACCTGTGTGGTTGCGCCACAGGATTGAGCTGTGCTGTTCAGATTGTAGCGTTGAAGTGTGTATAGTGTGTGGTTCTCCTGTCTAGGGGCGACGGGATTGAGCTATACTGCTTGGGTTAAGCCTGAGCTAGACGATGTCTGGCTCTCCTGAAATCAGTCTTCAAACTGTTATCTCATTGTTCATAACTTTTGAATGGATAAATATTTTTCAGTGGAGTTCCCTTTTTAATACTTATCTAATGAAGTGCTATTCAATGATGTATAACATGTACACGTACATTGAAATTGAAATTTTACTATTTACACCTGCTCTTACTCGCCATGTTATATAGGGGTACTACCCCTAACTCAGGGTCTGGAAAGTCGGAAACATGAAAATTTCGCAAATGCAATAAAAATGATCTTGGTGGTGTTGTATTAGTATTCGGACACCAGACAATGGTTTTTAAGCGCAATCACTGATCGAAATACATGTGATACATGTGATGTGAATGTGTATATGAATAGTGCGAATGGTCCAACAGGGTGCTTGGTACCTGTGTGGTTGCGCCACAGGATTGAGCTGTGCTGTTCAGATTGTAGCGTTGAAGTGTGTATAGTGTGTGGTTCTCCTGTCTAGGGGCGACGGGATTGAGCTATACTGCTTGGGTTAAGCCTGAGCTAGACGATGTCTGGCTCTCCTGAAATCAGTCTTCAAACTGTTATCTCATTGTTCATAACTTTTGAATGGATAAATATTTTTCAGTGGAGTTCCCTTTTTAATACTTATCTAATGAAGTGCTATTCAATGATGTATAACATGTACACGTACATTGAAATTGAAATTTTACTATTTACACCTGCTCTTACTCGCCATGTTATATAGGGGTACTACCCCTAACTCAGGGTCTGGAAAGTCGGAAACATGAAAATTTCGCAAATGCAATAAAAATGATCTTGGTGGTGTTGTATTAGTATTCGGACACCAGACAATGGTTTTTAAGCGCAATCACTGATCGAAATACATGTGATACATGTGATGTGAATGTGTATATGAATAGTGCGAATGGTCCAACAGGGTGCTTGGTACCTGTGTGGTTGCGCCACAGGATTGAGCTGTGCTGTTCAGATTGTAGCGTTGAAGTGTGTATAGTGTGTGGTTCTCCTGTCTAGGGGCGACGGGATTGAGCTATACTGCTTGGGTTAAGCCTGAGCTAGACGATGTCTGGCTCTCCTGAAATCAGTCTTCAAACTGTTATCTCATTGTTCATAACTTTTGAATGGATAAATATTTTTCAGTGGAGTTCCCTTTTTAATACTTATCTAATGAAGTGCTATTCAATGATGTATAACATGTACACGTACATTGAAATTGAAATTTTACTATTTACACCTGCTCTTACTCGCCATGTTATATAGGGGTACTACCCCTAACTCAGGGTCTGGAAAGTCGGAAACATGAAAATTTCGCAAATGCAATAAAAATGATCTTGGTGGTGTTGTATTAGTATTCGGACACCAGACAATGGTTTTTAAGCGCAATCACTGATCGAAATACATGTGATACATGTGATGTGAATGTGTATATGAATAGTGCGAATGGTCCAACAGGGTGCTTGGTACCTGTGTGGTTGCGCCACAGGATTGAGCTGTGCTGTTCAGATTGTAGCGTTGAAGTGTGTATAGTGTGTGGTTCTCCTGTCTAGGGGCGACGGGATTGAGCTATACTGCTTGGGTTAAGCCTGAGCTAGACGATGTCTGGCTCTCCTGAAATCAGTCTTCAAACTGTTATCTCATTGTTCATAACTTTTGAATGGATAAATATTTTTCAGTGGAGTTCCCTTTTTAATACTTATCTAATGAAGTGCTATTCAATGATGTATAACATGTACACGTACATTGAAATTGAAATTTTACTATTTACACCTGCTCTTACTCGCCATGTTATATAGGGGTACTACCCCTAACTCAGGGTCTGGAAAGTCGGAAACATGAAAATTTCGCAAATGCAATAAAAATGATCTTGGTGGTGTTGTATTAGTATTCGGACACCAGACAATGGTTTTTAAGCGCAATCACTGATCGAAATACATGTGATACATGTGATGTGAATGTGTATATGAATAGTGCGAATGGTCCAACAGGGTGCTTGGTACCTGTGTGGTTGCGCCACAGGATTGAGCTGTGCTGTTCAGATTGTAGCGTTGAAGTGTGTATAGTGTGTGGTTCTCCTGTCTAGGGGCGACGGGATTGAGCTATACTGCTTGGGTTAAGCCTGAGCTAGACGATGTCTGGCTCTCCTGAAATCAGTCTTCAAACTGTTATCTCATTGTTCATAACTTTTGAATGGATAAATATTTTTCAGTGGAGTTCCCTTTTTAATACTTATCTAATGAAGTGCTATTCAATGATGTATAACATGTACACGTACATTGAAATTGAAATTTTACTATTTACACCTGCTCTTACTCGCCATGTTATATAGGGGTACTACCCCTAACTCAGGGTCTGGAAAGTCGGAAACATGAAAATTTCGCAAATGCAATAAAAATGATCTTGGTGGTGTTGTATTAGTATTCGGACACCAGACAATGGTTTTTAAGCGCAATCACTGATCGAAATACATGTGATACATGTGATGTGAATGTGTATATGAATAGTGCGAATGGTCCAACAGGGTGCTTGGTACCTGTGTGGTTGCGCCACAGGATTGAGCTGTGCTGTTCAGATTGTAGCGTTGAAGTGTGTATAGTGTGTGGTTCTCCTGTCTAGGGGCGACGGGATTGAGCTATACTGCTTGGGTTAAGCCTGAGCTAGACGATGTCTGGCTCTCCTGAAATCAGTCTTCAAACTGTTATCTCATTGTTCATAACTTTTGAATGGATAAATATTTTTCAGTGGAGTTCCCTTTTTAATACTTATCTAATGAAGTGCTATTCAATGATGTATAACATGTACACGTACATTGAAATTGAAATTTTACTATTTACACCTGCTCTTACTCGCCATGTTATATAGGGGTACTACCCCTAACTCAGGGTCTGGAAAGTCGGAAACATGAAAATTTCGCAAATGCAATAAAAATGATCTTGGTGGTGTTGTATTAGTATTCGGACACCAGACAATGGTTTTTAAGCGCAATCACTGATCGAAATACATGTGATACATGTGATGTGAATGTGTATATGAATAGTGCGAATGGTCCAACAGGGTGCTTGGTACCTGTGTGGTTGCGCCACAGGATTGAGCTGTGCTGTTCAGATTGTAGCGTTGAAGTGTGTATAGTGTGTGGTTCTCCTGTCTAGGGGCGACGGGATTGAGCTATACTGCTTGGGTTAAGCCTGAGCTAGACGATGTCTGGCTCTCCTGAAATCAGTCTTCAAACTGTTATCTCATTGTTCATAACTTTTGAATGGATAAATATTTTTCAGTGGAGTTCCCTTTTTAATACTTATCTAATGAAGTGCTATTCAATGATGTATAACATGTACACGTACATTGAAATTGAAATTTTACTATTTACACCTGCTCTTACTCGCCATGTTATATAGGGGTACTACCCCTAACTCAGGGTCTGGAAAGTCGGAAACATGAAAATTTCGCAAATGCAATAAAAATGATCTTGGTGGTGTTGTATTAGTATTCGGACACCAGACAATGGTTTTTAAGCGCAATCACTGATCGAAATACATGTGATACATGTGATGTGAATGTGTATATGAATAGTGCGAATGGTCCAACAGGGTGCTTGGTACCTGTGTGGTTGCGCCACAGGATTGAGCTGTGCTGTTCAGATTGTAGCGTTGAAGTGTGTATAGTGTGTGGTTCTCCTGTCTAGGGGCGACGGGATTGAGCTATACTGCTTGGGTTAAGCCTGAGCTAGACGATGTCTGGCTCTCCTGAAATCAGTCTTCAAACTGTTATCTCATTGTTCATAACTTTTGAATGGATAAATATTTTTCAGTGGAGTTCCCTTTTTAATACTTATCTAATGAAGTGCTATTCAATGATGTATAACATGTACACGTACATTGAAATTGAAATTTTACTATTTACACCTGCTCTTACTCGCCATGTTATATAGGGGTACTACCCCTAACTCAGGGTCTGGAAAGTCGGAAACATGAAAATTTCGCAAATGCAATAAAAATGATCTTGGTGGTGTTGTATTAGTATTCGGACACCAGACAATGGTTTTTAAGCGCAATCACTGATCGAAATACATGTGATACATGTGATGTGAATGTGTATATGAATAGTGCGAATGGTCCAACAGGGTGCTTGGTACCTGTGTGGTTGCGCCACAGGATTGAGCTGTGCTGTTCAGATTGTAGCGTTGAAGTGTGTATAGTGTGTGGTTCTCCTGTCTAGGGGCGACGGGATTGAGCTATACTGCTTGGGTTAAGCCTGAGCTAGACGATGTCTGGCTCTCCTGAAATCAGTCTTCAAACTGTTATCTCATTGTTCATAACTTTTGAATGGATAAATATTTTTCAGTGGAGTTCCCTTTTTAATACTTATCTAATGAAGTGCTATTCAATGATGTATAACATGTACACGTACATTGAAATTGAAATTTTACTATTTACACCTGCTCTTACTCGCCATGTTATATAGGGGTACTACCCCTAACTCAGGGTCTGGAAAGTCGGAAACATGAAAATTTCGCAAATGCAATAAAAATGATCTTGGTGGTGTTGTATTAGTATTCGGACACCAGACAATGGTTTTTAAGCGCAATCACTGATCGAAATACATGTGATACATGTGATGTGAATGTGTATATGAATAGTGCGAATGGTCCAACAGGGTGCTTGGTACCTGTGTGGTTGCGCCACAGGATTGAGCTGTGCTGTTCAGATTGTAGCGTTGAAGTGTGTATAGTGTGTGGTTCTCCTGTCTAGGGGCGACGGGATTGAGCTATACTGCTTGGGTTAAGCCTGAGCTAGACGATGTCTGGCTCTCCTGAAATCAGTCTTCAAACTGTTATCTCATTGTTCATAACTTTTGAATGGATAAATATTTTTCAGTGGAGTTCCCTTTTTAATACTTATCTAATGAAGTGCTATTCAATGATGTATAACATGTACACGTACATTGAAATTGAAATTTTACTATTTACACCTGCTCTTACTCGCCATGTTATATAGGGGTACTACCCCTAACTCAGGGTCTGGAAAGTCGGAAACATGAAAATTTCGCAAATGCAATAAAAATGATCTTGGTGGTGTTGTATTAGTATTCGGACACCAGACAATGGTTTTTAAGCGCAATCACTGATCGAAATACATGTGATACATGTGATGTGAATGTGTATATGAATAGTGCGAATGGTCCAACAGGGTGCTTGGTACCTGTGTGGTTGCGCCACAGGATTGAGCTGTGCTGTTCAGATTGTAGCGTTGAAGTGTGTATAGTGTGTGGTTCTCCTGTCTAGGGGCGACGGGATTGAGCTATACTGCTTGGGTTAAGCCTGAGCTAGACGATGTCTGGCTCTCCTGAAATCAGTCTTCAAACTGTTATCTCATTGTTCATAACTTTTGAATGGATAAATATTTTTCAGTGGAGTTCCCTTTTTAATACTTATCTAATGAAGTGCTATTCAATGATGTATAACATGTACACGTACATTGAAATTGAAATTTTACTATTTACACCTGCTCTTACTCGCCATGTTATATAGGGGTACTACCCCTAACTCAGGGTCTGGAAAGTCGGAAACATGAAAATTTCGCAAATGCAATAAAAATGATCTTGGTGGTGTTGTATTAGTATTCGGACACCAGACAATGGTTTTTAAGCGCAATCACTGATCGAAATACATGTGATACATGTGATGTGAATGTGTATATGAATAGTGCGAATGGTCCAACAGGGTGCTTGGTACCTGTGTGGTTGCGCCACAGGATTGAGCTGTGCTGTTCAGATTGTAGCGTTGAAGTGTGTATAGTGTGTGGTTCTCCTGTCTAGGGGCGACGGGATTGAGCTATACTGCTTGGGTTAAGCCTGAGCTAGACGATGTCTGGCTCTCCTGAAATCAGTCTTCAAACTGTTATCTCATTGTTCATAACTTTTGAATGGATAAATATTTTTCAGTGGAGTTCCCTTTTTAATACTTATCTAATGAAGTGCTATTCAATGATGTATAACATGTACACGTACATTGAAATTGAAATTTTACTATTTACACCTGCTCTTACTCGCCATGTTATATAGGGGTACTACCCCTAACTCAGGGTCTGGAAAGTCGGAAACATGAAAATTTCGCAAATGCAATAAAAATGATCTTGGTGGTGTTGTATTAGTATTCGGACACCAGACAATGGTTTTTAAGCGCAATCACTGATCGAAATACATGTGATACATGTGATGTGAATGTGTATATGAATAGTGCGAATGGTCCAACAGGGTGCTTGGTACCTGTGTGGTTGCGCCACAGGATTGAGCTGTGCTGTTCAGATTGTAGCGTTGAAGTGTGTATAGTGTGTGGTTCTCCTGTCTAGGGGCGACGGGATTGAGCTATACTGCTTGGGTTAAGCCTGAGCTAGACGATGTCTGACTCTCCTGAAATCAGTCTTCAAACTGTTATCTCATTGTTCATAACTTTTGAATGGATAAATATTTTTCAGTGGAGTTCCCTTTTTAATACTTATCTAATGAAGTGCTATTCAATGATGTATAACATGTACACGTACATTGAAATTGAAATTTTACTATTTACACCTGCTCTTACTCGCCATGTTATATAGGGGTACTACCCCTAACTCAGGGTCTGGAAAGTCGGAAACATGAAAATTTCGCAAATGCAATGAAGTGATCAAAATTTTATTTTGTATAGATAGTTATCCATGAATTCGTATATTTGCAACATTGAACATCTTCGGGCATTTTTATACTTGTTTGGTAAGTGATTGATGATTATTGGGTCATTATTTACCGAACGAATGAATGGAGATATTCTCGATATTGCTTTGTATTCTACAAATATTGAAAATGTTCAGAAGTGTGGATAACTTTGGACCTTTGATGCATTCCGAAATGTTATCCTTGAGAAATGTAAATTAATTGTCTGGAGCTTAAAACAGAAATGGTATTATATTTCTTCTTGGCGATTGGTTGTTGCATCCGATTTTCATCGGATTATTTCTCAGAAAGTTAAAGTAAATGTAGAAATGTCAACTCATCAAGACTTCAAAAACTATTATTATCTTATTATAACAAACAGTCAAATCTTGCGAGGCGGGATCGTAGATACAGACTGTTGAGGATTTCAATAATAGGACGAAACGACTGTACAGTGCTTCCAATTTTTTCATGATGATCTAACTTCAATTGATTCATGATCTCAACTATATAAAATTATTAAAATCTCCACAAACCCCCCCTTTTGATAACAATGACAAGATTGAAATAAATAATTTCATAGTTAAGATCATGAGTCAATTGAGGCTAGACGAAAATCGAAAACCTGGAAGCACTGGACGGCCGTTTCTTCTTTTTATGGGACTCCTCAGCAGTGCGCATCCACGAACCCGCTCTCACTGTTATGTCTTGGGTTCGAATCTCGCGAGAGTGGGTTCGTGGGTGTGTACTGCTGAGGAGTCGCATAATAAGACGAAACGGCTGTCTAGTGCTTCCATGTTTTCGATGGTGATCTAGCCTCAATTGAATTATGATCTTAACTATAAAATTACTAAATCTCCACAAATACCCCACACCCTTGTGATAAATAATTTCAATTAGAATTTTATTGACCAATTGTTGTTTCATTCCTTTTTACTATATACCCTATAATCTTAACATTTTCATAATTTAAAACATCCAAGTTACTATTTTTGTCAATTATAGTATACAAGAATATGGGATGGGAACAATCGAATGTATTGAAGCAGAAATTACAGATTATCTTATCAAAATTTGACAATTATACAGTAGTAAATAGTTAATTTGTAAATTATCAATCAATTGTTTCAATCTGCACAGTTCCTTCTGTAACTATCAGTTCATCTTTATTGATTTCATTTGTTTTCATACATATTCGTATTGATTGCGTTTTATTCCTATTTTTTTTCCTTATCGATCTTCTACCAAAATATATTCTATGCCTGATCATTACTTTATACTACTTATATGGATATAAGTAACTAATATCACAAAACTATTTGGTTTGATTTATGTTTTTGATATTTTTTCATATTTGAAATCATGAATCAATTGAAGGTAGACCATGATGAAAAACCTGAAAGCATTAAACGGTCATTTCGTTCTATTTTGGGACTCATTAGCAAATTGTATCCATGATCCCAAATCATAAGTTTCAAGCTTAGGACATACCAGTCTCGTATCAGAACACTTAACCGATAGACCACTGAGCTGACTGATATCCGATGGTGTTAATATCTAACTTCAATCAATCCAAGAAATTGCACCACCTATCATCAATTGTTTTCAATGAGTTCCTATCTTACAACAGACGTAGTTTGAACTCCATTGGTGATCACTAATTCTCACTAGATACTCCAAGAATTATCTTTTGTATTCAATCACTAATGAGTATATGATTATAATCGGAAAGGTGTTCTTCTATGTGAATTTTTTTTTTTTTTTAGTTACTATGGAAAAACACATTTTTTTGTTTGTTTACATAGTGTAACTCTGTTAAACAAGAAAAAAAAAACAACACAACGTAAACACACTTTTGAATGAAAAAAAAATCATTGAATTACCTTTATTAATACTTCTTATATACACATAGACTACCAATATAAAGAGCATAGAAATTATAAGAATCCAGGTTGTATTCTTATACATTAACCATAATGAATTTAGTACAAACTCTTTTATTGATGATCTTTATGATGATAATGAATCTTTTCAATGAAATCAAGTGGATTCATTGTAAGTTTAATAGTTTGAATGAATGAATTTTGATAGAGTTTTAATTCTCTGAACTGGATGATTTGGTTGTGGAGATTTCATTGTTCTTTTGAACGACGAAGGATAACCAAATAATCTAATTCAGAGAATTAAAACTCCATGAAAATCATGGTTAGCAGAGATGGATAGTGGCTAACAGTGGAATCCAGGACGCACGTTTCGTCCTATTTGGGACTCGTCAGCTGGATGTACCTGCATCTCAGACTTGTTGATGTTCACTCTGGGACTCGAACCCAGTACCCTCGCTTCAAACGCCATCGCGTTATCCACTCGGCCACTGAGTCCTGATAGCCACTTGCTTGTGCGATGGGGTGAAGTTTAAATTCAACTTAGTATTGTTTGTTTGAAATAGATGGGAAGATTCAAACAAACAATACTAAGTTGAATCCATCAAAATCATTTACCTGAGCTATAAATCTTCTTTATTATTTCAAAATGAATGAATCTTGTTAGGTAAAAAATAGATTATGGTTAAGTCATAGTATAAAAAGGTGGGTAAAGTAATCAGGGATTAGAAAGTCACTTCAAGGTAATATTGTATACACTGTGAAGGAATGTTGTTTATCGACTATATATATTGTTGAGATGACCTTGTATTTTTCTCGCAAGCAACATGACAAGCTCATGAGTCATCAATGGGCATTTCAACCAATCAGCGATTAATTAGAAATTGTGTGAAGTTATGTTACTAAAATAATAAGAATGGAGATTTTGATTGGCTGATTGATATACTGATACTATGTTTAGCAGTATTCTAGAATTTTCGGTAAAACTCAAGGACTCTTAAATGACTTTAAAATTCCTATATTTTCTGTAGATAAATGAACCCTGTAGTAAAGTGTTTCCCACGTATTTTGTGCCTTTTCTCTTGTTATGATTTGACCTAGACTGTAGCCAATTGTTATGACTTGATGAAGGTCGTCGCTGATTCGTTATGACCTTACGAATTTAACAAGGACGTAATTCTCGTAAACGATCCATCAATAGAATACGCCTTCTACGACCTTCACACTGTGACAATGACGTTCGATTAATATGAGTAATCTAGCGTCCTTATTGGTCCTTATCCGCCTACCCGTCCACTTGAGTCCAGAACACCAATAGCAGCTGCTGTAATGCGAATCGTTTATTTCAAGCATACTTTATCTATATACCAGACAGGCAGACCACACCACACCATAAAATAGAAAATAATATTTGTACAAAACCAGGCCAAATGAAGCTGTAAGCGTGGGAGACAATAATCAATAAAACTGAGCATAACGTAGGGACAGTAAATCATATAGTAATAATCAATAGGTCAAAATGAAGCTAGTAATAAGATGAATATAGATATAGATAATCCAGTTACTGAATAGTTATACCATAGGAATATAAATAGATTAATAGTCTAATAAGAGGTCCCGTAAGTTATCAGTACTTACTTTTTCCTAGTATATAACACCTCCCCTTTTTTGAAGCATCATGGATAATAGCGATCCTTGGGATTTATTTTTATACGATTAGGTTTCCGCCTGATGCGCTGCGACCGCCTTGGGAGTGTTGTACACGTCTTCTTTTTATTCGGGTCCTTTTTAATTTCATCATCCGACTCGGTTAATATATTTAATGGTATATCATGCTTTCTATCACTTTCTATCTCCCACTCCTGTCTGGTCGGCTGTATCTGGTTTGCATGTCGTACCCATGTCCAACTTTCACTTCATAAATAACTTTCCCTTCTCTTCGGACTATGATGCCAAATTTCCAGGTTGGCTTTACTCCCTGGAAATCTCTTGCCATTACTGCTTGTCCCACATTAAACCTTCTGGGTAAGGCACCATGCCTTTTGTTAAATTGCAGTTCCATTCGTTTATTCTTGCATTGAATGACTTCAGGTTTTGGCTTCATTTGTTCCATAGGTATTCTAATCTTTCTTCCAAAAATTACTTCTGCCGGGCTTTCTTGATTATTTGTTGCTGGGTTGGGAGTTGCGCGGTAGCTTAGTAAAAATCGTTGAATTATATCTTCTATTTCTCCTTCCCCTTCGGCTTTAAGCAATGCTCTTTTAAAAGTGTCCACGAACCTTTCGACTAAGCCGTTAGACTGTGGATGGTATGGGGGTGTCTTGATATGCCTAATGGCATTGGCAATGCAGAACCTCGAAAATTCAGCAGAGGTAAACTGTGGTCCATTGTCTGACACCAATATATCTGGACACCCAAAACAACTGAATACTTGCCTCAGTTTCTTCACTGTAGCTTGTGTTGAGACATATTTCATATAGTGGACTTCTAGCCACTTAGAGAAAGCATCAATGATTATCAAGAACTGTTTACCGTGTATAGGACCAGCAAAATCTACATGAACTCTTGACCACGGATTTGATGGTTTTCCCCAACTCTGCATTTCGGTCTTGCGAGGGGCTTTCATGGCTTTTGCACATGCTGAACATTTCGCAACATATTCTTCAATCTGCGCATCAATATTCGGCCAATATACATAACCGCGTGCAAGTGCTTTCATCCGCGCTACCCCTGGGTGTGCAGCGTGCAGTTCTAACATCACCTTCCGGCGTAGGCTTGTGGGTACAATAACTCGATTTCCAAACATTAGGCACCCGTCCACGAGCGATAAAGAATTTCGTCGGTGAGCATACTGTTCAATATTTTTGTTGTCTATATGAGAAGGCCAACCATGTTCAAGGTAACTTATAATCCGTTTCAGCTCGCCATCTTCTTGAGTGTAGCGTCTAATATCTTCAGCGGATAATGGTGTTGCTTTTATAGCAACTTGTAGTATTTGGTGGATATCTTCTTCCAATGATATCGTTGCAATAATAGAATCTTCGCTTTCCTGCTTCTGATTCGCAATTAATCGAGATAAAACATCAGCTTGTCCAAACTTTTCAGTTGATTTATATAGAATTCGGAAATCATAAGCAAGTAGTGTAATAGCCCAGCGTTGTAATCGATTAGCTGTATATGCAGGAATACCTGACTTCGATCCAAATATAGATAAAAGCGGCTTGTGATCTGTTAGAAGAGTAAATCGACGTCCATAAATCATTTTATGAAATTTCTTTACTGCAAAAACTATAGCTAATCCTTCTTTTTCAATCTGACTATACTTTCGTTCAGCTGGGTTAAGTGTTCGGGATACATGAGCAATCGGCTTTTCTTTACCATCAGGAAAACGATGGCTGATAACAGCCCCAATTCCATAGTTGGAAGCATCAGCGGCAACAATTATTTCAAGCTTAGGATTGTAATGAGTCAACAATAATTAAGAAGATAAAATCCTTTTTATTTCGTCGAAAGAATATTGGCATTCTTTTGTCCAGTACCATTTTGCATTAGCCATCAAAAGTTGATTTAACGGGTGTCTCAATTTATACATCTGGGGTACGAACATACTATAATATCCAATCATCCCCAAGAATGAACGGAGAGTTGTAACATCAGTTGGTGTGGGCATGTTTTTGATGGCATTTATATTATCTGGATCTGGCCGGCGACCATCTTTATCAAATATATATCCAAGATATTTAACAGAATCTAGCATAAATTGACACTTTTCTTTTTGTAATTGAAACCCGGCTTGCGATATTCTATTGAGCACTACGTCTAACCGACTCATCAGTTCGTGAGCAGAAGAGGCAACAACTATAATATCGTCCAAATAAACTGCCACACCTTTAATGTTAGACAACATGGTATCCATAATCTGTTGGAAAATTGCTGGAGCTGGTTTTACGCCAAAAGGTAATCGGCTAAACTGGTAAAGTCCACGGTGGGTATTAATGGTTAATAACTCCCTCGAATCTTCGTCAACTTCTACTTGTAAGTAAGCTTCAGATAGATCGAGTTTGGAAAAGTAACGTCCACCGTTTAGTTTAATAAATAAATCTTCCGGCAAGGGAAGTGGATATGAGTGATTTTGTAAAGCATCGTTTAATCCTGTTGAAAAGTCTGCACACAAGCGAATAGTTCCGTTTGCTTTCTGCACTACTACTATTGGTGCTGCCCATGCTGAATAATTAACCGGTTGTATTACACCCAGTTTCTCTAATCGATCTAACTCCTTGTCAACTTTATCGGTGGCTGCATACGGGACTTGGCGTTTTGGACAAAAAACAGGTTTTACATCCTGTCGTAAATATAACTTTGCCTTTCCAATGGTACAGCATCCCAATTTATTCTGGAACAACTTCCTGTGTTTCTGTAAGAGGTCTTCTATCGTTATGGCTTTCTTAGCTACATGAACCATGGGTAGATCTCTGGGACTATTTGTGCACTTCATCATGCATATTTCACTCAATGGTACATCCCATAGGTTTAGTTTATCTATCCAATCTATTCCAATAAGGTCTAAGTCATGTCTGTTCGTTAAATAACAATTCCCTGTGAAGTAGTTATCTCGAAATTGAACAGAGCATTTTATAATTCCAACAAGCTTTAATATATCTCCGGATGCATTTCGTGCAGTATGCTCAGTAGGTAATACTTGTGGACAACCAATTAAATTCCATGTTCGTTTAGAGATCAATGTGATATCTGACGATGTATCAAATTGTAATCGGACATGAACACCATTAACCAATAATTCCACATAC
Organism: Schistosoma rodhaini; assembly: GCA_944470415.2. Classification (NCBI taxonomy): domain Eukaryota; kingdom Metazoa; phylum Platyhelminthes; class Trematoda; order Strigeidida; family Schistosomatidae; genus Schistosoma; species Schistosoma rodhaini. The sequence continues at coordinate 2,560,314 of OX104040.1, forward strand.
CTTCTTTTATCTGCCATACTTAAAGCTCGTGTAGAATATATACTGTTAATATATTTGTTTTGAAACTGGTGAGGACGCTTCGTAGGCTTTGATCTCAAATTTTCTCTTGTCCGGCAAACTGATTCTTTATGACCAAGTTTATTGCACACCGTGCATCTATGATTTCTAAATCTGCAAAATCTTGAAAAATGCCACGCGCCGCAATACCAACATTTCGTTAAAGGTTTAGGAATTTTTGTGTGATGTTTATAACTTTTGGCACTTTTTTGTCGTTGACTTGTCTTAACAGCATGGACAGAATGAGTAGATGGTGCAGCACTTTTGGTTTCTAACATAGCCGAATCCTGTTTCAAGTTTATTAATCGTTGACACTCACCAGTAACAGTTTGTAGAGTCATTTCTTCGTCATGTTCCATACGAGATAATAACTTCATGCGAACATCAGCATCGCTGGGAGAATTCAGACCAGAAATAAATAATAAGCATTTAAATTGATCACTGGTTAACACATTTAATTTAAATCGTTCCGCTTGTAAATTTACTCTTCCGGCATACGTAGTATAATCCTCATCAGCTTCTCTAGTCAGTTGTAGACAATTATACCGGATACGAAATAAAGACATCTGTTCAGAAAACATTTTATTTAGAATGTTAACAGTTTCATCGAAACTAATCTCTCGTGGATGTTTGGGCAGGATATGGTTTTTATACTTCTGATGCTCGTTAGGACCAAGTTTCTGTAAGAGCAACCGGACTTTCTTTGTGTCCTCCATAGCAGCAAATTCTACTCGTTTATTTCAAGCATACTTTATCTATATACCAGACAGGCAGACCACACCACACCATAAAATAGAAAATAATATTTGTACAAAACCAGGCCAAATGAAGCTGTAAGCGTGGGAGACAATAATCAATAAAACTGAGCATAACGTAGGGACAGTAAATCATATAGTAATAATCAATAGGTCAAAATGAAGCTAGTAATAAGATGAATATAGATATAGATAATCCAGTTACTGAATAGTTATACCATAGGAATATAAATAGATTAATAGTCTAATAAGAGGTCCCGTAAGTTATCAGTACTTACTTTTTCCTAGTATATAACATCTCTGGTCTTCAAGTCGCTGAGTAGTTCTAGCTCGGAGGTTACGGAACTAGCTTAGGGAAGTGAATATAGCGTTCTAACCGACGAGACGCAACAATATACATAAATAATGTCAGTGGATCTGATGCAGATGTGAAGGCGCGGATCGACAAAGAAAGAGCATCTGGAACTCGAAATAAATGTCTGTCAACCAACACCAAGATCAGTTCTAGGTATGGGTGCAAACTTGGAGAACTACGAAAGCCAATTGTCTACGCAAAATACTTCAGATTCATTGATCAGACACTATCAGCAACAACCTACTGTGGGAGAGAACAAGCCAGATTACAGTGGGGTAAGAAATCAAGGAGAAGCATTGGAAGTGTATAGGACACACTTTGAGGAAAGCACTCAACAATGTCACAATGCAAGTCCTCACATGGAGTCCTGAAGGCCAAAGGAGGAGAGGAAGACCAGAGAACAACTTAAGCAGACAAATGTAGACAGATATGGGAAGAATGAACATCGAATGGATAGAACTACAAAGGAAGGCTCAGGACAGAGTAGGTCGGAGAATGATGTTCGGTGGTCTATGCTCCATTGTGAGTAACAGGCGTAAGTACTATATATAAACGGATACTCAACTTACTGATTATCTAATGTGTGGTTTTCTTTCATATTATCGATTTCTACTATTGACTCACTAAGTCTAAAGTGTTTGTAATTGTGTTAAATTTATTATTTCGATTTGTATGAGATCTGGGACACTGCCTGGATGCACAAACCGAAGTAGATGGTTTTCTTAAGGAACTAAACTCTAAGCCTTTGACCTACAGGTCTAATCCACAAGGCAGTGAAGCAACGTGAAGAAATTCAGTCCCATAGTAGCTGGTGATCAACAATAGGTTCATACGCCATTTGTTCTGCTCAGGATCATGGAGTACATGTGCACCATTGGTTTTGAATGAAGGTTCTCCAACTCTTCTAGGTAGATCGTTTACCTGGTACACTATGGTCTAGTTTGTGTTTATCATATCAAGTATGTATCCAGTTTGGTGAAAGCATCATCTCAGTCACCGATCTCAATACTATATAATAGTAGTATATCATGCGGACTGGATGAATAATTCTGAATGTTCATGTTATCTTATAACTAGCTAACCAATGACATATTTCAGATCACCAATCAGAATCTTAATTCTTATTTCCACTATATCGCGTCTACCATTGCCTTGAAAGCATAGTATCTCTGAGTTGACCAAGCACACCCCCGACCAGAACAACCGACATTGAACTGAAAATTGAGATAATATTATTCCATTTTTCGCGTAATCCTGTTTATGGCCTACCTTAGATCCAGAAGTAGCAACCAACCTTTACTATATCTATATTTCAAACAAACATGGTTTATATATAGATGCAAAGGTCTACACCATGCCATAAAATGAAGTGTAACATTTCTGTAGAAACAGGCCGAAAAGTGGCTGTGAATAGCCAGAGACTGTCACTGATAGAATGGGAACAAATTAACAGTAGTAGATTATGTAAGCAATGATGAATAGTGGCTAACAGTGGAATCCAGGACGCACGTTTCGTCCTATTTGGGACTCGTCAGCTGGATGTACTTGCATCTCAGTCTTGTTGATGTTCACTCTAGGACTCGAACCCAGTACCGTTTCCTTCAAACGCCATCGCGTTATCCACTCTGCCACTGAGTCCTGTTGGCTACCTGCTTGTGCGATGAGGTGAAGTTTAATTTAATTTAGTATTGTTTGTTTAAATCTTCCCATCGATGTGTTAGGTACATCCAGCTAACGAGTCCCAAATAGGACTTTGCTTACCATGCTTGTGAATTAAGGCTATATCGAGACAATACGCACAGTATGCACATATGCTAATAAGAGACTGACCAGTTGCAGTCCTAACACATCGATGGGAAGATTCAAATAAACAATACTAAATGAAAGTAGTAGATTATGGTTTAACCTAAGACTAGTGATAAACGGAATATACAAACAGAGTAATCTACTTTCCTAACAATAATAATCCATAAATGAGTTCTAGACATTATCATTCCATCAATCTTCATTCCGATAAAATTCTCAGTTGAGATTGTCCTGATCTAGTCAACTGATCATTATTGATTTGTTTGATAGATCTCCTACTGATCAATTCTTTTGCATATACCTAAGGATACACAGTGATATTGATTATTGTGTTCATATTTCAGGCAGCCATGAGTTAAATGAACATACTTCTGAGTAAGTGAAGATAAATTCTAACATTTAATTTTGTATTTACTGGTTAACGATTTTTTTAGAGAGTTAGTTTTCTATGGGATTGGGTTGCTAACCTCATGCTCAACCCTCTTCCTTTATCCGAGCTTGGGACCGGCAGTAGCCTGTGGAGGAGCTACAGGAGAAGTTGATTTTGTATTTAAAGAAAAATAATTAAGTTTTGTTCAAATTTATGGTATATACAAGAAACTACTACTATTCGTGATATAGTAGTATTGATCAAACACTAATAATTGATCGGAAATCCTTTTCTAGTCGTCATATATCAGTATTACTTACTTACTTACGCCTGTTACTCACTATGGAGCGTAGCATTCTCCAAGCCACTCCATCCTGTGCCTTCCTTTCTAGTTCTATCCAATCAATGTTCATTCTCCTCATGTCTGTCTCCATTTGTCGGAGTAATGGTGTTATAATTATATTTTGCTATATAAACGACCCAGCTATTCCTATTGCTTAGTATTCTTATACGATGACACTCGACAAGATCCCCAAAATCAGAACACGTTGAACTGGAATGAAATTGTATTCACAAATAATAATGATAAGTGAACAGCAATCACTGATTTGAATAACGTTCATATATTTATAGTATATACATAAGAAGCTTCTAGATTTTTCCCCAATAATTTATCAGAGCTGATTGGTTTAGAATTAGCCAATGAGCGAGCAGCAACACCATAATGCATGAAACATGCATATATACATGCATGAAACATCCAATTTATGTCCCATTAACAAATGGTTTGTTTGATCTTCCTCTTTTCCTTTGGCCTTCAGGATTCCATGTGAGTGCTCGTCTTGTGACGCAATTGAGTGACTTTCCCAATCTGTGTCCCACCCACCACTTCCAGCGCTTCTTCTGATTTCTTTCTCCGCTGGAATATGGTTTGTTGTCTCGTACAGTAGGTTGTTGCTCATAGTGTCTGACCAACGGATCCGAAGTATTTTACGTAGAGAACTGTTAATAAACTTACTTACTTACTTACGCCTGTTACTCCCAATGGAGCGCAGGCCGCCAACCAGCTTTCTCCAACCCACTCTGTCCTGGGCTTCCTTTTCTAGTTCTATCCAGTTCTTGTTCATTCTTCTCATGTCTGTCTCAATTTCTCGGCGTAATGTGTTCTTTGGTCTTCCTCTTCTCCTTTGACCTTCAGGATTCCATGTGAGGGTTTGTCTTGTGACGCAATTAGTTGATTTCCTCAAGGTGTGCCTTGAGGATGGCTTTTGTAGTTCTGCAAGTTTCAACCCCATACAGTAGAACTGTCTTGATATTTGTATTGAAAATTCTGATCTTGGTGTTGGTTGACAATTGTTTTGAGTTCCAGATGTTCTTCAATTGTAAATATGCCGCTCAGTATTACTTTGATTTTAATCAGTTTTGTACAGATTGTAGAATCTTCATTCTTAAATCATGTACAGATCTTGGCCAGACCAATATTGAAAACCAGGGAGGGGATGGCAGATATTTCATTTTAATATAGGACTCCTAAGAAGTGCATATCTACGAACCTACCGATAATCAAACTCAGGACGTTTAGTAATGTTTAGTCCTTACTTTCTCTATATTTGGTGGTGAATCGTGTATTCGGCACGCTATGATGTAGTCTGTGTGTTATATATCACATCAACCAACTATCCGATTGAGCGATATCAGAGTCTCGGTCAACGGTCGCATAACCGTATAATAGTAGTATTGTAGTGAACAAGAACACGAGTAAGTACAATCGATTGCACATCAGGATAACATAACAGAATATCTCATTAAAATATGAGAACCATATAGTGAACAGTTAATTTGCAAAGTAACAATCAATTGTCTCAATCTTGACTGTTCCTTCTGCAAATATCCGTTCATAGTTTCCAATTATCATTGTTCATGCATTTTCGTACCAATTGCTTGCTGTTCCTGTTCTCTCCTTATCGATCTTCTACTAAAATACATTCAATGCCCGACCATTACCATATACTACTTATGTAGATATCAGTAACCTACACCACAGTATGATGAAATAAATAACGGAAAATAGTTTTATTTTCATGGTTGAAATCATGAATCAATTGGAACTAGACAACTAGGGAAAACCTGGAAGCACTGGACGGCCGTTTCGTCATATGGTGGGACTCCTCAGCAATGCGCATCCACAATCCCTCCCCACAAGATTCGAACCCAGGACCTATCAGTCTCGCGCCAGAGCACTTAACCGATAGACCACTGAGCTGACCGGCATCCAATGGTGTTAATGTCTAACTTCAACCAATTCATGAAGTTTGAACAACTGTTCACCAATGATTTCAACTATGAAAATACTGAGATCTCCACGTAAGAATAACATTAGGATCACTTCAATTTTTTTTTAATAATTTTTTTTGTCCCCCTTAATCAAAAAATTTTCATTCCATTTTCCAATTTTTTTCAATCCCTTTCGTCCAATGAAATTCCTAGTTGTAAATGCGTTGTAATTGGTTATATAATTCTTGAAATTCGTATAAAAGCTCTGTACTTATGGATATAGATAATTTTCTTCACAATATGGACGTCAGTAACGTGCAAATTAGAGGCTCTGTAGTTCCTCACGTAGTCACAGAAATGGAAAATGTATTTTTGAATACATTGTATCTGGTAGCGTTTCCATCACTGGAAGCGTTAAAGAGCGCCATTAGAACTTATGAAATAGCAACGTACTGCCATTATGCGGTGAGAGATTCTAATTTCCATGGAGATCGGAAGCCGTATATTAAATTTGTATGTTGGAGAAAGAGCTATAAAACACCAAGCGTTTCTTCGCAGCCGATTAGACGAAGGAGGTAAATTGATTAGTGTTATTATATTGTTCATTGAGGACTTCAATGGACACACAATGTCCGGCCTTCATCTTTTGTAAGTTTCTTGAAGGTTATTGGACTGTTGTTCGTGGGAATGTGCATCACAATCACGAGTGCAATTCCCTGAGGTACGACTGTAACACATGGATGCGCCGATTGACGGGAGCGGAATTTGAATCAGTGAAGCCACTGCTGATATCTGGAACATCAGCATTCAATGTGATACAGTACGCTTACCAATCATATGGGAAACGTCTTACAGCTCAAGATGTTTTCAATATGCGTTACAAAGTGTTCTCACAGGCCAACCTTCCTGGTAAGCAATGTGCATATTTATACTATTAACTGTAGGTGATTACGGTAAGTTGAAAAATCACATCATGTCACTTGGTGGCCTTTGTGATTATCAATTGGATGCAGATCATAGTCTGTTGTACTTCTTCTTCGCTACAGCAGACCAGATCAATCTGTGTAACAGGTTTTTAGATGTTGTTGGTTTTGATGGGACATACAAAACCAATAATGAAAACATGTTTCTTTATCACGTGGTGGCTTTGGACATGGATTTCATGGCAATACCTGTTTGTATTGCATTTGTAAGTCGCGAAACATCGACTTTGCTGTCCAGTTTCCTCTCGTTCTTCCGCCAAATGAGTAACAATAGAGAGGTTATCGGTATTGTTACCGACGATTCACCTGCTATAGCTGCTGCCATAACGCAGGTGTATCCCAATTCACACCACCTTTTGTGCCGCGTGCACCTTCTTCGAAATGTCATCAAGAGGGTAAGCTTTCCTTTCTTTACAAATAACCCATTCATCGTATTCGTAGAGGCTACGATCTGATCTTCTTCAAATGTTCTACCGTCTTATGCTAACAAGAAATGTGGAAAGGTAAATCGAAATATGCTTTACAATGTATTGTAGCTTCCAACGGTATGTGTCATTTATCGAAGCAGCAGACGGGAATTTCTATCAGTATTTGAGAGATCAGTTATTGTCCAAAAAGCACAAGTGGTCGAACGCTTTTAGACCAGCTGAAATGCTTCTAGATCAAAGCAATACAAATTTCGTTGAGACGACCCATCGAATTTTAAAGTTGCATAAGCTGAACAGAAAAACACCCGTGTTCAGATCGATATTTAGTGTTCTGCTTCTCACTGGATATTGGATAGAAGCTCGAGTTCAAAAGTACTCCACTGAATGCCGTAGCAGGGCTGTGCTGGGTCGCGAGCCTCAACTACGTCGTCTTCAGGAAACACTTACACCTGCTGCATGTAAACTGCTTAAGCGGCACATGCGCATTCCTGTTACTGACTACGTATTGTCGGGGGAGTTTTTCACGGCCGTTGATACTACAGGAACTTACACAGTCTCCAAAAATCCTATTAGTTGTTCCTGTTTCTTTTATGTAGAACACAGAGTCGTATGTCGTCACATCTTGGCATATTGTTCGCACGATAATGTCGAAGTTCACAGAGAAAGCATTGGTGACAGATGGCTGCATTCCAACAGCTTCGTAACCGCAGTAACGATTGACAATGAGTTACAGGTACAAGTCGGGCAGACAAGTGTCCTAACATCGATTCACAACTTATGTCGGCGTATGTCCGCTGTCCTTAACTATTCTCATCAGTTGCTTAACGATGGAATACCTACTACCATCACAATGCCCGTCGTCCGAAATACCACAGGCACCAACCGTCAACAGAACGTAGATTTGGATGCTACCTTAAATGATGACGAGATGGAAGTAATATCTATGAACTCAGAAGAGTTCACGGACCGAGACAATGAAGAAGACGAACGTGCGCACAATGACCGACTGTGTGATATTTGCCATCTATGTCAGCCGCCCAGTGAACTAGGTGATGGAAGTGCTTGGATTTTTTGTCCATGCAACGCTATGTTTCATTCGTTCTGTGCCTACGACCCAACAGAAGTATCACCTGGGTTCAACTGTCCCATGTGCGGCGCTGTCACGGACTCATAGTGGAGTCATCGATCAGGACCGAAGGAGCTGTGTAGAGACCGAGTAAAGGCCCTTTTCAGGGCCACCCACAATTTGATTTAAATTTTGTTTGAATTTCTTGTTTCCATTTTAAGGAGGAGTCATAAAACCATCAATAATTCCTTTTACATTCATATGATTTGGTTAATAGGTACAGAAGAGAAATGTAGTAAGATCAGTTCACTAGTTCAACAAGATCATTTCTATTGCTAAGGTCAAGTGAACAGACATTGATCGGTCATCACAATTCCATAGTAATTAAGCTGTAGATTAATAATGATCATCGATCACTTTATTACCATGCCAACAGCTTTCCAGGTTTTTCAAATTTAAGGTTTCAGTAAAACAATTCCGTACAGAAAACAACGTTATATAATGAAGACTTACATGTCTAACAAGTCATTAATAATAATGGAACATACGAAATGTAATAAGAATGTTTCTTATGAGATTTATCACTACATTGCAAAAATTCGATACAGTGATAAATGTCATTTAGACGTCTGATAAATGAATGTACAGTTTAACTTAACAGATTGAAATACGATATTCTAAATACATAATGGTTACTTGATACCTTACTTGACCTTATTCCACATTAAGTCATATCATTGAAATAGAAATTTATTTCACTAGACATAGACTTGTTCATTGACACTTTATTCAACCTATATTACACATATCCTTGTCAAAGAAGGTTACTTTTTTCAACATTCAGCGATTTACTGTTTGACAGTTTAAGAGGAGTAATTATTATCTCTTTGTGACGGAAACTGTACATACAGTTTTTCATTGTTCATCCAGTATGTTTAACAAAGGAAACTGTTGGATTTGGAAATATAATTTCAGTCTTTCTAATTAATTAACATTTACAATGTTATTTACTAATGAAAATAAAAAATTCAGATCATTAATTTGAAAAGCTGTGCACTTAAAAACCATTGGCTGTTAACATTACCTGCCCAAAATATGTTATGCCCACCTCACAAATATAATTTCCGTATTACATGACTGAGTACACTGACATGTATTTTCGGTGATCATTAATAAGTGATCAACTACAAATAATCTACAGGTCAGCATATTTTATGCTTTGAATGGATTTACGAAAAATCTTGATAACCTTGATATTGCGTTCATTGACGACACACCCTTTTCAAAGCTAAAATGATCAACTTTTTGGTATTAAGAATAACGGTTTGCAAAATAACTGAATTATAAAGATTATTTGCTTTTTTCTCAGACATTATTACTAATTTCAGACAGCGTAAAAGTTGCTTCATTTACCCATCTTTTACGGTTAGCGTGACTTCGGCATGACCCATTCACTTTCTCTTCATCATTTACACGAATATAACGTTTATTAAATGAGTGAACTATGTGTTAAATTAACTTAAGGGAATACTTAAATGAAAATCTGTTCACTAATTTGTGTATTAAACATTTGAGACTACCCTTTGCAAATTCAATAATCACCATTATATCAACTATTATGTAACAGCTGTCAGTTTTTTTCAAAAATTAACTTTCAATGATCCACAGATTATTATTACTACTCTTGCCACGACGATAACAGATAACTTTAGTTGCATTTGTACTTCATAAAAAGAAATTACATTCACTAACAGGAGTATAGCAGGGTAATGAAATGGATTTGTTTTTTTGTTTTTATCGAAGTTAAAATTTTTTACAAATCTCAGATGGAACAATGCGAAAAGTAGTTCATTATTGTAAATAATAATCGAATGGAAAAATGTCAATTCTTACATCCAATAAAAGCACTTTATTCTAGTTTGATTTGAACGAATGAAATTACAAAACTGCACCATTTACAACCAATTAAAAAATTATTACAGGTGACAAAATGTTTGTTCATTTGCACTTGAGCACACACTTTCAAAAACAAATTCACCAATCACCAATTGCTAAATTTTTTTCATATCCTTTAATTTCCAAAAAAAGGGGGGTAGGGGATTTTACGTGCAGTGATTCTAATGTCAATCCTCCTGTTAGTGAATGTAATTTCTTTTTATGAAGTACAAATGCAACTAAAGTTATCTGTTATCGTCGTGGCAAGAGTAGTAATAATAATCTGTGGATCATTGAAAGTTAATTTTTGAAAAAAAGAAACCTGAAAACTGTTACATAATAGTTGATATAATGGTGATTATTGAATTTCAAAAAAGGTAGTCAAATGTTTAATACACAATTAGTGAACACATTTTGGTTTAAGTATTCCCATAAGTTAATTTAACACATAGTTCACTCATTTAATAAACGTTATATTCGTGTAAATGATGAAGAGAAAGTGAATGGGTCATGCCGAAGTCACGCTAACCGTAAAAGATGGGTAAATGAAGCAACTTTTACGCTGTCTGAAATTAGTAATAATGTCTGAGAAAAAAGCAAATAATCTTTATAATTCAGTTATTTTGCAAACCGTTATTCTTAATACCAAAAAGTTGATCATTTTAGCTTTGAAAAGGGTGTGTCGTCAATGAACGCAATATCAAGGTTATCAAGATTTTTTGTAAATCCATTCAAAGCATAAAATATGCTGACCTGTAGATTATTTGTAGTTGATCACTTATTAATGATCACCGAAAATACATGTCAGTGTACTCAGTCATGTAATACGGAAATTATATTTGTGAGGTGGGCATAACATATTTTGGGCAGGTAATGTTAACAGCCAATGGTTTTTAAGTGCACAGCTTTTCAAATTAATGATCTGAATTTTTTATTTTCATTAGTAAATAACATTGTAAATGTTAATTAATTAGAAAGACTGAAATTATATTTCCAAATCCAACAGTTTCCTTTGTTAAACATACTGGATGAACAATGAAAAACTGTATGTACAGTTTCCGTCACAAAGAGATAATAATTACTCCTCTTAAACTGTCAAACAGTAAATCGTTGAATGTTGAAAAAAGTAACCTTCTTTGACAAGGATATGTGTAATATAGGTTGAATAAAGTGTCAATGAACAAGTCTATGTCTAGTGAAATAAATTTCTATTTCAATGATATGACTTAATGTGGAATAAGGTCAAGTAAGGTATCAAGTAACCATTATGTATTTAGAATATCGTATTTCAATCTGTTAAGTTAAACTGTACATTCATTTATCAGACGTCTAAATGACATTTATCACTGTATCGAATTTTTGCAATGTAGTGATAAATCTCATAAGAAACATTCTTATTACATTTCGTATGTTCCATTATTATTAATGACTTGTTAGACATGTAAGTCTTCATTATATAACGTTGTTTTCTGTACGGAATTGTTTTACTAAAACCTTAAATTTGAAAAACCTGGAAAGCTGTTGGCATGGTAATAAAGTGATCGATGATCATTATTAATCTACAGCTTAATTACTATGGAATTGTGATGACCGATCAATGTCTGTTCACTTGACCTTAGCAATAGAAATGATCTTGTTGAACTAGTGAACTGATCTTACTACATTTCTCTTCTGTACCTATTAACCAAATCATATGAATGTAAAAGGAATTATTGATGGTTTTATGACTCCTCCTTAAAATGGAAACAAGAAATTCAAACAAAATTTAAATCAAATTGTGGGTGGCCCTGAAAAGGGCCTTTACTCGGTCTCTACACAGCTCCTTCGGTCCTGATCGATGACTCCACTATGAGTCCGTGACAGCGCCGCACATGGGACAGTTGAACCCAGGTGATACTTCTGTTGGGTCGTAGGCACAGAACGAATGAAACATAGCGTTGCATGGACAAAAAATCCAAGCACTTCCATCACCTAGTTCACTGGGCGGCTGACATAGATGGCAAATATCACACAGTCGGTCATTGTGCGCACGTTCGTCTTCTTCATTGTCTCGGTCCGTGAACTCTTCTGAGTTCATAGATATTACTTCCATCTCGTCATCATTTAAGGTAGCATCCAAATCTACGTTCTGTTGACGGTTGGTGCCTGTGGTATTTCGGACGACGGGCATTGTGATGGTAGTAGGTATTCCATCGTTAAGCAACTGATGAGAATAGTTAAGGACAGCGGACATACGCCGACATAAGTTGTGAATCGATGTTAGGACACTTGTCTGCCCGACTTGTACCTGTAACTCATTGTCAATCGTTACTGCGGTTACGAAGCTGTTGGAATGCAGCCATCTGTCACCAATGCTTTCTCTGTGAACTTCGACATTATCGTGCGAACAATATGCCAACATGTGACGACATACGACTCTGTGTTCTACATAAAAGAAACAGGAACAACTAATAGGATTTTTGGAGACTGTGTAAGTTCCTGTAGTATCAACGGCCGTGAAAAACTCCCCCGACAATACGTAGTCAGTAACAGGAATGCGCATGTGCCGCTTAAGCAGTTTACATGCAGCAGGTGTAAGTGTTTCCTGAAGACGACGTAGTTGAGGCTCGCGACCCAGCACAGCCCTGCTACGGCATTCAGTGGAGTACTTTTGAACTCGAGCTTCTATCCAATATCCAGTGAGAAGCAGAACACTAAATATCGATCTGAACACGGGTGTTTTTCTGTTCAGCTTATGCAACTTTAAAATTCGATGGGTCGTCTCAACGAAATTTGTATTGCTTTGATCTAGAAGCATTTCAGCTGGTCTAAAAGCGTTCGACCACTTGTGCTTTTTGGACAATAACTGATCTCTCAAATACTGATAGAAATTCCCGTCTGCTGCTTCGATAAATGACACATACCGTTGGAAGCTACAATACATTGTAAAGCATATTTCGATTTACCTTTCCACATTTCTTGTTAGCATAAGACGGTAGAACATTTGAAGAAGATCAGATCGTAGCCTCTACGAATACGATGAATGGGTTATTTATAAAGAAAGGAAAGCTTACCCTCTTGATGACATTTCGAAGAAGGTGCACGCGGCACAAAAGGTGGTGTGAATTGGGATACACCTGCGTTATGGCAGCAGCTATAGCAGGTGAATCGTCGGTAACAATACCGATAACCTCTCTATTGTTACTCATTTGGCGGAAGAACGAGAGGAAACTGGACAGCAAAGTCGATGTTTCGCGACTTACAAATGCAATACAAACAGGTATTGCCATGAAATCCATGTCCAAAGCCACCACGTGATAAAGAAACATGTTTTCATTATTGGTTTTGTATGTCCCATCAAAACCAACAACATCTAAAAACCTGTTACACAGATTGATCTGGTCTGCTGTAGCGAAGAAGAAGTACAACAGACTATGATCTGCATCCAATTGATAATCACAAAGGCCACCAAGTGACATGATGTGATTTTTCAACTTACCGTAATCACCTACAGTTAATAGTATAAATATGCACATTGCTTACCAGGAAGGTTGGCCTGTGAGAACACTTTGTAACGCATATTGAAAACATCTTGAGCTGTAAGACGTTTCCCATATGATTGGTAAGCGTACTGTATCACATTGAATGCTGATGTTCCAGATATCAGCAGTGGCTTCACTGATTCAAATTCCGCTCCCGTCAATCGGCGCATCCATGTGTTACAGTCGTACCTCAGGGAATTGCACTCGTGATTGTGATGCACATTCCCACGAACAACAGTCCAATAACCTTCAAGAAACTTACAAAAGATGAAGGCCGGACATTGTGTGTCCATTGAAGTCCTCAATGAACAATATAATAACACTAATCAATTTACCTCCTTCGTCTAATCGGCTGCGAAGAAACGCTTGGTGTTTTATAGCTCTTTCTCCAACATACAAATTTAATATACGGCTTCCGATCTCCATGGAAATTAGAATCTCTCACCGCATAATGGCAGTACGTTGCTATTTCATAAGTTCTAATGGCGCTCTTTAACGCTTCCAGTGATGGAAACGCTACCAGATACAATGTATTCAAAAATACATTTTCCATTTCTGTGACTACGTGAGGAACTACAGAGCCTCTAATTTGCACGTTACTGACGTCCATATTGTGAAGAAAATTATCTATATCCATAAGTACAGAGCTTTTATACGAATTTCAAGAATTATATAACCAATTACAACGCATTTACAACTAGGAATTTCATTGGACGAAAGGGATTGAAAAAAATTGGAAAATGGAATGAAAATTTTTTGATTAAGGGGGACAAAAAAAATTATTAAAAAAAAATTGAAGTGATCCTAATGTTATTCCACGAACTGACATCAACTAAAATGTCAAAACGATCTATAACCAAATGGGTGAATGAATTTCGCACTAAAATTCAAGACTTTTTATCTTAAAATCTGATTGGTTAATTCACAAATTATCGTCTCTTTGATAATTTAACATTTGGTCGCTACTTAGTGTAAATTCATTTGATGTATAAGATGCTAAATGTTGACTGTTCATTGAAACAATATCATTTACCTCTTCTGATATGTCTTGTAGGTTGAACGCTATATACAGATCCTAAGCTATTCTGATAACCCCAGGCTAGCACTACTCAGCGACTTGAAGACCAGAGAGAAGACACGAGTAACGAGAAGATGCTTTATTGCAAGGTTCATCTTTGTACAGAAAATCGTAGGTATTTATAGATGTTTGCTTAAGTTAAATCAACATCCTAATTCAGCCAATCCACTTAACGACATAAATTGCTACTGACCAATGATAGCTAGCCACGTTGTAACTCCAGAATGTTCTGTCGTGCTCTGATTGGTTGGAGCTTTTTTTGAGCCTCTGGAGGCTCTGTTGGAGTTCTCTGGAAACCGACTTAACATCTTCAACCAGAGATATTCATTGATATGAAGGTTAAAGGCAACCGAATGATTTTGATATTAAATGGTTTGAGGCAATCTGTGAAAATTCTTGTTGGATATAAGTCTCTTTCATAGATTTTAATGATTCAATATTCAGGATTTAGATTCTTGCTATAGTGCGTACAACTTGAGTGCTCGAATGCTTGAACCCTCCAACTTGCAAGTTAGAAGATAGAAGACTAGTGGGAAGTAATATTATTCTAAACAGTGTCAAATATGGCACAGAACACTCAGGTATTTGTAGATTTAAGTAAAGACGAAATCATCATTATAATCATTCAATCCGCATGCAGTGGTCTTTAGCATTTTTCCAGTCGGGATTCTATATGTCGAGATTCTGGAATGTTCTTCCAAAAGATGACTGGATGGAATGTCTTCGACTCTTTCCAAGCTTCTTAGGGCTTCCTTAAGTTTAGCAGGGGCCGTCCCTACAGATGAGATCAATTTAACTTAAGGAAATGAAACATGTATCACTCACACTAATCATCAGAGATGCTTCCATTACGGTATTAATGCCTCAAATGACATAATGTAGGATTGAGATATCTACACTAATTAGTCACTCGTTTGAAACTAATATCACGATTATGTAATCCCACTACACCATAAATTTTAATCTATCAAGTTATTTGAGCAATTTTAAAACTGTAGACATTTTTAACTAGTGATGACATGATAAGCTAAAGAAGAAATGTATCCTACTAGTCCCTTCCAACTACCTAAAATTAAAACATCATGGATACCGTATCTATTCACATGGATATTTAGTCACATCCTAAACTGATCAAACTGAGTAAACGGCACGGTAAAAAGAGTCAGAGCTTTTCTAAGGTGCC
The DNA here is from genome assembly GCA_944470415.2 of Schistosoma rodhaini. Taxonomy (NCBI): domain Eukaryota; kingdom Metazoa; phylum Platyhelminthes; class Trematoda; order Strigeidida; family Schistosomatidae; genus Schistosoma; species Schistosoma rodhaini. The sequence continues at coordinate 2,576,125 of OX104040.1, forward strand.
CACCGTTTTGTTTTAACGACCTTGACAGCCTGGTCATTCCGTATCTGAGTTGTTGAGGATCTGTTGGGTGTCCGTTGGATTGCACGAATACCAGGTTTTCTCGTATTTGCTGTAGTAAATTCGCGAAATCGATGCGAAAAGTATTAATTTAGCTTCATCTGTTCTGTAGTGTACAATGTAGCTCTTTTTTGTTGCTTCGTAACTTGACCTGGGATACCATTTACCTTACAAATTACCCACTCGTCAAAAATGATACTGATTAATATTCAATATTTTCATCGTTGAACTCATGAGTCAATTGAAGCTAGACCACCATAGGAAACCTAGAAGCACTGGACAGCCAAATCGCTCTATCACGGGCCTCCTCAGCAGTGCACATCCACGATGACACGTGGCGAGATTCAAACGCAGGACCTACTAGTTTCGCGCCAGAGCACTTAACCGAAAGACCAATTAACCGGCATCCAATGGTGTTAATGTCTGACTTCAACTGGTCCACGAAGTTGATCAACCGTTCATGAATTGTCATCAGTGAGTTGATATCTGCCAACAGACGTAGTTGAACTCGTTGGTCACTGCTTCTCACTAGAACTCTTGAATTAACCCCTCGAAGTCAGTCACTAGTGAGTATATGATGCACACTACTGAGGAGTCCCATGATGGGACGAAACTGCCATCCAGTGCTTCCAGGTTTTCCATGGTTGTCTAGCTTCAATTGACTCATGATTTCAACTATGAAAATACTAACTTCACCACAAGACCCCTTCTGATCTATAATATTCAATAATCAATCTGAGTAAATCATCTGTTGATTTTGAATTCTAGAACATCATCATGGGGGTAAGATAATTAGAAAAACTAAATATTCTATAACTTCTTGTTGTTTAGCCATTTGTTTTGTCTTATTTCAGATTTATTACTTATTGTCATTGAGTACTGTTGCATTGAACTCGAACTTTGAGTCGTAAACCTCTGAACTACTGATCCTCAGTCTAGTGATGTACATATGTTATTTGTTTATTTATTTAAACACGTAAATATTGGTACTATAAAGCACCAGGTACATATGCACCGCACAAATCTCATTTGATTTGTGTGAGGGTTGTGATACTGCCCGGGTGCCCAGACCGAACCAGGTGGTTTTCTTAGTAGGCCACACCCAGAGCCTTCGACCTAAAGATCTGATCAATAAGGTAGGGGACCATCATGAGGAGATGCAGTCCCATGGTAGCCGGCGACCAACAATTCAATAATACGCCATTTGTTCCCTCAGATACTGGAGCCCATATGCACCATTGGTTCGGAATCAGGGTTTATCAACTCCCCTAGATGAACCCTCTGTGTCCACCAACCCGGTTAAAGCACTAGACATTCGCTTTTCGTTCTCTCAATTTCGTAAACAACAATAACGGCACGAGTAGGCAGTGAGTAGAACTTCCCTTTCAGAGGCTATATACGCGTGGCCATGTGAGAGGATTTGGAGAGGGAGAGCGTACTCTCCCCACTTTCGACCGTACCAGAGCATTTGAGGGCATGTACATGTCTAAGTTGAAACAATTCATGATATTATGGAAAAGTCTTTCTTTACCTGTTTTGGACTATAGTTTAAGTTCCTGCAATAACATTGAAGATACTGGGTTCCATACATTTTCAAGTAGTGGGTTTGTACTTCTGTGGAGTCCTTTAGTAAGATGAAACAGCTGAACGATGTCTACTGGCTTTCAATAACCAATTAACTATGATCACTCTATGCTGTAATCTATGATGTAGTTGAAATCATGAGTCAATTGAATCTAGATCACCATGGTAAACCTGGAAGCACTGGACGTCCGTTTCGTCCTATTGTGGGACTCCTCAGCAGTCCGCATCCATGATCCTGCCTCGCGAGACTCGAACACAGGACCTACCAGTCTTGCCCCAGAGCACTCAACCGATAGACCGCTGAGCTGGTCGTCATCCGATGGTGTTAATGTCTGACTACAACCAATCCATGAAGTTGAGCAACCATTTCACCAATCGTCTTCAGTGAGTTGATATCTCCCAACAGACGTGGTTGAACTCCACTGGTCACTGCTTCTCACTAGAACTCTAGGAAATATCTCTTGAAGTTAGTCACTACTGAGCATATGATAAGGGAGTTTTCTGTGATAAATTAAAATTCACTTGATTTTAGAAGCTTCATAAAAACTTCACTGAGAATGTGTTTATAGGTCTTTCAATGTATTCTACATTCTGAGTAATCGTTAAGTTAGACTCTTGAAAATAAATAGTGGACTGAAAGTTGGTCAACATTTAAAAGGGAACCATATGAATGTTTATACAGTTTATTTACATTTCGTCCTATTGTGAGGCTCTTCAGCAGTGCGTGTTCACGTTCTCACTCGCGGGATTCGAACCCAAGATCTATGATCTCATGAGCAAACGCCTAAACTCTAGAACCCTGAGTGGGCATCCAACGGTGTTCATATATTTTTTCCATTATGTAATATATAAAAAGGTATGATGTTTGAAATTTGTAAAGAAGAACAAATATATGTCTACAAATTTAAACCAATTATGTATTCTCTTACTGATAAAGATGGATTTACACAGTGTTTGGGTAAGTGTTTGTCGTAATGTCGCCTTTGTTTTGAATCATTTATCATTTTGATGAGCAATAAAAATGAGTCTTTTTTAAAGTTATCCTGTCAGATATTGACATTACTACTTAAAAGAATAATATTAGATCCCTCACGGTATAAAGCTATTGGTAGAAAGTACATTACTTACTTACTTACTTATGCCTGTTACTCTCAATGGAGCATAGGCCGCCTGTAGCTCCTTCGGGGGTTACTGCCGGTCCCAAGCCCGGGTAAAGGAGGAGGGTTGGGCATGGGGTTAACGACCCCATCCCGTGGAAAACGAACTCGCTTAAAAAAACGCTAACCAGAAAAAAATTATTCAAACCATTTAAACTCTGCCTTAGAAAGTACATAGTGTAAGAATATGAAAGACAAGTGTTCCGGAATATTTAGAATGAGTAAGTGAACGGATATGACGAGTAACGATGAAGTATGAATGCACGTAAGTAAAATAGACGCGTTTAGTGGTATTGAGTCCTTTGAGCTGGATCATTCAATTACAAAACTCTCGTTTTGATTCTGAACAAATCAAGCCTGAATAGTGGTTAGATGTCGAATTTTAGACGCATGTTTTGTGCGATTTCAGACTCGTCGGTTGGATATATCTTGATCCCGGTGTTGATGATCATATTGAAACTTGAAACTAGTACCTTTCACTCTAAACACCAACGAGTAATCGAAAAAGCTATAGAGCTCTGGATTCCACTACTACCCACTAACTATCTTTGGTAAAACATGTGACTTAATGGCATTGGAATCCATCACACACATTCCGTCCTCTTCAGGACTCGTCAACTAGACATACCTGCATCTCAGATGTTGACGTTCATTCCCATACTAGAACCGAGTACTGTCCACTTGATGATACATACTACTTATGTCTGTCAATATCAGTGGCACATACCACACCTATGAATTACAGTGAGTAATTCAATATTCATAATTAAATATCGTTATAATAATCATGTATCTAAACACTTGTTATTTTCATTTTAAAGCTTCTTGTTCCATAACTTCTAGTAAGTTATCATAGTTTTCTCTAATTAATGAATACAATTAGTTGAAAGTGTGAATCAATTGAAGCTAGACCACAATAGAAAACCTGAAAGTACTTGACGGCCGTTTCGTCCTATTGTTGGACTCCTCAGTAGTGCGCAATTTATTCACGTTTTCAACTATGAAAATACTAAAATCTCCACAAAACCCATTCTGATAACAAAAATACAATTAAGTTGAATGGAATAGTCAGCCGGTTTTGCCTGAAACCCACAGTAGGTATCGGTACTGAGACTCGATCCCAGTATCAAATATATTGAAATTTGTAAAAGCAAAGATTTGTCGAATTAGTTCGCTTATGATGTACATGCGACGGTAGAGACTTATCATTTGGAGTCTAAAATATCAACAATGGGAAATGTCAAATCCCTGTTATTATCATCAGACACATTAAACGTGTTAGTGACTCCCTGAAATCAGTAGCTCAATGAATAAGATTTAAACACTTGGAATGAAAGATAATGAGGTGTAGTACCATCATGAACATTCTGATTCGAATGTGACAGCTATATCTAGATAAGGGGTTTTAACTTAAACGAAACGCGATTTCTGAACTCCATTGTTGCCCGCCGACCAAATATACACCATAACGTATGACTAAATCGGAATATCAAGACCATTCTGTCAAGATTTACAAAAGAGACTAACCAATGACAATCGTGAATATTGAAACAAAAATTTACGAAGCATAACTAATAAGAAACTTATTATTCCGATTTTGAGTATTATAAACGTTATACCAGGTAATTTCGGGTTGGTTTTCAGCAGAACCAGTCACCATCCAGACTTTCACGTGACAACCCGGACAGTACAGCTCAATCTTGTTTAACAGAAGATCCAGACAACGCCCTCAGGCTTAAGTTGAGCAGTATAGTTCAATCTCGTCCCATAGGAGAACCAGACACTATATTGGCTTCAATGCTACAGTCTGAATAGTACAGCTTAATCCTGTGATGCAACAACACAGGTACCATGCACCCTGTTGGACCGTTCGCACCATTCATATACACATTCACATCACATTTATCACATGTATTCCTATCAGTGATCGCGCAAATCAATTATGCACAGCATGAACAGATCAAAGTTGACCCACTCCGCTTAGACGACAGTCAAACTCATTACTGTTAGCAATGGTGATATGCCTTACAATGTTCCCATGACAATGGCCCTTGAAAACATTGAAAAGCAACCATCAGTATGAATGAAATCGGTTAACCAGCAAACCAACTTTTCACATGAACAGTCAGAAAAACTTGCCAAAGCAATGCCAAACCATCCAAAATGTTAATGGCGAACCACCGGTCTCACATGAAACCTTCAGCTCTACTTGGCCATATAGCTTATACTGCATATAACACATATATAAGGTAGTAAGCAAAACAGCCCAGCCTGAAGCGTTAGGGCATAAAGAAAGCATTAAACCCATTGTCTGATTTCGGAATACTAATACAAAACCACCAATATAATTTTTATCACATTCAAAATCTTGAGTTAGGGGGTAGTATTCCTGTTATACCAGGTAGTTGAATGGAATCATGAGGAACATTAGTGTTAACAATGGACTTGTGACATTATAAATACTGATGTGAAAACCATAGTATGATGCGAATCCTTAAGGTGTTGAACAATTGACTAAAATCTATGTTGTAGAAATTGCTCGTATCAGGTTAGATTATTTCATCGAAAAATGATGACAACAATTTACATTAATAATTGTAGATTTCAAGTGGCTCGAGATCTTCACTCCAGGTAGATCGAACGAATGAATGTCATCAAGTTATCGAAATATACGACTCAGTTACCCTTGTATATCAGTATCGACTTAAATCACGTGAACAATTAACGGAATTAAATAAGTCAAATACGAGAATGGATTGTGAATATGTACATTTCATACAATCGTCGATCTAGATAAACGGCTGGAGAAACGAAACGAAAGAAGTGAAGAGATCAAAGCAAAATGAAGCTCAAAGGAGATGGTATATAAGTCAACTTAATTTAACCATACGTTATACGACATTTATAGTCAAACAAAAATAAGTTACAGAAATATGTTGTGTAACCTGATTAGTGCACATACATACACACTTAAGTAACAGTCAAGGTTCATAAACGAATTATAAGTAGTTCAAAATGGGATTTGAGATGAATGAATAGATTGGTTTGCCTAGAGACTAGAATAAACTATGTGGGCCCGACATTAGGGTTAATCACTACAGATTTTTTCATTTAGAATAATAGTTTAACATCAACACAATTACTGTAGAATTGATTATATTTGTTTCATTCATCATTTAATTAAAAATCAGTATCAAGTTAAGCATATAACTATTACAACTGGTAGAACTATATTAACCAGTAAATAAGACATTAGAATATGTAAATTCTTAACAGTATTATAAACAAAGATGAACAATGATAGGTAACAGTGGAATCCAGGATGTGCGTTTTACTTTATTTGGAACTCGTCAAATGGATGTACCTACATATGAGAGTTGATATTCATTCTGGGATTCGAATTCAGTACTTTTTACTTCAAATGCCATTTAGTTGTATACATAACTACTGAGTCTTGAATATCAATAGGAAGATTCAAGTAAACAATACCAAATAAATCATAACAGTATAGTTTATAAAATTAAGATTAAGTAAGTGAATTAAAGAACACTTTAAATCTTATGATGATCTTATTTATTTACTTACTTACTCTTGTTACTCTCAGTTGGGTATGGGCCACCGACCAGCATTCTCCAACCCAATCCGTCCTAGGCCTCCATTTCTAGTTCTATCTAATTTTTGTTCATTTTTCTCATGTCTATCGCTATTTTTTGGCGTAATGTGTTCTTTGGTCTTCCTCTTCTCGATTGGCCTTAAGGATTCCATATGAGGGCTTGCCTTGTGACACCGTTGGGTGCTTTCCCCAATGTGTATCTTATCCACTTCTAGCACTTTTTCCTCCGCTGAATTCTCTTTCACCGTATGTTGATCTACTATAGTTTAGTTAATTTAAAAGGTCGAAGTTAGTTCATAGTCAAATAGCTAATCTTAATGTTTCATAAATTGGTTGATCAACAGTAGTTGACAAGATACGGAACCTAGGTTTCTTGTGAATTGATGCTTAGCAAACAAGATTTACTTATAGTTTTACAGCGTTGTTTGAAATGATCAACATTTATTATCAGAAGGGGTTTTGTGAAGATTTAGTATTTACATAGTTGCAAGCAGTGACCAATGACCAGTGTAGTTCGACTGGGTCTTTTGTGAGATAGGAACTCACTAAGAAGACAATCGGTGAACGGTTGCTCAATTTCGTGGATTGGTTGAAATCAGACATCAACACCGTTGGATACCGACCGGCTCAGTGGTCTATCGGTTAAGTGCTCTGGTTCGAGACTGGTAGGTCCTGGGTTCTAATCTCTCGACGCGGGATCGTGGATACACACTGCTATGGAATCCTATAATAGGACGATTTGACCGTCCAGTTCTTCCAGGTTTTCCTTAATGGTCTAGCTTCAATTGACTCATACTTGCAACTATGATTGATGTTTATTTGTTTTTCCTTATAAAATTCTTCATTATTATTTATATATTTAGATAACAAATTGATGTCTTGGTTACATAATCATTCAATCATTACGTAAGACGAATCTCTTTTCAACTTGTATGTTTACTGAAATATCTACAGTAAAAATGTAAATTATATTTGAATTTATACAGTTTCTCTTTTATTATATGATTGATTATAAATGTAGAATTTATTTTTATCCTACAGATATACTACTAGTAGAACTATAAAAGTAATAAATTCACTTAGTATTGTTTGTTTGGATCTTCCCATCGATGTGTTTCGGACTGCAACTGGTCAGTCTCTAATTGGCATATGTGCATACTGTGCGTATTGCCTCGATATAGCCTTAATTCACAAGCATGGTAAGCAGAGATGGATAGTGGCTAGCAGTGGAATCCAGTTTGACGCGCGTTTCGTCCTATTTGGGACTCGTCAGCTGGATGTACCTGCATCTCAGACTTGTTGATGTTCACTTCGTGACTCGAACCTAGTACCTTTCACTTCAAACGCCATTGCGTTATCCACTCTGCCAATGAGTCCTGATAGCCACTTGCTTGTGCGATGGGGTGAAGCGAGGGTACTGGGTTCGAGTCCCAGAGTGAACATCAACAAGTCTGAGATGCAGGTACATCCAGCTGACGAGTCCCAAATAGGACGAAACGCGCGTCAAACTGGATTCCACTGCTAGCCACTATCCATCTCTGCTTACTATAAAAGTAATATACTGGTGATCCCAGAATCTGTGATGGATTCAAGTAAAAGAGCTTATTCAAGATAGAACCATTCGCCAAGTTACCTATAGTATACCAAAAAGAATTAACACTACAAACCTAAATGTATATCTATGAGTAACGTAATAGGTAACAAATTACAGTTACAATATAAGATGGTCTATTGAAGAAGTAAGTGATAACAGTTGTAAGCTACTCTCTGAGATAACAACCACAAATCAATTCACTTGATTAACAAAGTTTATTCTGAATGTGATGACATTGACAACATAATAAGGAAGATTAAATCTGATCAAATAACATTGAAGAAATGCTCTAGATAGTAGCAAAATCTATATCACTAAAGCTTCATGAACTAACAATTACAAAGATAAGTTAAGCTTATGTATTCCTTCGAAGCTAAATAATGATCTATAATGGATAGATTCAATGAAATTATGAGTTTATAATGTTTAATAGTGAAGATATGAATTAGTTATGAACATGATATGAGCTGAAAATAAGTATAACAAATGATATAATTGTAAAGGTGTTAGTGTTATACATTAGATTGCATATCTTTCTAATTCATATAGGTTTGACAATAAAGGATTTATATTCACTTGATATCGTTTGTTGGTATCTTATCGTTGTTGTTTAGGACTGCAATTGATGCATCTCTTGTCAGCATGTGTGCATCCTATGTAGATTGCCTCGGTATTGCCTTAAGTGACAAACTTTATAAGTGAAGATGGTATAGATGGCGTCGATTTGCGATTGATTATGATCACCACTACATGAAGATTACATGCCAGATATCGACTTGGATCCCTCGGTAGGCCAAAAACCAGAAGGCTGTTAATGGTCCAGATAAGACATATTTTATAATTAAGATCATGAGTCAATTGAGGCTGGACCACCATCGAAAACCTGGAAGCACTGGACGGCCGTTTCGTCCTATTATGGGACTCCTCAGCAGTGGTGGTCTAGCCTCAATTGACTCATGATCTTAACTATAAAATTACTAAATCTCCACAAAAACCCCCCTTGTGATAAGACATGTTTGTTGACGATCTCGTGGTATCGAAAGAATACCGAGACGTGCCAAAGGTTACAGGCAAAACGGCAGAGCGTGAGCGCGTTCGTGCAGGCAAGATGGACAACAGTAGGGAAAGTGCTTTTGGTACAGTTAAACAAACAAGTAGTGTAAAACAATCACTGGTATGATTGGTTTTAATAATAATTGTTTCTATTACACCAATTACGTTCTCGTCGTAAAAGTAGGTCACTATAATGGATAGACTCAGTAATTAAGAGCACAACTAGATGGTGTTTGAAGTAAACAGTACTAGGTTCGAATCTTAGAGTGAATATCAACTTTGGGATGTATGTACCTTCAGCTGACGAGTCCAGAATAGAGCGAAACGCCCGTCCTGTATTCCACTGTTATCCACCATTCATCTTTGATCAAAAAAGATCTATGCTTAATAAGTCAGTTTTAGTAATAATGCTCAGTAGGTGATGAATAGCACAATTATGATTGAGCTGAATAATGCTAAGATTTGATTTAACAGACATTAATAGGTTTTCTATTGTAAATAACAATAATGAATGAATTGTATCACTGTTATTATCTATCACGGGTGTATTTCGATAAATAGAATACCAGTATTCATTTAATCGGTCATCGAAAATTGACCTAATTCATGTTCAGTACGATTGATCGGCTTCTATTGATCAAATTTGAATGGGGTCATTACTCATTATGACGTACACTGTGTTGAGATGTTTTTAATGATAGAAGATATTTATCAGGATACCTTTGAGTTAGGTTGAAAGCTAGTTAACACTATCAATTCATATCGATAAAAAATATACAAAGATTATAAATTGGAACATGTAGGTATTTAAACAAAATTGGATTGAATTGGTTGAGGTTAGACATTAACACCGTTGAATGCCAGCTCAGTGGTTTATCGGTTAACGGCTCTGGCTCGAGACTGGTAGATCCTGGGTTCGAATCTCGCTTGCGAGAGCGGGTTCGTGGATGCGCACTGCTGAGGAGTCCCATAATAGGACGAAACGGCCGTCCAGTGCTTCCAGGTTTTCGATGGTGGTCTAGCCTCAATTGACTCATGATCTTAACTATAAAATTATAAGTGGTTAAGAGCTCGAATGCGAAACTGATAGGTCCTGGGTTCGAATCACGCATAAATGAAATATTACTGGTTGATGAGCTTTAAACAATTTCCAGATTATGGTTAATTTGCATTGATTATTCGATAGAAAAGATAAGTTTCTTTTTTTAAAAATAAGTGAGCTTCATTATTTCAGAAGAAGAAAGATAGACTCGGTATCTGAGTCTTATAAGTGTATACTTTACAAAAAATACATACGATATATGTTTAACTCTTTGTATACTCTTGGTCTAATGATTATGTATATATAACAAATTACATAGTTCAATGTATGAATGGGTGTTTAGTAGAGAAATGGTGTATGTTCCAAATGTGGCTCACTATTTTGTAGAGGCTAAGGCTCTGTCACCAATGTGATAGTATGAATGATTGTTGTCATAGTATACATCCTGTCTATCCACCTATGTAATACATGAGTTATAGCAACTCAGATACAATTGAGTTTGTTTACATCTAATTCAGCTAAGCCCTTTTGTTAACTTATTTAATGGACAGTCATTCATACAATAACAACCCATTTATACCATTGTACTTTTATTATATACGCTTGAACATTGCTTACTGCCTACGCATGTATTCATCCCGCTAGCATTATTATTAATCGCTTAATTGATCCTATGATTCATGCTTTTCCACTTATAGATATATGTACATCTTAATCCTGTTTACTGCACTTACCCTGCTTGCTCTCTGCTCTGCTCTGTATTACGCTACACCGTACTGTACACGCTTACTCATTCATCCGTCTCTACGGCACTGCTTTTTCATACTTGTTTGACGTACCTGTAATATTGGATAACTGTGTGTGGTTCAGTAATAAACGCGATCAACCCTTCGTATTTGTCTTCTGATTTATACATCGTTAGGACATAGTCGAGTAACGGTTATCAAGACGAACAATATACGAAGCCTAGGGATAATATCGAAAATCGACCACCACAGACTTAATCCACGATGATGAATAACGGAGTTGAATAAGTCAAATACGAGAATAGACTTTGAATACATATATATATTTTGTACATTCATTGATCTGGACAAGAAATCAGAGTGATGAAGTGAATAGAAGAAAGACACGCATTAGAGATGGCGGGTACGTCAACTTGCTTTAATCAATCGTTAATCAGTATTTATAATCAGATAAGAATACGTGACAGATATGTAATGAATAAGATAAAAAGTGTACACACATAGACGTTCATATAACAAACAGTCAGGGTTGATAAGTGAATAAAACGTTACTCATGATGGATAGGTAAATTAGCTTGTCTGGAAGGTAGAATAAAGGTACCTGAGTCTTACTATTCCGTTGTTATTACAAATGTTTTTTATTCTACTTTCTGTTCTATTCAATTCAGTTTTCTACTAGCAAGGATTCCACTTTTGATTGTTACTGCATACTACTTATATCTGTCAGAAAAAAGTAGTATGAATTGCAATATCAACAACGGAGACCTAAATTATATGTCGTAGAATAATTAGGACATGAACGATGAAGTTTCAAGGATTAAAATGAGAACTATACACAACTATGATACACATACTTTATGTACAATATTAATCATGGAGCAGGTTTAGGAGTGTTAATCCTGTAAGTCTAGTTGGATTGATTGAAGCAATAATGAATAACAAATTAGGAACAAATGTATATGTGATGCTTTGAGTGTGAATAAAATAGGAAGTCAATCTAAGTGACTATATTCATTATTAATAATTTTGGAATAAAAGTTAGAAATCTAAACAATTGGGTGTCGACTAACTGGTATAGGAGTCAGTCATTAGTGGTCGGAGATCTTGACTACAGGTATATCGTGCAAATGAATGTCATCGAGTTATCAGACTATACAACCCAGCTACCCTCGTATATAAGCATCGACTTAACTCGTTTTAATGAATAACGGGACTAAAATAAATCAAATTAGAGAACGGATTTTGAAGGCGTATATTTCATACAATCATTGATCCAGACAAACGACTGAAGAAACAAAACGAAGGAAAAGAAGAGATCGAAGCGAAATAACGCTCAACGAAGATGATAATATAAGCCAACTCAATTTAAACATGGGTTACTCAACATTTATAGTCAGACAAAAATAAGTTACAGACATGTGATGGGTAATTGTAAGCAATGATGGATATTGGCTAGTAGTGGAATCCAGGATGCGCCTTTCGTCCTATTCGGGACTCGTCAGCTGGATGCACCTGCATCTCAAAATTGATGTTCATTCTGAGACTCGAACCTAGTACCGTTCGCTTCAAACGCCATCGCGTTATTGGAAAATTCAGACAAACAATAGTAAGTGAATTTAAACTTCACCCTATTGCACAAGCAAGTGGCTATCAGGACTCAGTAGCTGAGTGGGTAACGTGTTGGTGTTTGAAGCGAAAGGTACTGGGTTCGATTCCCAACTCTGTGATGCAGATACATCCAGCTGACGAGTCCCAAATAGGACGAAATGAGCGTCAAACTGGATTCCACTGCTAGTCGTCATCCATCTTTGCTTACAATGCTTGCGAATTAAGGCTATATCGAGGCAATACGCACAGTATTAACATATGCCAATTAGAGACTGACTAGTTGCAGTCCTAAATATCAATGGGAAGATTCAAACAAACAATACTAAGTGGATGTGATGTGTAAGATTAGAAATACACATATATACACCCCTACGAAAATAAGCCATTAAATAACATGGTCAAAATGTAACTCAAAAAAAACGAATAAATTGGTCTTCTCGGAAACTAAAATAAGTTATGAGGGATCAACATAGGGTCAGCCACTACAAATCATTCACTGATAGTTCTGAAAAGTCTAGATGAGTTCCTTGGTAGAGTGATCAGCGATCCCTGTCAAATGAATCTGTATTAAAATGATGAGGTTGCTTAGTTCATCCTAGTTTTCAGTGATTTCCAAACAACGAGTAATCTGTGGTATAGAATCATGAAAAAGTAAATATGGAAAAAAAGGATTAAGATGGTCATTACTTTTACCCTTGTCAATCATCACATGAGCAAATCACCAATCCCAATACCGATATATATATATATATATATATATATATATATATATATATATGACCTTGTTCCTGTGCTAAACCAATGATATATCAACAAGCCTTGTATCAACTCTGAATCCTTAGTGGTTCTTATTGCTTTGCTCTGCCCGTTGAGTCCTGAACACAAGTTCAGCTTTCAATGTATGAATCGTATATTTCAGATATACTTGGTTTATATATAACCAGGTTTTGTGGAGATATTAGTAATTTAATAGTTGAATCCACGAGTTAATTAAAGCTAGAGCACCATGAAAAACCTGAAAGCACTAGATCACCGTTTCGTCTAGGTATGGGACTCCTCAACAGTGCACATCCATGACCCCACGTCAAAGGGAGTCGAACCCAAGACCTTCGGTCTCATCTGTGACTGCTTAACATCTTAACCATTGAGCTGAAATCCAACGGTGGGAATATCTAACTCTAATCAACCCTTCATGTATTGTCGAAGATGGATAACTGTCCCACAATTTTCACGGATTGGTCACGGCTTCCCATGACTCATCAAGTGCTTTCTATGTTATAATCTAAAACCTGTTTTCAAAGTTGAAATAATTGTCAACATATTATTTTTCAATCTCATTCATATGATCGAAATCAAGTTCCTTGTGAAAATTACCCTCTTGTATATGTTTCAATGACAGACTAAATGACTGGAAAAATGTCTAAGAATGCTGAATACAATACGTTTATTGAACACTTGAAAATCGATAGTTATCCTTACATTATGAAGTTTTTGATAATTGGTATGAATTTCATAAGCTTGACACTAACGATGAATGGTATACAGTAAAAGATCATTGGTGTAGTGAACGAGAATACAAATGGGGACAATCGGATGTATTGGAACACAACATTACAGAATCTCTTAGTAAAATCTGAGATCCATACAGTAAATACTTCATTTGCAAAATGTTAATCAATTGTCTCCGAGTTTATTGTTGCTTCGTTTCTACACCGATCATTCTTTGTTCTCGTTCTCTTTCTTCGATCTTTTTAACCTTCTGCCTCCAGGCATTTCACTTTCGATTGTTGATGCATACTACTTTTATCTATCATCATCAGTAGGACACATCATCATGGTTTATGTATACTATCATATAGAAGATATCTTGTTAAAAGTTGCAAAGTTGAACTCTGACTATTATATGGATTGAGTGTGTGCCCTGTTTATATATATGACGTTATAAGACCGTCAATTAGATCTAACCATACACGAAAGCCGTACGAGCAGTCTAGAGTACTTGTCGGTCCTGCTATCTGCTTAGTTCAGCCACTTAAGTCCAAAACACCAATAAGAGTATATGCAATATGAATCATTGTTTCCAAACATACTGGGTATCATAAAATAGAAAATAACTTCTGTACAATATTTGGTCAAATGTGGCTGTGAATGTGGGAAACAGTAAATAATAGACTGAGTAGTAGTATATAGTAGTCTATGGGTCAAAATGAAGCTTATAATAAGAGGGACATGAATATGAACAGTTTAATTACTTAACAATTATACAATAGGAAATATCCATATCATATTGGTCCATAAATAGTCCTTTAAAGTTACCATTCATAATTCTCTTAGGGATATAACACTGACATAGATTCGTTTGAAATTACTAATGTATTTTGTCTTACTGTTGATAAATATCAGAGTTTATTCATATAATGGAAGGGAAATTTTCAACATACTGGCATGAAGTGATGCACTAGTGATGTTATTCAGATTCATAGTGATCACAATTCATTAATCACTGGGTGTTGATCCAGTCAGTCAGTCACAACGTAAAACTTCATACGTACGTACATCAGTTCGAGTTGCCATACCACATTAGCACAGAGATGCAGTTGCCCGTTCAAATCCCATAGTGGTAGAAGTAGTAAGAGTATAAGCAATAATCAGAAAGATTGGGGTTTGAAGATGTTATTGAAAGAGTATAATCCAGTGAAATGAATTTGGAAAGCGAAAAAAGATAGAGACGTGAGGAATTCAGAATATTAGAATTTGGGAGAACACAAAGAGTGGATGCACCTTCTCCATTGCAAACGATTTTGAGCCATGTCATTCAAGGTCATTGATTGCTATCGTCTCACGGATCCCAACCAAGTAGTTTACATCTACCAACATGGCTCAGGCCACTTGTCAGTGAATTCATGGATTTGTGCCACATTTTGGTCTGGCCACCCCTAACTTTCTTCCGACCTACTCCTACATCATAAAACATCGCACTTCGGGGCAGTTGGTGGTTGGGCATACGTAACACGTGTCCCAGCCATCTCAACTGATAAAGTTTCATTACTTCATCAATCGATTTGCCATCCTTACCTAGTACCCGTTTCCTAGGTGTCATGCGTATCAAATCCTTCTTAGTGATGATCGGATGCTATCGATCAAGTTGCATTGTAGCCACTAGTCTAGGTGGCTCTACTCTGCTTCCCCTCGTTTGAGATAAGATGGTGGTTGGAAGTGGACAACAGTTTCATAGTGAAAATAAGGCTCTTAAATCATTTAGTTCGGAGTACATTATAATATAAAATATATTCACATGAGCTACATGCATACACTTTATTGATTCATAAAATGACTACTATAATGATAATGGTAGTAATAATATGGGTTTGACTATGTTGACAACATGTACACAAATCATGGAATTCATTCTAGTTCTTATTTTGTTTACCTTTTAATGATCTCATTTTGAGATACTTAAAGCAAACCTTAATAGTTGGGTATTATTTTGTAATATAAAAGAATAATACAAACAATAAGAGAATGCTTCATTGTTGACTTCTTATAGAATGAAATTGATCTGCACTATATTACTTCTAATGATTGCTTTACTAAGTGTTAGTAAAGAGGCTAAGCACAGTAATGGTAAGTTCAATACTTTTAATTTACTGATTTCTTCAAGTGTACCAAGAAACTTTCCATTCAATGACTAACTTTTAATTGGGGGTTGAAGGTAATCTACAGGAGACCTTGTAACTAGGTCACTTGCTATTTGATACCTGTCATCAAGGTGTACTTGTAATCTTGTGAGAATTAGATACTCTCTGGCTGATTTGATTTCGTGTAACCCAGGTTCGATCATACATACATACATAAATATATGTATAGTCCCTGAACTGCTTTCTTATTTTGGTATGGGACTCCTCAGCAGTGCACATTCATGATCACACACACGGGACTCGAACTCAGGACCTTCGGTCTTGCGTGCAAACGCCTAACACGTAGACTAGCATTTAACGATTTTCATGCCTAACTTCAACTAATTCAGTAAGTTGCGTGACTACCTTACATTGTTTTTAATGGGTAACTACCTCACACTCAACACGGATTAGCTCTATTGATCACTACTTCTTCCTAGAACTCCGAGAATTATTTCACGAAGCTATTCACTAGTGAACATATACTAATTACTAATTGTTAATCCCTTGCCTTATTGATTGTTTTAGTGAGTACTGACAAACCAAACAGTAAGTAATTCAATAATTTATGTTATTTATATTAAAATCTATGCATAATATGTTGTAAGTCTTCCTTATAGTGGAATTTAAATTATCCATATGTAATCTAACATTGTTAATGTATAATAACTTCGGATATCGATTCAGTAGTGTAGACGTTAGTTGTTGACATATGAGACTAAAGGTCCTGAGTTCAAGTTACGTATAGTGAATCGTGGAGGTGCACTGCTGAGGAGTTCTATACAGGGACAAAACGACACTCTAGTGTCTCTAAGTTTTTAATGGTGGTCTAACTTAGATCGATTCATTGTTTCAATAATATTGTTACAGAAGTTCCCCTGAAGATAGTCGTTGTTGTCCAACCTGCGTCCAATGTGTTGTTGTATTTTCTCTTTTCTGCAGCAATTTAGAAGACTCTTCCGGTCTCCCACATTGTCCGGATGTTTCATGTACCTATAAAAATTGTCGCTCTGGTTGTTAGAAGGTGCATCGGCCCCATGACTTCCGAAGGAACTCGGCTTTCATCATGAGACGTCATAATTATTCCTTCTACTCCCAGGGCAGAGTTTAAATGGTTTGAATAATTTTTTCTGGTTAGCGTTCTTTTAGCGATTCGGTTTTCTACGAGGTCGGGTCGCTAACCCCATGCCCAAACCTCCTCCTTTACCCGGCCTTGGGACCGGCAGTAGCCCCCGGAGGAGTTACAGGCTGAGTTACAGTATTCGTTATACTCAAACTAATTGATAAGCGCATACGAAAATTCATTATATATAACCCAGTACCGCTTCAAACGCTATCGCGTTATCTACTTAGCTACTCAGTCCTAGTAGCCACTTACTTATGCAATGGAGTGAAGTTTAAATCCACTTGATATTGTTTGCTTGTATCTTCCCGTTGTTGTTTAGGGCTGTAATTGATCAGTCTGGCGTCGGCATACGCACATCTTGTTCGGATAACCACCATATTTCCTTAAGCAAATATGGATAGTGGCTAGAAGTGGAATCCAGGACACTCGTTTCGTCCTACGTCATTTTGTTAATTCATCGATACTAATTATTCTATTAAAATTTCAGATAGTACTGATTCACAAAATTTATCATCTAGGTGAGTGAATATTATTTTGTGACTGTATGCGAATTAAAGTTTTAGCTAATGTTCGACACTTATTTAGGGAGTAAATGTAGACTTAGTAATGAATTTATTCAACAATCCTAATACAGATTAGTAATCAATCGACTTGAATACCTTCGTCCCAAAAATCGAACTGCCACAACCTGTATGATTCAGTGATAATATCTCTGAATGATTCAATAATAAATACCAACATAAGTCCCAATAGAGGCAACATTCTTTCTATCACAATTGATTGATCACTGGGTGGTGATCAATGTCATGCATGTCAAGTCCTTCTTAGTGCTGATCGAATACTATCAATCAAGTTGCAATGTGGCCACTAGTCTTGGTGGCTCGACACGTATGACATTGATCACCACCTAGTGATCAATCAATTGTGATTACATCTCAGTCCTATAGGAGGTCGGTCACGGCCCGAATAGCTCAGTGGTAACGTCTCTGACTGTGAAGCTGAGTGACACGGGATCGAATCAGCCAGGGAGCAACAGTTCCCCCAAGATCACAGATACACCTTGCTGACGAGTGCCAAGTAGCACGGAACCCGGGTCCAGGGTTTCCTGTTGACCACCTACAACCACCATCACATCATTCTTTCTATGCTCATTAATTACTTCCTATAGATTAACGTCAGTCACTAAAAAGATAACCAATATGAATCGTTACAAAACATTTAATGTTGTGTTATGTATTACCAGTAACTTAATACTCGGTACAAGAAACGAAACTCCAGACAAAGACGATTTGATTTCAGTGTTTGAACTTTCTTTGAATGTCCTCTCAAATGATCAGTCCTAGATGGAAGGAAAATATAAGACAATATTAAAAACAAGGTCATTGTTCAGTATACGATAAGCCAATATTAGATCACCCCGTATTCTGCGGTAAAATAACAGAAATAAGTTGAGGTGTCTCAGTCTGTCTTCATAGGATAGGCTGGAGAGACCTTTTACCATTTTAGTACCTAGTCGTTGGACTTGTTCCAGCATTTTCGCTTCATACTTGAAACAAAGACTCGCTGCTTGAATTCCACATTCTAAATGCGGTCTCACGAAAGTCGGATATAAATAAATGATATTGTATTGAAAACATTCACAGGTCATTATCTAAACTTAAGGTACGAAAATATTAAAAAGTTTATTAATGAAATGTTTGTGCATCAGAATAAGCCGTAAACGTTTCATGGTTTGTAGAATAGAATGCTTTTTTGTTATTAATGTGATCTTGAACCGGTCAATATTAGATCACCACTGAAAAACTGAAAGCACTGGAGGTCCTTTTCGTTTATTCACCAGTGCGCATCCCCAATTCAGCATGTGGAACTCGAATACAAGACCTTCAATCTTACACACGAATAGTTAATCTCTAGATCACTGAACCGCCATCCAACATTGGTAATGTTTAATTCCAATCAATCTATTTCTATTAATTTGTTTAGAATCATGTCTGGATTGAAGTAAGATCTACAAAAAGGATAATTAATATTAGTTTACTTATGACAGTTAAGAAACTTAAACATTGGATACATAACATTATACACACTTTGTTTTACTCATTTAATTATATTACATTAGATTGGTAACATGAATAAATCACTGTTAGACTAGCATTGAAAACTTGGAATCGCTGGACGGCCGTTTCATCCTTGTACGCATCCACAATTCAGCATGCGGATCTCGAACCAAAGACTTTCAATCTCACGTGTATACGTTTAATCTTTAGGCTATTGAACTGGCATCCAATGGCGCTCACTATTGAGTCGTCCCATACTAGGATCAAATGGTCGTCTAGTGATTTCAAATTTTTCATGGTGGTCTAACAGTGATCCATTCATGATCTCAATCTAAACTCGACAATCCCCACAACCCTATACTGATATACTACATTAGTTTACATGCATTATTGTACATTCAATAGGCTTTAACAACTTTATGTGAAATAACCTTTATTCAAGTAATGAATCAACAGTTTCATCATTATAAACTCATTCTGACATGCATATCTGATATATATACCATTCAATTCGTTGTAATTTGTTAAGTTCTATGGCCTGTCAAATATCACGTGACGAAATCGCTAGTTAGGAACAGTGATTCATATGATCTTGTCCATGTGCTAAACTAATGACACGTAAACCAGCACGATTAGCTTTGGGTCGATTTTGAGTTCCTATTAGTCTTCTGTATAGTAACTCGCGTTTAATCCAAACTGGTTCAGTCCAAAACACAAATATTGGCCTCTTCTTTATTGAATCGTATATTTCAGACGTACTTGGGTTATATACAAGCAAACCAGATTGCATTACATCATGTAATGAATGATAATAATTGTTATATCTAGAGCTTTAGATTTTTACTATGCCGTGTACTACTAGACTACTTGAACGATCGAACCCAAAGTAGCAAAAGAGAAGACAGAAGACTAGTAAGTAGAAATATTAGTTCCAACACAGTGTCAAATATAGTACAAAAATCTCATGTATTTATAGTTTTTTGGCTGAAAGTAAATCACCATTTCGGACAGCCAATAGTCATATAGGGGGGTCTCCTTATTCATTCAATAGGGAAGTTACATGTCGACATTCTGAAATATTCCCCTAGTGTTGATTGGATGGGATGTCTTCGGCTTTTTCTGGGCTTCTTGAGGCCCTCTTGAGTTCACCAACCATCCATTCTTACAATAATTATACGAGATCAATCCAAAAGTGTTCCTTAGTGTGAGATACTGTAACTAATAGATGGAGAATATCTTGAGAATAGTGAGCAGTGATATGTCTTGTGGGTTGAACGCTTATTCAGATCCTAAGCTATACGGATAACCCCAGGCTAGCAATACTCAGCAACTTGAAGACCAGAGAGAAGACACGAGTAGCAGAGAAAACCTTTACTGCAGGGATCAGTTTTGTACAGAAAATCGTAAGTATTTATAGATGTTTGCTTAAGTTAAATCAACATCCTAATTCAGCCAATCCAATAAACGACATATATTGCTACTGACCAATGGTAGCGTGCCACGTTGGAACTCCAGAATGTTCTGTCGTACTCTGATTGGTTGGGACTCTTTTTGAGCCTCTGGGGGCTCTGTTGGAGTTCGCGGGAAGCCGACTTAACACCTCCCCCGAATAAGACTTCTTCCTAGGGTCAACTTGTAGTTTAGTAACTGGGTTGCGACGTCGTCCCATTATTCTCGTCGTCTTCCCTGTCCACGGCTTCCTTCCAGTGTTCTTTGGCGTTTGTGGCGTTGGTGCGTCTAAGATTAAATCTAACGGGAAATTCGGCGGGTTACTTCGATTCTGCATCATTCTTTTGTCTTTAAGGATTTGATTTGTGTGTCGTATGCACATCCCAAAAGTTCCTCGAACTCTGTACAGAACTCTTCCCAATTTTTGTACGACTTCTCCTGGCTCCCATCGGTTCTTCCCGATGTAGGATTTAATGTAAACTTTGTCGCCGACACTGAAGTTCCGAATACTTGGATTGTGACTGCGCTCATCAACTAATTGAGATGGCAACATTGCATTGAAGACGGTTCGAACACGTCTTCCGAACATGACTTCCGCAGGAGACTTGCCGTCCGGAACATTCGGATTCGGAGTGGATCTGTAGGATGTTAAAAATTTCGTGATCACCTGCCCAGTCGGCCCTTCGCCTCCCCCCTTCAGTAATGCTCGTTTAAAAGTGTCCACGAAGCGTTCTGCTTGTCCGTTAGATTGTGGATGATAGGGTGGAGAACGAAGATGAGTTATTCCGTTTGCTTTACAGAAATGCTTAAACGATTCTGCGGCGAATTGCGAGCCGTTGTCTGTTACTAAGGTCTCTGGTACTCCAAAACAGCTAAACAGGGTAGACAGCTTGTAGATTGTTTCTGAGGTTGTACAATTTGGCATGGTATATACTTCCGGCCATTTAGTAAATGCATCTACGATAATTAGAAACATTTTTCCTTGGATTGGACCAGCAAAATCTGCATGAATTCTTTCCCAGGGTCCTGCAGGCGTAGGCCAATACTGAGGTTCGCATTTCACAGGATTTTTAGCGGCTTGAATGCATGATGGACAGTTACGGCATTTATTCTCGATATCTTTGTCCATTGACGGCCAATAAGCATAACTACGAGCCAACGATTTCATTTTATTTATTCCAGGATGGCCATTGTGAAACTGCTTGAGAACCTTGTGACGTAATAACTTCGGAATAACAATTCGATCACCGAACATAATACACGAGTCAACAACCATTAGTGAGTCCCGTCGACGAAAATATTGCAAAAGTTCTCCGTCAAGGCGATTGTTTGGCCATTTGGACGAGAGATAGCATTTGACTGTGCTCAGTATCTTATCGCATTCAGTGATCTTCTTGATAGTTTCAAAGGTTACTGGGAGTCCATTGATTGCGTCATCCAATACCCGATGAACTTCTTCCTCGGCTTTTATACTTGCTACAAGAGTCTCCTCTGGGGTTTTTGATTTGGAGCCTATTAATCTTGACAATGCGTCAGCTTGTCCGAAGTCAGTAGTAGACTGATACTTTATCTTGAAGTCGTAACCAAGAAGTGTGGTTGCCCATCGTTGGAGTCGGTTAGCTGTATGAACTGGAATACCTTTCTTTGACCCAAAAACTGCAAGTAGTGGTTTATGGTCTGTTATTAGAGTAAAATGTCGGCCATATATCATCTTATGGAACTTCTTCACCGCAAAGATAATTGATAGGGCCTCTTTTTCAATCTGACTATAGTTCCTTTCGGTCGTTGTCAAAGATCTGGCAGCGTGTGAGATAGCTTTTTCAGACCCATCAGGAAAAATATGAGAGATAACTGCACCCACACCATAGTTAGAAGCATCTGAAGCGACGACTATCGGTAGAGAAGGATCATAGTGTGTCAATAAAAGATTGGAAGTCAGGAGTTGCTTGATTTTCTCGAAAGACGCTTGGCAGTCTGCAGACCAATTCCATCTCGTATTCTTTTGTAATAGGTTGTTTAGTGGAGAACGTAGACGATGGAGATCAGGGAGGAAGGTACCATAATGGCTGACCAACCCCAAGAATGATCGTAGGGTGGTAATGTCCCTGGGTCTAGGCATTGTTTTCACCGCTTCAATGTTCTCTGGATCTGGTCGTCTTCCGTCTTTATCTATTATGAAACCCAGGTACCGTACTTGCTGCATATAGAAGTCACATTTTCCCGCTCGGAGTCGAAAACCATAATCGGCTACGCGTTCTAGTACCTGGTCTAGTTTCTTCTGCAGGTCCATTTTATCTACTGCCATAATTATGATGTCGTCTAAGTAAGCTGCTGCCCCTGGAATACCTTGTAACATGGTATCCATAATTTGCTGAAAAATAGAAGGCGCTGTCTTCACCCCAAAAGGTAGTCGGTTATACCGGAACAGACCTTTGTGTGTGTTGATCGTTAAAAGATCTTTGCTTTCATCAGATACCGGGATTTGAAAATATGCGTCTGATAAGTCCAATTTCGCAAAATATCTGCCACCGTTCAGCTTAGCGAAAAGATCTTCTGGTAAGGGCAACGGATACTGATGTGACTCTAGAGCTTCATTTAATCCTGTGGAGTAGTCTGCACATAGACGGACACTTCCATTCGACTTCTTGACCACCACTATTGGTGCAGCCCAGTTCGAGAAGTTCACAGGCTCGATAACACCCATTTGCTGAAGTCGCTGTAATTCTTGTTCGACTATTGGAAGAGCAGCATAGGGCACAGGTCTTTTAGGTCGAAAAATGGGAGTAGCTGCAGGCTTTAGAGTAAGCACTGCTTTAGCCTTCGTGCACTCGCCTAATCCTTCTTGAAACACGTCTTGGTGTTTTTGTAGCATGGCATTTCCCTGACTCCACTCTGAGGTGTTGTAAGTTGTGATTCGTTTACAGATACTGTTAATAGAGTGGTCTGCTAGGTCAAGTGTTTCTATAAGATCCAACCCCATTAAGTCGAGTGCTGGCTTCTTTGTAAGATACACTGTTGCATTTGTTGTTACAGCATTTTTAGACACAATACAAGGTATCTCTCCAACAATGTTTAACTTTCCACCTGATGCACTGTGTGCTATTTGTGTTGTTCGATGCACCGAGGGTCGCCCAATCTTCTTCCAAGTTTCTGGACTTATCAAAGTAATATCAGAAGCAGTATCAAGCTGAAGTCGAATGCGATGTTTATTAATATTCAAGGTTACGTACTTTCTATGGCGGCACCTTCGAGCTTTGTTATGTGATACCAATATTCTTTTCGTTAATGCCCCAGACCTGTATTTCTTGAAGTAAGATTTTGCAAAATGTCGTTTATAGTTTCTTTTCCTGCAGCTGGTTTCTATATGGCCCTTTCGATGACATTTACTGCAACAATGTTCTTTATACGGGCAAAACCTCTTATAGTGCCAGCCTCCACATGCCCAGCATGGAGATGATGGTTTGTCACCGTTATTACGATAATTAGGTGTGCTGAAACCTTGCAAGGATTTTC
This sequence comes from Schistosoma rodhaini, assembly GCA_944470415.2. Taxonomy (NCBI): domain Eukaryota; kingdom Metazoa; phylum Platyhelminthes; class Trematoda; order Strigeidida; family Schistosomatidae; genus Schistosoma; species Schistosoma rodhaini. The sequence goes on from OX104040.1 coordinate 2,600,401, forward strand.
TCTTGACTGCATTGACATTATGGGGACAGTTACCGTTTTCTACCATTGAAGTATCATGCTTCAAGTTCACTAACCTTTGGCACTCGGTAGTTACTTCCTGTAGGGTCATGTTAGGGCAGTGTTCAAGTTTACTTAGGATTCTGGTCCGGATATCAGCATCATCAGGAGAACGCAGGCTGCAGATAAATACTAAACATTTAAACTGGTCCTCAGACATGGACGATAATTTGAACCTCTCGCATTCACGGTTCACAGTTCCTGCATGTTTCACCCAATCATCTCCAGATTCTTTCGTTAACTTTAAACACTGATAACGGATATTAAATAAAGATGATTGCTCTCCGAAAATTTGGGACAGGGTTTTGACTGTTTCATCAAAACTAAAATCTCGTGGGTTCTTCGGGAGAATGAAGTTGCTGTAGCGTTCATGTTCCACAGTCCCCAGTTTTCTGATAAGTATTCTGACTTTCGAAGCATCATTCAGGTTGCAAAGATCAATATAAAACAAATCTTCATACTTCTTAAACCACGACTCAAAAGTTATACCTGCTACACCATCAAAATTAAATTCATGTATGGCGTTAATGACTGAATCAGTATGTGGTACTTGTGATTCACTGGAAGCAGGGTTTCTCTCGGACAGGAGTAATTTCTGCATCAGGGTTTCCATGATTCTAATTTGGGACTCTTCAAACCTCTTTTCTTGACGCACCATATAGGCTTCTAATTGCTCCAGAGAAATATTCATTGTCATTTTCCCGTCGCCACTGATATGTCTTGTGGGTTGAACGCTTATTCAGATCCTAAGCTATACGGATAACCCCAGGCTAGCAATACTCAGCAACTTGAAGACCAGAGAGAAGACACGAGTAGCAGAGAAAACCTTTACTGCAGGGATCAGTTTTGTACAGAAAATCGTAAGTATTTATAGATGTTTGCTTAAGTTAAATCAACATCCTAATTCAGCCAATCCAATAAACGACATATATTGCTACTGACCAATGGTAGCGTGCCACGTTGGAACTCCAGAATGTTCTGTCGTACTCTGATTGGTTGGGACTCTTTTTGAGCCTCTGGGGGCTCTGTTGGAGTTCGCGGGAAGCCGACTTAACAAGCAGTATAACAGTGGCTGATTGGTGAAATGAAAGCTTTACATAAGATATATATACAACAACAGTCCATAAATAGTTCCCAGGAGTTACCCATCATTCAATCTTATTCGGAGCCGACACAATAATGTTTTCTTTTTTGCACAGTATAGTGCTAGTATATTGATCTTTTGTACAAATGTAGTGCACCGAATTGATTATATATGTCTATATCTTTTCATTAATTAAGATTGGTTTGGCCATTCGTTAAGTAAGTTATTATTTTTTTAAAGTTTCTAAGCGAAAGAATACAACACCGAAGATGAATCATAGTTACGTTAGAAAACAGTCCAAACCTCGGATGCACTGGATGGTGATCTCAACCTAGTATGGGACTTCTCCGAGTTGCACATTCAAGACCTCGCATTCACCGACCAAACATAAGACTTTTAGTCCAGTTCAAAAACTCTTAATCTCTTGACCACTGAGCCAGCACCCTATCATTTTTTCACACTTTGAACAATGTGATGCAAGGAAGGCATTGTTTTTATCTACTTTCGTAAAAATATGCCTAAATGATATGTTTTTTTAAATCGACTCATTTCTTGTCTTTTAATACTATGGTGTGTGTTGCTGATGTCGACAGATATAAGTAGTATGAATCGTCAATCAAAAATGAAATACCCAATGACAGAAGGTTAAGAAGATCGAAGGAAAGAGAACGAGAACAAAGAATTTATTGGTGTGGAAACGAAAGAATAATGAAATCTGAGACAATAGACTGAGATTTTGTAACTGAAGCACTTACTGTATGGTTCTCAGATTTTACTAAGATATTCTGTAGTTTTGTGTCTCAGTACATTTGTCTGTCCCCACTTGTGTCTTCGTTCACCACAATACGTATTCAACAATAATGAAGTTTTTAAGATGTGTTATAAATCTCTTTTATAAACAAATCATCTAATGATTTTTCTTGTGTTTACTTAAAAAGGCAGTTACCATATCATATATGGTAAGTTTGAACAATTATTGGAATTTATGAATAAGAGGTTGTGGAGATTGATTGAATTTGATTGAAATTATGATTTATTCAATGTTAGATAATCAGTGAAAATCTGAAAGCATGGTCATTTCGTCCTTGTATGGAACTCCTCAATAGTGGACGGGACTCAAACTTAGGACAATGATCACACATGAACGTTTAATCTCTGGATCATTGTGTGGCCATCTTGCATTGTCTTCTGTAAGTAACTGCCTAACACCCAACACGGTTGAATTCCATTGTTTACAGCTTCTTACTAGAACTCCTAGAAAAAATCTCTCGAAGTTAGTTACTAGTTAGTGAATAATAATTATCAGTAAGGGATTGTGGATATTGTTTTATTTCACATACTAGAACGAAATGGCCGTTCAGTGGTTGTAGGTTTTCTATTCTAGTCTAACATTGATCGGTTTATGATTTCAATACTAATAAAATTTCATTGAAATCAACTAATTACAAGTAAACTTTATTGAATATCAATTTGAAAAGAGTGAAGATACGGGTACTGATTTAAAGACCATATACTACTTCATTTGCATATTTCCATCATTTGTTCTTCACATTCTGTATAATTCTTCTAGTTCAAACTTCCTTTCTATTTTCTCTTCTATTCTTCTTAACTCGACCTTCTTAACCTTTGGTTGCCATGTTTTTCAGTTCTGATAAGTGGTACATACTACTAATGTCTGTCGACATCAGTAGCATAAACCACAATACGTGCATTATATCAGTCAATCATTTAATGCATCAGGCGAACCAATAAGTATTTTGAAAATGATGCAACAATGTCTAGTTGTTTAAGAAATTAAAAGGACAAAAGGCAAATGTTCGGCATTTTAACTGAGCCAGTGGACACAATGAGTCCACTTAGAGGAGTTGAGGAACCCTAATTCCAAAACAGTGGTTTACATAGGCTCCGGTACTCTGAAGGAACAAATGGAGTATGAACCAATTGTTAGTCACCGACTACCACATCACTGCATCTCCTCACGATGCTCCACTATCTTGTGGATCAGACCTTTGAATCAAAGGCTCGGGGTGTGGCCCCCTAAGAAAATCACCTAGTTCGGTCTGCTCATCCGAGCAGTATCATAACCCCCACACAATGAAAATGAAATGACAATTTTTTGTGTGGCGCATAGGTATACGGTGCTACTTTGAACCAATGTTTATGTGTTCAAATAAATAAAAGAGTAGATGACTATGATGGTTCCTTTATGAATGATGAAGGATATTCCTATATATAATCATCTACATTATAAGATTGACAATCAAAAATTTTTTTATTTTACTTATTTCAAATGTAGCCGAATCGGTAATTTATTGTAAGTTAATTTATCATCCATTGAATAATTAATATAGTTGAGATCATGAGTCAATTGAAACTATACCATCATATAAAACCTGGAAGAACTGGACGGCCATTTCGTCCCGGCGTGGGACTCCTCAGCAGTGCGCACCCACAATCAAACCTCGCGAGATTCGAATCTAGGACCTACCAGTCTCGCGCGCGAGCACTTAACCGATAGACCACTGAGCGGGCTGTCATCCAACGGTGTTAATGTCTAACTTCAACCAATATAAATTTATTAAATTTGAAGTATTCATATTCCCATCAAAGAGAGAATGTATTATTATGTACTTGTAATATACACTATATTTGTTTGGTGTAATTCCTTACTTCTAACTTTACATGTTTAATGAAATTATCTTTTGATGTTAGATAGTAAGAAATGATAGATAGGTAGTTGTATAACTTGGTTTCGAGTTAGTTGACTTTCATCATTTAAATATATCTGAAGGTTATGAGTTTCTTGCAGACTATCTTCAACTATTTAACACTGAAACCTACTGCATACAATGCTTACTAACTTACTTACGCCTGTTACTCCCAATGAAGCATAGGCCACCAACCAGCATTCTCCAATCCACTCTGTCCTGGGACTTCCTTTCCAGTTTTATTCAAATGATGTTCGTTCTTTTAATATCTGTTTCCATTTCTCAAGGTAATGTGTTCTTTCATCTTCCTCTTCTCCTTTGGCCTTTAGGATTCCATGTAAGGGCTTGTCTTGTGACGCAGTTAGGTGATTTTCTCAATGTGTCTTACCCACTTCCAGCGCTTTTCCTGATTTCTTCCTCCACTGGATGGAATCTGGTGTGTTCTCTCCCATTCTACCTTGCTTCTGATAGTGTTCGGTCAATTGATCTCAAGTATTTTGCGTAGACAACTGTTAATAAACACCTATATGTTCTGGATAGTGACCTTCGTAGTTCTCCATGTTTTCACCCCATACAATAGAACTGTCTTGACATTTAATAGGAATAATATATTTGTAAAATATCAGCGAATGAATTTTTTAAATTAAATCCAACGTTTCGCCTGGCAATCTGGTCCAAGCTTTTTCAAGGAATTATTCCTATTTAATGTCTTACTTCAACTCGGCGCTCAAATACTGTGAAACTATTCGTTCTAATTTAGACGAGAGTTCTTATATATTGTCTTGACATTTGTATTGAAAATTCTGATGTTGGTGTTGGTTGACAAATAGTTGTTTTGAATTCCAATTGTTGATATGATGCTGTTGCTCTGTCGATCGCGCGTTCACATCTGCATCAGACCAACCATGCTGGTCAATGATTCCGCTCAGATATGTAAAGGTCTCTACATCCTCCAGAGCTTCTCCGTCAAGTACGATTCGATTGGTGTATGCTGTGCTGTATCAGAGAGTCTTGCTTTTCCCTTTGTGTATATTGGGACCTACTGCTACTGAGGCTACTGCTACACTGGTCGTCTTCTCCTAAATTTCTTGTTGCGTGTGTGATGGCATACAATGCTGAGTTATACTAACTACTAGATAAATATGATTTTGGCAGTGGTACGATCTCTCTTTCTCTCTCTCTCTCTCGCTACCATTCCAGTTCGATTATGGATTAGTTCACTTATATTCTTTGTAGATCCGGTTATCTTTTATTTACCGATTGACGTATCGACCAATGAACAACAGTCAAGGCATTAACGCTTATTGGTCCTCAAGCTCCTTCTTACTTTAAAGGTAATATTTAAACGAAGATAGGGAACAGATCAATTCTCAGTTGTACTCATTTCATCTATGTTTCAAAAATCATGCAAACTATTCGTTTCATTATAACACGATGGCAATGTAAAATAATGAAACGTAATAAACGGTATTCGCGTCCAAGTATGAGACACCTCAGCAGTACACATTTGCATGTGGAACTCGAACTCGGGACCTTCGGTCTCGCGAGCGAACACCTAACCTCTAGGCAACCTAGCTAGCGTTCAACGGTATTAATGTCTTACGTTATTTACGAAACTAAATATTTATATTTACTAACCTTTTTCTTTCTATTTTTTTTCCGGTATATCAACTTTCTGTAAATAGTGGACTTGGATATTGATGATGAACTATCTGGACAAAGGAAACGGACTACAGAAACTACTGAATTGTTAAGTAACATATATACTGTTAATGAACAAAAATATAAACTGGCTTTCATTAATGAGACTTTTCTTTCACAATCTATGATTGAACTTTTCATCAGTTCAAGGGGTTATTAAGTTAACATACACAATAGATAGATAACTAGATACTTAATAGAATATTGTTTGCTAAAACATCACTGAAACATTTTGATGTAAACAATAGACCAATCTCTTTAGTTGTTACTGTAAGGATGGCTCGTTGATAAACTCTAGGAAGCCTCAAGAAGCCACAGAAAGAGCCGAAGACATTCCATACAATCAATGCTAGTGAAAAATTCTAGAATGTCTTGTAGCTTGTAGCTTCCTTATTGGATGAATAAGAATGACCCCCTATGTGCCTATTGGCTGTCCAAAATGATGATTTCCTTTCAGCCAGAAAACTATAAATACATGAGATTTTTGTACTATATTTTTGACACTGTTTGGAGAATAAAATTCCTACTTACTAGTCTTCTGTCTTCTCTTATGTGACGTTGCGAGTTCGATTGTTCAAGTAGTCTAGTAGTACAAGGCATAGCAAAAATCTAAAGCTCTAGATATAACAGTTACGTAATGTATTCAAACGATTAAACATATCAACATTTATAAAAAAATATGTACACAGTCTTCTAGGCAGCAGATAGATAACGTTTATGATCAATCTCACTTCGAAAACATCTCTCATCATTGCTTAACATGTACGGAATGTGAATTGTAATGTAATCGCCTCCAGTTTCTTCTAAGGATATAGATGATGACAGATAGGTTGCCAACCATCGTGGTGATACTTTTTTTAGTTTACCAGTAACTAGATTCGTAATATGCTGTAAGATTTTGATGAAGGAGCTTGAGCAAACGAGGTTATCATACATGATTGGTGGAATGCACTTGTCTTTTAGGTCATTTTTGATTATCATCGATTTACCTTCTCATTAGATTAATTTTGATTAGCTCTTTATATCACAATCGTTTGAGAGAGTTGGAGCTTCTTCAGTATTTGTTATTATATCTCCTCTATGGTAAGCTGATGTAGAAACACTCTACTGGCTTAAGGATTTTTCAGCGTGAAGTAATATTAGTAAATGTGTTTGGTGTGTGGCGAAGCTGTAGAATGCATCTTGGGTCGACATTTTCTGATTGTCAACCAATTTAAAATGAAATCAATGAAGTGTTATAGAGAAGTAGATGAAAGTCTCTTGGCAACAATGATATATATCTTGTATTGGATGTAGTGTTGTCAAGTTAATCTAAAAAGAAGTAATAATGGGAAAAGAATCCTAATTTTTAGATATCTGTCAGCTTGTACAATAAAATATATCTATGTAATTATAGAGTACTATGTAAATTGCGGAATATAGAGTTTTATATGAAAGATTTAATTCGATTCTATGAACACTGAGGAATAGGAGGCAATAGACATTGGTTCTATCGCATCATGAGTTATTCATATATGTGAACTCACTACCACATTAGGGATCTAATCCAGGACGTTCAGTTTTCGGACCAGTGTACTCAACTTTATCGTAGATTTAACAGATATCGCTGACGGAGTAGCTCATGATCAAGGAACATCACAAAGCGAATAAAGTAAGAATATAAATCGCATGGGTGCTAACTTATAGATTTGAATGTTAGAGATTTGCATAAGAACTATATTTACATGGTATTGCTTGTATGAATCTTCATATTGATGTTCAGGACTGTAATTGATCAGTCTCTTATCAGCATATGTAATCCTGGGTTCGAGTCCCAGAATGGACATCAACTGTGAGATGTAGGTACGTCCAGCTGACGAGTCCTGAACAGGATGAAACGCACGTCTTGGATTTCACTGTTAGCCACTATCCATCTTTGCTTATAAGACCTATATGTTTTTAGTTCAGTTGTTGATGGGATGATGAATGTACACTGGCAAACAAAACCACACTATAACAAAATAGTTACTCAGTTCTTTCTGTTAAAATGATCAATATCTGAGGTGTATTTAAACAAAATAAGGAAAATAATAGCTCAATGATTACGTAACGCAGTGTAGCTGTGTTTACAGTAAATAAGAAATATTCAATATGGTTATTACTATTTTCTGTTATTTAAACTAAAAGCTCACACACATGAATATCTCCTAAATTGACTTAGTCTCTATGTGCATGTTTAAATGATTGTATGTGGATTATGAGCAAATATATATGGTGGCTAGCACTGGAGTGCAGGACGCATATTTCGTCCTATTTGGGACCTGTCAGCTGTACACAAATACATCTCAGAGTTGATGTTCATTCAGGGACTCGAAACCATTACCATCCACTTCAATCGCCATCACATTATCTACTTAGTTACTGAGTCGTAATAGCCGATTGCTTGAGCAATGAGGTGAACATGTATATGAAATTTCAATAAAACAAATTTATATCATGACTGATAGTTTGTATTTAGGAATTATGATTCTGAAACATGAAGGAACTTCACTTGGGACTTTAGATGAAACTGTCAATTATATAATGTGCGTTAGCTATTATCCAAAACAACCTATAAAAAAAATCCGATAAAAGCATTTCAAATTAAATTCCTGTATAACGAATGACCGACTAGGATTAAAAAAAGGCAACTATTAAGTCTATGCACAAAATTATAATATCAAGGATACGAAGCAGTAGAAAGTCTTTTTTTCATGTCTTTATGAACGAAACTATGGTGTGTGCTACTGATGTTGACAGATATATGTAGTATATATCATCAATCGAAAGTGACATGTATAGTTGCAGAAGGTTAAAAATACCGAAGAAAAGAGAACGAGAACACAGAGTGATTGGTGTGAAAACGAAGGAACAATAAAGTCTAATACAATCCATTGGTATTTTGTAAACTAAGTGGTCACTGTATGGTTGTGAGATTTTACTAGGAGGTTCTGTAATTTTGTGTTCAAATACATTTGGTTGTCCTCGTTTACTACAATACGACCGCCAATTAGAGACATCGACTTATACGACCAGATCAATGACACAGAAACCAACATGGACAGTCTAGAATCCTGGTTGGTCCACTGAGATAATAACTTCTTATCTAACCCAGTCGGTTCACTACAAAACGTCAATATCAACCTCCTCGATATGAATCATATATTCCAGACATACTTAGTCAATATAAAAACAGACCAGATTGAATCATATCATAAAATGAAAAATAATGATTACATAAGATTATGCCAAAAAGTGACTGTGATTGTGAGAGACTGTTACTAAGAGATTGGGAATATCATAAGAATAGTAAGTCGTATATGAATAGTCTATAGGTCAAATGGAAGCTTATAATGAAAATAATATGAATATACATATAATATAGTTATTTAGTTATTATATAATAAGATTATATATGTAATAACCGTTCATAAATAGATCCCATCAGTTTGCTTTGCTAATAGTTGACTTTGATTACCGTTATAATATAACTATCAATGGTGTTTGAAATCAGAAGGCAAAGAGAGAAGCGACAACTACAGTTTATTATTGGATAGCACAGGCGACAAAGCTATAAGCACATCGAGCGAATTGGAAGCGGAGAGGAGAATAAGTATAAGTGAGCAGTTACGTACGTAAATTAATAGTCAAATTGTGTAAGCGTGGAGAAACAAAGCAAAGGGTACTAGTGGGATTTGAGGGCATACATATATGGGGGGAGAATGAATCATTGAATGATATTTAATCAATTACCGTTTTGGCTAGAGTATGTCATGTTCTCCAGTGATCATAACTGTATATAGATATATGCGAATTGTTACTATCCAAATGACAATGTTAAGCAAGTCAATAAAAGGGCTTAACCAGAATTAGCCATAAGGAAAATTGGTTGTAGGACAGCTGCTATAATTTACTATTCCTTTATTCTTCGTCTGGACATAACAATACTATACTATTATATGATCATAGCAATTTTCAACTAACCTCGCGGAGCAGGGTCGTGGATGCGCACTGCTGAGGAGTCCTACAATGGGACGAAACAGCCGTTTTTCCATGATGGTCTAGCTTCAATTGACTCATGATTTCAACTATAAAATTACTAAAATCTCCACAAAACACCCGTTTTGATAAACTCATTTACGTAAGTAATTCGAATCGAATTCTATGATCATGATTTCTAAATGTTTCCGGTTATAAGTAGCTAACAAGAACCAAATGAAATAAATGAATGCTACTCTATTCAATTATTTATTCTTTTGCTCTCTTCAAGATGATCATGAAGACCGTTCAGTTCTGTGAAAAGATCTCTTGGTAGTTTAACTATAAAGGTTCCTGTTATGACTTTATAAAAGAGAGGACGTATCCAATTCCTTACGAATTTATGTCCGACTTTTATCACGTGATTTATGCATCAACCGAAATACGACTTTTCCAATCTTAGCACTGCGTCAAAACAATGACATTTGACCAATATGTGCAGTCTACATCTTTATTGGTCATTTGTCCGCCTAGCTCTTTCAGTCGAGTCCAGAACACCAATCACCTCTTCTGCTATGCGAATCATTCATTTCAAGCTTACTCGGTTTATGTACCAGGCAGACAGACCGCATCACACCATAAAATAGGAAATAATATTTGTACAAGGTTAAGCCAAATGTGGCTGTGAACGTGGAATACAATAATCGATCAACTGAGTATAATTTAGGGACAGTAAATCGTACAGTCACAGTTTAAGGGTCAAAATGAAGCTTATACTATGATAAATATATATAGATTAATAGTTCAATAATAAATCCTGGAAGTTACCCGTACTCATGTCTTCGATAAGATATAACAGTTCCGGTTAGTATAGAATTCAGTAGTGATCTCATTACACTAAACAATTTATGTGTTTAGTTATCTTACTCATTATGTATTTCAGTAATATTTCTCTAAAAATATAGCTTTATTAAGCTTGGTCAAATGTACTGTTAGCTTTCTCAATGAGTTGACGATCAGGAAATCTAGTTCACTTGAAACAATAAACAAAAATCTATGAATCGTTTGCAAATATATATGTGAATAAGGGTTGAAGAAAGTTTGAACTGTAAAAGTATAAGGCAATATTGTAGTGAACGAAGACTTTATAGGGAAAACCAATTCACTTGGTCTTATGAGCAAAGATGGATAGTGGCTAACAGTGAGATCCAGGATGCGTGTTTCACCCTATTTGAGACTCGTCAGCTGGATGTACCTAAATCTCAGAGTTGATGTTCACTCTGGGATATTAATTACTTCATTTGCAAATTTTCTATCAATTGTCGCCTGCAAACTACATTGTTCCTTTATTACTGTTGTTATTACAATTACTCTTTGTTTACACTCATATTCTCTTTAATTCATTTTCAATCTTCTACTGACAGACATTTCACTTTTGATTGGTATTATATACTACTTCCATTTGTCATCATAAGTAGCATAGACCACAAGATAACATGTTTAATGTATGTATCATTCTTCGGCCTTCTTCATTTCTGTTTCCATTTAGGATTACAATTTATTGCTTGCTTCATGATGCATTTTGGTGATTTCAACAACATATATCCTATCCACTTTCACCGTCTTTTCTTAGTTTCCTACTTAGTTGAAAGTTGGTTTGTTCTCTCCCACAATAAGTTGTTGCTGATGGTATCCGATCAATGGATATTGAGTATCTTGTGTAGACAATTATTTATAAATACTTGTACTTATTTGATAATGGTTGTGGTAGTTCTCAAGGTTTTAGCTCCGTACAATAGAACTGTGTTGACATTCGTATTGAAGATCGTGACTCTAATATTAGTTCATATTTATTTTGAGTTCCATATGTTGTTCAACTGTAGGAATGCAACTTGTGCATTGCCGATCCTCATGTTTACGTCCTCATTAGATCTTTCTTGTTCATAGATGATGCTTTTCAGTTACGTGAACGTTTCTACTTATTCTAGAGCTTCTTCATCAAGTGTTGTTCCCAATGTGTAATTCTCTAAGTGTACATTATCAAGATTTTTGTGAGTCATGGCAATTAGAAGGCTTAAACTTGAACTTTGTATTCAAAATATCAATGAGTGGATAACCTTTATTTGTTTTAGTAACCAAAGCATATTTATTTCTTTGCCTAATTTTGTTATTCATTCGATTCTAACCATAATCTGATAACTTCAGCTAACACCCCTCTAGATTTTCATTATATTAATAGATGTTTAGTTTCAATTTTGATTTTTTGTAGCTAGTAAGTCGAATTAATGAATTCTTATGAGTTCAACATGATCAAATTTTATTGAAGTCATGAACTGATTCAAATTAGACATCCATCAAAAGCGTAGAATCACTAGACAATCGTCCGGTCTTAGTATGGGATTAAGGGCTTTAGGATCAATTTTCAGTTGACGGATTGTAGACGGGAATCCTGTACAGATAGGAAATGACCGTCTATCAATTCCAAATCGATCCTTAGGTATTACCTTTCTAAAATTTATATAGTTCATCTAAGAAAAGCAGTTGTAACGTATGAGAATAATGAATAAAAATGAGATTAAAGATAAATTATTGTAGGATTTCAATAATAGAGTCAGTATTCAAGGTCAGAAATAAACTATCACCTCAAAGTATAAGTTATGGTACTTTTGAAAACTTGCTCTTAAAATAGAAAGTATCAACAAGCTGATTTGACATCATCTTTTGTTTATGTGAGAACACTGATGATATTTTATAGAACAGATAGATTGTGACTGGCCGAAGAATACAGAAAACGTGTTTCATCCTATTTGGGACTCTTCAACTGGACGTACCTGCATCTCAAAGTTGATGTCCAATCTGTGACTCGAACACAGTACCATTCGCTTCTAACGCCATCACTTTATCTACTTAGCTTCTGAGTCCATATATTCACTAACTTATGAAATGTGGTGAAGTGTAAATTCATTTTCTATTGTTTGCTTAAATCTTCTCATTAATGTTCAAAACTTCAACTGATTACTTTGTTATTGACATATGTGCATCCTATGTGGATATTTCGATATTACCTGAATTCAATAGCATTATAAACAGAGATAATGTTGGCTAATCGACTGGAGTCTTGAATATCATTATGAACCTTCAAACAAGCAATATAACAATGAATTATCTAACTTATGCATAATATACAGATGAATAGTTATATGATTTAAGAGGAAACCTTGTTAGCTATTAACTCCACCTATAGCTCTTCTAGAGTTACTGTCGGTTCCCAAGGCTGGATAAAAGAAGGAGGTTTGGGTATGGGATTAGAGACCCCATCCTGTAGCCAAAAAATAACGCTTCCTAGCTATTGAACTCAAGACAGTTTACTTTTCGTTGACAAAATATTGGTTTACAATGTTCAAATACAAGATTTAAAAACAAACAAACATTTGAATGTGTGCTGTTCTATGTAGTGCCATTTAAGTGAATACAACAATATAACGTCATCAAGTAGTATCTATGCTGTATCTTTGTACAAGTAAAGAAGTGAAAATGAACCAACCATTTTGGTATGATTTTCATTAGAACTCATGTGGTAAGCCTGTAAATGGCAAATGTTGATTTGAATTATAAATAAAATTTACAAGTGAAAGAAAAACAATGTTTTCTTTTCCTTAAATTAAACCTTCTTTTATTATTGTTGAAATTTGTTTGAAAAAATGATCTCATTTTTTGACAGTATTTATGACTATAAGCAAAGATGGATAAATTGAACTGATTGACGTTCTTTTTAGCAAGATATTAGTCTACGGTACTCTGCCTGAAACTCCTCCGGGGGCTACTGACGGTCCCATGACCAGGTAAAGAAGGAGGGTTGGGCATTGTGTTATGGTTTTATAAAAGAATAGGACGTATGCTAATTCTTTGTTGATTTTACTTCTTGCTTTTTATCATGTGAATTATCCAAGAATCGAAATACAACTTTTCGAATCTTAACACTGTGCCAAATCAATGATGTTTGACCGCTATGAGCAGTCTAGCGTCCTTATTGGTCCCTTGTCCGCCTAGCCCTTCCAATTGAGTCCAGAACACCAACTGCAGCTTCTGCTATGCGAATCATTTATTTCAAGTATACTCTGTTTATATACCAGACAGAAAGACCGCATCACATCATAACATAGATAATGATATGTGTACAAGATCAAGCTAAATGTGGCTGTGAACGTGAGAGACAATAATCAATAAACTGAGTAGGCACAGTGAATCGTATAATAGTTTAGAGGTCAAAATGAAGCTTATAATAAAACGAATATAAATATACACAATCTAATTACTCAATAGTTAAATAATCAGAATATATATAGAATAATAGTCCATTAATAAGTCTCGGAAATTACCTGTCTTCGCTAGGATATAACACATGGAGTTAGCGACCCCATCCTGTAGAAAACCAACTCGCCAAAAAAAACCCTGATCAGAAAAAAGTTATTCAAACCGTTTAAACTCTGCCCTGGGAGTAGAAGGAATAATAATGACGTCTCATGATGAAAACCGAGTTCCTTCGGAAGTCATGAGGCCGATGCACCTTCTTACAACCAGAGCGACAATTTTTATAGGTACATGGAACGTCCGGACAATTTGGGAGACCGGAAAAGTCTACTAAACTGCTGCAGAAAGGAGAAAATATAACCTGGAGGTGCTTGCGATTAGTGAAACATATTGGACGCAGGTTGTACAACAACGACTAGCTTCAGGGGAGATTCTGTTATACTCCGACCATGAAGAAGAATATTCTCCACATACACAAAGAGTTTCACCGATGCTATCCAAACATTCACAAAATGCATTTATAGGATGGAAGTCTCATGGGCCCAGGATCATCGAAGCCTCCTTCAAAACAATGAAAGAGGGTATGGTAATGGTTGTCATCCGATGCTATGCGTCTACCAGCGACTACAATGAAAACGTTAAAGATCAATTCTACAGTAGGCTGCAGTCAATCGTCGAGAAGTGCCCAACAAAAAGCCTGACCATTCTGATGGGAGATTTAAATGCCAAGGTTGGAACAGACAACACTGGATACGAAGACGTCAGGGGACGATAGGGACTGGGAGAAATAAACGAAAATGGTAAGAGATTCGCGAACTCATGTGCCTTCAATAAATTGGTCATAGGCGGTACCATGTTCTCACACAAACGCATACACATAACCACATGGACATCACCGGACCACACAACGCAAAACCTAATCAACCATATCTGCATCAACAAAACGTTCAGGAGAACAATGGAGGATTTGAGAACCAGAAGAGGAGGTGATATAGCATCAGATCATCATTTGCTGGTCATCAAGATGAAATTGAAACTTAAGAAGTACTGGACAATGGGTTGGACAACATCACAAAGGTTTAATACGGCCTTTCTTTGGGATACTTACAAACTCAACAAATTCAAGATAGCCCTCAACAACAGGTTCCAGGCCTTTTACGGTCTACTAAATGGAGAGGGAACTACCATGTAAAGCAAAGGATAAAAGAGACAATCATTTCAACATGTCAAGAGATTCTGGGCCACAAGAAGCGCCATCGCAAGGAATGGATCACTGTTGATACACTGGATAAGATTGAAGAAAAAAGGAACAAGAAGGCAGCAATCAATACCAGCCGAACCAGAGCGGAAAAAGCCAAGGCACAAGGCGAATACACAGAGGCAAACAAGCAAGTGAAGAGGAGCATCAGAACCGACAAAAGTAAATATGTGGAAGATTTAGCAATGACAGCGGAAAAGGCTGCAAGAGGAGGAAACATGAGACAATTTTATGATACAACAAAGAAACTCGCTGGAAATTACCGTAAGCCAGAAAGACCAGTGAAAAGCAAGGAAAGTAAGGTAATCACTAACATTGAAGTACAGAGAAACAGGTGGGTAGAGCACTTTAAGGAACTCTTGAATCGACCAGTCCCAGTCAACCCACCCAACATCTAAGCAGCATCCATGGACATCCCAATCGATGTTTGCCCACCAACAATTTAAGAGATCAGCATGCCCATCACAGAAATTAAAATCGGAAAAGCAGAGGGACCAGACAACATTCTAGTAAAGCACTGAAAGCAGATGTATCAGCAACTGTAAAGACAGTCTAAATTTTCTTCACTAAGATTTGGGGTGAAGAACAAGTACCAACAGACTGGAAAGGAGAACAACTTATCAAAATACCAGAGAAAGTCGATCTCAGTAAGTGTGGTAACTACCAGGGCACCACTCATCTCTCAATACCAGGAAAAGTCTTCAACGGGGTATTGTTAAACAGAATTAGGGAATCCGTAGACGCCCAATTTCGAGATCAACAGGCTGGATTCCGTAAGGATCCATCGTGTACAGACAAAATCGTAACTCTACGGATCACTGTGGAACAATCATTTGAATGAAATTCATCACCCTACATCAACTTCATTGACTACGAGAAAGTATTTGATAGCCTGAACAGGACTTCACTATGGAGGCTTCTTCGACACTACGGTGCGCCTGTGAAGATAGGCAATACCATACGGAATTCCTATTATGGATTAAACTGCAAAATCGTTCATGGAGGATAACTCACCGACTTATTCGTGTTAAAGACTGGTATCAGACAAGATTGCTTACTCTCACCCTTTCTCTTTACCCTGGTGATCGACTTGATCATGAAGACGTCAACATCTGGAGGTAAGCACGGGATACAGTGGATAGATAGGATCCAGCTGCACGATTTAGATATCTCGGATGATCTGAATTCTCTATCACACACGCAACAACAAATGCAGGAGAAAACGACCAGTGTATCAATAGCCTCGACAGCAGTAGATCTCAATATACACCAAGGTAAAAGCAAGATTTGCCGATACAATACAGAATGAACCAATCGAATTACATTTGACACAGAAGCTTTGGAGGATGTAAGAACCTTAACATAATTGTGCAGCATCATTGATGAATGCAGTGGATCTGATGCACTATCAGCATTAACCTGTTGTGAGAGAGAACATACTAGATTGCAGAGGTGGAAGAAATCAGGAAGAAGCGCTGGAAGTGGACAGGACATACATTGAGGAAGGCGCCCAACTGCGTCACAAGACAAGATCTCATATGAAACCCTGAAGGCCAAAAAAGTAGAGGAAGACCAAAGAACACATTACGCCGAGAAACGGAGACAGATATGCGAAGAATGAACAATAATTATATGGAACTAGAAAAGAAGGCCCAGGACAGAGTGGATTGAAGAATTCTGGTCGTTGGCCTATGTTCCATTTTGGATAACAAGATCAAGTAAGTAATGGATAAAATCACTTGGTATTGTTTGCTTGCATCTTCCCATTGCTGTTTAGAACTGTAATTGATCAATCTCTTATTGGCCATATGTGCATACTGTGGGTATTGCCTCGATACAGCCTTAATTCACAAACATTATAAGCAATGGTGGATAGTGGCTAGAATTAGAATCCAGGACGCGCGTTTCGTCCTATTTGAGACTCGTCAGATGGATATTACCTGCATCTCAGAGTTGATATTCACTTTGGAACTCAAACCCAATGTCATTCGCTTCGAACGCCATCACGTTATCCACTTAGCTACTAAATCCTGATAGCCACTTGTTTGTGCAATGGGGTAAAGATGGTATTTGAAGCGAATGGTTATAGGTTCGAGTCTCAGTTTGATCATCAACTCTGAGATGCTGCTATATCCAGTTGACGACTCCCAAATGAGACGAAACGCGCTTTCTGCATTCCATTACTAACCATTACCCATCTTTGCTCATACATAATGAATAGTTTTAGATTAGTTCAAAATAACAACCGAAAAATTTAGCACCTACACTGATTTGTATTAAAGAATACTTAACACGTACCCATATGATGAATATTTTGCTTTCTTTATCATATTAAAAAAACAAAGTTCTATTATTGTAAACAATTTAAGCATCAACTATTGTTGACAAAATGTTTTTCTAGTTTGTTTTTTTTTACTTCTTCTTTTTCATTTCTGTTCAGTTGACTTGTTGCCATGGTGACAATGTTGGAAAATGTAAACCACATTTTAGGATACATTTTAAAATGAATTAATAATTTTCATTGAAAGTTCACCATGTGATTTATCATCAAAATTTTGTATATAAAGTGAATAGATAAACTACAAAGTAAAATATTCCCATATTGGTATCATTAGTAAAATGAAATTTGTATCATTCTTAGTATTACTGATTGTTGTTTCATTTGGTATTGTAAAAGAAACTGAAGGAGGCAATTGTAAGTTCAATGTTTTCAATTAGTTGAGGTTGTGTTTCTTTTTGATGAATGTCAAAATGATAAAATAGGTGAGACTATACTTTATGGACGAACCAATGAGATCTAGGATAGCAAGTTTTGAGTTTTAACGTGAAATTCCTAAAAGTGGTTGGTAACCTTCATTTAGCCTTAGTAAGTAGACGGACATCTTCAAGGTGACTTTAGCGTCCACTCGAAGCTCATCCATAAATTGTAGTCTCACCATATTATTTGACATAACAATGGAAGTAAATAACATTGGCCGTTGGTTGATGACACAAACATCGTATTTATCTTGTAACTTAAAATGACTACATTTTAGTAAAAATACAGGTGATCGAGACATGTGTTACTAACGCATCGGTTGTAACAAATTTGATCCATTGTGTTTAAATATATAGGATTCCTTTATATAGAAGTTGAACGTTTTATCACGATTATGAACCTATGTAAGTCAGAAGATTCTTAAAAACCAAGAAGCATCGGATGACTGTTTCACCTTATCATAGGACCGACTAGCAGTACTCTTCCATGATCCTGAAATTGTGAGCTGAATGCAGGATCTTTGATCTCATCCACAGATGAGCCATTCGATGATGTGTAAAAGTCTGATTTCAAGAAATCCACTATATTGTTGATATGCTTGAACTAAATCGATTTTTCGCGGTAACGAACGAAAGCCAATGACACAATGACACGATAAGCTATTCTAATCTGTTGTCCCAGGCCCCGCTAACTAGATGAAGAAGTCCAAGGCAAGTAGGGGAATATATATTTCGTAAGCAGCCGAGTACAAGCAATCAAATAAGGGAAAAAGTCAAGCGTATATATACAGCAACAAATTGTCCTTGAGCATCATTAATAAATAGCACACAAAAAGAAACAATGGACCAATAGCGTTTAAGATAGTTTACAAGTGGGAAATATAACGTGATGGTAAAAAGAGCGCGTTTGGCGCGAAAACAGCTAAATTCAAATTTCCAAAATGAAATTACAAAACTAAGCCATTTACCAAGTAAGTTCTGGGGATTTGAAATCCCCAACAATTGTCCAACACAATTGAACTCCACTGGTGATGACGTTTTACTAGAACTAACAAAATTCTAAGTATTAGTAACATCAAATGATCACATGTGATAAAAAAAATGATTACTAATCTCATTCATACTGTGATCACCGTTACTGACGTCGTCTTCTTCATCTTCTTTAGAATCCTGTAGTATTTGTTTACAATAGTAATTAGAAATACCCTATTCACAGTTCGATAGCAAAAAATATTGACTTGTTGGTTTCTTTTTCTTTTTTAAAAATGAATTTTAAGGGGGAATAGGTTGAGCACAGTCGAAGTCTAGAGAGATATAGTGTAATAACATATACTTTCCTATAATCTATTGTTTAATTAATAAAAAATAGTAACTGGTAGATATAAGTGGGATGAGCTGTTGATGTTATTAGCCATTTTAAGTTTCGAAAAATCAGAAGGGGTTTTGTAGAGATTTCAGTATTTTGAAAATTGAAATCATAAGTCAGTTGAAGGTAGACCACCATGGAAAACCTGGAAGCATTAGAAGGCGATTTCGTTCTACTGTGGGACTCCTCAGCAATGTGCTCTGGCGCGAGACTGTTAGGTCCTGTGTTCGAATCTTGCGAGGCGGGATCGTGGATGCGCACTGTTGAGGAGTCCCACAATGGGACGAAACGGCCGTCCAGCGCTTCCAGGTTTCCCATAGTGGTCTAGCTTCAATTGACTCATGATTTCAACTTTGTAGGAATCATCTAACTATCATAAGATGTACACATACTGTATGGTTTATCACTGAAGAACGGAGTAACAAACTATTCAGAAATGAGGTATTAATAAGACACTAATACAATATACATTGATCAATTTCAGTGTCTGTAAGAAACTATTACTGTAGTGAATGAGATCATATGTGGGGATAATCAAATGTATTTCAGCACAACATTACAGAATATTTCGATAAAATCTGAAAACCATACAGATGATACTTCTTTTGTATAATGTCAACCAAACGTTCCAAACTGAAATGTTCATTTGTTTCCACATAAATCACTAACTGTTTTTGCTCTCTTATCTTCTATTTTTTTTTAACGTGACACAAGGTATTCCATCTTCACTTGGTGATACATACTACGTATATCTATCGACATCAGTAGTAGTGTAGTGAACAGAACACCAGTTGCGGACAATCGAATGTATTTAAGCAAAGATTACAGACTATCTCGGTAAATTCTGATAACCAAACAATGAACAGTCAATTTGCAAATTAACAACCAATTGTTTCAATCTTCACTGTTTCTTCTCTAATTCCATTGTTCATGCATTTTCCTACCGATTGCGCTTCATTTCAGTTCTTTCCTCATCGGTCTTTTGCCAAAATACATTCTATGTCTGACCTTCGCCATATATTACTTATATAGATATAAGTAGACCACACTACAGTACACATCACATTACCACTGAATAATAATCGTAGATCTATCTCAATTTAGCACTCACTAACGATGTAAGATATTCATTAACATCTTATCCCTAATAGACTTATTCAAGTTTTGTAATCATATTTCCTTTTGATTTCAGTGAAATCTAACGGAACAAACGGTAAGATACTGATTATCGATAATATCTTACGTAATATTTTACATTTAATGGAATACTCGACTTTATACAATCAAATTCAGATTATTGTGAATGAGTTTTGATGTGACGTAATATGTACTTCAAAACTACGTTTTTATTGATGAATTTCTTGGAAAAGATGGTAGATATTAGATTATAGACAGTGAACAATCATCGTCATTAGTCATTACATGAATTATGAAACTATCAGCGTTAGTCTTATGTGCAAACTGACATATTGATAAGAATAAATAGAAATTTATCAGACATTTATTTTGGTTAGCGTTTTTTAGTGAATTCATTTTTCTACGAGATGGAGTTGCAAATCCCATACCTAACCCTCCTTCATTGTGTGGGTTTGGGACCTGGAGTAACGCTAGGAGAGCTACATATGGAGTTATTTGTCATACATACTTCTACCATTTTCTAGTTGCATTTACATTAAACGATCAACTTTTTAACTATTCACTTCAATCAGAGATATAGTTGAATTAAATTATCATAGAAATTCAATGATTTATTTCAAGTTGGTCAAAAATCATTTTAGATCTCAGTTTTCCTGGTTCATCTACAGGTTGATATACTTACTTACTTATTTACTTACTTAAGCCTGTTAGCCCTCATGCAGGAGCATAGGACAACAAACAGCATTCATCATCGAACTTTATCCTGGGCAACACTTTCCAGTTATTTCCAGTTGATATTCATCATTTGCATACCTGCTTCTATTTCTCAACGTAGTGTGTTCTTTGGCATTCCTCATTTCCGTTTCCCTTCACGATTCCGAGTTAGAGCACGCCTCACGATACAGTTTGCTGATTTCCATAATGTATATGCTATCCACCTCCAACGTCTTTTCTTAATTTCCTATTCAATTGAAAGTTGATTTGTTCTCAATCACAATAGGTTGTTGATGATGGTATCGAATCAACGAATATTGAGTATCTTTTGTAGACAATTGTTGATAAATACTTGAATTTATTTAATGATGGTTGTAGTAGTTCTCAAGACTTTAGTTTCATAAAACAGAACTATCTTGACATTCGTATTGAAGATTGTGACTTTTGTATTGATTGACAGTTAGTTCGAGTTCCATATGTTCTTGAATTGTAAGAATGTTGATATGCTTAATTGTCCAAAATACATATTCCCTCATTATCAACTACATAAAAGACAATAACATAACATCGTTTGTTGTTAATCTAATGCATTGCTCGTATATCCTGGGACCACCGGGTAAGTAATGCAGTTGTTAGGAAACGAGTACTAGGTAGGGATGGCAAATCGATTGATGAAGTAGTGAAACTTCATCAGTTGAGATGGCTAGGACATGTGTTACGTATGCCCGACCACCGACTGCCCCGACGTGCAATGTTTCATGGTGTAGAAGTAGGTTGGAAGAAAGCTAGGGGTGGCCAGATCAAAACGTGGTACAAATCCATGAAGTCACTGACAAGTGGACTGAGCCATGTTGGTAGGTGCAAACTACCTGGTTGGGATTCACGAGATGATAGCAATCGATGGTTAGAGAACTTGAATGACATGGCTCAAAATCGTTTGCAATGGCGAAGGTGCATCCACACTTTGTGTTCTACCAAATTCTAATCTTCTGAATTCCTCATGTCTTTATCTTTTTCTCTTTCCAAATTTATTTCACTGTACTATACTCCTTCAATAATTTCTTCAAACCCTAATCTTTTGGATTTCTGATTATACTCCTACTACTTCTACCACTATGGGATTAGAATCGACAACTGCATCTATGTGCTAATGTGGTATGGCAACTCGAACTGATGTACGTATGTACGAAGTTCTACGTTGTAACTGACTGACTGACTGTTAATCTAATAAAATCAATGATTTCATTCACATTTCAAATATTACATATTCAGGGAAGAATTCTTCAGAGTAAGTAGATATTACTTTTTGGAATACAAAAAAAAAATGAATTTTTATTTCAAATTTGGTTGTTTTTTTTTTTAGTTCGATCCATGTCAATAATAAGCATTCATAATGCATAAAGTAGAATCAGAACTAAAACTCTCCATTGTTTGTCTTCAAACTCTGAACATTAAGAATAAACTGACAAGATATTTTAGTAGAAACCTTCAACAACGATCATAATTATCATAGTTTCAGGCAGTTTTTTTCTTTTTCAGTTAGATTATATTCTTTACTGATGTTGTCTTTAAAATTGTTTGTAGATGAAACTGTTAAAGATTATAAGTTTTAGCAAGTTGTTAGTCCGTTCTTGATTTCCAACTATGCAAATATTTTAACTAGTTTATCTAATCACGGTTTGTTTGAACTGAATAGTTACGAATACTGACTATATATATATGTACTCTAGGATGCAGGTACATTCGGCTGACGAGTCCCAAATAGGGCGAAACACGCGTTTTGAATTACATTATTGGCTATCGTTCATCTTTCCTTACTATAACCTTTCTTTTGGATATTGAAAGTATCATAGTTTTTGAAACATTAACTGTGATCAATGAAGTTCAAGCACATTGACTATGAGACAGTGATTCATTGCAGATAATGGTCGTAAGATGCCGTGAACTGATTAGACTTGTATACCGTTGATTATTGGCTGTGATCTGGAAGCTAACTTTCACGAACAAAACTGAAATTTATGAGTTCGGTCCCTTTCGAGAAGATGGTGTCGAGGTATCCCATACTAGATGGAAACAGTTCTACACGGTTTTTAATAGTTGTTGCAGTTAATTATTTCATTTTTATTTATAGTAAAATCATCAAATCATTTAATTATTTTAATCATTTAATATTTCAGTGTAATGTCATACGCCAGGTAAAATGTATAAAAATGATAATTCACCTTTAATAAGTATTAACATATTCATAAGATAGTAGTATTTATTTATTTTATTTATTTAAACACATAAATATTGGTACAAGGAAGCACCAGATAAATATGCGCCATACAAATCTCATCCGATTTGCTGTGATACTGCCCAGGTGCCCGAACTGAAGCAGGTGGTTTTCTTAGAGGCCCACACCCGGAGCCTTTGACCGAAAGATCTGATCCACAAGGCAGTGGAGCATTGTGAGGAGATGCAGTCACATGGTAGCCGTTGACCAGCAGCAGGTTCATTCGCCATTCGTTCCATAAGGATACTGGAGCCCATGTGCACCATTGGTTTGGAATCAGGGTTTTCCAA
The DNA here is from genome assembly GCA_944470415.2 of Schistosoma rodhaini. Classification (NCBI taxonomy): domain Eukaryota; kingdom Metazoa; phylum Platyhelminthes; class Trematoda; order Strigeidida; family Schistosomatidae; genus Schistosoma; species Schistosoma rodhaini. The sequence goes on from OX104040.1 coordinate 2,624,055, forward strand.
CTCCCTTAGGTGGACCCTCCGTGTCCACCAACCCAGTTAAAGCGCCAGACATTCGCTTTTCGTCCTATCACTTTTGTAAACAACACCCCCGCCACGAGAAGGCAGTGATTAAGACTTCCCTGGTAGAGGCTATATATTCGCTGGCCATGTGAGAGCATTTCGAGAGGGAGAGTGGGCTCTCTTCACTCTCGGCCATACCAGGGCATTTGGGGGCATAAGATAGTAGGTGAGTTGTACAGTATTAGAAAGCTGATATCTGAAAGTAAATCTACTTGATTCTCTAAGAATATAGATTATCATTGATTTCTAAATGTACTGTGAATCATGAATATAGTAAATGTTAAGTTTACTTGGTATTGTTTGCTTATATTTTCCTATTGTTTTTTTAAGACTACATATGATCTATTTTTTATGAGCATATGTACATTCTATAAGAACTGCCTCAATATTGGATTAAGTCACAAGGTTTACAAGCAAAAATGGATTATGACTAGCAGTGAATGCACATTTGCTAACAAGAGAATGATCAATTGCAATCTTAAACATCAATCGGAAGATTCAAACAACAACAAAGAAATACAAAATGAATCTAAACATAACTCCATTGCTCAAGCTAGCGGCTATTTGAAGTCAGTGAATTATTAGATAACGTCAAGGTGTTTAAAACGAACGATACTGGGTTTGAGCACTGGAGTGAACATCAACTCTGAAATGCAAGTACATCCAGCTGTAGAATCCCAAATAGGACGAAACGCGTTTCCTATAACCCATTATTATCCACTATAGATCTTCGCTCATAAGAAATGCTAAATGCTCATCAATTTTTTATTACCTACATACAAATTAAACAGTGTAAGACCTTTCGCTGTGAAGATTACAGTAGGCTTAATCAGAGATATCGTGGTTGCTGGCAATATGCAGCGACAAGAACGTACATTATCCAGATGTCGATTGACTGGGCAGCTAAGTTCTAACTGGCGATCACTCAATATTTATCGTCAGGAAGGACGAAGAAGTAAGAAACGGAAACTTGTTGAAGTACTTTGTGCTGGAATTCTATATTGTACCAAAAATATAATATTGAATAAAGCTAATAATAATAAGAATAATAATTATTATTATTATCAAAAAAAATCAATTAATAGGTATTGATATCAACTAGAAAGATAACATGATTGTCTTGTATTGAATAAAGAACTCAATTAAGAGATAACTAAATGAATCTAGAGCTGACCATTCTGAGGACAGAATAAAGCCAGTAGTCAATGTTATTTTATTTAGTATAACTTAGAAACTATCAATAAAATTTGTGACAATAACGTGTTGAATATAAGATATCATCAACTGTTAGAAGAAGCATGATTGCGGAGGTTATATTGTGGTGTGGTCTACTTATATCCATATAAGTAGTATATGGTATAGGTCAGACATAGAATGTATTTTGACAGAAGACCGATGAGGAAAGAACTGAAATGAAACGTAAACGTCTGGAAAATGCATAAGCAATGGAATAATAGAAGAAACAGTGAAGATTGAAACAATTAGTTGTCAATTTGCAAATTGACTGTTCATTCACTTGGTATTGTTTGTTTGAATCTTCCCATCGATGTGTTTCGGACTGCAACTGGTCAGTCTGTAATTGGCATATGTGCATACTGTGCGTATTGCCTCGATATACCTTAATCCATCTCTGCTTACCATGACTATTCATTGTTTGGTAATCAGAATTTATTGAGATAGTCTGTAATCATTGTTCAATATACATTCGATTGTCCTCAACTAGTGTTCTGTTCACTACAATATAAATGTATGTACGTTCAAAAGAAGACTCAAACTTTTATAATTATTCAAATATCATAATCAGTCAATCAATCACTTTATTGTTATCTAAAACCAATAACCTTGTAGGAAATGTTTTGAAGTCTAAAGGAGAAGATATTGTTTTAGAATCATAATGTTAACATCATCACTCGGATGCAAATCCACTCATTTGATGAGTGACACTGAGGACGCAACATATATACCAATTTCTGATACTAGTTGTAATCCAACTTATTAACTATAATATTACCCTATTAAACATGTATTTTTTTTCATTATCAAAGTAACGCTTGGACATGGGTAAAGTAAGTCATATGAAACATTTACATCTTAAATAGGCTATTAAATAATCATTTCATTAAACACTTATGATAGTTATCTTCATTGTAGAAACTGATTTAAATGAATCTATGTAAACTGTTTATTGAAATGTATTGTGTGAACAGTCTTATTATCAAAGCTTATTTTGTAACCTTGTTATGCTACTCGAACAAAAGACAAAATGTATGGAAACTGATAGGTAGACAAGGTTTACTATTTTACCTCTGTATCATATAATGGTAATTCATTCAAAAACCGTGATCAGCGGAACTTATTCATGTCAGATAAAGACAGGTATCTACCTCGATACAATAGAAGATAATCGCTCAATTTCATGGATTGATTGAAGTTAGACATTAACACTATTAAATGCTGACCCAGTGGCCTACAGGTTAGATGCTCGCGCGAGAGACCGAAGGTCCTGGATTCGAATCCCTCAACTGTTACGTCCTTGAATCTGTCTACCCACTTAGTGCCGAGTATAATGTAGATTAAGACCTTGACACGATAGGCTGACTGGCTTAACCTTGAGGCTAATATGCGTGAGTTCGATGTGGGGGTAGAGAGACGAAAACTATTCTATCCCTGATTGGTCGGCAAGCACGCGAGAGAGAGAGAAGACAAAGACAGATGGAACACTAATCACTTTATTCCAACCCCGATCTAGCACTCGAATTCCCAATTCAGATTAGGGTGAAAAGTTACATGAATAAATAGATGATTAACCTGACCATAACGTACAATAATTAGAAAAATACAATCATGTCCAAAACTGGGGAATTATAGTAGAAAATAGGGTACAAAAGATTACGTCTAAATGACAATAGCTTTACAACAGAAAATGCTATGGCAATGAATTATACATCAAACGAAAGCTTATGATCTGTAGAATAGGCTACGGGCAAAAGTAAATGTTACAGTTTTATAAGCTTTGAATGAAATGAATTAACATCCCCAAAAATAGCTTCCGTAATTTGTTAAGGCTTCTAGTTTTGCGGATCACATCAGCAACCATGATCGTGAATGAGCACTGGTCAGGAGTCTTGTAACAGGACGAAATGGTCGTTCAGTGCTTTTATGTTCTCAATGGTGACCTAATATCAAACGAATCATGATTTTAATAAAGAATAATTTATATTTCCTATCATTATGATAAAAAAATTAACCATTCTTTTTTCATTAAACAGTTGGCTGTCAGATTATATATGGTAAATTATCTATGATAATGATTGAATTCAGTTATTATCACTTATAAAGATCTTATTTCAAGCTATTACAATCCACTTGAAGTTTAATCATCATTGAAAAGTCAATAAAATTTATTCTAGCTAATTTAGTGCAGTAATACAATTATATTTTGTTGAAGAAACATATTTATTTATGCCTGTTACTCCTTGTGGAAGAGTATAGGCCACCAACCAAAATTTTTCACCCAACTCTGTCCTGGGCAGTACGTTCTAGAGATTTCTAGTTGATATTCATAATTTGTATGTATGCTTCGAATTCTCGATGAAATGTTTTCTTCGGTCTTTCTTTTTACTGTTTCCTTTCACGATTCCAAGTTAGTGCTTGCCTCGTGATGCAGTTTCGTCATTTCCATAATGTATATGTTATCCTCTTCCAACATCTTTTTCTAATTTTCTATTCATTTGGAATTTCGTATGTTCTCTTTTTTAATAAGCTAATGATATCCAGTCAACATACATTGAATACCTTGTGTAGACAACTGTTTAGAAATACTTGTACTTATTTGATTATGGTTGTATCAGTTCCTGAAGTTAAAGTTCCATACAGTGAAACTGTGTTGACATTAGTATTGGAGATCGTAACTTTTGTATTAGTTGACAGTTATTTTGAGTTCCGTAGGTTTTTCAACTGTAAGAATGCTGTCCATGTCTTGCCTATCCTCGCCCATTCGTCTATATCGGATCCTCCTTGTTCATAGATGATGCTTTCCAGAGTTTCCCCGTCAAATGTGATTGAGTTGGTGTTCTCTGTGTTTAATTTGAGAATCTTGGTTTCTGTCTTATGTATGTTGAGGCCTACTGTTGCAGAGGCTGTTACTATACTGGTTGTCTTGACCTGCATTTGCTGGTGTGTATAATATCGAAGAGTTAGATCATCTACGAAGTCCAAATTGTCTAATTGCATTCAACCTGTCCAATTTCTTTTATTCCATGCTTTCTGTCATATGTGGAATTCTTCATGGCGCAGTCAACCATCAAAAGAAAGAGGAAAGGGGAGAGTATGTATCTTTGTCCATTTCCGGTCCTTACTTGGAATTGGAAGAAACCCCATGTATTGTATTCCTTTATTAGCCAGTAATTCATTTAAAAAAAACAACTTACAATCAGATAATTATATTGAGGCAGGGAGCATAGAATTTACATATACACCATCTTTTCTTTAGTCTTCTTAACCTTCTACCTCCAAGCATTTCACTTTCGATTATTGATACATACTACTTATGTCTATCAATATCAGTAGCACACACTACATTACATCTTTAGAAGTATTTATTTCATCCAAAAACAGGGGATAATTAAGACGTGCAGGAAATGTGACAATCAATTATTATTTTTTTAAACGAGTCATTTAGAATGTTTTTTCACAGTTGAAATCATGAGTCAATTGAAGCTAGACCACCACTAGACGGCCGTTTCGTCCTATTATGGAACCCCTCAGCAGTGCGCATCCACGATCTACCAGGTCTGTTGTAGAGATATCAGCTCACTGAAGACAATTGGTGAACGGTGGCTCAAAATCGTGGATTGATTGAAGTTAGACATTAACACCGTTGGATGCCGGCTCAGTGGTCTGTCGGTTGTGGGCTTCGGCTCGAGACTGGTAGGTCCTGGGTTCGAATGTCGCTCGCGAGAGCGGGTTCGTGGATGCGCACTGCTGAGGAGTCCCATAATAGGACGAAACGGTCGTCCAGTGCTTCCAGGTTTTTGATGATGGTCTCGCTTCAATTGACTGATGATTTCAACTGTGAAAATACTAAATTCTCCACAAAACCCCCTCTGATTTATTTAGAATGAACTAATATTTTATGGTTTAAAACCTTTTTTTTTTTGTTATCTATTTGAAATGAAGTAAACTGAAGCAAATGTTGTGAGTTATTTGATGTAAATTGCTAAACTCATTAGTTTTTCTTTAGACTTTGATATATCAAAATCTTATTACAGTGATATAATTTAGAGCAGTTAAGAAAGTTGTAAATGTCAGATATTTACATAACATATTTTAATAGTTAGAGATAGTTGACAGGATATGCAGGAAATTAATTCCGTGCTATTTGACACTCTTACACAAGGTGTACCTGTAATTTTGAAAGAAATTGATACTCCTTAATGAATTCGATTCCGTCTCTCCAAGTCTCAGATAGTTTAGCGGTGACATCTTTAACTATGAGATTGGTGATACCACTAGGAAATGCGATTTCTCTCAAAGTTACAAGTGAAACCTCTTAGTGAATACCAATTATTACGAGCAGATATTCTTGTTGACTATTACTAATTACTCACTGAAATCCTAAGAAGTATAAAATACCTTCTATGACATGTTCTTAGTCAGTTTAAATTGAACAATACGTACAACTAACTTAGAAGTAGTTAATTTTACACTATACGTATTCCTTTCATATTTATTCTGTTGAATATTTACACTGATTTCATTGTTTATCTTCTTCTAATGTATTTATAGTCAATTATCAACTTTGGTACAATGATCATTTCATTGTGTAACAATATGAATATTAACCTTCTTTTTTCTAGTTTATTATAAATAAATAAATAAAAATAGTAATTTATAATGTAATTTTACATTAGTCAATATATAACTTTAATATATCTGTAATAACTGGACGGAATGTGCTTCCCTAAACTAGTTCCGGATCCCTGAGCTAGAACTATTACAGCAACTTGAAGATCAGAGAGAAGACACGAGTATCATAGAAGCACTTTACTACAAGGTTCATTATGTACAGAATAAACAAGGGTTTTATAGTAATTAAAAGACCTTGAGACTCCATAGTAGCAGTATGTTAAACAGCCAATCAGGATCTCGTTATTTTAGTAGCATAGCTTCTAACTAATCACTGATTGGTTGGTCTCTTTATAAGCCTCTCTGGAGGTACTGATAGAGTTTATTGTAAGCCGGCCTAACAATATCCTTATTCATTTCTTTTCATCTATATTGATTAATTGAACATTGCTTGGATACCATCTTAATGTATAACATGATAATACCCGTCAATTAGAGAGCAGTGAATTGTTGATAGGATTAACGATACACGAAAAACTTTACGAGCAGTCTTGAGTACTTTTATTAGTCCTGCTTTCTGTCTAGCCTAGCCAGTTAAATCCAAAACATCAATAACAGCCTCTGAAATATGAATCATTATTCTCAAACATATTGAGTTTATATACCCATCAAACTGACCACATCGTGACAATAAAATAGAAAATAATATTTGTACAAGATTTAGTCAAATGTGGCTGTGAATAAGGGTGATAATAATTGATTGACGACATAAACCAAGAGCAGTAAATCGTATGATAATATTGTGAGCAAAGATGAGTAGTGGCTAGTGGTGGAATTAAGGATGCGCATTTCGTCCTATTTGGGACTAGTCAGCTGAACGTATCTGCATCTCAGAGTTGATGTTCACTCTGGAACTCGAATCCAGTACCCTTCACTTCAGATGTCATCGCGTTATCCACTCGGTCATTGAGTCATGATAGACACTTGCTTGTGCAATGGGGGGGGGAGAGTTTGAATTCACTTAAAATTGTTTGTTTAAATTTTCCCATTAAAACATGCGTCCTGGATTCCACTGCTAGTCATTATCCATCTTTGCTTACAATGCTTGCGAATTAAGGCTATATCGAGGCAATACACACAGTATACACATATGCCAATAAGAGACTGACCAGTTGCAGTGCTAAACATCAATGGGAAGATGCAAACAAACAATACCAAGTGAACGTATAATAATAGTTCATAGGTCAAAATAAAGCTTATAATAATAGGAACATGAATATGAATAGTTTAGTTACTTAATAATTATGCAATAAGAAGCATACATATCATATTGCTCCATAAATAAGTTCTCAAAAGTAACCACTCATAATTGTCTTTGGGATAAAATAGTTTGACGTAGTTGTTGCTTACAACATGGGTGAGTGTTTAGTCAGCCTGATGTAGTTATTTGTAGCAACGCGAATTCAAACAAGTGAAATTCACCATTTATCAAGTCAAAAATAGACCGCAATCAGAGTGTTATGCAAAAAAGAACTCTAAAACCTTTTTACATTTGATTCACCTCTCTAATTATAGTGGTGATGAAAATGGGTGTTGGTAGTTATCTATAAAATGTAGGCTGAAACATTTAAGTGTTAAAGTATTCATGAATATTATATCACTCGTTAATTACTTACTTACACCTGTTAGCCCTCGTAGAGGAGAATAGACCGCACACCAGCATTCTTTATCCAACCCTGTCTTCGGCAATCCTTTCCACTTCTTTCCAGTTAACATTCACCCTTTTCATATCTGCTTCCACTTCCCGACGCAATGTATTCTTTGGCCTTCCTTTTTTTTCGCTTCCCTTCCGGATTCCAAGTTACGGCTTGCCTCGTAATGCATTATGGTGATTTCCTTAATACATATCCTATTCATTTCCAATATCTTTTCTTAATTTCCTCTTTAGCTGGAAGCTGATTTGTCCTCTCCCATAAAACTCTGTTGCTGACAGTATCCAGTCAGTGAATGTTAAGTATTTTGCGTAAACAACTATTTATAAATACTTGTACCTTCTTGACGATGTATGTTATAGTTCTTCACGTTTCAGCTCTGTACCGTAGTACTGTCAACTTGTTAATATAAAGCCATAAAAAGTTATATCCATTATAAGTATCATCATTTTCGACTGAACTGACATATTATTATATGAACATATACAGGAACTGTGTATAACTCAAGAATGATTAATCGTACAGTAATAGTTCATAGGTCAAAATCAAGCTTATTATAAGAGGAAAATGAATATGAATAGATCAGCTACTCCACAACTATACAATAGCAAATAGACGTATAATATTGATCCATATATAATAATCCTCAAAAGTTATTATCCACAATTATCTTCAGGATATTATAACAGATTTAAATGAATTTTAATGCTGTCTAGTATACTGTATTGTTTATAACTTATTGAAGAAATATTGTAGTGCCGTGCTTCGATCATAGTTCGCTTCGATAACCGTTATTAATACCAATCTTAACGGTGTATAATATCAGAAGGCAAAGGGAAGCGGCAACTACATTTTTATTGATAATCGATGCAGACCAGAAAGTTGTAAGCACATGAGCAAATGTAAGCAAGCGAAGAAAAGATGATGCGTATTGGAGATGGCTGAGAAGCCAACTCATTTTAAGCAAGCGTTAACTAACATTTATAGGCAGGCAAAAATGAGTGACAGACATATGATGAATAAGATACGAAGTGTACACATATGCGCTCATATAAAAAGTACTCAAGGTTAATAAGCAAATGATTAACAAGATCAAAAGATGACTCAATGTACAGGTGAATTGGCTTGGCCAGTAACTAGAATAAAGTATATGGGCCCAACATATGAACTGGTACTACAATATATAGAATGAAATAAGTATTAAGTTGTAGGTATTGCTTACCTACTTTATCTTACTTCAATTATCACAAAGGGGGGTTTTTGTGGAGATTTAGTAATTTTATAGTTAAGATCATGAGTCAATTGAGGCTAGACCACCATGGAAAACCTGGAAGCACTGGACGGCGCACTGCTGAGGAGTCCCATAATAAGACGAAACGGCCATCCAGTACTTCCAGGTTTTTGATGGTGACCTAGCCTTAATTGACTCATGATCTTAATTATAAAATTACTTCAATTACTTGACTCGTACCGATAATGTATAAAACCCTTGCGAGCAGTCTAAAGTAATTGTTGATCCTAATTTCTGCCTAGCTAAGTTAGTTAAGTCGAATGTTCAAAACTAACCAATCAAATCGTTACTTCAGCTTCCAACCACGTTAATCTGATCTGATATGTCTGTAAACTATCCCTGTTGTATGTGTCTAACTTACCAATTGAAGGACATTGTAATCCTAATATATATGGCTCATAAATTTTATTGATTTTGATAAGACACAATATTGATCGATATGTTTATGCATTTCACTTAATGACTTTGAGATGGTGAAGAAGATTTGTCAGTCAGTCAGCTACAATGTAGGACCAGGCACATATATGCATCGGTCCAAGTTGCCATACCTCATTAGCACAACAACATGAACACCGGATTCATAGAAGTAGTTAATTTAATGGTGGTAGTATATAGAGAAAGGTTGTATATGAGGATATACTATAGGAAGGAAAAAAGTTATGAAGCAATTTTAATCACAAGGTTTAAGGGAAGATAAAGAGTGTATAAACCTACGCCATTGTGATCGATTTTGAGCCATGTCACCTAGAATCTCCAACTATTGGTTACGATAGTCATGCGGACCCCAACCAGGTAGTCTGCATCTGCAGAAGAAGATTTGTAGCTCAGGTGAGTGCTTTTGATGAAGTTTTGTTCCCTGAGCCGAATGGTTTGATCGTAGAGGTTTCATCATTCTTCTGAACGACATCATCAGCACAAATTTCGGGTAGATCTGTTGTGCTGAGAGGAGGGAACTCCATCAAAATCACTTAATAACTATAATTTCTTTAATTATCATACTAATTTAATTGTTTTTATGTTTGGTAACAGATAAAGTTTAAAGCTAAGTTGTCCTTGTTCTGACTACAGATTTCATATAGACTCTGAGATCGCTAGTATTGCGTTTACAGTTCTAGTAGTAGTATATACGTAGGACAAATTAAATCCTACACTTACTCTACTTTACTTACTTACTTACTTCGCTTACTTTAGTTTACTTACTTACTTACCTACTTACAAACATACTTATTTACGCCTGTTGCTCCTCGTGGTGGGTAAAATGTCGCCCACCACGTATGATTTACCTGTGAAAATCTATAAGAGTATATGAGAGTATGTAATAATAATTGAATTTTGACAAATCAGTGAGGAATATTGGGATTTACTAAAATGTTCAACGTTATAGATTGTCACCTGGATGTCCTGTTAATGTATGACGTGAGAATACCATCCGATTAGAGAGCAGTGATTTATCAATCGGACCAATGACTCATGAAACCTTTACAAGCAGTCTAGAGTACTTATCAGTCCTACTTCCCAAAACACCAATCTCAGCCTCTGAACTTTGAATCATTCTATTATTTCAAACACACTACGTTTATATGCAAACCAGACAGACCAGATCATACCATAAAATAGGAAACAACAATTGTACAAGATCACAAATCAATGGAAACTAGACCATCATGGAGAACCTAGAAGCACTGGATAGCCGTTTCATCCTATTGTGGGACTCCTCAGCTATTAAAATCAGAATACTATCCACAAAGCACCTTTTGATATTAGTACAAGAGTTAGCCAAATGTGGTTGTGAATGTAGGAGACAGCAATTAATAGACTCGGGATAGCTTACAAATGATAAATCGTATATTTATAGTTCATAGGTCAAAATAAAGCTTATAATAGGAGGAACATGTTTACGTACCTCAGAACTATCATCGATGAAGAAGGAGGATCTAATGAAGACATGAATACATGCATTGGCAAAGTAATGACAACATTCCTACAACTAAAGAATATATGGAACTTAAAATAACTGTCAACTAATATCAAGATTACAATCTCCAATACCAATTCCAACGCAGTTCTATTGTACGGAGATAAAACCTCGAGAACTACCACAACCATCATCAAATTAGTACAAATATTTCTAAACAATTGTCTACAAAAGATACTCAATATCCATTGACCGGATACCATCATCAACAACCTATTGTGGGAGAGAACAAACCAACTTCCAACTGAGTAGGAAACTAGGAAAAGACGGTGAAAGTGGATACATTGTGTAAATCATCAAAGTGCATCACGAAGTAAGCACTAACTTGAAATCTTAAAGAGAAACGGAAATGAAGAAGGCCAAAAAATGATACATACATTAAACATGCAAACACTAACTCAAAATCTTGAAGGGACATGGAAATGAGGAATACCAAAGTACACACTACATCGAGAAATAGAAGCAGGTATGCAAAGGATAAATATCAACTGGAAACAATTGGAACATATTACTCCAGATAGAGTTGTAACTTGACTTTTAAGCTTTACGTTTTGTTGAATACCTATTTTTATTCAACGAATTAAACACAATTAAGTCGTTATTATCTATGATTAGGTTTGATTCCTAGAAGTTTCAAGGCGATACTAAATTTACTGGACTGTCATAATTCTTACTAGAATGGTAAGTATTTGTGTATATATGAATATGTCACTACTAAATTAGTCTACAAATACAGTATGTTATTTTAATTACGATAATAGTTACCATGGGTCAACAGTTTCACCATAATTTGAATATATCTATTAATCATTATATGATTATTTCCAAGTTATCTTAATTAGAATTGACAGTATTCAGATTCAGAGGAGATTAGAATTCATTATTTATTGAAGATGGATATTTTGATCTATACTGGAAGATCTAAAGTAAGTGAATAGAATTTCCTACATTTTCATTTTAGCATTGTTCGTTTGAATCTTCTCATCGATGTGTTTCGGACTGCAACTGTTAAGTCTCTTATTGGCATATGTGCATATTGTATGTATTGCCTTGATATTGTCGTAATTCACAGACATTGTAAGCAAAGATGGATATTGGCTAGTAGTGGAATCCAGTTTGAAGCGCGTTTCGTCCTATTTGGGACTCGTCAGCTGAATGTACCTGCATCTCAGACTTGTTGATGTTCAGTCTGGAACTCTAAACCAGTAACTTTCGCTTCAAACGCCATCTCATTATCCACTTAGCTACTGTGTCCTGATAGCCACTTGCTTGTGCAATAGGGTGAAGTTTAGGTTCAGCTAACGAGCCACAAACAGGACGAAACACGCGTCCTGGATTCCACTGCTAGCCACTATTCATCTTTGCTTATAATATTTGAATTTGTTAGTTGGCTATGAAATAATCCATAGTTAAGTTAACCTTGTCCTAGTTCATTATGCAAGTTGTTTGCCATTCTAAATCAATTTGAAGGGTGTATAGTGAATGAGAACACGAATAGGGATAATTGAATGTATATGACAAGGAAATTACAGATTATCTTACTAAAATTTGATAACCATACAGTAAACAGTTAATTTGCAAATTACTAATCAATTATCTCAATCTTGACCATTCCTTCTGCAAATATCAGTCCATAGTCTCCGATTATTACAGTCATGCATTTTCATAACAAAAGCATTTCGTTTCCGTTTTTTTATTATGGATCTTCTACCGAAATACATTCAATGTCTGATCATCGTTATATACTACTTGTGTGGATATGAGTAGCCTACACCACAATGATCTTAAAACTAGTAAACTTTGAACGATTGTTTCGTTCCATCTTGTCATCTATTAAACGGGAGCACCTACAAATAATAAATTATCCACAGACATCTAAATGGATAATAACAATATTGGATAATGAGTCTGGAGTTGGATCTTTTAAAGTCGTAGTTACAAAGCATGACAATTGGAGTTAATCAAGATTTAAGAAGTAATTCAGTAACGACAACGGATGTGGAACATACTCTATCACAGATTGGACAAAACGTACTTGATTGAACCATGAAGACAAGAATGTAACAGCTAAGAAGATATACGGATTATGCTATCTCTATAGAATAAATTCATAGATGAATAGTTGTTTATCAAATTTTTGGGCTATGAATATTATGTTTGTGAAGATACTCTAAACTTCAACATCGACTTTCATATGTTCAGTGAATTAACTCCACCGAGGAGTCATAAACTACAATATGAAGTCAGTTCAATACTTCTTAGCATTCATAAGTGTTAAAATTGAAAGTGTAAACCAATTTCACATAGTGAACTAAATGAACACTGGATCAATTTAGTAAATAGAAGATACTAATCAGTTAGGTGGTTCATCATTAATACATTCTTATCGTGGATTCATTGTAAGACACCAACTGTTTTGTGATAATTGGTTTGATTATAGAATGGTATCATATTCAACTATCATATATATAATGTTTCGGTTGATCTGATGCAGCTGTGTAGTCATTGATCAGCAAAGCTAGAGCAGCATATCTACAATTGAAAGACATCTGGAACTCAAAACAACCGTCTGTAAATCAACATCAACATCAGCATTTTCAATACAATTGTCAAAACAGTTCTACTGTATGGGGTGAAAACATGGAGAATTACGAAAGCCATCATCCAGAAGATTCAAGTGTTTAATAACAGTTATCTACACAAAATATTTCGTATTCGTTCATCAAACACTAACAGCAACAACCTATTGTGGGATAGGACAAACCCCATTTAAGCGGAGGAAGTATTGAATAGCACATACATTGAAGAAAACACCCAACTGAGTCATAATGATAGCCCTCACAAGGAATCCTGAAGGCCAAAAGAAAAGATCAAGACCAAAGAACACATTACTCTGAGAAATGGAGACAGACACGAGAAGAATGAACAACAATTGGATAGAACTAGAAAGAAAGATCCAGGACAGAGTGGGTTGGAGAATGTTAGTCGGTGGCCTATGCTTGATTGTGAGTAACAAGAGTAAGTGAATAACTAAGTAAATAAGCATATTATGTTTCATACTAATCACAAGTAAAAACTTCATTAGTATTCCAATCAGTTAAAATTATCATAATCACAATAATTACAAATAATCAGAAGGGGGTTTTGTGCAGATTCCTAAAATCCACACAAAACCCCCTTCTGATAATGATCATATACTCACTAGTGACTAGCTCGGTGAGGTTTTTCCTGGAGTTCTAGTGAGAAGCAGTAACCATTGGAGTTCAACCAGGTCTGTTGGGAGATATCAACTCACTGAAGACATTGGTAAATAGTTGCTCAATTTCGTGGATTGGTTGAAGTTAGACATTAAAACTGTTGGATGCCGGCTCAGTGCTCTAAAGGTTAAGCGCTAGCGCCCGAAACTAATAGGTCCTGGATTCGAATATTGCGGAGGAGATCGTGGATGTCCACTGTCACTGTGCAGTCCCACAATAAGTCAAAACTACCGTCCAGGTTTTCCATGATGGTTTAGCTTCAATTGAATCATGATCACAAATAGATAAAATAGATAAAATTACAAATAAGACAATTTAATCAAGTTAAAATCAATTTGATTTAAGTAGTGTCTTTGTTTTCTCCTTCAAAAAAAAACACAATCTTTACATCATTATAAAGATACTCTACATTAATAAGTAGTATCTAGTCCACATAAATAACATCATTGTTTCATCTTCTTTATAACATTTTCCATAAATATTGCAATATTGCCCTACAATGGAAAAGAAAGATATACATTGTCTTATTTGAGAAAATGTAATACTTGACAGTTATATTGTAATTATAATAGTTGAGATCATGAATCAATTGAAACTAGACATTCATGGGAAACGTAAAAGCATTGCACGGACATTTCTTCCTGTTGTGAGAATTCTCGTACGGTCAAAGCTTCAATAAACTTTAGTATACGTCCTTTTACACTTTTATACAATACTACAAAAGCCAAGTTTTGATTAATCTAACCATAATTTAATCTTCACTAGAATATAACCTACACCATTCTATGAAAAACAAACAAACAAAAAAAAACAACCTAACTACGAATGATACTTTCAATTAGATTCTGATGTTCCTCCCAGAGACAACAACAAAAATGAAACAGCCGTCCAGTGCTTCCAGGTTTTCCATGGTTGTCTAACTTCAATTGTCTCATGATTTCAACTATGCAAATACTGAAATCTCCACAAACCCCCCTTCTGATAATGATCATATGTTCACTATTGACTGGCTTCATGAGGTATTTCCTGAAGTTCTAGTGAGAAGCAGTGAATCAGTGGAGTTCAACCAGGTCTGTTGGAAGATATCAACTCACTTAAAACAAACATCATCATGGTAAACAAAGATGGATAGTGGCTAGAAGTGGAATCCAGTTTGATGCGCGTTTCGTCCTATTTGGGACTCGTCAGCTGGATGTACCTGCGTCTCAGATTTTATATTCACCCTGGGACTGGAACCCAGTACCCTCGCTTCGAACGCCACCGCATTATCCACTCGCCCACCGAGTCTTGATAGCCAGGGATCATCATCTTATATTTGGTAATTATGAATGAGTTAATGGTAATGACAATGATCAGTAATGAAATAATTTCAAACATTAGTAATAAACTTACCATAATTTGTAGATTAATTTTCTTTTTTTGTTTTAAATAAAGAAAATATGAAATTGAATGAATTAATTAATAAACTGAATAATTGAATACATGAGTCAAATAAAGATAGATCACTATGGAAAACCTGGAAGTAATGAACTGCGGTTTCGTTCTAGTATGGAACTCCTTAGTGTGGTGTATATCCACGATTCAGCCAGATGAGTTTCAGACCTAGAACCTATCGGTTTCATGTAGGAATGTTTAACCTCTAGACCATTGAGCTAGCTGGCATCCAACAGTGTTAATGTCTAATTTCAACCGATTATTGGATTGTCAGAAAGGGGTTTTGTGGATATTACAGTAATTTCAATAGTTGAGATCATCAGTCAGTTGTAGCCAGACCACCATGGAAAACCTGGAGGCATTGGATGACCGTTTCGTTTTATTGTGCGACTCCTCGTCAGTGCGCGTCCACGATCCCGCCTCGCGAGATTCAAATCCGCTTCTGATAATAATCATATGCTCACTAGTGACTGGCTTCAAGAGATATTTTCTGGAGTTCTAGTGAGAGGCAGTGACCAATGGAGTACAACCAGGTCTGTTGGAAGATATCAACTCACTGAAGGCAATAGTGGACGGTTGCTTAATTTCATAGATTGGTAGAAGTTAGACATTAACTCCGTTGGATGCCGGCTAGCTCAGTGGTCTAGATGTTAAGCGCTAGCGCGCAAAACTGATAGGTTCTGGGTTCGAATCTCGCAGGGTGGGATCGGTGATGCTCACTGCTGAGGAGTCCCATAATAAGACGAACCGGTCGTCCACTGCATCCAGGTTTTCCATGGTGGTCTTAGTTCAATTGATTCATGATCTCAACTATAAAATATGATTTAATTATTAATAACAAAATCTTATTCAGACTTGATTTCTGATGCAAGTTCAGAGAAGATGTATCTAGATCTAATGAAACTTGTTTTCCTTTGAAATAATAAAGGACATTAATATACAGTGAGGGATTCAAAGATTTTGTCAATTAACTTTACACAATATTTCTGTGAATTACAGATCAAAATTATATATATAAATCCCTGAAGTTGTAGACCCTTTTAAGATTTACAGTTCTTGAATCCATTTTTCAGTAAATTAATTTCTAGAAGAAAGTTTATCATCATAATTGTTTCAAATAACATTTGAATGTTTACTTACTAACCTCTCGTGGAGGAGCATAGATCGCTCACACCATTCTCCATCCAACTTTGTCATGGACAATACTTTCCAGTTATTTTCAGTTGATATTCATCCATTGCATACCTGCTTTTATTTGCCGACGTAATTTGTTTTTTACCTTCCTCATTTCTGTTTTCCTTGATGCAATTTGGTGATTTCCACAATGTATATCCTATCCACTTCCAACATCTTCTAATTTCCTATTCATATGGAATTGGGTTTGTTCTCTCCTTCCATAAGCTGTTGCTAATGATATCTGGTCAACAGACATTGAGTATTTTGTGTAGATAACTGTTTATAAATACTTGTGCTTATTTGATTATGGTTGTATCAGTTCCTGAAGTTTCATCTCCATACAATAGAACTGTGTTGACCTTCGTATTAGAGATTGTGACTTTGATATTAGTTGACAGTTATTTTGAGTTCTATATGTTGTGTTCAACTGTAGAAATTCTGCTCATGTCTTGCTAATACTCGCACTTCGGTTACATCAGATCCTCCTTGTTCATAGATGATGCTTCCAAGATACGTGAAATGTTCCACCTCTTCCAGAGCTTTCCCGTCAAGTGAAACTGGATTAGTGTTCTCTGTGTTTAAGTTGAGGATTTTGGTTTTCGACATATATATATGTTGACGCCTGCTGTTGCAGAGGCTGTTACTACACTGGTTGTCCTGACCTGCATTTACTGGTGTGTATGGGATAGAAGAGTTAGGTCATCTACGAAGTTCAGGTCTTCTAACTGATTATGAGATGTTTATTATATGATATATGAATAGTTGGATGGATGTTTAAATAACAAAGAAATCAATAATAGAGAAAATCACTCACAGCATCATTTCATTTAATGTTCTATGAAAGGAAAGAACAACAACTTGAAATGTATTCATATCGTTACTGATAATAATCTCAATGGATGAACAGTCTTATCAGCATTGTATATTCAATGACTCTTAATCATTACAAGCAGACAGTTTTGATATTTAAGCATCCTGTGTAGACTGCCTGGATATTGCCTGAAGTCCCAAGCTTTATAAGCAAAGATGGTTAGTGGCCATTACTGGAATCCAGGGAGCGCGTTTCGGGACTCATCACCTGGATGTACCTGAATAGCAGAATTGATGTCCACTCTGGAACTCGAACTCAGTACCGTTCGCTTCAAATGCGATCACGTTATCCACTTAGATACTGAGTCCTGATAGCCACCTACTTGTTCAATGGGGTGAAGTGGAAATTAACTTGGTGTTGTTTACGTGTATCTTCCCATTGTTATTTAAGACTGCAATCGATCAGTCTCTTATTGTTATATATGCATCCTATGCGGACTGCCTTGATATTGTCTGAAGTCACAAGCTTTATAAGCAAATATGAATAGTGGCTAGCAGTGGAATCCAGGAAGCACGTTTCGTCCTATTTGGGACTGATCAATTGCAGTCCTAAATAACAATGGGAAAATACAAGTAAACAACACCAAATGAATTATTCAGGTCTGCTGGCTTCTTTCACTGAGGTTTCAGAGATTAACTGATATATGAACTAGTAAGAAATATGATATTTAGTATCATTGTATGTTGGTATGAGTTCAAAATATCCGGTTTCTTTATTTTAGAAGTTCTATTTCATCCTTAAAGACTCCACTGACTTTAGCTGATTAGTTACTTATCGCATGTATATATATAATTGTCAGATCATCTGGATTAAATCATTCATATCTGATCAGTCTTGTTGATTAAACTCTATACTGGGATCCTAAGCTAGTCTCGTAACCCGCAAGCTAGAAATACACAGCGAATTGAACACGAGAGTAAAAGCACAAAATATGCGAGAAGCACTTTACTCCAAGGGTTCATTCATGTACAGAAAATATAGGGTTTTTATAGTATTTTAGAAGTCCTTGGTTTTTCCGAAAATTCTAGAATACTACTAAACATAGTAGCAATATAGTAATCAACCAATCAGAAACTCTACATCTGATTTTTCATTTTCATGATGTTGCTGACAAAACGTCTACTGAATGTTGATTTGATAAAATGTTTCTTTAATGTTTCCTGAGCTTGTCATATCTATTTTGAGAACTTTTCAGGATCATCCTAACAATATCATCAGCAGTTTTTCTAGACTTAGGATCGAAAATCACTGGATCTAAAAAGTCACAGTGTGATTAAAAGTATTAAGAATACGATGGAACTAATTGCTGAGTTTCAAGTGAAGTAAATAGCTCATCTATGATTCCTGTATTATATCTTTCTTTATACACAATCTTTCTTTGATATTTTACTACCATTGAAGTAACTTCTATGAATTCGGTGTTCATCTTTATATGCTGATTAGGTATGTCAACTCGGACAGATGCTTATATAAGCAAACATGGATACTGGTTAGTAGTGGAATCTAGTATGCGCGTTCCCGGCCTATTTGGGACTTGTCAGATGGATGTACCTGCATCTCAGTCTTGTTGATGTTCACTCTGGAACCCGACCCCAGTACTTTTCGCTTCAAACAATATCACGTTATCTATTCGGCTACTGAGTCCTTTAAACCGTGAGATTAAAATTACTTTATACCTTTGTTTCTACGATCTTATTCTATCTCCTTTTATCATATACAATCCTTATATATATATATATATATAATACTGCCACTGAAGTAACTGCTTCTATGAATTGAGTATTCATCTTTTTATGCTGATGAGGTATGGAAACTTGGACCAATGCATATATAAGTGCCTGATCCGACATTAGTGTTGATGATTATGATAATCAATAAAGAAATACATCATGATGTAATCGATTGGTTTCATTCAAAATATTATTAACCGATCACATTTGAGTAGTAAAAAATTCTTCACTAAACTTACAATGGTTGTTCACAATCTTCACTATAAAAGGAAACAGTTATATAATGAATTTTTCAAGGGTTATAACTTTATACTAACAGAATTATGATACAAATTATACACATACAATCATTAGTAAACTGCTAAAAACTGTAATCATAAACATGATCCATACTTCAACTAGTATTGTTTGTTTGAATTTTCCCATTGATGCTTAGGACTGAAACTGGTCAGTATCTTATTACCGTATGTGCATACTGTGCGTATTGCCTCGATATTGTCTCAATTCACAACCATTCTAAACAAAGATGAATAGTGACTAGCAGTGAAATCCAGTTTGACGCGCGTGTCGTCCCATTTGAGACTCGTCAGCTGGATGTACTTGCATCTCAGACTTGTTGATGTTCACTATGAGACTCGAACCCACTACCTTTCGCTTAGGACTGCAATTGATCAGTCCCGAATAGGACGAAATGAGCATTCTGGGTTCTATTGCTAGCCAATATCCATTTTTGCTTATGATCCATGCTTGTTAATACAGGATATCAGTTTAGTTGATTGTTTGTTGAATTTATCATTCACCATGTTTTCATTATAATCCTAATATAGTGACCACGATGAAAAACCTGGAAGCGCTCAATGGCCGTTTCGTCCTATTGTAGGACTCCTCAGCAGTGCGCATGCACGATTCCTCTTCACGAGATTCGAACGCAGGACCTATAAGTTTCACGATCGAGCGCTTAACCTCCAGACTACTGAACTAGCCGGCATCCAACGGTCCTGTGTTTTCAGGTTTTTCATGTTGGTGTAGCTTCAATCGACTCATGATCTCAAGTATATAAAATTACTAAAATCTCCACAAAACCCCTTCTGATAACTAAATAATCATTATTTAATATTATTTAAAGCAAGAAACTCAGAACACAAATAACTCCATTCATGGTTTTTATACAACTGATCAATAAATGTTTATCACTGACAAATTACTGGGTGGTGATCAATATCAGATCCTTTTTAGTGCAGATCGAATGTTATCGACTAGGTTACAATATGACCACTAGTCTAGGTGACTCTACTTTGTGTGCGCTGTTGACTACCTTCAACTACCATGTTAAACCTTATTTTAAATGAATATAATTTTTGAAAGAAAAACCTTTATATATATACTCACGTTGTGATCGTTGTAGTTCTGTATAATGCAGATTTGAGATAACCACAGAAATGTTAAATTATGGAATTAAGAAACGTACTAACTACCGAAAATCCCAAAATCAATGACCGCAATGATCAAATCTTACTTAATTACTTACATACTTACTTACGCCTGTTACTTACAATGGAGCATAGGCCGCCGACCACCATTCTTCAACTTACTCTGTTCTGGGTCTTTCTTTCTAGTTCTATTCAGTCGATGTTCATTCTTCTCATGTCTGTCTCCATTGATCGGCATAATGTATTCTTCGGTCTTCCTCTTCTCCTTAGGCCTTCAGGATTCCATGTGAAATGATCAAATCTTTTGGTCATATATTGTTGAATAACCTTTACATTCCCGGTGATTGTGAGGGAGCCTTCTTCAACTGGTTTACTTCATCATATATCAGTTTTCAGTGATAGTTATGAGTTGAATTGTTTATTCGATATGGGATATACGCTGTATTAAAACAATAACCAGGATGCTTTTTTTCTGTAGATTGTGGAGGCTAGGATCTGACGCTAATTCGGTTGTATGAATGATTGATGTCAAAATAAACATCCTGTCTACCCTCCGATGTAATACATCACTTAATCCACGTTGAGGAATAACGGAGCTAAATAATTCAAATATGAGAATGGATTTCGAATACATATATGTTGAACGCTCATTGATCTGGAAAGGAAATCAGAGGGATGAAGCGAATAGAAGATAGCGGAGCGAAAATGATGCACATTGGAGATGGTTGGTAAGCCAACTCGCTCTTATCAATATTTGTAGTCAGATAAGAATAAGTTACAGACACACATACGCTCATATAAAAACAGTCAGGTTTGATAAGTGAATAAGTAACAAGGTGAAAACCTGACTCAAGATGGATAGGTAAATTGGCTTGTGCAGAAGCTAGAATACAATATATAAGCTTAACATATCAACCGACACTACAAGATAAAGTCAACAAAGTCATCACAGTAATCGATCATTCATTCATAGTGAAATCATTGAATAGATTACGATTCAAGTGTAAATTACTTGTAATGTTTAAATTCAAAGATTCCATCAGTACTATATGGAAGCTTACAAAATTTAGTATACAATGTTTTATATTGTCTATAGATATGAAGCTGGGGTTGAATTGATGAGTCAAATAAAGCTAGATCACCATGGAAAACCTGGAAGCACTCGATGACCATTTCGTACTAGTATGGGACTCCTCAATAGTGCTCATCCAAGATCCCGCACTCGGGACTCGAACATAGGACTTTAGGTCTCGCATGCCAACGATCAACTTCTAAACCAGTGAACCAAGATCGTGAATTGATACTTCTCACAATTACCAAACAAGGAAGAAACGACCGTCCAGTTCTTTCAGGTTTTGTCTGGTTATCTTGCTTTTATCGACCTATGAATTCAACTATTTAAAAACCTTATTCATCCTACACTAGTAATAAAGATGGACAAGCCATCTCGACAGTATCTATCCATTTGAACTATTTCAGCTAGACAAGTACGTCTACTGTTACTTCTATCGTCATAAAGTGTTCTATGAAGAGTAGTAAAACCGGTTACATGGAGATTAGGTAAAAACCATTGTTTTCTTAAAGATCGCTTACACATTATGGCATAAAACTATATGTATTTGCATTTCAGCAACAGGTATTCTTGAAGAAATAAAAATCTATGAACTGTGTACCTGATGTACACCATAATGTAATAAGTAGCTACGATTGATTGATCACTGGGTAGTGATCAATGTTATGTGTATCAGATCCTTCTTAGTGCAAGTTACAATGTGGCCACCAGTCTAGATGACTCTACATTGTGTACACTATCTTGAGATAAGATGATGGTTGAAGGTAGTTGACAGGAAGCCCTGGACTTAGGTTTCGTGCTACTTGGTACTCGTCAGGAAGGTGTACTTGTAATCTTAAAGGAACTGATACTCCCTGACAAATTTGATCCCGTGTCACCCAGCTTCATCATCCGGGCCGTGACGGATATACTATTGGATTGAGATGTAATTACAATTGATTGATCACTGATTAATGTCATGTATATCATCTCCATCTTAGTGTAGATTTAATCCTATCGACCAAGTTGAAAACTTAGGTCCAGGGTTTTCAGTCGACTAACTCTAAGCACCATCTTATCTTAATAAGTAGCATATATATTCCTTAATAAATGAAAAGTAATCTCTACTTTGCCTCATGATAAACATGAATGCATAATGACAATCTAATAATACACTATGATTTATGAACAGAAAAGATAATGAAGGTGATTCATTCAAACTTACTCTGTTGTAGTTTCTTCTGATGAAAACCCTAATAGGTATCATTTGATAAACAATTAGAAAACTATTCATTTCATTGATAGTTAAAATAATGACTATTTATAATATAAAATGCATAAACATTTAATTTCTGATATGGTGTATACTACTGATATTGACAGATATAAGTAGTATGTATGGAGGAATTTCAAAGTTTAATTCATTAGCCGATTAAAGCTAGATCATCATGGAAAATCTAGAAGCATTCGATGAACGTTTCGTCCTAGTATGAAACTACTCAGCAGTACTCATCCAAGACCATGCACTCGGGATTCGAACGCAGGACCTTCTGTCTCGCGCGCAAACAATCAACATCTAAACCACTGAACTAATCGGTATCAAACAGTGTTAATATCTAACTTCAACCAATCCATGAAATTGAGCGGAACATCCCCCATTTGTCTTCAGTGAGTTACTATTTCACAATAGATCTGGTTAAACTCCACTGGTCATTGTTCCTCACTAGAACTGATAGATCCTGGATTACATGTTGTAACTATAACAACACTCTCTAATATGTCATGTTGTCAAGGTTACACTTTAGTGTGGATTTTTCATGTTACCTTGATTTACATAAATCTATGTGTAGATTTTCAATGTGTTTACAATATGAGTTCATCTAATTACTAAGCTGTTAGAAGCAAGAAAATTTTGGGGGTCATTTCTACAATGATCTACAACTGAACATCATTGTGATATGTGAAACAAAAAAGGAACACCCACTTACACCATGAATCGATACAATAACTAATATCTTTGTTGTTTTTGTTGGTGACCAGTTGAACGATCGACTGTAAGTAGATAAAGATATTTCAATGGTGAGATATTAACTCACTGAAGACAATGGTGGATGTGTTGTTCGAATTCTTGGATTAGTTGAAGTTAGACATTAAGACCGTTGGATGCTAACCGGCTCAACGGTTTAGGGGTTAAGCGCTAGCACACGAGAATGAGCGTCCTAGGTTCGACTATCCTGAGGCGGGATCTTGGATGCGCACTGCTGAGGAGTCCCATACTAGGGAAAAAACGACCGTCCAGTGCTTCCAGGTTTTCTATGGTGTTCTAGCTTCAATTGACTCATGATCTCAACCATTAAAATTACTATGATATCCACGAAAACCCTTCTGATTTTAAAACATGATTGTTTTAATAAATATTGTGGCTTATGCAGAGATGCACATGAATGTTAATGTGTGATGTAAAGAGAATAAATTTCTTCTAAACGAACTGATGATTAGGTACTTACCATAAGGTTTAGTGAGTGCTAAAATATAACAAATAAAATTAAACATATTAGCTAGTGTTTTGAAATTGTTTTTAGAATAATCATAACTTGGCATTAGTTCTTGAAGTTACTAACTTCTAGTCTGAGTCATGTTAGTAGATGCAAACTACTTAGTTGAGGTCCGCGTGATTATCGTAACCAATAGTTGGAGACTCTGTTTGACATGACTCAGAATCGATCACAATGGCGTAAGTGTATACACTCTCTGTCTTCCCTTAAACTATGAGATTAAAATTGCTTCATATCTATCTTTCTTCCTGTACTATATCCTTATAAACAATCTTTCTTTTATATATTATCACCATTAATTTAACTACTTCTATGAATTCAGTGTTTATGTTGTTGTGCAAACGAGGTATGGTAAGTTGGACCAATTGATATATGTTGTAGCTGGCTAACTGACTGATTGACTGACCTACATTACACCTCATAGTTATCTGAATGTTGTTGGAAACTAAATGAAGTTTACGTATGTATATATTTGACTATTTTTATTCTAACATATAACAAAGTAAATAGAGATTCTAGGCTATAAGCCTAGTGATGAAATCACACGACGATTCCTTGATAAGATCTTTAGAAGTCAGGAAAACGCTGTGAAGGAATTTGCTCAATCTCTTTACGTGATGGTATTTGAAGCGAACGGTAATGGATTCGAGTTCCAGAGTGAACATCAACTTCAAGATGCAGGTACATTCAGTTGACGAATCCCAAATAAGATGAAACACGCATCAAACTGGATTCCACTGCTAACTATTATCCATCTTTGCTTATTATGTTACCAACTGTTTGTAAGTAATTAAGAATA
The DNA here is from genome assembly GCA_944470415.2 of Schistosoma rodhaini. Lineage (NCBI taxonomy): Eukaryota > Metazoa > Platyhelminthes > Trematoda > Strigeidida > Schistosomatidae > Schistosoma > Schistosoma rodhaini. The sequence goes on from OX104040.1 coordinate 2,649,243, forward strand.
ATGATAAATCGACGATATATACATATGGAAGTTGACTTACTTGGTGCTTCTATAAATACAAACAAAAGTAAAGTAAATATTAATGTCTGTATCATATAAAGTGTAAAGTAACAGTCGACAATGCTCCGATTCAAGTTATTGTAAAGAAAAAAAATTTATACTAGATGAATGGTTGTATAGTCGATGAAAATGAATTTCAGCAGTATCAATTTCTTACTTACTTACGTAAGTTACTCCCGACGGAACATGAGCCGCCGACCAGCATTCTCCAACACGCTCTGTCCTGGACCTTCCTTTCTAGTTCTATCCAGTTTTTGTTCATTCTTCTCATGCCTGTCTCCATCTGTCGGCGTAATGTGTTCTATGGTCTTCTTCTTCTCCTTTGACCTTCAGGATTCCATGTGAGGGCTTGCCTTGTGACGCAGTTGACTAATTTCCTCAATGTGTGTCCTATCCACTTCCAGCGCTTCTTCCTAATTTATTCCTCCACTGAAATCTGGTTTGTTCTCTCCCACAGAAGGTTGTTGCTGGTGGTGTCTGGTCAACGAATCCGAAGTATTTCGCGTAGACAAATGTTAACAAACACCTGTATCTTCTGGATGATGGCTTTCGTAGTTTTCCATGTTTCCGCCCAATACATTCAAACTGTCTTGACATTTGTATTGAAAATTCTGATTTGTACTTTGAATAAATCTTATCTTCACATTCCACTGGTCAAGTTAAAATCCCACATGTGAGATCATGGATGTACAGTGTTAAGAAGTTCCATACTAGAATGAAACGACGATCCAGTACTTCCAAGTTGATCCCTTCATGATATCAATCTAAACTCTTATAATATGTAACCACAGAACATGTGATAAAGAACAATTACTCTTCCAAAGTATCAATTACTTACTCATACTTTATATTCATATTCATTACATAGTACAGAATAACTTACTTCCACTACCATTTATCTCTGTAAAGAGAACAAACAAGATTACAATAAGGCATGACATCAAGTAATTCCTTTCCATTTGTTTGCTTAAAAACATAAACTGATTCAAAACAAAACGATCTAACAAGTGAATTCACAATCCGAATCACAATAGTAACAATACAAATGAAAATAATGACGGTGATAATGGTGCCTTTTTGGTAGTGCAAATCGATTAAATTGTGCAGACTATTTAGGATCATGTGATGATTGGTTTATCAAATTAAGATTCAATACGTTTGGAAAGCAAAATACCTACAATAGATAAAAGTGAAATATTTGTAATAGAAAATGTGTAAAAATGCTTTTTCCAATAATTGACGGATTGTCAGTTTGAGTATACCAATGATCAAGTTAGAATATTTATGTATATATATATATGACTAATTAAAAAGAAAAGATTAATGGATAGTATCTAGTAGTGGAATCCAGGATAGGTGTTTCGTCTTATATGGGACTCATCAGATGGATTGTACTAGCACCTGAGTTGGTGTTCATTATGGGACTCGAACCCAGTACTTTCGCTTCAAACGCCATCACGCTATCCATTCAGCTACTGAGTCCTGTAGCCACCTGCTTATGAAATGGGGTGAAGTTTGAATTCACTTACTATTATTTGTTTGAATCTTCCCATTGTTATTTAGGACTACAACTGGTCAGTTTCTTAATGGGCATATATGCATCCAGTGCAGAGTACCTTGATATTACCTGAAGTTACAAGCTCTATAAGCAAAGATGGATAATTGTTAGTGGTGGAATGCACGATACGCGTTTCGTCTTATTTCGGACTCGTCAGTAGGATGTACCTGCATCTCAGAATTGATATTCATTCTGGGACTCGAACCAAGTACCATACATTTCAAACGCCAACACGCTATCCCCTTAGATACTCAGTCATCATAGCCACCATTTGTGCAATGAAGTGAAGTTTAAATTAACTTGTTATTGTTTGGTTGAATCATCCCATTGATGTTTAGGATTGCAATTGATCAGTCTCTTATTTGGCATATGTGCATCCTATGCGGATCGCCTCGATATTGCTTTAAATCAGAAGGTTGTGAACATTAACCCTAGGATGCAAGTACATCCAGCTGACAAGTCACAATTAGGACGAAACGTGTGTCGTGTATCCCATTGTTAGCCATTATCCATCTTGGCAAACGTGTTACTGAAAAGAAATCACATAAGTTGAATCTACTGATTTTAAACATGAAATTCATTCATAATTACTCATTAACTATACAATTAATAACTGAAATGCTTATTTATGATCAAACGACTTGTGTTTCAACGAATTTAATTCGAATTCTAGGATCATGTATTTCGATGCAGTTTCGTCCTCTTAGCTGAATGGTTTGGTCGTAAAGCTTTCATCCTCATTCAGAACGACAACTTCTACCCGAAGTTTATGCTGATGATGTCGTTCAGCTCAGAGAACAAAATTCCATCAAAATCACCTACGTGATCTACAAATCTTTTCCACCATCTCAAAATCATACAAGCGTAGTATGTTTCTCGTTGTTCGAAAATGGAAGAATTTCGCCAAAAGGCAATCATTCACTCGAGAACAACTATATTTTCTCCACGAGTATCATGTATTTCAGTTAACTGAAAAATTTGGTGGGTTCGTTTAGTGTAAATATTCTCAATTTCAGAATCTGAAGTTTCATTAGTTTATATTTATTAGATTGATAGCTAACTCAAACTATGTGACTGTCGAGTTCATCTGTAATTCCAAGTGAAATTTCTTCATGTTTCAAAAGATATTACATAATCCATTAATGAATGACGTCAGTCATGACATAAACCTGCCTTATTGAAATGTCAGAAGAGGGTTTTGTGGATATTATAGTAATTTTAATAATTGAGATCATGAGTCAATTGAAGCTCATCCACCATGATAAACCTGAAAGCACTGGACAGTTGTTTCGTACTACTGTAGGACTCCTCAGCAGTGCTCACGTATGATTCCGCCTCGCGATAGTCGAACCCAGGATGCTCGTTCTATCGTGAGAACGCTTAACCTTTAGACCGTTGAGCCGGTTAGCATCCAACGGTCTTAATGTCTAACTTCAACTAATCCAAGAATTCGAACAACACATCCACCATTGTCTTCAGTGAGTTAATATCTCACCATTGAAATATCTTTATCTACTTACAGTCGATCGTTCAACTGGTCACCAACAAAAACAACAAAGATATTAGTTATTGTATCGATTCATGGTGTAAGTGGGTGTTCCTTTTTTGTTTCACATATCACAATGATGTTCAGTTGTAGATCATTGTAGAAATGACCCCCAAAATTTTCTTGCTTGTAACAGCTTAGTAATTAGATGAACTAATATTGAAATCTACACATAGATTTATGTAAATCAAGGTAACATGAAAAATCCACACTAAAGTGTAACCTTGACAACATGACATATTAGAGAGTGTTGTTATGGTTACAACCTGTAAAATATTATAAAATGCCAGCACAGAATTGATGAAATCAATTTTCATCCATAAATTATCCTTACTGATTGATTACGTAAGTAGTTTTATTATGTTTAAGCCATCATGTTTTGAAGAGCACTGGATTCTAATTAGTTAGCATATACTTTATTTATGAGATTAGTGGTGCAAATTTCTGTCTAGATTTCTTTGTAATACTTAACTCTCAAGCACTTAGTGACGGGCACTAAAATAGATTTCCTGGATTTGTAGTGAGAAACTGTGACTGATGGAGTTCAATCTGTGTCGGATAGAGATAGGTATCTATCTCGGACAATGAATGATTGATTGCACATGATCATGGATTGATTGATGTTAGAAATTAACATTTCCAGATCCCAACTCAGTGGTCTAGTGGTAAAAAATTCGAACGCGGGACTGACGGTATTCGGTTGGGTTCCCGAGTGCGGGATCATGGATGCGCACTATTCAGGAGTCTCATACTGGGACTAAACGACAGTCCAGTGCTTTTACGTTTTCAATGGTTATCTAGGTTAGATTGACAAATGAATTCAACTATTAAAGTAATTACAATCTCCATAAAAACCATTTTGAATTTTGTTTGATTACGCTACGATAATAGATTGTTAATTGTTGATAATTAGTGCACAGAGCAGTTCAAGGTGTCTTGAGATGCTTTCAAGCTAAGAAATTGAGATAGATATTGACTAAAGTATGAACATGTCTTTTTAAGTTCACTTGATATTCCCTTCGATGTTTACGACTGCAGTTGATCAGTCTCTTATTGGCCTATGTGCATAATGTTCGTATAGCCTTGATATAGACTTGATGCACAAGCATTACAAACAAAGATGGATGGTGGCTAGCAGTGGAATCCAGGAAGCGCCTCTCGTTCTATTTGGGACTCATCATCTGGATGTACCTGCATCTCGGAATCGATGTCCACTCCGGGACTCGAACCTAGTACTTTTCGCTTAGAATGCCATCACGTTATCCACTCGGCCACTGAGTCCTGAATTAAGGCTATATCGAGGCAATACGCATAGTATTCACATATGCCAATTAGAGGCTGATCAGTTTCAGTCCTAACACATAGATGGGAAGATTCAAATAGACAATACTAAGTAAAAAAAATTTTGGTACATATTCATATTAAGTCTAATGGTTATTCTTTCTTTACAAAAAGATCACTTTAGAATGAATACATCTTCAACAAGACTGAATTCCAAACCAAATGAATTAGAAACAGTAAATGAAGAATCCGCAGTGAAAGATTTAAATACCAGATCATCTACTGATGATCTATTCAATCAAGAAAGAAATTCTAGATTAGATATATTATCAAAAGCAAAAGGTGTTAAAAGATTATCATTGATAAAACATTCAAGTAAGTTGTTATATGAAATTTAATAGTTGAGATTATGAGTTAATTGTTGTTAGATCATTATGGGAAACTTGGAAGTAGTAGACGGCCGGATCGTCGTAGTGAAGGAATCCTCAGATGTGCTCATTCACGACCCTGTCTTGTGAGATTCGAACTCTGGATCTATCAGTCATGCATGAGAACGCTTAATCTTTATGGTGGTTTAGCTTCGATTAACTCATGAATTCAACTATTAAATTACTATAATATTTACAAAACCCTATCTCTGATTATTATATAAGGTTTAGCGCACGTGCGCGCTCAACCTTATGTCCTGGATTCGAATCTTACGGGGCGAATAGAATTATGTGAAGGAGTCACTTGATTATATCTATTAATATAAGCTTAAATAATATGGATGTTCATGTTTGATAACATGTCGATGATCTGAAAATATGGTCATTACTTGATATCGAATAAGGTTTACAGTTACCATAGCACATATACTAATAATCAGTAAAGAGATTGGTTTATTTTATATAGTTGAGATCATGAGTCAATTGAAGCTAGACCACCATGGAAAACCTAGAAGCACTGGACGGGAGTTTCGCCCTCAGCAATCCACATCCACGATTTCGCCTCGCGAGATTCGAATCCAGGACTTATCAGTCTCACGCACGAGCACTTAATAGAAAAACCACTAAGTCAGTTGGCATCCAACATCTGATTCAAAGGTAGCTTACACAAAATCGATTACAGTAATAACAACACTTTGTGGAACATGGGAATAAGTGATGACATAATTGTGATTAAGAATTAGATTGTATTGAATCTAGTGACTTAATATTTGGCTAGTTAAGATGAAAATGAATGTAAGTGTGAAGTATTGAATAGAACAACTGAAATTTAATGTCATTAAATGACCGTAGGAAGCTTCCAAGTGTGAGTCAGCTATAGAAGAAACTTGAGTATCTGTCGGTAATTCAATTCTAAACATTTGATCATATCGAACTGAGATTTGATGTTGTTTGAATATCCGTAATTTACACAACTTAATATCGTAATGGAAGTAAGTAACACACGATGTGTTGGATTACTGTGAATCCTATGTTCAAATAACAGTAACTCACAAAATGTCGTTGAGACAGGACGTTCATTCGATCAAACGATTCGTTGCATTGAACGAAATTTCACTCTAACAAGAATAATGTTTCTCACCAAATGAAACTGAACCAATTTTTGGTCAAATGTAGAGCACTCATTTATACTATTCATATAACTGAATAACTGACTTCAAGAAATATTTCCTTGAGTTCTAGTAGGAAGCAGTGATCAGTGAAGTTCTACCAAGTCTGTTGTAGAGATATCAACTCACTGAAGAGAATTGGTGAACAGTTGCTTAATTTCGTGAATTAGTTGAAGTTAGACACTAACACCGTTGGATGTCGACCGGCTCAGTGGTCTATCGGCCAAGTGCTCTGGCGCGAGACTGGTAACTCCTGAGTTGGAATCTTGCGAATGCGGGATTGTGGATGCGCACTGCTGAGGAGTCCCACAATAGGACGATGGTGGCCTAGCTTTAGTTGACTCATGATTTCAAGAGTGAAAATACTAAATTCTCCGGAAAACCCATTCTGATCTATTCATATAACAATCAATCGTACATTAAACCTATTCAATATTGTTCGTCAAATGTATTTACTATCTTCTTATTCACATAGTCTCTGAACAATCTCAACCACAAACTCCAGTCAGTTGTCCAAATCGTTCACCATTATCCTGTCTCAATGCTTCAATCAATGGTCCAACATCTGCAGTTGAAACAAATAAAATATTAACTTTTCGAGATATCGATCATCCAACAGTTGGTATCACTAGTAGGAAGATCAGTCAAAATAGTCAATCATCATTATCATCCTCTCTAACATCATTGATAAATACTAATCGACCACCATTGTCATTATTAGGTATTCTGGCGGCTAAACGGATCACACGAAAATTTCTATCGACATTGACTGATGAGAAACATCAAAGACGTTTGAGTACATTCAGTAGATTATGTAAGTTTTTGCAATCTTCATTTATAACAGAATCTTCTGCTAATATACTGTGAGTAGTTATTTGTATAACGTATAATTATGTTGAATGGTTATATACTCTTATCCTAAACAGCCATTATAATATAGAACAATATGGTCGGTTTTAAGCTACCATATTGTTTAATGTCAAAGTCTAATTCATTTCCCGAAACATGTCCGGATTCTATACCTCTCACTTATGTTGTTGATTCTGTTGAGTGATCAACGACGATGTTTGTTTAATTCTAATTGGTTATGATTGTAAAGTCATGATTGTGATACCCCTTTTCGTGCAAGATTTCAATTCTCAAAAATGTAACACATTTTATCTCTAAATGTAGTTCATTAGGCATAATTGTAGTGAACGAGAACACCAGTGGGAATAATCGACTGAATTTGAATGCACAAGTACAGAAAATCTTAGTATATTCTAATAACCATACAGTGAATACTTAATTTGAAAAATATCCATCAGTTGTCTGAAACTTGACTGTTCCCTATTGCAAATATCAGTTAATCGTCTCAGACTTCCATACAAATGACTTTCTGTTCCATTCTTTCCTTCTTGACCTTATTCTGACAGAGATACTAATCCTGAATACCGTTATTTACTACTTACTTACTTTCGCCTGTAACCCCTCGTAGAGGAGCATAGGCCACCCACCAGCATTCTCCGTCAAACCCTGTCCTGGAAAATCTTTTCCAGTTCTTTCCAGTTAAACTTCATCCTTTTCATATCTACTTCTATTTCCCGACTCATTGTTTTATTTGGCCTTCCTCTCTTCCGCTACTGATCCGGATTCCAAGTTAGCGATTTCCTCGTGATGCAGTTTGGCAGTTTCCATAATGTATTTCCTATCTATTTCCAACGTCTTTTCCTAATTTCCTCTTCAGCTGAATGATAGTTTATCCTCTGCCATAAAACGCTGTTGCTGATCGTATCCGGCCAGTGAATGTTGAGTATTTTGCGTAAACAACTGTTTATAAATACTTGTACCTTCTAGACGATGGATGTAGTAGTTCACCACGTTTCAGCTCCGTACATTAGAACTGTCTTGATGTTCGTATTGAACATTCGCACTTTGATATTGGTAGAGAGTTGTTTTGAGTTCCATCTGTTCTTCAATTGTAGAAATGCTGCCCTTGCTTTGCTAATCCTCACCTTTACATCTACATCTGATCCACCTTGTCTATCAATGATGCTTCTCAGGTACGTGAATGTTTCCACCTCTTCCAGAGTTTCACCATAAAGTTTGATTGGGTCGGTGTTCTCCGTGTTGTATTTGAAAATCTTGCTTTTTCCTTTGTGTACTCATGTCGATATAAGTAAAACACACCACATAATTACTCTATTATTACGAAAGAAATATAACTTCTCACAGATACCAGAATTCTCATTCCCTGATATTAAATTAGACACTTGATTCATCTCAAACAACCCAGTGATTGGAATCTCAATGTACAGTGTACCGAAGTATCTTAAGATTTCAATATTTTAACCATAAGTATAAGTCTCATTCAAAACGATCAAACAGCATATTACACCAAGAAATGGAAGCAGATGTGTCAGGAACGAATATCAACTGAATAAAACTAGAAAGGAAGGCTCAAGACAGAGAAAGTTTGAGAATACTGTTCAGCGGTCTATGCTCTATTGTAGGTAACAGACCTACTTCAGTACCAGTACTCTAGGAATGAAATGATCATAGGTTGAGTACATGAAGCATACTTTTCAAGTATTCCTTCTTTTTGATTTCGATTTCTTTAGCCTCTTATAGTCCAGCATCATACAATCTAATCAATTATCTACCAACATTTCAATTAGGTCCAAAAGAAGTATTCAATATAAGTAGTATAAAACCTAGAATAGAACAATTAATTGAATCACGTATTGAATCACTTCCATTATTATATGAACGTTTTAAAGCTAATCGTTTATGTATTACATTGACAAATGAAATTAAAGCAATGCTTAAAGCTCATGGTGAAGAAAGGTTAGTTTAATGATAATCTTTCTCTTTATTAATAATGATATGATTGTACTATAATCAAGGGACGAGTATACTGTGCAGCAGTTCACTCTGTTCTACTTTATGAATGACTGTGAAACGTGGCCATTAGAGGACAGAATACTCGTAGGTTACTAGTATTTGACCACAGATGTCAGAGAAATATTGCTCACACCTTCTGGGATCACCGGGTAAGTGATAGTGAGGTTTGGACACAGGGTATTAGGGAATAACGGCAAATCAGTTGATAAGATTGTGATTGTCCAACGACTGAGATAGTTGGGCCACATGTTACGTATACCTCAACACCGATTATCAGGACACGCAATGCTGACTAGTATTGGCGATGGTTGTAAGAGAGTTAGGAACGGTCAAACCAAAACGTGGCATTAGTGCTTGAAGTCACTAACTTCTAGTCTGAACCATGTTGGTAGATGCAGACTACTTGGTTGAGGTCAACGTGATTATCGTAACCAATGGTTGGAGACTCTAGGTGACATGACTCAGAATCGATCACAATGACGTAAGTGTATACACTCTTTATCTTCATTTAAACCTTGAGATTAGAAGTGCTTCATATCTATCTTTCTTTCTGTACTATAGCCTTATACACAATCTTTCTCTTATATATTATCACCCCTAAATTAAGTACTTCTATGAATTCAGTGTTCATCTTGTTGTGTTAATGAGTGAGATATGGAAACTTGGACCGATGAATATATGTGCCTGGTACTACGTTATAGCTGACTAACTGACTTATGAATGATATCATAAACAGAAAAGTGAATATGATCAATATGGCCAACGTATAAATGCGTTAACTTGCCAAAATCGTTGTTGGTAGATTTTACTTGAAAAAATGATCGATATTTTACCAGTCTGATCTAAACTGGAGTTTCGATCATTCTCTATTACTCTGTAGTTATTGGTTTACGTTATACGATTACAGCGATTTCATTGTCATGATTTGATCTTAGAATCAATAACTTCTTAAGGAAGTCTTCTCAGTATTTGACATTTGTCCCCTCTTTACTTATGACATATATGTAGCATCCATTTTCGATAGTGGAGTTGAAAAGAAAGCCTAGTTTCATCATCCGGTAAATAGAAAGTCGGCTACAAACATATTTCCCCCTAATAAATAAAATAATATCAATAGTATATATCAAGTATTTGATTAAGGTAAGAGTGGTACTGGTTGAATATTTCATCATTAGTTCGTTTGAAGAAATCGCCTTAAAATGGTAGGAATTACGGGGCACAAATAGATGATATTCAAAGTGTTCGATTTGGGACTCGAACCCAGTAGCCTTCGCTTCTAACGCCATCGCGTTATACACTCAGTCACTGAGTCCTAATAGCCACTTGCTTGTGCAAATAGTGCTTCAATATTTATTTTATAATGAAAAACACTCAGCTCACAATTCCGAAATAGGACAAAACGCGCGTCAAACTGGATTCCACTACTATCCATTATTCATCTTTGCTTATGATGTTTGTAGATGAAGGCTATATGAATGCAATACGCACAATATACATATATGCCAATAAGGGACTGACCAGTTGCAGTCCTAAACATCAAGTTACCATCAGGACTTAATGGCCGAGTGCATAACGCGATGGCGTTTGAAGCTAAAAGTATTAGGTTTGAGTCCCACAATGAACATCAACTGTGAGATGCAGGTACATCCAGCTGACGAGTCCTAAATAGGACGAAAGGTGCGTCCTGGATTTCACTGCTAGTCAGTATCCGTCTTTAATTAACTAACTACCAATTTGTATATCTTTTTTTTTCCAGATATCGTTATTTAGTATTTTGTGTTGTTATGCAAAATTGTAAACAACTCTCAGGATTTACCAGTCGAGTATTATGGGATATGAATTATGATCGTTCATTTTGTATAAATCAAACAAATACATCATATTCTATATCAGTAAATTGTTTTATTGTATACAAAGAATAAAATATATTGTATACTTTCTCAGAATATTTTGATTTCATCTTCTTTTGTTATGATATAATCCTATGGTTATAATGGTATGAAGTGGACAGTTGATGTATTCATGTTATACTAGCAACAAAACTGTCACTCACTGAAGACAATGGTGAGTTGAAGTTAGACATCAACACCGTTGGATGCTAACCGGCTCAGTGGTCTATTTGTAAAGGGCTCTGGCTCGAGACTGGTAGGTCCTGGGTTCGAATCTCGCGAGTGCGGTATCGTGTATGCGCACTGTTGAAAAGTCCCATAAAGGAATGAAACGGCCGTTCAGTGCTTCCAGGTTTTTCATGGTGGTCTAGCTTCAATTGAATCAAGCTTTCAACTATGAAATTACTAAATCTCCGCAAAACCCCTTCTGATAATTATTACATGTATTAATTAACTGTTGTCTACGCTAAATACTTCGGATTCCTTGATCAGACACAATCAGTAACAACCTACTGTGAGAGAGAACAAACCACATTCAACGAAATCAGGAAGAAGTTCTGAAATTGGATAGGACACACATTGAGGAAGCAACCAACTGCGTCCTTAAGTTCAAAAGAGAAGAGGAAGACTGGAAAACATATTACACCAAGAAATGAAAACAGATATGAGAAGAATGAACAACAACTGGATAGAAATAGAAATGTAGGCATGAGACAGAGTGGACTGGAGAATGGTAGTCGACGACCTATGCTACATTGTGCGTAACTGGCGTTAGTAAGTAAATAATCTATTATAATGTCATTGCTGAATGAATCTGCTGAACGACCATTAACTATCTTTGCTTAGTTCTAATGAATGATGATTTCAATTAAAATGACACACACTGATGAAGAATATTTCCATCATATTTTTAGTTGCAAATGTTGAGAATGATCGATTAATCATTCAGGGGGTTACTACTAAATATTTGAATAATCACTAAAGAGTGATACAGATTCATAGGTTAGTGACGTTTGACGATGGTAATGAAAACGAGTTACCAACTACAGAGTGACGAATATAAGCTGAAGATGATGTGAATAGATAAAATAACCACAATCCTTGTTACAGAGGTTGTAAATTAAGAAAATAACACAGATCTAAATCATAAAATAATATATTCAGTGAAGTAGTCCTTTTCAACGACCTAATTTTCAAAGATGTACCACGTCGAATGAAAGATAGTTATCTAAAGCAGGTAATAGATAAAATTTGAGAAATACAGCGAATCGATTGGATCTAAACATATAAACCATTAGAGGTCAGCTCACTGATCGAGAATCTAGGTGTTCGTGCATGAAACTGAAGGTCTTGGGTTCGATTTCTGGGTATGGGATGATGACGGCATTGCTTAGCATTTAATATCTAGTCCTATGTCAATCTCACATGGATTATTCTAACTTCTGGACACACTAATTTATTCATTCAGATACTTACTTACGCCTATTACCCGCACACCATCATTCTGCATCCAATCCCGGCTTGAGCAATCCTATCCAGTTCTTTCCAAATGTAATTCATCCTTTTCATATCTGCTTCTATTTCCCAGTGTAATGTGTTCTTTGACCTTCCACTATTCTGCTTCAAATATCTAGATTACAATAAGTAAATAATCTTAATACAAGAGACTGTTCTTAATCTTTCATTTATATCTTACTAAAATAGGTCATACAAATAAAAAGTAAAAGCAGGCTTACTATTACAATCTAATTAAGATAATATAGTTGAATTCATGTGTCAATTGAAGCTAGACTACCATAGAAAACCTGGAAGCACTGGAAGGCCTTTTCATCCTAGTATGTGGCTTCTCAGCAGTGCACATCTACGATCCCGCCTCATGATATTCGAACCCAGGAACTAAAAGTCTCGCGCGCGAGCGCTTAACTTGTAGAACACTGAGCCAACTGGCATTCAACGGTGTTACTGTCTAACTTCAATTGACTCATTAATTCACCCGATGATATTCAATGTTCATTAATGACCTAGATATGAAAATAGAACCAATGAATAAACTGTATTAAGTGTATTCATTACTCATCATAAAACTATTTAATACAATACAAAGTTTTACGTCATTCTTGATCTTTTATTATTCGATGTATCTATCCATTTAACTTCACTATAAAACAATTCCTTTGATCTACCGAAATCTTTAAAGCTTTGGAATCATGCATATTTTAATGGTGAAAATGTTGTATTCTATGAAAGGGAGGTTTTCGTGGATATTATTATAGTTTATTAGTTGAGATGATGAGATCGTGGATGTACACGACTGAGGAGTCACATACTAGGACGAAACGCCCCTATCCAATGCTTCTAGGTTTTCCATGGTGATCTAGCTTCAAGTGACTCGTGATCTCAACTACTAAATGGTGTATGTCTCATATAAATGAGAAAACCATATTATCACTGAATCAATTGTCTATAAATATCAATAATATGTCTTCATAATGGTTTCAATTGGGGAGCGTCTGATGTATGCCGCTATCGAAAATTCTAAGAATTCGTGTTTAAGTTAATTTGTATGTTCTTCCTATACAATTGTTTTGTTGTAACTGATTGGGTTATGTAGTAACTTACAAAATTAAAGGAAAATTCAAGGTTTGATTTCATGTTCCAAGACGGTTGTTTCTTACTTTTACAGATTCTTATACTCTGACGAAATAACTACCAAGTGCACGTAGGTTTCCGATTATGTTTTAGCTAAGATCAATCAGTGATTTAGGATATGAAAGTCTTATAAGGCTTACGAATCTTCCTACAGTGGTAAAACTAGAAGGTTACATCAAGTCACACTTTCAAATCGATAAAGCTCATTTGCACAACATGGAATAAAATACGGCTTCAATCTTTAAAAACAGCAATATCATATTTGTCACTATTTTGAACGTGGAAAAATCACTCCTGAAACTGTACATACTGAATGAATACAATTTCTTTTGTGAATACAAGTAGGTAGGACTTTCATAATTCTAAGACTTCATAGAGCCTAATTACTCTTGACAGACAACATCCGTTGTTTTGTCACTTTGTACGAACTCTTATACTCTCAGTGGTTCCGTTTTGAAAACTTTGGCACAATCTTGGTATTATTTTGATACCATGAGATCACCAATAAATGCATCTTAACTACAACCTTCTCTTCACTTCTGATATTTGTCCTACGAAAGGATCTAAACTAATAACTGGCAAGTAGTTCGCTGTAGTGGTGATCATAGTCAACCGCAACTGGACACCTCCTACAAAGGTATATAAACTAACTCATTGTAATCAAATGTTACTCAATATTTACAATCAAATATTTGATGAGCAATATGAGAAATGCTACATGCATACGTTTACATAAAATTAGTCAAAATGAATAAGCCAATTATTACCAATTTTAAAAATATGTCTGTAGTGTTAGGTTACTTATATCCACATAAGTAGTATATGGTGATGATCAAGCATAGAATGTATTTCAGCAAAAGATGGATAACGAAAGAACAGAAACGAAGCGCAATTTGTATGAAAATGCATGAACAATGAAATCAGAGACGATGGACTTATATTTACAGAAGGAACAGTGAAGATTGAGACAATTGATTGATAGTTTGAAATAAACTATTTACTGTATGATTCTTTAATAGGCCTCAACATACACAAAAACTCTTGAACAGGTAGAAACATTCACGTACCTGAGAAACATCACTGATAAGCAAGGAGGATCAGATGTAGATGTAAAGGTGAGGATTAGCAAAGCAAGGGCAGCATTTCTACAATTGAAGAACAGATGGAACTAAAAACAACTCTCTACCAATATCAAAGTGAGAATCTTCAATACGAACATCAAGACAGTTCTAATGTACGGAGCTGAAACGTGGTGAACTACTACATCCATCGTCCAGAAGGTACAAGTATTTATAAACAGTTGTCTACGCAACATACTCAACATTCACTCGCCGGATTCTATCAGCAACAGCGTTTTATGGCAGAGGATAAACTATCATTCATCTGAAGAGGAAATTAGGAAAAGATGTTGAAAGTGGATCGGACATACATGAAGGAAATCACCAATGTGCATTACAAGGCAATCCCTTACTTGGAATGGTGAAAGGAAGCGGAAGAAAGGAAGGTCAAAGAACAAATTGAGTCAGGAAATAGAAGCAAATTTGAAAATGATGAATGTTAACTGCAAGAAACTGGAAAGGATTCTACAGGACAGAGTTGGATGGAGAATGCTGATGGGTGGCCTATGCTCCTCCACGAAGGGTAACAGGTGTAAGTAAGTATGGTTCTCAAATTTTACTGAGATATTTTGTACTCAAATACATTCGATTGTCACAATCCATCTTCTCGTTTACTACATAACTACTAATGAATAAATTGTACTGTCCAAAAGCTAGAATAAGTTATAAAGGTTTACCATAGGCATATAACCTTATCATGATACGTATGAATAATCTGTTATGGGATTTATTGATCAATCAATTATCGATCAAGTAATCGATTTTTTCACCAAATTGAAAGGAGAAACAGACAAATAGGATTGAATGAACTTCGTTGAGATGCACTCAAAATTAAATATTACTCACATCCACACACACACACACATACACACGCACATGCACGCACATACAGATCCTATCAGATCATTGATCCCTAAATCAATACAAACAAATAATGAATACAACTCATCCAGGACATAAAAAAGAAGTAGAAGAAGGAGAAGGAGAAGGAGAAGAAGTCAACGTGGACGACGACTAAAAAAGAGGAGACAAAAACGAAAGAAGGAAAATATAATCCATCCTTCGTTCCTCTCGGAATTCTAAAACATGAATAAGATCCCTTTCTAGTATCCATTATATCATATATCTAATGAATATACCGAATCCATGTATAACCATTAGTCCATATCAAAGTACATCTCATTCAGTTTATTTAAATAAGAATAATATCAAAATATCTTCTATAAGAAGATACTCCGCCATTTATCCAATTAAGAATACATTATTAATTCATCATAAAGATAAACAATATAAAAGTCCAAAAATCAATAAATTGAAATGTATTCCACGATCTTTCAACAATGATCCTGATCATCAAGATGATCATAATGATGAATATGTATTAAATGCTCCAAGACCATCATTAAAATTCAATGAAGATAATATATTATTTGTAAAGAAAGAGAATTTATCTAAATTTAATGAAGAGTTATTGAATGAAAATGATCTAGATCCATTCCATAAAGAACCAATTTCATCAACACCATTTTATAAATCTACTACAAAATCACACCATAAAGGATCTTTATTCAATTTAGCATTAATTGGTGCACCAAGACTTGCTTTAAATGTTTCATTTCAAAATACTCCTACTACTACTACTACTACTCATACTACTTATACTACTACTACTACTACTAATAATAATAATAATATCATTGAAGGGTTAGATCATTCAAATTGTTCACCAAAAATGACTTCCAGTACATTTTCCTCTTATAATCAAGGAAGTCGTCATGATGATAATGATGATAACGTCGACGACGATGATGGAAACTATGCAAATGAATTATCCGATATTGTTAATAATGAACTTGTCAAACCAACTAAAATCTCTCATACCTATAATCCATTATCAAATGAGACAAGTTTAATGATATTTCGTTGTAGAATATGTTTAGATGAAAATGATCATAATAATGAAACAGAAAGTTTATTATCACCATGTCGATGTAAAGGTACAGTTGGTTTAGTACATAGAAAATGTCTTGAGAAATGGTTATTAACATCAGGTAAACCTAATTGTGAACTATGCGGTTATGCTTATATCATGACACCATCGAAACGGCATTCATCGCAATTCTCCACTCTAAATCAGATTAGACGTTTCAGCAATGAATTAAGAAGTTTACGTGATTGGTTAAGATGGGAAAGAACACGAAGACATTTAATAGCTGATATTATATGTATGATATTACTTACACCAGCTACTTATATTGGTGTATATTTTTGTGTGATTGGTGCATTTGGTTATGCTGAATTGAATCCATATTCATGGCAAGTATTTGGTTTATGGGGATTAGCCGTGATTTTAGTTCTATTATTGACTATATGGATGATATTAGCTATTCGACATCATTTAGGTAATTATCGTAGTTATCAACATCATCAACAACAGATGGCATTAGTTGAAGCCAATCGTTTATCTGCATTACCTAGATATCGATTTTCAATACAACCAAGACCACGTGGATCATCGGTTGTTTTATATACGATACATAGAGAACAAGAATCCTCTCCTTTGACAAAACATGAAACACAAGTATCAATGAATTCAAGTATAGAAAGTTTAGATATCAATTCATTGAATAATCAAGGAGAAGAATCATCATGTTCCAATAAGTATACAAATGGAAATCAAAAAATAGTTGTTTCTGTTGAATTAACTACTGTCCCGGAAGTCGTTGAAGAAATGTCCACTTCAAATAATAAAGTATCTTTTGAAAATATAGTTTGATACATGTTTCAATGCTGAATCATTTCGAATTGTCTGTTTTTTTTTCTTTATTTTTCAAATATAGACATTATCATCATGGTACATTCAACTGTAGTTTTTTTTTTCTTCTACAATAGTTATACACGTTATGTGAATGTGTATATAAATGGTGTGAATGGTCCATCAGAGTGCTTGGTATCTGAGTAGTTGCGCCACATGATTGGGCTGTACTATTTACTTGTGTTTGTCTTGTTTTGCTTCGATTCGATTTTTTTCGACTCTGAATTCATTTCTGTATTTGCTTGCTCGTACGCATTAGCCTCTCTGATCAAGTTCACTCATTGTGCTTGTAAATTTGTTATCTGTGCTATCCAATAATAAACTATAGTTGTCACTTCATATTGCTTTCTGAATTCATATATCGTTGGAATTTATTTAATAACTGTTATCAGCGTGATTGATAAACGAAGCCTAAGGAATTACCTTAAAGTCAAGTCACGACAAACCAGTGACTATCTAAACTCTTTACCCAGGTGCACAACACGATGACATTTGAAGAGAAAGGTACTGGACTCAGAACCCGGGTTAAGTGTCAACTTTGAGACCACCATTGAAAACCTAGAAGCATTTGACGGCCATTTCGACATAGTATGGGGCTTTTTAGTAGTGAAAATCCACGATCCCGTATTTGGGATTCGGACACAGGACTTTCGGTTTCATACGCGAACGCCTAACCTCTTGCCATGATCAGTGAAGCTAATCCGTTGCACTTGTATGAATATGTGTGCTTGAGCATTGCTTACTTCTTACTCATATAATCAATCTGTTAGCTTTACTATTAGTCGCTTAATTGATTCGATGATTCATTCATTTTCATATGTATATATATGTACATTTTAGTCCTGCTCACTGACACGTTGACTCGCACACTCGCTCATTGACTCGATCACTCGCTCGCTTATTCCACTCGCACGCTCACTCGCTTGCTTTACGACGCCACTCTTTCATGCTTGCTTAACGTGCCTGTAACTTTGGATATCTGTGCCTCGTCCAATAATAAACGCAATTAACACTTCGTATTCGCCTTCTGATTTATAAACCGTTGGCGCGATATCGAGTGACGGTTATTAGGACGAACAACATAAGACATTTAAAGATAATATAAAATATTGACCATTACAAGATAGAAAGTTCATTCTAACAATTCAGTCGATCAAATGACGACTTGCATAATTACGCCTGTTTCACCCCTCCGTGGAGGGCTACAGATTACCCACCATCACACGGATTGATAAATTCTTTCTGAATTAAACCTAGAAAAGAAATAAAAAATCTAATCCACTTTCAAAAACTTCAATTCTCTTTATTCTAATTCCTTCATTATCAACTCAATGTCTATCGTCATTCATGACATAATATATAAAAACAAAAACAAAAATAAACGAAGAACCGTCGATAAGCTACCTAAATTATTCATACGATTTAATATCCGAATGACACTTTCTATACAATAATTCAATGATAAAACCAAAAAAAGATGTTATATTTATAATTTCTTTTAAAAATTATTACCATAGCAACATTCTCTCATAGTAACATGATGTTAAGTTTTGCAGTTTAGTATAGATTACCCATGTTATATTGATTTGTATCAAGATATATTTAAGTAATTGAATAACATTTGTATGTGGATAATGAGCAAATATGGATGGTAGCTAGCAGTGGAATGCAGGATTCGTGTTTTGTCCTATTCGGGACTTGTCAGCTGGATGCAATTGCATCTCAGAGTTGATGTTTATTCAAGGACTCGAATCCAGTACCATTCACATCAATTGCCACTATATTATCTACTTAATTACTGAATCCTGATAGCCATTTGCTTGAGCGATGGGGTTACCATTTATGTGAAATTTCAAAAAAAACACATTTATATCATGACTGATAATTTGTATTCAGGAATTATGAATTATGATTCTGAAACATGAAGAAGCTATTAACCAAGAAAACGAAAGCCTATGTGCTACTGATGTCAATAGATATAAGTAGTATGTATCATCAATCGAAAGTGGATTGTCTGACGTCAGAAGAGTTAGAAGATCGAACAAAAGAGAACGAGAACAGAGAGTGATTGGTGTGGAAACGAAGGAACAGTCAGGTGTGAGACAATTGATTGGTATTTTTCAAACGAAGTGTACACTGTATGGTTGCGAGATTTTACTAAGAGATTCTGTAATTTTGTATCCAAATACATTTGGTTGTCCCCGTTAACTACAATACGACCTCCAATTACAGACACCGACTTATTCGACCAGACCAATGACACATAAGCCTACATGAAGAGTTTAGAATCCTGGTTGGTCCACTGAGATAATAACTTCTTATCTAACTCAGTCGGTTCAGTGCAGAACGTCAATATCAGCCTCCTCGATGTGAATCGTGTATTTCAGACGAATATATACAAACAAACCAGACCGTATCACACTATTAATAGAAAATAACGATTATACACGATCAAGCCAAAAACTGGTTGTAATTGTGAGAAACTCTGACTAATAAATTGGATATATCTCAATAATAATAGTCAATAAGTCAAATGGAAGCTCATAATTTAATGAATATGAACATACACTTAATGTAGGTACTTAATTATCCTTTTTATAGTTGAAATCATGAGTCAATTGAAGCTAGACTACTTTGGAAAACCTGAGAAAACTGAATGGCCGTTTCGTCTGATTGTGGGACTGCTCATCACTGCGCATCCATGATACCATAAGAATATGTGTATAATATTAGTCCATAAGTACATCCTAACGGTTACCATATAACACTTTTGTATAACGCTAGAGGTCGCTAACCCCATGCTCAACCCTCCTCCTTTACACGGGCTGGAGACCGGAAGTAACTCCAAAAGAGCTACAAGCGTAGTTTTGAATTTTGATTGTAAATACCTAATTTTGAAACAAAGCTTTTTACATTTTCATCCATATAGTTACAATGTACTTTTGGATTATAATTGATGTCAATCTATGAGAATAATCTTTACCATCGACTCCTTATATTTAACTCGCAACCCGAATTTAGCACAATAGAGGGACACTGAAGAATCGAATTGAGTCCTTATAAGGATTTGAAAAGATTGATAATTTAAAACTACAAGGAAGAGTATTGCGGTGATGCTGAAAATTCCTCTAAGAAAAGCCAAAAGAGGTTCTGAAAACTTTGAGGAACATCTTATCCATTCATCATTCAATAGAATTTTCGCCACAAACATCTGGAAAGTGAAAAGTCACATGTTGCATTTTTGATTGGATGGTTACTTATACTGTCACTATGTTTAGTAGCGTTCCGAAATTTTCTGGGAGCTTAAGGTCATCTAAAATACTATAAATACGTTGGATTTTATGTACATAAACGAACCTTGGAGAAAAGGGTTTCTCCTCTATTTCGCACCTTTTCACTCGTGTTCAAGTCGCTGTTTACATTCAGCCTCTTGGGTACTAGAAGAGCTTAGGAACCGAAGCTAGCGTTTAATTAAAGGACTTATCAAAGAGTTTAAATGTGTTCTTGTTTCTTCCCTCTATGGAGAACTTATAGAACCAACAAATATTTAAAATCGGTCTAGAATTATTGGTATTATGGTTACCTTTCCAGTAATTTATCCAATTACAATGTATTCACTTAGTATTGTTCGTTTGAATCTTCCCATTGATACTTAGGACTGCAACTGATCTGTCTCTTATTTGCATATGTGCATCCTGTGCGTATTGTCTCGATATTGCTTGAAGTCACAAGATTTAAAAGAAATGATGAATAGTGGTTAGTAGTGGAATCCAGTTTGACGCACGTTTCGTCCTATTTGTGACTGGTCAGCTGGATTTAACTGCATCTCAGACTTGTTGATGTTCATTCTGAAACTCGAATCCAGTACCTTTCGCTTCAAACGTCATTATGTTATCCACTCAACTACTGAGCCCTGATAGTTAGTTGCTTGTGCAATGGGATGATAGATAATTAATCGAAGTTGTTTAAAACTGATCGCCATACTATACTGCTACTGTATTTCATTTACAATGATTCCCTACTACGTATACGGAGGGTTCAATACAACCATATAAAAAACAACTATAAATACAACCATATTTATGTTATGTATAATTCGTGGATTGATTGAAGTTAAACATTAACAGTGTTAAACATCAACTTAATGAATTGTCTAGAGGTTAAGCGTTCACGTGAAAGATTGACAAGTCCTGGGTTCGAGTCCTTCTGGATGAACCTTGTTGAAGAAATTCCACATAAGACAAAAAAAAACCTTCGTCTAATCTTTCCAGGTTTTCAACAATGATCTAACTTAGCTTAGATCAGTTCTAATTTGTCTAGTATCAATCCTATTTAAGAGAATAAATATTGACTCAATTAAATGAATATATACATTTCTCTTTGAATAGACAAAATATTTTTCACATTATTCATATCATATTATTCAATTTGGCATTATCAGTAGTCTATAAATTGTATATATATATATATATATATACGTCATCATATTCTTAATTCTGATGAATAACCCCCCCTCTCCCCCTACCTCCCAAAAAAAATGATTCAAATGTAAAATGTATACCTGACAACAATAATCTACATGTAACTATGCAAGTTTTTTTTTCTCTTTTCATTCATCGAATTAGTCACATGATAATCGATCAATAATAACAGTAACTATGATGTTAGATATACATATATATATATATATATATCTATGAATGAAAGGCTAGAAAAAAAAGTAGACTTGTTAGTAGTATTGTTATACCTTTATAATCCGTTTAAGTTGAGTTAGATATTGCAAAAAATGAGAAGGAATTACTTATTATTATATATATTAATAATAGTGTTTATCTTATTGAAAGAGATTAATGCCAGCGGAAGTAAGTTATTTCTATGTATGTAATAAACTATTTATACTTTGTTCATGTTGGATGGTTTTGAATATAAGTAGATAATTAGTTACTTACTTACTTACTTACTTACTTACTTACTTACTTACTTACTTACTTACTTACTTACTTACTTACTTACTTACTTACTTACTTACTTACTTACTTACTTACTTACTTACTTACTTACTTACTTACTTACTTACTTACTTACTTACTTACTTACTTACTTACTGACGTCTGTTACCCATGATGAAGCCGCTGATCAACATTCTTCAGTCTACTTTGTCCTAGATCTTCCTTTCTAGTTCAATTCAATTGATGTTTACTCTTCGCATTTCTGTTTTCATTTCTTAGAATAATGTGTTTTCTTTGATCTTAAATAATCTCTTTTAAGGTCTTGAGGATTCCATGCGACGTAGTTTGGTGCATTCTTCAATATGTGTAATATACACTTCTATCGCTTCTTCCTCTGGAATCTGTTTTGTCTCTCACACAGTATGTTATTACTGATAGTGTCTGATCAATGGATCCGATGTAATACGCGCAGATAATTGTTAGTAAATAGATGTATCTTCTGTATGATGGCTTTTGAAGTTCTATAAGTTTTCTCAGTTGGCTGCTTTCCTCAATGTTTGTTCTATCTACTTCGAGCACTTCTTCCTGATTTCTTCCTCCGTTAAAATCTAGTTTGTTCCCTCCCTCAGTAGGTTATTTCTGATTGTGTCTAATCAACGAATTCGAAGTATTTTGTGTAGACAACTCTTAATTATTACTTGCATCATTTGGATGATGGCTTTGGTTGTTCTCCTAGTTTCCGCCTCATACAGTAGAACTGTTTTGACATTTGTATTGAAACTTTTAACTTCGGTATGGATTGACAGACAGTTGTTTTAAGTTCCAGCTTTTCTTCAGTCGTAAATATGCTTCTCTTGCTTTGTATATCTGCGTCTTCACATCTGCATCAGACCCATAATGCTCATTATAAAGTATATATTTAGTAGATGGATAATCGAATTTTAGCTTGTTTGAAATATCTGATTATTAATATTAAGGACTGAATCTTGATTGATCTTTATTTGAAAATAAAGATCGAGTGGATTTTAATCACATCATCACTATGGTATATACACATTTGTCTGATGAAAGCCAAATAAAGACGAAATCTTTCTTTAATTAATTGTTTGTAGAGATTGAATGAGAGGGGTATCATATAAAAAGGGAGAAATAGTAAATATCAGTATGAGATTGTGATGATTGTTAAGTTTTTGATTGAGATCATAAATCGATGAATGTTAGACAAAACAGTTATCCAGTATTTCCAGGTTTTCAAAGTTAAGTCAGTTAGCAACAACATACCGTCAAGCACATTTGTGCATCAGTCAAAGTTGTCATAACCTCATTAGCACAACAAAATGACACACCGAATTCATAGAACTAGTTAATTTATTAGTGGTAATATATAAGAGAGAGATTGCATCTAAGGATATAGTACATGATGAAAGAAACAATTTTTATCTCATGGTTTAAGGGAAGACAAAGAGTTTATATACGTACGCCATTGTGATCCATTCTGCGACATGTCACCAACAGTCTTCAACCATTGGTTACAATAGTCACGCGGACCCCAACCACATAGTCTGCATCTACTAACAAGGCTATGAATAGAAGTTAGTGACTTCAAGCACTGATGCCACGTTTCGGTTTGGCCACCTCTAACTTTCTTCTAACCATCCCCTATTATAGTCAGCATAGAGCGTCGTGGTAATCCGTGTTCAAGCATGTGTAACACGTGACCCAACCATCTTAGTTGATGAAGATTCATGACCTCATCAACTGATTTACTATCATTTCCTAATACCTTTTGTCTAACCTCACTATTACTTACCAGGTGATCCCAGAAGATGTGAGCAATATTTCTAAGACATCTGTGACCAAGTTTTAGTAGCTAACGTCTATCTTCCACCCTTTAATGGCAAGCATTCAATGATTAAATGTGACTAATATTTCTTTGTATATTATCAACTAGTTACTTACAGATAATTTCCGTATACAATCTATACTAACCATACTTTCCTGTGAAGATTATATCACTTCAGCTTAATCACAAGTATATAGTAGTGTAGGAAACTGTGTTATTCTCGGATTGCCTCAATATAACCTTACTTCACAATTATCATAAGCAAAGGTGGATTGTGGTCGAATCCTAGAGTGAACATTAGCTCTGAGATGCAGACACATTCAGCTGACGAGTCCCATATAGGACGAAACGAGCGTCAAACTGGATTCCAACGCTAGCTTATAAATTTATGTTTATTATTTTTCATAGTTATATTCTTCTGGAAATATCAGACTTCATCGTTAAACATACAATCCCAACGACTATTATGTCGAATGCTTATTGGCTAATTAGAAAGGGCTGAGTTGTAAACATTGTTTCATCGTGTATTCAGTAGCAAGTAATATAACTTAACTATGAATTGTATTCGGCAGTTACAACATTTTCTAAATGATTTATACGGAAAAGATTACTTACTTACTTACGCCATCTTCATCAATGATGCTATCCAGATATGTGGAAGTGTTTATATCCTCTAAAGCTTCTTTATCAAATATGATTCTATTGTAGCATATTGTGTGGTATCGGAGAGTCTTGCTTTTCCCTTTGTGTATATTAAAACCTACTGTTGCTGAGGCTGCTATTACACTTAATACATCCTTTCAGTAATCAAGTATATCACAAACATTAGGTACAGTAAATCGAAATGGAAAAAAGTATTCTTGACCCTTGTTTTACATTGATTCTTATTGTATCTCATAGATATTAATAAGTCTTTTAAATTTCTATCTTATCTATTTAGGACAACCAAGTAAGTTGGTTTTTTCAATACCTTTGATATATTTGAATGGATACTAGTATTATTAGGATGTCCAGCGGTAATCTATTATGTGTAAACACTAACAATTGAAGCTTCAAGAGTGGTAGTAGTGCGACGACCTTTGAGTAGCGCCAAAGGGATTTTGAAAGTGTTCACCTACTTATTAGAGCGAAATGGAGGTTATAAACGTATGTGAACAATAAAGATTATGATTTACTAGTTTTCATCAAGAACTGACATAATTATAATGACAAAATGGTATGTAGGCAAAGCGCCAAAATCCAAGAGTTGTTATTTGAAATCTGATTGGTTCATCCATAACTTATAGTCTCGTCATGTAAATAGATAAATGGTTAAATCACCAACTTATTTGATGATATCTTTGTGTATAATTATTTATTTAAGCTGTTTTTAGGTTGGTCAAGCCATATCCAGTGAGGTCGGTTAGTTTCTCTGGAAATGGGTTCCGTTTAGCATGGGTCACAAATTCATCGCGTGCATTTGAATCTTTTTGTGAAATTGTGACCCCAAATATTGACGCGCGGGTGCCGCACCAGAGGCAAGATTAATCTACATGAATAGCGATAACACATAAGTTCTCACCCATGAATTCCCTGGGATTCATATAAGCGTACGCACATTCGAAGCAATATAAGTTACATGCATACCTGTGACATTAACACTTACACACTGAATGCACATCACTGGTACAAAGTCTTTCGCCCCTGCACTTCAGGCCCTGGAGGAGCTACAGGTGGAGTTAAGAATATTTTTTTGAGAAGACTTTAGGTCGGTTTTTTCTTCGCTTGCTTAAGTACTTTCTTTAACTATTTCTGTTATACAGAATCGACTTTTTTTACTAACTATAGAAATGTACAATGCAATGATTGTATGATTGAATTAAGCTTCATTGCTTAAAGATAAATTGAAGTTGAATGTAATACTTTGAAACTTTATTGTTTTTCCACTTGACAGTAATATCAGATTTCATACGTAACTATCGACTACAAACCTATCAGTACTCACTTACAACAGTAACGAGGATGCCACGGACGAATGCTCTGGATTAATGTAACCTATATTCATTCAATATATTTTGTTTAGTGCTTCCAGGTTTTCGATAGTGGTCTAGCTTCAATTGACTCATGATTTCAACTATATAAAAAAATACTAAAATCTCCAGGAACCCCCTTCTGATAATGAACATATGCTCACTAGTGACTGACTTCATGAGGTATTTCCTGGAGTTCTTTATGAGCAGCAGTAACCAGTGGAGTTCAACCAGGTCTGTTGTGAGATAATAACTCACTAAAGATAATGGTGAACGGTTGATTAACTTCATGGATTGGTTGAAGTTAGACATTAGCACTGTTGGATGTCATCCCGCTTATTGGTACAGAGGTTAAGCGTTCGCGCGCGTGACCGATAGATCTTGAGTTCAAATTTCGCGAGGTGGGATCGTGAATCTACACTGCTGGGGAGTCCCACAATGGGGCAAAACGGCCGTCCAGTTCTTTCAAGTTTTTCATGGCGGTCTAACGTCAATTGATTCATGATTTCAACTATATAATATTTTGATTCAATGAACAAGGTTTATTCATTCTATGGTTATTCATAACATTTCCAACTCAGTCTATACAGTATTCATATTACTATTATATTTAAAATGATTTGTTTTAGAGTTTGTAAACGTAGACGAATGTAAGTATTTCTTTCCATTGACAATTACACAAATTATTTAATGAGTAATCATTTAAAATATTATACATACATGGTCGGAGAGTATGGTGGGTCGGTTGAGGACCCCTACACAAGGACGAAACAGCTGTCCAGTTCTTCCAGATATCTGGAAATGAAATTTGGTTAGAGCTGGTCTTGGTGGCCTGAGAGTGTGACCACACTGACCAATGGGGAAGCTACTTGAGGCCATTTACATACGACCTTTTTGTTGGTAATTATTCTGCTAGCTCCATACTTGCTGAGACCTTGCCGCTGTAGACAGAAATTAGTGGGATAAGACGAGGTCTATATTTTCAAAGTCTACATTTATTAACTCCATCCTTCTCTGTGAAATAGCAGCATCACCGTCATACTGATTTTCCGAGGAAAAACATCTTACTGCCGTCACAAATCTGTACAGTCAATAGTACGACTTCATCCTTGAACCTTTGATTTGCTTCTTTCAGTCTTACCGTTATTCAACCGACTTATCTGACATAGTACCATAATGAAGATTGATTCTTCCAGCCAGTACAGCTCGATAAATTCAACACGATAGGCAAGCCCTCCCTTACCCGAGCTTGGGACCGGCAATAACCCCCAGATACATACTACTTATATCTATCTATATAAGTAGCATACACCCCAATAAGCTTATTAATACAGTGTATACTGTTAAATTTAATCAAGTTATTTCATTTACTTTGCTTTTACTTCAGATGGTTATCCAAGAAGTGGAGACTCATCAGATATTTTGTAGGTTTTCAATTAATTATAATGATGATGAATTTTTGAGTGTGTGTGTGAGTGTGTACATACTGGTGATATTCATATCCCTTATCACTATAACAATAGAAGTTAAAATTTCATTATTATAAGACCTATCAAGTTACCTTTTTTCATAGTTGAAAGCGTCAGTCAGTTGAAGCTAGACCACTATGGAGAAAGGTTGCTCAACTTCGTGGATTCGTTGGAGTTGGGCAAAAACACCATCGTATGCCAGCTCAGTGGTTTTATCGGTTAAGTGCTCTGGCGCTAGAGTGGTAGGTCCTGGGTTCGAAACTCGCTAGGCGAGGTCGTGGTTGCGCACTGTTGAGGAGTCCCACAACGGGACGAAACGGCCATCCAGTGCTTCGAGATTTTTCTTGGTGGTCCAGCTTTAATTGATTCGCACTTTCAACTGTGAAAATACTAAACCTCCACAAAACGCCTTCACACAAATGGTATTGGAATAAGTTTTTAGCTCATTTATAGGTATAAATGAAATGATACTGTTATGAAGTATATATTTTCGATTCGTTAATATATATGAGCGTGCAATGATACCGAAAATACGTACGAACAGTATTGGGTACTATTCGGTCCTTCCTATCTGCCTAGCCCAGCCCGTTAAGTCCAAAACATAAATAACAGCCTCAGCAATATGAATCATTATTTACAAGCATACTGGGTTATATATACTAACCAAACAGACCAAAATATACCAAAAATAGAAAAAATAACATTTGTACAGTAATTGGCCAATGTGGCTGTAACTAGGGGGAAAGTAATTAATAATAATAGTTCCAAGGTCAAAATAAAGGTTATGATAAGAGGAACACGGAAACGATTAGGTCACTTATTTAACAACTATCCAATAGGAATAGGCGTATTACATTTGTCCATAAATAGACATCAGATTTAGGTTACTCATTTAACAACTATCCAATAGGAATAGGCGTATTACATTTGTCCATAAATGGACCTCAGATTTATGATTCATAATTCGCCAGAGGATACAACAGATACTTTCATATAAGATGAGGAAGTCTCAAGAAGCCCAGAAAAATCGGAAGACATTTCATCCAATCACAATTAGGGAACATCGACGTGTAGCTTCCCTATTGGATGAATAAGAAGGACCTCCTTTGGAATAACATTCCTATTTACTAGTCTTCCGTCTTCTCATTTTGAGACTGGGAAGGGTTCCAGCTTTCGAGTAGTCAAATATCACGTGACATACTAAGAATCTAAGTCCGAGTTATAAAAATTTCTTAATGATAGAAGGTTAAGAAGAAAACAGAACGAGAAAAAAGAATGATCAGTGTGGAAATGAAAGAATAATCGAGTTTGAAACAAGTGAATGACATTTTGCAAATAAAGTATTAACTGTATGGTTTTCAGATTATATGAAGTGATTGTGTAGTTTTGTATTCCGATACATCTAGTTACCCCCAACTGGTTGTCTAGTTTACTACACTGTAAGTTGTCCATCATTACTAATTGTGTTAGAAGATAAAATTGCTGGAGATGCCTACTGATAAGGTCTAGATTGCATGGTCATTTATGTGGTTGTCGGGAAACCCTAATGTCTACAGTAGGAATGACTGTGACATGCTACATTTATTGAGACAGGAAATTTTATTTCTGAAGTCATATCCCTATCTGTTTAAACTTCAGTTTATTGGATTGTTTAGCATAGCCATCAACTTTCCTTCATTAATCATTCGGTTTTTGCATAGAATGATACTAACAGATTGTCAGAAAACTTCTTATATTACCTAATCACGCTCCAGTCTATGTTCGGGTTGCCGTAACTTTTAAAGTTACAATATATGATATAGTGATACCGCAAGAGAGAAAACAGTGACGCGCAATACCCGTACGGTCAGTCTACAGTACTTATCGATCATTCTTTCTGTCTAGCTTTGCCTGCTAAGTCCTGCTAAGTATAATACAATATCTATTCAAAAGTGGCTGTTAATGTAGTAGATTGTAATTAATAGACTGAGCACAACGCAAGAACCGTATATCACAGTCTCGAGCACTTGTTCAACCTGCTATCTACCTATCTAAGCCAGTTCAGTTCAGAACACCAATAACAGCCTCTGCAAAATATGGATCATTATTCTCAAACATACTGGGTTTATATACCAAACAAACTGACCACATCACACCATAAAATAGAAAATAACATTTGTACAAGATTTAGCCAAATGTGGCTGTGAATAGGGGAGGGGACAGTAATTAAGACACTAGGGATAACTCAGGAATGGTAAATCGTATAATAATAGTTTATGGGTCAGAATATAGCTCACAATGAAAGGAACATGAATATGAATAGTTAAGTTACTTAACAGATATACAATAGGAAGTATATGTATCGTATTAGTCAATAAATAGTTCCCAAAATTTACCATTTACAATTCTCATCAAGATAATAACACAAGTAACTTTTCGGGTGAGGGGGGGGGGCGCAAGTATGATGAAATGACGAAACTTCATTGTTATTTCCATGCCTAACTTACTGTTTACACAAACGTACCAAGAATCAACTTTAACATTCAATCAATTTACATTTTGTAGGTGTCAATAATCATTTACTTAAATCATTTACCATAGAAACATATTACACATAGTAATAATCATCATCATAAGTTGCATAGTTACTAGTCAATCATCGCTAAATATATATATATATATATATATATATATATATATATTCCATGATACATTCTATACTATACATGTAACTATAATAGATAAAGAGAACCTACACAAGAATTTTGTGTAATAGGTGGGGGGGGGATTCTTATTCTTTAAAAAAAAGTTTAAAAAAAAAATTTTTTTTGTATTTTTCAATATGGTATCCAGGTGAAAGGTGCTAGAAAGAATGATTATCGATTAATTATAAAAATGACAGATGAATATTAATTTAGTAACCAAGTCTTATTATTATTATTATTATTATTATTATGAAGGTTTTTTTAATTTTACAAATAGACATAAAGAATTAGGGGGTTGACTAAAAAAAAAAAAGAGAAAAATATTTCAGTGTGTTTTCATTTTGTTTTTTTTTGTTTTTTTTTGTTTTTGTCTTTTGTCATTTATAGTAACATCATGTGTTTGAGTCATAGTAACTAACGTATAATTGAGGATAGTAATTGGCATGGTGATATGTTGTTATTTAAGATTTACAAAAAAAAAAATAGAAGTGAATGATTTGATTATACATCATATGTAGTACATATGTATGGTTCCATTGAATCTTTTAACTAAAACTGGTCTCCATGATGTTGAAGGAATAAATGAAGTATGAATCTATTGTTGATCACTGTCTTTCAGAGTTTCATCAATAAATGTGATTTGACTGGTATATGATGTGTAGTATTGGAGAATCTTGCTTTTTCCTTTGTGTATGTTGAGCTCTACTGCTACTCAAGCCGATGTTACACTAGTCATCTTCTCTTGCTTTTGTTGTTGCATGTGTGATAAAATAGCCACATTATCTGCGAAGTTTAAATCGTCCAGCTGTGTCCTAGATATTCAATGTATCCCGTACTTCACTCCAGATGTTGACGTCTTCATTATCTAGTAGATCACCTGGAGAAATAGAAACGATGAAAGTAGGCAATCATGGCTGATATCGGTCTTTATCTCAAACGAGTCAGTGAGTTTTCCTCCATGGACGATTTTGTAGTTTAAACCATCATAGGAATCCCATATGATATTGATTATTTTCCCAGGCACATCGTAGTATCGAAGAAGCCTCCATAGTGTCGTCCTGTGCAAGCTATCAAATGCTTTCTTTTAGTTAATGGAGTTGATGTAGAGTGATGAATGCCATTCAATCGATCGTTCTACAATGATCCATAGAGTTGCGATTTGGTTGGAACACGATCGATGGTTACGGAATCCAGCCTGCTGGTCTCGAAGTTTGACGTCTACGTATTCATTCATTCAGTTTAACAATACCCTGTTGAAGACTTTTCTTGGTATTGAGAGAATAGTGATGCCTCTGTAGTTAGCGCACTTGCTGAGATCTTTCTTTGGTATCTTTACCAAGTGCCTTTCATTCGAGTCTGCTAGCACATGTTTTTCATCCAAAATCTTACTGAAGTGAATGTAGAGTGTCTTTTCAGTTACTGCTACATCTGCTTTCAGTGCCTTTGCCTGAGTGTTGTCTGGTTCCTCTGCTTTGCCGCTCTTGATATGTCTGATGGTCTGCTGCTCTCTTGAATTGTTAGTGGTTCAACATCGATCGCGAGGTCCATGGGTGCTGTTTCAATGTTGATTGGGTTGAGTGGAGCTGATCGATCAAAGAGGTCTTTGAAATCTTCAAATCATGTTGATTGAATGAAGAATACTGGATAGTATAGACCGAATTGTAATAAAAACATTTGAAGTATTTCTATATTTGAATTGTATATTTTATCTCAATGATCTTTAGTTTGTTTAATTTTAACTTAATTCAATGAATCACTTTTCTCATTTAGTGATACGTTTGAAAATAATAAGTAAGTAGTATGAAGTTCTGATCATTTTAATAATGGAGTCTTTTGATCTGGATCATCTTTTGATCAAATATTGTTAAAGGTTTATATAACTTGTACTATCTATTTTCTACAAATGATGTATATTTCTAAGCACAGATGAATGATAGATAAAAGTGAACTTCAAAAGGCACGTTTCATATTATTCGATACTTGTCAGATGAATACGCCTTCATCTGAAAGAGTTAATGTTCACTCAGGGACTCGAACCCAGTATTATTCACTTTAAATAACAACACCTTATCCACTTAGTTACTGAGTTCAGATCGTTATGATTTCATTCAATGAAGTGAAGTTTTGATCATTTTTACATTGTTTGTTTAAGTATTTTGATTGACGTTTAAAACTGAAATTGACCAATCTCTTATTGATATATGTAGATTGTGTGACGATTGCTTTGATAATGTATTCGGTCAATCACAGTCGTAAACGTCAATAGGACGATTCAAACAATTTGTCCAAAATCAATAAATGATTATGTTACTCCTTTATCTGTTGAAAATAACTCCCCTGTTAGAATTCACCTAGTATTGTTTGCTTGGATCTTTCCATCGATTTGTTTAGGACTGCAACTGGTCAGTCTCTAATTGGCATATGTGCATACTGTGCGTATTGCCTCGATATACCTTAATTCACAAGCATGGTAAGCAGAGATGGATAGTGGCTAGCAGTGGAATTCAGTTTGATGCGCATTTCGTCCTATTTTGGACTCGTCAGTTGGATGTACCTGCATCTCAGAGTTGATGTTCACTCTGGGACTCGAACCCAGTACCCTCGCTTCAAACGCCATCGCGTTATCCACTCGGCCACTGAGTTCTGATAGCCACTTGCTTGTGCGATGGGGTGAAGTTTGAATTCACTTAGTATTGTTTGTTTGGATCTTCCCTGTTATTCACACTCACACAGCTAATGATAAACAATTGATTCTAATGAATAGTTTTCATAAATGAACATCTATTGAATCGATGTTAAAAGGTGTACATACTTTAAATATCATAGAATAATTGGAACTATTTAGAGTATGTATACTAAAGATATCAGTAAATTTGTTGAATTCACTACTGGATGGTTGTTTTGTCCAAGCATTGAACTCTTCAGAGGTTTACAGCCATGATCATCCACGCGGATCGATCGATTAAAGTTAAAAACATTAACATCTTTGGATGCAGGTTCAGTGGTCTAGAGATTAAGCATTTGCATGAGAGACTGAAGGTCTTGAGTTTCAATCCTGCGTGCAAGATTATGGCTATGCATCATTGAAGAGTTCAATGTTAAGATGAAAAAACTATCCAGTAGTCCTAGATTTTCACTAATGATTTAACTTAGATCATCCATATCTAACAGAATGTCAGGTATCATCATCATCATCATCATTGATCATTGTGTAAATTGATATATCACTTTCTTTATTGAACTTAAACGTTGATGAGATATGTATTCACTATGTAGAACATTAGGTTCAGCATTCATGTAAGTAATTTGGAAGACTTTTTTTTGTATATTATCTAATCAATGTTTATGTTATTTAAATAAGCTTACTTCCTATGTCTTGGGAAAGATTACAGATGGAGTTTTATAGCTTCATTTTATTAATTCCAGGATTCTTTAGAGGTTAGATTTTAGATTTCTATATTTGAATAAAGTCTATGTAAAGTAGGAACCAGTTGAAAAGGATAAAGATTAGTTAATGATACATTACAGTTATTAGAACTCAGGTTTACATCATTGTCTATAACGAATTTTATTCCTGAAGGTCATATTACTGATAGTCTATTGGGTATATATCACTTTATATTACTGTTATATCGACTACCTGAGTGCCTTGGTAATATATGACGTAATGATTGCTGCCAATCGGAGAGCAGCGAATTTATCGATTGGAATAGTGACAAACGAAAACAGTACGAGCAGTCTAGAGTACTTGACGGTCCTTCTATTTACCTAGCCCAGCCAGTTAAGTCCAGGACATCAATAAGAACCTCTGCAATATGAACCATTATTCTCAAACATACTGGGTTTATATACTAACCAAACAAACCACATCGTACCATAAAATAGAAAATAACATTTGTACAAGATTTGGCCAAATGTGGCTGTGATTAGAGGGAACAGTAATTAATAGGATTAAAGGAGGCTTATGAACCAGTATGAGGAATTAGAATTATGATTTACAATTAATGTTTACGGTTAGGAATTTCGTTTTCTCTTTCTGGTTAGCGTGTTTTCGGTGTCTTAGTTTTCTACAGGATGGCGTTGGTAACCACATTTTCAACACTCCTACTTTATCCAGGAATGGGACTGGAAGTAACCCTAGAGAGACTCTGAGTAGAGTTATGGTTAAGAATTAGATTGAGAGTTTTCATCATGAAATGACATCAGTTAACATGTCCAAATACTCCACATCTTATTGAATGAATGAATTTTGCACCAAAATTGAAAAGTTGTTATCTTAAATAGATGCGCACTGTTGAGGAGTTCCACAATTGGACGAAACGGTCGTTCAGTGCTTCCAGGTTTTACCTAATGATCCAGCTTCAATCGAATCACGCTTTCAACTATGAAAATACTAAATCTCAACAAAACCCTTTCTCATAATAATCTTAAATTTGATTTATGCATCCACATCGCCGTATCCATTTCATTTTAAATTTTGTTTAATTGTGTATATTGACCTAATTTCTATTTGAAGGACACTGTTTCACAATTTGTGGTAAGTTCAAAACAAGACTTCCTTTTACATGATTCAAAATATAAACCATTTTTAAATTTACTTGGTATTGTTTGTTTGAATCTTCCCATGGATGTTTAAAACTGCAATTGATCAGTCTCTTATTGGCATAGGTACATAGCCTTATTCACAAGTATTATAAGAAAAGATGGATAGTGGATAGCTGTGGAATCCAGTTTGACTTACGTTTCGTCTTATTTGGGACTAGTCAGCTGGATGTATCTACATCTCAGAGTTGATATTCACTCTGATACTCAAACAGATGACAAGTCACAAATAAGATGAAACGTGCGTCCTGGATCAAGTATACAATTGATTGATCATTGATAATTGACCAATATCGTATTATTTTTTAGACATTTGATAATGATAAAATTTGATTGTTCAAATTAAAATGTGCCAATTTCCCTATGCAATGCTGAAGTATCCACCGTTTGAATTCGAACAACAATGGAGATACTAAATAAAAATGTCAATAGTCATTGAATGGTAATTAGTCAGTTGTATATGTATTTCAATACTATAGTAGGTTGATAGCTGATCGAATAGTTCGGCTTTAACGTCTCTGTTAGTGAACCTGGATTATACCGGTTTGATTTTACTATTAAGCATTAGTTACATTAGGATCGCACATATAACTTGCAAACAAGTGAAAACTATCAACAAAACTCATTTATATGAAATGATCTAAATATAGTATTGATGTCATACTGTGGTGTATGCTACCGATCTTGATAGATATAAGTAGTATGTATCATCAATCAAAAACGGAATATTGCTGGTGAAAGTTTAAGAAATTCAAAGAGAACAGAACAACAACAGAGTGTGATTAGTATAGAAACGAAAGAACAATGAAGTCAAAGACAATTGATTGATATTTTACAAATGAAATATTCACTATATGGTTCTTAGATTTCACCAAAATATTCCGTAACTACTAGTTCGAGACTCATAGTTGCTTATATATAGAATTGAATATTGAGATCAAGTTTAAGATCAGTTCTCATAAGGCAAGTTGATCACTTTAATTTCTCTCTCGCTATTTAAGAGTCAGTATATGGGAAACGTCTAAGGTTGTTTTTTATAATTCATACTATAATACTGCAAAATATTTAAGTTTTGGTGTAGTTAACGTCTCAACTTGAAATTTTTTAGACAGTTTAAGCATCACTGTAGTGAATAAGAACGAAAAAGTGGAGGATAACGAAATGTATTGAAATACAAAATTACAGAATCTCTTGGTAACATTCCAGAAGTATACAGTAAATACTTCATTTACAAAATACCTCAGACTTGGTTCTTTCTTCGCTTCCACAGCAAACATTCTATGTTGTCGTTCACTTTTCTTTTTATATGCTTAACCTTCAATCTCCTGACATTTCACTTTCGATTGTTGATCTATACTACTTATATCTATAAACAGTAGTAGTATATACCACAATATTAACAAAATAGTATATTTTATTATGATATTCTTCAAGAGTGTCCATTATCTATTCCATGAGTTATCAGATTCATATCATTCAGATCTAACAGATTTTTAAAAAAATCTTAGTTGAGATCATGGATTACTTGAAGCTAGACCACCATGAAAAACCTAGAAGCACTGGACGGCCGTTTCGTCCTGTTGTGCGACTTCTCAGCAGTACGCATCCACGATCCCGCCTCACGATATTCCAACCCAGGACCTACCAGTTTCGCGCCAGAGCACTTAACTGATAAACCACTGGGCCGGCATCCGATGGTGTTAATGTCTCATTTCAACCAATCCACCAAGTTTTAGCAATCGTTCACTAATTGACTTCAGTGAGTTGTCATCTCACAACAGACGTGGTTGAACTCCGTTGGTCACTGCTTTCATTGATCTAGTAGTAAACATTGAATAATTTTTTTCTTTTTTTGTGTGTGTTTTTTCCCTTGTTTTTAGGCTTTTATTCAAACAATCATTTGGGTTACCATGAAAAATTAAAAAAATCAATTGATTGTTTATTGATTTATTGATTGGTTTATGATTGTTTCGTCCTTGTATTTTGTTTGCTTCTTTATCTTCTTTATTAATATGTGAATATTATACAAATGGACTATTGTTTTTATCAGTGAAACTAAATTTTATCAGGTTGCTACGGTGATTAATTTTCATTGAACAATTAAAGTCATTTTTAATATAATAATTAGTATTTTGAATTCATTAAATGAGAAGGTAAATCTTGAAGGAAACTCGTCAGCAAGGTGTAGCTGTATGCTTGAGGCAACTGGTTCTCCCTGACGGATTCGACCCTGTGTCACCCAGCTTCAAAGTCAGAAGCGTTACAGCTAAGTTATTCGGGCAGCGACCGACCTCCTGTAGGACTCAGATGTAATCACAATTGATTGATCACTAGGTGGTGATCCAGGTGGTGAATACCAGTAATCCATTGTGGTGCGGGTTACTTATATCCATATAAGTAGTATATGGTGACAATCTGGCATTGTATGTATTTTAGTAGAAGATCGATAAGGAAAGAACGGAAACAGAACGCAATCGGTATGAAAATGCATGAACAATGAAATCATAGAGGATGGACTGATATTTACAGAAGGAACAGTGAAGATCGAGACAATTGATTGTTAGTTTGCAAATTAACTGTTTACTGTATGGTTGCCGGATTTTAGTGAGGTGGTCTGTAATATCCGTGTTTAATACATTCGATTCTTATTGTCTACACTATCTTTTAAATGAATAAGAGTGAAAATACATTATTGATGGGCAATTCCAGAGGCTAAGTGTTCGCTCACAAAACTGATTGGTCCTGGGTTCGAATCTCACGAGGTGAGACTGTCGATGCATACTGTTGAGGAGTTCCACAATGGGAAGAAATGACGATCCAGTGCTTTTAGGTTTTCTATGGTGGTCTAACTCTAGTTAATTCATGAATTCAACTATAAAATTACGAAAAATCTTCACAAAACCACTTCTGATAATTTCAAGAACTTCAGAGAATTTTTAGAAGTTTGGCACTCAAGTCAATCAGGAATAAATCAGCACATTAAAATCAATCCAACTTATTAATGGATCAAGAGAATTATGCGTAAATATACGAATAAAAATCAAATCCATAGGAGATACTGCCAAGCTGTGAACCACATGTGATGAAAGTCGAACATTTCACTTCAGGGCTGGTAGGTCCTAAGTTCGAATCTCACGAGTGCGGGATCATGGATGCGCACTGCTGAGGTGTCCCACAATAGAACGAAACAACCGTCCAGTTTACCAGGTATTCCATGGTGGACCAGCTTCAATTGGCTCATGATTTCAAATATGAAAATACTGAAATCTCCACAAAACCTTTTGCGATTCTTTTTTATTCGTACATCTTGTTAGCTTTAAATTATTAGAAATGAGTTTTCTGTATGCTGAGATAATTTCAAATTAATCACAGTTATAGCGTATTAAAAATCACATTATTTAGAAAGTGACTAGAGTTTCCTGGTAAGATCCTTTCATTTAGTCGTTTGTAAAATCATCATCCTTCGGCCTAATTTAATTATTATTCATTTGAGATCATTTGGTTTTCTATTAATGATCCGAATACATCAGCGAAGTAACACAAACGTTGATCATAATCCTTGAGAGGTTACTGAAATCCTCACGGGACGTTATTGCTTCTATGATTGGAATGAATTGGAAGCATTCAAAACCAGTGAAATACACCTGAAGTTTGTACATCAATCAAAGTGCCTTATCTTCAAATATCACATGATTTTTGAGTATTAGGTAAGAGTAAAATTTACGGACGACCTTCGAGCAACGCTGAAATGACCTTGAGAGTGTTCATCTTATAACCAAGACCAAATGAGGGTTATTAACCTATGTGAGGAATTAGAATTATACTTTACAGTTGATAGTTAAGGTTTGGAATCAGATTTGATGTTTTCATTATCAACTGATATCAGCTATGATACCATTATGAGTAAAAGAGAATTGCATCAAAATCCAAGTTCTGCTAACTCTAATGTAATTAGTTCATTCATAAATTATAGTCTCGTCGATTATTATTATCAGTAGTGATATATAGTAAAGCAAGATATGATCCATCTACTAATGTAAGTTGACAAACTCATTTATATAATGATAAAGTTCAGGTTGAACAACACTTTAGTTTAAAGTAGTTCATTCTTTTGTTAAATTTGGACAGTGATATGGATATACAAAGTTTATTAAAACTACATATTGATCATACATATGACATCGTTTTGATAAACCTCATCATCTGATTGTGATGTTTTAGTAGTTGAATTCATAAGTCAATTAAAACTAGATCACCATAAGAAAACTGGAAGCACTGGATGGCCGTTTCATCCTGACATAGAACTCTTTAGAAGTGTGCATCCATGATCCCACTTCACGAGTTTCGAATGCAGGACGTATCGGTCTCGCGAGCTAATGCTCAAACTCTAAACCACTAAGCCATCATCCGATGATGTTAATGCCAAACTATAAACTTGAGTGACACATCTATCATTGTTTTCACAGAGTTACTATCTCAGAACAAACCCTGTTGAACTATCATACTAGGACGAAAGGGCCGTCCATTGCTCCAAGTTCTTCCATGATTGTCTACCTTCAATCCACTCATGTATTCAACTACTAAATCATAATAATATCCACAAAACTCCCTTTTTGATCATTATGATAATATTGACCGACTTAATTCCTTGTTTATATGAAGAAACCCAGTTGTAGTCATCAATGAAGACTTTGCTTTTTGTTTTGTTACAAATTTGTATTTATTCTTCAAATTATCTAATACACTTTAAAACAGTATTCATATCCAATTCATTACTATGACAAGTGACAATCAAGATGTTATTCCACTGTTGATTACAAAGAAATGAAAACATTGAATATCATAAACAATGAATACTGACAAATTGAAACAAGATGGTTTGAGAAGTTTAGTTCAATGTAAAGATAATTGTAGAAATGAATTAACCTACTGGAAGATTATCAAAACAATCATGAAGGACTGAAAGATTCCTCAGTGTACATCTACGATTTCGTCAAAGATTGAATAGATCTTTTGATGAACTCACAATAATTTGTCCATTTAATGAGAGTCTCCTGTATATTTGGTAGTTTATGTGTAGAAGTAATGTTTGTTTAAATACCTTCTTAGTATCGTACCCTAATACTGTATAGGAACTACATTTTATACTACAATTGTAAGATTCATCAATAATCTTGAAGGATCGATGATTGTTCTCAAGAAATGTAATAATACAATGTTATAAATATACACAGTATAAAAGACAGGTATCTAACTTAGTACAATGGAAGATGGTCACGCAATTTCGTGGATTGTTTGAAGTAAGACATTAAAACCGTCGGATACCGGCTCAGTGGTCTTGCGGTCAAGAGCACGGTGGCGAGACCGATAGGTCCTGGGTTTGAATTTCTCGATGAGAGATAGTGGGTGCGCTTTGCTGACGAGTCCCACAATAGGAAGAAACGGCCATACAGTGTTTCCAGGTTTTCCATGGTGGTCCGGCTTCACTTGACTCATGATTTAAAATAAGAAAAGATTAAGTCATTTCAATGTTCAGAACAATAACTTTAAGTGAAATCTGGAAACTGGATTGATGGGTATGGAGGATCCATTTATAGGAGTTGGAAAACACTGATTTCAAACTAATAGTACATGTGAACTCCAGAATCCTCAGGGAAAAAATGGAACACGAATCTATTGTTGGTCATACACTGCGATAGGAGTTCATCTCTTTAATTTGACCCGCTGCTTTGTGGATTAGACCGTTATGTCAAAGGTTTTTGGTGTGGTCAACCAAAGAAAAACACCGGCTTCAAAGCTATTATGTGAGGCATATGTATTTGGTGCCTCGTTGTACCATCAATACTGTCAATATACTTTAAATTAATGAACAAGACAATATAAATTGTATAGTTGAAATCGTGAGTCAATTGAAGTTAAACAATCATGGAAAACCTGGAAGTACTGGACGGCCGTTTCGTCCTATTGTGGGACTGCTCAGCAGTGCGCATCCACGAGAGAAGTAGCAACCAGTGTAGTTCAACTAAGTCTGTTGTGAGTTATCAACTCACTGGAGATATTGGTGGATGGTTGCTCAATTTCATGGATTGGTTGAAGTTAGACACTAACACCGTTGGATGCCGGCCGGCTCAGTGTTCAAGTGGTTAAGCACTCTTGCGAGAGACGGATAAGTTCTGGGATTGAATTTTGCGATGCGATATCATGGGTGGGCTCTGTTGACGAGTCCCATAATTGAAAGAAACGGACGTCCGGTGCTTACAAGTTTCCCATGGTGATCTAGCTTCAATTGACTCATGATTTCAACTATAGAGTTACTGTAATCTCCACAAAAACTCTTCTTAAGATAATATTAACGTATTCAGTATTATTACTATTATGAATAACAGTAACTTACAAAAACTTGGTAACAGATCTATATAAAGAAATTAAGTAAAATTTATATTCACATCTGATAATATGAAGAATGATAACTTGAAGAAAATTGATGATTCAAGATACATGGTATGATCCAACACAACTAATTGGTTATTTCATTCTGATACTGCTTCATAAAGGCATTATTTGTATTATAAGCTGCGGAACATAGTGGCTATGAGTGGAATTCACGATGCACGTTTCATCCTATTCGAAACTAATTACATGGATGTATCTGCATCTTAGAGTTGATATTCACTCCAGAAGTCTAACGCAGTATCATTCACTCTAAGCGTCATCACGTTATTCGCTTATCTACTGAATTCTGATAGACACCAGATTGAACAATATGGTGAAGTTTAAATTCATCATTGCATTGTTTGTTTGAATCTTTCCATTTACGTTTAAGACTGCGATTGATCAGTCGCTTATTGATATATGTGTATTCTGTGTGGATTCCTTCGACATTGCCTTAAGTCACAAGTATTATAAGTAGAGATTGATTATGTTTAGCAGTGTGATGCATGTACGTCCTAAATAGGACGAAACGCGCATCCCGGAAACCAATATCGAAGCAATCCATACAGAATGCACGTATAACGTTAAGAGACTGATCGGTTGCATTACTTTACATAGTTTTCTATCCTGTAATCAAATAAGGCTATCAGTGTTTGCAGTTACGACGGTAACAAACATACACTATACTTTAGATAAATGTAATTACATTGTTGGTATCTATCTCAATCCTTATACTGTGACTTATTCAGTAAACATATAACATTAGTATGGATACAAATCCCTTTATTTACCCATCCAAAGTCACTGTCAATCCTATGTAATATGATAGTTTCTCTTTTCTAGAAGACATTATTCCAGGTTTGTCTCACATACTATGTGGAATAGTGACCTAAGAAGTTCTCAAATTTTAATGATCTTTAGGTGCATTCGAAAGAAGCTCTCTTTCCTGTATTCATCAAATCACAGTTAACTATATGTAAGATTATATTTACAATCATCTATCATGAATGTACACTGGTTTAGAAGATTCATAATAGAACGAAACGGTCTCTAGGTTTTCAGCACTAGTCTAACTTATATTGATTCACAATAATCTCCGTAACCTTGTACTCAAAATTATCATCTACTCATTGTTGAACAGGTTGGAGACGAAATTTGTTTATTTGCAATGAGAAGTCGTGACTAGTGAAACGAAATCCAATCAGATGTTTAGCAGTTACCGATTGAATTGGTTCACAATTTGGCAAGACTATAATTTGTGGACGAACCAATCAGATTTAAGATAACGAGTCTTCGATTTTGGTGCAAAATTCATTCATTCATTTGGTAAAATACCATGTTGGCATCTTAGCGAATGTTAGTTCGTAATGAATACCCTTCATCTAATTCCTAACCACAACCATCAACTGTGAATCATAATTCTAATTTCTCACACTTGTTTATAACCCTCATTTAGTGTTAGTTACTTAGTGGACATTTTGAAGATCACTTTGTCGTCGCTAGAAGGTCGTCCATACATTGCAGCCTATTTACTTTGAAAAAATGACTTATAAGTTTCATTATTACAGATTAAGTAACAATTCAAGATGTAAATGTT
This sequence comes from Schistosoma rodhaini, assembly GCA_944470415.2. Classification (NCBI taxonomy): domain Eukaryota; kingdom Metazoa; phylum Platyhelminthes; class Trematoda; order Strigeidida; family Schistosomatidae; genus Schistosoma; species Schistosoma rodhaini. The sequence continues at coordinate 2,692,224 of OX104040.1, forward strand.
AGTACAGTTACAAAAATATTCAATAGTACCAGAAAGGGTTTTTTTGGAGATTTCGATTTTATAGTTGACATAATGAATCAATTGAAGGTAGATCATCATGCCAAACCTGAAAACTGAAGACAATGGTAAGTGGTTGATCAATTTTGTAGACTGATTGAAATTAGACATTAACACCGTTGAATGTTGGCTCAATGGTCTAGTGGTTAAGCGCCCAAGCACGGGATCTATACATCGTGGATTTGAATCTCGTTAAGTGAAACCGTGAATGTGCACTGCTGAAGAGTTTCACAATAGAACGAAACGGCCGTCAAACAGTGCTTCCAGATTTTCCATGGTGGTCTAGCTTCAACTGACTCATGACTTCAACTATGAAATATCCACTATTTCAATGAATGTAATGTAACGTAACATAATCGTCATTATTTCATTATTTCACATTATTAATTATTATTAATTAATGGCTTTATTCAATATTATAATCTGGTACAATATAGAATTCTCAGCATGAGTTATTTCAACATGTTATTTCACCAAAAAAAAACCCAGTAGCTACTGCGCCACCACAGGTCTTTTTATTGTTTGATTGATCCTGACGATAGATATTAAAATCACGTAATGATACTAGGCAATCATCCTGTTAGTCCGTTAACCAAGATTCTTGAATTGTGATGACACCACAATTACGATACATGTTTTGACTTAGCAGAAATTGGAGATAGTCCACCTTGGTAATTAGAGATCGACAGTTAGAGTTAAGCAGCTCGGGAATCAATATTTGAATAATGTTTATTCTCTCTAAAGCATATTGTCAAACACCACAATGTCTCTTATTGTAATTGTTTGTAATTTTTGCAGCGAAAGGACTTAAGCTTTTCATAAACACGCCTGTATAGGTTATGCGATCAAGAGACATAATGATAGATTAAAACAAATTTAAAAAAACCGCAGATAACTTGTTGAAATATTTAGATGGCAGAAAACAGGTAGCCCAGGGATTCAAGCAGGCCGTCATATGATCTTGGGAGAGCGAGTTCATCGACTACTGATAAGTAGTTACTTATTAACCATGTTAGAAGAAAGAATAGATATGAATAATATGACAGAATACTAATTAGAACCCTAACATAACTACAGTCATACTTGTGAAAACTTACAGCCAACTTTTTATTTTGCTATAATACAAATCAATAGTTATATGAAACCTTTAAACAGAACTAAATAATGACAATCTATACAAAGTGAATGTATATTAATAATGGGAAATGATTTTACACTTTTTATGTATTTCATGATTATACTACTAACTACTAACTTTCGAGAACTACTTAATAACCAATATTATATGTATACTTCCTGTTGTATAATTGTTAAAGAATTAAACTATTCATATTTATGTTCCTTTCATTGTGAGCTTTATTTTGACCTTTGAACTATTATTGTATGATTTATCATTCATAAGTTATACCTAGTCTATTCATTACTGTTCCCCCTATTCACAGCCACATTTGACCAAATCATGTACAAATGTTATTTTCTATTTTATGGTACGATGTGGTCTGTCTGTTTGGTATATAAACCCAGTATGTTTGAGAATAATGATCCATATTTTGCAGAGGCTGTTATTGGTGTTTTGGAACCGATTGACTGGGCTAGACAGAAAGCAGGATTGATAAGGACTCTAGACTGCTCGTACGGGTTTCATGTGTCATTGGTCCAATCGATAAATCACTGCTTTCTAATTGACGGCATCATCACGTCAGTGCACAAAGACTACACTATCTAAATCAATGATAATCTCCTATGATTGTTTATTATATGCCAACTGTGATTCTGTCGATATCTATTATTCCTACTACTAGATCATTAGTATTAGCAAGAATTCATTGATTTAGATGATATCTAACTTCAAGTTTGAGAACAATGATTATGGGTTTGAGTCCTATGTGTAGGATTATGGATGCACACTTCTGAAGAGTTTCATATTTAAACAAAACAGTCATCCAGTAGTTCCAGATTTTCTATTATGGTTTAGCATAGATCAACTTGTGAATTCATCTATGATTTTATTGAACAAACTATGCTGGCTAAATGATTTCATAGTTCAACTTCAACAAATGTAATAATTTTATAGAGTTCAGATCATGAGTCAATTGAAGCTAGACTACCATGGAAAACCTGGAAGCACTGGACGGCCGTTTCGTCCTACTATGGGACTCCTCAGCAATGTGCATCCACAAACCCACTCTCGCGGGATTCGAACCCAGGACCTACCAGTTTCGAGCCGAAGCCCTTAACCGATAGACCACTGAGCTGGCATCCAACGGTGTCAATTTCTAACTTCAACTGATTCACGATAATAATTCACGTAATAATTACTAGATTATTGATAACTTACCAAGCTATTTTTACTAGAATACTTTTATTCAAAATAGAAATAAAATGAGATGATAAGTCATTTAAGAAAAGGAAATCAAGAGTATTGAAAATTAAACAAGAACATTGTACTCAATATATCAAGAACATAATTTGATCAATCCACTATAAACATTTCCATGTTTTACATCGTTTATTCAATCGTTTCCAACTCATTGTTCACTGGGTAGTGAACAGTGTTATATATATCAGGTTTTTCTTAGATCATCAATTCCTTCAAGAATACAGGTACACCTTTGTAACAAGTGTCATGTAATATAAAACCTAAGTTCAGGGTTTCTCGTTCATTATCTCCAACCACCAACTTTGTTTCTATATCATTACTTACGATTTACACATGTTTACAGTTAAAATCATCAGTCAATTAAAGGTAGACCACCATGAAAAACTTGGAAGCACCGGATGGTTGTTTCGTTCTATATAGAAACTCCTCTTCATGGATGCGCACTGTTGAGGAGTTCCACAATAGAATGAAATGGCCATTCAGTGCTTCCAGGTTTACAATGATGGTCTAACTTCAATTGACTCATACTTCCAAAATTCGAATGTAATTAATGTAATAATATATATATATATATATACTCTGTACTTACTTCGCCCATGGGAAAGCCAAACTTTGTTAATAAAAAAAAGATGTATATATTTCAACATGAAACGTTTATTGTTAGAAGACTGAATATACAATGTTTGAAACACAAGTTCCTGGAATAAGACATAAATTCAATATGTCTGTCTTATGAATTTATAAAAAACTGCCGGCAATTCGTTATGATTTTATGTCCGACTTTAAATCATGTGAATTATCCATCAATCGGAATACGACTTTTTTCAATCTTAGCAATGTACTAACCAATGACTTCCACCTGTATGAGTAGTCTAGTGTCCGTATTGATCCCTTGTCCGCCTAGCCCTTCCAAATGATTCTAGAGCACCAAATGCAGCTTCTGCTATGAGAATCATCTATTACAAGCATACCCCGTTTATATACTAGACAGACAGACGACATCACACCATAAAATAGAAAATAATATTTGTACAAGATCAAGCCAAATTTGGCTGTGAACGTGAGAGACAATAATCAATAAACTGAATATAATTTAGGAACAGTAATTCTTAGATAGCCGGACTGATAAGTACTCTGAACTGCTCGTACGGTTTTTGGTGTATCACTGGTCTGATCGATAATTCACTGCTCTTACATTGGCGGTTTTATCACGTTTCATATATTAACAGAGCATCTACTCGGCCACAAGATACAACATTTAGGTTGATAAAATTCAATGTAACTTACGAAAGAAACGTCGCTGGACTGTAATAAGATTATAGTGAATAAATATCAAGTTTGTATTGTTATTGGCAAGTATATTAATAAAAACTCTAAAGATATCATGACTTGATTATGATCAGAACTAGGGTTTGTGGAGATTTTAATAATTTGATAGTTAATCCGTGACTAGTGGAGTTCAATCGTGTCTTTTGTGTGGTAGTTACTCACTGAAGACAATGGTGAACAGTCGTGCAATATCATGGATTAGTTGAAGTTAGACATTAACACTGATCCCTGTGCAGTTTTATCTAGGTGTTCAGCATTCGCACATGAGATCGAAAGTCTTGGTTTCGAATTTCACGTACAAGATTGTAGACGTGCAGTGCTGAGGAGTTTCATACTATGACAAAACGGTCATCCAGTGTTTACAGGCATTCGATGATGATCTAGTTTAGATTGAATCATGAGTTCAACTCTTAAATTATGACTTATGTAATTAAAAGTAGACTGACAGAAAACAAACAACTTCAAGTGTTGAATGAATACAAACGACTTTTGTTCAGATGATGAACTTCCGGAGTAATGTGTTCTCTGACCCTTCCAGATGCCAAATTAGAGCTTGCCTCGTTATGCAATTTGTTGTTTTCCTCAATGTGTGTCCGATCCACTTCCAACGTTTTTTCCGAATTTCTTCATCAACTGTAAGCTGTTTTATTCTCTCCCATAAAACGCTGTTGTTGATAGTATCCGGTCAGTGAATGTTGAATAATTTGCGTAAACAGCTGTTTATAAATACTTGTACCTTCTTGACAATGGATGCAGTCGTTCTCCACGTTTCAACTCCGTATAATATAACTAACTGTTTTGACGTTCGTATTCAAGATTCTCACTTTGAAGTTAGTTGATTGCTGTTTTGAGTTCTATACGTTCTTCAACTGTAGGAATGATATCCTTGCTTTGCAAATCTTCACCTTTAAATCTGCATCAGATTCTCCTTGTTCATCAATGATGCTTCCCGGGTACGTGAATGTTTCCATATCTTCCAGAGTTTCGCCATCAAATGTGACTGGGTTGATGTTTTCCGTGTTGTATTTGAGAATCTTGCTTTATCCCTTGTGTATGTTGAGCCCTGTTGATGCAGAGGCTGCTGCTACTTTTGTTGCCTTCGTCTGTATAGTATAGGAAGGCTAGATCATCTGCGAATTCCAAGTCGCTTAATTGATTCTGAGATGTCCACAACTCTGGTGTCTCCTCATTTGCGAATAAATCTTTCGAGGTTAGCGAAATCATCCCGTAGAAAACTAACTTGGTAAAAAACACTCATAAATGATAAACCACAGCACTAATACTAGAGACTTGTTTGGCTTTAGATTCTTTAACAGTGTGAATCCATCAGCATTATAGTAGATTCATTTATTATTCAAAAATGTACCAATAAAAGATTAAACTTATATTTATATTATTAATAAATCGTATGGACTTACTTGGGAGCTTTATCTGCTGTACAAACAAAGTAAACTCAATTTCTCATTCCAATAACCAAGAAATAGGAAGATGCTGAATACCTCGTAAATGTTAAATCAACAAATTAATGTTTTTATTTAGTTGAAATCATGAGTCGATTGAAGATAGATCACCATGGATAACCTGGAAGCACTGGACGGCCGTTTCGTCCTATCGTGGAACTCTTCAGGTGTGCGCATCCACGATCCTGCCTCGCAAGATTTGAACCCAGAACCTATCAATCTCGCGTGCGAGCGCTTAACCACTAGTATTTCGTTGAACATGATAGACGACATTTAGGAATTCAGTGACGAACGCTCTTGTTAGTATTGTAAAGAATAATGACTAGCGTACTGAATATCAATTTGTTGTATAAAGCAAAAAAACCTCGAATTACCACTTACGAACTTCATAGCTCTTTCATTCCTGCTGCTACTTCAACGGATTTTGTTTCTTTTTTTTTCTCTCTCCCTCTTGTCCTCATGTTTCAAATCTGTCAACAGGAACCCTTATTTCATTTCTTGATACATACTATATAGATCTATATATATAAGTAGCACACACTAAGTTAACTATAGTACACAAACTACAATCTCCAACACAATTAATTTTAAATACTGACCTTAATTGTACTCCAGCTTTTATTTCAACTACGTGTTTTGTTAAAAACTTCGTTAGATAACTATTTGTACCACTTAGGTAACAAAGAATTATGAATTCACTTAGTATTGTTTGTTTGAACCTTCCCATTGATGCTTAGGACTAAAACTGGTCAGTCTCTTATTGGCTATATGTGCATATTGTGCGTATTGCCTCGTGATGGCGCTTGAAGCGAATGGTACTAAGTTCGAGTCCCAGAGTGAAGATCAACTCTAAGATGCAGGTACATCCAGCTGACGAGTCCTAAATAGGATGAAACTCGCGTCCAACTGGATTTCATTGCTAGCCACTATCCATCTTTGCTTATAAAGATTTATGAGTTTGAAGGATTTTTTTTCAAATGAAGTTTAAAAATGTATGTAAACATCTGAAGAAGTCGAGTTCCAAAACATAATTTATACTATATTATATTCGAGGAACACTTTCCGCTAAACGTAGAGCTAATTCATATCAATTGGAGACAGTTATCTACCTCAGTACCAGGAAGATGGTCATGCAATCTCGTGGATTGTTTGAGGTTAGACATAAACACTGTTGAAAGCTGGCTCAGAAGTCTGGAGGTTAAGCGTTCGCGTGCTAGACTGAAGATCCTGAATCCGAACCTCGCGTGCTGGATCAAGAATGCGCACTGTTGAGGAGACCCACAATAAAACGAAATGGACATCCATTTCCTTCCGGTTTTCAATAATCATCTAACAACGACTCCTAATTGTAACAGATTACTTGTTAAATAACTCTATCAGTTATAAATAGATTAACAGAATGAGTAGAACATTTTACGATGAGACCATAATTTATTGACGACCTTTGAGCAACATGAAACTGATCTTCAGAATGTTCACTTACTAACTGACACTAAACGATGATTATAAACTAATGTGAGAAAATTAGAATTATGACTTATAATTGATAGTTATAGTTATAACCACTGGTCACTGGTCACAGTGGAGTTCAAAACCACGTCTGTTGCGAGATAGGAACTCACTGAAGACAATTGGTGAATGGTCGCTCAACTTCGTGGATCAGTTGAAGTTAGACATTAACACCGTCGGATGCCAGCTCAGTGGTCTATCGGTTAAGGGCTTTGGCTCGAGACTGGTAGGTCCTGGGTTCGAATCTCGCTCGCGAGAGCGGGTTCGTGGACGTACACTGCTGTGGAATCCCATAATAGGACGAAACGGCCGTCCAGTGTTTTCAGGTTTTCCATGGTGGTCTAGGTTTCAATTGACTCACGCTTTCAACTTTGACTTATTATCATACGATTTTTGAGTTATAATCAGTTTATTGATTACTTTGGTTTGTATAAAAAACCTCAGTGTGTTTGTAAATAATTATTGATATTGCCGAGGCTGTTATTTGTGTTCTGCACTCAACTGGCTTGGCTAGGCAGATAGGAAGAACCGAATAGCACCCAAGACTACTCGTATGTATTTTATGTATCATTGCACCGATCAGTAAAATTCACTCCACTCTAAATTGCACATTCATATATAATACGAGTCCATACGTTATAACAATTGACGAAGGAGTAAAAAAAATGGCTTTAACTTCTGATCAATTTCAGTTGCTAATCCAGAGACAACAGCAGCGTTTTTTAAAAAAAAAAGAAAGTCAGTTGAATTTCATTGACAAGTTATCTAACTTACATGCTTCATTTGACTTTTGACTAATGGTAACGAAAAAATTATTAAAACAAAATGAGTACAATACATTTGAAAATCTAAAAGTTAACTAATGACTCATATTCTTAATGCTTATCTATGAAACTGGTTGATACGAGATCGAATCCATCAGAGAGTATCAATTTTTCCCTCAAGATTACAGGTACACTTTGTTGATGAGTGTGACTCCTCAACAGTGCGCATCCACGAACCCGCTCTCGCGAGATTCGAACCCAGCACCTACCAGTCTCGAGCCATAGCCCTTAACCGATAGACCACTGAGCTGGCATTCAACGGTGTTAATGTATAACCTCAACCAATCCACGAAATTGCGCAACCAACTTCCAATGTACTGAGGTAGACACCTGTCTCTAATTGACATGGATTAGCTCCACTGGCCACGACTTCTCACTAGAACTCCAGGAAATACCTCAAGGAGCCAGTCACTAGTGAGCATATGATCATTATCATAAGGGGGTCCCATAATATGACGAAACGGCCGTCCAGTGCTTCCAGGTTTTCCACGGTGGTCTAGCTTCAATTGACTCATGATCTTAACTATAATATTTCTAATAGTCAGTATCATTATGAAATTCAGTCATTCATTATTTCAATTTAAATCTGTAATGAATTCTTGTACATGTTTAATTAATCAACATTATGAATAACAATTTGAATGTTAAAGAATTGAGTAACTTCTATTATTGATCAGTATTTTATTGGAATATGAACATCCTGTAAGGATTGTCTTGATAATCACAAGCTTTCTAAGCAAAAGCATATGGCTATTAGAACTCATTAGGTATGTAAATAATGTGATGACATTTGAAGCAAAAGGTACTGGGTTAAAGTCATAGAATGAACATCAAGTTTTAGGATGGAGGTACATTCAGCTGAACAGCCCCAAATAAGATGTAATGCACGTCCTGAATACCATTGACAGAAACTATTTATCTGTTACTGTAGTTTGTTTAACGAATGATGTATAAAATAAATGTAAATACTGTTTGAAATGTCTCCATAAAACCATTATGACTCAAACCGATTCAATAGCCTAATGTATAACTTGATACAATTTGAAGCAAACAGTATTCTGTTCAACTCTCGGAGTAAACTTCAACTAGAATAAAGGTATATCCAACTGACAAATTCCAAATAAAATAAAATGCTCATTATGAATTCTATTACTAGTGTGGTATGTGCCACTGATTTTGACAGATATAAGTAGTATATATCATCAAGCGAAAGTGATATGTCTTGTGAGCAGAAGGTTAAGATGATCGAAGAAAACAGTAAGTGGACAGAGAATGATTGATGTGTAAGTGAAAGAATAGTCAAGTCTCAAACAATTGATGGTTATTTTGCTAACGAACTATTTACTGTATGGTTCTCAGATTGTCTCCGCTTATGTTCTCGTTCATTACACTAGTCACTTTCTATCTGTTTGATTATAGTTTTGTTTAAATGAACTATACATTTTAATCTTCCTTTATCTTCATCGGGGATTAACCATTGGATGTAGATCATTACATTAGTTCATGACTTTGATCATCTTCTTGTAAAGTATTTATGAAAGTAACCTAACTAATTGATTTGTGGGTAAAATACTCTAAATCATTTACTCTATTGATAATGTGTATATATAGGCAGCCTACTTGAATAACTGGATTACCTATTCTTACCATCTAGATATGTTCAACAAGTTATCTAATTATTTTTTTCAACAGATTTGTATAGCTTTTTGTTGTCCAGGTTACAAAGACGCCCAATCAGAGTGATCGTGGTTGCTGGCACGTAATATGCCACGAAAAGAATGAAGATTATTCAAATGTGAACACTTGAACTGTTAACATCTAAACTGGTGACTACTTAACATTTATATTCAGGATCGATCAAGTAATAGGAAACGCTTGGAGTATTTTGAATAGTCACAATCATACAGATTAGGAATGAATACAGGATTATTATATAAAACATCTTCACTTACTTTTTAGAGTTTTCTGACGAATCTACTTCTTCAGCTATGAAACAAAAATTGGGGTGATGAATATGTCAATAAGTTGGATGAATGTTATGATGAATTCATGTCAGTAGTTCGCATCAATCATGAGGATTGAATCACTAATAAATGGTTCAGTTGTAAAATATCAAGGAACTTCGACAATAATTTCAGCTTAGAACTCATAAATGACTTCTTGAAATTAAACATTAACGTAGGTGGATGCCAGCCAGCTCAGTAGTCCATAGGTTGGGCGTTTGCGCGCGAGATCGGATATTCTCGGTTCGAGTCCTTTTACTGAAGGAACATAAATGAGAATTTCTCAGGAGTCGTATACTAGAACGAAATGGCATTGCAGTACTTCGAGGCTTTCAATGATGGTCTAACAATCATTCATATATGATATCAATCTAATACTCAACAATCTACACATCCTTATACTAATAATTATTGTCCTTGGATAATGGTTAACAGTAGAATAAACTATGTCACATTCATGGTAAGCAAATATGGATAGTGGCTAATAGTGTAATCCAAGACGCGCGTTTCGTCCTACTTCGGACTCGTCAGCTGAATGTACCTGCATCTCAGAGTTGATGTTCACTCTAGGACTCGAACCAAATACCTTTCGCTATCCACACAGCTACTGAGTCCTGATAGCCACTTTCATTGTTTATTTGAACTGTGAATCGATATATGTGTATCATAGTGTTGATGTTTACTCTCTAGCTAATATAAAGACTTTCATACAGTGAAAAACATGACAATACCAACCATATACGAGCAATATCGACATTATGATAGGAATAATGTTTGAACATCCTATTTGAAACTAAAACTAGATTTAAATAGTAATTGAATAGTTGAATTCATGAGTCCATTGAAGCTAGACCATCATAGAAAACCTGAAATCATTGGACGGCCCTTTCATCCTTTTGAAGTTAGATATTAATATCGTTGAATGCTGTCCAGCTCAGTAGTTTAGTGGTTAGGCGCTCGTGCACGAGACTGACAGATCCTAGGTTAAGATCTCATGAGGCAGGATCGTGGATGCTCACTGATGAGGAGTCTCACAATAGGACGAACCAGCCGTCTAGTGCTTCCAGGTTTTCTATGGTGGTCTAGCTTCGGTTGACTCATGATTTCAATAAATAAAATTACTAAAATCTACACAAAACCCCCTTCACTCACAAATGGCTGGCTCAAAGAGGTGTTTTCTGGAATTCTAGTGAAAAGCAGTGACCAGTAGAATTCAACCGGATGAGATAGTTACTCACTGAAGACAATAGTGGACAATTGCTAAATTTCATGGATTGATTGATGTTAAACATTAAAACCGTTTGACATCAATAAACTCTGTGGTCTAAAAAGTTAAGCGTTAAGCGCTCGATTCTGATAGGTCTTAAGTTCAAAACTCTCAAAATAGGATTGTAAATGAACACTTCTTAGAAGTCCCATAATAAAACGAAACGACTATCCAGTACTTCCATGATAGTCTAACTTCAACTAACTCATGAATTCAACCCCTCCACCCTTCTGAAAAATTAATTTTTTTTTTAAACATTAAAAATACATTCATATTCAATGAAATTGGATAAACTTACATTCTATCTTGTTACTAAGTAACATAATCATCAATATAATAAAGTAATACTTAGAATTCATTATGAGTATAGTATAATAATAGAAAGCCAATTTCTAATGTATTACATTTATATACCATCTAAATGTTAATCATATGATGAATGTTTATTAATATGATTATACTACTGAAATTGTCCTATAATGATTAACAAGTAATGAAACAAAACAAGGGACAATGTATATAGTTACAAAATCCATCTTATGGACAAAAAATGTTTGACAACAAAAGTGTCATCTAAATACAACTTAGTATTGTTTGTTTGAATCTTCCCATCGATTTGTTAGGACTGCAACTGGTCAGTCTCTAATCGCACAAGCAAGTGGCTATCAGTACTCAGTGGCCGAGTGGATAACGTGATGGCGTTTGAAGCGAGGGTACTGGGTTCGAATCCCAGGGTGAACATCAACTCTGAGATGCAAGTACATCCAGCTGACGAGTCCCAAATAGGACGAAACGCGCGTCCTGGATTCCACTGCTAGCCACTATCCATCTCTGCTAAAAGTGTCATCTATTTAGAACATTTAAAACAAGAAATAATAATGATATTGATGATTTAATCAGAAGTAGCGTTATTAGAAGATCAGTCGATAGTATAGTGGTGTAGATTGCTTACATTCATATAAGTAGTATATAACAATCTAATCAGAGAGAGAGAGAGAGAGAGATCTAATCAAAAGTAGGTTAATAAGAAGATCAATCGATGGTAATTAGAAGTGAATTGGAGTTAATGAGTTGTGGTGTAGGCTACTTATATCAACATGAGTAGTATATAATGATGGTTAGGTATTGAATGTATTTCAGTAGAAGAACGATAACGAAAGAACGATAACGTAACGCAATCGGTATAAAAATGCATGAACAATAACAATCGGAAACGATGGACGGATATTTGAAGAAAGAATGGTCAAGATTAAAACAATTGTTTGGTATATGCACTTAGTATTTGTTGTTTGATTCTTCCTATTGATGTTTAGGACTGCAATTGATCAGTCTCTTATTGGCATATATGTGCAAGTATTATAATCAAAGATGGATAGTGGCTATCAGTGGAATTCAGTTTGATGCATGTTTCATCCTATTTAGGATTCCTCAGATGGATGTACCTGCATTATCGAGTCAATGTACACAGTATACATATATGCCAATAAGAGACTGATCAATTGCAGTCTAAGACATCAATAGAAAGATTCAAACAAACATTAGTAATTGAATTTAAACTTCACCCGATTGCACAAATCATTGGTTCTCAATAATTAATTAGATAAGTGGAAAGAGTTTGAAGCGAACAATACGGGGTTCGAGTCCCAGAGTGAACATCAATTCTGAAATGTAGCACATTTGATTGAAAAATCCTAAATAGTACGAAAGGCGAGTGAAACTAGATTCCACTGCTATTCTCAATCATTTTTCACGGATAACACTATTTATTTAAAGTGCATAATGACACATGTATTTAATTGTCAAAATTGTAAATGGTACATTCATCATTTTGTATAATAGGACAGGTAGCACATTTACTATAATAATTGGAAACCTGGGTAGGGACAACTATATCTGTCAACACTACACTACTACAGTGTATCACTGTAGTTTTAGCTAAAAAAATGAATCAGTAACATTTTGAGGATTCTGATGAAAGGATTAATTACCTCTTGGAAACTATTTATGAATTAATACGATACGTATATTTCCTATTGTATAATAGTTAAGTAACTTAACTATTCATATTCATGTTCCCTTCATTAAGAGCTTTATTTTGACCCTTGTACTATTATTGTACGATTTACCATTCCTGAGTTATACCCAGTCCATTAATCACTACTTCCCACTTTCACAGCCACATTTGACTGAATTTTGTACAAATGTTATCCCCTTTTTTTATGGTACGATGTGGCCTGGTTGGTTCGTATATAAACCCAGTGTGTTTGGAATACATGATTCATATTGCCGAGGCTGTTATTGGTGTTCTGAACTTCACTGGTTTGGCTAGGTAGATAGAAAGTAGAACTGATAAGTACTGAAGACTGCTCATACGGCTTTGGTGTATCATTGGATCCGATCGATAAAATCGCTGCTTTCTCACTGGCGGGAAATGTCACGTCATATATAAACAGAGCACTCATACTCAATCGATATTACTGGCAGATGTAAATGGAAACACTTATCAAACCATTTATATCTACGGTTTTCAGGTTTCAGGGTCGACTTGTTATATCAATATTTGGATTCTCTTGTCGAAGCTTTCTATTGACTATGTACCTAGTCATTGATTAGCATTGAAAAGTTCCCTGTACATAAGATCCAGATATCCAAACGCATAGTACCTGGTTAGCGTTCTTTTAAGCTAGTTAGTTTTCTACAGAATTGGGGTCGCTGACCCCATGCTCAACCCTCTTCCTTTATCTGGGCCCTCATGGGGGCTACAGGCGGGGTTATAATAACGCGTAATGTAACATATATGTTGGATAGATTATTTCTAATAGTTGATATTATTACAATAATACTACTGAGCTTTAAACATTTTTTATTGTTTAATTCAATATTGAATTGATTGTCGATTAACTTGTCTGTTAATATCATTATAACTCGGAATCTAGCTCTTCTAGAGTTACTGGCGAACCCAAGCCTGGGTAAAAGAGGGGTATCGGTCATTGGGTTAGTGACCCTATCCCTTAGAAAACTAACTCGTAACTGCACAGGACGTTCCGAAAGGAACCTGAGCGCTGACTTAGTGTACCGGAAACTGAATCACCTAAGAAAAGACTCTTTTCCTGGCCCGAATATGGTTCATTCTTCTATACCGAGGGAAGATGCTTCATTCCTAGCAACACCGCTTAGCGTGATGTTTTCACACTCACTTAGTCTAGGCAAACTACCGGAAATTCGGAAGCTGGCTCAGACCACACCGATTTTCGAAGGAGGTTGACGAAGCGAACCTTCAAGCTACAGACCGGTGGCCCTTCTCTCTATAACTTCGAAAATTATTCAGTACCTGATATGCAATGGTATGCACGACTACTTATTATCCTTAAACTTTTTTGCACCCTAATAGCATGGTTTCAGGAAGGGTCACTCTTGTATAACCAACCTGCTGACTGCCGTGGACAGATGGACAACCATCCTTGATCGCATGGGGAAGGTTGACGTCATTTACCTTGGCTTCTCGAAAGCTTTTCATAGGATCAACCATAAGTGTCTTATCAATACGTTCAAATGATTGTGCATCAAACCATCTCCAATTGACTGGCTAACTTCATATCTAAAAAATTGACATTTTGAGATCAGTGTTAACTTCACCTCCTCTCAGGCTATGGAATGTCATAGTGGAGTCCCTCAGGGTTCAGCACTTTAACCTCTTCTTTTCTTGATTTATATAAACGATCTTTCACAACAGATATCGACTAACGCATCACTTTTTGGTGATGATATGAAACCTTAGAGAGAGATAAGCAAATAAGAGGATAAACTGGCACTTCTAGAGGCACTTCAAAGTTGAGCAGATGACAATGGACCTAAATTTAAGACTTCAAAGTTTAAAGTAGTCCATCTGAGATATGTTGCAGACTACAGTTACATCTTAGGATGTATCCGAAGTGATAAAAGTTTTAGGAGTGTTGGTATTCAACGATTTGAAATTTTACGCTAACTGTGACAAAAATGACTTTCGAACAAACCATGCACTGGTAACATTGAAGCGCATTTTTGGCCTGTTTGACGATAGAACTTTCCTCATAATTGTGAACAGTTTTATTCGTCTCCATTTAGAATACGAAAAAATAGTATCTCTTTAGTCATTTCAAAAGGATAAGGACACTGGGACATATCCAACAGTGAGCCACGTCATCATTTCGGGGACTCGAATTCGAGTCTTAACAAAAGCGCCTCCAATCACTAAAACTTAACCCATTAGAGTATATACGACTTATAGGTGAACTTTTAATGGTTTACAATATACTTAACACTTCTCGACATCCACCTAAACACCTACTTAAGTTTAGTTCCAACACAAACCTAAGGGGTAACACACAGAAACTAGAGACACAACACAGCAGAGTTGATTGTGAACACAACTTCTACTCCCTGAGAGGTGTTGCTGCCGGATGAGCCAGTCCAGGTGACTTTCCAGGAGTCCTTTATGAGGAAACTTGACTTATTCCTAAGGATTTTACAATTTCTTTCTCCTATATTATCGTCAATATACCTAGGTTCGTGCCTGGTGGTGCTGGTGATGCACTACTACTAGGCACAGAAGCCCGTTAAGCAAAAGCTTCTTCAATTCCACCCACAACCATTTGAACTAATTAGACATAATTATCATATGAAATGCATGAGGAAATCTGATAATTTACTTTGGTATAGAACTCTTAACTAAGAATGGTCATGTACCAAGTCATTTTTGGTCATAATGCTATGCGTTAGATGCTGATCCAAATCAGATATAAGCCTTCCAGTTCGGTCAATCCTGTATACATTCATAAGTGCAACAGTTATTTTTGAAGATATTACGTTCTTGAATCTCTCTACCCACTTAGTGCCTAGTATGACTTGTCTATTGTAGGTTAAAACTTTGACCCGATAGGCTGACTGGCTTAACCTTGAGGCTAATATGCGTGAGTTCGAAGTGGGGGTAAACAGATGAAAACTATTCTATCCCTGATTGGCTAGCAAGCACGCGAGAGAGAGAGAAGACAAAGACAGCTGGAACACTAATCACTTTATTCCAACCCCGATCTAGCACTCGAATTCCCAATTCAGATTAGGGTGAAAAGTTACATGAATAAATAGATGATTAACCTGACCATAACGTACAATAATTAGAAAAATACAATTATGTCCAAAACTGGGGAATTATAGTAGAAAATAGGGTACAAAAGATTACGTCTAAATGACAATAGCTTTAGAACAGAAAATGCTATGGTAATGAATTATACATCAAACGAATGCTTATGATCTGTAGAATAGGCTACGGGCAAAAGTAAATGTTACAGTTTTACAAGCTTTGAATGAAATGAATTAACATCCCCAAAAATAGCTTCCATAATTTGTTAAGGCTTCTTGTTTTGCGATTCACATCAGAAGAAAACTACTTAGGTGAAACATCCTAACATATCCGACTGTGATCAGGTAAGGAATAAAATTAATTTATAATAATCTCAGCAATCATTCATCTACTAGATACAAAGTCAAAGCTAATGAAATTTCAAAGTATTGTATATTACGGTCGGCGAAACTAAAGAACATGGACGACCTTTGAACGAATCTTAAATAACCTTGAGAAATATTAGCCAATCAGAAGACAGTTAGTGTATAGTAAAAATTTATTATACAAAACCAAAGAATTAAAGTGGATACTGTTCTCTTACATGACTTAAAAACTTATCAAGGTTGGATATAGGTTCAGAAGTTCTAAAATCATATTGCATGCGGTAAATGAATTCATCCATATGGCTCCACAGTAGTTTGCCTCTGGAGCTATGATAGGGTCCCAAAAACTCTTTCAGTCTTGACCACATAGCATCTATGTTGTTAGTGTGCACCCCCAGTAGTAGGGTCAACGAAATGTCCTTTATGTATAACGACTTCATGCACATATCCCAGTCTACCTAGACACCTGTACGCTCTCCAATCATCTGTATAAACAGTAGTGCCCGGCAGCACATATTGCTGTATAATCGGTATGATTGTTGGTGCCTGCTGGTTCCTGACTCTTTGGAAGTGTCCTTTCTGTAATGATCTATCATATATTCCAAGGACCTGTGAGGTATATTTATGGAAGAGGTACTTACCCAATCTTCTTTAATACAACGGCCACGGTTGTATTTGCATTTCCTTACAATCGTTTCGTCTATTTCAACAACGTTCCCCACTCCTCCATACAATTGCTGTACGCTTGTCAGTTTTGTTGCACAAATATCTCGGCAAAACTCGTACCATTGAACTGCCGAAACTTTGCTTACAACGGCAAAGGTGGCAGCTAGTGTTACCGGTGCTTTTATTATCCAATTCGCAACAAGGAGCATAATTTGTCTCAACCTTAATTTTGATCGAGCAAAAAAAGTCCCTGTTCGAGCTGATTTCTTCTTCCAACATGAAGGACATCGAAAGATAATATCATCACGACAGTCTGCACACCGTACAATGGTCATTTGACTACCGCAGTCACAAGTATAAAAGCTTCTTAATAATCCCTTTTCTTGTAGTCGCTCAATTATCACATCTTTTCGAAAATCCGCTGTAAAGCGATCGTACGTAAGCATCATGTTCCGAAATTACCTCCGTGACCTTGAAACCCGCGAAAGCTTCCGATTGGCTCGTCCATGTCCTTCAGTCTCGCCTTACCGACTACTTAATAAAGGTGAGTTAATAGCCCTCAGAGGTTTCTGCTCAAACTTATGCACAAATATCGTTTTTATGCTTCATCTTTCTTAGCTCTTGACTTTCGCCAACCTTCCAGTCACAACAATAAATACATTTCTTCACGATATTTTGAACAATTCTGAATATTAATAGTTGATATCATGAATCAATTGAAGCTAAACCACCATGGAAAACGTGAGGGAACTGGACGGCCGTTTCGTCCTGTTGTGGGACTCCTCAGCAGTGCGCATTCACAACTCCGCCTTGCGACACTAACCCAGAACCTATCATTTACGCGTGCGACCCTTCAACCACTTGACCACAGAGTAACTGGCTCAAAGAGGGATTTCCTGGAGTTCTAGTGAGAAGTAGTGACCAGTGGAGTTCAATTGGGTCTGTTTTGAGATAGTTGCTCACTGTAGACAATAGTGGATGTGTCACTCAATTCGTGGATCGGTTAAAGTTAGACATTGGATCCCGGTTAGTTTAGTGGTCTAGAAGTTAATCATTCGCGCGCGAGACCGAGAGGTCCTGGATTGGAATCTCGCGAGGCGGGATCGTGGATAAGCACTGTTGGGGAGTTTGAAATTGGGACGAAACGGTCGTCCAGTGTCTGCAGGTTTTCCATAGTGGTCTGGTTTCAATTGATTCATAATCTGAACTATTAAAATTACTATATTATCCACAAAATCGTTTCTGATATTAATAGTTGAATTGAGGATTCGATATGAGCTAGATCACCTTCTGAAACCTGAAAGCCCTGGACGATTATTTCAACATCATGACCATAGTTTCCAATAATCTTATTAGATTGAAAAATCCTTTAAAATTCTACACATCAAAATCAACACTATAGTTGTGTTTTTTTTTAAAAAAATAGATTAGTTCTTGGGTTTTAAATATAGCAGAGGTTATACTGATATGAACTGATAACCTATATCACGACTTAGTAACTAAGTGAATGCCCCCAAATGCCCTAGTACGGCCGAGAGTGGGGAGAGTCTACTCCATCTCGAAATGCTCGCACATGGCCAGCGAATATATAGCCTCTACCAGGGAAGTCCTACTCACTGCCTTCTCGTGGCATGACTGTTGTTTACGAAATTGAAAGGACGAAAAGCGAATGTCCGGCGCTTTAACCGGGTTGGTGGACACGGAGGGTCCACCTAGGGGAGTTGGAAAACCCTGATTCCAAACCAATGGTGCACATGGGCTCCAGTATCCTGATGGAACGAATGGCGGACGAACCTGTCATTGGTCAACGGCTACCATGGGACTGCATCCATGGGACTGTTTACGAAATTGAAAGGACGAAATGCGAATGTCCGGCGCTTTAACCGGGTTGGTGGACACGGAGGGTCCACCTAGGGGAGTTGGAAAACCCTGATTCCAAACCAATGGTGCACATGGGCTCCAGTATCCTGATGGAACGAATGGCGGAAGAACCTGTCATTGGTCAACGGCTACCATGGGACTGCATCTCCTCACGATGCTCCATTGCCTTGTGGATCAGACCTTTTGGTCAAAGGCTCGGAGTGTGGCCCCCTAAGAAAACCACCTGCTTCGGTTTGGGCACCCGGGCAGTATCACAGCTCACACACACAAATAGTGTGGCGCATATGTACCTGGTGCCCTTTTGTACCAATATATATGTGTTTAAATAAATAAATAAATAAACTAAGTGAATAAAACGATGACATTTGAAGCAAACAGTACTAGGTTCGAGTCCCACACTGAACATCAACTCTAAGATGCAGATACATCTAGCTGATAAGTCACAAAATGAATAAAAATTATAGTATATCTAGAATAATTCTATTTTTATTCATTATAAGTAGATAATAAGTAGTATCTTTGATAAAATTACAAAAAAAAAATTTTTCAATTTATTATAAAATCGATATTATCATTTATTGATTTGTTCAATGAAACATCATTATCAACAATTTGATCATTTGGAAAATAGTCCACTGTTAATAAAAGAAGATACAATAATAAAATATAACCGACGATTAATCATTGTGGAGAAGTGTTAAATCAAAGTTGAATACATCAATTATCTCAATGTTATAACTTATGGCTAAGTAGATGTCATTGTTAACGTATGATTTGATAAGATTGCCAATGAAAGAGTAGTGAATTGTCGATTGAACCAATCACACAGAAAACTTGTATGAATAGTCTTAATTACTTATCAGTCCTGCTATCTGCATAGCCCAGCTAGTTATGTCCATAACATTAATCTCAGCCTTGGCAATATATGAATCATTATTCTTAAACATACTGAGTTTATATACCAAACAAACTGACTACATCGTACCATAATATAGGAAATAACATTTCTACAAGATTTGGCTAAATGTGGCTGTGAATGTGGGAGGCAGCAATTAATAGACTAGGGATAATTCAAGAATCGTTAAGCATACAGTAATAGTCTATGGGTCAAAAAATGAAGCTTATAATAAGAAGGATACATATATGAATAGTTAAGTTACGTAACTATTATACAATAGGAGCTATATGCATCATATTGGTTGATAAATAGATGGTAACTTACAAACCATTAATAACTTTGCTACACATTTGAAAAATAATAAAACATCGAATAAAATAAGTTTAAAGAATAAACTTGTTTTATATAGTTGAAATCATCAGTCAGTTGAAGTTAGAGCACCATGGAAAAACTCGAAAGACTGAAAGACCGTTTCGTCTTATTGAGGGACTCCTCAGCAGTCAGCATCCACAATGCCGCCTCGTAAGATTCGAACTTAGGATCGATCAGTCTCGTACACATCATCTTATTTGATTGATCATAACATATTTCTTACATATTCCAATGACATTCTAGGTATGAAAGGTATCACATTCTATAGATTGATAAATTATACTAATTTTCCTAATTTCTTGGATACAGAACACAATAAGTGTTAATAGTCTGACTTCATCATCATCATCATCATCATCATCATCATCATCATCATCATCATCATCATCATCATCATCATCATCATCATCATCATCATCATCATCATCATCATCATCATCATCATCATCATCATCATCATCATCATCATCATCATCATCATCATCATTATCCGTGTGTTGGTACTATTGAGCCTTTGTGTTTTTAGCAGCAATATAGAATGGTGATGCGCTTCCAGGACTGTATGTCCTAGTGGGAAGGAGCAAAGCAAAATAACTGAGTGCTTTCGTAATATATGAAAAGTATACATTCAATACTTAATTTGCATATCTTCCATCAGTTACCATTTACATGCTTCATAATCTTTTCAATTCTGTTATTATTACAATTGCTTTCTGTCTTCTTAAATTGAACTCTCTCAATCTCCTTTAAGCCTTCTCTTCTACTTTTGATTGGTGCTACATACTACTTATATATTTTTTTAATGTCAGTAGCATATAATACAGTAATAACGACTTACCACAGAAGTTTTAAGATACACCTTTTTTTTTAAAATGAATATAAAATATTGTTCATTTGATACTACTGAATCATTTGAATTATGTTCTATTGTGGTATGGTCTACTTATATCCATATAAGTAGTATATAGTGATGGTTAGGCATTGAATGTATTTCAGTGGAATATCGATAAGAAAATAATGGGAACGTCAAACGATTAGTACAAAAGTGCATAAACATTAATAATTGGAGACGATGGATGTGTATTTGCAGTAGGAACGATGAAGATTAGTATTACGAATTGATAGTTTGTAAATCAACTGTCAGATTTTGATGAGGTAGCCTGTAATGTTATGCTCAAACATATTCAATTGTTCCTACTGATGTTCTTATTCACTTCAATTGTTCCTGCTGATGTTCTTATTCACTTAAATTGTTCCTACTGATATTCTTATTCACTTCAATTGTTCTTGCTGATGTTCTTATTCACTTCAATTGTTCCTGCTGATGTTCTTATTCACTTCAATTGTTCCTACTGATGTTCTTATTCACTTCAATTGTTCCTACTGATGTTCTTATTCACTTCAATTGTTCCTACTGATGTTCTTGTTTACTTCACTGTAATTACAAAATACTTTCATAGAATAAATACTACTAATGGATTTGAATAGAACACTATAAAAACGTTAGCTAGTTTAATCTAAAACTTACCAAACCCATGAAAAACCATCTCTTTAATAAGTAATTATAAATGTAAGAAATAAATTACCATAGAAATCAGAAGAATTAAACAAAATTTTGAATAGAACTTGAAAGGAAGGCTCAGAACAGATTAGGTTAGAGAATGCTGGTTGGCGGCCTATACTCCATTGCGAATAACATGCGTAAGTCTTCAGTCTTCAGTAATAAGGATAGTAGGTTGATGAACCTGTGTTAATCCTGACAGATTTCCTTCCAGTGAAGGTTCAGCTTCTTTTTGAAAATGTTCACTGATGGTGCTAATACCACTTGTTCTGGTATAGCGTTCCAGTCATTGACCACTCGATTAGAAAAACGGGACCCCACCTTTAGTTTATTAGATCGCGGTTTCAAAACCTTCTTGCTATGACGTCGGAGATTATTAGTGCTGGAGGGAGCAAAAACATAGGACATATTAACACCCAGATCATAATTAAAGATACGAAATGCCAGTATAAGGTCACCTCGCGTCCTACGATAAGATAAGGGGAAAAGATTTAGACGTTTTAAACGCTCATCGTATGGGAGTTTAGAAAGACCCTTTACTAATTTTGTCCCTATACGCTGGACACGCTCAAGTGATTTAGTATCTTTTATCAGACAAGGGCTAGCTGCTTGGATACAGTATTCTAAGTGTGGCCTTACATAGGTGGGATATAAAATTTGAAACATATTCTCGTCAAAGTATTTAAATGCTCTGCGAAGCGACCATAGCGCGCGATAGCCTTTGGAAGCAACCGCATTACAGTGCGTAGTAGTTTTTAAGTCGTGACTTATAATTACTCCTAAGTCTTTGTGCTCATGAACGCGTGGCAGAAATGTACCATTAATGGTATAATGGTAACTAATATCATGCCCGATGTGCATGAACACGCTCTTCCTAAATAAGTAAGTAAGTAAGTAACTCATCATACAACCTTTTAGAATTGTTTGATTGTAATGTATTAAAAAAAATCGATAGCATTCGATCAGCATTAAGGACCTGACACGCATGAGATTGATCACCACCCAGTGATCAATCAATTGTGATTAGATCTCAGTCCTACAGGAGGTCGGTTGCGGCTCGAATAGCTCAGTGGTAACGTCTCTGACTGTGAAGCTGAGTGACGCGGGATCGAATCCGCCAGGGAGCGTCAGTTCCCTCAAGATTACAGGTACACCTTGCTGACGAGTGCCAAGTAGCACGAAACCCGGGTCCAGGGTTTCCTGTTGACCACCTCCAACCACCATGTTACCCTAATATACATAGTGCCCGCAGTGTCGAGCCACCTAGACTGGTGGCCACATTGCAACTTGATCGATAGCATTCGATCAGCACTAAGGACCTGACACGCATGAGATTGATCACCACCCAGTGATCAATCAATTGTGATTAAAAAAATCGTTTGACATTGACTAAAAATTATTTTCCACTTGTATGACTAAGAACTTAATAGATGAGTGAATAACACGATGTCGTTTCAAGTGGAAGGTCTCAAAATGAATATTCACTCTGAAATGTAAATACATCCAGCTGATGAGTCCCTAATAAAATGAAACTTCGCTTGAAATTGTATTTCACTGCTAGTCATTATTCATTGTTGCTTATAAATTGAATAATTTGAAAATATTTAAATTTCACCTTTCAATGAGCTTAGCATAGCAAGATAAATTCAGTTAGATTACTTTAAAATCAATAACCGATATCCATGGAAACGCCCAAACGGCTTTTATGTCCTTGTTTAATGCTCGTAAACGGAGTGTTTATACAACTTCGTAAGCAAGACCTATTAAATTCTACATTTTTGTTTTTTGCTTTACGTTTCTCTTAACACATTAAGGTGAATGTTATTAACCCCTAATAACTTCATGTCTTAAAGAAACATTCCTAATGGTATCATATCTAAATAAACAACTTGACAGAAAAAGGTATCAATGAAGTAAATTTAACATACTTCAAAGTTGATTTAATCCTGAAATTATGATGTTGAAATGTTAAAACAAAAAAAATAATCTTTCAAGGAAAAAAAAACACGGAAACGAGATTGTAATGCAGTGTGATCTACATATTGAGGTAAGATGATGGTGTGAGGTGGTCAACAAGAAACGCTGGACCCGGGTTTCGTGCTACTTGGCAATCATCAGCAAGGTGTACCTGTAATCTTGAGGAAACTGATGCTCCCTGGCGGATTCGATTTGAGTGACACGGGAAACCCGTGTCCAGCGTTTCCTGTTGACCACCTCCAACCAAACATTTTACCTCAATATATATAGTGCAAGCAGTGTCAAGCGACCTAGACTTGGGGGCCACATTGTAACTTGATTGATAGAATTTGATCAGCACTAATAAGGACTTGACACGCATGACATTGATCACCAACCAGTGATCAATCAATTGTCGTCTACTTATATCCATATAAGTAGTACAGGGTTATGGTCATACATAGAATGTATTTTGGCAGAAGATCGATAAGGAAAGAACTGAATTGAAGCGCAATGGGTACGAAAATGAATGAACAATGGAATTAGATAAGATAGATTAATTGTTATTTTGCAAATTAACTGATCATTGTATGGTTATCAGAATTTAGTGAGATAGTCTATAATTTATGCTTAAATACATTCTATTATCCCCACTCGTGTTCTTGTTCACTACATTAGTAATTTAACAACTGAGTTCAAATTTCATGAATGAGATCGTGGATGAGCACTGTTAAAGAGTTCCATGCTAGAATGAAACAACTTTCCAGTGCTTCCAGGTTATCGATGGTTGTCCTGCCTTAATGGAAATGTGAAATCAACTATGAAAATCGGATTATACATGGTTTTCAACTAATCGATAATTTTCCTTGTTTAAAATGAATCTTTCTATAAAATGTGGTTCAATTATAAACTTACGAGATTGTCTGTCCGACCGTTATAGTATTAGCTGTAATAAAAATATATAAACTGATATCAGTAAATATGTTATATATTTTTAACATTATTAGAATTTTGTGAGAAGAAGTGATCAGTGGAGCTTAACTGAGTCTGTTATGAGATAGTAACTCACTAAAGACAATGGTAATTGTGTCGCTCAATTCCTTGGATCATTTGAATTTAGACATGAACATCGTTGAATGCCAGCCAGCTCAATGATCTAGAAGTTAAGCGCTCGCACGTGAGGCTGATAGGTCCTGTGTTCAAATTTCGTGAGCTGGGATCGTGGATGCTCACTGTTGAGGAGTCGCACAATGGGAAGAGATAACCGTCTAGTGCTTCGGTGTTTTTTTTTATGGTGGTTTAGCTTAAATTGACTGACGATTTGAATTATGTAATATTCCCAATCTATTGTTTACAGTCTCTCAAAATTACAGACATTATTGATCTTGGTCTTGTATAATTGCTAGTTTTTATTCTATGGTGTGATGAGGTCTGGTTTGTGTTGTATATAAACCTAAAATGTTTGAAATATATATGATTCATATGGTGAAAGCTGATATTGGTATTCTGGAATCAACAAGTAGACGTAGGCAGAAAAAAGACCCATAACGATGCAAGGCAGTTCATACTGGTCAATGCATCATTATTGTAGCACTGTGAAGAATGTTCTTGTTAGCGGTTTAGTCATTTGATATAATTAATAGGTCAAAAGTCATCAATCTACATGCTAGGCTTTCTTACGTAAGACTGAATGTCCAGAGTTCAAGTCCAGCGTGTAGGGATATGGATGAACACTGCTGAGGAGTCCCATACTGGGACAAAACAGTTTTCCATTGCTCCAAGGTTTTCAACTATGGTCTGAAATTACTCAATTCATGATCTCAGTTATCTCCACAACCATATACGGGTAGAAACCAACATACTTCAAATCTTTTGTAATATCGAAGATTATCATTTTTCAGCCACAATCTCTATAGGTCACTGAACCAAAATGGCCATATTATTTTTAATAGTATACTGCAAAACAGACTTTAGATTCTTAATGTACCGGGTGTAACTTGATCATTCGAACGCTAGATCGCTCGAAGTCGCAAATGAAATGACAGAATACAAATGAGAAATAATGCTATTCTAGACAGTGTCATACGTTATATGAAACTGTAAGGTATTTATAGTTTCTATTAAAAACAAATTCATCAATATAGTTCTCAGATCCACATACTGTAGAGTTATTAACATTTGTCCGATAAGAAATCTACACTTAAGTATTCTAGAATATTCTACCAAAAGATGGTTTGATGGAATATCTTCATCTCTTTCTGAGCATCTGAAGGCTTCCTCAAGTTCATCCATTGGCCATTCTCAAACTTTCTTAAGTATATTGATATCATGTATACATGGTACTATATTATGATCTTAAAAATGAAAGTGTTAAACTAACGGGTAGTAGAAACAGGTTCCCTGAAAAACGAGATAAATATATTATAGGATGAAACTACTTATAAAGAACACCTTTGAATAAAATAAGAATTAGAATTCGTTTTGTTTTCTTTTCCGCAGGTTTTCACACCGAGTTATCAATACTTGGAAACTGCTGTTCTACGAAGCAGTGGTGTTCGCCTATGCAATTGACGAATTCAAGAAGAGACTGGACACTCATGGAAGCATATTAGAAACAGGAATCACATAGGCTATAGGCCTTCTGTCCTTATTACAACAAATCTTAATTTAAATATAACTAGATATTTACACATGTATGGTCTGTACTACTGATAAGTAGTAGTATATATTATCGAACAAAAGTTGCAGTCATGACACATCAATGGGAAGATTCAAACAAACAATCCTAAATGAATTTAAACTTTACTCCATTGCACAAGCAAGTCGCTATCAGGACTCAATAGCTAAGTGGATAACGTGATGGCGTTTGAAGCGAAAGATACTGGGTTCGAGTCCCAGAGTGAACATCAACAAGACTGTGATGCATGTACATTCAGCTGACGAGTTCAAAATAAGGACGAAACGCGCGTCAAACTGGATTCCACTGCTAGCCACTATCTATCTCTGATTACCATGCTTGTGAATTAAGCCTATATTGAGGCAATGCACACAGTATGCACATATGCCAATTAGAGACTGACCAGTTGCTATCGTAACACATCGATGGGAATACTACTAAACATAGTAGCAATATAGTAATTAGCCGATCACAAACTCCGTATGTGATTTTTCACTTTCGTGATGTTTCTGACAAAATTTCTAGTCAATGCTGATTGGATAAAAGTACTTCTTAGTGTTTCCTGAGCATTTCTTGTCATATGCGAGAAGTTTTCTGAATCACCTCAAAATTTCTCATTCACACCACATGTACATTTGAATGATTCACATCGAATATATAAACTATTGATTCCAGTAGATGATATACCCTTAAGACATACATGATTGATGACGGATACAAACTGAACTCATTCCATTACTGTTTACTTACATGATTGGATTTTCTGATGTCATTGTTACTTCAGCTAGAATGTCAAACAGTGTTTAAATACAGAATCATTATTTATAAAAACATCAAAAACAAAGTTATACTATACACTCTCAATAATCAGTCAATCATTTATCTTCAATCAGTATGTACTTACTTACTTACTTACTTTCGTCTGTTACTCCCAACGGAGCATAGGCCGCCGACCAGCTTTCTCCAACCCACTCTGTAATGGGCCTTCTTTTCTAGTTCTTTCCAGTTCTTGTTCATTCTTCTCATGTCTGTCTCTATTTCTCGGCGTAATGTGTTCTTTGGTATTCCTCTTCTCCTTTGACCTTCAGGATTCCATGTGAGGGCTTGTCTTGTGACGCAATTGGGTGATTTTCTCAAAGTGTGCCCTATCCACTTCCAGCGCTTCCTACTGATTTCTTCCTCCGCTAGAATCTGATTTGTTGTCTCCCACAGTAACTTTTTGCTGATAGTGTCTGGCCATCTGATCCGAAGTATCTTGCGTAGACAGCTGTTGATGAACACTTGTATCTTCTGGATAATGGCTTTCGTAGTTCTCCACGTCTCCGCCCCATACAATAGAACTGTCTTGACATTTGTATTGAAAATTATGATCTTAGTGATGGTTGACAATTGTTTTGAGCTCCAGATGTTTTTCAGTTGTAGGTATGCTTCTCTTGCTTTGCCGATCCTCGCCCTCACATCTGCATCTGATCCACCGTGTTTATCAATGATGCTGCCCAAATATGTAAAGGTTTCCACATCCTCCTAATCAAACAGTATGTAATTTATAGTAAATAACTTTAATAAAGATAGCTCATTGACTTTCAAAATGAAAATCAATGGGTTTGAATGATGTAGTGAACATCAATTCTGGTTCAGATATATTCAGCTGACTCCAATCCAATTGAATGAATTGAAGATTCTGAATACCAATACTAATCACATTCCATCTATTTTATGTCAATCTATGGTACGATATTTGTTATTTAAGTGATATGAACAAGCTAACAACAACATTCTCTGTATAGACGTTCTAATCAAGGTAATGGTAAATATCAAATCGTCAAGAAGGTACAAGTATTTATAAACAGTTGTCTAAGCAAAATACATAACATTCATTGGTTGAATACTATCAGCAACAGCTTATTATGGGAGAGGGCAAACCAGCTTCCAGCTGAAAAAGAAATTAATCAAAGATGTTGGAAAGAACTGGAAAGGATTGCTCAAAACAAGATTGGATGAAGAATGCTGGTGGTCAGTCTATGCTCCTCCACGAGGAGTGACAGGCGTATGTAAGTAAGTAAGTAGGTGAAGAGTCTCATACTAGAACTAAACAGTCGTCCAATGCTTCCAGATTTTTAATGGACGTCTAGTTTACATTGAATTATGAATTCAATTATTAAAATGACTACAATATCTACATACCCTTATTCTCACAATATATCTGAGTGTCTGAAGTGTATGTCTTCGAAACTGGTGTATATCAAGATCAATTTTTGAAGGGATAATTGGCTGATTGCAAAAATCCGTTTTATAATAAATGTGTTTTATGACAGATATCACTCAAAAAATCTAAATGTAATCATTATATGAAACAATATATAAAGAGGGTACTAAAAACGATGGATAGTGTCAATCAGTGGAATCCAGGACGCGCGTTTCGTCTTATTTAGGACTCATCGACTGGATGTACCTGCATTCCAGAGTTTAGATTTAGGACATAGTAGATCAGTGGATAATGCGATGGCATTTAAAGTGAACGGACGAAACGCGAGTCCTAGATTCCATTGCTAGACACTATTCAACATTGTTTATAATGTTAGTGACTTCAAACAATATCGCGGCAATCCTCACAGAATGCATATATGCCAACAGAAGATTGATCATTTACAGATCTAAATAACAAACGGAAGATACAGGCAAACAATACGAAGGGTATTAGAAAATTGGGAATTTCAAAATTTGAGCTTACAACCACTTGATTCATTGTTTTTAACACTGTTGAAAATAAACAAATAATGGATATTGGTACTTCAGTACAAACATACATAAACATACATTATTGAAATAAGATATTTAATCAGAGATGGATAGTGGCTAGCAGTGGAATCCAGGACGCGCGTTTCGTTCTATTTGGGACTCGTCAGCTGGATGTACCTGCATCTTTGAGTTGATGTTCACTCTGGATTCCACTGCTAGCCACTATCCATCTCTGATTACCATGCTTGTGAATTAAGGTATATCGAGGCAATACGCACAGTATGCACATATGCCAATTAGTGACTGACCAGTTGCAGTCCTAAACACATCGATGGGAAGATCCTAACAAACAATACTAAGTGAAGACACTAAATGTTTACAAATAGTCCAATATAGCAATACTGTGAACATTATACAAAATGAAATGGATTTTCCCTATCTTAAGTATAGAATAGTAAGTTTATCACTTTTATATTGGCTACTTTAAACATCCTACGAATGTTTAAGACTGTAATTGATCAGTCTCTCGTTGATATATGTGCATCCTGTTCGGATTTTTGTCATAAGCAGTAAAAGCAAAAAGATGGATAGTGTCTAACAATGGAATCCATGTTGAGTGTTTTGTCCTATTTAAGACTCGTCAGTTGTCCTTCAACAAATCAATAATTACAAATGGTTTATGTGATCCAACTTCATAGTATTTATAAGTTTCATGTGAAGAGCATTGATATGTAAGCGAGAATAATAATGATTAATTATTTTGCTGAATTAGACAAGTGTAAATAGTGTGACAAGTGTTATATGTGTTATATATATTGTTAAGTCGGTTTCCAGAGAACTCCAACAGAGCCTCCAGAGGCTCAAAAAGAGCTCCAACCAATCAGAGCACGACAGAACATTCTGGAGTTCCAACGTGGCACGCTATCATTGGTCAGTAGCAATTTATGTCGTTAAGTGGATTGGCTGAATTAGGATGTTGATTTAACTTAAGCAAACATTTATAAATACCTACGATTTTCTGTACAAAGATGAACCTTGCAATAAAGCATCTTCTTCGTTACTTGAGTCTTCTCCCTGGTCTTCAAGTCGCTGAGTAGTGCTAGCCTTGGGTTATCAGAATAGCTTAGGATCTAAATATATAGCGTTCAACCTACAAGACATATCAGTGGCGACGGGGATATATTCCCTTAACCTGATTATTATTGATTGACTGTTTTCTTTATTGTTGAATTATGCCAGATTTTGATTGTGGAAATATATTGACATTCTAGTAAGGCTAATCTCATTTTTTTTCTTGATCTGAATTGTGTTAAAGTTCTATTGAAAATAGATACTTCTAATTATTTTAGTGATATATGCTACTGATATTTATAGATATAAGTAGTATATATCATTATTCAAAAGTGATATTTCTTAGAGGTGAAAAATTAAGAAGATCAAAGAAAAAAAGGAATGAGAACATTGAAGGATTAGTGTGAAATTAAAAGAATAAGGAAATCTGACAACAATTTACTAATGGATTAGTGAGATAGGAATTCACTGATGACATTGGTGAATGGTTGCTCAATTTCGTGAATCAGTTGAAGTTAGACATTAACACCGTTGGATGCCAGCTTAGTGGTCTATCGGTTAAGGGCTTCGGCTCGAAACTGGTAGGTCCTCAGTTCGAATCCCTCAAGAGTGGGTTCGTGGATGCTCACTGCTGAGGAGTCCCATAATAGGACGAAACGGCCGTTCAGTTCATCCAGGTTTTCCATGGTGGTCTAGCTTCAATTGACTCATGATCTCAACTCTATAAATTTATGATCGTTGATTAACCTCTTGACCTATTTTCTCTATATAATAGATTGTTCTTACTTCTATTGTTCTTCACTACAGTTTGAATAGTTTGAATGAAATAACTGCTATTGATTTAAATTTCACCAGTTTTTTTTTGCTAGATGATAGAACTTTACCTTCCACGACTGAGAAGATACAACTTGAAGTAATTTAATTAAATGAGACTTATGAGAATCAGTGAAAAAGTAAAAGAAAACCAAAACTGGATGAACTACACTTATTTACACAGGAGTTTTTACTGTTGAAGACGAACTTCCATCTAAAAGAGAAAGTTAAGGTAGATAAATGAGTTAAATACAGTTAATTAAGAGGAGCTTATTTACAATTGAAGAATATCTGAAAGTCAAAAACAACTGTTTGTCAACTAATATCAAAATCAAAATTTTTTCAAGACACGTTTACTGTATAGGTCGGAGATGTGGAGAACTATGAAATTCATCATCCAGAATATATAAATGTTTATTAATAGTTGTCTACGAAAGTTACTTGGATCCTTTGACTAGACACAATCAACTAAAACCTATTATGGAAGAGAATAAACTAGATTTCAGTGGAGGAAGAAATGAGAAAGAAGCACTGGAAGTGGATAGGACACACATTGAGGAATTAACTGTATTACAAAGCAAGCTCTCACATGGAATCCTGAAGGTCAAAGAAGAAGAGGAAGACCAAAGAACATATTACACCGAAAAATAGAGACAGAAATGAGAAGAACGAACAAAAAATGAATAGAATTAGAAAGGAATTTCCAGGACAGAGTGAGTTGGAGACTGCTGGTTGTTGGTGCATACTCCATTGGGAGTAACAGGCAAAATTAAGTAAGTAATTCATTTTTTGTCTTGTTTGTTTGATTATTACCATTGATACTTAGGACTGTAATTGATCAGTCTGTCATTTGTACAAACTAGTAACTATCCTGATTCAGTAGATAAGTGGATAATGTGATGATGTTTGAGGTGAACGGTATTGGGTTTAAGTTCTGTAGTGAACATCAACTGTGGAATGCAAGTACACACATCTGACGAGTCCGCAATCGTGTGTGACGTGCTTCATGAATTACACTGCTAGCCACCTTCATTTCAGCTTATAGTCTAATACATATATTTTAATAAGAGATAATCAACTTCACATTCAACATTTTATCACATAAAAAGGAAGTTTCCTCCATATTTGAATATTTAAGAAGATTAAGGTAAAAACTGGGAGGCGAAACTCGACTCACATGTCCTCGTCGTATCACCTGGATCATGGGACTGTTTCCATGTACTAACGAGAGCGGTAACATGGGTGGTGGAGATCGGCCTAATCAACCACTCTACCTATACCCACAAATGATTACGATTGCTACAAAGAATACTTGCATAATTATTGTGGCTTCAAAAAAAGAATAAATGAGTCTGCCCGAAAAATAAAAGGAAGAATGGATGATATGTGTGGTGTAAATATATCAAAGCCATTTCATATTTTAAATGATGAGTAGATTGAAGCTAGACCACCATGGAAAACCTGGATGCACTGGACGGCCAATTCGTTCTAATGTGGGACTCCTCAGTAGCGCCCATCCACAATCCCGACTCTTGAGATCTGAACCGAAGACCTACCAATCACGCGCGCGAGCGTCCAAAGACCAGACCTCTGAGCCGGCATCCGAAAGTGTTAGTGTCTAACTTCATCCAATCCACGAGGTTGAGCAACCATTCATCAATTGTTTTCAGTGAGTTGATATCTCACAACAAACCTGGTTAACTCCACTGCTCACTGCTGCTCACTAGAACTACAAGAAATATCTCTTGAAGTCAGTCACTATTGAGCATATGATTATTATTAGGAGTCCCACAATAGGACGAAACGGCTGTCCAGTGCTTTCAGGTTTTCTATGGTGATCTAGCTTCAATTGACTTATGATTTCAACTATGAAAATACGGAAATCTCCACAATACTCCTTCTGACATAGCCATTTCGTCAATTATGGAACATTATTTCACTTAGCACTATCGTTTCTCTTCCCATTTCTTCAACACAATCAATAACATATGAGAACATGGATGAAATTCATTCGAAGGGCAGTTAGATTATCAGGATGTACAGAAATTGACAATTCTCTTTTTGATTGAAATCATGGATCGATTAATCTTAACACAGAATTGAAAACCTAGACGTCCCAGTATTGGACTCCTCAGCAGTTGACATTCAAAGCCAGGACCTTCAATCTCGTAAGCGAACTCTTACTCTGTAGATCACTGAGCTAGCCGATATTCAATGGTGTTAACGCCTAACTTCAACCAATCCACAAAATGGCCTAACAACGATCTAACATCAATCGATTCATAATCTTAATCAAAAACTTAACAACCACATACTGAAATGTCTTTTAATTTGTCCAAATTATCACACAACAACTTCTCAGCTAAAAGCATTCAAACTCAGGATTTCCCCTATCAGGCCCCATCCTTCAACTGAGTCTAACTAAGTAATAAAAAACATAACATTAAATGAACTGTTCTGTTTTCAATGATTTTATTATCAAGCTCATCAGCCATCGCGTCCCAAATAGAAGGAAACGCGCGTCCTGGATTCCATTGCTAGTCACTATCTACCTTTGCTTATAAAGCCTGTGACTTCAGGCAATATCCCGGCAGTCCGCACAGGATACACTTAAGCCAAAAAAGACTGATCGCTTGCAGTATACTGCACCAAGTGAATTTAAACTTCACCCATCGCACAAACAAGTGTCTATCAGGACTCAGTGGCCGAGTGGATAACGCGATGGCGTTTGAAGCGAGGGTACTGGGTTTGAGTCCCAGAGTGAACATCAACTCTGAGATGCAGGTACATCCAGCTGATGAGTCACAAATAGGACAAAACGCGCATCAAACTGGATTCCACTGCTAGTCACTATCCATCTCTGCTTACCATGCTTGTGAATTAAAGCTATATTGAGGCAATACGCACAGTATGCACATATGCCAATTAAAGACTGACCAGTTACAGTCCTAAACACATCGATGGGAAGATTCAAACAAACAATACCAAATGAATTTAAATAACAAAACTTTATCAAAATCATCAAAACCTAATCTACAAATCTTCTTTATCATGTTAGATTGTTTAGTAAGTTTTATAAATGAAAAAAAAACGATGAACTTACAAACGTTCAGCTGTTGGTGAATTTGAAATCATTAAATACATTGACTATAATTGTATTAAACGAATAATCAGGTAAGGAAAGTCAGTCTATTATTGAATTACTTACTTACTTACTTACTTACGCCTGTTACCCCTTGTGGAGGAGCATAGGCCGCTTACCAGCATTCTCCATCCAACTCTGTCCTGAGCGTTCTTTTCTAGTTCTTTCCAGTTGCTATTCATCCTTTTCATATCGGCTTCTATTACTCCGCGTAGTGTGTTCTTTGGCCTTCCTCTTTTCCGCTTCCCTTCCGGATTCCAAGTTAGGGATTGAGTCGTGATGCACATTGGTGATTTCCTTAATGTATGTCCGATCCACTTCCAACGTCTTTTCCTAATTTCCTCTTCAGCTGGAAGCTGGTTTGTCCTCTCCCATAAAACGCTGTTGCTGATAGTATCCGGCCAGTGGATGTTGAGTATTTTGCGTAGACAACTGTTTATAAATACTTGTACCTTCCTGATGATGGCCGTAGTAGTTCTCCACGTTTCAGCTCCATACAGTAGCATCTCTCCTGTACCTAGCCTTTGTTGTCCAGTTTGTGTCCAATGGGTTTCGCTGATTCCGAGTACTGCCAAGTTGTATCTCCTCATTTCCATTGCTATTTGGCTGGTCTTTCCTGTCTCCCACATTGTCCGGACGTTCCATGTACCTATAAATAGTGTTGCTCTGGTTGTTAGAAGGTGCATCGGTCTCGTGACTTCCGAAGAATTTCGGCTTTCATCATGAGACGTCATTATTCCTTCAACTCCCAGGGCAGAGTGTAAATGGTTTGAATTATTTTTTCTGGTTAGCGTTTTTTTAGCGAGTTAGCTTTTCTAAGGGATGGGGTCGCTAACCCCATGCCCAACCCTCCTCCTTTACCCGGGCTTGGGACCGGCAGTAACTCTAGAAGAGCTACAGGCGGAGTTTCTATTATTGAATACAAATTACAAAACATGTTGATGAAATATAAGAACCATACACTGAATGCTTCATTTGTGAATTCTCATCCTTTTTTTGTTTACATTACATTACATTCTGTATAATTCCTTTAGTTCCGCACTTCTTTTTTGTTGTCCCTTTCTATTCTATTTACCTCGATTTTCTTAATCATCTATTCTCAGGTTATTCATTTTCGATTAATGTTACATACTACTTATTTCTATTGATATAAGTAGTATACATCACATAAACAACAGAATTGGAGTTTCCTTTTGAATTAATATGGCAAATCAGTTGAGTATTTCATACATAACTACATTTATATTGAATAATATTAGACGATAACAGTTTATTCATAAAACAGTCGTTCAAATATTTAGCTCTACATGATGATTAAGAGGTTTACTTGTGTTGCTTAAGTATACTGTATCACGAGTTGAGATTCCACAAGAAAACTGTCCAGTATACAAAGCAATTAGATATAGGTGTCAAAGGGATATATTACTGTAATTGGACTACAGTGTTTTGATGAGCATTGTTTATAATATTACTTACTTACTAAATTATACCTGTTACTCCCGATGAATCGTAGGCCGCCAACCAGCGTTCTCTAAATCACACTATCCTCTGCCTTTCTTTCTAGTTCTATCTAATTGTTGTTCTTTCTTCTCATATCTGTCTTTATTTTTCGGAGTAATATCTTTTTCGGTCTTCTACTTCTCCTTTGACATTGAGGATTCCATGTAAGGGCTTGTCTTGTGAAGAAGTTGGTTGCTTACCCGAATGTGCGATTTAAGCACTTCCAGCACTTCATCCTGATTTCTTCCTCTTCTAAAGTCTGCTTTGTTCTCTCCCACAATAGAATGTGGTTGATAGTGTCTGGTCAACGGATCAGAAATACTCTTCTTAGACAACTGCTAATAAACACTTGTATCTTCTGGATGACGTCTTTCGTAATTCTCCAGCTTTCACGCCCCGGACAGTAGAACTGTTTTCACATTTGTATTGAAAATTCTGATTTTGATGTTGGTGGACAGAAAGTTGTTTTAGTTTTTTTAGTTTTTCAGTTGTGAATAT
This sequence comes from Schistosoma rodhaini, assembly GCA_944470415.2. Classification (NCBI taxonomy): domain Eukaryota; kingdom Metazoa; phylum Platyhelminthes; class Trematoda; order Strigeidida; family Schistosomatidae; genus Schistosoma; species Schistosoma rodhaini. The sequence goes on from OX104040.1 coordinate 2,728,311, forward strand.
GGTGCTCTTGCTTTGCCGATACGCATCTTCACATTTGCATCACATCCACCCGCGTTCATCAATGGTGCTGCCCCGATATGTAAAGCATTTCACACCATTCAAAGTTTCTCCGTCAAGTGTGACTTAATTGGTGCATGCTGTATTGTGTCGGAGAGTTATGCTTTTCATTTTAGTTATATTGAGACCTAGTGCTTCTGAGACTGCTGCTTCACATGTGGTGTTATCCTACATTTGTAGTTGCGTGTGTGATCGAAGAGCCAGATCACCTGCAAAGTCCAAATCGTTCACCTGCATCCTAGCTGTTCACTGTATCCCGTGCTTCCGTCCAGATGTCAAAATTTTAATGATTCAGTCGATCACCAGGAGAAAGAGAAAGGGTGAGAGTAAGCAACCTTGCTTGACACCAGTCTTTCCCTCGAATGAGTTGATGAGTTGTCCTCCATGAACAATTTTTCAGTATAATCCATCAGAAGTATTCCGTTGTTTATAATATAGAAGATTTTATTAATTTATATGTTAAACAATAAACTTACAGTTATTTGTTCCAGGTCCGGATGTACTATTAAATGAAGTAATCAGAGATTGGAATAATATATGTTCATTAAATGGTAATTAAATATAACAACTACTACTTATGTTGATAGATATAAGTAGTATATAACATCATTTGAAATTGAAATGCCTAACCATAGAAGATTGCAATGAATGGAACAGGAAATAAATCTAAGAGCAATTGGAATAACAATAGAACAAGAGGAATAATGGAATGTATAAAGGACAAAGCAAAGAAGATGTAGAAAGGATGTATTTATTATGTATGGTTTTCATATTTTACTAAGCTACTGTATAATTTGGAATTATCTTCCTTAGCTGAGTTCTTCATATACTGCATGTATCTCTTGTCAACATGTATGTTCTCTTAGATCACAGTTAATGTGATATATCTTTATCCTTTGAATGTGAAAGCTACTCAAATTATGTCTGATTCGATAAGTGACAAATAAACCCTACATTAACTAATGACATCTCACGAAACAACATAACAGTTACAGGTAGAACGAATAATTTGATTATTATCCTGAAGAAGTTCAGACGAGTTGGCTGGACGAAACGTCGAAATTATTTAGATTTCAATTGCTTAGGTTATTTCAAGTAAACTTTTCATGTTTAATAGTTACATGTTGGTTTATGTATATAAATAGAACTTAGTAACTTTACTAATGAACATATTCGAATTATAGTTGAAATCAAGAATCAATTGAAGCTAGACCACCATGGAAAACCTGGAAACATTGAACAACCATTTTCTTCCACTGTTCGACTCCTCAGCATTGCGCATCAATGATCCTGTCTCGCGGGATTCAAACCCAGGACCTACCAAGCCATAGCATATTGATCATTCGAAACTAACTGACCATTAATAACCATACAGAAATATTCCTGATCTCAATCAAAAAACTTAACAATCTCCACAATCCTATCCTAATGATAATCATGTGCTTAATAGTGACTAGCATCTTGAGTGAATTCTTGTAATTCGAGTGAGAAACCGTGACCGATGAAGCTTATCCATGTCAAGCAGAAACAGTTATGTATCTCAGAAAATGAAAGATAGTTGAGCAATTTTATGGATTAGTTGAAGTTAACACTGTTGGATTCCGGCTAAATTAGTCGTCCTGAATTCAACATCCAACATGAGAGATTGCGGATGTTCACTGTTGAGCTGTCTTCTACTAGGGACGAACTGACCATTCAATGCTTCCAAGTTTTCAATGGCGGTTTAAACTTGATCGATTCATGATCTCAATCAAAAAGAACTTAACTATCTTCATAACCCTATAGTGATAAATATTAACTTATTCGTATACTTTTTATAAATTAATTATCTACATATTACATAATGTTTATATGCCCCAAAAAATATTGACTTACACCTTTGGTTCTTCTGTAGAACTTGTTTCTCCAGCTACAATGTAAATTTACATTAGACACAGTTCAATGAATAGTAGATATGCATCTTGTGTGAACTGCCTCGATATTTTCATAGATTACAAGATGTATAACCAATGATGGATAGTACTTGGGTGTTGAATCTAGGATGCACATGAGGGACATATGTTTATAGAGACTGACTAACATCAAAAAGGACAATCAAATAACCGACATAAATAAATTAAAATTTATCCAGTTGTGAAGAACAGTGACTATTTCTGACCTCAGTAGTTCACTCAATAAAGCATTCGGCATTTGAGGCCAGAGACATTAGGTTCAAGTCCTAGCTTGAAAGTCAGATTTTTTGTTGTACAAACCTATCCAGCTAACTAGTTTCAACTATGACGAGACGAACGTTCTACATTCCACTGCTAGCAACCATCTAACCCTAATTAAATTAAATAAATGTGAAATAATTTAAGCTTTTCGATGATAAATTTATTTAGTATATTCACTTCAGTTATCATGAATTGATTGATGTTAGACGACTATTGAAAACGTGGAAGCACTGAACGGCCGTTTAGTCCTAATTAAGAGCTTCTTAACAGTTCGCATCCATGTTCCCTCAGCAAAAGGGACTCGAACCTAGGACCTTCCGTCTCGCTCGCGAACGCCTAACCAACTAATCCATGCCGGATGAAGACAGATATCTACCTCAGTACAATGAAAAATGTTTACAGAACCTTGTAGATTGCTTGAGATAAGATATGAACACTATTGGTTGCCAGCTCAGTTGTCTATTAGGTTAGGCGTTCGCATGCGAGACAGGAGGTTCTGTGTTCGAGTCCCTTTGCTGTTGGATCATGGATGTAATCTGTTGAGAAGCTCCGTAATAGAACGAAATCATCGTCCAGTGCTTGCAGGTTTTCAATAGTCGTCTAATATCAATCTGTTAATGATCTCAATCAAATCTTATTTAATCGGAAACAGAATCACCCATTACCTGAGTTAATCCATGGTATTTCGTTTAAAAAAACAACTTAGAAAGTTCTCTTAGTTACAAGCCATATCAAAAGAAATAGTAATTGAACTTACATGCACCAGCTAGTACCTGTTTATGAATAGTAATCAATAGTAAAACAATATACATCCATTTCATGTTTACACAAAACAAGTAATCAGTAGTATGATAATGTTTTTTGAATCTTATTTTATATATGACTTGGTAACAAAACAAAAAAAAGAAAGAGAACAAACATCATCATACCCTTGCTGTTTACTCCAACCTTTTCTTCATCTTTCAAAGGTATCTCATTAAAAAAGAAAAAAAAAATTTGCTTGACAACAATTAAAACTTTCAATTAGTTTTTTTGTCAATAAATTCAGTGATCTAGTAGTTAAACTCTTACGAACAAAATCAATTAGTCTTGGATTTGAATCACATAAAGTAGAATCATAGATGCACTCTACTGAGGAGTTCGACACTTCAACGAAACGGCCGTCCAGTGCTTCCAATTTTTTTTTCATGGTGATCTAGTTTTAATTGAATCATGATTTCACTTATCAAAAGTCATTTTGATTAATTCTTTTTATGATAGATACTACTTGAATGAAATGATTATGTAATTCACTTAAAACAAATGATTTAAGTAGTATATAACATCAATAAAAAAAAATAGAATACCGGTCTAAAAGAGGTTGAGATGTATGAAGGGAAAAAGAAAAGAATTGATTATTGGAATAATCATGAAAGATGTAAAGAACAATGCTGTCAACATTAGTAGTATGAAACATCAATTATCATATCTCTGCTTGGTCACTTAATTGAGATTCTTATAAATTGATTGCTTGACTTTATCAAGTAAAGGTAATCTTTTTGTTGGTTAAAAGCATAAATCAAATGAAGCTAGGCCATCAAGGACAACCTGGAAGCACTAGACCGCCGTTTTCTCCTATTGTGGGACTCCTTCGCTTTTGATGATTTTGTTAGTTTGAATAATCTACTGATTGTATATTCAACGTGCATACATGGTAATCTATTGAGATCACAAGTTATATTTTCAATGAAAAAGTGATTTAATTATGGTATTGTGATATATGCTACTTATATCTGTCAATATAAGTAGTATGAAAAACATCAATCGGAAATGAATACACTGACTTCAGAATACGAATCAAATCAAGTTGGAAGAAAATAGAAATGGAATTATAAAAGAATCATCAATAGGTAGAATCATACGGAATATGAAAGACAAATGATGAAATTTCTCAAATGAAGTATTCATTGTCAACAAAGATGGATAGTGGCTAACAGTGGTATCTAGTTTGATGCGCATTTCGTCCTATTTGGGACTCATCAGCTGAATGTACTACATCACAGAGTTGATGATCACTCTTAGACTCAAAATCAGTATCAATGAATTCGGCGTAATGGGATTACTCAGTGTGTTTTGTGACGTTATTGTTCCTTCCGTATAAGTGACTCAAACATGATAATATATGTCAAATTACATATTATTACCAGTCTTAACAGTTACGTGGTGTTATGCATTGATTGAATTTAAACATTGACCCCGGTGGATTTCGCCTCAATGACCTGAGGGTCAGGTTTATGAACATAAGACCGAAGGTCCAGTATTTGATTGTCTGTTTCAAAGGGTCGGTAATGTTCACTACTGAGTTGTTTCATTCAAGGATGTAAAAATGACAATTGTTGGAAGATGTGCAATTGAAGTGTTTAATATAAATGGTTCATATATTGCAGTAGAACTCTGTTATTCCCCGCTGAACAACTTAATGTTCAACTCTACCTGGATTGTCGTTCACTATAATACTGTAGTGAACAGAACACCAGTTGCGGACAATCAAATGTAATTAAGCAAAATTACAGACTATCTCAGTAAACTCTGAAACTCATACAATAAACAGTCAATTTGCAAATTAACAACCAATTGTTTCAGTCTTCACTGTTTTTTCTCTAATTCCATTGCTCATGCATTTTCCAAACGATTGCGCTTCATTTCAGTTCTTTCCTCATCGGTCTTTTGCCAAAATACATTCTACGTCTGACCCACACCATATACTACTTATATGGATATAAGTAGACCACACCACAATACTACTAACATGTATTTAACCAAGATTAGGGTAAATTTCTATAGAACCCTTATGGTAAGCATGTTTCACTATGCTTTGGTCATTGTTACTATGTACTAATTGCTTTTCGATCTACTTGTCATGGTATAAATGAGTTTGAATTATGTTATCATATTTTGTGTGCTATGTATATATAAGCTAATAGGACGAAACGTGCGTCAAACTAGATTCCAATGGTAGCCACTATCCATCATTGCTTATAAAGCTTGTGACTCTAGGCAATATTGAGGCAGTCAACACAGGATGCACATATGCCAACAAGAGATCGATCAATTGGAGCTCTAAATAAAAATGGGAAGATACAAGTAAACAACATTAAGTGAATGTAAGCTAATAGGTATTTGTTGGCTGGATTAAGTAATTAAAATATACATATAGTACAAGTTAACTGTTGGCTTCTCTTCGGACTCAACTCAGAGGACAGAGAAAAGTTCTCAACTAGTGAACGAATATGTATGTAGCTTGCCTGGACATTAGGTTAACTACGCAGGATAGGATGTCATAACAACCGATCAATTCATGACACACCTGTAGCTCAGTTTTGTGCAACAAATGGTCTAGTTATGAACACAATGTAATTTTCTATTTTTGGTGTATTATAGTTTTTAGAACTATTATGATAGTTAGTATTGTTTGTTTGAATCTTCCCATTAATGTTTAGGACTGCAACTGGTCAGTCTCCCAAAGTGAACATCAACTCTGAGATGCAAGTACATCCAGCTGACAAGTTCCAAATAGGACGAAACGCGCGTCCTGGATTCCGCTACTAGCCAATATCTATCTTTGCTTATTATGATAGAAGTTAAATCAGCCTGCTATTTCACTTTTAAACTTGACATTAGGAATAGAAGGAGCTGCATAGGCCAATATTGCACTTGGATATACGATCCCTGTCCTCAGTCATTCTGCTGTCAGTTAGACTCAGAGTTTATAACGACCAATATCAGATTTGTAGGCTTTGTAAAGGATAATTTTGATTAAAATGACTTATCTTTTAATAAACTAGTCCATTTGATAAGATTCGATAATGGAATAAGTAGGTGAAGGTGATGTGTCTTCTAACTGAACGCTAGATTCCGTTCCTCAACTCTTCTGATACTATCCGGTCTAAATCTACACAACAACTTGAACACGAGAGTATTTATAGTATTTTGGATGACCTTGGGTTTTCGGAAAACTCTGGAACGCTACTAAACATAGTAACAATATAGGTAATCATCCAATCAGAAACACAACATGTGACTTTTCACTTTCTATATGTGTCTGACAAAACGTCTATTGAATGCTGATTGGATAAGATGTTTCTCAAAGTTCTCAAAAACTTTTTTGACTTTATTCTAAGAATTTTCTAGACCTCATTAACAGAAGGTTATCAGAATTATGCAATATATATTTGTGCAAGACATTTCGAACAATATGATTTTGAAGCTAGTAACAACTACAACTATTAGAATAGGGGTTTTGAAGATTGTAGCATTTTTAATAGTTGAATTCATGAGTTGATATCAACTAGATCACCACTGAAACCCTAGAAGCACTGAAAAGCTGTTTCGTCCCAGTATGTGATAACTCAGCAGTGCACAATCACGACCCCGCTCAGAACGTTGAGAAGATCGATAAGGAAAAAAATGCAAACAGAAAACAATTAGTATGGAAATGTAGGAATAATGAAGTCTGAGATGATTGACTGATATTTGTGAATGGAACAGTCAAGTTTGAGACAATTGATTTCACTAAGAGATTGTATAATTTTGTATTCAAATACATTTGGTTGTTCCCACTTGTGTTCTAGTTCACTACAGAGTCATGCAAAGTTGCTTACTCTCGCCCTTTCTTTTTCTCCTGGTGACCGACTGGATCATGAAGACATTGACATCTGGAGGAAAGCACGGTAGGCAGTGGACAGGCAGGATGCAGCTGAACGATTCAGACTTCAGAGATGATCTGACTCTTCTATCACACAAGCAACAACAAATGCAGAAGACGACCAGTGTAGCAGCAGTCTCAGAAGCACTAGGTCTCAATATACACAAAAAGAAAAGCGAGATTCGCTGATACAACACAGCATGCGCCAATCAAATCACACTTGACGGAGAAGCTGCGGAGGACGTGAAAACCTTTACATATTTGAGCATCAACATTGATGAACACGGTGGATCTGATGCAAATGTGAAGGCGCGGATCGACAAAGGAATAGCAGCATATTATCAACTGAAGAACATCTGGAACTCAAAACACATGTCAACCAACACCAAGGTTAGAATTTTCAATACAAATGTGAAGACAGTTCTACTGTATGGGGCGGAGACGTGGAGAACTACGAAAGCCATTATCCAGAAGATACAAGTGTTTATTAACAGTTGTCTACTTAAGATACTTCAGATCCGTTGACCAGACACTATCAGCAACAACCTACTGCGGGAGATAACAAACCAGATTCGATGCAGTGGAGTCTGAAATCAGGAAGATGTGCTGTAAGTGGATAGGACGAACATTGAGGAAGGCACCGAACTGCATCACAGGGCAAGCTCACACATGGAATTTTGAAGGCCAAAGGAAAGGTGGAAGACCAAAGAACACATTACTCCAAAAAATGGCGACAGACATAAGGAGAATGAAGAAAAATTGGATGGAACTAGAAATGAATGTCCAAGATAGAGTTGATTGGAGACTGCTGGTCGTTGCCCTATGCTACAGTGGGAATAACAGGCGTATTACCTAATTATCTTACAGTGATGAATATACAAATTGATGCTGATAATCACTATGGTTTGAATTCTGTTATTTAAAGTATTTCAAAGTTGATTGTTCTTTGTAAGTAGCTTGTTATTTCGAAGGATAATCAATAAACTACGAAAGAAGTAGGAAGTGAAATGTAACTACATTAGCGGTCTTCAAAGAATCAATTAACATGAAGAAAGTGTTCTCGGTACTGTATGCTGTTCTTAAAACGTAATATTGATCACATCTTGCATTTTGACTACATGATGATACATTAGTTCAGGACTTCCAGGGCATTGGTCTTATGAGAAACGATATTTTATGTAACTCTTAGATAGAAGTGACATGTACACAAACTGGAGACGCAAGAGACGACGTCCTTTGAAGTTGCAAAGGATGCTGGTCAACGAAGTCTATACAGTGTCGTGCATTCTTTGCCAGATTACAGTTATTACCACAAAAAATCATGATTTTAGTGACTGGTTGAATTTCGGGAACCAAAATTTCGACTACTCAAGCCTTTCTTCAGACAAAACTCACGCTTCAACTGTTCATTGATATCAGTACTATTGAGCTGTTTGAATGCCTTCTTTAAAGGTGTTGGAAATATAGTATAAATCGACTCAACAAATGGAGTAGATGTATGAAGACCTACTGAATAGGTATTTGTAGTTCTTTTGGCCTTAATTGTAGATATTCGGAATATAGAACCAGACTACTCAGAAATGTTACAACAAAAAAGGTTCCAGAGAGAAATTAACCATCTATGATGCCTTTGATTAGAAGATATGCGGAACACAGTACAACCATTTACATCGACGATCTTGAAGCAAACAGATACCATTATGGACAAGGAAATATTGATGGAGCTGTCGTTAACAAATCACATTTCTTGAGAGTAACTACTGGTGTACACACAAATAAGGTTGAGGTCGTATGTGAATGTTTGAAGACTCTCATTCATCATTATACAGGTTCTACAGACAGGATGATCTAGATTTGTCCAGGGAAATTGGTAAAATTAAGCTATACTAATGCCTTTGATTGACTTATCAGCTAATCAGAAAACACTGCTTTGTTTACATTGGAATAACTGTCATGATAAGATTACGTAACCCCTAAGTGTTCAAATATGGATTATGGTGAAGAAAAAGGTCGTGACGAAGAGTTATAACCCTATACGGTTATTGTCACTAACTGACACTTACTGTAATGAAGTAATGATTTGGAACCCTTTTGTTCATTTATAGTCAGTAATTTAAGTCAAGACTGAAAGAATACTGTCTAGCTAAACAAACAGCTTTCATTTCGCTATGAATCACATAAAGTACTTTAATGTACAGTCGACATCAAGAAAGTGTGCTTTTAGTAATTTAGTTTAATTATCATATCTCAGTTTGGTTGCCTGATTGAGATTCTTCTAAATACTGTCAAAGTAAGAGAGAGGTTCAAAAGTTCAAAAATCGTAATGCATAAGGTAGAGGAACTCATCCATATGGCTCCTTAATGGTCCGTTTCTGGAGCTGTGATAAGATCACAAAAACTCTCTCAGCCTCGACCACATAGCTTCATTATTGTTTGTGTGTACTCCGGTTGTGTAAGTTTACCACTTTTGTTATGGATATGTTCGTATAATACTCATGTATGGGTAAACCACCGAACAGTCGAAGTTTCAGTAAGATCCGCGATTATTGCAACCAATGTTGCTGGTGCTCTTATTTATACAGTTCGCGGCAGTTATTATAATATGCCATAGTCTCAATCTGGACAGACAGAAAAAGGTTCTTATTCTAGCAAACGTCTTTCTTCAACATATATGACATCGAAGGATAATATCACGGTAGTCTGCACAAGGTCTATAACTCATTTAATAACAGCAAATTCAAATACGGGAATTTCTTAGTAGTCTCACTTTTTGTAGCCGCTTAATAACCAAGTCTACTCTAAAATCCTCTCTGAACCGATCGTACATGAGAATCAGATACTGAAATTGTCACTGTGACCTTGAAATCCCTTTAACGCTTCTGATTGGCTCGTTCATAAATTAAAGTCTAGCATTGGATTTCTTTTCACTTTGATTAAGTAAGAGTTGATTATTTGATTAAATGATTTTATCATGGTATTGTGATATATGCTACTTATATCTGTCAACATAAGTAGTATGAAACATCAATCGGAAATGAATACATTGACTTCAGAATATGAATGAAATCAAGATGGAAGACAATAGAAATGGAAATATAAAGGAATCGTGAATAGGAAGAATCATACAGAATATGAAAGACAAATGACGGAATTACTCAACTGAAGTATTTAATGTTTGATTCACATGATTTGTCAAGAGATTATGTAACTTTGTCGTCTACCGCCAACTGAGTGGAATCCAGGACGCGCGTTCCATTCTTCTTGGGACTCATCGAGTTGATGTTCACTCTGGGACTCGAACCCAGTAGCTTTCGCTTCACACGACATCGCATTATCTACTTGGTCATTGAGTCCTGATAGCCACTTGCTTGTGCAATGGTGTGAAGCTTAAATTCACTTAGTATTACTTGTTTGAATCTTCACATTGATGTTTAGAACTGCAACTGATCAGTCTCTAATTGTATTTAAACACAGTCATTTGACGCCATCTGTGTTCTCTATCACAATGAATGGATCTAGCTAAACTTCTGAGTGTTTGTTTTGTGAATGTCACAATGCAATTCGTCGAAGAATAGGAGTTTTCAATAAAACTATTATTTCTTGCAAAGAATTGATCTATTTAGCTTCAATGAATTCGGCGTAATGGGATTACTCTGTATGTTTTTTTTAGGAAAATATCTTTATATTTGTAAGGTAATTGTTTCATTCATATAAGTGACCCGAATGTTATAACATATACCGATTTACACTTTATTTCCAGTCTTAAGAGCCATATGGTGCCATGAATTGATCGAATTTAGAGATTAAGACCTTTGGAATTCGACTGAGTCATCTGAGGGTTAGTGATTCGCACCTAAGCTCCTTTGTATGATTGTCGATTACATGGGTTCGATGATGCTCACTACTGTTATGTCTTATACTAGGATTCAATGACCATCCAGTGATTCCACATTTTCAATGATGGCCTTACATTAATCACTTCATTATTTTGACTAAATTCAACAATCTTAACAATCTCGTACTGACATAGAATAGTCTTAGATTTCATTCTGATTGGATGTTGTAATGCTTTCTAAGTGGTGTATACATACGAATATTTCAAAATCGTAACTGTCGGTAGTCGTTTGAAAATTGTTTATGTACAGAGTTGTCACTTAAACAATGGAATATGATTATGTATATTGTTGGCATATGTGCGTCCTGTGCGGGCTGCCCTGATATTGCCTGAAGTCACAGGATTTATAAGCAAAGATGATTAATGGCTAGTAGTGGAATCCAGGTCGAGCGTTTCATCCGGTTTGAGACTCGACAGACAGATCTGCCAGCGTTTCAGAGTTAATGTTCCCTCTGGGACTCCAACTCAGTAATGTTCACTTCAAACACCATCGCGTTGTGCATTTAGCTACTGAATCCTCTTAGCCACCTTCTTGAACTATCTATCCAATTGTGCCCCCAAATGACCTGGTACGGCCGAGAGTGGGGGGAGTCCGCTCCCCCTCTCCAAATGCTCTTATATGACCACGCGTATATAGCTTCTGCCAGGGAAGTCCTACTCACTGCCTTCTCGTGGCGGGGGTGTTGTTTACGAAATTGAGAGGACGAAAAGCGAATGTCCAGCGCTTTAACCGGGTTGGTTGACATGGAGGGTCCACCTAGGGGAGTTGGAAAACCCTGATACTAAACCAACGGTGCACATGGGCTCCAGTATCCTGATGGAACGAATGGCGTATGAACCAATCGTCAGTCACCGACTACCATGGGACTGCATCTCCTCACGATGCTCCACTGCCTTGCGGATCAGACCTTTAGTTCAAAGGCTTATGGTGTGGCCCCCTAAGAAAACCACCTGCTTCAGTCTGGGCACCTGGGCAGTATCACAGCCCTCACACAAATCGAATGAGATTTGTGAGGCGCATATTTATCTGGTGCTTTTTTGTACCAATATTCATGTGTTCAAATAAATAAATAAATAAAATATCCAATTGTACTCAGTAGTTCAGTTTTCGTACACTTTAGCTATCTAACTAATCCATATTAGGTATGAGGCAGTTAACAATCGGAGACAATGGAAGATGATCAAGCAGTTTCATGTAAGCGCGTCCACAGTCGTACATGCGGGTTTCCCATTGAGGGGCTTCTCTCTGACTTTTGAACGTCCAACTTTTAGACCACTTATTCAACATTCAACGATGTTAATGTCTGACGTCAAACAATCCCCGAAATTCAGCGAACTTAAACAACGAAAGATGGTCGCGCATTACCATGAATTGATTGAAGTTAGACATTAACACCGTCGGATGCCAGTTCAGTGGTCTAGAGGTTATGCGTTCACGTGTTAGACCAAAGGTTCTAGTCCTAAGTGCAAGATCATGTGTGCTTACTGCGAAGGAGTTCAATACTAAGACGAAATGTCTGTCTAATGCTTCTAGGTTTTCAATAATGATCTAACATTAATCGATTCATCATCTTAATCAATAACATAAAGAAAACTTTGATCAAAGGAAAAAAGACTAAGATTAGGTTATTACATAATCATCTATGATTTATTTTGTATTCAAATAGTCAACAATTAACATCTATATAATTAAGATAATATGATCTCATCATATCTAGGATCATACTTCAATAATCTGTTGACGATCATCCTGTTGATCATTTTATAAACTCAGATCTGTTAAAATTAAAAAAAAGAAGAAAATCCCCCCGAAAAAGAATCAAGATTAATTAACTGTTAAATGAAAATGTATCACATAAATATTGGTACAAAGGGGCACCAGATCTCACAAATCGCATTTGATTTGTATGAGGGCTGTGATACTGCCAATGTGCTCGAACTGAAGCGGGTGGTTTTCTTAAAAAAACCGAACCCGGGGCGTTTGACCTAATGGTCTGATCCATAAGGCAGTGAAGCATCGTAAGGAGATGCAGTTCCATGGTAGACGGTGACCAACGATTGATTCATACGTCAATTGTTCCCTCAGGATACTTTAGCTCATGTGCACCATTGGTTTGGAATGAGGGTTTTCCACCTCCCCTAAGTGGACTTTTCGTGTCCACCAACCTGGTTAAATCGCCGGACATTCGATTATTCCTACTCGTGTTATGTTCTCTATAACACTACTAGATAAGCATAATGGTAGGATTCGAAAGACTGAATATATAATCGCATGATCATTTTGATATCTTGGAATGCATTACCATGAAAAATGATGAAAGATTCATGACTATATCACCCATCTTGGAGAACACAATACCTTGAAAATCTTTATTCTTGGCTATGAATACTCTCTATCAAATTATTACCTATGTAGTGAACGAGAACGCAACTGGAAGCAGATATGGAAAGGATGAATAGCAACTGGAAAGAACTAGAAAGGAAGGCTCAGTATAGAGTTGGATGGAGAATGCTGGTGAGCGGCCTATGCTCCTCGACGAGGGGTAACATGCGTGAGTAAGTAAGTGAACGAGAACACAACTGCGAACATCCATATGTATTTGAATACAATTATCTCAGACTTGACTGTCCCTTCATTTCCACACTTATCATTCTTAGTTCTCGTTCTCTTTTCTTTGATCTTACTAAACTTTCTGCCTCCAAGCATTTTACTTTCGATTGATGATACATACTACTTGCATCTGTCGACATCAGTAGCACATATTACACTTGAATCTTTTATTTTCGATTTAGATGAATTCAAATAGATTGTCACAGTCTTACTTAACTATAATCTACTTCAAATATTCTTTATATACATATGACATAATCAGAAGGAGTTTCATGGAGATTTCAGGTCTTTTCATAGTTGAAAGTATGCGTCAATTAAAGCTAGATTACAATGAAAAACTTGGAAGCACTGGACGACTGTTTCATCCTATTGTAGGACTCTTCAGTAGTGCTTATTCACAATTCTACCTTCCAAGATTCAAACCCAGGACTGATAGGTTTCAGGGTTGACTTGAACATATGATTTAGAATAAGTTGATTAGTCCTATAGAGTCTAACACCTTTCGAATTCACATGAAATTTATGACTTACAAAATAGCAACGAGTTTACTAGATTTCCAAATAAATAGAACCAAACAATCAATGTTAGAATGATTATTCTAGACAAAACAAGATGTTGATTTATCTAAAAAGGCATTACATAGAAACTAAAGTCTCTTCTCATTTGTTTACTAAGGATTAAAATTGATCATATTCGTTTAGCATATCTAATCACTATGTGTATTAGTTAGATCATAATGATGTAGTTACATGGTTTATATAGAGTTAAAGTTGTAGGAATAAGTGGAATTCAAGACTTAAATTACTATCTGTTTATAACTCATCAGAGTGGATATATCTCCATCTCATTGATTGAAATCCACTGAAAAAGTTCAATCTAATACTTTTCGTTTCAAATGTCAGAAGTGTTATCCATTTGATTAGTGTGTCCAGGTAACAACTAGCTGATGCTCACAGGATAAATTAACTTTACAGGTTCTTGTAACCGCACAGGATGAAAATTCCTATTTATAGCAGTAACAAGCAGCTTGCTGGACTCAATAAATTGTTGTTCAAATCGATTGAACAACATAAACACATTGAAATCATTAGTTAATTGAAGCTAGAAACCGGAAATCACTGAACGGCCGTTTCGTCTCAGTGTCGGACTCCTCAGCGTTATACATCTACGATCTAGCCTCATAAGATTCGAATACAAGATCTATCAGTCTCGCACGTGTGAGCTTAACCTCTAGATCACTGAGCTAGTCAGCATACAACAGTGTTAATGTTTAACTTCAACTAATTCACGAAATTTAGTAACACATTGGCCATTATCTTCAGTGAGTTACTATCTCACAACAGACCTGGTTTCACTCCACTGTTCATTGCTTCTCACTAGTACTTCAGGAAATATCTCTTGAAGCCAGTCACTAGTGAGCATATGATTATTATCAGAGGAGGTGTTTCGGTGAAGATTTTAGCTGAGGAGTCCCACAATAGGACGAAACGATCGTCCAGTGCTTCCAGGTTTTCCATGGTGATCTAGCTTCAATTGACTCACAAGTTCAACTATAAACACATAAGTACATAATACTGAGATTTTTTAAAAACAAGAATTAAACTCCCAACCCTCAATCTCATTACTACTAACTGTTATGTTACACAAAATTTGCGTTATGTTAACTATCATTAAGATTGGCCTTTAAAACACAATTCGATTGTTTTCAGAAGGGGTTTTTGTGGAGATTTCAGGTCTTTTCATGTTTGAAAGCATAAGTCAATTGAAACTAAAACACCATGGAATACCTGGAAGCATTAGTCTTATTGTAGGTCTCCTCAGTTAAAATCTGCACAAAAAAAACCTCTTCGGATAATAATCAACATATGCTCTATAGTGACTGGTTACAAGAGATATTTTCTTGAGTTCTAGTGAAAAGCAGTGATTAGTGAAGTTCAACCAGCTCTGTTGTAAGACAGTAACTTACTGTAGACAAAGGTGGAAATCTTACTCAATTTCGTTGAAGTTAGATGGATGGCTGTTTCGCCCTATTGTGTGACTCCACAGCAGTGTGTATCCACGATCTTGTCTCACGAGATTCGAATCCAGAACCTACCAGTCTCACGCCAGATTGTTTTCTTTTTATTATTAAATGGGCTTCGTTTTTTTTGTTATTTTTTTTTTTGAATGATGCAAGTATTCTAATTGTTTATGAACAAATGATTATAGAATGACATTGTTGTCAACAGATTTTACAAAAAAAATTTTTTGTTTACATGGCAACTAAATTTACTAACACGGAAACTGCTTCATACATCACTTTTGTTTAACATTGACAATGCACTAAATGTTTGATTCAAAATCTAGTCAACCTGTCAACAAGTGGTTACCTTGTTGAATAACTAGTTCATATTCCAATTGAAAGACATAGTTACATTGAAATATTATTGACTTACCAAATTTGAGGCATTATAAATCTTAATAGGTAAATCATATGATTATAATGATGAATTGAAATGAAACATTAAAACATAATTGGAAACTAAGTTTAGTGATGTAAAAGTTTCACATTCATGCAGGAACGAAGTCTTTTTAGGTTCGAGCCCCGTGTAAGGGTTTAAACACTAAAGAGGAGATCTATACTAGGGACGAAACGATCATTCAATACATAAACTAATAGTTTTAGAATAGTAAACATTATCAATAAATGACTTACCTAAACCAAGTTAGAAAGAACCTTTATTAATTCAAAGATATGTTTCCATGGAAATGTTATAATACAGTGAAGAATATACGCTTATTTTAGTTTAATGAACGTCATTGTAATATATTTATGTAACTCTTCTAATGTAACTCTCTTATTGTTTGAATCTTCCCATTGATCTTTAGGACGGTAACTGATTAGTATCTTATTGGCATATGTGTATAGTATGCGTATTGTTGCCTCGATAAAGCCTTAATTTACAAGTTCGAGTCCCAGAACGAACATAAACTTTGAGTTGCAGATACATCCAACTGACAAGTTAAAAATTGGACGAAACACGTTTCCTGGATTCCATTGCTACTAACTATCCATCTTTGCTTGAAATATGAATTTGTTATGTAAATCAATATAGAATTTCATATGAAAAGAAAACACGTTAATTAGTTTTTGTGATGTATCAGTATTTTTAATGGTTAGCGTGTTTTTCTAGGGGATGGGGTCGCTAACCCAATGTTCAATCCTCTTCCTTTACCTGGGCTTGGAATCGGGTAGTGGAAAAGAGGAAGACCAAACAACAAATTACGCCGTGAAATAGAGGGAGATATGAAAAGGATGAATAACAACTGAAAAGAACTGGATAGGATTTCTCAGAACAGGGTTGGTGGCCTATGTTCCTCCACGAGGGATCACAGGGGTAAATAAATAAGTATCAGTATTATATAGATGAACATCAGAATTATTATTCTTTTGAAGTCATTTAATAAGCTTATTGTTCTTGAGAATACAGATTGATGTAATTTTCACAAACCTGTGTGATTTGGACAGTTGTCTCGTCCTAGTATAGGGCACCTCGTCAGTGTATATCTACGGTTTTACATTAGATTGAACTCATAGCCTTGCATCTACGTACTTATCAGCTAGATCACTGAATCCGAATTCAATGATCAGCTTCAGTCAATTTTGAACTGAGTGAACTAGCGTCTAGGCGCTTACACACGTGTCTGAAAGTAATCGGTTCTATTCTCAATGATGTCAAGAATGTACAATGTTGAGAGCTCCCATACTAAGGTGAAACAGTTACACAGTAGTTTCAAATTTTCAGTGGTTGTTTAACTTAGATCAGTTAGTAATATAAATAACATTTAAGAATCCCCATAAACCTTTATCCTGTTATGTAGATATCAATGCCAAGGTTTGATTCAAAAGTTAGTCAATTAAAGACATCGACTTATAAGATCGAATCAATGACGTATAAAGTTGTATGAGTAGTCTATCGTTCTTAATCGTCTTCTGAAGCAATAACTTCTTTTTTAACCCGTTGATCAAATCCAGAACGCCAATATATTAGCCTATCCGTTAGGAATCACATATATTTCAGATATACTAGATTGATATACATGCGAAATTAGGCCATTTGTACAGGATCAAGCCAAAAACTCGACTGTGACTGTGACAGACTATAAGTAATAAATTGGCAATAACTTTAGAATAGTAAATCATATGATAATCGTTAATATGTCCAATGAAAGCTGCTTATAATGAAAGTGTTATAACGTATGGATTCTCTTAATATATATGAACGTGCAGTTTAGAGAGGAGTGAATTTATTGATCGGACGCAAATGATACTTGAGATCGTACGAGCAGTCTTGGGTGCGTATCGACCCAGCTATCTGCCTAGCCCAGCCAGTTGAGTCCAGAACTCAAATAACAGCCTCGGCAATATAAATAGTACAGTTACGTAATAATTGTACAATAAGAAATAGGCATATTACATTGATCCATAAATAGACCTAATGTAGTTACTTAATGGTTATATAATAAGGGTATGTATAACAGCCCTCCATAACTAGATCCCATCGGTTACTAGTTCCATATTCTTAGTTCGGATATAACTTAACATTCAGTTAGATAGAAGATGTTCATCTTGGTTCATCTTGTTTAGAGTTCCGAATTGAAATACCTCTGTTTATGATTTTTTTTTAAAAAAAAGGAAAGAAAAAAACATCTTGGAACTTACTTATAAGCAGATGAAAATTGGCTACAATAAGACCATTCTGTTGTTTGCTTGTTTGTTTCTTTTAATTGAGTTTTAATACAAACATTTAATTAACAGAAATCACTTCATTGGAACGGTTTGTTATATGGTTGAAATCATGAGTCAATTAAAGCTAAACTACTATAAGAAACCTGGATACCGGCTCAGTGATTTAATGGTTGAGCGTTCACGTGCGTGGCTGATAGATCTTCGGTTCGAATCTCATGTGATAAGATCGTGAATGCGCACTGTTGAGGAATCCCATATGAAATAAAAAAGAGGATCCTGTGCTTAAAGATTATCTATGGTGGTCTCTTTTCATTTGATTCATGATCTCAACTATATTTGAAATGAGATGATCCTACTATCAAAATATATAATAATCCAATCTGTATAACATTCAAAGTATATCTAATTTGAATGTATTAGGTCAATGTAAGTGTAATGATTGAAGGGTCTATACATAAGCATGTTTATCTTAAACTTACCTCTTTTTTATAAGGCTGAAAATCATTAAAAAGGATTGAATAGAATAGAATATATTAGCTAAGGATAGAATAAATGATTTACAATCTTTATCCTATTTGATATTCATTCATTGAATGTATCTATCTCCAATACAACAACAAAAACATAAACTCAATCTGTTTTACATTCAAGCAACGAATGTGTTACCCTTATAGCTACTAAATCTAAAGATTCATTGCTTTGTGTAATATGTATAAGTGAATCAGTCCTAATTCTATTGTCTCCATGGTTACTAAAATTACATAATAGGCATGATCCATCTTTAATAGATCCTACAGACGTCCATGTACACTGAAAAACAGGTAATATTGAGTTAGTCTATTCAGTATGGAGGACCATATCTACAACTGAAGAACATTTGGAACTCGGAAAAACAACTGTCTGTCAACTAATATCAAAGTCAGCGTTTTCAATACAATACGGTTCTACAGTATGAGGCGGAAACTGGAAGAAGTATGAAAGTCGTCTTCCAAAAGATACAGGTGTTTTTATTAAAAGTTGTCTACGCAAAATATTTTGTATCTGTTAGTCAGACAACATCAGCATCATTCTACTATGAGTGAGAACAAGCCAGATTCCATGGAGAAAGAAATTAGGAAGAAGCACTGGAAGTGGATAGGACACACATTGAGGAAGTCACCCAACATTACACAGAGAAATGTAGGCAGAAATGACGAAAATGAACAAAAGTTGAATAGAACTAGAAAGGAAGACCCAGGACAGAGTGGATTGGAGAATACTGGTTGCCGGCCTTTGATCCATTATGGGTAACAGGCGTAAGTAAGTAAACATGTTCACTAGGTTCGAAACTTCACCGTTAAAATCAACTGTAACATATAATTACATTCAACTGAGGGATCTCAACTGAAACGAAACCTTTTTCCTGTATTCCCCTTGAAAGTTAGTACTTGGTAACAAAAAAACACGCAAATAATATTCACTTACCTAGTAGGTTGTGTTTCTGGTAGTTGTGAATCTGTAGATAAATATGAATAGTAATTGGCTTCTATTTATTGACATATTCTAATAACGTTTCAAAATACTATATACTGGTAAGTGAACAATCTAATTTATTTATTTATTTAAACACATGAATATTGGTACAAAAAAGCACCAGATAAATATGCGCCTCACAAATCTCATTCGATTTGTGTGAGGGCTGTGATACTGCCCAGGTGCCCAAACCGAAGCAGGTGGTTTTCTTAGGGGGCCACACCCCAAGCCTTTGAACTAAAGGTCTGATCCGCAAGGCAGTGGAGCATCGTGAGGAGATGCAGTCCCATGGTAACCGTTGACCAATGACAGGTTCGTCCGCTATTCGTTCCATCAGGATACTGGAGCCCATGTGCACCATTGGTTTAGAATCAGCGTTTTCCAACTCCCCTAGGTGGACCCTCCGTGTCCACCAACCCGGTTAAAGCGCTGGACATTCGCTTTTCGTCCTCTCAATTTCGTAAACAACACCCCCGCCACGAGAAGGCAGTGAGTAGGACTTCCCTGGCAGAGGCTATATATTCGCTGGCCATGTGAGAGCATTTCGAGAGGGAGAGTAGACTCTCCCCACTCTCGGCCGTACCAGGGCATTTGGGGGCACAATCTAATTAAGAGATTTAGAAGAGTGTCAGATTGATGTAAAATGACCGGATCTTAGTAAATTATGAAAGTCATTCATCAAATATTTCATTTACATATGTTTCATCAGTTCTCCTTCACATACTTTATGATCTTTTCGATTCGTCTCTATTTCCCCTTCTATTTTCTTCAGTTAAATCATTTCAATCCCTATTTTGACAGGCATTCCACTTCTATTTAGTGTTACATACTACTTATATCTATCAATATAAGTAGTATACTTTACATCTATTTGAAAATTACTGAAGTTAATATATTTATTGCTCTGTTCTGTTCTTCCACTTAAAGGTTAATCTATTATCCTAATTGTAAGACTGTGGTGTGGTCTACTTATATCCATATAAGTAGTATATATTGTTGGTCGGACATAGAATGTACTTTCGAAGAAGACCGATGAGGAAATAGCTGAAACGAAGCGCAATCGGTAGGAAAATGCAAGAATAATGGAATTAGAGAAGAAACAGTGAAGATCGAGACTAATGGTTGTTAATTTGCAAATTAACTATTCATTGTATGGTTATCAGAATTTATTGAGATAGTCTGTAATTTGTGCTTAAATATATTCGATTTTCCCCAACTAGTGTTCTGTTCACTACAAGACGTTCACAAACCTTCCATTGTGAAACAACATACTAATGCTTTATCTTGAATATTTTTAATGACTGTTTGATGTAGACAATGCCTTCTATGAACAGATTTCTAGATTCACTGACAGAAAGTAAACTTCTATCCCTTTTTGTTCTGAACAGGCAAATCATAAATTGATGTGGGTTATTTATATCCACATAAGTAGTATATTGGTGATGGTTGGGCATTGAATGTATTTCAGTAGAACTTCGATAAGAAATGAACGGAAATGTCACGTAATCGTTATGAAAATGCATGAAAAATGAAATCAGAGAAAATGAACTGATATTTACAGAAGGAACAGTTAAGATTGAGATAATCGATTGTTAGTTCATAAATTAACTATTTACTGCATGGTTGCCAGATTTTACTGAGGTATTTTGCAATGTTGTGTTTAAATACATTCGATTGAACCCATTCGTCTTCTTGTTCACTTTAATAGTATCTTTATAGATCAACGGGGAACTGGCAAATAATAGAAATGGGCGGTGTATACAGGCCGTTTTTTTTATATTAGGAGGCAGTATTAACTGTTGAACCTTTGGAGGGCGCAAAACTCTGGACAACCGTTTCATTTAGCTGTGACCACTGGTGTTCAGTTATATTGTAAATGAAATGGTTATCCCACCTATGAGAGTGGATGATTGTCATAAGGTATATTACGAACTAACTGAAGTTAAATATATAAACTATTGAATCATATATTAGTGATCTAAAGGTTAGGCACTACCTGAATATCATTGGTTCAATACTTGTTAGGGTCATGGATGGGGACTGCTGAAGGATTCCGTTTTATGATGACAAAACTATCGAATTTTAGTTCATTCATTAAATTAAGTTAAATCATATTGAAAAACTGAAAAAAAATAATTTAACAATTCATATTATCTTCTATAATATTAATCACAAGTAAAGCTTAAATCTAGGCAGCATGAAATTAGTGTACGAAGCAAGCCCTAACATGAAATTCGGAAGGAAAGCATAAAAGAGGAAGGCTAAAGAATACATCACACCGGGAAAGAGAATCAGACGTGAAAATGATGAATAGCAACCGTAACGAACTGGAAAGGATTGTACAGGATAGAGTTAGATAGAGAATAATAGTTGGCGGCCTATGCTCCTCTATGAAGGTAACAGGCGTAAAGCAAGTATGAAATTAGTGGGAATGTGCAAGTACTAAAATACAACATTATTCTAAACAATAATAAATATGTACTTACTCAATGATGATTCATTTGATTCTGTGTTACTGTATAAAATAAACGGGTATATACTTAATTTTAATGGATAATAGTTAATCGATGTATACACGATAAGAAAAGTATGATTTGAACTGTTAGATAAAACGTATGGTTTGGCGTATACTATTTATGTAGACAGACATAAGTAGTATGTTACATCAGTCAGAAATGAAATGATTGGCGATAGAAGATTGAATTGAAGATTAAGGGATGTAAACATAAAAAAGTCATTGTAATCCTTATGAAAGAACAATCGAGTTTGAGATTGTAGTGCCACGATTCGTTAATTGTTTACTTCGATAACCGTTATAATTCTAATCTTAACGGCGCGTAAAATCAGAAGACAAAGGATAGCAGCAACTACAGTTTATTGTCGAATAACTCAGGTTCGAAAGTTAACAACACCTGAGCGAATATGAACGAGCGAGTGAGCGGCAAGCGAGTGAGCGGCAAGCGAGTGAGCGGCAAGCGAGTGAGCGAGGCGAAAGATGATGCGTATTAGAGATGGCTGGGTAGCCAACTCGATTTAAGCAAGAGTTAATCAACATTTATAGTCGGACAAAAGTGAGTGACAGACATATGATGAATAAGATACGAAATGTACACATATATATGCTCATATAAAAGTATAGCCAAAGTTAATAAGCGAAGATTAACAAGATCAAAATATGACTCATAATGGATAAGTGAATTGGCTTGGCCAGTAACTAGAATAAAGTATATGAGCTTAACAAATAAACTGATACTACAAGATAATTGATGGACCAGATGTAAAAGATGTATTCAATGGATGTTTATTTTTATATTTTACGAAAGAACTCTAATTTTGTACTGAATATTATCAGAATTAGTAATTTTATAGAGTTGAAATCATGAGTAAATTGAGGTCAGAATACAATAGAAAACCTGGAAACACTGGACGGCCGTTTCGTCCTATTGTAGAATTCCTCAGCAGTGTGCATTCACGATCCCGCCTCGTGTGATCTGAACATAAGATCTATCGATCTCGTGTGTGAATGCTTAACTTCCACCATTGTCTTCAGTGAGTTACTATGTCACAACAGACCCGGTTGAACTATAATGGTTATGCTTCTCACTTGAACTACACTAAATACCATTTGGAGTCAGTCAATAATCAGAATATGATTGTTTTCAGAAGAAAGTTTTATGAAGATTTTAGTAATTTGAATATCAATTTTGTCTCTCCCCCTCCTTAAGTTCTTGTTCACTACAATAAGAGCATTGAATTACAGAGGTAAATTGAATTGTAGTAAAATATTAACAGAGAAAACTCGTACACCTTTATTTCATAATAGTAGTTGTTGACCAAATAGATCTTTACACATACTGACGGTTCTTTTTGTTGTTTTCGATTGAAATAACTGATTTACTCAGATGAACCATAAGAACAGGATAACATATTTGTACAAAGGAACGACATTCAATTCATCATATGTATCAGTAGACTGGTCTACAAACGTCCATTCTTGAGTTATATACAATGTACAAAACTTCAAACTATGATTAAACAGTAAAATATGTTAATAAAATAACAGCATGAAACTGTCCAGATCAATGGGAACCAAACTGTAATAGGAACTATGAAACATCAAAAGACGGAGAACCTTACAAACGAATAAATGTCCCAGAAAATTATATATGTAATTTAGATAAGGTATTGGGAACGTTTAAATGAATATGAATACAACAATAAAATAGGTGCTATGCCTTATGTCACGAATAAACTAAAAAAAAATTGGGACGATCACTTATTAATAGGGCAGAAGTATGTCAACTTTTTTAAAGGCAAGTTGTTAACTACTGAATATTATTAAGTAGCCAAGTTTAAAAAACAAAATAAAAAACAAGAATAAAGAAGAGTGAAATGATCAGTCAGAATTAACACACTTTATGAATGACATTCAGAGAATAAAGTAACACTTGTATACAATCAATTCATATGATTCACACAATTTCAAATAGTGTATATAATAATCGATTATTTTAAAGTTGAAATCATTAGTCAGTTGAAGCCAAACCACTATGGAATACCTGGAAGCACTGGACGACAGTTTCGGACTATTGTGGGACTCCTCAGCAGTGGTTGTGTCTTATTTGAGTCATGATTTTAACTATAAAATTACTGAAATCTCCACAGAAGCCTCTTCTTATAATACTCTATTATGTTATTTCTATGTACTTTATATAGTATAAAATGTCTAAATGCTCATTGTAAAGTGTATTCATAATCAATGCAAAAATGTCATGAAGCATAAAAATATGACCTTAATTCACAAGCATTATAGTGGCTAGCAGTGCTATTTGGGACTCATCAGCTTGATGTACCTGCATCTTAGAGTTGATGTTCATTCTTTGACTCGAAATCAGTACCTTTATTTAGCCACCACCCAGCCATCTTTCTTATCATGCTTCTGAATAAAGGCTCTATCGAGGCAATTCGTACAGTATGCACATATGACCAATAAGAGACTGATCAATTGCAGTCCTAAACATCAATAGGGGGAATTATTTTAAAACATAGTATATATAACCTACATGTCAGTCGATATGATATGTTTAGGGTTCAAAACAGTTGCTTAACATATGATATACCATTGCAGATCCCAGAGTAATGTATCTAAGATGTTAATACTGATGAGTAACATGATCAAATAAACATAAATAATAAGAATGAATGCAATTCAAAGAACTGTACTCTTCTCATTCAGTGTCTATTTTTCCGCTAGTTTGTAGCTATATTGCGCTAAATGATATTGTTTCGACATTGAGCAATGTCAGGATCCATTTTTTTTAAGTATTGAGTAAAGCTATTTGAATGACTATCAATTTTCCATATGAGATTTTGAAATTTATTAAGCTTGTGATTGAGATCATGTATCAATTGATAGTAGACTTAAAATCCTGGGTTCGAATCTCGCGAATGAGATCATGAATGCACACTTCTGAGAAGTTCTATATTTGAAGAAAATACCTGTCTAGTGATTGAATTTGTTACAATTAATTCCTTCTTATATCTTATGTATTGTTATATTATGATGTCAACTAATGTTAACAGACATAAATTATATGTGAATTGTTTAGCGGTGGAAAGTTGTTATATCCCCTGGTGAATCATGAATGGTAAATCTGAGGTCTATTATGGACAAATGTAATACGCCTATTCCTATTGGATAGTTGTTAAATAAGTGACCTAATCGTTTCCGTGTTCCTCTTATCATAACCCTTATTTTGACCTTTGAACTATTATTATTGATTACTTTCTCCCTATCCACAGCCACATTGGCCAATTATTGTACAAATATTATTTTTCTATTTTTTGGTATATGGGGTCTGTTTGGTTAGTATATAAACCCAGAATGCTTGTGAATAATGATTTATATTACCGAGGCTGTTATTTGTGTTCTGGACTGAATTGGCTGGGTTAGGCAGATCGCAGGATCGGTTAGCACTCTAGTCTGCTCGTTCGGATTTCGAGTCACTGCTCCAGTCGATAATTCGCTGCTCTCTAATTTATGGTCTCATCACCTCACCCATCAACTAATAATCTACTCGGCCACAGATATAACAAAAGTTAAGAAGATCCAACAAAACTGAACGAGAACACAATATGATTGATGTTGAAACGAAAGATCAATGAATTCTAAGATAATTGATTGACATTTAACAAGTGAACTATCCTATACTGTTATATTCAAGTACATTCGATCATCTCTATATGTATTTTCTTTCATTACAAAATTTATGATCTTGAATTTAGTTGAACTCACGTTATATTTATTAATGTTCTATTTGGAAAACCTAAAATGAATAGAATAGTAGAATACAATTTTAATTAATCAGTTATGACATTCAATATTGAATTATTACATCATTCTAACTTGATTGACCAGATTGTGACACTATGGATCATCGTTGAACAATCAGTTGAGTGGAACTCATCACTATACGTCAACTTTATTGACTATGAGAAGGAGTTTGACAGCGTGGATAGGAGAACATTATGGAAACTTCTTCGACAATATAGAGTTCCAGAAAAGATTGTCAACATTATCCAAAACTCATACGATGGCCTACAGTGCAAAGTGGTGCATGGAGGACAGTTGACAGATGCATTTCCAGTAAGGACTGGAGTCAGACAAGGCTGTCTACCCTCCCTATTCCTCTTCCTTCTAGTGATTGACTGGATTATGAAGAATTCGACATCTGAAGGGAAATACGGAATACAATGGACTTCTCAGAATCAATTAGATGATTTGGACTTCGCAGATGACCTAGCCCTCCTCTCTCATACACACGACCAAATGCAGATGAAGACAGCAATTGTATCAGCAGCCTCCACATCGATAGGCCTCCACATTCACAAAGGAAAAAGCAAGATTCTCAAATGCAACAAGGAGAACACCAACCCAATCACACTTGATGGCGAAACTCTGGAAGAGGTGGAAACATTCATGTACCTGGGGAGCATCGTTGATAAACAAGGAGGATCGGATGCAGATGTAAAGGCGTGGATTGGCAAAGCAAGGGCAGCATTTCTACAATTGAAGAACATATGGAACTCAAAACAACTCTCAACCAATTTCAGGGTCAGAATCTTTAATACGAACGTCAAGACAGTCCTACTGTATGGAGCTGAAACGTGGAGAACTACTACGACCATCATCAGGAAGGTACAAGTATTTATAAACAGTTGTCTACGCAAAATACTCAACATCCATTGGCCGGATACTATCAGCAACAGCGTTTTATGGGAGAGGACAAATCAGCTTCCAGCTGAAGAGGAAATTAGGAAAAGACGTTGGAAGTGGATCGGACATACATTGAGGAAATCACCAATGTGCATCACGACTCAATACCTAACTTTGAATCCGGAAGGGAAGCGGTAAAGTGGAAGGCCAAAGAACACACTACGCCGGGAAATAGAAGCCGATATGAAAAGGTTGAATAGCAACTGGAAAGAACTGGAAAGGAAGGCTCAGGACAGAGTTGGATGGAGAATGCTGGTGAGCGGCCTATGCTCCTCCACAAGGGGTAACAGGCGTAAGTAAGTAAGTAAGTCTAACTTGATTGATTATGTAATGATTATAGGTTTTGTTATATTGTAGCGAAGACATAAGAACGGGTAACTAGATTATCTATATCTATATTCATCTTATTACTAGCTTCATTTTGACCTATTGATTATTACTATGTGATTTACTGTCCCTATGTTATGCTCAGTTTTATTGATCATTGTCTCCCACGCTTACAGCCTCATTTGGCCTGGTTTTGTACAAATATTATTTTCTATTTTATGGTGTGGTGTGGTCTGCCTGTCTGATATATAAACAAAGTATGTTTGAAATAAACGATTCGCATTACAGCAGCTACTATTGGTGTTTTTGGACTCAAATGGACGGGTTAGGCGGATAAGGACCAATAAGGACGCTAGATTACTCATTAATCGAACGTCATTGTCACAGTGTGAAGGTCGTAGAAGGCGTATTCTATTGGTGGATAATTTACGCGAATTACGTCCTTGTTAAATTCGTAAGGTCATAACGAATCAGCGACGACCTTGGTCAAGTCATAACAATTGGCTACAGTCTAGGTCAAAAACATAACAAATTGGCGACGGCTAGGTCAAGTCATAACAGGTTTAATGGATAGATGGAATGCCAATAAGTATGGTATAAAGAATTCTATAAAGAAGCTAACATCATTTATCGATTTGAGTCCTGGAATCGACATTAAATGGTAATATTCTTTGATATCAAAGGAAACAATATTGAGACTTAATATGATACACTTTGAATACCTAGTGGTTTAAAGATCAAGTGGTCGCATGAAATCGAAGGTTTTAGGTTGGAGTTCCAGACACATGATCATAGATACATTACTGAATAGTCGTATACTAGAATGATATAGAAATTTATTGAGGTTGTTAGATCTTCAGAACTCCTTTAGAAAAGGTGATAATTTTGTAAATTTATTCAGAAAAATTGAATTTCATGTTTTTTCGACAAGAAACGATTAGTTGACGTGAATCTTACATGGCCTAATCGGAAATCCTTGACTGCCTGTGTTCGATGGATCTTTTCTAGTACGCTATTTTGTAGCTCTTCCAAGGGCGTTTCTATCACTGTATATAGAACTTCGATTTCTGCGCTTAATGACTTCGTATTTTTTAGGTACTTCTGGAATACATTTTCTACGCGTAATCAAGACATTTTGATATAGTTAGCGGGACCAAGGACAACGGATTAGAATTAGCCTATCGTGTCACTATATCACTGACCTTCATACAGTTTACCAAGTAACATGAACTCGTAACAGCATCAAGCATATCATCATCAAGTACCTTCATATTTTTAATGATGATCTAACTTTGATCAGTTCATCATCTCAATTAAAGTAATTAAATATAATGGGATCTATAATTTGTTATGGAAGGTTTCTTCATGAATCGATCACCATTAAAAATCTAGAAGCATTAGACGACCATTCCATTCTAGTATGGAACTAATTAGTACTACATATCGACGATCCTGTACTCCGGATTCAAACTCATCACCCACGATTCATGATCTTAATCAAAACTTAACAATCATCAGAACCCTATACTGCTTTATACATATATATATCTATATAATAGTTGAAATCACGAATCAGTTGAAGCTAGACCATCATGAAAAACCTGGAAGCACTGAAAGGCCATTTCGTCCCAGTGTAGGACTCCTCAACAGTGCGCATCCACGATTCCGCCCCGCGACATTCGAACTCAGGATCTATCAGTCACTCACGCGAGCGCTTAACCTGTAGACTACTGATTCGGCCGTCATCCAATTGTGGTAATGTCTTACTTTAATCAATCCTCGAAATTTAACAACCTTCAACCATTGTCTTCAGTGAGTTACTATCTCACAACAGACCTGGTTGAACTCTCTTGATGCGGGATCGCGAATGCACACTTTTGAGAAGTCCCACTATAGGACGTAACGGCTGTCCAGTTCTTCCAGGTTTTTCATGGTGATCTAGCTTCAATCGGTTCATGATTTCAACTATTGAAATTACTTAAATCTCCACATAAAATCTTCTTCTTATATATATGGATATATATGTATATGAAATCATTTAAAAATATATGAACTTACTACCACTATTATGTATATATATGTATAATAGTTGAAATCATGAATCCATTGAAGTTAGATCATCATGAAAAACCTGGAAGTACTGGAAAGCCGTATTATCTTATTGTGAGACTTCGCAGTAGTGACCATCCACAATCCCGACTCGCAGTATTTCAACGAGATCTGTTGTAAGGTATCAACTTACTGAAGACAATAGTAGACGGTTGTTCAATTTCCTTGACTAGTTGAAGTTACACGTTAACACTGTAGCATTCCAGTCACCTTAGTTGTCTAGTGGTTAAGCGCTTGAGCACGAGACTGATAGATTCTTTGTGTTGAATTTCACGAGGTGAGATAGCGGATGTGCACTGCAAAAGAATTCAACACTTGGACAAAACGACTATCCAGTACATCCAGGTATTCCATGGTGATCTAGATTCAATTATTATGATCTTAACATTAAAACCCCTTCTGATATATATGAATATGTATATGAAATCATATAAAAATGAATATGAACTTACTACCACTTCCATCTATCAAACTATGATTACAATATATAATAGCGAATAAAATGAATAGAAACTTCATGTAGTTTAATCCTAAAAGTAACTAATAATAATGAATGATGATTTCTTTTAAAGGTTCTTATTATAATTAATCCATCTAAAATGAATAAAGAAGATTGGATCATATGAATCGTTTATTGATTCCTTTTCTTTTATTTCTTTTCTTTTCTTTTCTTTTTTCTTTTCTTTCTTTTTCTTTTCTTTTCTTTTTTCTTCTATCCGATTAAAGTGGTTTTTTCATCAACAGAGAGAGAAAGAGAGAGGGGGGGAGAGAGGGTGAATGAAAGAAAAAAATAATAAGGAAACAACAAAGAGAAACAGAATTTACTTTTCTTTGGTAACCATGGTAATATTAGAATGAATAGAAATAATGTAAATAGCCAAAATCACTTTTGGAAAGTATGATTATTTCTTTTGTGTAATGAATGATGATGTAATGAATTGAGAACATGAATAAGAACAATCAGTTGTATTTGACAGGATAGTTGTGAATGAAGTTTATTCTGGTATTGGAAGTGCTGTTAGAGGAACTTCGGGCTCGATGATAAAACCTGCATATGGATAAATTACTTATTTACTTAAGCCTGTTACCCGTTGTGGAGAAGCATAGGCTGTTCACTGATATTCTCCATTCAACCATGTCCTAGATAATCTTTTCCAGTTCTTTCCGGTTGTTATTCATCCTTTTGATATCTGCTTCCAAAACCCGATATAGTGTATTCTTCGACCTTCCTCATTTCCATTCTCCTTCAAGATTCTAAGTTAAGGCTTGCCTTGTAATACACATTGGTGATTTCCTTAATGTATGTCATATCCACTTCCAACGTCTTTTCTTAATTTCCTCATCATTTGGAAGCTTGTTTTTTTCTCTCCCTTAAAACGCTGTTGCTGATAGTATCCGACCAATGAATGTTGAATATTCTGCGTAAACAACTGTTTATAAATACTTGTACCTTCTTGATAATGGATGTAGTAGTTCTTTATGTTTCAGCATCGTACATTAGGAATGTCTTGACGATTATATTGAAGATTCTTACTTTGAAGTTAGCTACATTTGGATTGTCAAATGTTTAATAGTAGTAGTAGTAGTAGTAGTAGTAGTAGGATTTTCTGGAAATCTTCTTCATCACATCTACATGTTGTAATGTTTCTAAGATAATCCTCAAATTGTTTACGTTCATCTAATGACAGTTCAAACAATGTGTACCATCTTAGAGATATATTGCTATCTAGATCAACTATTTACAATTTAATACTATCAATACAATTGAAAGCATGATATTGGAGTGTTTTTGTATTAGAATGAATATGGTTACATTATAGTGCCTTCTAGAAGAGTTTTGGATAATCTATACTTTGAAAAATATTGATCTAACATTTCACTAACACAAGCTTGACAGTGTAATGTAAGTAAATTATTGAGTTCCTTCATCATCATATGATCCATGCATTTCTTCAATTGATTTATTGTTATTACTTGTATTACGTAACTTTTCTAATACAGAATTATATTCACTTGGTGTTGTTATTTAGGACTGATCAGTCTCTTGTTAGTATATGTGTATACTATGAGGACTGCCTTGATATTGCTTGCAGTCACAAGTTTTATAAGGAAAGATGGATAGTGACTAACAGTGGAATCCTATTTGAAACGTGTTTCGTCCTATTTTGGACGTCGTCAACATCACAGGGTTGATTTTCACTCTGGGACTCGAACTCAATACCGTCTGCTTCACGTTATCCACTTAGCTACTGAGTCCTGATGGCTACGGTACTGGGTTCGAGTTCGCGGACGTGTTAACTAGATCAAGAAGTCTTTATAAGGCGTAGAGGCAATATCGAGTCAATACGCACACTATGCATTTATGCCTAATAAGAGATTGACCAGTTTCAGTCCTAAACATCAATGGGAAAATTCAAACAAACAATACTAAGTGATGATTTAGATCAATCTCAGTCCAGTGATTCCAGGTTTTCAATGACTGGTTATCAATACTTGATTCATAATCTTAATTAAAACGATACTTGTAACATATTTGATTACTCAAAGGTTAAATCAAAAGTCGAATCGAAGAACGTCACAGACAAATCACATTTTGTTTTCTAAATATTCCTAACGTTTCAGTATTCTGACATTCGAAATTTAAAGACCAGATAATGAGATATACTTAAAAGTGAGATTCTATCTTAGAAGTCATCATCAACACTGAACATGAAAAGATTCATAGTATCAGTTATTCATGAGTCAGTTACAGAGTCAACAGAGTAGTTATACAAGAATTTTATAGATAAATATCTAGAAATGAAATCATAGGATAAACCATGCATCTCCAAACAGTTTAGTTGTTTGTTAAGTAGAAGTATTACGAAGGATAAATGACAAATCACAATTTATTATTATTAGTTGAATTCATGAGTCGAATTAAGGTTGATCATCATTTGAAAACTTTAATCACTGAGTGACTATTTTGTCCTAGTATGGAACTCTCCAGTAATACTAACCCAATATTCCATATGTTGAACTCAAACTCAGGATCTTTGGTCTCCCGGGCTAATGCTTCATTCACAGACCATTAGGCCAACATCCAATGGCATCAACGTTTAAAATCAAGCTGTATCTAGCTATTAGACAGTCAGTTCATAAAAGTCAAATTTCAATTATTAGTACGTCAGAGAAAAACATTGATGAATGGGGAACGAATAGTTTTTACGTACAGAAAAACTGAACAGAGAGAAAAATAGAACTCTACAAAAGTGAATACATTGTCTTCGGATAATAACAGTACATTACAATATACAAGTCAATAAAATGATCGAAGAAAATCTAAACTACTAAATACTATTAAGTAGTGTAAATGTTTTTCATACTGAAACTACCATACTTGATAAAGAGTATTGTTCTCTGAGCTGGATGGTTTGGTCGTGAAGCTTTCATCGTCGTTCTTCTGAACAACATCGTCAGCACAAACTTACGATAGAAATTGATGACGATGTCGTTCAGAAAGACGATGAATGCTTCACAACCAAATCATCCATGAACATGTCAATGCACATATAGGAGAGAAGACTGGGAAGTTTGTCTTTAACGGAAACAAACTACAGGTCCCTACTAGAGAATGTCATACACAGCTTTGATTCATATAGTTTCTTTTCATAGAAAACCTGCTATTATGTTTCATTATACACAACCAAGTTTCATTACCACTAAAACTATAAGTTGAATGCTTTTTTCATTTTTACACTGATTATACTGTTGATCAACAGGTTTTCATCTGATCTAAGAATTTTAGCCATACACGAATATCAATGTCACACGAAGGAAATGATCATAAAATCAGGGTTGTCACCCTTCTTTCTAAATGCCAGACATCTAGCATCATTGATGTGAGTTTTAAATATACCTTAATTATATTGATAAATAACACATTTCTATGTGAAAGGCGTCCGGTAAACTCAATTGTCATTGGCAAAAGCATTACAGAATCTCAACGTATAGCTTCCGGTTTGGACAAATGGTAAAAACCACTGCATGCGGATCAGATGATCCTGATGATGAAAAAAACTATAAATACCTAAGTGTGTTTGTACCCTATTAATTGCTGATTGGAATAAGATTTCTTTACACTTGTCTTCTGTGTTCTCATTTGCGATTTGAATGTTTCAACAGTTCGGGTGCCTTATATATTGATTTTCATAACAATCACTTTTTGATTGAGATCATGAACCGATTGATGTTAGACCAATATTTAAAACCTGGAAGTACTGGACGGCCGTTTCGTTCTGTTGTGGGAGTCCTCAACAGTGCGCATCCTTGATCCCGCTTATGGGATTCCAACCCAGCACGAAAACCTAATAATCGACACAACCCCATGGTGATACCTAATAATCAAGGAGTATTATTTAGGAATTTATAAATTGAACCAGAACTTTAGTTTCTTGCACATTATATATGTTTCGTGACGTAATACATTCTAATATGAATTAATTAATATAATGATGAATGTCTATAGATATTATTGATTGTTGCTCCTCATAAATCTACGATATTTTGCGACCATTTTCTGTTGTCTTCTGGGGGTAACTGCCTCAAGACGATACGGTTGAATTCCAGTTGTCACGATTTGATCAGGATTATATCTTCAAGCTTGTCACTGGTGAGCATATGAAAATTTTCTGTATGTCGTTGTTCAAATTGTTGAATTTCATTTTACTTGTGCACCGGTCAATGTAATAGCACTTCAGAAAGCACTGGACGACAGTTTCTTCCTCAATAGTGAGCTGCCACAATCCTGGATGCAGAAGAGAAAGGTACTTCTTGGAGTACTGTGCGTAGACCAAACCAGGTGGTTTTCATAGGGAACCACACCCAGAGCATTTGACCTAAAGATCTGATCCACAAGGTAATGGATCAGTGACAGGAGAGGCAGTCATATGTTAGCCGGTGACGAACGATTGATTCATGCACCATTTGTTCCTTGAAGATGCTGGAGCCGACGTGTACTATTGGTTTGAAATCAGTGTTTTCCAACTACCTTGGTAGACTTTTGTGTCCACCAACGTTTATAAAATATTCCAAACAGAAATTATGTAGAAATATGTATTCATGTATTAAGAACAAAATATATACATGTTGTTTGTCTTTTGATTAGTTTACTTCTGTTTAGTTTACGTTTTTCTTGTGTGTGAAGATCGGCAGCCTGTTTAAACCTCTGGGCTTCCTGTTCCTGCCATCTAGATATTTCAACAAATTATGTAATTTCGTTTGTTTTAATACATCATTATGCCTATTAATCGCACAACCTATTCAGGTGAGTTTCTGAAAAGTGTAAGACCTTTAGCTGTAAAGGTTACAAAAGGCCTAATCCGAGATATCGTGGTTGCTGGTAATATGCAGCGAGAAGAATGTACATTATTCAGATGTCGATTGATGACTGGGCTGCTAACTTCCAACTGGCGATCACTCAATATTCATCGTCAGGAAGGACGAAGAAGTAAGAAACGGAAACTTGTTGAAGTACTTTGTGCTGAGAATTCCATATTGTACCAAAAATATAATATTGAATAAAGCTAATAATAATAATCTTATAATATGCTTCATTCACTCACCAAACTTTCGAAACAATATCCGTATAAAGGCTAAGAATCAAAATAAGTAATATATTTTTTTGTAATGAATGCAATTTTTTAAAGAACAGATTATTTATATACTCATTCGAGGTAAAGACTGGTGTCAAGCAAAGTTTCTCCTGGTGATCGACTGGATCATTATGACGTCAACGTCTGAAAGAAAGCATGAAACACATGGACAGATAGGATGCAGCTGGACGATTTAGAATTCGTAGACGATCATACACGCAACAACAAACGTAGGAGAAGATGACTCGTGTAGCAGCAGCCACAACAGCAGTAGGTCTCAACATACACAAAAAAGAAAAGCAAGATTCTTCGATACAAAACAGCATGCACCAATCGAATTACACTTGATGGAGAAGCTTTGGAGGATGTGAAAACCTTCAAATATCTGGGCAACATCATCGATGAAAACGATGGATCTCATGCAGATAAGGAGACACGGATTGGCAAACCAAGAGCAGAATATTTACAACTAAACAAAATTTGAAACTCAAAACAACTGTCTGTCAACCAACACCAAAGTTAGAATTTTCAGTACAAATGTCAACACAGTTCTAATGTATATGGTGAAATCTTGGAGAACTACAAAATCCATCATCCAACAGATACAGGTAATTATTAACAATTGTATAGGAAAAATACTTCGAATCCGTTGAACAGACACCATCAGTAACAACCTACAGCTGGACAGAACAAACCAGACTCTAGCTGAGGAAGAAATCAGGAAGAAGTGCTCGAAATGTATAGGAAAGACATTGAGGAAGACATCCAACGGTTTTAGAAGACAATACCTCGTATGATAACACGAAGGTCAAAGGAGGAGAGGAAGGTCAAAGAGTACATTACGCTGAGAACGTTAGACAGACATGAGAGTGATGAACAAAAATTGGATAGATGTAGATAGGGAGGTCGAGGACAGAGTGGATTGGAGACTACTGATCAGCTGCTCATACTCCATTATGGGTAACATTCGTAAGTAAAGAAGTTAGTAAGTAATCAGATTATTACTACAGTTAGTATATTTAAAAGGGTGTGGTTTCTCTTGACAACAAAAGACAATAGACTGGTATACGCCTCTTTCCACTTTCTAAAACAAGAAACACCAATAACAATCTACAAACTAAGTATTAAATAACAGATTGATCATATGAATCGATCAAGGAACACATTAAACCATATTTATAAGTAAACTTTTAGAGAAAAAAAAAACAGTACAGAACTAGTCCATAAGTCTTTCATTCATTCAATATGATCATTACGACAGTGATCATTTCACTTCTATTACTTCAATCATTTCAATCCACAGGATCAAGTCAATCGAGTATGTTCAATCAGTAACTAATGCTTCATTTTAAATATAGAGTAATACTTAGAAGGGTATTTGTTTATAAGACAGTTATAGGATTGATTAACTTATAATATTCAATTGATTAAGATGTAATTTATATAGATCTAATTACTGAATAAATCTCGCTGATGTGTATAATCCGCCAATTTTAATGAAAGCAACAACACCTAATGGAAGTACTTCGTAAGTTACACTTATTCATCATGTTCTATTAACCCCCATTTAGTAAACTTTAATGTCATTGAACTATTCAATTTATTTAGTATTGCTTGGTTGAATATTTCCATTGATGCTTAAGAGTGTAAATGATCAGTCTGTCATTGGTCATATGCGCCTAGTGACATTCGAACTCAAAACCTATCAGTCTCGTGCCGGAGCGCCTAACCTCTGCACAAATGAATCGGCCGGCATCCGATGATGTCAGTGTCTAACTTCAACCAATCCAGGAAATCGAGTAACCGTCCACCATCGTCTTCAAGGAGTTGCTATATCACAACAAACCCGATAAAATTCCCTTGTTTATGCTTTTCACTAGAACTCCAGGAAATACCTTATGAAATCAGCCGCTAGTGATCATATGATCATTATCAGAAGGAGGTCTTGTGGTGATTTAAAGTTGAAATCATGAGTCAATTAGAGAAAGACCATCATGGAAAACCTGGAAGCACTGGGTGGCCGTTTCAAACTTTATTGATACTTATATGGATCTTGAGTGAGTAATAAAAATATATGATAAAAATTATCAAGTTAGTTATTTACAGGACGATCAATCAT
The DNA here is from genome assembly GCA_944470415.2 of Schistosoma rodhaini. Taxonomy (NCBI): domain Eukaryota; kingdom Metazoa; phylum Platyhelminthes; class Trematoda; order Strigeidida; family Schistosomatidae; genus Schistosoma; species Schistosoma rodhaini. Next base: position 2,765,476 of record OX104040.1, read on the forward strand.
CCTAATTCCAGTATAACAAAATCAGGCGAGACTATGATTTATGGACTAACCAATCAGGTATTTGTAATTTGGTCTTGAATTTTGGCGTGAAATTTATTCACCTCGTTGGATAAAAAGAGTTTCGACATTATAACTGATGTCAGTTCGTGTTGAAAACTTTAAGCATAATTCCAAACCTTAACCATCAATTGTAAATCATTATTTGAACTGCTCACACCGGTTTATAATCCTCATTAGGTCCTGAATACTCTCAAGGTCATTCCAGCGTCACCCAAAGTTTGACCATAAATTAAAGTCTCACCCAAAATCGATTTCTTTATTGTTAACGAATACGTTAAACGTTTTAGAACGCCTAGTGCATGGGAGTAAGTTTTCATGGTATTTTGATTAGATCTAAAGAAAATTATGAAAACTTACCATTTTGCTAATTCTTAGTGGCCTATTTTTGAATTTGATCAATATTTTTTTGAACTGATGAGTTCTGTTTGTTGGTACGGCGAATTCTATGAATTCCTTGAAAAATCTATTTCACAGATAACAATGGTTTGTCAGTATATTCTAAAGAGGGTAAAAACAATGATATTCATAGAATAGAGTGAATGGATTTTTCGATTAATATGATGAATGGACCACAATTGAAGACCTAGAAGTACTGGATGGCCATGTCGTCTGACATCCGGGACTCCAGCCTAGAACTTTCGGTCTCTTTCGCGAATGACTAACCCCTAGACCACTGAGCTGACGCCTCATGGTATTATTTCATCCTTTTAGATTGTAGTGTAGTGAACAAGAACACGAGTGCGGACAATCGAATGTACTTGACACGAAAATTACAGACTATCTCACTAAAATCTGACAACCATACAGTAAATAGTTAATTTGCAAACTGTCATTCCATTGTCTCAATCTTGACCATTTCTTCTTCAAATATCAGTGCATCGTCTCCGATTATTCTTGTTCGTGCATTTTCATACCCATCCCGTCCCGGTTCCGTTCCCTCAATATCGATCTACTGAAATGCATTCAGTGTTCAACCATTATTATATACTACTTATATGTATATAAGTAGCCAATAGCATAGCAACTTTCTTTTTTAATACAATCAGTTTAATATATATAATTGTATTGTGTTCATTAATCTTCTTATAATCCATTTACTGATATTAACATTATGATGTAGTCAATTTAAAAACGGATTTCAGTAAGTTATTAGTAAAATGATTAATTATTTACATATGAGAAGAAGGTTTTGTGGAGAATTTTAGTACTTTTTTATATATAGTTGAAATGATTAGTCACTTGAAGCTAGACCATCATGGAAAACCTGAAAGCATTGGACGGTCGTTTCATCTTATTGTGTGACTGCTCAACAGTGCGTATCCACGATTCCACCTCAATTTCGTGAATTAGTTGAAGTTAGACATTACTACGGTTGGATGCCGATCCAGTGGTCTGTCGGTTAACTGATCGCTCGTGAGACTCATAGGCCCTGTGTTCGAATCTTGTGAGGTGGGGTCTTGGATTCCCATGGTTGTCTAGCTTGAATTGATTCATGATTTCAACTATATAATATTTACATATGACTTTTATATTCATTTTCAGTCTACTAATCATACATTTATTATTGAAGATTTATATACACAATGTATCAACTTCTGATGAATTGGGATTCATGAGAGATGTCAAGTTGTCAAGTGATTATAACTTATGTATGATTATTAAATGTCTTGACTGTATGAATGTGTGATAATACTTTTTATTCATTATAAAGCAGAATTACATTCTTACTTACTCTCGTTATCGCTCATGAAGGAGCATAGGCTAACAACTAACACTCTCTATTCAACTTTGTCCTGGACACTTCTGTCTAGTTGTTTCTAGTCACTATTCGCCTCTTTCATGTCTGCTTTCAATTCTGGACGCATTGTGTTACTTGACATTCCTTTTTTTTCCCTTCAACTTCAGCACTCCAAGTTGGTGCTTACTTTGTGATTCATATTGATGATTTCCGTAATCTATGTTCTATCCACATCCAACGACTCTTCCTAATTTCCTCCTCAGTTGAAAGCTAGTTTGTTCTCTGTCACAGTAGACCGTAGCTGATGGTATCCGGTCAGTGGATGTTGAGTTTCTTGCATAAACAACTATTTATAAACAATTGTACCTTCCAAAAGATATTAGTAGTAGTTCTCGAGGTTTCAACTCCGTACAGTAGGATTGTCTTGACGTTCGTATTGAAGATTATCACCATGATATTATTTGATAGTTGTTTTGAGTTCTATATGTCGTTGGACTATAGGAATGCTTACCTTCCTTTTTCAATCTTCGCCTTCACATCTTCATCGGATCTCCCTTGTTTATCAATTATACTTCACAGGTACGTGAATGTTTCCACCTCTTCCAGAGTTTCGCCATCAAGTGTGATTGGGTTGGTGTTCTTCTTGTTGTATTTGAGAATTTTGCTTTTTCCTTTATGTATGTTGAGGCCTATTGATGCATAGATTGCTGCTACATTTTTTTGTCTTCGTCTGTATTTGTTCATGTGTATGAGATAGGAGGGCTAGGTCATCTACGAAGTTCAAATCTTTTAATTTATTCTGATCTGTACATTGTCTTCCGTACTTTCCCTTAAGTGTGGAGGTCACCATAATCCAGTCAACCACCAGAAGAAAGATGAAGAGGGGGAGTAAGTAGCATTGTCTAACTACACTCCTTTCTTGGAATGCATCTGTCAGCTGTTCTCCATGGTATGGATTAATCAATCTTCGCCCTTACCTCTATATTGAAACCTCTATGTTTATGGATGATGTTACCCAAGGTACATGAATCGTAATTCATTATATACATTCTAATTTAGTAGGAATGTTAAATAATCAAATCATCTAGTCTATATTGTATTAATAATAACCAAGATATGTACATATGAATGATTTCAATCTTAATATCTTTTATTTAAGTTTATTTTTAGACTTCCTGTGGTAAGTTGAATCAAAAAGAGGGAACGTATTATCACTATGAAGATGATTAACTTTTTTATTAAGATCATGAATTGATTGATCTTTGATCATCATCATTGAAATGATCTGTCAGTGCTTCCATGATGACGATGATCCAAACATCAATCTATTCATGATCTCAATTCAAATTCATTATGTTTTTTAAATTATTTAGCTTATTGATGGGTTACTTGACGGAGTCAAAACATCAACATGTCATATACATAGATAGTATACAGCCTCTGCCACATAAGTCCTACTCATTGCCTTCTCGTCTCAAGTGTGTTGTTTACGAAATTGAAAGTACGAAAAGCGAATGTCCGGTGCTTTAACCAGGTTGGTGGACACGAAAAGTCCACCTAGGGGGGTTGAAAAACTCTGATTCCAAACCAATGGTGCACATGGGCTCCAGTATCCTTAAGGAACAAATGACGTATGTATCAATCGTTGGTCACCGGCTACCATGGGACTACATTTCCTTACGATGCTCCGCTGCCTTGTAGATCAGATCTTTAGGGTGTGACCCCCTAAGAAAACCACCTCCTTCGATTTGGGCACCCGGGAAGTATCACAACTCTTATAAAATTGAATGAAATGACATTTTTGTGTAGCGTATATATATATATGATGCCCCCTCGAAGCAATATTTCTGTGTTTAAATAAATAAATGAAAATACTATTCTGAAGTTATTCCCACTTTATTAGTGTTATAGCTTGTGGACCGAGTGGGTGCCTTGTTAACGTATGACGTGATAAGACTGCCAATTGAAGAGCTGGGAATAGTGATACACAGAAACTGTACGAGCAGTTTAGAGTATTCATCGATCCTGCTTTCTGCCTAGCCCAAGCCAGTTAAGTCCAGAACACCAATAACAGTCTCTGCGGTATGAATCATTATATTTCAAACATACTGAATTTATATACCAATCAAACAGACCACGTCGTACCAATAAAATAGAAAATAACATTTGTACAAGATTCAGTCAAATGTGGCTTTGAATGCCGGGGGGGGGAACAGTTATTAATAGACTGGGGATAACTCAAAAATGGTAAATCGTTTAACAATAGATTATAGTTCAAACTAAAGCTTATATCAAAGGGAACGTGAATATGAATAGTTTAGTTATATAGCGATCATACGATTAAAAATAAATACATAGTATTGGTTCATAAGTGGATCCCATAGTAACTATTCACTATTATTATCGGGACATAACAATTAGTAACAATCTCTCATAATTACAGCCACTTTTTAGCTTGATCTTACATCATTGTTATTTTCTATTGTACAGTGTATTATGGTCTGTTTGGCTGGTATATAATCCAAGTATATCGAAAATATATGATTCATATTAGTGGAAGCTTAGATTATGTTCTGGAGTATATCAACTGACTTAGGAAAGTAGCTTCTACCTCGATAGTAAATTAAGAACTCAGAGTTGACTCTACACTGCTCTTACTGGTTTTATACGTCATTGATATGATCATTAGGTTGGCATTCTAACTGGTGATTGTATCAGGTGAGAGTTAACAGGTTAAAAGGACATAACACCATTTATCTAATGTGATACATTTGAAAATGGACACAATGACGAAAGAATATAGTTGATATTTATGAGTCAGTTGAAACTAGACCACCATCAAAAACCTGGAAGCACTGAATGGCCATTTTGTTCAATATGGGGCTGTTCAGCAGTGCATATCCACGATCCCCATTTCGTAGATTGGTTGAAGTTAGAGATTAAGACCGTTGGATGCTGGCCGGCTCAGTGATCTATCGGTTAAGTGCTCTGGCGCGAGACTAGTAGGTTCTCTAGGCCGGAACGTAGATGCCACTGAGGAGTCCCACATTGGGACGAAACGGCCGTCCAATGGTTTCAGGTTATCCGTGGTGGTCTAGCATCGATTGACTCATGATCTCAACTATTTAAATTACTATAAAATCCACAAACTCCCCTTCTGACAAATGAATACTTTAAATCCTTTTTTAGCGTATTCATTTCATAATTTGGTTGATGTCATTTAGCATTTCTTTCCCTTTTAGCACACTAAACTCATTCTGGTATGTTTTATGGTTTATATTAAAGATTGACCTTCCGAAACAATAGTTCTAAACTAGGAAATACAAGTTTTTTAATAGTTGGTCAACTTCGGACACTTTGTAGGGTAAACTATTTAAGACTTGTCAGCTACCCATAGTTGATATACATTCCAGGACCAAGAACCCAATACTTTTCACTTCAAACTTATCTACTTAACTATTGTGTTCTGACAGTCACTAGTTTGTGCAATTGTATAAAGATTAAATTCACTTGGTATTGTTTCGTTGAAACTTCCTATTGATGTTTTTATGACTGCAATTGTTCAGTCTTTAATTGGCTTATGTGTATACTGTGCTTACTATTTCGATATAGCCTTAATTTACAAGCACTATAAACAAATATGGATAGTGGCCAGCAGTGGATTTCAGTTTGATGCATGTTTTGTCCTATTTGGCACTGATCAACTGAATGTGTCTACATCTTAGACTTGTTGATGTTTACTCTGGGACTCGAACCTTAGATTAAAAGCCCCATAAGTAAAGATCGATTTAGATTTTAGTTCTATAAATCTTATATTGATAAACTATTCAACTCTTTTAGAATGTTAATTTCTTTTACATTTTAGGCAAACTATCAAAAGTATATTTTCATACATATTTTGAAGTATATAGATGCATATTATAAAAAGACAATGCAATATATGAAAGTTCTATATTTGATTGTTACCAAGATCTATTCATGTATTACTTCTCATTGAATGATGTAATGTTGAAGAAACCATTCAAGAAAGAAAAAAAAACTATTGAAGTATATAAGACTTTTTGATAGTTGATATCATGAAATGATCTAGCGTTTGAATTCAAGACATACTGAGAAGATTTTGTGTTCTAGTATCGGACTATTCAACAGTAAGGATCAATGATCATGATAAGGATCAAATGAAGGATATTCAGGCTTTGAGTAATCCGTAATTCGCTAAGCAGGTATTGGACTGTTTAAGTTTAGAATTTTAAATAACGCATCATAATGTACATGTATGTCTAATAAGTATGATCTCCTCTTCACTCGATATTGTTGAGTATACCGATCTCGGCTGTTTGAGTTTCAAGCTTTGCGTAGTTTAGATCAGTTCGTTATGTAAACTGTTAGTCTCTAATATCTTGCCTTCGTTGTGATAACATAGTTTTGTTTATTATGCTCATGTAATATCTCTTTTATATCAGATCGTCTAGGAAGTTATGGTAAAATATCGTTCATTTGATAGTAATTGACATAGATATTTATTAAAGACATGGTGTTCTTGCTGGGGACAACTTGCTTACTTACTTACGCCTGTTACACACATAGAACATAGGCTAACGACCAGCATTCCTCAACCCACTCTATCTTGGATATTACCTTCTAGTTCTATCAAATTGTTGCTCATTCTCCTCATGTCTGTATCCATTTCTCAGAGTAATGAATGATTTGGTCTTTCTCTTCTCCGTTGGCCTTCAGGATTCCAAGTGAAGGCTTTCCTTATGACACAGTTGAGCACTTTCCTCAATGTGTGTCCTATCCACTTCTAACGCATCTTTCCGATTTCTTCCTCAACTGAAATCTGTTTTTTTCTCCAACAGTAAGTTGTTGTTAATAGTGCCTGGTCAACGGATCCGAAATATTTTGCGTAGACAACTGTTAATAAATACTTGTATCTTCTGGATGATCGCTTTCGTAAATCTCCAAGTTTCCGCCCCATACAGTAAAACTGTCTTGACATTTGTATTGAAAATTCTGATCTTGGTGTTGGTTGACAATTGTTTTGAGTTCCAAATGTTCTTCAGTTGTAAATATTCTGCTCTTGCTTTACCTTCACATCTGCATCAGAACCACCGTGTTCATCGATGATGCTGCCCAGATATGTGAAGGTTTTCACATCCTGCAGTGTGGACTACTACCCCATATATAATTTAAATTCATATCATCTATTCTCTATGTTACCGAAACTATGCCGAACATTTTAGACTGAAAGTATAAGATAACTTATAGTGCAATTTTTGGGAGATATTAGATGTTTCTAAATCACGGCGTGCGACTCCTCAACAGTGTGCATCCACGGTCTGGCCTCAAGAGATTCCAACCCTCGACCGATCAGTTTCGCATGCGAGCGCTTAACCACTAGAACACTGAGCTGGCCAGTATCCAACGCCGTTAATGTCTAACTTCAACTAACTCAAGAAATTGAGCAACCATTCACCAATTGTCTTCAGTCAGTTACTATCTCACAACAGACCTTGTTGAAATCCACAAGTCACTGTTTCTCACTAGAACTCCAGGAAATACCTCGTGATACCAGTCACTAGCGAGCATACGTTGATATAAAGTTGTAACCAAGTTATATCTATTTACTACTGAACACCAATCGAATATTGACTATGTGTACACCAGCATACTTAACTAAACATTGTATAAATCTCATCATTAGATGAGGTGGATGAAGAAGTAAACCATTGCGATTATCTTCATAGACGAAACTGTCGTACAGTTGTCGTTTTTTTTAGAACATCAAATTCATATTTTCTCAAGGAATATATGCCACCAGTATCATTCATCATTATTCTCTTGATCAGTATCAATAATGTTAAAAGAGACAATTTGTTGATCCATACACCGATTAAACGCTGAATTACAGTACAAAAGCACATCGATTCATCGAAAATTCCAGCATCTACATACCTTATCTAGGAAGAGTGGACAGATATCCTAGCACATACATCATTGCAGAAATAAACTCTATAATAACTGACAATTAGGAGTTTCAGGAATCAGTTCACTAGTATGAAACTCTTTTCAAACTATAAACGTATCCTAGAATCTTGAGAGGAATATTTCCTGGAGTTTTTGTGAAAACCAGTGACCAGTGGAGTTCAAACCACGTCTGTTGTGAGATAATATCTCACTGAAGACATTGTTGGATGTGTCGTACATTATCGTGGATTGATTGAACTTAGACATTAACACAGTCTGATCCCGGTTGCCTCATTAGTCTAAAGGTTGAGCGCTCGCCCTCGAGACTGATAGGTCCTGAGTTCAAATCTCGCGAGGTGGGATCGTGGATACGCACTGATGAGGATTCCCATAATAGGACGAAAAGGCTGTCCAGTGGTTCCAGGTTTTCCATTGTGATCTAAGTTTCAATAGATTCATGATCTCAACTATCAGAATATTAACACTTTGCAATCTGTAAACGATTATCATTCTTAAATCCACAGCTTTACAGTATCTGTTAGATTTGATGTAATAAGAAACTATTATCGTGTATAAGTAGTACGTTTCTTCAACATATAACAATTTACTTCAACATACAGCTAAGATTACATTAAAAAGGGTCAAACAATGTTTGTGTGCATTGGCTATCTGAATACAAACCAAAGTTCGTCTCTATACTCTGATGCCACCAATGTAGGTTAATTATCATATTATTTAAGTGTACAAATAAAATAGAGATTTTCATTGTTGAATTCATGAGTTGATCTAAGCTAGATCATCATTGAAAACATTGAAGTACTGGATGATCGTTTATTCTTATTATGGGACTGATCAACAGTAAGCATCCAACACCAAAGGTACTCGAACTAGAGATCTTCGATCTCGCGTGCGAATGCTTAATCTGTATCCAATGATGTTATTGTCTAATTTCAATGAATTCATGATCTTGTGAAACCCTTCATCCATTTCACATTCAGTAGTAATGTTTGTACAAGAGTCATGTACACTACTTGATTAGTGAAGTCGGTACAGTGAAAACAGCTTAACCTATTACAATTCATTGATCTCTCGTTGGTGATCAGTGTCATGTGCGTCATGTCTTTCTTAGTGAAGATCAGTCGCGGCTGGGATAGCTCAATGGTAAAGTCTCTCACTATGAAGCTGAGTGACATGGGACTGAATCCGTCAGACAACACCAATACCCTCAAGATTACAGGTACACCATGCTGACTAGTGTCAAGTAACACGAAACCCGGGTCTAGGATTTACTGTTGACCAACTGCAATCACCATCTTAACTTAACCTATCAGTTAAGTCCCAAATAATTAACCAATAATTCTGTGCCTTCATCGTTGTTAAGAAGAATTCACTTGAAAACATAGAAACAAAGAAACAAACATCAAGCTTTATTGGTAATTAGATACAAAACTCTTAGAGTTCGAAATCTTCTAGATTCATCCTTTTCCATAGAAAAAGTTGTTAAATACGTTCCTAAAATATAAAAAATATGATGAGTTGATTAGTAATTCATATTTTAAGGTAAATCGAATGACCAAAATTAACTTTTTAGTTGCTAAGAGTGAAAAATCTGAGATTTAAACATTGAAAAAATATAAATTTAAGGCCGAAATTCATCACTCCCTCATCGGTATATGTATATCATGTGCAGATTGCCCCTATATGTGATGCCAGCTACTTATATCCATATAAGTAGTATATGGTGATGGTCAAGCATAGAATCGATGTGTTATGATTGCAACTGGCTAGCAGTGGAATCCAGTTTGATGTGCGTTTCATCCTGTTTAGGACTAGTCAGCTGGATGTACCTGCATCTCAGAGTTGATGTTCAGGACTCAGTAGCCGAGTGGATAACGTGATGGCGTTTGAAGCAAACGGTACTGGGTTCGAGTCCCAGAGTGAACATCAACAACTGAAATGTAAGTACATCTAGCTGACGATTCCCAAATAGGACTAAACGCGCGTCAAACTGGATTCCACTGCTAGCCACTATCCGTCTTTGCTTACAATGCTTGTGAATCAAGGCAATATCGAGGCAATTCACACAGTATGCACATATACCAGTTAGAGACTGACCAGTTGCAGTCCTAATACATCGATGGGAAGATTCAAACAAACAATACTAAGTGAATTTATGTTCACTGTATGGTTGTCAGATTTTGATGACATAGTTTGTAATTCGTGATCAAATACATTGGATTATCCCTCTTGTGTTCTTATTCACTACATCTATAGCTGTAAGTCAAAACCATCGTGGTAAGAAGTGGAATCAAGGAGGCAAGTTTCGTATTGTTTGGGACTCGTCAGATGAATGTACTTGTATTCCATAGTTGATATTCACTCCAAGACTCTAACCTAACATCGTTCGCTTCAAACTTCATGTTATCTATATAGGTTCTAATCTTAAAATGAACATGAATATTAGGATACAGGTACATCCAGCTTATGAGTTCCAAACAGGATGGAATGCTCATTCTGAATTCCATTGTTACTCACTATCCATCTTTGCTTACGAAATTCATTTAAATGATTCTAGTTACTTTGAATAGACAATCAAACTATTCTTTTCATTTAATAAATCTGTTGTTTTCAAAACAGAAGATTACTATACAACTCCAGTTTGTATACCTGTATAATCATCCATTTGTATAATTAGTAGTATGAAGATGCATAAATGATTGTACTGTTCATTTCAGAGACATCAGACTAAGATAAATCCAGGAGTTCTAGTGATAAGCAGTAACCAGTGGAGTTCAAACTGGGTATGTTGTGAGACAGGAAGTCACTGATGATAATTGGTGAATGGTTACTCAACTTTGTGGTGTTAGACTCAGTGGTCTATCGATTAAGTGCTCTGGTACGAGACTGCGTAGGTCGTGGGTTTGATTCTCGCGAGGGAAGGTCGTCGATGAACACTGATGAGGAGTCCGAAAATAGGAAGAAACGGCCGTCCAGTGCTTCCAGGTTTACCATTGTGGTCTATGTTCCATTGACTCACGCTTGCAACTATAAACGACTGTATTATTCATTTAAGAAGCATCAGTCTTGTTATGAAAACATTATTCAGTTCAGATTTATACTAAGACGTGATGGACGTCCGTTACTCGTACATTTTCAAGAGTTGTCTAGTTTAGATTGATTCGTGAATTCAATTATGAAAATTATGGAAGAATTTGAAGTACAACTATAATCTCTAATCGTCTATCAGAGAATTTTTCGTAGTTGAAAGCGTGAGTCAATTGAAGCTAGACCACCATGGAAAACCTGGAAACACTGGACGGCCGTTTCTTTCTATTTTCCGACTCCTTAGCAGCGCACATCCACGAACCCGCTCTCGCGAGTTTCTAACCCAGGACCTCCCAGTCTCGAGCCGAAGACCTTAGCCGATAGACCACTGAGCCAGCATCCAACGGTGTTAATGTCTAACTTCAACTGATCCACGAAGTTGAGTAACCATTAGAGAATTGTCAATATTCATTTAAATCACTTACGCAATTTCAACTAATGTGCTACAATGAAAGAAGCAATAAGTATACATATATTATTTATATTTTGAGATAATGTAAGCAGGTTATTATGTAATCAGTATGAATAACATTTCACATTTATATAATATACCGTTGTCAGGCAGAGTAATTTTGCATTAGTTTTCAGTAGAACTAGAAATCATTCAAACTCTCACATGACAACCTAAACAGTAAACCTCAATCCCGCCTCACAGTAGAACCAGACACTATATAGGTTTCATCTCTACAATCTGAATAGTACAGCTCAATTCTATAGAGCAACCACATAGGTACCTAGTACACTGGTGAACCTTCATAGTTCAGTGGATAGAGCACTAGTCTAATAAACCAATATTATTTGAATAGCAATAATTGGAGTATTCATTGTTCTGTTATACTCACAAGAGGAAATGAAAAGAGACTAGCTAAAATGGTGATACCTTAAATACCAATCGATGATTCATCCACCTGACTATGTATATGTGTACTTGAATCGTACTATTAGCCATCACTTTGCCTTGCTATGCACTTATGTGATTTGACTATAAATTTGCGGCTCCATTTGCCCACACACATATACATATTCACCTCTCGGTGTCAAACTCACTTGATCTGATCATTCATATGTGATCTGCAATAATCGCTAATAGACTGTAGTTGCCACTTCTTTATTCCTCTCCGTTATCAATCATACCACTCAGTTTTATATTATAATAATTATCAAAGTGATCGATTAAGGAAGAAGAACCATTAACAAAGTTATTATGAATAAACTTACCAGAATATGCCACTACTACCTCTATCAATAAACAATTCAACGTATCATCTTCTATGATCATTTAATTCATTATGAACATCGTTACGTAATAGGTATATACATGGTTGAAGTTAGACATTAACACCGTTGGATGCCGGCTCAGTGGTCTATCGGTTAAGGGCTTCGGCTCGAGACTGGTAGGTCTTGCGTTCGAGTCTCACGAGTGCGAGATCCTAGATGCGCACCGCTGAGGAGTCCCATAATAGTACGAAACGGCCGTCCAGTGCTTCCATGTTTTCGATGGTGGTCTAGATTCAATTGACTAATGATTTCAACTGTGAAAATAATAAATTCTCCACAAAACCCCCTCTGATCTATAAATACATAAGACTTCTTTTAAAGAGAATAACTGTTGAAATGCCATAGGATCTAAATTAATGAAGGTTATCAATGACTTACAAGGCTCTCGACCAAAAACTTCTAAATTGTTTTGAAATTAAAGAAAGAATATTGTGGAATATCAGTGATTTCCTCGAACTCTTCCGCTATCGATTATTCATGTTTGCAATAAAATAGAAAAAAAAAGGAAATCATTAAGATCATAATGTATGGACGACTTTCGAATGACGCCAAATTGACTTTGAGAATGTCCATCTACTAACTAGCATCATCTAAGATGCCAAGACTTTATTTGATCCAAATGGTTTAATGAATTCCGCGCCAAAATCTAAAACTTATTATCTTATATATGATTGATTCTTCCATAAATATAATTACCATAGTGACTAATATTCACGGAAGGTTATTTTCTCTAAGCTTTACAATGTAAATACAAAGCATCATGATAAAACTATCTAGCTTAGAAAGCACAGGTCTTATATATCAATGCATTGAGATGTCGTACGTATGCCCTCGATTGTTTCAAAGAAGATAATAATTGATTTGCAAAGATGGATAGTGGCTAGCAGTGGAATCCAGTTTGACGCGCGTTTCGTCCTATTTGGGACTCGTCAGCTGGATGAACCTGAATCTCAGAGTTGATGTTCACTCTGGGACTCGAACCCAGTACCCCTCCCTTTCGAAATCGATGAGAAGATTCAAACAAACAATACTAAGTGAATTTAAAATTCACCCCATCGCACAAGCAAGTGACTATCAGGGCTCATTGGCCAAGTGGATAACGCGATGGCGTTTGAAGCGAGGGTACTGGGCTCGTGTTCAAGAGTGAACAACAACAAGTCTGAAATGGAGGTACATCCAGCTGACTAGTCCCAAATAGGACGAAACGCGCGTCAAACTGGATTCCACTGCTAGCCATTATCCATCTTTGCTTATCATGCTGGTGAATTAAGGCTATATCGAGACAATACGCACAGTATGCACATATACCAATTAGAGACTGACCAGTTGCAGTCCTAACACATCGATGGGAAGATTCAAACAAACAATACTAAGTGAATTTAATAATTGATTTGTTTATGTATCTAATGAATTAATTTCTTATAAAGAAACTCTCATTTTTATTGGATTGTATAGTTTCATAAAATTTGGTTGCCAAGTTGATATATATGACAATAAAGAGGATAAATGTATTCATAACGTATGTATTCTTAACGAATGAATTTAAAGTAATCTCAATGTTCCTTCTGTTCATCTAATCTGATCTTTTTCAAAGAAATTTCTATTGAGTTCAATCGGGTCTATTGTGAGAAAGTAACTAACTGATAACAATGGTGATTGTATTGGTCAATTTCGTGGATCGCTTGAAGTTAGACATTAACACCGTTGGATGTCGGCTAGTTCAGTGCTCTAGAGCTTAAGCGTTCGCTAGTCAGATTGGTAATTATTGACTTCAAATGTTGTGAGGTAGGATTGTGGATACGCATTGCTGAACAATCGTACAATAGGATGAAATGGCTGTTCAATGCTTCCAGATTTTCCATAATGATCTAGCATCAATTGATTCATGATCTTACCTATTAAAATGATACCCTATTTACTTTATTAAAAGCTTGTTGATCATCAGTAATATTGTGAAAATTGAATAAATATGTAAAAGAACCTGAACCAAATAGACAAACTGTTATATCATTAAAGAGGAACCCTGAAAGTCAAAGGAGAAGAGGAAGACCAAAGAACACGTTACACTGAGAAATAAAGACAGACATGAGAAGAATGAACAATAACTGGATAGAACTAGAAAGGAAGATCTAAGACAGAGTGAGTTGGAGAAAGCCGGCCTATTCTTCATTGAGAGTAACAGGCGTAAGTAAGTAAGTAAGTAAGAACTTACGGGCCATTGGTGGTGTTATTTCCATTTTCTAAAAAAAAAATGAAACTCTAATGAATTATAGAAAAAAATATTAAGATAACAAAAGATTTAGAACACTTTTTATTTCATTGAACATACCTGGCGTTGTCCCAGAGGATCCACAATGACATGATTGACTTAAGAGTAATATCATCATCAGACATACATAAATCATAGTCGTAGGAATATACTGCAATATCTTAAGGACTATTCATTTGACAATATTTATATAGTCAATTGATTACTGTGACATTCACTTTACTTTCTTTCCTCTTTCTTTTCTTTTTCTCTTTATTGTTTACTTAAAAGAGTAATCAGGTACATTATTCCTTTGATCATGTAATGACATCAGAATGGATGATATCTGTGTGTTTGTTTTGTTTGTTCGCTTGTTTATTTGTTCTGTCTTGTCGGGTTATTCTTTTGATTTTAATGAATTGAACATACATCAACATTTGTTGTTATGGTGAAGGAATCAAAGCGAAAAAAAGACTCATTCGAATATGATAACTCACTTGTTTATAATGGTTCTAGATATTGTTTATGATACATTGTTAGTAGTTTGTTTACATTAAGATAAGATGTCATTGAAGTGTTCACAGAAAAAGATGAATGATGACTAGCAATGGAATACAGGATACGTGCCAATGTCGTCCTATTTCGAACTCGTCAGCTAGATGTAACCACATCTTAGAGTTGATGTTCACTATGGAATTTGAACTTAGTACCATTTGATTAAAACGTCATCGAGTTATTCACTCAGCTACCGTATCCTGATAATCACTTGCTTGTGTAATAGAATGAAGTTTAAATTCACTTATTATTGGTTAGTTGAATCTTTTCATTGATGTGCGTATTGCCTTAATTTAACCTTAATTCACAAGCATTACAAGCAAAGATGAAGGCTATATCGAGGCAAGACATACAGTATGCACATATGGCTAACAAGAAACTGATCAATTTCTAAATTATTATTCCTTCGGTAAACATAGAATACTCACTGTAATGTATTTCAAAACGTTTACTTTTTCTTATTTCTTGATTGATCATGACGATAAATATTGATTGATCGACAGTTGGATGTTCACTGTTCAGGAATCAACATCAAGATAATGTACATTATTTATGCTCTATGATGCCAGCGACAACGATGTCTCTGATCGAGTTTTTTTTTTTTTTTGTAACTTGTACAACGAAATGTGAACGTTTCCCAAACGCGATTAAATAGATTATGCGAATAATAGAAATAATGATATGTTAGAATAAACACAAAATAGATAACTTGTTAAAAGAAACATGTAATCATAGTATCCAAGATGGTCACCTTCAAAGTACAGTTGTAGTGCCGCGATTCGTTAATCGTTCGTTTCGATAACCGATATAATTCTAATCTTAACGGCAAGTAAAATCAGAAGACAAAGGATAGCAGCGACTACAGTTTATTGTCGAATAACTCAGGTCAGAAAGTTAGCAACACCTGAGCGAATAATAACGAGCGAGTGAACAGGCGAATAAGCAAAGGAAGTGAACGAGGCGGAAATGACATGCAAAGGAGATGGCTGGGAAGCCAACTCGATTTAAGCAAGCGTTAATAAACATTTATAGTCGGACAAAAATGAGTGACAGACATATGATGAATAAGATACACGAAGTGTACACATATATGCTCATATAAAAGTATAGCCAAGGTTAATAAGCGAATAATGAACAAGATCAAAATATGACTCATAATGGATAGGCGAATTGGCTTGGCCAGCAACTAAAATAAAGTATATGGGCTTAACAAACAAACTGATACTACACAGTTATATAGATTAGTTAAGAATTTTATTCATTGTGTGAAATTTACAACTTTTATGTATTAATTAAGCAAAGATGGATAGTGACTAGCAGTGGAATGCAGTTTGATGCGCGTTTCGTCCTATTTGGGACTCGTCAGCTGGATGTACCTGCATCTCAGAGTTGATGTTCACTCTGGGACTCGAACCCAGTACCCTCGCTTCAAACGCCATTATGTATTAATTCTTTTGGTGTTTTTTGCTTGTATCTTCCCACTGTTATTTAGAGATGTAATTTAACAGTCACTTGTAAGGACTGCTTCGATGCTGCTTGAGATCAAAAACTTTTTTTTAAACAAAGATAGATAGTAGCTAGTAGTAGAATCCAGTATGCATACCATTTCATCATATTTGAAACTCGCCAACTAGGTGCAATTACATCCCATAGTTGATGTTTACTTCAACACTCAAGAAGGCGAGTATGAGAACTCAATAGGTAAGTGGATAAGCTGTTGGTGTTTGAAGTGGACGAGTCTCAAATAGGACGAAATGTCGCTCATCCTGTATTCCACTACTATCCACTATCATTCATTGCTTATTAACTCTTATGTATATCATTCTTCATTTCAAAAATATCAAATTAGATTGCAGATCAGAAGGGGTTTTGTGAAGATTTCAATATTTTCATAGTTGAAATCATCATTCAATTGAAGCTAGACCACCATGGAAAACCTGGAATTAATGGATGTCCGTTTCGTCCTATAATGGAATTCTTCAATGGCAGTTCACATCCACGATTCCGCACTCGCGAGATTCATACCCGTTGACCTACCATAATAGGACGAAACAGTCGTCCAGTACTTTCAAGTTTCCCATGGTCTAGCTTCAATTGACTAATGATTTCAACTATAAAAATGAGATTGTATAAATGTATACAAATGTACTATAATAAGTGATGTACATTATGTTTAGCCTATACTTTTCTTTTGTTTATTATCATGATTATGATGTAAATACAAATGGATAAACATTTTGTTTACAAAATAAAAACTGGAAAAAAAACAAAAAAAAAAACAATTACAAACTTATACCGACATACAAAACATCATTTATTTGTGTGTGTGTGTGTGTGTGTGTGTGTGTGTGTGTGTGTGTGTGTGTGTGTGTGTTTGTGGTTGCCATAAACGAATATGTAAAGAAACAATGATTAGTTAAGTATCAGAATGAGGATTTTTGGTGATTTTGAGTAGTTGACAGTTGAATTCATGAGTTGATCTAAGCTAAAAGCATCATTGGAAACCTGAAAACATTGGACGGTCGCTATGTGCTAGTATGAGACTCCTCAGAAGTGCACATCTCTCATTCCGTACACTAGAATCGAATTCAGGACCTTCAGTCATGTGTGCTAACGCTTGATCTCTTGCATAGATCGACTCGTGAATTCAACTTAGAAAATACTAAAATTTCCATTAATCACAATACTGACAATGATCATGTAGACACAAGTCACTCGCTTCAGCATGAATTTTCTGCAGTTCTAGTAAGAAGCAGTGACTAGTGGAGTTCATCTAGGTCTGTTATGATATAGTAAGTCACTAAAGACAATGTTGGAAGTATCGGTCAATTTCGCGGAACGCTTGAAGTTAGACATTAACATCGTTGAATGTCGGCCGGCTCGGTGGTCTAGAGGTTAAACGCTCTCGTGCGAGAATGACAGGTCCTGAGTTCCAAACTTGTGTGGTGGTATGGTAGATGGGCAATGCTGAGAAGTCCCACAATAGAATGAAACGGCCATCCACTACTTTCAAGTATTTTATGGTGGTCTAGCTTCAATTGACTTATGATCTCAATTATTAGAATAACATAAAACATTCACTGTCATTATCATATACTTCTATTTTTATAGATATAATACATCTCAATGTAAATATACTGAGTTATTAATTTCAAGGTGTGTTCAGTAATATAGACCATAGAAGTTGTGAAGTACTTTATAGACATTATAAACAAGACATTACATTGAATAGAAAAGGTACCTACAATATAAGATGGATATATTCTACATGCACTTTGAGTTACACCCATGATTGATTTCTATTTATTGAATTTGTATTATAATGTAGATGATTTATGGATAAGGCATATTACCAGTGTAGGTGTTTAGATTTTCTGTTGTTGAAATTCATTCGAAGATGTGGATTGATACTGAGAGGCCGTTGGGGTTGATTTGCTGATGAATTTAGGTTCTGGCTACCAAGATATTCCTCTTTCTTCTGATGATTAATTGGATTATGAAAATCTCGACACCTGACGGGAAGCGCGGAATACAATGGACATCTCAGAACCAATTGAACGATTTGAACTACACAGATGACATGATCCTCTTATCTCTTACACACGAACAAATAAGAAACAAATGTAGCGGTAGCCTCTGAATCAGTAAGCCTTAACATACACAAAAGAAAAAGCAAGATACTCAAATGCAACAAGGAGAACACCAACCCAAGCACACTTGATGGCGAAACTCTTGAAGAGGTGGAAACATTCACGTACCTGAGAAGCATCATTGATGAACAAGGCGGATCTGAAGCAGATGCAACGGCGAGGATCGGTAAAGCAAAGACCGCATTTGGACAATTGAAGAACATATGGGATTCTAAACAACTGTCAACTAGTTTCAAAGTGAGAATCTTTAATACGAACGTCAAGACAGTCCAAATGTACGGAGCAGAAGCGTGAAGAACTACTACATCCATCGTCAAGAAGGTGCAAGTATTTATAAACAGTTGTCTACGCAAAATACTTAACATCCATTGATCGGATACTATTAGCAACAGACTTTTGTGGAAGAGGACAAACCAGGTTGAAACTGAAGAGGAAATTAGGAAAAGACGTTGGAAATGAATATAATACATATTGAGGGAATCACCAAACTGCATCACGAGACAATCCTCAACTTGGAATCCAGAAGGGAATCAGAAAAGAGGAAAGCCAAAGAGAACATTACACCGGGAAATAGAAGCAGATATGAAAAATATGAATGTTAACTGGAAGGAACTGGAAAGGATTGTCCAGGACAGGTTGAGATAAAGAACACTGGTGTGCGGCGTATGCTCCTTCACGAGGGGTAACAGGTGTAAGTACGTATCAAGAGATATCAGAATGATAGGATTTCACCTGTGTTGATTATTTATGCGAGAACATGAACTCAGTATGAATTACTTCAAAAACTAACCTATTGTCTATTAAGCTACTCAGTTAAGATAGCCACTTATATGTTAAAAGTGTATATATTTTTATATGTGAGAGTTTAAATATCTCCTCCGTTGAAGATTGGTGTGGAATGTTAGTTATGAGTACCTAGCCATTATAATATCAACCACAGCTCTCATGTTCTTGGTCAGTAACTATTTTGCTACATCTTAGTATGTGAATTCACAATGTTCAATCATCATGATGAATCACTGCCTTCAGTTTTTTAACCGTATAACGCTTGATTATAATGATGAAACATTTTCGTATCCACATGAGTCATCGGAATTCCATATTCCTGAAGTATATTTCCTCAACTGTCGCTGACATATCATTTGAACTCTATTTTCTTACCATGATGTGGAATATATTGTGGTAGTGTTCTAGTCAAATTGGTTTACAAAGCTTTTTCTGGGTAGGCCTGTGTAGGCCTTTCTGGAGTGGTGTCTGTGTTTTTAAGGTTCATGAAGTGACCGCTTTGTGTATATCTCGGTATCATAAGAAGAGCAAGTAAAGGAATTTCGAAGTTTTTACTTAACCTGTATAGGTATAGTTTACATATATACTAGTTAATACATGGACTTTCATCTGAGTATTCCTTGTTATTGATGCAGAATTTATTATTATTTATTTATTTAAACACATATATATTGGTACAAAAGGGCACCAGGTACATATGCGCCACATTATTTGTGTGTGTGCTGTGATACTGCCCGGGTGCCCAAACCGAAGCAGGTGGTTTTCTTAGGGGACCACACTCCGAGCCTTTGACCAAAAGGTCTGATCCACAAGGCAGTGGAGCATCGTGAGGAGATGCAGTCCCATGGTAGCCGGTGACCAACAATAAGTTCATACGCCATTTGTTCCATCAGGATCCTGGAGTCCATGTGCACCATTGGTTTGGAATCAGGGTTTTCCAACTCCCCTAGGTAGACTCGTCGTGTCCACCAACCTGGTTAAAACGCCGGACATTCGCTTTTCGTCCTCTCACTTTCGTAAACAACACCCCCGCCACGAGAAGGCAGTGAGTAGGACTTCCTTGACAGAGGCTATATATTCGCTGGCCATGTGAGAGCATTTGGAGAGGGAGAGTAGACTCTCCCCACTCTCGGCCGTACCAGGGCATTTGGGGTGCGATACAAATATACCTACCCTTTGAACAAACATGTGTTTCATGCACACAGATAATACAGGTTTTATCCCCTTTATCCCATAGCATACGTTTATTCATCTACTTGAGAGGGTAGATATACACTTGTATCTTAGAAACGTATTTTATGCAACAGGCTGTCTCTTACACATTACCTGCATATCATTCAGCCCATGGCTACTATCCTATTACTTTCTGACATACACATAAGAATAAGCATTTCAGCATAGAAGGATGTTGGTTACCTCTCCTCACTATTTGCTACCATATCATTTTATTATGTTTTACATCTGATAGATTAGGCCGCTGACATTCCTATTATATAACACCATATGCATACCCTTTGAATATACCCACATACATAGACTACATAGATTCGATAACATAAACATACACATCAAGTGGCCCTGAGTTCGAAACCGAGTAAATCAAAAATACAACGAAGTGGTTGATTAATTCAATCTTCTTATATCTTCTAAATCGGTTAACAAGGTTGCCCCTTACAATCCTGTAGTATAGCGAATAGGCCTTATGTCGGATTTAACTGCATTACTTTACTTATAACAATTCTAATTCAATCAAAGAGTAAATTGCACAGTTTTTGTTTGTAACAGAAACATACCTACGCATTGTAGAAATGCGTTATTGATCAGTGAGTCATCAAATTAGTATCTAAGTATCTAAGAGTCTCTTTTATCTTACATAATACAATTTAACATCTGGAAACTATGGTAACGAAACTCATTTTGTATCTCTATGTATGTATATACATAATCTATGTACAATATACATAGTAAAATGTACATCTAAATGTAATAACATAACTGATGTGAGTTAATCTAAACTTAACCCATTATACCTTTTTAGGTATTATGATCTAGTTAGATGAAGTAATCATTGTGTTTATGTTGTTGTTGATAGTCAGACAAATTTCATACTTGACAATTAATAAGTCAATACAAGTTGGAGACAAGTACTTTAGGTTGTTGATTCATTGAGATTTCAAGTTTTATGTATAATGTCGCAGTTATGAACAATTTCGAATACATTTACTTAAAAGAAGTGTAGTTTATGCTACTTATGTTGACAGATATGAGAAGTAGAATGCCTGGTAATAGAAGGTTGATAAGAATTAAACGAATTGAACGAGAACATCTATATTCTTGTTCATTCCAGAAGGATCTAACAAGTACTGATTACTTGTAAGTAGTTCACCATGGCGATTTTAGTAAAAATGTATATACATATTCATAAGTTGTGATAAAACAGAGTTCAATTTTACCTGCATCTGAGAGTTGATGTTCACTCTGCGACTCGAACCCATTACCTTCGCTTCAAACGCCATCGCGTTATCCACTCGGCCACTGAGTCCTGATAGCCACTTGCTTGTGCGATGGTGTGAAGTTTGAATTCACTTAGTATTGAATTCAAACTTCACCCCATCGCACAAGCAAGTGTCTATCAGGACTCAGTGACCAAGTGGATAACGCGATGGCGTTTGAAGCGAGGGTACTGGGCTCGTGTTCAAGAGTGAACAACAACAAGTCTGAAATGGAGGTACATCCAGCTGACTAGTCCCAAATAGGACAAAACGCGCATCAAACTGGATTCCACTGCTAGCCACTATCCATCTCTGCTTACCATACTTGTGAATTAAGGTATATCGAGTCAATACGCACAGTATGCACATATGCCAATTAAAGACTGACCAGTCGCAGTCCTAAACACATCGATGGGAAGAGCCAAACAAACAATACTAAGTGAATTCAGAGTTCAATTTTCTTTAAATAAACATGATTCTTTATACCATATCAAACTATTACAAAACTTTGTGTGAAAAATTCATTTGATAATATTTGCTTGTATCCTTCCATTTATGTTTTTGGACTACGATTGATCGGTATCTTGTTGATATATATGCATCCTGTAAGGACTGTCTCGATATTGCCTTAAATCACAAACTGTTTAAACAAAGATGGATAGTAGCTAGTAATGAATTCCAGGATTCAATCCAATTCATCCTAATTCGTACCCATCTGCTGTATGTACCAGCACCCAAGATTTGATGTTTACTCCGACACTCAAGCAGGTGACTATCAGAACTCATTTGTTAAGTGGATGGTGTTTGAAGTGACGGTAATGTATATGAGTTCCAGAGTGAATCTGAACTCTATAATGTGGGTAGATCTAGCTGACGAGTTTGAAATAGGACGACATTGGCATGTATCCTGTATTCCATTGCTAGTCATCATTCATCTTTTTCTGTGAACACTTCAATGACATCTTATCTTAATGTAAACAAACTACTAACAATGTATCATAAACAATATCTAGAACCATTATAAACAAGTGAGTTATCATATTCAAATGAGTATTTTTTCGCTTTGATTCCTTCACCATAACAACAAATGTTGATGTATGTTCAATTCATTAAAATCAAAAGAATAACCCGACAAGACAGAACAAATAAACAAGCGAACAAACAAAACAAACACACAGATATCATCCATTCTGATGTCATTACATGATCAAAGGAATAATGTACCTGATTACTCTTTTAAGTAAACAATAAAGAGAAAAAGAAAAGAAAGAAGAAAGTAAAGTGAATGTTGCAGTAATCAATTGACTATATAAATATTGTCAAATGAATAGTCCTTAAGGTATTGCAGTATATTCCTACGACTATGATTTATGTATGTCTGATGATGATATTACTCTTAAGTCAATCATGTCATTGTGGATCATCTGGGAGTACCGAAGGTATGTTCAATCAAACAAAAGGGTTATTAATATTTGTCATCTTAATATTCTAATGAATAATTCATGAAATTTTCATTTGATTAGCAGGATCAAACGGTACCAATAGCAAGTATGTTCTTACGGTTCGATCTTATCTTTCACCTATCAATGATATTTCAAAGCTTGTTTTTTTCTTCAATGATATAACAATTTGTCTATTCAGTTCATGTTCCACGATCCCACCCCACAAGATTTGAACCTACGACCAATCGGTCTCGCACAAGAACACTTAACCCTCTAGACCACTTAGCCTGACGGAATCCAACAGTGTTAATGTTTAACTTCAATTAATCCATGAAATTGAGCAACAAATCCATCATTTTGTGTTTCCTAAGCTTAATAGTTTCATTATGATGCTTTGCATTTACATTGTATAGGTAAGAGTAAATAACGCTTAGTGAATTTTAGTCACTATGGTATGTTGTATGTTTTGGGCGAAACTATAATATATAGACGTGCCAATCAAATATAAGATAAGGAGTTTTGGATTTTAGCGCGAAAAATTAATTCCTTCATTTTGACCAATTAGAGTTTTGGCATTTCAGCTGATGTCAGTTTGTGATGAACAACCGTAAATCTAACTCCTTATTGTAACCATCAATTGCAAAACATAATCCCCATTCTTCAAATCGCTTTAGCCGTAGTAAGTATATAGACATTCTCTAGGTCGATTTGACGTCACTCGAAGTTCGTTCATAAATATACAATCTTACCTGTTTTGTGTTTTTTTTTTTACTTCAAAGATCATGGATAGATCGTAGGAGTATTCAAGGAATCCACTAATATTCCACAATATTCTTTCTTTAATTTAAAAACAATTTAGAGGTTGGTGGCCAAAATTATTGTAAGTCATCGATAACCTTCATAAATTTAGATCTTATGGTATTTCAACAGTTATTCTCTTTTAAAGAAATCCTATGTATTTATATATATACCTATTACGTAACCATGTTTATAATGAATTAGAAGATCATAGAACTTGGTACCTTGTATTGTAATGTTAATTTATATTGTTGAATGATTCTTTGATAGAGGTTGGGCCAACACATTCTGGTAAGTTTATTCATAATAACTTTGTTAGTGATTTTTCTTCGTTATTCGATCACTTCGATAATTATTATAATATAAATCTGAACGGTATGATGGTGGTTGGAGGTGGTTAACAGGAAAACCCTGGACCCGGGTTTCGTGCTACTTGGCACTCGTCAACAAGGTGTACCTGTAATCCTGAGGGAACTGATGCTCCCTGGCGGATTCGATCCCGCGTCACTCAGTTTCACACTCAGAGACGTCACCATTGAGCTCTTCGTGCCGCGACTAACCTCCTATAGGACTGAGATGTAATCACAATCGATTGATTACTGGGTGGTGATCAATCTCATGCATATCAGGTCCTTCTTAGTGCTGATCGAATGCTATCGATCGATTGATTGATCACCAGATTGATCACCACCCAGTGATCAATCAATTGTGATCTGAACGGTATGTTTGGATAACAGAGAGGGAATAAGAAGTGGCAACTACAGTTTATAATCGGATAATGCAGATCACAAATGTATAAATACATCAAGTGAATATGACACAAAGGGGTGGATATGTATATGAGTGAGAGCAAACAGAGAAAGACGAATTGACAATCAAATTGCATAATTACACAGCAACACAAACCAAAGTCTAATAACAGGATTTGAATATATACATACATAGGGAAGGAGAATGAAACATCGGAGTGATAATTAAACAATCAATATTTTAACTAGCCCCTTGTCACATGCTCCAGTGAGCATAATAGTATAAAGAATACACGAATTGTTGCTATTCAAATAACATTTATTTACTAGACCAGTGCTCTGTTCACTGAACTATGGAGATCCGTCATGATCTTTGGTACCTGTGTGGTTGCGCCATAAGATTGAGCTGTACTATTCAGATTGTGGTGTTGTAACCTATATGATTCTTGGCTCTTCTGTTAAACGGGGATGCGATTTACTGTTTGGATTGTCGCGTGAAAGTCTGAATGGTATCTGGTTCTCCTGAAGACCAATGCAAAATTACCCTTCCCCATAATAGTACATTATATAACTTTGAAATGCTATTCACACTGATTACATAATAACCTGCTTAGATCATTTCAAAATATAAATAATATATGTATATCAATTGTTTCTTTCATTGTAGCACATTCATTACATTTTCGTAAGTGATTTCAATAAACCTTACTTACTTTTTAATTAACGATCAAAGATTATAGTCGTACTTCAAATTCTTCCATAATTTATCAATGTTGAAAGCGTGAGTTAATTGAAGCTAGACCACCATAGCAAACCTGGAAATACTGGACGGCCGTTTCGTCCTATTATAGGACTCCTCAGCAGTGCGCATCCATGAACCCGCTCTCGCGAGTTTCTAACTCGGGACCTACCAGTCTCGAGCCGAAGCCCTTAACCGGTAGACCACTAAGCCAGCATCCAACGGTGTTAATGTCTAACTTCAACTGATCCACGAAACCTCTCCACAAAACCTCTTCCATAATTGTCATAGGTTAATTGATGAATCCATCTAAACTAGATCATCATTGAAAATCTATGAGTAATGGACGTCCATTACGTCCTAGTATGAATCTGAACTGAATAACGTTTTAAGAGTGTTGTGACTTTGTAAAAAATAGAGACTGTATGGCAATTCATTATGATTTTATGTCCAACCTTTTATAATGTGATTTATTCACCAATCGTAATGTCACGTGTCTATTCTTAACACAGTGCCAAATCAATGATGTTTGACCAGTATGAACAATCTAGCATCATTGTTGGTCAATTGTCTACCTAGCCTTTCCAATTCAGTCCAGAACACTAATAGCAGCTGCTGTAATGCAAATTATTTATTTCGAGCATACTCAGTTTATATACCAGACAGACAGACCGCATCACACCATAAAATAGAAAATAATATTTGTACAAGATCAAGCCAAGTGTGACTATGAACATGGGACACAATAATTAATAAACTGAATATAATTTAAGGACAGTAAATCGTATAATGATAACCTATAGGTCAAAATGAAGCTTATAATAAGGGGCATATAGATATACATAATCTAAGTAGAGACAGATAGTGGCTATCCATCTCTGCTTACCATGCTTGTGAATTAAGGCTATATTGAAGCAATACACATAGTATGCACATATGCCAATTAGAGACTGACCAGTTGCAGTCCTAACACATCAATGGGAAGATTCAAACAAACAAAACTGAATGAATACATAATCGAGTTACTGAATAGTTAGTTATACAATAGGAATAGATATAGAATAATCGTCTATTAATAAGTCCTTGGAAGTAACCCGTTTATTACTTCTTCACTGGGATATAACAAAGAGCATGTTTGATGTCTTCGAAATGAATAATTGAGTCATTTATTCTTCTAAATTCTATTATTTATACAAATGGATGATAATTCAGATATATACAAACTGGAATTGTATAATAAAGATGGTTAGTGGCTAATATTGGGATTAAGAATGAGCGTTTCAACCTGTTTAAAACTCATCATCTGGATGTACTTGCAGCCTAATTTTCATTCTGAGACTCGAAGCTAAATAGTTAACGAAATGAAGTATGAAGTTAACGATACTAGGTTAGAATCTTAGAGTGAACATTAAGAAGTACATCAATCTGACGAGTCTCAAATAGGACAGAAAGCTCATTCTGAATCTCAATTATAACCATAATGTCTGTGCCGTAAAGCTATATAGAGGCAATCTGCATAGGATGTGCATATGCTAATGAAGGTCTGATGAATTTCAGTCCTAAATTTTTATTTTCATTGTGTAAATCTGAGATTATTCACTCATACCAATTACAAAGTGAACATCAACAGAATGAACATCCACTCTGAGATGCAAGTACATCCAGCTGACGAGTCCCAAATAGGACAAAATGCGCGTCAAACTGGATTTCACTGCTAGCTACTATCCATCTTTGCTTATCATGCTTGTGAATCAAAGCTATATCGAGGCAATACGCACAGTATGCACATATGCCAATTAGAGACTGAGCAGTTGCAGTCCTAACAAATCGATGGGAAGATTCAAATAAACAATACTAAGTGAATTTAAAGTGAATGTTATTTATTCGATCTACCTTAATTACTATATAACTCATCATATTTGTATATTATAGGAACACAATTCAAAACTTTATCTATGGATAAATGAAGACTGTAGAAGGTTTTTAAATTCCAAGAGTTTTGTATCTAATTACCAATAAAGCTTGATGTTGGTTTATTTGTTTCTATGTTTGCAAGTGAATTCTTCTTAATAACGATGAAGGTGTAAGATTATTGGTGAATTATTTAGGACTGGATTAATAAGTTAAAGTAAGATGATGGTTAGGGGTGGTCAGCAGGAAACTCTGGACACGGGTTTCGTGGTACTTGGCACTTGTCCGCAAGGTTTATCTGTAATCTTGAGGGAACTGGTATTCCATGACGGATTCGGTCCTGTATCATCCAGCTTCACACTGAGAGACGTTACCATTGAGCTATCCGGACAGCCCACCTGTGGGATTGAGATGTAATCACTATTGATTGATCACTTGGTGTTGATCAATGCCATGTGTGTTCGATTGCATTCGATCTTTAATAAGAATGACTTGTCACATGTAGTTGGCATCGAGTCTTGATGGACTATGATCACCACTACACTAAGTTTACGCGCCCAGAAACGACTTGGTCCCTTTGATAACTCGCAAAACAGAAGGCTGTAATTGATCCACACATGGCGTTGATCATCACTTAGTGATCAATCATTTGTAAAAGGTTGAGGCGTTTTTACTGCACCGATTTCAGTAGCCACGCAATGTTCTTGACCGTTGTGCAAACATTATGTTTGAACATCAACTGGATTCATCTGATACTCGGTTGAAGGACCTATAATCTAAGTTTCTCAGATGAAAGAAATACTCAACATTAATAAGTAGACGTGTATCGTTATACCAATGTAGTTTTTACGTAAGGAGCTTCTATACTGTTCTTCAATGCTTAGTTATAAAACATACATAGAATTTAAGTATAATACAGCTGAATAGGAAAATAAATTTGAGAATAAAGTTTTAAACTGTGTAATTAACTGTATGGTATTTGATAAGTCTTGTTAATTGAACGCTGTAGTCGGATCCTAAGCTAGTCTCATAACCTTCAAGCTAAATCTACAAATCAATTTGAACGTGAAAGAAAAGGCGCGAAATATGCGAGAAACACTTTACACTTAAGGTTCATTCATATACAGAAAAATATAAGGTTTTTATAATATTCTAGAAGTCATTGTGTTTTCTTGATAATTGGGGAATACTACTAAACGTAGTATTAGTCTAGTGAACAGAACACGACTGGGGACAATCGACTATGAAGTTGGACATAAACACCGTTGGATGCCATCTCAGTGGTCTATCGGTTAAGGGCTTCGGCTCGAGACTGGTAGATCCTGGGTTGGAAACTCGCGAGAGCGGGTTCGTGGCTGCCCACTGCTGAGGGGTCCCATAATAGGACGAAACGGCCGCCTAGTGTTTCCAGGTTTTCCGTGGTTGTCTAGCTTCAATTGATTCACGCTTTCAACTATGATAAATACTGAAATCTCCACAAAAGCCCTTCTATAAGTAATACGATCGACTATCTCAGTAAATTCTGACAACCAAATAATGAACAATCAATTTGCAAATTAACAACCAATTGTCTCAATCTTCATCGTTTCTTCTCTAATTTCATTGTTCATACAATTTCCTACCGATTGCGCTACGTTTCAGTTCTTTCTTCATCGATCTTCTGCCAAAATACATTCAATGTCTGCCTAACACAATATACTACTTATACGGATATAAGTAAACCACACCACAGTAGTATAATAATCAGTCAATCAGAAACTGTACATGTGAAACTTCAATGTCATGATGTTTCTGGCAAAACATCTAATGAACTCTGATTTGATAAAACGCTTCCTAATGTTTCCTGAGACTTTCTTGTTTTTGCGAGAAGTTTTCTTTTCCAACAGTAATGACTACTCGGAAAAATAAGTTTTAAAGGGTTTGTAAATCGAGTAGTAACAAGTTTGAAGTATATACTTACAATTATTACCCCTGGTGGAGGAGAATAGATCTTTCACCAGAATTTCAAATCCTCTTCTCTCCTGCACAATCCTATCTAGATGTCTTAACCAATCTACAAAATTAAACAATCGTCCATCATTATCTTTACGGAGTTGATATCTCCCAACAGACCTGGTTGAACTGCACTGGTTACTGCTTCTCACTAGAAGTCCAGTAAATGACTCATGGAGTCAGTCACTAATGATTAAATAGCTAAGAAGCATCATCCTAATGGTTTCACTTTCTTCTGCAATGCTCACGAATGAAAAGATTCAATCAAGAAGATTATTATTTCTCAAACACTCTTCGCGTTATCCAATAAGAGACTGATCAATTGCAGTCCTAAATATCAATGGTAATATATTCAAACAAACAAATAGTTTGTAATTTCGGCTACTATGTTAGGCCTATACCGTTTATTCTAGCTTCTGAACAGGCACTTATCAACCCTGACTGTGTTCATATGATCGTGTGTGTGTGTGTGTACATCTGATCCTACTCATCACATGTCTGTAAGTTATTATTATTCTTACTATAAATATTGATTAGGGATTGAATAAATGGAGTCAGCTCATAAACCTTCTCAACTGCACGTCATTTCGCTATTCTTTCTTATCTTCTTATCCTTCGGTTCATCCTTCTAATACTTTGTTCCGGTCAATGAGTTAGCTTCCAATGAGGCTATCAAAGAAAATGGTTAACAACACATCTAGAGGTGTACTAAAACTAGTTGGTGTATTACAATGTGAGTTTTCTTTCAATGAAACTAACTGTAAGCAAACATACTATCTGATTGAACGGCCAAATCTTGATCTTCTTAGTGTAGATATATTAGGAAAACTTGGAATAATCGATATACCCATTAACAGTATCTGCAATGTGTCATGTTCATTATTGGATACTCCTGTACTTGTAAAGAAGTCAGGGTAAAGGTCATTTTAAAAACTGAAGACAAAGTTTGCTTTTGTTTTTTTTCAGAATAGCCTTGGACACTGTACGAAGATGAAAGCTCACTTACCAGTTAAATCAGATGTAAAACGTAGTTTCTAGCAAATTGTACATATAATTTTGAGGGAACATTTGTTCCTATATATTACAGTTTCACAGTGTAAAATACCACAATTCAGTTGTTTCGACTACAAACTCAAACCTCTAAATTGCCTAATGAAATTACTTTCATCCAAAGGGAAAAAAACGAATTTGAGAAGAATGTCACAAATATGAGCAGATATGTATGTTGTCTATCAGTGGAATCCAGGATGTGCTTATCGTTCTTTTTTGGGACTCGTTAGCTGGGTGTAATAGAATCCCAGCGTTGATGTCCACCGTGAGACTGGAACAAAGTACCAATCGTTCTAAACGCCAGCAAGTCATCTACTTAGCTACTCACTCCATTTGACCACAGTATATCAACTCCCAGCAAGGTTCTAGGATATTCGTTATTATAATCGTCAAGGTCTATGCGTTTGAAATTTGGTGATTACATAATTCAGTTACAAAATGGAGTTCAGTCAACTAGGATTTCAATTCCGCGTTCGACGTTGTGACGTAATGATTAATATCAATTGAAAGAGACTTAATAGTTTGATGATTGTTTTTGTAAAATCTAAGATAAACCCTTCTTCTTGTCCTGACAATGTAATAGACAGAAACGTTTATAAACGATTAACGGTAACAGAAAAATGGTACTTTTTCACCATCAGTTGTTCGAAAGAACCCTATGTCCTAATATTGCAGTCAGTCAAGCTAAAAGAATTTGTTCATGGTGGTGTGATTGTTTAACTGATGTGAAGGGGTGAAAAAATGACTATATTCATAGTTAACTCATTAGCCTTTATATGTGTTATTGTGAAAAGTGTGCATCAGTTGGCATATGGATACATATAATACCAACACCAATAAATTGAATCATGATTATACAGGTCTTTCTGGCATAAGAATCGAGGTAATTCCTACTTCTTAGTATAAATACTATAAAAGAGGAAGCTTCCAAATACTCTAATTCGGCGGAGAGATGGGAGGGGGGTCAGATCACTCTCTTTGTTGAAATACTCTCACATGGCCACGGGTATACAGCCTCTACTCATTTCCTTCTTGCAGTAGGAAAATCAGTGGGTATGGGAGACCTAACTAGAATAGTTGGAAAACCCTAATTCTAAACCATTAGTGCACATAGCCTCCAGGATCCTAAGGGAACGAATATCGTACTATGAGGTACCATGAGATTGTATCACCTTACATTTATCCACTGCCATATGGATCAGACTTTGAGATTGAAGGCACACGGATTGACTTCCTAAGAAAACCACCTGGTTCAGTTTGCTCAACCGGACAATATCTCAGCCTGCACATATAAACCTACACTAATAAATTGAATCATGATTCCACAGGTCTTTGTGGCATAATAATTGAGGTAATTTCTACTTCTTAGTATAAATAATATGATAGAGGAAGCCTCCGAATACCCTAGTACAGCGTAGTACAGTAGGGAGAGTCAGTTTTCTCTAATTCTCGAACTGCGCTCACATATTCACGAGTATACAGCCATTACAAAAGAAGTACTAGTCACTTCCTTCTCGAGATAAGAGAGTTGTTTACAAAATTCAGTGAATTAAAACAGAATTTATGGAGCTGTAACCCGGTTAGTGGATATAAAGGACCCAACTAGGGGAATTGGTAAACCCTAATTCTAAACCAATAATGCACATAGGCTACAAGATCCCGAAGGAACGAATATCGTATGAACTTATTGTTAGACACCGGATACCATGAGATTCCATAACCATTATCTTCTGGATCAGACTTTTAGATCGAAGACTCGTGGATCGCCTTCCTACGAAAACCATCTAGTTCTGTTTACTCAACCGGGTAGTACCTCAGCCTACACATTTAAACTTACACTAAAAAAATTGAATTCATTAATCATCATATATGACTTATTTCATATGTTTCAAAATCAATTCATTCAATGTTACATTACATTATATGATTATGTAATTACGAATATATTGATTAAGAGTGTAACTATTTATAGAATCAATATGAGTTTTTTTCGTTGTTACTTTGTTGTTGTTGTTGTTGCCATGGTAACCTCCTCAAAGTTTTTTTTGATTAGGTCGGTAAAAGACAATAGCCTTATGTAATATACGTGGATCTAATGTATTATTATTACTAATGGCACATCTCTATTTAAAGAGAATTCAGACAGTATTCTATACAATTACATAATTCAACGATGCTTGTATTAATTCTAATCTCATTTCTATTATTATTAACATGTGAATCTGGATTTATATTATGTAATGGTATGTTACTAATGTAGTTATTTATGTAATTTATCTGTATGAATTATTGGAAATCCTGGGTTCGAATCTCGTGAGACGGGATCGTGGGTGCTCACTGCCACTGAGGAGTCCTGCAATAGGACGAAACGTCCGTTCAGTGCTTTCAATTTTTCCATGGTGAACTGGCTTCAATTGACTTATGATCTCAACTATATATAATTACTAAAATCTTCACAAAACCTCCTTCTGATGTTGAATTTTATCTTGGTTTCTGAATAATGAAGAAATAAATCGTGGTGATTCTATAAGTGATGGATAAAACTTTGTGTAGTGCTTTAAGTGATCTTGAGAAGGTCCGTTTACTAACATTGATATAACAGGTCACATACAATTGAGTTAGTTCACATCTAATTTGGTTAAGCCTGTTTTGTTTATTTATTTAACGGAGAGAGTCATTTGTAAAATAACAACCTATCTATATTATTGTTTCTTTATTCTATATGCTTGAGCATTGCTTACTGCTTACGTACACATTCATTCTGCTAGCCATACTATAAATAGCTTAATTGATTCGATGGTATATTCATTTCCATTTGTATATATATATATGTACATCTTAATCCTATTTATTGACTCACTCGCTCGCTTACTCGCTTACTTACTTACTCACTTACTCACTTACTCACTTACTCGCGTACTCGCTTATTCGCTTACTCGCTTACTCGCTTACAACGTTTGAAGAGAATATCGAATACCGAGCACCACAGACTAAATAAGGATTATAAACCCCTGTAAAGAATTAGAATTATGATTTACAGTTGATGGTTAAGGTTACGAATTAAATTGAGTTTTATTATCTTAACTGAATAGTTTGAACGTAAAGCTTTCATCATTCTTCTGAACGATATTATTCAGCACAAACTTTGGGTAGAATTAGATTTAACCTCTTCATCATGAACTGATATCAACTAAAATCTTGAAATGTTGTTTATTCAAATAGATGAATGAATTTTGAGTCACAACTCCAAGACATGTTATTCGCCTGTACCTCTTCTAGAGTTACTGCAGGTCTTAAGATCGAGTCAAGGAGGAGGGTTGGGTATGGGGTAAGCGATCTCATCCCGCGAAAAAATAACTAACTAAGAAAAAATTCTAACCAGAAAAAAAAAACAAATCAAACCATTTATATCTGATTAGTTCATCCATATATCAAAGTCGCGCCTAATTCGTTTTGCAATTTTCTCAGTTGAAAGCGTAAATCAATTGAAGATAGACCGCCAGGGAAAACCTGGAAGCACTGGACGGTCATTTCTTCCTATAGTGGGTATCCTCGGCAGTGCGCACCTACGACGTCAAACCACATAGAGAGGCAGGATCGTGGATGTGCACTGCTGAGGAGTCCCACAATAGGTTGAAACGGCCGACCAGTGCTTCCAGATTTTTCTTAGTGGTCTACCTTTAATTGACTCACGCTTTCAACTATGAAAATACTAAATCTACACAGAAACCGCCTTCTGAAATTTTCTCATTTCAAGTTTTCATATATTTCCAATTGAATAATGTGCATTTTTCTGTGTTTAAATAGGGATAGCGAATTCGTAAGTGTGACGTTCTCTTGTTCTTGTTTTTTTTTTATCTACGAATTCCTAATTGAATTACTGATATATATTACTACTGAACTATAGTAGTGAATAACATGAAATGTAGGTTTCAATTTATCTAGTTGACATTACTTACTTACTTATTTGCGCCTGTTCCCCCTCGTGAAGGAGCATTGACCGCCCACCAACATTCTGCATCCAACCTTGATCTAGTTGACATGCCAACGGATTTATTCAATGAATCAAGAACTTATAACCTTTTGGTGAAAGATGAATTTGTTGTGTACATTTTGATTTAAATTAAACATATATGCATCGTTTACATATGGAAAGCCAATGTGCATACAGTTCCATGAACATTTACAGCCGAATACTTTTAAACTGCTTATTCATAATAAGCAAAAATGGATGATGGTTAGCAGTGGAATCCAGAATGCTCGTTTTGTACTAGTTAGAACGCATCATCTAGATGTAACTGTATCCTAGAGATGATGTTTATTCCATGATTTTATTTAAACATCATCTTATTATACAAGCTAGTGATTATCAAGACTTCGTAGCTCAGTGGATAAGGTGATGAAGTTTTAAGTAATCGTTACTGGGTTCAAACACAAGAGTAAACATCAAATCTTGGATAAAGGTTCATCCATGTTTTCAAAAAAAGTCTGTTACTTACTTGATTTCATGGGCTCAAATGTTTCAAATGTGTATATTCATTGGTACTTTGTAGAAGTTCATCATCATGGCAGTAAGTTTCAATGTCATTACAGTTTATATTTTCTATAAATATATAACCATTTCTTTTGGTCACTTCTTGAAAAACAAAAGAGGGAAACCAATTCAATACCAGATGCCAGAAATCGATCTGAAATCCTTTGAAAAATACAAAGTTGTGGCTATCAATGAAATCCAGTTTGACGGGCGTTTCGTCCAATTTGTAACTCGTCAGCTGAATGTACTTGTATCACAGAGTTGATGTCCACTCTGGGACTCGAACTCTGCACCGTTTACTTCAAACACCCTTCGCGTGATCCAATAAGAGACTGATCAATTGCAGTCCTAAATATCAATGGTAGTAGTTTGTAGTTTTGGCTACTATGTTAGGCCTATACCGTTTATTCTAGCTTCTGAACAGGCCAACTTATCAAATCCTCTTGAGTCAAGTATTAACTTGTTAATTATTTATTTATCGACCCAGACTGTCTTCAAATGATCGTGTGTGTGTGTGTACATCTTATCCTACTCATCACATATCTGTAACTTATTATTGTTCTGACTATAAATATTGATTAGGGATTGATTAAATGGAGTCAGCTCATAAACCTTCTCCACTGCACGTCATTTTGCTATTCGCTCTTATCTTCTCATCCTTCAGTTCATCCTTCTAATAGTTTGTTCCGGTCAATGAGTGAAATTGAATGATCATCTAATTACGTAATTCACCAATGTGATTGAAGTAGATGTTTATATACAAGGATTAACAACATGTATATTTCGATATAACTGGTGACAGATCCTGGGCCACTAGAAGTTTGATAGAAATTAGGTTCCAAGTATGGAATAGATATCATATATATAAATTATATTTGAAATAATTTCATCCAATGGAAGAGCACTGCAATTGATTAGTATCTTATTGGCATATGTACATACTCAGTATTTAAGTGAATGACGTGTTGGTGTTTAAAGTAAATGGTACTGGGTTCGAGTCACAAAGTGAACATCAACTCTGAGATGCAGGTATATTCAGCTGATGAGTCCCTAATAGAACGAATCGCGCATCTTGAATACCACTACTAGTTACTATCCATCTTTCTTTATCAAACTGTTAATTGCTCTTATAAATAATTCATTCTATTGTATTCTAAGTAATATGTGAAAGTTTGTGATCTTTATTACTGTGTAGAATATTTATGGCTAGTTTGAAGTGAGTAAAATGGTATATATTCATTTCCATTTAATCATATACTGTTTTTTTTGAACATCTTTGATACTTCTGCCGTCCAGTGCTTCCAGGTTTTCGATGGTGGTCTAGCTTCAATTGACTAATGATTTCAACTGTGAGAATACTTCTGCATTCACCATTGAACTAATTATATTCTTGTGATTACTTAAATATATACTCGTTTTACCTCCAATGGAGTATAGGCCAACGACTAGTATTCTCCAACTCATTCTGTCCTAAACATTCCTTTCTAGTTCCATCCAATCGATATTTATTCTTCTCATATCTGTCTCCATTTCTCGACGTAATGTGTCCTTTGGATCTTCCTCTTCTCCCTTGACCTTTAAGATTTCATGTGAGGGCTTTCTTGTGACGCAGTTGGGTGATTTGCTCAATGTGTGTCCTATCCACTTCCAGTACTTCTACCTGATTACTTCCTTCTCTGAAATCATGTTTGTTTTCTCCGATAGTAGGTTGTTGCTGATAGTGTCTGATCAATGAATCTGAACCATTTTACGTAGACATCTGTTATTAAACACTTTTATCTTCTGGAAGATGACTTTCATAGTTCTCCAAGTTTCCATTCCGTACAATAGAACTGTCTTGACCTTTGTATTGATAATTATGAATTTCATGTTGGTTGACAGTTGCAGATGTTTTTCAGTTAAAAATATACTGCTCTTGCTTTGCCGATCCTTGCCTTCATATCTACATCAAATCCACCGTGTTCATCAGTGATGTTGTGCAGATATTTGAAGGTTTTCAGATCATCTACTGGAGACTACTACCCTATATATAATTTAAAATAATTCATCTACTCAACGGAGCGAAATTAATAAACAATGAATTAAACAGTAACTAGATAACTTATGAATAATCAATTTCATAGTACTTAGTTCGACCTCTTATATTGTTAGTTGTTATGACCAGTTAATCATATTGATGTTTCAAGGAATACAATGAGCTTTCTTAGGTAAGTTTAAACAAAACAAATGAAATGTTGTTTATCCTTATACTGTATAACTTTCCTTCATTTTGTTAAGAAAAGATCTTAATTACCATTGTGGAAGATCTTCAAATCAACGTATACATTCAGTTTAAGTTTCAATTTACAAAGGCAATAGACTAGATGGTCAGTGTTAGTACCAGCAATGATGACTTCTCAGTTGATCTAAGTTTCTTCTGTAAACGTCGACAAATGAAGCTTCAATCATGTGTTCAGATAATGAATTCCATTCGTTGACGATAATATGGAAGGGTTGATAGTCAGCTAACAAGTAATTTGTTCTGTAGGAATTTGTTCAAAAGGAATAATACTGATCCCAAAACTGTACCCTGAGGCACTCCGCTAAGCGCAGTTTCTCAGCTAGTCAACTTTTAGTTTTTTACTCGTACTCTTTGTTGATGCTCAACTAGAAAATCTTTTATCCACATAAATAGATTAACTCCAACCACGATATTTCTTTATTTGTATAACAGTTGATTGTGGGGAACACTGTCAAAAACTTTGCTGAAGTCAATGTTGACTATGTCTATAGGTAACTTTTGATGTTTGAGAGTGTACCAGCTCTCATGTGTCAACAATAAGTTAGTGAGACAGGAATAACCTATTCTAAAACCATGCTACATTTCTAAAATCAAAAGCGGTTTTCATCGAGATATGTAAACAACCCACCTCTAATGACCATTTTTTTTTCAATGCTTTCTCATACATTGTAGTTTTTTAAACACAACCGCGTAAGATAGTCGTTCCAGTTGAAAATTCTATTATTCTCAATAAGATATATTTTAAAATTAGTGTCATATATATTTCAACGGTAAAAATTGTCATTTGGTATTGTTTACTTGATCAATTACAATCCTAAACAACAATCGAAAGATATAAGCAAGCAATATAACAAGGATGTAAACTTTACCGCATTGAATAAGTCGGTGGTTATCAGGAATCAGTAACTAAGTGCATTATTCGATGGTGTTTAAAGTGAATAGTAATGGGTTGAAGTCTCGAAGTGATTAGCCTACTAATGTCAAACTGAAAGAAACGCGCACTCTGAATTCTAAACGTCAATTCTAAACGTCAACGGGAAAATTTAAACAAACAATACTAAGTGAATTTAAACTTCACACCATTGCAAAAGCCAGTGGTTATAAGGAGTGAGTAGCTAAGTGGATGATGCAATGGCATTTGAAGTGAACGTTACTGGGTTTGAATCCCGAAGTGATCATGAATTCTGAGATTCACGTATATCTAGTTGACGAGTTTCAAACTTGACGAAGTGTTCGTCTTGGATTTCAATGCTAGATACTATCCATCTTTGCTTACCATGCTTGTGAATTAAAGCTTTATTGAGGCAACACTCACAGTATGCACATATGCCTACAAGAGATTGATCAATTTCAGTCCTACAATCAATGAGAAGATTCAAACAAACAAAACTAAGTGAATTTAAACATCATCCGATTACAAAAGCTATTGGTTATCACAACTGCATAGCTAAGTAGACAAAATGATGACGTTTAAAGTGAACGGTATTAGGTTCGAGTCCTGAAGTGATCATGAACTATGAGGTTCAGGTATATCTAGTTGACAAGTCCTAAACTAGAAGAAAATCGCTAGCTTCTATCCATCTTTATTATCTATTTTTATCCAGTAGATTGTTATATTTTTGTCTTTCAAATTTGTATTTCAGGCTAAATATCAAAGAACTATTAGGTTGATGAGCTAAACTGTATTAGAATGAAAACAGTTTAAGTTAATGAAATCATAAACTTAACTTTATTAAACCGTAATTAATCTTTGTTAAATAAATTTCAATTTATTGTTTACGTATAGATTCTGTTCTGTCCTATGACCCTTCAAATATCACTTAGTTAGATC
This sequence comes from Schistosoma rodhaini, assembly GCA_944470415.2. Classification (NCBI taxonomy): domain Eukaryota; kingdom Metazoa; phylum Platyhelminthes; class Trematoda; order Strigeidida; family Schistosomatidae; genus Schistosoma; species Schistosoma rodhaini. Next base: position 2,804,682 of record OX104040.1, read on the forward strand.
GTTAATTAGATTCTCTGATTCCAAGTAATCTGAGGTTGTACAATCTCATTTCTGCAGTAATTAGGAATACTTTTATGGTCTCCTACATTATCCGGACGTTTTATGTATCTATAGAAGTTGATGCTCTGGTTGTTAGAAGGAGCATCGGCTTCGTAACTTCTGCGGGAACTTGTCTTTCATCATGAGGCGTCATAATCTCTCTTTCAACTCCCAGGACAGAGTTTAAATAGTTTGAATAATTTTTCCCGGTTAGTGTTTTTTTAACGAGTTAGCTTTCTACAGTATGGGGTTGCTAACCCCATGCCGAACCCTCTTCTTTTATTCGGGCTTCGGACTGACAATAGCCACCGGAGGGGCTACAGGCGGAGTTATCGTGAATTATATGACTGTGCGAAACTAATGATGAATAAACTATTACAGGCAGTCGTGAGTCGATTCTGAATTCTTAATGGTTGTTCTTTTCTAGTCCTGTCAGTTTGAGTCCAGAACATCAATATCAGCTTTCACTGTGTGAATCATATATTTCAGATATACACAGTTTATATACAAGCAAGTCATACTGCATCATATCATAAAATAGAAAATAAAATGTGTAGAAAATCAGGCCCAAGGCGGCTGTGACTGTAAGAGACTGAGCTCAGTAGCTAAGTGAATAACGTGATGGGGTTTGAAGTAAACGTTACTGTTTTTCAGTTCTGGAGTGAACCACGGGATGCAGTCATATCCAGTTGATGAATCCGTAGTAAGACGAAACGCGCGTCCTGAATTCCACAACTAGCTACCATCAATCTTTATTTATAAATAAATTTGCCGTTCTTAACAGTGTCTATGATGACACGTTCATGAATCAAATGAATGAAAGCGTTTTATGTTAAATTACAGTGATTGCAACTAAATTAAATGGTTCAAGATAAAATGAACGTAAATTAGGTATCCATGTAGCTTAAATGAAATTGAAACTTGTTACTGATGAGTACTGATAAGTCTTGCTGATTGAACGCTATACTCAGTTTCTAAGCTAGTCTCGTAACCCTCAAGCTAGAACTAAACAGCGACTTGAACACCAGAGAAAAGGCGCAAAATATACAAGAAGCATTTTACCTCGAAGGTTCATTTATGTACAGAAAATATAGGATTTTTATAGTATTTTAGAAATCCTTGAGTTTTCCTGAAAATACTGAAATGCTACTAAACATAGTAGCAGTGTTGTAATCAGCCAATCAGAAACTCTACATTCGAATTTTCATTGTCGTGATGTTTCTGACAAAACGTCTAGTGAACGCTGATTGGATAAAATGCTTCTTAATGTTTCCTGAACTTTTTTTGTCTTTTGAGAGATGTTTTGTGGATCATTTAAACAAGTACAAGAAGAGAACTCAGTCAGTCAGCTACAACGTAGGACCAGGCGCATATATGCAACGGTCCAAATTGACATACCTCGTTAGCAAAACAAGATGAACACCGGATTCATATTACTTAATTTAGTGGTGATAATATATGAAAGAATGGTAGTATATAAGGATATAGTACAGGAAGAAAGAAAGATATGAAGCAATTTTAATATGATAGTTTAAGGGAAAACAAAGTCTATACACCTACGCCATTGTGATCGATTCTGAGCTATGTCACCTGGAGTCTCTAACCATTAGTTATGATAGTCGCGCGGATCTCAACCAAATAGTCTGCATCTACCAATATGGCTTAAACTAGAAGTTGGTGACTTCAAGCTCTGATGCCACGTTTTGTTTTGGCCGCCCCTTAACATCCTTCCAACCATCCCCGATATTAGTCAGCATAACGCGTCATGGTAATCGATGTTCAGGCATACGTGACACATCACCCAATCATCTACCGTTGGTCACAGAGCTAACAAAGAAATTCCAAACAATCAACTCATCATTTGATCAAACTTTTGATTTATTCAAATGATTTATTCTCATTCAAGATAACTAATGCATAGCTTAAATATCTATGAAATCATGGTTTAAGTAGTATATTAACAACCACATAAAAAGAACAAAACTATAAAAGTGAAATAAGTGATTAATAACAGAGCACTCAGGCACACAAGTTATAACCATTGCAGGCCACACCTTATAACAATTAGCATTCTCAAGAGATAACTGTTATATCTAGAGCTTTGGTTCTTACTTTGCCGTGTACTACAAGACTACTTGAACGACCGAACCCGCAACGTCACAAGAGAGAATCAGAAGACTAGTAAGTACGAACTTTTGTTCCCCAAAACAGTGTCAAAATGTAGTACAGAAATCTCATGTATTTATAGTTTTTGACTGAGAGTAAATCATCATTTCAGACAACCATAAGGGCACATAAAGGTCATTCTTATCCATCCAATAGGGAAGCTATACGTCGACATTCTAGAATATTCCACTGACAGTGATTTGATGGAATGTCTGCAGCTCTTTCTGGGCTTCTTGAAGCTTCCTAGAGTTTACCAACGAGGCTTCCTTACAATAACAATTGGCAACCATAGATATAGCAATTGGCAACGGGGTATAGACGGCGGCCTATGCTCCATTGGGAGTAACAGGCGTAAGTAAGTAAGTAAGTATAGACAACGAACCAAAGTCAGCCTATGATTGATCAAAAATCAGGGAATTATCTCGTTCAATCAGCATTCAGAATATCGTTTGTGTTCTTGGATGACATTGGTCATTAATCATACTGTATCTTTCATTACCGTTCTGATTTAAACAAGCAAGAAATGGCTTTCACTCTCAATCACTTGCAATAGCTATTTTAGCGACAAGATCAGGATTCTAAAAAGAATCAGCTGGGATTTATTGACAAATTACACACAAGACTGCTGAATCACCCATGCTTTGGGGATGTGACAGAAGTTAACGAATTAGTTTCTAAAATGAGTACAGAGCTGGAAACTGATTACAGAATGAATGAATATGCCGATGAAAGCCTCCATCAATCCGTGATAAACATTAATGCAAATGAAGCAGTAGCAGTCATACATGATCATCCCAGTAGTCCAGTATTGTTCACTACAAAGACATGCCACGAAATAGAACGTACATCATTGAATTATCCAGTTCACATAAAGATGATGTCTTGCTGAATGCTCTTGAAATTGCTAGAGTACCCACTCTTGTAAAAACAGAAAACAAATCGAACACTATAGTGAATACACTTACGCTAAATGAAACTAATCATACTGCATCAAAAGGTTCTAATGAATTTGATTATGCGGATCCTCTAGTTCTACCAGATATGGGTTATTTTATTGATTCAAATATTCTTGATGAAAATTCTTATAAAAATGATAGACGAATGTCGGATTCATTTGATAATAATGATCAAGAATCCAATACAGTTTCCATAGATACTGGTCATTTCAATGATTCATTATCTACTAATGAGGTTCCCAATAAATTCAAGGATATTGTTACAGAAGAATCAGACACTGGTGATTTCAAATCAAATGTCATCGATCCTCATGATCTAGTCAGTTCAAGTGGATTCTCTGTTAAATGCGACAAATATGTTTTATAGTTGAAATCATGAGTCAATTGGAGCTAGACCACTGTGGAAAACCTGAAAGCACTGGACGGCCGTTTCGTCCTATTATGGGACTCCACAGTAGTGTGCATCCACGATCGTATGCTCACTAGTGACTGATTTCAAAAGATATTTCCTGAGATTCTAGCGGGAAGCAGTGACCGATTGAATTCATCCAGGTCTTTTGTTGAGATATCTACTCACTGAAGACAATTGATGGACGGTTGCTCAAACTTCGTAGATTGGTTGAAGTTAGACATTAACATCGTTGGATGCCAGCCGGCTTAGTGGTCTATCGCCTAACTGCTCTGGAGCGAGACCATTAGGTCCTGGGTTCGAATCTCACGAACCGGGATCGTGGATGCTCACTGCCGAGGAGTCCTACAACAGGATGAAACGGCCGTTCACTGCTTGTTGGTCTAGCTTCAATTGACTAACGACTTCGAATATGAAAATAATGAAATCTCCACAAAACCCTTAATAAACTAAAATATGCTTCACATAATGCTACATTTATGGTAACTTGGGTATATGAGGATCCAACACTATTTCATGAGAGATTACAAGCTTGGATAATATCAAATCCGGATAGCAGCTCTGGATCTTTCAAAAAAGAGGAAGTGTTATATCCCGAAGAGTATTATAAATGGTACCTTTTAAAGACCATTTATAGACCAATACGATACGTATATATTTCTCATTGTATAGTTGTTAAGTAACTTAACTGTTCATATTTGTGTCTTTCTTATTACCAGCTTTATTTTGATTTGTGAACTATTACTATACGGTTTATTATTTTTGAGTTATCCCCAGTAAATTAATTATTTTTCTTTCTATTCACAGCAACATTTGACTGAATTTTTGTACAATTGTTGTTTCTTATTTATATAGTACGATGTAGTCTGTTTGTTCGGTATATAAACTCAGTATGTTTTAGAATAATGATTCATATTTCAGAGATTTTTATTGGTGTTCTGAAGTTAACTTACTAGGCTAGGTAAATAGTAGGACCGACAAATGCTCTAAACTGCTCGTACAGAATTCATTTGTCACTGGTTCGATCAATAAATTGCTACTCTCTAATTGTCGGTATCGTCATGTTGAACATTATCAGGGTATCCATTCGGCCATAAGTTATAACAGTTAATTCTTTATTTATTTATTTATTTAAACACATATATATTGGTACAAAAGGGCACCAGGTACATATGCGCCACATAAAATAATGAAAGTAGGAAGAGAAGGGATGAAAAGATAAGGCGGACTAAAATGTACAACCAGAAGACTCTTTCAAATAGGAAAGTAAGAACCATACTTTATGTAGAAAGTAAAAGAAGGTTGCAGCAGGATCGCCACTGGCTTCGATTCTGAGCCATATCTGATAACGTCTCTAGCCACTGTGTTGCACCATCTCTCGGACCCCAACCAAGGAGTCGTGAAGGACCAACAGAAGCTAGCCCTTTGCAGCTCTCTTTCATGCCACGACACCATGTCATACACTGACCTCCTCTCCGCTTTTTCCAACCAGTCCCAGGGTCGGCAAATAATGCACGACGTGGAAGTCTCTGGGACGACATTCGTAAAATATGTCCAAGCCACCGAAGTCGGTGTTTCAAGATGGTGACACCAATTGAATTATCGTCTCTGTGCCCGAACACACGATGCCGAACCTCTGCATTACTAACATGGTGTTGCCACTGGATGTCAGCAATCCTTCGGAGACAACGATGATCGAACACAGAGAGACGTCTAACATCCTCAACTCGGAGAGGCCAGGTTTCACAAGCATAGAGCAAAACTGCTCTCACCGACGCGTTGTAGATCCGACTTCTTACAGCCAGACTAACATCACGAAGGCGCCAAAGATTCTAATAAATAAAAAAAATCCTTTAATCTTGAATAGAAGTATTCGTTGGCATTATTGTTTGTCATTTCGTAGTATTTAGATTCAATCTTATATCTACTCATGATTTCACAAAGGTAAACTGTGATTGTTGAATTCGTAATAGATCAGTGTTAAAACAGAATAGAATAGCATATGTTCTAACTGGTGATCTTTATGCCATGTTATTATATATCAAGTGATACAATAGTTAAATTAGTGTAAATGTTATAACGTATGACAACTCGTTAATGTATATGAACGTGCAATGATACAGAAAATACGTACGAACAGTATTGGGTACTATTCGGTCCTTCCTATCTGCCTAGCCCAGCCCGTTAAGTCCAGAACACAAATAACAGCCTCAGCAATATGAATCATTATTCACAATCATACTGGGTTATATATACTAACCAAACAGACCCAATTATACCAAAAAATAGAAAAAATAACATTTGTACAGTAATTGGCCAATGTGGCTGTAGCTAGGGGGAAAGTAATCAATAATAATAGTTCAAAGGTCAAAATAAGGTTATGGTAAGAGGAACACGAATACAATTAGGTCACTTATTTAACAACTATCTAATAGGAATAGGCGTATTACATTTGTCCATAAATGGACCTCAGATTTATGATTCATAATTCGCCAGGCGATACAACAGTAAACGACTTATTGACTAGATCATTGATGTATAAACCAGTACGATCAGTCTACAATTCTTACTAGTCCCTCATGCTTAACCCAACTGATTCACTACACAATGTAAATATCAACCTCTATTGTATTGAATCATACATTTCAAATATAATTGATTTAATATACAAGCAAAATTAGACCATATCACACTATAAAATAGTAAATAACATTTGTACAAGATCAAATCAAAAAGTGTCTGTGATCATGAGAGATTATAACTAATTGATTGGGAATCATTTAAGCATAATGAACTATATATCAGTAACCAAAAGGTCAAATAAAAGTTTATAATAATAAGAATATGTATATACTTACATACATACTAACGCCTGTTACCCCTTGTGGAGTAGCACAGGCCGTACATCAGTATTCTCCATTCAACCCTGTCCTTGACAAACCTTTCAATTCTTTCTAGTTATTATCCATCCTTTTCATATGTTCTTCTATTTCTCGGCGTAATTTGTTCTTTGGCATTTCTCTTTTCCGCTTCCCTTCTGAATTTCAAGTTAGGGATTGCCTTGTGATGCCTTTTGGTGATTTCCCTAATGTATGTCCGATGCACATCTAACGTCTTTTCCTAATTTTAATATTCATCTGGAAGCTGGTTTGTTCTCTCCCATAAAACTCTGTTGTTGATAGTATCCAGCCAGTGAATGTTGAGTATTTTGTGTAGACAACTTGTTATAAACAATAAGATACTTGTTATAACTTTAGGGGTTTATGGTTATAACAGTCCTTTTACTTTCTACACGTATGTGGGACGTTAATTTGCCTTAGACGAATATCTACACTAGATTCCCAACCAGTGTCTATTCTACAGGACTTCAACAGAACTCAGATCAAGAACACGAGATTAGCCTGACTATAACGTCAATACATTTGCACACCAAAATCTGACACAAGGAACAGTCAATCAATAAGTGTCCATCAACAAGGAACAGTCAATACATAATAAGAATAGGGAAATATATATAACACATATAATACCTGTCATCCCATCTAATGTCTGACTCATCAAGACAACCAATCATTGTGATTCTCGTCCACACATCACAACTGTTTATAAATAATTGTATCTTTTTAACAATGGATGTAGTACTGCACTCCGTACTGCACTTAGTATTTACACTTTTCATACGGGACGCTTTATGTACTATACACTTATTGAGTTTCATATGAATAATGTAAATGCTAAGTGGTTTCATTATTTACGTATACAGTAAAGTATTAGCATTGTGAATGCAAGAATTATGACATTTTATTAGTTTCGTCATGATTTCCTCTCTTAATTACGTAATAGTTTGATGACCAAAGTATTTACGTATCAGATGCACATAAACAATTGTTGTACTACTATAGTATGTGAGCTACTTACAATCGCATAAGTAGTATACAACAATAGACAAGAATAGAAAGTATTTCAGTGGATCAAGAAAGAACGAATGGAAATGGAAAGTAGTTGGCATGAAAATGCAGAAATAATGAAATCTGAGACAATCGATTAATATTTTGATTTCATTAAACAGTTCTGTTATTCTGAGTTCGAACACATTCAGTTTTCTTCACTGGTGTTTGTAATCACTAAACTTCAAGGATATTCACATGGATTGTGCAATAACCTTCATGAAATTCTAAACAATGTAGTACAATCATCGAGATATAAAAAAACATTCCTACATTTTGAATTCAGCTATTTTGTCTGTGAAATGTAAATTAACCATGTGACGTTTTCAGAAGATGGTATACGTTCAAAAAAAATGTTTTTTTTTGTTTTGTTTGTTTTTTTTACATAAATAAAAAATGAGCATATTAAAAAAAATTTATAATAAACTTTGAAAGGGTAATTCCAGATAAAGCTTATGTCCTACGTGCAATATTCTATATGATGTTCTGGAAATCTTACTCGTCTAAAGGCGCTCGGTCATGTATTCGCATCAGATCACTAGTGGGAACACCGTGCTCAAATTCTTCTTCAGTAGCTAGTCAGTTTAGATTAGTAACTTCTCTATATATTGACAACCTATTAAATATATCCTCGAACCTTCTAGCTTCTGACTTCACTGGGTGAGCACGATTCAATTATAGAAAATGTTACTGGTTAAAGTGTTGTTAAACTACAGATACTTGTGACATCTTCAAACGATTCTATGTTATAAATAAATAACATATGCGATGTCATTTAAAAATGACACCAAAAAATTAAGATTATGATTTCGTTTTACTTACATACTGACAAAATATTTTCAAATGATGATGCAACGGATGTTCTAGTTTTACAACTAGCTACCAGTAGCACCTCCTATATTTGATCGTTCACAGTCAGATAGAAAATCAGAAGTCAAACGAGAAGAGGCAGGAAAGATATATTTGATTCGTTACCAATATATCGAGGACCTTTTCTATGAGCTGGCTAATGAAACGTAGGAGCTGTGTCCCACGCAGTATTGAAACGTGATCTAGTGCGGATGCATGACCGAAAGCCTTCAGCTAAACAAGTCCACTTAAACAACGTGGTCAGCATCCAATGTCGAACACTTAATGAACTATTGATTTTGGGGAATTATTTACAGCTACAATGGATTCAATGATAAAATATGTAGAAATGTTTTAAACGGTAGAATAGGAGATAAGGATGTATACTGAATAGGTTTGATGATTGTTGCCTTGGAAATTACACTCTGTTATACATTAATAATGATTTATATTCACCTATAATAAAATTATTTGAGATGTATTCAGTTCCAAAAATTACACAATTTTTGATCTAATCATCTCATAGCTATCTAAAAGATGACAGTAATAGTAATAGGGTTACACAATGAATAAATTGTAAATTGATCATCTACAAATTGAGTTTCTATGTATTATGGTGAATGGGATTATATTGAATCAACGTTGACAAGATAAGTAACATGACTGCCTACAGTTATTTAGTTGGAAAATTTACTTTTTTTCAAGTAAATCAAATATGACTTCAATCAAACTTTCAATAAACACTTTGTAGATATTGTAGTAATTTCAATATTTGAGATCATGAATCAATTGAAGCTAAACCATCATGGAAAACCTCGAAGTACAAGACAGCTGTTTCATCTTATTATGGGACTCCTCAGTGGCAGTGCGCATTCAAGACCCTGTAGTGGAGTGCTTCATTAATCGATCATCTTGATAACCGTTATTATATCAATCTGAAGGGTGTATAATATCAGAAGACAAAGGGAAGCAGCAACTACATTTTTATTGACAAATAACATGGGCTAGAAGGCAGTGAGCACACTAGCAAATGTAAGTAAGCGAAGGAAAGATAACGCATAGTGGAGATGGCTGGGAACCAACTCGATTTAAGCAAGAGTTAATCAACATTTATAGTCGGACAAAAATGAGTGACAGACATATGATAAATAAGATGCGAAGTGTACACATATATGCTCATATAAAAGTATAGCCAAGGTTAATAAGCGAATAATGAACAAGATCAAAATATGACTCATGACTGGCGAATTGGCTTGGCCAGCAACTAGAATAAAGTATATGGGCTTAACAAACAAACTGATACTACAACCCGATTTGCGAGATTCGAACTCAGGACGTATTAGTCTCGCTCCAGAGCACTTAACCTATAGACCATTGAGATGGCATCACGCGAGGCATGATCGTGAATGCGCGCTGCTGAGGAGTCCCATATTAGGAGGAAACGGCCGTCCAGTGCTTCCAGGTTCCCTATGGTGGTCTAGCTTCAATGGATTCATTATATCAACTATATAAAATTACTAAAATCTTCACAAAACCGCCTTCTGATTTAGTGAGATAGTCCGTAATTTGTGCTGAAATATACTTGATTGTCCTCAGTCGTGTTGTTGTTCACTACATAACCAGCTAGATGATCGACATATTCTTCATGAATTACTAATATCCGAATATCAGAAACTCGTTTATAGATAATGGTAGTCTTTCTTCACCCTAATCATATAGTTTCAATCTTACCAAACAAAGATTTTTCATGTGACTATAGTATGTAAACTATGATTGACTTATGTGAATTGGTAATGTTGAAGTGATGATTTCACCTACTTTATATAAACTGATTGAAATGAGCATTCTAATTGATATTGTTTACCTTTTTCACAAAAAAACGGGTGTTCGTACTCCTCTATTCACGACTGCAATCTAGAACTTTGTAGTTATCTCTCTTTGTTACTTACTAATGAGTGCATGATAAGATGATCACCCAATATTCTGGTTTCATTGAAGTTTTACTTGTACATCACTGAATATCGGTTCACTGGTACAGAGTTTAATTACTTACTGGTGAAACTGAAGCCATAAGGCTTGATTTAACAGGTTCGGGGTTGTGGATAAGGACTGCAGAGAAGTCTTCATTCTAATCATTCAGTTTCAATCATAGAATATAAAGATCTTTCATGTGACTATAGTATGTAAACTATGATTGACTTATGTGAATTGGTAATGTTGAAGTGATGATTTCACCTACTTGATAAGAGTATTTCAATTAATATTGTTTATCTTTTTTTCACATTAGAGGAAGTGGTGAAATAATAAACATACAAAACAAACAAAAAGTTTACTAAACTTATAATGACTGTTGATGATGAAAGTGAATGTTTTCTATATTACCCGGTTGGCTTGTTAGTTAAGATAGGTAATTGAGGAGATTCAAAGTAACTGACGTTTAGGATACATAGATATATATATAGAGAGTTTCAACAAACGTTCATTTAGTGATTACATTGTTCGATTCAAAGATGATATCATTGCTGTTATTTGGATTGCTTCTACTACAATCATGTTCGTATTGTTCATCTGACAATGAGAATGGTATGTTTATAACAGCAATACAGTACAGTTGATAAAGTTAACATGTTCAACACTAAATACTTGATATAATGATAAGCAGTGAAATCCAGGATGAGGTTTCGTCCCACCTGAGACTCATCAGCTGGATGTAACTTCTTTCCAAATTTGATGTTCACTCTGATACTCGAATCCGATACCGTTCACTTCAAACGCTGTCGCTTAATTGACTTAGCAATTTAGTCCAGTTATCCATTAGCTTGTGCAATAGAGTGTTTGTTTCGATTGTTTGAATCTTCCCATTGATGTTTAAGACTGCAATTAATCAATCTCTAATTGGCATATGTACATGCTGTTTGGATCGCCTCGATAGTGCCTTAAGTTACAAGTATTCTAAGCATTGATGGATGTTGACTTTAAGTGGAATCCAGTTCGACGCATATTTCGTCTCATTTGAGACTCATCAGTTTGATTTACTAATATCTCAGAGTTTATCTTCACTCCGGCATCAATCATTCGCAGTCCTAAACATCAATGAGCTTAATTTAATTGTTTATGATGTGCATTTGTAAACTATAAAGTATAACATGTTGATTATAACAAGCAGGAACAACGACAGAGTAAGTCTATCCATTACTTAACTATTTAAAACCATTTATGTATTGAGATTACTAATAGGTGTTGTTGCTTGTATTTAATATTTATTAACATCTATGTAAAAAATGGAAAATATTACTTTCATTATTGAAATCAGGAGTCAATTGAAGCTAGACCATCATGGAAAACCTGGAAGCATTGGATGGCCGTTTCGTCTACTCAGCAAAGCGCATCAATGACCCCGCCTCGCAAGATTTGAAACTAAGATCTATCGGTCTCGCGTGCCATCGCTTAACCTCTAGACAACTAAGCCGGCCGGTAACCAACGGTTTCAATGTCTAACTTCAACTAATCCACGAAATCGTCAACCGTCCATCATTGTTTTTTAGAGAGTTTCTATCTCACAACAGACCTGGATGAACTACATTGGTCACTGCTTCTCACTAGAACTCCAGGAAATAGCTTCTGGAGCCAGTAATTGTAGCACATATGATCCTTATCAGAAAGAGGGTTTTTGTTGAGATTTTAATAATTTTGTAGTTGAAATCATGAGTCCATTGAAGCTAGATTTTCATTATTCTATTAGAATACATTCATCACTCAAGGAACATTATCCAATTAGTATGGATTTTGAAAAACTATTCACGGATGTTTCATTCCAATTTACATTCATTTTTATTGTAAAAGATTAATATTGTTTTCTAGATATGCTTTTAATTTTATAATAGTTGGATTCGTTAGTCGATCTAAGCTAGGCACTGAGCAGCCGTTTAATTCCACTTAATTCCACTACTTAGCAGCGCTTATCCACCAACCTCACACAAAATTTAATTTCAGAACCTTCGGTTTCGTGCTTCAACTCCTCCACTCTAGACTACAGAACTGACCGGCATTCAATGGTATTAATGTTTAAATTCAACCAAACTACGATATTGTGCTACCGTCTACTATTGTTTTCAATGAGTAATTGCCTCAAAACAGACATAGTTTGACTCCACTAGTAACATCTACTCACTAGAACTCCAAGAAACACATCTTCATTCTAGTCACTAGTGAACACATGATAATTATTGTCAAAAAGAAGGTTTATGGAATCCAACCGTTAAATTATAACATTTCCCCAAATACCATCATTTTAATTATTTCTCAATCAGTAAGCTTTCATATCAAATATGCTCATTCAACTGGATTTTGATCTTTTTAATTTTCAGAAAATCAGAGTAAGTTATTATTGTGAAGTGATTTGGATTTTCTAAATACTAATGAGATCAAATAAAGGTTGAATGGAATAAAATAAACTAATTCAGTGCTGTTCTTTCATGAAGATCATGAAGTTATACACTCATTTTCTGTTTATGAATCAGTAGAATATATTGGATCAGTCATATGGAACTCAAATTGTAGCTCCTCTAGATCTGCTGCCGGTTTTCTGAGTCAAAACAATATACACCAATCAAACCACACTTCATGGATAAAGTTTAAAGGATGTAAAAACTTTTACATATCTGAGTAATATCATTGATGAACACAGTGAATCTGATGCAGATGTGAAGATGTGGATTCGTAAAGCAAGGGTAGCATATATGCAACTGATAAACATATGGAACTCAAAACAATTGTCTAAAAATAACCGAGATCAGAATTTTCAATTCAAATGTCAAGACAGTTCTACTGTATGAGGTTGAGACCTGGAGAACCACGAAAGTCATCATCCAGAAGATTCAAGTGTTTATTACCAGTTGTCTATGTAAGATAACACGGATCCGTTGACCAGACACTATCAGAAACATTCGACTGTGAGAGAAAACAAACCAGAGGAGGAAGAAACAAAAAAAAGTACTGAAAGTGGATAGGACACACATTGTGGAAGTCACCCAATGGCGTCACAAGAGAAGTCCTCACATGGTATCCTGAAGGCCAAAGTTGAAGAGGAAGATCAAAGAACACATCACTCTGAGAAATGAAGACAAATATGAGAAGAATGAGCAAAAAATTGAATAGAACTGGAAAGAAATGTCCAGGACAGAGTGGGTTGAAGAATTCTGGTTATTGGTCTATGCTCCATTGACGGTAACCGTCTTAAGTTAGTAAGTAAGTACGTTTTATATCCGTCTAGAGATATGAAATGTAATGTTCAACAATACTAAACTTTTATAGTTAAGATCATGAGTCAATTGAGGCTAGACCACCATCGAAAACCTGGTAGCACAGGACGGCCGTTTCGTCCTATTATGGGACACCTCAGCAGTGCGCATCCACGAACACGCGAGATTCGAACCCAGGACCTACCAGTCTCGAGCCGGAGCCCTTAACCGATAGACCATTGAGTTGGCATCCAACGGTGTTAATGTCTAACCTCAACCAATCCACGAAATTGCGAAACCAACTTCCAATGTACTGAGGTGCTTCCAGGTTTTCGATGGTGGTCTAGCCTCAATTGACTCATGATCTTAACTATAAAATTACTAAATCTCCACAAAAACCCCCCTTGTAATACTAAACTTACTAATGCTTGGATTTTTAATAAAACACAGATCAATTTTGAAGAAATTATTGTAAGTGATTAAGAAAATTAAATTCACTTGGTATTGTTTGTTTCAATATTCCCATTGATATTTAGGACTGAAAATGATCAGTCCCTCTTTGGCATATGTTCTGTGTTCGAGTCCCAGAGTGAACATCAACAAGTCTGAGATGCAAGTACATCCAGCTGACGAATCCCAAATAAGACGATACTCGCGTCAAATTGGATTCCATTACTAACCACTATTCATTTTTGCTTATAATGATTGAGTAAATTGTTCAAATTTCAGCTCTTACTAATAACATTGTGTTTTATGCATGAATTATCAATTTCCTTTTCAATTTAGTTAGTTATATTCTATTCATTATCCACAATTGATCTCAGTGATTATGGATAGAAAGTAGAGTTTAATAAAACAGTCTAAGATGAACTCATTTTGTATTGTCGCCTTGAATATCACGATTCAGTATCTATGTGGATAACATTATCGTATTTAAAGTGAACAGTATCAAGTTCGAGACCTGGAATGAACATTAACTCTGGGTGTAAGTAAATTATCACTGGAATCTTTTGCCTGAAATTTGTATTTGTAGTTGTATGATAGATATGTGTTTATAAAAGAATAGAGATGAATACATGTTAAAGCTTTGGGTTTGAACCCTTCGCATGAAGTATCGTGGATGAGCACTTCTGAGGCGTCCAGTACTAGGACGAAACAGCCGTTCAGTAATAACAAGTTTTAAAAGGTAGTCGAACATTGATTCATTCATGGTATCAATCTAAGCTCACCAATCTCCACAACGCTTTACTGATAATTGAATAAATATTATGATAAATTGTTAACGGATAATTAATGAATGATTAAGGTTTAAAATACAAGACGACAATGAGAACAAGATAAGATTAAAACAAACTAAAGACGGGAATTAGGGTAAAAGAAGTGTGTTGTATTGGACGAATCGTTTTCGCAAGAAGCGTTTTGGCTTAATTGTGTGAATCCCAAACGGTCCTGGGTTTGAATCTCACGAGGCGGGATCATGGATGTGCACTGCCACTGAGGAGTACCATAATAGAACAAAACGGCCGTCAGACAGTGTTTGAATTAATTAAACTTAAATATCATATGAATATATTTCATCACAGTTATTTTTTACACAAATCAGCATGCACACTGATAGAAATTTCAGTGATTGTTGAAAAATTGCCTATATTCAACGAAGTCTATTTTCCAAAAAGAAATATATTGATCGCCTTCAAATGCCCTAGTGTGGTCGAGAGTGGGGAGAGTCCACTCTCTCTCTCTCTCCAAATGCTCTCATATGACCACGCGAATATATAGCCTCTGTCAGGGAAGTCTTACTCATTGTCTTCTCGTGGCATTATTGTTATTTACGAAATTGAGAGGACAAAAATCGAATGTACGGCGCTTTAACCGGATTGGTGATCATGGTAGGTCCACCTAGGGGAGTTGGAAAACCCTGATTTCAAACTATTGGTGTAAATGCGCTCCAGTATCCTTTATGATCTGTAATGTAAGTGCCAAATACATTCAATTGTCCCCACTCCTGTTCTTGTTCACTACACAATCATTTATTATGATTTATAGTATGTTTTATTGAATGCAAATAATTTCTATTTCATTATATTTCATTGATTACTATAAGTGACTTTTTAAACTTACTTTGGTGAGTTTATTTGTCATTGTCTTTCCATTTGACTTTCATTATGATCAAACCGTTAAGTGTCCTTTTTTTTGCAGATAAAGTTGAAAAAGGGGGTTTTGTGGAGATTTAGTATTTATTATAGTTGAAAGCGTCAGTCAATTGAAGCTAGATCACCATGGAAAACCTGGAAACACTGGACGGTCGTTTCGTCCTATTATGGGACTCCTCAGCAGAGCGCATCCACGAACCCAGGACCTACCGGGTTCGAGCCGAAGCCCTTAACCGATAGACCACTGAGCTGGCATCCAACGGTGTTAATGTCTAAATTTAACTGATAAATACTAAACCTCCACAAAGCCCCTACTATAATTAATATAGTCATATGCTCACTAGTGACTATGAGAAATACATCCAGGAGTTCTTGTGAGAAGTAGTGACCAGTGGAGTTCAAAGCCACGTCTGTTGTGAGATAGGAACTCACTGAAGACAATTGGTGAATGGTTGCTCAACTTCGTGGATCAGTTGAAGTTAGACATTAACATCGTTGGATGACAGCTCAGTGGTCTATCGGTTAAGGGCTTCAGCTCGATACTGATAGGTCCTGGGTTCGAATCTCGCGGGTTCGTGGATGCGCTCTGCTGAGGAGTCCCATAATAGGACGGAACGGCCGTCCAGTGTTTCCAGGTTTTCGATGGTGGTCTAGCTTCAATTGACTCACGCTTTCAACTATAAAGTTGAAAGATACAAATGTGACTTGTTAGCTTATATGATTTCTGTAGTACTTCTACAAAGTAAATAAAATACAATTGGAATGCTGCAAAATAATAACGAAAATGGAACTACACAACATGTGACCTATTTGGTAGTCACCTATATTATTATTTACTTACTTAATTTTGTTACACCTCGTTATGATGCATTGGATGCCCAACAGCATTCATCATCTAACTCTGTCTTTGGTAGTCCTTTCCAGTAGCTATACATAATTTGCATATCTGCTTCCTATTACCAACTTAGTGTGTTCATCGGATTTCCTCTTTTCCATTCTCAATTACGATTTCAAAAGAGCGCTTGCCTTGTGATGCAGTTTGGTGATTTTCCTAATGTACCTCCTTTCCACTTCCAACGTCTTTTCCTAATTTCATATTTAGCTTGAGGCAGATTTATCCTCGTCTACAACACAAGGCTGTCGCTGATGGTATTCAGACAGTGGATGTTGAGTAACTTGCGTAGACAACTATTTATAAATACTTGTACCGTTTTCATGATATTTGTTGTAGTTCTCGAAGTTTTAGCTCCGTACAGTAGGACCGTTTTGACGTTCGTATTGAAGGTTCTCACTTTGACGTTGGTTGACAGACAGTAGTTTTTAGTCCCACATCTTCATCAATTGTAAAAATGCGGTCATTGCTTTATCAAACTCCGCCTCTACATCTGCATCTGATCCTCTTTGTCCATCGATGATGCTCATTAGAGATGTGAATAATTCCACATCTTCCAGAGTTTCTCCATCAGATGTTACTGAGTTGGTGTTCTCCGTGTTGTATTTGAGGATCTTGATTTTTCCTTTGTTTATGTTGAGACTTACTGATGCAGACGCTGCTGTTACGCTAGTTGTCTTCATCTGCATTTTTTGTGTTTATGATATAGAAGAGCCAGGTCATATGTATAGTTCAAATCTTCTAATTTATTCTGATCTGTACATTGTATTTTATGCTATCCCTCAAATGTGGAGGTCTTCATAATCCAGTTAACCACCAGAAGAAAGAAGAATGGGGAGAGTAGGAAGCCTTGTCTGACTTCAGTCCTTAGTTGGAATGCATCTGTCCGCTGTCCTCCATGGTATGCATTAATCAATCAGCGATGTATATATTTGATTTTGATAATGCTTCCTAAATAATTCAATATTCACCAATCAGTCTTGTATAGAAAAAGATAAACTCAACTTCATAGATGATTAATCTAGAGTTTACTGAAACATCATTTACTGTACAACTTCATCTAATCGTTATTATTATTATTAAAAGACAGTATGAATTCAACAAACTTACTTTACTTACTCCTGGAGCATAGGCCGCTGACCAGCATTCTACAACCCACTATGTCCTCGACCTCCCTTTCTAGTTTTGTCCAGTTTTTGTTCATTCATCTCACGTCTGCCTCCATTTCTCGGCGTAATGTGTTCTTTAATCTTCCTCTTCTCCTATGGCCTTCGGGGTTGTGACGCAGTTGGGTGACTTCCTCAAAGTGTGTCCTATCCACTTACAGCTCTTCTTCCTGATTTCTTCCTCCACTGGAATCTGGTTTGTTGTTTCCCACAGTAACTTATAACTGATAGTGTCTGGCCTGTAGCTCCTCCAGTAGCTACTGCTGGTCCCAAGCTCGGGTAAAGGAGGAGGTTTGGGCATGGGATTTTGCGACCCCATTCCGTAGAAATTCAACTCGACAAAAAACGCTGACCAGAAAAAAAAACAAAAAATAAGAAAATACAACAAAGTATGTCAGCAAATCATCAGTGGACCAAAGTTGTTTGCTAAAGATACAGTTTTATCAAATTAGTAGTCATGGTTACTTTCCATAATATTCATATCATTTATAAGTTGCAAATCCAAGTAGAAATATTATTATTTTTTATTCCGATAGCACGTTAAATCAGACCTGGTAAGTTGAAATGCCACAACATTAACAGTAAGAGGATTTAGGAGATTGTAGTATTTTCACAGTTAAATTCACGAGTCGATCTAAGATAGACCATCATTGAAAACCTGGAATCACTGGATGGCCATCACGTCCTAGTGCAGGACTACTCAGCAATGCGTATACAAGATTACACACACGATAACCTAACGCAGGACCTTCGGTTTAGCTCGTGAACGTTTAACATCCAAACCACTAGGTCGGGATCCAATAGTGGTAACGTCTAAGTTCAATCGACGCATGATATTTCTCAATCCTTCATTCTTTTATGGGAGGTGGATGACTATTTCATACCCGACACGAATTGGACTCCACTGGTCATGACATCTCTGTAGAACTGTACGAGTTCCATCTTGAAGCTGGTACCTAAAGAGCATATAATTGTTACCAAGTATGGGGATTTGTGGAGATCAAAGTACTTTCATAGTTGAAATCACGAGTATTGATTGAAGTTAAACGCAAACATCGACCAATGTTTCCAGGTATTCAATGGCGGTCTAGTTTAGATCGATTCATTAGTTCAACTGTGTAGCTATTACTAATATTGAACTATCTTAGTATCTTACTAAAGATGATCTTTTCTATCATTTATTTTAGGACTACTATCAGAAACTTCCTCGGTATAACATTATAAAACTGTATTAGATTTAAAAAAATAAATAAAGCAAACCGTTTTATAAACCATGGAAACAACTATTTTTCGCCATTTTGTTCTTTCTTATTCTTAATGTTTGTCATTCAAATATGTAATTGATATGCAAAATATTACTTCAACGGCCGTTTCGTCATATTGTGAGACTCCTCAGTAGTACGCATCCACGATCCCGTCTCGCGAGATTCCAACCCAGGATTTATCCGTCTCGCGAACGAGCTCTTAACATCTAGACCACTGAGCCGGCTGGTATCCAAGGGTTTTAATGTCTAACTTCAACCAATCAACGAATACTATTATAAAAACATTTGGTCTAAATATGACTTAATAACTTCATAGTAGTTAGGCACTTAGTTAATGATAGACATTGAAAAAGGAAGATACATCTATCAAAACTTCAGAAAATATAACTGTTGCGAATTTACCGTCCGATTTTGTATCACTTAACTTATTCACCAATCGAAATACGACTTATCCAATCTTAGCAATGTGCTGAACCAATGATGTTTGATCGGTATTAACAACCTAGCGTCGTTATTGGTCCTCTACCAGCTTAATCTATCCAGTTGAGTTCAGAACAACAATGACAACTTCCACTGTGCAAATCATTTATTTCAAGCATACTTGGCTTATATACTGGACGAACGAACTACATCGTACCAGAAATTAGGAAATAAAATCAAGTTATATGTGGCTGTGAACGTGGGAGACAGTAGTCAATAAACTCAATATAATTTAGGAACAGTAATTCGTATAATAATAATCCGTAGGTCAGAATGAAGCTCATGAGAAGGTGAATAAACATACAGACAATTTAATTACTAAGTAGTTATACAATAAGTAGATATATAAGATAATAGTCCATTAATAGATCCCGGAATTAACCTGTACTTTAATCTTCACTAGAATATAACAATAACTGAAATAAGTTCCTTACATCCGATTTGATGTTCACTTTTGAGATTGAAACCCGAAGTCTTTCAAATTTATTTAACTGATGAAAGAGATATTCATACAAGCATCTACATTTGAACAAAGCGAGTTCTAACAGTAGACTAAACAATTCAACACTAGAATAAATGTATATCCAGCCTATTTCGTTCTATTTTGAAATTATCAGTTGAATATAACTATATCTCAGTATGGATTATTGAACCAGTTCAAAATCAAAACTATACACCTCAAAGCATTTCGATGGTCTGAGAATAATAATGTAAATACTTCAGTCGCATAATAACAGTCAATCGTCTCCGAATTCATTGTTCTTTCATTTTCACACTAATCACTATTTGTTGTTATTCTTTTTTTCATAGTTGAATTTATGAGTCAATTGAAGCTAGACGACCATCAAAAACCTGGAAGCATTGGACGGCCGTTTCGTCCTATTATGCGATTCTTCAGCAGTGCACATCCTTCTTTTTCTTTGATTTTCCTATTCTTCTGGTTCCAGACATTTCACTTTCGATTGATGATGTATACTATTTATATCTAATGACATCAGTAGCATATATCACTTTATGAGTATTTACAGTACACATATCCAGTAAGGATCAGTAGTTAAATGCTGTGAACTTAAGTCATTCAGAATCGTACATCGAAGATTCGAATCCTGTTTTACCTACTATTGATGAGAGTTTTAGTATGAAAAACTTTATCAAGTATAGATGAAGCAAAGACACGTAAAGCTATACTAGCTAGATATTGAGCATTAGGTATCATTTCTAATAATAATGTGCTCGTCCATATTTCATTATTCAACGAGTCTCAGAGAAGTTAACTTGCATAGATGACAAACAAAGTGACCCCTCTTTTGATGATCCAAAAAATTTCTCGTAATAGACATGACAAGCTCAAGAATCATTAAGAAGCATTTTATTCAATCAGCGTTGACTAGAAGTTTTGTCAGGAACATAATGAAAGTGAAAGGTTACATGTAGCGGTCTTGATTGGCTACTATGTTCAGTAGTATTCTAGAATTTTCAGGAAAACCTAAGGACTTCTAAAATACTATAAAAACCCTATATATTCTGTACATGAATGAAGTTTTAGAGTAAAGTGCTTCTCGTATATTTTACACCTTTTCTGTGGTGTTTAGGTCGTTGTGTAGTTCTAGCTTGTGGGGTACTAGACTAGTTAAGGATCTGAGAATAGCGTTCAATCAGCAAGTCATACCATCTTTAAACACTGAAATCGTCTTTTAGTCAGATAATTTATTCAGTTAAATAGATTTCGGTATTGAGGAATTGTGACGTACAATTTTGTAGTTATCAACACTTATTTCTGTTGAATCTTGTAATTCACAATTACGAATGATGATGATTATTTTGGTACAAGGAGGTTTGTTTTAAGAATTCTATGCTGCGGAGGTACATTACTTCAACCAAAACCCCAAGTACAAGAACACAGCAACAGATCAAAGAACTTTGGTGTTCACATGAAGGAAATAGATTAACGTTGAGATCAATTTTGTCCCTTGTTTGATATCGTTAAACTCGTATTACTGTAGTTAGCTATCCATCCCTTCATCAAAATTGAATGAATGATGATTGCATTCTTAGTCACAAATTCTGATCATGATAAAAGATATGTTTATCTTTGAATAGAACAATGAAGGTTTCTAATACTGATACACAAATAAGTGTCAATAAGCAATGGATATAATACATCTCTACGATATGTCCCGACTATTTTTCCAAATCAGGTTCAATACAGTCAATCAACAAAAAGCTTGCAAACAGTTAAATCATTTGTCCGTAAAAGTATTTACTCATTCTAAAGGATTTCTGGTGTAAAATAATTCTCGAAATCTTTCGTAATCTTGTCAATGAATTAACTTTGATAATCTTTTTCTCAACTACATTATCACTGGACATATTACATTGGCAGAAAGAGGTCGGCATAATGGTGGCTCAATTAAGTGGTTTAGTTGAAGTCAGACATTGACGTCGTTGAATGCCAACTCAGTGATCAGAAGTTTAAGCATTCGTGTGCGAGACTAATAGGTCCTCGGTTAGAGTCTCGAATTTTGTATCATGGGTACGCTATTCTGAGAAGTCTCATGCTAGGATGAAACGGTCGTTTAGCGCTTCCAAATTCTCAGTGACAGTTTAGCTTCAATTGACTCATGAATTCAACTATTAAAATCACTATAATCTTGATTTGTTAGTATGAAATTCTATCTTCGTCCCTTAGGTCATCTATAGGATTCAGAGGATAGGTTATTATTTGGATAAGACTCGGCACCATACTGAATAGTTGTCTAGTACCAGAGTGAAGTCGCTGCCTTATTTGACGAAGAAACATTTTTCTCTTAGATTAAATGCTGTCTGGAAATATTCCTGAGGTGAAAACGATACAATTTTGATGTACTTTATGTAAGTTAGATCGTATAAAACACCCATTATCAAAATGTCTGCTGTTGGAAAGCGGATACCTGGACAATCAGTAAACGAAAGTCTACTTGGAAAGTGTAATGTATGCTTGAAGAACTGCCTGTTTCTAAGAATAAAATGAAACTTAAATACTATGTTCTAGTCGCTGTCTTGATAACCGATATACATTATTTGAAATTAGACTAGATAAGCCAATAAATTACTCTAGCTGATTGTGGATGCTAAAAAATAGCTGTAAAGTGTTTACCTGTTTACCAGTCAGGTACTTAACACTTGCCACATTCATAGTGAGTAAGCAAAATTATTTAATTCGTCATAAATATTTGTCAATAGTAACACAACTACTGTCGTGAACGAAAGCATAATCAAGGATAGTCTAATGCAATACAAAATGACAGAAATTCTTACTCAAATCTGAGAACAATAATGTGGATGTGCATTGCTGAGGAGTCCCATAATTGGACGAAACGGCCTTACAGTGCTTTCAGGTATTCCATGGTGGTTTAGTTTCAATTTACTGATGTTTTCAACTATGAAAATAATAAATTCTCTACAGAACCCCTTTCTGATCTATAAAACTTTAAAAGCCTAATTTCCAAAGTGTTAATCAATTGACTCAAACTTAACTGTTCCTTTTACAAATGCCAGTCAATCGTCTCAAACTTCATTGTTCTTTTGTTTCCATATCAAGCATTCTTGGTTCTCGTTCTGTTTTCTTTCATCTTCTTAACCTTCTGGTTCCAAATATTTCACTTTCGATTGACGATATATACTACTTATATCAATCGACATCAGTAGCATAAACTGTACTACAGAGTAACGGAGTCTTTAGATCTATCAATGAGTCATGCAAATCTAGCATGCGAAACAAAACATTATCTAATCTTTTACACAAAAATACAAGATTCTCTTAATCGGTATATTGGTAGAATAATGATAATAATAATAATAATACTAATAATAATAATCATCATCGTCATCATCATCATCATCATCATCCGAATCATCATCATCCAAATCATCATCATCATCATCATCATCCGAATCATCATCATCCAAATCATCATCATCATCATCATCATCATCATCATCATCATCATCATCATCATCATCATCATCATCATCATCATCATCATCATCATCATCAGCAGCAGCAGCAGCAGCAGCAGCAGTAGCAGCATGAAATCATTCATATTGCTTAAATAGGGTGTAATATGTTTTGACATAAAATTTAAGTCAATACGCCTTTATTGTCATTCATATATCCAATAGAAATCTTGTACGGAATGATATAAACACATAATAACTGTGTCGTTTAATCTTGACCAAGTACTTTTATATATATAGAACTGAAAAATTGAATTTATTGATTCAGAAACCTCCGATAGTTGTGTAAAATGTCAATTATCTACATTATAATTCCACTGATTTTCATACCTTCATGTTATTGTGGATCATCATCAGGATCATCTAATTGTACTGGTATGTTTGAATCAATAGGGATTCCTTGCTGAGTATAGCGATTACATGTGAAATTAGAATTTAGGTATTTCATTGTGATAAGAGATTTATTTATAATCTATAACATATCAAGATGTAAATAACAATGACATATTAATGATATTTATCCTTATCATATAAATCGAAGAGCCAACGTAAGTCTATCATTTGATAATCTGTTTAGTTATCACTTATGTATAGAACCCATAATTAACTTAATATACCTAACTTGTAAGCATTAAAACCATAAACGTTTCATTTATTCTATGGGTCATATGTACGAAGTTTTGATCTCATCTTATCAATTATTTTCTTGGGGAGCATCATCGATGAACATGGAGGATCTGGTGCCGGCGTAAAGGTAGGGTTTGTCCATCCAAGAACATATGGAACTCAAAACAACAATCAACCAACATCAAATTTAGAACGTCAAGACAATCCTAATGTACGGAGCTGAAACGTGAAGAACTACTACAACCATCATCAAAGAGGTACAAGTATTTATAAATAGTTGTCTATGAATGATACTCAACATCCGTTGGCCGGTTACTATTAGCACCAGCCTACTGTGGGAGTGAACTGACTAGCATCAAACTGAAGAGGAAACTAGGAAAAGATGCTTGGAGTGGATCGCACATACATTACGGAAATCACCAAACTGTATCATCACGCCAGCACTAACTTGGAATCCTGAAGGTAAATGGAAATGAGGAATACCGAAGGGCACAATACGTTGGGAATCGGAAGAAGACATGAAAAGTATGAATAGTAACTGAAAAGGATTGCCCAGCGCAGGGTTGGATGAGGAGTGCTGGTGAGCTGCCCATATTCCTCCATGACGGATAACAGGCGTAAGTAACTAAGTAAGTAAGTGAGTAAGTAGTAGTAGTGTATTGTTACAGTATAGATATAATTGTTTTATTATCACTTTAGAAGATCATCTTTTACGTGAGTGAATATTTTTTGAAATTCATATTTGATAGAAAAACTATCATAACTATTGAATGGAAAATGATCACATAATGTCATGGATAGGCTGAAAGTAACATTGTTCGATGCAGGGCTTCTTAGTGATCTATAGATTAAACATCTGCGCGCCAAGGCCAGGGGTCTATTGTTCGAGTCTCGTGTGAGAGATCATGGATGTGCACTTCTGAGGAGTCCCATATTAAGACGAAACAGCCGTCCAACTCTTTTATTTTTCTAATGGTGGTCTAACATCGAACAGTTCATAATCACAATTAAAACTCAACAATCACTACAACTCTGTACTGATAGTTATGTAATACTCCTGATGCTGTTTAAGGAATAATATACTAGTGATAACACCTTTTAATATGTTTACTGAAATTACTGAACTGAAGTAAAGTATTTCAAAGGGTTTCGAGTACACTTACAAGAAAGAGATAACGTTCATATTTTACTTAATGTCTATCAATTGTTATATACAATATATTACAGACGGTTTATTTCAGCAGTAGGGTAAGTTAGTAGTAAAAAGAATCTTTTATTCCTATTGGTCAGTTTTATTTGTATATAAAGTGTCCATATA
The DNA here is from genome assembly GCA_944470415.2 of Schistosoma rodhaini. Taxonomy (NCBI): domain Eukaryota; kingdom Metazoa; phylum Platyhelminthes; class Trematoda; order Strigeidida; family Schistosomatidae; genus Schistosoma; species Schistosoma rodhaini. The sequence continues at coordinate 2,830,185 of OX104040.1, forward strand.
CCATTTGAAATAGTTTTTAACAAGGTTTTATGTTATTCCATGACCACGCTACAAAGGATCAAATTAAGCAGCTTTAGTCTCACTTGTGAATGGTTAACCGATGGACCATTTAGTCGTCATTCAACAATTTTATTGTATAACTACAATCAACCCACGTCTCATCAATCACCTGCGGTAGATAACTGTCTCATACCCAGTACAGTCAAACTGATTGTGGTCATAAATTCGTACTGTTTGGACAGACATCTTGATGGGAAACAGAAAATCGAATGGCCAAAATACATAGTAAGTCGTGAATTAGTAGCAGACACGAAAAGGACGAATAGCGACTGGAAAGAATTGGAAATATTTGCTCAGAACAGGGTTGGATGAGGAATTTCGGTTAGAGGTGCATACTCCTTCATGAAGGGTAACAGAAGTAAGTAGAACCAGGTTCAAAGTAATCATCCATATGTAATTCAGTAGGATGATTAGCACACGTACTCATGGATTCTGTAACATCAATCATTAATGATACATTATTTCATTTACCATATCCCTAAATTACATCAATCAAATATCAACAAAATTTTTATATAACATTATTGAAACTCGCCTTCTTCTATTTCTATTGGTTAAATCATTTCAGAACATTTATTAACTTGTTATGGTAGGTAGTCAGTATTGTTTTTACTCTCATGATAATAACTCATTCTTTGGTTCATTTTAATAAAACAAAATTTACCCTAAGTATACTGTATTAGCCATATAAAGATAAATGAAGCTCTGATTAAGTATCGTCGTTCTCAGTGGAACTATTTCAACAGTATCATTTCATAATACATGAGATTAATTTTAGTCAATTCCTGGAACATACATCTTGATTGTTGCTTTTAGATTCATATAAGCTTGAATGTATAATTAGTTCATTTTTACTTGTTATACATCATACCCTATTCATTTTATTTTCTTAATGTCAATTACAGTTTCTTAGATGGAATATGGTAAGATGTGTTCATCTATTTTAAAGTTATAATAAAAGAGAATTCAGATGGGGACAACTGAAAATACTTTAATTCTAAATTATAGAATATCTTCAAGTATTAGAATACTTCATTGACAAATCTTTCATCAATTGATATTTACCTTCTGTACGCTTCTTCCAAGTCACAATTCCTTTCGAGTTCCTTTTCTGTTTTCTTTAGGTAGTCCTTCATAGCCTTCTGTTGCCATGTATTCCACTACCAATTGTTATTTATACTACTCATGTCTGTCGATATAAGTAGCATACACCGCAAAGTGACTATCTACATATTTAAGAGTATAGTTACATTGTATATATACTCCGTTGTAATATTCCAGTTTTCTTAACGTGATTTTCAATTATCTACTAACTTTCCAAACATCGGAGTTTTGAGTTAGCATAAGTAGTATGGTCAAGGAAAACACAGGTAAGGAAAACCAGTTATATTTACTACAAAATGACAGAGTTACTTGGTAAAGTAGGAGAACCATACTCTAATACTTCCCTTGTAAAATGTTGATCGATTGCCTCAGACCTCATTATTCCTTCATTTCCATGCTGATTGCTTTCTGTTTCCGTTATTCCCACCACGATTTTCCTGACTTTCGGCCGCCAGACATTCTATAACTGGCTAGTGTTGCAAACTAATTAAGCCAACATAAGTAGTACACACCACAATAAGAACGGTAAACAAGATAAATAAGCTTTGTATATCATTTTCATGGTTGAGATCACGAATCAATTTGAAGCTAAACCACCCCGGAAAACCTGGGAGTATCGGACGGCAGTTTCGTCCTGTTGTGGGACACCTCAGCAGTGCATATTCACGAACCCGACTTGCGAGATTCCAAACCAGGAACTATCAGTATCGCGCACGGGCGCCTAACCTCTAGACCACTAAGCTGACCGGCATCAAACTGTGTTAATGTTTAACTTCAACCAACCCACGAAATCGAGCTACACATTCATCATTGTCTTCAGTGAATTGGTATTTCCAAACAGATTTGTTTGAACTTCACTGGTTACTGCATCTCGTTTGGAGATTCATATTGAATGGATATACAGGTTATTTATATACTTCTGGTAAGTGTTTTTTTAGCCAGTTGGTTTTCTATGGGGTGAGGTCGCTAACCGCATTCCTGATTCTCCTCCTTTATCCGTGCTTGAGACCGGCAGTAGCCCACGAAGGAGCTACAGGCGGAATTATTTATATACATTATATCATTTACAATTAACATTCTAATCCATATACTTCATTTAACAATTCATAATGACAATAGTGATGTTAAAGATTTGTTTCTTTCCTGAATAATATTGATCGTTTTTCATTTATACATTTGTAGGAATACTCTAGTCGGATTCATTTATGGGGGGACGACTCAATGAAGTGGATAAAGTTTCAGCAAGAACTATGATACTCTGTACCAATTTCTTTATTATTTAAATCTATTTCCATATTGATGTTTCTTGTTCATATTGTTACATAATAATAGAAGTTTATAACAAAGCTTATGAGTAAGAGGGAGAAGAACATTGAGATTAGGACCGGCTCAAATATACTACACTTTGATATTCTGTTGTATAAGAAGATGTCCACTAACTTTTGACAAACCTTAATGGGCTGACCCAGTTTGAAGTATTTTCATGGGGTTTAACAAATGGATTACGGTTTGACAATTTCGTTCGCTGATTAGACAGCTGTAAAATAAGACCCAACTTCAGGATTAGCAAATAATTAGTATCAGAAGTGATTTTTGTGGATATTATAGTTATTTCAGTAGTTGAGTTTATGAATAAATTGAACCTAGACCACCATGGAAAATCTGGAAGTACTGGGCGGCCGATTCATTCCAGCATAAGACTACTCAGCAGTGTCCTACCACGATCCCACCTCGCGAGATTCAAACCCAGGTACTTCCTAGAGTTCTAGGAAGAAGCAGTATTCAGTGGAGTTCTACCAAATCAGTTAGGAGATACCAACTCACTGAAGACATTGGTGAATGGTTGCTCACTTTCGTGAATTGGTTGAAGTCAGACATTAACACCGTTGTATGTCAACCAACTAAGTGGTCTAGAAGTTAAGCGCTTGTGAGAGAGACTAGTAGGTGCTGGGTTGGAATCTCGTGAGGTGGGTTCGTGGATGCTCACTGTCGAGGAGTCCGACGATTGGACGAAACGGCCGTCCAGTGTTTTCAGGTTTTCCATGGTGGTCTATCTTCAATTGACTTATGATTTCAACTAAATAAAAGTACCATTATATCTTATGAAATTGTCCGAGAATACAATTACCTGAAATAAAACTTCATGTGCACATCATTTGTTATGAGTACATATAGAAAAAAATGAATATCTACTTAGCATAACTGATGTGATATTTATCATATCATTACATTCAATCTAATTTAGTACGACATGCTAAACTTTTATTTATTTAAATATTGTTACGAATGGGTATCGAATACTTATGCTACACCTAAGTCACTTAATTGGTGGGTGGTTTGTGAAACTGCACGGGTACCCAGATCGAACTATGTGGATTTCTTAGGAAGTCACTCCGTGGGCCTTCGACCTAAAGGTCTAATCAACAAGGCAGTTGAACAACGTAAGGAGATACAGTTTCATGGTAGCCGGTGACTCACAATCGGTTCATACGCCATTTGTTCCTTCAAGATCTTGGGGTCCTTGTTCGTTATTGGTTTGAAATCAGTTTTCCAACTTCCCCTAGGTGGGTCATGCATATCCAACTACACGGTTAAAAGGCAGGACATTTCCTTTTCATTCTCTGAATTTCGTAAACAACAAGGCTGTGAGTAGTACTTCGTTTGCAGTGGCTGAATAGACATGTCAATGTGAAAGCATTTGGAGAGTGACAGCTTACACTACCAATCCTCCGCCTTTGGTAACTTCTCTCTGAAGTTTCATTACATTCACTTCAAAGCATCTAGAAGATGAAGATGTAAGGGTATCTCACTTCAACCACTTTGCGACCGTGCACCATTGTGTCAAGTAAGTAACTGTCTCACACTAGACACAGTTGAATTCCACCGGTCACGACTTATCTATAGAACTATTATAATTACCTTTCCCAGCTATTCACTAGACATCAGATGATGATTATCAATATATGGATGTTGAGATTGTTGAATTCCAATTGAAATCATGCTTCCACATTCTCAATGAAAGTCTTACGTTTGCAATAACTTAGGTGCATCCATTCTTTGTGTTCTACCAAATTCTAATCTTCTGAATTCTTCATGTCCCTATCTTTTTTCTATCTTCAAATTTATTTCACTGGATTATACTCCTTGAATAACATCTTCAAACCCTACTGCTTATACTTTTACTATTTCTACCATTATGGGATTTGAATTGACAAGTGTATCTGTGTGCTAATGTGGTATGGTAAGTCGAAAGGATGTACGTACGTACGTACGTACATAAGAGAATAAGAACAAATAGTAGTTAGTATGCAAATGAAAGAACAACAAAGTTTAAGACGGTTGATTGACATTTTGCAAACGACCTATTTACTGTATAGTAAGCAAAGATGGATAATGGCTAGCAGTGGAATCCAGGACGCGCGTTTCCTCCTATTTGGGACTCGTCAGCTGGATGTACCTGTATCTCAGTGTTGATGTTCACTCTGGGACTCGAACTCAGTACCTTTCGCTTCAAACACCATCGCGTTATCCACTCGACCACTGAGTCCTGATAGCCACTGGGTTGAAGTCCCAGAGTGAACATCAACTCTGAGATTCAGGTACATCCATCTGACCTACCATAAATAGGACGAAACGTGCGTCAAACTGGATTCCACTGCTAGTCACCATCCATCTCTCCTCATAATGCTTGTGAAATAAGGCTATATCGAAGCAATACGCACAGTTGCACATATCCCAATTAGAGACTGACCAATTGCAGTCCTCAACATCAAAAGGAAGATTCCAGCAAACAGTGCTAAATTAATTTATGTACTGTATATTTCACAGTATATCTTGGTAAAATCTGTGAACTATACTGTAAATAGTTTATTTAAACAGAAGGGGTTTTGTGGAGATTTAGTATTATCATAGTTGAAAGCATGAGTCAATTGAAGCTAGATCACCAAGGAAAACCTGGAAGCACTGGAAGGTCCTGGGTTCGAATCTCGCGCGTCGAGGTCGTGGATGCTCACTGCTGAGAAATCCCACAATAGGACGAAAAAATTGTTCAGTGCTTCCAGATTTTCCTTGATGGTCTAGTTTATTTAAAGCTAGATGATTTATTACTCGGCTTTCAATGAACAACTGATGAGAAATGATGAATGCAATTTCATCATTGGATCATTTGAATATCACAGTTCGTTTGTCAATGAATGGACAGAAGAGGAAAGCATGATTATATGGAATTCAATATATAGTCGCTAGTGTAGATTATGTTAATGTATAGATCTCTTTCATTATTACTAACCTAATCAATTGAACGTTTCGTACATTTATATGGAGAACAAGTATTGAAGGTTTACAGTGTAAACCTTATTGTTTGCGTTCAATAATAGATTTCATATTAGAAGAAAATTATTTGAATTCATTAGTTAATTGACGCTAGACCACCATGAAAAACCTGAAAGTACTGGATGGCCGTTTAGTCCTAGTATGGAGATCCTATGCAGTGCACATCCACGGTCTTGCTCGTGAGACTCGAACTCAGGACCTTTGTACTTGTGCGCGAGCGCTTAGGCTGTAGATCACTGAGCCAGCATCCAACGGCGTTAATGTCTAACTTCAACAAATCTACGAAAGTGGCCCACCGTCTACCATTGTCTTCAGTGAGTTCCATTTCATGTAAACACAGAAAATAGCATCTTAATAAATTTACATGTAATCACGATTCATATGAAACAATCACATATTTACTAATGACTGAATCGGACACTCTGAAGTGTGATTTGACATTAAAATAGTGAAGTGAGAAGTCTTCTGAGGAAAATGTTAAAAAAATTTTTCACAGTTGAATTCTCCAGTCAATCAATGATAGATCACCATTGAAAACATGGAAGCACTAAACTACTACACTGGAATACTATAATCTCCACATATCCCCATACTGATAATAATCATATCCTCACCAGTCACTAGCTTCAGGATAGATTTTCTGCAGTTCACGGACAGATTGAAATTAGACGCACACGCCATTGAATGCCGACTTAGTGGTATACAGGTTAAGTGTTCGCACACGAGACCGAAGTTCATGGAATCAAATTTCGAGTGACGGATCCTAGGTGCGCAATGTTGACTTGAACCATACTAGTACGCAAGAGCTGTTCAATGATTCCACGTTTTCAATAGTAGTCTAGCATACATTGACTCATGAGTTGTTTTGTTTATTAGACATCAGAATACATTTGATTCTACAGTGAAAGACATCGAATTCGACTATACAATAAAACAAAAAAATGTACTTATCTTTAAATCTTGGCATTATGTAAGACGTACATTGTGTAAATTGTATATATCTTCATCAGTTTCATTAGTCTACCACAACTACGTCGACTGACATATACCCAAAATAAAACACTATAGATAACTGGTCTTAATTTTGGACGTAGAACTGATCTGTGATATAACAATTACTAAGCGATTTGAATTACGAACTAACTGATAATACATATGGAGAAAACCTTCCATCGACAGTAAATTTTTGGTGGTCCTGGAAGTTTGACTAGCGTGATTATCGTTATCGATTTGTCCATATCGTCAATCCGCGTATATCGTTATCGACTTTAATATCAGAATTAAATGATTCAAATACGAGAAGGAAGTTCTGAATAAAATCGTTGATCGGAACAGACAATTCGTGAATCGCAGTGAAGAAAGCGAATCTGAGAGAGAGAGAGAGAGAAGCAACACAAAACGACGTGCAGTGAAGAAGGCATGTAAGCCAACTTACATTTATTGTGCGCTACTCAGTATTTCTGGTCAAATCTAATCGAGGCCAAGCGAGGAGAAGCCAAATAATGCATAGCAAAACATGGTAAGGCGAAGTTAATCATTAACAGTCAAAAATGACTCAAGAAGAATAAATAAATTGGTCTATCTGAAAGCTGGAATAAACTACGTGGAGTTGACATAGCAACTGACATTACAAATTCATCATTGAATAGTCCTTTACTATCAATAAAAACTTTATATTAAGCCATAAGGATGCTAGGTTGCTCATACCAGTCAGTAATACAACATTGTTTAATGTACAGTGTTATGATTGTATAAGCCCCCAAATGCACAGGTACGGCCAAGAGTGGGGAGAGTCAGCTCTCCCTCTCGAAATTCTCTCACATGGTCATGTGCATACAACCAGTGCCAGGGAAGAGCTACTCAATACCTTTTCGTGGTGGGGGTGTTGTTTACGAAGTTAAGAGGACGGTAAGCGAATGTCCAACGCCTTAACCAGATTGATGGGCATCGAGGATCCACTTAAGGGAGTTGAAAAACCTCGATCCCAAATCTATGGTGCACATAGGCTCCAGGATCCTGAAAGGACGAATGGCACATGAACCCATTGTTGGTCACCAGCTTTCATGTGACTGCATCTCTGGACGTTGCTCCACTGTCTTGCGGCCTAGACGTTTAAGTGAAAGGCTCCGGATGTGACTTTTTAAGAGAACCACTTGGTTCGATCTGAGCGCCCGTGCAATATCACAGCCCTCACACATATCGAATGATTTATGTGGTGCATATCTATTTAGTACCTGCTTGTACCAATGTTTAAATAAAATAATCATAAAAGATTGATTACTGGGTGGTGTATGTCAAGTCCTTCTCAGTGTGGGTGAGTGACACGGTATCAAATCCTTCAGAAGGCACCAGTTACCTCAAGATTACAGGTACACCTTGCTGATGAGTGCCAAGTAACACGAAAACCGAGTCCAGGGTTTACTGTTGACCATCTCCAAAAATGTACAAGTCATGTTCTGATTGGCAAATAAACACGTGATAAATAACCCGGGCAAAAGTTCTACAGAGAAACCGTGTTCAGTGGAGCCCAATCCATGTGGGATGTAAGACAATTATCTACCTTAGAAAATGGATGAAAGGTCGCCCAGGATCATGCATTGATTAAAGTTAAGTATTAGTGTAGTGAATAAGATCGCAAGGGGGTCCGATCGAATGTATTACAGAAATACAGAATTTCTCACTAAAATACGAGAATAGTGAATAGTTAATTTGCAAGCTACTCATCAATTGTTTCAATCTTGACCGTTCCTTTTGAAAATATCAGTCCATAGTCTTCAATTATTAATGTTCGTGCATTTTCATACCAATTGCGTTTCGTTCCCTTTTTTTCGTTATCAATCTTCTACTGAAATACATTCGATGCCTGACCAGCGTTATATACTACTTATGTGGATATATGTGACACACATCACTTAAGCGTCGATGGATTACGATTCACTGGTCTAGAGATTAAGCATTCGCGCTCAAGACAGAAGGTCATGGGTTCGAGATCGCGTATTTACTTTCTTAAGGTGTCCCATTCTAAGACCAAACGGCCATTTAGTTTCCAATAATGGTTCAATCATCAGAATTAATTAAATATAGCAGTTACTATGCATCTATCGCAACTATTGTTATTATTCCTTTATATAAATTTCTGAAGGGGGATCACTTTCTTAGGATAGGGTGTGACATTGTTTTTCATACTCTCAACCTCTACAGTACTCTACTATGGAAAGAGATTATTTTGACGCCTATATTGTTAAACCAATAAACTGATTGAGTACTTCATACACACCTAGTAACAACATCATTTCGATCGATTGAATTATATAAACAAACCATAAATATCAAAGTTGATTACATAATTCTTTATTTCTTTTCAGTAGTATCTTTCGTATATTTCATGATTACATTCATTATCATTTCAGTTTTTCTACTGCAGTCGTGTTATTGTGGTTCATCTGAAAAACCAGAATGTAAAAGTATGTCTATTATTGAAAGTATTCAAATCTTTCTATATTATAAGTTATATTATTGACATTTGACTAATTTGTTATCTCAAACGTTCAGATCATGAGGCAAATGAAGTTTGATCACCATGGAAAACCTGAAAGTACTGGACGGTTGTTTCGTCCTATTATGGGACTCCTCAGGTTTTTCATGAACAATGGCTAGCAGTGCAATCCAGGATGCACGTTTCGTCTTATGTGCGACTCGTCAGATGAATTTAAACTTCACCCTGTTGCACAAACAAGTGGTTATCAGGAGTCACTAGCTGAGTGGATAATGAGATGGCGTTTGAAGCGAAAAGTACTGGATTCGTGTCCCGGAGTGAACATCAACTCTGAAATACAGGTACATCCAGTTGATCAGTCCCAAATAGGACGAAATGCGCAACAAACTGGATTCCACTGCTAATCACTATTCATCTTTGCTTACAATACTTGTGAATTAAAGCTATATCGAGTCAATACGCACATTATACACATATGGCAATAAGAGACTGATCCATTGCAGTCCTAAATATCAATGGGAAGATTCAAACAAACAACACTAAGTAAATTCAACTATATCATTGTTTACAGGGGAGCAGTAAGTTAAATATTTGACATTCTGCTTTTACATCACAACATTAATAACATACTAATCTTCATTGAGAGGTTGTGAATTATTACTTATAACGTATTTGAATGACCTAGTTAATGAATCATAAATCTATTTACTTGACAGTTAAATTAATGAGTTGATTAAACTTAGGCCATCATGGAAAATCTGACAACCTTGCACAGTCATGTTGTATTAGCGTGGAACTCCCCTCACGTTCGTAGGATTCAAATTCAGGACCTTCGGTTTCACGAACGAACGTTTAACCTCTAGATTACTAAGCTGGCCGGTATCTAATGATGTTGATGTGTAACTTTAATCAATCGAAGAAATTGCGCCACCGTTCATCATTGTCTTGAATGAATGTTGAGGTAATGAATTCCATTCGTTGATGATTCGATGGGAAGATTGATAATCAGCTTACAAGTAATTTGTTCTGTGTTTGTAAACTCTTTGAAAGTGTCATCGAAAATCACTTGTTTTGGAAAACAAAAAAAATGAGGTCATATCAGAGGTAAATTTATCATCAAGTAATACGAAAACCGTAATCAATTCACCTCTAATTCTTCGATATGACAATGGAAATAGCTTTAATCTAGCCAGTCGAACATCATATGAAAGCTATACTTATCCAGGAATTCAATTAATTGCAGTTCTTTGAACTTTTCCTAACAGCTCATTATCTCTTTTCATTCGGGGGTTAGCCTCCTGAGTGCAGTACTCGAGTTAAGGACGAACAAAGACTGTATACATATACAATTAATGACTATATTTTATATTTGATATGATATGAGTATGCTCTCTGGAATAGACTATTATTCAACTTTTCTAAAGGACTTTCATTGGGTAAGTAAATAAATCGTTTGGTGTAGTATTGTAGTAAATGACAACAAAAGTAGGGAAAGACTAAATGACTGTTTCTTTTGGAATTGGCAAGTAATCATCTCAGCCTTGATTGTTCTGCCGTTTCCATACCCATATTTCTTTGTTCTCATCCTCTTTTCTTCAATATTTTTAACCTTCTATCACCAGGCATTTCACATTTGACTGATGATATATACTACTAATATTTGCCAACATCAGTAGCAAATGCCACAATATATAATTGGAGTAAATGAAAATTACAAACTATTGATAAAATTAAAGTCACTTAATATTGTTTGTTTGAATCTTCTCATTGAAGTTGAGCACTGCAATTAATCAGTATCTTATTTGTATATGTGCATACTGCGCGTATTGCTTCGATATAGTCTTAATTCACAAGCATTATAAGCAAAGATGGATAGTGTCTGGTAGTGGGATCGAGGACGCGCGTTTCGTCCTATTTCGGACTCATCAGTTGGATGCACCTGGATCTTAAAGTTGATGTCTTCTCTGGGACTCGAACCCAGCATTCATTTTAATGAATTCAATCCCAATGAGTTATTCTTCATATTTACATACTGATTTATTGAGTTCATAATGTATACTTTTATGTAATATGGGATCCATTTGAATCAGCTATCAATAACTTTGTATTCATTTCTGTATTCGTTATATTCAAGAAAACTCTGGTCATTAGTTGAGTGAGTTACCATTGTTGATATTTACGTTTGTTATTGATAAACATTAGTCAAATCAATAGTTTCCAAGTATTTTCTTGACATCAATACAAACTCATAGCTAAATGAAGAACGCAATCGAGTTTGAAGCGAAAGGTACTGGGTTCGATTCCCGAAGGAATGAAGGTATATCCAGCTGACGAGCACTAAATAGGACGAAACGCGTGTTCGGGATTCCACTGCTAGCCACTGTCTATTTTTGCTTAGAATGCTTATGAATTCAGGCAATATCGAGGCCATCCGTATAGAATGCATATATGTCAATGAACAATTGAAGTCCCAAGCATCAATGGGAAGATGCAAGCAAAACAACACCAAGTGAATTCAAACTTCTCTGGCTTTAGTCAGAATGTTGAAAATTAAGTGGTATGCACTCCGATGATAAGTTTCTTTCAGAGTGATATAGACAGGAAACGATGAATTCATCCATCCATAATTCATTCACTTGTACTATGGAACCCATTATATTATAAGCTAAGCGGATAACACTCATTGTATTGATGAATATTTGCATAGTGATAAAGATACTGTAATAAGAAAAATATACGTGACATTTGAGAGTATTGCAATTATTAGTATGAGGATTTGTGGAGATTGAATTATATCCATGGTATAAATCACTAGTTGATCTAAGCTAGATAACCAGTGAAAATCTGGAAGCAATGGATGGTCGTGTCATCCTAGTATGAGACTCCTGAGCACTGCATATCCTTTATCTCGTATGCAGCTCAGTGACCTAGAGGTTAAATGCTCGCGCCCGAAACCAAAGATCCTAGGTTTGAGTTTCAAGTGAGTAATCATGGATGAGCATTTTTTAGGAAACCCATGCTAGGACGAAATGGTCATCTAATACATCCAGCTTTTCACTGGTTATCTAGCTTAGATTGACTCGTAAATTAAACTGTGAAAATGTTAGAATTGTCTGTTCATTTCTTCTACTTTAGGGGTTCACATTTCAATCTGTCATTCTATGTGGTTCATTAGTTTTAAGCTAAGAAATTAACTTTCCATACTCATTTTAAGTAATCATGTGAATACACAAGTGACTGTGTTGGAGTGAACTGATGTCCAGATTAACTTGTTCATTATATCCAAACCTTCATAAGTTTGTGCAACATAACAGTCTTTTGTATTAATTATCAGTATACTTCTAACTACACATTATGCTGCGTTGAAATCAACAACCATCATTAATTAGCTTTATCAGAACGGGGTTTTTTGGAGATTTTAGTGATTTTATATAATTGAGATCATGAGTCAATTGAAGTTGGACCAACATGGAAAACCTGGAAGCACTGAACGGTCGTATCGTCCTATTGTGGGACTCCTTAGTGGCAGTGCGAATCCACGATCCCGCCTCCTGATATTCAAACCCAGGACCTATCAATCTCGCACTCGAGCTTTAACTAATCAATCAGAATTTAAATTTAATAAATAAAATTTTATGTCATCTTATTAATTTATTTTCAAACTAGATCGCTGGTTAGCTTGATTTGGTAAGTTGAATTCACGGTGTCAACACTTTTCATGTAACTTATGAGTTCAGTGACTGCTTTAGTAAAGTGTAGTTTACTTATTTACTCCGATTACTCCTCTTGGAGAAGCATAAACCCTCAGCATTTTGCATCGAACGCTAGGAACGCCAAAATGTGGTTTACTTAGTCATTTATATTCAGAAAATATTCATATTAGGAGATAAACGAAATATAATTCATTCATGCTTTTTTCTAACACAATATATCAGGACCCAGTGGTCGAGTGGATAACGCGGTGGCGTTTGAAGCGAAAGGTACTGGGTTCGAGTCCCAGAGTGAACATCAACTCTGAGATGCAGTACACTTAGCTGACGAATCCCAAATAGGACGAGATGCGCGTACTGGATTCCATTGCCAGCCATTGTCCATCTTTGCCTACAATGCTTGTGAAATAAGGCTATATCGAGGCAATACGCACAATATGCACATATGCGAACTAGAGACTGACCAGTTGCAGTCCTAAAAATATCAATGGGAAGATTTAAACAAACAGTACTAAGTGAATTCAAAATAAAGAAGTTTATTAAACGACCATTGCTGCAGCTACCATTAACCTTAATGCTGAACATTTCCAGTGTTGGTATATATGAACAGCGTTGATCAACTGAAAAGCTTATGGTATTGTAGTGAACGAGAATACAAGTGAGGACAAAGCAATGTATTCGGGTATGAAATTACAGAACCCTAGAGTTAGTATTTCATTTGTGAAATTTCAATCAATAGTCTCAGACTTCACTGGTCTTTAATTTCGACAACCATCGTTTTCTGTTCACGTTCTCTCTCCTTCGACCTTCTTAAACTTCTCCTAACAGACATTCCACTAACGACTAATGATACATAATGCTTATATTGATGGACATCAGTAGTACACACCATTGTAATACTTGGGGATGGTCTGTTCAAAATCCCAATCGAAATTCTATGGTTTAAGATCATTTGTATCTACTTGAAATTCAATCACTTGTTCTTTTGAACGATTTATATTTTGAAGCTTTTTGAATGGAATCTGGTAAGTAAATGAAATTCGTGTTTTGTTTTTGTTTTTACAAGTTCTAACATTTCATTATATTTTCAATGATCAACTTAGTATACACCAACTACTCTTGTTGATAATTTGTTTAATGTAATTGTTATATTCTTAGAGATTGTCTTCTACGAAGTAGGGTTGTTGACGTTTTCTCCAACTCTCCTCCTGTACCCGAGCTAAGGACTGAAAGTAACTGTAGAAGAGCTACAAGCGGAAATCACCATACTGCATCATGAAACAAGCGTTTACCTAGAATTCTGAAGGGTAATAGAAAAGAGAAATACCAAGGAACATACTGCGTCGGAAATCGGAAGTACAATGAAATCCTATTGAGAACAACTGAAAAGGATTGTCTAGAACAGAGTTGGATAGAGGCTGTTGGTGAGCGGCCCATGCCCCACCACATGAAGTAACAGTAGTAAATGAGTAAGTAAGCAAGTAACTGTACCGGTGACATTGTAATCGAAACAAATTTAATAGTTATCCAGAATACAATATAAATAAAATTCGGAAATACGCAAAAATGAAACCCTTTCAATACTTCAATCATCAAATACTTTACCGAACGGTGGATGAAGTGAATGAATTCTGAATAGATATCAAAAGTGCTTTCAATGAGAAGGAGTCATTAGATAGTTTCGAATAATGTGGAATATTACTTACTATTCAGCTTATATATCGATAACAATAGCTAGCAATCAAAGATATCGTACCAGGAGAGGTTTGTAGAGATTTTAGTAATTTCATGATGGAAATCGTGAATCAATTGAAACTAGACCACTATGTAAAATCTGAAAGCAATGGATGGCCGTTTCGTCCAAGCGTGAGTCTCCTCAGCGGTGCGCATCCACGAGATTCGAACCCAGGACTTATCATTCCTGCGCGAGAGCGCTCAACCATTAGACCACTGGGCGGGATCGTGGATACGCACTGCAGAGGAGTTTCACAATAGGACGAAACGGCCATCTAGTGCTTCAGGTTTTTCATGTTAGTCTAGCTTCAATGGATTCATGATTTCAACTATAAAGACATGATACTTTTAAGCTTAGCAACTATATGGTACTTTACATTGATGTGTATTTATTGATTTCCCATTTTTAGGAATACGATAAATGAGTGGCGTACTGTATTTAATAGCACTCTTAATGCAGTCTAAAATTCGAAGTGAGACTCAAATATTCGAACAAAATTATGAAAGTAATCAATAAATTTTAGATCTCCGTAGTATATTCATCACTTAGTTACATTGTTCTGCTTCGGTTGCAATTGTGAACAAATACAAAGTTTCCTTAAAAAACAAGATTCTTTTCTGCTGTTGACACATCTAAAAAAATATATGGGACTTATGAAGTGAAACAGAACTCAGGTGTAGATGAACGACTTGCTCACAATTGATTGATCACTTGAGTGGCGATCAATATCATGTTTGTCATGTCTTTCTAGTGCTTATCGAATGCTACCTATCAAGTTGCAATGTGGCCACTAGTCTAGGTGGGTCGACACTGTGTGAACTATGTTGAGATTAGATGGTGGTTGGAGGTGGTCAACAGGAAACCTTGGACCCAGGTTTCGTGCTACTTGGCACTCGTCAACAAGGTGTACCTGTAATCTTGAGGAAACTGGTGCTCCCTGACGGATTCGATGCCGTGTCATTCAGCTTCACAATGAGAGACGTTATCACTGAGCTCTCCGGACCGACCTCCTGTAGGACTGAGATGTAATCACAATTGACTGGTCACTGTGTTATAATCAATGTCATGTGTGTGAAGTATTTCTATTGCAGATCGAATGATATCGATCAAGTTGCAATGCAGCGACTTACTATTCAATATAAAATTATAGAGTTCTTTTATAAAATATTCTTTACATCCTTCATGATTCTCAAAGTCCTCAATTTTTTTCTATTTTCTACACTTCGCTTTTCTCAACCTTTATCATCATCATCATCATCATCATCATCATCATCATCATCATCATCATCATCATCATCATCATCATCATCATCATCATCATCATCATCATCATCATCATCATCATCATCATCATCATCATCATCATCATCATCATCATCATCATCATCATCATTTGAAAGCATATTACACATTTTTTACTCCTTTTGACAACGTGAAATGAGGAGAAAAGTTAAAAAACAAGGTAAAAACTGAAGTGTTCGTACAGCTATGATTATCTACGTATAATATTTCAAGTCTTTGTTTTGGCTTATCTTCGAGATAATTCTTTACGCCCTAATAAATGTGATTAAATAAGTCTCAACAATTTTATAAGCTAAGGTGCATAGTGGAATCAAGGATAGGAGTTTCGTTAGATTTGGTACTCGTCAGCTAGATGTACATAAATGTCCATTATGGAATTGAACCAAGTATCATTCACTTGAGATGCCATCGTGTTATCAAACGAATTTTAACCGAAAGACTAATACGTGAGAACGAACGTGTGTGTACAGAGACGGATACGCATCAAATGGAGGTGAAGCAATGCAAGTCATAGTAATTACTAAATTTCAAGCACATATTATTGAGAAAGTGAATAATTTATCGATCATTATTAAAGAGACAACCATTTAAGTTAGAGTGTAGGATATGTGAATAGACTGTCATATCTGTTTAAGCATATATGTTTATACAAACATAATAATAATGTAATGAAATAGACACACTGTCACTGTTCGAAAGATACTGCCTGTTAAATTGAATGAATCAACAAAACTAATCATAAGCAACCTTAATTCTAAAAGATGTTCTATATCATTATTACATTTCAAGATCATGATCGTCATTGTATTCTACCAAGATGTCAATTACACATCATTTTTGGGTTAATTAATACACCATTATCAATGTTGTATTTATTTATTTGATCCCCTTTTCAATCCGGTTCCTTTGATTCTATAGAGCGAAAGGGGGTTGAATCAATATTTAATGCACTGATGAGGTAATGGCAATCCACAAACTCAAGCTTGAACTTTGTATTTATTTATAATAATAGTTTAAAACATAGATCCTTTTTAAAGTGAAGACAATTCAAGGTTCATTTAATGGATGATAAGATCTTTAATTGTTTTAAATTGTTGAATATAAAGAATTATTGAAGGATTTGAATGAATTCTGTATACCTTAGAGTATGTTCAATCCACTTCCAATGTCTTTTCCTAATTTCCTCTTCAGCTGGAAGCTAGTTTGTCCACTCGCACAGTAGGCTGTTGTTGATGGTATCCCAACAGTGAGTGTTGAGTATGTTGCGTAGAAAACTGTTTATAAATACTTGTATATTCTTGACAATGGATATGGCAGTCCTCTACTTTTCAGCTCCGTGCAGTATGACTGTCTTGATGTTCGTATTGAAGATTCTCACTTTGAAGTTAGTTGACAGTTGTTTTGATTTCCATATGTTCTTCAATTGTAGAAATACTGCCCTTGCTTTGTCAATCCTCGCCTTCACATCTGCATCCGATCCTCCTTGTTTATCATCGATCAAGTGTGATTGGGTTGGTGTTCTCCGTGTTGTATTTGAGAATCCTGCTTTTTCCTTTGTGTATGTTGAGTCCTATTGATGTGGAGGCTGTTGCGACATTTGCTGTCTTCATCTGCATTTCATTCATGATTAGCTTTTTCTTAACCTACTGATTATTATTAAGCGATTCACTTTTCTTAAATTATATTCCATTTAATAATTACCGTCTCCCACAATCACAGCCACGTTTTGGCTTTATCTTATATAAATGTTATTCCTTATTTATAGTATGGTGTCTTCCGATTCGTTTACATATAAATCAAGTATGTCTGTATTAAAAGAGAATTATGTACTGAACTTTGATATTAGCGTTCTGTATTCAACAGGTAGGGTTAGGCAGAAAAAGCACCGATGCTAGGTCGCTCATATCAGTCAATAATAAATCGTTGTCATGGCACAATGTTAAGATTGTATAAGCCCCCAAATGCCCTAATACGGCCAAGAGTGGGGAGAGTTAGCTCAATCTCTTGTAATGCTGTCACATGGCTACGTTCATACAACCACTTACAAGGAAGTCCTACTCATTGCCATCTCGCAGCAGGGGTGTTGTTTACGAAATGAGAGGACGACAAGCGAATGTCTGGCACCATAAACATGTTGGTAGATATGGAGGACCCCTTTAAAGGAGTTGGAAAACCCTCATTCCTAAACACTAGTGCACATGGGCTCCAGAATCCAGAAGGAACAAATGGAGTATGAACCAATTATTGATAAACGGCTACCTTGACGTTGCTCCACTGTCTTGTGGACTAGACTTTTGGGTCAAAGACTCCGCGTGTGACTCCCTAAGAAAACCACTTGATTCGATATGGGCACCGGTGAAATATCTTAGCCATCACACATATCAAATAATTTATGTGGTGTATACCTATTTGTGCCTTCTTGTGCCAATGTGTAAATAAAATAAAGAATCACAATTGATTGATCACCTGGTGGTGAACAATGTCATGTGTGTCAAGTCCTTCTCAGTAAAGCTGGGTGATTCGGGATTGGATCCGTCAGGGTGTATCAGTTACCTCAATATTATAGGTACACCTTGCTGACTAGTAGCCCGAAACCCGGATCCAGATTTTCTTGTTGACCATCTACAAAATTGTACAAGTCCTGTTCTGATTGGCAAATAAACCAAGGATCAAACCAAGGATAAACCAGGATCATGTGTCGATTGAAGTCAAATATTATTATAGTGACCAAGATCACTTGTTGGGGCAATCGAATGTATTCAGGCACAGAATTACAGATTATCTCAGTAAAATATGAGAACCATATAGTAGGTGATTAATTTGCAAACTATTAATCAAGAGTTTTAATCTTGACTGCTTCTTCTGCAAATATCAGTCCATCGTCTCTGATGATTGTTGTTCATGCATTTTCATACCAATTTCGTTTCGTTACTTTTTTCTTGTTATCGATCTTCTACTGAAATAGATTCAATGCCTGACCATCGTTATATACTACTTATGTGGATATAATTAATCCATACCACATTAGCACCGATGGATTATGATTCACTGGTCTAGAGATTAAGCATTCGCGCACAAGACCGAAGGTCATGAGTTCGAGATCGTGTATTTGATTGTTTAAGGTGTCCCATTCTAACATCAAACAGCAATTTACTTTCCAATGATGGTTGAATCATCAGAATTAATTAAACATAGCAGATACTATGCATCTATCGCAACTATTGTTATTATTCCTTTGTATAAATTTCTGAAAGGGGGATCACTTTCTTAGGATAGGGTGTGACATTGTTTTTCATACTCTCAACCTCTACAGTAGTCTACTATGGAAGGAGATGATTTTGACGCCTATATTGTTAAACCAATAAACTGATTGAGTATTTCATACACACCTAGCAACAACATCATTTCGATCGATTGAATTATATAAACAAACCATAAATATCAAAGTTGATTACATAATTCTTTATTTCTTTTCAGTAGTATCTTTCGTATATTTCATGATTACATTCATTATCATTTCAGTTTTTCTACTGCAGTCATGTTATTGTGGTTCATCTGGATCGTCACAAGAATGTAAAAGTATGTACAATGGTTGAAAGTATTCAAATGTTTCTGTTTTATAAGCAATATAATTGACATTTGACTAATTTGTTATCTCAAACGTTCAGATCATGAGGCAAATGAAGTTTGATCACCATGGAAAACCTGAAAGTACTGGACGGCTGTTTCGTCCTATTATGGGACTCCTCAGGTTTTTCATGAACAATGGCTAGCAGTGCAATCCAGGATGCACGTTTCGTCTTATTTGCGACTCGTCAGATGAACTTAAACTTCACCCTGTTGCACAAACAAGTGGTTATCAGGAGTCACTAGCTGAGTGGATATTTATTATTTATTTATTTAAACACATAAATATTGGTACAAGGAAACACCAGATAAGTATGCTTCTCACAAATCTCATTCGATTTGTGTGAGGGCTGTGATACTGCCCAGGTGCCCAGACTGAAGCAGGTGGTTTTCTTAAGGGGCCACACCCGGAGCCTCTGACCTAAAGGTCTAGTCCACAAGGCAGTGGAGCATCGTAAGGAGATGCTGTCCCATGGTATTCAGTGACCAACAGTTGGTTCATACGCCATTCGTTCCTTCAGGATACTGGAGCCCATGTGCACTATTGGTTTCGAATCAGGGTTTGCCAACTCCCCTAGGTGGACTCGCCGTGTCCACCAACCCGGTTAAAGCGCCGGACATTCGCTTTTCGTCCTCTCACTTTTGTGGACAACACCCCCGTCATTAGAAGGCAGTGAGTAGGACTTCCCTGGCAGAGGCTATATATTCGCGTGACCATATGAGAGCATTTCGAGAGGGAAAGCAGACTCTCCTCATTCTCCGCCGTACCAGGGCACTATACATATGGCACATTATACACATATGGCAATAAGAGACTGATCCATTGCAGTCCTAAATATAAATGGGAAGATTCAAACAAACAACACTAAGTGAATTCAACTATATCACTGTTTACAGAGGAGCAGTAAGTTAAACATTTGATATTCTGTTTTTGCACCAAAATATTAATAACATACTAATCTTCATTGAGAGGTTGTGAATTATTACTTATAATGTATTTGAATGACCTAGTTAATGAATCATAAATCTATTTACTTGACAGTTAAATTAATGAGTTGAATAAACTTAGGCCATCATGGGAAATCTGACAACTTTGGACAGTTGTGTTGTATTAGCGTGGAACTCCCCTCACGTTCGTAGGATTCAAATTCAGGACCTTCGGTTTCACGAACGAACGCTTAACCTCTAGATTACTAAGCTGGCCGGTATCTAATGATGTTGATGTGTAACTTTAATCAATCGAAGAAATTGCGCCACCGTTCATCATTGTCTTGAATGAGTGTTGAGATAATGAATTCCATTCGTTGATGATTCGATGGGAAGATTGATAATCAGCTTACAAGTAATTTGTTCTGTGTTTGTAAACTCTTTGAAAGTGTCATCGAAAATCACTTGTTTTGGAAGACAAAAAAAATGAGGTCATATCAGAGGTAAATTTATCATCAAGTAATACGAAAACCGTAATCAATTCACCTCTAATTCTTCGATATGACAATGGAAATAGCTTTAATCTAGCCAGTCGAGCATCATATGAAAGCTATACTTATCCAGGAATTCAATTAATTGCAGTTCTTTGAACCTTTCCTAACAGCTCATTGTCTCTTTTCATTCGGGGGTTAGCCTCCTGAATGCAGTACTCGAGTTAAGGACGAACAAAGACTGTATACATATACAATTAATGACTATATTTTATATTTGATATGATATGAGTATGGTCTCTGGAATAGACTATTATTCAACTTTTCTAAAGGACTTTCATTGGGTAAGTAAATAAATCTTTTTGATGTAATAGTGTAGTGAACGAGAAAAAAATGAGGGAAATCCTAGATGACTGTTCCTTTAGGAATTAGCAAGTAATCATCTCAGACTTCATTGTTCTGCCGTTTCCATACCCATATTTCTTTGTTCTCATCCTCTTTTCTTCAATATTTTTAACCTTCTATCACCAGGCATTTCACATTTGACTGATGATATATACTACTAATATTTGCCAACATCAGTAGCAAATGCCACAATATATAATTGGAGTAAATGAAAATTACAAACTATTGATAAAATTAAAGTCACTTAATATTGTTTGTTTGAATCTTCTCATTGAAGTTGAGCACTGCAATTAATCAGTATCTTATTTGTATATGTGCATACTGCGCGTATTACTTCGATATAGTCTTAATTCACAAGCATTATAAGCAAAGATGGATAGTGTCTGGTAGTGGGATCGAGGACGCGCGTTTCGTCCTATTTCGGACTCATCAGTTGGATGCACCTGGATCTCAAAGTTGATGTCTTCTCTGGGACTCGAACCCAGCATTCATTTTAATGAATTCAATCCCAATGAGTTATTCTTCATATTTACATACTGATTTATTGAGTTCATAATGTATACTTTTATGTATTATGGGATCCATTTGAATCGGCTATCAATAACTTTGTAATCATTTCTCTATTCCTTATTTTCAAGGAAATTTTGGTCATTAGTTGAGTAAGTTACCGTTGTTTATGTTTATGTTTGTTATTGATAAACACTAGTCAAATCAATAGTTTCCAAGTTTTTTTTTCTTGACATCAATGCAAATCTATAGCTAAATAAATAACGCAATGGAGTTTGAAGCGAAATGTACTGGGTTCGAGTTCAGAAGGAATGAAGGTTCATCTAACTGACGAGCACCAAATAGGACGAAACGCGTGTTCGGGATTCAACTGCTAGCCACTGTCTATTTTCGCTTAGAATGCTTATGAATTAAGACAATATCGAGGCAATCTGTATAGAATGCATATATGTCAATAAGAGGCTGATCAATTGAAGTCCTAAGCATCAATGGGAAGATACAAGCAAAACAACACCGAATGAATTCAAACTTCTCAGGGTTTAGTCAGAATGTTGATGAATAATTTTAATTTTTTTATGATTTCGTTGAAAATTGAGTGTTATGCACTCCAATGATAAGTTTCCTTCAGAGTGATATTGACAGACATCATCCCCTTGTTCTATTGAACTAATTATATTGTAAGCTAAATAGATAAAACTCAACGTATTGATGAATATTTGCATGGTGATGAGAATACCGTAATTAAAAATACCTGACATTTGATTATTTTGGAATGATCAGTACTACGATTTGTGGAGATTGAAGTATATCCACAGTTTGAATCACTAGTTGATCTAAGCTAAACTACCAATGAAAAGCTTGAAGCAATGGATGGCCATTTCGTCCTAGTGTGGGACTGCTGAGTGGTGAACATACACTATCTCGTATGCAACCAAAAATTCTGGGTTGGAGTCTCAAGTGTGAGATCGTGGATCAGCATTACTGAGGAGTTCCATGCTAGGACGAAATGGCTATCCATTGCTTCCAGCTTTTCACTGGTTGTCCAGCTTAGATTTATTCGTGAATTAAACTATGAAAATGTTAGAATTTTCTGTTCATTTCTACTTAAGGGTAGAAATTTCATTTTGTCATTGTATATGGTTCAGCAGTTTCAAGCCAAACGAAAAGCTTTCCTTACTCATTTTAAGTAATCTTGTGAATACTCGAATGACTGTGGTAGAATGGACTGATGTTCAGATTAACTTTTTCATCATGTACAAACTTTCATAAGTTTGTGCAACATAACGGTCTTTTGTATTGATTATCACTATACTTCTAAGTACACATTGTGCTGGGTTTAAATCAACAGTCTTTATTAATAAGCTTTATCAGAAGGGGGTTTTGTGAAGAATTTAGTAACTCTATATAATTGAGATTATGAGTCAATTGAAGGTGGACCACCAAGGAAAACCTGGAAGCACTGGACGGCCGTTTCGTTCTATTAAGGAACTCCTCAGTGGTAGTACGCATCCATGATCTAACCTCGCGAGATTCGAACCCAGGACCTATCAATCTCGCACTCGAGCTTTAACCAATCAATCAGAATTTAAATTTAATGAATAAAATTTTATGTCGTCTAATTAATTTATTTTCAAACTAGATCGCTGATTAGCTTGATTTGGTAAGTTGAATTCACGGTGTCAACACTTTTGATGTAACTTATGAGTTCAGTGACTGCTTTAGTAAAGTGTAGTTTACTTATTTACTCCGGTTACTCCTCTTGGAGAAGTATAAACCGACCACCAGCACTTTCCATCGAACGCTAGGAACGCCAAAATGTAGTTTACTTACTCATTTTCATTCAGAAACGATTCATATTAGGTGATAAACGAAATATAATTCATTCATGCTTTTTTTCTAACAAAAAATACCAGGACTCAGTGACTGAGTAGATAACGGGATGGCGTTTGAAGGGAAAGGTACTGGGTTCGAGTCCCAGAGTGAACAATAACTCTGAGATCCATGTACATCCAGCTGACGAGTCTCAAATAGGACAAAACAACTCTTCATCTTTGCTTATAATGCTTGTGAATTTAGGCTATATCGAGGCAATACGCACAGTATGCACATATGTCAATTAAAGACTGATCAGTTGCAGTCCTATTACATCGATGGGAAGATTCAATCAAACAATACTAAGTAAATTCAAAATACGGAGGTTTCTTAAACAGCCATTACTTTAACTACTATTTACTGTAATGCTGAACATTTCCGGTGTTGTTATATATGAACAATGTCAATCAACTGAAAAGCTTATGCTATTGTAGTGAACGAGAATACAAGTGAGGACAAAGGAATGTATTTGGGTATGAAATTACAGAACCATACAGTAAATACTTTATTTGTAAAATGTCAAGTAGTAGTCTCAGACTTCACTGATCTTTCATTTCGACAACCATCGTTATCTGTTCACGTTCTATCTTCTACGACCTTCTCAACCTTCTACTAACAGACATTCCACTAACGACTAATGATACATACTGCTTATATTAATCGATATCAGTATTCCACATCACAGTATTACTTCGGGATGGTCTGTTGAATATCTCAAACGAAATTCCATAGTTTAAGATAATTTGTATCTCTTTGATATTCAATCGGTTGTTCATTTAAACGATTCATACTTTGAAGCTTTGTGAATGGAATCTGGTAAGAAAATGAAATTTGTTTTTTTTGTTTTTACAAGTCCTAATATTTTTTATTATATTTTCAATGATCAACTAAGTATACATCAACCCCTCTTGCAGATGGGTTGTTTAAATTTTCTTGTCGTTTTCCTACCAAGATTGTTTTCTACGGGGTGGAGATGTTGACCTTTTATTTAACCCTCCTCCTGTACTATGCCTAGTGACTAGAAGTAACTCTAGGAGAACTACAGTGGGAAATCACCGAATCGCATCCTGAGGCAAGCGCTTACCTGGTATTCTGAAGGGTAATGGTAAAGAGAAATATCAAGGAACACACTGCATCGGGAATCGGAAGTAGAATGAAATCTTATTCTTAACAACTGAAAAGGATTGTCTAGAACAGAGTTAGATAGAGACTGTTGGTGGGTAGCATGAAGTAACAGGTGTAAGTGAGTAAGTAAGCAAGTAATTGTAGCAGTGAGATTCTAGTCGAAACAAATTTAATGGTTATCTAGAGTAAAAAATTAAGAAAAATCGCAAATACGCAAAAATGAAGCCCTTTCAATACTTCAATCATCAAATAATTTACCGAACGGCGGATGAGTTGATTGAATTCTGAATGGATATAAAATATGCTTTCCATAAGAAGGAGGCATCAGATAGTTTCGATAGCAATAGGTATCAATCAAAGACATCGTATCAATAGGGGGTTCCTGGAGATTTCTGTAATTTTATAGTTGAAATCATAAATTGATTGATGCTATACCACCATGTAAAATCTGAAAGCACTGGACGGCCGTTTCGTCTTATTATGGGACTCCTCAGCAGTGCGCATCCACGATCCTTCTCGAGAGATTAAATCCAGATTCTATCAGACTCGCATGCGAGCGCTTAACCACTGAACCACTGATCAGGATCGTGAATGCGCACTGCCGAGGGATCCCACAATAGGATGAAACGGTCATCCAGTTCTTCCAGGTTTTCCATGGTAGTCTAGCTTCAATGGATTCATGATTTCAACTATAAAGACATGGTACTTTATAGCCTAGCAACTAATTAATTCACTTTTCATACATTTTTATTTTTCAATCAGAACAAATGAATCAAATAAGTTTGAGTATTGATTTGAATATGTTAATATGTTCTTCTTTACATTGATGTGTACTTATTCATTTCCCCTTTTTAGGAATACGATAAATGAGTGGCGTATTGTATTTTATAACACTACTACTGCAGTTCAAAGTTCGAAGTGAGACTCAAATATTCGAACCAAATTATGAAATTAATCAATAAATTTTAGATCTTCTTAATATATTCATCACTTAGCTACATTGTGCTGCTTCCGTTGCAAATGCAAAGTTTCCTGAAAAAACAAGATCCTTTTTTTGATGTTGACACATTTTTTCTTGACAAAACTAAATACCGCATATAAACAAGATATGAGGGTTTTATGAAGTGAACGATAACTCAAATGGAGATAAGCGACTTACTCACAATTGAATGATCACTTGGGTGATGATCAATGTCATGGTGTCACGTTCTTCTTAGTGCAGATCGAATTCAATGTGGCGATTAGTCTAGGTGACTCGACACTGCGTGCACTATGTTGAGATAAGATGGTGGTTGGAGGTGGCTAACAGGAAACCCTGGACCCGGTTTTCGTGCTACTTGGTACTCGTCAGCAAGGTGTACCTGTATAATTGAGGGAGCTGGTGCTCCTTGATTGATTCGATCCCGTGTCAATCAGCTTCACAGTCAGATACATTACCACTGAGCTATCCGGGCCGTGATCGACCTATTGTAGGACTGAGATATAATGACAACAGATTGATCACTGGGTGGTGATCAATGTCATATTTGTCGAGCCTTTCGTAGTGCAGATAGAATTTTATCGACCAAGTTGCAATGTGGCGACTTACTATTTAGTGTAAGAATACAGAGTTCTATACATCCTTCATGATTCTTGAAGTTCTCAATTGTTTCCTATTTTCTACACTTCGATCTTCTCAACCTTCTGTTGTCAGAGATTCCACTTCTGATCGGTGTTGCATACTACTTATACCTATTGATATGAATAGCCTACACCATATGACTGATGAATAGTTTTGTGAAAGATTAGGTGCCATCAAATTCCATAACAAGTTCTGTTCTTTATGAAGTATGTTTGTGAACACATAAAAATATTCCATTTATGTTCCCTATAACAATTATTAGCAGAGATAAATGGTCGCTAGTAGTTAAATCCAGGAGGTGCGTTTCATCTTATTTTGGAGCTCGTCAGCTGAATGTACCGCGTCTCAGAGTTGACGTTCATCATCATCAACATCGTATGTATACGCATATCAAAGCACATTACACGTTAGTTTCCTCCTTTTTATAACGTAAAGTGAGGAAAAATGTTAAAACAAAGCAAACAAAGTAAAAACTGAAGTGTCCGAATTCCTTTGATTGTTTGCGTATAAAATTTCAAAATAAATAGTGGCTAGTAGCGAAATCTAGGAAGCGCGTTTCGTCCTATCTGGTACTCGTCAGCTACATGTACCTGCATCTCAGAATTGATGTTCACTCTGTATTCGAGTCCAGTACCTTTCACTTCAAATGCCATCGCGTTATCAAACGAATTTTAACCGAAAGGCTAATATGTGAGAGCAAACGAGTGTGTTCAGATAAGTATAAATCCACCACTTGTTAGTGACTAGTACTATGTCAAACCCACATGGGCTATTCTAGCTTCTGAACAGACCAATTTATGCATTCTATTTAAGCCACATTCGCTTATTAACCCTGTCCGTGTTTAATATGATCGTATGTGTATTAATTGCTTGCCCGATTCATTACGTGTCGTTAACTTATTTTTGTCCCAAATATAAATACTGAGTGATACTAGATTCAATCAAGTTGGCTCACAAGTCATCTCCGCTGAGCGTCATCTCATTTCTCCGATTGCCTGTCTGGATCAATAAGTATATGAAATATACGTATTCCGAATTCGTCCTCGTATGTTACTTATTCCGTCATTCTCTTACTCGAATTATGTTGATAAAGAATGCGCTAGAGTTAGCGGTATTTATATTTCGATAACAATCAGCAAACCATCTGATTGGAGTCAGATATATGACCATGTGATTTACAAAACAAAATGTTGGAGAGATCTAGAAAATTCCTCATAAAAGTCTTCGAAAACTCAGGGATACATCAATAGTGTGGTGTGAACTAATTATATATACACAAGTATTATATAACAATGGTCAGGCATTGAATGTATTTCAGTAGAAGATTGATAAGGAAGGAACGGGAACAAGACGCAATCGGTGTGAAAATGCATGAACAATGATATTAATTATCACAAGGGGTTTTGTGGAGATTTTAGTATGTTTCATAGTTGAAAGCATGAGTCAATTGAAGCAAGACCACCATAGAAAACCTGGAAACACTGGACGGCCGTTTCGTTTTATTATGGGACTCCTCATCAGTGCACATCCACGAACCCGCTCTCGCGAGATCCGTCCTCCCAGGACCTACCAGTCTCGAGCCAGAGCCTTTAACCGATAGACCACTGAGCTGGCATCCAAAGGTGTTAATGTCTAACTTCAACTGGGTTCGAATCTCGCGAGCGCGGGTTCGTGGATGCGCACCGCTGAGGAGTCCCATAATAGGACGAAACGACCGTCCAGTGTTTCCAGGTTTTCCATGATGGTCTATCTTCAATTGACTCATGCTTTCAATTATGAACAATAATAATCAGAGACGATGGACTGATATTTGCAGAAGGAATGGTCAGGAATAAGGCAATCGATTGATAGTTTGCTAATTAACTGTTTATTGTATGGTTATCGAACTGTAGTGAGATAGTTTGTAATTTGTACTCAAATACATTGGATTATCCCTCCCGTGTTCTTATTCACTACATCTATAGCTATAAGTCCAAAGCATCGTGGTAAGAAGTGGAATCAAGTAGGTGAGTCTCGTATTATTTGGGTCTTGCGAGATTGATGTACCTGTATTCCATAGTTGATATTTACTTCAAGACTCTAACCTAGCATCTTTCGCTTCAAACACCATCTCGTTATCTATTTAGATTCGAGTCTCAGAGTGTATATGAGAATTATTATACAAGTACATTCACTTGATAAGTTTCAAACAGGCCTGAAAACTCATCCTAAATTCCGATGTAATTTTCGTGTCAAATACATTTGTTTGTCCCCACTTGTCTTCTTGTTCACTACAGTAGAAAATTTGCCAGAAACATCGAGAAAGTGAAACCTTACATATCTCATTTCTGATTGGATGATTATCTATACTGCCACTATATCTACACGCGTTCCAGAAATCTACAGAAGTCCAAGGTCATCTAAAATGCTGTTAAAGTCCAAGATTATCTGTATATCAATGAATCGTGCCTTTTTCTCGTGTTCAAATCGCTGAGTAGATTTCGTCTGAGGGTTACTAGAAGATTTTTGGAACTGAATCTAGCATGCAGTTAGAAGACTTATCACATCATCAGTAAGGAGTCATATCAATACAAAACTTACAAATCTTATATCAAATTGTAGTATACTACTTTGAAGGGTTGCGATGAGAACACAACAGATTGAATCATTTATATGAAATCTATATTCACATAATAGTGAATAACTACAACAGAATATCAATAAGTTAAGACTGTTGAACGAATTCAACAGATCCATAGAAATTAAAGATAATGAAAGTTGTACATTTCACCACCATGATGATAAAATCCCTTTAATGGTTTCCCTAAAATACAAATTGGAAAAGAAAAAAAATAAGAGAAATCAATGTTCTCCTTAGTCAAATGAATCTAACATGAATATCAAGACATAGTTGAAATCATGAGTCAATTGAAGCTAGACCACCATGGAAAATCTGCAAGCACTGGACGGCCGTTTCGTCTCAGCGTAGGAACTAGAAGTCTCTCGAGCGAGCGATTAACCACTAGACCACTAAGCTGGCCGGCATCCAACGGTTTCCATGTCTAACTTCAACCAATTCATGAAACTGAGCAACTATTCACCAATGTATTCAATGAATTGATATCTCCCAACAGACGTGGTTGAACTCCACTGGTCACTGCTTCCCACTAGAACTCCAGGAAATATCTCTTGAAGTCAATTTAGGTAATAGATAGTTCAACACATTCGACTGGAAAAATGTGGCGATTTTGGATTGGAAGCAATTCAAAAAACATCAGAGAATTTTTTTAAAAGCTTGGCATTAAGGTCCATCAGTAATAAACAATCACATTGAAATCAATCCAATTTAAAGTCAATAAGACCCAATCAACACTGAGGTGTAAAAGACCACATGTAGAGAAATTTGAACACTTCACTTCTATCCGAAGTTTGTGCTGGATGATATTGTTCAGAAGAATGACGATTAAAGCTTCACGACCAAGTCATCCAGCTCAGAGAACAAAACTTCATTAGAATAAGTATAGTATAAGTATACATTTCGGTAATGTAAACGTACCATAATGAGAAAATAGTGCTATGAAAACAATAAATTTGTTTAGTACACATTCAGATTATTTTTGTTGACATTTTATTAGAAATAGTCAGTATAGATATGAGAATTGAATTGTTTCAGATAATTCTATGAGAAAATGTGTATCCCTAAGCATCCATTTAACTTATTGACCATCATTGAGAACCCGAAAGCACTGAATGGTCGTTTCGTCTTAGTATGAGACTTCCCAGAAGTGCACATTCACGATCCAACATGCCAGATTCGGACTAAAGACCTTCAGTCTCGAACGCGAACGCTTAAGTTATAGATTTCTGAGCTGGTATCCAATGATGTTTTTGTCTAACTTCAATGGATTCATAACATGGTATAAGCATTCATCCATTTCCTGAGATGGATAAATGTCAATTGCTTTATACGGATTGAACTTCAAAGGTGTGATACAGTCTGGTCTGTTTGTATGTAAATTAACTATGCCTGAATTATATGATCCATACAGTGAAGGTTGAGATTTCTTTCTGGACTCAAAAGGTAGGGCTAGGAGAGAAGGAACAGTAAGGTTACAGAGTCGAAGCAAGGCTTCTAGTTCTATTTGATGTGTCATCGCTTTAGCACAAGAAATAGGTCATATAAGTTGGTATTCTGATGGGCAATGTTGTCACATAATAATTGACAAGGGCAAAAGTTATAACAAACACTACATGGGTATATTCGTCATTGTGTATCTGAATATTACCATCCATAGGTTCAATAAATGAAATGGTAATTGAGTCTTATAAGGAACAGTATCATGTTGTACGTAGTAAGGTTCCGTATGTAAAGCACAAGTCATATTGTAGTGAACGAGAACACATGTGGAAGCAATCTATTACAATACTATAGAACATCTTAGTACAATCCGAGAACAATTCAGTAAGTACTTCATTTGTCAAATAGCCAACAATTGTCCCAGACTTTGTTACTCCTTCATTTCCACACTTATCATTCTTAGTTCATGTTCTCTTTTCTTTGATCTTCTTAACCACAAGGCAATTTATTTTCGTTTGATGGAACATACTACTTATATCAGTTGACATCAGTAGCATACACCACAATATAATATATATATGTACACAATGAATTTTTGTATTTGATATTTATGAAAAGGGGTTTTGGTTGAGATTTCAGTAATTTTATAGTTGAAATTATGAGTCAATTAGAGTTAGAACACCATGGAAAACATGGAAGCACTGGACGACTGTTTCATCCTATTATGGGACTCCTCAGTAGTGCATATCCACGATTCCGCACTCACGAGATTCCGACCCAGGAACTATCAGTCTCGCGTGCAATCCTTTGACCTCTAGACCACTGAGCCGGATGGTATCTAACTGGTGTTAATGTCTAAATTCAACTAGTCCACGAAGTTGAGCAACCGTCCACCATTGTCTTCAGTGAGTTGATATCGCACAACAGATGTGGTTGAACTCCACTGGTCACTGCTTCCCACTAGAACTCCAGGAAATATCTCTTGAACTTAGTCACTATTGAGCATATGAATATTACCATAATGTTTCAAAGATCATATGAGTTAAGGAATGAAAAATAATATTGATTATTCAACTCACCATATAAGATTTAACCAGGTACTAATGATAAAGTAAAGTAAACACATTACCTTAATCATTCTGTTATGTTATCCATTACTTGTAATTTGATGATCAAGAAATATGTATGATTGTTTATTGAAGCTCGTACTATCCAAGGTACACATTTATTGAAGACTTACTTCTAGCAAACTGATTTTAGTGATCTTCTTTAGTGTACTAGTGGTGGAGCTTATCTAATCAGTCATAACTACTAGGGAAAGTGATAGCTTTATTTTGTTTCAAAAACTGTTCTGAAAGATTCCTATTCAAATAGGGGATTTCTTGAGATTAAATTAATTGAATTCATGTGTCAATCTAAGCTAGACCGCCTCAGAAGGAACTATACATAAATCTGCATTGAGGACTCCAACCCACAACCTTTGAGATCGTACGCGAACTCTTAACCTATAGATCGCTGAGCTGGGATTGTACGGTGTTAGCGTCTAATTTAAATCGATCCATGGTTTGTGCAACCATTTATTCATTATTTGAAGTGGATAATTGTCTCACTGATGAGGAGTTCAGTGTTATGGAAAGCCGGCCATCCAATACTTTCAGGATTTTAATGATGGTCTATTTTAAATTGACTGGTAAATTCAACTGTTAAAACTTGTATTCACTTGACTAATCAAAATGAAGTTGATCACAAATTGGCTTAGAAACTATTATAATAAGTATAACAACATAAACTCTCATTGAACTATCAATGAACTTGTAAAGTTACATACTGAAATTGGCTAGATTGTAACAATAAAACAAAAGTCAAAGTGATGAGACTGTAATCGATGAAAAACCTTTGAGTGACATTAAATTGGCCATCAAAATGTCCACCTATTGACTACGACTAAGTAGGGGCTAGAAACAAGGGATATGATTTACAATTGATGGTTAGGGTTAGGAATTACATTTAAGGTATTTATCATAAACTGACATCAGCTATGAAAATAAAGTACTATTTAGTCAAGTGTATGAGTAAATTTCGAACTCCACCTGTAGCTCCTCAGAAGGCTTCTGCCTGTTCCAAGACGGGATAAAGGAGGAGGGTTGAGAATGTGGTTAGCGATCCCATCAAGTAGAAAACCAACTCGCTAAGAAAACGCTAATCAGAAAAAAGGTATTCAAGCATGAATAAATTTCGAGGCCACAGTTCAAGAACTGATATTCCTAATCAGATTGTTTCGTCCATAAATTATGGTCTCACCGTTGAAGTTGTGTTATGTTCGCGTTGCTCATTATACACTATGAGGTAGAGAATATGATCAATACTGGTTTATTTGAGTACAACATATAAACAAGATATCGAACTAACTGATTTAAAAAATAGATATTATACTTTAATAGTTTAAATCATGAGTTAATTGAAGCTAGAAGCTGAAATACCTGCAAGTACTGAACGACCGTTACATCTCATTGTGGGACCCCTCAGCAGTGAGCATCCACGATCCTGACTGGCGAGATTCGAACCCAGGACCTAAAAGTCTCGCGCACGGGCACTTAACCTCTTAAACCTGGAAATCTAATGAGTCGGGATCGTGACTGAGCACTTCTGTGGAGTCCCACAATAAGATTACAACTAACTGTAATTAATTTACCCTCTTCTTTTTTTTTAATTATTTTCGTTGTAATTCATTCGAATTATAGACTTACTCCCATGGTGATTGTGTCCTGAAAGTTATAAATGGTGTTTTAAATTCGGAGAAGAAACAGTATCTGTGATCTAACAAACAGATGAATCCATATGGTCCATTTTAAAAGTTGAAAAACATAAATGTTGAACATTAAAAAAGACTTAAGTAAATTCTTCTTTATCATCCCTGTATTACTGTAGTGTGGGTTACTTATATCCACATAAGTAGTATATGGTAGTAGTCGGGCATTGAATGTATTTTAGTGTAAGATCGATAAGGAGAGAACGGAAACATCACTAGATGAATATATTTAGGACTTGTAGTATGTCGATTATTATGTTTAGCCCATATAACCTTATTCTAGCTTCAGGATAAGCCAATTTACCAATCCACCATGAGTCAAGTTTTGATCTTGTTCATTATTCACTTATCAACTCTGACTGTGACTTGGCTTATCCACCAACTCCAATGTGCGTTATTTTCACTTTGCTTTCTTTTATTCACTTCATCCCTCTAATTTCTGTCCAGATCAATGAATGTATAATCCATTCTCGAATTTGACTTATTTAACTCCGTTATTCCTCAACGCCGATTAAGTCATGTAGTATTACATACGAGGATAGACAGGGTATATATTTTGACAATAAACATTCATACGATCTCAATCGGAGTCAGATCCTAGCCCCCTATAGACAATCTTTGAAATTGTGTGTAGTGATAGAGTATTCCGAATCATATAGTCAAACTAATCTTTGTATACATAGTGTTTAAAGACACTTCAAAGGTAAAATTTATATGTACATTTATGAAAGGTAGTGGTAAATATTTTGAAAGATCTGGTTCTTTATGAAGTTTCTTCTTTCCGTATCTTCATAAAAGTCATGTTATGCTCTTCATTTTGAGAAATAATCACAATATCAATGACTGGACTTACGCATTATTACTACCATCTGCTTTCAGTAGGAATGATAACCGTTTATAAGTAGTATTGTATGTATTCAAAGAATACAAAACAATCATTTCATCAATAAATCAAAAAAGAATTTAACAGTTGAATACATGAGTTGATCTCAGTAAGACTAACATTTAAAAAACTTGAAAGTACTAGATGGCCGTTTTGTCCCAATATTAGGATTCCTCAACAGGGTAATTCTACGATCTTGCAATCAGTACTCGAACTCAAATGAAAAAAAATACAAATGACTCAAATCATATGCTCACTAGTGACTGACTTCAACATGTACTACCTGAAGTTTTAGTGAGAAGCGGTGGCCAGTGGAATTCAACCACGTCTGTTGTGAGATAGGAACTCACTGAAGACAATTGGTGAACGGTTGCTAAACTTCGTGGATCGGTTGAAGTTACACATGAACACCATTGGATGCCGGTTCAGTGGTCTATCGGTTAAGTGCTCTGGAGCGAGACTGGTAGGTCCTGGGTTCGAATCTCGTGAGGCGAGGTCGTGGATGCACACTGCCACTGAGGACTCCTACAATGGGACAAAACGGCCGCCAAGTGCTTCCTCGTTTTCCTTGGTCGTCTAGCTTCAATTGAATCATGATTTCAACTATGAAAATACTAAAATAAACAAAAAAGAAAAAACGAAGTTTAAACTTCACACCAAACTTACTGCTTTTGTTAGTCTCTGCAGATTGAAAGGTTTGAAATACAAGAAGTACACCTATGACAAAGATAATGTTCATTTCAAGGAATATTCAAGGATCTATTCAATTCATTCAAAATAGATACTTAATAAGAGTTTTGATAAACTCATCTTGTATTTTATTGGTTTAACACAATTGATAAACAATAGACAACAGTTTATATCGGACATCTTAATACACTGGTATAATTATTCTATCAATTAGATGGGTGTATTCAATTATATAATAAAAGGTGAAGTAAACATTTCAGTGTTTTGTTATTTATAACTGGTCATTTCAAGCTTTCTATAACTGTCACTTCATCAAAGATTGAAGAAATCAACATAGTCATCAGACAAATCAAGAGTGAGATGGCAACAAGACTTGATAGTATACCAGCTGAAGCATTAAAGTAAGACATAGAAGTAACTGCAAAAATTTGGAACGTTTTGTTTAAGAAAATTTGAGAGACGAATAAGGACTGATCGACTGAAAATAAAGATATTTCATCCAGCTTATCACCATTGAAGAAAATTGATCACCTCAGAAAGTTTGAGAAACTCAGAGGCATCACAACATTGTCAGTACGATGAAAAGTTGTCAACGGTGTTAGTGAACAGGATGAACGATTCAGTAGACGCTCAACATTGAGATCAACAGGCCGGATTCCGTAAGGATTGGTCGTGCACAGACCAGACTTACGTGACTATGAGAAAGACTGTAGCAGCGTAGATAGCTGAACCTCATGGGACCTTCTTCGACACTATTGTTTGCTTAAGAAGATCGTCAACATCATACGGAATCCACATGATGGACTATAATGCGAAGTCCTGCGTGAAGAATAGCTGATAACTCATTCTAAGTGAGGCCTGGAATCAGACAACGCAGCAAACTACCCCTTTTCCTCTTTCTTCTGTTGATTGACTGGATTATGAAAACCTCAACATCTGAAGGAAAGCACGGAATTTAATGGACAGCTCAGAATCAATTAGACGATTTGGACTTCGCAGATAACCTAGCCCTCCTATCTCACACAAACAAACAAATACAGACGGAGAAAACAAATGTAGGAGAAGCCTCTGCATCAATAGGCTACAACATGAAAAAAGGAAAAAGCAAGATCCTCAAATACAACACGGAGAACACCAATCCAATAATACTCTGGAAGAAGAGAAAACATTCACGTGTCTGGGAAGCCTCATCGATGAAGAAGGAGGATTCGATGATGTCGTAAACGTTAGGATTGGCAAAGCAAGGATGGCATTTTCATAGTTGGATAACATGTGCGAATCAAAACAACTATCAGCCACCATCAAATTCAGAATCTTCAATATGAACGTCCAGACTGTCCTACTGTAAGGAGCTGAAACTTCGAGAATTAGTACAATCATCATCAAAAGGTAAAAGTATTTATAAATAGTTGTCTACGCAAGATACTCAACATCCACTGGATGTACACTATGAACAACAGTCTTCTAATAAAGAGGACAAATCAGCTTCCAACTGAGGAGGAAATTAGGAAAAGACTTTGAATGTAGATAGGACATACATTGTGAAAATCTCCAAACTGCATCATCGCGCCAGCACTAACTTGGAATCCTGAAAGAATACTTAAAGAAGGAAGACCAAGGAACACGCCACATAGAGAATCGGAAGCAAACATAAAAAGAAGAATAGCAATTAGAAACAACTGAACAGGATTGTTCAGGACACAGATTGATCGCGAATATTGATGTGTAGCCTATGCTCGTCCACGAGAAATAACACACGTAATTATGCAAGTGATGTGTTCTATTTATTATCGCACTTACGTTCTATCAAACTTCGTCACAATTATTTCCAGTTCTTTTTCTCATTCCCTGAATCTTTTCTTTAAATAAAACAGAATCCATGTTTGGTTAATCTTATCTTATTATAACGAGCCTTTCCCTCTACCAACATATAGACACGTATGGCTTACTTTAAATGTTTCATTTATATTGGTCACATATTCAATCGTAAATTAAATATCAGTATAGATGAATGATAGAGAGATTCGATTATAGATTACCCCCAAGATTACTGAAAACGAGAATTACGAGAAGTCTGATGAATAGCCATTGAAATCTTACATTTATCTTCAATGGATGAATCGGTGTTGAATCCGTGCTATACAACTCACCTAGGTGCATTCTCTATATCCACCAACCATGGTAAAACGTCGGACATTCGCTTTTCGTCCTCGCAATTTCGCAAACAACGGTAATGCTGCGAGAAGCCATTCAGTGAGACTTCTTCGAGAGTGGCTGAATACCCGTGGCCATGTGAGAGCATTTCGAGAGGGAGATCTGACTCTTCCCATTCTCAGCCTTACCCGAGCATTTGCGGGTATTCCAAATAATATTCAATCGGAAAGTTCTACTATTCATAATAATACAGACTTGCTTCGATGAATATCACACTGATTCAAGAAAGATTTAACAGAACTCTGAATCCGTTATACAACTTCAAACAAAGATTATTAGAATAAGCAAATCGTTAGATCCGAGCCACTGGCAGCAAGAATTCTGGTGTGAGTGAAACGATCTGTGAGGATGATAGGACGCCAATCACTAACATTTATCGACGTCAATAGAAGCTAGACCACAATGGAAAATCTGTTAGCACTGTACGGCCGTTTCGTCCTAGTGTGGGACTCATCAGGGGTGAGCATCAACAATCCTGCCTCACGAGATTCCAACCCAAGATCATATGCTCACTAGTGACAGGCTCCATGAGGTATTTCCTCGAGTTATAGTGAGAAGCAGTAACCAGTGGAGTTCATCCAGGTCTGTTGTGAGACAGTAACTCAATGAAGACATTGGTGGATGTGTCGCTCAATTTGGTGGATCGTTTTAAGTTAGACATTAACACTGTTGGATGCCGGCCGGCTCAGTTTTCTCGAGGTTAAGCGCTTGAGCGTGAGAATGATAGGTCATTGGTTTGAATATCGTGTATACACACTGCTGATGAGTCTCACAATAGGACGAAACGGCCATCCAGTAGTTCCAGATTTTCCATGATCTTCTAGCTTCAAATGACTCATGATTTCAACTATACTAAAATTACTAAAATCTCCACAAAACCTTCTTCTGATGAAGATTATTAGTCAGTTAATCATTAAGATTCAGTGAAGAATGACCGAGTTCTTTAATAGGACTTCTCAATTGTGTACATCCATAACCTCAAAGAGGTTCGATTGCAGAACTTTCATCTATGACATAGAGCCCTTATTCCCTAAACTAGTGAATTAGTATCCAATAGTTCAACTTCAACTAACTACAATGATTTCAGTGAAGAACTGTTTCACAACGACAACTTGGAATCATTCACCAATGTCGTCATCCTTTATTAGTATCTCTGATGTGTGACCACGGCTAAAGAACTACATATACTAGGATGCATAACAACTATCTCGTACTTTCTTTTTCAACTAGAATTGTACTTTACTATTCCGTAATGGTCTCTATCGATTATTATTGTTGTCAAGCAGTCATTATAATTGTTTTGTTAAAGGGTAATGTTCTCTTAACAACATTATAACTGTACATGTTACTGATAGATAAACATAATCATCTAATAAAATCTTAGAAGACACCAATTGTCTGTTGATTGATTCAATGATTATGTATTTAATTCATTGCTTATAAGTAATTCACATGTTGATACTTGTATTTCATTTAGAAGTCATGATTACATTCATTATCATTATAGTCTTATTAATACAATCATGTAATACTGGTTCATCAACATCATCTAAATGTAAAAGTAGGTTCCATTATAATAGTACAGATT
The DNA here is from genome assembly GCA_944470415.2 of Schistosoma rodhaini. Lineage (NCBI taxonomy): Eukaryota > Metazoa > Platyhelminthes > Trematoda > Strigeidida > Schistosomatidae > Schistosoma > Schistosoma rodhaini. Next base: position 2,868,740 of record OX104040.1, read on the forward strand.
ACAAATCAATTGAAGTTAGACCATCATGAAAAACTTGGAAACACTGTTTGAAGGCCATTTCATCTCAGCGTAGGACTCCTACTCAGTACGCATCCATGATCTCGTCTCGTGAGATTCGAACTTATGACTTATCAGTTTTACAAACGAGCCCTGAACCTCTAGAACACTGAGCTGATATCTAACGAACAAAACGGCCGTCCAGAGCTTTCAAGTTTTCCATGGTGTTCTAGTTTCAATCGATTTATTATCTCAACTATTAAAATATACAAATATGTTATATAATCAGATTGAATCTTATATCATTAACATATGAAATCAACAATTATGTTTGATTCTAGAACAACAGTAAGTTAATCTGTTGATAATCTACCCCTCTTTCTTTCTTCATTTTATTCCATAAATTGTAACCATTATGTATATTGTATACCTTTGATAAAGTATCAATTTGATTTTATCGATTTGCCTAGTGAGCATCGTGAATCTATATGCTATGATCTAATTGATACAATAGCTGTTTTGTCTTACTATGACACTTCTCAGAAAGTTCAGCGTCCACAATCCCATACGTTGCCACTTAAATCTAAGATCTTTGGAGTCGTACAACAGTGATTATCCTCAAAATTACTGAGCTTGAATCTAATGGTGTTGATGTTTAACTTTGTTCAATCTATGATCTTGCACAATTATTCATCCATTATCTGAGGTGGAAATTTATATCAAGTGAAAGTTAGAAAATGTACTGATATACAATTAATCATCATATTCCTTCTTGTTTTCCTTATACACAACCGGTTTTTTATACATTATCACCACTAAATTAACTACTATGAATTCCGTGTTCAACTTCTTCTGCTAATGAGGTTTGGCAACTTGAACTGATGCATATATGTTGTGATATGATGGTGGTTAGAGGTGGTCAACAGGAAACTTTGGATCCAGGTTTCGTGCTACTGGGCACTCATCAGCAAGGTGTACCTGTAATCTTGAGGGAACTGATGTTCCCTGACAGATTCAACACCGTGTCACCCAGCTTCACGGTCAGAGACAATACCATAGAGCTATCCAGGCCACGACTGACCTCCTGTAGGACTGAGATGTAATCACAATTGATTGATCAATGAGTAGTGATCATTATCATGCCTGTGAAGTCTTTCTTATTGCAGATCGAATGTTTTCGATCAAGTTGCAATGTGGCCAATTGTGATGCATGTATGTGCCTGGTCCTACGTTGTAGCTGATTGACTGACTGACTTCCTTCTTACTAACATATAAATGATCAGTGGTTACATGCTTTATGTAAACTTGTCAATATATGAATAATATATATATATATATATATATATATATATATATATATTACGTCATCAAGGTATATTTTCTCATTTTTACTACCTATCTACATTTCTTTGAAGGGGACCTTTCGCGTAAGTAAATATGTTAACCTGATTTGTGCTTAGAAGAAATGTATAGTGTAAATTATTAGGATAATTGTATGTTTGAGCTGAATAGTAAGAGTGATGAATAAGTCATGATTATACAACAAACTATAATTATTGTACATAGGTTGGAATGGATATACTTACTTACTTACGCCTGTTACTGCCAATGGAGCATAGGCCGCCTACCAGCATTCTCCAACCTACTCTGTCCTGGATCTCCCTTTCTAGTTCTATCCAACTTATGTTCATTCTTCTCATTTCTTTCTCCGTTTCTCAGAGTAATGCGTTCTGCGGTCTTCCTCCTCACCTTTGACTTTCACGATTGTATGTGAGAGCTTCTCTTATGACGCAATTGAATGATTTCGTCAATATGTGTCCTATCCACTTCCAGCGCTTCTTCCTCCACTGAAATTTGACTTGTTCTTTCCCACAGTAGGTTGTTGCTGACAGTGTCCGGTCAATGAATCCGAAATAGTTTGCGTAGACAACTGGTAATAAACATCTGTATCTTCTGGATGATGGCTTTCATAGTTCTCCAGGTTTCCTTCCCATACAGTAGAAGTGTCTTCATATTTCTATTGAAAATTCTGATCTTGGTGGAAGGGATATATAGTACTGTTATATGATGGATAGAATTATGAATGGTACCTTTTGAGAACTATTTATGGACCAATATGATATGTATATTTCTTATTGTATTATTGTTAAGTAACTGAACTATATATATATATATATTCATGTTCCTCTTATCATAAGCTTCATTTTGATAAATAGACTATTACTATACGATTTTTCATTGTTGAGTTACCTCTAGTCGATTAGTTACTGCCTCCCACATTCACAGCCCCATTTGGCTTAATGTTGTACAAATGTTATTTTCTATTTTTTGGTACGATGTGGTTTGTTTGTTTGGTATAGAAACTCAGTATGTTTGAAATATAATGATTCATACTTTAGAGACTGAGATCGGTGTTCCGATCTAGGCTGAGTTTGGCTAGGCAGGAAGCAGGACCGACAAGTACTCTAGACTACTCGTACGGATTTTATTCGTCATTAGTCCGATCGATAATTCGGAGATCTTTAATTGGCGGCATTGCTACGTCATACATTTACGAGGCATACAGGACACAAATTATAACAAGTACCTTGTTACTTTACTGTTATATCAATATGAGCATTAATTTTAATGTTAAACTGTTCTATTTATGATAGGAGATTTTGGTCTTTATTGGAGTGAGTCACTTGTAAAACTGTTTCCTCGTAACCGTTATTTGACTTGATTTAATTTCAATTAACATTTTACTTATTTGTGTAAAATCTGTTGACATTTGAATCACCTTTTTTATCAAGCTGTTACAGCCATTCTATTGTAGCTGCGACAACTGAAGATTTACCGATTTAACTATATGACAGTTACCTACCGAAAGCAATGGAAGATGGTTACTCAATATTGTGGATTGGTTGAAGTTAGACAATTACATCTTTGGATTGTAATAGTCGGTATTCGATATTATCCTTAAACTTCCGATATTGTTCTTCTTGATAATGGTTACTCGATAACTCCCTAAAGTTGTATAAATCTAAAGTGCTAGTTATGCTTATTATTGAACTAAGCACAGATATCCAAAATTACAGGCACGTTTAACAAGAATCAAAGAATAGTGCCGAAAAGCAATCAAGTGAACGTGCAAGTCGAATAAGCGAGCGAGTGATCGAGTCAATGGATGAGTGCACAAGTCAACGAGTTAGTGAACAGGATTAAAATGTACATATATATATATATACATAGTGAAATGAATGAATCATGGAATCAATTAGGTGACTAATAATAAGGGTAGTTGAATGAATATATGCGAAGGCAGTAAACAATGCCCAAGCATACATATTCATACAAGTGCAATAATAATAAAGGTACAGTAGTATAGAAAGGTTGTTATTGTACGAATTATTCTGTCCGTTAAATAAGTTAACAAAAGTGCATAACCAAATTAAATGTGAACAAACTCAATTGTACACAAGCTGCTTTAGGATGATGACTCAGGAGTTTACAGGGTAGGCGTTGGCATGTGAGAGTGAAGATCCTTGGTTCGAATTCCATCTGTAGGAGTCCTATACTAAAGCCACGACTAGCGTTTCGTCAAATTCGAGGCTCATCATCTGAATGTACCTCTATTCCATAGTTGATGTTCACTCTGAAACTCGAATACAGTACCATTCACTTCAAACGCTATCACACTATCCATTTAGCTATTGTGTCGTGATAACCTTAAACAACACCAAGTAAATTTAACTAGACGAATTAGTTTGACATTTGTGAATATTTCCAAAAAATTAGTTCATTTCTCATTACTTATTTACTTACGCCTGTTACCTTTCGTGGAAGAGCATAGGCCGCTCAACAGCATTCTCCATCAAACCCTATCCTGGGCAATCCTTTCCAGTTCGTTCCAGTTGTGATTCATCATTTTCATATCTGTTTCTATTTCTCAGCGTAATGTGTTCTGTTCTTATTTCTCATTACAGAAACAAAATTTCATTTTATTCATTTGATAATAATAATTATTATTATTGTTGAATGATTCCATTTTGATTATACACTTAACAGAATAATTTTGGACTTTATTTGGTAAGTTGACTAACAATTGCCAAGTGATTTTCTCATTGACCACATTTTTTTCACATCAATTAGAGCTAGACCATCATGGAAAACCTGGAAGAACTGAACAGCCATTTCGTCCCATTGTGGAACCCCTCAGCAGTTTACATCGATGATTCAAGATCGTTCTAGTAAGAAGCAGTGATTAGTGGAGTTGAACGGGTTCAGTTGTGAAATAGTAACTCACTGAAGACAATGATTAATGTGTCTGTCAATGTCGTGGATCGGTTAAAGTTAGACATTAACACTGTTTGATGCCGGCCAGCTCAGTTGCCTAGAGGGAAAGCACTCGAGCGCGTGACTTATAAGTTCTGAGTTCAAATCTCGCGAGTCAAAGATGGTGGATGTGCACTGTTGAGGAGTCCCACGATAGGATGAACTCGCCATGCACTGCTTCCCTGTTTTCCATGGTGATCAAGCTTCAATTGACTCATGATCTCCACTGTTAAGATTACTACCATATCCACAAAAACCCCTTCTGAAATTAAAAATATACGGATATCGTCTAGACAATGTCAGTCAGTCAGTAACAACGTAGAACTTTGTACGTACATGAATCAATTCGAAATGCCATACCACATTAGCACAAAGATGCAGTTGTCGAATCAAATTCCATAATAGTAGAAGTAGTAAGAGTATAAACAGTAGTCGGAAAGATAAGGGTTTGAAGATGTTATTCAAAGAGTTTAATTCAGTGAAATAAATTTGAAAAGAGAAAAAGGATAGGGACATGAAGAATTCAGAAGATTAGAATTTAGCAGACCACAGAGAGTGGATGTACCTGAGCCATTGCGAACGATTTTGAGCCATGTCATTCAAGGTCTCTAACAATCGGTTGTTGTCATCTCGCGAATCTCAACCAGGTAGTCTACACCTACCAGCATGGCTCAGTCCACTTGTTAGTGACTTCATGGATTTGTACCAAGTTTTGATCTGGTTTCCATTAACGTTCTTCCAACCTACTCCTACATCATAGTCGGTGGTTGGGCATACGTAACACGTGTCCCAGCCATCTCAACTGATGAAGTTTCACTACTTCATCCATCGATTTCCCATCCTTATCTAGTACCTGTTTCCTAACAACTGCATTACTTACTCTGTGGTCTCAGGATATACGAGCAATGCTTCGAAGACACCTATGATCGAATACTAGCAGCCTACGAATATCCTCTACTCTTACCATGTTTCACAGCCATAAAGTAGGATGAAACCGGTCCTTTGGTTGGTGGACGGATATCTCGCCTACGCCATAACTGACGTAAGTTAGACTATAATTCATAGATGACCTACGAGGAACACTGAAGTGGCTTTGATAACCCCCACCTAATAACCATCACCAGATGAGGATTATAAACCTGTATGAGGAATCAAAAATTATGATTTACAGTTGATGATTAAAGTAAAAGGAATTAGATTTATACTTTTCATAATGAATTAACATCATCTAAATTGCTAAAATGTTATTTAGCCAAAATGAATAAATAAATTTTGCGCCAATCCACATGACCTTGTATCTTAAATCTAATTGGTTCTTTAATAAATTATTCATCAACATATAGATCCATTGAAATAACGAGAATTCTTTTCATCTATGTATATTCTTCTCTTAAAGTACAGCAAATGGAATATGGTAAGAAAAATTGAATTCTGATATTTCAATCTATGTTAGATCATCTTTATGAACCATTCTAGGAGTTATAGAATAATATATACATAAGAACCTTTACTTAGTATTGCTTTTTTGAATCTTCCTATTAATGTTTAGGACTTCAACTGGTCAGTCTCTTATTGGTCATATGTGCATCCTGTTCGAATTTCCTAGATATTGCCTTAATTCATAAGCATTATAAACAAAGATAGATATTGGCTAGTAATGGAATCCAGTTTGATACTCATTTCGTCCTATTTGGGACTCGTCAACTGGATGTACCTGGGTCTTAGAGTTGATGTTCATTCTGGGACTCGAACTCAGTACCTTTCGCTTCAAATGCCATCTGGTTATCCATTCGGCCAACAGAGTCCTAATAGCCACTTGCTTGTGCAATGTGGTGAAGTTGAAATTCACTTAGTACTGTTTGTTAGAATCTTCCCATTGATGTTTAAGACTGCAACTGGTCAGTCTCTTATTGGTCATATGTGCATCCTATTCGGATTGTCTAGATATTGCCTTAATTCATAAGCATTATAAGGAAAGATGAATAGTGGCTAGCAATGGAATCTAGTTTGACTCATTTTTCATCCTATTTTGGACTCATCAGCTTGATGTACCTGAATGTCAGAGTTTTACAGTATTTGAGCTCCGAGTTGTATTAAGACATTAAAATAGGAATAATATATATTTGTAGAATCTCAGTGAATTAATTTGAAAGAAATCCAATATTCCGCCTGGCAATCTGGTTCAAGCTCTTCTGAAAGAAATATCTAGGAGTTCTAGGAGTTACTTCTTTTTTTTTGTTTTCTTATTGAAAACAAGTTCATTACGTTATATCTGATGAACAGAAGATTTCACAAGTTATATTCAAATACTGTGTAGCTCGATGGTGTAGCTAGATTAGATACTCTAACAGTAAATAATATTAAAGCTATGCGATTCACGACAAAACTATGGAACCAGTATATATGCTAGACAATACTTTATTACTATGTGATTATAAGTAGGTACTTGTGTAGTGAACAAAAACATGAGTGTAGAAAATCGAATGTATTTAATCTCAACACTACAGACTATCTCAGTACAATCTCACAATGATACAGTGAACAGTTAATTTGCAAACTATCAGTCAATTGTCTCAATCTTGATCATTCCTTCTGGAAACATCAGTCCATCTTTTGTAGTTTCATTATTCATGCATTTCCATATTGAATTTGCTTCGTTTCTGTTTTTTACTTATCGATCTTCTGCTCAAATACATTCTATGCTTGACATACACCATATACTACTTATGTGAATATAAGTAGCCCACACCGCACTCTCAGTCAGTTCATAGTAGATATTGAATGTTCATAATCATTAACTAATCACATATAATTCCACTACCATACATCAAATGTGTAGAGATATATAAAAACTGGAGTTTGATCGGTGTCAGATGTGAGAAAGTTATCTGACTAAAGAAAGAAATGATAGGTTGTTCAAGTCCATGGATTGATATATACACCATTTGGTGCCAGCTCAGTGGCCTACAGGTTAAGCGTTCATACCCGTGCCTGATAGTCCTAGGTTCGATTCCTGTATGTAACATTTTTGACTTGCACTCATGAGGATCGCCATACTAAGAGGACACGACCATTCAATGCTTCCTTATTTACGGTGTTAGACTGGCCTAGATAGATTTCTGATTCCAACCATGAAAATACATTTTAATCAACGAGGAAACACTTCAATCAACCTTTGAATGAACACCAACCAAATAAAGTCATAATAAAATGTTCCAACTATCAGTACAGTCTTAATTATTTGTCAAATCAAAGCAAACTAACCAGTGTTACCTTAGTGTAATTGAAATTATTTTACAATTTTATATTATTTACTGATACATTGTTAATTATTTCATTTATATATTTCAGGAACACAGTTAACCATTGGTTCCTAGTATTTAGGAACTTTACAAATAGTATTTCATCAACGTAATGAGACTCAATTATTTGAACCAAACTATGAACTCAGTTATTTTACCAAAAGTATCAAAACAACATTTAAAGTTATGTAATACATTCTTATCACAGTTACATCAACCTGATATTTGAACTATGATTTGAACCGTTTCCTTTGAAATAGTCCAGTTTCTTTGATTGACTTCTTGATATTTTACTGAATTAGTAATGAATTATAGATTGAAATGAATGTCAATATGATGAAGACAATCAATTTCATGTCTTGACTACGATGTCTCTTGCTTAGTATTGGATTATGTAATATACCACATCACCCCACCCCACCCCCTCAACACACATTTTGAAATCAGATTTATTCTGTTGTCAACACTTTTTGTTAGCATATTAACAAAATAATCTTATTCTTTTATTTGTTAAGTGATAAGTTAGTAACAAGCAAGATTTACATTTGAGTGTATTCAGCCAAAAAGGGTTCATGGAACAAACAATAGTCACAAACATGATAAGCAAAAATGGATAGTGGCTAGCAGTTGAATCAAGTTTGAAGCGCGCCACTTCGTTCTATTTGGGACTCGTCAGTTGGATGTACCTACATCTCAGAGTTGATGTTCAATCTGGGACTCGAACCCAGTACCTTTCGCTTCAAACGTCATCTCGTTATCCACTCGGCCACTGAGTCCTGATAGCCACTTGCTTGTGCGATGGGGTGAAGTTTAAATTCAACTTAGTATTGTTTGTTTGAATCTTCCCATCGATTTGTTAGGACGACAACTGGTCAGTCACAAATAGTCACAAATATATACTATATATTATCGATTTACTTCATCAAATCATATATAGTTGATAAGAATCTCAAACAACGCCCCTGTAGATTCATAGAAAATCTTTCTTGTAATCAGTTAAGGTGTTGTAATAAATGAGAATAAAATATATGATGGTTTCAATAGTTACAGTCATTTGTAATCAAATACTTTCTAAAATGATTGCCATGATATTGAAATTTGATATCAGCCGGGTTAGGGGTCTAAAAGTTAGGCATTCTCGTATGAGATCAAAGATCCTCTGTTCGAATCTTGCGTGTTGAACCGTGAATGCATACCACTCAGAATTCCCATACTAGGACGAAATGGTCGTCCAGTATTTCCAGGTTTTCAATTCTGGTCTACTATCAATTCATTCATGATCTCGAACAAGGAGTATGATATTGAAAACCTAGTTCTCAGTAAAATGCTTGATTTTAAGTGACTACCACGATAATAAAATTAGATATCAGCCGTTGGATGCCGGCTCAGTGGTCTAGAGTTTTGGCTTTCGCCCGTGAAACCGAAGGTCCTGGGTTTGAATCTCGCTTGTAGGATCGTGAATACACACCGCTCAGGAGTCCCTTACTAAGACAAAATGGCCGTCCAGCATTTCCAGCTTTTCAATTCTGATCTACTATCGATTCATTTATGATCTCAAACAAGAAATATGATAATGAAAACCTAAGGTGAGATTATAAATTATGGACGACCTTTGAAAGAATCTAAAGTGACTTTGAGAAATATTACCTAATCAGGAAACAGCTGGTGTAGAGTAAATATATATCATACAAAATGAAAGAATTAAAGTGGATACACTTCTTTTACGTGGTCCAAACATTTGTCAAGTTTAGAAAGAGGTTCAAAGATTCTAAAATTGTAAAACATAAGGCAGAGGAACTCGTGATTTCAACTTTGAAATATACTGAAATCTCCATAAATCCCCTTCTGATGAAGAGGAACTCATCCATATGGCTCCATAATAGTCGGTTTATGAAGCCATGATAAAGTCGCAAAAACTTTATCAACCTCGACTACATAGCATCAATATTGTTTGTGTGTACTCCGGTTGTGTAAGCTTATCATTTTTCTTATGGATATTTCCCTACAATTCTCATACCACTGAACAGACGAAGCTTTTGTAACATCTGCGAATATTGCAGCCAATGTTACTGGTGCTTTTATTATACAGTTCGCGGTAATGATTATTATATTATGCCTTAGTCTCAATCTGGATCGAGCAATAAAGGTTCTCATCCTAGCGAACGTCTTCCTCCAATATAATGTACACCGAAGGACAATATCACGGTAGTCTGCACAAGGTCTACAAGTCATTGCATTACCGCAATAATGAGTAAAGAAATTTCTTAGTAGTTTCATTTATTGTATCCGCTTAATTGTCAAATCTTCTCTAAAATTCTCTGTGAACCGATTGTATATGAGCATCAGGTACTGAAATTGGCGCCCTAACCTTGAAATTCCCTAAAACACTTCTGATTGGCTCGTCCATAAATTTTGGTCTCGTCAATCCTAATTGTTAGTAAAATGATTATTATTAAGTAGAAGATATGACGAAAATGATAAACATTGTTAATCTGGTACAATAGATCGAGGTGATAACTTCATGTTGCAATGATGAATCTTAACTGCCTTCTTAAATCATTATGCTTTACGGTCATTTAAATTCTTTGTTATGATTCCCTGCAATACTAACATCGTTAACATGTTTTCGTTAATCATATGTGTATATCTGTGTTGTTTGTGATCAAGTAATTGTCAAATAAATCGCAATGTATTCAATGAAAGTATTCGTTGAGGTTCCATTCTATTTTCTAAATTCTACTCTATCTCTTGTATTGATAAGCAAGTGAATATATAAGTTAATGATAGACTTGACTCTTTTGTCTTACGAACATTCTCTGGGCATTTTTCGTAATGTATTTGTTGATATAGCTCATGTTAGAAATAAGCTCAATTGAGATTACTCTTTCTTAATAAAGGATTTATCTAAGAACTGATGCTGTACTCCTTTGAATATCAGTTGAACAACTTTACTTATGATAGAGATGATAGTCATCATCGCTTATTTATGTTTATCATTATTATTTCCTTAGATCCCATTAATTAATTATTTTTCTGGTTAGCGTTTTTTTTTAGCGAGTTAACTTTTCTACGGGATGGTGTCGCTAACCCTATACTCAACCCTCCTCCTATACCTGGGCTTGGGACCGGCAGTAATTCTAGAAGAGCTACAGGTGGAAAAAGCAAGATTCTCAAATGCAACACAGTGAACACCAACCCAATCACACTTGATGGCAAAACTCTGGAAGAGGTGGAAACATTCACATACCTGGGGAGCATCGTTGATAAACAGGGAGGATCGGATGAAGATGTAAAGGCGAGGATTGACAAAGCAAGGGCACCATTTCTACAATTGAACAACATATGGAACTCAAAACAACTCTCAACCAATTTCAAGGTTAGAATCTTTAATACGAACGTCAAGACAGTCCTACTGTATGGAGCTGAAACGTGGAGAACTACTACGACCATCATCAGAAAGGTACAAGTATTTATAAACAGTTGTCTACGCAAAATACTCAACATCCACTGGCCGGATACTATCAGCAACAGTGTTTTATGGGAGAGGACAAACCAGCTTCCAGCTGAAGAGGAAATTAGGAAAAGACGTTGGAAGTGGATCGGACATACATTAAGGAAATCACCAATGTGCATCACGGCTCAATCCCTAACATGGAATCCAGAAGGGAAGCGGAATAGAGGAAGGCCAATGAACACACTACGCCGGGAAATAGAAGCAGATATGCAAAGGATGAATAGCAACTGTAAAAAACTGGAAAGGAAGGCTCAGGACAGAGTTGGATGGAGAATGCTAGTGAGCAGCTTATGCTCCTCGACGAGGAGTAACAGGCGTATGTAAGTAAGTAAATAAGATCCCATTAATGATAAATCTGATGAGGCTTCATCTAATGCTATTATAGCCAATAACCCTCACAATGTTGTAATCCGTTCATTAGACAAAGAATTGAGAATTTAGGAGGAGCCGATAAATACCTCGTTCTACTTTGTATCGTTTCAAAATCTAAAATCCATGTGATGATATAAATAAGAAAAGTATGTGAAATAAGTAGTATATCTCAGTTTGTATAAAATTAGGATATTTACGTGTATGAATGTGAACAAAAGTTTAATTATTATACTGTTTCTTTGAATATTCATATTGATGTTTGGTACAAACCCATGGAAAAACTGACAAGTAAACTGAGCCATGTCAGTAAGTGTAGATTACCTGATTGGGATCCACGAGATGATAGCAATCGATAGTTAGAAACCTTGAATGATATGGCTCAAAATCGTTTACAATGGCGAAGATGCATCCACTTTTTGTGTTCTACCAAATTCTAATCTTCCTAATTCTTTATATCCATTACTTTTTCCCCTTTTCAAATTTATCCCACTGGATTATACTCCATCAATAACATTATCAAACCGTAATCTTTCACCAGATACATATGCGCTGCACAAATCTCATTCGATTTGTGTGAGGGCTGTGACATTGCCCAGGTGCCCAGACTGAAGTAGATGGTTTTCTTAGGGGGCCACACCCGGAGCCTGTGACCTGAATGTCTGATCCACAAGACAGTAGAGCATCATGAGGAGATGTATTCCCATGGTAGTCGGTGATCAACGGTTGATTCATACGCCATTTGTTCAACCAGGATACTAGAGTCCATATGCATCATTGGTTTGGAATCAGCGTTTTCCAACTCTCCTAGGTGGAGTCGCCGTGTCTACCAACCTGGTTAAATCGCCATGCATTCGCTTTTCGTCCTTTCAATTTGGTAAACAACAGTAATGCCACAAGAAGGCAGTGAGTAGGACTTCTTTGGCAGAGGCTATATACGCGTGGCCATATGACAGCATTTGGAGAAGGAGAGAGCGGTCTCTCCCCACTCTCAGCCGTACCAGGTCATTTGGGGACAATGTACGTTATTTAATGATTTAATGAAAAATGAAATGAAATCAACCTACACAAATATACGTCAAAGGTGTCGTTTCTTTCACTTAATACTTGTCAAACATTAACTAGACTTGTGTTTTTGGTTTGATAGTAAGTAGGGTGTGTTAATACATTCAATGTCACTTAGCTGATTACCTTAATTGATAATATTTCAAATGAAATTAGACTCATATGTTAAAATATGTTACCCTATTCAATGGTAACTAAGCTGTTATTATAGATAACAATCACTCCTTGTTTAATGACAAAGTTGACAGTTGAATAAACATAAAATATTAGGCAATATATATACAGATCAAGTATGCCTCTCTCAAGGTACTAATTCTTAATTGTATAATGATGTATATTATTATCCTTTCATACACTTCTAATTAAAGATACATAAGTGACTGCAAACACTTTCAAAATATAAAATTGACTACTTATATTATTAAATTAGTAGTATAATAATACATTAGTTCATTATCAATTGGTATACTCAATATTATATTTTAGGTAGAATGTAGAATTCTCAGCATAAAGTATTTCAATAAATCTCGTTTTCTTATTTCTTGATCAAATGATCACCAGTTTAGATGTTGCCAGTCCAAGAATTTACACCTGATTAATATTCATTCTTTCCGATGTATAGCGTTAGAGTAAACACCACTTCTCTGTAATCTTTTGTAACTTGTACAGAGAAAGGTTGTGAACTTTTCACAAACGTGAATAATAAACATAATGATATGTCACTACAAACAAAAGAACAGATAAGTTGTTGAAATATCTGGATGACAGAAACAACTACCCCAGATACCAGAGTAGGTTACAAATTTGAACTATACAGTTTAAAGAATAAATGAATTGAACTTGGAAATTCTCTGTATATGCATGTATTAGTTAATGGACTCGAACTCAGTACTGTTCTTACATATGCTAAGAATCAACTGATCAGTTACTTTCATAAAAGTAAATGGGAAGATTGAAACAGTCGATATAAAAATGAATTAAACTTCATCACATTGCAAAAGTGATATAATACTACACATGATCTTAACACAGAGAGCCGCCTGTAGCTCCTCCGGTGGCTACTGCTGGTATCAAGCACGGGCAAAGGATGATGGGTTGGGCATGGAGTTAGCGACCCTATCCCGTAGAAAACCAACTCGCGAAAAAAAATCGCTAACCAGAGGAGTCTCATACTAGGACGAAATGGCCGTCCAGTGATTCCACATTGCAAAAGTTAGTAGCTACCTGTATTCAGTGGGTAGCTAAGTAGACAAGGAGATAGTGTTTGAAGTTAATGATATCGAGTTGGAGTTCCGGAGTGAACATCAACTCTGGAATGCAGTTACATCAAATTAATAATCTATTAAAATAGAATAATTATGTGATTGAGTGAAATTCAGCTAGAAACCCTTCAGTTGAACTCATTTAAAAGAATAACCGACTCTTATGAAAACAATGATTGCTTGCGAATTGTTGAATGATTGATGAATATAATTGTTGTGTATTTAGAAAGACACAGATGTGACTTCTCATCTTGTCCTAATATGTTTTTCGAGAATCTATGAACATTCATGAATCTGACCAAAGTACTATCGGCATTTAACCAGCTGTTAGGCAATACTTAGCATTGTTTGTTTGAATCTTCCCATTGATGTTTATAACTACAATTGATCAGTCTCTTATTAGCATATGTGCATACGTTCATATTGCCTCAATAAAGATTTAATTCACAAGTATTATAAGCGATGATGGATAGTGCCTAGCAGGGGAATCCAGTTTGAAGCGCTTTTCGTCCTATTTGGAGCTCGTCATCTGGATGCACCTGCATCTCAGAGTTGATGTTCACTCCGGGGTAAGCGAAAGGTACTGGGTTAGAGTCCCAGAGTGAACATCAAGCTGATGAGTCCCAAATAGGACGAAACGCGCGTCAAACTGGATTCCACTGCTAGCTACTATTCATCTTTGCTTATAACACTGCTATAGTGCTTAGACATATGTGAAAGTGAAACTCCTCTACTGAATGAACAAATGCAGACAATAATGTCAGTATTTTATTAAAAGCTTAAGTCCTCGTTTTGTAGGTGCAGTACAGACAGATTTAACATTTTTTCGATATCTCATTACTCCCATTTTGTTGAATATGAATCATATGGCGAACTCCAAAGGCATGTAAATCAATAATCATTCAATGAAATTTTTGCCACAGAGCTAAGACTGATCAAATACAAACCTAAATGTCAATGAGAATATTTAAACAGTCAGTAACTAAGTGGATAACACGATTGCGCTTGAAGCAAACGGTACTGTATTTGAGTACCATAGTAATCATCAACTTGGATACATGTCAATCCACTTCACGAGCACAGAATAGAGGGTAACGCGAGTATTGTATGCCATTTTTAAACACCATCTATCTCTCCTTGTAATGCTTTAGATCACTTAATGATAATGATACATATAGAGCTATTTGAAATGACTGTTAAATTCAATAGGAACTTAACTGTATGTTTCAAATTAGCTGACTATGGGCAAGGAAGATATTCCTGATACATTTTAACAAATTCAATTACTCTCTGTACTACTGATATACTAATTTACATAGTTTTAGTGTTAGGTATGCTAGATCACTAGAACTCACTTGGTAAACATCTTGTTATTATAATTTTACCATCAGATTGTATTTGGCAATTGAAAGAATCCTAAATATTATTGGTTACTTGCTTCTTTTAATAGGCTGTGGTATTAACCAAGCTCACATAGTTTATTCTAACTTACAAAATTGGCTAATTTATTCATTCATCTTAACCTCGGTAGTTGTTCGCATGCCAAACTTGAATGTTTTTATATGAGCGTATGTGCATTCATTTTTTATTTCACTCCTGACATGTCTGTAACCTGGTTTTGGTCTGGCCATTAGTAACGATTGATGCTTTATAGTGAACAGAACACTAGTTGGGGACAATCGGATGTATTTAAGCAAAAATTACAGACTATCTCAGTAAATTCTGATAACCATACAATGGACATTTAATTTGTAAATTATCAACCAATAGTCTCGATCTTCACAGTTTCTTCTCTAATTCCATTGCTCATGCATTTTCCTTCCGATTGCGTTTCGTTTCAGTTCTTTCCTCATCGGTCTGCCAAAATACATTCTATGTCTGTTCAACACCATATACTACTTATATAGATATAAGTAGACCACACCACACTCGTCCCCCCTTTAAAGCATTCGTTCATGCGGTGGTTATGCTCGCCATGCCACTATCTTCTTTCACTACAGTTTGTGGCAAACTCTCAGTCAGAATGTCGAGTCCGCGGCGTGCTGACCTCCACAGCTCCGTCGACCTGCCGGGGCACCAACATCCGCATCCACCCGGCACCTGGGACGTTCAACACCAGTACTCCACCAGCCTGCTGAGCCATCTACGTCTGATGCCCACCCAGTAGACGCACGTCTCACTGATCCTCTCCGTCGATAGTACCCGCTACAGCCAACGCCGCGCCGCCAGAACACCACACTCGACGCCACCTCTCCGCACCAGACTGCCCAACTAGCACCTCAACTCCTGACCCGCAGCGGCGTCCACAGAACAGCACCCTTCCTCCTCCTGATTGGCAGCGTCATCAAATGTAGTGAACAGAACACGACTGGGGACAATTGACTGTATTTTAGCAAAAATTATAGACTATCTCAGTAGATTCTGGTAAGCAAACAATGAACAGTTAATTTGCAAATGTACAATCAATGGTTTCAATCTTCACTGTTTCTTCTCCAATTCCATTGTTCGTCCATTTTCCTACCGATTGCGTTTCGTTTCAGTTCTTTCCTCATCGGTTTTCTGCGAAAATACATTCTATGTCTGACCAACACCATATACTACTTATATGGATATAAGTAGACCACACCACAGTAGTATAGAGGTTAAGTGCTTACGCGCAAGACTGGTAGGTCCTGAGTTCAAGTCTCGTAAAGCGGATTCTGGATGCGCACTGACACTAAGGAGTCCCACAGTAGGACGAAACGGCCGTCAAGCAGTGCTTCTAGATTTTCTATGGTGGTCTGGCTTCAATTGACTCATGATTTCAACTATACATAATGTTATGTTTTAAAAGATTATTAGATCAACTGAAATCAGTGAACAGAATTAAGGATGAGTGACATAAGGACAAGACAGCTAAAATATGACAATGCGTTCAAGCTTTGGCTAACTAAAGGTAGCCGTCCAGGTTTAAATGAAGGAAAGTATATTCTTTAAGTAGCTAGAGCACGAAAAAACAGAAATGTCTTTTAGAGACGTTATAAAATAACTTTTTTTTGTGGATCATTATTTTGACGTGAATTAGATAGAATGTTGATGTTGTCAACGAGTTCACCACATTAGTGGCACAAAATCTGATTTCGATTAGATTCTATGAATGATTGGTATTGAGATATATATATGTCGTCAATTTTCGACTTAATTAAATAAGTAGAATACGAGAATGGATTTCAAATACGTATATTTCATACAATCATTGATCCATACAGATGATCAAATGAACGTAGTGAAGAGGGCATAGCGAACCGAAACGAAATGATGTACAATGTAGAAGGTGAATGAGCCAACTCAATTTAATTATGCTGTGATGAGGTCTACTTATATCCATATAAGTAGTATATGGTGTTGGTCAGACATAGAATGTATTTTCGCAGAAAACCGATGAGGAAAGAACTGAAACGAAACGCAATCGGTAGGAAAATGGACGAACAATGGAATTGGAGAAGAAACAGTGAAGATTGAAACAATTGATTGTTAATTTGCAAATTGACTGTTCATTGTTTGGTTATCAGAATTGACTGAGATAGTCTATAATTTTTGCTAAAATACAGTCGATTGTCCCCAGTCGTATTCTGTTCACTACACTATTAAGCCGGCATCCAATTGTGTTAATGTCTAGCTTTAACTATGGATGCTGGGTCAGTGGTTTATCGGTTAAGTGCTCGCGCACAAGACTGTTAAGGTCCTGGGTTCGAGTCTCATGTGGCGGATTGTGGATGCGCACTGCCACTAAGGAATCCCATGTTAGGAGGAAACGGCCATTCAAGCAGTACTTCTAGGTTTTCCATGATGATCTAGCTTCAATGAACTCATGATTTCAACTATATATAAAAAATTATTAAAAATCTCCACAAACAACCCTTATAACATAATGTATTGAAATGTTTACTGATTATAGTAATTGTAAGTTCCTATATACCTGTTTATGAATACAGAATTCATTCATTAGGAAGGATACATCAAAAGAAATGAATTTTGAACAAGTAGAATTTATGATACAAAACATTGACATTGAAAAGAGTTTTCAAAATCAGATGATTATACACTTGACACTTTACATTAAGAAGAGATCATATGCTTAAAAAGAAGGAATAATTCATAAGTATTTTAGTGTTTATTGTTTACAAGTCACATAAATAGATCAAATTGAACATTTGTACAAATGGAGGTCTAATGAGATGAAGTAACTTGTGGAGTTCATCTAGGTTTGTTGTGAGATAGTAACAATAGCCAGTGGAGTTCTAGCAAGTCTGTTATAGAGATATCAGCTCACTGAAGACAATTGATGAACGGTCGCTCAAAATCGTGGATTGGTTGAAGTTAGATATTAACACCGTTGGATGCCGGCTCAATGGTCTATCGGTTAAGGGCTTCGACTCGATACTGGTAGCTCCTGGGTTCGAATCTCGCGAAAGTGGGTTCGCGCATTCGCACTGCTGAGGAGTCTCATAATAAAACGAAACGGTCATCCAGTGCTTCCAGGTTCTCGATGGCGGTCTGGCTTCAATTGACTCATGATTTCAACTGTGAAAATAATGGATGTGTCAATCAATTTTGTGGATTGATTAAAGTTAGACATTAACATCTTTTGATGCCGGTCAGCTCAATGTTCTAGAGGTTAAGCACTCACGTTTGAGACTGATTGTTCCTAGGTTCAAATCTTTTAAGGCTTGATCGTGGATACGAACTGCTGAAGAGTCCCACGCTGGAAAAAAACGCTTACCCAGTGCTTTCAGGTTTTCTTTGGTTGTCTAGTTTTAATTGACTTATGATCATTGGATATCAACCTATTTCTTCTTATATGTTAACTCTAAATGTTACATTACACTGTCCTGGGTTTGATCCTTGGTATAATTGTGTATAATCTATGTTAAAAAGTTTCAATCTAGAATAAATCGACTGTCCAGTTTCTCTCTACATTTCTAATACTATGCTAACTCAGATCAATTCCTTGACGAGTATCAATGACCAATTGGTGATTGTCTATTAGTGTTTTGAGAGATTTTTTTGACGTTTGGATATTGCTGAGTCATTCTGAATGAATTTGATAGTTAAATATTTCTCATTATATATATTCTTGGTATAAATATGTTAAGTTCTAAGGTCCAATTCAATAAACATCCTTTTGTAACTCTTCACGAACTGACAGAGAATATGATCAAGACTACAAGTTATGCTTTGATGCCAAATCATAGTTACATAAGTTGCTGGATTGACTCAGATTGTGAAATGTGGATAGAGAGCTCATGAGAGGCCATCACTGTATATCTTTTAACGTATCACTGTGAACTGTGAACTGGTAATTCATCTCCCTTAAATCTTTATTTTAGTACTGTAGTGTAGAAGAACACGAATGGGAATAATCGAATGTAAATGATTGATTCGCAAACTATCCATCAATTGTTTCAATCCTGATCATTTTTTTTTTAAAAAACAACGGTCAGTTATCTTCAGAAGGGGTTTTGTAGAGATTTCAATATTTTTCATAGTTAAAATCATGAATCAATTGAAAACCTGGAAGCACCGGACGGCCACTTCTTCCTATTATGGGACTCCTCATTAGTCTGCACCGGAGAATCCACACTCACAACACTCGAACCCAAGACCTACCAGTCTCGCGCCAGAACACCTAACTGATAGACCACTGAGCCGGCCGGCATCCAACGGTGTTAATGTCTAACTTCAACCAATCCATGAAGTTTCAGCAACCGTTCACCAATTGTTTTCATTGAGTTGTTATCTCACAACATTATTATTGTTCAAGCATTTTCATAATGATTCCGTCCTATTCCCGTTCTCTCCTTATCGATGTTCTACTGAAATACATTCAACGCTCGATCATTGTTATATACTACTAATGTGCATGTAAGTAATCTACACCATAGTATTTTGATCTTGTTTATGAGTTCAATAATGTCCAATTAAACATTCATTCTTCTCTCTTCTATAAAACCTATTCACATAGTAACTATTATTTTCTATTGTGGGACTCCTCAGATGTGCGCACCCATGATCCCACACTCGCACGATTCGAACCCATGATTTACATGTCACACGCACGCGCACTTAATCTATTGACCACTGAGTTGGTATCCAACGGTGTTAATGTCTAACTTCAACCAATCCATGAAGTTTGAATTATTTTGATCTTCTTTATGAATTCAATAATGTCCAATTAAACATTTATTCTTCTCTCTTCTATAAAACCTATTCACATAGTAACTATTATTTTCTATTGTGGGACTCCTCAGATGTGCGCACCCATGATCCCACACTCGCACGATTCGAACCCATGATTTACATGTCACACGCACGCGCACTTAATCTATTGACCACTGAGTTGGTATCCAACGGTGTTAATGTCTAACTTCAACTGATCCATGAAGTTTGAATTATTTTGATCTTCTTTATGAGTTCAATAATGTCCAATTAAACATTCATTCTTCTCTCTTCTATAAAACCTATTCACATAGTAACTATTATTTTCTATTGTGGGACTCCTCAGATGTGCGCACCCATGATCCCACACTCGCACGATTCGAACCCATGATTTACATGTCACACGCACGCGCACTTAATCTATTGACCACTGAGTTGGTATCCAACGGTGTTAATGTCTAACTTCAACCAATCCATGAAGTTTGAATTATTTTGATCTTCTTTATGAATTCAATAATGTCCAATTAAACATTCATTCTTCTCTCTTCTATAAAACCTATTCACATAGTAACTATTATTTTGTACAATCATTTAAAAAACAATTTGATCCTATTTTGACATACATATTCAATCACATTGTCTCTTTATATGAAAAGGGTTAATAAAAACCGATTGCCAATTCTATTTGATCAACATACAATGAATTGGCATATACACATGTGATCTCCTTTTGGTATCCAATTATATATAAATATATAAAAAACAAGTGAATGAATAAAACAAAAGTCATTTTCAATCAAGTTCTCTTGTACAATGAATCCAACATCCTTTCATATCATTTTAATCATTATTGGATGCACTATGATAAATAAGACTGAAAATAGTGGGTGTAAGTTTATATTGTATTAAATGATTGGTATTTTTACTTGATTGATATTGAAGATCAGTAGATTAGATGTTGATAGTTCAGGAATTCACATCGGAATAATGCTCATTCTTTTCGATGTATTCCATGGTGTTATTGTTTAACTTAACTTCATTATACAGGTCTTCATCGATGACTTGAAAGAGATAATTGTATTCACTCTACATGGATTGGACTCCACCACTAATGGCTTCTCATGTCAACATCGTTGAATGCCGACTTAGTTGTCTATAGGATAAGCATTTTTGAGTGAAGCCTAAGGTTATGAGTTCGAGTCTGTTTGATGTGAGATGGTGAATGTGAACTGTTTAGAAGTCCTATATTAGAACGGATTAGTTGTCCAGTGTTTCTAGGTTTCTGTTGGAAGTTCAGCTTAAATTAACTCATGAATTCAACTTCAAAAATATATGTCCAATCTACTTATTTCATAAGTCAGTCATCTAATGAATACTTCATGCATAAAAATAAGTTTTTTTAAATATTAAAATCGTATAACATTCAGACCTTTGTGTATATTTATCGTTATCAGAAGGGATTTTGTGTAGATTAAGTATTTTCATAGTTGAAAATGTGAGTCAATTGCAGCTAGACCAGTAGTGAAAACCTGAAAGCATTGGACGGCCGTTTCGTCTTATTGCGGGACTCTTCAGCAGTCCGCATCCACGACCTCAACCCGCGAGATTCGAACCCATGATCAAGCGGTCTCACGCCAGAGCACTTAGCCTCTAGACCACAGATAGTGTATATTCATTCGTTTGTCAATGTCACGGAATCGGATCAAAGCCTATTTTGAATCATGACACTATGTTGTCTAATAAAGTATTATGATCAGATGTACAAGGATATTTATAATGGAAACATTAACGTTTATAAATGTCACTTCATATTTATTTAATATTTGTCTTCTGTTAAACTTAAAATACTACTTATTAGTAGAGACACATTGTATTTGGTGAATTCGCCTGATCATGAGTCAATTGAAGCTAGACCACCATAGAAAACCTGGGAGCAACGGACGGCCGTCTCGTCTTATTGTGCGATTCCTCAGCAGTGGGCATTGGTGATCCCGCCTCGCGAGATTCAAACCCAGAAACTACCAGTATTAACTAAATGAAATTACTAAAATCCCCATGAAACCCACTTCTGACAATGATTATATACTCACTAGTGACTGGCTGCATGAGGTAATTCCTGGAGTTCTAGTGAGAATTCGTGACCAATGTAGCTAATCTATGTCTGGTAGAGACAGGTATCTACCTCAGTACAATGGAAGTTTGTCGCGCACTTTCGTCCATTGGTTGGCGTTATACATGAACACTGTTGGATGCCAGCTGGCACATTAGTCTATCGGTTAAGTGCTCTGGAGTAAGACTGGTTGGTCCTGGGTTCGAATATCGTGAGGTGAGATCGTGGATGTGTACTACTAAGGAGTTCCACATTGAGACGGAATGGCCGTCCAGTGATTACAGGTTTTCCATGGTGGTCTATCTTCAATTGACTCATGATCTCAATTATATAAAATTACTAAAATATGAAATAACATTCATACAAGATCAAGCCAAAATGTGTCTAGGAACATAGGAGACAGTAATCAATATACTAAACATAATTTAAGAACAGTAATTCGTAAGATATACATAATGTACTTACTGAATAGTTGTACAATAAGAATATATACAGAGCATTAGTCCATTAAATAGATCTCACAAGTTACCTGTAGTTCAATTTTCACTACGATATTACACTACTGAAATTGAATAAGTAATTGTTTTGTTTTTTTTGAAAAATACATCCTGTTTTAAACATTTCAGCTGTAAGTAAACCGAGTAAACAGACCACTGAGTAAGTGTGTAAAAATGATTTTTTTTTCCAATCCTAATTTTAACTGGATAACCATTTGTTTATATTGATAATAAAAGTTGACCAAAATGTTTAAAGTTACTAGGTAATGTTATGGTGGAGTGACGCTGACTGTAGCGGATACTGTCGATGGTGAGCAACAGTGGGACATGTGGCTACTGGGCGGATATTGGATTCAAATAGCTCAGCAGATCACTGGAGCTCAGGGTGCCGTTCGACATTACTTTTAGGTGATAACACCGATCGACAAAGCTATGAAGGTTAGAGCATGATTTTGATGAAAAGCCTGTCACAGACTTCAATAAAGAAAAAAATTGTCATGATAAACAGAACAACCCTGAAATCCACTTCTTTAAAGATGAGTTGAGTGTGGTATGTGCCACTCATATCGACACAAGTATTATATAACGATAGCCATAATTAGAATGTTTGGCAAAAGAAGGTCAAGAAAATGTAGGAATAATGAATGGGAACAGAATGTCATTTGCATGAAAATACAGAAACAATGAAGTCGGTGACGATTCACTGATATTCACTAAACGAATACTCAAGTTGGAGATAATTGACTGACATTTTGCAAATTAAGTATTTTAGTAAAATATGTTCTGTAACCTTATGCTCAAATATATTCGATTGTTACCGCTTGCGTTCTCATTCCATACAATAGTCAATATTGTCAGGTTATTCCATACTCACTGTGAAGTAGAATAAATGGATCTTATTTGAAATTGTTCAGCAACTTATAAATGTATCAAATTCTTGGTTTTTGTATTTTAAAAAACAACAACATGAATCCAGTATCGTTTGTTATAAGAGGAGATTATGTTGGTGAGACTAGAAGAACCAATTAGATTTACGATATCAGATCAAGAGTTTTTGTCTGCAATATCCATTCACTTATATTTGACCAAACAACATTTTCTTGCTTAAGCTGATATCAGTTTGTGATGATGTTTATTATTCTTACACCATCATTTATCTCTGATAAGTAGGTAGACACTCCTAAAGGTTCTTTTAGCGTCACTCAAAGGTTGTCGTCAACTTATAGTCTCACTAGAAGTTTCATCTAGATGATTTAGTTCAGATAAGATGGATTTTGTATCTTAGATTAGATAACATAATTTGAACTACAATCTACCTATTTTAAACATTCATGTAAATGATTGTTTGCCTTGATACAATACAATATCAATGAATGATCTCAACTTTAGGGTTATGTAAACTATCGTCTATCATTCATAACATTATTCATTTCCTGGTTAGTGTTTTTTTTTTAGCGAGTTAGTTTTCTATGGGATGAGATTGCTAACCCTATGCCCAAATCTCCTTCCTTTATCCGAGCTTGGGATAGGCAGTGACCCCCAGAATAGCTACAGGTGGGAGCTAACATTATTCATAATGTCATATAAGTTACTTATCGAAATAAAGTTTTGTCTTCAAAACTGGATGGTTTATTCATGAAGGTTTCATCGGTATTCTAAATGACATCATCAGTGTTTTTGAATGTTAATCGATTTTGTTTTCAGGAGTGTCAAAGTACCGTCTGTTGGTAAGTTCAAAATATTTTCTTTTCAATCATTCTAATATTATTTACATGGAGTATATTTGCAAGTTTAAGTAAGATTACTGTCCCTTCTACAAATATCAGTCAATCGTCTTCGACTTCATTGCTCCTGCATTTCCATGCAAATGACTTTCTGTTCCCGTTCTATCCTCTTCTATCTTCTTGACCTTCTTCTAGGAGACATTCTAATTGTGACTATCATTATATACTACTTATGTCGATATAAGTAGCATGCACAAGAACTGACTTACATATATATATTATAGATCAGGAGGGGTTTTGTGGAGATTTCAATATTTTCATAGTTGAAATTATGAGTTGAAGTTAGAAAATAACAGGGTTGGATGCCGATTCAGTGGTCTGTTGGTTAAGTGCTCCGGCGCGAAGCTGGTAATTTCTGGGTTCGAATCTCGCGGGTGCGTGGTCGTGGATGCGCACTGCTGAGGAGTCCTAGAATAGGACGAAACGGCCGTCCAGTGCTTCCAGGTTTTCCATGGTGGTCTAGCTTCATTTGAGTTACGCTTTCAACTATGAAAATATATATACTAGTTGGATTTTAATAGAAATAGTAGGTTCTCTAGATATATCCCATAAAAACCCCTTATATATATAACATACTAAAGTAGAAAGGCGAACAAGTGGAAATTGTTTATATAAGTTAGGTTTCATTAAGTGAGAGAGAGTGAGCAGGTAAGTTGTAGAAATACATTCGTTTTCATCAGAAGCATCCGATCATTTGGACAGAACAACAAGAAGTTCTATCTTTTCGTCATATTCTTTTTCACATGTGAAACTGAGAGATGGATGTGTATCATAAAATGTTTATACGAGTTCTCATAGTTGGTTGCTTTTCTGTAGTCGAACACATTGACAACTTCACCCTAATCGGTTGATGTCTCAAGAAATCTCAGCACGGAGTCAAAAAGCTCGTTTGGCTTTTGCCAACTTATGTCATCTATGGCGAAGACGAGATATCCGTCTATCAATTAAGGGATGAGTATACTGCACAGAAGTTCGCTCTGTTCTAATTCACGGCTGTGAAACATGGCCATTAAGAGTAGAAGATACTCTTAAGTTATTAATATTTCACCACAGACGTCTTTGAAATATTGCTCGCATCTTCCGGGATCACCTAGTAAGTAATAGTGAGGTTAGACATAGAGTATTACGGAATGACGGTAGATCAGTTGATGAGGTTGTGAATCTTTGTCAACTGAGATGGTTAGGCCACGTGTTACGTATGCCTGAACACCGATTACCACAACGCTCAATGCTGACTAGTATTGGGGATGGTTGGAAGAGAAACGTGGCATCAGGATTTGAAGTCGCTAACTTCTTATCTGAGTCCTGTTGGTAGATGCAGATAACTTGGTTGAGGTCCGCGTGACTATCGTAAACAATGATTGGAAACTCTGGGTGGCATGGCTCAGAATCGATCACAATGGCGTAAGTGTATACACTCTTTATCTTCCCTTAAACCTTGAGATTAAAATTGCTTCATATCTGTCTTCCTTCCGATACTTTATCCTTATATTCAACTCATCTTTTATATTTTACCATCATTAAATTAACTACTTCTATGAACTCGGTATTCATCTTATTGTGCTCATGAGGTATGGCAACTTGGACCGATGCATATATGTGCCTGGTCATACGTTGTAGCTGACTGACTAAGACGATCGAATTATAACCATTTTTCTTTTTTTTAAATTACTTTCAGACGACCTTCTCAATATGTTTTTAAATAATACGTAAGTAGGAATTGTTATGTCATTAAACCATATACGATTAACACAAATACAATTGCCAAATTTAGATACTCGGTTTTATATGATCAACAAAATAACGCATACACTTGAACGAACAACCTGAATTCCTGATAAATCTTTTTCTTTGCCTGTTAATTTTAGAACATGATTCTCAACCTCCATTATATTGAATCATATATTTCAAACATCCTTGGTTTATATGCCAGCGAAATCAAATCACAACACCCTGGAAATTAGAAAATAACATTTTGTACGAGAACTAAACAAAAGCGGCTTTGATTATGACGAACAGTTATTAATGATTTTCAAAGTTGAAATCATGAGTCAATTGAAGCTAGACCACTATGGAAAACCTGGAAGCACTGAATGATCGTTCCGTCCTAGTATGTGACTCCTCAGTGGTAGTGCGCATCCACGATCTGACCTCGCCAAATTCGAACCTAGGATCTACCAGTCTCGTGCCAGAATGTTTAACCTCTAGACCACTGAGCCGGTCGGTATCTCACGGTATTAATATTGCCATTCATGTTCCAATTGGTAGTTATGATGAACACTTTAGAGACGAATTGCCGATGTTTTCAAAGAGAACCTATGTCAAGAGGTCGTCAACTGAATTATTAATTAGATATAACCGATTGTATTAAATAACTATTCATATTTCACCATCACAAGGGGGTTTTGTGGAGATTTTAGTGATTTTATATAGTTAGGATCATGAATCAATTGAAGCTAGACCACCGTGCAAAATCTGTAAGCACTGGACAGCCGTTTCGCACTATTGTGGGACATCTAAGCAGTGTGCATCCACACATTAACACCATCGGATGCCGGCCGGCTAAGTGGTCTATCGGTTAAGTGCTCTGTTGCGAGGCTTGTAGGCCCTGGTTTCGAATCTCGCAATGCGGGATTGTGGATGCGTACTGCTGAGGAGTCTCACAATAGGACGAAACGACCGTTCAGTGCTTCCAGGTTTTCCCTGGTGGTCTAGCTTCAATTGACTCATGATCTTAATTACATATTTCACCAGTTGACTGATGGTAAAAATAAGAATCATTTAATATGAATTATATAATCCAAATGTATGATGAGATTAAAATTTTCAAAATTCTTTAATAGAATGTGGATGGAAACAGAGTGAGTATTGTTCAGTTTTCTCATGTAATAGCTTTTATTTTCCTGCTTGTTTTACATTGTAGTCAGTCAGTTATGCAAATGCTTTTTGATATCTCATGACAACTCAATGAGGTTGAACAAATGATGATTATTGAAACTTGATTGTGTTGAATGTCATATCTAATACCTCTGTGAACCATTCATTTTTTAAATTCATTGTTAACTTGGATGTACTAACTTACTTACTTACGCCCATTAGCCTTTTTGGAGGAGTATAGGCCATTCACTAGAATTTGCTGTTTAATTCTGTCATGAACAATACTTTCCAATTGTTTTCAGTTGTTGTTCATCCTTTTCATGTTTAATACTAGTTCTCAAAGTAGTGTGTAACTTGATCTTTCTCTTTTCCGTTTCCTTCTAGCCCTCGAAAGTAACGTTTACCTTAAGAAGCATTTTATGTATTTCTGTAATGAACCTCTTACATACATCAATTGTTCTATATTAACTTCCTCTTAAGCTGAAAGCTAATAACTTGAATATTAAGAAATATAAATGTCAGAAGGGGAATACATGGAGATTTTAGTAATTTTATATAGTTGAGATCATAAGTAAATTGGAGTTATACCATCATGGAAAACCTGGAAGCACTGTTTGATGGCCGTTTCTTTCTATCGTAGGGTTCCTCGGCGGCAGTGCGTATCCACGATTCCGATTCGCTAGATTCGAACCCAGGACTAATCTAAACGTTTGGAGTTTAATGAAAGTTATTTTACATTAAATGATTTATTGAACTTATCATCACTAAGTTAAAGTAAGATTGACATTGATTAATTATGAACGAATAGTTCTATGTTAAATTAGAAATGAGAATCACAGTGGATCTGCATACTAAAAATCAGTAAAGAATCAAACATTTGAAATAGTTTTATATAGTTGAGATCATAAGTCGATTGAAGCTAGACTATCATGGAAAACCTGGAAGCATTGGACGGCCGTTTCATCACAGCGTGGGACTCCTCAGTAGTGGACATCCACGATCCCGCCTCGCAGGATTCAAACCCAGGTTTTCCATGGTGGTCTAGCTTCAATTGACTCATGATCTCAACCATATACAATTACTAAAATCTCCACGAAACTCCTTTCTGATTTGCAATAGTTAATATAATAGTTGTAATAATACTTACTTACTTACGCCTGTTACCCCTTGTGGAGGAGCATAGGCCGCTCACCAGCATTCTCCATCCAACTCTGTCTTGAGTCTTCCTTTCCAGTTGCTTTTCATCCTTTTCATATCGGCTTCTATTTCCCGGCGTAGTGTAGTTGTAATAATACTGATAGTTAATTTCATGTATTCAATAATCATTAATAGACTGAGTATATCTTAAAGTATTTGTTTTTTACCAATATTTTGGTTCACTCAGTTTAAATGAAGGGTAAGCAATAATATAGAAAACAGTGTAATACAGAGTTTTGGTTTTGTAAATTATGGACGTAAAAACATAGACATTGACGCCACTGGGTGCCAGCTAAGTGGTCCAGAGGTTGAATGCGAGATCGAAGGTCATTGGTTCGGATCTCGCGGGCGGGATCGTGGATGCGCACTGCTGAGGATTCCCGTACTAGGATGAAACAAAGTCATCTATGGACGTATTTTCATTTGACTATCATTGATTGTTATCAACATGTGAAACGTTTAAGTTTACCGGGAACTTAATGAAACCATCATGAAAAAGTACACGTATTTATAAACAATCGTCTATGCGAGACAATGTTAATTGACCGATTACCATCAGCAACAAACTGATGTTGTAAAGAATAGATCAGCTTCCAGTTGAAGAGGAAATTAGGAAAATGATGTTGAAAGTGGATAAGACATGGAAATAATCAAACTGCATCACGAAGCAAGTCCCAACTTAGTATCATGAGGGGTAAACTAAAATAGGAAGGCTAAAGAAAATACTTCATTAAGAATTGGAAACAGACACTAACATAATGAATGGCAGCTGGAAAGAATAGTCCAGGACAGAATTGGATGCAGAATGCTGTTGATTTACCGATGCTCCTCCATGAAGGGTAACAGGCGCAAGTAAGTAAGCAAAAGTTTGCTTCACCCCTGTTCATTAGGAAATCAGCGGAAGAGTGACTGATTGTACTTACTTGCTTACGTGAGCCTGTTGCGTGTCGTGAATGTGCATTGCCTGCCCTTCAGCATACAACTCTATCCTGGACAATCCTATCATGTTGTTTCTAGTTGCTATTCAATCTTTTCATGTCTGCTTCCTATTTCTTCATCTTTCCCTTCAGGATTCAAAGTTGAGATTCATTTCGTGATGCAGTCTGTTAATTTCCATAATGTATGTCCTATCCGCTTCTATCGTCTTTTCTTGATCTCTTCTTCAACCGATAAGTTAGTTTGTTCTCCTCCACATTGACTGCTTGCTTTCGGTGGAGTTTAGTTTTTTGAGCTAGATAGTTTGACCGTGAAGTTTTCAATGGTTATTTCGAACGACATCACAAGCACAAAATTCAAGTAAAACTGAAGTGTTCAAATTTCTCCACATACGACTCACAGCTTGTCCTGTAGACCCTGATCTTGATTAGTTGATCTTTAACCATTCAAAGTTTACTTATTGGTTTGATTCTTGATTCGATATTTGTCCATAATTTTTTCTGACTGGTCAACAGATTGAATCGATTTCAATATGTTTATTGTTTGCTAACTGATTTGAGTATCAAGCTCAGTATTATTTAATCTATACTTTGGTTCTCTATTCTGGATCCTGGATCTGATACATTGTGACTAAACTTATTATTAACATTTAGACCATTTCGAAATGAACGGTAAGTAATTGAATTACGTCTATTTACCTAATATAGTTTATTGTACGTTCAACATCTGAATAGGAATTGAATCAAGATAGTAATGGTTATATAATTCATCACTCATACACGTCATCGAATCAATTTATATGCTTTAAACTTGTCATCAGATTATGGTGATCTGAACTAAATAGAAGTTACCCATTTTAGGGACTACCTTTTTAGTAATGCAATCTAATGATCAGAGTATCATTAGTTTAGTTCGAGACTTGACCAGAACAGAGTTGGGTGGAGAATGCTGGTGTGCGGCCTATGCTCCTTCACGAAGAGTAACAGACTTACGTAAATAAGTAAGAGGCTTATTTTTAGTGGGTCTTAATATCTGAATCCATTTGAACTGTATTATTACCTTTATTGAGTGGGATCATCAATGAACACGGTGGATCTGATGCAGATGTGAGGGTGAGGATCAGCAAAGCAAGAGCAGCATATTTATAACTGATGAAAATCTGCAACTCAAAAAAACTGTTTGTCAACGAACACCAAGATCAGAATTTTCAATACAAATGTGAACACAGTTCTCCTATATGGGGCGGAAACCTGGAGGACTACGAAGGCCAACATCCAGAAAATACAGATGTTTATCAACAGTTGTTTACGCAAGATATTTAGGATCCGTTGATCAGTAACAACCTACTGTGTGAGAGAACAAACCAGATTTCGGTGGAGGAAGAAATCAAGAAAAAGCACTTTAAGTGGATAAGACACACATTGAGGAAATCACCAAACTGAGTCACAAGACAAGCTCTCACATGGAATCCTGAAGGTCCAAGGAGAAGAGGAAGACCAAAGAACACATTACTCTGAGAAATGAAGAAAGACATGAGAAGAATGAAGAAAAGTTGGATAGAACTAGAAAAAAAGGCCCAGGACAGAGTTGGTTTGAGAATGCTGATCGTCGGCCTATGCTACCTTGAGAGTAACAGGCGTAAGTAAGCAAAACTTATACATGTCGTCAGTCCTCGTTTGTAATTATCAAGTTTAATGACGTTAGTGAATAAATTAAATTAGTGGAATACGAGAATAAAGTTTTGAATATGTATATTTTATATAAACGTAGATCAAGACAAACGATCAAAGGAATGAAGAGACGAAAGTGAAATGATGAGAATGAAGTAAAATGACACGCGGTGTAGAAGGCATACAAGCAAACCTATTTAATTAAGTGTTACTCAATATTATTAGTCAAATCGAATCGAGATAAAGGAAGACAAGGCTTATGATAACTGAATAATGCATAAATTAACCTGTCTAAAACTATAACTTGAAAAGACTTATGAATAGTACCTTTTGAAAACTATTTATAGATCAAATATGATATGTATGCTTCTTATTGTATAATTGTTAAGCAACTAAACTATTCATATTCGTATCCTTCTTATTATAAGCTTTATTTTGATCCATAGACTATTACTGTACGATATACCATTATTATCATTCCTCTTAATTTCGTAAACAACACCCTCGGGACGAGAAGGCAGTGAGTTAGACTTCCCTGGCAGAGATTATATACGCGTAGCCAATATGAGAGCATTTCCAGAGGGAAAGCGGACTTGCCCTACTCTCTGTCATACCAGGGCATTTGAGGGCACCTATTGCCTCCAGGGAGGATCAAACTCTCGACTCCTGATTTACGAGACCAGTGCTCAACCACTCAGCTATAGATATTGGTATGGCAATTAATATTGTTTACATTTGTGTTACCAATACCAGAAACGTTAATATTACCTTAATACATTTTTATTTATTTTAATGTATTACGTAATTATTAGGGACCAGATGTTTTATGATGGGAGGGAATAAATTCAAGAAAAAATGTTACTATGGAAGGATTCTATACGTAAATATTATGTAATCATGTTTACTTATTTATTGTTTGATAAAATTTATATTCAAATCATACTGTTTAAGACTTTTTATTCCATTCATTGAACACTGGCAGCCTGTTTTAAAATTGGGGCTATCTGAAGTTTATGCTGATGATATCGTTTAGAAAGACGATGAAAGCTTCACGAACAAACCATCTACCTCATAGAACAAAACTCTATCAAAAAGGGGCTAACTGTTCCTGTCATTTAGATATTTCAATAAATTACCTAAATGTATAATCGTATTCAGATGAGTTTGTGAAAAGTGTACAACCTTTCTCTGTAAAGGTAACAAAAGACTCTATCAAAGATATTATGGTTGCTAGCAGACAATATACGTTTCCATCTATTTAGTCAGTCAATTGTACGTATTTTAGTATAATTTTTATCATAGCATTATAGCTCAAATCGAAAACTTGCTATCTACAATTCTGATTGGTTCGCACATATATATTATAGTTCCTTCGAGATTTACCCTCTCTCTCTCTGTCTATTCTTTTCTTGATGAGAATTCTTATTAATGTCAGGTAATCCGTTTGAAGTAGTGAACATGTATAGATAATTTCAGCCGGAAGGTATATTATGTTTGAATTAAATTTCGAAACTCACTGGAATCCATAGATTTGACACTGAATCAACATTGTTACTCATTCATCCAATAATTCTCTCTCAGATTACTGTTAACATGATACATTACATTTATATAGTTAAGATCATTACTCAATTAAAGCTAGACTACCATAGAAAACCTGGAAGCACTGGAAGGCCGTTTCATCTTATTGTGAGACTCCTCAGTGGAAGTGAGCATCCACGATCCCGCACTCTCGAGATTCGAACCCAGGATCTACCAGTTCTGGTCAAGCTTTAATTGACTCATGATCTTAAATATATAAAATTACTAAAACCTCCACAAACATCCCTTGTGATAATAATCATATGCTTACCAGTGACTCCCACTATGAGATAATTCTTGGAGTTCTAGTGAGAAGTCATGGCCAGTGGAGCTAATCCATGTCAGGTAGAGACAGGTATCTACCTCAGTACAATGAAAGTTGGATTGGTTGAGGTAAGACATTAACACCGTCGGATGCCAGCTGGCTAATTGGTCTCTCGGTCAAGTGCTCAGGCGCGAGAGTGGTAGATCCTGGTTCACAATCTCACGAGAAGGGATTGTGGATGCGTACCGATGAGGAGTCTCACAATAGGACGAAACAGCCGTTCAGTGCTCCCAGGTTTTCCATGGTGGTCTAGCTTCAATTTAATCAAGATCTCAACAATATAAATTCACTAAAATCTTCACAAACCCCACTTGTGATACATTACCGTAAAATCATTACAACACTAAATTTATTTAGTCGATAGATTTTGTATAAATTTATGTGGACCATGTTCATTGAGATTCTTGATGTATGAAACAATAAAGTGAGTACACTAATTGACCATTGGGCAGCAGTTCAATCTATATTTCTCTACTCTTCAATATTGATATGATTCCATTATTCTACTTATAAAATATCGAATGAAATGACTACTTTGAAGGAATACTATGATTTCAAGTTAGCTGAATGTAGTAATCGAAGGTGACATTCCTTACTATATCAGACATTCATAAAACGTTCACCACACAATGAAGTATATAATACAGTCAGATTAATTAGAAGAAGAATATGGTGATAGACAATAAGAGCAAATGAGGTCAGTAGACAGATCATACTGTCAGATAATGAGCACTATTATTATCATGATTGTTTTCATAAGGAAACGCATATCAGATAAGAAGAACTCAAATTGATATGATATTCAAATACATCATCATCTTGAATGGATCGTCAACTAGCAGTCGTCAGCATAAACGATAATGAGCGAACGAAAGAAATCAATGTTGTGTTCAGGTTACATGACCACTGTTCATTGAGGATAATACATTCCTTACGGAAGATGTTTTCTTCTAAATCACTCCAAACATATATCTTTGTTGTCAAATACAGTATGTTGTCGAATAAAGTAGAGATGTAAATGGTGTATTCACTTGATGAAGATAGAGAAGATGAAATACAAACAGGTAGAACAATGAACAACCAGTGAGAAGTAAAATGGAACTGACATCATGCATCACTGTTTCTCTGTTCTTCTTTAATAAGGACTGCCTTTTGAATTGCGTTTGAAGAAATTCTTCAAAAGTTTACATCGGATTATATTCAACTGACCACCGATTGAGCGCTCAGTACATATCCTTCTGGCTTTTGACGGTGAAGAATATAATGAATTCCTCTCTCTACTAGGAACACACAACTATGTGATTTCCTATGTAGTTGGTTACAGTTAATTTCCAATCACTCTCACCTCAATAGGATACGTTTAATCTGCCGGTAGCACCAACATAAGAAGAAGCAAAACAAGTCAATCTACGGTCCACAAGATGGTCACTGTGCTAACGGCGACGGACAGTCAAAATGCAAGTGGACCCCAAGAATGTCCGTTATTAAAAAAAACAGATGTTGGGGATATTAAATCGTCAGAACTTACTTGGTAAATGTCTTAATTTGTAATTTCATTTTGAAAATTTGAATTTCTTTGTTTTCTCGCCAAAAGCGCTTATTCCAACTTCCAGTCGAATTTCTCACTTGCAAAATATCTTAAATGCTATTGGTCCGTTGTATCTTTGGGTGTGCTATTTTGCAATGCTGCCCAAGGACAATTTATCATTATATATATATATACGTTTGAGTTTTTTCCTTTTACGATTACTTGCACTCGGCTGCTTACGGAATATTTCCCCTACTTCGCCTTGGACTTCTTCCTCTAGTTAGCGGGACCTGGGAAAATAGGTTTGACCATCTTTGGTCATTTTGACGACCTCTCTATTATATTACAGCGGACTACATTCAAATCTAATCATCAATAAATAAGAAAAAAGAAGAACAGAGAAACAGTGATGCATGATGTCAGTTCCATTTTACTTCTCACTGGTTGTTCATTGTTCTACCTGTTTGTATTTCATCTTCTCTATCTTCATCAAGTGAATACACCATTTACATCTCTACTTTATTCGACAACATACTGTATTTGACAACAAAGATATATGTTTGGAGTGATTTAGAAGAAAACATCTTCCGTAAGGAATGTATTATCCTCAATGAACAGTGGTCATGTAACCTGAACACAACATTGATTTCTTTCGTTCGCTCATTATCGTTTATGCTGACGACTGCTAGTTGACGATCCATTCAAGATGATGATGTATTTGAATATCGTATCAATTTGAGTTCTTCTTATCTGATATGCGTTTCCTTATGAAAACAATCATGATAATAATAGTGCTCATTATCTGACAGTATGATCTGTCTACTGACCTCATTTGCTCTTATTGTCTATCACCATATTCTTCTTCTAATTAATCTGACTGTATTATATACTTCATTGTGTGGTGAACGTTTTATGAATGTCTGATATAGTAAGGAATGTCACCTTCGATTACTACATTCATATGACTGATAATCACCGACATATTCAGAACAACGATGAATGAAACTTTCATTTTACTTCTTCTTTTTTCGATGTAAGTTTGTTCTCTGATCTGGATGGTTTGGTCATGGAGTTTTCGTCGTCCTTCTGAACGACATCATCAGCACAAACGTCGGGTAGAAGTGAAGTGTTTGTGCTGATAATGTCGTTCAGGAGGACGATGATAGCTTCATGACTGAACCATCCAGCTCAGAAAGCAAAACGTTAACTAAATCATCCACCTGAGCTGCAAATCTTCTCCACACTCTATTATAGAATGCCGTCTAAGTATGGAGCATGTCCATTTCAATGGAATAATGACAATCACATCAATATATATTCAAAACAGTATAGACTTCTTAATTATTCAAATCAGTTATTGTATAGATAAACACACAAGAATATACATAAAATGAAATACTAACCAAAGATAACTTGGTCAATATACTACTAACAAAAGATAATAAGTAGTATCTGAGAATCATAAAGGACGTTTACATTTTTTATATAACCATATACCAATAATACAACCAATGCATAGAATAATGAAAGAGACACCTAAAGGTATCAATATATATAAGCATAAATCCGATTTCTTCTGTTTTTCCACTTTCACTACTTTGGTTATTAAAGTCTAAAGAAGAAGAAGAGAAAGAAAGACGAAATTATAAAATTCATTATTAAATATTAAATATTTGGAAGAGGCTTTTGTGGAGATTTAGTATTCGCATAGTTGAAATCATGAGTACATTGAAGCTAGACCATCCTATTGTCGGTTCGAATCTCACGAAGTGAGGTCGTGGATGCGCACTGTCACTGAGGAGTCTCACAATAGGATGATACGGCAGTCCAGTGCTTCCAGGTTTTTCTTAGTGATCTAGCTTCAATTGACTCATGCTTTTATCTATTAAATATTTACATTGTATTGAACAGCTCTTATAATAGTTTCCTTACCTTTTCTGTAACCCATATTATAGTCATCTTCACAGTTGTTTCAGTTTGTATGGTCTTCAAAAACATTAGTATTCACATAATTAATTTATTATTCTCAAAAGTATAAGTCAATTGAAGCTAGACCACTAAGGAAAACCTGGAAGCACCGAACAGCCGTTTCGTTCTATTGTGAGACTCCTCAGTGGCAGTACGCATCCACGATCTTGTCTAGCAAGACTCGAACCTCAGAGCACTTAACCGATAGACCCTCTGCTTCCAGGTTTAGCTTCAATTGACTAATGATTTCAATTATGGAAATACCGAAATCTCCACAAAACCCCTATTGTCATTAAAGATGACAGGAGAGAATTCGATAAAATAGTTACACACTTCACATTTGTACAACTAATTAGAACATCTACTACCGATTTGTCAAACGCCGTGATAATTACACATTATTCTACAACTAATTGTTCTGGATTTTAACCATTGAAGACTACAAGCCCACACTGATTATCAACGACAACAATGAAAATGTCAATGATCAATTCTACCATAGGCTACATTCAATCGTCGACAAACGCTCAACGAAGAACCTGACCATTTTGATGGGAGAAATAAATGCCAAGGTTGGAATGGACAGGTGGGTAGAACACTTCAACGAAAAGTTGAATAGACTAGCTCCACTCAAAGTACGCAACATCTAAGTAGCAACCACGGACCTACCAATCAATTTTAGCCCACCAACAATTGGAGAGATCTGCATGGCCATCAGACAAATCAAAAGTGGCAAAGCAGCGGGACCAGACAACATCCCAGCAGAGGCAATGAAAGCAGAAGTAGCAGTAACTGCAAAGATACTCCACATTCTCTTCAGTAAGATTTGGGATGAAGAACAAGTACCAACAAATTAGAAAGAAAGACACCTGATCAAAATATCAAAGAAAGGCGATCTCAGTAAGTGTGAAAAATGAAGAGACATCAGTCGTTTCTTAATACCAGGAGAAGTCTTCAACCGGGTGTTGTTCAACAGAATGAACGACTCCGTTGATGCTCAACATCGAGATCAACAGACTGGATTCCTTAAGCATCGATTGTGTACAGACCAAGTCGGAACACTACGGATCATTGTGAAACAATCAATTGAATGGAATTCATCACTCTACATCAACTTCATTGACTACGAAAAAGCATTTGATAATGTGGATAGAACAACACTATGGAGGTTCCTTCGACATTGTGGCTTACCTGAGAAGATAGTCAATATTATACTGAATTCTTATGGTGGATTAAACGGCAAAATCGTGCATGGAGGACAACTCACTGACTCATTCGAAATAAAGACGGGTGTAAGGCAGGGTTGCTTACTTTAACCCTTTCTCTTCCTCCTGGTGATCAACCGGATTATGAAGAATTCGACTTATGGAAGAAAGCATGAGATACAATAAACAGCGGGACGATTTGGACTTCGCAGATGATCTGGCTCTTCTATCTCACACACCAACGACAAATGCAGGTGAAAACGACCAGTGTAGGAGCAGTAGGTCTCAACATACACAAAGGGAAGATTAAAATTCTGCGATACAACACAACTTGCACCAATCAAATTATACTTGATGGAGAAGCTTCGGCGGATGTAAATACCTTTACGTATCTGGGAAGCATCATTGATGAACACGGTGGATCTGATGCAGATGTGAAGACGCGAATCGACAAAGCAATAGCAGCATATTTACAACTGAAGAACATCTGGAACTCAAAACAACTGTTTGTCAACGAACACCGAGGTCAGAATTTTCAATGCAAACGTCATTACAGTTTTACTGTATGGGGTGGAAATCTGGAGAACTACGAAAGCCATCATCCAGAAGATACAGGTGTTCATTAACAGTTGTCTACCCAAGATACCTCGGGTCCGTTGGCCAGACACTATCAGCAACATTCTACTGTGGGATAGAACAAACAAGATTCCAATGGAGGAAGAAATCAGGAGACAGATATGAGAAGAATGAACAAAAGTTAGATAGAACTAGAAAGGAATTCCCAGGACAGAGTAGGTTGGAGAATGCTGGTTAGTGGCCTATGCCCCATTGGTGATATTGAAAACTACTCTTCAAATTTAACAAGTACTTACCGGAATACGGCAATCATTTACTTTCATGTTATGAGTTTCCTTATCATTACTATCTATGCATATGTTAATTCTTTCACACCAAATACATGCTATATCCGACGGTTTTGCTTTTTCGCATGCTTTTTTCGTTTCGTTTTTTGGACAAATATCTGTGAAAAGAATAAGGTGATTATTACATTTCTAGTTATTGAACAAAAGATAAGTGAATTACAAAGCATACAACAATAACTCAGTGAAATGATGTCGTTAAAAGGTGGTCAACAGGAAATCCTGAATTCCGTTTTCATGCTACTCGGCACTCGTCAACAAGGTGTACCTGTAATCTTGAGGGAACTGGTGCTCCCTAACCGTTTCGATCCCGTGTCAATCAGCTTCACAGTCAAAGACGTTACCTTTGAGTTATTCGGGCCGTGACCAACATCCTGTAGGAGTGAGATGTAATCACAATTGATTGATCACTGGGTGATGATCAATGTCATGTGTGTCAAGTTGGATCAATGAAAACTCATTGATGATTAGACTATTCTTTCGTTCGAAGAATATTGAAAGCAATCTGATCATTAGATCATGGAATGATTCTCGTAGTAGTCAAAATGTTATTTTAATAGTTCAATACATCATGAACTGAGAATAGAGAATGCACAATCATCTAACGGACAGTTATTCTTTATCGAGACTACAATCATCAAAATGAAGACTTCAATATTAGTTTGAAAAAGGGGTTCTTAGTTATTATTTTAGTATTCAACAATGAATCGATGTATGGTTGTTTACGGTGAGTAAACTATTATTTGAGAAGGATCCTTGGATATCATTTAATAGCTGACTACAGTTACACATGGAATTTTCAATGTGATGAAATGCTGATTAAATAAGGTTTGACATACTCCCGACGGCTTCAAAATCCACTAACGTGCCACTTTTGATCCATTCAACAGGAACAAGGATTTCATGTTCTATATGACCTTGAGTAATAAAATGAACACAAAAAGATAAAATTTTGATTGTTTACACCATTCAAAGAGTGATTAAAATAAGAAACTGAAACTTTTCTCAGAACGAATTCAGTGGTGTACAACGAAAAACTCAAGAAAATATCATGGTTTACAACTATCTAAGTTTCGGAAGTGATCAGTGCTCAACTAGTAAACCAATTATGGAATCATAAGCCAAGATGGAAAGTGACTAGCAGTGGAATTCAGGACGCACGTTTCGCCCCATTTGAGACTCGTCAACTGGATGTACCTACATCTTAAGGTTGATGTTCATACTAGATTCGAAACGAGTATCGTCCGCTTCAAACGCCATCGCGTTATCAATTCATCTACTGAGTCATGATAGTCACTTGCTTGTTCAATGTAGTGAAGTTTGAATTCACTTGATATTGTGTGTTTGAATCTTGAAACAAACAATACCAAGTGAATTCAAATACGGAAACGTTCAATCTATGATTTATCTTGTAAAGAAATCAGTGATGCAACTTCATTTCTGTATTGTCTATTGATTCGTCTCGTTGATTATCGAGACTGCAAACGATTCCAATGCTGATCACCATCAATGTTTGCTTACAATACTTGTGATAAAAGGTAACATCGAAGCAATCTTCACAAAATATCAATAAGAGACTGATCAATTGCAGTCCAAAACATGAATGGAAAGATTCAAAGAAGCAACACAAAAATGCAAAAGAAATTTACTGTTTAAAGATTCAGTAAAGCATTTCAACCGATCAATATATACCATTTGACAAGAAATTGAGTGCATTTTGTAACATTCAAAAATAAATCAACGCATCCCATCTAATCAGCTCCACTCAATGCTTGTCTTGAAACTCATCTTCATCTTTTAACAGCACTTATTGATTACAGTGAAGCGAGACGATAGAGCAATTTATATGGGAGATTTCAGTTCAAAGTTACACTTCTTTATTTCTGTTTTATACAAAACACACTTGCATTTTCATTCAGTGGTGATACGACTGAGGACTACATGTGTAACTGTATTACTGTGAGTAAGTGAGTGAGTGAATAGATGAGTGGATATACTGTCTGTTTATTATCATCATGCACATGTCGTTGTCTTCTCAGTCAACCGTTAAACATTGACGTGATGCGTTTCCAAACGGTCAATCACACTTTTGCGATAAAGACATTAACATACTTTAGTTGTGTTTACTTGACATACCTGGTTAAGTGAGAGTTATCAATGTGAATATTGAAATTCATTATTAATGAACTTTAACATAGAGAACTGAAATAATGTAGTTAAATACAGTGGTGTTCTGTTTGAAAGACGTAATCATAAATATAAAACACTCAGCATTCCGTTGGTCTATCATTCATAATCAGGTGTGATACTGCAATTTCGCCTCAGGAAGTGTGAACGTTTATTTTTCATAGTTGAAATCGTTAGTCAATTAAAGGTAGATCACCATGGAAAACCTGGAAGCATTGGACGGCCGTTTCGTCCTATTATGGGACTCCTCAGCAATGCGCATCCACGACCTCGCTTCACGAGATTCGAACCCAGGACCTATCAGTCTCACGACAGAGCACTTAACCGATGGACCACTAAGTCGGCATCCGATGGTGTTAATGTTAAACTGAAATCTCCACAAAACCACTTCTGATTGTGAACATTTAGTTAACTTTGAATGTGAACAGTGTGTTTTCAATTAGTATACCGATTTCATTTAACACAATTATCCTCAACATTTCAGTAGCATTTACATTAACTGATTAAACATAGGAGACATGAACTGTTTTAAAATTATATTAGATCATTCTGATGGAAAACAGGGATTTTCTCTATTGACATGTTGATAACCCGGTGCAAAGAGAGAGTCACATAGTACTGACAGATGACTAATGATGTACGTTACAGTATATTAAAATGTTAACCAAATCTCGCGAGGCGAGGTAGTGAATGCGCACTACTGAGGAGTCCAGGTTTCCCTGGTGGTCTAGCTTCAATTGACTCACGCTTTCAACTATGAAAATTCGTCCAAAAACGTTTCTTACGTTTTTCACATTGAAATATAGCAGCCATTTTCGATTTCCATTTAGTTTCGTCAAATTTTGTAGGAATCTGAAAAGAAGTATTCAAGGTTCGAGTCAAGATCTGACAACACACAAACTCATATATTAAAACCAATTAATCATTTTGATTATCTTATTCACAGACAACTAATTGCATCTACATTAAGCATACTGTTATTATTAGAATCCTTCGAAATATGTTCCATCTTGTCTACATAGATATTCTGAATCACTTCAGTTTTGTTTTCTTCAGTGAATTTCGATGAACTGTATTTACATCATGGAATGAGGAGACACACTAAGATTAATATCTACGTCTGTTGAATTCAAATGTAAATTGTGAATAACTGCAAAGATGTTGCAATCAAAATATTCAACAATGAACGTTCGGAACAGTCGATCTTCAAAAGGTGAAATAAAGCTTATTGGTTTATGGCTCTTTCGGTACGGTACTCTAACACACACTATCTGTTGCTATTCGGCACGAACACATCACTGTTTCTTTGATAGTACTACACATCTAATTATTCAATTTTTAACAACTTCTTGAATAAAATGTGTTATTGAAAGTTAAGATGGATAGTGGCTAACAGTGGAATTCAGTTTGACGCGCGTTTCGTCCTATTTAGGACTCGTCAGCTGGATGTACCTACAGTTGATGGTCACTCTTGGACATGATGGGAAGATTCAAACAAACAATACTATCAATGTAACCTGGTACATTCAGTAACAATCATAAATATGAAACAGGATAATAATGTAAAGTATTCGGAACATCGAATTATACAACTTACGTTCTCATAATAAAATGATATCCTCCCATTTGGATATATCAGATAAGTTGTCTTGCTTGTAAAACCTACAATTAGTAGACTATTGATACTTAGAATTCCAAAAATAAATAATGTGCTAGTTATTGATTGTTAAATGTAACCGTGTATATGGAACTAGTGAGTTGAATTGGTTGCCCCGAAATGCCATGGTACGATCGAGAGTGGGTAGAGTACGTTCTCCCTCTCGAAATGCTCGAACATGACCACGCGAATATATAACCTCTGTCAGGTAATTCCTACTAACTGCATTCTCATCCCAAGGGTGTTGTTTACGAAATGGAGAGGACGAAAAGCGAATGTTCTGCGATTTAACCGGGTTGTTGGACACGGCGAGTCCACCTAGGGGAAGTAGAAAACCCTGGTTCCAAACCAATGGTGCACATGTGCTCCAGTATCCTGAAGGAACAAATGGCGTACGAACCAATCATCGATCACCGGCTACCATGGGACTGCATCTCCTCAAGATGCTCCACTGCCTTGTGGACTAGACCTTCGAATCAAAGGCTCAGGGTGTGGCCTCCTAAGAAAACTACCTGCTTCGATTTGAGAACCCAGGCATTATCACAGCCCTCATGAAAAACATATAAGATTTGTTAAGCGCATATATATCTGGTTCCCCTTTGATCAACTGACTCCAATCATAGTGTTTATTTGTTGCAGATGAGAAACAAATAGCTTAACAATTGGTGAATTCGAATGGATAATAGATAGGAATGATTATGCAATGAATGGATAAGTAAATGAATTTGTTGCATACAGAACACACAACACAATTTATCTTTTTTGAAACACATATTTTTCATCAAGTTCCCTTAGAAACCAGAAAAGATAATAATTCTCTGCACTCGTTATCCATGTCCTAATGGATGTACTTAAACATTGAGTGACTTTCACATATAATTCTACCTCCATTTTTCAGAATAATAATAACACCTTTGCGCTTTTGTTCGTTGTTTTGAAAGGTTTAATGTGTTCAAACTGAATAGGAGAGGTTTGAGTAATCATAATGAGTGAAAGTGTAAAGGTGTAAAAGTTTCATTGGTGCCAATAATCCAAACTGACTTCTCCAATAACATCGCTTATATTGCATGAATGATAAACTTGATTCATTAACTCTACCAAGCAGGATCATGTCAAAGAGATATCTTCTTCAGTGTAGTATTCATAGACTGTACAATAAGTAATTTAAACTATAGCAATGTGTTACTCACTTTTACTATTAACTGTTATCTTAAAAGACATTTTGATTGCGAATAAGTCCTCTGAAATAATGGAAATCAAAATAGATGTTTTAATCTCTGAATAATTGATTACTTATCTCTTTCAATAAGTTAATGTCAACTTCTTCTTTCCGAAGTTTGTGTTGATGATGTCATTCAGAAGGATGATGAAAGCTCCACAATCAAACCATTCAGCTCAGAAAAGAAAACTTCATCAAAATCATCCACCGCAGGTATGAATCTTCTCCACAGATTACATTGCATACAAGTTATCATGTTCAATGTGAACCGGTGTAGCTAAATGCTCAATTCAACGATATGATGAATATTTCAATACAATTAACTTCCTTAAAATTTGTTCGAAAAGCTTTTGAATGAGTAATAGACGTTTAATATCTATACGGTAATACACATACACATTCTTTCTTTCAAAGATTCAAAAAGCTCGTTTGGCTTTTGCCAACTTACGTCACCTATGGCGAAGACGAGATATCCGTCTATGAGTAAACGGACGAGTATATTGCATAGCAGTTCGCTCTGTTTTACTTTACGGCTGTGAAACATGGCCACTAAGAGTAGGAGATACTCGTAGGTTACTAGTATTTGACCACAGATGTCTTAGAAATATTACTCGCATCTGCTGGGATCACCTGGTAAGTAATAGTGAGGTTAGCCATAGAGTATTACGGAATGACGGTAAATCAGTTGATGGGGTTGTGAATCTTTGTCGACTGAGATGGTTGGGGCCATGTGTTACGTATGCCTGAACACCGATTACCAC
This sequence comes from Schistosoma rodhaini, assembly GCA_944470415.2. NCBI lineage: Eukaryota > Metazoa > Platyhelminthes > Trematoda > Strigeidida > Schistosomatidae > Schistosoma > Schistosoma rodhaini. The sequence continues at coordinate 2,913,183 of OX104040.1, forward strand.
GACGCGCTATGCTTACTAGTGTTGTTGTGCTAACGAGGTATGGCAACTTGGACCGATGCATATATGTGCCTAGTCCTACGTTGTAGCTGACTGACTGATTGACTTTTTTTGAAATTGTTTTATTTATCAGTTCTAATATGTGACCTAAATAAATGTATGTAACCTTGATGTTCTAAGTGTTCTGGTTTGAGTCAAGCGTCTTGTACTAACTGACTGTTCATGGTAGCTCATTAGTCATCTGTTTCAGGAAGTGTATAATCATACGAATATGATGACAAAAGATAATGTTGAATAGTCAATGATTAACAAACAGCAACTCAGAGACATTGAACTTTTATTAATCAAGTAAGTACTAAAAAATATTTGAACGACATCTAATAGAACTTGATAGCTCATTAACGCCAATAATTCAGACTCACTTCTCGTACAAAATCGCTTATGTTGCATGAATGATAAGCTTGATTGATTAAGACTACCGAGTATTATCACGTCGAAGAGATATCTTCTTCAGTATAGTGTTCATAGACTGTACAATAAGTAACTCTAACTCCGGCAATTACACTATTTACTTTATCATTTCTACTCAATTATTACATATTGTGAACATACACTCTGGTATGACAGTCATACAAATAAAATAATCACTATATACTGGTCAACTCTAGTGTAACAATCAATTTAAATACTAAAGAGACAAAACAAACTAGAACTCACTCGTATCCAAAACTTCGAATTCAAAAGGTGGAGTGTCTGATAAATAATTTGCAATCAATCCAAAGTACCGATCTTTGAATACACTTATTAAACCTGTATTGATTTAATGAAAACAAGCAACTTGATTAATGATTTTGTAATGAATAAGTAAAAGAATTTGCAATCCTAAACATCAATGAGAAGATTCAACCAAGCAAGTGGCTATCAGGACTCAGTAGGTAAGTGGATAGCGCGATGCCACTTGAAGCGAACGGGCACTTGGTTCGAGTCCCAGAGTGAATATCAACTCTAAGATGCAGGTACATCCGGCTGGAGAGTCCAAAGTAAGACGGAACTCACTTACTGAATTCCACTGTTGATCACTATCCGTCTTTGCTTATAATGCTTGTAAATTAAGGCTATATCAAGGCAATACGCACAGTATGCATCTATGCAAATAAGAGACTGATCGATAGTAGTCCTAAACATCAATGAGAAGATTCAAACAAACAATACCAAGTGAATTGAAAAACTTCACCCCATTGCACAAGCAAGTGATTATCAGAACTCAGTAGGTAAGTGGATAACACGATGACATTTGAAGCGAACGGTAAGTCGTTCGAGTCTCAAAGCGAATATCAATTTTGAGAGGTAGGTGCATCCAGCTGACGAATCTCATTGTTAGGGACTATTCATCTTTGCTTAAATGATTTGCATGAAATGTATTCAGATCATTGAAACGAATTGAATCATTGACAATTTGAACAAGAAAAACAAAAAGCATAAAACTAATTCATTCAAGAAATCGGATCAAGTTCAAACAACAATAAATAAAAAAACAACGGATTATTGACTTACCATTAGAATGAATATTAAAATGTTTGATTAGACTATCATAATATTTAAATGGGAATTTCTGTTCAACTTTTTCAAGCTATACAAATAATGGATTATGTAATATCACTTGGAAATGGAGTCAACTTACATCAGAAAGATTAGTTTTGGTGAAACCGCCATCCACAACTGGATGAGGTTGATTAAGTCTTATTCTTTGTAAATAATTATAATGAAGAGACTAAGTATAGATATATGTAAACTACAATCAGATGGATTACTTACATCACGATATGAAGTGTTTTCATAAATGACTTTGTTGTACTTCTCTACTTCAGGATGTTCACAGATGTATTCACCATTGAGGAAATTGTAAAGTAAAACGATGATTAAATAAAGTGAGGTCAATAAACGACATGAACAATCGGATCTAAAAGGATTCAGATGAGTTTCTATATTCAAGGAATACTCACTTCATCTTCTTCTGGTTCAAAGTAGTAGATCGCAAATGTTTTTATAGAAGTTTCTAGGTTTATATAGACGTTTTTTGGTATTTCATTGTTTATTACTGATTTGATGATTCCATGGAACCATTAAGAAGATCTTTAACCAATCATGACGATATTCTTTCTAGCTATTGAGAATATGAAACGACGTTTATCTACCGTTGGTTGAAATTCTTGATTTCTGTTGATAAAACATTATCGTGATATGATTGGTTAGAACGAAAGTAGCACAAACTGTTTTGATTGGTGGTTAAGAAATTACACTGTAACACTTCAATTTTATTGCAAACAGTCAATTCATTCAGAAGATTTCAACATCGATTGATATAAATTTTTAGAAAAGTATGTTGTAGTCACTTTGAGGTCATTCATATGATGGTTACGGATAGATATTTAATACCTTGCTAAAGCTTGACAGGTGTTATCTTATTCGTTATTATTCAATCATATCATTCATATCCTTCGCCATGTATATCTTCTGATGGCAAGAGACGTCATGATAAGACTTGTAACCCCTAAGCTAGAACTACACAACGACTTGAACACCAGAGAAAAGGAACAAAATATACGAGAAGCAGAAACTATAGGATTTTTATAGTATTTTTCAAGTCATTGAGTTTTCCTGATAATTCTAGAATGCTACTTAACATAGTAGCAGTGTAATAATCAGCCAATCAAAACCTCTTCATGTGACTTTTCATTTTGACGGTATTTTTAGCAAGACTTCTAATTAAACGCTGATTAAATAAAAACTGCTTCTTTCAGGACCACCCAAACAGTCAATACATTAGAATCCATGTATGCAACCAAAAGTGTAGATGCTCTATAATACTTCATCTACGAAACATACTCTGTGACGAACAGGTTGTTCTTGATGGTCGAGTCAATAACTTATAGTATCACATATAACATTTATCTAACGTATAGTGTTCATCATATTATCGATTGATTGCAAGAAAGTCATATAAGATCACTCTGATAGGATACAGAATTCTTCTTTACTGACACGTTGATAGCCCAGTACAAAAAGAAAGTGATAAGAAGTAAACAGCGAACTGTTGACGTAGATTACTGAACACAAAAATCCTACCACCATTACATTGATAAGTTTTCTCTGGAATCTGAAAGAAGCATTGAAAATATTCTTCATCGTGTATGCTGAATACATCGAAACAATCAAAACAGATTCAGTTCTACACACATGAAATATATATATGAATATATATATATATATAAATATATATATATATATATATATATATAGCCTCTACCAGAAATGTCCTACTCACTGCCTTCTCGTCCCAAGGGTGTCGTTGAAAGGACGAAAAGCAAATATCCGGCGATTTACCACGATTGATAGACACGGCGCGTCCTCTTTGAGGGAGTTGGAAAACACTGATTCCAAAACAATGGCTCATATGAGCTCCAGTATCCTGAGGGAACGAATAGCACATGAATCAATCGTTGTTTGTAGAAATATGAATGATTGAGTTTTCTTTATTGAAGAGCCTAACGAAATGAAATCTATGCAGACTAGAGTTATTTTATTATATTATTTAAACACATAAATATTGGTACAAAGAAGCACCAGATAAATATGCGCCTCACAAATCTCATTTGATGTGTGTCAGGGCTGTGATACTGTCCAGGTGCCCAGACTGAAGCAAGCCACACCCGGAGCCTTTCACCTAAAGATCTGATCCACAAGGCAGTGGAGCATCGTATAGAGATGTAGTCCCATGGTAGCCGGTTACTGACGATTGGTTCATACGACATTGGTTCCTTCAGCATACTGGAGCCCATGTGCACCACTGGTTTGGAATCAGGGTTTTCCAACTCCCCTAGGTGGACGCGCCGTGTCCATCAAGCCGGTTGATGCGCCGGACATTCGCTTTTCGTTCTCTCAATTTCGTAAACAACAGTGATGGCACGAGAAGGCAGTGAGTAGGACTTCCTTGACAGAGGCTATATATTCGCGTGGCCATGTGAGAGCATTTGTAGAGGGAGAGCGGACTCTCCCCACTCTCGACCGTACCAGGGCATTTGGGGGCAAAATTTCGATTCTTGGTCGACGGTTCTTACCATGCAACAAATCACAAGAGTAAAACCGTGACTGGAGTGGATGTCATATGTTACACGTTACATTGATATGGTTGTATAGGTCGTTCTAACTATTAGAAAATATTGATCGAAACAGTAATGAGAGATTCAAACAACCAAATGCAACCTTTTATCTACCGCACAACTACATACACACACACACAAACAAATGTGAACACGTAACCTCCCACGCTACTCTTTTATATAACAAATGCCACATTTCACAGACCCATTTAAACACACACCTAGTTTCAAACATGGTGTTTATTCACACAGAATGACTTGGATCTAAACGACATGACACTGACAGGATCACGCTTATTTTGACTTGAATTCATTTGAATACTCAATCTTGTTCCTTCATACCATTCAAAATTATGATAAGCAATTCTGATCATTCGCTTAATGACTGACAAAGTGACTGTTTGATTGCTAGGAAGACGTTGCTTACATTGAGTCAGAAGACATCAGAAAATCTTATTTCTACTCGTAACTAAATCATATATCGGTCAACTGAAACCAATATTCTCATTTGCACGACAAACACTGAGACGATTGACAAAGTAGAAAAGGAAGACAAGTACGAAATATAGTGCAGTTGAATAAAGAAAAAAAAACTGGTCCATAATGTGACACTTCGAGTAGTAGTAGTCCGTTGTAATGTAGGTGAAGTGGAGATCGATGGAAATGAAGTGAAACTGGCTATAGTGGAACTTGTGAAGATCAGTGCTCTGAGAGGGAAGAGCAATTCGATTCACTCTCTACAATAGAGGTGTTTTACACAATTATGAAAGCTAATAAAAACAAATGTAGTGGAGCTCAATGGAAATGAAGTGTAACAGGCTATAGTGGAACTTATGGAGTTAGGTGCTCTGAGAAGGAAGAGCAATTTGATCCATTCTCTATTCTTAAAAGCTAATCGAATATGCATTGAAGAAACAACTGGTTGAAATTATTTAGAAAACAACACTGTCCGACAACATATTTTCCTCCATGCACTGTACTTGTTTTCGGATTAGCGTTTTTTAACCAGCAACAAGTTACTGTGGGAGACAACAAATCAGATTCCATCCAGTGGAGGAAGAAATCAGGAAGAAGTGGATTGGGCACATTTTCAGAAAATGACACAATTGCGTCACAAGACAAGCCCTCGCATGGAATCCTGAAGGCCAAAGTGGAAGAGGAAGACCAAAGAACACATTACGCCGAGAAATAGAGACCGGCATTAGAAGAATGAACAAAAAATGGATAGAACTAGAAAATAAGGCCCACGACAGAGTGGGTTGGAGAAAGCTGGTCGACGACCTACCCTCTATTAGGAGTAACAGGAGTAAGGAAGTAAGTAAGTAACTACCGTACTTGTTTGACCTGAACTCAATATGTACTCCGTACATCCTTTCGAAACTCTTCACTGAGGACTATAATTTGACGACTCAGTCACCATTCTATATATGAATATCAAATAGAATCACTAGATCTATCTAAGTTCTAATCTAATATGAGGTTGTTTTCTTTTACACACACAAAAAAGTAGTTTTCTATAAGTAACAACAACAACAATGATAATAATAATGGGGTATACTATCTACAAATATCTCTAAGATGACCTCAGTTTGTATAAATATGAATGATGGAACCTTTTTGTTGTTTATCTTCACATTGTTTCTAATCAACCAAATGAAATAGTTTTCTCTATTATATGGTGAAGGTGATATACATCCAAACTATAATAATAAACAATGCCAAGTTCTAATAGTAAATTCATATGAGTGACAAACAGAGAGCAATTTTGGTGAAATCATGAATGAATTGAAGACTACACTGTGGAAGCACTGGATGGACATTTCATTCTATTGCTGAGAGACTCCTCAGCAATGAGCATCAACGACCATCCAGTACTTCCAGGTATTCCATGATGGGGTTTAACTTCAATTAATTCATGAATTCAGCTATAAAATTACTAAAATCTTCACAAACCCCCTTTCTGATGAAAATAAATAGTTTATCTGTCAATTCATAGAAGGTCTTAATTCAGCTATGAGAATGTAATTTGTAAATATCTCTAAGATTACCTTAGTTGTTGTTTATAGAAGTATGAATGACTGAACTTTCTTCTTGTTTATTACTATATTCTTTCTAATCAATCAAATAAAATAGTTTTCTCTATTATGTGGCAAAGGTGATATGAATCCAGAATATAATAACCGAAGCCATGTTTTAATAGTAGATTCATATGAGTGACAATCAACGATACACTGAAAGCAAAGATGAATAGAATTTTCATCTCTCAAAAGATAACTACTTTTCTTAATGAAAAAAATGAAGTGAAAACCGATAGATGAAAGCGGGAGTCAATAGAAGTTAGACCACCAAGAAAAAACATGGAAGTACTAGACAGTCGTTTCGTCCTATATTGTGGAACTCTTCAACAATGCGCATCCACGATACCGCCTCACGAGATTCGAACCCAGGACTTACCATGCTTTCAACTATGAAAATACTGAAATCTCCACAAAAAACCCTCTGATAATAATAGTTTGCATTATCTGGCAGTGTGATCTGTCCACTGACCTCAGTTATTCTTATTGTAGAAATATCAATGATTATACATTCTTGTTATTGTTTATCATCACATTTGTTTTTATAAATTAGTCAATGTATATTATGTTCTTTATTTTGTAATGAGCTTATCTTCATTAAGTTATGGAATTTCTAATACTTTTATTAGTACATTTTCATAACTGACAATCATCGATACGTCTAGAACGAAGATGAATGCAATTTACAGTTTTATGTACGATTACTGCTTTTGCAAGCAGAGCTGGATAGTGGCTAGCAGTGGAATCCAGGACGCACGTTTCGTCCTATTTGGGACTCGTCAGCTGGATGTACCTGCATCTCAGAGTTCTCCACTCTGGGACTCGAACATAGAACCTTTCGCTTCAAACGCCATTGCATTATCCACTTAGCTACTGAGTCCTGATAGCCACCTGCTTGTGCAATGAGGTGAAGTTTTAAATTCACCTAGTCCCAGAATGAACATCAAATCTGAGATGCAGGTTCATCCAGCTGACAAGTCCCAAATAGGACGAAACGCGCGTCCTGAATTCCACTGCTAGCCACTATCCATCTTGGCTCACAGTGCTTGTGAATTTAGGCTAAATCGAGGCAATACGCACAGTATGCACATATGCAAATTAGAGAATGACCCGTTGCAGTCCTAACACATAGATGGGAAGATACAAACAAACAATACTAAGTGAATTGATTACTGCTTTTATTAGGAAAAAAATAAACTGATAACAAATGTTTGGAAAAAGATCACTTTTGTACCAACCTAAAACATTTTGAAGGACAATGGAAGATGTGAGAACCAGGAGAAGAGGTGACATAGTTTCAGAGAACCATCTGGTTGTAGCCAAGATGAAATTGCAGCTAAAGAAATACTGGACAACTTGGAGAATAGCATTATTAAGGTTCAATACAGTCTTCCTTCGAGATACTAACAAACTCAACGAATTCAAGATAACTCTTAACAACAAGTTCCAAGCTTTACAGGATCTACTGAAAAAACAAGAAACTACGATGGAGGACAGCTTGAAAGCGAAGAAAGAAACGCAAGAATCATCATCATAAGAAATGGATCTCTATGGGAAACCTGGACAAGTGTGAAGAAAGGAAGAACAAGAAGACAGCAATGAATAACATTCGAACATACGCACAGAAAGTCAAGGCACAAGTTAAGTACACAGAAGCAAACAAGCAAGTGAACAAAAGCATTAAAGTCAACAAGCAGAAATACATTGAAGAACTAGCAACTACGGCGGAGAAAGATGCAAGAGAAAGGAATATGAAACAGCAATATGATACAACGGAGAAACTAGCAGGTAAATCTAGTAAACCAGAGAGACCAGTCAAGGACAAAGAAGGAAAGACATTAATGGAGATTAAAGAAAAACAGAGGAAAAAATTGGTAGAATACTTCGAGGAACTGCTGAAAAGACCAGCTTCATTGAATCCACCGGACATCGAATCAGCACACAATGACCTTCCTATAGATGTCACTAGACCAGTGATCGAATAAGTCAAGATACCCATCAGACATATCAAAAGCGGGAAAGAGGCAGGACCTGACAATTGACCAGCTGAAACCCTGAAATCAGACGTTGAAGTAACTGCAAACATGCTTCACCCTCTATTCAAGAAGATTTGGGAAGAGGAACAAGTGCCGACAGACTAGAAAGAAGGATATCTCGTCAAGGTACCAGAGAAAGGAGATCTGAGCAAATGTGAGAATTACAGAGGCATCAGTTTGTTGTCAGTTCCAGGAAAAGTTTTCAACAGTGTTGCTGGACAGAATGAAAGACGCAGTAGACGCCCGACATCGACCTGAGAATTACCAACCCGTTAGCCTGACTAGCGTGGTTTCTAGGCTTACATAGACGTTTAAGGTAGATATTTCATTGTTTATTACTGATTTGATGATTCCATGCAACCACTAAGAAGATCTTTAACCAATCATGACGATATTCTTTCTAGCTATTGAGAATATGAAACGACGTTTATCTACCGATGATTGAAATTCTTGACTCGTATTGATGAAACATTATCGTGATATGATTGGTTACAACGGAAGTAACACAAACTGTTTTGATTAGTGGTTACACTTCAATTTCATTGCAAATGGAGTCAATTCATTCAGAAGATTTCAATATCGATTGATATAAACTTGTGATTTCTAAACGATGCTACATTCATTCTATTTGACCATCGTACTATACTACTTACTATTAATGGGTGTTAAGATCAAAAGCCACAGATATTGAGCTGTAATATTCAGATTGTAGAATTGAAGCCTGTATAATGTCTGGTTCTCTTGTGTGGCGGGATTTAGCTGTATTTCTCGGGTCAAGCCTGAGGGTGGTGTCTGGCTCACCTGTTAAACGAAATTGAGCTGTACTGTTTGAGTTGTCAGGTGAAGGTCTGGATGGTGTTTGATTCTTCTGAAAACCAATGCAGAATTACCCTGACCCACAAGAGCATATTATATAACTTATACATATAAGTGGTATTTAACAAATAGTTTTTTTCTCTTGGTGCAATGAAGGTGTTTTGTCTTACTTCAGAAGGATGTCTACAATCATCAAAATGTTGCTTCCTCAGGTAACACAGTCTGTAGTTCGATAAAACCTTGTTGCGTAATTTTATGGATTCATCAACATCACAACAGTTTTCACTGATACATTTTCCATTCTATACAGTTGATCAGTATCTAGTAACTGGAGGGAAACGTATCTATGTATGTAATAGTTTGCTCATGGACAGTATGATTCACATTATAAAATGTTCGATAACACAATGGTTTTTGAAGCGAAATGTACTGCGTTCGAGTACAAGAGTAAACATCCACTTTAAGATGCAGATACATCCAGTTGGCGAATCACCTTGAAATGATCGAATAACTTTAACAATTTATTGCAACAGTGGTCTTCGTTGGTTATACACTGCTTTCACATGTCCACGCGTATATAGCCTCTACCAGAAAAGTTCTACTGACTTCCTTCTCGTCCTCATCAACAGTATGATACAGATTATAAAGTGTTCGATAGAATATATCTCCTAATACCTACTTCTATATCTTAATTAATTTTACTAGGATATGCGTCAAAAGTTCGTATTATCCTGTCGAAGCCTCTGGGAATAAGACTTTGCTGTATAGTGAAAAGTGATGAAAGCAGTTAGAAAAGTATGTTGTGATCACTTTGAGGTCATTCATATGATGGTTATGGATAGATATTTGATACCTTGCTAAAGCTTGACAGATGTTATCTTATTCGTTATTATTCAACCATATCATTCATATCCTTCGCCATGTATATCTTCTAATGGAAAGAGACGTCATGATAAGACTTGTTGATTGAACGCTAATCTCGTAACCCCCAAGCTAGAACTACACAACGACTTCAACACCAGAGAAAAGGCACAAAATATACGAGAAGCAGAAACTAGGATTTTTATAGTATTTTTCAAGTCATTGAGTTTTCCTGATAATTCTAGAATGCTACTTAACATAGTAGCAGTGTAATAATCAGCCAATCAAAACCTCTTCATGTGACTTTTCATTTTGACGGTATTTTTAGCAAGACTTCTAATTAAACGCTGATTAGATAAAAACTGCTTCTTTCAGGACCACCCAAACAGTCAATACATTAGAATCCATGTATGCAACCAAAAGTGTAGATGCTCTATAATACTTCATCTACGAAACATACTCTGTGACGAACAGGTTGTTCTTGATGGTCGAGTCAATAACTTATAGTATCACATATAACATTTATCTAACGTATAGTGTTCATCATATTATCGATTGATTGCAAGAAAGTCATATAAGATCACTCTGATAGGATACAGAATTCTTCTTTACTGACACGTTGATAACCCAGTACAAAAAGAAAGTGATAAGAAGTAAACAGCGAACTGTTGACGTAGATTACTGAACACAAAAATCGTACCAACATTTTGATGTCTGTTTGCTATCTCAGCTGGATGGTTTAGTCATGAAGCTATAATCGTCCTCCTGAACGACATTATCAGCACAAACACTTCACTTCTACCCGACGTTTGTGTGTTCCTAGTAGAGAGAGGAATTCATTATATTCTCCACCGTCAAAAGCCAGAAGGATATGTACTGACAACTCAATCAGTGGTGAGTTGAATATAATCCGATGTAAACATTTGAAGAATTTCTTCAAACGCAATTCAAATGACAGTACTTATTAGAGAAGAATAGAGAGACAGTGATTCATGATTTCAGTTCCATTTTACTTCTCACTGGTTGTTCATTGGTCTTTTTTTGTTTGTATTTCATCTTCTCTATCTTCATCAAGTGAATACACCATTTACATCTCTACTTTATTCGACAACATACTGTATTTGACAACAAAGATATATATTTGGAGTGATTTAGAAGAAAACATCTTCCGTAAGGAATGTATTATCCTCAATGAACAGTGGTCATGTGACCTGAACACAACATTGATTTCTTTCGTTCGCTCATTATTGTTTATACTGACGACTGCTAGTTGACGATCCATTCAATATGATGATGTATTTGAATATCATATCAATTTGAGTTCTTCTTATCTGATATGCGTTTCCTTATGAAAACAATCATGATAATAATAGTGCTCATTATCTGACAGCATGACCTGTCTACTGACCTCATTTGCTCTTATTGTCTATCACCATATTCTTCTTCTAATTAGTCTGACTATATTATATACTTCATTGTGTGGTGAACGTGTTATGAATGTCTGATATAGTAAGGAATGTCACCTTCGATTACTACATTCATATGACTGATAATCACCGACATATTCAGAACAACGATGAATGAAACTTTCATTTTACAAATGATTACTTCTTCTTTTTTCGATGTAAGTTTGTTCTCTGATCTGGATGGTTTGGTCATGGAGTTTTCGTCGTCCTTCTGAACGACATCATCAGCACAAACGTCGGGTAGAAGTGAAGTGTTTGTGCTGATAATGTCGTTCAGGAGGACGATGATAGCTTCATGACTGAACCATCCAGCTCAGAGAGCAAAACTTCATTAAAATCATCCACCTGAGCTGCAAATCTTCTCCACTATCTCAAAACTATTGATTACATCTATCATAGAATCCCGTCTAAGGATGGATCAAGTCCATTTCAATGGAATAAAGTCAATCACATCAATATATATTCAAAATAGTATAGACTTCTTAATTATTCAAATCAGTTATTGTATAGATAAACACACAAGAATATACATAAAATGAAATGCTAACTAAAGATAACTTGGTCAATATACTACTAACAAAAGATAATAAGGAGTATCTGAGAATCATAAAGGACATTTACTTTTTTTATATAGCCATATACCAATAATACAACCAATGCATAGAATAATGAAAGTGACACCTAAAGGTATCCAAATATGTAAGCGTAAATCTGATTTCTTCTGTTTTTCCATTTCCATTACTTTGTTTGTTAAATTCTAAAGAAGAAGAAGAGAAAAAAAGACGAAATTATAGAATTCATTATTAAATATTAAATATTTGGAAGAGGCTTTTGTGGAGATTTAGTATTCGCATAGTTGAAATCATGAGTACATTGAAGCTAGACCATCCTATTGTCGGTTCGAATCTCACGAAGTGAGGTCGTGGATGCGCACTGCCACTGAGTAGTCTCACGATAGGACGAAACGACTGTCCAGTGCTCCCAGGTTTTTCTTAGTGATCTAGCTTGAATTGACTCATGCTTTCATCTATTAAATATTTACATTGTATTGAACAGCTCTTATAATAGTTTCCTTACCTTTTCTGTAACCCATATTGTAGTCATCTTCACATTTCTTTCAGTTTGTATGGCCTTGAAAAACAATAATATTCACATAATTAATTTATTATTCTCAAAAGTATAAGTCAATTGAAGCTAGACCACTAAGGAAAACCTGGAAGCACCGAACAGCCGTTTCGTTCTATTGTGAGACTCCTCAGTGGCAGTAGGTATCCACGATCTTGTCTAGCAAGACTCGAACCTCAGAGCACTTAACCGATAGACACTCTGCTTCCAGGTTTAGCTTCAATTGACTAATGATTTCAATTATGGAAATACCGAAATCTCCACAAAACCCCTATTGTCATTAAAGATGACAGGAGAGAATTCGATAAAATAGTTACACAATTCACATTTGTACAACTATTTAGAACATCTACTACAGATTTGTCAAACGCCGTGATAATTACACATTATTCTACAACTAATTGTTCTGGATTATAACAATTGAAGACTACAAGCCCACACTGATCATCAACGACAACAATGAAAATGTTAAAGATCAATTCTACCATAGGCTACAGTCAATCGTCGACAAACGCTCAACGAAGGACCTGACCATTCTGATGGGAGATTTAAATGTCAAGGTTGGAATGGACAGGTGAGTAGAACACTTCAACGAAAAGTTGAATAGACTAGATCCACTGAACCCACTGCACCCACGGACCTCTCAATCGACGTTGGCCCACCAACAATTGAAGAGATCAGTATGGTCATCAGACAAATCAAGAGTGGCAAATCATCGGGACCAGACAACATCCCGCCAGAGGCAATGAAAACAGAAGTAGCAGCAACTGCAAAGATACTCCACATTCTCTTCAGTAAGATTTGGGATGAAGAACAAGTACCAACACACTGGATAGGAGGACACCTCATCAAAATACCAAAGAAAGGCGATCTCAGTAAAAGTAATAACTACAAGGGCATTACTCTTCTCTCAATACCAGGAGAAGTCTTCAACCGGGTGTTGTTCAACAGAATGAACGACTCCGTTGATGCTCAACATCGAGATCAACAGGCTGGATTCCTTAAGCATCGATTGTGTACAGACCAAGTCGGAACACTACGGATCATTGTGCAACAATCAATTGAATGGAATTCATCACTCTACATCAACTTCATTGAGTAAGAGATATCATTTGATAATGTGGATAATGTGGATGTGAAGACGCAAATCGACAAAGCAATAGCAGCATATTTACAACTGAAGAACATCTGGAACTCAAAACAACTGTTTGTCAACGAACATCGAGGTCAGAATTTTCAATACAAACGTCATCGCAGTTCTACTGTATGGGGTGGAAATCTGGAGAACTACGAAAGCCATCATCCAGAAGATACAGGTGTTCATTAACAGTTGTCTACCCAAGATACCTCGGGTCCGTTGGCCAGACACTATCAGCAACATTCTACTGTGGGATAGAACAAACAAGATTCCAATGGAGGAAGAAATCAGGAGACAGATATGAGAAGAATGAACAAAAGTTAGATAGAACTAGAAAGGAATTCCCAGGACAGAGTAGGTTGGAGAATGCTGGTTAGTGGCCTATGCCCCATTGGTGATATTGAAAACTACTCTTCAAATTTAACAAGTACTTACCGGAATACGGCAATCATTTACTTTCATGTTATGAGTTTCCTTATCATTACTGTCTATGCATATGTTAATTCTTTCACACCAAATACATGCTATATCCGATGGTTTTGCTTTTTCGCATGCTTCTTTCATTTTGTTTTTTGCACAAATATCTGTGAAAAGAATAAGGTGATTATTACATTTCTAGTTATTGAACAAAAGATAAGTGAATTACAAAGCATACAACAATAACTCAGTGATATGATGTCGTTAAAAGGTGGTCAACAGGAAATCCTGAACTCGGTTTTCATGCTACTCGGCACTCGTCAACAAGGTGTACCTGTAATCTTGAGGGAACTGGTGCTCCCTGACCGTTTCGATCCTGTGTCAATCAGCATCACAGTGATAGACGTTACCACTGAGTTATCGGTGTCGTGACCGACATCCTGTAGGACTGAGATGTAATCACAATTGACTGATCACTGGGTGGTGATCAATGTTATGTGTGTCAAGTTGGATCAATGAAAACTCATTGATGATTAGACTATTGTTTCGTTCGAAGAATATTGAAAGCAATGTGATCATTAGATCATGGAATGATTCTCGTAGTAGTCAAAATGTTATTTTAATAGTTCAACACATCATGAACTGAGAATCGAGAATGCCTTTTGACTATATCTTCAATTTATTGGGTATGTATAACAAAGAAGGGATTTCAGAAGCTGAGCAATTGTTTTCAAGATAATCACAATCTTATGGAGTGTATTGGTAACCTCGATGTCTCAGGAAAATTCGATATCACATGTATTCAAAGGAAAGAATTGTGGCTTCTTCGTCAATGCACAATCATCTAACAGACACTTATTCTTTATCGAGACTTCAATGTTAGTTTGAAAAAGGGGTTCTTAGTTATCATTTTAGTATTCAACAATGAATCGATGTATGGTTGTTAACGTGAGTCAACTATTATTTGAGAAAGATCCTTGGATATAATTTGATCAGTCAGTCAGCTACAACGTAGGACCAGGCAATTTTTGCATCGGTCCAATTCGCCATACCTTGATAGCACAACAAGATGAACACCGGATTCATAGAAGTAATTAATTTAGTGGTGGTAGTTTATAAAAGATAGGTTGTATAAAAGGATATAGTAAAGGAAGGAAGACAGATAAAGATTGTATACACCTACACCATTAATATCGATTCTTAGCCATGTCACCTAGAGTCTCCAACCATTGTTTACGATAGTCACGCAGACCCCAACTAGGTAGTCTGCATCTGCCAACATTCCTCAGACTAGAAGTTAGTGACTACAGTTACACATGGAAACAAAAAAATGGTATATTCATGTTAACGCTGTATAAATAAGGTTTGACATACTTCCGACGACTTCAAAATCCACTAACGTGTTACTTTTAATCCATTCAACAGGAACAAGAATTTCAGGTTCCCTCTTCCCTTAAGTCATAAAATGAAGAAAAAAAGACAAAATTTTGATTGTTTGCACTATTCAAAGAGCGATTAAAATAAGAAACTGAAACATTTCTCATAACGAATTCAATGGTGATCATCAGAAAAACCAAAAAAATCATGGTTTATATCTCTCTGAGTTTCTGAAGCGATCAGTGATCAACCAGTGAACCAAATATAGAATCACAAGCATAGATGGACAGTGTCTAGCAGTGGAATACAGGAAGCGCGTTTCATCCTACTTGGGACTAGTCAGCTGGATGTACCTGCATCTCAGAGTTGATGTTCTTTCTGGGACTCGAACCCAGTACCCTCGCTTAAAACGCCATCGCATTATCAACTCAGCTACTGAGTCCTGATAGCCACTTGCTTGTGCAATAAGGGGGGAGTGAATTACAAAATGGAATCGTTTAATCTCTGATTTATTTTGCGAAGAGATCATTGATGCATATTCGAAAAAATACGTTGAAAGAGATAAACATTTTTTTCGCATTTCGAATTACAAATAGGCAACATAGAAATCTGCAGACTGAAAAAGAATGATGATTGGCAGTGCGTTTTCAGACGCATATTTTGACTTATTTAGGACTTATCAACTGTATACTTCTGAATCTTAGATTTCATGTTCATTACAAGACAGGAACACAGAAATACTCGCTTTAAATGCCATCCTGTGATACACCTAGCTACTCAGTTGAGATACACAATGGCTTGAGCGATGAGGTGAATTTTAAATTCATTGAATCGCCTCGTTGATCATCGAGACTGAAAATGATTCCAATGCTGTTCACCATCCATGCTTTGCTTTCAATACACGTGATAAAAGGCAAAATTGAAGCAATCTTCGCAGGATATCAATAAGAAACGGATCAATCGCAGTCCAAAACATGAATGGAAAGATTAAAACAAGCAACACAAAAATACAAAAGAAATCTATTGTTTAAAGACTCAGTAATGCATTTCAACCGATCAATATATACCGTTTGACAAGACATTGAATGCATTTTCTTACATTCCAACCTAACCGGCTCCACTCAATGCTTGTCTTGAAACTCTTCTTCATCTTTTAACAGCACTTAATGATTTCAGTGAAGTGAGATCATTGAGCAGTTTATATGAGAAATAACAGTTCAAAGTAACACTGCTTTATTTCTGTTTTAGACAAAACACACTTCCATTTGCATTCAGTGGTGAAATTACTGAGGACAGTCAACCGTTAACCATTGGCGTAATGTGTCTCTAAAAGATCATACACACTTTTGCGATAGAAACATTAACATACTTCGGTTGTGTTTACTCGACATACCTGGTTAAGTGAGAGTTATCAATGTGAATATTGAAATTCATTATTGACGAACTTTAGCATAGAAATCTGAAATAATGTAGTTAAATACAGTGGTGTTCTGTTTGAAAGACGTAATCATAAATATAAAACACTTCCAGCACTCCGTTGGACTATCATTCATAATCAGGTGTGATACTGCAATTTCGCCTCAGGAAGTGTGAACGTTTATTTTTCATAGTTGAAATCATTAGTCAATTAAAGGTAGATCACCATGGAAAACCTGGAAGCATTGGACGGCCGTTTCGTCCTATTATGGGACTCCTCAGCAATGCGCATCCACGACCTCGCTTCACGAGATTCGAACCCAGGACCTATCAGTCTCACGACAGAGCACTTAACCGATGGACCACTAAGTCGGCATCCGATGGTGTTAATGTTAGACTGAAATCTCCACAAAACCACTTCTGATTGTGAACATTTAATTGACTTTGAATATGGACAGTGGGTTTACAAATAGTATACCGATTTCATTTGGCCCAATTATCCATAACACTTCAGGCAGCATTTACACCAACTGATTATACACACTAGACAGTTGGTTAACATGGATGGAAAATAGGGATTTTCTCTATTAACATTCTGATATATAGGTACAAACAGAGAGTCACACAATACTAACAGATGACTAATGATGTACGTCGGCGGCCTATGCTCCATTGGGAGAAACAAGCGCAAGTAAGTAAGTAAGTAATTCACAGTATATTAAAATGTTAACAACACTCATTAAAACGTTCCTTACGTTCTTCGCATTGAAATATAGCAGCCATTTTCGATCTCCATTTAGTTTCGTCAAATTTTGTAGGAATCTGAAAAGAAGTATTCAAGGTTCGAGTCAAGATCTGACAACACACAAACTCATATATTAAAACCAATTAATCATTGATGTAATGAGTTGTCATTCAGATCATCTTATTCACAGACAACTAATTGTACACACATTAAGCCTACTGATATTCTCAGAATCCTTTGGAATTATGTTCCATCTAGTCTACATAGATATTCTGAATCACTTCAGTTTTGTTTTCTTTAGTGAATTTCGATGAACTGTATTTACATCATGGAATGAGGAGACACACTAAGATTAATATCTACGTCTGTTGAATTCAAATGTAAATTGTGAATAACTGCAAAGATGTTGCAATCAAAATATTCAACAATGAACGTTCGGAACAGTCGATCTTCAAAAGGTGAAATAAAGCTTATTGGTTTATGGCTCTTTCGGTACGGTACTCTAACACACACTATCTGTTGCTATTCGGCACGAACAAATCACTGTTTCTTTGATAGTACTACACATCTAATTATTCAATTTTTAACAACTTCTTGAATAAAATGTGTTATTGAAAGTTAAGATGGATAGTGGCTAACAGTGGAATTCAGTTTGAGCGCGTTTCGTCCTATTTAGGACTCGTCAGCTGGATGTACCTACAGTTGATGGTCACTCTTGGACATGATGGGAAGATTCAAACAAACAATACTATCAATGTAACCTGGTACATTCAGTAACATTCATAAATATGAAACAGGATAATAATGTAAAGTATTCGGAACATCGAATTATACAACTTACGTTCTCATAATAAAATGATATCCTCCCATTTGGATATATCAGATAAGTTGTCTTGCTTGTAAAACCTACAATTAGTAGACTATTGATACTTAGAATTCCAAAAATAAATAATGTGCTAGTTATTGATTGTTAAATGTAACCGTGTATATGGAACTAGTGAGTTGAATTGGTTGCCCCGAAATGCCATGGTACGATCGAGAGTGGGTAGAGTACGTTCTCCCTCTCCAAATGCTCTCACGTGGCCACGAGTATATAGCCTCTACCAGAGAAATCCTATTCACTTTCTTCACAAAAAAGTTTTCTTAACGAAATGGAGAGGACAAAAAGTGAATGTCCGGAGCTTTAAACCGGTTGGTGGGTACGGAAAATTTACATAGGGGAGTCGGAAAACCCTGATTCCAAACGAATGGTGCACATGGGATCCAGTACTTTAAGGGAATAAATGGCGTAACAACAAATCGTTGGTCACCGCCTACTCTGGGACTGCATCTCTTCACAATGCTCCACAGTCTTGTGGACCAGATCTTTAGGTCAAAGACTACGGGTGTGGTCCACCAAAAAAACTACCTGTTTCGGTTTGGGCAGCCAGACAGTGTTGTAGCTCTCACATAAATCAAATGAGATATGTGCGGCACATATATATCTGGCTCCTCTTTGATCAACTGACTCCAATCATAGTGTTTATTTGTTGCAGATGAGAAACAAATAGCTTAACAATTGGTGAATTCGAATGGATAATAGATAGGAATGATTATGCAATGAATGGATATGTAGATGAATTTGTTGTATACAGAACATACAACACAATTTATCTATTTCGAAACACACCCATCTCAACAAGTTACTTTGGAAACCAGAAATGATAATAAATCTCTGCATTCGTTATCCCAGTCCTAACGGATGTACTTAAACAGTGAGTGACTTTCAGATAAGATTCTACCCCTAATAATCCAAACTGACTTCTCCTATAACATCGCTTATGTTGCATGAATGATAAGCTTGATTCATTGAGTCTACTAAGTAGTAGCATGTCGAAGTGATATCTTCTTCAGTGTAGTATTCATAGACTGTACAATAAGTAATTTAAACTATGGCAATGTGTTACTCACTTTTACTATCAACTGTTATCTTAAAAGACATCTTGATTGCGAATAAGTCCTCTGAAATAATGAAAATCAAAATAGATTTTTTAAGATCTGAATAATTGATTACTTATCTCTTTCAATAAGTTAATGTCAACTTCTTCTTTCCGAAGTTTGTGTTGATGATGTCATTCAGAAGGATGATGAAAGCTCCATAATCAAACCATCCATCTCAAAGAACGAGACTCCATTAAAGTCATCCACCTGAACTACAAATCTTGTCGACGGATAACCTTTGCATACAAGTTATCATGTTCATTTCAAAGGTTGAATGAACCGGTGTAATGAAATGCTCCATTCTACGATATGATGAATATTTCAATACAATCAACTACCTTAAAATTTGTTCTAGAATCTTTCGAGTGAGCAATAGACGTTTAGTATACATCCAGTTTTACACATACAAACTCATTTTCTGAAATCCTGTTATTCATCAATTCTGATAATGTGACCTAAATAAATGTATGTAACCTTGATGTTCTAAGTGTTTTGGTTTGAGTCAATCGTCTTGTACAAAGGGACTGTTGATGGTTGTCCATTCATCATCTGTTTCAGGAAGTGTATAATCATACGAATATGATCGCAAAGATAATGTTGAATAGTCAATGATTAACAAACAGCAACTCAGAGACATTGAACTTTTATTAATCAAGTAAGTACTAAAAAATATTTGAACGACATCTAATAGAACTTGATAGCTCATTAACACCAATAACTCAAACTGACTTCTTCTATAACATCGCTTGTATTGCATGAATAATAAGCTTGGTTCATCAAGTCTAGCAAGTAGTATCACGTTGAAGAGATGTCTTCTTCAGTATAGTGTTCATAGACTGTACAATAAGTAACTCTAACTTTGGCAATTACACTATTTACTTTATCATTTCTACTCAATTATTACATATTGTGAACATACACTCTGGTATGACAGTCATACAAATAAAATAATCACTATATACTGGTCAACTCTAGTGTAACAATCAATTTAAATACTAAAGAGACAAAACAAACTAGAACTCACTCGTATCCAAAACTTCGAATTCAAAAGGTGGAGTGTCTGATAAATAATTTGCAATCAATCCAAAGTACCCATTTTTGAATACACTTATTAAACCTGTATTGATTTAATGAAAACAAGCAACTTGATTAATGATTTTGTAATGAATAAATAAAAGAATTTGCAATCCTAAACATCAATGAGAAGATTCAACCAAGCAAGTGGCTATCAGGACTCAGTAGGTAAGTGGATAGCGCGATGCCACTTGAAGCGAACGGGCACTTGGTTCGAGTCCCAGAGTGAATATCAACTCTAAGATGCAGGTACATCCGGCTGGAGAGTCCAAAGTAAGACGGAACTCACTTACTGAATTCCACTGTTGATCACTATCCGTCTTTGCTTATAATGCTTGTAAATTAAGGCTATATCAAGGCAATACGCACAGTATGCATCTATGCAAATAAGAGACTGATCGATAGTAGTCCTAAATATCAATGAGAAGATTCAAACAAACAATACCAAGTGAATTGAAAAACTTCACCCCATTGCACAAGCAAGTGATTATCAGAACTCAGTAGGTAAGTGGATAACACGATGACATTTGAAGCGAACGGTAAGTCGTTCGAGTCTCAAAGCGAATATCAATTTTGAGACGCAGGTGCATCCAGCTGACGAATCTCATTGTTAGGGACTATTCATCTTTGCTTAAATGATTTGCATGAAATGTATTCAGATCACTGAAACGAATTGAATCATTGACAATTTGAACAAGAAAAACAAAAAGCATAAAACTAATTCATTCAAGAAATCGGATCAAGTTCAAACAACAATAAAAAAACAACAACGGATTATTGACTTACCATTAGAATGAATATTAAAATGTTTGATTAGACTATCATAATATTTAAATGGGAATTTCTGTTCAACTTTTTCAAGCTATACAAATAATGGATTATGTAATATCACTTGGAAATGGAGTCAACTTACATCAGAAAGAGGAGTTTTGGTGAAACCGCCATCCACAACTGGATGAGGTTGATTAAGTCTTATTCTTTGAAAATAATTATAATGAAGAGACTAAGTATAGATATATGTAAACTACAATCAGATGGATTACTTACAAAACGATATGAAGTGTTTTCATGAATGACATTATCATAAGTCTGTAATTCAGGACGTTCACAGATGTATTCACCATTGAGGAAATTGTAAAGTAAAACGTTGATTAAATAAAGTAAGGTCAATAAACGACATGAACAATTGGATCTAAAAGGATTCAGATGAGTTTCTATATTCAAGGAATACTCACTTCATCTTCTTCTGGTTCAAAGTAGTAGATCGCAAAAGTTTTTATAGAGGTTTCTAGGTTTATATAGACGTTTTTTGGTATTTCATTGTTTATTACTGATTTGATGATTCCATGGAACCATTAAGAAGATCTTTAACCAATCATGACGATATTCTTTCTAGCTATTGAGAATATGAAACGACGTTTATCTACCGTTGGTTGAAATTCTTGATTTCTGTTGATAAAACATTATCGTGATATGATTGGTTACAACGGAAGTAGCACAAACTGTTATGATTGGTGGTTACACTTGAAATTTATTGCAAATGGAGTCAATTCATTCAGAAGATTTCAATATCGATTGATATGATATTGGAATTTTTAAAAGAAGTCAGATCCATTCTATTTGACCATCATACTATACTACTTACTATTAATGGGTGTTAAGATCAAAAGCCACAGATATTGAGCTGTAATATTCAGATTGTAGAATTGAAGCCTGTATAATGTCTGGTTCTCTTGTGTGGCGGGATTTAGCTGTATTTCTCGGGTCAAGCCTGAGGGCGGTGTGTGTGATTCACCTGTTAAACGAAATTGAGCTGTACTGTTTGGGTTGTCAGGTGAAGGTCTGGATGGTGTCTGATTCTTCTGAAAACCAATGCAGAATTACCCTGACACACAAGAGCATATTATATAACTTATACATATAAGTGGTATTTAACAAATAGTTTTTTTCTCTTGGTGCAATGAAGGTGTTTTGTTTTACTTCAGAAGGATGTCTACAATCATCAAAATGTTGCTTCCTCAGGTAACACAGTCTGTAGTTCGATAAAACCTTGTTGCGTAATTTTATGGATTCATCAACATCACAACAGTTTTCACTGATACATTTTCCATTCTATACAGTTGACCAGTATCTAGTAACTGGAGGGAAACGTATCTATGTATGCAACGGTTTGCTCATGGACAGTATGATTCACATTATAAAATGTTCGATAACACAATGGTTTTTGAAGCGAAATGTACTGCGTTCGAGTACAAGAGTAAACATCCACTTTAAGATGCAGATACATCCAGTTGGCGAATCACCTTGAAATGATCGAATAACTTTAACTATTTATTGTTACAGTGGTCTTCGTTGGTTATACACTGCTTTCACATGGCCACGCGTATATAGCCTCTACCAGAAAAGTTCTACTGACTTCCTTCTCGTCCTCATCAACAGTATGATACAGATTATAAAGTGTTCGATAGAATATATCTCCTAATACCTACTTCTATATCTTAATTAATTTTACTAGGATATGCGTCAAAAGTTCGTATTATCCTGTCGAGGCCTCTGGGAATAAGACTTTGCTGTATAGTGAAAAGTGATGAAAGCAGTTAGAAAAGTATGTTGTGATCACTTTGAGGTCATTCATATGATGGTTATGGATAGATATTTGATACCTTGCTAAAGCTTGACAGGTGTTATCTTATTCGTTATTATTCAACCATATCATTCATATCCTTCGCCATGTATATCTTCTGATGGCAAGAGACGTCATGATAAGACTTGTTGATTGAACGCTAATCTCGTAACCCCCAAGCTAGAACTACACAACGACTTCAACACCAGAGAAAAGGCACAAAATATACGAGAAGCAGAAACTATAGGATTTTTATAGTATTTTTCAAGTCATTGAGTTTTCCTGATAATTCTAGAATGCTACTTAACATAGTAGCAGTGTAATAATCAGCCAATCAAAACCTCTTCATGTGACTTTTCATTTTGACGGTATTTCTGACAAGACTTCTAATTAAACGCTGATTAGATAAAAACTGCTTCTTTCAGGACCACCCCAACAGTCAATACATTAGAATCCATGTATGCAACCAAAAGTGTAGATGCTCTATAATACTTCATCTACGAAACATACTCTGTGACGAACAGGTTGTTCTTGATGGTCGAGTCAATAACTTATAGTATCACATATAACATTTATCTAACGTATAGTGTTCATCATATTATCGATTGATTGCAAGAAAGTCATATAAGATCACTCTGATAGGATACAGAATTCTTCTTTACTGACACGTTGATAGCCCAGTACAAAAAGAAAGTGATAAGAAGTAAACAGCGAACTGTTGACGTAGATTACTGAACACAAAAATCGTACCAACATTTTGATGTCGGTTTGCTCTCTGAGCTGGATGGTTTAGTCATGAAGCTATAATCGTCCTCCTGAACGACATTATCAGCACAAACAATTCGCTTCTACCCGACGTTTGTGCTGATGATGTCGTTCAGAAGGACGACGAAAACTCCATGACCAAACCATCCAGATCAGAGAACAAACTTACATCGAAAAAAGAAGAAGTAATCATTTGTAAAATGAAAGTTTCATTCATCGTTGTTCTGAATATGTCGCTGATTATCAGTCATATGAATGTAGTAATCGAAGGTGACATTCCTTACTATATCAGACATTCATAACACGTTCACCACACAATGAAGTATATAATATAGTCAGACTAATTAGAAGAAGAATATGGTGATAGACAATAAGAGCAAATGAGGTCAGTAGACAGGTCATGCTGTCAGATAATGAGCACTATTATTATCATGATTGTTTTCATAAGGAAACGCATATCAGATAAGAAGAACTCAAATTGATATGATATTCAAATACATCATCACATTGAATGGATCGTCAACTAGCAGTCTTCAGTATAAACAATAATGAGCGAACGAAAGAAATCAATGTTGTGTTCAGGTCACATGACCACTGTTCATTGAGGATAATACATTCCTTACGGAAGATGTTTTCTTCTAAATCACTCCAAACATATATCTTTGTTGTCAAATACAGTATGTTGTGATAATTACACATTATTCTACAACTAATTGTTCTGGATTATAACAATTGAAGACTACAAGCCCACACTGATCATCAACGACAACAATGAAAATGTCAAAGATCAATTCTACCATAGGCTACATTGAATCGTCGACAAACGCTCAACGAAGGACCTGACCATTCTGATGGGAGATTTAAATGTCAAGGTTGGAATGGACAGGTGAGTAGAACACTTCAACGAAAAGTTGAATAGACTAGATCCACTGAACCCACTGCACCCACGGACCTCTCAATCGACGTTGGCCCACCAACAATTGAAGAGATCAGTATGGTCATCAGACAAATCAAGAGTGACAAATCATCGGGACCAGACAACATCCCGCCAGAGGCAATGAAAACAGAAGTAGCAGCAACTGCAAAGATACTCCACATTCTCTTCAGTAAGATTTGGGATGAAGAACAAGTACCAACACACTGGATAGGAGGACACCTCATCAAAATACCAAAGAAAAGCGATCTCAGTAAGTGTAATAACTACAAGGGCATTACTCTTCTCTCAATACCAGGAGAAGTCTTCAACCGGGTGTTGTTCAACAGAATGAACGACTCCGTTGACGCTCAACATCGAGATCAACAGGCTGGATTCCTTAAGCATCGATTGTGTACAGACCAAGTCGGAACACTACGGATCATTGTGCAACAATCAATTGAATGGAATTCATCACTCTACATCAACTTCATTGACTAAGAGAAAGCATTTGAATGAAATTTTCATCTCTCAAAAGATAACTACTTTTCTTAATGAAAAAAATGAAGTGAAAACCGATAGATGAAAGCGGGAGTCAATAGAAGTTAGACCACCAAGGAAAAACTGAAAGCACTGGACGGCCATTTTGTTCTGTTGTGGGACTCTTCAGCAGTGCGCATCTACGACCTCGCTTCACGTATGTTGTGAGTTAGGAACTCACTGAAGACAATTAGTGAACGGTCGCTGAGCTTGATGAATTGGTTGGAGTTAGACATAAACACCATCGGATGCCGGCTCAGTGATCTATCGGTTAAGTACACTGGTGCGAGACTGGTAGGTCGTGGGTTCGAATCTCGTGTGGCGTGGTCGTGGGTGCGCACTACTGAGGAGTCGAACAGTAGGACGAAACGGTTTCAATTGACTGACGCTTGCAACTATGAAAATACTAAATCTTCACAAAACCCCTTATGAAAACAAGTAGTCATAACGTCAAATGTATATTTTCCATGAGACTGTTGTCAGTCATCTTGATAACAAAGTCCATAACACATTATTTGTATCATTTCATATCAAACACTATGATAGATAAACTGATTGATATCTGATATTCTGACTGTTGACAAAATATGTGTGAACGAAGATAACCTGCCAGCTATGACTATCTAAACAAATTCAAAGTCATATATTGAGTTGATGTATATGAGGACATATTTTGATTTACTTAGATAATGTTCAGTGTTTGTAGTCTGTCAATAGAAATCCTAGATGATTAGTTCCACAGTGGTTGGTAAGGACGATGAAATCTACCCTCATATCTAAAGAAAACAATAATTTACACACACATAACACAGCACATAGTGCAACCAAGGGAATGTTGAACATCGCAGGTTAGACACTTTGTGAAGTTACAGTCAAGCAAGTGATAGAGAAGAGAGCAATATTTTTGACGGAACGTCCATTACTAAACGGATTGGGACTTAATTGAAAGCGTTGAACGGTCACACGGTGTATTCAATGTCGCGTAGACTAAGCTAGACTACCAAGAAAAAACTGGAAGTACTAGACGGTCGTTTCGTCCTATATTGTGGAACTCTTCAACAATGCGCATCCACGATACCGCCTCACGAGATTCGAACCCAGGACTTACCATGCTTTCAACTATGAAAATACTGAAATCTCCACAAAAAACCCTCTGATAATAATAGTTTGCATTATCTGGCAGTGTGATCTGTCCACTGACCTCAGTTATTCTTATTGTAGAAATATCAATGATTATACATTCTTGTTATTGTTTATCATCACATTTGTTTTTATAAATTAGTCAATGTATATTATGTTCTTTATTTTGTAATGAGCTTATCTTCATTAAGTTATGGAATTTCTCATACATTTTTTATTAGTACACTTTTATGACTTGACAATCATTGACACGAATAGAACAAAGATGAATGGAATTTACATTTTTATGAATGATTACTGCTTTTATTAGGACGGAAATGATTATATTTTTGTTAACCTAAAACATTTTGAAGGACAATGGAAGATGTGAGAACCAGGAGAAGAGGTGACATAGTTACAGAGAACCATCTGGTTGTAACCAAGATGAAATTGCAGCTAAAGAAATACTGGACAACTTGGAGAATAGCATTATTAAGGTTCAATACAGTCTTCCTTCGAGATACTAACAAACTCAACGAATTCAAGATAACTCTCAACAACAAGTTCCAAGCTTTACAGGATCTACTGAAAAAACAAGAAACTACGATGGAGGACAGCTTGAAAGCGAAGAAAGAAACGCAAGAATCATCATCATAAGAAATGGATCTCTATGGGAAACCTGGACAAGTGTGAAGAAAGGAAGAACAAGAAGACAGCAATGAATAACATTCGAACATACGCACAGAAAGTCAAGGCACAAGTTAAGTACACAGAAGCAAACAAGCAAGTGAACAAAAGCATTAAAGTCAACAAGCAGAAGTACATTGAAGAACTAGCAACTACGGCGGAGAAAGATGCAAGAGAAAGGAATATGAAACAGCAATATGATACAACGGAGAAACTAGCAGGTAAATCTAGTAAACCAGAGAGACCAGTCAAGGACAAAGAAGGAAAGACATTAATGGAGATTAAAGAAAAACAGAGGAAAAAATTGGTAGAATACTTCGAGGAACTGCTGAAAAGACCAGCTTCATTGAATCCACCGGACATCGAATCAGCACACAATGACCTTCCTATAGATGTCACTGCACCAGTGATCGAAGAAGTCAAGATACCCATCAGACATATCAAAAGCGGGAAAGAGGCAGGACCTGACAATTGACCAGCTGAAACCCTGAAATCAGACGTTGAAGTAACTGCAAACATGCTTCACCCTCTATTCAAGAAGATTTGAGAAGAGGAACAAGTGCCGACAGACTAGAAAGAAGGATATCTAGTCAAGGTACCAGAGAAAGGAGATCTGAGAAAATGTGAGAATTACAGAGGCATCAGTTTGTTGTCAGTTCCAGGAAAAGTTTCAACAGTGTTGCTGGACCGGATGAAAGACGCAATGGACGCCCGACTTCGAGATCAACAGGCTGGATTCCGTAAGGATCAGTCGTGTACAGACCAAATCACGACACTACGGCTCATCGTGGAACAATCAATCAATCAATCACCGATCACAATACATCATCGGATGCAGATGTAAAGGCGAGGATTGGCAAAGCGGCAAGGCCGGTATTCCTAAAATTGAAAAACATACGGAAATCAAAACAACTGTCAACCAAAATGAAGTAACAATCTTTAATACGAACGTCTAAACAGTCCTACTGTACGGAGCTGAAACGTGGAGAACTACTACATCCATCGTCAAGAAGGTACAAGGATTTTTAAACTGTTGTCTACGTAAAATACTCAACATTCACTGGTCGGATGCTACCAGCAACAACGTTTCATAGGAGAGGACAAACCAGCTTCCAGCTGAAGAGGAATTTAGGAAAAGACGTTGTAAGTGGATTGGACATAAATTGAGGAAATCACCAAACTGCACCACGAGGCAAGCCATAAGTTGGGATCCGAAAGAGAAGCGGAAAATTGGATGGCCAAGGAAGACATTACGCCGGTAACTACTTCTACCTATTCGATAATCGTTGTAGTAGTTCTCCACGTTTCAGCTCCGTACAGTTGAACTGCCTTGACGTTCGTATTAAAAACTGTGACTTTGATATCGGTTGAGAGTTGTTTTGAGTCCCATATAATCTTGAATTATAGGAGTGCTGTCATTACTGTGCCAATCTTCGCGTCTATGTTTTCATCAGACCCTCCATGTTTACCGATGATGCTTCCCAGATAAGAAAAATACATACTCATTAAAAAAATATTTCATGTTCTCCATAAACTATTTTGACCTAAGGATTTTTATGATACGATTTACTGTACCTAAATGACATTCCGATTATTGATTATTGTCGCTCACGTTCACAGCCACATTTAGCTTGATCTTGTACAAATATTATTTTCTATTTTATGGTGTGATGCGAACTGTCTGTCTGGTATATAAACCGAGTATACTTGAAATCAATGATCTGCATAGCAGAAGCTGCAAATGGCGTTCTGGATTCAACTGGAAGGGCTGGACGGACAGAAGCCAATAAGGACGATAGACTGCCCACGAAATTAAGCGACACATCCACCAATGTCTTCAACGAGTTACCGGACGGCCGTTTCATCCTCTTATGGGACTCCTCAGTAGTGCGCATCCACAGTCCCGCACTCGCGAGATTCGAACCCAGGACCTGCCAGAGCCCTTAACCGATAGACCACCTCAAGCAGTTGTCTCTTGGGCACTGCGGTCACGATCTCAGATCATTAAGACCACTTCTAACCCAATTTCCTTTTCAGGTACCTCTAGAAGAACCCTTCCACGATGTGGGCAACTGGGAAGTGATAACTGCCCTCATAACTCTAACAGCACTCAAGACCACTGCATTCATAATCAATATCCTTCTTCAATTCCTACTATTCTTTCTACCTCGACGTTCAACAACAAACTTCCTCTTTCGGTTTCCTCATCACGTGTCACCATGGCCAACGATTCTAGTGCGCGAAACGCTATCCCAGGTCTACCAAAAACCTCGCTCCAAACTACACATTGGAGCCTTCAACGTACGTACCCTATGCCAAATCGGTCAACAGGCCTCCTTAGCTAAAACCTTAGAGTCGCGTACCATTGATGTATGCTGTGTCTCCGAAACACGTATACAGGATCCCAGTGTGGTCATTCACTTGACCTCACCTCGCCAAAATGGACAGCCAACGAAATACACCTTCCGTGTATCTGGCGAACCGTTGGCCAGTTCTCGTGGACTTGCAGGTGTCGGCATAGCACTAAGTACAAGGGCAGAACAGGCACTATTAGAATGAATCCCCGTTAACAGTCGCCTGTGTGCTGTCCGGCTAAATGGCTCCATAAGAACTCGGAAGGATAGGGACACACGTCGTTGCCTTTTCGTCGTTTATGCCTACACTCCCACTGACTGCAGCCATGATGAAGTGAAAGATGACTTTTACCCTTATCTACTCTCAATCCAAACGTTTAGAACGATGGGCGGAACACTATAAAGAGCAATTTAGCTGGCCTTCAGCTACTGCACAACTACTCACTATTCCCAGAAAACCTGAATGGAACATTGAAGTAGGCCCCCCGACCCTACTTGAAGTTCAAAAGGCTATAGGTAATCTGAAACGAGGAAGAGCAGCTGGTCCTGGTGGATTGGCTCCAGAGGTTTTTAAATACGGTGGTCCAATTTTAGCGATTAGGTTGACTAATATTCTGGCTAAAATCTGGGAGACAGATGTAATCCCATCCGACTGGTCACAATCACTGATTGTCCCAATATATAAAAAGGTGTCAAAATCATCCTGTGATAACCATAGAGGGATTAGTCTGACTAACATAGCATCTAAAACACTAGCCTCAATAATTATCAGGCGCCTCACTAAAACTCGTGATCTGCAAACACGAGAAAATTAGGCTGACTTCAGACCTGGTCGTGGCTGTATCGACCACATATTCACCATTCGTCAAGTTTTAGAGCACAGACATGCTTATCGGCGGCAGACAATTATAGTTTTTCTTGACTTGAAAGCAGCATTTGACTCTGTAGACCGAGAGGTTCTGTGGTAGTGTCTGTCATTGAAAGGTGTACCTGAGAAGTACATAAACCTTGTAAAGGCTCTTTACTCGAACACTATCAGTCGAGTGAGAGCTTATGGCGAACTGTCATATGATTTTACAACCTCAAGTGGTGTCCGTCAAGGCTGTCCACTATCCCCATTTTTGTTTAACTTCATTATAGACCTGTTGCTGGAAATAACACTCTCGTCGACTGAATCTACAGGAATTGATTTCCTACCAGGAGGTTCACTTATCGACTTAGAATACGCAGATGACATAGTCCTGTTTGGTGAAGACGCTGACAAAATGCAGAGTCTTCTGTTGGAACTCAGTAATAATGTCAGGATGTTTGGGATGCGTTTCTCCCCATCCAAATGTAAATTGTTACTCCAGGACTAGCCTGCGTCAACACCCGAACTAAGGATAGGGAGTGAAGTAGTCGAACGCGTGGACAACTTCACTTATCTTGGAAGTCTGATGAGCTCTAATGGGTTGGTGTCTGACGAAATCTCAGCACGGATTCAAAAAGCTCGTTTGGCTTTTGTCAGGCTACGTCACCTATGGAGTAGACGAGATATCCGTCTATCAATTAAGGGACGAGTATACTGCGCATCAGTTCGCTCTGTTCTACTTTACGGCTGCGAAACATGGCCATTAAGAGCGGGAGATACTCGTAGGTTGCTAGTATTTGACCACAGATGCCTTAGAAATATTGCTCGCATTAGCTGGGATAACCGGGTAAGTAATAGTGAGGTTAGACACAGGGTATTAGGGAACGATGGTAAATCAGTTGTTGAGGTGATGAATCTTTATCGACAGAGATGGTTGGGCCACGTGTTGTAACGTATGCCTAAACACCGATTACCACGACGCGCAATGTTGACTAGTGTTGGGGATGGTTGGAAGAGAGTTAGGGGCGGCCAAACCGAAACATGGCACCAGTGTTTGAAGTCACTAACTTCTAGTCTGAGCCATGTTAGCAGATGCAGACTACTTGGTTGGGGTCCGCGTGACTATCGTAACCAATGGTTGGAGACTCTGGGTGACATGGCTCAGAATCGATAACCATGGCGTAGGTGTATACACTCTTTATCTTCCCTTAAATCTTGAGACTAAAATTGCTTCATATCTCTCTTCCTTCGTGTACTATATCCTTATATACAACCTTTCTTTTTATACTACCACCACTAAATTAATTACTTCTATGAATCCGGTGTTCATCTTGTTGTGATAACGAGGTATGGCAACTTGGACCGATGCATATATGTGCCTGGTCCTACGTTGTCGCTGACTGACTGACTCAACGAGTTACTGTCTCACAACAGACCTGGTTGAACTCCACTGGTCACTAGAAATCTGCCAACGAGTTTCACATCAAAAAGAAATCATTCTAGTTGCGTAATAAAACAAAGTCCAGACAATTTTGGAGCAAATATCTTATTGATATGATCACATAATGATCAATGAAAAATACCATTATCACCCACCAATCATCTTGATTGGTTCAATATTGCTTAGATAACGACCTGTATTGACATCTTTATTCCTTCCAAGCAAGAGCTTTTTCAAATATATTCAAAGTTGGAATGTTTTATCCATCCTCATTATCATATCAATCTAACCGGATTGCCAGGTATATTTATAAGCACAGTAGGAGTCAACATAAAGAAGACTCCAAATCGGTAGCACTATCTTTTCTTGCGTCATTCATGTAGCCGCAGCTTTTTATATGCTACGTGTGAAAGACAGCTTCATCTCGAAATACACACCTAAATTTATTTCCCTTAGTCGTTGATCTTCTCTGATTGACACGTTTATTATTTTATTTTATTTAAACACATAAACATTGGTACAAGGAAGCACTAGATAGATATGCACCTCACAAATCAAATGAGATTTGTGTAAGGGCTGCGATACTACCCAGATGCTAAAACTGAAGCAGGTGGTATTCTTAGGGGGCCACACCCCGAACCTTTGACCTAAAGGTCTAACAAACAAGGCAGTGGAGCATCGTGGGGAGATGCAGTCCCATGGTAGCCATTGGCCAACAATTGGTTCACAAGCAATTTGTTCCCTCAGGATACTGGAGCCAGCCCATGTGCACAATTGGTTTGGAATCAGGGATTTCCAACTACCCTAGGTGGACTCGCCGTGTCCACCGACCCGGTTAAAGCTCCATGCATTCGCTTTTCGTCCTCTCAATTTCGTAAACAACACTCCTGCCACGAGAAGGCAGTGAGTGGCAGAGGCTATATACGCGTGACCATGTGAGAGCATTTCGAGAGGGAAAAAGACTCCCCACTCTCAGCAGTACCAGGACATTTGGGGGCATGTATCTCATGTTTTCTCATTTATAGTACACATCATAGTTTACATTAGTAAGATATTAGGCACATATCTGTACCAACAACAGATGGATTAACAACTAAAATGAGTACTACTTCCAGTGCTTCATATTCTACTGAGCTTCAGAAATATCAGGAATCATCAATACTGACACTATTAATTCACTTTTGAAGCGTACAAGACGCCTCACTAACTCTTAGACGTTATCAGATATGGCTCAGAATAGAAGCCAGTGGCGATCCTGCTGCAACCTTCTTTTACTTTCTACATAAAGAATGGTTCTAACTTTCCTAACTGAAAGAGTCTTCTGGTTGTACATTTCAGTCCGCCTTATCTTTTCATCCCTTCTCTTCCAATTTTCATTATTTTGTGTGGCGCATATGTATCTGGTGCCCTTTTGTACCAATATATATGTGTTTAAATAAATAAATAAAGACAGTTGAAGAATGAATACTTTAGAAAAACTAGATCAATATTTCTTTAATTAGTAACTATTATCGATTGAATCCATTAAGTCAAATATCAATTGGCTTTGAAACAGACAATGAAAGAATCAACTGGGATGGATTACCTAGATGGGATAGAGTTCAATGAAGAATCCTGATGGATGACCTATGCACCTCCTCCATGAGGAGTAACAAGTATAAGTAAGTAAGTAAGTAAGTAAGTATAAATTACCAATCATTAATTACAAAAATCAATCAACCATTTGATCAACAGATCAAATGTTTGGCATGAAAAATTGTAACCGTAAAAATGAGCAAAATTACAGTGGATATTTTGTTCAAATGAAACAATGATCAATGTCATTATGAAGTAAGAAATAACTTTCTAAAAAATAATTTATACACAATTTGAAATCAACATTCAACTCAAAGTCGGTGGGTGATGAGAGGATTTAACTGACAATAACTGTGGATCATCTTCTTGTTACACACTGAAGATCATTTCTTAAGAATGATGGCAACTCAAACTGATGTATGTACGTACGTACGTACGAAGTTCTACGTTGTGACTGAATCAAGAATGATCAATCAGATGAAATTCTCGGTTAAGTTCAAAATAATCATAAGATGGGATTCAAAATAAAAATAAAAAACATTTGATGAACAGGTAAAATAGCTACATTCTCAAAGTAAGAAGAACTTAGAGGAGATAGATTAAAACACTGAAATGTAGAGAAACAAACATGATTGTATTTGGACAAGAAAGAATTCAATGATCCAGCTCAATGAAATGAACCAAGGATACAAAAGGCAATATGACGATGAGTAGTGAATGGTATATATATGTATGGGTACAAAAACAAACAAACAAACAAAAAACGACACCTACTATTTGGTTGCCATGACCAGTGAAGTTAAATCAGTGGGTGGTTTCAAATGAATATTTCGTTGTCTAGTTAAGAAGGATAAATTATTTTCTTTATTACATGATATACTACTTAATTTTTCAGGAGAACCATCATAATTTTGTTTTAGATTAGATTCAATTTTATTTTTAGTTGATTTAATTACTAAATTATACCATGCAGCTAGAAGGATTCGTTCTTCCGCTTCACGATGACGTCTCATTTGTTCATGATGAGTCTATAAATATGAAAAAACAGAAAACACACAATTCAGAAATGTGCACAAAACAAGAAGCTGAAACAAATAAAGCAATGGGTCAGTCGATCAGTCAGCTACAACGTAGGACCAGGCAAATTTATGCATCGGTCTAAGTTGCCTTACCTCATTAGCACAACACGATGAACACCGGATTCATAGAAATAGTTAATTTAGTGGTGATAGTATATAAAAGATAGGTTGTATATAAGAATATAGTATAGGATGGTATTAACAGAAAAGCTCATTTACGAGAACAATCTAATTAGTTATCGTTTCCCGACCGTTGCTGCTACCTTGACGTGGTGGTCAGGCTTGCCTATCGTGATATGGGCCAATCGAGCTATACTGGCTGGAACAATCACTCCTCAAGGTCCTACTATGCCAGGCAGGTCGGTTGAAAAGCGGTAAGACAAAAAGCCGCAAACCCAAGGCCCGAAGGCGAAGTCGTACTGCTGACAGTACAGAGGTGTGAAGGCAGTAAGATGTTTCTCTCAGACAACATGAGTAACAGCGATTCTGCCTTCCCACAAGATGTGTAGCTCAAAAAGGTCGACCCTAGAAATGCACATCTTGCCTTATCCTACAAATATCCGTCTCCAGCTGTAAGGTTTCAACAAACACGAAAATTACGCGCAAAAATCCTGTGTGTGACCGACCTCAAGCAGTTGTCTCTTGGGCACTGCGGTCACGATCTCAGATCATTAAGACCACTTCTAACCCAATTTCCTTTTCAGGTACCTCTAGAAGAACCCTTCCACGATGTGGGCAACCGGGAAGTGATAACTGCCATCATAACTCTAACAGCACTCAAGACCACTGCATTCATAATCAATATCCTTCTTCAATTCCTACTATTCTTTCTACCTCGACGTTCAACAACAAACTCCCTCTTTCGGTTTCCTCATCACGTGTAACCATGGCCAACGATTCTCGTGGGCGAAACACTGTCCCAGGTCTACTAAAACCTCGCTCCAAACTACACATTGGAACCTTCAACGTACATACCCAAAAAATGAAGCAGTGAACAATCAACACAAGCAGTTTATAACATCCAGTTTTGTCATATCTATTGGAAGTCTTCCAGAACACCTCAAACAACTATAAATCGTTGAAAATACTTTATTTGAACAAGATTCAATAGAAATATACCAAAATAAACGATAGCTCGCGTTATACATTTGGAACCGCAAATATTTATGTTTTCGGAACTCAACTAACCTCGGAAGTAAAGCCTTTTTTCCCATGTAAGGGTTTAAATAAAAGAAAGTATGAAAAGATTAGTCAGTCAGTCAGCGACAACGTAGGACCAGGCACATATATGCATCTGTCCAAGTTGCCATACCTCGTTAGCACAACAAGATGAACACAGAATTCATAGAAGTAGTTCATTTAATGGTGATAATATATAAAAGAAAGATTGTATATAAGGATGTAGTATAGGAAAGAAGACAGATATGAAGCAATTTGAATCTCAAGGTTTAAGGGAAGACAGAAAGTGTATGCACCTAAGCCATTGTGATCGATTCTGAGCCATGTCACCCAGAGTCTCCAACCACTAGTTATGATAGTTACGCGGACCAAGTAGTCTGCATCTGCTAACATGGCTCAGACTATAAGTTAGTGACTTCAAGCACTGATGACAAGTTTTGATTTGGTCACTCCTAACTTTCTTCCAACCATCCCCAATATTAGTCAGCATAGCGCGTCGTGGTAATCGGTGTTCAGGCATACGTAACACGTGGCCCAACCACATCATATTGAATATACATCTTTCAGTATAAATAACTAGTAATATAAATCATTCACTGAATTGGAAACGGATGAAAATGAAAATACGATGCATTGAACATAGTTACATATGGAAACGTTTGCAATGAATTGATGCATAAACGGATGACAAAGTGAAGATACACAACAATCTAACATAATAAAACAAATATTTGTCGATCAAGATGAAGAGTTTGAAGATGTCAAATGCGCCGAACTGGATGGTTTCATTATACTCCCAAACAATATCACCAACACATACTTCCACAAAATCCCTTCAGAGAGACGATTTTTACAATCCGTAGACTAAGTTGAATTCGAATCCCACATGAAGTATTAGTTAGCATTATTGCCAACTAACAAAATTAATCATCACGTCAGCAGCATGAAGATATTGAATGAAATATTGTCAATGTGTTAGAACACACATTGTTCAAACTAAGCATTACTAACATGCTATTAGCATACAGGATGCTAACAATCCTACGCAAATAATGGCTGCCAAAAGCCATGTTTAACAAACATAAGGCAGATCTGAAGGGGTTTTGTGGAGATTTAGTATGTTTCATAGTTGAAAGCATGAGTCAATTGAAGCTAGACCACCATTGAAAACCTGGAAGCACTGGACGGCCGTTTCGTCCTATTATGGGACTCCTCAGCAGTGCGCATCCACGAAGTTAGACATTAACACCGTTGGATGCCAGCTCAGTGGTTTGTCGGTTAAGGTCTCTGGCTCGAGACTGCTAGGTCCTGGGTTCCAATCGCGCGAGCGCGGGTTCGTGGATGCGCACTGTTGAGTCCCATAATAGGATGGAACGGCCGTCCAGTGCTTCCAGGTTTTCGATGGTGGTCTAGCTTCAATTGACTCATGCTTTCAACTATAAGGCAGATCTGTTTTCACCGGCGCTTTGTTAGCTCAACGTTTTATGAGAGGACTAACATTGCAACGGTGCCAAAGATGAATCAAATTAGAACCTCTCTAACCCTTACATAACTAATCAGGTACATGAAAGATATTCACAAAAAAACTGAATGCAGACACAAGCACCTGCTAGTTTTGCAGAACTACCTAATACTCATATACAAATTGATTTGGTTTTGGCGGGAACAACAAATAAGCTAAACCCATATATGAACAGTAAACCACATTACTTACCTCTAATTTCTCAATAACACGTTCTTTTTCAACTAATAATGCACGTAAATGATTAATCTCTTCATTAAGCTTATCATTACTTATATTACTGTTAGTAGTATCAGTACTGTTGTGTGTATCAATCATTAGTTTCTCTTTATATTGTGGACAATCATGTTGATGTTGTCGATATTGACGTTCTAATAATCGAATCACTTCACGTGCTTTCCATAAATAACCACGATATTTTTGTTCCATTTCAATGAAATCTGCTTCTTTCTGTGCTAACTTTGTCATTAAATTTGTATATAACATTGTAGTAGTAGTAGTAGTAGCAGCAGCAGGTGAACTGGACATATCTTTATCCACAGGAATATGATAAGAATTTATGGATGACGTTTGTACAATATGTGTACTAGAAGAGTCATTATCATTGACAGGTAATGAATTACAATCATTGCAAACATCATCAGTATTCAGTTTCTGTTGTGATGTTAAAGACATACTGAAACGATGAAAATCATTATCATCAACAAAACCAGTGTCATTGTCTAATTTACCAGCAGTAGTAGTATTAGCAGTACTCATAGTAGTGATATCACCGCCAACTTCGTTCATACGGTTACTATTACTCACATCACTAACATACATTGATGTACGTAAACGACATAGTTCTTCTTGTAAATTTAACATTTGTGATTCTATTGCTGATGTACCATCTAGCAAACAAATAGCGGAGAATAGATTACTTAAAATTATAGTGAATATCATGAACAAAGAAAAACGCATATGAACCTTAAAAGAAATATCAATATGTAAAGAAACAAAAGAGAGAATGAGTGTAGTAAAATCAGTCCGTAACTGAACAGTTTGTCTAAAGTTTCAGCTCAGTCAGAAATATGGCAAAAGAATAAACAACCCGTAATGCTCTGGTACGGCCAAGAGTGGGGAGAGTCCGTTCCCACTCTCGAAATGCTCTAGCATGGCCACGCATATACAGCCTCTACCAGGGAAGTCCTACTCACTGCCGTCTCCTCCCTAAGGTATTGTTTATGAAGTTGAGAGCACGAAAAGCGAATGTCTGACGCTTTAATCCGGTTGGTGGACACGGAAAGTTCATCTAGGGGAGTTGGAAAACCCTCATTCCAAACCAATGGTGCATATCAGCTCCAGTAACCTCAGGGAACAAATGGCGTATGAATCAATCACTGGCTACCATGGGACTGCATCTCTTCACGATTCTCCACTGCCTTGTGGATCAGATCTTTATGTCAAAGGCTCCGGGCGCGACCCCCTAGGAAAACAACCTGCTTCAATTTGTGCACCTGGATAGTATGACAGCCCTCACACAAATCAAATGAGATTTGTGCGGCGCATATATATAGGGTGCTTCCTTGTAGCAATATTCATGTGTTCAAATAAATAAATAAATTCAAGTCATTGAAAACAGACATCATTCAACGGTATGCGCAACCGAAAAGTGACGACCGCCTATATAACTCCTGATCACCAGACATAAAAATGTATGGAAATGAATGGGACCTTCATTCACGAAATACTCATCGATAAGTAGGATATCATTTTAGAATCAAAAAGTTAATTAGGAAGTTAATTCCACACGCTAAACTTACAATTTGTTGTTTGTGCACATGATTGAAGACCTTCACAACAAGATTTAAGACGTGTAAGTTCAGAGAAGATACACTGAAAAATAATGGAGAAATAGTAATGAAACTGTGTTAAAGTATCAATATGTTTAATATTGAAACTGCCAACATTGTAAAAAACTAAAAATCGGGCCAAGTTACATGTGGAAATATCCCGAAAGCTAAAAATAGTTAGTTATATTTAAAGTATAGGAAGTGCTCTGCCTCGAGACTGCTAGGTCCTGGGTTCGAATCTCGCGAGCGCGGGTTCGTGGATGCGCACTGCTGAGGAGTCCCACAATAGGACGGAACGGCCGTCAAACAGTGCTTCCAGGTTTTCCACGGTGGTCTAGCTTCAATTGACTCATGATTTCAACTATGAAATTATAGGAAATGATTGTGGATATTTAATTCATTCTGTCAAAGTAGTGTGTTATATTTACTTAACTATGAGCTTCATATGAAGGATTCGTAAAACGAATGAACTGCTCAAATTGAAGTAAATGTAATATGGTTCAAAATAGAAACATAAGTTTTGAAAAAACCTAGTGATTTATGTATTAAGGACTACTATGAAAAGTGACTTATTCATTGTTCAAGCAAGACTACCAACATCAAACGCATATTAAATTCAATTAGTATTGTTTGTTTGAATCTTCTCATTGATGTTTAGGACTGCAACTGGTCAGCCTCTAATTGGTATATGTGCATACTGTGCATATTGCCTCGATATAGACTTAATTCACAAGCATTATAAGCATAGATGGATAGTGGCTAACAGTGGAATTCAGGACACAAGTTTCGTCCTATTTGGAACTCGTCAGCTGGATGTACTGGATTCCAGTCCCAGAGTGAACATCAACAAACCTGAGATGCAGGTACATCCAGCTGACGAGTCGCAAATAGGACGAAACGCGAGTCCTGGATTCCACTGCTAGCAATTATCCATCATACGCATATTGTTATCAACTATTATACCGAACTAATAAGAATTAAAATAATGGCTATTAGGTTTTTGCACGAAATTTGGCGACGTGGTGACGGATAACTTGTACCCTGTTAATAGTTAAGTAAAATATAAAAATATCTAGTTACTGAAACGTTTAAAACTGATAAATATGACAGAATTACGCAAAAGGTTACTGTGAAATTACGTTTGTGACTTCTAATACTGATATGTAATCCACAAGGCCGTGCATCAACGTTGAAAGAGATGCAGTCCCTCGGTAGCCAACGACCAATAATAGGTTCATACGTCGTTTTGTTCTCTCAGGATCCTGGGACTTATGTGCACCATTTCTTTGGAATCAAGGTTTTCCAACTCCCCTAGGTGGACACTCCACATCCGCGAACCCGGTTAATGCGCCCGACATTCGCATTTCGTCCTCTCAATTTTGTGAACAACACCCCCGCCACGAGAAGGCAGTGAGTAGGACTTCTCTGATAGAGTATATAT
Organism: Schistosoma rodhaini; assembly: GCA_944470415.2. Taxonomy (NCBI): domain Eukaryota; kingdom Metazoa; phylum Platyhelminthes; class Trematoda; order Strigeidida; family Schistosomatidae; genus Schistosoma; species Schistosoma rodhaini. The sequence continues at coordinate 2,953,786 of OX104040.1, forward strand.
ACACATGACCATGTGAGAGAAATTGTAAAAGGAGAACGGACTCTCCCCACTCTCGGCCGAACCAGGGCATTTGGGGGCACCGACATCCTATGGGGTACATACTAGGACGAAACACCAGTTCGCAACCCTATATGTACTGATTATATCAAAAATATTTTGACAATTATCAAGAAGTATTCAATAATATCTACAATATATCAAATGCTTTATCAGAATGAAATAGAAAAACCTTACATACATACCTCTTTTTCACGATTTACATTCATTAATTCTTGTCGAATCTTCAATAAATTTTCTTCAGCTAATTCAGCACGTTTTATTGCTTCATTTGCCAAGAATTGTGCATCTTCCACTTGTAAACGTGCTTGAGCTTTTACTTTTGATCGTATATTCCCATCTAAACGTGTTTCTTGTTCTAATTCACTTAAACGTTGTATACAAATTTGATTATCATTTTCTAATTGTGTACAACGTAAACGTAAACTAATTGCTTCATCAGCATGTTTACGTAATTGTTCAATAGTTGTAGTTAAACGTAATACATTAGATGCTTCTTCACGAGCAATATCTAATTCATCTTTTAAATGAATACTTTCTTCTGCTTTTGCAGTTAAAATAGTACACTAAAAGTGGTAGAAACATAGAGAGAGAGAGAGGACACAACAACAAGAAGACAGTTGAATAGAGCATACATGTGTATGATAAACATTTAAACACATTAATGTTTCGTTGTAAGGTGTTAATTTAAATCATCTACCCAGTGTTTGTGTATATCGGTTTGCTGAAGTTGTTGAGTTCTACAGTTTACAACACGAATTGATCATAGCTAGATAATCATTGAAAACAAGGAACCACTGAATAGTTGTTTTATCTTAGTATAAAACATCTCAATGTTAGTAAACATACATGACCTCAGTAAGGATTCAACCTAGCATCTTCATAATTAGCACACTTGTTGAGGTTTAATGACTACCTTACAAAGGATCCATCCATTCCATATGATAGCTAACTTTTAGACATCCTACAGTTGCATGTATATGTGTCCAGGTTTATTTATACGATCACTGAGTGAACAAATCGAAGTATCTAGAGCGATATTGTGAAACCTAGAATCTGATGATTGAAAATCGAACCATTTAAGTATTAAACTACAACTTTCTACTATGAGCAATCATGACACTACCGATACTTAGGAAGTTTATGATAATTCGCGTGAATGAAGAGGACATTATACACTGTCTAGTATAGAATGCAACAACAGACTAGTGGATCCAACAAACATATATGTGATACACCAGCAGAGAAGCATACTAACTTCCCAGCACTTCAAATCCTTAAAAGAATTGCGAAACAATGCCGATATTATTATACTTAAACCCGATAAAGGATCTGGTGTTGTAATTATGAATAGGTCCGATTACATAGATAAAATGGAATTGATTCTCAGTGATAAGAGCAAATTCATGGCTGATGTTGACTCTGATGGATTACATAAATTAGAAAAGAAAGTAAACTCGAATTTAACAAAATTGTTAAACATGAACACTATTGACAAAGATGAGTTTCATTTATTAAAACCTATGGGTTCGGTGTATCCTCATTTATATGGATTGCCAAAAATACATAAGCCTAATATCCCTTTACGTCCAATTCTATCAATGTGTCAGTCACCTACACACAAACTCGCGAAATGGCTTACAAAAGTATTAAATCCTATCCGACATCAATTTTGTAAGTGTTCCTTGATTGACTCATTTGATTTAATTAAATACTTAAAGGATATGAATATAAAAACAAAGACAATGTGTTCTTTTGATGTGAATACTTTATTTACAAATGTACCCCTGAGAAAAACGTTTGATATTTTATGTGACTATATTTCACTTAATAATCTTCCATTGCCATTTCCTGTTGAAACTCTTAAAGATCTATTATTATTGTGCACTGACAATATAAAATTCACATTTCAAGGTGAGCACTTTCGACAAATTGATGGCGTAGCTATGGGTAGTCCTTTAGGACCGTTGCTGGAGGATGTGTTCATGGGGTATGTTGAAAATTTAGCTGAAAACTCAATCCAAAAGATGTGTCTGTATAGACGATACGTTGATGATATCATAATCATAAGGGATAAATGTGAAGACGTGAACCACTTGTTAAAAGAACTCAATACAAGTCAGAAGCATATTTCTCTTACGTGCGAAGAAGAGAAGAACAACCAACTTCCTTTTCTAGATATACTGATCAGTAGAAGAGAAAATGGTTCCATCCAACGTTCTATATATAGAAAGCCGACATGGACGGGGCAATACCTTAATTTCCATAGTCACTGCCCAATTCATTACAAACGTGGGTTAATTAAGGGCTTATTCAATAGAATCAATCGTATTTGTACTAGTGATACTATTGAAATAGAAACGAAGCTTCTAACTAATACGTTAATGAATAACGGTTATTCATTTAAGTTCATAAACCGCTGGAAGGGTTGCAATACGATTAGACCTATTACGCTTCTGGCACCCAAAAAGCGAGTTTATATTACATTACCATTTAGAAGTGACTCTAATAGTCTCATGTTAAGACGGAGACTAAAATTAGCCATAAATAGGACATTCTATGCAGCTCAACTTGTCATCACTGAAAAGACAAGGTCGATGTTTCACCAAAAACTTAGACAGCATATAAGCGATTGTGTCACATCCCATTGTGTATACCAATTTACACGTATATGCAGAAACACGTACATAGGGAGGAGCAATCGTGATTTGCAAATAAGTGTGGCGGAACACATACCTAAATGGTTACAGAACCAAATGAATTCGAATAGTCAAATAAGATCACAGGATAGACAAACATCTTCCTCTATTGCGAAACATTTAGTTGAAACTGGTCATAAGGTTGACATCAAATCAGCATTTGTAGTGTTGTACAAAAGCCTTCAAGGACGTATACTAAGGTTTATTGAAGCCTTGGCTATACGGAAATTGAAACCCCCTTTATGTGTTCAAAAACAATTTGTTCTTACCCTTAACCTACCCTGGTAATGCTTATTTATTATCCAGAGTAGTCATCACTTTGTTTTTGTGTACTTTATTTATTTTCTTACCTTAACCTGTCTAAATTCAACTTAGTATTGTTTGTTTGAATCTTCCCATCGATTTGTTAGGACTGCAACTGGTCAGTCTCTAATTCGAGTCCCAGAGTGAACATCAACTCTGAGATGCAGGTACATCCAGCTGACGACTTAACCTGTCTAGTTGACCTTTTAATTTTCATATAAAAAAAATGTCTTAACAAGTATATTGTGTGTGATCAGATTGTTCGAAATGTATTTCGCTAATATATCACATAATTCTGATAAACTTCGTCTTCTCATTGCATTATCGAAAGATACACCAATCGCTTTATTTTCTCTTTCGGTTAGAAAACAATTAAAAATAGGACAAGATTGCACCTTGTGTTAATCCAACTTGAAAGTTAGTAAACTACATAAACACATACGCAATACTAAACCGTTCGAATCAGTCAGCTATCAACACTGATAACATGAGTTATAAATACGAACTCACTATCATGTCTATCTTTATCTTCTTGATACCAGGTGACCGGGATTCATATTCTATTTCGAGTTTTCATGCTGTCTAACATTAGTATTTAAAAGAATTCAACAAGTTTATAATGCTAACAATTATCAACCTTCGGTAAACATTCAATAAAAACAAGAAAACTGTAAAAGACGGTTTCGTCCTAACAAAACACTCCTCAATGACAGTCGATCAGAACATCACACAAACTCACCCAAGTAAAACTAGCAGTCGAGATTAATGATTTTGAGATTTAGTGATACCGAATGCTGATTAATCACGTCAAATTAGTTCATTTGTTTAAATTCAATATAAAAAAATTTGTATATTGATCACTATTATTTGCTTACTTTTTGTTTTAATTCCTGATTTTGTAAAGTGACTTCAGTGAGTTGGATTTTTAATTCTTCTTTATCTAAATCATGATTTTGTGAAACAGAAAAAAAAAAGACGTAAAAGATAGAGCAAAAAGAAAACAGCGATTAATTGAGTGTCATGATCAATGAATAGCATGCTTGATAAAAATAATTTATATCTTATTACAGCAAAGTTGTGTTTCTTTAACTGGATGGTTTAATCATAGATCAGTCGGTGGTAGACCGGATCCGCTTCAGGGGACGGAAACTCAGGAGAGGAAAATAAATTTATTCCATCTTATGTATTATTACACAAACTCAAACAGTAGTTTTGTAAACTGTGAAGATCTGGCATTAAATACATTATTTGCATATCTTCCTTCACTTGTCCCCTTTACATATTCCATCATTCTTTCAAACCACTGTTACTCCCATTACCTGCCCTCAAATGCCGTGGTACGGTCGAGAGTGGAGAGAGTCCGCTCTCCCTCTACAAATGCTCTCACATGGTCAGGCGTATATAGCCTCTGTCAGGGAAGTCCTACTCAATGCCTTCTTGTGGCATCACTGTTGTTGACAAAATTGAGAGGACGAAAAGCGAATGCCCGGCGCTTTAACCGGGTTGGCGGACGCGGAAAGACTACCTAGGGGAGTTGGAAAACCCTGATTACAAACCAATGGTGCACATGGGCTGGCTCCAGTATCCTGAGGAGTTTAATGCTACGACGAAACAGCTGTTCAGAACTTCTGAGCTTCCTATAGTCATTTAACATAGTTCGGTTTATGAATTCAGTCATTATCACCATAAAATTTAAATATATTTCAGATGGATGAATTTCATTACAATCGACTGCAAGCACCTTGTTTTGACATTACTACCTTCGACAGAATGTCACTGTTTTCGATCACTGTTCTGTCATTGTACACACATTTCATTTTGATTATCTTCTTTATTTGACCTGATTCTTAGTTTTACAGTTGCTTACGATTTGACTAAACATTCTTTTACAAACGTAAACCGCAAGAAACATTAAAGTGAAAAGTTGACAGGACAAACAAACAATAAAACAAACTGTTTGCCACATCCGAAGAGATTTCAATAGTTCACTGCCATATGAAGATTGTGTTGATGGTGATGATTTCGTCAGAAAAGATAATGAAGACTTCACGATTAAACTATCCAGCTAGCTGAATACAACTCTAATAAAATCATCTACATGAGCTATAAATCATATACTTCATTTCAATGAATTATTCTTAATATAAATTGTATTGTGGTATGCACTACTTATATGAACAATAGTAGTATGTGAAAGGAATTGGAAATGAAATGCTTATCAATGGAAGATTGGAATAAAGAAACGGGGAGAGAAAGCAGAAGGCAATCGGAATAACAACTGGTTTGAAAGAATGATAGAATATGTAAAGGAAAAGTGAAGGAAGATATGCAAATAATGTATTTAATGCAAGATTTTCACATTTTACAAAGCTACTGTTTGAGTTTGAGTAAGACTACATAAGAAGGAATAAATTGGTTTTCCTTACCTGAGTTTACGTTTACCATAGTACAAGTAGAAGAAAACATAGGTTAAACAACCCTTGGGAAATAGGATATATCAGACAACTGTCTGATCTTAGTATAGCATTTGTTAGAAGTTAGTGTTCACAATCTTCCCGAAGACCTAAAGCTTACATAACGAGAACTTAAATTCGACAATTCTCACAAATCGCCATTCTAAACATTCTCAAAAAACGATAACCGTCGGACTATTTGGAGGTAAATACAACTTAATGTAAGAAACAACCAAACTCGTTTATTGATACTATGAATTCAGTTAAAGGCATTTAATCTCAGGTCTTCACTGCAGCTAAAAACAGACAACAGCTGTGTCGCAAAATGACGAACGGTGAAAATGAAAACCACCGCATACAAAAGCGTAAGTTTCAAGGTTCACCACTTCCAATCCGTCGAGAACTGAAGTTTCTGGGTTCAATCTCCAATGTTATTGTAAATGTAAACTCACGTGGAGCAGTCGAAAAATAAGATAAGACAGCCTTCTAATGCATTATAGTTTTCAGTGGTTATTTCCAACAAAAGTCATACTATGATGAAAAACTATAAAATTCCACAATCATTAAAATCTCCTTCACACTAATCATTAATTACGATTACTCAAACTAGCTTTGAGATGGATTTCCTGGAGTTCCAATGGATAGCTGTGATCAGTGGAGTGTTTGATGTGAGTCAGGTACTCACTGACAAAATGGTGGACGGTCGCGCGATACCATGCATTGGTTGAAGATAAACATTAACAACGTTGGATGCTGGCTCAGCGGTTTGGAGTCTAAGCGTTTGCGTGTGAAATCGATGGTCCTGGGTTTGAGTCCAGCAAGTGGGATCGTGAACGTGCACTGCTCATCAGTCCAATAACAGGACGAAACGACCATCAAGTGCTACCAGCTTTCCAACAGTGACCTAGCATTGATCCCTTCATGCTATCAATCTAAATTCAACAATCTCCACAACACTATACTTTATTTATTTATTTAAACACATAAATATTGGTACAAGAAAGCACCAGATATATATGCGATGCGCAAATCTCATTCGATTAGTGTGGGGGCTGTGATACTGACCAGGTGCTTAAACTGAAGCAGCTTGTTTTCTTAGGGGACCACAACCCGAGCCTTTCATGTAAAGGTCTAACCCACAAGGCAGTGGAGCATCGTGAGGAGATGCAGTCCCATGGTAGCCGGTGACCAACGATTTATTCATATGCTATTTGTTCCCTTAAGGATCCTGCAGCCCATGTGCACCATTGGCTTGAAATCAGGGTTTTTCAACTCCCCTAGGTGGACGCGCCGTGTCCACCTACCCGGTTAAAGCGCCGGGCATTCACTTTTCGTCCTCTCAATTTCGTGAACAACACCCCCGCCACGAGAAGGCAGTGAGTAGGACTTCCCTGACAGAGGCTATATACGTGTGACCATGTGAGAGCATTTGTAGAGGGAGAGCGTACTCTCTCCACTCTCGGCCGTACCAAAGCATTTGGGGGCACAACGCTACACCTATGATTACTAAAAGGGAAATTTAGTTATTTATATGAAACGCAAACAACTTCATAACAGAGAGCAAACAAAGGAGATAGAGAGAGTCAGAAAAACAACAAAAACGAATCTTACCACATTCAGTTCTATATAGTTCATCACGTAATTTACTTAATTGATTTTGTAAATGATTTATACGTAAATTAGCTATAGTTGGACTCATTAGTACATTATTACTACAAGGATTCGCTGAAATTGAACTACTAGCAGATTGATTTAATAATTCTGAATTGATTGAATTCAAGTTAGTTTCCATGGATTCAATTCCTGTTGTAGTTGTAACTATTGAAGATGTTGGAGAGGATTGAGGAATTATTGCTGTTGTTGTTGTTGTCGCCAATATCGCTGGATTTAAACCCAATGAATTGAAATAAATTTTAAATCGATTTAATTCAGATTGTTGATTGGACTTTTCTTCTTGTAGATTTATTACCTATTGATAGTAATAATAGTAATGGTAATAATAATAATAGTAATAATAATAATAATACGAGTAATATAAAGATGGTCAGTTGAGTGATGAAATCTTTATCGACTTTATCGCCTAGCCACCTTTTACCTCGATTCAAAATGTTGTCTGATGTTCGAGGACCCCAAATGCTTTCGTATGGTCGAGAGTTAGCTCTCCCTCTCGGAATGGTATTATATGACTATGTGTATACAACTACACCCAAGTAAGTCCTACTCACTACCTTCTCGTCCCGAGGGTGTTGTTTACGAAATTGAGAAGACGAAAAGCGAATGTCTGGTGCTTTAATAAGGTTGGTGGATAAGAAGCACCCACCTAGGGAATTAGGAGAACCATGATTACAAACCAATGGTGACCATGGGCTCCAGGACCCTGAGGAAACAAATGGCGTCTGAACCTATTATTGTTCACCGGTTATCATGGGACTGCATCTCGTAACGTTGATGCACTGTCTTTTGGATCAGACCTTGAGGTCAAAGACTCCAGGTGTGGCTCCCTAAGAAAACCACCTGCTTCGGTTTGGGCACCCAAGCAGTATCCCAACCCTCACACAAGCCGAATGATATATGTGGCGCCTCCTTGTACCAATGTTTATGTGTTTAAATAAATAGCTAAAATAAACTGAAGTTCGAGTAAGTAGGAAAAATAATAAGAATAGACAAACTATGATATGGTATCAGTCTATGAAGACAAATAATATTGATTTGAGTCGTTTAGGTAAGTGTGGGCAATGAGGATCGAGTTTAGGGGATGATTGTAATCAATGGTTGGAGATGTTGGATAACGTAGCTCCAAATCGGTTCCAATGGTGTAGAATCATTTATATGATATTTTCCTTGTAGACTTTTAGTTTTAGAACTGTCTTATACATTTTTTCGTACAAATTGATTCTTCCTTCTCCAATCATGCTGTCTATACTGGATCTTTTTTCACTAAGACTAATTCTGTTACTAATTCTGAAACTCTGAAATCGATTTTGATAATTTCATCTTGGCATAAATGATATAATATGGTAACTTGGACCCTAGTTCCCCTAGTTCTTTGTTGCTTATGGATATTAGACTGATTGATAAATATGAAACATATAGTATTTGGAGAACTTCAAAATACTAGCCGATTTGCAGAATTCAACTATAAGTATTTTCGAAGAATAGCCTCGTGTGTATTTCAACGATGGACTGAACGATGTTGGGATTATGTGGCATATGGCGTCAAATCAATACAGTGAAATCAGTAAAGCAGTTGTAGATTGTAGTGTCGGTTACTATGTTAAGCCCATATAATTAATTATTACTTCTGGACAGGCCAATTCAACCATTCTACTTGAGTCACGTTTTCATCTTGTTAATTATACGTTGATCAACCCTGACTGTTTTCATATGAGATCACGTGTGCGAACACTTCTGTCCTATTCATCACATGTCTGTAGTGTATTTTCATCTGACTATAAATACCGATTAATATTTGATTACATGGAGTTGGCTAACACGCTTTCTCCACCAAGTGTCATTTCGCTCCGCACCCTTCTCTTCGCTTCGTCCCTTGGATTGTCTGTCCAGATCAATGACTGCACAAAATATACGTACGTATTCGAAATCGTTTTCGGTATTTGACTTATTCTCATTTCGTTATTCACCAACGTGAATGAAGTCGATAAAATATACGAGGATAGACGACCTGTATATTTCATTAATCATTCAATAACGATCATTCACACGATCTAATTGGAGTCAGACACCGGGCCACAAAAAGACTTGCATGAATTGAAATTTCCAGAAAAAGTGTTAAACATGATTAGTTATTGTCTATTTTGTAAATTTATTTGTTTATTTAAACATAAACATTGGTACAACGAGGCACCAAATAGATATGCGCCACATATATCATTCGGCTTTTGTGAGGGTCGAGATACTGCTCGGGTGCCCAAATCGAAGCAAAGGGTTTCCTTAGGAAACCACTCATCAAGCCTCTGACCTAGACTTGTAATCCACAAGGCAGTGTATCAACGTTATGAGATGCAGTCCCTCGGTAGCCAATGACCAATAATAGGTTCATACGCCATTTGTTTTCTCAAGATCCTGGGACTTATTTGCACCATTGGTTTTGAGTTTAGGTTATACAATTCCTCTAAGTGGATCCTTCATATTCACAAGCCCAGTTAAAGCTCCGAACATTTTCTTTTTGTACTCTCTATTTGGTAAGCAACACCCTCGCACGAGAAGGTAGTGAGCAGGACGTCAATGACAGTGACAGTACACGGGTAGTATTTCGAAAGGGTGAGCTGATTCTCCACAATTTCGGCCGTACCAAGGCATTAAAAGACAACAATATCATGTGTCAGTACTGTTAATGTTTACAATTAAAATAGGATCAACCAATACTAGTCAACTTTTAGTAGTTCTCTATTAACAGATATTAGTTAATGGCCAAATACAAGATAATTCATAAACCACTAATGACGTAAGAATAAACACTGACTTACTTCTTCCTGAAGATTTTTACATTGTTCAGCCAATTTCTCTTTTTCTACTAGTAAAACTTTGTATTGTTCCACTGTCTTACATAACTGCAATAGATTTGAAATATATATGTAACAGTAAATGATTTTGATTAAACCATTGCTTCAACAATAATTCCAGTCAATTAATCCAATAGAATGGGTTTTGTGGAGATTTGGTATTTTTATAGTTGAAATTATGAGTCAATTGAAACTAGACCACCATGGAAAACCTGGAAGCACTGTTTGACGGCCGTTTCGTCCTATTGTGGGACTCCTCAGCAGTGCGCATCAATTGACTTATGCTCTCAACTAATCCAATAGAGTCAACTCTTAATATGCTTTTCCTTTAATCTGATTAGTCACGTATTATAGTTTATCATCACTTTTCCAGAGGTTTTTTTGAAATGCAAAGCTACTAGGATAACTTAATAAAATATAGTCGTCTGTCATTTAAACAAATATTGTATTTATAAGATTGTCTTATACAATATGACTGTTCAACAAGTCAGCAATATGCTAACTAGTGCATAAGTTAGAAATCTCAGTGGAAATTTATAACTTAAGACTACCTATATCCGAAATAAGAAAGCTTTCTCTGATGAAACAAGGCTGAGTTCAAAGTGATCCACATGTCGTAAGACCCTATTCTTGAAGGTTTGATCCCTGACAAACTAGTCAATAAGACCTGTTGAGAAGCCGCAAATGAAGGTGAAACAACATTTTAGTGCTTACAAAAGTAACTCTGAGTAGTGCTAGTAATCTTAAAATATAAGATTATCTAAGGAAGCCCAGAGCAATTGTTGATTGCTTGGTCTTTATTATTACTTGAGTTGTTTCAAACAACTGATGATTTTTATTGAAGGTAAGACATAAACGCCCATAACCCTGTCCTATTCATTCTTTCATAAAAAAATACAAGTTGTCTATTGTTATCTAACACAGTTATTTTTCCAACTCTTTTTCTTCCGCTACCAACTACTGTTCATGATTGTTGTAGAGACGTTTAGTCAGTCTACATTTAAGCTGCCTTCGCACCTCATTGTAGTTAGAATAAGACAGGAACAGCTTTTTTGAAAACTTATCAGTTTAGAAGGCACCGCTGAAACCCATTGATTTGTCCTAATCTTTCGAATATCATGTTAGACTACCTTAGGTCAAATATTACTCGAGGGATTGATTAACTGTTTCCCTAGTTTTTTTTGAGTCATTACTAAGTCTTCCTTTTGTGGCTTATCTCCATCCAGTAAGACAGATGGACACGTCCCTATAGAAGAATGGATTATAGAAGTAATGAATAATCAGTTGCAGCGCTGAATTCGACGCTAGAGCAGAACTAAGCAGCAACTATGAAATCAAATATGGAATCGAATTTATACAGTTAAAACTAAATATTACACAGTATCTTCATGGTCAAAAATCAAACAGTCCATTACACAATTAAATTTAAGATTTCCATAAGCGATAATAAATCAATATTGCACATCTTGTAGTGCACTAGTTTAATTTTCAACACTTGGTTTCTAATAACGGTTGTTCATAATCACAACATTAATCAACCAGTCACTTAGGAGCCATATATTATGACAACATATACTGATCGAATGCAGCCTTGAACATCAACAACCAGTGGATACAAATACTTTCACTAAATACTCATTGCTATATGAATTAAGTAGCTTAATGGGTAATGTATAGGTGTTTTTGAAGTGAAAGGTGTTGAGTTCAATTCTCAATGTAAACCTTAACACTGAAACACAGATACAACAACCTAACGAGTTCTAAACACGATGAGACATGCGAATAGTCAGTCATAGAACAAATGTACTCAATTTTGATACTTAAGAGTGAATTTCACAGTTAAAACAGGCATAGAAAATATTATCAATCTCTATACATATAAATCAAAGCCCAGTATTATACATTCGTGTTAGTGTTATAAGTTGTGGCCGCCTGGGTGCCCTGTTAATGTATAACGTGATAATACCGCCGATTATAGAGCAGTGATTTATCGTTCGGACCAATGACACACGAAACCCGTCTAAAGTACCTGTTGGTACTGCTTCCTGTCTAGCCCAGCTCAGCCTAGTCCAGAACACTAATCTCAGCCTCTGCGGTATGAATCATTATATTTCAAACATACAGAGTTTATACACCAATCAAATAGACCACATCGTCCATAAAATAGGTAACAACATTTGTACAAGATTTAGCCAAATATGGCTGTGAATGTGTGAGGCAGTAATTAATAGACTGGGGATAACCTAAGAATGGTAAATCATATAATAATAGTTCATAGGTCAAAACAAAGCTTATAATAAGAGCGACGCTAATATGAATAGTTTAGTTAGTATTGGTTCATAAATGGATTCCAAAGTTATCATTCATTATCCTTATAGGGTCATAACAGTTAGCTAGTCAAAATTCTAGGAATTTATATCAGTAAAACACCAAAGATTCCAATAAAGAAAAACATAATTACAACAAACTTTCAACTGGACTTACACGATCTTCATAATCCATAGTATCACTGATGCTTAAACGAGTCGACATTAACTAAATGATTATAACAAAAGAATAGAAATGTAGATGAAAAAAGCTAAATGGAGAAAGTGAAGGAATCAAATCAAGATGATCCTATTGAATTCGTCTATCCACAATAATACGAATCATAGTAATAAGTAAAGTAACAAACAGTGTCATAATTCATTGATCACTGGGTGGTGATCAATGTCATGCGTGTCAAATCCTTCTTAGTGCTGATCGAATGCTATCGATCAAGTTGTAATGTGGCCAATAGTCTCGGTGGCTCGACACTGCGTGCACTATGTTGAGATAAGATGGTAGTTGGAGGTGGTCAACAGGAAACCCTGGATCCGGGATTCGTGCTACTTGCAACTCCTCAGCAAGGTGTACCTGTTATTTTGAGGGAACTGATGCTCCCTGACGGTTTCGATCCCCTGTCACTCAGCTTCACAGTCAGAGACGTCACCACTGAGCTATTCAGGCTACCTTATTATTTATACTAAAGAATATACACTTTAATCAGTAGTATAATCAATGAAAAAGAAATGATTAAATCAATAATTTAAATAATCCTTCATAAATATATACTAAACGAAAAATAATCAAACAACCTTTAGAATTGAGAACCTGCCATCAGATGAAAAGAGAAGTAAACAATCTTAACTGACGACGATGATGATCATGGAGTGAAGAATGCATAAATAACAATCGATGGTATCTTCAACGATGCAGCACATATATGAATATATATAATTGTGGAAGTGCGTGTGTGTGTGTATGTATGTCTGTACGTCACAGAAACAAAAAGAGAACTCAAATTGTTTCTCGAAAGAAAAGAATATATTAAGGTCAGATCGATAGAATACAGAAAGTGCAGAAACCCACACATACATAAATAGAACGCAATAGAAATGCAAACACAAGACGTGGTACACGTGTTCACATACCTACTCGCGTATACACATCAGGTGACTAGGAACACACAGATGGTAAATGGGATAGACAAATACTAGAGACATGTAAATAGGAACACATAAGAACTGAATTACACACACACGAGTCCCCAAACACATGAAGCAAGTATAAGACAAGGATTATTATGACTTGAAAGGAACTATTTACCAGGAACAAATGGAACACGAAATCAGAATTTAATTCATATGATCTTCACCTGTTATTTGCAAGAAAAATTCTCCCGACCGTTGCTGCTACCTTGACGTGGTGGTCGAGCTTTCCTATCGTAATGAATCAATCGAGCCATACCTGCTTCAGTTTGGGCACCTGGGCAGTATCACAGCCTTCACACAAATCAAATGAGATTTGTGAGGCGCATACGTATCTGGTGCTTCCTTGTACCAATATTTATGTATTTAAATAAATAAATAAATAAATAAAATCGAGCCATACTGGTTGGAATAATCATTAATCCAAGGTCCTACCATGCCAGGCAGATCAATTGAAAGCGATAAGACTAAAAGTAGCAAACCCAAAGGAAGGCGAAGTCGGACTGCTGACTGTAAAGAGTTGTGACAGCAGTAAGGTGTTTCCTTCAGATAACAAGCGTTACAGCAATGCTGCTTTCCCACAAGGTGTGGGGTTGGAAAAGGTCGACCCTAGAAATGCACACCTTGCCTTAACCTACGGATATCCGTCTCCAGCAGTAAGGTCTCAACAAATAGCGAGCTAACACGAAAATTACCCACAAAAAGATCTTGTGTGACCGACCTCAAGCACTGTAGTCACGCTCCCAGGTCACTAAGACAACTTCTAATTCAGTTTCCTTTTCAGGTACCTCCAGGAAAACCCTTTCACGGTATGAGCAACCGGGAAGTGATAACTGCCCTCATACCTCTAACAGCATTCTAAGATCACTGTATTTATAATCAATCTACCACTTCGATTCCTATTATTCCTCCATCGACTTTCAACACTAAACTTCCTCCTCAAGTGTCACTACAACCAACAATTCTAGTACACGAAACACTGTCTCCGGTCTACTGAAACCAAGATCCAAACTACACATTGGAAACTTCAACGTATGTGTGTGTGACAAAGACCAAAGTCTTACATTGAGCAAATGAACAAATTTACATTTTATCAATTGATGAGACGTTATAATAAATTGCAATGAGGATATTCTTTTAAAATAATAAAAACAACTAACACACATACTTGTTGGATCGCTTCCATTATTGCTTGTTGCACGGTTTCTTCCATCCCCATAATTGTTTGAATATAAGTTTGTTTATTATCACAATTTACAGCGCACGCAAGTATTAATTGTAATAAACGAAATGTTGACTCTTCATTTTCATGTTCAGCTTGAAAAAACCACACAAAATTATGTCATTACCAACAAGATTGCTGGAACAACTACGAAAAAATTGACTTACTTCAATCACACTACTAACTACATGAATCAGTAGTATAATGGTTCTCCAATATTAATATCCAACTTAACTTCAGTGTCATCGCGACCACACGACCGAAAAACTTTGCAGCAAACTCTTAACTACTTATGAGTAACATGATCAAGATACAACACAATAAAATTGTTATGGCCACATAAACAGATATGAGAGTTCCTCAGCCTCACAGGTGAGATTGAACCCATCGGTCTTCAACGTATGTTTTTTCCAAGTCTAATACTTCTCAAGACATTGAATCATTTTCCAAGTAGGAACAATGCGGTTTGCAAAATAAAATGAATTCATCTATTTCTGCAAACCTTGTCATTCTATCTAAATTGATCAAGGGATCTAGTTGTACGATTGTTATCCGAGTGTTCCGTTGTTCCGTGTGGAGTCAACCAAAATGGTAACGAGTTACAGATCAATGATGTAACAAAACTGAGTGAAATTGAAAATGTACTATGCAATATTATATTACAGTCAACGGAATGTAAATGTTTTCATTCCATGTAAGTATATATGAACATACTCCACAGATACAAATCTTTACAATATAGGGGTACATTGATTATCAATGCATCACACACCATCCCAATGTTAAATCGAAATTTGTAGTTCATGTGAACTATCTTGGTGCAGTTTCGTTCTCTGAACAGTGTGAATGTAATCGTGAAAATTTCATTATCCTTCTGAACAACGTCATGGACAGCTCGAACGTTATGACACTGTTATCCTATCTTTCTACTAGTTTCTACTTGGATATGCAGAAAGTGAAGTTGTCTCGAACTAGTTAACGACTTAATGTACTACATAACTTTGTATGTTGGAGACTACATCGCGTATGTTCGACTTGTGAATCATAGGCATTGAGAGAAGCGAAAAAACAACTACCACATCACTGACTGAGGATCTGATGATTTGTTAGCAAGTGGAAACCATAGCAGAATACTTTATGCCATTCATCTTACTCGAAAATGTAGGAACATTGAGACTATAGCTCACTTCTGTCTGAAGTTTGTGCTGATGATGATTTCGTCTGGAAAGACAATGAGAGGTTCATGATTAAAAGATCCCGATCAGAGAACAAAACTTCACAAAGATTATTTCCTACATATATTGTTGAAAACTATTGTTTGAAAAAAACAGTTTACCGAAGATCATATGATCTTATACACATAAACAGCAGAACATTTGACTTACCAATTTCTTGTAGATTTGGTAAGAATTGAACAGATATCCTATCTTCAATTCCCTGAATTGATATGTTTTAAAAAAAAGGCATATATACGAAAGATGTACAATGTTGAATTATATAAATAGATAAGACGATGAATGACCAATAACTTCATTATTAACTAGTATCCTGTACGAACTCTAACTCTAAATCTCTTCTAGTTGGATCATGATCAAGATTGTGTCACTCACTAATAGCCACTACACATGAATATTATTGCACAAAGTAAAGTTATGTTATTTAACCAGTAAACAATTGTATATAGAAATACCGGAGAGCTGTTAATTTTTAGTGTACATCCACAACCACACCAAGAACCGAACATATGACATTTATACCTCGCACCGAACGTTAAACCGATCATTTGGTTAGTATTTCATAATTTACATTTCTAACTTCAATCATTTGATGATGTTGACCGACTAACTTCCAAAAGTGATCGGCGTGTGAAATGTCTTACATCACACATGGATAATTTATTTGAGGAATAGATACGTTAACTCTAGCTGAATAATCAGTGGTAAGACAGAACTATTGGATAGTTAAAATATATATGATATTATATCATAGAAAGTGTAGAATATTTTGAGCTAGATTGATTTAATTGCGAAGTTCCTATTGTAGTGACCTGGTACTCATTTATCCGTATCACAGGTCGACCTCAATTGTCATATCATTAAAGATCAAGCGGAACACCGGACACCTATTTCCTATGAATATAGGACAACATATCAGGATTGCATATCACATCAAAATTTGACTAGATTGTCTTTGATCATCGTTTCTTACCTGTGGTATAAGCGAAATGTTCATCTACCGAATGAATAGCAGCTTGCACAATAGTCCAATGTGTATAACTATATGTTTGTGAATCGTCGCATACGAAAATAGAAGACTGACTTAGGTTGAAAGTATGTAATCACAGATATGCTCAAAGCATTGCTCGTGTGTTGTCGAATAGATTGAAGTTAGACTTAAGTTACTACGTAAATATGATAAATTGGTTGACGACAACTTGAATCACTTAGCTTCAAAATTTTAAGAGTGTGAAAACCATACCGAAACAGTTGTCTGGTAGCGAACAATTGATTTACAAAATTTCTGTTTAACGCCAGAGTATTACTAAAATGAGATACACTCTATTCACAGACATTATCAACAATAACTGTTTGTTTTAAATGTGATAAAATCAAAAGAAATTAACCAAATTTAACGAACTAACCTCATTTAAAAATTCAATAACAGCTTTCAATATCTTCTTAAGATTACTGACCTTTTGAGACAGAGAGAGAAAGGAGGGAAAAAAGTAGAATAGGGAATATTTGTAGATAAGGATAAAGATATTGGAGATGTTGTATGATTCGCCACCCAACGTTGTACACCACTAATCCCACATGTTGGTTTCTCGAGTGCATAGAACTAATGACAAACTCACCAGTTTCTTCAAGAGTACAAAGGGTTGAATAGACTCGTGTTTGATTAACCCACATGCATTTGACTTTATGCTGGACTGCATGTACACTGACTTAATGGTATATATCCTAGACTTCAAGGTTCACTATCAATTTTATGCACTCGAAAAACCAATGTGTGGGATTATTGGTGTATAACTTTACGTGGTGGATCGCCGGGCTTGCAAATTGATAAAGAGTTAAGCCAACTGAGTGAATTATTGTGAACTGCATGCTGCTTGAACATTGGGATCTGAACTGCACACTCCGACTACGCAATATACTGCGGCAGCACATGGCCGAGAGTTGATTCTTTATCTGTCATAAAGCATGTCAAGTTGTGCATCAGTCAAGTGTCTGTTGGCCTATACAGCCGCATATCAACTGTAGTTGCTGGTCAAAGGCTCCATTCCAATAGTCCAGTCACAGGCCAATCCGGTCTAAATAAATGGCTTGAGACGTTGTAATGGGTTGTGTTCGTATCTTGGCTTACACAACTGAACCATTAAGTCCAGAGAACACAACATCTCGAAATATTTCCAATTTGTTGCAAAGGATAATCGACATTTTCAACAAGGAAATATTTTTGAATTTACACTATAGACCGTTCTTAGCTCGATAACCATCGAGAATCAAGAAGCACAAGATAGCTGCTACATTCTAATATAAGACGTCACAGCAATGAACATCCACGAGCCAACCAGGCATCAAGTACAGGACCTTTAGTACTCAAGGCGAGCTCTCAGCTGTCAGATTACTGAGTTATCATTTGGTGCTTTATATTACTGACTTCAACCAATTTGTGATGTTGCGTAGCTATCATGTTTCGACATTGGTGTGCAACAACCTAACACCTGACGTGATTGAACTTCGCTGGTCTATACTTGTCATTAGAATTACGAGAACTATCTCTCAAAGTTAGCCATCAATAAGCAAATGATGACAATTTGGCATAAGGATTCGTGGAGATCGTTGAGTTTTATAGGTCTATAATATCATGGACAGACCTTATCAAGATAACCATTAAAACGATTCAGGTTTTCAGGCCAAATTAGTGCAGTGAGATAAAATTATCTTAAATTAGGTGTTCTTAATGGTTGTTAAAAATGTGTGAGCGATCCCCACATCGTGAAAGAATCCTTCAAGTACATGAAAAGAAAACTGGATTAGGAGTGGTCTTACAGAACTCGAAGGGTGACCTCAGAACTCAAGGGATAACAGCTTAAGGCTGATTATATACATACTTGTTGTGAGTATATCTTAACACTTGCAAGGTATATTTTTGTTAGAGGAGGCCTTCTCCAACCTGATCTTTTCGCTATGAGAAGGCACTATCATTGCAGATTATGATTGTCTGAGGGAAACACCTTACTACCGTTACATCCCAGTACAATCAGCAGTACGACGTTGAACTCACACATAAAGTTGTTGCTTTCAGTCTTAACGTTTTTCAACCGACCTCTGAGTAGCACTGTAGGATATACAGGAACAAGTATTCAATCCAGTTACAGCTTTGCCAGGTCATCACAATACTCAAGTTTAACCACCACTTGGCAAGGTAGCATCGACTACAACCGAGTCAAACGTATGATAATAAATATATGAAAGTATATACACACATTCACAAGAAATACATGAATTACCTTCAGTCTCCAGTTGATCTCAGCATCATAATTTAGTGTTTGCAACCATTCATCAGTGAAATGATTTGGAGCACTGAAATGAAACATTGAAAATGTAACAAAAATGCGGGACAATTTTAAATTTCTACAACCGTAAGAACGAGACATCATTTGTAAAAACATTAAGAAATACTGTCATTGATCAACCGATTAAAATTAATTGATTAATGAGTAACGGCCGTTTGATATTTGTCCAATCCTTAGCGATGGTCAAACTCTATCAATCAAGATGCGATGTTATATTATTATTATTTAAACACATAAATATTGGTACAAGGAAGCACCAGATAAATATGCACCTCACAAATCTCATTTGATTTATGTGAGGGCTGTGATACTGCCCAGGTGCCCAGACTGAAGCAGGTGGTTTTCTTAGGGGGCCACACCTGGAGCCTTTGACCTAAAGGTCTTATCCACAAGGCAGTGGAGCATCGTAAGGAGACGCAGTGCTATTGTAGCCGGTGACCAACAATAAGTTTATACGCCATTCGTTCCATCAGGATCCTGAAGCTCATGTGCACCATTGGTTTGGAATCAGGGTTTTCCAACTCCCCTAGGTGGATCCTCCACATCCACCAACTCGGTTAAAGCGCCAGACATTCGCTTTTCGTCCTCTCAATTTCGTAAACAACAACCCATCACGAGAAGGCAGTGAATAGGACTTCCCTGGTAGAGGCTATATACGCGTGGCCATGTGAGAGATTTGGAGAGGGAGGGCGGACTCCCCCCACTCTCGGCCGTACCAGGGCATTTAGAGGCGATGTAGTCACTAACCTAAATCACTCGGCTTCGTGTGCGTTATATTTTGATGTTAGACAATTTAAGATAGTTGGCGGAAAGCCCTGTTTGGTCAACATTTCGCGCCAGCTAGTGTTCATCGGCAAAATATACTTGTCACTTCGTACAAACTGGTGACAGTTGTGTGACTTTAACACGAGTCATCCAGTTTTACAGTGAGACGTACTTGCATAGCTGTCCTGATGTTAATTCCAGTCTCGAACATCTGGAAAGTATAAACCATTACGAGTAAATTCACACTCGTTCCACAAGCTAGTGGCTATCTAAAGTCAGCAGGTTAGTGCTTTCAAAGTATTAGGCACTAAACTTTACTCTAACTAGGAACACTAATACTTGAAAATCAGGTTGGGGACACATCTGAAGTGTGAGGGTTAATGATACTACCTCAATGACCATACCGATGAATGAATATCCCAGGTCTACCACTATCCACAATCTAAATATAGCATAACTATCAATTACACAACATTTTACAAGTCATTCTTTAATTTAATCCGTATTTTATAAAAACCCGAACAAATAACATGGATATACTGCTGTATAAATTATGTTAATTTTGATTGTAACGTTTTACATTCACATAGTTACATACACACACATATATACACTCAGTACGTAACTATGGTAATTCTAGATTATTTGAAGACATGATAGCATTAACTGCAAGTTCATTCGTAATAAATAATGAATGTGATCTGAATATCAAATTGATACTTTTAATGACTTAATTATAATGTCGATAATGCTATATGCGTAATACATTTCGAACAATCTGACCATACATATACTTGTTAAAGTGCACAAAAACAATGTGATAATCACTATGGATAATAAATCAGTAATACCACAGTAGGTTAAGAATAAGAACACATACAGGGGGTATCAATTTTCATATAGCCAAGTCTTCAATAAACCTTAGTATACGTCCTTGAAGGCTTTTGTGCAACACTACAAATGTTGACCCGATGTCAACCTTATGACCAATCTCAACTAAATGTTTCGCAATGGAGGAAGATGTTTGTCTATCATGTGATCGTATTTGTCTCTGCGGCCATTTGGGCATGTGTTCCGCCACCCTTAATTGAAGATCACGACTTCTCCTCCCTATGTATGTTTTTTTCCGCACATACATGTAAATTGATAGATACAATGGGACAAATGAATCATACTCTTTAGTGACTTTAGAATGAATAGTTGAGCTTTTGCCTCAACCAATGCAAATACAGTGGATAGGTTTGGTAGATAAATTGACAGAAGACGATAGAGAATCGACATTCGCCGAGCTCACATCACATGCCCAAGTCGCTAGTACCGAATTCGGACAGTTGGAGAACCGTCCAAAAAAGAGATACGACGTGAAGAAGATTTGTCACTTGCAGTCTGGTCAGCGCAACAGTTCGGCCGTAAAGACTGAATGCAGTATGTGTATGTATGCCCCCAAATGCCCTGGTACGGCCGAGAGTGGAGAGAGTCCGCCCTCCCTCTCCAAATGCTCTCACATGGCCACGTGAATATATAGCCTCTGACAGAGAAGTCCTACTCACTGCCTTCTCGTAGCGGGGGTGTTGTTTACGAAATTGAGAGGACGAAAAGAGAATGTCTGGCGCTTTA
The DNA here is from genome assembly GCA_944470415.2 of Schistosoma rodhaini. Lineage (NCBI taxonomy): Eukaryota > Metazoa > Platyhelminthes > Trematoda > Strigeidida > Schistosomatidae > Schistosoma > Schistosoma rodhaini. The sequence continues at coordinate 2,975,513 of OX104040.1, forward strand.
ACCGGGTTGGTGGATGTGGAGGATCCACCTAGGGGAGTTGGAAAACCCTGATTCCAAACCAATGGTGCACATGGGCTGGCCCCAGTATCCTGAGGAAACAAATGGCGTAAGAACCAATTGTTGGTCACCGGCTACCATGGAAATGCATCTCCTCACGATGCTCCACTGCCTTGTGGATAAGACCTTTAGGTCAAAGGCTCCGGGTGTGGCCCCGTAAGAAAACCACCTGCTTCAGTCTGGGCACCTGGGCAGTATCTCAGCCTTCACACAAATCAAATGAGATTTGTGAGGCGCATATTTATCTGGTTTTTTTTGTACCAATATTTATGTGTTTAAATAAATAAAATAATAGTATGTGTTCTAATGACCGTGCCATTTATCAATGCCCACGTTTTTTAGCGTTGATAACTGAAGATCGGTGGTCTCAAGCAAAGGTCAAGAGCATTTGCTTTATACGTCCCAGGCAAAGACATAGAGCTAGTGAATGCAGACTGACAAGGCGTTGTAACGTTGATAGGTGTTCAAAGAGAAATCATTGTCTCTTAATTAGTGATTCACCAGTCAACAGCTCGAATGATAAATTTGGCACAGAGAATTGTTGTTGATTTACCAAGTCTCTAAGAAGTCAGGTGTGTTTGGGAATGATTCCCGTACGATAAAGATCGGGAGACGCTGAAATTGTCTGCTATGCTCTTTTGAATAATGGGTAAAGTCAGACTGCTTGGGATTGCTCGGGTTATTGAAAGATTAAGTATCAGTGATAGCAAAACAACCGAAGTTACAAATGCGCTTTCTGAAGTGTATTATTTAGATCGAACTGAAGGAGTCTTGATCGTGGAAAGTAAACCAGGACATAAGCCGCTGAAATCGAGAATTAACATACTAATTAAGTGGCAGATTAAGTAAATACCTTTGACCTTTGCTTGATACCACCAGTCTTCAACTTTCAACGCTAAAAAACATGGGCATCGACAAATGGAGTGGTCATCAGAACACATACTGATTGTCATAAGAGGATTATTGTTCTTTCACATACACTAAGAAGATCAAGAATCGAGGTCAGTCAGATGGGATTACATCTAGTAGTCATATCCCAGCTAAGATTTCAGTTGATCTAACTGCTAATATTGAACCACCATCCTTTTAAATCTCATGAGTTAGTCCATCAGACCATGCTGCTCCCTCTCCCTCACTTTAGGTTGCTTAAAGCCTCAATCTCACTAAGAGTTGAAGCACTTACATCAATTTCACATCCAGGTTGCATGAAGATAGTGGATTACTGAAGTGTGACTAAATACCAGTTGAACTGTCCCCTAAATTATTCCGTCCATCAGTTCAATTTCCTATACTTCGTGTTAGCTGACGCTTGGAAGCAAGGAATACTTACAATCATAAAGGAACAAGAGCGCCATAAACTCGTATCGCCAAGACCAATAGCTTGAGGCATTACCACTGGAGAATTCTCGGTGTTGTGAATTTGTATATATCATGGATCGTAAGTTTCAAGATGTTCTAGGTATCCGTTATCAATTTGTCTTAATTAGCACAAAACCTGGGTCCAGGGTTTCCTGCCGTCTATCTTCAATCACCTGATATCGCAACATGGTGCACACGATATCAAGTTACATAAATAGAGTAATCAGATTCCGAATTGATCAATGGAATTCAAACAGTACTGAAGGACTAGAAAAACATCAAGTCAGTCACTATTGTGACGAATCAGTTGTACATAAAATAATACTTACATGGTATGCAAAACTTTACCTAATACAATCCCATCCGTAACATTATGTATAGAATAAACATTTGTTGCTATGTTGAAAGTTCTCAACTAGAAAAAAAAAGTTTTAAAAAATTACACAATACAATACAAAAAGAATATACCCATTCAAAGAGATTTTCAATTGGGAAATTTAAAGACATTCGTAAATATGAAGCAAGAATGTCGATGTTATTGATAGATATTTAGCAAGCGACTGAAATCCAATAACTTGTTTGAAAGAAACGAATAACCTACAATACAGAAAAATGTAGTAAGAATTGTAAAAATCAGTACAAAATGGTTTGTGGAAATTACTGAATTTGTAGTCTATATCACAAGAGGACTTTGCCTACATAATGGCGTTTTATCGATAACGCCCCAAAATGCCCTAGTGCGGCCGAGAATGGAGAGTCCGCCCTCCCTCTCCAAATCTCTCACATGGCCACGCGTATATAGCCTCTACCAGGGAATTCCTACTCACTGCCTTCTCGTAGCGGGGGTGTTGTTTACGAAATTGAGAGGACGAAAAGAGAATGTCTGGCGCTTTAACCGGGTTGGTGGATGTGGAGGATCCACCTAGGGGAGTTGGAAAACCCTGATTCCAAACCAATGGTGCACATGGGCTGGCCCCAGTATCCTGAGGAAACAAATGGCGTAAGAACCAATTGTTGGTCACCGGCTACCATCGGACTGCATCTCCTCACGATGCTCCACTGCCTTGTGGATAAGACTTTTAGGTCAAAGGCTCGGGGTGTGGCCTCCTAAGAAAACCACCTGCTTCAGTCTGGGCACCTGGGCAGTATCACAGCCTTCACACAAATCAAATGAGATTTGTCAGACGCATATTTATCTGGTGCTTTCTTGTACCAATACTTATGTGTTTAAATAAATAAATAAATAAAACCGAGGGACTGCATCTCATAACGTTGTTCCACTGCCATGTGGATTAGACCTCTAGGTCAAAAGTCCACGGGGTGGCTTCCTAAGGAAACCACCTGCTTCGGTTTGGGTGCTTGAGCAGTTACCCGGCCCTCACACAAATCAAATTATTTGCGTGGCGCATGTATATTTAGAGTCTCCTTGTACCAATGCTTGCGTTTAAATAAATAAACAATGAGTACAGTATCAGATACACTACAAATATTAATGTTGAGGCTTGGTATGAACATAGACAATTCTATCTGTTGTCCGATTTATACTAGTGTGCGAACGATGAAGGCTAGCTTGAATGACATACGCGATTTCAGAAAGACTGGTTCAGATTCGTACTCACTGGTAGCATTTAGTTTTAGACCAGTCAGTAACTTGAGATCGTTTAGATAGGACAGCATTATCACCATAGGCAAGCTGATTTCTAGGTCATCAAAGTCGATGTTTCGAGATAGTGACACTAATTCATTTATCATCACTGTGCCCGATAACGGTGACCGTCTACTACAACTTTGCGCAGACTACAACGTGTTTCTGGCCAGTACAGTCATTGCCAATGTGCTAACTGGCGTCCTCCTTCTGCATCTCATGTCAGGTCCCAGCCTGATCAAATCACGATGAGCTACCACTGGTGTGGTTGTGTATAATAGGGCCGCTCCTATTCGAATACTTATCTGGACTCTGATACCGCCTCTATTCGAGCTAATTTTATAGTTTCAGTGACCAACAAATTCATCATCCTAAACGGATTGATGTCAACCGACTGGTTTCAGTTTCTGTGAAACTAAATATCACACCGAGAAACTCTTAAAGCTAGTCATCAACCCATCGGAAATCACAGATGACCATTGGTTGCAATCGCATGACGCCATGAAGATGGTGATTAAAGTCGCTTTCGGCTTCGCGAAACGTCCCACTTACAGCACTGAGTTTCTACAAGCTCCTTACAACTTGTTGAAGCACATCGGTCTAATACGTCAATGATGGTGTGAATCTGTTCCCTGGAGAAAGACTTCTGGACCTTGAGTATGCGATTGATATTGTCTTACTGTGCGATGATAATCAACCCATGCAATCCGCACTTAATCAGTTAGCAGTCAGTGTTCATAGGTACGGCATATGCTTTGCACCTTGAGACTTAAGGAACAGGTGTTGAAGACCTGAGCTAAAATTATGTGATGAGGTGGACATCATTTACATAGGCTTTACCCGGATTACCGCTTGCTTGTTCTGAGTAGAATTCATTACACGATTCTGTCGAATGCCATTCTATATTCCAATAGATTGTTCCCCACCAGTGTCCTTAAGAAGAGTCAGAAAATTTTGCAAACAAAAAATTTTCCCTCGATTTCTTATGTAAAGGACAACGAAATTGTTGTCCACTGTTCTTTTATCGTCTATAGCTGGTGAGGACGGAGATGAAGAACCTGGTGAATCAGAATGTGAATTCGCTTATCCAAGTGTTAAAAAATGAAGATTACATACTGAAAGAATTTCTGTTCCCTGTATATGATATGAGATACTCACTCAGCTGTTGTAGCCTCAGTACTTTCATGGTGAAAAACTATGTAAGAAAAAATCCAGAAGTTATCGGGAACTTCGCCAGATCTGGGGGAATTTTAGGTTTTTTGCCATTTCAATAAGATTTCCCGAAAACGGATAACATTTTCCCTCCATAAGTCTAAAAGGTTGTACGAAGAAACAATTGCTAAAGAATCTATAGAATGTCCTAAACGCTTGTATTCGTATGTAAACCAGAGGACAAAAAGAAGAGGTAATATTCCAGCACTACGGGGAGACAGTAATGCTTTATCATTATCAGAGATCGACTATGGTGAAGCTCAATTATTCTCAAACTACTTTAGCAATGTATATACCGTAAAAACACCCTTTCCGTCATTCCATACTAATCCACCTACACACACTGGACGTCACCAATAAAGAACTAGATGTCTTTGGTCTGCTAAATAAGCATGATATAGACAAATCCACGGGACCCGATGAAGTGCATCCTAGGCTACTAAAGGAACTAGCTAACTTTGTTGCGAACCGTTTAAGTACATGCTTTAATCTATACATAACCCAGGGTTGTTTACCAAAAGACCGGAAGAACGCCATAGTAAGTCTTGTCGTCAAAACAGGCACGAAACATAAACCTGAGAATTACCGACCCGTTAGCCTGACTAGCGTGGTTAAAATTTTAGAAAAGATCATTCGGAAGGAGCTGTTTAAATCTCTCAACCCGTCACAACGTAGAACTTCGTACGTAAGCACAACAGTTCGAGTTGCCATACCACATTAGCACAGAGATGCAGTTGTCGATTCAAATCCCATAGTGGTATAGGCTTTAAAAGTACAAGCAGTAATCGGAAAGATTAGGGTTTGAGCATGTTATTCAAGGAGTATAATCCAGTGAAATAAAATTAGAAAGAGAAAAAAAGATAGGGACATGGAGAATTCAGAATATTAGAATTTGGGAGAACACAAAGAGTGGATGCACTTTCGCCATTGCAAACGATTTTGAGCCATGTCATTCAAGGTCTCTAACCATCGATTGCTATCATTTCGCAGATCCCAACCAGGTAATCTACACCTACCAGCATGGATCAGTCCACTTGTCAGTGACTTCGTGGATTTGTACCACGTTTTGATTTGGCCACACCTAGCTTTCTTCCAACCTACTCCTACGCCCCCGAATGCCCTGGTACGGCCGAGAGTGGAGAGTCCGCCCTCCCTCTCCAAATGTTCTCACATGGTCACGCGTATATAGCCTCTCTCAGGGAATTCCTACTCACTGCCTTCTCGTGGCGGGGGTGTTGTTTACGAAATTGAGAGCACAAAAAGCGAATGTCTGGCGCTTTAACCGGGTTGGTGGATGTGGAGGATCCACCTAGGGGAGTTGGAAAACCCTGATTCCAAACCAATGGTGCACATGGACTCCAGCATCCTGAAGGAACAAATGGCGTACGAATCAATCGTTGATCACCGGCTACCATGGAAATGCATCTCCTTACGATGCTCCACTGTCTTGTGGATCAGATCTTTAGGTCAAAGGCTCCGGGTGTGGCCCCGTAAGAAAACCACCTGCTTCAGTCTGGGCACCTGGGCAGTATCACAGCCCTCAAGCAAATCAAATGAGATTTGTGAGACGCATATTTATCTGGTGCTTTCTTGTATCAATATTTATGTGTTTAAATAAATAAACAAATAAAACCTACTCCTACACCTTCAAACATCGCACGTCGGGACAGTCGGTGGTTGGGCATACATAACACGTGCCCCAGACATCTCAAATAAAGTCTCACTACTTCACCAATCGATTTGCCATCCCTACCTAGTACCCGTTTCCCAACAACTGCATTACTTACTCGACGGTCCCAGAATATAACAGCAGTGATTCGAAGGTTTAAATATTTATACGTTTAAATATCTCAATAAAAACCGGATCCTTTCAGAAAAGCAGCATGGCTTTAGAACAGGTTTTTCCTGTTTCACTAACTTACTAGTTGCTCGTGAAGTCTGGTGCGCTCTTAAAGACCAAAAGTTACCTAACGAAGTAGCCTACATTGACTTCAGCAAAGCTTTTGAAAAGGTTCCTCACAACCGGCTGTTATATAAGTTAAGAAATGCTGGGGTTGGAGGCAATCTATTGGTGTGTATAAAAGACTTTCTAGTTGGGCGTCAATAATGAGTAAGCGTGAATTCCAACTTGTCTAGATGCGAGACTGTGTTTGGCGGAGTGTCACAGAGAATAGTTTTAAGGCCAGTTACTCCTCCTATATGTAAATGACCTTACTCGTCTGCTGTTATGATCGATCTTGCTATTTGCTGACGATGTCAAGATATGGAGGGCGATATAAAGTAAGGGTTATTTATTATATTTGAACACATAAGGGTAATAGCTTAGAACTTCAAAATGACGTGGAGAAAATATCTGAATGGTCTCAAACCCGACAGTTGACGATAAATACTTTCATGTATATTGTGATGCATACTGGTCATCAAGGTACAGATACATACATGATAAACAACAATGAGCTACCTGTTGTCCAGACACACGATGACTTGGGAATCGTCATTGGCGAAGAATTAAAGACTACTGCATACTGCCATGAGATGACCGCTAAAGGTTTAAGAACATTATGGTCAACACGTAGAGACTTTAGTGATGTCGACGCTAAAACTTTTCTGACTTTGTATACAGTATTCGTACGTCCTAAACTTGAGTACTGCATACAAGCAGATAACCTCTGCTCGAAAAAAGTGACATTTGGAAAAGGTTCAAAGAACAGGAACTAAGCTGATTTATGGGATAGCGAAGCTCCCGTATGATACTCGACTGACTAAGCTAAACTCATTCCCGTTGTCATATCGAAGAACTAGAAGCATAGTGTACATGAAGATGTTGATACTATACGCTTGAAGTAATAGTGCGATCTATCTTCATTAAGTTCATTTCAGTTGATGACCACATAAAGGATGTATGGCTGCCAAGCATTAGTGATGACAAACATTAACAGAATAACATGAGCATCCAGAAAAGTATCTATTTTTCGACTTCTATTCCTGTTGGCTATAGACAGACATAAAAAAAATTGTAACTGTCGCGAGAAGCTGTACATGTGGAAAAATGGTACAGTTTCGCTAATAATATAAGAAAACTAACTTACTTCACTCAGCCGAGTAGTAACTCATACCACTGAACATCCCGCTTTACTTGGTGTTATATAAATCAATGTCTAGTTCCACTAATGTACTGTAGCTAATATCAAGGACTATCCAGGGATGGTTGTGATTCCTGTAATTTGTGAAAGTTGAGGATATAAATGCTTGAGTTATCTGCTAATGCCCTTGAGTCAATTACACAGTTTTCAACACATGCTACACAGTTGATCACCTCTATGTCTGTCTTCTATATGTAAGAACTGGCCGGTGCAACTGTTTGACGCGTCATCTCAGCCATGAACTTCAATAAAATGACTGTATGATCACTTCTCCCTCGGGATAGAAGGAAAGTCATTTGATCGACGCCATCACCATGTAGGAAGACTAAGTCGAAGATAGACAAGAAGCTTCAAAAGTCATATCTGATGGGATCTCTAATGTGCTGGAACAAAGCTGGTGTAATTGTGGTTTGCAACGACTTGCAATCAAAAGACGTTGTTGGTGACCTTACCTTTAAGTTTATTCAGTTTATATACGGTGCACTAAACTTGACTACAATAAGGCTATCACCCCTATAACACTAGGACTTAAGTTTCCTTAGTAGGAAGTCATCTACTACACATTCTGGACAGCGATATACTACAACTACGTCAAACGACTGTCTGCATTCATGCGAACACTGACTCCGGTGTCAACTCGTATACAACATCGACAGGTCGTTCTCCCTTGAGAGTTATCTACCTGTTCACATGTTTTCATACGAGTAGATTCGGTACGCAAACCTCTACAACAGCCTTACGAAGGACCTTTTCACGTGATTTCCCGTCATGAGAAGACCTTATTCTCACGTCCCAGTCAACAGCACGTGTCATTTGACCCGTCTACGGACGAGATTTCTGTCTCACGTCCAGATCAGCAGACCACACCGCCCTTGACCGCGGATGAGATTGCAGGCTCACGAGGTTCGAACGAGACTACCGTCTCACGTTCCGGTCGCCGAGTACGTTTACCCGTACGCTTTCGCGACTAACCTCATAACCAGCAGCGGATACACTATAGGACCCTACCCCTATACTACATGAATGCTACACTTTTCTCTTTTTCTTTCATTTTTTTGTTTACCCCGAGCCTACGCCTCCGACCATCGCCGTTTTGGAATCGTCGACTTCAGTCAATCTTGGCGAAAGCTGGCCTGATCACCCACGCTCTAGTCAACGCACTCAGTCGATCTCTCTGGCCCCAAATACGTATGGTATACATTTGGTTCCGAACTCGGTTATTCTGGTCGCATCTGGTTCCTTGGCTCAATCTGGTTTCGCCCTACGTCTGCAGCGTTAATGGTCCGGACCTCTACGAACGCACTCTTCCGATTCTGGATACAAACCACACTGGTGTAGCATGCTAACCCAAGCAATCAATACTGTACGTTTCCTTCTGGTACCGTTCTACGTCAAAGACTTTTGGTGGCAACTCGAGGATCAACGATCACTTCCTGTTCTGCCAACGCCTTCGTCCTAAAATTGCACGTTTCACGATCAGTCCCACGAACGAAACCGCTACGTATCGAAAGTGTAAACCCTTTCTAGCGGGGGGCTCCTGTAGTGACCGGCCAGTCTCGATAAGAACACGATTGGAATAACAGAAACAATTATTATTATTGTAACCAATTGTACCAGAGATTGTTTTACTGTATTTGTTTAACTGTATCAGATTCACTTCTTGTTTCGCTATCCGCCTTGTTTGGTTCGAACTTGCTCACGCACTGCCCATTTCGCCTGTACCCTTTGGCACGTCTCGGTATTATTTCGATACCACGAGATCGCAAATAAATATACTTGATCTGGATTAATAAAGCCTTTCTGATTTACGAGCTATCAAAGGAACCAAGTCGTTTTTAGGCGCGTAATCGAATTGTAGTGGTGATCATAGTCCGTCCTAGACTCGACATCCACTACAGAGTTAAGTTAAATTACGCTCTCCATAATGATAGAACATTGTTCAGACTAAACTTTATCTTTGAAACTGTTCACGTTATGTTTGCATCAGTTATTTGGATTGATATCTCAGTAGAGTACCAAAGTGATCCATTATTGTATATTCATATATCCATTCTCCATACTTTTAAACAGTGTGATAAATGAAAGGTTACATTGGCTCACAGGGTTATGTGATGATAGAAATATTAAGAATCATTTGAACATTCTTCAAAATTTTGTCAGTAAAAGATTGGTCAAGTTTTTGTGTGTTAAAAATATCAATTGAACACAAATCTCATTTGATTTCATGAACATAAAAGTCTAAATCTTTGTTTCATACATATAATTTCCAGTAGAATTCATCCATGTTAGGCGTGAGGCGTTTACTCACCGAAAACAATGAAGGATGGTCGCACAACGCCATTGAAGAATCTCATATCTAAACATAATGGTTGTTCAGTCACCCCTTCTAATAATAATAATAATCATATGCTCACTAGTGACTGACTTTGAGAGGTACTTCCTGGAGTTCTAGTGAGAAGCAGTGACCAGTGGAGTTCAATCACGTCTGGTGTGAGATAGAAACTCATTGAAGACAATCGATGAACGATTGCTCAACTTCGTAGGTCGGTTGAAATTAGACATTAACACCATCGGATGCCGGCTCAGTGGTCTATCGGTTGAGTGCTCTGGCGCGAGACTGGTTGGTCCTGGGTTCGAATCTCGCGGGGCGAAATCGTGGATGCGCACTTCTGAGGAGTCCCGGCAATAGGACTAAACGGCTGTCCATTGCTTCTAGGTTTTCGATGGTGGTCTAGCTTCAATTGACTCATGCTTTCAACTATGCGAATTATCAGTGGTTGATGTGTACTCTGCGTGGAAATTGAAAGGACAGATGAATGGAGTATTTTCCAAGAATTGAAAGTAGAATTCAGACAAGCAGAAGAAGAAAGTGAAAAGGGGAGAAAATAAAAAGTAAGCGACTGGAGTAACTGCAGAAATGAAAGAACGGCCGATTTTGTGAGAGACAACTCATGGAAGATAGGCAAATTGTTTATATAATGTATTTTTTATGAAGTTTAAAGATTCAGTGTGTATGGGGGCAATATGAAGAATTTGGTTACTCTAACCTAGTCTTCATACATAAAAGATGTATTATTGGTAGTATTGATAGTAGTGGATGTTCCAGTAGTTGTTCAAAGGATGAAAGTAGTAAAAGGCATAGTAATATTATTAGGCATTGCAGGATTTGTAATAGTAGCAATACTATTAGCATTTTCGTGAATAGTAGTTGTGGTAGTCTTGGTTTAAATAGTATTGATGACAGTGTTATTAAGAGTTGTTGAAGATTTTGTGATAGTAATAATAATAGTAGTATTAGTCATTTGTGCATATGACTAGATTTGTAATTACTTGTTTACTCCTGTTACCTCTCATGGAAGAGAATAGGCCGCTCGCCAGCCTGCACCACCGAGCTCTATTCAGGACAAGCCTTTCCCCTTGTTTCCATTTGTTGTTAATCCTCTTGTTGTCTGTTTTGATGTTCGTATTGAACATTTTGACTTTGATGTAGATAAACGGTTTTTTGAGTTCCACATGTTCTTCAACTGTGTGAATGTAGCCCATGCCTTACCAATCATTACCATTACATCCGCACTAGATCATCTATGTTCGTCAATGATGCTTCCCTAGTAAATTAAGGATTCCACCTCTTTCAGAGCTTGTCTATCGAATGCGATAGGGTTGTATTCTCCGTGTCGTTTTCGAGGATCTTGCCTTTTCTCTTGTTTGTGTTGAGACCCACTGCGGCAGAGGCCGCTGTTAAACTAGTCTTCTCCATCTGCACCTGCTGTTGTGTGGGGGGATATAAGCGTCAGGCCATGAGAGAAGTTCAAATTGTCTAGCCAAATTCAAGCTGTCCACTGTATACCGTGTTTTCCTTAAGATGTGGAGACATTCATAATGCAGTAAACCATCGGAAGTAAGTGAATGCACGGGAGTAAGCAACCTTGTCTGACACCGGTCCTCCCGTGCGCACGAATTTGCAATGTAGTCCGTCGTATGAATTTCGGATGATGTTGACGATTTTTTCAGGCATGCCATGTTGTCCAATAAGTTTCCTATCTACAGTGTCAAATGCTATCTCATGATCATGAAGGTTGATGTATAGTTACGGGTTCCATTTAATTGACTATTCAACGTTTATCGGTTGTGTTGCGATTTGGTCTGTTCACGACTGATCCCTACTAAATACAACATAATGATATTGAAGCTGAGCATCTACCGAATCTTTCATCCGGTTAAGCAACATTGTATTGAAAATGTTTCCTGTTACCGATAGTAGCATAATGTCTCCATAGTTCTTGGATCACCTTTCTTTGTTTTCTTTCCGGTCTCTTCATGTGTGTTCCAGCCCCCCAAAATTCCTGAATAGAACGTGACGTATGATCACAACTGCTTCTGTGTGTGAATTCATTCCTTTAAGTTGTATATTGTCAGGTCCAGCTGCTTTCCCACACTTGATCTGTCTGGTGGCTTTCCTAATTTCTTCAATCGTCGGTGGAGTGACATCTATAGGAACGTTTATGTGTTCTGCTTCGATGGTGGATTCAATATGGCTGGTCTATTCAGCAGTTCCTTTCTTCATACTTGCTTAATGATTAGGCGTAGATACATTCCTAATGATGCTGCATATTGCAGCAAGGTACCTCCTGATGCATTGATCTCTTTCCATTGTCTTACTTAATAGTTTCTTCTTTCAGTAGGCCCTTTAAAGCTTGGAGCCTACTGTTGAGATTTATCCTCAATTGGTTGAGTTTGTCAGTATATCAAAGGGAGGCTGTTATGTACTTTAACTGAAGCTGTCTCTCTAGTTATTCAGTGTTTTTTCGGCCTTAGTTTCATCTTCACCACAACCAGTTAGTGATCTGATGCTATATCAGCTCGTCACCTGGTTCACATATCTTCCATTGACATTCTGAGTCTTTTAAGGCTACAAATATGATCGATATGATTCTCTGTATTGTGATCCGGTGAGACCAATGTAGCTTTGTGTATGCATTTGTGTGAAAATGTGGTGCCGAATATAACCACTTTTGCCAAATGCACATAAATTCAAAAACCTCTCGCCACTTTCGTTTCTTTCTCTTAGTCTACATCGTCTCATGTTATCATTGTACCATTGTTGTCCATTCCGATTTCAGTGTTCATATCTCTCATCAGGATTGTTAGGTCCTTTCCTGGGCACTTTTCTATTATCAGCCTCTGGCAAAAATTAATCTTTATCGACCTCACTGACATAATTGATGTGTGCATAAGACTAGATAACATCCCTCCTTCGTTGTTTCGTAGGATGCTTTAATGATTCTGGATTCATGTTGTCCGCAGATGCCTTTCAGGCTTCTTTGGACAGCGTCAGAGCTACTTCCTGTATTTGCGGAGCATTTTCGCCTTTGCTATCAGAATGCAGCAACATCTCTGCCCAAAGTAATCGTTTCTGTTTAGATTGCTTCCAATGGGTTTCACTTACTCCAGATACCGTCAAGTTGTATTGCCTCACTGTTACAGCTATTTGGTTGGCCCTCCAAGTCTCTCATAGTGTCCGATCATTCCATGTACCTATAATAATAGTCGCTCTGGTTTTTAAAAATAGTGACATCCTCGTGACTTATTATGAACCTCAGCTTCCAGCGCGAGACGTCATCATCCTTCTGAATGAAGATCTATAGTGACATGTGGCCGCAACCTCACAATCCTTGAAGCTGAACATAAAACAACTTGGAAAATGGACTTTCATCATGTAACACTAAGAGAAGGTCAATAATGGTGAACGCGGTAACATTCATTCGAAATTAAATTCATCGGTTGGCACGGCTCGGCCTTGCACGTGTGTTCAAACTTATGTAACATAACTTTTATTAATCTGCAGTCTAAACGTGTTCTCCGTCGTATATTGGTGATGATTACCATAGGACGAGGTATTGTAGACAATGATGTGACTTCCACGTAAGATCTTATAAATTAGGTAGTCACATCATGACAAAGCTACAATTTCAGGATTAAATCTATTATTACAGCAGTACTAAAAACGAAGTAGACTATAATTCAACAGATCCTTCAACTCCGAGGTGTCAGTTCAAACGGTTCATATAGTTAATTTTGGTTGGCGCTTCACAGTAAAGTTGGTTTATACAGAATACGGTGGCTTAACCAATGCTTATTTCTACCTCTTTCACTAAAGCTCGACGCCAGCAGTAACTCAAAAAGAGATACAGGTGGAGTCAGACTTATATTGGGAAGAAAAAATTACTGAAATAACATTGCTAACGAATTATATTTTAATGTTCATCCAACGTTCATCTGATATCATGTTGTTGAAAGTTGTTTAACACAGGACAATAATAATAACGTGAATGAATCTAATCGTCAACATATATCAGATGTAGTACTTATTGGAAATGTTGAAACGTAAATGCCTGTTTCATATAAGGTTACAATTATGAATCAATACGTAATCAGAACGCAGAAAGTGTTTTAGCCGCAAACTCGTCGAGGTATCATATCAGAAGCTATTTATGGTACATTTCGCAAATTTGCTTCGTCACACTGTCAATATTAAATGTATTCAATGAATAATGTTTCACTATGAACTTACTGTATGCTTGCGGTCTTAATCAGGTGCCAGCTAATCTCTATGAATTGTGAATAACGAATAAAATCTATGGTTTATCGAACTGATAAGGTTCAACAGCTCCATAATGAAAACAATGTCAACCGAACAACAATACAGAACAGAAGAGGGATTCTCAGCTCTAGACAAATAAACATATCACGTTTTGAATCGATTCAAAGCTGAAGTTCATGATTCTTCGAAGACACTTGTAAATTAATGAATGTTTGAGATACTCTGATACAAATTGTTGTGTAGTAGATTTGATAACATCATCTGGCTTAAAAAGCCTTGATAGATTCCGATGAAACGTTACACTTTGCTCTTAAGTCCAGATTAAAGTGTCTCGAAATGTAGTAATGATGAATAAGTTCAACAGCCCTGTGTCCATATGAACACTTATGCGTAACAGAGTTTTCTGGTAATGAACTTGAACAATCTGTTTATGTTACAGGTAATGCCATGCTGTACGTCCGATTGTATTCATAAAACAGACTGGAAGAACAAGTGAATCTCTTAAGTGTGAAGCCAATTTATTGAAACGTGTTCAGATAATGAAAAAATTGAGGTGACGTTAAAGGAAGTTCTAACTCTATTAATTTGTAGATGAGTGACTCATGTAAATTTTCTGGAGTGACTATATATATACATATATTTGAATCAGAAATCGATTTAATTTAACTTGGTGTAACTATTCAAATGATTACTACTGATAATCTTTGAGATGGTTCTACAGTCACTACTATATTTCTGGGGACATCTGCAATTTTAGTTGCTTAAATGCGTTGATCAAGAAGAAGTTGATTTCGCACTTTCAAGTCACTACTAACAAGTGACAACTAGTGAATAGTGCTTCTCACCCTATGAGATTATCTTATCCGAAATTCATACGATGGACTACAGTACAAAGTAGTGCATGTGGGACAGCGGACAGATGCATTTCCAGTAAGGATCGGAGTTAGACAAGGCTGTCTACTCTCTACCTGTCTTCTTCTTCCGGTGGACGACTGAATTATGGAGACCTCAACTTCTGATGGAAACCACGGATTACAATTGACACTGATATAAAGTGCCAATCTGAGGTGGCCTAATAAAAATTGTGATCAGTGGTAGAGAGAAGTGACATAAATGTCAAATGCATTTTATTGGGCTTAATTTACGAAAGATGGAGTGACATATAAATGAATGTGTATTTCCGTATTTCAATCAGTATCTTGATACACTTTCTTTCTCGGTCCTGTGTTCTTGCCACAGTAGTCAACCGAGGGGTTACCGCATAGCATACCGTGTATCAATATCAGACGTCTGACAGCACACGTCCTAACAGAGAGCTTGGATGAACCTAGAAGATTTGGAATTCACAGATAACCTGCCTCAGCTATCTCACACACGTGAACAAATGCAGATGAAGACGATTAGTATGGTAGCAGCCCTGAAACAGTTGGAAACCCCCACGTGCCTAGACAGCATCATCAGTAAACAAGGAGGATCTGATGTGGATGCAGAATAAGTGATTGACAAAGCAAAAGTCGAATTCCTACAATTGTGGAAAATATGCAACTCAAAATAACTGTCAGCCGATACCAAAGTCACAATGTTCAATACAAACGCCGAGGCAGTCCTACTGCACGGAGCTGAAGGGTGTGGAGCTTGTACAGTCATTATGAAAAAGGAACAAGTATTTATAAACACTTGTCTATGTCGGTTGAACAAGGATGATCAGCAGCAGCTTACTATGGTAGAGGACAAACCAGCTTCCAGCTCAAGAGAAAATTAGGTGAAGACACTGAAGGTGAATAGGCTGAATGTGACAGAAATCATCACGCAGCATCACAAGACAATTACAAACCTGAAGGAAACGGAGAACTAGGAAGCGGAAGAACACATTGCGTCGTGAAGTAGAAGCTGTCATGAAAAGGATCAATATGAGACCTGGAAAGGATTTTTCAGAACAGGGTTGGATGGAGGGTGTTGATGAGTAACCTACTTTTCTTAATGAGGCATAACATGACTAAGTAAGTAAAAAAGCAAGTAAGTAAGTTGAGGTCTTTCTAAAGACCACGTTTTGAATGAAACTATCTACTGTATACTGCCAATGTTAACAACTGAATAATGGAAGCAACTATCATCTGTCTTCATACCACGAAGTTAACAATACTTTTCCATTCAGCATTTACTGAAAACTAAATAACCGGAAAACGGGCAATGGATTTACCTGGTGGTGTATTGTTAAGGTGTTCCAACAGCCCATTTCAAAAAGCTCATAGTCCTAAATTTCAAATGATATTTTCCAGTAGTGAGACTTCCTAGAAAAAAGAACATTCACAACGGACTGATTATTGATTGCATCTAACATAGAAATAATGTGGGACTCATTCAAAACAAGTTCATTTCAATGGAATGAAGACAATTACATAATTATTCAAAACAATACTTGTTATTTAATGAACAAGGTCACATCAGTTATTGCATAAACAAACACACAAGAATGTACTAATGATAGTTCTATAAAGAAAATTTTCAACTAATTAGAATGAATGATTAATCAATGTAAAGTTTTCTAATGAGATATGAAATAGAAAATAATTTGGTCAGAATAATAAAAACAAGTTATAAATAGTATCTGAGACTCATTCATTAAGTTTCTTCTTTTTATACAACCATCTATAAATAACACAACCAATGCATAGGACAAAGAAAGAGACGATCAAAGGAATCAAGATGTATAAGTAGAAATTTGATGTGTTCCGTTTCTTCTCTTTCGATATTTCAGTAGTCAAATTCTGAAGAAAAAACAAAACAGTAGCATTTATCATTAAATATCAAATATTTACAGAGTGTTGATCAGTTTCTGTGATAGTTTCATTGAGTTGTCCTCTTACCTGGACTTCAGTGACCCTTGATGTTGCTTTAGTTTGTTTGATGGGTGTTGGTGTACTCAAATCGGTAACACTAGAGCTAATCTTAATAAACATAACAGGAGCATCCATCACTAAACATCAAATTTTATTCGAAGAATTCATCAAACACCATACACTGATGTCAGTAAGGTTGATAGAAGAGAATTCAACAAATTTGCATTTGTACAATCACTTAGAACATCCACTATCGATTTGACAATCAGTGTGAAAAGTACACACCATCCTTCAATCAACTGATCACTCAATTTTGTGATGAAATGTGTGTTCTGGATGTCACATCCAATCAAATCCTAATCAAAATCAATAAATTGGTAAGTGACGGTTTTATTTCAGCAATACATCCAAGTTACATATTCTTCAAAAGAGAATCGGAAATCTTTTACCTGGAATTAACGATCGGAAACTACAAACCCTCCAGAAATATGAAAACATGATACACAATTTCCAACAGATAAGCCTTCTTCACTCAAACTGGTTTCATCAGTAAGCCTAGCCTCGATCCACTGCGTATTGGTTCCATAGTAAGACCGCTTTGTGCTCATATCTGATTTGATATATAGTCAACGTATACGAAGCTTTCATTTAGTCATTGAGAGAAGAGTACAAGTCAGTTCCTCTTCGTAATAATGAAATGTTCTTCCAAGTAAGTGGTTTCACTCGGAGTGTGGAGTTTGATGGTATTGAAAACCAGCTGTGAAGTTGAACAAGTACTAACCTCAATACGGCAGCCATTTACTTTCAAGTCATGAGTATCCTCATCATAACTGTCTATGCATGTGTTCGATTTTGCACACCAAATACATGTCATATTTCTAGTTGTTGCCTTTTCGCATGCTACAGTCGTATTGTATTTCGGACAAATTTCTGTGAAAAGAATAAGATGTTTTCATTTCATTTCATCAAACAAAGTGGAAGTGAACTATAAAACATGTAACAATAGGTCAATGATATAATGATGATTCCGGATTTGAGTGACTATTTCACTCGCTTAATAATTGTCATCACCATTCATAATGCAACATTCAGTACACTTTTCATTTCAATCATATTTTATGACAGCACGTTTGAATTGAATGGAACTACGTTAGATTTCAACAGGTGAATTTGGTAGATTTCAACAACTGTTTAATTTGAGACATGTACACACAATCCTGTCACTGGGCTCAGCAGAGCGTAATGCTTTGAATTTTTGATGGTTGTACAGTTTCTTTTCTAGATATCCGTTTTATAATTGAAATCATTGCAAGAAAGTCAAATGTTTTTAGATCGAAAAGTCATCTCCACTATGGTAATTCAGTCGAACAACAAAGGAAGAGTGACACTTGTTTTCCAGTCATCAATGACATTCTTCTTGAAGAGATTTCAGTCGACCTACTATGATAAAAGATATCGAAGTATGTGGTCGAATTCTGGTCTGTGTGCTGTCAGTCAATGCATCAGACTAGTTGCATAAATGAAATTCATCGATGAGAATTGAGGAATTTTATTTGACGAACATTGAAGGCGATCTGATCATCCATAATAGAATGATTCTCTCAGTAGTGGAAATTTTATTTCATTAGTCGGACATATAATGAAATGAAATTTGATTTTAGTTACTCAGTGCTCATATTCATGTGAAAGAACGTATTTGCATACAGTGAAAATCGCCAACAATTGTGATCCAAGCTATGGTGAATTGTAATTTGTAGATGTCACTTGCCTTGACCTTCAATTTATCGAACATGTATGACAAAATAGAGGTTTTCGGAATTCCACAGTTGTTCTCAAGTTAATCGCAATCACATGTAGTATTACTGCAATTTCATTGCCTCTTGAAAATTCCATATCACATGTAAAGAAATGATGGATTCTTTCCTGTCAATACACAATGGATTAACTGACACTTACTCTTTCTTCAGACTAATGTCATTTTATAGTTGAAAGCCTGAGTCAATTGAAGTTAGACCACCATAGAAAACCTGGAAGCACTGGACGGCCGTTTCGTCCTATTATGGGACTTCTCAGCGGTGCGCAGTGACTGACTTCGAGAAGTATATCCAGGAGTTCTAGTGAGAAGCAGTGACCATTGGAGTTCAAACCACGTCTGTTGTGAGATAACAACTCACTGAAGACAATTGGTGAACGGTTGCTCAACTACGTGGACCAGTTGAAGTTAGACATTAACACCGTCGGATGCCGGCTCAGTGGTCTATCAGTTAAGGGCTCTGGCTCGAGACAGGTCGTCCAGTGCTTCCAAGTTTTCGATGGTGGTCTAGCTTCAATTGGCTCACGCTTTCAACTATGAAAATACTAAATCTCCAGAAAACCCCTTCTGGTAATTAATGTCATTTCATCTATCTTTTGTACCTATGTGTTTAAATCAATTTCATCAAGGTGAAGACTTCAATATTTGTTCAAATGGGATCGTCAAAACATTTTATTATTCAACAATGAATCGATGTTTAGTTATGAATGATAAGTAAAACGTAATTTGAGACAAATGCCTAGATATAATTAAAAAGGTGGAACTTTCAATTTGATGGAACGAAATTGATGTATTGAAGCAGAGAAATAGTAAATGACGATTAAAATATAATTGAACATACCTTCGATGACTTCATACTCCACTAACGTGCCACCTGTCATCCATTCAAAGGGAACAACTATCATATGTGTTATATTACCTTGTAAAACAATCGAACAGAAAGCGACATTTAAAATTTCGGACACTTTCATCATAAGCTTTTACTGTTATCCATAATCATATATGATACTGCAATTTTGCTAAAAGAAGTGCAAACATTCGATTGACGTTGTGTTCTTAATATTCAATAACATTTCGACAGTGCGTTTACAAATAGTATCTTAATTTCATTTTACACAATTATCCACAACACTTCAATGACATTCCATCAACTGACTTTACAATCGAAAAACTGAATTATGTAGACGATTAGAATGTTCTGTTAGTTCACTGTGATAGAATACCGGAATATTCTGTATTATCATGGTGATAGCTGAGTATTATAACACTAACGGATGATTGATGATGTACATCACTGTGCATCAAAATGTTAACATCATTCGTTGAAATGTTTCTTACCTTTTTCACATTTGAATGTACCGCTGATTTTTGATTCCCTAAAACTTTCTTCCTCTCCTATATGAAACTGAAAGGAACCAATGTAAGTCTGAGTCAAGATCTATCAACTCACAACCATCTACATGAAAATCAATTAGTCACTGAACTCATGTATCATCACTCAAATTATCTTATTCACAGACAATTAACCACACTTAAATTAGGCATATTGATATTTCATCTAATCTACATGGATAATCTGAATCACTCTAGTTGCCAACATCACCCAGGTTTGATGAACCCTCTAGTTAACATGAAACATGGAGACACACTTTGAAATGAATAATGTACGTCACCTGAAATGTAATGTTGTTTAGTTTCTATCGTGTTCACTGTAACTCGATACATTCGACAGTATTCATAAACATTAAATAGTAGAGAAGTCTGAATTATTTGAAACAAAATTATACATCCGTTCTGTTGTGCAACTTACTTTATCATAATGGATGGTTATCTTTCCATTCGGATATATCAGACAAGTTATCTTGGCTATATCCTCTACAATTAGAAGAATATCGATACTTGGACTTTAAGAGATAAACAATTCAGAAGTTATCGTTAGATGTCACAATGCATATTCCTACTCACAAAGTGATCAGATTTCAGTGGATATCTGTTGTGTGATTTTAAATACTTTCTTCCGTTGAATTCATTATAAATAAGTTCAAGTGAACGTCATGTGAATGTAATGAGCACTCATCCCTCAAAATTAATGTCAGACGCTTAGTTTCCGAAGCTGTATTACATCTTCATCTTCAAATTGAAACTGTATAGGGTGAAGGTGTTCATCAGAATCTGATAGTTGGAAAGGCATTCACATGTAGGTACCATTTACTATGATTCCTCCTGAAACAATCCACTCTAAGTTCATATGAATTCAGGTACCAAATGTTTGTTAACAAATGGAACTTGGAAACTTATTTGGTTGCGTAATATATGAAGATTTCAGTCAATCGACTGACTGTGACCACAATTTTTTTGTCATGGATGGGAAACAGATATCTTTTCACTTATCTCCTTATCGATTTCTGAATATGAAGGGATTGTATTTAGGAGTGGTCATGTGGCGAATGGATGTGTAGATGAATGTGTTGTGTAGAAAAATGACTTTGTGACGAACATATAACACAACTCATTCATGTTGAGGCAAAGACTTCTTATCAAGCTACACTGAAGCCTGTAAATGAAAATCAATCACTTTATTAGTTTTTCCACTAGTAAAATGAGACTGTGACTTCATTTATCCACGTTGATGAATTTATTACTCGTCGAATCTAGTCTTTCCAAGGTCAAGGTAACTGTTTCCAAAGTCTCAGTCAGTGTGTTAGAATAATGAGTGTATTTCACGTGTAATACTGATCTTATTTTCCAGAACAGTAGCATGTTTCTTTTGTCAGATTTCTAGAAGATTTGATTTGTTCTAACTGAGGAGGCTAAGGTTAGGTGATTACAATGAGTGGGGGTTTAAGTGTTCAAATTTCACCCATGTCGTCAAATGATCATTCAATATTTGCTTACCTACATCACTAACTGTTTTCACAGAAGACCATTTGACGGCGAATAATTCCTCTGAAATAATGAAAATCGAAATTAATGTTTAAATATCTGCATAATCAATATCGATCACTTTCAACTGTTGTACGTTTCAACACAGACTTCGTTTAAATATAAGTTATCATCTTCATCACGAGATTAAAATGAACCGATGTAGTCAAGTGGTCAATGATCTCTTATGAAGAAATTAGAAGGATTATTATCATTTCAACGATTTGATGAACGTTTCAATCCAATCAACTGGTAAGAACATTTCACTATCGTAAAATGTGTTCTAGGAACTGTTCACTGAGTAAAAAAAACTTGATATCTTTCCTACACAACACATACAAAATCATTTTATGAGATTCTGTCGTTCACCAATTCTGCTTACTGACCGAGATCAATATATGCACATTTGATGTTCCAAATGTTCTGGTTTGGGTAATTCATCTTGTACTAGAAGACAGTTCATTGTCGTTCATTAGTCAACTTTTTCAGATAGTGCTTTGATTCGAAGTTCACAATCATACAAATATGATGACAAGGATAGAAATAAATATTTGTTGGTCAGCAGACGGAGATATTCAGACATTGAATTTTCATGAATCAAGTAGCTGCTTGAAAAGTATTAGAAGACATCAAATATAATTTGATGGTTCATAGGCTTCAATAATCCAGAATGACTTCTCTCACAATATCGCCTATGGTTGCACATGAGAACAGTTTGATGCTTTGAATCAACAGATTCATTTAGTCTATCATGGTGTATCGTGTCGGTGAGATATCGTCTACAGTGTAGTGTTGATTGACTGAAGAGTAGGTAATTTTACTGTGGCAATTGCATCACTTGATTTATCATTTCTAGTGAACCAATGTGTGTTTATTTTGGGAGAAACCTCTGTTTTATTTAGGTTTTTTACCTACTAGTAATCATGATCTAGTACAGAACTTGAACAAGCAAAGCAATCACTGTGTACCGATCAACTCTTGTTCAATAATCCAGTGAGTAGTTACTCAATCATTTCTGCAAAATCAATATGAGAAAAACAAACGAAACAAACCATAATTGAATAATATAAGAACTTACTCTCATTCAAAATCTCCATATCAAAATACGGAAATCTTTCTATACGATTTGAAATTTGTCCCAGATACATTTCTCCATATAAATCTATATCACCTGTATTTTTATTTAGTGAAAACATGCAACTTGATTGATAATTTTATATTTTGAAATAAACCAAAAACTTCAATAAGTTACATGAACGGTATTTGTATTGCCATACCGTGTCACTCTATCGAGAATTCGGGAAAGAAAAGATATTCAATGGATGTTAAAAGAATTTCAAAAAGAGATTCATTGAGGAAATTGATTCGTGGAATAAATTTTTATCAAGAAATCTTAGTAGTTATTATGTGTTTATAGAAAATTACTGACTTACCAGAAGTGGTAATCACAGCTTCTTTAACGTGAGTACCATAATATTCAAACGACATATCCGGAGTAACTGACTAAAAATATTCAAACATATGGATAAGTACTTCGATTACTAAATTCCCTTAACCTACTTGATTACTAGAGAATCTTTTAAATTCTCCTTTCACAATTGGATGAGGTTGATCCAGACTAATTCGCTGTGAATATTTATAAAAACGAGCCTGAGTATGTGTATTAGAATCTGATTGATTGCTTACATCTAGATGTAAATAGTTTTCAAAAGTTACTTTGCTATAGTTCAGTAATCCAGATAATATACAAATATCTTCGCAGTCGATGAATTCAGTAAAGAAGTTCACGATCAAAGAAAACCATACGAACAGATGACCTGGATAACTGTATCTAAAATGGTTTCGATGAACAGAGCAACGTTATCTCATTGAATCAAATTTTAACATGATACACCTATTTACATCGTTTGTTCAGCAAACACTTACCTCATCTTCTTGCTCAAAATAACAAACTGAATTTTGATAAAACTTGTCAGGTTTATATACACTTTCTAAGTGTTTGCTTGTATCTTTCTGATTCGACGATTCTGAATGACCATTCAGAAGATCAAAATTGATCAAATCATATGATCACTGTTCACCAATCTTGTTGGTAGATAAACTCATCGTAATTCAACATTCTTCTTGCTGTTAAGAAAATGGACTGAAATGAAATCATGGTTGGATGAAATTCTTGACCTTATTTTTGAAAGCTTGCGTGATAGTGTTACCAATACTGTTGAACAAGTGATTGATCAACTTGCAGTCCAAAATATGTGCTCATACGTTCGCAAACCAACAATTCATTGCCCGTAATAATCGACTACCCATCTGTAAATGGTGCATTGTTGTAGTCTGATTGGTTAAGATCAAAGAAGAACAAACTAATTTGACTGAAGGTAAAAATCAACACTTTTATAGTTGAATTCAAATTCAGATGATATTAATAGTATTAGTATTGATAGTAGTAGTAATAACAATAATACTAATGCTAATATTGTTGTGTGAATATAATGTGTAATAAGAGTAGTGTTATCGAGGTTGTTTCCTCTGTCTATCTTGAAGTCTCTAATTTGTATTAATTGTCTTTGCCTCAACTGCCCTTCTTTTAACTCTGATAAGGTGATCCTAGAACTAATTTTGCTATGTCGCATCACTAAACTAGCATTAGAGGCATGACACGAGAATCCATGTGATCAGACTTGCCGTACATGTGGAGGAACATCCTATTTTTATCTCTTTTTGGCCCAACACCTAGCATTCGGTGATATTCTTATCGCGCTCGCTAGGCAATCCAATTTTTGTCACCCGTACAAATAGAAGGCAAGACGGCCATAGAGATTATGGAAGGGTTCATGCGCTTCGACAATGGTCATATTGTGGCTCTGATACCGTGGAAAATAATTCAGATATGAAAGTCGGGAATTAAGAAGTGGTGAACAGTAGAATAAAGAGTTTGAGGAGTAGGTTACCGACGAATGACAGTCTGCACTTTAGGTATATTAAGAGCATTGAAAGCAATTTTACAAAGAGCTATGCGGAGAAGGTCACTGAAATACAATTGCGGTCAGAGTACCGCCCGAGATGGCATATACCTCATCATGCTGTGTTCAACCCGGAAAAAGCTGAGATACTGTAAGCGCTTTTTCATTCTGTCTTAACGTTTGCAGGGGTTTCATTAAATGATATGATTTGTCAAGGAACTAGCATATATATTATTGCGTTTTCGCAAAGATGCAGTTGCAATCACTACAGATGTTGAGAAATTGTTCATGCAAGTGAAGGTTGCTGAGTCTAATCAACGAGCTTTAGGATTTCTGTGGTGGACGGAGGTTGAAATGTCAGGCAAATTGTCCGAACTTCAAACGACCATCCATTTGGTGCCACATCATCGCTGTTTGTGCGAAATTTCCCATGAATAAGGCAGCCCAAATATTCTCCTAGATATTGTCAAGAACGATTTCTTCGTTCATAATTGCGTGATCTCGTTTTCCACCCGTGAACAGGCAAAGACTTTTGTTAGGCAGATAAGTGAATTATTGTGTGGAGGTGATTTTCAAAATGAAGAAATGAATTATCACCTCAGAAAAAGTAAGGACCATCTTGCATGATGCATGCAAAGAAGGGTCTTTGATAAAAATGACAACGAGTTATGATGCCACTCATCCAACCCCAGGTGCAGAATGGGATTTCGAACGTCACTTATTTGAGTTTACTTTGACTCACTTGATAAGCCTTTAACAAGGGGAGGTATTCTATCTCTTGATTATTCTGTGTTCGATCCTCTGGGTCTAATCTCTCCAGTCTGTCTTACTGTCAAAAGTCTCCTGCAGAAATTATATAAATCTCAAATAGGCTTGCATCAGCCTATAAACGAGTGATACATATCCACTTGGCTAAATTGGGCAAACTTTAAGTGTCAGATAGGTCATTTAACGGTGGCTTGAGGGATCAAGAAGAGAATCGACGAACCTGACGTTAAGGTAGAATTACATTTATTCAGAGACTGGTTATAGAGCAGTTGAGCACGTACGAGTTAGTTATTTGCAGGAACCGCCGTACTGTATCTTGTTGTACAGCAAGTCTAGTGTAGCACCTATCAAACAAGTCACTATACCGAGGTTTGAAATGGCAGCAGCGATGTCAAGTGTAAGGCAAAATAAAGTTTTTTAGAGTAGTTTACCTATTTTTTTTGAGAATTAAACTTTCGTACAGATTCTCTTATAACGTTTTACTGCATTATGAATACCGAAAACCGGTATAGTACCTATATATAGCCAATCGCCTCGTTATTGTGGACCAGTATACGAAGGTTGAACAATGGCGTTATGTAAGGTCGTCACAGAACCCGGCTGATGAGACCTCGAGAAGTATACAGAAAATGGCCGAACTTAAATCTCGGTTTAAATGTCTTACTTTACAGCATGGTGACTTTTGTAGGACTATAACTGACTGCCCGGAACCTACTCCTGACAATATTGGGCTTAGAAGAGCTTCTGTGATTAGCTCGAGTAGTATAAGATATAATAACCCCCCTGTTCTTTCCGACTACTCTGAGCGGTTGAAATTAGTCGGAGTTGCAGACCGGGTTAGAAGGTTTATTCAATTCCTGATGGTGCTTCGTTCACCGAGTCGTGAAGGATCCGTTCATCTAGGATAATTATAGGTCAAGGAGCTTAATATTGCTGATCGTAAGGTTTCAATAATGGTCCATAAAGAGGTGTATGTACAATCGCCAGGTGAATTTAAAACCAATAACAAAGTAGTAGCCATAATAACCTGAAGGGTATATCGTCGATAATGCTTGATGGGTTATCCTGTGTCAGAGGTCGTTTAGGCTACTCAAATTTCCAAAATATTTTTAAACATCCAATAATTTTACCCAATGGACCCTTAGTGACGAAAATGATAGTTAAACATTATCAGATTGAAGAAGGACACACAGGAATGTCCCAAGTAATGGCCGAAATTCGCAAAGACTGTTGGATAGTAAAAGGAACCAGTGTGGTCCGAAGAGTTATAGGAAAGTGTGTGACTTACCGGCAGTTTGAGATGAATTCAGGGTAACGGCTGATTGCGTCACTTCCAGCTTGTAAAGTGCAACAAGATTGATCTAGCTTCTCAGCGGTAGCAGTAGACTACTTTGAACTTCCTTGGTCAAACGAGGGAGGTCAGTAGAAAAAGATATTGTTATGCATTTACTTGTTTGAAAACACGAGCCGTACTTATTGGAATGACGTATGGTTTGAAGACTGATTCATTTAAAACGGCTTTATTACGTTTTATTGGAAGAAGAGGAACATCCGCAGGAATTTCGAGTAACAATTAGTCAAATTTCATGAGTGTAGTCTCTGAACTAGGGAAATTTGTGCAACAGTGAAATCAGTGGAGGATAAACAATAAATTGTCATTGAGGCAGATTCATTGGCGTCTTAATCCTCCTTCATCCCACCACAGGTGTGGAGTTTGGGAAAGAATACTTCGGTCTATACGCCGACTGTTATTATTGATCACCAGAGAACAGACTGGCTGGTGAGACTCTAGTCATTTACTTGGTCGACGTTGAAAGAATATTGAACGATCGACCCTTGATCTCAGTAGTCCAAGATGTTAAAGATAAATCACGCCCGTCGCAAAATATTTTGCTGCTCTTGGTGGAATGTGACTGAATAGTCGAAAGAGGTAACATCAGAAATAAGTATGACAAGCGTTGGTAACAGGTTAGTTGCCTATCTAATAAGTTTTAAGAAAAGGTGCTTAGGAGAATATTTACCTTCATTACAAACACGTCGAAAATGGTCAGTTGAACGTCGCAATTTTCACAAGGGAGTTGTAGTATTCGTGGCTTCGGACATTTCGACCAGTAAAAAGTGACCCTAACAAGTGGTCGAAGGCTGTGAGACATGTAACGACGAGAATGTTGGGACAGTAACTGTTCCTATGAACAGCGGATTGTTTAGAAGGGATATACGGAATGTATGCCCTCTTGAAAGTTTCTTTTTATGCCAATGCAAGCAGGAAAAGTAGGCGTAATGCTGCAAGTCCAACTCGCTTACCTAGTACAGATTATGCTATCGAATGAACCTTTACCAAAAGCATCGAAGAGACTTTGTGTTGTATCAACTTGTTTATTTATTGTTATTTAGATTGATAATTGAGTGAACAATTACTGGTTGAATAACTGGATGATAATATTTGTTTAAGTAATAATGTACAACTATATTTACAATGAAATCTAGAAAACACTTTAACCCAATCACCTTGTTTTGATTTCAAATGAGCAATAGCGCGTATCTAAACTACCTAGACAGTTATTTCTCAGTCCAAACTTTTATTATGTGACTTTGATTAAAGACTTACATTTTTTGCCTAATTTTTCTGTTGCATGTTGCCGGACAATTGATAATAAGGTCGTATTTTACTAAGCCAAAGATCACGGTGTGGTTCATTGTGTTACTGTTAATAGTTGACTGTCTGCTTGGGAAGATTGTAGATAGATATGTGACCCCATCTTGTTGGGAATATTTTTCTTGATGCTCAGAAATTGAACTGTTTTTTTGTTGTTGATTTTACTTCTGTATTCTACTATTGACAGAATAGAATTTTTAGATAGTGAAAGACTTATTGGACTGTTCTGTATTTGAAAATGTTGATGGTTATTGATTTCGCGACCGAACAACACAGTGATTTGTCTTCTTTAGTAAACATCAGTTGAATTTAACATTCTACACAAAACTAATTTTTTGCCTACACTAAATGAATGAAAACCTAAAGAATCTTTACATACAACTTCACATTGATTCAGTAGTTATGCATAATAATCTTGTAAATTTATGCCGTGATATGCTTGATGCTCATTCGATTTTTCTTGGTAAACAAATGAAGGTCAATGACACAGTGACACGATAGGCTAATCTAATCCGTTGTCCCAAGCCCCACTAACTAGAGAAAGAAGTCCAAGACGGAGTAAAGGAAAATATATTCCGTAAGCGGCCGAAGTACCAGCAATCGCACTAAGAAGAAGTCACATGTATTTATACAGTACAAAGTTGTCCTTGGGAAGCATTACAAAATAGCACACTAAAAAGATACAACGGACCAATAGCGTTTTAGATATTTTCAAGCGAGAAAGGTGAAAGGAACGCTTTTGGCGAAAACAAGGAAATTCAAATTTCCAAAATAAAATTACAAAAATAAGCCATTTACAACGTACATTCTGGGGACTTAACATCCCGAACACCTCCTCTTTTAATAACGAACATTCTTGGGGTCCACTTTCATTTTGACTGTCTGTCGTCGTTGACGTAGTGACCACACTTTGGATCTTAGATCGACTTGTTCAGCTTTTTCTTGTATTGAGACTACCGTCAGATTAAAGGTATTCAACAGGATGTCAAGCGGAAGATTTTCTGCAGTCGATGGGCGCGCTGGGGCTAATCGCTTACTTAGTTGGTTTCGGTGGCTAGTCCACCTGTCTTTTCCCACCTCAACCTCTTAAATAACTTTGCCTACTTTCTTAACCACACGTGCTTCCATCCAGGGACCATGATGATGATACTTACACTGGTTTTGATCCATTTCATTACAATAGGACAATATTTGATAGATCTCATCATCAACATTGAGCGGTATAGGAATGACGTGCACTGTCACTGCTAAACAGGGATGATTCTATAATTTTACTACAACAAGTGTTAACATGAAATTGGTGTTGAATACTCAAGTAACAGTCAAGTTTGGACAGTGTATTTACGAAACATTTCCTGATTTTATGTCTCTTAATTGTCTCCAACTCTTAATTGACATTCCAATCAATTTATTTCTTACATGAAATGATGGATTCACGACTACTGTAAGGAAGTTATGTTTGATAATTCTAGTAGAATGTAGAAGATTTCTGTGTTAACATGTTGATAACCGGGTACAAACAGAAAGTAATAGGAAGTAAACGGAAGACTAAGGATGTAGACTACACTAAATCCCTAATTTCGTCGGGATCTGAATTCAGTATTTGAATCATTCGGAGCAGTGTATTTTTGATTATCTAGAAACAATCAATACTGATCCAGTTGTACACGGGAAATCTTCCGTCTAAAAAAACCATTGCTAGTGCTTCAAAAGGGTGAGGTTCTACTCGTTACATTCAAACAACTACACATTCTGAACTGCCATCACTGAATTACTGTCAAAAAAGCAACAGTGGACGTTTTTAGCCTCAAGAGCAGTCTATTTGTTGGCACTTTAGCATGTGCTTTTCTGAAGTCTATATAGACAGCACCTACTGATTTTACATTGTCTAAAGCCTCTATTCATCGCTTCCTTGCTATATGGTGGTTTGTTGTGTAAGATAAACCCTTTCTGAAACCACTTTATTCACTGTTTAACAATTTGTTGGTTTTCATGAATGTCATTATGGTATTTTTGAATATCCTTTCCAGTATTAGGACTATGGAACTGGTGACGCTGACGGGTCTGTATTCCGATGGAAGTTGTATTGGTCCTTTTTTATGTACTGGAGTGACAATTGCATATTTTCAGTCAGTAGAAAACACACCTTAATCAACTGACATATTGAATATCAAAGTCAGTGGGGTTGCAGTATATAGTGCAATTTGTCTCAAGATTTTGGTTTGTGGTTCATCCCACCATGTTGACTCTTCCATATCTAAAGTACTAAGAGACTTAAGTTCATCCTGTCGGTCAAAGTCCACAGTGAACAGACGATTTTTTGACTTTGTATCTGGGTATAATTCTTCTCCTGAAAAGGACTCGTGGGGGAAAACTGCCTCTAAATATGTTGCCATAGCCTCTGCATTTTCTTGATTATCTGTCATTTCAGATTCACTCCCTTCCTTAATAAGTTGAGAATTTAATGCTGCGTCCTTGTTCTGTAACTAATGTGCAAAAATAGCCTCTTGGGCTGCTTGATTTCAAATTGGGCTAACTGCTTCCTAGATTGTACTTATGCACTCGTTTCTTCCCGATATGTGACTTTTTGTCGTATTTACTGCTCTCAGGCTGATGGCAACGTTCGAACGTTTCTTCTTTCGTCTTAGTAGACTTCCAGCATTTGTGTAGCACACCTTTAGTTGTGTGGACAAATTTCCCTTGCAACACAGTGTGGAATGAGTATTGTTTTGCTCCTAACTTTTGCGATTTGAAAACTCTCAAGTATGTGAATTTTTCACCGTTCTGGAGCCTTTCATTTAATTCTACTTCTGCAAGTTGTCTCGTATTACGGTCAATCAGGCTGGGACACTGACGAACGTATGCTTTGGATCGAATTTGTTTGCGAATGTTTTTCTGTATAAGGTCTCTTTCTTCAACCGAAGAAAAGTACCCTTGAAGAGATGGCTTTTCTGAGTACTTTCAGGATCCACTTTGTGTCCTATTCCATAAAACGTGCTGATGCTACCTCACGAAATCGCTTCTGGGAGTACCTTGCTTATTAGGCACTCTCTTTAACTGAGGTCCTGCTCAAATCTAGCCTTCGGTTCTACTTCGAATGACAGGTCCGTCCTAACACCCTGCGGAATTTTAATTCCTGAAATCTTCTCCTTGTTGCAGACCAGCTCGGCGTCAAACTCAGAGGTCTCAATCTGCTATCTTACATTTCATTTTCTCTGTTCTACTACATGCCATTTATTTCCTTTATTTTGTCCCTGGATCACATCCACTAGATCACTCAGACTTTATACTCACATTATATGTTTTGCGTTGACATGTGAACCCGGGACTTCAACCGTGGACTCGCATATCTTGTTGCTGCCTATATTTTGTTTCTTACTGAGCGTGCTTTATCTTTTTCTTTTGAAAAGTGCTCACATCTGCTTGAATGTCATCCGCTTCTCCAATAAAGTTTACCTTGACTGTCCCATTCAAATACAAAGCTCGGATAATGATAACGCCCCTTATTTCAGCAAGAAACGGAATTCGGCTCATTTACTTGCTGCCCGTTTATCTGAGGGCAATTTTCCAGCTATGTTCAAAATCTTAATCACTTCAAGAATCTACAGAGCCTTTGTAGAACAGCATGCTTTGCATGGTCAACGTGATAGTGGATTGCAGCGCTTTTTATACGCAGTCAATTTGCATCCAATGCACACCTTGTGATATCAATTATTGTAATTGTCACACTGCATTCTTTCATCGACTGGTAAATAATGTGCAGGCTTAACACAATGATAATGATAATAATAGTGTATATTATCTGTGAGTGTGATTTGTAAATATATGAACGTTGACCTGAGGTGCTTGTAGAAATAACATTGATTATACTTTGTTGTTGTTTATCACTACATTCCATCCAAATATTCTAATTATGTGACACTTAGCATTGTGTAGTGAGCATGATATGAATCTTAAATAGAATAAGGAATGCCGCTCTCTATTAATATATTCATATAACTGATAGTCATTGAAACACACTGAACAAAGATGGATGAAATTTTCATTTTACAGATGGTTTTCTAAAGAGAAAATGAAGTGAAAACAAATAGATTGTCCGTCAATTCATAGAAGGTGTTGCTTCGGCTATGAATTAACACTGTAACCATTTGCAATATTATTTCCAATCAGTGTAGCGATACTTACTTATGCCTGTTGCTCCCATTAGAGGATAGGCCGCCGACCAGCATTCTCCAACCCACTCTGGCCTGGGCCTTTCTTCCTAATTCTATCCAACTTTTGTCGATTCTTATCATGTCTGTCTCCATTTCTTGGCGTAATGTGTTCTTTAGTCTTCCTCTTTTCTTCAGGCTTTCAGGGTTTGCCTTGTGACGCAGTTGAGTGCTTTCTTCAATGTGTGACCTATCCACTTCCGGCGCTTCTTCCTGATTTCTTCCTCCGCTGAAATCTGGTTTGTTCTCTCCCATAGTAGGTTGTTCCTGATAGTGTCTGGTCAACGAATCCGAAGTATCTTGTGTAGACAACTGTTAATAAACACCTGTGTCCTCTGGATGATGACTTTCGTAGTTCTCCAAGTTTTTGTCTCATCAGTGTAGTGATGGCTTCTCATAATATTGTGTAGTTTTCACGTCTCCATTTTATCAATCTTAGGAACTATGATTAATAATCCCAATGCATTTAAACTCGACTAGTACATACGTCCCATCTGAATTGACTATGAGACTGTGGTCAAACATCTTGATAGCAAAGTTCACATCACAGTATGTGTATCGACTTATATCAATCGCTTTGACAGATAAACTGATCGATACCCAATATGTCTGTCAAGGCAATTTCAAATTCATACATTCAGTTCTTGTTATTGAGGAAATATTTTGATTGAGTTAAGCAATGTTCAGTGTTTGTAGCCTATCGGCAGAAATCTGTGAAGCTAGGTTTCATGGTTATTTGTACAAGTCGATGAAGTGTACACTCAACCTTGAAGATACTAACACTCCCTGTGTGATATGGGCAACACGTGCCTCCTCAGTATAAGTTAAAGACCCCGATAAGCCGTCACTGTTCCAAATAGTCAAAGTATGAGTGTTCTAAGTGATGAGAAATAAACGCCAGCATGGAAGAAAAGGAGTGGAAAGAAAACAGGTTTAGGCGGCATCCACTTGGTTGGCAAGTCATTGGTGAGCTCCCAATCTGAGTCACGAAATGCACTGCCGAATTCTGATAGTATAACAGAACTCCACCCTAGCATAGCTGAGAAAAATTTAAACCCATAGAATAACATTGTTAGTTATTTACCAGAGTCATTATTTGGAAGAGTTTGGAGAATTTATCTGTAGCATCTTACCGGATAACTGTAAAGGATTTCAGGTCAAAACGTGATAAGAATAGGTAAGAGGGGCTATGACAATGATGAACCCTCGAGATCCTTTGTTAACTAGCGCCCGTAGTCACGATAATACTGACATGCGGTCGACATCCGATATCTCTATGGAAGAGAGAATTAAAAAGGAAATCGGCACAAGCTGAACTAGAAACATATCGACAACATACTGAGAAAAAGCTCCGCTTAGTGGGTTTTTGAATATTCAGATCTTGGAAGCAAATGCTACCGAGGCCTGTGTGTATAGGCTGTTCTACCTTGGAGTTTTATATGCAAATTATCGTAGGCTGAGAAATAAATTCTATGGACTAGGAGCATCAGTGTGCAAATTAAGGCCACACATTGTAGCTGTGACGGAAACTTGGTTAGTCTATGACTTCGGTATTACTCCAGAGTTATCAAGATACCACTACCTAAGAAGTGATAGACACAGATGTAGGAAAGGGGATGGCATCTTTTTATACATAGTCAATTATATAAATATCTTTTCTTGCGACTCTCATGATAAGGAAATTTTGAAGTCTTTAGCTGTCATTTATCGCAGCCTATTCTGCTTACCTGGTGACTTTTAAATCACAATCAGCTATGGAGTGCAAATAATAGATGCTTGGTATTAGGAGAATTTAATGCACCTGATGTTAGTTGTACTAAGATGGCCACAGTAGGATCTATAAACTCCTTCAATAGCAGGCTTCCGACAACGGTAATAGACCATACACTACTACAGAATGTATCATTACTAACACGTTTTGGTGAAGACCATGGTTCTATTTTGTTAGACTTGATAATCACTCATGCAACTGAGGATATCGCCAACCTAAATATTTACCAGCCAATGGCGATTAAACTCCGCCTGTAGCTCTTCTAGAGTTACTGCCGGTCCCAAGTTCAGGTAAAGGAGGAGGGTTGGGCATGGGGTTAGCGACCCCATCCCGTAGAAAAGCTAACTCGCTAAAAAAACGCTAACCAGAAAAAATAATCCAAACCATTTAAACTCTGCCCTGGGAGTTGAAGGAATAATGACGTCTCATGATGAAAGCCGAAATTCTTCGGAAGTCACGAGACCGATGCACCTTTTAACAACCAGAGCAACACTCTTTATAGGTACATGGAACGTCCGGACAATATGGGAGACAGGAAAGACCAGCCAAATAGCAATGGAAATGAGGAGATACAACTTGGCAGTACTCGGAATCAGCGAAACATATTGGACGCAAACTGGACAACAAAGGCTAGGTATAGGAGAGATGCTGCTGTACTCCGGTCACGAAGGAGAAAATGCTCCACACACTCAGGGAGTTGCTCTAATGATGTCCAAAGAAGCACGAAATGCACTTGTGGGATGGGAATCTCATGGACCCAGGATAATCAAAGCATCATTCAGGACAAAGAAGCAAGGGATCACAATGAACGTTATCCAATGTTATGTACCCACCAATGATAGCAACGACGATGATAAAGATCAGTTCTATGAAAGGCTGCAATCAATTATAGAGAAGTGCTCACGAAAGGACCTCACCATCCTGATGGGAGATCTAAATGCTAAAGTTGGAGTGGACAACACAGGATATGAAGATGTAATTGGTCGACATGGATTAGGAGAGAGAAATGAAAATGGGGAGAGACTTGCAAACCTAAGTGCATTCAACAGATTGGTTATAGGCTGCACAATATTCCCACACAAGCGCATACACAAAGCTACATGGATCTCACCGGACCACACCACAGAGAACCAGATAGATCACATCTGTATCAACAAAAAATTCCGAAGGTCAATGGAAGATGTGAGAACCCGGAGAGGAGCTGACATAGCCTCAGATCACCACCTGGTTTTGGCCAAGATGAGACTGAAGCTAAAGAAAGACTGGACAACTGGACAAACAGCACTACAAAGGTTCAATACAACCTTCCTTCGAGATACTGACAAGCTCCATGAATTCAAGATAACTCTTAACAACATGTTCCAGGCTCTACAGGATCTACTGAGAGAACGAGTAACTATTTTGGAGGACAACTGGAAAGGGATAAAAGAAGCACTAACTTCAACGTGACAGGAGGTTCTTGGACCTAAGAAGCATCATCACAAGGAATGGATCTCTATGGGAACCCTGGACAAAATTCGAGAAAGGGAGAACAAGAAACTAGCAATTAACAACAGCCGAACACCAGCAGAGAAAGTTAAAGCACAAGCAGACTACGCAGAAGCAAACAGGGAAGTGAAGAAAAGCATTAAAGCCGACAAGCAGAAATACATGGGAGAACTAGCAACGGTGGCGGAAAAAGCTGCAAGAGAAGGGAATATGAAACAACTATGTGATACAACGAAGAAATTGGCAGGGAGATATAGCAAACCAGAGAGACCAGTCAAGGACAAAGAAGGAAAGACAGTCACTGAGATTCAAGAACAGAGGAAAAGATGGGCAGAATACTTCGAGGAACTGCTGAATAGACCAGCCCCATTGAATCCACCGAACATCGAAGCAGCACACACTGACCTTCCTATAGATGTCACTCCACAAACGGTCGAAGAAGTCAAGATGGCCATCAGACAAATCAAAAGTGGGAAGGCGGCAGGACCTGACAATATACCAGCAGAAGCACTGAAGTCAGACATTGAAATAACTGCAAATATGCTTCACCTTCTATTCAAGAAGATTTGGGAAGAGGAACAAGTGCCAATGGACTGGAAAGAAGGATATCTCATCAATATACCAAAGAAAGGAGATCTGAGCAAACGTGAGAACTACAGAGACATCAGTTTGTTATCAGTACCAGGAAAAGTTTTCAACAGAGTGCTGCTGAATCGGATGAAAGGCGCAGTAGACGCCGAACTTAGGGATCATCAGGCTGTATTCCGTAAGGATCGGTCGTGCACAGACCAGATCGCGACACTACGGATCATCGTTGAACAATCAGTTGAGTGTAACTCATCACTATACGTCAACTTCATCGACTATGAGAAGGCGTTTGACAGCGTGGATAGGAGAACATCATGGAAACTTCTTCGAAACTACGGAGTTCCTCAGACGATTGTCAACATTATCTAGAACTCATACGACGGATCACAGTGCAAAGTGGTGCATGGAGGACAGCTGACAGATGGGGACCGGAGTCAGACAAGGCTGTCTACTCTCCCCATTCCTCTTCCTTCTAGTGATTGACTGGATTATGAAGAATTCGACATCTGAAGGGAAATACGGAATACAATGGACCCCTCAGAATCAATTAGATGATTTGGACTTCGCAGATGACCTAGCCCTCCTCTCTCATACACGAACAAATGCAGATGAAGACAGCAAATGTAGCAGCAGCCTCCGTATCGATAGGCCTCCACATTCACAAAGGAAAAAGCAAGATTCTCAAATGCAACACGGAGAACACCAACCCAATCACACTTGATGGCGAAACTCTGGAAGAGGTGGAAACATTCAAGTACCTGGGGAGCATCGTTGATAAACAAGGAGGATCGGATGCAGATGTAAAGGCGAGGATTGGCAAAGCAAGGGCAGCATTTCTACAATTGAAGAACATATGGAACTCAAAACAACTCTCAACCAATTTCAAGGTCAGAATCTTTAATACGAACGTCAAGAGAGTCCTACTGTATGGAGCTGAAACGTGGAAAACTACTACGGCCATCATCAGGAAGATACAAGTATTTATAAACAGTTGTCTACGCAAAATACTCAACATCCATTAGCCGGATACTATCAGCAACAGCGTTTTATGGGAGAACACAAACCAGCTTCCATCTGAAGAGGAATTTAGGAAATGACTTTGGAAGTGGATCGGACATACATTAAGGAAATCACCAATGTGCATCACGACTCAATCCCTTACTTTGAATCCGGAAGGAAAGCAGAAAAGAAGAAGGCCAAAGAACACACTACACCGGGAAATAGAAGCAGATATGAAAAGGCTGAATAGTAACTGGAAAGAACTGGAAAGGAAGGCTCAGGACAGAGTTGGATGGAGAATGCTGGTGAGCGGCCTATGCTCCTCGACGAGGGGTAACAGGCTTAAGTAAGTAAGTAATGGCAATTACGTTGTTTCGTCATTCATGTTTAGAGCTAATGACATGATATATTATCAAGTTCAGCCTCGTCCAAATGTGTGGACAGCTAACATGCCAGCCATTCAGGAGTGCACTGCTAAGACAGATTGGTCAGTAGGCACTAGCTCACCAGTTAACGTAGCATGTTCTATATTTAGAGGCGATTTGGTTCAGTTACGCCCTAGTTTATACCATGCGTGGTACCACGTGAACCGAATAAATGACCATTATGGATAACTAAACAAGTCAAGAAATTTCTTGGACGTGGGAAAAAGCATTGGAATATGTTCATCTCTACTGGCTTAGAACATTACAAATCCAGTAACTGTTATATCAGGAGAGCTTGTAAGACGTTAATTAGCGAAACCATATGAAAAGCAATTGCTTAGGAATTGTAAAAATATTCTGGATCGGTTATTTCCGTATATAAAAAGGCAAATTCAGAGAAGAGATGGAATTCCATAACTCTTGGTACAAGAAAATCCGTTAATATTGGCAAGAGATTATGCCGAAAATGCTGTAGCTTTATTGGAATATAATGACCAACGATTAACTGTGATTGTGGCGGCTTGTTGATGGATGCAGTAGTTATTGAGAAAAGTGCTGTCTTTCGACTACTTCAGCACCTCAAACTTGATAAGTCCAGTGGTGTTGAAGATATTCATCCCGGGATCACGAAAGCCCCGTCAGATGTAACTACTGAACATACAGACGTACTGTTTGATATGTCTCTGCAATGGTCCAGACTGAAATGCGACTTCAAAGACGCGACAATTAACTCGGTGTATAGGGCTGAGTGTAGAGACCTAATTAGTAACTATCAACTCATTAATTTTACCAGTGCAGTTGTGAAACTAATGAAAAAGATTATTCGGATTACTGTTATAAATTATAGGGAGGGATATAATCTTTTATCCAGGGAACAACATGGTTTTCAGGAAGGCCTATCATGCTTCACAAATCAGCTCATTGAAAAAGAAGATTGGCTTACAGCAATAGATTGAAATATTCCTGTAGAGGTGATTTCCATAGTTCTAAGCAAAGCCTTCAATAAGGTCTCCTATTGGAGTCCTAAACTATAACTGAAAAGTTTTGCAATCCATTATAAGATCATAGACTGGATAAATGACTTTCTCCTTGCCAGAAGACAGAGGGTAAAGTTAAAAGAAGCCTATCAATGGTTTAAGTCTGATCTCTTATAATAGAGCCATCTCTTGATCAAACACATGAACTTATCATATGATAATTTCAGATTAGGCTATTATATCAAATCTTGAGTAAACTAATATTGTGATATGGGTTACTTATATCAACATAAGTAGTATATTAAAATGGTCAAGCATTGAATGTATTTCACTAGAAGATCAATAAAGAAAGAACAGAACGAGGTGTAATTGATGGGAAATGCATGAACAATAATAATTGGAGACGATGAACTAATATATACAGAAGGAACGATCAAGATTAAGTC
The DNA here is from genome assembly GCA_944470415.2 of Schistosoma rodhaini. NCBI lineage: Eukaryota > Metazoa > Platyhelminthes > Trematoda > Strigeidida > Schistosomatidae > Schistosoma > Schistosoma rodhaini. Next base: position 3,014,397 of record OX104040.1, read on the forward strand.
AGCTGATTGATAATTTGCAAATCAACTATTTACTATAAGGTCCCCCACTCGTGTTCTCATTCACTACAGCATTAGTAAGCTGAGATTATAACATTGGATTGTGTGGTCAATCATCAAAGAGTTTTGAAATTGTTTTTAGTAAATTGATAAGTGGACTCTAAACTAACGTGACAGGAAACTAAGTAATCAAGGTGGATATTCATTTTCAATCTTTTTTTTATCAGGAATTTAGTGACTATTTCATGCTCTTATTATGTTCAACTAGAATGGACCATTAGATTAGAGATTCCATTAATTATGAGCCTTTTCTGGTTAGCGTTTTTTCAGTGAGTTAGTTTTTCTACGGGATGGGGTCGCTAACCTGTGGTGTTTAAATAAATCAATGACTTCTTAGTATTGATGACTGTTGTAATTTTGAATTCCAAATACAATACATTCGTTCGGGCTCATCTGATACTTCTTGATTAAATTGCGTTATTCCTGGAATTACTAGTTCATACTACAATTCAAATACTTCTAATTATCATATTGGCGTCGCGACTGAGCCTGTGATGGAACGGTTAAATATAAATTCAGATTTTAATGCTTTTGAGGAGTACATGGAAAGGTTCGAAATCTGGGCTATGACCAAAGAAGATGATGATGATTTTAATATTGTGGCCCATTTCCTCACATTCATCGGGAAAGAAGCATACAGCCTTATAAAGATTTTGGCACTTCCAGACAAACCGATTTCACTCCCGTATGCAACTCTCAAGCAACTTCTGTTGGATCATGTAAAGTATACAAATTCCGAATGCGGTAAGAAAGGAAAATCCGATAAAATGACTCGTCAGAACATCAGGAATTCCACTTATTCAAACAGTCGTCGTAGTTCGATGCGTAATCAAGTTTATTCAGATAATACTTCATTGAGTTGTGAAACAGTCCATGATGATGAGCACAAGTTTAGTAAATGCATGTTCTGCGGCAAGTTTCACCCATGTCATTCATGTATATTTCGTAATTCTAAATGCTTTAAATGTGGTATAACTGGACATATTCAGTCAGTTTGTAATACCATGGTTCATTTCGCTGAAAGTAATGCTAAGATGAATGCTTCTAATGATCAGTTATCTTTATCTAGAAGAGGTATAACGTTATATAACAGTCCAGAGTTGAATGAAACCCAGAGTCATTGGGAGGCGAAAATTCTCAACCAATCAACTTATCAGATTTCTCATGTTATTGTGCCAGATATGGTTTGTCGTAATAATTCACATACTTCTGATGTAATTTTTTACAACTCTGAGAATAGAATGTTAAATGAGTCAAATCATGATCAAAAACCAAGTTCGGTCATGGTAGATGTTGAATTCCCTGATGATCCATTACCTAATGAAACTCTTAATCAATTTGAGGAAAATATTTCAGAAGAATCGAATTCTGATATCATATCAAGTGTCAGTGGTCCTCATAATGAATTTATCTCTAATGATATTCCTCATGAATGTGAAAAATATGTTTCTTATGAGTTGAATTCTAGTCATATTTCTGATGTTATTGTGTCATATGTTGGATACTCTCACGAACAATGCATGTTGAATAGAATCCCTAGTCAGGGGTATAATGATACAGAGGGGATAGCAAAAATTTCCGAAGCAACCAGAGAACCAGTTTGCCCAGAAGTGAAGTTTGCACAGACAGAGAATCCAAATCAAGTCCAAGATTATCCTAATGAATATGAGGCAGATGAATGTTTTCTATTCGATTGTTTCGCAGGTAAATCAAGCCTAGTTGAATCACATGTGTTAATTACATATATCAATGCATATCCATCTGTATATTCTAATATGAATAACAAAAAGTATATGTATCATGATTTTTATTCAAATCAAAGTCACATGATGGAATACCTCAAATTATATATCAGTGTTTATTCCCAAATACTCATATACAGTAGTCGATGCGTGAGATTTCAGAAGATACTGCAAATTGGAAATGTCATATTGGTTTAAACATTGCGACATAAGGACCCAACATTATTTCGTGGGGGAGGATATTGTTGGAAAACCCATGATGCAAATTCTAAATATCAATGGTTTCACTACAAAGCCGGCATGCTGATTGTATACAATTCCAGAACCCAGGTGAGTCTGTTCCAATTTTGGTTGTTAATTCTAATACTAATGAGTGCATTCTAGATAATACAGAGTCTACATCCAATACACTTTCGGACCGATGTAAGATGAATTTAAGAAGACGAACAATCGATTACAGACACTTACACTCCAATTCGAGCTGTGGCGGTTGTGGTGTTTAAATAAATCAATGACTTCTTAGTATTGATGACTGTTGTAATTTTGAATTCCAAATACAATACATTCGTTCGGGCTCATCTGATACTTCTTGATTAAATTGCGTTATTCCTGGGATTACTAGTTCATACTACAATTCAAATACTACTAATTATCATATAACCCCATGCCCAAACCTTCTTCTTTAACCGGACTTGGAACCGGCAGTAACTTTGGAAGAGCTACAGGCAAAGTTAATTAGGGGCCCTACCTTACTACTAATATTATAAATGATCTTAGCTTACTTAATAATCAACAATAAAGATCGATTTCATTGACGTTTATTGGAAATAAAACAGTTCTGTTTGTCCAGAACAATAATTCCTAACACTTAAGTGACATTTTCAGTTGAGGAGGAATTCATAAATCTTACTGATTGTGTTATATCCCGTGGATATTTATGAATGGTAACTTTTGAGGACTATTTATGGACCAATGTGATATGTATATCTATTATTGTATAATCGTTAAGTAACTAAACTATTCATATTCATGTCCCTCTTATTATAAGCTTTATTTTGACCTATAGGCTACCACCATACGATTTACCATTCTTGAGTTATCCCCAGTCTATTAATTACTGTTCCCCTTATTCACAGCCACATTTAGCTAAATCTTGTACAAATGTTGTCCTCTTTTTTATGGTACGATGTGGTCAGTTTGATTGGTATGTAAACTCAGTATGTTTGAGAATAATGATTCATATATTGCAGAGGCTGTTATTGGTGTTCTGGACTTAAAACTGGCTAAGCTAGGCAGAAAGCAGGACCAACAAGTACACTAGACTGCTCGTACAGTTTTTGTATATCATTGGATGATCAATAATTTCCAATTATTGGCCTTATAATGTCATATATATCAAACAGGGCAACTAGGTAAGAATGCACTCATTCTATATAACAGTTTGTTCCTGATATCTTATCATTGTTATAAATTCAAATAGTTGTTATATAATACAATGTCTAAGAAGAATAAACAAAATGAATGAACAAACAGACAATGAAATGGAATACAATGCAGTTCTCAATTAAAAATTAACAAAGATATATTATTCAACATGTGAATAAGGAAATGAAGTCATCATTGTAATGTAAGCAGAAGTAATATTGACTATGAAACAATCTTTACGTTTATAAATTCACAAGCATTACAATGTTTGTGAATTAAGGCTATATCGAGGCAACAATACGCACAGTATTTATATATGCCAATTAGAGACTGACAAGCTGTAGTCCTAAAAACATCAATGGAAAGATTTAAACAAACAATACTAAATGAATTTTTAAAAATCACCCCATTGAACAAGCAAGTGGTTATCAGGACTCAGTGGCCGAGTGGATAACACGATGGCGTTCGAAGCGAAAGGTATCAGGTTCGAGTCAACCGCAGAGTGAACATCAACTCTGAGATGCAGGTATATCCAGTTGATGAGTCACAAATAGGACGAAACGCGCGCCAAACTGGATTCCACTGCTAGCCACTGTCAATCTTTGCTTATTAATCTCTTTCGTTCCGTCTATCTGTACATTAACAGAATGGATTGAAAATCGTTCAGCCAGTCGAGGAGATAAGAGAGTTATTAGCAGGAGTAGGAAGGACTTGAATGTGACTACCTTGGTCTCGTGTACAGTTACGTGTATGAGGGCTAATATCACTTCCCGGCTTCCTACACTGTGGAAGGGTTTTTCCTGAGGGACCTGAAAAGGAAGTTGGATTAGTGTTGGTCTTAACGACCTGGGAGTGTGACCGCAGTGCCCAAGGGACAACTGCTTGAGGCCGGTCACGCGCAGCCTTTTTGTGAGGGATATTTGACGTGTTAGCTCCGTTCTTCAAAGGACCTTACCGCCGGAGACGGATATCTTTGGGATAAGGCGAGGTGTGCATTTTTAGGGTCGACCTTTTCTAACCGCACCCCTCCTTGTGTGAAGGCGGCATCGCTATCATGCTGGTTGTCTGAATGAAACACTTTACTGTCGTCACACCTCTGTACAGTCAGCAGTACGACTTCGCATTCGGACCTTGGGTTTTCTGCTTTTAGTCTTACCGCTCTTCAACCGACCTGTCTGGTATGGTAGGACCTTGAGGAACGATATTTCCAGCCAGTATAGCTCGATTAGTTCATCAAGATAGGCAAACCTAAACACCATTTCAAGGTAGCAGCAATGGTCAGGATTGAAGATCGTTAGCCAGAAATACTGATTTGATCATGATCATACTCTTAGAGTTAATGATTTTCATTCGGTAACTGGATGAATTCGTCTCCATACTTGATCTACTTTGAATACATACTTCAAATGACTACTAGTCACATGATTACGACAGCACATATCATATTAACAATCGTTCAGTACATAAAGATTTATGATCCCATTTAATTTTAGATAACTTTAACTTATCATTCTAGTCTTGAACGAAACTCGTCACCGATGATTAGGACGACTAAACGTTGTAATCATCCTTAAACGCAATCGCCAAGTTTTGTACAGAAAGAAATCCCGCTGTTTTTTCTTCAATCTCTTTATTTAAGATGATCCAAGAATAAGATGAAAAACTGGATTATGATAAATAAATAAATAAAGGAAAGCTGAAGAAGAACTCATGATAATAAGTCCATAATGATCAAATGATGTTCATTAGTTTCTAACCAAAAAACCAGTTCCTGAAAGAGAAATCGTATAATAATCATTGAAGCTTACAGGTGAATTCCACGTTTAGTCATTCAGTAGTATATAATTCAGTATAATTTCTATTATTAGAATCATTACATGTATGTCTTCTGGTAATTTCACCATGTCTGACTGTACTACTGTTTATACGTCCGTAGCATGACGGATCAATCATGAATTACAGTAATATAAATCATAATCCCCACTTCATTTGGACCGGTTGATATGTGCAAGGGGAAAATTACCATTCAGAGTAGAGTTTATCCTCATTCATACACTTATCCATAAAATGAAGAGCTTGTAGTGACCTGCTTTTCTCGACGAGAAGGCGATTGGTATAATGGAAACAATTATTATTTTAACCAATAGTACCAGTAATTGTTTTACTGTACTCGTAGTTGTTTAACTGTATCAAAATCACTTCTCGTTCCGCTATCCATCCTGTTCGTTCGAACGTTCTTAAGCTTTGCTCTTCTTGCCTGTAATCTCTGGCGCGTCTTGGTATTCATTCGATACCCCGAGATTGCTAATAAATATACTTTATCTGAACCAGTTACAGCCTTCTGGTTTACTAGCTATCAAAGGAACCAAGTCGATTTCAGGCGCGTAATCTTACTGTAGTGGTGATCATGGACAATCGAGACTCGACACCATCTACAAGCTTCTCTATTGTCATGTTTCTACGTAATATTGGGAATACAGTTTAATTATACTATCAAATTACATGTATAGTCCAATGTTGTTCATTGTATGAAAATACGAATAAGGAGTGGTACATCCTACCGTATGTTATACATATATATATATTATTCATTTGTATTGTACAGTATTATGTTTCTGAAGTGTGGAATATAAATCACTAGGATTTTCCCAACCCCTTCCTTACCATTCTAATAATCATCATCATGTGTTCCCTAAGGACTAGCTTCAAGATGTATTTCCTGGAGTTCTAGTAAAAAGCCATGACCAGAGGAGTCTAATCTGCATCTGTTGTGAAGCAGTTACTCATTGAAGACAATGGTGAATGGTTGCACAATATCGTGGATTGATTAAAGTTAGATATTAACATCATCTTATCCTGGTTCAGTTGTCTAGAGTTTAAGCGTTCTCAAACGAGATCGAAGGTTACTCCCTCGAGTCACTTTGATGTGTATTCTTGGGTGCGCACTGCAGAAGAGTCCCATACCTGGTGGAAACATCCATCCAGATTTATTCAACTAACGAATCCAACTATGGAACATGTATTTAGCGTTCAGAATAACAGCACTAAAACACACAACATGATGTAAACAACTTATCTTACACTATTTACTCTACACAAACTAAAGATCATGGTGTAAGCATACTTAAGTATATATAAATTCATTTTTACCCTCCTCAGATGTCAATAACCATTCATACAAATCGTTCATTATACAAAGAACTTACACCATATTTGAAACGGAGCTGAATATTATTAATCATACAATATTGGTAAAGTTTTAATAGCAATGTATAATAATAACAATAATATGCATACTACTTATATTCACTCACTACTTATATCAATGAGATCATTACCTTTTCCATTAAAATGTAATTACGTAGTAATTTGTAATATAAATGGTATATTATGATCATATGTTCACTAGTGACTGGCTTCAAGAGATATTTTTGCTAGAGTTCTAGTGAGTAGAAGTAACCAGTGGAGTACAACTAAGTTTACTGCGAGATATCAACTCACTGAAGACAATGATGGACGGTTGCTCAATTTCGTGGATTGGTTGAAGTTAAACATTAACACCTTTGGATGCCAGCTAGTATAGTGGTTCTAGAGGTTAAGTGCTTGTGCGTGAGACTGTGCATATCCTGGGTTCGAATCTCGTGAAGCGGGACGGTGAATAAGCACTGTTGAGGAGCCCGCTTTTTGATTTTAATAAGATGTTATGTAAAATTGTATTTAAATACATTTGATCGTCTCCTTCTGTGTTCTTCTTTAAAACAATGTCATTCTATTAAGTGAACATGCTACAGTGTTATATTAAACTTACCAGAAGAATCTGAAGCTTTTACTGAAATGTCAAAAACAAATATGCAGATTGTATTTATTCGACATTTTTCATAATAAATATATATAATACTGTTAATTCACTTAGTATTGTTTGTTTGGATCTTCCCATCGATGTGTTTAGGACTGCAACTGGTCAGTCTCTAATTGGCATATGTGCATACTGTGTGTATTGCCTCGATATACCTTAATTCAAAAGCATGGTAAGCAGAAATAGATAGTGGCTAGCAGTGGAATCCAGGATGAGCGTTTCGTCCTATTTGGGACTCGTCAGCTGGATGTACCTGCATCTCAGAGTTGATGTTCACTCTGGGATTCGAACCCAGTACACTCGCTTCAAACGCCATCGCGTTATCCACTCGGCCACTGAGTCCTGTTAGCCACTCCAAACAAACAATACTAAGTGAATTCAAACTTCACCCCATCGCACAAGCAAGTGGTTATCAGGACTGTTAAGTTATATGAAACTGAACTGTCCGTACAAATGGATTATATGAATTCTAAACGTACAACGATGAAAAGATTACTGTGTAAATGAAAATACCAAGATGATGATTTCTATAGCAACAGTTGATACTTTATATTCAACTATTCAAATGTTAATATGAACATTCATGTTTCAAATTTATCATAAATGACTAGTGATATTTGTTAATCGTTTGTTGACACATATTTAGTTGCTCTATATCTCACTCGAGGTAGATTGTTTTCTGCTTGTTATGGAAATATAAATGTCGCTAATCGTTGCATATAATTATTGAATTAACTCAAGTTTGTGAATAACAGATTAGATCAGCGAGAACCGGTTGGCTCAAGATTATACAGGAACACCTTGCTGATGAGTGTCAATTAGCACGAAACCCTAGTTTTCACTTCAGTACGCTAAACTTGTTCTTAATTCAGAATGTTTTTTGTTCGTGTTTATGTGAGAAAATCATTTTCTACTCAATTCTGTTCTAAAATGATTTAAAACTACACCTCATTGTATAAGCTAGTAGATAACTGAACTCGTTAGGTAAGTGGATAAATTGATAGGGATTGAAGAGAATAGTACTAGGTTCGAGTTTCAAAGTGAACATCAATTCTGAGATGTCGGTGCATACAGCTGATGAGTCACAATTAAGACGAAACGCAGCAATTATTATAATTTACCTTAGTCTCAATTCGGATCGATAGAAAAAGGTTCCTATTCTAGGAGACATCTTCCTCCGACATATATGACATCAAAGGATAACACATGAGTAGTCTGCACAAGGTCTACAAGTCATTTGATTATCTCAATTACAAATAAAGGAACTTCTCAGTAGTCTCATTTATTGTAGCCGCTTAACTGTTACGTCTTCTCTAAACTCCACTGTGAACCGATTGAACATGAGCATCAGGTACTAAAATTGGCGCCGTGACCTAGAAATCCCTTAAACGCTTCTGATTGGCTTGTCCATAAACTTTAGTCTCGCCCTTGAATAATCTATTGATAATAAGGATGTTATATTTATTGTAAAATATAACCCATGAAGGTTAAGATGGTATGACAATCTATTTAGATAGCTTACTAGAAATAAGTGAATAATGACCTATTGTATATGCAAAATAAAAGAGTAATAAAACTGAATGATTATTTCACTTTGAAATGGATATACTGAAATTTATAATGTACAGAACTTAGTGATGGAGAAGATTTGTAGTTTAGGTGGATGATTTTAATGAAATTTTGTTCTCTGAGCTGGATGGTTTAGTCGTGGAGCTTTCATCGACCTTCTGGACGACATCATCAGCACCAACATCGAATGAAAGTGGAATGACAGGACAGGCTGTGGATCACACAGGGAGAAATTTGATCAGTTTACTTTTACCTCGAAGTGAGTGTTGATGATGTCGTTCAGAAGGACAACGATGAAATCTCCAGGACCAAACCACCCAGCTCACAGACCAAAACTCCATCATTACACGATGAACATTAGAAATACATAATATGTTTATCATTTATAAAATTAAACTTAATTCAATCATAAATGAAACATTATAAGTAACACAATAAAATAACATCCCCCTAAAATACTTTTCTCATTGACAATGAAATTGTTTACATTTATTAAAATCAGAGGTAGTTCTGTGGAGAATTTAATATTCTCATAGTTGAAATCATGAGTCATTTGAAGCTAGACCAGCATGGAAAACGTGGAAGCACTGGATAACCGTTTCGTCATATTATGGGACTCCTCAGCGACAGTGCGCATCCACAATTCCGCACTCACGAGATTCGAACCCAGGACCTACATTAACATCGTTGGATGCCGGCTCAGTGGTCTATCGTTTAAGTGTTCTGGCGCAAGACTGTTAGGTCTTGGGTTTGAATCTCGCGAGTGCGGGATCAGGGATGCGCACTGTTGAGGGGACCCATAATAGAACGAAACGGTCATCCAATGCTTCCAGGTTTCCCATGGTGGTCTAGCTTCAATTGATTCATCGTCTCAACTTAATGTTACTCTAAAATCAAATGAAAAGATGATGTTTCACTTCTACACAACTCATATGAGATTAATATGGGAATATAAATATGTACATGCCTTGTTCATAATCTATGTAACTTAGATTCACTTTCATTAAAAGGTTTATTATCCTGACTTTCGACTGATTAACACATTTTGACAGCAGAGTTGTAGAAAGTGTCATATAACTCGAATAAAAAAATTTCAAAGTGACAATCTTTTAAAAAACTGATAATCATCATCATCAGCAGCATCAGCATCCAAATCATCATCAACCATTAGGAAGAAAATTTTGGAGACATACCAAATGCCATATGCTTTCCTGAATTAATAGAATGTATTGAGTGTTGATTTGTAAATAAGTAAAGAATTAATGCTTATTAAAGTCTTATTCAGTATATATATATATATATCACTTGTATATATTAATTTATTTATTTAAACACATAAATATTGGTACAAACGGGCACCAGATATATATGCGCCACACTAATCTCATCCGATTTATGTCAGGGCTGTAATACTGCTTAGGTGCTCAAACTGTAACAGGTGGTTTTCTTAGGGAGCTACACTTCAAGTCTTTGACCTAAAGATCTGATCCACAAGGCAGTGGAGCACCCTAAGAAGATGCAGTCCCATGGTAGCCGGTGACCAACAATTGATTCACACGCTAATTGTTCCCTCAGCATACTGGAGCTCATGTTAAACATCAGTTCGGAATGAGGGTTTTTCAACTCACCTAGGTGGACTTTCCATGTCCACCAATCCCGTTAAAGCACCGGATAATCGCTTTTCGTTCTCTCAATTACGTAAACAACATGCCTGCTACGAGAAGGTAGTGAAATCATTGAGTTGTAATACTGATATAGAGAACCAATCACAAGTAGGTTAACGAAAGTATCAAGCGACGACAATCACAAATAACCTAAAGCTGAATTACATTTCATTGGGGTCCATGAGTCAACAAAACTATTGTGGAGAGAAGGTCATTATTAAAAAAAAAACGAGTTGCATGTTTCATTCCAAACTTAAAAGACATGAAAACGATTGTGTCACATCCTACTGTGTTTACCAATTTAAATGTGTGTGTGGTCACACATACATAGGGAGAAACAATCGTGATCTGAAAATTAGGGTGGGTGAACATTTACCAAAATGGTTGCAAAAATAAATAAAAATCAAATGATCCAATAAGAAGAGTAGAGGATAAACATTCATTATCCTCTATTGCTAAACATATAATCGAAACAGATCATAAGATTGGTAAGCAGAGATGGATAGTGGCTAGCAGTGGAATCCAGGACGCGCGTTTCGTCCTATTTAGGACTCGTCAGCTGGATGTACCTGCATCTCAGATCATAAGATTGATCTTTACACGGCTTTTGTAGTGTTGTATAAAAGTGTAAAAGGGTATATACTAAGGTTTATTGAAACCTTAGCCATACGAAAATTCAAACTCCCCTTTGTGTATTCAAAAACAGTTTGTTCTCACCATAAACCTACCCTGGTGTCATATTAGATTATTATCTTGTGTGATGTGGTATCAAATTGTTTTCACATTATTTTCCATATTATCCTTGTCTCCTCCTAACCCCCTCCATTTCCAATCTAGTTGACCTTTTATTTTTATATATAAATGTTCTTAACAAGTATATGTGTGATCAGATTGATTCAAAATGTATTGCGCTAATTTATACACTTTCTTGTTTACCATTATGTTTCTTGTTCAAGTATTGATTGAGAAGACGAGGGGAGGGGAGGGTTACTGCGTAGCACATCATAATTCATTACCAGATTACGGACATCATGCGTCGCAACAAATACTGTGATAACAAACTTACGGTTGTTGTAATTCTTGTCTAAACATACAAGATATAAGATAGTCGATTTAAAGGTAACATTCATAGTTTACAAACATTCCAAGAGTTTGTATATTTATAAAGACATGAATAGGTAAAAATTACTCATTAACTTACTCTTGGTAGTCTATAATGAAAATTACAAAATAATTATGTGTACTTTAAACAATATTCAAAACATAAGCAAAGATGGACAGTGGTTAGCAGTGAAATCTAGGATGTGCGTTTCGTCCTATTTGAGACTAGTCACTTTAGGATTCAAACTCAGTATCGTTCTCTACGAACGCTATCGCGTTATCCAATTAGCTATTGAGTCCTGATAACCACCTGCTTAAGTAATAGGGGGAAGTTTAAATTCACTTGATGTTGTTTACATGTATTTTCCCACTGATTTTTAGGACTACAATTGACCAGTCTCAAATAGATGACAGTTGCAACTAATCAGGCTATATCCACCAATCATATAAATTGACTTTTGTATTTGTAATCATATCCATGAATCAATAACAGAGGAACTTCAGTTAAACAAATATCAAATGTCATTATCAGTAATATTTAAAAGGGAATTATGAATTATTTTGAATGATTTTATGGTATGTAGTATTTGTGTTATTATTTATTATTATTATACAAAAAGGTACGAAATAAATATCCACCACATAAATCATTCGATTTGTATGAGAGCTGTGATACTGTCCAGGTGTTCAAACCGAAGTAGGTGGTTTTCTTGAGATGCTACACTCGAAGTCTTCTACATAAAAGTCTGATCTACAAGGCAGTGAAGCAACATCGGGAGATGTAGTTCAATGGTAGCCATTTGTTCCTTCAGGATCCTGGAGCTCATGTGTACCACTGGTCTAGAATCAGAGTTTTCCAACCAATCCCCTCCGGAGTGAATGCTCTATATCCACTAACCAGGTCTAAGCGTTGAGCATTCGCTAATCGTATGCTACTTACATCAACAGACATAAGTAGTATGTAAGATCAAAGAGAATTAGAAATTGTGGTAACAGGAGGCTATTAAATTTGAATTAGAGAAAACAGAAACAAAATTAGAATGCAATTGTGAATCAGACGTAACATCCTAAAATTTAAAGGACAATAGATGGAAATTCACAAATGGAGTATCTAATGTATGATTCTTATATTCTATTTATTTATTTATTTATTTAAACACATGAATATTGGTACAAGGAAGCACCAGATACATATGCGCCATACAAATCTCATTTCATTTGTGTAAGGGATGTGATACTGCCCGAGTGCCCAAACCGAACTAGGTAGTCTTCTTAGGGAGCCACACCCTGAGTTTTTGACCGAAAGATCTGATCCACAAGGCAGTGAAGCATCGTGAGGAGATGCAGTCCCATGGTAGCCGGTGACCAACAATTGATTCACAAGCAATTTGTTTCCTCAGGATACTGGAGCCCATGTGCACCATTTGTTTGGGATAAGGGTTTTCAAACTCTCCTACATGGACTCGCTGTGTCCACCAACCCGGTTAAGGCTCCTGACATTCGCTTTTCGTCCTCTCAATTCCGTTAACAACAGTAATGCCACGAGAAGGTAGTGAGTAGTACTTCCCTGACAGAGGCTATATACGCGTGGCCATATGAGAGCATTTATAGAGGGAGAGCGGACTCTCCCCACTCTCGATCGTACCAGGGCATTAGGGAGCTCACTAACAGATAATCAAAACGAAACATTTTGAACACTTTCACCATTAAACTATCGGTGTCTTCTTCAGTAAACGAATATTCTGATCTTGGTGTTCATTGAAAAATGTAAGACAAAAATACAACTTGATTTGTGTCATAACAATATCACTAAAAATACTTAACAGTTAGCCAGCTACAGCATAGGACCAGACACGTATATGTATCGGCCCAAGTTGCTACATCTCATCAGCACAACTAGATGAGCACCAAGTTCATAGAAACAGTAGTTTCGGTTGTAGTAATATATAAAAGAAAGATTACATATAAGGAGATCATACAGGGAGAAAGAATTAGTCCATAGAATGTAATTTCAATCTCACGGTTTAAAGAGAAGACAAATAGTGTATATACCGACACCATTGTGAGCGATTCTGACCGATATCACATAGAGTTTCCAAGCATTGATTATGATAGTCATGCAGACCCCAATCAAGCAGTCTACATCTACCAACATGGATCAGACTAGAAGTTACTGACTTCAACCACTGATACCATGTTTTGGTTTGGCCACCCTTGATTCTCTTCCAGTCATCCCCAATACTGGTCAGCATTGCTCGTCGTGGTAATCGGTGTTCAAGTACACGTAACACCTAGCTCAACCATCTCAGTTGATGAAGATTCGCAATCTCATCAACTAACTTTCCATTAATCTCTAATACCCTACATCTAACTTCACTATTACTTACCCGATAATCCCCCCATATGCTAGCAATATTTCTAAGAAATCTCAACTACATACGTAATATTCACAAATGCGATAAAAATTACCTTGGTGGTCTTGTATTAGTATTCCGATACCAGACAATGGGTTTTAAGCGTTCTTTATACCCTAACGCTTCAGACTGGGCTGTTTCGCTTACTACCTTACATATGTGTTGCATGCACTACAAGTTATATTTCTATGTAGAGCCGAAGGTCTTAAGTGAGACTGGAGATTCGCCATTGACATTGTGGATGGTTCGGCTTTACTTTGACAAGTTTTGCTGACTGTTCATGTGAAAAGTTGGTTTGCTAGTTAACCGATTTCATTCATACTGGTAGTTACTTTTCAGTGTTCTCATGGGCTATTGTCATTGTAAGGCATATCACCATTGCTAACAGTAATGAGTTTGACTGTCGTGTAAGCAGAATAGGTCAACTTTGACCTGTTCATACTGTGCGTAATTGATTTACGCGATCACTGATCGTAAGAATTATACATGTGATGTGAATGTGCAATATGAATAGTACGAATGGTCCACTAGGGTACTTGGTACCTGTGTGATTCCGCCACAGGATTAAGCTGTACTAATCAGATTGTAGCGTTGAAGCCTATAGAATGTCTGGTTCTCCTGCGAAACGGGATCGAACTGTACTGCTCGAGTTAAGCCAGCGGGTGATGTCTGTCTCTCCTGTTAAACGGGATTAAGTTGTACTGTTTCGGTTATCATATGAAAAGTCTGGTTATGTGTCTGGTACTCCTAAAAACCAATACAAAATTACCCTGGCCCACAATGGTATATTATACAACTGTATAACATATATAATAAATAAATTTCTAATGGTTTCTGTTGTCTAAATTAAATTTTACAATTCTATTTGAACAAAACTTTTTCTGGTTAGCGTTTTTTTAGCATCATTAATGAACACGGTGTATCAAATGCAGATGTGAGGTCGAGGATCGGCAAAGCAAGAACAGCATATTCACAACTGAATAACATCTGGAACTCAAAACAACTGTCTATCAACCAACATCAAGATCAGAATTTTCAACACAAATGTCAAGACAGTTATATTTTATAGGGCGTGAACCTGGAGAACTACGAAAGCCATTATCCACAAGATACAGGTGTTTATTAACAGTTGTCTATGCAAGATATTTCGGATCCGTTGGTCAGACACTATCAGCAACAAGTCACTGTGTGAGAGAACAAACCAGATTCCAGTGGAGGAAGAAATCAGGAAGAAGTGCTGGAAGAGGATAGGGAACACTTTGAGGAAATCACCTAATTGCGTCACAAGACAAGTCCTCACACGGAATCCTGGAGACCAAAGAACACATTACACCGAGAAATAGAGACAGACATGAGAAGAATGAACAAAAGTTGGATATAACTAAAAGGCAAGGCCCAGGACAGAGTGGGTTGGAGAATGTTGGTCGGCAGCCTATTCTCCATTGAGAGTAACAGGCATAAGTAAGTAAGTAATAAAGTAATTTAAACAAAAAAAGCAATATGAAACTTACCTTCACATCCATGAATGGAAATCAAAATTCCAAAAAGGAACAAAATAGTAACAATATTAATGAATTTCATAATTTTGTTACTATGGGGATTGTGTTTTTTTTAATTTTACACTATTTATGAGTGGTAATATTTATACTACTAACTGATGATGATGATGATGATGAGTTTTGTACAATCAGTAACTTGCTTGGTTACGTAATCATACAAAATATGCAATTTGAAGTACCAATTAAAAGATAGTTGAGGGGGGGGAGGGAAAGAACAAAAAGTAGAAATGTTAGAAACTATGCAGTTTTAGAAAGAGGTTAGGGAGTTAAGCAAGTGTTCTATGTTGATAAACTAAGCTATTTAAGTTTCTTTATTTCATTCAAATTTCAATAACACTTCATTCAGGTATGACGGTACTTGATGTAAACCATGAAAGTTGTTATAAGTGATTGATAGAACTCTTTTTTCAAAAAACATGATAATGAATTCGTGATAAATTTAGTTCATTATTAATGAATGTAGAATGAGGTGATTCGATAAACATTTGTATGATACATGACTAATATGTACTACTTGAAGAACTTTAAAAGTAATAGTGTTTTTCTTTCATCACTCCGGTTAAATAGTCTAACGGTTAAGTGTTCTGGCGCGAGACTGGTAGGTCCTGAGTTCGAATCTCGTGAATGCGAGATCGTCGATGTGCTCTGCCACTGAAGAGTCCCATAACAGGACGAAACGGCCGTCAAACAATGCTTCCAGGTTTTTCATAGTGGTCTAGTTTCAATTGACTCATGAATTCAATAATGAAAATACTTATGAATGTAAATACATCACTATTTGGATGGTGGCAAGCAATGGAATCAAGGATGCACATTTCGTCCTATTTGAGACTGATCAGTTGGATGTAACTGCATCTCAGAATTGATATTCACTCCAGAGTTCGAAAATAGTACCGTTCATTTTAAACACTATCATGTTATACACTTACCTACTGAGTCTAGTTATCCAATAACTTATGAAATATGGTGAGGTTTCATTCATTTTTGTATTGGCCATTTAAATCTTCTTATTGATGTTTAGGACTGGAATTGATCAGTCCCTTATTGGCCGGATTGCCTGGATATTGCCTTAAACCATAAGCATAAAGTAGTAGTAGTTATATCAAGGCGATCCATAGATGCTAATAAGAAACTGATCAATTGCAGTCCTAAACATCAATGAAAAGTGTTATATCTAGAGTTTTGGCTCTTACTATGCCGCGTACTAGAAGTCTACTTGAACAACCGAACCCGCTTCGTCGCAAAAGAGAAGACTAGTAAGTAGGAACTTTATTCCCCAAAACAGTGTCAAAATATAGTACAGAAATCTCATGTATTTATAATTATTGACTGAATGTAAATCATCATTTCGGTCAACCAATAGGCACATAGGGGGTCATTCTTATCCATCCAATAGGCAAGCTACACGTCGACATTCTAGAATATTCCCCTAGCAGTGATTGGATGTAATGTCTTCCTCTCTTTCTCGGTTTCTTGAAGCTTCCTAAAGTTTACCAACAAGCCATCTTTACAAAAAGATTCAACACAACCCATATAATTGTTGAAAGCGTGAGTCAATTGAAGCTAGACCACCATGGAAAACCTGGAAACACTGGACGGCCGTTTCGTCCTAGTGTGAGGCTCCTCAGTGGAAGTTCGCATCCACGGTCCTGCTTCACAGGATTCGAACTCAGAACCTATCAGTCTCGCACCAGAGCACTTAACAGATAGACGAAACGGGCGACAAATAGAGCTTCCAGGTTTTCCATTTTGGTCTAGCTTCAATTGACTCATAATCTTAACTCTATAAAATTAATTTAATAGTTATTATGGTTCCTATAATCGACTACAATCTTTCAATTAGACCAATAGATTATTACCAGAAGAGGTTTTATGGATATTATAGTAATTTAAATAGTTGAGATCATGATTCGTGGATGCGCACTACTGAGGAGTCTCATGATAGGACGAAATGGCCTGAAACACTCAACCTAATCATTTTGATATTATAATTAATTAATATCTATAACAAAATTGTGTTAACGAATAATTGTTTCTTTAAAATCGACTGGTATGAAGATTCCTTTTCAATGTCCCAATGAGATGTTGTGGCCAGTGGAGCTAATCCATGTCAGGAAGAAATAGTTATTTACCTCAAACAATAAAATATGGTCCAACGCTTTCGTGAATTGGTTGAAGTTAGACATTAACAGCGTTAGATGCCGGTCAGCTAAGTGCTCGACAGGTTAAGCGCTCGTGTGCGAGAAGGAAGATTCTGGGTTCAAATCATGCGAGCGGGATCATGTATGCGCACTGCTGAGGAGTCGCGTACTTTGGACGAAACGGCCGTCTAGTGCTTCCAGATTTTCTATGGTGGTCTACCATCGATTAGTTCATGATCTCAAACACAAAATTTACAGATGGTGACATTTATTACATAATAGCACAGAATAACTACTCTACTATGCTACAAACTGAGCACAGTTAAAAACACAGGGTTTTTGATTTCAATTAAATAAACTGATGCCTATTTACTTATCATTAGACATGGAGTGCTTGATTATGGCTACCCTTTCAAAGTCGTGGTGGAAAATGGCTAACAAGTCCCAAATAAGATATATATATATATATGCAAATGTGCTATTCTCCAGTTTTAATGATTCTTCAGCTTACATCATTTCGCATGTAAAGTCGTCTTTAATTTTATTTAAATCTTTCATCATAATGTTCAGTGCTAACACACTAAATTGAAATGAATTTAAAATGGTCTATTGAGAGATTTCCTTAGCCCTGGTACGGCCGAGAGTGGGGAGAGTTTGCTCTCCCTTTACAAATGCTCTCATATGACCACGCCTATATTGCCTCTGTCAGGGAATTCTTACTCACTGCTTTCTCGTGGCATTGCTGATGTTTACGAAATTTAGAGGACGAAAAGCCAATGTCCGGCACTTTAACCGGGTTGGTGGACACAGCGAGTCCACCTAGGGGAGTTGGAAAACCCTGATTCCAAACCAATGGTGCACATGGGCTGGCTCCAGTATCCTGAAGGAACAAATGGCACATGAATCAGTTGCTGGTCACCGGCTACCATGGGACTGCATCTCCTTACGATGCTCTACTGTCTTGTGGATCAGATCTTTCGGTCAAAGGCTCCAGGTGTGGGCCCCTAAGAAAATCACCTGTTTCAGTTCGGGCACCTGGTCAGTATCAAAGCCCTCACACAAATCGAATGAGATTAGTGTGGCGCATATGTATCTGGTGCCCGTTTGTACCAATATTTATGTGTTCAAATAAAATAAATAAAATAATAAATGACCAGAATATGGTATAGATTCGAAGACGGTTCAAAAGTATAAAAAATTTAAACGTTTACATTTGGAATCAAAATTGATAAATTTGGGTAAATCAGAAGGGGTTTTGTATAGAATTTAGTATTTTCATAGTTCAAATCATGAGTTAATTGAAGCTAGACCACCATGGGAATCCTAGAAGCACTGAACGGCCGATTCGTTTTATTATGGGTCTCCTCATCAGTGCGCATCCACCATCCCGCATTAACACCGTTGGATGCCGGCTCAGTGGTCTGTTAGTTAAGTGCTCTAGCGCGATATTGGTAGGTCCTGGGTTCGAATGCGAGTGCGGCATCGTGGATGCGCACTGCTGAGGAGTCCCATAATAGGACGAAACGGTCGTCCAGTGCTTCCAAGCTGTCCATACTAGTCCAACTTCAATTGACTCATGATTTCAACTATGAAAAAATTTCGGGTAAGTAAAACAACTTTGGATGTTTGAAGGTAGTTGAAAGTAAACTCTGAATCTAGGATTACACTAGTTAACACTAGTAAGCAACGTTTATCTATGATCATTGAAGGAAATATGTAAAAAAATGGTAATTTAACTCCTATTTGATATGTTACTGTAGGTCGGTTTGTTTCTATATGAACAGATAGCGGTTAGAAAGTAAGTGTATGCGTTGTATTATAGGAATTTTATTAATATCCAGTAACAGCCTTGGCAGGAGCCGGTATCTACGATTTCTATGTCTCATAGTGTGATCGTATTAGCTAATGTACGGTAACTGAAGGTATTAGGTTCTACTCTAAATCGAAACATATTGAGTTTCAGCAAATCTAAGTGACTCAACATATCATGATCGTCAAATGATTTATTCTGTATCCAATATTCCATCTTTCCACCATCAGTCTGTTTCTAACACAGTTCAACAGTTATTTAATGCATTCTTGCAGTAACTTTCTCATACTTGATAGGGCATATCATTAAACTTTATCAGTAATCATGTTGGGATTGAAATTCGGTAATTTAATTTTAAACGCTTACTTACTTCCTTACGCCTGTTACTCTCAACGGAGCATAGGCCGCCGACCAGCACTCTCCAACCCACTGTGTCCTGGGCCTTGCCTTTTAGTTCTATTCAGTTTTTGTTCATTCTTCTCATGTCTGTCTCTATTTCTCGGTGTAATGTGTTCTTTGGTCTCCAGGATTCCGTGTGAGGACTTGTCTTGTGACGCAATTAGGTGATTTCCTCAAAGTGTTCCCTATCCTCTTCCAGCACTTCTTCCTGATTTCTTCCTCCACTGGAATCTGGTTTGTTCTCTCACACAGTGACTTGTTGCTGATAGTGTCTGGCCAACGGATCCGAAGTATCTTGCATAGACAACTGTTAATAAACACCTGTATCTTGTGGATGATGGCTTTCGTAGTTCTCCAGGTTCACGCCCTATACAATATAACTGTCTTGACATTTGTGTTGAAAATTCTGATCTTGATGTTGGTTGATAGACAGTTGTTTTGAGTTCCAGATGTTATTCAGTTGTGAATATGCTGTTCTTGCTTTGCCGATCCTCGCCCTCACATCTGCATCTGATCCACCGTGTTCATCAATGATGCCGCCCAGATATGTAAAGGTTTCCACATTCTCCAAAGCTTCTCCATCAAGTGTAATTCGATTGGTGCATGTTGTGTTGTATCGGAGAATCTTGCTTTTTCCTTTGTTTATATTGAGACCTACTACTACTGAGGCTGCTGCTACACTAGTCGTCTTCTCCTGTATTTGTTGTTGCGTGTGTGATAAACGCAATTGATATTATTCTATAAAAGTCGTCAACTTCAAAATAAACTAATATCTGCATAACAATTATGTGAGATATATTTTCCTATTGAAGCCAGCCATTAGTGAGCATATGATTAGTAATTTGATAGTTGAAATCAATAGTCAACTGAAGTTAGACCACCATAGAAAACCTGGAAGCACTGAACGGCATTGGAGGCGGGATCGTGGATGCGAACTGCTGAGGAGTTCCACAATACGACGAAATGGCTGTCCAGTGCTTCCAGGTTTTCCATGGTGCTCTACCTTCAATTGACTCATGGTTTCAACTATAAAATTACTAAAATATCCACAAAAAACCCCTTCAGATATATTTCTGTATTCAAACAAATGATTTATCTGGATCGTAGACTAAAGTTGCCGGGTAAAGGGGAAAAAAGTTAATTTGTCATATAATGTTAGTAACTCATCTCTGCACTAGGCAGTTGAGAGTAAATGTTTATAGCTCAACAAAATTTCTATCGACGTTCATCGGGTAACATGTGCTTTTCAAAAACTTCCAAGAGTGTTGGTAAATAGATGTTGAATTAAAGAAGCTAAGACATTCCTATTTTTCACTGAAATCATGAATGAACCACCATCTAAAATCTTGAAGCAATGGACGGCCGTTTAGTCTTAGTATCAAACCTCTTAGTAGTGCGCACAGACCCACCCAAGAAAATTGAACATATTCGGGTTTGAGTCCTGCATGCTGGATCTCACATGCGTACTATACACAATCCTACACTGAAAAGTTGTCTGTTTATCTACTTTTTCATTTTCTTGATTTCTATCTTCAATGCTTTATTTTACTGATACATGAACAGAATCTACTTGTCTATCTTCGTCTGGACGTCTTCTAGGAATAATTCAAATGATATAAAGGTAACCAGATGGAGATTTTTTATAGAAATCTAAAACCTCGAATGAAATGAGTAAAATCTTCTTCTTCTTCTTCTTCTTCTTCTTCAAAATTCATAATTATTTCCATATATGAGTAACTTAGATAGAACCACTAGTCTTTTTATAAATTGTTCAGTAAATTAATAAGACAGTTGTTCGGTAGCTGCCCGAATAACTCAGTGGTAACGTCTCTGATTGTAAAGCTGTGTGACACGGGATCGAATCCGTCGGGGAGCACCAGTTCCCTTAAGATTACAGGTACACATTACTGACGAGTGCCAAGTAGCACGAAACCCGGGTTCATAGTTTCTTGTTGACTACCTCCAACCACCATTTTACCTCAATAAGACAGTTGATATTTAACCAAAGCGGTTGTGTCCAAATGTCTCCTAGAGGTTATCTGTCTAATGCTGATATCAATTTTCGAAATAAATACTTTGTACAGATGTTTGCGTTCATTAAACTTCAGTTTAGAAACTTATGTATTATGATTATTCACATGAAATTCACTTCTATATTTGTTCCAGTAAGTCAACCGCGTAATAAACATATATTACTGATGTGCTAGGATTATAGTTTTATTGTCATGAATATCGGCTACTTAATTACCTACATAAGTAGTATTGTTCGGAAAGATGAAATAATGCCTAAGATGTAAACAACTAATAGGATGTTTGTATTGTAACTAGTTTCAAATAATTTCATTTATGTGACTAAATGTCTAGAGTTCAGTATGTAAGAGAATATGTGGAGAGAGATGAAGAGCAGGTGATGAATGTTTCGGGTGCTGGGTGTAAGTCAGATTTTGATGACGCAGCAAACCGACGGTGCTTCGAAGGATAGCCATGAAGGTCAACGAGCTGTATATTCTACATTTTGAGGGAGAGTGTGGCATAGACTGCAGAAAAGAAGAAAGTATCGCGGCAAGCAAAAACACCGCAGCAACTACTACTTTAAAGGAGGATGAGTTTGATATATGCTAGTGATGTGAAATCGATATAAGCAGTATGTAACATCAATCGAAAATGAAATGCATTGAGGCAGAAAGTTAAGAAGATCGAAGAAAAAAGAATGAGCACAATGAAGGATTGTTATAAAAATGAAAGAACAATGAAGTCTGAGACGATTGTTTGACATTTTGCAAATGAAGTATTTGCTGTATGATTCTCCGATTTCAATAAGAGATTCTGTAGTTTTGAGTTCAAATGCATTTAGCTGTCCCCACTTCTGTTCGCTAGTAACATAATATCTACCTCTTCATAGTTGAAATCATGAGTCAATTGAAGTTAGACCATCATGGAAAATCTGGAAGTACTGGACGGCCGTTTCGTCCTATTATAGGACTCCTTCCATGGTGCTCTAGCTTCAATTGGCTCATGATTTTCACTATGAAAATACTGAAATATCCACAATGCCCCTTCTGATCTATAATCATATGATCACTTGTGACTGACTTCGAGGGATGTTTCCTTGAGTTCTAGTGAGGAGCAGTGAACAGTGGAGTTCATGCACGTCTGTTATAGAGATATCAACTCACTGAAGACAATTGGTCACTCAAACTTCGTGGATTGGTTGAAGTTAGACATTAAAACCGTTGGATGCCGGTTGCAGTGGTTTATTGGCTAAGTGTTCTGACGCAAGACTGGTGGGTTCTGGGTTCGATTCTCGCCAGGCAGGATCATGGATGCGCACTGACACTGAGAAGTCCCATAATAGGACAAACCGGCCGTCAAACAGTGCTTCCAGGTTTTCCATGCTGGTCTAGCTTCAACTGACTCATGATTTCAATTATGAAAATACTGAAATCTCCACCAAAACCCCTTTTTTCTGATAACAACATCATCATTATTCTATCACTAAGGTATTAAATCCATAGTATGGATTAATTTAGCATTAAAATGATTGGTATATCATTGATATATTGGAGACATTATAGAATTCTGAAAGTTAAAAGACACCAGTTAAATACCTAAAATCATCTGATGATACTATTTAAACAAAATAGATTTAGTACTCAAGTCTACTCATCAAAAGTTTTTATGGGTTGTCAATCGAATTTGATTAACCACATGAGGTATTTCATTCAAATTATTCATTCTTATTCTAAGTATTTGAAGTAATAAAGTGAACTATGAAATAAATTACTTACTTTACTTACTTACACTTGTTGCCAGACAGGAAGGAGCATACGCCGCCTACCAGGATTCTCCATTTAACCCTGTCCTGGACAATACTTTGCAGTTCTTTCCACTTGCTATCTATCCTTTTCACATCTACTTCTATTTTCAAACGTAATGCGTTCTTCGGCCTTCCTCTTTTCCGCCTCCCTTCAGGATACCAAATTAGGGATTGCCTCGTGATGCGCATTAGTGATTTCCTTATTTTATATCCCATTCACTTCCAACGTCTTTTCTTAATTTCCTCTTTAACTGGAAGCGGGTTTGTCCTCTCCCATAAAACGCTGTTACTGATAATATCCAGTCAGTGAATGTTGAGTATATTTCGTAAACAACTGTTTATGAATACTTGTACCTTCTTGTCATTGGATGTAGTAGTTCTCCACGCCTCAGCTCTGTACAGTAGGATTGTCTTGACGTTCGTATTGAAGATTCTGACTTTGGAATTAGTTGAGTTTTGATTTCCATATGTTCTTCAATTGTAGGAATGGTGTCCTTGCTGTGCCGATTCTCGCCTTTAGATCTGCATCAGATCCTCCTTGTTAATCGATGATGCTTCCCAGGTATGTGAATGTTTCCACCTCTTCCAGAATTTCGCCATCAAGTGTGATTGCGTTGTGAAAGATATGATTCATAGTAAATATTCATGTGATTGTTTCAGCCATCCTCTTACTTGCAGTTCACAATCGCTTCTTCTTCCTATATACATGCAATCTCGACATTTTTGACGGAGAGCGTGACACGTAGACTGTAGAAAAGAAAAAAAGTATCGTGGCAAGCAGAACCACCGTAACAATGACTGTTTTGATGAAATTAGGAAGACAAATAGAACGTAACTTTCTAACTTTCTGTTTATTTGGTCAACAACGATCTATTACCATCGTCACGAAATGCGTAGTCCAACGTCGATGAATCTCTCAGTTTTTGATTACCAATTTAGAATTATATATTTTTTATTTGAGATGAAGGACTGGATTGTTCTATATGACTCTATCAACAACACACACGAATGGTTGACTTTATTTCAGACAAACATTTGTACTACTTATAAGTAGTAAAAATTACAAGTAAAACTTGTCTGAGGAAGTTTATTTAAATATTTAAACACATAAATATTGGTACAAGAAATCACCAGATATATATGCGCCACATAAATCTCATTTGATTTGTGTGAGGGCTGTGATACTGCCCAGGTGCTCAAACGGAAGCAGGTAATTTTCTTAGGGAGCCACACCTGGAGCCTTTGACCGAAAGATCTGATCCACAAGACAGTAGAGCATTGTGAGGAGATGCAGTCCCATGGTAACCGGTGACCAGCAACTGATTCATGTGCCATTTGTTCCCTCAGGATATTGGAGCCAGCCCATGTGCACCATTGATTTGGAATCAGGGTTTTCCAACTCTCCTAGGTGAACTCGCTGTGTCCACCAACCCGGTTAAAGCACCGGACATTGGCTTTTCGTCCTCTCAGTTTTGTAAACAACAGTAATGCCACGAGAAGGTAGTGAGTAGTACTTCCCTGACAGAGGCTATATATGAGAGCCTTTGTAGAGAGAGAGCGGACTCTCCCCACTCTCGGCCGTATCAGGGCATTTTGGAGCCCTCTTCCTAGAATAAAAGAGAGAAGTATATTAACTTCTTAGCAGTTTAAGTCATTAAAAGAATTGTGAAATAATGCTGGAAAAGGGGTCAAGTTTCGTTATTATGAATAATTCAGATTACTATTGTAATGTGAAATCTATTCTCTGTGACGAAAGCACATTTGTGACTGTTGTTGATGTTCGACAAATCGGTGGCGTAGATATGGGTAGCTCTTTGGAATCGTAGCTTTCTGATGTGTTTATGGTATATGTGGAAAATCCAACTGAAGACTTAAATCAAGAAATGTGTCCGTATAAGCAGTACGTGGATGATATCATGTGCATAAGTGGTAAACGTGAAGATGTGAACCTCTTGTTAAATGAACTTAAAACAAGTCAAAACATAATTCTCTTACATATGTAGAAGAGATGAATCTTCAATACGAACGTCAAGACAGTTCTACTGTAAGGAGTTGAAACGTGGAGAACTATTATATCCAATGTCAAGAAGGTACAAATATTCATAAACAGTTGTTTACGAAATATACTCAACATTCACTGACTGGATATTATCAGTAACAGCGTTTTATGGGAGAGGACAAACCCGCTTCCAGTTAAAGAGGAAATTAAGAAAAGACGTTGGAAGTGAATGGGATATAAAATAAGGAAATCACTAATGCGCATCACGAAGCAATCCCTAACTTGGAATCCGGAAATGAGGCGGAAAACGAGTTAAATTTCTACGGGATGGTGTTGCTAACCCTATGCCTACCCACCCCTTCTTTATCCGGGTTTGGAACCGGCAGTGTCCCTGGAGGTGCTACACACAGTGTTCTAAAATACTTTAGAAGTACATAATCACAGTAACGAAACAACTTCAACCTTCAAGCGTAAATAATGATAAATTTTATAATCAACACCATTTTGAGATATCATGATATACTGTTATCAAATTCGTTGAGTATTCATAGCAACAATTAACTTTCAACATATACAAGTTTATTCTTATTACAAAATTTATTTCACTAGTCAATAGGTTATTTTTAGATTGACATCATGAATTGATAAATGTCAGATCATCATTGAAAACTTAAGAATACTTGACGAACGTTTCGTCCTATTATGGGACTCTTCAATGGCAGTGCACATTCACGATCCTGTTTCATGAGATTCGAACCAATGACCTATAAGTCTAAAGTCCGATCATTTAACCGATAGACCAATTAACCGAATCCGACAGTATTAATGTTTAACTTCAACCAATCCATGAAAATTTTATTCATATAATTTAAGAAAAACTTGAAAAATAAGAAAAAAAAAATTTTTTTTTTGTAAATTCATGGCACCATTGTAGATTAATGTGAATTGAATAGAATAATAATGACTAAAATCGACTCCATAAGGAATTTACATTCATTAAGATTAATGGATGATTCTATAAATACATTCTAAACGTTGGTATAAATAGAGACTCTTTTTATTTTAGTATAAAGATGTTAAGATTATTGAGTTTCATTGAAATCATAAATTGATTATTGAATACCTGGAAATCTTCAATGGTTATTTCATTTTCGTACAGGACTCTACAGTAACGTATATCAAAGAATTATCATACGGGAAGCGAATTGAAGATATTCGATGTCGTTGAACAAACACTTCAACTCTACACCACTGAATGAGAATGTAACATTGTTGATGTCTGACTTCAATCAATCCATGATATTGTAGGACCATCTTCTACCATCTCCATCAGGGAACTGCCTCGCACCTGATAAGGCTAATCTCTACTGGTATAGGGTTATGGTAATTGTTTTCAATGATGGTGTAATAATAGTCGATTTATAATTTCAATGAAGAACATAAAATCCTACATAGTCACTTGATGACTGTTACAGTGAAACAATTACACCACATAGTTAGCTTACAATATACAAAGAACTTTGTAAAGAACTTTGTGTCTCCTTCAGTATGTGAATAATCCTATTAAATAAGCCTTTTATTAATCCACACTTGTACTGGATTAGACAATGACTATGAGAGTTAAGTTGTTCACCTATCCATGTCCATTTTTGTATACGGATCATTTGACAGAGCCATTGTCTCTCCAACTAATCAGTATATATCCAGAAAAAGGAGCTGGTTGTTCATCTCTTCTACATACGTTGATATAAATACTTTTTTGTTTTGTATATAAACTCAATATGTTTAAAATATAATGATTTATACCGCAGAAGCTGTTCTGGACTCAACTGGCTTGGCTAGGCAGAAACAGGACAGATGCATACTGTAGACTTTACTAACGGTTTTTGTGTGTCACTGTTCCAATCGATAATTTGCTGCTCTTTGATTAGCGGTCTTATCATCTCAGACGGTAACAGCGCATCCACTGAGTTATAACAAGGGCCTACTTAAATATCTAAACTATTTGCTCTAATTATCTACATACTTCAAAATAGTATCTGCCTTTAACACTTCATTACGACTATTAATCCCATTACCTATTTCAACGCGTTTATAAACAGTTTATGACCATTTTACAAAATAGTACAATCGGAGGCATTATGGTTACTAGTAATATCCATTGAAAAGAATAAAAATTATTCAGATATCAATTCCTGAACTATGAATATCTAATTGATAATCATTTAATATTGATCGTCAAGATCCATTAAGAAATAGGAAACGGAAACACGCCGAAATACTTTGCCCCCAGAAATTCAATATTGTACTAAAATATGACAAAGAATAAAGTTACTAATATAAACAATTCAACAGAAGGGGTTTTTATGGAGATTTCAGTATTTTCAAAGTTGAAATCATGGTTCAATTAAAGCTAGACCAGCATGGAAAACCTGGAAGCACTGTTTGACGGCCGTTTCATCCTATTATAAGACTCGTCAGTGGCAGTGAGTATCCACGATCCCGCCTTGTGAGATTCGAGCCCAGGATCTACCAGTCTCGAGCCAGAGCACTTAACCGATAAACCACTGAACCGGCATCCAACATTGTTAATGTCTAATTTCAACCAATCCACGATGTTTGAACAACCATCCACCAATTGTATTCAGTGAGTAGTTATCTCATAACAGATGTGGTTGAACTCCATTGGTCACTGTTTCTCACTAGAACTCAAGAACATGTTTTTTGAAGTCAGTCACTAGTGAGAATATGATTATAATCAGAAGGGGTTTTGTGGAGATTTCAGTATTTTCATAGTTGAAATCATAAGTCAATTGAAGTTAGACTATCATGGAAAACCTAGAAGCAATAGACAGCTGTTTCATCCTATTGTGAGACTCCTCAGTGGCAGTGAGTATCCACGATCCCACAATTGCAAGATTTAAACCCATGACCTAACAGTCTCACGCCCATGGATGAATATTGCTGAAGAATCCCACAACAGGACGAAACGGTTGTCTACTGCTTCCAGATTTTCCATAATCATCTACCTTCAATTGAGCTATGATTTCAACTATGAATAAGTGATCTGTAAATATCTATATTTTAATTTAATCACCATATACAACAATTTCCCCTGATTATCATTCGATCTTTTTCGCTTTAACTTGTATTAAATTCACAACAACAACAACAACAACAACAAAGAAAAGAAAAGATAAAAAAAAGAAAAAAAAATTAATTGAATTAGCCTATGAAAACAGATGTCTTCTTATGTATGAATATTTAATTGTTATTTTGTTTTTTGTTCTTTTTTCGCGCTTAAAATTGATTGATTTAACAAAACAAACAAAAAAAAGAAAAAAAAATTTTTTTTCAAAAAAAAAAGAAGAAAAAATATCCCATAGAAATATTTTATTTGTGTTTTCTTTTGATTTATCCTTTTTATCTCTAAGTGGGAAATTCATCAGTGTATATATATGTATATGTATTTGTGTGTGCATGTGAGTGAATGTGTGCGGGTGTGTGTATGTATGTGCTTATGTGTGTGAGGAGGTGCTTGTGTGTGTGTGTGTGTAATTGTAGGGAAGCGGTTCACTGAAAATATCTTACACCTATATTTAAAACATATGGAGTTTATTTAAAAAGGAAAAAAAATTAGTTACCTGTGAAAAATACAAAAAAAAAAAAGAATTCTGTTTCTAGGATTATCAATATGAATCACAGTCATCATTATAATCAGTTTGTTATTGTTTAAATTCACTTGATATTGTTTTGTTTGAATCTTCCCATTGATGTTTAAGACTGCTGGTGGCTAGATGCAAGTACATTCGGCTGATGAGTCCCAATTAGAACGAAACCTTCATATTGGATTCCACTGCCAACCATTATAATGCTTGTGACCTAAAGCAGTGTCGAAGTAGTTTGCATAGGATGCAATATCGAGGCAATACGCACAGTATACACATATGGCCAATATGTGACTGATGAATTGCAGTCCTAAACATCAATGAGAAGATTCAAACAAACAATACTAAGTGAATTTAAACTTCACCCCATTGAACAAGCAAGTGGCTATCAGGACTCAGTTGGTAAGTGAACACTGCGATGGCTCTTGAAGCGAACAATACAGGGTTCGAGTCCCAGAGTGAATATTAACAAACCTGAGATGCAGGTACATCCATTTGACGAGTCTCAAATAGGACGAAAAGCTCGTCAAACTGGATTCCACTGCTAGCCACTATGCATCTTTGTTTATAAACTTTGTCATTATGTTTTTGTTTCCCCTCAATATGTAATCCATCAATATGATGAATGGTAGAATTTTTATCTTAGAAACAGTGAAATATTTTGTTACCAAGTAGACATCTGTTGTATAATTGTGAAAAACCATAGGAAAAAAAAGATTATTTTTTAGTGTTGTATATCTTGATAATTTACATTCTTATTCAATGTGTGTAGGTTGAAAGAAAAAAAAAGAAACTGAATCATGAAAATGTTTTCTCTCTTTATTGTAGTTGAATGCACAACAGTATACAAGCATTACTGAAGTACATTCAAAATAGAATGGAGAAATTGTTCAATGAACAGTTCATGAACAGTCGAGATGAGTTTGATTCCCAGTGTGAAGATTAATACTTAAACTAAGCCATTTTCAGTTAACTAGTACAAAACTGGATTAAACGAGCATCTTAGATCTCACTGTTAGCCGCTGTTAAACATTACTAAAATACTTGTGAATATCAGGCTAACCGAATAGTATCATGTTATGTTTGATGTTATGTGCGATAATGCCCAAGCCATGCAATCCACACTTAATCAGTTGTCAATCAGTCTCAGCAGGTACAGTATGTGCTTTGCACCCTACAAGTGCAAAGTACGCCTACAAGACTGGCAGGATTCTAATCCTGTACTCACCCTGGATGGTGAGCAGATTGAAGTAGTTGAGAAGTTCGTGTATCTAGGTAGCTGCATAAGTGCTAGTGGTGGCGTGAGTGATGAGATTGATGCACGTATAATGAAAGCTAGAGCGGCTTATGCCAATCTGGACCATCTTTGACATCTTCGTGATGTTAGTCTGGCTGTAAAAGTTCGAATGTACAATGCATCGGTGAGAGCAGTTTACTGTACGCTTGTGAAACCTGGACTCTTCGATTTGAGGATGTTCGAAGACTCTCTGTGTTTGATCATCGTTGTCTCAGAAGGATCGCTGACATACAGTGGCAACACCATGTTAGTAATGCAGAGGTTCGGCATCGTGTGTTCGGGCGCAGAGACCATAATTCGATTGGTGTCACCATCTTGAAACACCGACTTCGGTGGCTTGGACATGTTCTACGAATGTCGTCCCAGAGAATTCCACGTCGTGCATTATTTGCCGACACTGGGACTGGTTGGAAAAAGCGGAGAGGTAGTCAGTGTATGACATGGTGTTGTGGTATGAAAGAAAGCTGTGCAGGATTGGCTCCTGTTGGTCCTTCACGACTCGCTGGATGGGGTCTAAGAGATGGTGCAACGCAGTGTCTAGATACGTTATCAAATATGGCTCAGAATAGAAGCCAGTGCGCGATCCTGCTGTAAATTTCTTTTACTTTCGTCATAAAGAGTGGTCATGACTTCCTTAACTGAAAGAGATCTTCTGGTTGTGCATTTCAGTTCCCCCCATCACTTACCATCTTACCCCTTTTCTCTTCCCATTCTCATTGTTTTGTGTGACACAAATATATCTGGTGCCCCTTTGTACCAATATTTATGTGTTTAAATAAATAAATGTTCTTATAACCTGTCAATTATCACGTAATACGATCGCCAATTAGAACTTACTAACCAGGCCAATGACTTATAAACCATTACGAACAGTCCAGAATCAATTCTAACTTCTTACTGATACTTTGAGGTAGTGGCTTCTCTCCTAACCCAGCCGGTTCAATCCAGAACATCAATATAAACCTCTTTGATATGATTCATGTATTTCAGACATGCACAGCTTACTTATTTACGCCTGTTACTCCCAATGGAGTATTAGCCGCTGAAAATCCACAGCTAATATACAAGCAAATCAGATCATATCATACCATAAAATATAATATAACAATTATACAAGATCATGTCAAAACGTGGCTGTGAGTGTGAGAGACTATAACTAATAATTTAAAGATAGCTTACGAATAGTAAATCGAATGACAGTAATCAATAGATCAGAAGGGGTTTTGGGGAGATTTCAGTATTTCCATAGTTGAAATCATGAGTCAATTGAAGTCAGACCACCATGAAAAACCTGAAAGCACTGAATGGCTGTTTTGTCCTATTATGGGACTCATGATTTTAA
Organism: Schistosoma rodhaini; assembly: GCA_944470415.2. Classification (NCBI taxonomy): domain Eukaryota; kingdom Metazoa; phylum Platyhelminthes; class Trematoda; order Strigeidida; family Schistosomatidae; genus Schistosoma; species Schistosoma rodhaini. The sequence goes on from OX104040.1 coordinate 3,046,257, forward strand.
CCATGAAAATACTGAAATTTCCACAATACCCTTTCTGATCTATAACCATAGGCACACTTGTGACTGACTTCAAGGAATGTTTCTTTGAGATCTAGTGCGAAGCAGTGACTAGTGGAGTTCAACCAGGTTTGTTGTGAGGTAACAACTCACTGAAGACAATTTGTGAACGGTCACTCAAACTTCGTGGATTGGTTGAAGTTAGACATTAACACCGTTGGATACCGGCTCAGTAGTCTAGTGGTTAAGTGCTTTGGCGTGAGACGGATAGGTCCTGGGTTCGAATCTCGCGAATGCGGGATCGTGGATGCGCACTGCTGAGGAGTCCCATGATAGGACGAAATGGCCGTCCAGTGCTTCCGGGTTTTTTTGTGATTTCATATAACCAATAGGTCAAATGAAAGCTTATAATATGAGGAATATGAATATACATATAACATAGTTACTTAATAGTTATACAATAAGAACATATATAATATTAGTCCACAAATGAATATAATCAGTGACCATGCATCTATTCTTCATCCAGATATAACATACCAATCAAGCTGAATTGCGACCACCAATGTAAATAACTCAACATATGGTGCACTATATTGTCAATGTAGGTGTTCAATGATCATCGATAGATAATCATGAGCCTAGGGTTTGTTCTATTTGGCTGAATGATAATGTCTCAGACTATGAAACTGTATGTTGTGGATTCAGATTCAACACTGAGGATCAGCTTCTTCATGATGATAGGTAAGCCTTTCTGATGAACATCAAACATCATGAAATCATAATCAAGCAGGGTATCTTGTTGACTTCCTTCAATTATCAGATATTTATTGCACATAAAGTTGCTGACAGAATGCACCACGTAACTAAGTGATGTAAATATTTGCAAAATGCATGTATCGTTCTATTTGAGACTCATTAACTTTATGTTCTTGTATCCAAGAGTTGATATTCACTCTGAAACTTAGTAACTAAGTAGTTGACGCAATGACGTTTGAATTGAACAGTACTGGGTTCAAGTCTCAGAGTGAATATCAACTCTAAGATGCAGGTACATCTAGCTGATGAGTCCCAAGTACGATGAAACGCTCTTCCTACATTCTACCACTGATCATCATCTATCTTTACTTACAATAGACTGTTTCTTTTAACTTTTGTGACTGAACAAAGCATGTTTACAAAACACAAATGGTCGATTGTAAAATATATCTACAGTCCAAAATTTATTGCATTACCTAAATGAAGGAAAATAAATAGCTTAGATAGGTAAGTAGACAACTAGTTAATAATTGTTATTCTAATTGTTGAAACTTATAGAGGGCTAGGATCTGACTCTAATGAGATTATATAAAGGATTTTTTGTCAAAATATACATCTTGTCTATCCTCCTATGTAATACATGACTTAATCCGCTTTGGTGAATAACGGAGTTCAAAAAGTTAATACGATAATGGGTTTTGAATACATATATACTTTGTACATTCATTGATCTGGACAAGAAATCAAAGTGATGAAGCGAATAGAATGGAGCAAAGCGAAAATTACACTTATTGAAGATGGTGGGTAAACCAAGTCACACTCAGGGTTGATAGGTGAATAATTAACATGGTGAAAACGTGACTCATGATGAGTAGGTAAATTGACTTGTCCAGAAGCTAGTATATGGGTATATGGACTTAACAAATCAATCAACACTACAAACTAAATAAGTTCAAATCTCGTGAGGCAGAATAGTGGATTCGCACTGCCACTGAGAAGTCCCACACTAGAATGAAACGGCCATCCAGTGTTTCTAGATTTTCCACAGTGATCTAGCTTCAATTGATTCATTATCTCAACTATTAAAAATTACTCTAATATCCATAAAATCCCTTATATGATAGAAAATATTTATATCCTGACTCATCAATTAATTTAATTTTTTACACATTTTCCTGTATCAATTCCACATAGAAACACCCCTCCACACACACACACACACACACATACACCCCCCCCCCGAAAAGAAACATTCAATGAGTAGTATCAACACTAAAAACTACATTATCGATTGATAAAAGAAAGTGATGTTTTTTTTTCATTCACTGTTTATGTCATTTGTGCAATCTTATCAACTAAGCTATTTCATTCATTCATTTATTCAAAATGAACCAATCCTAATGATTATCATGTGACTTTAATTTAACCAGTACTATGATAGTAAAAAAAAAAAAGAAAATTTTTTTTTGTATTTTTCTGAAGAGATTTTTTTTTCTTTTTTAATGATAAAAATGCCAAATTTTTATAGAATGACAATTGAATGGGTATTGATAACGGAACCAAAATGAGAATACACACGCACACGCCGCAGACACGTACGCAGGCGTGCACGCACGTATATAAGTGCACACTCATATCTATATACTTACTTACACCCACACACACACACACATATATATATATATACATGTTATGGGATACGCCTACGCATTTTTATAAATAAAAAAATTGTATCATTATATACTACTTAATTAGATTATTAATAAACTAATCATGAATAATAGAATAGAAATACTTTTACCATTAAACTAAAATTATTTTAATGAGAATAGAATAGAACTCAATTTCAATTTGGCTTTGATCTTTACATCTTTCAAGGAAACCTATACACATATATATATATATATATATACATAGATACAAAGAGAGTTGCATAGATACAGAAAGGTGAACTTGTTGATATTACATCATCTATTATCATGTCTATTTCATATGTTGATGATATATCTGATGGTCAAGGGATATTTATATTTGTCAAAATTCTTAGAAGGTAAGTTATCCAACAGAAGCGAAAGAACAAAAATGGGTTATGCCTTTTTTTGTAATGTTTTTTTTTGTCATGTATAGATCATTTCATATTGTAGTTTCTGTGTTTCCTTGGTTTTAAACATTATTGTTGCTATGGTCGAAAATACAAAGTGATAATAACCAAATATTGATTGGTTGAAGTTAGATATTATCACTGTTAGATGACAGTTAGTTCAGTAGTCTAGAGGTTAGGTATTAGCATAAGAGATCGTTAGGTTTTGGGTTCGAATCTCGCGAGGGTGGATTGTAAAATGATCACTGCTGAAGAGTCCCATACTAGGACAAAACGGCTGTTTGGGTTCAACTATCAAAATGTATTTTAGTATATAATTACAGAATCTCATACTGAAATATAAGAACCATACATTGAATACTTTATTTTCAAGTTCCTATCCTGGCTTCGATCTTTACATTTTCCAAGGAAACCTATATATATATATATATATATAGATACATAGATACATAGATAGTTGCATAGATACAGGAAGGGGAAAGTGTTTACATCACATCATATATCATATCATAAATTATCATGTCTATTTCATATGTTGATGATATATCTGATGGTCAAGAAATATTTATATTTGTCAAAGTTCTTAGAAGGTAAGTTTATCAAGAAAAGCCAAAAAAAATTAAGGTTATGCCTTTTTTGTAATGTTTTTTTTTCATGTTAGATCATTTCATATTGTAGTTTCTGTGTTTCCTTGGTTTTAAACACTATTGTTGCTATGGTCATAAATACAGAGTGATGAAGTTAAATATTATCACCTTTGAATGGCAGCTACCTCAGTAGTCTAAAGGTTAAGTATTAGCATGCGAGACTGATAGGTCTTGGGTTCAAATCTCGCGAAGCGGGATTGTGAATGAAAACTGTTGAAGAGTCCCATACTAGGACGAAACGGGCGTCTGAGTTCAACTATAAAATGTATTTTAGTATATAGTTACAGAATCTCTTAGTAAAATATAAAAACCATACATTGAATACTTCATTTTTCAAAATCCTGTCATTTGTGTGATTCTTCCAAATCATAATTCCTTTCCATTCACCTTTCTGTTTTCTATTCAAGTTGATCTTCTTAAACTTTTACCGTTAGAGTTTCTACTTCCGATTGATGTTATTATTATTGATATACATAAAATATATCATACAATGATGATGGTCTTGGCATTCATATTCGCTTTTGATTAATTCCAATAGTCCACACTCTTTTAATGTTCCCAGTTTTAGTTTGTTTTTATCAATTTCCAATGAATTAGGTATGTAGAATGTGACTCAATGAAAAAATGAAAATCAAGTTTACTATGGACAAAGTTACTTAGGAAAACATTCGTTATCTATAAATCTTATTATAGATTCTTATTGTAGGTCCTGGATTCGAATCTCGTGAAGTGGGATTGTGTATGAGCATTGTTGAGGAATCCCATACTAGGACGAAACGTCTGTCCAGGTTTTCTTTAGTGATCAAATTTCAATGAACTCATAAATTCAACTATTAAATTAATGAAATGAGAATCGTGAATTAGATTTCATACTTCCTATATGAGACCACCCCTTCTAGTTACTATACTTCATCGATTCATAAATAAGAATGCTGACTTAGTGATTTAGTAGTTAAGCGCTTGCGCGCGCGAAACAAATAACTATCCATTCATTTATTAAAACAAATACAATTCATTTTAAACAAAGATAGATAGTGGCTAGCAGTGGAATCCAGTTTGACGAGCGTTTCATCCTATTTGGAACTTATCAGATGGATGTACCTGCATCTCAGGTTTGTTGATGTTCACTCTGAAACTCGAACCTAATACTTGTGAATTAAGACTATATCGAGGCAGCAATACGCACAGTATGCACATATGCCGACCAGTTCCAGTTCTAACACATCAATGAGAAGAATCAAACGAACAATACTAAATGAATCTAGAAGCACTGGACAGCCGTTTCGTCCTACCATGGGACTCCTCAGCAGTGCGCATCCACTAACCCACTCTCACGGGATTCGAATCCAGGACCTACCAGTTTTGAGCCGAAGACCTTAACCGATAGACCACTGAGCTGGCATCCAACGGTGTTAATGTCTAATTTCAACTGATTCACGAAATTGAGCAACCATTCACCAATGTCATCAGTGAGTTCCTATCTCACAACAGACCTGGTTGAACTCCACCGGTTACTGCTTCTCACCCTATAAATTACTAAAATCTCCACAAAACCCCTTCTGATAATACTAAATGAATTTAAATACAGATCATACATAGATTTCTATTCTATCTCATAAGACCTATATAGTTAGGTAAATAGTTGTTGACAAAAAGGAAAGATAAAGACACCTAAAGAGACCAATGAATAACTAGTTTATTGTTAACCCATTGTTATTTATATTTCAATTTAAATAAATAAATACAATGAAATCATATGATTATCAATAATTTGTTACTAACTAATCTAATATTGATTAGAATAGTTTACTGATATTGATTAATTAAGGTATCTGTTTCTAAGTATCAAGTTACAATCAGAGGGTATATATGTGTGTGTGTGTGTTTATGAAAGAGAGAAAGTTCTCAAAGATGTAATATATAATCAATATTATTGAATATGATATTTAGTGAATTAGATCAAGATTTATAAAGAAGTAATTTTTTTTTCCCGAGATAGTAACCTTATGACTTATTCATGTTGTTTAAATTGATTTATCTAGATAGTGATTTGAATAGTTGAATTGATGAATCGATATAAGTTGGAAAACCATTGAATGATCGTTTCATTGTAGTATGAAACTCCTGAGTAATATGCATCCACGATCCCTCACCAAAACGGACTCAAACACATGACCTTCTGTCTTGAGCGCGAATGCTTAATCTCTAAACTACTGAATATGCATCCAACGGTACTAGTGTGTAACTACAATCTCCACAAACCCTCGTTCTAATAATCATCGTTATGTGTTTACTAATGACTGGTTTCAAGATAGATTTCCTGCAGTTCTATTGAGAAGCCGTCACCAGTAGAGTTTAATCCATGTTAGATAGAGACACTTATATACCTCAGATAATGAATGAATGGTTGAACAGGATCATGGATTGATTGATGTTAAACATTAACATCGTTGAATGTAGGCTCAATAGTCTAAAAGTTAAGCATTTACATGCATAAATGAAGGTCCTGAGTTCGAGTCACTTTAATGAAGGATCGTGGATGCATATTACTCAGGAGTCTCATACTAAGATGAAAAGGTCGTCCAGTGCTTCTGGATTTTCAATAGGTTGTTCAACTTACATCGAATCATAAATTAAATCATTAAAATCAATACAATCTCCCCAAATTTCCATTCCAATATCTTGATAGCATCCTAAAATCTAATTTCATTCATCTTTCATTAGTGAAGTATTTAAATTTCAGTCATTAAGTTTAAATAATCTTATTAGATTATTCTAACAAATATATATTTATTATAGAAGGGGTTTTGTGGAGATTTAGTATTTATCATAGTTGAAAGCGTGAGTCAATTGAAGCTAGACCACCATGAAAAACCTAGAATACCTGGATGCTCAATAGTGACTTCGAGAAGTATATCTAGGAGCTCTAGTGAGAAGCAGTGACCAGTGGAGTTCAAAACCACGTCTGTTGTGAGATAGGAACTCACTGAAGACAATTGGTGAATGGTTGCTCAACTTTGTGGATCAGTTGAAGTTAGACCCGCGAGAGCGGGTCCGTGGATGCGTACTTCTGAGGAGTCCCATAATGAGACGAGACGGCCGTCCAGTGTTTCCAGGTTTTCCATGGTGGCCTAGCTTCAATTGACTCACGCTTTCAACTATGATAAATATATATTTATTTATTTGAACATATGCGCCACACAAATCTCATTTAATTTGTCAGAGGGCTGTGATACTGACCAGGTGCCCAAAACGAAACAGGTGGTTTACTTAAGGGGCAACAACCGGAGACTTTGACCTAAAGGTCTGATCCAAAAGACAGTGAAGCATCGTGAGCAGATTCAGTCTCATGGTAGCCGATGACAAACGATTGATTCATACGCCATTTGTTCCCTCAGGATACTGGAGTCAGCCCATGTGCACCATTAGTTTGGAATGAGGGTTTTCCAACTCTCCTAGGTGGACACTCCACATCCACCAACCCGGTTAAACCGCCGGATATTCGTTTTTCATCTTCTCAATTTCGTAAACAACACCCATAGTGCGAGATGTCAGTGATTAGGACTTCCCTTGAAGAGGCTATATATACGCATGGTCATATGAGAGCATTTGGAGAGAGGGAGAGCGTACTCTCTTCACTCTCGACCATACAGCGGCATTTGGCAGCAAATATATACAACCTTACAAATCAAAAAAAAAATAAAATAAAATTTTCATAAATTCTTTAATATCATACCATTTTTTTTGTATCGAAAAACAAAAAGAAGAAAAAAATAGAAAAAAAAATTTTTTTCGTTTTCAATCATTCATTAACCTGGTTACACTAGATCAAATGGCGACATTCTAATGAGTTAATATTTTGTCTGATATTTAATTCATCTTAATTGGTATCTATGTGTACATTCTATATGAATTACCTTATTATTGTTACTATGATACAAGTTATTATTGAATTAGAAATGGAATGTAGAGAGTAATATAAGTAAACATACAAGTTACATCTTATTAGAGAGTTATCAACTATAGAACACAAATATGATAATCAAGGCTGATTAAATTTCAGCTAAAAAATATCCATAGTCAGTATCTAAGTCGATGCCTCCAGATGACCTGATACGGTCGAGAGTGGGGAGAGTTCGCCCTCCCTCTCCAAATGCTCTCATATGGCCACGCGAATATATAGCCTCTTCAAGGGAAGTCCTAATCACTGACATCTCGCACTATGGGTGTTGTTTACGAAATTGAGAAGACGAAAAACGAATATCCGGCGGTTTAACCGGGTTGGTGGATGTGGAGTGTCCACCTAGGAGAGTTGGAAAACCCTCATTCCAAACTAATGGTGCACATGGGCTGACTCCAGTATCCTGAGGGAACAAATGGCGTATGAATCAATCGTTTGTCACCGGCTACCATGAGACTGAATCTGCTCACGATGCTTCACTGTCTTTTGGATCAGACCTTTAGGTCAAAGGCTCCGTGTGTGGCCCTTTAAGTAAACCACCTGCTTCAGTTTGTTCACCTGGTCAGTATCACAGCCCTCTGACAAATTAAATGAGATTTGTGTGGCGCATATGTAATTTGTGCTTCGGTGTACCAATATGTATGTGTTTAAGTAAAATCAAATATAAGTGGATAAGGTGTTAGCTTTTTGAAATAAACAACTCTAAAGTAAACGTTAAACCTTAAGATGTAGATAAGTCTAGCTGATGAGTTTCAAATAGAATGAGATGTGTATTCTGGATCCTGTTGTTAACTACTTTCAATTGATTCTACATCTCCACAAAAATATCACTTCTGATATTAATCAACATATGCACTAGTGACTGGCTTCAAGAGATATTTCCTAGAGTTCAAGTGAGAAGCAGTGACTAGTGGAGTTCAACCAGGTCTGTTGTGAGGTAACAACTCACTGAAGACAATTTGTGAAAGATTGCTCAAATTCCGTGGATTGGTTGAAGTTAGCCATTAACACCGTTGGATGCCAGTCGGAGCAGTGACGCTCATGCGCGAATTTTATAGATCCTGGTTTCGAATCTTGCGAGGTGGAGTCGTGGATGCGCACTGCCAATGAGGTGTCCCGCAATAGGACGAAACGGCCATCAAACAGTGCTTCCAGGTTTTCCATGTTGGTCTAGCTTCAGTTGACTCATGATCTCAGCTATTCAAATTACTATAATATCCCCTTCTGATAAAAAGAATTTGTTAAACCTTCTTTATGAATAACCGAAAATATAATGAAACAATTATGCAATACCTTCATTATTCTATTGTTGTTTTAACAAGTGATTTCATAGAGCATAATGTTACTGAAATAGAGCAACATAAACACTGTCTATTAGAGTATGACAATATTTAGAGTAATTGAGAAATTTAAAGCAATTAGTCGTTTTGGTAAGCGAAGATGGATAGTGACTAGCAGTGGAATCTAGTCCTAAAAACATCAATGGGAAGATCCAAACAAACAATACTAAGTAAATTTCAACATCATCCCATTGTACAAGCATGTGGCTATCAGGACTTAGTGGCCGAGTGTATAACGCGATAGCGTTTGAAGCGAAAGGTACTGGGTTCGAGTCCCCGAGTGAACATCAACAAGTCTGAGTTGCAGGTACATCCAGCTGACAAGTCCAAAATAGGACGAAATGCGCGTCAAACTGGGTTCCATTGCTAGCCACTATTCATCTTTACTTATAAAGCTTATAAATTCAGTCAATATCGAGGCAGTGCGTATAGGATGCACATATGCCAACAAGAGACTAATCAATGGCAGTTCAAAAATAACAATTGGAAGATACAAGTAAATAACAACAAGTGCAATACATTTTGAACAATCTGATCACACATATACTTGTTAAAAAACATTTATATATAAAAATAAAAGGTTAACTAGACTGGATATGGGGGGGTAAGATGAGACAAGGATAGTAATTCAAGCACCCTTTGTGTATTCAAAAACAGTTTGTTCTCATCTTAAACCTACCCTAGTAATATTAGCTTATTTACCAGAGCGATTAGGTTTCAAATTGTTTACACATTATCATTCTTATTATCGTTGTCTCCTCTTACCCTCCCCCCATTTCCAGTCTAGTTTACTTATCTAACTTCCACAGTGATCATTGAAGTCTAGAAGTATTAGTTTTACAAGAGGTCTATAATAAGTCAATCAAATTCATGGATGAAATGATCATAAGTTCCTTGATGAATTAGTTTAAAACTATAAAAATAGTTGAACAATTGTTTCGTCCTACTTTTTAAAAGCCTCATCAGTTGTGATTCTTAACTAAAATCTAATTTATATAAATAGTTAATAAGTAATACAATAATCAGTCAGTAGCTATTCAATTTCGACTTTTGATTGGAATTATTTTCTTTAACTTACTTTTAATAAATATCCTAATAAGTCTGTTGTGAGTTATCAACTCACTGAAGACAATAGTGAGTGGTTATTCAGTTTCGTGGATTAGTTAAAGTTAAACATTAACACCATTGGTTGATAGCTAGCTCTGTGATCGACAGGTTAAGAGTTCACGCGCAAGACCGATAGGTCATGGGTTCAATCCTCGCGAGGCGAGGTCGTGAATGCACATTACTGGGGAGTCCTATAATACAACGAAATGGCCATTCAGTGCTCCTAGGGTTTCCATGATAGTCTAGCATCAATTGACTTATGATCTAAACTATATAAAATTTTAATAAGTGACCAATTTTAAGATTGATTTGTTAATTAACAACTGGTAAACTATAACTTTTCATAGATTATTAAGAAATAACTGAAGTGGTTTTCGTTGATAGTAATTTTAGTAATTTTAATAGTTGAGATCATCAGTCAATCGAAGCTAGACCAGCATGAAAAACCTAGAAACACTGAATGGCCATTTCCTCGTAATGTAGGACTCTTCAACAGTGAGCATCCATAAGACAATAGTAGACAGTTGTTAGATTTCATGGATTAGTTGAAGTTAAAAATTAACAGCATTGGTTGATAGCTAGCTCTGTGGTCGACAGGTTAAGAGTTTACGCGCAAGACCGATAGATCCTGGGTTCGAATCTCGCTTGAATAGTTTAGTCCTAGAGTTTTTTTTTTAATTGTTTTTCTAAACAACATTATCAACACAATAATTTCATGAAATGATCTCTGTCAAATACATTAAACCTCATACACATTCACAATATATGTGAATATCAATAAAATTGATGCTTACCCTCCCCCCCCCCCTTTTTATAATTTTGTCAAGAATAACAATAAAATCAAGAAGAAGAAATAAAACACAAAAAAGAGATTCAGTATTGTTTGTTCTAGTCCCAGAGTGAACATCAACTTTGAGATATAGATACATCCAGCTGACAAGTCCCAAATAGGACGAAACACGCGTCAAACTGGATTCCACTACTAGCCACTATCCATCTCTGATCACAAAAAAAAAAAGAAGAGAAATTGTAGTTTTGGTTACTATGTTAAACCTATCGATAGTATCCTTGTCTAATTTAATTACCAAGTTGGATGGATAAATTAATCTGTCCAAGAAGTAGATCAATTTATGTAGGGTTAAGCATAGTAACTAATTAATTTAATTTCAATTAATTAAAATTAAATTAATATTTAATTAAATAAGGTATTTTAAATAAAATTAAACATTTATGTGTTTCTTAGGATTCTATTATAGAAGATAAAAGTGAAGATCAGTTTTCTATTATTGATTACCGATTAATTATGGGTTCATTATGATTATTATTATTATAGTTCATAAGGATCTATTCTTAATTATTATCAGAAAGGGGGTTTTTGATGGATATTATAGTAATTTTTTTTTTAATAGTTGAGATCATGAATCAATTAAAGTTAGATCATCATGAAAAACCTGGAAGTACTGGGTGGCTGTTTCGTCCCGGTGTCAAACTCATCAGTGGCAGTGTGCATCCACGATCCTGCCTTACGAGATTAGAACCTTGGACCTATTAGTTTCTCATGTGAGCGCTTAAGCACTAGATCACTAACCCAGCCGGCATCCAACGGTGTTAATGTCTAACTTCTTAATCATAAAGTTTTATATATATGAAAATAATGATAAAAATTTTGTTATATTTTCGGCTTTAATCAACAATCATTATGTCATTACTTAATTGTATGATTGATTAATACAATGGTTGATATTCATCTACTGAATGAATGACAATAGAAGTCAGTCAGCTACAACGTAGGACAAGGCATATATATATATGCATCGATCCAAGTTCCCATACCTCATTAGCACAATAAGATCAAAACCAAATTCATAAAAATAGTTAATTTAATGGTGGTAATTTATAAAAGAAAGGTTGTATGTAAGGATATAGTATAGGAAGGAAAACAGATATGATGACAGATATTAATACTGTTGGATGGTGTCCAACACAGTGGTCGACGGGTTAAGAGTTTGTGCGCGAAACTGGAGGTTATGAGTTTGTAATCTAGTGTGTGGGATCGTCCCGTACTAGGACGAAACGGCCATCCAGTACTTTAAGGTTTCTAAAGGTCGTCTAACATTGGTCAGTTCATAATCTCAATTAAAAACTCAACAATATCCACAACCCCATATGAATAATAAACAATTGTGTTTGTGTACTTAGATCTCGTTGTTAATTGTAAACCATCACTACAATTTGGTTTGTTGTTTGATAGTTATATTTAAAATCTGTTTACTGATTTGATTGAGCTATTGTTAACCTATTAAATGGTAACATAAATCCACCAAGTGAATTAAAAACTTCATCCCATTGCACAAGCAAGTGGCTATTAGGACTCAGTGGCTGAGTGGATAATGCAATGGCGTTTGAAGTGAAAGGTTCTGTGTTCGAGTCCCAGAGTGAACATCAACTCTACGATGCAGGTACATCCAGCTGATGAGTCCTAAATAGGACGAAACATGTATCCTAGATTCCACTGCTAGCCACTATCTATCTTTGCTTATAATGTGACGGGATCATTGTAAATCTAGCATTCACAAGAATACTTCTTTTGGCATACATATATGATACTATACACTAGTCTTAGATCTTAATTATAAGTAGATAAGAGAATATTTAATTGAGTAAAGTGTTTATTTAATGTGTTATTGACAAGTATAGAAAACAATGTGAAAGATACCGCCAGATTATACTAACGTAAAGATGTAAACAATCAATATAGTCAGTCATTGAATAGTGATAATTTTATACTTTTAGGTTAAATTTTGTAAATAAACTATCAAAAGATATTGAATCACTATAGATAATAAACCATACACGGAGCATTCGACCTAAAAGTCTAATCTACAAGGTAGTGGATCAACTTAAGGAGATGCAGTCTTATAGTAGTCAGTGATCAATAATTGATTCATACACCATTTGTCCCCGCAGGATCCTCGAGACCATATGCATCATTAGTTTGAAATGAGGGTTTGCCAACTGCCCTTGATAGACTATCGTATTTACCGACGCGGTTGAAGCATCAGGCATTCTCTTGTCGTCCTCTCATTTTCGTAAACAACAGTTATGTTTTGAGAAGTTAGTGAGTAGGACTTCTCTGACAGTGGTTATATGCACGTGGTTATATGAGAGTATTTTGAAATAGAGAGCTAACTCTCCTCACCCTCGACCTTACCAGGTCATTTGAAGACATAGTAATAATATACAAAATTACAGTGCTTCTTTTAATTGCCTTATTAGTACAATAACGTCTTATCTCCTATTTCTGTTTTCTTCTCATTAAATCTTTTTAATTTTCTGCAAGTATGCATTTCATTTCCGATTAGTACTATATACTACTTATATCTGTCATTATAAGTAGTATACATCACAATAGTAGTATGCATATATTCAATTACATAATAACTCATTAGCACTCAAGACTAATGTTCACTAAACATTATCATAAAGATAGTTTAATCAAGATTAATATTCTAATTATGTAATCGGTATATACTACTTAATACTGATCTCTATACATTAATTGACTAATTACAATAATAAAAACGAATTATAAGACATCCATTAAAATTGTTTTAAATATGATATATCATTGAATATTCATTATGTTGAAATCATTAGTCAGTTAGAGTAAAATCAATATGGAAAACTTGGAAGCACTTGACTGCCGTTTCGTCCTAGTGCGAAACACCTCATTGGAAGTGCGTATCCACGATCTTGCTCCGTGAGATTCGAACCCAGGACCAAAAAGGCTGTCCAATGCTTCCAGGTTTTTCATTGTGGTCTAGCTTCAATTAACTTATGATTTCAACTATAAAATTTATATGACATTTTTTATATGATAGAGATTAGATATAGAAAAGATTATTGATAATCAGTTCCATGATAACTGCACGGTGTGTACTACTGATATCGACAGATATAAGTAGCATGTATCATCAACCAAAAGTGAAATACCTGAAAGTAGAAAGTTAAGAAGATTGAAGAAAAGACAACGAGAACAAATAGTGATTGATGTGGAAATGAAGAAGTAATAAAGTTTGAGACCATTGATGGATGAAGTATTTACTGTATGGTTCTTAGATTTTCCTGAGAGATTTGATTATCCTCGTCTGTGACCTCGTCCATTACTGTATGGTATAGGTAAACTAACTAGAATAGAAACTCATCGCTCTAGCCTATCACTCGAACTTAACTATATAACTGGTAATAAAGATGTACATAAATGCTCAACAATCTTGTCTTGCATTTCGTCAGTGAAGGACGACGAAAATAATGATGTAACTTCTGAAGAGTCGTCGACTATTCATATCAGTAACTCTTCAAATATTAACTTCTTCAATTCCACACCAATCACCATTTGTTCTCGTTGTCTTTTCTTCAATCTTCTTAACTTTCTACCTCCAGGTATCTCACTTTTGGTTGATAATACATACTACTTATATCTTTCGACATCAATAGCACAGAAATCTAGAAGCGAAATGTTCGGATGAATAATATTTTATGAACTGACACTCATATTTAACCGTAAATTCTGTCAATATTTCGAACCATTCAAATCTCAGCAACCATTAAAAAATCTAAAAACATTGAACAGCTGTTTTATCTTAGTGTCAGGTCCACATGCACAACTCACCATACTGGACGTAACTGTCACACGAACGGTTAACTTCATAACTTTTGAGCTGTAATTCAATTGTGTGCTGGTCTAGTTCTAATCACTAAACAATTGTAAACCATTGAATTCAACCTCAGTGATTAAGCGTTCGTGTACAAAAACGTAGGTCATGTGCTTGAATCCCGGTTGTGAAATCATGAGTTAGCGCTCCCATGGAGTAGGCGATCGATGGAGGTTTAGATGTTACCTGTTTTGATGTAAACTTATCAAGTTTAACGATTACGAGATTGATAATACTGTCTCATTGATGTATTTGACATTTTCTGTAGATTATACGGTTAAATACATCAACTAATTTAAAGTAGTCATCTAACTAAGTCACATAAAAGAACCAAAGCTAAGGTATCTCTCTGAAGAGGAGTATTTTACTACGGCACAATAGCTGTTTAGCGCTACTAGGTTTATAGTGATACTTCAACTGAAATCAACCCATTATCGATACAATCTCAATGAAAGCTCTTCAACTTAACTGTTATACTTAGTTCACTAGTGAGCTAGTACAAGAGATTCTTAATGTTCTAGTGATGAATAGTCGTGACTGATATAGTTCAGAATTGTTTAAAGTGAGAAAAAACTGTCACTGATAATATTAGATGATCTTTAATCTATAAAACGAACTGACTAAATATAAAATTATACCAGTGTACATAGACCTAATGATTTTTTTTGTATGGGTTTTCATCGTAAGACCTATAAACACTGGGTGCAATCACTAGTAGGGTCAAGGACATGTACTTATTAGGGTTCCATATTGGGGTGAAAATGATCATCTGTTTTCAATGGTACCTTAATATATGATGAATACAACCTAGAAAAGCTGTGGTAGCTTATATAGAATTCTCTCTGAGTAATTTCTTTATAAGTTGTCCTCATTATCTAAATATCACCCTTCAGTGTTAATTATAACTTTCATAAAGGTAACTAGGGAGTATGCCGTGCATTTGGTACAAGAATTGATTTACTTCAAAACTAGACTATAACGAAATATTGATCACATTTCTAATGCTAAATAATGATTTTGATCTAGTTTAAAACTATTTAGTCATATATAAGCCCTCAAATGCCCTGGTACGGTCGAGAGTGAGGAGAGTCTGTACTCCCTCTCGAAATGCTCTCGTATGACCACGCATATATAGCTTCTGCCAGGGAAAACCTACTCACTGCCTTCTCGTTCCAAGGGTGTTGTTAACGGAATTGAGAGAACGAAAAGCAAATCTCTGGGGAGTTGGGAAACCCTGATTCCAAACCAATGGTGCACATGTGCTCCAGTATCCTGAGGGAACAAACGGCGTTCTAAGCAATGTCACCTAGATTCTCCAACCATTGGTTACGACAGTATTGTGTAACACCGATCACAAGTGAGATATCTGTCAAAAAAGGTTGAGAGGATCGAACTGAGGACAACAGAAGTAGAAACATACATGAATTGACAATTGACAGAAATATGAAGGATATAAAGGCGAACTAATGGAAAATATTTAAATTATACATTTAACGTATAGTTTTCACGTTTTACTAAATAACTCTGTAATGGACGATGCCCAACACGATAACACTGACATTAATGGACCATTTCGACATATATAAAAAATAAGTGGGCATTTCGTCACTTGAAATACTGAGGTTAATATAGTTACTATCTAGAAATCTTGAGTATATAACTGGGTCATCACGACTGATAGAACGAAATTGATCATAACCCATGTCACTTCCTCAACTTTCTAAAACATTTTTAGTTCATACCGTTTGATACTATTCCTAACACTTGACGGTAATATGCATTACTCATGGTGTTTGTAATTTCGGTTTTTAGATTATCTTGATAAAATTAGGAAGTCGATTAGAACATAACTTCTTAAGCTTCTGTTTATTTAGTCAACAAAGATCTATAACCATCATCACGAAGTGAGTAGTATGATGTCAACTTATCTCAAAGATCTTAATTACCGAGTTCGAATTATATATTTTTTTATTTGAGATGGACTGGAATGTTCTTTATGATTCTATCGACAACACACACACACACTACCACGAATAGTTGACTTTATTTTAGACAAACATTTGTACTACTTATAAGTAGTGTAAATTAAAAGACTAAACGTATCTGGGGATGAAGCATATCAGTCTAACAATATAGGTGAACAACTTTCTCACCTGCGATTTCATGTATTTAACTAGCTTTAGGTGTATCCAATAACAGTCATTTAGGCACACTTCAAAATACCCACTATATCTTACATTTGATTTTTCATACCGAAAAAACTTTTTTTTAATTAAGTAGTCACTGAATAGTTGATGAATACAAACGAGGATTTTGTAACAAATCAATAAACATCATAAAATCACTGGCCATTTGAATTATCGTAATTGAAAGTTCACCACAAAGTTCCATTAATAACATGAATCTAAGTAGATAACACGATGGCGTTTGGAGTGAATAGTACTGGGTTCGACTCCCAGAGTGAACATCAACTCTGAGATTCTAGTACATCGAGATGACGAGTCCCAAATAGGATGAAACACGCTTCAAAGTGGATTTCACTGCTAGCCATTATCCATCTTTGCGTATAAACTACATTTAATTTTTTTTATTTTTCACTCGGTTACTATGCATAATGAGAATTTTACCAATAATTTCATCAACTATTCACAAAGGGTTTTCTTGTGGAGATTTCAGTAATTTTATAGTTGCAATCACGTGTCAGTTGAATCTACACCACCATGTAAAACCTGAAAACGAGGTGGGATCGTGAGTGTGCACTACCAGTGAATAGAAGAAATGGCCGTCTGCTGCTAACAGGATTTCCATGATGATCTATCTTCAATTGACTCATGATTTCAACTATTAAAATTAATCATCTTTTACTTGACTAGCAGCTAGTGAAGAAATCTAAACTACATCATCAGTAAGGCTATATCGATGCATTACGCACAGTATGCACATATGCTAATTAGAGACTGACCAGTTGCAGTCCTAAACATCAATGGGAAGATTCAAACAAACAATATCATATGAATTTAAACATCATCCCATTGCAGAAGGAAGTGACTATCAGGACTCAATAGTTGAGTGGATAACGCGATAGCGTTGGAAGCGAAAGGTACTAGGTTCGAGTCCTAGGGTGAACATCAACTCTGAAATGCAGGTACATCCATCTGAAAAGTTGCAAAGAGGACGAAACGCGCGTCAAACTGGATTCCATTGCTATTCACTATCCATCATTGCTTATAATGCTTGTGAATTAAGGCTATATCGAGGCAATAGGTACAGTATATACATATACCAATTAAAGACACCCCAGTTACTATCCAAAAACATCAATGATAAGATTCAAACAAAACAATACTAAGTGAATTTATAACATCATTGATTGATTGATTATTGAATTTATTGATTATCGAATAAATTAAGGTCATTATCAATAAATTTATATATCGATCAATTAAGATAATAAATATTTTTCACCTATCAATCAATATAGACTCAACTTTATAATAGAAGTTGACACTGAATAATAAAAATAAAAAGTACACCTACCTACCTACCTACCTACCTATCAACAAATAAACAAGCAAAAAAAAACGTCAATACCTTCTTATATAAAGAAAAAAAAAGAAAAAGAAAAAGGGTAATTCGTTGATTATACAACGAGCACACACACATACACACGCACACACACATGCACACACACACATGCACACACATAATAATAATAATAATAAGGATGATCTAGACTTGTCAATAATAATAATAATAATATTACTATTATTAATTACGTTGTTAAGACTAAAAAAAAAATTTTAAACGAAAAAAAATTTTTTTTTCAGGATTGTTGATTATTGAACATAAATTGAAACATTAAAACTATTTTTTAAAATATTAATCAGTAATCATAATCATCATCATCATCATCATCGTAATAAGATATTGTATTGTATCATAGTTACTAAATGAATATAAAGGAATACTTGGATAGCAACTAGAAAACATGAAATAATCATCATCATAATTCATATTATCTATTTATTGATCGATTGATCGATTGATTGATTTACATTTAATAATCAATATTATTATGTTATCATCATATTTATTAGATATATCTAATGGACAAGGTACATTAGTATTTTTAATTATTTTAAAAAAGTAAGTATCTGAGCTGTTTTCTCCTTTTTTTTTTTTGATGACTTTGAAGGTTGATTTTTCCCATTTTAGTTTACCTTTAGTCAGGTTTATAAATGATTATAAATACTTATTAATTACATAAGTTGAGATCATGAGTCAGTTGAAGCTAGACTACCATGGAAAACCTAGAGGAACTGTTTGCCGACCATATAGTGGAACTCCTTAACATTACGCATCCATGATCCCGCCTCAAGAGATTCGAAATTAGAACTTACCAGTCTCGCGCTAAAGCACTTAACCAATAAACCATTGAGCTAGCATCCGATGGTGTTATTGTCTAACTTCAACTGATCCATGATATTGAGCAACCATTCACTAATTGTCTTTAGTGAGTTGATATCTCTCAATAGATCTGGAGTCCCACAATAGGACGAAACGGTCGTCAAACAGTGTTTCCAGGTTTTCCATGGTGGTCTAGCTTTAATTGACTCATGATCTCAACTATATAAAATTAATAAAATCTCCACAAAACCTCCTTCTGATAATTGCATAAGTGTTAATTATCAGTCAGATAGTCATGTATAGAATACTATAACAACATAGTGAAATACTAGAATAGTTAGTATAAGTAGTATAAGTATTGGTTTTTTATAAGTAGTCTTGTTTTATCTATATGGTACAGTCCAATAGTCAGTGGTTTGAGTAATCAGTTATACTTCTTTCAATCTACACCAAGTAGGAGGTTTGATTTAGACACATAAATATTGATACAAAGGGGCAACAGATCTCAAATCTCATTTGATTTGTGTGAGGGCTGTGATACTACTAGCGTGCCCAAACTGAACCAGGTGGTTTTCTTAGTGGGCCACACCCATAGCTTTTTACCTAAAGATCTGATCCACAAGACAGTGGAGCATCGTAAAGAGATTCAGTTTTGTAAACAACACCCTTGGGACGAGAAGGCAGTGAGTGAGACTTCCCTGTCAGAGGCTATAGACGCGTGATCATGTGAAAACATTTCAAGATGGAGAGCTGAATCTCCCTACTCTTGGCTGTACTAAGGCATTTGGGGGTAGATGAGAACAAGTTAAATATGTTCTAATTAATTGGGTCGATAATGATTTACCATTTCATCAATCTATTTGTTATATTTATCTATTACTCTTTGCCTGACTTCATGTTTACCCACTCAATGGTCTCAAAATATATGAGACATTTATGATTAAGTACTAATCTATTTTTAGGGACAGGGTTTTATAGGCACCATGTAAAGCAGAATAAATTCTTGAGGATTATATTCATGTTGTGGTCATTTCAACTAAACTAATAGTGGCATAAGTCAAGATCTCGTCAAATACCAATTTACTAGGGTTATTCAAACTTCTAAGATAAATGAAGTGGTCGACTCGCTTACCTACTTCACTTCCTGTCATTAATCTATACATTTAGAGGGACCGTGTCACATTCTAAATATCCTTGTATTTTTTCCAAAGGTTATGCGAACATTGTATGTTTTTCAACGTCTTCTTAGTATAGAACTATGTTGTCTACATATTATATGATGACATAATCTAGTCTGGACACCGAAGCCTATCATCTGTTTTCAATGAACTTAACACATTTCCATTAGTTCTGCTCATATATTCGACGTATGAGATGTATTTCTAAATGTTATATTTCACCGTACGGTATAATATTTCCGACAGAGACATTTTAACCACAATCACACAAGATAATCTTTCATGGAACAAAGTCAAAAGTACTGATTTAGGCATCATAATAAATCTCTCTTTATCAGAAGGAGGTTTTGTGAAGATTTTAGTAGTTTTATATAATTGAAATTATGAGTCAATTGAAGCTAGACCACCATGGAAAACCTGGAAGCACTGTTTGACGGCCGTTTCGTTTTATTGTGGGACTCCTCAATGGCAGTGTGCATTCACGACCCCACCTCAGGAGATTCGAACCCAGGAACTATCAGTCTCGCGGGCGAGCGCATACTTTACTTCTAGTTTATTATTATGTTTTGATATTAAGCTTTAAGAGATAAAAAGAACACGTGCGACAGTATGCTGTTTTATTTCAAACGTAAAACATCAACAACACCTACCTCTTTAACGAAGCGTTTTCGTCAATATCAAAAAATGAGAAGCCCAGTTGTACGACTTTGATCTATCAACCCACTAGTCAATTCAGGGAAATAGAGTTATCTCAGCCTTGAAGTGATAGGTTACCTGATATAATCTTGAAACTCATCACGTGTGAGCTCGATCTGTGACTAAACGACAGTGAGGGTATAGAGAAAAAGCTATTTCCTCACTTACTTATGACTGAATAGCCTGGCAGGCATAAAGAATACCATGTAGCTAGAGCTATTTATCTGATTTATTTCTGACCAACAAAATATACATTACAAGAAATAAGAAGAACCCATTTAAGTTCAAATTAGGTCAGTAGAGTTGCAACAATAGGATACAAAAGTCATGTAATTTTATAATAGACTCGAATATGGTAGTAATTTATACATTAAACAAAAGCTTATGATTCATAGAATGCTATTTATTTATTTAAATACATAAATATTGGTACAAAACAGCACCAAATAGATAGGCGATCTGTGTGGGAACTGGGATACTACCCGAGTAACCAGAACAAACTAGGGGGTTTTCTAAAGGAACCATACCCAGGTTTAATCCACAAAGCAGTGGAACAACATTAGTAAATGCAGTCCCATAGTAACCATTGGTTAATAATTGGTTCATACATCATTTATTCCTTCCAGATCCTCGAGTTCACTCGCATCATTGGTTTGGAATGAGAGTTTTCCAACTCTCCTACATGGACCCTCCGTGTACACCAACACAGTTGAAGTGTCACACATTCTCTTGTCATCCTCTCATTTTCATAAACCATAGTAATGCCTCGAGAAGTCAGTGAGTAGGACTTCCCTGATAGTGACTGTATGTACGTGACCATGTGTGAGAGTATTTTGATAGGAAGTGTTGTCTCTCCTCACTCTCGACTGTACCAGAGCATTTCGGTACAATGTTAGTACTCTACAGATTTTGAATGATTTGTCATCGCTCCTCTATTCTTCTCTTCATTAGACATACATTTTATATACATCTTAAAAACATTTAATGAGTCAAATTTCGTTTAATTCTTGAAATAGTGATAAGCACTTATACATAAATAAAATATGGCACTCTTAAACAAGTAGGAACACATAAACATACACGCCACACACACACACATTCACAAATACAAAGGTTATAACTAACTTAGTAACCATCAACATGTCCTACTCAATATTTAAAATCGACTAGTAATTCATTAACAGTCAAATGTATAAATTGTATTTGCATGATTATCAGTATAGATTATCATATCGAACTATCAGATAGGAACTAAGTGGCTTATTAAGTCTCAATAACAATTACATAACAGATTTGATAGTCACCATCCGGACATACATACACACACATATACACCTAACATATTCATACAATGCCAACGGCATATGCAGATGAATTATCTGATGGAAGAGGTGCTTCTGTTTTATTAAAAATTCTTAAAAAGTAAGTATCATTTGAAAGTAATACTGAATGTTCCCCCCCCCTTACAAAAGGAGTTAAAGGAGTTAACAGTTATGTATATATTCATCGTTTTATTTGTTTAGTTAGTTAGTTCCAGATAGAGACAGATTTCTACCTCAGACAGTGAAAGATGGTTGAGTGATTTCGTGAATTAGTTGAATTTAGACATTAACACCGTTGGATGCCAGTCAGCTTAATAGTCTAAAGGTTCAGCGTTCGTACGTGAGACCGAAGGTCATGGACTCGAGTCCCTTTGCTGCAGGATCGTGAATGCGCACTGTTGAAGAATCGCACAATAGGACGAAACGGCCAGTACTTCCAGGTTTCCAATGGTGATCTAGCACCGACCGATTCGTGTTCTCAACCAAAAACAAAAATAAATGAATGAAAGTATGAAAAATAATGGAAGAATTAGTTGAGAAAAACGCAACGAGAAAGGTTTTTTTCATTTGAGTTATTTCCTCTCGCTTATATAAAGAAAGGAAAAGAAAATAGCTGAAGGATAACTATTAGATTCTATTCTGAGCTATGTCTGATAATGTCTCAAAACACTGAGTTGCACTAGCTCTATAACATCAACCAGAAAGTTGTGAAGAACTGAAAGATCTCAGTCCTACATAACTTTATCTCATAACCCAGGAATGTGTAATGAACTGACTACTGCCCTCTTTTTAACTAATCCCCAGCCTCAGCGAATAACGCACGATGTGGAATTCGCTGCAATGACATTCGTAGCATATATCTAAGTGACCGAAGTCGGTGTTTCAGTTCAATTATCATCACTGTGCGTTACCGAATCCTCGTATTAGTAACATTGTCACTGAATGTTAGCAAACCTTCTAGAAATAGCTGCGATCTAAGTCCCAAAGTGAACATCAACTCTAAGACGCAGGTACATCCAGCTGACGAGTCCCAAATAGGACGAAACGCGCGTCAAACTGGATTCCACCGCTAGCCACTATCCATTTTCGCTTATAAACAAACAGATAACTTGTTTAAATCTGTAGATCACAGGAACAGGTAGGTCAGACATTCAAACACGCCACCCATGGTTTAGACTTAACCAAAACAAAAATTACACTCTCAGACTGTAAATATCTTTTGCTGGTAAAAGTCAATAAACGTATAATCATAATATATTTAGATGAAGTTTTGTTCTCTCAGCTGGATGGTTTGGTCATGGAGCTTTCATCGTCCTTCTGAACGACATCAACAGCACTTCGACCAGAAGTTTGTGCTGATGATGTCTTTCAAGAGGACGATAAAAGCTCCACAATCAAATCATACATCTCAGAGGACAAAACTCCATCAAAATCATCTACCTGAGCTGTAAGTCTTCTCCACCATCTTATAATCAATTTAGACAATCTACAAAAATGTCATCCTAATCATTATCAGAATCTCTATGTTATCAGTTTATCATAGTAACAATAAAGATTAATCGATTCAAAAAACGTTTTTTTTGTATCCTTTTTTAATTCATCAATGATACCTTTAAAATTAAGCTCATTGTATAAGATCAATACAGAATACTGTTATGGTGTGTGTGAGAGTGAGTGTGTGTAAGTGTGTGAGTGAGTGAGTGAGTGAATGAGTGAGTGAGTGAGTGAGTGAGTGAGTGAGTGAGTGAGTGAGTTAGTGAGTGATTGAGTGAGTGAGTGATTGAGTGAGTGAGTGATTGAGTGAGTGGGTATACCTAGTTATTAGTGTAGGCAGTTTAGTTACATGACTATAGAAAATGAATGACATATGTATATGAGGGTTATTTAACTGATTAGTTCATACATTTTCAAGTGTATTGATTGATAGTCATTTTTAGTAGTATGTACTATAAGTTTTCTAATCATTTCAGTATTAAATTTGATGACATATGTGAATATTTCATTTTATTATGAGATTCTAAAGCTAGATTAGCTAGTTGAAGATTGAGGATTTGATTCTATGAAAGTACGTCCGAATGCCCTGATACGTCTGAGAGTGGGGAAAGTCGGCTCTCCTTCTCAAAATACTCTCACATGACCACGTGTAAAGAACCACTGTCAGGGAAGTCTTAATCACTGCCTCCTCGTAGCAAGGGTAGTGTTTACGAAAATGAGGGGACGACAAGAGAATGTCCGACGCTTCAACCGTGTTGGTGAAAACGGAGAGTCCATCTAGGGTAGTTGTCAAACCCTGATACCAAACCAATGGTACGAGTGAACTCGAGAATCCTGTAGGAACAACTGTTGTATGAATCAATTAATAATCACTGGTTACCATGAGACTGTATCTACTAATGTTGTTCCACTGCTTTTTGGTTTAGACTTTTATTTTTCAAGGCTCCGGACGTGGCTCCATGAGAAAACCACCTGGTTTGGTCTGGGTACGTAGAAAGTATTTCAGTCCTTACACAAATCGAATGATTTATGTCACGCCTATCTAAATGGTGCCTTCTTGTACCAATATTTCTGTGTTTAAATAAATCCTAGAAAAAACATAAAATACCCCTCTATTTACAATTTGATAACACACTAACAAAACAACAATCATCATGTGAATATAGGTTTGTATAAAGATAACTTATTCGACGACTTTTTTCGACATTCTAATTCATACAGTTTAGAAATAAGGGGTTCTACTTATAGGTCCTGTGTTCAAATCTCGCTCGCGAGGCGGGATCGTGGATGCGCACCGCCACTGAGGAGTCCCATAAAAGGACGAAACCGCCGTCCAGTGTTCCCAGGTTTTCCATGATGGTCTAACTTCAATTGACTCATGATTTCAACTATTATATTTCAAGACTGATATGTCCTTAAATTGTAGCATGATTATTTATTTAGCGATTCATAAACCCTGTCATGTCCCGTGCGGATTTAGAAATCGTAACTTTCGAGGACTATTTATTGATCAATGTGATATGTATATTTCTTATTGTATAATTGTTAAGTAACTAAACTATTCATATTCGTGCCCGTCTTATTATAAGCTTCATTTTGACTCTTGGACTATTATTATACGATTTACCATTCCTGAGCTATACCCAGTCTATTGATTACTGTTCCCCCTATCCACAGCCACATTTGGCTAAATCTGATACAAATGTTATTTTCTACTTTATGGCACGATGTGGTCTATTTGTTTAATATATAAGCCCAGTATGATTGAGAATAATGATTCATATTACAGAGGCTGTTATTAGTGTTCTGGACTTAATTGGCTGGGCTAGGCAGAAAGCAGGACTGATATGTATTCAAGACTGGTCATACGGCTTTTGTGTACCACTGCTCCGATCGATAATTCACTCCTCTCTGATTGGCGGGATCATAACATCATATATTAAACATGGCACGTACGTACACACTCATTATAATAAACCCAAAGGTCTTAGATTGCTGATCAATAAAATTGTTACAGTTAACTACTCTTTTGACTAAACCGGTAAAACACTTTACGCTAAAGACATCGCGAGTTGTCAAGTGTAAACAAAATGCGATGTTCTCCAGCAGCTTTGACTATTAAATATTGTTTGGGTAACTTTCGAGAAGCATGTCAGAGCCTCCAGAGATCCTAAAGGAGCTGAAGAGTTTACATCCAATCAGAACCTGATGTAATTTTCTAGAATATCAAAGTGATATGTTACGAATAAACGTTAACCTAATTTGCCTCCTTCTAGATTGATTGAATCATAATGATGTTATAACTAAGGCTCATATCCATAAACGCCCATGATTTTCAGTACATTTGTGATTCTTACCCAACAATCACTTCTCCTGTTTTGTCCTAACTTCTGATTTTTTTAAGTGTGGGTTTCTATGCGTTTGAGTCCTGTTAGTTGTATATCATATTCTACCTTAATCAGGGGATGAACGTAACAAATATGATCTACATAGATTGATAACATTCTTAATTTGCCAGTTAGTCATTCAAACACAATGTAGAGCTTAGCACATGTGCACATTGGTTTAAGTTATTATACCCTATTAGGACACAGTGAAATGAAATTGTCGGGGTGAATCCCAGAGTAGTAGAGTGAGTAACATGAGATTATAAATTTGTGAGGGATTTAGATGAAGAAAAAGTGTGAATATACCTGCCGAATTGCGAACAAATATAGGATATAACACCTAAAATCTCCTACCGCTGGTTATGATAATCACACTGAGCCTAACTGTGTAGTCTGCACCTACCAAAATGGCTCCGTCCAGTTGTCAGTGCCTTCATGGACTTAGTTTTCCCGACCCTCGATTTTGTTTCTACCTACTCTTATGCCAGTTAATATATGACCACAGGTGCTTTTGAAGTAGTTCAAACAGACTAAAGAGCACTAAGTCCTTCGTTATGAAGTTAGATTCAAAGTTTTAGATATGGTTAGCGTTTTTGTTTGCGTGTTGGTTTTCTACAAGATGGGGTCGCTAACCCCATACTCAACCCTTCTCCTTTACCCGGGCTTTGGACCGGCAGTAGCCTCCGGAGGAGCTACAGGTGGAGTTAAGATTTTAGATATAGACAGTTGATATAACTGAAGAGAGTTACATCAGAGTTGAAATACAAAGATTCTAACCTACTGAATCAATGCTATAACCATATAATAGTACCATCAAGATAGTTAGATGACTGTCTTTCAATAGTATAACACTAGGTTCATAGTAACACATATTTAATCTTATAGGACTGTAGACCTAAATAAAATCCTAGCTGGTTAGCATTATGGACTAGGTCGTACGACACTGTCGACAATCATCCAGTTAGTCGGAATACTGTCTATGAATAAAGAGCTGAACGCCATCGTCTCAGTGACTCTTAAGTCTAAGCCAACAATTTAGTTACATTTTATATACTATACAGTACCTTCTTTATTATTAATCCATTTCAGATGGAAAGGAAGTT
Organism: Schistosoma rodhaini; assembly: GCA_944470415.2. Classification (NCBI taxonomy): domain Eukaryota; kingdom Metazoa; phylum Platyhelminthes; class Trematoda; order Strigeidida; family Schistosomatidae; genus Schistosoma; species Schistosoma rodhaini. Next base: position 3,073,471 of record OX104040.1, read on the forward strand.
TATACAAATTAGTATGGGTCGACTTATTGATCTACATTTCAGCTTATTATGTTTTAAATTTATCTTATCGGTTTGCAATGAATGATAAGCAAAAAATGTAAGTACCATTTCTTTTTTCTTTTCCTTTCTTTTATAAATTAATAATCATGATGAAAATCATCAAAGAAAGTACTGACTTACACCTGTTAGACCTTCGTGGAGGAGCATAGGCTGCACACTAGTATTTTTCGTCCAACCCTATCATCAAAGAAATGGGGCCACACTCGAAGCCTTCGACTTAAAAGTCTGATCCACAAGACAGCGGAGCGTCGTAAGGATATGCTGTTCCATGGTAGCTGATGGCCAACGATTGACTCATACTTCATTTCTTCCCTCAGGATACTGGAGCCTATGTGCACCATTAGTTTGGAATGAGGGTTTTCAAACTCCCCTAGGTGAACTTTCGCTGTTCATCAACCCGGTTAAAGAGCTGGACATTCGCTTTCTGTCTTCTCAATTTGGTAAACAACAGTAATGCCATGAGAAGGCAGTGAGTAGGACTTCCCTGGTAGAGGCTATATACGCGTGTCCATTTGAGAGCATTTCGAAAAGGAGAGCAGACTTTCCCCACTGTAGACAGTATCAGGGCATTTGGAGGCCTCAAAGAAAGAAAGTAGTATTGCTAAAATATGAAAAGTATGTGATGTCTTAAGATAGAAGTTAATCGATCGATGAGTGTACTTTAGATTGTGAAACCATGGAAGAGATTTTGTAATTAAGGTAAATGTTTTAAATAGTAACATGTTCTCTGAACTAGATGGTTTCATTGCATTTATCAACATAGGTAGCATACAGTACAATATATTACTGATATTGTAGTGAACAAAACACTGTGGGGACAATTGAATATAATCTAGCTAGCAATTACAGATTATCTCATTAAAATATGATAACCTTATAGCGAACAGTTGATCTGCAAAATAACAATTAATTGTCTCAATTTGATTGTTTCTTCTGCAAATATCTATCCATAATCTTCGATTATAATTTGAAGCGAAAGGTACTAGGTTCGAGTCCAAGAGTGAACATCAACAAGTCTGAGATGCAGGTACATCCAGCTGACGAGTCCCAGATAGGACGAAACGCGCCACTATCCGTCTTTTCTTATAATGCTTGTGAATTTAGGCTATATCGAGGCAGCAATGCGCACAGTATGCATATATGCCAATTAGAGACTGACCAGTTGCAGTTCTGAAACATCAATGGGAAGATTCAAACAAGCAGTACTAAGTGAATCCGATTATAATTGTTCATTCATTTTCGTGCCGATTGCGTACCGTTCCCGTTCTCTCCTTATCGATCTTTTACTAAGATACATTTAATGCCTGACCATTGTAATATACTACTTATGTGGATATCAGTAACCCACACCACAGTATAACATATTTTGCATTCATTTGAAAAGAAACATTTCTCGTTTGTCCATTTAGTTAGCCGTATTTGGAACATATTACAATTTTTCATAACAGAATGATTTTGTAAATATCTCTCTTCATTGAATCAATCTTTAGTATTCTTTACTAATATTAACCATAATATTCAGCTATAAATTCTAATCTTAATTCCTCACACTAACCTATTACTTACTTACTTACGCCTGTTACTCCTCATGAAGGAGCATAAGCCGCCCACCAGCATTCTCCATCCAACTCTGTCCTGAGCATTTCTTTCCAATTATTTCCAGTTAACATTCATCCTTTTCATATCTGTTTCCATTTCTCGGCGTAATGTGTTCTTTGGCCTTCCCTTTTCCACTTCCCTTTCGTATTCCAAATTAGGGATTGCCATGTAATGCACATTGGTGATTTTCTTAATGTATGTCCAATCCACTTCCAACATCTTTTCCTTGCTTCCCATCCATCTGGAAGATGGTTTTTCCTCTCCCATAAAACGCTGTTGCTGATAGTATCCGGTCAGTGATTGTTGAGCATTTCGCGTAAACAACTATTTATAAATACTTGTACCTTCATGACGATGTTTTCCACGTTTCAGCTCCGTACAGTAGAACTGTCTTGACGTTCGTATTGAAGATTCTCACTTTGAATTTAGTTGACAGTTGTTTTAAGTTCCAATAGGTTATTCAATTGTAGAAATGCTGCCTTTGCTTTGCCAATCTACACTAACCTATAACCCTCATTTAATCTTAGTAATTTGATGGACATCTTCAAGGACATGTTAACGTTGCTCAAAGGTCATCCATAACTTGTAGTCTTACCATTAGCTAGCATGTTTATCAAACACTTAATCATCTTTCTTATCTAATGTCAATCTTTCTATAGAATCTTTGAAGAAATTGTTGAATTCTGTATTAGAACTAAAGGTGATATACCTATATCATTTTTATTGGGATTTTTTGTATCCGGTATAATATCACGTTGGTATCAAATGTATTTATATATACCATGGATGAATCAAATTGCATTACAAATCGCCGTAAGTTATTTCTATATCAATGATTTTTGTTACATCCTTGAATCTGTCAACTCACTTTCAAGTCGAGGATAACTTGTCTAATGTAGATTAAGACCTTGAAGCGATAGGCTGGCACTGGCTTAACCTTGAGGCTAGTTATTATACGTGAGTTCGAAGTGAGGCAGAGACGAAAACTACTCTATCACCTGATTGGCTGACAGGTACGCCAGCGCGAGAGAGAAGACAAGACAACTGGAACACTACTCGCTTTATTCCAAAATCCGATCTGGTACTCGAACCCAGATTAGTGTAAAAAGATGCCCTGTTTAAACAGACTTTTCATACATTGACAGTTGAGAACATGGCAGATTGTAATGAGTTTGTTGTAAAATAGGTGCGATTGTTCAATACTTTGTTTAAGGTCATTTGAGCATTCAATAATTTTTCAACCAATAATAACCAACTATAACCATATGGATGATTTTGATGGAGTTCTATTCTCTGAGTTGGATGGTTTGATCGCGGAGCTTTCATTTTAGACTTTTACCCGAAGTTTGTGCTGATGTTGTTGTTCAGAAGAATGATGAAAGCTCCACCACCAAACCATCCAGCTCAGAGAATAAAAATGCATCAAACTAACAATTTTTATTAGAAGGGGGTTTTGTGGAGATTTTAGTAGTTTTATTATAGTTGAAATCATGAGTTAATTGAAGCTAGACTACCATGGAAAACCTGGATGGCCGTCTCGTCTTGCGGGTTGGGATCGTGGATGCGCACTGCCACTAAGGAGTCCCACAATAGGACGAAACAGCAGTTAAACAGTGCTTTCAGGTTTTCCATGTTGGTTTAGCTACAATTTACTGATGATCTTAACTATATAAAATTACTAAAATCTCCACAAAAACCCCTTCTGATAATAATCATATGTATTAAAGATTCCCATTGTTCTAATAATCATTGGCTCACTAGTGACTGGCTCCATTAGGTATTTCCTGGAGTTCTAGTGAGAAGCAGTAACCGATGGAGTTCAACTAAGTCTGTTGGGAGATACCAACTCACTGAAGACAATGGTGAATGGTTGCTCAGCTTCGTAGATTAGTTGAAGTTAGACATTGACACTGTTGGATGTCGGCCAGCTCAGTGGTCTATCGGTTAAGTGCTCTGGCGCGAAGCTTGTAGGTTCTGGTTTCGAATCTCATGAGGCGGGATCGTGAATGCGCACTGCTGAGGAGTCCCACAATAGAACGAAACGGCTGCACAGCACTTCCCTTTTTTCCATGGTGATCTAGCTTCAATTAACTCATGATCTCAACTATATAAGATTAAATTATCACCGATTTTCAAAAACTGCATGAAAAATAACGATTTAAATGTTTTTTCACATTTGAAACCATTAATTGATCTAAGCTAGACTGTAATGTAAAACCTGGAAGCACTGAGCGACTGTCTTATCCTAGTATGGGACTATTCATCATTGCGTACGCATGAATCAAACTCAGGACTTTCTGTCTCATGCATAAACGCCTAATCTCTAAACTACTGATCCGATATCCAACGGTGTTATTCTCTCATTTTAATCACTCCACAATCTGGAGTGACCTTTCATCTATTGCCTGCGTTGGATATCTGTCTCATACACAACATGGATTAGATTCCATTGATCAAGGCTTTTCACTAGGACTCCACGAGTTACATCTTGAAGCTAGTTACTAATGACCACATGATTATTGTCAGTATGGGAGATTTGTGAAGAGTGTCACATTTTCACAATCTCAAATATTCTTCACACTTCCTTCTGAATGAATAAAACAAGATGGCAAAATTTCTTTTAATGAGTATTATTCACGTTTTTGAATACCGTTGGATTGCTCCATCCCTGCCCTATAACATAACCCAAACTTTCATTCCCTAAATTATAGGAATGATAAACTATACTACTCATTAATATAGTTCAGTAGGATATGTTAAAACTATAGTAATACAATAGTTCTGTTTGTTCCAACTTGAATAAGTCCAAACTACATCCTCTTTCCTAACGAGAAACTATATCGTAAACAGAGATGGATGGTGGATAACACTGAAATGCTGAATGCGCGTTTCATCCTATTTGAGATGTATCAGCTAGATGTGCCCACGGATTCCACTGTTAGACACTATCCATCTCACTTTATAATGCTTTTAATCAAATGATAATATGAAGATCATCCTCATAGGATACATATATACCAAGAAGCAGCCCTCAACATCATTCAAAAGATTGAATCTACACCACCATGCAAAAACTTGTAAGCACTGGACAAACGTTTTATCTTAGTATGGCTAACCTCAGCAGTGCGCATTCAGGATCTCACCTCGGAAGATTTTCGTACCTAGAATCTATCAGTATCGCTGAAGAGTCCTATTATATAACATAACAGTTCTTTTTATTTCATATCTTTTCTTTCATTATAGTCATCTATTAATGCAAAAAGTGAAGAAGGTTCAAGAAAAATTCGTTTAACTATAATGCGTTATATGAATTTAGCATGGGTATTAATGATGAAACGTATATCTGATCAAATTGCATGTCGTTTTATTAAAAATGATAATATTGGTAGTTTACCAAGTGCATTAGGTCCTGTATTACCTAAACGTAAATCAACTAATCATAAACATTTAATAAGTAGAAATACATGTCAACCATGGTCAATTGATGCAAGTGAAGTTGTTCGTACATCACCATCTAAATCAATATTACAACAACAATTATCTCAATCACAATATCCAATACAAAATAAATTAGATAGTCCATTAAATAATATATTTATACAACCACAAACACCAAATTCATCTGATGTTCATACACCATTAGCACCATTAGCTACAGATGAAGAATTTGGTGCATTACCAGATGCATTTGAAGCAGCTGATGTTGTAGAATTAAGAGAGATGTTAAGAGCATTGAATCAAGATCAAAGTAAGTAATAAACTATTAATAATTTAATTTATATTCTTATTTAAAGTTGAGATCATGAATTAATTAAAAATAGACTACCTGGAAGAACTGTTTGACAGCTGTTTCGTCTTATTTTGAGACTCCTCAGTGGCAGTGAGCATCCATGATCCCGTCTCTTGAGATTTTCGAACCCAGGACATATCAGTCTTGCGCGCGAGCAGTTAACACTTTTTTTTCCTATTCCTATTCATTACTGTAGTTTTCTTTTCCTCTTTTTGTAAACGATCTATTATTACCTTATATTAGTTATCTAACATTCATAAGTATATCTTATTTTCAAGGCTATAGAGATCATGAATCACTTGAAGGTAGACCATTATGGAAAACCTGGACGCATTGTTTAACAGTCGTTTCGTCGGATTGTGAGACTCCTCAGTGACAGTGCTAATCCACGATCCCGTCTCGTGAGATTTTCGAACCCAGGACATATCAGTCTTGCGCGCGAGCAGTTAACGCTTCTTTCCTATTCCTATTCATTACTGTAGTTTTCTTTTCCTCTTTTTGTAAACGATCTACTATTATTTTCTTATATTAGTTATCCAACATTCATAAATTTTAATGTCAACTTGTAGTTAGGTATAGAGAACCAAACACTCGCTACGACTTCTACAGTCAATCTCCACTCAAGCCTACCTGTAATCCTAAGAGAATCGATATGCTTTCCGGTAGGTGACAAAATTTCAGTCAACCAGGATGGACTAGTTTCTTTTCAGATATTATGAGGACAGCTTGCTAGAAAGTGTTAAATAACACAAAAAATCTATATCCAAAGTTTTCTATCGATCAAGTCGAACAACTTAACAGCAATAACAAAAGTACACAAGATATCAAATCGATTATACCGGTGTATAGATCTGATCAACAGAATTCGATCAACATGAATATATCACAAGAGTTTAATCTCATGAGTCAAATGAAGTTAGACCACTATGGAAAACCTGAAAGCACTGAACGGACGTTTCGTCCTATTGTAGGACTCCTCAGGACACTGATAGGTTTTGGATTCGAATCTTGCGAGGCAGGATCGTGGATATGCACTACTGAGGAATCCCATACTAGAATGAAACGGCTGTTCAGTGCTTCCAGGTTTTCCATGGTTGTCTAGCTTCAATCGATTTATGATTTCAACTATAGAAAATTACTAAAATCTTCACAAAACCCCCCATTCTGATCTTCCTTTTTATTATTTTCAATAGAAGTGAAAAGTTCATTTGGTGTATTAATTACTGAAAAAGAAATTTCATCATTTGAACGTATAGCAGCTGATTGGTTTCGACGTACAAAAACTAATTATACACCAGAATATTGGGTACCTATACAATGGGCACAAAGAATAACATTAAAAGCATTACATAGTGGTTATATTGATGATCCTAAAGTAGCATTTTATACTGTTGAAGTATGTTTATTATTCTATTCTATTCTGTTCTATATGAAATCTTTAAAGTTAATTGTTAAATATTAACCTAAAGATCTTCTTGATCAATCCTGACGATAGATTTTGAGTGATCATCAGTAAGAAGTTAACAGTCTAGTCAATCAACATCTAAATAACGTTCATTCTTTTCAGTGTATATTACCTGTCAGCAACCACGATATCTCTGATTGAACCTTTTGTAACTTGTACGACGAAAGGTTTTACACTTATCAGAAACGCACTTGTTGAAATATCTAGATAGCAGGAACAGGTAGCCCATTTATTTAAGCTGGCTGCTTTTTAGTTATCAACAGCCAATGTACATTCTGGAACAGCATATCTACAATTGAAGAACAGCTGGAACTCAAAACAACTGTTTGTCAACTAACATCAAGATCAGAATTTTCAATACAAATGTCAAGACAGTTCTACTGTATGGGACGGAAACCTGGAGAAATACAAAAGCCATCATAAAGAAGATACAGCTGTTTATTACCAGTTATCTGCTCAAGATACTTCGGATCCGTTGGCCAGACACAATCAGAAACAACCTACTGTGGGAGAGAACAAACCAGATTCCAGCAGATGAAGAAATCAGGAAGAAGCGCTGGAATTGGATTGGGCACACCTTGAGGAAATCACCTAATTATGTCACAAGACAAGCTCTCACATGGAATCCTGAAGGTCAAAGGAGAAGAGGAAGACCAAAGAACACATTTCACCGAGAAATGGAGACAGACATGGGAAAAATTAACAACAATAGGATAGGATTATAAAGGAAGGCCCCTTAGAGAGTGAGTTAGAGAATGCTGGTCGGCGGCCTATGCTCCATTTGGAGTAACAGGAGTAAATAATAAAAATAAATAAATGATACACATTCCGAGTATGAAACATCATTATCTTCAAGGAACCTATTCGTTGAGATGTACAATGCTGCATAACAACTATAAATCAATCCACCGGCATATAATTAAATATGATCTTGTAAACAATAAGGAACCATTCAATTTTATGAACTATGCAATAAGAATCGATTCTTGACCCAAATCTCAAGCTCTTGCGGCTGTATTTTTAAGTTTGATGACCGTTTGACACTGTTAAAGATTCACATTCATATCACTTAGTATCTCGTTCGTCTTTCTATTGAAAGACGTTAAAAAAGAAACTAAATTATTTCGGGAAACAAGTCATGATTTAGTAACTATAGCCTTAGTTAATTATTTCCTAACCAAATATGATAACTCCCGACAAGTATGCAAACTAAATCTAGGTTAAATTCACTTGGTGTTGTTTACTTGTATCTTCCCATTGTCATCTAAGACTGCAATTGATCAGTCTCTTTTTGGCATATGTGCATCCAATAAGGACTGCCTTAATATTGCCTGAAGTCAAAAGCTTTATAAGCAAAGATGGATAGTGATTAGCAGTAGAATCCAGGACTCAGTAGCTAAGTCGATAAAGAAACGGCGCTTGAAGCGAAGGATACTGGGTTCGAGTCCCACAGTGAACATTAACTCTACGATGCAGGTACATTCAGCTGACGAGTCCCAAATAGGACGAAACGCACATCAAACTGGATTCCACTGCTAGCCACCGTCATCTATCTTTGCTTATAAATTTAGGTTAGCTTGGTAACTAACACTAAACATGTCACACTGAAATAAAAGAGAAAACTTTTTTTATTGAAACGAAACTAACAAATGGAACAGACTGTTGACCATTAAGTGTTAACAGATCTGTATAAAAAGATTCATATTAGTTGTAAACAGACATAACGAGTCCTATTGTAGTGAACGAGAACACAATTGGCGATAATCGAATGTATTTGAATACAAAACTATAGAACATCTTAGTAAAATCTGAGAATCATACAGTAAATACTTCATTTGAGAAATGCCAATCAATCATATCAGACTTCAATGCTCCTTCGTTTCCACACCAATCATCTCTGTTCTCGTCCTCTTCTTTGATCTTCTTGATCTTCTGTCTTCAGGCATCTCATTGTCGGTTGATGATATATACTACTTATATCTGTCGATATCAATAGCACACACCACAGTAAAAAAAGAACGGTGAAGATGTAAACGATACGTATTTTCCAATACCTTTTGCCTCTAGTGCACGATTTCTTTTTTTCGATTTACCAACTGATAGTTTATTGTAAGAAAAAAACATAAATCAATTTCAGTTTCTGTTATAACGTGTTTCTTGAGTGCTCTGTTTAATATATGACGTGACGATACCGCCAATTGGAGAGCAGTGATTTATCAATCGGAACCTGTCGGTCCTGATTTCTGCCTAACCTAGCCAATTAAGTCCAGAACACCAATAACAGCCTCTGCGGTTTGAACCATTATGTTTCAAACATACTGAGTTTATATACCAATCAAACAGATCACATCGTATCATAAAAAGGAGGACAACATTTGTCGCGGCCCGAATAGCTCAGTGGTAACGTATCTTACTGTGAAGCTCAGTGACACGGAATAGAATCCGTCAGCAAGCACCAGTTCCCTCAAGATTACAGGTACACCTTGCTGACGAGTGCCAAGTAGCACAAAACCTGGGTCCAGGGTTTCCTGTTGACCACCTCCAACCACGATCTTAGGACAACATTTGTACAAGACTCAGCTAAATGTGGCTGTGAACAGGGGGGAACAGTAATTAATGGATTGGGCATAACTCAGGAATGGTAAATCATACAGTAATAGTCTATGGGTCAAAATAAAGCTTATGATAAGACGGAAACGAATTTGAATAGTTTAGTTACTTTACAATTATACGATAGGAAATATACACATCACATTGGTCCATAAACAGTCCTCAACAGTTACTACTCATAACTCTCTTCGGGATATAACAGTTTCATTGAATTCATGGTCTCTAAGACGGTATTTGACGAATCTACACATTAATCAGATTCTCACTTGAATGATCTAAGCTTCTACATAACAAATATGAATCTACGATCCCATTCTTAGTAACTAATGTCAAGTTGCATAGTTAGCATCATCTCTTACCCCTTTATAGCTATACTAGTAGTTAACAATCAGTAGTATTCGTTTGCATATTTAACCAATCTTTCTTTTCTTTCTTATTTTATAGAATATTGGTAGAGTTAGACAAAGTATGCAGAATTTACAAGTTTACAGTAGTATTATGATTCCATTAGTGTATACTCAAGTAAGTTTGAACTCTGTTTGAAGATATACAGTAAATTTGAGAGGATTCTAATTCAGCGACTCATTAGTATCCAATTGAGGTGTGTAAACTATGTGATACAAGCTCAGAGATCTAAAGGTCAAGCTGCAGCCACGAAGCTTGAAAGTCATGGGTTCCAGTTCCAACGGGGTCGCAGATGTACATTAATGGGGGTTGTCCTATACTACGAAGATACAACTGATCAGTGATCCAGCGTTTTCAATAGTTTTTTAACTAAGATCAATCCATGTTGCTAACTATAAGACATAAAGCATAATTAAGTCCAGTCTCGGGGAACTATCAGTTATCAAACTAACGCATTATACAATAGAATAGAATAGAGTATTATAAACTATATTAGCAACTGTGTATCATTGTTAGTCTACGATTGTATAGAACTTTAATGAGCAGAGATGGTTGATGAAAGCACTTTTTATCCTGTTCAGAACTGATCAGCTGGATGTAACTGCGGCACAGAGTTTATATTCATTCCGAGTCTTCAACGCAGTACCGTTCATTTCAAATAGTTTCAAATAACTAATGGTTTATGCAATGGGAAGCTTAACGAATCAACAGACTGTTATTCTGCTTCCAATTGACAAACACTAATATATTTTGGAACAATTCTCTAAGTATTATAAGCAAAAATGGATAGTGGCTAGCAGTGGAATTCAGTTTCGTCCTATTTGGGACTCATCAGCTGGATGTATCTGCATCTCAGACTTGTTGATGTTCACGTTTGGACTCGAACCTAGTACTGTTCGATTCAAACGCCATCGCATTATCCATTCAGTTACTGAGTCCTGTATGTCTTTGATTGAGATCACAAACCGATTGATGATAAACCACCATTGAAGATCTGTAACTACCGAACAGTCGTTTCATCTTGTGTGACTCCTGCTTGCAGGATTCGAACCCAGGGTCTTCGGTCTTGCACACAAACGCTTGACCTCTAGACTATTGAACTGACCCGCATCCAGTAGTAATTAAGGTCTAACTTCATCCAATCTACAAAATTGCGCAACTATCTTCGATGGTACTGCGATAGATACCTATATCTACCAGACACAGATTGTATGTCATATAACTAATCATTTTATATCGTATCTCTTCAATCAGTTCCTTTCATAGATTGATTCTCCTACTTTTTCTTTTCTTTATAGGTTGTAATTATAGCAGTTTATAGTTATTTTATGTGTCAAATATTCGCTTGCCAATTTGTTCAACATCGTAATCAAAATGGTCAACATAATGTAGATTTATATGTACCGATTTTTAGTATATTCTCTTTCTTATTTCTTATGGGTTGGTTAAAGGTAACAATGATTGATTTGATTTTTTTTGTAATTTATATGTAACATTTAATTTGATAACAGTCAATTTCCTGATAAGTCTTGTTGATTGAACGTTATATTCGGTTACTAAGCTAGTATTGTAACCCCCCCCCCAGTCAAGCTAAATCGACATAGCAACCTGGTCCACCAGGGTGTTTGGTACCTGAGTGGTTACGCCACAGGATTGAACTGAGCTGTTTAGATTGTAGCGTTGAAGCTTTTATAGTGTTTGGCTCTCCTATAAGGCGGGATTGAGCTGTACTGCTTGGGCTAAGCCTGGGTAGTGTCTGGCTCTCTTGTTAAACGGGATTGAGCTGTACTGTTTGGGTTGCCGCTTGAAGGTCTGGTTCTCTTGAAAAGCAGTTCAAGATTACCCTGGCCCATAAGAGTATATTATATAACTTATAACTGGAATACGAGAGAAAAGGTGAGAAATATGTGAGAAGTACTTTACTCCAAAGGTTTATTCATATACAGAAAATATAGGGGTTTTGATAGTATTTTAGAAGTCTTTGGGTTTTTCCTGAAAATTCCGGAAAGCTACTTAACATAGTAGCAGTGTAATAAGCAGTCAATCAGAAACTCTACATGTGACTTTTCACTTTTGTGATGTTTCTAGCAAAACGTCTAGTCAAAAGCTGGTTGAATAAAAATGCTTCTTAGTGTATCCTGAGCCTCTTTTGTCTTTTGACATAAGTTTTCTGGATCACTCCAATACTTACATATGAACTACTCATCATTATGATTAGAATAAAATGGGGTTTGTGGAGATTGTAGTATTTTCCTAGTTGAATTCATTAAAGAGGAGTCCACTAGTAGGACGAAACAGCCGTTCAGTGCTCCCAAATTTCCAAAGGTGATCTAGCTTAGATCAAGTTATGAATTCAACTATTAAAATTGCTACAATCTCCATAAACTCCCATTCTGATAATAATCATTTGTTCACTAGTAACTAGCTTCAAGTGAGAAATCGTGACCAGGGAAGTTTGATTTGTATCTGTTGTGAGTCAGTTAGTCACTGGAAACAACGAAGAGTGCTCGCGCAATATCGTGGCTTGATTGAATTTAGACATTAATACCGTTGGTTTCCAGCTCAGTAGTCTAAAGGTTAAACGTTCGAGCGCGAGACCGAATGTTCTGGGTTCGAGTTCCTTTGGTGAGAAATCGTGGATGAGCACTGCTCAGAAGTCTCATAACAGAACGAACTGACCACCAATTGCTTTCAGGTGTTCAATGGTGATCTAGTTTAGATCGACTTCTGAATTCAACTATTGGAATAAAACGAACGGTTGAAAGACAACCATATACCACTTCCACTTTTAAGACCTGATCATATTCAGTTGACTGATGACTTTATGAAAAAAAGTGGTATCATATTTTAGTTCAATTTTATTTATGAATCTTTTATTATAATCAATGAAGTGTAGGCTAAGTAGTAAGCTTCGGTCCTGCCCAAAATGAAGCGGGTGGTTTTCTTAGGGGACCACACCCGAAACCTTTGAATTAAAGGTCTGATCCACAAGGTAGTGGAGCATCGTGAGGAGATGCAGTCCCGTGGTAGCCGGTCACCAACGATTGATTCACACGCCATTTGTTCTTTCAGAATACTGGAGCCCATGTACACCATTGGTTTGGAATGAGGGTTTTCCAACTCCGCTAAGTGGGTTCACCATATCCACCAACCCAGTTAAAGTGCCGGACATTCACTTTTTGTCCTCTCAATTTCGTAAACAACACCCCTGCCACGAGAAGGCAGTGAGTAGGACTTTCTTGACAGAGGCTATATACGCATAGCCATGTGAGAGCATTTCGAGATGGAGAACTGACTCTCCCTACTCTCGGCCGTACCAGGGCATTTGGGTGCCATTACAGGATGCACATGTGCCCAGAGAAACTGATCGATTTCAGTCATAAACATTAATGAGAAGATTCAAACAAACAATATACACAGGAAACTAGTGACTTTATATGTAAACATAAGCAGAAAATTATGAATATGGACTGTAATTAAAACAAATGCTTAATTGAAATATAAGACTAACTATTTACAATTTGTAGTAGCTTTTTCAATTATCCAAGACTCTAGTTTCATCCTATTTGGGACTCCTCAGCCGGATGCACCTGCGTCTTAGAGTTGATGTTCACTATGCGATGGACTCGAACTCAGTACCGTTTGCTTCAAACTCCATCATGTTATCCACTTAGGTATTGACTCCTGATAGTCATATGCTTGTGCTATGGGGTAAAGTTCGAATTCACTTAGTATTGTTTGTTTGAATCTTCCCATTAATTTTTCGGACTGTAATTGATCAGTCTCTTATTGGCATATGTGCATACTGTGCATATTGCCTCGATATAGCCTCAATTCACAAGCATTATAAGCAAAGATGGGTGATGGCTAGGAATCCTAAAACTCAATGGGAAGATTTAAACAAACAATACCAAATGAATTCCAAGTTTGAATTGTTTATTTTTCTAACGAATCTGTATACAGTTAGATGACTCACTTTTAAATCAGCCATCGACTGAAGAAGTTTATATGAAGCTCCATTGAATATGAAGTCCTTCTTAATGATCATAAGTGTTGCTTTTCAAGGATCTCCAATGAAACACTCAATACACATAAGATGGTGAAATGGAGGTGGTCAACAAAAAACCCTGAACCCGGGTTTCATGCTACTTGGCACTCGTCAGCAATGTGTACCTGTAATCTTGAGGGAATTGTTGCTCCCTGACAGATTCAATCTCGTGTCAATCAGTATTCGATTAACACTAACAAGGACTTGACATGCATGACATTGATTACTTTTATCATCAAATATCATTTGATTGACATTTTTTTCTTTTTTCTTACTCATTCAGGTAGCTTTATGTGTGATGAATCCTTTCGGTGATGATGATGAAGATTTTCAAACATCAAAAATATTAGATTATAATTTAGATGTTAGTTATCGATCTGTATTTATGGATCCTGATGCTTTTCCAGAAAATCTTTCATCACCAATGGGAAAGAAAAAATCAGATGATAATGAATCAGATGATTTATTAAAATTTTTAGATCAAGTAGATCAAGAAATTGCTGAAGTTAGAAATAAAGAATTATTAAATGAGTGAGTTGACATTTCATAATTTTTTTTGAAATTAGTTTACGATTGAAATGCCTCCTCCTTCTGTAGCTCCTCCCGGGGACTACTGCCGGTCACAAGCCTGGGGAAAAGGAGGAGGTTCGGGTATGGGAGTTAGCGACCCCATCCCGTAGAAAAATCCAACTCGCTAAAAAAACGCTAACCAGAAAAAATTATTTAAACCATTTAAACTCTGGCCTGGGGGTAGAAGTAATAATTATGACGTCTCATGATGAAAGCCGAGTTCCTTTTGAATTCATGAGGCCGATGACTCTTCTTACAACCAGAGAGACAATTTTTATAGAGTTATATTCATAATCAGAGATTATTTGTTAAAAAGTAGTGATCGATGAGTTTCCAGAGGAGATCATGAATGGATCAAAATTAGACCACCATTGAAAACCTGGGAGCATTGAATGGCCATTTCGTCCTAGTATAGAACTCCTGAACAGTGTTCATCCATGATTTCTCATCAAAGGAACTTGAACTCATGACCTCTGGTCTTGAGCACAAACGCTTAACCTCTGTTTATAAACATATATGATGATGGCTAGTTGATCATGATTAAATTAAAATAGTGTAGACTATTATTCAACAGACCTAGTCGAACACCACTAGTCACAGCTTCTCACTAGAACTCCAGTATTGTAATCCTGCGAGTAGTATCATGGATGTGTAAGGCTGAGGAGTCCCATATTAGGATGAAACGGCCGTCCAATGTCTTTTTTCTCTTCAAAAATGTGTATTTTGCTAATGATGAGAAAAACAACAACAACTCACTTCGCGAGGCGAGGTCATGGATGCGCACTGCTGAGGAGTCCCAAAAGAGGACGAAACGGCCGTCCAGTGCTTCCAGGTTTTCCCTGGTGGTCTAGCTTTCAACTATGAAAATACTAAATCCCCACAAAAACTTACCTATGCAACTAAAATTTCATTTTAGTGTTTCTAATTTGGAAATGCATCCATCATTTTGTGAACGTGCAAGAAATTTATGTTGCTGTGAGAAAAAGAAACCACCACCACCTCGTAAGTTAACAAAATTTCTGTCACGTTTTTCTTTGTTCTTTTTATACTACTTATAAGTAGTAAATATTTTAAAACATAAAAACGTAATAAAATTTTTTTAATCAGCACCTACTTAAACTATACAATTATAAAATCATGATCTCTTTATTATATAAGATGAAATATTAAAGAATACAGTATCAATATGATATCAATGGAAAGATTCGAACAAACAATACAAAAATGAACCATTATTCACAAGCTAGTGACTATTTGGATTTAGTAGCTAAGTGGATAATGTGATGTAGTTTGAAGCGAACGGTACTGGGTTGGAAGCTTGAAGTGAATTTCAGTTCAGAGATACAAGTACACATCCATCTGACAAATTCCAAAATAGGATGAAATGTGCATACTGAACTCCACTGCTATCCACTATCATATCTGCTTATTATGCAATATAAGTATTCTCGTAAAATAAACCAGTGTGGATTTTATGTTGATTATGTTTTAAGTACCAAAAAGGAGCATCGTCGATTAAGTTAAAGTTGTCATACACGAATGGAAAAGAAATATTATGTACTATCAGCCGATGAGTATTGGTCAATAGATTAAACAGTCTATGTAAATGTTCAGTATAAAACATAAATTTTATGGATGGATAGTGGCTAGCAGTGGAATCCAGGACCTATTTGGGATTCGTCCGCTGGATCTACCTGCTCCTCAGAGTTGATGTTCACTCTGGGACTCAGTGGCCGAGTGGATAACGTGATGGCGTTTGAAGCGAAAGATACTGGGTTCGACTCCCATAGTGAACGTCAACTCTGAGATGCAGGTACATCCAGCTGACGAGTCCTAAATAAGACTTGCACGCGTCCTTGATTCCACTGCTAACCACTATCCATCTTTTCCCACCATGCTTGTGAATTTAGGCTATATCGAGGCAATGCGCACAGTATGCGCATATGCCAATTAGGGACTGACCAGTTGCAGTTCTAAAACATCAATGGGAAGATTCAAACATACAATACCAAATAAATTTTATATTTTACATCACGAATTGATTATACTTAGCAAACTACTTAAAACTTGGAAGCATTGGACTACTGTTTTTTGTTTATCATGAGACTCCTTAACATCCTGTGTTCACCAGGATTCGAACCCAAGACGTTCAGGCTTCATAATGATAGCCTAACTTTTAAATCACTGATATGTCAACCATTAGTTAACATTTCTAATAGTAGTAAATTTGCGATAGTCCTTGATTATTACTGATTGCCGTTTATCTAATATACAGCAAGGCTAACCCCCATTGATGACAGTTCCCCTATAGAGCTCTTTGAATTACCTTTCGAAATTATTCGATATTGAACACTTTTGTGATAGCTATTGAACTTCAAATTTATTTTTGTTTTAAATATCACTTTGACAAAACAAGTTTAAAAGATTTACCGTAGGGAGATTTGTAAAGGTTGAGGGAATTCCATACATCAAATTAAGCACTGACTTTATCTTGATCATCATTGAAAACATAGAAGCACTACACCACCGTTTCATCTTTGTGCTCATCCACTTCACTGCACAAGGGAAATTGTCGTATAAATTCCGGTCTTGCATGTTATCATTTATCTAGCTGCAGAGCTGTCATAGTCATGCTGAAAACTGTTCCTGTAGATCAGTTACTTCACTCTTCTCTAACAGTTTATAAGTGAATATTCTTATATGCTGTCATCTTCTGTTAGTGACTGTCGTTTACTACATACGGATGTTGTTTGTTGATGTAGAGTGGCTGGTTTCCAAATATGGGTTATCTTCTTAATAAAACTTGTTACCATTCACAGTAGAAATAAAGTGTAATACACAAAACAATTGGCACAGGCAAGCTTCACTAGTCATTAGCATTTTCCAAACAAGGCAACTTACCTAGTAGATAACATTCTGATATTTGAACATAAGAATGTAGTGAGAGAATAGTCGATATCCAACCTGTAAGTTTGAAGAGTTATATAAACTCACCTTCTAGGTTTTATATTATTATTATTTATTTGATCACACATGGTACAAAGGGGCACCGAATACATATGCGCCACACAAATCTCATTTGATTTGTGTGAGGGCTGTGATACTGGCCAGGTGCCCAAATTGAAGCAGGTAGTTTACTTAGGGGGGCCGCATCCCGAGCCTTTGACATAAAAGTCTGATCCACAAGGCAGTGGAGCATTGTGAGGAGATGCAGTCCCATGGTAACCGGTCATCAACGATTGATTCATACAGCATTTGTTCCTTCAGGATACTGGGGCCAGCCCATGTGCACCATTGGTTAGGAATAAGGGTTTTCCAACTCCCCTAGGTGGACGCGCCGTGTGAACAGGCCCGGTTAAAGTGTGGGATATTCGCTTTTCATCCTCTCAATTTCGTAAACAACACCCCCGCCACAAGAAGGCAGCGAGTAGGAATTCCCTGACAGATGCTATATGCGCGTGGCCATGTGAGAGCATTTGGAGAGGGAGAGCGTACTCTCCTCACTCTCGGCCGTACCAGGGTATTTGGGGGCTTCTAGGTTTTACTACAAGACAACTTTAAATTTACCATTTGTCTTTCATTAATAAACTAATGACATCCAATATGGAAAAAACATCATAGGCATAAACTCTGAAATGCTTCAACAAACATATTTTCGTGGATTGAAGCTGAACTTTCACAGATATTAATCTTCATCTCAATGATCTAAAGGTTAAGCATTGACAAGTGTGACTAAAGAGGATAAGTTCAATCCTCAGTTATGAAGTCAATATATACATACCGTTGAAGAGTTCTATGCCATGGTGAAACGATCTCTTAGTACTTCCAGAGTTTGTCCAACTTAGACCAGTACTTGATTTCATTTGAAAAGAATGATTATTTTATTACAATTAGTCTTTATATTGGTCACCACTTGTCTATTTTTTTTAAAAAAAATTTCACAATCTCTTTTAAATCCATTTAGCAATTATGGTTACAAACGTAGATTATGGTGAGTATCAACTGATATTTATACATATATATATTTATCTTTTAAATTTATTGATTCAGTGTATAATATAAGTTAAATAGAAACTTATTTGATTGATAGATATGTATCTAAGTGCTCTGGTGCGAGACTAGTAGGTCCTGGGTTCGAATCTCACGAAGCGGGATGGTGGATGCGTACCGCCACTGAGGAGTCTCATACTAGGATGAAATGGTCGTCCAGTACTTCCAGGTTTTCCATGATGGCTTAGCTTCAATTGACTCATGATCTCAACTATATAAAAATACTAAAATCTCCACGAAACCCCCCTTTCCAAACAATCTAATTATTTCTAAGAAAGATGCGGGTACATCCAGCTGAAGAGTCCCAAATAAGACGAAACACGCGCCTTCGATTCCATTGCTAGCTAGCATGCATCATTGTTTAGAATAGTTGTGACCAA
This sequence comes from Schistosoma rodhaini, assembly GCA_944470415.2. NCBI lineage: Eukaryota > Metazoa > Platyhelminthes > Trematoda > Strigeidida > Schistosomatidae > Schistosoma > Schistosoma rodhaini. The sequence continues at coordinate 3,092,448 of OX104040.1, forward strand.
AGACACTATCGAGGCATTCAGAACAAGATGCACATATGCCAACTAGAGACTGATCATTTATATCCCTAAACACAGGGAAAAATACAACAGAACACACTAAATTCTAGTGAAAAGGTTTATATAATGAAAATATAATAAGAAGGTGATATTGTAGTGAACAAGAAAACAAATGGAGACAATCAGAATACAAAATTACAGGAAGGGATCAAAGTCATCCTGTGATAGCCATAGAGGGATTAGTTTGACTAATATAGCATCTAAAATACAAACCTCAATAATTATTGGACGCCTAAGAAAGAATCGTGAACTCCAAACACGAGGAAATCAGGCTGGTTTCAGATCCGGTCATGGCTTTATCGACCATACATTCACTATTCGTCAAGTTTTAGAACACAGACATGCTTATCAGCGACAGACAATGATGGTTTTTTCTCAACTTAAAAAGAGAATTTGACTCTGTAGGCCTAGAGGTTCTGTGGCAGTGTCTGTCATTTAAAGGTGTACCTCAGAAGTACATAAACCTTGCGAAGGCTCTTTACTCAAACACTACCAGTCTAGTGAGAGCTTATGGTGAACTTTCATCTGATTTTACAACCTCAAATGGTGTCCGACAAGGCTGTCCACCATCTCCATTTTCGTTAAACTTGATCATAGACATACTGCTGGAAATAACGTTCTCGTCGACTGAATTTTCGGCATTGATCTCCTACCAGGAAGTCCACATATTATATTAGAATAGGCAGATGACATAGTCCTGTTTGGTGAAGACGCTGATAAACTGCAGAGTCTTTTAGTAGCACTAAGTGAAAATGCCAGGATACGTGGAATTCGTTTCTCGCTATCCAAATGCAAATTGTTATTACAGGACTGGCTTGCGTCAACAACTGAACTAAGGATAGGGAGTGAAGTAGTCGAACGCGTGGACAACTTCACTTATCTTGGAAGTCTGATCAGCCTTAATGAGTTGGTGTCTGACAAAATCTATGCGTGAATTCAAAAAGTTCGTGTCACCTATGGCGAAGGCAGGATATCCGCCTATCAATTAAGGGGCGAGTACACTGCTCAGCAGTTCGTTCTGTTTTACTTTACGGCTGTAAAACGTGCGCATTAAGAGTAAAAAAATATTCGTGAGTTACTAGTATTTGACCACAGATGTCTTGGAAATATTGCTCGGGTAAGTAATAGTGATTTTAGACACAGAGCATTAGGGAATGATGGTAAATCAGCTGATGAGGTTGTGAATCTTCATCAACTGAGATGGTTTTGCCACGTGTTACATACACCTGAATACCGATTACCACAACTCACAATGCTGACTAGTATTGGGGATGGTTGGAAGAAAGTTAGGGACGGTCAAACCAAAACGTGGCATCAATGCTTGCAGTCACTAACTTTTAGTCTGAGCCATGTTAGTAGATCCAGACTACTTGATTGGGGTCCGCGTGACTAGCGTAACTAATGGTTGGAGACTCTGGGTGAAATGGCTCAGAATCGATCACAATGGTGTAGGTGTATACACTCTTTATCTTCCTTTAAACCTTGACATTAAAATTGCTTCATATCTTTCTTTCTTCCTGTACTATATCCTTATATACAATCTTTCTTTTATATATTACCACCATTGGAGTAACCACTTCCATGAATTCGGTGTTCGCCATTTTTTGCTAATGAGGTGTAGCAACTATGACTGATACATATATGTGCTTGGTCCTAGTCATAGCTGATTAGCTCACACAGAGTTACTAGGACATCTAACTAATCACAGATATTTATGATTTTTTGAATATAAAATTATAAAGTCATTAAGTATATATTCACGTCTGTTACGTCCAACATATTTATTACCATACACACAAAATCTTGTTGATTGAAAAGAGCCCAAAATACTTTATTATAATATCGTCAATTTTTTCATATGAATAGCCTCAAGCTTTTTTTTTATAGTTGAGTTCATGGGCCAATTAAAGCTGAACCGCCATGAAAAACCTAGAATCAATATGATATAGTAACTTGTTGAGGACAATTATGGACGGTAGAGCAATTTTGTAGATTGATTGAGGTTAGATTTAACACCGTTGGATGCCGTCCAGCTCAGTGGTCGACAGATTAAGCTTTCGCTTACGAGACCGATAGGTCCTGGGTTCGAATCTTACGATGAGGGATCGCGGATGCACACTGCTGAGGAGTTCCATACTTTTATGAAACGCTCATTCAGTGCTTCTAGGTTTTCTATGTTGGTCTAACTTTAATCGATGAATGAATTCAACTGTCAAAATTACTACAATCTCCACAAAATCCCCCTTCTTATATTAAACTGTATTGTTATAAAAATGATTTGGACTAAATTTACTCATATAATTTATACTACTTATATCCTTACATAGTAGATATTACATATTAATGTATATTTATATCAATGATTAATCTATTTAATATTATTTTACAGAAAGATATTATGAGACACCAATGAAACCAAGTCATCTTCATCCCAGTATAAAAAAATGGACATGGCTTAGAAGTTAATTATTTTGAGTAAATAACGAGTTGTTGAATGCTTCCTATTGCTTTCTATTGATGGTCTAGCTTTATTTAACTGATAAATTCAATTATTAACTAACTAACTAACTGACTACTTGTTTGTTTATTTGATTTCTCTATTCTTGAGATGGTGAAGAAGATTTGTAATTCAGGTAGATGATTTTGATGGAGTTTTGTTTTCTGAACTGGATTGTTTGATCGTGGAGCGCTAATCGTCCTTCTGAACGACATCATCAGAATTCGCACTCGAAGTTTATGCCTCCTATTTTGGATTCATCATCTAGATGTAATCATCTCCTAGAGTTGATATTCACTCCTGAGTTTGAACTAAGTATCTCTCAACCTAAACTCACACAGATCACAAGTTCGATATAAGACGAAACAAGCATCCTAGATTTCATCACTAGTCATCATCCATCTTTACTTAAACATCCTTCTAACTTATTAACAATGTCGAGGTAATTCTTAAAGGATGCACATGTATCGTAAAAGACTGATCGATTTCAGTTGTAAACGTTAATGGGAAGATTCCAATAACTAATATATATTTTCATAGTTGAAAGCATGAGTCAATTGAAGCTAAACCACCAAGGAAAACCTTGAAGCATTGAATGACTATTTCGTCCTAATACTGGACCCCTTAACAGTACAAATCCACGATTTTCCATATGAGACTCAAAACCAGGACCTCTGGTCATTCTTGCAAACGCTTAACTTCTAGTCCACTGAACCTAAGTTATACATTAATACCATTTGATACCGGTTTAGTGGTTTAGAGCTAAAATATTCGTGAATGTGATCGAAGTTCCTGAGTTCGACTATCCAGTGGATGCACACTAATAAGAAGTCTCATACTATGACAGAATGACTATCCAATGCTTCCAAATGTTCATATACACCTCTAATGGCTTTCTATATTGTGATATCATTACTCTTACTAACAAGTACATTGTTTTTTTTTGAATTATATGAGCTAACAACTAATTTAATTTAAATTTAAAAAATCAATAATTAGTTGCTACCTGATTTTCGTAACTCTATTTTGAGTTTCATATATTATTCAATTTAGTGTTATTAACTAGATAATAAGTTGTTTGGGTGTTTAAAGATTTATGTAATTTCGATGGAGTTTTATTCTCTGACCTGGATAGTTTAGTCGTGGAGCTTTCATTAGCGGTACGTTCACGATCTCAGAGCTCGAAATCTAACCCAAGACATTCAATCTCCCTGATGAATGCTTAGACTTTAGACAACTGAGCCGACATTCAACTGTGTAAATGTCTAACTACAGTCAATTTAATGATATTTTACTACCTTAAATAATCCACAAACCAATAAACTTCCAGATCAATTCACATAAGACACAGGTTTAACTGATTATTCAGTCCACTCTACACGACAATTCAGCATTTCTACCCGAAACGAAACGGCCGTCCAGTGCTTCCAGGTTTTCCACAGTGGTCTAGTTTCAATTGACTCATGATCTTAACTATATAAAACTATTTCTACCCGAAGTTTGTGCTGATGATGTCGTGTTCAGAAGGACAATTAAAGCTCCACGACCAAATCATCAGGCTCAGAGAATAAAACTTCATCAAAATCATTCACCTGAGCTACTAATCTTCTTCACCATCTCAAAAATTTATAAGAATTTGTTTCTTAACAAAACTGTTAATTCATTATAACAATGCACATTAACAACTTATATCGTAATATTAATTTAGTTACCATAGTAACTAATAAGTTACGGTTTATTGTTTCATTATTTCGTATTTTTTTAGTTATTTAATAACAGAGTATGAGTATTATTCAGTGATATAAGCAATTGCTTATCTGAAGGAGTTTTTGTGCAGATTTCAATATGTTCATAGTTGAGATCATGAGTCAATTGAAGCTAGACCATCATGGAAAACCTGGAAGTACTGGACGACCGTTTCGTCCTATTGTGGGACTCCTCAGTGGCAGTGCAAACCCACGATCCCACCTCGCGAGATTCGAACTCAGGACCTACCAGTCTCTCGCCAGAGCACTTAACCGACAGACCGCTGAACCGGCATCCAATGGTGTTCATTTCTAACTTCAACCGATCCACGAAGTTGAGCAACCGTTCACCAATTGTCTTCAATGAGTTCCTATCTCACAACAGACCTGATTGAACTCCACTAGTCAAATATTCATTAACTGTTTTAACAAGTTGAAACTTCTTACTAATGCTTCAGTTGTTCGTTCGTTCGTTCTTCTTCTTCTTCTTTTACTTCTACTTCTTCAGCTTGTCTCAATTTACAGTAAAATGTTGAATTCAGTTATGATTTCATTGATCAGTCGATTAGAATTGCTTAGTAATACTTCATTACAGATGATAGGAAGGTAGTTACTTTGACATTTGATAATTATTGATTCAATTTCCATGTGTTTACATCAAGAGTAAAGTGTTTATTGACGAAACAGATTTCAAAAAGAGAATTTCATATTTTACATTGTAATGAATTCTATCAAAGAACACAGATACAATCAATTTACACTACTTTCTGTAACTATGTCAGTCAGTCAGTTATAACGTAGGACCAGGCACATATATGCATCGGTCCAAGTTGTCATTGCCTCATTAGCACAATAAGATGAACACCGAATTCATAGAAGTAGTTAATTTGATGGTGGTAATATATAAACGATAGGTTGTATATAAGGATATAGTATAGGAAGGAAGACAGATATGAAGCAATTTTAATCTCACAGTTTAAAGGAAGATAAAGAGTGTATACATCTACACCGTTGTGATTGATTCTGAGCCCTGTCACACAGTCTCCAACCATTAGTTACGCTAGTCACGCGGACCCCAACCAACTAGTCTGCATTTACCAACATAGCTCAGACTAGAATTGTAACCATGTGGTATCATTAATTTTTCCTACACACATAGTAACGTTGAAGTTCAAGTAAACAAATAGGTATTTTGTTACTGGATAACTGTAACAAAAAAGCTTTCACATCAGTAAGAAGGAATGTGATTGATAGTAATGACAACTCTATAAAGGAAACAATGACATCATAGATTCTCTAAAAGAATAAAAGTATTTAAAATATAGACATTTATTTGATAATTTGATAATATTATACTGAGTTTACTTTATACACATTGAAATTATGCTCACTAGTGACTGATTTCAAGGGATGTTTCCTGGAGTTCTAGTGGGAAGCAGTGACCAGTGGAGTTCAACCACGTCTGTTGTAGAGATATCAACTCACTGAATACAATTGGTGAATGGTTGCTCAAACATCGTGGATTGGTTGGAGTTAGACATTACCACCGTTGGATGCCAACCAGCTCAGTGGTCTATCTGTTAAGTGCTCTGGCGCGAGACTGTTAGGTCCTGGGTTCGAATCTCGCGGGGCGGAATCGTGGATGCACATTGCTGAGGAGTCTCACAATAGAACGAAACGACCGTTCAGTGCTTCCAGGTTTTCCATGATGATCTAGCTTCAATTGATTGATGATCTCAACTATTGAAATTATTAATAAATGATTTTACATATTTCTGATATACATTATAAACTATATATTCTCTATATTCATCCAATTTATTCTTTCAATTTATTACAGCTAAATCCAATTCACATTTCAAATTACAAAAACCAAAATTTAAAAAATTTCATACAGAACAAATCTAATTTGTGTGTAATCTAATAGACATTTAAAAATATTTTGCTTTATTTTTGATAGGCTACTTATATTTTTATTCAGTAGTCTGTTTAGATATACTAAATATTTTATTTTGGACAAGCTTCTTATTGAAAATTATGTACAATTATGTTTTTTTTTTAATGTCTATGTTTATTCATACATATCAGACCTCATTGGATCATCATTTTCTTTCATATGATCATTACAGTTCAAAGAATTGAACCACATTATTTTCTATAATAATGTTTATTATTGACAAGAATTATCGAAGATGATCATCATAATGGTTGTAGAAGAATTGAGAACATTATTGGAAACATTCCATAATTTCATGATAATCAATATGAACTTATCTCTAGTGAATTGATTTTGTTACAGAGATTACCATTATTAATTACTATGATATATATATATATATTTGCATAACTCTTATATCTCGAACTCAGTCAGTCAGCTACAACGTAGGACCAGGTACATTTATGCATCGGCCCACGTTGCCATACTTCATTAGCACAACAAGATGAACACCAGATTCATAGAAGTAGTTAATTTAGTGGTGGTAATATATAAACGATAGGTTGTATATAAGGATATAGTATAGGAAGGAAGACAGATATGAAGCAATTTTAATGTCAAGGTTTAGGGGAAGATAAAGAGTGTATACACCTCAGCCATTGTGATCAATTCTGAGCCACGTCACTTATCTCGAACTTAGATTCTTAGTATGTTATGCAATACTTGAGCATTCAAACGCTAGAACCCTCTCAAGTCTCAAAATGAGAAGAAAGAAGCCTAGTAAATAGGAATGTGATTCCCAACAGTGTGAAATATAGTACATAAATCTCATGGAATTATATTTTTTTGGCTGAAAGTAAATCATCATTTCGGACAGTCAATAGGCACACAGGGGAGCAATCTTATTCATTCAATAGCGGAGCTACACGTCGACATTCTAGAATGTTCTTCTAGCAATGATTGGATGGAATGTCTTAGGCTCTTTCTGGGCTTCTTGAGTTTGCCAACAAGCAATCCTTACGATAACATAATAGGATTCGTCTAAATAATTGTATTGAATATATTAACAGCATAACTGCTAACATCAGAAGGAGTTTTATGGAAATTTAGTATTTTCATAGTTTCAGGCGTCAGTCAATTGAAGCTAGACCACCAAGGAAAACCTGGAACCTGAGGAATCCCACAATAGGACGAAACGGCCGTCAATACAGTGCTTCCAGGTTTTTTATGATGGTCTAGCTTCAATTAACTCATGATTTCAACTATGAAAATAACTGTTAATCCCATTACAGAAATGAGTTCATATAAGCCTTAATTGTAAGGGGGTTATAGTACACAAAAATACCTTGATAGTAAAAATTATCTTCAAATGATCTCAGCTTATTTTACTAATAATCTTAGCTATGTCTAACAGATATATACACTCTTGTTTCAAAACATACGCCTATTAAGATTTTACTTTAATCATATTTTGTCTTAGCCGGTCAATGAAGATATCTTAAAATCCCTATCAGATAAGTGAATTAACCTTCCAGAGACACTTACTATGTATTTAGAGCATTGAGAAGAATCTTGCACTAAATGCAGACTATAGGTCATATTTATTTCGATAGAGTGAGTTGGAGAATGCTTGTCGGTGGCTTATGCTCTATTGGGGGTAACAGGCGTAAGTAAGTATGTAAGTAATTTGAATTTCTTTTCGTCTCAGGTACGGTTTATGATAAGGTGCTTTGTTCGTTCGATTTTTCAAGAAGTCTCATCATATTCGAAGGTTCTTGTTATGTCATTGATATATCTACCCACTTTCGTGCCGAGGATAACTTGTCTAATGTAGATTAAGACCTTGACGCGATAGGCTGACTGGTTTAACCTTAAAGCTAGTATGCATGAGTTCGAAGTGAGGGTAGAGAGACAAAAACTATTCTATCACCTGATTGGCTGACAGGCACGCGCGAGAGAGAAGACAAGACAACTGGAACATTACTCGCTTTATTCCAAATACCAACCTGGTACCCGAATTCCAGATTACTGTAAAAAGATACATGACTAATACAGATGACTAACCTGACCAAGACTAACAATAATTAGGAAAATACAATGATGTCCAAAACTGAGGGATTAGAGTAGAAAATAGAGTACAAAAGGTTATGTCCAAATTACAATAGCTTTGGAACGAACAGAAAAGGCTATGGCATTGAATCATACATCAAACGAAAGCTTATGATCTGTAGAATACACTAGGGGGAAAAGGAAATGGTACTGTCATACAAGCTATGAATTAAATGAAATAACGTCCCCCAAAAATAGCTTCCATCGTTTGTTAAGGCTTCTTGTTTCGCTGTTCACATCAATTCTCTTAACTTTATAAAAGCGCTATTTTTCGAATATGTTGAGTGATATTACTGGGATATCTTCTAGATGTATATATATACATAGATATAATGATATCCTGTTGAAGAAAGTCAACAGTCAGTCATGTTTGTACATTATGACAGAAGTACAATAAGAATCTAATATTACGTATTATCACAATAAAGAGAAATTGAAATCATTACAAACTACCGTACGATTATGTTCTGGTTATTTAAAAAAAGAACAAACTGGATATATATATACAGTCATTATCGAAGTATCTAATATAAATAAACCGAGTGTAGTATCGGTTGCAGGTTAGCGTTTTTTCAGCGAGTTGGTTTTCTACGGGATGGGGTCGCTAACCCCATGCCCAACCCTCCTCCTTTACCCGTGCTTGTGACCGGCAGTAGCCGGAACTCAAAACAAATGTCAACTAATTTCAAAGTCAGAATGTTCAATACGAACGTCAAGACAGTCCTACTGTATGAAGATGAAACGTGGAGAACTACCACATCCATCGTCAAGAAGGTACAAGTATTTATAAACAGTTGTCTAAGCAAAATACTCAACATTTATTGGCCGGATACTATCAGCAACAGCGTTTTATGGGAGAGGACAAACCAGCTTCCAGCTGAAGAGAAAATTAGGAAAAGACGTAGGAAGTGGATCGGACATACATTAGGAAAATCACCAATAGGCATTACAAGGCAATCCCTAACTTGGAATGCGGAAGGGAAGTGGAAAAGAGAGGCCAAAGAATACATTGCGTCGGGAAATAGAAGTAGATATGAAAAGGATGAATGTTAACTGGAAATAACTGGAAAGGAAGGCTCAGAACAGATTTGGATGGAGAATGCTGGTGAGCGGCTTATGCTCTTCTACGAAGGGTAACAGGCGTAAGTAAGTGTCGGTTGCTATGTTAAGCCTATATACCTTTATTCTAGCTTCTGGACAGGTCAATCTATTCATTCTTCTTGATTCACGTTTTGACTTTGTTAATTATTTACTTATCAACCTTGACAGTTTTCATATGAGCGTATGCATGTGTACACTTCGTATCCTATTCATCACATGTCTGCAACTTATTTCTGTTTGACTATGAATGTTGATTACTGCTTGATTAAATAGATTTGGCTTACATGCCTTCTCCACTGAGAGTCGTTTCGTTTCGCTCTCTTTTATTCGCTTCATCCCTTTCATTTCCTTTCCACATCAGTGAGTGTACAAAATATACTTATTGAACATCCTTTCTCGTATTTGAATGATTTTGATTCCGTTGTTACTGATCAACTCATGTTAAGTCGATTATTTATTTATTTAAACACATAAGTATTGGTACAAAAGGGCACCAGTATATATGCGCCACACAAATCTCATTTGATTTGTGAGAGGACTGTGATAGTTCCCAGGTGCCCAAACCAAAATAGGTGGTTTCCTTAGAGGGCCACACCCGGGGTCTTTGACCTAAAGGTCCAATCCACAAGACAATGGAGCATCGTGAGGAGATGTAGTCCCATGGATCCCGGTGACCAACGATTGATTCATATGCCAGTTTTTCTCTTTTAGGATCCTGGAGCCCATGTGCACCATTGGTTTGGAATCAGGGTTTTCCAACTCCCCTAGGTGGACGCGCCGTGTCCTCCAACCCGGTTAAAGCACCGGACATTCGCTTTTCATTCTCTCAGTTTGGTAAACAACAGTAATGCCACGAGAAGGCAGTGAGTAGGACTTGCCTGGAAGTGGCTGTATACGCGTGGTCATGTGAGAGTATTTTGAGAGGGAGAGCGGACTCTCCCCATTCTCGGTCGTGCCAGGGCATTTGGGGGGATTCATACGATCTAAATGGTGACAGATATCGAGCTATTATTAAAGAAACCTTGACTTAATTAAATTATTTTGGCAATGAAATTCACATAAGAAAACAAAAAACAAAAACTTGATCACATAAACAAAAGTCATGAAACATTACAGCTTTTCTTTTTCTAATATGTATATTTATATAGAATATGTATTACAGCATTTATGATTATTTAATGCCCCCAAATGAATACTGAACAGACGATATTTTGGATCCTTCCAGATATTCTTAATCTACACATAAGAAAATCATACAATAATAACAAAGATGTAATGAGTAAATAAATATATATACTTCAAAGTTGAAATAATGAGTTAATTGAAGCTAGACCATCATGGAAAACCTGGAAGCACTGGACGGCCGTTTCATCCTATTGTGGGACTCTTCAGCAGTGCGCATCCACGATCCTGCACTCGCGAGATTCGAACCCAGGACCTACCGGTCACGAACCAGAGCCCTTAACCGACAGACCACCTATATACTACCGAAAAATTACAAGTATATCTAAATAAGCTGAATGTATATTGATAACATTTTCTTAGAAAGTTATAGTGTAATGAATGAGAACACAGATGGGAATTATCGGATGTATTTGAACACCAAATTACAGAACATCTTCGTAAAATATGATAACCATACAGTCGATTGTCTCAAAATTCACTGTTCCTTCACTTTCATATCAATTGCTTTCTGTTCTCGTTCTTTCCTTCTCGACTTTCTGATGCCAAGCATTCTATTCCTGACTAGTATTATATACTACTTATGTCGATATAAATAGCACACATCACAATAATACAAAATTAACTCATAATATATTATATAGATGAAATCATGAGTCAATTGAAGCTAGACCATCATGGAAAACCTGGAAGCGCACTGCTGAGAAGTCCCACAATAGAACGAAACGGCGGTCTAGTGCTTTCGGGTTTTTTATTACCATTACCTGGTTCCTAAGCCTTTTCTGTTCATGAACACCGGACAGAATCTTCAGTGGAACATGTTAACAGTGGCAACAAAATCAATAACTACCCAATCATGATAAAGAAAGTCTGATTAGCAGTTTTATAAATTTCTCTTCGAAGCTTCTAAAGAATTCTGGCTTGTTGAAATATTTTCAGAATTTTCCTAGTACCTGAAAACTTTTTCTGGGCATTATCAAGGGTTTTAATGAAGAAGTAGATTTGGATTCCACTTGACTTTTCTAGCGATTTCATATATCGATTTATATGTTGATATACTTAACAGATGGGACTATAAAATTAGCATCTGTTACAGCTGCCTGATTACACATCAAGAGAGGGGACGAGGGTAAATTCGAAAGATCTCAAACAAATGCATCATGTAACGGTAATAGATCAAAAAAATTAACAATATAAAGAGGAGACGAGTCCATACCGAAGACATTGACTTAAAGCTAATAACACTTTAAGCAAAGATGTTAGTTGAATTTTGTAGTGCAACTAATCAGAAAGCTTACGTTATTAATATTATTATTTTTATTAATGGCTTTATTCAATATTATAATCTGGTACAATATGGAATTCTCAGCACGAGTTATTTCGACAAGTTTTTTCCCAAAAAATAAAACCAAAAAAAACAACAACAAAAAACAGAAATAAAATATAAAAAAGGTTTAAGAAAATCTGAGTTTATATAAATTATCGAATATGAGACATGTTTAAGAAGACAGGTTATTTACTAGGTCAACTCTAACAGCCTGTTCGTCACAAAGTAAATTAGCTAAGTAAAGTATTACAGAACTTTTATAGATTTGCTTGCGTGCATGAATTTTAATGTATTTACGTCTCGTTCTACCAGAAGATATACAAGGAGAAAGATATGAATGAAGCGGATGGTTAGTATCTGATAAGATAACACCTGCCAAGAGTTTGCAAGCCTTAAGATGTCTATCCACAAGCATATTAACAATGACAGCCAACTACACCAATTTCCATAATGATGACTATGTACTGGACTTTCATTGAAAAACATTTTAGTTAGTCACTGAATTGTGAATAACATAGAACGTAGCAGGGAAAGAATGCATACATCTGACTCATTTCAATCAATGTTACGTCATTTCATTCAAGCTTTCACTAAAACGAACAGTTCCATCAATTTGAACGTACATGTTGTTATTCTGAAATTGCATTGACAGTAACTGAAGAATCATTATATTTAAAGTATCATTTTCTACTCGACTTTCCTTCATACTTTGTCACTCTTAATTACTTATGATCTTATCTGTAATCCACCTAACCTAATACTATTAACTAGCTTTGAGATATAAATTCACTTGGTGTTCTTTACTTGTATCTTCCCATTGTTATTTAGGACTCCAATCGATCAGTCTCAATTACAGTCCTAAATAGCAATGGAAAGGTACACGTGAGCAACACCAAGTGAATTTAAACTTCACCCCATTGCACAAGCAGATGGCTATCAAGACTCACTACCTAAGTGGATAATGTGATGGCGTTTGAAGTGAACGGTACTGGGTTCGAGTATCAAAGTGGAAATCAACTCTGAGATGCAGGTACATCCAGCTGACAAGTCGCAAATGGGACGAAATGCGCGTCAAACTAGATTCCACTGCTAGCCACTATCCATCCTTGCAAATATAGCTTTGAGTTAGATTCTTCTAAAACTAAAGAGGTATACAATAGTATTCACAATATTTTGAGTACTGATCAAAAAATTAAAAAAAAACATCAAATACTGGATTGTTCTAACATAATAATCCGCAAGTTTTTAGTTCAATCATGAATAGTTACTAATAAGTAGTCACCAAAAATAAAACAAAAACAATTTCCTTACCTTTAAAATAGACACTTTCAATCATTGTGATTATTTATCTTTGAAATATTAACTGATACAATATTGGATCACTAAGAAGCAGAAAAAAGAAAGAAACCATCGGTGAAACTATAATTTATGAACAAACCAACCAGGTATAAGATAACAGATCTCGAATTTTTGGCTAGAGTTTTAGCATCGTAGTTGATGTCAGTTTGTGATTCAATTAGTACCATTTCAATATGTCGGCCGAATAGTACATCAATTCTGTCAATTTGTGATGATAACCTCCAAATCTAGTTTTTAATCTTAATCACCAACTGTAAATGATAATTCTAATTCCTTACACATGGGTTTATAACACTCATTTAATCCTATTTATTAGATGTGTTGTGACTTTATAAAAGAAGGCCGTTGCCAATTCCTTATGATTTTATGTCCAGCTTTTTATCACGTGAATTATCCACTAATCGAAATACGACTTATCTAATCTAGACACTGTACCAAATCAATGACGTTCGACCGGTATGAACAGTCTAGCATCCTTGTTGGTCCTTTGTCCGCCTAACCCTTCCAATTGAGTCCAGAGCACCAATGACACCTTCTGCTATACGAATCATTTATTTCAAGCATACTCGGTGTTAAGTCGGCTTGTAGTAAAGTGCTTCTCTGATACTCGTGTCTTCTCTCTGGTCTTCAAGTTGCTGTATAGTTCTAGCTCGGGGATCCGAAACTAGCTTAGGGAAGCAAACATAACCTTCACAAACGGCAGACGTAACAGTGGCGACGGGGATGGGATTCGAGAAATTCGAGAAATTTAAAGTCCGGTTGTCAACTCCGGATTTCTCAAAAAGGGGGGGGTGTTATATCCCCTGGTGAATTATGAATGGTCACTCTAAGGACTATTTATCGACCAATGTATTATGCCTATTTCCAATTGTTACGTAACTAAACTATTCATATTCGTGTTTCTCTTATCATTAGCTTTATTTTGATCTTTGATTTATTATCAATACGATTCTTGAGTTATAATCAGTTTATTGATTACTTTGGTTTGTATAAAAACCCAGTATGTTTGTAAATAATGATTCATACCACTGAGACTGTTATTGGTGTTTTGGACTTAACTGGCTGGGCTAGGCAGATAGGAAGGACCGAATAGCACTCAAGACTGCTTGTACGATTTTCAAGTATCATTTGCGTCCGATCAATAAATCCACTACATCTCCAATTGCACATTCATATATATTACGAGCCATACGATATAACAGTGGCGACGGAGGATTTCGGTACGCAAAAGAAAAAAGTAACACTCGGTTTATATGCCAGCCAAACACACCGCATCACACCATCAAATGGAAAATAATATTTGTACAAGATCAAGCCAAATGTGGCTGTGAACGTGGGAGACAGTAATCAATAAACTGAATATAAATCGCACAGTAATAATTCATGAATCAAAATGAAGCTTATAATAAGATGAATATAGATACACACAATCTAATTACTTAATAGTTAGACAATAAGAGTATATATAGAATAATGGTCCATTAACAGGTCCCGGAAGTTACCCTTGCCTCCATTGTCACTAAGATATAACAATATGGATACTGTCATAATCAATTTAACATCAATCAAAGGCTTGCTTATAAATTATAAATAATTATAATAATCAATTATAACTTACATAGTAAGCAAAGATGGATAGTGGCTAGCAGTGGAATCCAGGACGCGCGTTTCGTCCTATTCGGAACTCGTTAGCTGGATGTACCTGCATCTCAGAGTTGATGTTCACTCCACTACTCGAACCCAGTACCTTTCGCTCCAAACTCCATCGCATTATCCACTCGGCCACTGAGTCCTGCTAGTCACTATCCATCTTTGCTTACAATTCTTGTGAATTAAGGCTATATCGAGGAAATACGCACAGTATGCACACACGTCAATTAGAGACTGACCAGTTACAGTCCTAACACATCGATGGGAAGATTCAAACAAACAATACTAAATTGAATTTATAACTTACATAGTTTTATAAAGTTCACGATTTTTCTGTATTAATTTATAATTTGGATTCATTGTAAAATGTTTAATTTGTGGATGACCACGTCTCCCCGGTGATAATAATGTAATAAATGTTGACGGTACAAGAATACGTTTCATTTGATCACAATAGAGATTATAATTATTTAATGTGTATCTAGAAACTAACAATAAATTGGTTCTTTTTAGTGAATAGAAGTGTAAAGAATATGCTTTTTAAGATCAGTTGTTTTTGTGGATATTATAGTAATTTCAATAGTTGAGATCATGAGTCAATTGAAGCTAAACCACCATGGAAAACCTGGAATCATGGGCTCCAGCATCCTGAAGGAACAAATGGCGTATGAATCAATCGTTGGTCACCAGCTACCATGGGACTGAATCTCTTTACTATGTTCCATTGCCTTGTGGATCATATCTTTAGGTCAAAGGCTACGGGTGTGGCCTCCTAAGAGAACCACCTGCTTCAGTCTGGGCACCTGGGTAGTATCACAGCCTTCACAGAAATCAAATGAGATTTGTGCAGCGCATATGAATCTGTTGCTTCCTTGTATCAATATTTATGTGTTTAAATAAAATAAAATAAATGGAAGCAATTGACGGCCGTTTCATCTTATTGTGGGACTCCTCAGTAGTGCGGGTCTGTTATGAGATAGTAATCCACTGAAGACAATGGTGGATGTGTCCACAATTTAATGAATCGGTTGAAGTTACACATTAACACTGTTGGATGCCAGCCAGCTCAGTAGTCTACAGGTTAAGCGCAAGATCATGGATGCGCACTGTCACTGAGGAGTCCCACAATAGGACGGAATGACCGTCCTGTACTTCCAGGTTTTCCATGATGGTCTAGTTTCAACTGATTCATGATCTCAACCATTGAAATTGTTGTTTATTTAGAAAAAGAAATATATACTAATCATACTACTTACTATATGAATCTAATTCAATACCAATAAGTAATATATTAATATTATGTTTAAATTGTATAGGACCAATAAACTTCACAGTTCCATTATATTTATTCCATAATTTAACTCTGTCGTTTAATTTACATTTCATATGAGTATATGGTTTGCTTTGTAATTTATTATTAAAACATTGACATATATCACAAGAACAATTCGATAATTTTAATTTGATATTATCAGTATTCATTGACTGATTACAGAGATTATATAATCATTGTTTGTTTGTTTGTTAATCTATAAAAGAAAACATAGAATTAAGCATTTAGATCTTCTAAGTAAAGTGAATGACAATAATAGGAATATTATGTAACATTTTATCTAAGATTGGTACAAAGGAGCACCAGGGCTGTGATACTGCCCAGGTGACCAAACCGAAACAGGTGGTTTGTTTAGGAGGCCACACCTGGAGCCTTTGACTCAAAGGTCTGATCCACAAGGCAGTGGAGCATCGTAAGGAGATGCAGTCCCATGGTAGCAGGTGACCAACGATTGATTCATACGCCATTTGTTCCTTCAGGATCCTAGAGCCAGCCCATGTGCACCATTGGTTTGGAATCAGGTTTTTCCAACTCCCCTGGGTAGACTCGCCGTGTCCACCGACACGGTTAAAGCGCCGGACATTCACTTTTCGTCCTCTCACTTTCGTAAACAACACCCCCGCCACGAGAAGGCAGTGGGTAGGACTTCGCTAGCAGAGAGCATCCGGTCGTACCAGGGCATTCGGGGGCCTTTATCATGATAGTCAATTTCAAGAAAATGTAAAGTAAATAATGAAGTTCAATTGAGTATCTATACTGTTGGAATCAAGATTCATGATTCTAAGTATTCATTGTCTATTATATGGTATACAGGATTAAAGTTGTCACATCTATTATGAGAAGAATGGTTAATCAGTATTATTAAGTACAACAAATTCAGTTTATATTATAGCAGGTAAACCTATTATGATATTTTGAGTGAAGTCCTACTGAAATATGAGATACTTCCTAGCAGTTAAGTTGATCGAATTCTATTGATCAAGTTGCAATGTGGTCCTTAGTTTAAATAACTTTATATTGTGTGCTCTAAATTGAGGCATTAACTAAAGAAACTTGAAACCCTATTCATTCTATCCACAGCATGTTTTGTCTGAATAAGTTTGATTACTTTCACTGCAAATCTACTAATAGTTATACATATTATTTAGTTGGACTCCATGTTTGAGCTTTCATCAAAATATATAGCTTTCTATTGAGTTTTTCTTTCTATTGCCATGATTAATCTTTTAGTGACCAATTTAAAGTAGAGTTGTAAATGTATAACTTGTGACTTATTTAAACCCCCCAGCAATCATCAACGATATGTTCGTCTCATCTGTAGTAGGAAAACAAAATGACATAAACCAAGAGGAAATTGATTTTCATAGATTAGTTCCCTTTTACATTGAATCTATTAAGTGTTAGTATGAACGGATTTAGACGTGCAAGAAGAAGATTACTATATAACAAATTCAAATAGTGAATATATTCTTAACTGAAGGTAATGGTGGGTGACCTTGCATTATCTGGGACTGAATAAAGTTGTATATGTACACTATCAGATGCCGACCCAAAGGTGTAGAAGTTAAGAGCTCACCAGAGGATTGCAAGTCTTAGGTTCGATGCATTCTAGTGCGGTTATGGATGTGCACAATGAAGTAATCCCATACTAAAACGTGACAGCTTTCCAATGTTTCCTGATTTTCGATGGTTGTATAGAAAAGATAAGCTCGCGATAGAAACTATAGAAATTCATATACCTACATAAACCCTCAATAGTAACAAAATAACTGAATTATTGGGAAAACAGAGTTTTGCAGATTAGTCCACTGGAACCAAACTTTATAAAGTTTCAAATACCAGTGATGATAATTTTTTTAATTAGGCGCTAAAATAAAAAATCTTGGCTCACAGAGTTTGATGATGTAGAAATACATTGGAATTAAATCAGCGTCGGTCAAATGAATATATAACATTAAATACATAAAGTAACTGGACAGAGATCTTAAGCATATTGATAGACACGAAGTTCTTCGTGGAGATCTTTGAAAATTTAACGATCTATGGTTAAAGATTACACGTAAAAAATACTACGATCAGTTGTATTGGAGGAATACATTCATTTTCTGCATTTCTATTAGTCCTGAGTTTAGTGTTCATTCATGCTTCTTACTTTCTAACTTCTATTTCCTCTTTTTGGACTACATTTACTAGATTTATTTTGTTTTATTACACCTCATATACGTCTGATTTCCACGTTCTCCCTCTTTCTCTTTTGTTCTATTTACTGATGTGAAATATGAAAATTTAAACTGATACATATATGTGACAGGCAGAAAACTGGCTTTAAAATAAGACCTGTTAATTAAAAATCGACTTCTTGGTCTATCGTAATGCGTCTGTGACTCACATGCGAGTATAAATACCGCACTAATTAAGTACTTTTTGGTAAACCGAAAAGTATAACTACGCTCTAGATATTGTGAGATCATTTCAGTCTAACAAATGAATTTTTAAATAATCACTGATTAAGTGTTATCACTACCACACAGTTCCGATAAAATCAACGTGATGAGTAAATGTTGGTGAACAGTCGAAGATTACTTGACAGGTGAAAGTATGTGATTATAGTTATTTTAATATAGTGAAGAGGTTAAGAACACTTTTTTCATGTGTAGATAGGTTAGGTCAGTAAAAGAACTAAAACAATCCCGAGAAACTAAAATGATTTTAACAAACAATACTGAATCGTCTTTAAATCTGATAAAAAGAGCTAGTGCCTTTTTGAGGCTACTTTCGAATTTATTCGTCAATATACACATACAGGACTGAGAGAAGTGCGCCTCCAGTGTTTTTACAACACAGTCCTCGAAACCTATATCTAAAGAAAAATGATCATACTTGCCATTGCTAGATATTTAATGGGTGCCAGGCGAAAGGTGGATATTGCGAAGGCATTTAAAATAATTAGCAGGTAGTTAACTGAGCTTTTGTTGCGCTTTTCAGAGACTATAGTCATTAATTGAATTATTTATGGTGTTAGATGTCTTTCACTTGATTGAGCCGTCTTTTAGGTATGTCAGAGGTAGTCTAATGATCCTAAGAAATTTCCAACAGATTGTCATTCATACCAATTTGCGACTTACAGTAAGCTAGTCATAACCAACAGGCAAGCTGTATTATTTCCAAATAATTACATGGTCTGTAGTCAGCTTGCCACACAAGTGAACCGTAATCCAAGCGAGTACAATAAGATAGCAGACTCCGAAAGTGGCTGTTAAGCAAACATATCAACAAAAAAACATGTAGCAGTTCGCTTCTAGGCAGAGGGTAGTTAATGTTTTAGAGGGTGATGCAGAGTAGGGTGAGTCGGAGGAGCTGGAAAAAAGAACAAATAAGGTGAGTCGAAGAACCAGGAAGTGCATACACTGCACTTACATACATTAAGGAAGAAAATGGATGAACAGCAATAAAGTAAGTCTCAGATTAGGAAAATCTTGAAGTCGAAACCATGAGCAGAGTTTGAGTGGCTACAAACACGCTTATTTGAAGTAAGCGCTATCGATGTAGTTCACAATGACAACAAAAACTATGCGGTCAAACTATCCGATGGACGGTATATACAGAGCTCAATATCTTTGTCGCAAGCTTATACATATCATTAGATTTCTTTGTGCTTGCTCTGTGTTGTTTTAGTAAGTTTTCAAGTATTTGGTAATGTCCGATAAGTGATGGTCCAACGGTAAGGCAGAAACGAACTTTGATTCAAGATTACAAATTATTTGATTGATTGATTGAATTAGTACCCTTCAATTGAGAGGGCGCTGTTACTTAGAACCTAATCAAGCTGGGAATTTATACCCATCTCGTAAAGAGATTTACTCCAGCAGAAATTACAAACAAATGATCGAGTTGAACACTATGGTAACGATTATTTATCAGCGCTAGCGTCAGCCCGCAAGTCTCACTAGACCTATCAACATTAAAACCAACTGATCAGTAGGTTGTTAAAAAGCTCTTATGTTACTAATATTCATGTATTTCGTGTAGTTAGGAAAGGTTCCGTAGTGCACGTGAATTCGTTATGACCAATTAGATTTTACGGAAAGATCAGATCATCTAACGGGATACATCATGCATTTCTCGGCTTATCAACTCTCTCTATCCAACTTGGTCACTTTAACAACAAGAAATGTTGAAAATATAACTACTTACTTTTCATCTCAAAAATAAACTGTGTTTTCACCAACGTGGTCGCTGAGGTACCGACTAGCAAGCTGCCACAGAACAACAAGCTGTGAGTTTCCAGGCAAAAATGTACCTTTTTGCAGGCTAGCGCAAACAAGATGGCTTCGTTGCACTGACGTCTAGATGGTAAGGTACGTCTTTTCGTCCTGAAAAATGACAATCTAGTCTATTGGCTGCGCGAGCCCGAGAGAGTTAAATAGTCATGTGGGTATGTCCATAATAAAGTGCGCGTGCTTGTGTTGTAGCCGAATTTCATGTCGCTTTACCAATCATGGATTTTCAGTTTGTGTGCACTAGGAGTGCTCGAGAACGGCCTTCCTTTATGTATTATGTCCCATACACTTTGGATTTCGTTCACCGAACTTTATGTTACTATATATATTGCAACTAAGTGATATCCGTAACCAAAAGATTTTTGTAACACCAACGACGTAATTGGGAAGAATAGGATTCATCTCATATTAACACATCTCACTGCGTTGGGGTTGACGATACCACGTTCTCAGGTAATCGGTGGGTCGACTGTGTGGCAAAAACTGCAAAATTGAAATCCATAGCAGGAGAGTGAAAAAACAGCGAAAAAAACTAGTTGGTTGAACAAACAAATAAATGAAAATATCAGAACACGAAATAAATAGATCCGAAAAGAGAACAAAACTTCACCCAAAATAGGATAAGAGATAAATTTAGACAGTAAATTCAAAATTAATGGTGACCGAGTCGTAGGAAATTGCGTAAAAGATGTCGCAGGCATTCAGTTCTTGACAAATCTGTTGTCTATAACGCTTAACGAGGTCAATACCGTTACCGAAGGCTTACTAAACCTCTTATTTTAAGGATTAATTTTCCTCTATAGTTCATTGTAATTTACCAAAAGGTACACAGTGTTCTTTACGTTATTATTTTTCGTTTTAGAAGCGTTCCGAGAACTTCTAAAGCTATATTTTGTCCACTTAATCCTACCCAAAATATAACTGACTTAGGAACTTTCAAATGCAATCAACAGTGGATCGTTTGGCTTGAGATATAATTGATTTATCCATCGTCTTGACTATTCAATAAAGTATCTATCCCAGATAAAATAACTTTGTTCTGAATAAATTTAAAACATGATGTTCATCAATGATTGAACGTACTAATCTCACTTTACAAATATGTCTACTGCTAGGTATAAATGTAGTTTTTGTGTTTTAAATGAGAAGCACGGACTGTGGCTGGAGAAGGAGCCGTGTATCTGCTACAAATAAACTCCCAAGGCTTCAAAAAACTTAGTTGAAATCATCAAAATGTAAAACGTCATTCATTTATTAGATCATAGTTGTCGTTAACCATTCTCCTTCCAGGTTGGTTGGTGTATCGTATGCCGTATTTGAAACCTTTTAGAATTATGGTCTATTTTGTTGTTAGTACTGCTGTTACTATATACCTAATCTCAAAATTTTATATTTGTCATGATGTGACTGCCTAATCTATAAGATCTTTCGTGGAAGTCACATCATTGTCCATACTGACTCATTGTACCGTGACAATCAACAATATAATACTTAGCACTTAGGTGGAATGTATTTTGGCTGAGGATGCAATAGTATATTTAATGTGTAAAGGTATGGGTTACGCGAGGTTGAGCCACGCCATGTTGACTGAGTGGATTGACTGTTCCGGCGTACATCATTGTCGGCCTTCTCTACGTATTAACTGTTGGTTATCAAATTTTATAGCAATTATATGCTCCACTTCAAAGGTCGTATGGTTAGGAACCATTGCCA
This sequence comes from Schistosoma rodhaini, assembly GCA_944470415.2. NCBI lineage: Eukaryota > Metazoa > Platyhelminthes > Trematoda > Strigeidida > Schistosomatidae > Schistosoma > Schistosoma rodhaini. Next base: position 3,114,737 of record OX104040.1, read on the forward strand.
ATACAAGCTCATTTGTTCAATTGTATATGAGCACAATCCTATGAACTTGAAATTATCTACGAACCACGCACAGATATAAGCCGTGTAGAGAGCACTTATTACACGTATACCGAATTAACCCACGATGACAAAGACTCTTCTTATCTGTGTAAAAAAATATTGTATGAACCTGTTACAGTTGTGGTTTCAGTTTGAAAAGGATAGGGGGCTAGGTGACGATAATGGTGGTCCCTCAGTTGATCCGGCTTTCTTTTGCAAGGGTAGGCATATGGAGCTTCAGTCACATGTTGAGGTAATGAATTCCAATCGTTTATGATTCGATGGGAAGGTTGATAATCATCTGACAAATGATTTTTCTGGGCTTGTGAACTTTATTAGAATGTCCTCACCAATTCTCAGTTTTGAAAACCAAGGAAAATTAGGATATATGGGATGAAAATTTATCACTAATTAATTTGAAAACTGCAATCACTTCGCCTTTGGTTCTTCTGTATGGCAGTGGGAATAGGCTTAGTTTACTTAGCCGTGCATCATATGGGAGCTTTACTATTCAGGGAATCAGCCTAATTGTGATGCTTTGGACCCTTTTCAACAGCTCACTGCCTCGTTTTATGTAAGCGGTGGCTGCTTGTGTGCAGTGCTTGAGTTTATGACACACAAATAATGTGTACAGATATGGTCAATTTGGTTCTTTGTGGTGTGATCCGGTGAAGTCCATGTGGTTTTGTGAATGCGTTTGTGTGGGAATATAGTGCCGCCTATAACCAGTTTATTGAAGGCACTGAGGATGCAAACGGATGTTCTAGTTTTACAACTAGCTACCAGTAGCACCTTCTATATTCGACCGTTCCCAGTCAGATAGAAATCAGAAGTCAGACGAGTAGAGGCAGGAAAGATATATTTGATTCGTTACCAATATATCGAGGACCTTTTCTATAAGCTGGCTAATGAAACGTAGGAGCTGTGTCCCACGCCGTGTTGAAACGTGATCTGGTACGGATGCATGACCGAAAGCCTTCAGCTAAACAAGTCCAATTAAACAACGTGGTCAGCATCCAATGTCGAACACTTAATGAGCTATTGATTTTGGGGAATTATTTACAACTACAGCACATAGGTTTGCAAAGGTCTCACCATTTTCTCTCTTTTCCCTCAGTCCAGGTCGTCCCATGACGTCTTCGTATCCAGTGTTGTCCATTCCAACCTTGGCATTTAAATCTCCCATCGGAATGGTCAGGTCCTTTGTTGGGCACTTCTTGACTATCGACTGCAGCCTATGGTAGAATCGGTCTTTAACGTCTACATCTTAGTCGTTGGTCGGTGCATAGCATTGGATGACGTTCATTGTATTGCCCTCTCTCGTTGTTTTAAAAGGAGACTTTGATGTTCCTTGGTCCACGAGATTCCTATCCTATAAGTGCATTTTGTGCTTGTTTGGACAGCATCAGTGCAACTACTTTTCTTCTTCATGACTGGAGTATAACGGAAGCTCCCCTGAAGATAGTCGTTGTTGTCCAACTTGATTCCAATGTGTTTCACTGATTTCAAGCGCCTTCAGGTTGCATGTTTTCATTTCTGCCGCAATGTGGAAGACTCTTCCGGTCTCCTACATCGTCCGGACGTTCCATGTGCCTATAAAACTGTTGCTCTGGTTGTTAGAAGGTGAATCGGTCTCATGACCTCCGAAGGAACTCAGCTTTCATAATTAAACGTCATAATTATTCCTTTAACTCCCAGGGCAGAATTTTAAATGGTTTGAATAATTTTCTCTGGTAAGCGTTTTTTTTAGCGAGTTAGGTTTCTACAGGATGGAGTCACTAGCCCTATGCCCGACCCTCCTCCTTTACCTGAGCTTGGGACCAGCAGTAGCCCCCGGAGGATCTACAGGAGGAGTTAGACAGTAATTTGCATCCGGATTATGTACGAGATTTTTTTGATAAATTCTTGGATTAACACAGTGTTGTAGACAGAATTTGTATAGGTGAGACAAGAATAACCTGTTATAAAGCCATGCTGCTCTCTAGAAAGAATCTGGTTTTCGTTGAAATAACTCAATAACTTCTTTCGAATAGTCTTTGTTGAATTTTAACAATCACACTGATAAAGCCTAGGGATCCATTATTCTCAGAACTTACTACGGCGTTCTTCCAGTCTTTTGGTAATTGACTCCGGGGTACATATAGGTGGAAACTTATGCTTAATGGATTCACGACGAAATTTGCTAGTTCCTTTGGTAACCTAGGATGCATTTCAGCAGGTCCCAGTTGATGAAGGCTAGCGGCTTTATCGTCGTTATTGTTTGGGCCATTAGAACCTAGAGTTTGCGAAACTCCAGTTTTGGCTTATCGAGGGGAGGCTGAATAACGGAATAAACTTTTCAGATTAACGACAAATTTATCAATAAGCTTTACCGGGTCCTGAAGCCTTTCTTCTCTTATTGTCTTTGTGCAAATGTTTCTTATCTGTTTGCATTGTCTGCATGAGCCGTCGTTACCAGTTCGTTTGTATTCCTCCAAGCAGTGCCTTTTGCGGCTTAGCAAAACGAAGAGTGAGGTTCTTGATGACTGTAGCTTGCTTTTAAGTTTTTGGAACCATTTGAGGAATAGATTGCCTTTTAGCACAAATGATCGTGTGCAGTAAGAAGTCCCAATGACCATCCACATCAAGTTGAGCGTTAACTTCTCAGTCCACCAGCTGCAGATTGTCCTATAAAGCTGACACATCCATAAATGGTTTATTGGCTATATAAATGAGATTTCGCTTGATAAAGGTTTCGTTTATTCTAGTTGCAACCACTTGAAGCGTGCTAACAAAATTTTGGAAATTGATGATTGTACCGAACTCATTTGTTGTGTTTGTTGAAATAGCCAACTAAGTAAACGTGTCATTCTTACTTACAGCTATGAAGTTGTCCGTCGCTCTTGTTGTTGTTTCCCTTGTTTTCGCTGCGTCAGAGGTCACCGAGGAAGATGATGTACTTGTATTAAATAAAAAGAACTTTGATGACGTTATCAAAACCAATAAGTTTGTTTTGGTTGAGTTCTGTGAGTTGGCACATTTCACTTGATTGATTCATTTAGATGCTCCTTGGTGTGGTCACTGTAAGGCTCTTGCCCCAGAATACAGTGCAGCAGCCAAAAAGTTAAAGGAAAAAGGTTCGCTAATCAAACTTGCTAAAGTGGATGCTACCGTCGAAGAAGAACTTGCTTTCAAACATGGTGTCAAGGGATATCCGACTTTAAAGTTCTTCCGAAACGAACAACCTATCGATTTTGGGGGTGAAAGAGACTCCGATGCAATCGTAAACTGGTGCTTGAGAAAATCCAAACCTTCCGTGGAATATATTGACTCAATAGATAGTTGTAAACAATTTATCGACAAAGCTAACATTGCCATATTAGGATTTATCAAGGTAATTGAAAGGTTGTTGAGCTTACTCTTCAGGATACGGACTCGTTGGATCTGGCAGATTTCGAAAAAGTGGCCGACGAGTTAGATGATGCTGATTTTGCAATAGCTAATTCCAGTGAGATTTTGACTGAGTATGGTATCACGCAGACACCAAAAATTGTTCTGTTTAAAAATGTAAGTTCACTTCTAATGACTTATCATATGCAGTTCGACGAAAATCGTGTTGAATATACGGGAAAAACGCTGGAACATCTAAAGCATTTCATACAAGTGGAAAGTGTCCCTCTTGTGTCAGAATTCTCCCAGAAAACCGCTGGAGTTGTATTCGGAAGTCCAATTCAGAAACACATCGTCTTCTTCCTCTCAAAATCAACAGACCACTCGGATCTCGTTGAAAAACTGACAGAAGTTGCAAGACAATTCAAAGGCAAGGTAATTATTTGTAGGAATCACTTTATGGATCCTTCGTAGCTATGCTGTGAATGTTTTACAAAAAAACATTCAGTGTATCAGGAAACTTTTTCTCCAAGTGTTTCTACATCTAGACGCAATAGCAAACTTTTAGGCCTTCAGAGTTTTGTTATCTGATGTTTTAATATCCCATCACCCGAATGTCCTAATCCATATCCATCAACCCATACTAACTGATAATGCCTCTAGAATGCAGTGTCGAATCACCTGATTTTGAAAGTCTTCGTCTTAAGCAGGTACATGTAGAGAAAGGCGCTTCTAAATCAGGTAAACAGGTTACGCACAAATTAATATCCAATTATTGATTCTCAGTCCGTTATTATTTGTTTAGGTTTAGCGGCAGGTATAACTCTATTTATTTTTGCAGTAATGAAGTTATGCCCGTCCATGTCTCCTATTCAATTTATCACCGTATGTACAAAATCCTAAATAGCATAGATTCCCAAAACCCTAGCAAAGTCTTATGCACTAGGGTAGTCTTTTAGTCGCAAGTGTTCTTGACTTTAGTATGGTCTAGACTATACATTCTGTTTAGTACCTTTACCACGAGTATCCTAATATAATTAGTAGTGGCATTATTCAGTCTTCTAATAAAACTTGACAGTGTTAGCGTATTTCACACCAGTAATCTTATTTAATGTTCATAGAGTACTATCGAGTGATTCAGTAATAAACAAATATACCCAGACTAAACTTTCCTAGTGTCTGTGATGATTCATCATATGTTGGTCTACCAACGAGTTTGATAAAGACAACTCATTTGTTAAGGCTTGTATTATTCTTGTATTCTTACTTCCATGAAATATTCATAGGTTGTTAGGAAGACAGGTTCTTGAGTGCTTATAGGAAATTAGTGGCGTCTATCTGAAAAGTAACAGTTTTATCTCAGAAAAGTAAAATCCAGTACGATGGAACAGAGACTCCCACTTAACCAACTATTTTTATAAGCAGGGCACGACGCTTACCACACTGGTTTGTTGTAGAGTCATCATTCAATCATGTACTAGTCAGGAATCAGCTAATTATACGTAATCACGAAGTGCCATTTGGTAGTCTCTAACTAAGGTTGACAGCAGGACTTGTAGATGACGAGTGTTCAGTTCCTAGTTCTACAAAAATTCTCTTTAGTGATTAATGTGTCAATGGACACGTTTTTTCTACTAACTTCTTATTCAGAATGTTTATTTGAACCGACCATAAAGTATAGTTAGATTCTGTCTTAAGAGTGTAGAAGAATAAGATCTCGCTTCTTTTGGTGACTACATTCATGTTTTAGGATCAGCCAGTTCAGTAATAAAAACTCAATACATCTCTGCTCCCTATAACTAATGAAGTTTGGATTCTCACAATTACATAGTCCCCCTTTTAAAAACATCCAGGAATGCTTGAATATGATTTTTTTTTACTTCCTAGCTCCATGTGATATACGTCGACGTTGATGTCGAAAACAACTTACGTGTGTTGGAATTTTTCGGGCTTTCAAAAAGTGATGCCCCAACTTACCGTATTATCGAACTTGGTGAAGAAACAACTAAATATAAACCAGATACTAACGATTACTCTGTTTCCGCAATGTCTGATTTCGTTCAAAGAACAATCGATGGAAAGGTCAAACCATTCCTCATGAGTGAAGAAATACCATCAGACCAAACCGGTGCTGTTAAAGTTCTTGTTGGAAAAATTTATAACGATGTGGTTAAAGATAAATCAAAAGACGTGTTTGTCAAACTATGTAAGTGCATCATTTCAGTAGATATGTTTCAAATCTTGACATTTAGTAAATGGTATGTTTTTCCCCAGTTTTCTCATTTTATTTGGTCATGAGTTCTTGAAATAATTTCCCGTAAAAGCTTCACCTGCTTCAATACTCGGTGTCAAACTTCGTGTTGCAAACTCAATGAGTACCATTCAAAAATATATTAGACTCAACTTACATCCTTATCTTTCGAGCTTCCTGTCTTTCACTATATCTGTGTATTATTTTTAAAATAGCGCACATGTCCTTAAAATACCCTGTTCTTTAGAAGTAAATAAAACACCTATGTAACAACTGGACGGCTTTATTCAAATATTTTTTTGAAAACTTTTAGATGCTCCTTGGTGTGGTCATTGCAAGGCTCTTGCTCCAGTTTGGGATGAATTGGGTGAGACTTTTAAGAACTCAGATACGGTGATCGCAAAAATGGATGCTACTGTTAATGAAGTTGAAGATCTTAAAGTTACCAGTTTTCCAACTCTAAAGTTTTATCCAAAGAACTCGGATGAGGTATGTAAATATTGACCTTAACAATCATTCAACAAATCACTTTCACGGTCAGTGCCGAATGACTCTTTTTCATATAGTTTGAGCCACTATAGCATAGCGTACTTCTTGTTGCATTTCTTCGTTAAGTCTTAATGCCGTAGGTGGTGAATCGAGAGCTGCAAAGAATTTTGTTTTCTGAGGTATCTTGTGTTTCAGTGTGATCATTTCTGGCAAATATCTTATTTTATTCTGGATAATAGTTCTGATGTATTCACTACACAATTACATTCTGTTCCTTTAGTTGGTAGTTTTAAGATTTCGATTAGTTTTTTCTTTAGGACATTCCTTCTTTGTGTTCAGTGGATATACTGAAACGCTCGCCTCTACATGAAGTAATCTTTGATACTATCCAGAACGATGATGAAAAGTGTTCAATTAGACCATCTAGCTCTGAAAACTCAATAACATCAAAAGCAGCTACCCGGACTTCAAATCTTCATTTCAATATGTTACTGTTATCGAACTGTAGATTTTTCCTCGAGAATCACGATGCTCAAGTTCGATACCTGATGGTCAGATGTTTCATAGATTAACACTAAGTCTTTCTGATCTTTAGATCTCTGATTTCTATGAAGAAATAAAATAAGTGGTGTAACTCATATATTAGGTACAGGTTTACATACTCTACTTCAAGCTAAACAATGTATAAGCTGTGCTGATATTGCGTGACTACCGCCTATTGGCTGGAAGGTGAGTGCTTCAACTACTACACAGCTAAGCATTTTAAACAAATATTACGGAAATCTTCCAGTCTTAATCAAAATGATCTCATTTAAAAGATAGCCTTAACTCATTCATAATGATACTGAATCCTGATATTGTGATAAGCGTAAAACACTTGTAGAAATAAGAATTGTTTAAGTAATAGATCAATTAATATAAACACTTGACCTCATATCACATATTAACAAGGTGGACAGTAGTTCTTAAACATTAAACTAGTTATTTGTTTTAGGTCACCTTATTATAGAAAAACCTAGTTTTTCAAAACGTTTCATCTACTTAATTAACTTCTATGTTTTCATAGCTCGTACTAACTAAAAACTACTTCTGATTTTGAAATTCACAGGTTATTGATTATACAGGTGATAGATCATTTGAAGCCCTGAAAAAGTTTGTCGAGTCTGGTGGTAAATCTAGCGAAGCAACTAAACAAGAAGATCAAATAAAGGATGAACTTTAAAGTTGCTTCCCTTTTAAGGCTTTATTTTGCTTTTGTCCTCGTATCTCTTTTGCTCTGAAGATCTGTTTTCTCCATTTCTAATAAAAAAACAATGAGCATTAGTTTCCTTTTTGTCCATTATTACTAGTTGTTTGTAAGCACACATTTGTTTTGATGAAGTGCTATTTGACAGTGCATTTCCATGAAAATGTTTCTCGAGTTTTCTTTTTGTACCATCTTAATTGTTTTTTTCTTTTTAAGCATTTTTTGAATTCTGCTAAATTAAACTTGTTGTATTTATTTGTAAATTCAACTTGTATAGTAAACATGGAAGGATTTATGCTATATTTAGTCTTCAGATATTCCAAGTGCTACGTTAAATCTTACTAAATAGTGTTAGGGTTAGGGCCATGCTCTCACATAGCCACGCGAATATATAGCCTCTGACAGGTAAGTCCTAGTCATTGCCTTTTCGTCGATGGGGTGTTGTTTACGAAATTGAGAGGACGAAAAGCGAATGTCCGGCGCTTTAACCGGGTTGGTGGACACGGAAAGTTCACCTAGAGGAGTTGGAAAAACGTGATTCCAAACCAATGGTGCACATGGGCTGGCTCTAGGATCCTGAGGGAACAAATGGCGTATGAATCAATCATTGGTCACCGGCTACCATGGATCTGCATCTCCTCATGATGCCTTGTGGATCAGACATTTGAGTCAAAGGGTCTGGGTGTGACCCCCTAAGAAAACCACCTGAGCAGTATCACAGCCCTCACACAAATCAAATGAGATTTGTGAGGCGCATATTTATCTGGTGCTTCATTGTACCAATATTTATGTGTTTAAATAAATAAATAACTAAATAGTGTAATTAAGGTGGATTGTGATTCTTATTGTGGATATTAATGCTCATTCCTCTAAAATCAATAAATTGAGATCTCTGTTTTAAAAGGATACACCCTTCATTGGTCATTCAATCAATAGTTTTTCAGTAGTTCCCGATTCCCTAGACTGTTAAAAATTGATGTTTCTTCCCTTGTATCATTGATAGGACTACGGAGTCCTTGATTGAATTGCGTTGTGTTCCACTCAGATTGGCAACGCTCAGTCGCATATAAGATGAATTATGTGCATCGAAATATTTAAGACTAAAGACATTTGGTAGCACTGTGACTCATAAATGTTCGTATAGACTGTTGAGTTTGAAGTTAATGAATTGTTGCGCATAAGCTGTTCATATATTTATTGGATACCTCCCATAGGAGTATTTGGTAGTTTCTTAGTATCACCTCTCAAATACCAAAACCTCAAGTAACTTGATGTATTTCGCTGATGATATATATCAAGACCTCTTTTACACCCACTGAGGCGAAGTTCAAAGTATAAGCTTCTAGATATTAGTTGATGTTAGTATCTTCGCTTGAATAATAGGAGAAATACTGTTAGGGATGTATACAATTAATATCAGATTCATAGAAACTTATTAGTCAAGGTTCCAGATGACAAGTGGAATAATTAAAAGTGATAGATGCACGGGAATCCGAAGTATCATTCAGTGTTATTTGTAGAATTAATTTCTAGACATTCCAGTAAACGGAGCGAAAGGAGTCTAAACTCATGACTTCTGATAATGGAGGTCAAAACGATGTACTACGCCATTGCAGTTAATTCAGAATATAAATGCAGGGTGAAGTAAACAGCTCGAATATGATGTGAGGTGCGACGTAGAATGTTATTTATCTGTTTTGGGGACTCAACAGGGTACTCCAGGCTTGGCAGCACTTTCATTTCGAATACAGGTTCTTGCTAATACACAACAATTCTGCTCTCCGTCTTCAGGGAATTCGAATTCAAATTGGCTTTCGACAGTAAAGTTCATTCTTATTGACACCTCCAAATAACCGTCATTACATTTCATTGAAGGCGTCCGCATCAAAAAACCCAATCTAAGTCGATGTTTCATAAATATATTTGTTTCCCACCCTTGTAATATTTATTACGTTTTAATCTGGTTCAGTCACGATTTAAAAAAATTCCTGGTAGTATGTATTGTCCCTTTTTCAAACAGTCAGTACTATGGGTTTAGATTGTGAGTTGTTGATGAGAGTCTGAGAAATGAATGAATTTAACTACGCTTGTTGTTCATTTTTATTATTTATTTAAACACATAAATATTGGTACAATGAAGCACCAGATAAATATGCGCCTCACAAATCTCATTTGATTTGTGTGAGGGCTGTGATACTGCTCAGGTGGTTTTCTTAGGGGGTCACACCCAGACCCTTTGACTCAAATGTCTGATCCACAAGGCATCATGAGGAGATGCAGATCCATGGTAGCCGGTGACCAATGATTGATTCATACGCCATTTGTTCCCTCAGGATCCTAGAGCCAGCCCATGTGCACCATTGGTTTGGAATCACGTTTTTCCAACTCCTCTAGGTGAACTTTCCGTGTCCACCAACCCGGTTAAAGCGCCGGACATTCGCTTTTCGTCCTCTCAATTTCGTAAACAACACCCCATCGACGAAAAGGCAATGACTAGGACTTACCTGTCAGAGGCTATATATTCGCGTGGCCATGTGAGAGCATTTGTAGAGGGAGAGCGGACTATCCCCACTCTCGGCCGTACTAGGGCATTTGGATGTAAAGTGCCCACATCATGAGGCCTCGCTGAGATCCGAACTCGGGTTGCCAGATTCAGAGTCCGAAGTGCTCACGGCTACACCACGAGGCCACATATTTTATTGAAATTTAAGAGGTTTAAATTATTAATACAGTAATACCTAGATCCCTACCTCAATTACAAGGAATTTTTCGTCTATGTCAGAGAAGGTGCAGTTTTCATACAATAGCAACGTAATTTTAGTATTATATTTCTCTCGGTTCTAAGGTAATTCTAATGTGATATTCAACAAAAGGCCATAGTATTTTTTCACTACGCTGGACCCATTTAAATAGTCCGAGTTAAATGTTTTACATGCCTTTGTGTTACTAAGTATGTAGGATTTGGACATCTGCGATGTTCAAAGTCACTATATGTATAAATTGGTAGTAAGAAAATATCCATGAGAAAGGTACCATTCATAGTATTATTTATTAGCAAAGCGTATCTAGAACAACAACATCACGAACTGATACTAATATAAAAATACAGTGGTCTAAGAAGTTAGGAATTATAGGACAATGATATGAACAATGACTTCGGGTAAGACTATTCCGAAAGTTCAACTTTACTCAATATTCAACCTGATATATAAGTGCTTTAAATCATCGTAAGTTTTGTTTTCTCTTTATTGCTTTTTACTGATATTAGAAGTGGAAACTTCGAATGATGTACCTTCATCTCAGATTCCGCGTCGTCTATGATTGACTAAAAGGGATTTGTAAGTACATGTTTCAAAATCGCTGAGGTCGTGCTGTGATGTATGTTATTTATACAGACAGACATAGGTAGTATGTATCAATAATTGAAAGTAGGATTCTTACTAGCATAAGAGGAACATAGTAGAAGAGAAAGGAAAGCACAATGAATCCCAGCAGCAACAGGAAAAGGAGAACGATGTAGGGTGTAAAAGACAATTTAAAGAAGATATACAAATGATCTACTCTATGTGTTGTTTTCATATTTTATAAGTGCAGTGTATGATCTTGGTTAATACAATAAATTGGCTTACCGTATCTCAATCTTCGTTCACTTCAGTGCTACGTAAACAAAGTATTAATGACTTGGATTTTTCATGTTCTCATCAATAACTGATTCTTATGTCAGTCAAATTTTGAAGTTAGTCTCTTCGTTGTAGTAAATCGTGCTTTTGAGATGGTCGAGATTCGTAGCTTATATGGATGATTTCGGTGGAGTTTTGTTGCCTGAGCTAGATGGTTGTGCTGATGATGTCTTTTAGAAAAAAGATGAAAGCTCCACGACCAAACCATCCAGCTTAGACAACAAAACTCAAATACTTGTAGATCATTCACCTTCTCAAATGCTAATTAACTGATATGTTTAAAATTTCATAAGTTACTCTTGATCATAACGATAGAATAGACTTTATCGAATATGTATAAAGTAAGATCACTGTAAGTTGTCTTTATTGTCTTGGAATTGCCTTGTAAATCAAGTTGGTTGAAGAAATATATAAAGGTACTTGATAATGGGGAAATGATCTGTCCTTTTCATAAACCAATACTTTCATAGAACCTAGTGCTCCATATAACAAAATACAGAAAATGTATGGAATAAGAATGTATAGTCAAACGGTTCTATCACTGAAATTTTTAGAATTATGTGTATTTATGAGTGCGGGATCGTGGGTGTGCACTGCTGAGGAGTCCCATAATAGGACGAAACGACAGTCCAAGTTTTCCATGTTGATCTAGCTTCAATTGACTCATGATTTCACCTATGAAAACACTGAAATCTCCATGAAACCCCTTCTGATCTATTTATGACTAATCAAAAAATAACTTTTATATTTATTTGTTTGAATCAATAAATATCGATACAAAGGGGCACCGAATACATATGTCCCACATAAGTCACTTGGTTAATGTGTGGGCTATGATACTGTCCGGGTATCCAGACTGAAACAAGTGGATTTCGTAGGGGACTACACCCAGATCATTCAGCCTAAAGGTCTGATCCACAAGATAGTTGAACAACATTATGAGATGTAGCCGGGTGACCAACAATTGGTCCATACGCCACTTGTTCTTTCGGTATACTGGAGCCTATGTTCACCATTGGTTTCGAATCAAGAATTGCCAACTCCTCTAGGTGAACTCTCTGTGTCCACTGACCCGGTTAAAGCGCCAGACATTCGCTTTTCGTCCTCTCAATTTCGTAAAAACACCCCCACCTTGATAAGGTAGTGAAAAGTACTTCTCGGACAATGACTGTATACGTGTAGCCATGTGAAAGTATTTCGAGAGGGAGAGCTGAATCTTCCCACCTTCAGCCGTACCAGGTAAATGTAATCATAAATTGACAAATTCTTCCTGTTTTAGTTTAATCATTTATTCGAATATAAAATAAATGGACATTATTTGAATTCTTGAGTAATCAAGAAACACCTTTGAATTTACAAGCATTATAATCAAAGATGGATAGTGGCTGGCAATGGAATCTTGGACGCACGTTTTGTCCTATTTTGAGACTCGTCAGCTGAATGTACCTGCATCTCAGACTTGTTGATGTTCACTCTGCGATGGACTCGAACCTAATGTCTTTCGCTTCAATCGCCATCGCGTTATTCACTTAACTACTTAGTCCTGATAGCCATTTGCTTGTGCATGATCTAAAATTATTATGATCAGATTTGTATAATTAACCATCAGTAATTTAGAGATATTATAGTTATTCCTGAAAGTCTGCCAAAAATTTACTACTTTATTAACCAATATCATTTATTGATGAATTTTCAACCAATCAAACGAATGCACGTAATATCGTTTCTCAAGGTCAATGTACATACACTTCCGCTAACTTTAAACAAACAATAATTAGTCAATATTTTATCGATTTAACCTTAAATAGCCTCTTAACCAAGGTTATCTAAGATGGTATATTTCACTAGTCTTAATATTCCAATTCTACGTAAACCAAATTATGGTGTGTGTTATTGATGTTGACAGATATAAGTAGTATGTATCGAAAAAGAAATGCCTGGCGATAGAAGGTTAAAAAGATCGAAGAAAAGTAAACGAGAACAGAGAATGATTGGTATGAAAACGAAGGATTCGATGTATAATTGTATTAAATTAAATGTAATTCAATTCCTCTGGGGATCTCTATCAAGAAAGCTTCTATATAGACACATAGATATATCATTATATAGTATAGATAAAATATGGGTAGCGTTGGAATTCAGGATGCACTTTTCGTCTTACCTGGAGCTCTTCAGCTGGATGTGCTTACATCCGAGTTGATGTTTAACTTGGGATTTGGACCCAGTACCCTACAGTTCAAGCGACAATGCGTGAACCACTTAGCTACTGAACTCAGACAATCACTCACTTTGCAATATGTATAAATTTTAATTTTATGAATTCCTCGATTGAACCTAAACTCTGAGATGCAGTTACATCCATCTGATGTGGGCCAATTAGGAAGAAGCGTGCATCCTGGATTCGACTCCTAGTCACATTCCATCTATTCTATATGAACTTGTGCCATAAAAGCTATATTGAGACAATCTACACAAGATGAACATATCCCAATTAGGATTGATCATTCATCGCAAAAATTTGAAGTGGAACTGAAGCAACGACAAAACTAGTTTACGGATAATTCGCATTGCATGTACTGAAGGCTGAACTGTCCTCGCGAATATCGAAAACGTATGTGAAATGTAAATGACAAAAACTTATTTATGAAACCTGTAACGAATTGAAAATTCAACATCGAAATCAAATAATGCGTGGCCCTAAAAAGGATCTTTGTCGGTTTCAACTCCGCACAAATGTAGTGCAAGTTTGGATGTACTTCGTGATCGCAGTAGCTATCTCTGGTGGGTCGTCCATGATATTGTTGGTTAAGCTCTTGAAGAATGGCAGAAATCATGACAGCACAGACAAAATTTCACGACTTATAAGGTATACGCAAACAGGTACTGCCATTGAATTGATGTCCAAATTCACGATCTGATACAAAACCAAATTTCCGTTACTGGTTTTGCAGGTCCCATTAAAACTTACAACATCAAGGGAACAATATGTTGATCGAAATTTGAAGAGGAAAATACTGAGGATCATTTTCTTCTTCGATCTGATACTCGCAAAACGGACCAAGTGACGTGCTATGAGACTTAACTTTGGTATAATCAACTACCACAAACAATATTAATAAGCATATTGCTTACCTAGGAGACTGGCCTGCGAAAATAATTTATAACGCATGTTAAAAAAATCTTTAGGATTCAGGCATTTTCCTTAAGATTGTTATGCAAAGTGTAAAACATTTAATGTTGCTGTTCCTGAAATCAGAAGAGGTCGAACGGTTTCGAACTCTATATCAGTTAACCTAAGCATACACGAATTATTGTCGTATCTCAGGCAAGTAAATTTATTTTCATAGTTGAAATCATGAGTCATTTGAGGCTAGACCACCGTGGAAAACCTAGAAGCACTGGACGGCCGTTTCGTCCTATTATGGGACTCTTCAGTGGCAGTGCGCATCCACGATCCCACACTCGCGAGATTCGAACCCAGGACCTACCAGTCTCGAGCCAGAGTCCCATAATAGGACGAAAAGGCCATCCAGTGCTTCCAGATTTTCCATGGTGGTCTAGCTTCAATTGACTCATGATTTCAACCATGAAAATACTAAATTCTCCACAAAATCCCCTCTAATTAAATGTATGTTTATGATGCACATTCACCCGAACAACAGTCAAGTCAATAAACTTACAACAAATGAACGCCGGATATTGAATCTTTTTAATAACCATTTGGCAGAAATATAATAGCACAGATCAACTGATCTTCTTCGACTAATAGACTGTGTGGATCCATTGGGTATTCTAACACCATTTCTCCAACATTCAAATTCTATATATTGCTTCTGATTCTTGTGGAAATCAGAATCATAAACCTCATAGTCACTGAATGTTCCCCTTTCATAATCCCTGATAGCGCTCTCTAATTTACTTAGGAATACGTCATTGGTGTCTGTGGCAGTGTTCGAAACAATGCATCGAGTAATTTGTATGTTGTTTATGTTCATTGTTTGGAGTAAAGGAGAGCAATGGAGAAATATTCACATTTTATATAACTTTCCAGAAGATAACAACTACTAATTACCATTTTAAAGTTATTTGTCTCATTGGACATAAAAGCACGGAAGAAATCTTTATTAATAAAATACAAAAATCACTTTGCCGTAAATGATGATCAATCAATGTTGACTAATATACCTATCCACATACAAAAATGGTCGAATATAGTTTAACTACTGATTATTATTAAGTAGTGCAGTTAAGACACAAAAAGAACAAACAATAGATAAATGAAATTAGTTGCACAAAATAGATTTCACATCAAAATAACAACTAGGATTATGTGAGCACTCGCTAAACGGTAATCTGTTGTCACGTAGGTTCATCTAAGGCTATCCCATTGACAAGTGAACATCACATTCTCAGTATCAATATCCACTACTCACTACATCACAACTGATATAGTGTTGACCAATATGATCTGTTCGGTTATTCCATAGTCAAACAGACACAAAGGGAAAGGTTTACTACAAGTGTGAATTTTCAATTTCCTATCAATTTTTCTCCCCTCTAGTTACAGTAGAAGACGTGGAACGAAACGATTCATACCATAATGAATATTATAATCATAAATGATATATATACGTACAAATAAGCTTCAGAAGATTCTCCTTCCTTTTACCCATACACATTGATAAAAATGATTTCCTTTCCTTTAGTTACCATCAGCACGTTTTTAGAAAAACAAGAACGGCAAGAAGAAGAGAATGTATTCAAAGAAGAAGGTAAGCAAGAAAGAAATACATAAATACCCTAAAGACAAAAACGAAAAACATGCACTGAAAATAATCATTGAAAACGAAGGAAAATCACCTCCATAAAATATTAGGTTAACGTATCGCAAAAATCGATGATTGCCCCTCTGACAAAAACAGCAGCTTCTACCCGACAAACATCAGTGCATTGCGATCATCGCACACACCACCAATGCTTACTTGTCAGTGACCACACCCTACCTCCTCCCATTTTAAATGTTGCACTCCTTTGGAGTGATGCGTCGATTACAAGTATATCACACCCCAAGACTCACTTTGCAGACCCTCTTTCAAAACACAATTACTACAAGTGTCATGTACAAGTATATTGTGCAGTTAAAGCACGTGGATCGTTGACGAAAAATAGAAATAGTGTTGTGCACTAGCATTGGATAATGTATGAGATCGCCGACAAGATATAAGTTAATATGAACAAATGCATGTATGTCTATATATTTTAAAACACGTGTCATGCTTTTCTTCAGTGTCAATGTGACGGAAGGTGGACAGGAGGAGGGAGAGAGCATGAGTGAGACAGAAGCAGAAACAACAATTCATCCACTGCCTCCATCAACTAAAGGTTAGTCTTGCTTTGACAATCACATTGTGTGTGTGCTTCATACTCTTAACGAATGACAACTGTTTCACGCATCGAAGCGAGATGGTTCACATCGCACTTTGCATCCCGTCCAACACTAGGCTCCATACAATAGACATTGTTGCACTGCTAACATGTCCGCAAATTATTCGACGGACGGTATTGTTCACTTCTCCCAACATCTCGATACTTGCCGACTGCAATCGGAGCTCATTATCAGGTTGAAGCGTCTTCTTATCTCGAAATGGTTGCATGGTGTTTGTGGACAACTAGTCCACAGTTTCCAGTTATATTTTATCAAATTTATTCTTCGTGTTATCATTGAGTTTGTGTTTTTTTGTTACCATCGTTCACATATGTATTTTATTGACTTACATCTTCATCTCATATATACTTTAATTCTTATACACGACTTTTCTCTCGAAGTTCTCAATGGTACAATCTTTCTTATAATCTTGTTTTTATAAATTTCTTATATTGATTTAGCCGGGGTGTTTTTGTTGTATATTTTCATGCAAATTCATATCACAACCTAATGTTTTGTGTACTTTCTATTGATTTTGATCCGTATCCATTCTCATTCTTTTATCTTTTTTTGCCTTTCATTTGTATTTAGTTCCCGATCATCGAAATGTTGTTCATATAAGCGGTATCGCAGTTTTTCGTTCACAATATCCAACTTCTCAGAATCGATCTTGTCATAGCAATATTTTGTTTAAAAGAGGTTAGTTCACTTCTTTTTCTTTTTTACGTTACTATCCAGGTAATCCATGTTTATTGCTTCATGCATATCATTAAGGCTCTAAGTTTTGAATACATTCACACCTATATATTTTCTGCAGTTATATATCATTCTCATTTTGTGATGTGTGGGCTAGAATGATAATGATCGGTTGTTTTGCTGCGTGAGATATGTAGATAGTGTGACAGGTGTTTTATGTACTGTATACTCCCCTATCCTGACCATCATTGATTAACTGTTCTTTGTTGTTGGATTGTGTCGGATTTTGGTGTAGAAATATATTGACATTCTAGTCGGGCTAATCTTGTGTTCTTGATCTGAGTTGTGTTGAAGTCCTGTAGAATAGAAACCGGAAGGGAATCTAGTGTAGATATTCGTGCAAGGTAAATTAAGTTCCAACACATATGTGTAAAAAGTGAAAGGACTGTTATAACAAGTATCCTACCGTTCATAACATTTTGTTTTTAGAATGTTAAAAATTCGATAACTTAACATTTCTTAATTCTTTTTTTTGCTTTATTATCTAGATCGTTTTCTGATAATCTTTTCAACTGTCTTTATTCTGTTTGCGACGTTTAGTTTGGTGACTCTCTGGTTGTTATGCAAACATTTAAAGAGTTCTCGTTTCACATCAAAATAACCTTATCTTTTCTT
This sequence comes from Schistosoma rodhaini, assembly GCA_944470415.2. Taxonomy (NCBI): domain Eukaryota; kingdom Metazoa; phylum Platyhelminthes; class Trematoda; order Strigeidida; family Schistosomatidae; genus Schistosoma; species Schistosoma rodhaini. The sequence continues at coordinate 3,132,607 of OX104040.1, forward strand.
GATAGTTATTTTTATTGTTTTCTTAGTTCAATAAAGGTTTTCATTATCAAACTGATATGATGCTTCTGTTCCACCTTCATAATACTTTTAAGAATAGCAATGCAGTTACGCGAAGTTGACGTTTTGGCTGGTCTATTGTGATTGCATATTTAATGCTATATGTCTACACTTGAAATCGTCATCAATAAACCACCTTACGGACAAGTGTTAATGCTCAAAGCTAAAGATCTTGAATTGGAGTTTCGCGTGCGGAACTGTAGATTCCGAATAATACTAGTCAAATTTCCATTATCCAGCATTTATGTAGCGAGCTGATATGAATTGTGAGTTTGAAATAATATAAAAATATAGTTCTAATGACTCTACAAGACATAATTAAGAACCAAAATTCGAGGTACGCAGTACGGAATCGTATTTTACTGTTACTATAGATTTGAATACAACATAAAATACTTAACTGTACAGTAAATATGCCGCTGATTCACTGTACGACCTCATTAATTTCGATTGTATTTGCATCTTTACAATAGTAAATGGTTATAGACCATTTGTGTTGTCCTACGAGGATCTTTACAGTTAATCTCCATTGTAGTTCTGTTGGTTTAACAAATACTTCATGGTCAATTGATCGTAAAAGTGTCAAATAATTTTTCCATGCGTTGTTACGATTTTTCGAACTGAGAGTTATCGTATGAATGGGGATGAGTCTAATCGTTCAAATATTGTCAGATTAGCGGGGTTGGCAGTGTGAAGACGAGGAGCAGAAAGAAGAGAAATTTAAGCATAATGCAAGATAGCATTTATAAAACGCAATATATAGCCGGCGCTTAAAGTCTTAATGATCAGAGATTTATGATAACGCTCCAGACCGCTTCTAAAAATAAAAATTCGTGTTTAATTTCCTATCAAATATTCAGTGCAATATTAGAAGCTTCAGAGAGTGAGCTTAAGTCAAAAGTAGCGAAAGATCCCTTTTAATAAGGCATGTAGAAGTTGGTAAGCCTCCATAATATTAATATGTTCAAAGAGTTTGATATTCGTGCTGACCATATAAAAATAACTGGCAGCACCACTAACTAAAGAAAGTTGCCCAGGTGACCACATTGGATTATACTTCCATTCACTTCAAAGGTACACACCACGTTACCTTTGCATAAATCAAGATGTAATTCCTCTAACAACCACACTCGTCTTCTTGGCTTTGGGATGATTTCATAGAAAAAGAGACTCGAACAGCAGTGCTTTCGGACGTTTCTATATGCGAACTTTCTTTAAATAACAAACAACAAAGTGATAATCCCTATAGAATATTGTAGCTGTAAATAATTCCCAAAATCAATAGATCATTCAGTGTTCGACATTGGATGCTGACCACGTTGTTTAAGTGGACTTGTTTAGCTGAAGTCTTTCGGTCATGCATCCGTACCAGATCACGTTTCAACACGGCGTGGGACACAGCTCCTACGTTTCATTAGCCAGCTTATAGAAAAGGTCCTCGATATATTGGTAACGAATCAAATATATCTTTCCTGCCTCTACTCGTCTGACTTCTGATTTCTATCTGACTGGGAACGGTCGAATATAGAAGGTGATACTGGTAACTAGTTGTAAAATTAGAACATCCGTTGCATCCTCAATATAATCCCAAACTTGGTGGTCTCACTTATATCTCTGTTCTCATTCATACCGATATATTTACATAATCACGCCTTTTATGTCATGCAGTCTTCAAAGCAGCGATGGTACTTTGATACGTTGAAGGTGTAATCCATGTTAGATACTGACGACGAGGTGTGACTTCAAAGTTAGCTGTTTAGTCACACCATTCACTTCTAACTTGGGTAGGCCCTCAATCATAAGTGATCTACACCTCGTTCGTTTTTTATCTATTCACTCCCCCTCTTTGTTTGCACAATACGATCTGAATAGAAATGAACAGAAGCTAGACGTCATGCTCGTGTTTTTCCTAACGGTAAATGTTTCAATGACATATAAAATTAAATCTAGTAGTTTTTTTCAGATATTTTATGATAAATTGAGGGGATAATATGGGACAGTTTACATCAAGAGATATCAATATCGAACTATTTCTTGGCCCCATACTGCCTGTGAATAAATTTAAACCTGTGATGATTTTTACTTCGCAAATTATTTATTATATTCCTTATTTAACTTTTATACAAATACTACTGGATACCCTCAGTAACCGGTCCTTGTGTACAGCATAAAAACATTACAGGGCTCTATTGACTGATAATGTGTGCTGTTAGGATAACTTGATAACGTGTTTGCGAGTTAATCCTAGCCTGATTGCAATGCCAAATACAGTACGTCCGACTGTGCTCAGGTAGTTCTTTCAAACTCGAATGCTTGTCAATATGTAACTAGTAGAGTATGACATGAATAGTTCCTGTTGACATACTGATCTTCATTCCTGTAAATACACTGTGAATTACTATCTACGAAATAACTGAAAAGTCCAACTCAACGCTAACTGAATGCTAATGATACTATTTAGAAGGGAGCGAACGTTTCACAGTCAAACCATTGGATGCACAGAACAGAATACCACCGAAATACTGAATTTCGTTTGGGTACACGGTACCTCACTGAACTAATGTGAACTTTGGGGTCTGTTAAAAAGCCTGTTTTAGATGAAATCCGAAAATATACACATTCGGAAGACTTACTACTTACCTGTGAACTTCAGAAACCCAGAGGAGTTCACTGAGGCATTGCAAGTCTGGTGAGGCTCAAAGACGACCTCTACAGTAACACCAGATGTTATGACAGCCGATAGTGTTAGGTAAGGCAAAGACAAAAAACGCAAGTGAAACAAACAACCATACAGAACACAGAGACCACGGACTCGCTAATGAGACACGCTAAATAGCCCCAAACCTACAGTGGTCAGTTCGCATGAAACTGGCCAACACACTTTAATCAACAGTCTGTTTAAAATGCGGATGACTCATGCTTCTGGTGAGGAGCAGCGAAGTGACCACAGCCTCATCAATGGGTAGCTTTAAGAGGGGACTTGACAAAAATATACTCACCCATGGTTTATCACTTCTCCTTGGACCGGCTGTGTTTGACCCACGTCTCGTAGCCAAACTACTGGTGTCATCATCACACATAAGTAAATAGCGCTCATCTCACTTTAAGTATCATCTCTGTTTCCACTTTCACCCTCACATGTTGGCTTCCTCACAATGTGCATCGCCAATTAACTGACTTAGTTATTTAGTCATTTATCTATCTACCTCTTAAAACAACCATCTCACAGCATTCCAGTTTTCACTTCATTACATTTCACGTTGAAACCCACCTAACTCCTACCTGGTAGTGTAATAATTACAAGTATCCAGGGACCCTTCTTCTCTGATACAAACGCACTCACTTAAATTAGAAGACTCATAAATAACCATCAATCTGACTAAAGCTGCTGGAGTTGAGTGGCTGAGCTAAAGCCTACTGGACACTACCAGAGACCTGGAAGCGTACTGAGACGACAAGAAGTGGAAGCAAACAAACTAACGGTTTTGTACAAGGTCGTCACGAAGAAATTGGATATTGGATATCGAACTTACCAACCGTACGACTGTATCGTCACCGCGGCAACCTGTCTATTTGTTGCGCCATAGATAATGGTAAGCGGGTGGTTAATTATCATTTGTTTATTCTATCAACTAGTTTTATCTCCTTACTATCACCTTATAAAGTAGTTGCAACTGACATTAAGTATAAATTTGTTAGTGTGGATTAGAACTTACCAAATATTTAATCTATCTGTTCAGCATACTTCATATCTCACACGATCTGTATTAGTGTTATACTTTAAAAGCATATCGTCATTTAAAAGTGATATTTATCACCAAGTCTTAAACTCATCATGAGCCGACTCCAATGCTCTAGATATATGTGGTTTGTATTACCGATGACGTCACCAAAAGACAGAACTAGGTTATATAAGCACATATGTGAAGATATCTGGTTTTAAGAAAGTGTGAAGTGTCCACCATTGAAAAGAAACAATAAATTATCTGAATCTCCGGATCGCTGTTAAACATCTTATGAGTAATCGCAATCTACTTGATTCCTTCGCTCCTGGTTCTGTCAAAAAAGGTATAAGGACTTTAGCAACAGCCATTGTATTGTGTCTGGTAAGACAATTAAAGTAGTGATTTCCAAAAATAGTTCGGTGTTGATCGATTTTTACTGCAAGTGAGTTTGTTCCAGGGTAATTAGGCTTTTTAAAGCCAGATGTCACTATAAAACCGTTGATTGGATGATGTATAGCTAATTGTATAAGGGCAGAATTAATGTATTTTCTAGATGTTCACCAAAGAAAACAGCGTTGAGAGGTGACTTAACTAGGACTGCTGCAGAAGCAAGTCGTTTAGCAACTACCCATGTTAAATAATGAACCGCTTCACTTTCTCATGGCCCCAGTACCATCAGGTCCTTTGACCTACAGAAATATATATGTGTCTACCCACTCATCATAGTTTCTCTCCTCAGCACTGAGTTAATTAGCATTGACAGTTAGTACTTTGTACACTTGAGTGATCCTAAATCATGTAGGTTCAGTCTTCGACGAGTTTATTATTTACGTTTAAGTTCTTGTTTAATGTATCTTTTTTTCTTCAGTTACTTCACCTTGAGTAATGTCTCAAACATTTCAATGGTTGAAACTTTACACTCCTCTAAATATCTCTACTGACCATAACTAGGTATGTACTCCATGCTTCAGTGGCTCTGTGGTTAGTGTTCTATTTTCAGCTACTAAGTCACATGTTCGGACCTCGCGCCATTGCTATGGGATTGTTAGCTAAGTTTATGGTATACTTTCTTTACTAAGTAATACAGCAGGTCACTTGTAATTTGAAGAATATTAGAACTGTAATCTACTCATCCATAAAGTTATATAAGAACTTGAAGAAACTTATAAAGTTTGAACAAAAACCAGTGTTTATTTGTAATTTTCCACTTCACCCAACTTTTTCACGAACATATTAGTGAATAACATCTCATAACAACCATGGAGTCCATGATCGACGTAGTTTACATTCAGTAAACGTTTGTCTAGTGAATATTTCAAAAGAATCTAAAAACTTTGCATGCACTAAGTTTATCTAAATCTGTTGTAGTTTACGTGCAGGAAACAATACCTTAAAACTAGCTGCTCTGAAACTCATTGCTCCATGTTTCTCAAAGGCGAGTACATAAACTTGTACTAGCTGAATGAGTTGGTTTAGATAAGCAACACCAATTCCACTCTCGAGTCTTCAATATATATTAAAGTTTTGTTTGGCGTTTAGCAAATGAATTATTTTTAGCTATAGATACGTATTCTGATCCTTAGTTAAAATTAAAAGATCTTATTGTGATTGCTCACCCGGCGTTATTTAGTGACCGTGACAAATATATATTTTCAAACTGATGTGTCCCACATATATGTAATCACTTTTCAATGTTAGAACCCGAAATTGAATGTTGTAATTTCAGTCAATCCCAACTTAGAGCCTAGTATGCATGTAAATCAGTTCAATTCGGTATACCCCATTAACAGCGAAATATGAAACTGCCAAGCTAAACCCCAGAATAGTAGAGGTAGTGATAGCATGAGTGGTGATTGAAAATATCAGGCATCGAAGATACGATTCAAGAAAATGTAAATTAGTAAAATCAAAACATAAGAAAGTTACGAAGAATTCGGGAGAAGACAAAGATCGGATATATCTGCATCATTGCAAACGATTTTGAGCCATATTATTCAAAGTCTCTAACCATTAGTTACAGGAACCGCGCAGACCCCAACCAGGTAGTTTATACGCTCTAACATGGTTCAGTTCATTTGTCGATGACTCTATAGACTGGTGTCACATCTCCGTCTGACAGCTCCTAGTTTTTTGTCAACCTATTCCTACGCCAGACAACATTGGGTGTCAAGAGAGACAATAGTTGGCCATACGAAATACATGTCCCAACTATTTTAACAGATAAGGATTCACCACCTCATCAACCTATTTGTCCTGTTTACCTAATACCCTATGTCTAACCTCTAGTCTCATCTACTTATTACATTTACGTTCTATGCTTTCTTTCTGTATTTCTTTTTTTCTACAATCCCTCTGTAGTACTTACTTGCTTACTTACGCCTGTTACCCCTCGTCGAGGAGCATAGGCCGCTCACCAGCATTCTCCATCCAACTCTGTCCTGAGCCTTCCTTTCCAGTTCTTTCCAGTTACTATTCAGCCTTTTCATATCGGCTTCTATTTCCCGGCGTAGTGAGTTCTTTGGCCTTCCTCTTTTCCGCTTTTCTTCCGGATTCCAAGTTAGGGATTGAGTCGTGATGCACATTGGTGATTTCCTTAATGTATGTCCGATCCACTTCCAACGTCTGTTCCTAATTTCCTCTTCAGCTGTAAGCTGGTTTGTCCTCTCCCATAAAACGCTGTTGCTGATAGTATCCGGCCAATGGATGTTGAGTATTTTGCGTAAACAACTGTTTATAAATACTTGTATCTTCCTGATGATGGCCGTAGTAGTTTTCCACGTTTCAGCTCCATACAGTAGGACTCTCTTGACGTTCGTATTAAAGATTCTGACCTTGAAATTGATTGAGAATTGTTTTGAGTTCCATATGTTGGTCAATTGTAGAAATGCTGCCCTTGCTTTGCCAATCCTCGCCTTTACATCTGCATCCGATCCTCCTTGTTCATCAACGATGCTTCCCAGGTACTTGAATGTTTCCACCTCTTCCAGAGTTTCGCCATCAAGTGTGATTGGGTTGGTGTTCTCCGTGTTGCATTTGAGAATCTTGCTTTTTTCTTTGTGAATGTGGAGGCCTATCGATGCGGGGGCTGCTGCTACATTTGCGGTCTTCATCTGCATTTGTTCGTGTGTATGAGAGAGGAGGGCTAGGTCATCTGCGAAGTCCAAATCATCTAATTGATTCTGAGCTATCCATTGTATTCCGTATTTCCTTTCAGATGTCGAATTCTTCATAATCCAGTCAATCACTAGAAGGAAGAGGAATGGGGAGAGTAGACAGCCTTGTCTGACTCCGGTCCTTACTGGAAATGTATCTGTCGGCTGTCCTCCATGCACCACTTTGCACTGTAGTCCATTGTATGAGTTTTGGATAATGTTGACGATCTTTTCAGGAACTCCATAGTGTCGAAGAAGTTTCCATAATGTTCTCCTATCCACGCTGTCAAACGCCTTCCCATAGTCAATGAAGTTGATGTATAGTGATGAGTTCCACTCAACTGATTGTTCAACGATGATCCGTAGTGTCGCAATCTGGTCTGTGCACGACCGATCCTTACGGAATCCAGCCTGTTGATCCCTAAGTTCGGCGTCTACTGCGTCTTTCATCCGATTCAGCAGCACTCTGTTGAAAACTTTTCCTGGTACTGATAACAAACTGATACCTCTGTAGTTCTCACATAGGCTCAGATCTCCTTTCTTTGGTATCTTGATGAGATATCCTTCTTTCCAGACCGTTGGCACTTGTTTCTCTTCCCAAATCTTCTTGAATAGAAGGTGAAGCATGTTTGCAGTTATTTCAATGTCTGACTTCAGTGCTTCTGCTGGTATATTGTCAGGTCCTGCCGCCTTCCCACTTTTGATTTGTCTGATGGCCATCTTGACTTCTTCGATGGTTGGTGGAGTGACATCTATTGGAAGGTCAGTGTGGGCTGCTTCGATGTTCGGTGGATTCAATGGGGCTGGTCTATTCAGCAGTTCCTCGAAGTATTCTGCCCATCTTTTCCTCTGTTCTTGAATCTCAGTGATTGTCTTTCCTACTTTGTCCTTGACTGGTCTCTCTGGTTTGCTATATCTCCCTGCCAATTTCTTCGTTGTATCATATTCCCTTCTCTTGCAGCTTTTTCCACCACCGTTGCTAGTTCTCCCATGTATTTCCGCTTGTCGGCTTTAATGCTTTTCTTCACTTCCTTGTTTTCTTCTGCGTAGTCTGCTTATGCTTTGACTTTCTCTGCTCGTTTTCGGCTGTTGTTAACTGCTAGTTTTTTGTTCTTTCTTTCTCGAATTTTGTCCAGGGTTCCCATAGAGATCCATTCCTTGTGATGATGCTTCTTAGGACCAAGAACTTCCTGACACGTTGAAGTTAGTGCTTCTTTTATCCCTTTCCAGTTGTCCTCCAAAGTAGTTTCTTGTTCTTTCAGTAGATCCTGTAGAGCCTGGAACCTGTTGTTGAGAGTTATCTTGAATTCATGGAGCTTGTCAGTATCTCGAAGGAAGGCTGTATTGAACCTTTGTAGTGCTGTTTGTCCAGTTATCCAGTCTTTCTTAAGCTTCAGTCTCATCTTGGCCACAACCAGGTGGTGATCTGAAGCTATGTCAGCTCCTCTCCGGGTTCTCACATCTTCCATTGATCTTCGGAATTTTTTGTTGATACAGATGTGATCTATCTGGTTCTCTGTGGTGTGGTCCGGTGAGATCCATGTAGCTTTGTGTATGCGCTTGTGTGGGAATATTGTGCCGCCTATAACCAATTTGTTGAATGCACATAGGTTTGCAAGTCTCTCCCCATTTTCATTTCTCTCTCCTAATTCATGTCGTCCAATTACATCTTCATATCCTGTGTTGTCCACTCGAACTTTAGCATTTAGTTCTCCCATCAGGATGGTGAGGTCCTTTCGTGAGCACTTCTCTATAATTGATTGCAGCCTTTCATAGAACTGATCTTTATCATCGTCGTTGCTATCATTGGTGAGTGCATAACATTGGATAACGTTCATTGTGATCCCTTGCTTCTTTGTTGTGAATGATGCTTTGATTATCCTGGGTCCATGAGATTCCCATCGCACAAGTGCATTTCGTGCTTCTTTGGACAGCATTAGAGCAACTCCCTGAGTGTGTGGAGCATTTTCCCTTTCGTGACCGGAGTACAGCAGCATCTCTCCTGTACCTAGCCTTTGTTGTCCAGTTTGTGTCCAATGGGTTTCGCTGATTCCGAGTACTGCCAAGTTGTATCTCCTCATTTCCATTGCTATTTGGCTGGTCTTTCCTGTCTCCTACATTGTCCGGACGTTCCATGTACCTATGTTGATTGTTGCTCTGGTTGTTAGAAGGTGCATCAGTCTCGTGACTTCCGAAGAATTTTGGCTTTCATCATGAGACGTCATAATTATTCGTTCAACTCCCAGAGCAGAGTTTAAATGGTTTGAATTATTTTTTCTGGTTAGCGTTTTTTTAGCGAGTTAGCTTTTCTACGGGATGGGGTCGCTAACCCCATGCCCGACCCTCCTCCTTTACCCGGGCTTGGGACCGGCAGTAACTCTAGAAGAGCTACAGGCGGAGTTCCCTCTGTAGTACATAAGTAATTTTCACCTCCCATTAATTCAGGTAGACAAATCAGTTTGTTTTTGTTATATCCGGATAAAGGATAAGTGAATGGCAACTGTCAGGATCTATTTATGAACTGCCGTTATATATATATATATATATATATATATATATATATATATATATATATATATATATATATATATATATATATATATATATATATATATATATATATATATATCAATAAGTCGGTGTTCTAATTATCGATTTAGTTACGTGATGACTAACAGGACATAAAAGACAATAGTTTTAATTGGTTTTAACTAATCAATGGGGCTGGAAAAAAGAGCAACATAATTGTCTTCTAACTAATCAACTAATTAAAACTTATGTTAACTTTCAAGATGACTGTATATTACAAAGTTAAAGTTACTTCGTAAATCTTAATTTTCAATGTTTGTCTAATCATCGGTCGAAAAATTAAGACAAGCTAAACGATTTAAAATATTCAATATTTTTGTAAATGCTAGTATTGTTATGTTGTGTAATTGGTCTGCTAATCATTAGTAGATAGAATTGTAGATGAATGAATTTTTGTCTCATATTCTTTGCATTAATTCTAAGCTTGTCAAGTTACTTCACACTTTTGTAATTATGATGAATGCTAATATATACTTCATCACTTGTTTATATTTTTAAGTCAGAAGTAGAAGAGACATTTAAAAGATTGTTGGCACACAAAGGAGTTATTGGGGCAATTATTGTAAGCTCAGATGGTAAGCATTATAAGTGATATTTAATAGTTCTACAAATCATTGATCCATTCGTTTTTATTGCAAACAACACTAGATATATGTGTAAATGTAAGCCTTAGTCTGAAAGTAGGTTATTTTCTGACTTGAAAACCTTTCATTTAATTAGCTAACCGTCATAAATCAAAACCTGTTTCCCAGAGTTATCGATAATTATGTTTGATTACTTATTTATTTAAATACAAAAATTGGTACGAAAGGATACCAAAATATATATGCGCCACACAGAGTAGTTATCATTTAATTTGTTTGTGGGTTGAAATATTATCTGAGTGCCCAAACAGAAGCAGATGGTTTTCTTAAGAGGCCACTCCCTGAACTCTTGACTTTGAGATGTAATCCACGAGGCAGTGAAACAACGTTAGATGCAGTCCCATGGAAACTCGTGACCGGGAATAGATTCGTACGCCATTTGTTCTCTCAGGATCCTGAAGCCCATATCCTCCATTGTTTAGGAGTCAGGGTTTTATATCTCTAGGTGGATCTTTCGTACTCACCAACTCGGTCCAAGCGCCGAAGATTCTTACCCCATCCTTAATTTTGTAAACAACACCCTCATCACGAAAAAACAGTGAGTACGTATGCGTGACCATATGAAAGCATTTGGAGGAGAGTGGGCCGTCCCTATCCCCAACCGTACCAGAGCATTTGGGGTCAGTCTTTAGAAATACAAGCGTTTTGATAACTTCTTATTTCTCCAAATGTTACATCTCATCGTGTTGCCGTCCACCCAGCTGAAATGGCTTGCGTTTTAACTACATATAATAAATTTAAATATACCAAAAACATTAATTACAGAATACAATGAATTCATATTTCACTTCAGCTACATGCACAATCTGAAATTTAAAAAAATGGATTACCCAACAATAACAAATAAAGTGTATAGAATGTGAATGTGAATATCGTTAGAAATTAAATGTTAATAGGCTTCTATAAATGCTGGGAGTGACAGTTATAGAATATGTTTTAGGATAGTTCTCATTACGTAAAAAGAGACAATTGAGTCGAACTCACTATATTGTAATTATCCTTAATTGAATAAGAAAATTAGTAAAACAAATCAATATTGTTGTCTTTTGCCACACTTATTCACACTTGACTTATTCGCCATTCCAAATATGACTTATACAATCTTAGCACTGTTTCGAACCAATGACGTATCGACTGGTATGAACAGTCTAGCGTCCTTTTGGGTTTTTTCCTCCTAGCCTTGCCAATCTTAGCCTCCGCAATATGAATCATATATTTAAAACATACTGGATTTATATACAAGCCGAACAGCATATCACACCATAAAGTAGAGAAGTGGTTGGGATTGTGGGAGACTGTAATTGATGAGTTAGGCATAACTTGAGAATGGTAAATCATATAATAATAGTCTATAGGTTAAAATAAGGCTTATATTAAAAGGAATATAGGTAAACATAATCTAGTTGCAGAATAATTATACAATAAGAATATATATTAGTCCACTAATAGTTCTTGGAAGTTACCCGTAATTTAATCTTCATTAGGATATAACAAACATTTTGTTTACCAAAACAGATGAAGGTCAGGTTAAAGCCTAACTACCTATGACTTCCACAACTTGTAATGATTTTCAGTCCGATTATTTATTGATTATTTTGAATTCATTTATTCTATCCACTTTGTGTTCCGTCTCAAGTTTGATAAACCCCACTTAATCAGAAAAGAATCTCACTAAACTGTATATTTACAATTAATTGATCGTTGAGTAAGTAGTGACCAACGTCACACACCTAAAGTCTTTCTTAGCACTGATCAAGTTGTAATTGTAAGTGGTAATATCTCTGACTGTGAAATTGGGTAACACGGGATCGAATCTGCCAAGGAGTATCAGTTCCTTCAAGATAACAAGTTTACCTTGTTGACGAGCATGAAACCTAAGTGAAGCAAAGTTCTTTGCAGACCAACACCTTACAGTCGAAGTTCATATTGGTTTAGATAATGTCCATCACCTAAATTGTTATATCTCGACGCGAATAATGAATAGTAACTGTTGGGATTCATTTATGGACTAATACCATACGTATATTTTTATTGTATGATTGTTAAGTAACTAAATAATGTATATTCATATTCCTCTTATTATAAGCTTTATTTTGATTTATAGACTATTATTATATGATTTACCATTCTCAAGTTATGCCTAATTCATCAATTACAGTCTCCCACAATTTCAACCACTTTTGACTTGATCTTGTACAAATGTTATTCTTTATTTTATGGAGTGGTATGCTGTTTGGCTCGTACATAAATCCAGTATGTTTTAAATATATGATTCATATTGCGGAGGCTAAGATTGGCGTTCTGGACTCAACTGGCAGGGCTAAGTAAGAAGAAGGACAGATGAAAACTCTAGACTGCTCGTACGGGTTTGTGCGTCATTGGTCTGGTCGATAAATAACTGTTCTCAAATTGGCGGTATCATTACGTTATATATTAATAGGGCACAAGGCCACAAGTTATAAATATTGCTCATTTCTAAACTCAAAATCATGCACAAATACTTCTAGTGTGAAATTACACTATACTTATTATTAGACCAATTACCTTTCTGTAAACTAGTTTCGGAAAGGAAAGTCTCTTCTTTGAATTATCTTTATTCTTCTTCAATAATACAATTGATCTCCTTTGTTATTTGGATTAATGTTTATTGTTCTTGTCATACAAACGTATTTTATCTGCTTTTCTAAGGGATCGCAGTAAGAACTTCCATGGATAACAGTACCACAAATCATTACTGTGGTCTTATTCAACAGTTAGTAGCAAAATCTCGTTCTGCCGTTCGTGATTTAGATCCATCTAATGATTTAACATTTCTGCGTATACGAAGTACTCGAAATGAAATTATGGTAGCACCAGGTAATTACTTTTCCTCATTTCATGTTTATTTATCTCAGTCAAGTGGTTTAGGCAGACATCAACAAACAAAAATTGTCTAGCTATGAATCTTTGTTTTCGCTACCTATGTTCATATTTTAATGCTATCTAATTTTATTTATTTATTTGAACACATAAGCATCAATAAGAGAGGGCACCAAATATATATGCGCCATACAATAACAATGAGGCCAGTTGCAACTATCATTGATTTGTATTAGGGTTATGATAATGCCCGGGTGCCCAAACCGAAGCAGATGGTTTCCTTAGGGGACCACACCCTGAACCCTTAACCCGAAGGTCTAATCCACAAGGCAGCGGAGACACTTTTATTTATTTATTTATTTAAGCACATAAATATTGGTACAAGGAAGCACCAGATAGATATGTGCCGCACAAATCTCATTTGATTTGCGTGAGGGCTGAGATACTGCCCAGATGCCCAAACTGAAGCAGTTGTTTTACTTAGGGGGCCACACCCGTAGACTTTGACCTAAACGTCTGATCCATAAGGCAATGGAGCATCGTAAGGAGATGCAGTCCCTTGGTAGCCGGTGACCAACGATTGATTCATACGCCAGTTTTTCCCTTTTAGAATCCTGGAGCCCATGTGCACGATTAGTTTGGAATCAGGGTTTTCCAACTCCCCTAGGTGGACCCTCCGTGTCCACCAACCCGGTTAAAGTGCCGGACATTGGCTTTTCGTCCTCTCAATTTCGTAGACAACAGTAATGCCACGAGAAGGTAGTGAGTAGGACTTCCCTGACAGAGGCTATAAACGCGTGGCCATGTGAAAGCATTTGGAGAGGGAGAGCGGACTTTCCCCACTCTCGGCCGTACCAGGGCATTTGGGGGTGGGACACTTTAGAAGATGCAGTCCCATGGTACACGGCGACTAACAATAGGTTCATGCACCTTTCGTTCCCTCAGAATCCTGGAGTTTGTGCGCACTACATTGGTTTGTAATCAGGATTTTCTAACTACCCTATGTGGACCCTTCATATCTAATTAAGATATTGCGATCGTGTTTTCCCGATGTTTTCTGCTCTACTGATGTTGGTAATATATTTATGCTTTACTTTATTTGATGACAAATTATCTATTTGATAAATTATCAGCAAACATGATATCATTATGAAACCACTTTCTTTTTAAATACCGATAATTAAATATTCATTTGACTTAAGCTGTCATTGAAAATAGCATCACTTTATATATTTATTTATTTAAACACATAAATATTGGTACAAGGAAGCACCAGATACATATGCGCCATACAAATTCCATTCGACTTGCTTGAGGGCTGTGATACTGCCCAGGTGCCCAAATTGAAGCAGGGCATCACTTTATAAAAATTAGTCGTTAGTTAACTAGTTTCATTGGATAAATCCACTACCGATAAAGACATTCAATTTATGTTTGTTGATATTCTGAATTATTAACATTAATTTTAGTCCATATCACGGATTAGTCTTAGATAAATATTGAAAATCAGTAAGCATTGAACAAATATTTATATGTAGGATGAGTCTCCTCTATGTGGGTTTATAATCACGACTCCATGGGAGATCAAACCCCGGAGCCTTCAAGTCTCGATACTCTATCGGATTATATTTCATGTAGTCACTTTTAGGAAGATATGTTACTTAATTTTTTTCCCATCCGCTTACTCAAGGACTTTTTTCCACCTTTTCTTATTTTGTTGACTTAGATCGTGATTACAGTCTCATCGTTATACAAGAAACAAGTACAGAATAAAATGTTTTATTGTTTATATGGTTCTAGATCTTTGAACAAAACAAATAATATTTATGCTTAATAACTAACGGTAACTTGACTTTATGGTTTTCGGTGTTATTATTCGTTTTTTTTGTAACGACTGTTATTATCATTCCGAAGAATTAATAAAATGGTCGGCTAATAGCGTCACAACTAGATTTTCTTGCTTTGTGTTTGCATCTTTTTTAGTCTAGACTATCGCAACCAATTGTTGGAGACTCTGAGTGACATGGTTCAGAATCGATCACAATGGTGTTGGTGTATACACTCTTTGTCTTCCCTTAAACCTTGAGATTAAAATGGCTTCATAACTTTCTTCCTTCCTGTACTATATCCTTACATGCAACCTATCTTTCATATACTACCACCACTAAATTAACTACTTCTATGAATCCGGTGTTGATCTTGTTGTACTAATGAGGTATGACAACTTGGACTGATGCATAAATATACCTGGTCCTAAGTTGTAGCTGACTGACTCGTACTGTACTGATTTACCTACTAATATTTCTAGGACAAACTTGATAAGACATTTACATGTAGGTAAGCACTAGTGTTGTATTATAACAGTTTATCAAATATTATGGTACAGTGGTGGGTGAGTAGTCAGAACGTTCTACTTTTAATCACTAAGTCGTCTCAGGTTAGATACTCTAACGTACTTACTCCAGTTCTGGCAACTAGATAGTTCTACTATCCCTTATGTTTAGAGTGCAACTCAAAGTCAAGTACATGAATATGTATCTAATAGATCAGTCAAGAAATATCTATATTCCGACTCATATTCTCTCTGTACACTTTTGTTGCTACTCAGTTCATGCTCTTAAATACCACTGGATTTCAAAAAATGGTTCGTAAGTTGGAAATCACTTGTTATTCATCAATAGTATGTAATATTTATAATTTGTTTCTTCATTGTCAGGTAGTCATCACGTATCAGAAATGAGTATTGTAAAGAAATAAGTGTTCATCAAAGTAGAACATTTTTCACTAACCATTATTATGCTTCTTATAAGGTCTCGTAACATAGTCGTCATATAGTTTGTCTTTTAAAATACCTATCAGACGAAGTAACCACATATTTCACCTATCAAACACATACAACGTAAAAGCTGGCAAATGTGTATATCAGTGCATGTTCCCACACCCCATTAGCAAAAAGATGAAATTGTCATGACATAGCTGAGAGTAGTAAAGATAGTAACAATTGGTAGTAATAGGAAAGTACATGCGTAGAAGATATGACTAGTGGAATAAAATTTATAAAAACAAAGCACCTGTTAGATCACAAACGAATTTGAACCATTTCATTCGAGATTTCTAACTAATGGTTGCAATGGTCACGCGGACCCCAACCACGTAGGTTGCGCCTACTTACATTGACCAAGCTAACAATCAGTCTCTTCATGGATTGATGTAATGTATACACGCTTCACCACGAACAAAGAAACTGTAGAGATGGGAACAGTAAGGAATTCAATAAAGCGGATTAGTGTATCTACACCACACGGAGGTTATATTCGAATTATATAACTCGAAATCTTCAATCATCAGTAAGATTAGTTTACATATTCCAACATAGAAAATGCCCTTCGAATATATAAATCAAAGGTTGCTTATTAACCAATAGTCGGAAGCACAACTTCTAAGAAGTTGTTTCGTTTTCCAGCGGATATTCAATTCTAGATGCGATAGCTAAATTTAAAAATAGAGTGAACAATGAATTGACTAGAGATGGAGGGTAAAGTCGACTGTTAGCGAAAGTGTACAGCTTATGATACTTACAGAATCCCAACGCTGTACCAAATTTCACGTTGGTAATTACTAGTTAAACTCTTACAAGCTCATATCTACCTGAAGTACTCTGTTAATCTGATGTATTTGGTTGGTTAACCACAGCATATTAGTCATTCTATCACCAATCATAACGTATAACCTGGCACATTGGTAGATCGATTCAAGTTGCTACAGCCCAACTAAGTATAATATTAGTTACATTATCAGTGGTAGTAGAAAAAGATTGGGTATAGAAAATATACATAAAGAAGATACAGATTTGTGGATTCAAAACAGATTTTGAAAGATAGCTAGGAAAGCGTAAGGTTAGCTCACTAAGGCTTGCCGCTCTTAAGGTTAGCTATAGTTTTTTTTAACTTCATTGATTATAGGGTGGTGGTTATATTGGCATTCCATCCCGGTTGTATAGTAATTAGAGACCACCTAATTTCTTATCCCACGTATTCAACCCGTCTCTCAAATCTCCTATAACTAATCCTTATTTGAGAACACTTTCATATCTTAAATTATCAGCAACTGGTATTTACCATAAACTGTTTGGCTATTAAAGTCTTTATAATCATAGGAGCGGATATCTGATGATGACTTTTCTCGGAATCGTGTACAATAGTAACAATTTAGTATTTATGTCCTGTAAATAGTTTCATTTTACTACTTATGGCATGTTGCATTATTTTCTCTAATCCGCTATACCGAACCTACATTCAATTATTGACAGTTACAAGTTGTTAGGGTACTTACAATAACCTATGTCAACAAGAAAGTGAGTCCAAGCACTCGCAGTTGTCATATGGAACACATAACTTTTGTATCAGTGAATGCTAGTGACCGATTTCATCACTGGCCAATTACACTGTTTATTCTCCGTAAAACAGTAAGCAGTGTCCAGCCTAAGTGCTCGCCATACTACGGTGCTTAAATTATCGTAAACCTAACTGTTGTCAGACATACTATATCTACTCATATTCCTATAGTAGGGTATGTCTGTTTTCGCTCACTATCCCCAGACAAATCATATAGAACTAATATCTAGAATAGTAATTCATCTTAGAATCTTACTATCTATCTACTCTGCTTAACTGGTTATTTCTACTGTAAGGCAGCCTGTCAAATTGATTGGTAAGTTCATCTAACCTAATTAAAAATCTGATTATGCGCGATTGTAGAAATATCCTTGAAATACTGTGTTTAAGTTCAATCAGTGGATGAATACTAGGCATCAACGATTGTTATGGGCATATACGTTAAGAAAATATTACTTTGCCACGTGTATTCGAAGTTTGGCATAATACCTTTACAGTCGAAGTATGCCAACCCAGTCAAGTCAGAAATGACGGGGTTCGAAGATATATTTAGAAAATTATCGATATGTAGAGAAGCGTTTGGTCTAAGCTGGCTAGCGCTTGCTGGAGATGCGAAGTAAGGCGTATCCACTCATGATCTTGTGTGGATGCGTGACCGAGCGTCTTCAGCCAGGATGTCTCCAGTAAAACTAACGAGGTCAGCATCATTGTTGAAGATATTCGGAACTACGTAATTTGAGGACCTATTCACAGCTACAGCTATATCCATCATAATCGTTGACGTGGTTTAAGCTATTAGGATTTGATAGATGAACCTATTCTACGGGTATAAAGTTGGACTGTTAAATTATCCTCAAGAAATTCTTGATATTTTCCAGAAACTCAAAGCAATGTGTAAGAATAAGTAATTTTTTAACTGGGGATAGAACTTGACAATAGGAGTAGAGGTAAAAAGAATGTATTGGAAAATGTTCTCAAAAGCATTCTTAGGAACTTCCACTCCATATTATAAAATCTTACTAAAATTAGACAGATGAAGTACTTGCATATTTCTTCCCGTTTCTCTTTACGCTCATCAGCAAGCACTTTGTCTATACAATTAAAGTACCTAATTTTGATGTCATCACTGAAGTTAACAACAGTTAATATCTCTTTCACTTACCGTGAAATTGATTTTCCTAGCATTTATATGGACTCACAATGATCAATCAAAGACTTCTTGACCACAAATCTAGACATAATTTTGGAGTTGTTTTGGTGAAACTATAATTTATGGATGACCTTTGAGCGATGCCAAAGTGACCTTGTGAGTGTCTACTTACTTACTAGGAATAAATGAGGGTTATAAAACAGTCAAAAGAATAAAGATTATGGTTCACATATGATGGTTCGGGTTAGGAATTAGATTTACAGTTTTTCATCACCAACTGACATCAGCTAAAATGCTGAAACGCTCTTTGACCCGATGGATGAGCGTATTTCGCGTCAAAATCCGAGACCTTTTATCTTATACCTGATTGGTTCGTCCATGAATTATAGTCTCGCTGTTGTTTTTCACTGGCCAAGACTTGAAAAATAGAACGGCAAAATATACTGAGATGTCAATGTTAACCTAGTTTCAAGGAATTCTCACATTTTTGATGTGCTTCTTTAAGTGTTTTTGTGGAAAGTTGAGATAAACAATTGTAGATTTTAAAGTCACTGATAAGTGAATTTTGCTTCAAGCTCAATGTTGTTGTTTTATCTTCTCTATGTCAATGTATTGTGTTTAGCCAGATTAGCGGTTTTTCAAAGAAAATAATTTGTTGATTAAAAAAGTTTCGATTTATACTACTTCTTTGTTAAACATTCCTCGGAAAATTCCATTAGGGCCCAGAGAACACTTGAAAACATTTTATCCAATCAGTATCTAACAAAAACTCTTTAGAAAGATCTAGAAAATGAAGAGTCACATTTGTGATTACTTGTTTACTTACGCTATCACTATGGTTGTCATAATTGTAGAAGCTCAAGGTCGTTTGTAGTACTGCAAACAACCTCGTTCTGTACACTGACTAATCCTGAGGTAGTGCGTCCTACTCCCACTTTTCTCTGTTTCTATCGCATTCAAGTCGCTATGTTTACATGGACTGTGATTATTAGAAGCATCGAGGAAAAGGGATCGGTTCATTTGACGAGAATCATCACGTTTGAGTTTTCATGCAGAATAATATGTAAAAACTTAACCGAATTAGGTTCTGTGTATTCAATTGAATTCAGATAGATATTGTCATTTCAATACTGTTAGTTTTGTCTTTTTTACGATGGTTGTCATGTGAAATATCGATGTCCGATGAAACAGTTACGAAATATGTTCATATGCACTGAAAGTAAGAGATTTTAACATTTTGAATGCGTTTTTCATCTCAGTATGATCTAGTTTGCACTAACAGTAATTTGATGTTATTCTTCTAAGCAGGGTAATAATACGATGATATTATCACTTTGTTCGACATAGAAATACTTGAAATACAAGACAACTTTAGTTACTGCGATGAAATGTATCAAGAGCTATTACTTCATGTTCTCAATATCTGGATGAAAAAGTACTACATGCTGGATGGTGGGCATTTGTCAGCTAAAACATTAAGGAATAAAACAATCATGAATTGTTCAAAAGTTAAAAACGGGGGAACTCCGCCTGTAGCTCTTCTAGAGTTACTGCCGGTCCCAAGCCCGGGTAAAGGAGGAGGGTCGGGCATGGGGTTAGCGACCCCATCCCGTAGAAAAGCTAACTCGCTAAAAAAACGCTAACCAGAAAAAATAATTCAAACCATTTAAACTCTGCTCTGGGAGTTGAACGAATAATTATGACGTCTCATGATGAAAGCCAAAATTCTTCGGAAGTCACGAGACTGATGCACCTTCTAACAACCAGAGCAACAATCAACATAGGTACATGGAACGTCCGGACAATGTAGGAGACAGGAAAGACCAGCCAAATAGCAATGGAAATGAGGAGATACAACTTGGCAGTACTCGGAATCAGCGAAACCCATTGGACACAAACTGGACAACAAAGGCTAGGTACAGGAGAGATGCTGCTGTACTCCGGTCACGAAAGGGAAAATGCTCCACACACTCAGGGAGTTGCTCTAATGCTGTCCAAAGAAGCACGAAATGCACTTGTGCGATGGGAATCTCATGGACCCAGGATAATCAAAGCATCATTCACAACAAAGAAGCAAGGGATCACAATGAACGTTATCCAATGTTATGCACTCACCAATGATAGCAACGACGATGATAAAGATCAGTTCTATGAAAGGCTGCAATCAATTATAGAGAAGTGCTCACGAAAGGACCTCACCATCCTGATGGGAGAACTAAATGCTAAAGTTCGAGTGGACAACACAGGATATGAAGATGTAATTGGACGACATGAATTAGGAGAGAGAAATGAAAATGGGGAGAGACTTGCAAACCTATGTGCATTCAACAAATTGGTTATAGGCGGCACAATATTCCCACACAAGCGCATACACAAAGCTACATGGATCTCACCGGACCACACCACAGAGAACCAGATAGATCACATCTGTATCAACAAAAAATTCCGAAGATCAATGGAAGATGTGAGAACCCGGAGAGGAGCTGACATAGCTTCAGATCACCACCTGGTTGTGGCCAAGATGAGACTGAAGCTTAAGAAAGACTGGATAACTGGACAAACAGCACTACAAAGGTTCAATACAGCCTTCCTTCGAGATACTGACAAGCTCCATGAATTCAAGATAACTCTCAACAACAGGTTCCAGGCTCTACAGGATCTACTGAAAGAACAAGAAACTACTTTGGAGGACAACTGGAAAGGGATAAAAGAAGCACTAACTTCAACGTGTCAGGAAGTTCTTGGTCCTAAGAAGCATCATCACAAGGAATGGATCTCTATGGGAACCCTGGACAAAATTCGAGAAAGAAAGAACAAAAAACTAGCAGTTAACAACAGCCGAAAACGAGCAGAGAAAGTCAAAGCATAAGCAGACTACGCAGAAGCAAACAGGGAAGTGAAGAAAAGCATTAAAGCCGACAAGCGGAAATACATGGGAGAACTAGCAACGGTGGTGGAAAAAGCTGCAAGAGAAGGGAATATGATACAACGAAGAAATTGGCAGGGAGATATAGCAAACCAGAGAGACCAGTCAAGGACAAAGTAGGAAAGACAATCACTGAGATTCAAGAACAGAGGAAAAGATGGGCAGAATACTTCGAGGAACTGCTGAATAGACCAGCCCCATTGAATCCACCGAACATCGAAGCAGCCCACACTGACCTTCCAATAGATGTCACTCCACCAACCATCGAAGAAGTCAAGATGGCCATCAGACAAATCAAAAGTGGGAAGGCGGCAGGACCTGACAATATACCAGCAGAAGCACTGAAGTCAGACATTGAAATAATTGCAAATATGCTTCACCTACTATTCAAGAAGATTTGGGAAGAGAAACAAGTGCCAACGGACTGGATATCTCATCAAGTTACCAAAGAAAAAAGATCTCAGCCAATGTGAGAACTACAGAGGTATCAGTTTGTCATCAGTATCAGGAATAGTTTTCAACAGAGTGCTGCTGAATCGGATGAAAGACGCAGTAGACGCCGAACTTAGAGATCAACAGGCTGAATTCCGTAAGGATCGGTCGTGCACAGACCAGATTGCGACACTACGGATCATCGTTGAACAATCAGTTGAGTGGAACTCATCACTATACATCAACTTCATTGACGAACTTATCAACTATGTTGCTGTCTAAAAGAAAACATACTTTTTAGATCTCAGTCTCAAGAGTGCTAAAACAACTAGATTGTTTGACCATAGAGTAAATGCTCAACTAAAAGTTGATTGTCTAGTAGAAAGGGTGATCATTTGAAACAAAACAAATGAGAATCGATTAACCCTCTTTCCTTAGTATCTCTACCAACATTTGTCGATTTGTATGTGCATGCCAAAGTATACAAACCAAAATAACAGGGAGTACAGAGCAAGCGCTGAACGCGCGCGTTTTGAGTTTGAAGTGACCTCGGTTATCTCTTACCAATAACTGGAAATGTCTACTTCCCCACTACTACACTAAAATATCTAGACACTTACCAGGATATAGGCTGCACCTTCATCTTGCTGGTAAACAACCTGAATGGTAGATCTGACAACTATACTCATACCATGCATTAGGTATAACTGTCTCGACCAACTGCTCTCATTATAGTTGTTCCAACGGCAACATGCATACATCCATTTTCTCGCAAGCACTGTACCTGCAAAAACGTCACTGGATCCACGCAAAGTTGCATGCTAGAACGGTCAAAGGTAACGTTAAGATGTATAGAGTCTTTCAGGCTCAATTCCTATTAAGCATATATTCACCTACATTTATTGTTTTCTCCTTCAAAACTTTTGTCTCGCGTACACAACAACTCCATGGACGGCTTGTGGAGGTAGAGTCCTTAATTCATAGGTTAATGTTACGTCGAATATCTCTCACCCTAGCAACAGCATTATGAAAAAATGTTTAAAACGACATCAGAATCAAAATCGGAGAATGTTGAGTAAGGCATGTGTTACTCAACTCAAACACCGAAGCTAAATCTCTGACTAAGCAATTAAGATCACACATGACACCCCTCGTGAAGGCCGTTCATACAACTTTGCCTTTGAGTAGATTTGAGAAATCCTCGTTTGTTTCCGTTATCCCGATGATTTTTAGCTGGCTTCAGATTTCAATTCATGTCTTCTTATTTCAGCTTCTGGTGGCGGTTGTAGAATTTAAAACGTATATGTTATGTCCTTGATTTGTCTACGCACTTCTATGCAGAGGATAACTTATCTAATCTAGATTTTGACCTTGACACGACAGGCTTATTGGCTTAGCCTTGACACCAGTATGTGTGAGTTTGAAGTGATACTAGTTGCTTGGGATAGAGAAACAAAAATATTCTGTCACCCGACTGGCGGACAAGAACGTGGGACGCAGGCTGCAGGTCAACCGGAACACTGTTCGACTTATTACGAATATCAATCTGGTTCCCGATCTTTCAGATTAGTGCAAAAAGATATATGAATAGATAGATAACTAACCAGACCACTACGTGCAAACAATTATGAAAATACAATTATGCTCAAAGCTGAGAATTAGAGTAGAAAATAGACTACATAAGAATACGTTTAAATTATAATAGCTTTGGAACAGGAGAGACTATACAGTGAATCCTACATAAAACGAAAGTATAAGATTCATTGAATTGACATCGGCAATGATGAACGTCCACAGATACTGTCGTCGACTGCTCAGGTTGACCATAAGCTGTCGTGTACCATAAGTAGGAATGGCTGAGTCATTCGCAGCACCTAGTCGAAGCACCGTAGCTTGAGACTTACCTTTACCAATAGGTACGACGGGAACTTGGGCACCTAAATCCAGCAGGTATCAAGCGTTAGTGCGATAATCGTGTACGTAAAGTAAAAGGCCAACCCGAGTTAAAGGTTCGGCGAGTATGGACTCATTTACTCGCAGGCTCGAGGGATTCCCGCCTTGTATGAGCAGGGGGCTCGAAAACGGCGGGCATCGGACCCGAATGTACGGTGGACCCAAACCAACCAGAACTCTCTCCCGAAGCCGGCTTTTGGAGTGGCTTGAAAGATGCCCGTTTACGGCGAGTTATTACGATAGCGTGACCTGGCTCGGGGGACGTAGGGTTCTGGTGTGTTAGATCGGTCTCTAAAATAGACGGGTGTGAATACAGTTACCCCAATAATCTTGAGCCATGGGTCGACTAGCATCGAGATCGATGTTCGAACGTGGTGTCGAGGCAAATATATAGTCATCTCGGTTGCTAGTCCTTGCCAACATCTTATCTGCTATAAGGGCCACCTAGTTAAGTGGGGTATCCTTGAGCAGAACCGTAGTAGTTGTTTGCGTATGTGCTGGTAGAGATTCGAGCCATTATATCTTAACGATTTCGGAATCGGCTGTCGAAGTTCCTGCAAGTGATCGCAGGCGCGTGAGGTGGTAGTTCGGTTTAGCGTCACCCATAGGGTGGCGTGCCAATAAAGTCCTCAATCGTACTTCCCTTGGAGGGTGGAAATGTATAGAGGTACATTTGCATTGAGGACAACCTCATGGACAGCAGTTAAGTGATCCCCAGGCAAAGTTTCCAGAGCGTAGACATACCTTTGCCGTTGGTTTGTTATGCGGCGGATCTCGAGTTGAGATTCTAGTACCGCGAAACAAATTTCTGTATAGTGGGGAATAAAGGGAATCGGTCGAAAACTGATAGCCTGAACCACTGAATCTATTATATTGTTGCTATCCTTATCGTTATCTACCATAATGAGCTGTTACCAAAATATTATATACTGAAAAATATTAATACGAATAAGTGCAACAAAAGTGGATAGATATATAATAGACTCACCGTAGTAATCTTCTTTGCGAGATCTTCCAGAGGTTGAAACTTGTTCGAAAATTTGGCTCGCCAGATGTAGATGGGTATCGAGTCGCGACTGACCATGATCAACACTACAGGCAGATTACGTACCAGGTATTGACGTAGGCCGAAAAACAGAAGACTGTTAATGGTTGCAATAAAATAAATCTATTGGCGATCTCGTGTTATCGAAAGAATACCGAAACGTGCCAAAGTTTTCAGGCGAAACTGCAGAGAGTAAGCAAGTTCGTGCAAGGTCATAGGCAATGGAAGGAAAAGTGCTTTTGGTACAGTTAAACAAAAAAGTACAGTAAAACACTTGGTACGAAAAGTAATGATAATAATTGTTTCCATTATACCAATCGCGTTCTTGTCATAAAAGTAGGTCACTACAGGCCTATGCCTCTCCACGAGTTGTAACAGGTGTAATAAAGTATGTAAATTAAACAGTAAACCCTTAATGGAGCTTAGTTGTATTGTTAACCTTATGAGCAGTCATGTTGTGTGCCTAATTCTTAATCCCTAAAATAAGCCAACATTGGTATATGATGACTTTTCTGCTGCATTCCAACAATTTCAAGCGATTAGTCGATGTTTTCGCGAACATACAGCATATTCTCTTTCACCCATTATTCCCTCCGCAAGATTATTTATATAAGTCAGAGTTTACAACTAAAAGTCCCCAATTCTACCAGTGACAATCTAAGACCTTAAGCTTCCATCAAATATTGAGGCACGTAACAGTGGTATTGTTTCTCGTTGAGTTAAATTCACTGTTTTGATCGTAAATTACGTATCAAAACAACCGTGTTTGTGTGTTTTGATCCTGCTTTTGTGTATTTACTGCATCAAAGCATTCTTGGTCGACAGCGGCTTGTTTATTTGATTAAGGTTGTGATTTGTCTTACATATCTACCTTGCCTATCATTTTGCTTCATTCTAAGATGGTCGGCTCTGTACACAAGTGTGGACAGCCATATTGCTTATTCCCCGTGGAAGAAAGGATGCAGTGTGACGAATGTAAGAAGTGGTTTCACAAAATGTGCACCCGCTTAAGCCCTGCTGCCTATAAAAGGTGCTCCAAAACAAATTCTCATTGGCTCTGTATGTTTTGTTGCTCAAGCAAGACATTACTCATTTAGGAAGCCATCAGCCTTCTAGCGTTAGCTAAAAAGGTCGACGTAGGCCGTGCCGGCAACATGGATACTGATAACGAAGATTGTATCAGTGTCGTAAATGCTTCCATGGCAGGTACCAGACACCCAATTTCGCAACATGAAGCAAAAATTTCTACTCCGATACAACCAATGAAAGCCATGCCATCAAGTACTGAGGGATCAGTTGATTTAGCAGCGACTGAGGACCCGGTTAGAACCACTATCGTCCAGAATAGTTCCAATCTGGATGCTGAGACTAGTGGGAAATGGATTACGCGGAAACGTAAAAGAGACGGAAAAATATCCAAAAAAGATGCGCGTATAGTCGGTAAGTCATCGTTGGACTCACGTCCTGAGCATAAAGCAACTCCACTCAAGTCCAAATGTAAGAAAATAACTAATACTGTTGTGGATGGAAACAGTTTAACTTCACCAAATGTTGTTGTGAGTCACTCGCTCGACCCACATGACAGTGTTATAAAGAAAGTTACCAGTAAGAAGCCGGTAGCTAACCGGCAGGATCTGACGTCACGGTCGAAGGCCGTGAACACGACTTTTAAGGCAGTTAAACAGGTGCCTAGTGTAATCATCTGGAACTTGGCAGAATCGAAAGACGCCGATCCCGCTAAGAGACATGCCCACGACCTGCAGTTAGTGGGATCTCTCATCAGAAATATATTGCCCGATGAGGTCCCATGGGTACATATCTCGAAAGTCATCAGACTCGGTAAATATGTTGGAGGCGAAACTCAACAGAGAAGGATCCTTAAATGAGTACTCGGTAATTTGAAATAAAAAAGAAACAACTAAATAACGCACGCAAAACTCGTGACTCAAACATTCGTATTCGACCTGACTGGCCACTTGAAGATCGGATCAAGTGGAAGAATGCCCTAACAGAGTTAAAAACTCGCAAGCTAAACGGTGAAGCGAACCTTACGATTAAGGGTTTTTGGGTAGTCAGGTCTTGGAAGCCAATGCTTCCGAGACCTGTGTGGGTAGAACGTATGTCTCCAAAAACACCTTAAATGTGTGTTACACGAATGCTTGTAGTCTTCGGAATAAGATGTGTGAGCTAAGTTTGATGGTAGACGACTTAAATCCGGATATAATTGTTATCACCGAAACTTGGCTCACTGTAGATATAGACTGTTCTCCAGTCATTTCAGGCTACATCTGTATCAGAAGTGATAGAGTTAGAAGTCGCAAGGGAGGTGGCATGATATTATATGTTAGGGACCACTTCTGCATTAACTCGATCATATCGGAGGCCCATGTAAGTGGTACGTGTGAGGTAGTATGTTGTACAATTAGGTCTAGAAACGGGTTAGTGACGATAGGAGGAATATATCGTAGTCCGTGTTGTCTCGCTGACGACTTTATCCTAAGACACGTCTGTTCTTGGAGTAAGGCACAATCTTGTCTCATCGTTGGAGACTTCAATGCACCCCATATAAACTGGATAGAGCTCACAGCTCCAGGTGGGGGTTTCGATAGCGTCCTCCTGTCATCAATTATTCAATATGCACTTGTACAATGTATCGTTAAGCCAACGCATATAGACTTGGAACATAATCCGTCGTTGATAGACCTTGTCCTCACACACCACTCTGAAGATATCGTCGACATTCAACACCTTCCCCCACTGGCGAATAGTGACCATGTCGTACTTTCCTTTAAGTTCCGGATACATGGTAAAGAATTTGCATCTGCTCCACCCCGTCCTAATATCTGGAGAGCTAATATTCCGGCAATCAGGGACTATGCTATCTCAATTGTCTGGTCGATCGATGCTGATGGATCGATTGATGATGCATGGAATAGGTTCAAGTCTACGTTCGAATCCGTAACTCAACCGTTTATCCCATGGTCAGCACGTAAGTTATCATATTGCCCTCCATGGATTAATAAGGAAACCCGAAGGCTGTTGAAGCGTAGGAAACACTTCTGGGACTTATTCTTGTCAACAGGTAAGGCATCATTTAAGTGCGAATATAAAAAAATCCGGAATATATGTAAAAAGACCATAGCTAAATACCGCACGGCTTACGAATGACAGTTGGCATACGATAGCCGTACATGTCCGAAGCGACTGTTTTCGTACGTTAAAAGGCGGACGAAACGTAGTGATGGTATCCCCTCATTACTGTTAAGCGAAAATTCAGCTTTATTGGCTGAATCTGATCTAGCGAAAGCGGAGACATTTGCTAACTATTTCAGTGAAGCCTACTCCACATGTAGTGTTACAACTACTTGTCCCGTTGACAATGAGATACCAGCCATAGGACCTTTACACGTGACAGAGGATATTGTTCTTCTTTTGATAACTAACTTAAAACCTTGTAAGATACCGGGCCCCGATGGGTTACACCCACGTTTGCTGTCGTCGCTTGCGGACATTATCTCAAGACCGCTCACGATGCTCTTCAACATGTCCCTTTCACAGGCTCAACTACCTAGAGACTGGAAAGACGCCATAGTTAGTCCTATATTTAAGGATGGTCAGAGACTGATCGTATCTAACTACCGGCCTGTTAGCCTGACCAGTATAGTAGTTAAGTTACTTGAAAAATTAATTCGGGCTAAGCTACTGAGCCACATAGATTCGTACAATCTGTTAACTCCCGAGCAACATGGGTTTCGTAACAAGCATTCATGCTTGACCAACTTACTCATTGCGAGAGAGGATTGGACAGCTGCCCTAGACAACGGCCAGTCTGTCGACGTGATATTCATAGATTTTAGCAAAGCGTTTGATAAGGTTTCACACTTAGGTCTTATGCAAAAGCTCTCGAGCTTTGGTATAACAGGTGCTATACAGGAATGGATAGGAAGCTTCTTATGTGACCGCAGACAGAGAGTGAGGGTCAATGGAACTCTATCCGAATGGAAACCGGTCAAAAGTGGTGTACCCCAAGGCACCATCTTAGGCTTTTTACTTTTCCTTCTGTATATTAATGAACTACCTTTATTACTGAAGTCGTCGACGTTATTGTTTGCGGATGATGTTAAAATCTGGAGAACAATAAGAAATGAGACTGATCGTTGTTATCTGCAAGCAGATTTAGACGAATTAGTTAGGTGGGTTCATGATTGGGGGCTGGAAGTTAATTCCAGGGAAAGCGTGTTCATGCACATCGGGCACGATATTAGTTACCATTATACCATTAATGGTACATCTCTGCCACGCGTTCATGAGCACAAAGACTTGAGAGTAATTATAAGTCACGACTTAAAAACTACTACGCACTGCAATGCGGTTGCTTCCAAAGGCTTTCGCGCGCTATGGTCGCTTCGCAGAGCATTTAAATGCTTTGACGAGGAGATGTTTCGAATTTTATATACCACCTATGTAAGGCCATACTTGGAATACTGTATCCAAGCAGCTAGCCCTTGTCTGATAAAGGATACTAAATCGCTTGAGCGTGTCCAGCGTATAGGGACAAAATTAGCAAAGGGTCTTTCTAAACTCCCTTACGATGAGCGTTTAAAACGTCTAAATCTTTTCCCCTTATCTTATCGTAGGACGCGAGTTGACCTTATACTGGCATTTCGTATCTTTAATTATGATCTGGGTGTTAATATGTCTTATGTTTTTGCTCCCTCCAGCACTAATAATCTCCGGGGTCATAGCAAGAAGGTTCTGAAACCGCGATCTAATAAACTAAAGGTGGGGTCCCGTTTTTCTGGTCAATGATTGGAACGCTTTACCAGAACAAGTGGTATCAGCACCATCAGTGAACATTTTCAACAAGAAGCTGGACCTTCACTGGAAGGAAATCTGTCAGGATTAACACAGGTTCATCAACCAACTATCCTTATTACTGAAGACTGAAGACTAATGAGCTGAAACTGAGTTACTAAGTGACGCGCAAAATTTGAAGTCAACCTTTGTGTATCGGAGATGGGCCTAACTCGGGCTAAGGACGGCAATCCGTCAACCCGCTTTTATGAAAATCCAGAAATCATTGCTACTTTTGACCCGGTGAGGATCTGGTTGACAAGAAATCACAAAAAATATACACAAACTGAGCCCCCTACAAACAAGAGTCTAGCTACTCTATGTTTTCAATTGCTACAGTTTCAGGAAGCCAATTTCACAAGTACTGTAAGTCATTCCATCAGTCCTCTGATTTAATTTTTTAAAGTCGAGAACTTTCATGAAAATACCTTTTAAATGTTTCATGGATTTCAAACCTGGTGGTGGTTTGTGCCACATATTCCTAACGTGTCTAAAGTTCCGTCACGAAAATAATTGGAAAAAAATCGACCTCACTTCATCATCCAGAACCGAAAAACATATGGAAATGTTTTCAGTCATCGAACGTGAACTACTAGCCTACAAGTGCATGGAGAAACCAGTGGTCTACATTTCTCCCTTGGTTGAAAAGGTTGGTTGAGCAGTTCTTCTGTAGTTACCTGTTTATTAGTGATCCTCATTTTTATCCAAGTGCTTTATGTTAATGAGATGTGCGGAAGTGTCGAAACTATCATACACGGTGTATCTCTGAAATTTGCAATCTTCCCCCACGAATATTTTATAAAAAACGTTCAACTGTTCCGAATTTAGCGAGGCACTAAAACCTATTGTTGCAAGGGAGTTCGAGTGTTTCTTTACCACACATAAGCGTCTCAGGCTCAATTTTTCCTGTCACTGTAAAAATAACTAGTTGCTGGAAACAGCAATGATTGCTTACTCATGACGTTGCTATTATCCAAACTAATCATCAGCCAACATAGTACATGAAAGCAAACAAGAAATAATCGTACCCGAAATGTTTTAAATACCTAAATTAGTACAAGGCTTCTGTGATGGAAATATAATTTGCATACGAACAAATCAGATTTATGGTTGCAAGTTGGGGATTTTAGCTCGAAATCTACTCATTCATATGTCTAAATAGCATTATTGCTGGCCAGTTCTTGGTAAAAAAACCTAAGGGGAGACTATAATTTATGGACGAACTAACCAGGAATAAGATAACAAATCTCGGGTTTTCGTGCGAAATTCACCCATTTTCGGCTAAATAGTGTTTTGGCATTATAGCTGATGTCAGTTTGTGATGAAATCCCTAAACCTAATTCCTAACCTTAACCACCAACTGTAAGTCATAATTCTAATTCCTCACACAGGTTTATAACCGTCATTTGGTCCTAGTTATAAGGTGGACACTCGCAAGGTCGGTCTAGCGTCGCTCAAAGGTCGACCATAAATTATAGTCTTACCAGATCCGACTCTAATTCTTAATCCCAACTTCCAACCCTAACTCCTAATTTCCCACACCAACATAACCGTAGCAAGTAGGTAAATGTTCTAAAGTTTAGCTTAGCATCTCTCAAAAGTCATCCGTAGTTATAGTCTCATCGCTTCTGTCTCAAGTTAAGTCAGACAACATTTAACTCAATCAAATTTAAACAGAATCACTTAACTTTCTTGCCAGATTCCAGTGATTTTGAAAGCGGTGCAATCTAGTGTTATGCTATTTGTCTTTAAACACCAAATATAATATAGGAGAACCTACTGCTTCACGTTATCGTGACGTAATAATACGGTTTGTACCCGCCAAATCCCACGTCTAATATTCACAGTTTTTTATACCGGATTATTTCTATCAAATTATTGATTCCCGACTATTAAATGCTGCGAGACATTACAGACGTCTTTTCTTTTTCATTAAGCTCGACTCGTTCTGTTAATAGTTATTCAGTAATTGTGGAGTTGTGGGATAATTTTTAATCACAAACACTTAATACAAAGTGTTTTTGTCCTTATCCTGGGTTTTTTTATTGCTAACTAACCTTACAGAGCTTAGTCATCTGTCTTAGATGTCTAACTGACCCGCTTTCACGAAAATAAAGTGAATGCCAGGTATTTTCTCGACTGGTAAACAGGTCATTTCCTCAGCGCTTGTAACAGGATAACATCATTCGTATATCTCAAGTTGTTTAGACTGTTCTCAGTTGTTCAAAAGGTTTCGACAGTAGTTATGCTATTTCTTTGAATCATGCCCCAAACACCTTCGTCTACTATTAAACAGATTTCACAAAATAAACAGCTTATCGACCAAAAGACCGGAATTAGCAATAATTATAACCGTCCGGGATTTGTCGATGGATCACTTCGACATTTGTTACCTTATAAGTTCACTCAACTTTTACCGAATATTCACTTATGAATTGTCAGTCAAAATTAAGCTCATTTTAGTGTGGTTTGCTTGTTATACCCGGTACGACTACTAAACTAAAACCCTTGTTTTGGAAAACAGCAAATCGGTTAATATTTGGCCTATACTACAGAATTATCCGGGTAGGCACAACAGAAGCGTCAGTCCTATACTTTTGTTTGTCCATTACTATCTTTCAGTTCAGCTCATTTTAGAGGCAAGTCGAAAACTCTAAGGAATACTATAACTTTAACAATAACGAACTATCTGTTATATCCTTACAGTTATACCCGGAAAGTCGCAGTACATATATCACTTTTTTCTAATAGTCCTTCACTAGACTGTTAATGTTAACATTTGGAAGTCATATAGATTCATAGCATCACTACCCAGTCCCTCGATTGTGTCATTTTTAGTCTCATCATATAGCGAAACCATTTTTTTATTGATATATAGTATTATTGTCTGCCAACAACTTAAGGAAGCTTTATTATGGCTTCCAGCCTTGGGGGGTTCATCATTTATTTCGGGTCAGCTACTATCTATTAGATGTAAATTAATGAAGAAGATTACTTTGTCAAACTGTTTCCAAAAGCTGTGCCAGTGACGTAGTGGTAAGATTTGCTTTTTAGTACAAATTCATAAACCATTTGTCTCGTTGTTTTAAAACGTGCCTCATGGAACTTGATTAACCGTAAGTTTCTTAATTTTTTAAACGAACTTCACTTATATATTCGGTGTGGAACATTTATTTACTTCCCCGTTTTAGTAAAAACTTCTGTAAAAAGGGAGCTTAGAGACAGTTACTAACTAGGAAATGTGTTATGTTTGTTGCGTAAGATAGTAATCTGCAATCTGAAAAACTATGGGAAACAGGTAAAGTTATTCAGCTTCCCAGATGGAATCGATCAAACCAAGTTTTGAACAAGATCTTCATTCTTGAAAACTACGTACCTAAAACATCGCATTAATATTTTAAATATCAAATTGTTGCAATTTTTTCCGTACACCTTGAGGGATATTTTTGTTTTTTAAAACTATAATTTCACTTTTTCAAAAACAGACCTTAAATTCCAAACTAAGGGAATCTGCGAAACGATTAAATGTCTCCGTTGTCGAGTCACCTTCTGAGGCTACACATATTTTGCATCAACCTCCCCCAAATTGGCCTGGCGATAGTCGAGATGACTTTCTGGTTCAACGTTTCCGAGTTTTGTTCCATGAAGGGCGAGGAGTACTTTTGCACTGGTTATACTCACCCGCTTCATATACTACATGGTATACAGGTAAGATCATGAAATGCTCTCAGCTTTGCAAATTTCCCCCTTTCAGCAGTCAAACTCAGTATTCCAACGATAAAACAACACATTTCCGTTCCTGAAAATCCTTTCTAAATTAATACTTCTATTCGTTCTCTGTGGACACGCAGGGTTCACCTAGGGGGGTAGGAAAACCCTGATTCCAAACCAATGGTGCAAATGGGTGCCAGGGTCAAATGGAGTATGAACCTATTGTTGGTCACCGGCTATCATGGGACTACATCTCCTAAAGTCGCTGCTCTGCCTTATGGATTAGATCTTTGGGTCGGAGGCTCCGAATGTGGTCCCCTAAGAAAACCATTCGCTTCGGTCTGGGCGCCCGGGCAGTATCACAGCTCACACATTAATCGAGTGACTAGTGTAGCATGTGTGTATTCGGTGCCCCTTTGTACCAATATTTATGTGTTCGAATGAATGTAAATAAAAATAAATCTGTTATGTCTTAAGTTCACCCCATAATTACATACTTTTATTGGTGTGACTTTCAAATATCACCAAGTATTTTTTATCAATCTATTATTCTTAGTGAAACACAAAAATAACTTGATTCCCACTTAATTCCTTCTGTACTGAACCTTTCAAAAGTTTTCTTTTCCTTTCATAATAATATATATAACTTGTTTATTTCCTTTGGACTAAAGGTCTACAATCTGAATGGTCCACTGATACTGAAACTTCATATCTCGAAAATGAAAATCAATGGGATATAGATGCTCGTTGGCTTCTGTATTCAGATGAAATGTATGAATGGATGGTTGAAGAGGATTTTTTGATCCCAACGTCTTCTGTGAAACCTAGACTAACATACTCACGTAAGTCGTTGATGACAAATCATTTTTATTTTATCATAATCATTTTAACAAACTTCTAAACTACTTTTCCTAATACATATTTCCATCCCTCTAAAAAAATACAATGTATTGTCGGAAAAACATTTACATTCATGATTATTGGAAAGAGTCACCTTTAGTAAATTCTGATTGATTTGTACATTTTCGTCCTTTTTGTACACACTTTTCATAATGAAGTCATAGTATGAACATGTGATTTTCACGTCATGTTGTAAGCAATGTTAAGGCGAGATTGTAAGTGGTAGCTTAAGATAATCACTGAATAGCATTATTTGTCTGAGCATCAATTTCAAACGACTATGATTCAAATATTAGATTTTTCGACCCAACAGTTCTTACAGAAAAATACGAAATCCTCGCAATCACCAGCCGGTCTATAGAAAGCTTGAGTCGTTAACTGTACATCCTAATTCTAATCCGAAATTCTTAATCTCAAACTTAAATCACTAGTCCTACAACTTAATCGTAACCTTATATCTTAGTTCTGTACTATAATACTAGACCTAATTCCTAGTCCCAGCATCATAAATCAGTCACTCATATTTACTGTACTCTGATTGGCTGAATGTGTTTAGTTTGCCTATTTCACTCAACAATTATTATAAACTTCACCCTTCTAGTTCAGCTTTAGCATTTCTTTTTCAAAGTTTTGTCTTAGACTTGTAACGAGCTTGACATATTGACACGTTTTTCAATAATTAGACCTAACAAGTAGGTCCTAATTGATTAGAGAGTTATTAACCTATAAAATGGTCTTATCTAATCGTTTATGACATTTTCCCATGTTTATTTTGAATCAATTTTTTTGGTATATCAGTCAGCTTCAACGTAGGACCAGGCATATATATCCATCGGTCCAAGTCGCCATACCTCATTAGCACAGCGAGATGAACACTGAATTCATAGAAGTAATTAATTTGATGGTGGTAATATATAAAAGAAAGATTGTGTATAAGGATACCGTACAGGAAGAAAGAAAGATATGAAGTAATTTTAATCTTAAGGTTTAAGGGAAGATAAAGAGTGTATACACCTGCCCCATTTTGGTTGATTCTGAGCCATGTCACACACAGTCTCCAACCATTAATTACGATAGTCACGCGGAACCCAACTAAGTAGTCTGCATCTACCAATATGGTTCAGACTAGAAGTTAGTGACTTCAAGCACTGATGCCACATCTTGGTTTGACCGCCCCTAACTCTCTTCCAGCCATTCCCAGTACTAGTCAGCATAGCGCGTCATGGTAATCGGTGTTCATGCATACGTAAAACGTGGCCCAACCATCTCAGTCGATGAAGATTCATAACATCATCAACTGATTTACCATCGTTCCCTAATACCTTCAGTCTAAACTCACTTTTACTTACCCGGTGATCCCAGCAAATGTGAGCAATATTTCTAATACATCTGTGTTCAAATACAAGTAACTTACGTATATCTTCTACTATTAATGCACACTCTTATCAGACGTAAAGTAGAACAGAGAGAACTGCTGTGCAGTATACTCGTCCCTTAACTGATAGACGGATATCTCGTCTTCGCCATAGGTGACGTAGGTTGGAAAAAACCAAACGCGCCTTTTGAATCCGTGCTGAGATTTCGTCAGACACCAAACCATTAGGGCTGATCAGACTTCCAAGATAAGTGGAGTTGTCGGTGTGTTCAACTACTTCACCCCCTATCCTTAGTTCACGTGTTGACGCAGGCGAGTCCTAGAGCATTGTCTGCCACCGATAAGCATGTCTGTGTTCTAAAACCTGCCGAATAGTGAATATGTGGGCGATACAATCACGATCAGGTCTGAAGCCATTCTGATTTTCTCGTGTTTGCAGTTCATGAGTATTTGTTAAGCGTCCGACAATTATTGAGGCTAGTATTTTAGATGCTATATTAGTCAAACTAATCCCTCTATGGTTATCACAGGATGATTTTGACCCCTTCTTATATATTTAGACAATCAGTGATTGTGACCGGTCAGATGGGATTACGTCCAACTCCCAGATTTTAGCTAAAATATTAGTCATTCTAATCGCTAAAATTGGTTCACCGTACTTAAAGACCTCTGGAGCCAATTCATCTGGACCAGCTGCTCTTCCTCGTTTCAGATTGGCTATAGCCTTTTGAACTTCAGCTAGAGTCGGGAGACCTACTTCAATGTTCCATTCAGACTGTCTGGGAATAGTGGGTAGTTGTACAGTAACTGAAAGCCAGCTGAACTGCTACTTAAAGTGTTCCGCTATCGTTCTGAACGTCTGGGCTGAGAGCAGATAAGGATTAACCTAGATATGATTTGTTTCCACTCTTCATCGTGTTCAAAGCCTGATGGGATGAGTTTACGAGAATCCATCAGTGCCATAGACTTCTAAGAAATCCATTGGTTTTTTGTAACCCTTTGTTTTAAATCATTAATAGATGTTACTGCTGTTTCCACAGCTGTTCGTATATCTTTCCAAGCAACATCTTGGTTAGCCTCGTTTTCAGAACTTCCTGAGTATGACTTCAGGTGTTCCTGGAACTTACTTTTGGCTTTCTCATCACTCAGTTCAATTGTAATAGGTCTTCTTGGTGTGGTTTCTCTGTGTTTAGTGAGGCGCCATCAAATGCATACTCGTATTAGAGCGTGATCGGAGTCCAAACAGGTATTCCAGAACGAGCGACGATCTTCTGTCGAGCCTCTCTAACAATCACTGATGGCAATATGGTCTATTTGAGTCCATCGTTGGTTTGGTGCAGGTGGTCACCATGTTAGACGATATCTCTCCTTATGCTTAAAATTAGTATTTGCTAAAAATAAACGATTGTCTGAGCACAATTGCAACAGACGATCACCATTATCTGTTCACTGAGCCGGAATACTAAAATACCCACCTAAATGTCTTTGTGTTTGGTTTAAGCTACCTACTTCGGCGTTAAGTCACCTGCAACGAGTACCATATCTAAGCGTTTAGCTTTCTGAAGAAGTTCAGAGAGCTTTCTGTAAAAGTCATCTTTCACTTCATCCGGGCTTCAGGTGTAGACTACCTGGTTGGGATCCACGAGATGATAAAAACCTATGGTTAGCAACCTTGAATCACATGAATCAAAATCGTTTGCAATGGCGAAGGTGCATCCACTCTTTGTGTTCTGTGAAATTCTAATCTTCTGAATTCTTCATGTCTCTGTCTTTTTTTCCTCTTTCCAAATTTATTTCACTGGATTACACTCCTTGAATAACATATTCGAATCCTAATCTTTTCGATTACTGCTTATACTCTTACTACTTCTACCACTATGGTATTTGAATCGACAACTGCATCTCTGTGTTAATGTGGTATGGTAACTCGAACTGATGTACGCACGTACGAAATTTTACGTTGTGACTGACAATGGAAGCGTAGGCAGAAACAATGAAAAGGCAACGACGTGTGTCCTTATCCTTTCAAGTTCTTATGGAGCCTATTAGCTGAACAGCACATAAACTACTGTTAACGGAGATACACTCTAATAGTGCTTGTTCTGCCCTCGTACTTAGCGCTATGCCCACACCTGCCTGTCCACGAGAACTAGCCATCGGGTCGCCAGATACATGGAGGGTGTATCTCGTCGGCTCTCTGTTTTAGCGAGGTGAGGTCAAGTGAATGACCACACTAGAATCCTGTTTGCGTGTTTCGGAGACACAGCATACATCAATAGTGCGATATTCTAGGGTCTTAGCCAAGGAGGCCTGCTGGCCGATTTGACACAGGGTGCATACGTTGAAGGCTCCAATGTGTAGTTTGGAGCGAGGTTTCAGTAGATCTGGGACAGTTTAATAACTTAATATCCTACTAACAGCTAGGTAGTCAAATAATATTTAACTTGTAATTCTTATGCATAACAGGATAATGTTTTTCTACCTCTCCAGTAATTTTAGGGTGAATTATTGACTTCTGATGAATTTAACAAATATTAACATTTGAGTTATTCATCTTACCTGATATGTTAGAACTGCTTGAATCTATGTGTATTTGAAGACAAGATTCGGTCAAAGATATCGGTTTTTGATGAAAGGTTTGTGCATTGAATTAAATCCCGTTTAACTATGATATGTTTTCTTCAGTCGTTTATAAATCACTTCCAGTATACTGTTAATATTTTATTCGAGTTTATGAACACTTATTAAACTTACCATGCATCATTAGCTATATTTAGTCATCCTCAGTGTGTAATCCATCATATGAAATGCATTCGTATTTTTTAAAGTTTTATTTCGCTTACTTTATTTTCAAGCTGAAGAATTCATGAATACAAATACATCGGCGACAGCTGTTACTAACAATTCTTCCGCGCATTATACTGGCTCTTTTACATCAACTTCTCATACGGATAGTGGAAGTAAAAAGAAACGTCGTAGATCTCCTTCTCCGTCAGCATCTGACTCAACTATGCCAAATGTTAGTGGTAAGAAAAGACGCCCTGGTTCATCCTTTACTGGTTCACATGAACGTTCAAGTCGTGGGCCAAGTAATCATGGGGGATCTCGTAAAATTCGAAAAGAGGTTTGTTTTGATTGTTGAAAACAATTTGTTGATGATTTAGTTATTAAACTTCATAAATTTTGAAATTTATACAATACTACTAAGCTGATAAGTTGGTTTTTAAATTTCATAGATGATATTTACTTCGAACTATCTAGTAAATAGTCGTATGAAACTAAGGTAATGGGATAACCTTGTATGATTTCAAAAATGACCATGCTGAATCTCAACCGCTTACCCAATTGAAAATAGGGTTAGTAATTAGTGTTAGTTATCAAGATTAAACCTCAGAATTAGAAGTTAGGATAAGAATTAGTGTTAGAGTTTTCATCACGAACTGACAGCAATAATACAAGGACTCTATGAAGCCATGTGGATGAGTTTGTTTCATTTTTATTTCACTAATTTACATTTTCCTGAGTCATATATCCAATCCTTAATCTTTTCAATTACCTCTCATATTGTTACTACCTCTAACCATTCTGGGATTGGGCTTGACAATTTTGTCTCTCTATGCTAATAAGGGGGTGGCAACTTGAACCGATGTATATATGTACCAGGTTCTACGTTGCGTTTGATTGACTTACTTCATCTTTCAGTAACTTATCAAAATAATGTGGACAAAAATTCGTGCTTTTCTCATATGACAACTTGATTGATTTTCAGAAACTTTTTATGATTATTATAATAAGATTTTATAAACATTCATACATAATTCATACTTTCCGAGTGTACATCACACCCATCTAATTGAAATTTACCTAGAAACTTTATAAAGTACCTAAGTCAAAACTATTGTAGAAATGTGTTTTATTACCGATAGTCAGTCAGTCACAACGTAGAACTTCGTACGCACGTACATCAGTTCAAGTTGCCATACCACATTAGCACAGAGATGCAGTTGTCGACTCAAATCCCATAGTGGTAGAAGTAGTAAGAGTATGAGCAGTAATCGATTGCTATCATCTCACGGGTCCCAACCAGGTAATCGACACCTACAAACATTGCTCAGTCCACTTGTCAGTGACTTCATGGATTTGTGCTATGTTTTGGTCTGGCCGCCCCTATCTTTCTTCCAAACTACTACTACACCATAAAACATTGCACGTCGGGTAGTCGGTGGTTGGGCATACGTAACACGATTTATTGCCGATAATTAGTCTGTCTATCAAGATAATAAATAGCTATAATAATTATTAAATACATCAGGACTATATTGATTTCGTGTTTGGTAACCGAATCAGAGCTGTAATCAAATGTAGCCATACTCTCAATCATCTCTGTTCTACCAACAAAGTTGTATTAGTCACCATTTTACAGGAAAGATTGTTTAATAATCTAATGTATATAAGTTTTATTATGAATAACTTTCTACTTCGACCGACAAATGATGTTCTATCAGACGAGATCAGTAATAGTATTAAGGATACTAAATAAAAGTTTATTTTATAAGCCACTAATATGACTTTTTTCAGCGACTCGAATGGAATCCATCTGTCTAATAAGACCTAGTTATCATGCTTATGTAAATATTGGATTAATTCATCACTGAGGTTGCTCAAAATGTATCGAATACATAATGAGGCATGCAATTAGTGTATCGATGCTTAAACCGATGAGATCCAAAGCTATGTGCGCGTATAATTTAATTAATTAAGAATTAGACTATACGCTCCTATCAAGATAAACAACTTTTTCAAACTAAATATTATCATTTTTTTATTTAATTCACATAAAATCTGATACAACTAGGGACCAAAAATAGAATACTCTTCACGAAATAAAATATTTGTATGTGTTTCGATACTAACGGGGCGCTCAGAACTAAGTAAGTGGTTTTCTTAGGCGACCACTCCCCAAGTCTTCGACTCAAAGGTCTAGTTTCCAAGGCCCCGGAGCAACGCCAGATATTGTCTTATGATAAACCCGTAACCGGAAATATATATGTTATAAACGTAGAGGATACTAGTTATAACTGGAGGGGTTTCTTGTTATAACAGTCGTTTCACTTTTTACACGTATGTGGGACGCTAATTTACCTTAGACGAATATCTACACTAGATTCCCACTCAGTGTCTATTCTACAGGACTTCAACACAACTCAGATCAAGAACACAAGATTAGCCTGACTACAACGTCAATATATTTCCACACCAAAATCCGATACGAGAAACAGTCAATCAATAACAGTTCATCATTAAGTGTCCATCAACAAGGAACAGTTCATACATAATAAGGATAGGGGAATATATATAACACATATGATACCTGTCATCTTATCTAATGTCTGACTCATCAAGACAACCAATCATTGTCATTCTCGCCCACACAACAATATTCATATCCTATTTGTTATTTCAGGATCCTGGGGTCTATGAACTCCACTGATTTAGAATCGGTGTTTTCCAAATCCCCTATATAAACTCTATATTCACTGACGTGGTTTAAGTACTAAAGGTCCACTTTTCGTCCTCTTACTTTTGTAAGCATCTCATCTACTTCATGAAGTTAGTGAGTAGGAATTCCCTGGCAGAAGATATAATGGTGTGGTAGAATGACAGAGCATTTCAAAGCATAGGGCATGATTTCCTCACCCTCTTCTGTGCTAGGGCACTTATGAGCTACAAATTTTAACTAAGGTTTATTTAAATCAATTTCATAATGGTACTTCTTATACAACTAATTGTTATCATAATTTCAAGCATTATCAAAACAAGCTCTACAAACTCCATTGTATTAAAGCTTGTGTTATGGCGAGAATTGTACTACAAATTCATATCACTGGTGCTTGATTTATTTAATTCAGTCAATATTTGTTATCACACATCTCTTACTCCTCATGTGTGTTGATAGATCAATATAATTTTAAAGATACTATCTAACCGTTTAGAATTTTACTAATATTTATATTATTTATTTAAGCACATAAATATTGATACAAAGGGGAGCCAGATATATATGCGCCACATAAATCTCATTTGATTTGCGTTAGGGCTGTGATACTGCTCAAACTGAACCAGGTGGTTTTCTTAGGGGACCAGACCCGGAGCCTTTGAACTAAAGGTCTAATCCACAAGGCAATGGAGCATCGTGAGGAGATGCAGTCCCATGGTAGCCGGTGACCAACGATTGATTCATACACCATTTGTTCCCTTTTAGGATCCTGGAACCCATGTGCACCATTGGTTTGGAATCAAGGTTTTCCAACTCTTCTAGGTGGACTTTCCGTGTCCACCAACCCGGTTAATGCACCGGACATTTGCTTTTCGTCCTCTAAAATTCGTAAACAACAGTGATGCCACGAGAAGGCAGTGAGTAGGACTTTCCTGGTAGTGGCTATATACGCGTGGCCATGTGAGAGCATTTCGAGAGGGAGAGCGAACTCTCCTCACTCTCGGCCGTACCAGGGCATTTGGGGTCTAAATATTTGTTTAAATTCTTCTTGATAAACCCACTTGTGTTTGTATGAAGAGTTAGTAGGTTGAAGTGTTCACAATTTCATCTACTATATGACCATTTTTCGGTAATACTTGAAGAATTGCCTAAAATTAGTCTCAGTATATCAATTGCACATATTCTGCATCATTTTGTGCTTTTTATTCTTCAACCTTGCTTTTTTTTAAACACAATTTTAAGTGGAACAGTGGTTCATTGATTAAACTGATTGACTTTCAGCAACCGCGTTACGAAGTCGAACTCCTCCCCACCTACTTCGATTTGGGTAAACAGGTATCACTGGTCCTCACATATTTAAGTACGGCTCAGTCAGGTATATGGACCTGTGCCTAATTGATGAGTGCTAATAGTAATTTTGGTTTCATTATTTATCTTTCCATCGTAACTGGTATTATTTCCTCATTTTTACTTCTCATCTCATACTTAGTTTACTTTCGTGATATTTGAATGTTAAATTTTAATAACTTACATTAATACTCATTTGTCCAAGGTTCCCTACACCGACTATGATTAATCAGTTGTATGTTATAATCCCTGTGGAAAAAAATTTGCATTTATTTTTAACTTTTCATTTTTAAAGGATGAAGATGAATCATTTTCATGTCAAACTGGCCCACAAGATCCGAACAAAGAGGATACAAATGATACAGATATCACTAAAGATTTTGATGATCCTGAACCACCAAATAAAATTACACAAATTACATCATCAAATAGCTCCACAACATCAGGATTCAATGTATCACGACCAACGCGTACTAATAATAGTGTTAATGCATCACACAGTGGGGGAGGTGAATTGGGTATTGGTAAATCATTGTTTGATTTGGATGAAGATAATGAAACAACCGGTGATGCTATGGATGGAGGTCTCAATGAATATCACACTAGCAGTGGTATAAGTGGAGGTAATAAATTTACTCCATAAAATGTAGTTATTATTATTCTCTTTTCTACAACTAGATAATTGATATCAGTATTTTGATCAACCACTCCCCAAACCTTTGACCTAAAGGTCTAATCCACAAGAGAGTTGAGCAACGTTAGTAGATGCAGTCCTGTGGTAGCTGGTGACCAGCAATAGGTGCATACTCCATTTGTTCCCTGAGGATTCTGGAGCCTATGTGCACCATTGGTTTGGAATGAGGGTTTTCCAACCCCCCAGATGGATCCTCTATATTCCTCAATGTGGTTAAAGCACCGGACATTTGCTTTTCGTCCTCTCAATTTCTCAAACAACACCGCGATCACGAGACGGCAATGATTATGACTTCTCTGATAGAGGCTGTATACGCGTGGTCATGTGGGGTAGCATTTCGAGCGAGCGAAAGAGAGAATTAACCCTCCCCACCCTCGACCGTACTCAATAGTTAAAATAATCAGAATGCCGTATTTGTAGGATGGCTAATATATATGTCACTTTTGAAGTGTCACTTAGACCTAATCTTAATGATTAAAATTGATTACTTTCAATCCTTGATCAGTTGTATGTTTGTTCTTTTTTTAGTCCTAATATTTCACATTCAACATTAAGTGTTGACTTGCAATTTGTTTTCTTCTGTTTGTTTTTAATGTCCAGTTGGTGAAATGAATTCTGTCAATTGTCCTCAAAATGGTGATGAAAGTCGACAAGGTGTTATTCATACTGATTTAAGTGTCACAGAACAAGCTCATTGTATAGTGATACCATCTTATTCAGCTTGGTTTGATTATAATGCTATACATGGAATTGAACGTCGTGCATTGCCAG
Source organism: Schistosoma rodhaini (assembly GCA_944470415.2). Lineage (NCBI taxonomy): Eukaryota > Metazoa > Platyhelminthes > Trematoda > Strigeidida > Schistosomatidae > Schistosoma > Schistosoma rodhaini. The sequence goes on from OX104040.1 coordinate 3,176,682, forward strand.
AATTTTTCAATGGTCAAAATAAAAGTAAAACACCGGAAGTTTATTTGGCATATCGTAATTTTATGGTTGATACATATCGTTTAAATCCTCAGGTAAATCTTTATCTTACTTAATAGTTTTGATTTATTTATATTAAACTGACTAACTATATTCATCAACTGTACCACTGTAAAATAGTTTCCGATGTACGTTCAACTTCCACGGTTTACGAATTTACTAGATATCATAAGTCTATGTAGTAAATTCTAGACATTGACAATATCAATAACAATATGTGTACTAGTTTTTTTTATTCTCCATTTGATCACTTATTAGTTGTATAGTGATTTAAAGCAAAGATGGATGATGGATAACAGTGGAATCCAGAACACACATCACGTCCTATTTAGGACCAAATCCCAGAATAATAGAGGTAGTGACAGGATGAGTGATGAATGAAAATATTAGGCATCGAAAACATAATTCAAGAAAATATAAAAAGGTATAGAGAATTCAGAAGCTCAGAATTTGGGAGAAGACAAAGATTGGATGTACCTACGCCATTGCAAACGATTTTGAACCATATTATTCAAAGTCTCTAACCATTAGTTACAAGAATCACATAGACCCCAACCAGGTAGTCTATATCCACAAACATGACTCAGTCGATTTGTCGATGACTTTATAGACTGGTGTCTCGTCTCCGTCTGACAGCTCCTAGTTTTTTATCAACCTACTCCTACACCAGACAACATTGGGTGTCAAGATAGACAGTAATTGGCTACACAAAATACATGTCCCAACTATTTCAATAGATAAAAATTCACTACCTCATCAACCTATTTGGCATGTTTACCTAGTACCTTATGTCTAACCTCAACATTAATCACATAATGGTCCCAAAATACACGAGAAATATCTCGAAGATATCTGTAGTTGAACGTCAGTAACTTACGAATATCGTCGATTTTTAATGGCTATACTTCACATTTATGAAGTAGAACGGAGCGAATCGCTGCGCATTAAACTTAGAAAAGATCAAGTATTCAATGATGTGATACAAGCAGCTCTATTTTATACATACAAAACTTGGCCTCCTAGTCAAAGATGTCTGACAGCTATTTCCAAACATTGTCGGTAACATATCGTGAAAATCATGAAGCTGCTATTATTACTCTTTTGAGATAGTTGCTTAGATACATTATCTGTCGATTTTGGAGTTCGATAAAGAATAGAAAAGATGTATGGGTGGTAGTTGTGTTATTGGATCAGTTTTTATTATTTCACCATAGTTTCTCCGATGAAGTTCTAGAGGTCGCTCAAGTTACTTATTGACTTGTGACATGAAAAATTGTTAAAAATAAAATCTTACAGTAATCCTGTTATGATTTCATTGTATTCTGCATAAACGAGAGAGTTGATTGATTACTTTCTTATTTAAAGTGGAATTCTCTTAATTATAGTTTCTTGTTCACAGAATTCTCATCCATTTTTGTGTTCAGCTTTCCTTAATGCTTCAAGATTGTATCATGATATTTGTGTTATGCACAATTACTTGTCAAAGTCACTTCTTTCATAAATAGTTATGTTGTTTTCCGCTTCACTTATCTTGGGAGTCTCATCAGCTCTTGTGGTCTGGAGTATGCCGAAATCTCAGCACGGATACAGAAGGCTCGTCTAGCTTTCACCAACTTGCATCATTTATGGCGTAAACGAGATATTCGTCTAGCAACCAAAGGACGGGTTTACTGTGCAGCAGTTCGTTCCGTTCTACTTTATGGCAGTGAAACATGACCGGTAAGAGTAGAGGATATTCGTGGGTTGCTACTATTCGATCATAGGTGTCTTCGAAGCATTGCTCGTATATGCTGGGACCACCGAGCAAGTAATGCAGTTGTTAGGAAACGGGTATTAGGTAATGATGGCAAATCGATTGATGACGTACTGAAACTTCATCAGTTGAGATGACTGGGACATGTCCAACCACCGACTGCCCGGATGAGCGATGTTTTATGGTGTAGGAGTAGGTTTGAAGAAAGCTAGGGGCGGCCAGACCAAAACGTAACACGAATCCATGAAGTCACTGACAATTGGACTGAGTCATGCTGTTAGGTGTAGACTACTTGGTTGGGATCCGCGATATGATAGCAATCGATGGTTAGAGACCTTGAATGACATGGCTCAAAATCGTTTGCAATGGCGAAGATGCATCCACTCTTTGTGTTCTATCAAATTCTAATCTTCTGAATTCCTCATGTCTTGTCACATGATATCTAAATTCACCCGATCTATCATACATATTTGTAAAAAAAAATACGCCACTTGATCGGTAGGATTCGATCTGCACTAAGAAGGATCTGACATGCATGACATTAATCATCACCCAGTAATCAATCAATTGTAAACATTATGATAAATTTATTTCGGTTGAAATACAATCTGTTGTTATTGGAATAGGGTTAACCATCTTTTTAAAAAGTACAATATCCAGCATTCTCGCACATTTTTTTCCGGATAAAACAAATATAGCTAACTTGAAATTCCCAGTGAGAGACAGGTATCTATTTCAGACAATGGGAGATAGTCGCACAATTTCGTGGATCGGTTGAAGTTAGACATTAACACCGTTAGATACCGGTTCAGTGGTCTAAAGGTTAAGCATTCGCGCGCAAAACCGAAGGTCCTTGATTGAAATCCCACGTCCGGGATCGTAGACGCACACTGCTGAGCGATCCCATTCTAAGACGAAACGACCATCCAGTGTTCCCAAGTTTTCAATGATGACCAACCATCGATCCATTCGTGTTCTCAATCAAAAACTCAACAATCCCCACAACAACATACTGAAAATTATTCTTTTTTAATAGAGCTAAATGAATGCAGGAATGTCCACGGAAATATTGCTTAATTATCGTACATATATTAAACATTGAATACCGGATGCGCTACAAACTCACAAACAAAACATCCTATCTCTCGTCATTGTAAAACATTGTTTCGTCATTTCCGGGCAGATTGTTAGTGTATATGCTTTTTGTCTAAATAATCGCTTACATTGAATAGAATATCTATTAAATGATTATAATCTTCAATTGTATCATCATTTTGTCTTTTTTTCTATAAAGGAATATCTTACATTTACAGCTTGTCGAAGAAATCTCACTGGTGATGTTTGTTCAATTCTTAGAGTACATGCATTTCTAGAACAATGGGGTTTAATTAATTATCAAGTTACTGCACCATTAACAACAATCACAAATTCATCATCATCAAATGGAATGAATAATTTAAATGGTACTTCTACTACTACTATTTGTGCTACAACTACCACTACTACTACTGGTAATAATTCATCATCAGAAGCTGCTCGTCTTGCAGTAGCTGCAAGTTTAGGACCACCAAGTACTGCACATTTTCATATATTAGCTGATAGTGCTAGTGGTCTACAACCAATTGGTACACAAAATTTAGCTGGAACAAATTCAATAATTCCACCTATTACTACTACTAATAATAATAGTACTATTGATAATAGTAGTAATATTACTACTACCACGACGACAACGACTTTAACTGATGGGAATCAATTAGATCCGTATAAAATCCAGTCTAATAATGATGGTAATGGTAATGATACTACTACTACCTCAATCAGTAATAATATAACTAAACAAGAATTACAAGTATGTACATTAATGAATATTTTCTGTAATTTATTTATTTTAACACTTGAATTCACGAGTCAGTCTGAGCTAGACCATCATCATTGAAAACTTGAAAGTTTCATGTTGATGCAACCTAAAGAGAATATCAATAAAATAGTACAAGGAAGCACCAAATAGATATACATCACATAAAATCATTCGACTTGTGTGAGGGCTGGGATACTGTTCGGATGCCCAGACTGAAGTAGGTGGTTTTCTTAAGGGGTGTACTTTATTTCAAATCACGATTTTAATAACCTCATTCAGTTTGTCTTATCGTGTTAAGTCAAGCTGAACTCAAAACCGTTATTTAACAGCCGGAAACTGAGTACTTTGACAGGTAAAGCACTGATATTTAGTTGTTTATGAAACTGTAGGTTAGTATCGATTTCATCCTATATCTTAGTGTATACAAGTCATTAAACTTGTTGCTAGAGGGAATGAGAAACTAGGTTTTGGTTTTTAAAAATGTAGAAGTTACTTTAATTAGAGAAGGTTTATTACTTATTTGGTTCACTTTCATTCAATCATGTAGCTCATATACCAAGTGCATTTAACCTTGTGCTACCCCATTTGTACAGTTCTCCTATGATATATTACCAGATTGTTCGAAGTAAAATGAATGAAACATTGTTTGAATCTGTTTATCACTAAGTTTTATCTAGTACTCTACAACTAAATCCAGAATTTCTGACTTATTGGTTCCATCAATTCTTACCATTATTTCCAGAGTAAACCATCCATAACTCTTACATATTCTCTGTATTGATTTCTGATAAATCATAACCACATTATAGCATAATGAGAGCAGTGTTATACAACAAAATTAACTGATCTTATGTCAATCTGTCGGAAGCAATTTATAGCATTGATTCATTCTATACACAATAAGTTTGCATATCACTTTAGTAGCAAATTAGTATTGGTAGTATCTGTAAATTTATGCGTATATTTAAATTCAGTTGAATATTCAAACATTATATCTTTTTTTTCTTTTCAAAGGGAATCGATTGTGCAAACGCAACAACGACGTTAAATCCTACAGTTCCTACCTGTGTAACAACTGTCAGTTCTGGAGTATGTATTACTAATAGTACACAACCTTTAAATAAACAACCAATTATCGGTGATCCAAATTTACGTACAGATCAATATCTTACTAATGCAAGCATTGCGAAAACTACTTGTTTAAATTCTACAGATAGTCGTAGTCAACCTTCTACAGGTAATTTAGATGCAACATCACAGTCAGTAATTGTTAATAACAAACTTATGAAAGGTGCTACGCAAAGTGGTTGGAGTGATCAAGAAACTTTATTGTTATTAGAAGCTTTAGAACTTTATCGAGATGATTGGAATAAGGTAAGTTTAATATTGCAATGAAAGTTCTTCGGAATCTTCTTTAGAAGTGTTTAATTATTTTCTTTTTTTTGGAATAAACAAAATATCTTGCATACCAAAGTGGTGTACGGTAGAATGCTGCATAAGTGCTCAAATCAGACCTGACATTTTTCTTAGAAGTTTACTCTCTAAGTCTTTAACTTAAAAGTCTGATTCACAAGGCAATGGAGCAACGTCAGGAGATACCGTCCATAGTTGTAGCTAGTGATCAGAAACATGTTTATTACCCGATTTATTCTCTCAGGGTCATGGAGTCTATGTAAACGATTGGTTTGGAACCAAGGCTTTATTACTCTCCTAAATGACCTCTCTATATCCACCGACCCGATTTTAGCACTGTATATCCTTTTTTCTTACTCTGATTTTCATAAACCAACAATCAGTAGAGATTCCATGGAAGAGGGGATAAAGGCGTGACCGTATGAAAGCATTTCGGGAAGCAGGGCAGGCTCTTTCTAATCCTGCCTGTACCAGGACATTTAGGGGATAAATATAAAACCTTCATGATCCTGCACCTCTTCTAGTAAGTGGCATGTATTTATTCTCTGGATAAGTATCAGTCCACTTGTGTTTATTCTTTCCGGTACGAAGTTTCCTTCATATATACAGTTCTATTATTCTCAAGAATTTCTATCCTAATTTAACGATTTCCATATAACTATAGATTCGTTAATATACATTGTATTTCATCTTTTACAGGTTGCTGAACATGTAGGAAGTCGTACACAAGAAGAATGTATTCTTCATTTTCTACGTCTACCTATTGAAGATGCTTATTTAGAAGGTTCAGATCCTATATTAAATTTAACATCATTAGCAAATGCTAATCATCCTACATTGCCTTTTTCAAAAACTGCTAATCCTATTCTATCAACTGTAGCATTTTTAGCTGCTGCTGTTGATCCACGTGTAGCATCAGCTGCAGCTCAAGCAGCACTTATAGAATATGCTAAAATGCGTGATGAAGTACCAGCTGGTCTATTACGTGAACATAAAGCACGTGTTGAAAATGCAGTAAAATTAGGTCATCAAATTGATCCACAAAAATTTGGTTTAGATGAAGTTGGTGGTAATAATCAAGTAATAGAATCAGAAAAATTATATAAATCATCATCTGTACAATCAATTACAACAACAGAGAAATTATCAGTAGTTGCCAATGAACAAATGTCAATTGATAATGAAACAACTAATCGTAAAGTAAACTAAATTTATCACATTAAACCTTAATTATTTTATATATATTAAACTAATTCAAATTATCATTTTGCATTATCGAGATAGACATTACTACTATTGGATGCCGGTTCAATGTGATCCAGACTGTTAAGTGTTCGCGCACGAGATCGAAGGTCTTGTGTTCGGGTTCGACTTGCGGAATTCTGAATGCTCACTGCTGATGAGTCCTATACTTAGCATAAAACGGTCAACCAGTGCTCCCCAGGTTTTCAATGGTAGTCTAACAGTGATCAGTTCATGATCTCAATTAAATATGGAATACATTCGTATATGTATTGTATTCCATATGCCTGAACACCGATTACCATGACGCGCTATGCTGACTAGTATTGAGGATGGTTAGGAGAAAGTTAGTGGCGGCCAAACCAAAACGTGACATCAGTGCTTGAAGTCACTAAATTCTAGTGTGAGCCATGTTGGTAGATGCAGACTACTTGGTTGGGGTCCGTGTGACTATCGTAACCAATGGTTGGAGACTGAGTGACATGGCTCAGAATCGATCATAATGGCGTAGGTGTATACACTCTTTATCCTCCCTTAAACTATGAGATTAAAATTGCTTCATAACGTTCTTCCTTCCTATACTATATCCTTATATGCAACCTATAATTTATATACTACTACCAACACTAAATTAACTACTATGAATCCGGTGTTCATCTTGTTGTGCTAACGAGGTAGGGAAACTTGGACCGATGCATATATGTGCCTGGTCCTACGTTGTGACTGGCTGACATTCGTATATTAAGCTAGTATTTTGCAACTTTAATGTCAATACAGTGAACTAGACTACTTTTATCCCTTATTCTTTTCTGCTCCACTTTGTTGATAATGACACCATTAGAATTAAAAATACAGTTAATATAATCCGTTATGTATTCGATTACAATGACTAGAATTTATGAATTAAATAATTTTCATAGTTGAAATCATGAGTCAATTAATGCTAGACCGCCAAAAAAACCTGGAAGCACTGGACGGCCGTTTCGTCCTATTGTGGGACCCCTCAGCATTGCACATCCACGATCTCACCTCGCGAGATTCGAACCCAAGACCTATCAGTCTCGCGCAAGAGCACTTAACCGATAGGTGGTCTAGCTTCAATTGACTCATGATTTCAACTATGAAAATATTGAAATCTCCACGAACCCCCTTCTGAATAATTTCCATTACAATACAAACCATAGTGAAAATATACGGAGTCTTTAAAGTAATGTAACGGAAATGTGTTGAAAGTTGATTTTGCATTCACGTTCAAATTCATTTTAAATTGATATTGACTTCTTTCTTCATCAGTTGTATTTGAAGATTGCGTATCCTCCACATTGTGTATGTCATCGAATGATCCATCTTCACATAATGTTCAATTATAGAACCTCTTATGGATCCATTTCCGGACATGGTTGAAAAAAGACAGGAATTAATCTATAATAAAAGATACTAAATGAATATATTGTGAACATCGGTCATTTGGTCAAAACAGACTCGGTGTTCAAAGTCATCTATCCAAGCAAGCAGTAATCTATCAAAGACACTAAACTCCCATCTACTCTGTTTGTCTAATTCCACTTATAAACGGATATTTCCTAATGCTGGTGGGGGAGGTTATTGACTTATATTGATATCACAAAACAACTTCAAGTAGGATATCTGTTGAAAACTAAATAGCTTAGTGATCTAACTGTTTGAGCACTCGCATTCAACATTAAATGTCATGGTTTCAATCTCCATTCGAGTCATAAATGGGGAGTTTTATACTGCAAAACAGCTATCTAATACTTCCTAGTTTTAAATGAATCTCTGATTTATGTCAGCTCATGATATTGATATTTTTGTAGTTTGTTCATTCCTTGCTTAAAATTACTGATACATCAGTATGACTATAATCTATGGATGATCTTCGAGCGACGCTAAAGTGAGAATGTCCACTTACTAACTAGGGCTGAATGAGGGTTATAAACCAGTGTGAGGAATTAGAATTATGATTTACAGTTTAAAGTTAGAGTTAGGAACTAGGGTTATGTTTTTCATCACAAACTGGCATCAGCTAAAATGTCAAACAAATGAGTAAAGTTCGCTCCAAAATCCATAACCTGTTATTTTATATCTAATTGGTTCACAATTAATTGATCACTGGGTGATTATCAATGTCATGCGTGTGAAGTCCTTCTTAGTGCTGATCGAATGCTATCGATCAAGTTGCAATGTGGCCACTAGTCTAGATGGCTCGACACTGCGTGCAGTATGATGGGATAAAATGGTGGTTGGAGACGGTCAACAGGAAACCCTGGACCCGGGTTTCGTGCTACTTGGCACTCGTCAGCTGAATGACGCGAGATCGAATCCGTCAGGGAGCACCAGTTCCCTCAAAATTACAGGTACACCTTGCTGACGAGTGCCAAGTAGCACGAAACCCAGGTCCAGGGTTTCTTGTTGACCAACTCCAACCACCATCTTATCTAATTGGTTCGTCCATAAATTATAATTTCACCCATAAATGTTTATCATCATGATAAAATTGTATTCCTTTTTGGAAAACAAAAGAAATCAGTCGATATTATGTGACATATTCAATCGATAAACAAAATTACAGTCTCATTGATTTTACTTGTAAAATGATGTCTATTTTCATTAGTTACTAATTATTTATTCTTTAATAATAAACAATCTTACTTCGCAAATCGAATTAATCATTGATTCTTTCTTCTAGCAAAACTATTCAATTAGGATTCCGAGTCAAGACTCAGTTAGGGCACATAAATTTTGGTACAAGAAGGCATCGAATAGATATGCACCACATAAAATCAATCGACTTGTGTGAGGGTTGGGATACTGCTCGGGTGCCTAAACCAAAACAGGTGGTATTCTTCGGGGATCACATTCTGAGCCTTTGATCTAAAGGTCTAGTCTACAAGGCAGTGTATCAACGTCAGGAGATGCAATCCCATGGTAGCCGGTGATCAATAATTGGTTCATATGTCATTTGTTCCCTCAGGATCCTGAATCCCATGTGCAACATTGGTTTGGAATGAGGGTTTTTCAACTCCCCTAAGTAGACTCTCCGAGTATGCTAACCCAGGTAAAGCGTCAGATATTTGCTTTCTGTCTTCTCAATTTCGTAAACAGCAGTAATGCCGTGAGAAGTTAGTGAGTAGGACTTTCCTGACAGTGGTTGTATGCACGTGACCATGTGAGAGCATTTGGAGAGAGAGAAAGCTGATTCCCCTCAGCATCGACCGTAACAGGGTATTTGGTAGCATGTTATGTACTTTTCATTTGATAAATGACACAATAGTATTATTGATTCTCTTATCTCATTTCAAATAATGTCGATAGGCATTATATTCTCCTTGTTGCATTATTTTTATTATTACATTGTAGTGTGTATATTTTTGTCTTGTTACTTCTTATCTATTTTTTAGGAAACTGTCCCAATGGACACAACAATAACAGCTGTCCCCACTGACGACACTATGAATGAAAATAAAGTCACTGAAAATCGTGATCAACACGATGATGTTAATAATAATGTAACGACGAAATTAGAAAAATATAAAATGGAAGAATATGTTGAATGTGATAGCAATAAAACTGAGCACGTAACAATCGACGAACAACAACAACAGGATTCAACTCAGGCATCGACTACAGTAGTGAATGAGACTCCTGCTGTTGCTGCTGAAGTTGTTGGCAGTGACAATATTCAAACAAAATCATCTGATGAACAATTAAAAGATACAATTGAACAAGAACAACGCACTAAACCTGTTTTAGATTCTTCTACTTCACAACCACTGGAAAAATCAGCTAATGAACAAGTATCTGATGAAAAGTCAACAACTAACACTTCATCATTATCATCTTCATTACCACCGAATCCGAATAGTTTAGGTACAGCTGCAGCGTGTGCATTAGCTGCTGCAGCTATTAAAGCACGTCATTTAGCCAGTGTTGAAGAAAAACGTATCAAAGGTTTAGTTGCTCAATTAGTTGAAACACAGTTAAAAAAACTCGATATAAAACTTAAACAAATTCAGGTAAGATTTGGTTAGTTTTTTTGTTGTTGTTACTAACTCAAATGAATTCACTCATCAAGTGTAAGACCTAATTGGTACGAATGCCTAAATAGTTGCCTAAACCAAAGTACACCAGCGGAACAGTTATTGAACCTGAAATTTAATGGTTAGAGAAAACTGTTCAAAACTAGAAAACTTTAGTCATAGATACTCACTGGTTATATACTAGGAAAAACACAACTATCTAACACTTCCTGGTTTCCAGTGGTCCATTAGTCAATTACTCAGTAGTAATTGCTAATCTTATCTCGGAAGCAATAAAAGTTCGTTGTTGGTCAGGTATATATGTAATCTCAAAGGAATTGATGTGATTCTTGAAGGACTCTATCCTGTATCACCCAGCTTCGCATTCAAAGACGTTACCAGTGAACTGACGAGTACCGATTAGCGCGGAACCAATGTCGAATAGGGTTTCCTGTCAATTACCTTCAACCACTACCTTACAGCTCAACATAGTGCATTCAATGTCGATTCACTTAGACTAGTGGTCATATTGCAAATTGATCGATACGTTTCAATCAGGATTAAGAAGGGTTTGGGATACATCTTGTTATTGGTCCCTTCTGAATAATTCTTTAACTGTAAAAGCGAATACATCTTTATGATGTGTAATAGTGAGAAGAAGTTATAATAGAATTGTACTATACATTCTTTCCTTGCATTTCTCATTACCGTCTAATTTATATTTTATTTAATTAGGAATTAGAAAGTATCATGGAACGTGAATATGAAATGATTGAGCAAATGCGTCGACAATTATTACAAGAACGTCAAGCATTTCATATGGAAGTGATTAAAACAATGGAGAATCGTGCCAGAGCTTTAATGCATCATCATAATCAACAACAACAACAACAAGGCAGTAATGTCGTTTTACCCCAACAACAACAACAATCACAAATTCCTTTACAACCTACCTTTTCTAGTACTCAAGGTTCTTGTCCAGTAGTAATGAATCCAGTCCTACACTCTAATCCTCCAATACAACCAGGACCTCATGTTATTCCACCGACTGGTAGTAATTATGCAGCACAAACTCTACCAATTTCTAATGACCCAAGATCGGTTTTAAATTCTTCCTCTACAAATCTAACAGTTTATCCATCATCAAATTATGGGACAATCACAACAACAACTCCGTCTGCATTACCTTCTCCAAATCAACAACTATCATCTGGTGGCCATATTTCTCCGACACCTACTCAACTTATTCAACATCATCCACGCGATGAGTTTCAAGCACAACCACCGATGACCACAGCGACAACAACACCAACACAGCCAACGTCTAATACACTACCACAAACAGAAACAACTTGTGATTCTTGGTCAGAATCTGTCTATCCTATTATATCAGAACCACAGACTGTTCGTCAAATTATTGAACCATCGAATGATACACCTGAACCTAATATCACTGTAACAATTCCACAAAATGTTGTAACTCATTCAGATCCTTCTTCGGTGGTTGTTACTACAAGCTCTAAAATTACCCAACCTATTGATTCAGTCAGTGAAGTGGTATTTTTTGAATCAACCAAACATCATACACCACCATCTACTGAAGTGAATGCATGTACTGTTGCAAGCTTATTGTCAGATGATAATAATGTTCCTGTTCCATCTGTTTCTAGCCCATCAGTTATTGATACTAATCCTCCGGAATTGTCTACTTCGAATGAGGAGAATATTATTCAAGGAGAATAGTTGATGCTGCCTTGTTAATAACATTAAATCAAATTACTCTTACCATGGTTATTCCTGTTGTTATTATTATTATCATTATTATTAATGGTGGTAGTGATAGTATTAAACTCTCAGTGACTATACATTTGTTTAAATTTTGTCAAATTATCCCATCCTAATTACTATGTGTTACTTTTATTCATTATACCTTTATTAATTGTACCCTATGAACTGGAGCATTTAATGTTAAGACATTGTTATCTTCTTCTTCCTTTTGTTATGTAACACAATGTGTGATGAATGTTGTTTGGGGGGGGGTGTGTGGATGTGGTTATAGTGTGGATTGATAATCCATTTTTTGTCCCTTATTCTTTTTTTTAATGTACGCCCTGTATATTTGTTGTTAGTTAGTAGATATTAGGGCAAGACTAAACTTAATGGACGAGCCAATCAGAAGCTTTCGTTGGTTTTCAAGGTCACGGCGCTAAGTTCGGTACCTAATGCTTACGTTCGGTCGGTTTACAACGAATTTTAGAGAACAAGTGATAATTCAGCATCTACAAGAGAAGTGATCATAAGATTTCGGCGCGAAATTCAATTATCCATTTGGATAAATAGAGTTTTGGCATTATAGCTGATGTCAGTTCGTAATGAAAATCCTCAGTATAATTCCTAACCTCAACCATGAACTGTAAATCATAATTTGAATTCTTCACACAGGTTTATAACCCTCATTTAGTCTTAGCTGTAATGTTGACACTCAGGGTCACTCTAGCGTCGCTCAAAGGTCGTCCATAAATTATAGTCTCATCCCTAACCCCAACCCTAAATCATACCAACAACATTGAAGTTATGTGGTCGAGGCTAAAATAATTTTTGAGACCTTATAATGGTTCCAGAGGTCGACTACTATGGAGCCATATGGATGAGTTCCTGTACCGTATGCACTATGATTTCAGAACTTCTGAACCTATATCAGACCTTGAGAAGTTTTCGAGCCATGTAAAAGAACAGTATCCGCTTTAATTTTTTAGTTTTGTATAATATATTTTTACTGTATACTGTCTTCAGATTGGCTAATGTTTCTCAAGGTCATTTAAGATTCGTTCAAAAGTCGTCCATAAAGTTTAGTCTCGCCGATATTCGCATGAGGTTTGTAGAGATTGTTAAATTTTCTATAGTTCACATTATGAATTGATGTTATTTAAACAACCTTTGAAAACTAGAAAGCACTAAGACAGTTGTTTCGTCCTTGTTTAGGACTCTTCAGCAGTATACATTGATGATCTGAACGCCTCTAATTCCACCCCTGACGAGGTACCATGCGAAAATGGAACAATTGTTCATTGCTTGCTGATTCACAGTGATTACCTAATTAATTTCAGTCCATAAGGCGAATGATATTATGATTTATGCTACTTATGCTGACAGATCTGAAGTGGAATGCTAGTCAGCATAGGATTGAATCGACGAAAACAAGGAGGGAAACAAAAAACAATTGGAATAATGATAGAATTGGGAGAATCATGAAGTATGTAAACGACAACTGAATGATGATATGCAAATAATGTATGATTTTTATGTTTTACGAAGGCACTGTGTAATTCTGCAAAAAATCTGTAAAGTGGTTTACTGTACCTGAGTTTTCGCTCGTTACAGTGATATACTACTACAGTGTGATAATACGGCCTGACACGAAATCATATTACCATGAAACTGGATACTAGATCAGTACGCTATAAATGTTTTACTGAATATCAAGAACACTGTCTATATGCCACACAATATTTCATTTAATAGAACTACAAGCAGTTTACACTTAGTAAAGTCCTGTGTAGAAGTCAGTAAAAGGAAGGAATTTACACAATAAACAGTTAACTGGGTTTATCTACCCACTCTCAGTGGCCAATCGTATCTTACCTTCATTGACCGGATATCAGTAGTAGTGATATATACAGGATTTATTGATTTACTGTACTTTTACATATCATGATCTAACACTGATAAATATGAGTAGAATGGCTGTAAACAAAATCACTGTGACCGACCGTAACCAGGTTATTAATTGATGTCCTACTATGATATTGTTTCTGTGTAGCTACTTCATACTATTCTTGTATTCCAGTCTGGATAACGGATTAAAGTAGGCGATGATCGCAGAACGCATTCCTAACCGCATCAATTGGTACTAGATTACAAAGTCATCAATTGTTGTATGTGTTAAAAATTCTAAACTCAATGACTCCATCACGAACAACCACTTGTCGACTTTAACGTATTCGCGACTTTTAGTTACCATATCTAAACTACACTGTAATAAATGCATTAAGATATTTTCATAGTTGGATTCATGAGTCGATTGAAGCTAGACCACTATGGAAAACCTGGAAGCACTGGACGGCCGTTTCGTCCTATTGTGGGACTCCTCAGCAGTACGTATTCACAATCCCGCCTCACAAGGTTCGAACCCAGGACCTATTAGTCTCGGGCGCTAGCGCTCAACCTCTGGATCATTGAGCCAGCATCAAACAGTGTTAATGTCTAACTTCAACCAATCCACGAAATTGAGCAGCCATTCATCAATGTCTTCAGTGAGTTAATATCTCCCAACAGACCTGGTTGAACTCCACTGGTTACTACTTCTCACTAGAACTCCAGGAAATACCTCATGGAGCCAGTCACTAGTGAGCATATGATCATTATCGGTATGGGGTGTTGTGCTATTTGACTAAAATCGACTAAACTTATAGCTCGAGATTCATACTATAAATATTCCGATATTTGAAATACAAATTAAAAAGTCGAAAAATGCAAAGTTATATATAGACAAATTATGTGTACAGGGGCTAGATACATCTCTTCATATACATCCCAATACTGTCTTCTTAAACCTTATTCTCAATGTTTTATTATTATCACTAAACTAGTTTGATCTCATTTGTGATTTTCATCATGTCGTGCTAATCAGGTATAATAACTTGGATCAACCTACATCTGTCAGATTCTATGTTGTTTGTTTGATTTCTAAATTTGTTAGTAATGTTTCATGATGGTAAAATTCTCAAGGTTCATAGACCGAAGTCGAACACTTGAAAATCATTTAACTCCGAAGAGCAACAGTCACCTAGTATGTTACTTCGTGTTTAGTGAGATTGACCCCTATTTAACCTTAGTTTCGTACCAATTTTTGTTGCGACTTTAAGCGCACCTAGTTATCACATGATTTATTCTCCAACTGAAATACGACTTATACAACCTTAGTACTGTGCTAACCCAATAACGTTCGACCGGTATGAACAGCCTAGCGTCCTTATTGGTTCTTTGTCCGCCTAGCCCGTCCAGTTGAGTTCGGAACGCCAATAACAGCTCTCACTATGCGAATAATTCATTTCAAGCATACTTGGTTTATATACCAGCCAAACAGACCGCATCACACCATAAAATAACAAAGCCAAAATGTGGCTGTGAACGTGAGAGACGGTAATTAATAACTTGAACATGGTTTAGGGACAGTGAATCGTATAATAGTAATCTATAGGTGAAAATGAGAGTACATATATATTATAAATCAATTCCAAGTCCTCAGAAGTTACCCGTAATTTAATCTTCACTAGGATATAACAAGTTTAACTCATCAGCAAAAGCAGTTATCATCTCAGGTGAACTGAGGCACCTTAGTGTGTTTCATGTGGGATCACTCCGTTTTGTAATAACTACAAAATAAAAGCCTATCAACCAAAAAAATATGGAAGTATCGCAAATTCCATAAGTGAATTTAAGTATGAGTATGAATCTTGCATAATACCCGATTTCTGGTCTTGTTATTTCAAAAATATATTCCGTGTCGAATGTTACAAAATCCGGATGATGCAGGTGAAGTTCGTTTACTTTTATAAAGACTTGGAACAGATGAATATAACAAATACGGAAATTTCATAGTACCGCGGAATCTATCCCGAATAATCAAGTTCAAATACTACCTGAAACTTTCAAATACAATCCTCTACACTGAATATTCGTTATCAGTGTTTTCAAATGTCAAAACCTGCATATACGCTGGAAAAGTAAACCGACTAAACGGCTAAAAATTGATGATGTTAGAACAGATTGATTTGGGAATCAAGCTGACATGATGATGTGATAGAATAGGAAACCTTCATATTTGGAGTCAGTAAATGATCATAGCATCCAAAAAGACAGCAGCAACCTGTTGGCAAGCCACCATTACCATGTTAGTCTTTGGAACACGTTTATTCAATGAGATTATGTCTATCAATAAACCATGAAAACCGACACTTAACACGTTGACCACAAAGGCCACTGCCCGTTGAAGAAATACTATACTAGTCAAGATCTTGCAGGGGAAATTTGAGGCAACGTTCACTGAGCTAAATCAAGAGAACGTTTGCAACTTTTAAGATTAATTTCCAAGGTGAAAGGCTATTGACATAAGTGAGTGGCCAACCTGTATATCTTCAGTTAGATACAACTTGCGATACTACACTGATAACGAACAACACGTGGCCCCAATTAGAATGCCGTGCACTCAACTATCTGAACACACATTGCTCCAAACGCTTAAGGGAACATAGTGAAGTGGTTGGGAAAGTAAAAAGCCAGGTGCAATTCAGAAAACGCAAATTTAGTGGCAATTATTATCGCTCTAACCGGCATAATTTAGATTTATTAAGATTGGATTGAGAAGACTGATACACTGTACGCATTAAATAAAATATCCATAATTATATCTATTCTTTTGTTCAGAACATGAAAACAACTGTATGTAGCACTACGCATTTCAAGGGATTCGCGTATGTGTATGCATATAATTGAGTGAATGAACCTAATTGAAAAAAGCACTTTTTCTAGGTAGAATTGTATAAGTACACATTTCATAAAGTAAATGGGGTTGCTAAGAAAGTTCTATTCAGAGGTCATCACATTGATATTAAGGTTGAAAGGAACTTTTAATTTCAATATATAAACGCTAATCTAATACTTTAATCTGAAACAACACGTGGCCCCAATTAGAATGCCGTGCACTCAACTATCTGAACACACATTGCTCCAAACGCTTAAGGGAACATATATAAACGCTAATCTAATACTTTAATCTGAAAATAAGAATGTACTTGCCCGCTATTAATACTTGCACTTGAGATATTAATCAGAGCTGGCAACCTACAATAACTTAAAACACAAATAACTAGGTGAATAAAATTGTTTGACAATGCGATCTTACTAGTTTTCATTAGATACATTGCTTCTAAAAACAGTACTTCCGTTTCCTTCCATTGTAAAGGTGGCTGTTTGAAGGTGAGTCCTGCCAAACTTGTACATTAAGTTCATTACTTCATATCTGTATAATTGTTATTACTGATGGGGATACAAAATAGTGTATATGATTAAGGACGAACTACAAACCTTGGTCTTACGAAAGATCACTCGTGACTTAGTGAACACGAGATTGGTACAGAAAATTATCACCTTAATTAAATCACTAATTAAAGAAAGACCATAATGAGATTGATTGGAAAGCTTAGAAACGAAAACCAGTTCAAAACTAACTGCATGAATAAGTGCCAATTAATTAATTACGTACACAGAATCTGACCACTATCAGCAGCTGTGCAGGCATGTTTGGGATGCGATTCTCTCCCTCGAAGTGCAAAATGTTACTTCAAGATTGGGTTTCATTGGCACCTGAACTAATGATAGAGAGTGAAGTAGTTGAGCGTGTTGACCGCTTCGCTTACCTTGGGAGTCTCATCAGCCCTTGTGGTCTGGAGTGTGCCGAAATCCCAGCACGGATACAGAAGGTTCGTCTAGCTCTCGCCAACTTGCGTCATTTATAGCGTAGGCGAGATATCCGTCTAGCAACCGGAAAACGGGTTTACTGCAAAGCAGCTCGTTCCGTCCTACTTAATGGCAGTGAAACATGGTCGGTAAGAGTAGAGGATATTCGTGGGTTGTTACTATTCGATCATAGGTGTCTTCGAAGCATTGCTCGTATATCCTGGGGCTACCGAGTAAGTAATGTAGTTGTTAGGAAACGGATACAAGGTAAGGATGGCGAATCGATTGATGAAGTAATGAAACTTCATCAGTTGAGATGGCTGGGACACGTATCACGTATGGCCAACCACCGACTTGCAATGTTTTATGATGTAGGAGTAGGTTGGGAGAAAGCTAGGGGTGGCCAGACCAAAACATGGCACAAATCCATGAAGTCACTGACAATTGGACTGAGCCATGTTGGTAGGTGTAGACTACCTGGATGGGATCCGTGAGACGATAGCAATCGATGGTTAGAGACCTTGAATGACATCGTTTACAATGGCGAAGATGCATTCACTCTTTGTGCTCTGAATTCTTTGTGTCCCTTTCTTTATTCTCTTTCCACATTTATTTCACTTGATTATACTCCTTGAATAACATCTTCAAACCGTAATCTTTCTGATTACTGTTTATACTCTTACTACTCCTACCACTATGAAATTCGAATCGACAACTGCATCTCTGTGCTAACGTGGTATGGCAACTCGAACTGATGTACGTACGTACGAAGTTCTATGTTGTGACTGACTGACGTACACAGAATAATTTGGTAGGAAAATCAAACTTACACCATGTAAGCTTTTAATAGATTTTTCTCATACGATAAAATCATGGGTAAGAAAATGTAACATATAAAAAGAAACTAAGTTGTTTAAATTATAATAATTGTAAGTAGTATTGGCCGTGCGGTGTATGTAGACTTATTCACGCAAATGAACAACCTTTTTTAGATTGGACGAATAATATAAAAACCAACAGAACACAGATCCGCTTCCTTCTCGTACGATGAATATCTCTACTATTACATCGAATTGAGAGTGGATTACACTATAAAAGTTTAGAATTCTCGCCAGGGTTCCAATGATAATTTTAATATGATCGTAAACGATATTAGCATGAGCAGTTGCTCATGCTGTATGGTTAAATCTCAAGGTTTTCAAAACAAGTCAGACTATTTGTCAGTTACTTAACACTCAACCGAGATTTTTAGTCTATCTAACTCGATTTTAATCATAAGATGCTAATTCGATAACGAAACATGTAAAGATCTGTTTTCTAACATATCGAAATAAGATGTACATTAGTGTAACGTTGTATTAATGTAAGCATGAAGACACTTTCAAAGTCATAATACTCTCTCTGTACACCAGAAAGTGACTACTGAAAATTCATTTTTGGATCTTTACATAAACAGTAAACCCATTATTAAAACATGTACAATTGCATTATTTTTGTCTGTATGTTCATATCTAATATCTGATGTTACAGTAGTACAAGTACTAAAAAATCATTCAATTTTCATTAGGATAGTGACCACTCGATAGCGTAGACAACTGGCTCGTCATAAACCTCAGATATTCGATACTAGGACAGTGTATATGATAGAAATGCCAAGAAATTCCGGTAAATCTACAGCTTATAAAGTACAACCTGGAACATCTACTTTGGTTCTAACTTATGTTTTGAGATCACCAGGTTTTCCTAAACTCACGATCTGCTCCACCACAAAAACTAAGAGGCAATGACTTGATTTATAAACTACGAACTAAAAGGACTGAAACTGATAATTACTGCAAAAAGTCCAGATGTAATGTAAACGTTTGTGAAGCTTAGTACTGGTATAATCAAAGTCCCTACTATTCTAGACTTAAACGTCCGAATAAAATTTTTCGAAGATATATTACAGGTCAAACTCTAAATTCAAAGAGCAGGTGATATTCGTCCGAGACCACTAATTTGACCTGTGAACATCAAAATTTGAAAATCCATGATACGACATACGAAAATGGAGACTAGGAAGTCTTAACACAACACATTCTTTATTTAGTGCATTTCTTGATAATTTCATTATATGTCTATAAAAAAACGGGGTTCCACGAAATTAGAATATGGTATGTGCAACCTGTCAGACAGTTTCTACATGCATATGAACTTTGATACTTTTATGTGTGACTAACCTAAACATCTTATTAAATGAATAGATGTGGCATATATGAGGGTATTTGTGTAGATGCAGTAAACATTGTTGCAGATAAAATTGAACGCACCCATCAGTGTAATCACTGATATAAGTTAGACATTTCACAAAAGATAAAGCGCATAAACTAAATGAAAAACACAAGTGCCTATGATGGTTTCTGTTTTACATCAATGTATAAGGAATAGCAGATTTATATAAACTTATACGAACATCATATAATTAAACGTGATTTACACAAACTGATCCAATAGCTGGCGAAATTGGAAAACTATACTTGCAGAATAGATCATCAATATCATTGTTTACGAGTGCAAGTTCTCATAAGAGAAATATAAAAGACTATGGAAGTGGTGTGTATCACGAATTTACGGAAGCACAATAGGTGAGTGTTATACAAATCAAATATAACCAGTGGACAGTCAATAAACATCATAAGCATCATACTTCCATCAGTGCATCAATCACAAAATATAGAAAAACAGTACTTCCATATGTCCAATTTGTATACATTCAAAATATTTGTGTAATTTTAAATCAGTCATTCCAAAAATGAAGAGTCAGTTCGAATCGTACCGGGAATTGAAGCATAAATATATATATGTATAAAAGTTTATAAAAAACAGATGTTAACACTTTCACTTTACCCACTAAAGTTCGGTGAAGACTATATATATGTTGCCTATAGTAGTAGTAACAACTTAAGTAATATACAAATGAAATATGCAAATTAACAATCGTCAGCTTTCTTTTTTTGTTGAAGTTAGAAATTAAATGAGAAAGTGTTTGTTAATTTCAACAACAAAGAAAAAAAATATAAAGGAAACCATGTACAAGAGTTGGGAAGGAATACAAAAAGAAGAGGATTTTCTAAAAAGTACTCATTGCATTAAAAAAAATAACAGCAACAAATATAGATTGATGATAGTGTCTTTATGTACACAAATATTAAATATACACATATGCATTCTTGAATTTGTTCTTAAACAATACTTCGGGTAAAAACAGAGACCACATTTTAAAGCTAACTGATCAATAAGGGAGATTTCAAATACAATAAAGTGAAATTAGAAAACTGTCTTTTAGATTAGTACATACGCATGATGAATACGTATGTATGAATCGTATTAACTTTCAAACAAAACAATTTAAAAAAATGAAGGGAAATAAACGCATCAAGGATGATATTGAGCAACGAGATAAGTCATACTTACTTAGCAGACTAGGCACAATGTAACGATATAAACTGATCCGATTCGTAGGTTATTGCTGCTACCACTCACAAAATATGCAGTTATTCACAGAAGCCCAGCATATATATGCCTTGAATAAATCACTGAATACAAATTAATGACAGTAGTCTTTCTAAATAACTTGAATAAACAGACTGCACTGAGTTATTTTGATTTTTTTTACTTTGGATAGTTATGTTATGGCTTACTGAGGATGAGAAAATCGGGTAGCACCTGATCCAGCAACCATTCCTTGGCCGGGTTGAGGATGTGCTACAGAGAAATCTAGGCCAGCGGACATCGTTGTATGGTGTGGATCTAGCTGGGAAGTAAGTAAGTTTGTGTAATTTAGATGTGTGTGAGATTGGGTTTGGTGAGGGTTCGTACCAATTGTCCCAGTCGTGCCGCTACCAATCATACGTGTGGCAGCTCCTGGTGCTGCAGCAGGAGTACGGATACTTTGATTTACTTTGTTGGGATTAATTACTCCACAAAACTGATTAGCAGCTAGATTAGAATATGCCCCTAAAAAGAAAGCAAACAACACAATATGACATCTAGCACAAGGGTAGCTATGAATTTTCTAGTTGTAGTTCAGAAAATCCGGTTTAACAATCCAAACTTTGCAGAAAACAATGCTGTGTCAAGTACAAACAAAAATACAGGTCTGATTGTTTAAATATTTCTGTAAGCACAGCACTAATTACTATTTGGACAGTAGTAAATCACATGAAATGTACTAGTAATGAAAAGTAACAGTATATGGAACACTACACTACTTAGTAATAAAATGGTCACAAAAATGATCCTAATCTGCATAAGCGTCCTTTACTTGCATACACTCTTACCCTAGATAATTCGTTTTTGGCTTGCATTTCTACACCTCAGAGAAGAAATGAGATCTCATGAATTTCTAAATGATAAGCAGATATGCCATATATATATGCTTTTAGATCCAGTCGGACGAAAATTTTGATATGCGCCTTAAAAATGGTAATCTCGGAAAATATGGAAATACATTTTAGAAGTGACCAATTATACAAAATACACGTACTAGAAAGCAGTACATAGCATAAAATCTATCCAAAAAAAATACGAATTCAGAATGTAATGCTGCGTAGTAATACGAGGATCAGAGACATTTTGCAATAAAAAGCATCAGTGTGTAAAAACGTAGGCTAGATACAAAAATTGACGTCTCACAACCCTTCAGAATTCTTACAAAATTATCTGAAGTAAAACTGAACAAGTGCAGCCAACTGAAATGTGATTAAGTATCAGTTTAACCATTACAATCACAAAGATTCCATAGAAAAACACTGTCCTAATTCGTAAATACAACCATGATAGCATACCACTCAACAAAACAAAAAATGTATACCACTATAATGGTGGTGTTATTAATATTAACTATTCCACAATACACAGATTATTCAAATTCAGAACACTCGCTGTATATATGATGTAAAAATAATTAGTGCAAATACACGGATCTGTAAAATCTGGAAAAACTGATCTCACTATTTAATGCGACAACTTTTAACGCAACCAAGAGAATGATTATGATCTAGAAAAATCATGTTGGGAGTAAGTCTGTACCGAAACAAATTTAGACTAGTTTGCTAAACCACAAAAGCGACACCCAAAAAACGTTAACAGGACATTATTATTCACCCCCGTATAGATCAAAAGGAATGCAGCAATATTTCGACCAAGTCAAAATAGGTCGTCATTTCCGAAACAACTAGTGATGTTCTTGGGTGATGTCGATTTCAGGGTTGCAAACATTTAACATAAACGGATGTGGAGAATAATGGTACAGGTAATTTAGAGAACAATGAACAACTAACAAAAAATTCAATATGCCGTCTAAGCATTACGATAAGCACGTCTGTTACTTTTTTCTAACCTCTCTATGCTGTATCCCAAGTCTAACAGCACAAATTAATGCATTTTCAACCGTCCAAGTGAGATTGAATCCGAAACCATGATCTAGATAACTTCCGAAATGTTCATCACTTTTGTTGCTTACCAGAAAACATGATAAGAGCTGGCCACTCGACATGAGTGTATTGAATGCAAGAACTGTAGCCGGTGTTGACACCTTAGTCAGTTAATCACACGCAAAGTAGGACCAGGGACATATTATATAGGTTCAAATTGCCAGGCACTATTAGCATAGAGGGAGGTGGTAAATTTTACTGGTAATAGAAAAGCTGAGATCTGACGAAGAAATTCAAGAATATATGTTATCGGAGAGAAAAATATTTATAAGTATGGAGACTTAAGGTTCAACAGGAGACAAAAGTAGGCTTGTGCTGCCGCAAACGACAGCTAGTCATGCCATCTAAAGGTTCTAACTATAGGTTACGATAATCACGCTGACCACAACCAGATAATCCTCACCTGCATACATGGACCAGTACAAGCCAGTATCTTAATTAACTGATGCACGTCATGGTCTTACCACCCTAAATTCCCTCCAACCTACTCTAACTATCTATCGAAACTTCAGTACTCCACCTAACATTATAGAGTCTGACAAGGATTAAAGATGATCATGTACATTCCATGCATGAACTAAGCTCAAGTATTCTAAACGTAACCATGATCCTATCACATGTGAGACCCTTCATAATTAGAAAACTATTTATTCATACACTGGTGCATAAAGAGATTACGCACCAAAACCTACTATCCAAATTTATTTCTATGTAAACATCAAGACTAAGGAACGAATAAAGTATAAACCAATGAGAAAACTTTGGGACCACATGCACTTACCATAACCTGTTGCAGCAGCAGCTGCTGCTGCGTTTCCGTAGTAATCATATCCATAATAGTTGTACGTAAAAGGGTCAAAGCCGGGGTAGGCGTTTGCGAAGTCACCATAAGCATATCCTGGATAAGAGAAGTTGGGGTCCAGCCAGTTATACCATTGTTTCAAAGCTACTAAAACAAAATAACTATAAGCCCAGACAAACCTTTTTGTCTGTTGGCTTGATCTCGTGTAACAGCCACCCTAACATCACACTAAAGAAAGAATTCATCGTTTAGTTTTGATGGAGACAAAACATTGTTACCAATCAATTAATAGACGACCTACCTGCCGACCAAAAATATCTTGACGCTCCTTTGAAATAGCTTTTTTAGCAGCCGCTTCGGTAGAAAAACTAACGAATATGTAATGTTTTCTTTTCCCTTTTTGAGTGTCATAAGGCAAATCTAAGGACTCAACCTATCGAGGTTCCAATAAAAGTGTGCTGACTTACTTTTCCAAAACTGCTAAAGTATTCCCGTATTTGGTCTTCCGTTACTTCGGGATCAATACCACCAACGAAAATCTTCTTCAAGGGTTCTCGGGAAGGTTTCGCTTTTTTAGGGTCAATTTTCTTATTCTTTAACCAGTGCTCAGAGACACTGAGAACCTACAAAGTTATGCAAACAACAGGAAGCACCTTCGAGACACAGTCTTCACTTTCCAAAGTAACAAAACCAAATCCCCTTGAATTTCCTGTAAACCTATCCAGTTTTATGATGCACTGAGTAACTTTTCCCCAGCGAGAGAAATATTCCTTTAAATCATCTGAGGAGATAGTAAATAGCAAACACGATACTTTACTTTCATTTGTTTCCCAGCTTAGACCACCGACAAACAGTTTCCTATCACCAGAAAATTAATAATAATAATAATAAAAGTACCTGCTATCGTCGTCGTTCTCGTCTGTTACTGAATCATCGGCCCCATTGGTAGGTTTCTCGTCACAATCGAGAGGTGAGAGGGGATTTGGGGAATTTTCACTTAATCCATTAGCACTGTCAACTTGATGTTGTCCTTTGGACTCATCAACCATATCAGAAATCTCTACTGATGGCATCAATGGAGATAAGATGGAAACCGCCAACCTCACCACTTTAAACAAATGTACATTTTCATCCATCAGTTAACTGGTTTATAAGTCTATTAACTTGTGTTATTCTCTGGAGTGGGTACCACCATGAGAATTCGATTGCTCTTAACAAATGTGCCTTGAAACCCCATTGGACGCAACAGTGCTCACTTCAAACATTCTCAATATGCGTAACAAGTTAACAGTGACAAATACGTTTCCTTCTGTTTGGAGCTTAATCTTAACTAATGCTTTCAGGTCTTTTGCACCGCGTGACTTGGTTATTTAACCATTAGGCTCCAGTAATCCCAATGCATAAGGGATCTCATCCCCAATTTGCTCGTTGTCAGTTTCTCATCCCTTTCGTAAATCCTTCAGAGGAAGTCAGAACCTTGAGAATAGGAGAAGCATAGCATTAGTTTTTGAGTGATTATCTATGACACGGAATATCATTTCTCATATTATAACGTGACTCTATATAAGTAATTTGACTGAGTAATTTTTTTTTGAAAATATGATGAGAAACTTAATAACAACGATGTACATGGATTCAACAATAATCACCTACTACCAGTCTGAGGTTTTTGAGGAAACATAGTTCATTAGGTTATCAACACTTCGTGTGATTTCCATTCGTTTGATTCATTAAATTAGAGTAAGGTAACCAACCAATGACCTCAGCTACTGAGTTTCAAGGTATACTAATAGGACTTCCCGTACACGCTTCCAGCCATCCGGTCACGTTAGCTCTCCGTCTTTCGTCCTCATTTTCGCAATTCAGGATAGATATCTTAAGGATTCATTATTAGGCCTCTGAAATTTGTCTTTCTGTCTTTCGAAAATGTATTTTAAAATATTGACATCCTGGGTGCATAACTCAAAATAAATTTCACGTGCTTTGACTACAATATCCCGGGCATAAACCTAGCGAAGCATTGAGGGGGTGGAGAATACATCAGCGTTCTTACCACTCAAGGTTTACCCCCTTGAGGATAACGCTTTCTGAGAACTTACGTTTGGGGATTTCTGCTTTTACTTATATTTTATTCCCCGTCACAGAGTTAGTGCATTAGTCTGACCTTCTGAAAGCATGTAAAGCCAAAGCTAATGAATGTTCACATGAAACCAACGTAAAATAACTCACTTAAACCTTCATTAAAGTCAATGAATACGCTATGATGTTGCATTTTATGTTCACCTGTCATCCAGCTTTATCTCATTAAAAACATATTCCGCCAAACAAAACCATTCGTTACTGTGAAGACCTGTTGCGACGACATGAAAACCTGTGCTCCAACTTGGCTTACCAAGATCTTCAGAAATATTTCCGAATATTTAATAGCTATCAATCCAATTGACAGTATGAAGAGAAAATTAATGTTTCACCACTCCATCACTGAAAACGGGATTGAATATGGTTTTAAGAACCACGTTTCCTGAAAAAGTGTAACGTGATGAACTGGTCCACCAACACATACGGGCATTGAAAAAAATATATCCAAACAAAATAACATACTGGGCCTATTTTAACAACCGTTTTCGCAAACTCGCCTTGTAGACACGTGGTGATGATGAAAAGCTAATCTGTTTTAACGAACACTGCCAGATGAGCGATCTCGGTTAAGCTTTCATGCCATATCTCAAATCTGCTTCTTTGTATTTACGATCTAATTTATTGTTTTCTCTGTCCACAACCTCCCTCTCCTTGACCTTTATTTCAAGTGCATTTTTTAGAGGATGGCTATATCATTAATGTCTGCTTTGGTGGAGTCATTGTCTCCTCATCACCAATAGAATGGATGAATCTGTAACAGCCTAAGTTGGGTGACTGCAAATTAGTCAAGAACTTCCTCTTAAGATTAAAACAATAATATCAAAGTATCCCTAATTTGTGTAAGCATTACATTTCATACTATATTATTTTTATTGTTGGAAAGTCTGTGTCTCGAAACAAGACACTCTCGTACCAACTGTCCTGATCCATGACTGTGTAGTAAAAGCCTACCACAATTATAAGAGGGTTGTTTTGTCCCTTTACGACTATGGATAAATCAAGGTCCCACAAGTCCACTGCAAAATCTGAAGACCCTGAAAACCGGAGATTTTGAGAACGGACATTTGTGTGACAGTCCTTGGAATTCGATGTACATATTTTCATAAACATTTTAGATCATAGTTTCAGAGAACATGGACCACCTTCTGAAGCCATATTTTGTCATTTTTATGTTAAGATACTTGAAGAGCCTTCGTTTTTTGACGTATTGTATAGGCAAATATTAACGTGAAGTACCCAGTTTAATGGATAATCAAGGTCAGTGAAACGACACTGAACCTCAGATAAATCAAATATTCGTGCTGAACGAATTACAACCTCAAAAAACTAGTTACTCGACACTGCGATTTACCTCAAAACTGGTCAAGGTCAAGGATAGCTAACACGAATTATCTAGTGGACTTCATAGCGCATACATAGTTAACAGTTTGGTCATAAACTTTTATCACTGTACTTTGTGAATCTATTCCACCAAATAAACCATCTCTCTTGCAAGATTCTGTCTATCCCCTAGGTGAACTAAAACACTGGAGACCTTCCACCTAGGTCTAAGGAGCCAGGCTAGCAAAATAATGGCATTGTGTCACCCCAACCTAGGTTCTTGTCGTTTGGATTGTTAATCATTCCAGTCAACACTGGTTTATTCAGACTGTTGGTCGTGTAAAATGGGTGAATTCACCATATAGAATATAGTCTAATACCTTGCAAGTCGCCACCTGCAGGTGCCCTCGTTGGTACCAGTGAACTGAAATCACTGAGGGCCCATGGTCGAGCATCTATATCAGATTCGGTACCTCATTGTTTAGCTGAGAAACTCCTTTATCTTCTGGTTATCCGGCCTTACAACTTCACAACTATGTAAACCTTGACTTGAAGAGAGTTATTGAGCCATTTTTGCGTTGTCATGTTACTAACCAACAACATAATGAGCTCATGCACACTGGCCAAATATAACATAGAGGAGGTCTTATGTCATTTTTACCTAATTCTTCCTTACCAACCTCGTCCATAAAGTGTTCGATGGTCATTTATTGCCATGAATGAATTATGTATCCCTAGATTGTCTGGCTGACAACCATAAATCACCATGTATAAAAGCAAGACAGATCTGGTTTTAGATCCAAATGTTGCGTGATAACTCCCCCAATATGAGTAAACTTCATATGACGTTCTGACGTATACTGATGCGTATATGATGCAATCCCACGAATATTATCCAAACGCTTAAAATCCACTACACAATCGTATGTACTCAATCGATTCCCGATAAGGAAGGCACTACTCCTGGATAAAAGTGGTTGTTCTGATTTGTACCAACATGGAGGTGAAAACAGTGACTGACATTTGAAAATGCAGCGGCTGTTATGAGTTAGCAGAACCTCATAGTTCGGAAAAAACGGGTTGTCTCAGACTCAGTAGTAGATTTCAAAACACACCCCTCTTTATTAGCTACTGTCGTGTACTGCCTAATAACTCTCATATGAGTTCCTTCAAACAGATTTGAAATCGATCAGAAGGAGTTTTGTGGAGATTTCAGTATTTTCATAGTTGGATGCCGGCTCAGTGGTCTGTCGGTTAAGTTCTCCGGCGCGAGACTGGTAGGTTCTGGGTTCGAATCACGCGAGGTGGGATCGTGAATGCGCACTGCTATTGCAGAAATATATTATTATTATTACGTTTCATGGACCTCAACAGATTAACTCAAGCTCGATGATGCCTTCTATGTAGCTCTGACTGTGTTTTAGTACCAGTTTACAGGTGAGCTTGAGGGATCATGTGCTAAATTTTAAAACCTGACTAACAAATACGAAAGATCGTACTGAATTTCCGTACGCTGAATAGCCCCTTACTTGTCAGACAAGAAATGATTTCAAAACCATTCTTCTTCAGTGATCGTTGTTTCAGTTTCTAGTAGGATAAAGACAAGACATTGTAACTCCCAATTCAGACTGCGAAATTCCAGTGCTGTCGCAGTGAAAGAACACATTGGTAGGAACAACCAAATGCATGTTTCAAACAAAATAATAGAACCTTTTGGTTATATATGAGAACCATACATCGAATGCTTCATTTGAAAAACTCCATCATTCGTCCTTGATATTATGTATATATCTTCCAGTTCACCATTCCTTTCTATTTCATTTTATGTTTTCTATTCGATTTGATCTTCTTAGCTCCTGCTGTCAAGGTTTCCACTTTCGATTGGTGTTACATACCACTTATATCTGTCGACATAGGTGGCATACATAACAATATATGCATATAGCCTAAGTAACTTTCATTTCTCTCTGTTTAACAGATGTTGAAATACTAGGATCACTGTTATAAAAGCCGGGAGCGGTTCTCAAATTGTTAGTATTATTCATGTTTCTGCTATGTATATGTTAAATGACTAGACTACTATGTTTATATATTCTGTTTATCATAAGGTTCCATCTAACACATTAAGTTTCACTATACTGCTTATTGCTCGTATTTTATGGTCCATTGGTTATTCGCGACTACTTTTGGTGCACTTATATTGATAATTATTATCTTAAATTCTATGTTTATATGCGAACCCACGTGTATTGAAATCTGATAATTAAAGAAACTGGATGAAGACCTTTTAAACTCAAAGAAGAGCATAACAAAAATTCCTGCAAAATGAGGACCGATAGGAGTTTAATTGCGTTAGATCAAGTTCAGTGGTGTTGGTAAGACATCTAATTGGTCAAGCCTGCAACACGAGGTTATAGAAAAAACGGTAGACCCGGAAAGGAGAAAACTGGAATTGGAATTGTTATAGGTAACTTTAGAATGCAGCATTGATCAACATCTTAAGAAAATAACCACAATGTCAGTCCATTAAAACTCAGTTTAAATTCACAAAGTCATCTTTAAAAAGTCATAGACTTTGGACTTGGGTTTAAATCAAGAGCTTGCTAGCGCCACTCAATTACTTACTTACTTACTTACGCCTGTTACCCCTCGTCGAGGAGCATAGGCCGCTCACCAGCATTCTCCATCCAACTCTGTCCTCAGCCTTCCTTTCCAGTTCTTTCCAGTTACTATTCATCCTTTTCATATCGGCTTCTATTTCCCGGCGTAGTGAGTTCTTTGGCCTTCCTCTTTTCCGCTTCCCTTCACCATTCCAAGTTAGGGATTGAGTCGCGATGCACATTGGTGATTTCCTCAATGTATGTCCGATCCACTTCCAACGTCTTTTCCTAATTTCCCCTTCAGCTGGAAGCTGGTTTGTCCTCTCCCATAAAACGCTGTTGCTGATAGTATCCGGCCAATGGATGTTGAGTATTTTGCGTAAACAACTGTTTATAAATACTTGTACCTTCCTGATGATGGCCGTAGTAGTTTTCCACGTTTCAGCTCCATACAGTAGGACTCTCTTGACGTTCGTATTAAAGATTCTCACCTTGAAATTGGTTGAGAGTTGTTTTGAGTTCCATATGTTCTTCAATTGTAGAAATGCTGCCCTTGCTTTGCCAATCCTCGCCTTTACATCTGCATCAGATCCCCCTTGTTTATCAACGATGCTCCACAGGTACTTGAATGTTTCCACCTCTTCCAGGATTTCGCCATCAAGTGTGATTGGATTGGTGTTCTCCGTGTTGCATTTGAGAATCTTGCTTTTTCCTTTGTGAATGTGGAGGCCTATCGATGCGGGGGCTGCAGCTACATTTGCGGTCTTCATCTGCATTTGTTCGTGTGTATGAGAGAGGAGGGCTAGGTCATCTGCGAAGTCCAAATCATCTAATTGATTCTGAGAAGTCCATTGTATTCCGTATTTCCTTTCAGATGTCGAATTCTTCATAATCCAGTCAATCACTAGAAGGAAGAGGAATGGGGAGAGTAGACAGCCTTGTCTGACTCCAGTCTTTACTGGAAATGCATCTGTCAACTGTCCTCCATGCACCACTTTGCACTGTAGGCCATCGTATGAGTTTTGGATAATGTTGACAATCTTTTCAGGAATTCCATAATGTCGAAGAAGTTTCCAGAATGTTCTCCTGTCCACGCTGTCAAACGCCTTCTCATAGTCAATAATGTTGACGTATAGTGATGAGTTCCACTTAACTGATTGTTCAACGATGATCCGTAGTGTCGCAATCTGGTCTGTGCACAACCGATCCTTACGCAATCCAGCCTGATGATCTCTAAGTTCAGCGTCTACTGCGTCTTTCATACGATTCAGCAGAACTCTGTTGAAAACTTTTCCTGGTACTGATAACAAACTGATGCCTCTGTAGTTCTCACATTGGCTCAGATCTCCTTTCTTTGGTAACTTGATGAGATATCCAGTCCGTTGGCACTTGTTTCTCTTCCCAAATCTTCTTGAATAGTAGGTGAAGCATATTTGCAGTTATTTCAATGTCTGACTTCAGTGCTTCTGCTGGTATATTGTCAGGTCCTGCCGCCTTCCCACTTTTGATTTGTCTGATGGCCATCTTGACTTCTTCGATGGTTGGTGGAGTGACATCTATTGGAAGGTCTGTGTGGGCTGCTTCGATGTTCGGTGGATTCAATGGGGCCGGTCTATTCAGCAGTTCCTCGAAATATTCTGCCCATCTTTTCCTCTGTTCTTGAATCTCAGTGATTGTTTTTCCTTCTTTGTCTTTGACTGGTCTCTCTGGTTTGCTATATCTCCCTGCCAACTTCTTCGTTGTATCATATTCCCTTCTCTTGCAGCTTTTTCCACCACCGTTGCTAGTTCTCCCATGTATTTCCGCTTGTCGGCTTTAATGCTTTTCTTCACTTCCTTGTTTTCTTCTGCGTAGTCTGCTTATGCTTTGACTTTCTCTGCTCGTTTTCGGCTGTTGTTAACTGCTAGTTTTTTGTTCTTTCTTTCTCGAATTTTGTCCAGGGTTCCCATAGAGATCCATTCCTTGTGATGATGCTTCTTAGGACCAAGAACTTCCTGACACGTTGAAGTTAGTGCTTCTTTTATCCCTTTCCAGTTGTCCTCCAAAGTAATTTCTTGTTCTTTCAGTAGATCCTGTAGAGCTTGGAACCTGTTGTTGAGAGTTATCTTGAATTCATGGAGCTTGTCAGTATCTCGAAGGAAGGCTGTATTGAACCTTTGTAGTGCTGTTTGTCCAGTTATCCGGTCTTTCTTTAGCTTCAGTCTCATCTTGGCCACAACCAGGTGGTGATCTGAAGCTATGTCAGCTCCTCTCCGGGTTCTCACATCTTCCATTGATCTTCGGAATTTTTTGTTGATACAGATGTGATCTATCTGGTTCTCTGTGGTGTGGTCCGGTGAGATACATGTAGCTTTGTGTATGCGTTTGTGTGGGAATATTGTGCCGCCTATAACCAATTTGTTGAATGCACTAGGTTTGCAAGTCTCTCCCCATTTTCATTTCTCTCTCCTAGTCCATGTCGTCCAATTATATCTTCATATCCTGTGTTGTCCACTCCAACTTTAGCATTTAGATCTCCCATCAGGATGGTGAGGTCTATTCGTGAGCACTTCTCTATAATTGATTGAAGCCTTTCATAGAACTGATCTTTATCATCGTCGTTGCTATCATTGGTGGGTACATAACATTGGGTAACGTTCATTGTGATCCCTTGCTTCTTTGTTCTGAATGATGCTTTGATTATCCTGGGTCCATGAGATTCCCATCCCACAAGTGCATTTCGTGCTTCTTTGGACAGCATTAGAGCAACTCCCTGAGTGTGTGGAGCATTTTCCCTTTCGTGACCGGAGTACAGCAGCATCTCTCCTGTACCTAGCCTTTGTTGTCCAGTTTGTGTCCAATGGGTTTCGCTGATTCCGAGTACTGCCAAGTTGTATCTCCTCATTTCCATTGCTATTTGGCTGGTCTTTCCTGTCTCCCACATTGTCCGGACGTTCCATGTAACTATAAAGAGTGTTGCTCTGGTTGTTAGAAGGTGCATCGGTCTCGTGACTTCCGAAGAATTTCGGCTTTCATCATGAGACGTCATAATTATTCGTTCAACTCCCAGGGCAGAGTTAAAATGGTTTGAATTATTTTTTCTGGTTAGCGTTTTTTAGCGAGTTAGCTTTTCTACGGGATGGGGTCGCTAACCCCATGCCCAACCCTCCTCCTTTACCCGGGCTTGGGACCGGCAGTAACTCTAGAAGAGCTACAAGCGGAGTTGCCACTCAATTAACAACCTTCATCTGCTGCGGCTGAGTAGGATGACATGAATGCTTAACTGACATAATCTTACACTATAGTTACACTTTTTTGTGACTGGCTGCCACACCCTAACCTGGAATTTGACTGTTCTTATCAGTACAATTAGCGAGTAGAGAAAAGCTTATCTGGAAGATGTTATGTATATGGCAGAAAACACTAGAGGAGTACAGAATTTAATCCCATAGCCGCATGGGTAAGGCAAAAGTGTGTGTAACGACTGGAATAGCAATATTCGGTTTGAACGCAGAACCAGCGAACCAAAATTTATTCGATTTGGCCAGACTAAACTCTTCTGTATAGTGTATGAAACGTTTTTGAGTGACTAGTATTAGATTATATCGAAGCACAAACTCTGTATTCGATTTAAGCGATTCTGATTTAATAAAGGGAATAAACTATATCAGAAGTACAAAATACCTCAAACAGTACATCCTGACAGTAGTTTCTCTGGAGCAAACTAATGTGTTAAACGACTAAAGGAATAGTTGATGGACGAGATTTCGATGCCTGAAAATCAATAAAAATATTCCCAACAAAATGGGATTAGATACCTATCTGTAAGAATTTCAACAACCTTTCCAAGCAGACAGTTTATGGTTGACAGTCATACACTGAATCACACCGTAACTTTGAGTTTAATCAAACCCAACCTTATTCTCAATAGCCCGACAACTTGCAACATTAAATCAAGTAATAAAAGATAAGTCTTTAACCAAGATCAAGTGATAAAAGCCCCGACAAGGAGGACTAAAGAACATAAATTGTGGTTGAAAAGGGACTCGAATGAAGGTTAGAATACAAGACAGGAAGAAGAAACAAATAAATGACAATGCTGTCCAATGAATTGCCGTGAAGAGATTTTTAGCGTGTTCTTTCCTTTTCACTGTGTAACCAATCTGCGTTAAATTTAACTGACGTTAATCATTTTTACTGACCATTCAACTTACAGTGATTAATCTTCAAACATAGAAATACTTTAATTTTAATAATTGGGCATCCTCTTGTCTATGGAATATAGGCCACCAGTCAGCGATCTCCTACCGTCCCTGTTCTGCGCTTTCATTTCAGTTTGTGGCCAAGTGATATTCATGACTTTTATATCTCTCTACAGTAAAATCAAACATAACATCAGACAAAAACAAAAGGGTTGCTTCTAGTCCTAAGCCCCGCACTGTAGACATCTTGAAAGATACAGCTATTGATGAGTCGGAAATTCAGAAATCATTAGAGAAATGAAATCTAATGTTCACTGCTAAATGTCTAATTTTGTCTTCAACTAGGGATGTTCTTGAAAAGTTAGCGTCCAGTAACAACCACGAGTCGTTATCAATAAAACTTAGTACAGAGCAGTTCTTAATTGTTTATAGTTGCACGCTTCTCCCTTGATTTCAGGTAAAATCTGAGAAGTCATTCAGTGAATTATATATATATATGTTCTAAAAATAATTACATAACTCATACCAGTTTGCAGTCATGACCAGTTTGACGCAGATGCCAAATTTAACTGTAAAAGACTGATGTACGACATGGTTAACTTATATGTAGCAGAAATGGGTTTTTAGAGACTTTAGTAATCTTATGTCGTTGAAATCATGAGTCAGTTGAAGCTAGA
Organism: Schistosoma rodhaini; assembly: GCA_944470415.2. Lineage (NCBI taxonomy): Eukaryota > Metazoa > Platyhelminthes > Trematoda > Strigeidida > Schistosomatidae > Schistosoma > Schistosoma rodhaini. Next base: position 3,211,756 of record OX104040.1, read on the forward strand.
CCACAATGGAAAATCTGGAAGCACTGGAAGGCCATTTCGTCCTATTGTGGGACTCCTCAGAAGTGCGCATCCACGATCCTGCCTCGCGAGATTCGGACCCAAGACCTACCAGTCTCGCGAGCGAGTGTTTAGCCACTAGACCACTGAGCCGGCATTCAACAGTGTTAATATCTAACTTCAACCAATCCACGAAGTTGAGCAACCGTTCACCAATTGTCTTCACTGAGTTGATATCTCCCAAAAGACCTGATTGAACTCCAATGGTCACTGCTTCTCACTAGAACTCCGAGAAATACCTCTTGAAGTCATTCACTAGTCGTGGGTGCGCATTGCTGAGGTGTCCCACAATAGGACGAAATAGCCGTCCAGTGATTCCAGGTTTTCCATGGTGGTCTAACTTCAATTGACTCATGATTTCAACTATATAAAATTACATGTAGCAGTCAACATTTTACTCAGCCATACCGTTTGATCCTATAAATCGGTTCAGCAACATCCGAAGGAATTTGCTGATAGGTAAAATAAGATCTACTTCCTAAATTGTACCGTACATAGACTTCTATCATGTCAAATTAGCACTTAACTTTTCACCAACCGTTTTGTATAAAATCTCCAGTGAATTTTTACTTCTAAAAATGATTTAACCACGAATATATTGCGCATATTTAAAGACTATTAACAATATTATATATCATGATCTTGTTCCCTTTTATCAATTATTTCGCCTAGATCGCATTTGTAATGCTTTTAGTTTGTCAGGAAAGTTTACTTTCAAATTCATGGATTTACTGAGGAAATTCTAAACTCAATCTGACTCCAAAGGGCTATCGTTCACTTTTAATTTGCGTCACTGGTGACTCGAACTCTTATAGATCATCTTTTACTAGATAGTATATCATCAAATGTTGGCCACAAAAGTTTATAGGAATAGTACATTTCACAGGATATGGAAAGAATCACTAGAGCAACTTTGTATCGTTCGTTTGAATTTTCTGATTGATGTTTAGGACTACAGCTGACTAATCTCTTATTGGCATGTGTACATCCTGTTCAGATTGCCTTGATATTACCTTAAGTCACAAGCATTATAAACAAGGATGGTGGCTAGCAGTGGAATTCAGGACTCGTATTTCATCCTATCGAGGCAATCCACACAGGATAAGTACATGTCAATAAGGGACTAATTAATTGTAGTCCTCCACATTAATGGGAACATTCAAACAAACAATACAAAATGAATTCACACTTCACCCCCATTGAACAAGTTAGTGGCTATCAGGACTCAGTAGCTAAGTGAATATCGTGATGGCGTTTGGAGCGAACGGCACTGAATTGGAGTCGCAAAGTGAGCATGAACTCTAGAATGAAGGTAAATCCAACTGACTAGCCCTAAATAGGACGAAACGTGCCCTAAATTCCACTGTTAGTGCTAAGTTTGTTTCACGTTCATTGTCCCTATTCAACCCCCCCCCCTTCGACGTTTTTGTGTATTGTTTTATACTACTTATTAATATTTAGTAAACAGTTATATTCCTAGCAATTTCTACGCTCAGGTTGTAACGCAGGTTTGTGTAATATTCTGATTTATTTACACATACTTATAACATTTATCTTATTTATCATCATAATTACTTTATCCCAATCATTGTAGCAGCTATTCGCACTTTGATGCAATCATTTAACTCATGTTTAAAAGCAACAGTTTCCATATTGCTCTTAGTTCGATTTTCGCTTGTTGATAAACTGTTATCAAGTTTAGACACAGACAACGGCTGTCATTTTGTACTATCGGAGCCTTCTTATTTCAAACAAAAAGACGCGGTAAACGCCACAGACACCTCACAAGTTGAGGTTTGTAACTAATTTTTGTATGTTATTCAATCAAGAACTGCTTCTTTAGACAAATCGTTGTTTTGTGAACTTCGATTTTGCGCGTATCTCAATTGGATGATTTGGACGCTTCAATAGATTTAAAAACTAACCACTATCCATCTTTGGGCAAGATATAGTTTAAACATTGAAGAGATTTAATAATAGAGTGTTGTTTGTGGAGATTTTTAGTAATTTTTATATATAGCTTAAATCATGAGTCAATTGAAGCTAGACAACAATGGAAAACCTGGAAGCACTAAACGGCCGTCTTTTCCTGTTGTAGGACTCCTCAGCAGTGCGCATCCACGATCCCGCCTCGCGAGATTCGAGGCAGATAAACAAAAAATGAAAATTCTTCATTAAGTTAGCGACATCGTTAAGAGTAAATGATATAGGGCTGTCTTACTCACTGTTTTTCGTTGCTATCTTTCAAACATGTTCCAAGATAGCAGTATACCTCGTTAAATATGAAAATCTGATAATAAAATGTCATTAAGTGAGGCTGTGGAAAGATGGTTACTGAACTACCGGAAAATAATGAAGAAAAAGCCTGAAGACAGAATATATTTCATTACCTGAGGAACTTCAGAGAAAAAATAAACAACTTAACATCTATAGAAGATTAAACGTCATTAACTGGATAAATTTCTCCAGCTAAGAGAAACTCTGCAAAAGACGTAATAGATTTCACATCTGTTTATGCACTGGTGAACGTTTGTTTTGTAGTTAAATGACACTTCTATGAATGAATGCATACAACTACAAAGTCAAAGGGAAATGAGGAAATTCCGAAACTCTGGATATAGTCAGTCAGTCAGCTACAACATAGGGTCAGGCACATATAGGCATCAGTCCAAGTTACCATATCTCATTAGCGCAACAAGATGAATACCAAATTTATAGAAGTAGTTACTTCAATGGTAGTAATATATAATGAACTGGTTCATAGAAAGACATATATTAAACAATTTTAATCTCACAGTTTAAGGGGAGACAAAGAGTGTATACACCTGCCCCATTATGATCGATTCTGAACCACGTCACATAGAGTCTCCAACTATTGATCACGATAGTCGCATGGACCCCAACCAAGTAGTCTGCATCTACCAACATGGATAAGACCAGAAGTTAGTGACTTTATAGTCTGATGCCACGTTTTTGTTTGGTCGCACCTAACTCTCTTCCAACCGTCTCTAACACTAGTTAGCATTACGCGTCGTGGTGGTCGGTGTTCGGACATGCATAATACATAGCCCAACCATCTCAGTCGATGAAGATTCGTAACCTCATCAACTAATTGACCATCATTCCCTAATAACCTGTTTCTAATCTCACTATTACTTACCCAGTGATCCCAGAAGGTGTTGACAATATGGTAAACTATTACAAAAACACTGGGATGATAGAAACACAAAATGTATGTAAATCTGGAATCAATCAGTTTTTGTTTACAGTTTAGACTACCCCATAATGTATAATGAAATCAAAAACACAAATAGAACATCACAAAATCCCTGAATATAGGTCCATCGACTACTTGAGTAAATTGAATGAACTGATTTGGTATAATAATGATATGGTATAGTATAATTTTTAATTTCTCACTTCTCACTTCTCACTTACTTACTTACTTTACTTACTTACTTACTTATTTGCTTACTTGCTGACATTCTTACCCCTCATGGAGGAGCATAGATCGCCTTAACATCATTCTCCATCGAACTCTGTCCTGATCAATCATTTCCAGTTGCTAGTCATCCTTTTCATGTCTGCTTTCAATTCTCGACACAGTGTGTTCTTCAGCCTTCCTTCTTTCCTTCGCTTTTATTTAACGTTTAAAGAACAAAATATAATTATCAAATGCATCTAATTAAACTTTAAATTTTCTTTATAATTTCAAAATCAAACGATTTTATTTTTGTATCTTATGAATCAATCAGTAGTTTGTGCTGATGATGTCGCTCAGAAGAACGATGATGTAAGCTCCACGACCAAACCATCCAGCTGAGAGAACAAAACTCCATCAGAAGAAGAAGAAGAAGGAGAAGAAGAAGAGGAAGAAGAAGAAGAAGAAGAAGAAGAATAGTAACTATTGAGCTTTAACTGATTTTCCATGATGATCATTAATGCCAACTTCATACTACCTTTTAAAGTTTGAACACTTTGCTATTTCTATTGACAAAATATTAGCTTTAGTTATTGTGGTGAGATTACGAACCGATCTAAATTTAATAACTATTGAAAACTTAAAAGCACCGAATGACTGTTTCGTCTCGATATGGAGCTCCTCGGTGAAAGCAGTCACTCATGACCTTATAATTGGTAACCGAATCAACGGCATTCAGTCTCACGTGCAAGCACATCACCCCTAGACGACTGAACCGGCATCCAGTGGTGTTCACATCTGACTTGGTCTAAATTTTATACTGTTCTAATAGTTTGAACATACTGATTACATTTGTTTGTTATTTAACAACACTATAATTTTGTTCGAGTGAATATTATTAATGAAATAAATGAGTCCACCTTCTATAATATCATCTCGTTTCTCTTCTGTTATAACAGTCTTTCATAACAAATAATTCTTGCTAAACTGATAACTATGAAATAAGTTACAGGTGAGAAGATATTTTAAACCTGGATATTGTTATATCGATTGCCTGAGTGAGAGTGCCCTGTTTAATATATGACGTTATACGACCGCCAATTGGAGAGAAGTGAATTATCCATCAGAGCAATGATACACGAAAACAGCATTAGCAGTCTTGAGTACTTATCAGTCCTGCTTTCTGCCTAGCCCAGCCAGTTAAGTCCAGAACACCAATAACACCCTCTGCGATATGAATCATTATTCTCAAACATACTGGGTTTATATACCAATCAAACTGACTACATCATACCATAAAATAGAAAATAACAATTGTACAAGATTCAGATAAATGTGGCTGTGAATAGGGGGGACAGTAATTAATTGACTGGGGATAATTCAAGAATTGTAAATCGTATAATAATAGTCTATAGGTCAAAATTAAGCTCATGATGAAGGGAACATGAATATGAATAGTTTAGTTACTTACTAATTATACAATAGGAAATATACATATCATATTGGTCCGTAGAGAGTTCTCAAAGTTACCATTCATCAATCTCCAAGGGATATAACAGATATCATTTGCATCATGACAGAAGTTATCCGTAGAACAAATATGGATCTGGAAGTATTATACAATAATAAAATAAGGTTAATCCCACACCTGGAAAGACCCCATAGCGAACAAGGTGAGGAATACAATTGCAAGTTGAAGGATATTGTGAAACATTGAGATTAAAATAGAAACAAATACAGTAAATAGTCTCTTGAGAAGGCAAAACCATGTATTGCATTATGAAGATGATAAAAAGTAGTGGAACATCTTGAACTACTAAGTGTTTATAAGTAGTCTAGTGTAAAATGCAAAAAACAAAAAATTGAAGCTAAATTTTGTAAGTTGAGAATAAATTGAATAGAAAAGGTATCCTATAAGACGTTGATCAATATGAAAAACCAGTAATGCAACAGTTTAGATCATCAGAAATGATAACCTACAGTCTATGGGATTTAAGAATAAAAATAATGGTGAAATTCATGCTTACATCATGCTTTCTTACTTAATTACGCCTGTTACTCCCAATGGTGCATAAACCGCCAACCAGTACTTGGCCTTCCTTTCTAGTTCTATCCAAATTTTGTTCATTCTCCTAATGTCTGTCTCCATTTCTCGACGTAATATGTTCTTTGGTCTTCCTCTTTTCCTTTGACCTTCAGGATTCCATATGAGGGCTTGCCTTCTGACGCAGTTGGGTTATTTCCTTAAAGTGTGCCCAGTCCACTTCCACCACTTCTTCCTGATTTCTTCCTCTGCTGGATGGAATCTGGTTTGTTGTCTCCCACAGTAACTCGTTGCTGATAGTGTCTGGCCAACGGATCCGAAGTAGCTTTCGTAGACAACTGTTAATAAACACTTGTATCTTCTGGATGATGTCTTTCGTAGTTCTGCACGTCTCCGCCCCATACAGTAGAACTGTCTTGACATTTGTATTGAAAATTCTGATCTTCGTGTTGGTTGACAATTGTTTTGAGTCCCAGATGTTCTTCAGTTGTAAATATGCTATGCTTACATCATGACTTGATCTTTATTAAATAATTATTGAAATCCAATAGACATTGAACATCTGGTTCGTCTTGGTATGGTACTTCATAGAAGTGGATTGAAGTTAGATATGCGAGCCACTGAATGACAACTAAGTGATGTAAAGTTTGTATGCTCATTACAAGGATTCAAAGGTCTTGGGCTTGGTCTCTGGTGGGATTGTGATGACATACTGTGAAGTGGTCCCATACGAGAACGTAACATCAGTCCAGTGTTTTCTCACTATCTGACAAAAACCAATTCTTGACGTAAACTTTGAAATCTAAACATCATCACAAACCTTTTAAAATAATAACAATCCATTTCGTTCATAGTAAACACAGTCATCATAAAAAATTATTTTCATAGTCAATTGAAGATAGACCACCATGGAAAACCTGGAAACACTGGACGGCTATTGGTGAACGATCTCTCAAACATCGTGGATTGATTGAAGTCAGACATTAACATCGTTGGATGCCGGCTCAGTGGTCTATCGGTTGAGTGCTCTGGTGCAAGACTGGTACGTCCTGGGTTTGAATCTCGCGAGGCGGGAGCGTGAATGCACACTGATGAGGAGTTCCCCAATAGGACGAGACGGCCGTCCAGTTCTTCCAGGTTTTCCATGGTGATCTATCTTCAATTGACTATGAAAATACTGAGATCTCCACAAAACCCCTTCTGATAAAAAATTATGGTGAAAGTTTAAAAACTTTTACAATGTCATCTTTGGCGAAATGAAATTTAATGAGATACTTTGATCATTCTAATCCGTATGATCTTCAATGAAGTAAAATAATTCAAGAGGTTCATTAATAACATTCTAAATTAGTTGTCTGTACAAATTTGAATAAATTGAGCTATGAAAGTTATGTATTAGTCTGTTATAAATATGATTAAATGTATTACGGAGAAGATATTTGTTATGACTTTACAAAAGAAGACCGTACGTCAATTTGTTATGATTTTATGTGCAGCTTTAATCAAGTGAATTATCCACCAATCGAAATACGACTTTTCTGATCTTAACACTGTACCAAATCAATGACGTTCAACTGGTATGAGCAGTCTAGCATCCTTATCGGTCCTTTGTTCACCTAACCCTTCCAATTGAGTCCACAACACCAATTACAGCTTCTGATATGCGAATCATTTATTTCAACCATACTCTGTTTATATACCAGACAGATAGACTGCATCACATCATAAAATAGGAAATAACATATGTACAAGATCGAGTCAAAGTGACTGTGAACATGGGAGACAGTAATCAATAAACTGAATATAATATGGGAACAGTAAATCGTACAGTAATAATTCATAGGTCAAAATGAAGCTTATAATAAGATAAACCTAGATATGCACAATCTAATTACTCAATAGTTAAACAATAAGAATATATATATAGAATAATCATCCATTAATAGGTCCTATTTATTATCACTTGTTTGGATCATGAAAACCATGGTAGTAAAAAACATCGGGTATAATAAAACTGGAGGATACAAACATGCATTTCTTCTTAGTCTAAGAATACTGTGTCTTTATCTTAACATAAATTTGAGTAGATCAATGATTAGAATGAAACTGTGTAACGGGTAATTATTAACAGTTCAATACTGAAAATATACATAACATTATCAGAGGGGGTTTTGTGGAGATTTAGTATTTTTCATAGTTTTAAAGCATGAGTCAATTGAAGCTAGACCACCAAGGATTGGGTTCGTGGATGCGCACTGCTGAGGAGTCCCATAATAGGACGAAACGGCCGTCCAGTGTTTCCAGGTTTTCCATGGTGGTCTAGCTTCAATTGACTCATGCTTTAAAACTATGAAAGATACATAACATTGTTTATTTATATTCACTTGTTTTTGTTTATTTGTATATTCCCATTGTTATTTAGGACTGTAATTGATCAGTCTCTTGTTGGTATGTGTGCATCCTAAACAGGCCGTCTCGATATTGCCTGAAGTCACAAGCTTTATAAGCAAATATGGATAGTAGCTAGTAGTGAAATCCAGTTTGATGCGCGTTTGGTCCTATTTGGGAATCGTCAGCTAGATGTACCTGCATCTCAAAGTTGATGTTCACTCTGGGACTCGAACCTAGTACCATTGCTAGCAACTATCCATCTTTGCTTATATTTTCACAGTTGAAATCATGATTCCATTGAAGCTAGACCATCATGGAAAACCTGGAAGCACTGGACGGTCGTTTTGTCCTATTATGGGACTCCTCATCAGTGCCCATCCACAATCCCACCTCGCGAGATTCGAACGCAAGACTTACCAGTCTCGCGCCAGAGCACAAAACCCCTTCTGTTTTGCTTATTTTGTTTATTTATGATTAAAAAAAAGGAAAAATTCTTCTGATAATATTTACTAGTTTCCTGAAATTGTATAAATTAATGGATAGAAATCAATTATCAATACAATTTTTCAAACTTATTTATAATATACAGTTGAAATCATGAGTCAATTGAAGTTAGACCATCATGAAAAACCTGGGAGCACTGTTTGACGGCCGTTTCGTCCTATTATAGCACTCCTCATCAGTGCTCTGGAGCGAGACTGATAGTTCCTGAATTCAAATCTCGCGTGGTGGGATCAACTAAATATTTAAAAAATTACTAAAAAAAAAATCTCCACACACAAAAAACCCCCATTTATAATATCACTAGAACAGTTTAAAAAACAATTTGATTGGTTAATTTTTAATGTGCGGCCGTTAATAAATTATCCAATCAATGATCAAATATAGATATACATTATTAGCCAATCAGATTAATCGAATTTCCAATCCTTTTATTCTTATTCCTTTTTTTGATTGGTTCATTTTATTCACAAGGTTTTTTTTTTCTTTTTTTCAAAAAAAAATTTTTTTTTTATACTTTACACTAAAAACCCGCATTTCATCAATTTATCTTAAAAAGTGTATTACACATTATTTGGCCAAATCATTAGAATTTTCCGTTTATTACTCCTTCTTCTCCTTCTATTTTTTTTTCTTTTCTTTCTGAAATTTAAAAGGAATAGAAATGTTGGATTCTAATAAATTTTCATCATCCGAAAAACAATTGAACATATCTGAAACTTGGAATTGGGCAAATTATGATAATACTAATCATAATGGTAATGGTGTCAGTAGTACATTAACTCCACAATGGAATTCTAATATACCCGCATATATAATAGATCAGACAACTTTGAATAATACATCTATGAATATCATTTATTCAACTACATTATCAACTATAAACAATAATGTAAATTCATATAAACCCGCATATTCAACTAAATTGTATCATACATATCAGGGTAATATTGAACAGAATAAATGTTTAACTAATTTCCCTAATTCAAATCATATACATTTACCATCTATTGAATCTGTTAGAAGATTAACATATAATAACAATAATTTGAATCATAGTTATAATAATGAATCCTACTCAACATGTTACTATGATCATCAACATAAACTTGAATACACCTTACCACCAATTACTTATCCTAATATTGAACAATATGAAACAGATTTAAGAAACTTAACCAAAACTAATGAATTGAATCATACTACTACTCATAATAATAATAATCTTGATCAAATTGTTGATTATCTTCCAGTAATTCATACAGATACTACTACTAATTATTTAGTAAGTTCAACACCAAATCCATTGATTCATTTAAATCAAATTGATCAATATAATTTGATAACACACAATGAATTGAAAGGGAATGATAACAGTTCCAATATCATTCATGATAATAAGAATATAATTGATGAATCGAAAGACAATTCCAGTTTAACTGTCCAACAACATTTATGGGATATAAAGGATTTGAAATTACCAAAAGTGAGTACCGTTATTCTGTGAATTCCATGTAATAAAGATGATGATGATGATTAATTTACTGTTGTGTTTCTAACTTCTTATTAAGAAAAGAAAATTGATACTGATTTGGCTGTATTCGGTCTTCATAGTTGATTGATTTTATGGTTGCGTGTTTTCCAAATTTTAAAGATTGAAATTACTATCGTATTGATTATTGATCATGTGGAATAAGTTAGTAAACTGATCAACTGATGACATACATCTGAAAGATCATTTCTTTGAAGTTTATGGATACCTCTCACTTCCCTGCTATATAGTGTGAATGGCGGATAGCATTGGAATCCACGACGCGTGGTTTGTCTCATTTCGAGACTCTTCTATGTTTATCTGTTATAGGGAAGAATTTAAACTGATTAAAAGTCAATAATTGAATGATTAAATTATGGGAATTCGGAAGTAGATAATCTGTTGGACACATTTTGATAGTCCCCTTGAATTGACATTAGTAAAAGGATTCTAGTGAGAAACTATGAATAATGACTTAAATTCAATCAGTATTGTTTGTTTGGATCTTCCTATTGATGTTTAGGACTGTAACTGGTCAGTCTCCAATTGGCATATGTGCATAGTTGAAATCATTAGTCGATTGATGATAGAGCGCCATGGACGAAACGGCCGTCCAGTGCTTCCAGGTTTTCTATAACGGTCTAGCTTCAATCGACTCATGTTTCAACTTTGAAAAATACTGAAATCTCCACAAATCCCCTTCTGATAATTGTTTATGGGTTGTAACTGAGTGGTTTAATGTTACTTTTGTGTAATTCAGTTACCCAGTTACTATGAATTTGGAGTCTGTACTTTTTGGTATACACCAGTAAAGTTTGTTGTCATGAATACCAAGTGAAGTACACTACTTACTTAAATGTTTAAATCTCAGTAATTGATATCTCGACACCGATAAGTTGTTGATCAACTACCTATTTAAATGATGATCTTAAGATAATATCGTGAATATGATGAACGTTAGTTATTTTAACTGAAAAATATCTTGTGACGAGTTCCAAATAGAACGAAACGCGCGTCCTGGATTCTTTGCTAGCTACCACCTATCTTTGCTTATCTTGTGAACGCTGCATCATTCAGTTTAAACTCCAAATTTAACATTTCAACATTAGTATTGTAGGAAGACCTGAAGGTTTAACAACGATCATTCAGTCTTTAGACTACTGTGACAGTATCCACTGTTTCACATGTCTAATGTAAGTCAATAGACAATACTAGACAAACACCTTACATCGTCATGGGTAGGTAACTGTCTCACTTTCGACATATTTAAACGTCATTAATCACAGTAAGCAAAGATGGATAGTGGCTAGCGTTGGGATCCAGAACGCACGTCACGTCTTATTTGGGACTCGTTAGTTGGATGCACCTGCATCTCAGACTCGTTGATGTTCACTCTGAGACTCGAACCCAGTACCTTTCGTTTCAAACGCCATCACGTTATCCACTCAGCTACTGAGTCCTGATAGCCAATTGCTTGTGCAATAGGGTGAAGTTTAAATTCACATGGTACTGTTTGTTTGAATTTTCTATTGATGATTAGGACTGCAACTGGTCAGTCTCCAATTGGCATATGTGCATAGTTGAAATCATTAGTCGATTGATGATAGAGCGCCATGGACGAAACGGCCGTCCAGTGCTTCCAGGTTTTCTATAACGGTCTAGCTTCAATCGACTCATGTTTCAACTTTGAAAAATACTGAAATCTCCACAAATCCCCTTCTGATAATTGTTTATGGGTTGTAACTGAGTGGTTTAATGTTACTTTTGTGTAATTCAGTTACCCAGTTACTATGAATTTGGAGTCTGTACTTTTTGGTATACACCAGTAAAGTTTGTTGTCATGAATACCAAGTGAAGTACACTACTTACTTAAATGTTTAAATCTCAGTAATTGATATCTCGACACCGATAAGTTGTTGATCAACTACCTATTTAAATGATGATCTTAAGATAATATCGTGAATATGATGAACGTTAGTTATTTTAACTGAAAAATATCTTGTGACGAGTTCCAAATAGAACGAAACGCGCGTCCTGGATTCTTTGCTAGCTACCACCTATCTTTGCTTATCTTGTGAACGCTGCATCATTCAGTTTAAACTCCAAATTTAACATTTCAACATTAGTATTGTAGGAAGACCTGAAGGTTTAACAACGATCATTCAGTCTTTAGACTACTGTGACAGTATCCACTGTTTCACATGTCTAATGTAAGTCAATAGACAATACTAGACAAACACCTTACATCGTCATGGGTAGGTAACTGTCTCACTTTCGACATATTTAAACGTCATTAATCACAGTAAGCAAAGATGGATAGTGGCTAGCGTTGGGATCCAGAACGCACGTCACGTCTTATTTGGGACTCGTTAGTTGGATGCACCTGCATCTCAGACTCGTTGATGTTCACTCTGAGACTCGAACCCAGTACCTTTCGTTTCAAACGCCATCACGTTATCCACTCAGCTACTGAGTCCTGATAGCCAATTGCTTGTGCAATAGGGTGAAGTTTAAATTCACATGGTACTGTTTGTTTGAATTTTCTATTGATGATTAGGACTGCAACTGGTCAGTCTCCAATCGGCATATGTGCATACTGTGTGTATTGCCTCGATATAGCCCTAACTCACAAGCATTGTAAGCAAACATGGATTCCACTGCTTTAAAAATGCTTGTGAATTAAGGCTATATCGAGGCAATACGTAAAACCACCACAAAATGCCCTTCTGATAATAATCATATACTCACTAGTGACTGGCTCCAAGAGGTATTTCCTGGAGTTTTAGTGAGAAGCAGTAATCAGTGGAGTTCAATCAGGTCTGTTGTGAGATAGTAACTCACTGAAGACAATCGTGAACGGTGGCGCAATTTCATAGATTGTTTGAAGTTAAACATTAACACTGTTCGATGCTGGCTGGCTTAGTGGTCTAGAAGTTAAGCGCTCTCTCGCGAGGCCATTGGGTCATTAGTTCGAATCCCGCGTGGCGGGATCGTGGATGTGCACTACCGAGTAATCCCAAACTGGGACGAAATGGCCGTCCAGTGCTTACAGGTTTACCATGGTGGTCTAGTTTCAATCGACTCATGCTCTCAACTATACAAAATTACTCTTCTCTTTTCCTTTTCTTTTTTAAAAAAAATCCAAACAACCAATTTTTAAAAATCTTTTTCTAGGTTAATTATTATGATTCATATGAATTATGGCCAACTGGACATTGTAGACGTGTATATGCTCAAACATGTGAACGTGCACGACGACATCAAAGTGGTTGGGCTATGCGTAATACAAATAATCATAATCCTCAAGTATTAAAAAAATCATGTCTTGGTGTATTAGAATGTTCAATGAATTGTATGGTACAAGGTAAACCATTAAGTTTACGTCCAGCTATATGTGATAAAGCAAGAAAGAAACAATGCAGTAAGTTAGTTCTGCCAACATGATTGATGTTTTTACGATGTTAGTATTCTTAGATTCATTGAATTTGATCTTTCATTGAAGGGTTCCTGTAGAAGTTTGTTTCATGTTTACGTTGTATTCAATACAGATCCATGGGATTAAGATTATGAATCAAACAATGTTCGATCACCATTGCTTCCAGATTTTCAATGGTGGTCGAAAACATTGATCGATTCATGATCTCAATCAAAAACTCAACAATCTCCTCACCCCCCTCATATTGATAGATTCATATGAATTAGAATACCCTTAGGACTAGAGGCCATTGGATTGTTGTTTTGTTCTAACAAATGCTATAACACTGGACACTGACTAAGCAGTTCTAATTGTGAGGCATCTTCTGAAGATCTAACTATTCTAAGCTCAATTTCTATCGAAGGTGTAGATGCACAATTATGTGGTGTTCTATAATAGGATGAAATAGTAGTCCAATGTTTCATGGTTTTCAGTGGTACAACATCATTATGGTGTAGAACCCTTTAGAATAGCTATGTGTTGACTGATAATCATTACATTTGAGATCAATTTAGGGAGAGCGTGAGAGTTCAATTGAAACATGTCTCATGGAAGATGAATTATGTTATGATTAGGACAGTGACTTATTAATAACATAGTATAAGAGTTATACTATAGAACACGTTGACTGGCAACGTAGTTTAGATCACGAATTGAGAGTAGCTAGACAACCATTGAAAACCATGTAGGACTGGACGACTGTTTCGTTCACGAATATAACTCTTGAACAGTGCATACGAAAGACTCTAGTAGGGGTTTAACCTAGGACCTTCAGATTCATTAGTGAATTCTCAAGCACTAAAATCGCTGGGTCAACATCTACCAATACAGTTCAAAATACAGTCAACTTATGATATGGCATGATGATCATCCAATGTCAGTGAGGATAATTGATCCATTTTAAATACATCTGAATGACCAAATCGACTCAACACTTCTCCAACTACATATACAGTTATTCTCAAGTAGTATTAAGTGTTGGATATTTCTATCACTGAATTGGTCTACTTTGAACATTTTACACTTACTGGATGACTAGACAATTCGTCATTTGTTTATGGATAATGAAATTGAAGAAACATATCTTTTTTGGTCTAATACCTCATTTGAATGTGTACATATATCTTAGGGATTGTCTGTTCTCAGTTGCTCAGTGGACAACATGTCAGACATCTGAAGCAAAAGGCACTGAGTTTGAGTTTCAACACTAGGATCCAGATACATTCAACTGAAAAGTTTTAAACAGTATGAAACACACTTCATGGATTCCAATCCTAGTTACTATCCAACTGTATTAAAACCTATGATTAAATATCAATACGTAGGTAATCCGCTTAAGATGTACATATGACAAAACAGTCTGATCACTTGCAATCAATAACTTCAATAAGTGGGCAGTACAAAACTTAATTATTTAATCTTTCTGTGCATTTGTTTTCATTCAAACTCAGAATAGTGATGTTTGTTGGAATACAAATAGATTAGATATTTTTAATAGTTAAATTTATGAGTTGATCCAAGCTAAACCGCCACTGAAAACCTACAAATACTGGACAACTATTTCGTCCAAGTATGGGACTACTCAGTAGTGAGCATCCACCATACAACACTAAAGGAACTCCAAAACAGGACTGTCAGTCTAGCGAGTTAACACTAAACCTGTAAACCACTGAGTCACCATCCAACGATATCAATGTCTAACTTCAATCGGTCCATGATATTGTGCAATCACTCATCCATTGTTTGAGTTGGATAACTGTCTCTTAGTTTACACGGATTGAACTCGACTAGTCACGGTTTCTCACTTGACATGCAGTAAATCCATGTTGAAGCTAATCACTAGTGGAGAAGTCCCATATTAGGATTAAACGACCGTCCAATACTTTCAGGTTTTCAATGATAGTCTAACTTAGATCAACTTGTGCATTCAATCATTAAAATGACTGCAATTTCCACAAATCCTTATTCAGATTAACTACTGTTTAAACAAAATAATGCAAAAATTAATCCAATTATTTATGGAAATTATCAGAAGGGGTTTTGTGGAGATTTTAGAAATTTTATAGAGTTAAGATTATCAGTCAATTGAAGCTCGGGTATGAGACTGGTAGGTTCTGGGTTCGAATCTCGTGAGGCGGGATCATGGATGCGCACTGCCACTGAGGAGTTCCATAATAAGACGAAACAGCCATCCAGTGCTCATGATCTCAACTCTACAATATTAACGGAAATGTTAATCATAGATTTTTACTGTGTATTATTATGTATGTATACAATATTACTAATATATTCATTATCAGTAGTTTTGCTAAAAAATGGTCATTTTACGAAAACTTCACGCAAAACCCATAAATATTGTCCATAATTGATTATGTATACAATGGTGTACACTCGTGGTGTCACGTATTATCTCATATAGTAATAAGGTTGCCAGATAATATTTACCTGCCCCCACAATAAGGGGGGAGGGAAATATATAAATAGACAAACATAAGTAAATAGACAAGGGATCAATCCAGACATGCATATCAACATATATATATATCCCATTTTCCCATACACATTATAAAAAATAAAAAAAATTAAGGTGGGAAATAATTGAATGAAAGAAGAAAAAAAAGCACGTTCTCATAATACTCGTAATTAACTATAATGGGGGGAAGGGGAAGGGAGGGAATAAGGCATTAAAAAGAAATTAAGAGTAATAATAATGGTGGGATAACAAATTTGACTTCATTTCGATTTTATCGATTAAATTTCTAATTAGGGTAATTATTTTTTTTGAATAATTACTGACTATTATGTATTTTCATAGTTGAAATCATTAGTCAATTGAAGCTATACCACTGTGGAAAACCTGGAAGCACTGGACGGTCGTTTCGTCCTATTATGGGACTCCTCGGTGCCAGTGCGCATCCACATAGTTTGAATCTTAGATTGATCGTAGCTAGACAACAGTAGTAAACCTGAATCCCTTAGATAGCCATTTCGTTCCAGTATGTGACTACTTAGTGATAGTGTATATCTATGACCTTACCTATAGGAATCGGACCTAGAACTTTCGGTCTCGGATGTAAGCAAAGTACTCATTGAAGAAAATGGAAGATAGTTTTTGTGGTATAATGGATTGATTGAAGTTAAATTTGTACATTATTGGTTGTCGGTTCAATAGTCTAGAAATTAAGAGTTTGCTCATGAGATCGAAGGATATGAGTTCAGTTTCCGGATGAGGAGTCATGGGTATGAACTCCTTCTAAGGGATGACATACAAGGGTAGAAATGGCAGTCCAAAGAATATTATTCATATAACTGAATAGTCAATTTTTTTTCGTTTCATTTTCACAGATCGTGAATGTATTACACCTGGTTGTAAAGGTCGTTTAATTCTACGTAACTGTCGTGGTCATAGCGGTTATCCTGTGACACATTTTTGGCGTTTTGCTAATGGTGCTGTTTATTTTGAAGCAAAAGGTGAACATGATCATAATCGTCCATCATTGAAAACTTTCGGTTTATCTGAAACTGATACAGTTACTACTAATACTACCACTATTCCAAACACAATGAATCCTAACGTTACAACGGCAACTACTCCTACCACTGTTGATAACTCAGTCACAGGAATAACAACAACAACAATACCAACGCCACTATCACCGGATATCAAGAGGGATCTGAATCATCTTACTAATCATAACAACAATATTCAATATATTCATCATCAAAATCCTCACCCCCATGATCAGTTACCACCACTACCACCACCACCACAACAACAACAGGGATGTCATGACTATGGATTCCTTCCACAATATGAACAATCATTATCCAATGAATTTTGTAACTATTATACTTATCCATCATCAGATTATATAAATTTAAATATAAAAACCAATGAAAATCATTTACACATAGATAATTCTCCTTTAATAAGTAAAACAAAACATATTGGCAAGCGTGGTACAAATAGAAAAGGGATACGTCGTGAAAAGAAGTTAACAAATACATACTTAAAGGTAAGTCAATTCTGTGAATTATCAGTATAGGATTGTAAAGATTATTTACTTACTTACTTACTTACACCTGTTACACCTCGTGAAGGAGCACAAACCACCTTAACATCATTCTTCATCGAACTCTGTCCTGAGAAATCCTTTCAAGTTGTTTCCAGTTGCTATACATCCTTTTCATGTCTGCTTCTAATTCTCGACACAGTGTGTTCTTCAGCCTCTCTCTTTTCCGTTTTCCTCCAAAATTCCAAGTTAGGGGATTGCCTCGTGATGTACTTTGGTCCTATTCACTTTTAACGTCTTTTTCTGACTTCCTCTTCATCTGGAAGGTGGTTTGTTCTCTCTCACAGTGAACTGTTTCTGATGGTATCCGGTCAACGGCTATTGAGTAACTTGCATGGACAAGTTTCGGCTCCGTACAGTAGAACTGATTAGATGTTCGTACTAAAGATTCTGACTTTGATGTTGACCGATAGTTGTTTTGAATTCTATATGTTCTTCAACTGTCGAAAAACTGCCTTTGATTTACCAATCCTCGCCTTTACGTCTGCATCGGATCCTCTTTGTTCATCGCTGGTGTTGTCTAGGAACGTGAACGTTTCTACTATTTTTCAGAATTTCTCCATCAAGTGTGATTGGATTTGTGTTCTCCGTGTTGTACTTGAGGGTCATGCTTTTTCCGTTGTGTATGTTGAGGCCTACTGATGCAGAGGCTTTTGCCACATTTGTCATTTTCACCTTTATTTGCTTTTGTGTATGGGATAGAAGAGCTAGATCATCTGAGAAGTGCAAATCGTCTAGCTGCATCCAGACTGTCCACTGTATTGTGTGCTTTTCCTCAGATGTTAAGGTTTTCATAATCCAGTCAACCACTGAAAGAAAGGGAAAGGGGGAGAGTAAGGAGCCTTGTCTGACTCCAGTCCTCATTCGGAATACATCTGTCGGCTGTTCTCTATGAACAACTCTACAGTTTAGTCCGTCTTTTGAATTTTGTATGATGTCAACGATCTTCTCAGTTAAACCATAGTGTCGAATAAGGTTTCATAAAGTTCTCCTATCCTCACAGTCAAACTCGTTCTCCTAGTCATAAAATTTGATGTATTGTGACATGGTCCACTCAATTGATTGTTCAACAATGATCCGTAGTGTCGTTATTTGGTCTGTGCACGACTGATCCTTAAAGAATCCGGTCTGTTGATCTCGAAGCTGAACGTCTACTGAATCTTTCATCCGGTTCAGCAACACTTTGTCTAAAACTGTTTGTTCTACTGATGGTAGTGTGATATCTCCGTAGTTCTCTCACTTGCTCACGTCTCCTGTCTTTGGTATCTTGATGAGATATCATTCTTTCTAGTCTGTCAGTGACACTAATTCTTCCTCCCAAATCTTCTTGAATAGAAGGTGAATCATACTTGCAGTTACTTTGGTGTCTGACTTCAGTGTTTCGATTGGTTTATTGTCAGGTCCTGTTGCTTTCCCACTCTTGATTTGTCTGATTATTGAGTTGCAATTGGAACTATGAACTGATCAATATTAAACCATCATTAAAAATCTGGAAGCCATTTGATGGTCATTATGATCAAACCAGAGATTGAGAACAGAGCATTTAGAAATGTCGATGAGAGCTTAATCTTTACATCATTTCATGATACTGAGCCATCATTATGTAATTGTAGTGAGTGAGAACACAGGTAAGGATAACCAATGTATTTCAAAACAAAATTACAGAATGTCTCGGTAAAATATTAAGACAATACATTGAATGCTTCATTTTCAAATCTTCTATCCATTGTACTTCACAAAGTGTATGATTCTTCCCACGCGCAATTCATTTCTACTCTCTTAAGCTTAATCTTCTTAGGCTTCTGCTGTCAGGGTTTGCACTTCCGATTGGTGTTACATACTATTTATATCTGTCGACATAAGTAGTATGTACCACACCATTTGTAGGTAACCAGTCAATATAGAACGCGTTTGAACTGCACTGGTTATGATTTTTTGTTAGAACTCCTGGAATATTTTCCTGTTGAAGTACATTCTGGCTATAAGTGTAGAAGAGATTATGTAAGTGATTACATTTTATGAAAAATAATTGAAATAATTTTAATGAATAAATGAACTTTACGCCTTTTTAAAGTTTCCAATGTGATCAATTTACGTAGTTGAAATCATGAGTCAATTGAAGCTAGATCACCATGGAAAACCTGGAAGCACTCGATGGCCGTCTCGTCCTATTAAGGAACTCCTCAGCAGTGGGGATCCATAATCCCGCCTCGCGAGGTTCGAACACAGGACCTACAAGTCTTACGCGCGAGCGCCTAACCTCTAGAACCACTGAGCCGGCATCCGATAGTGTTAATGCCTAACTTCAATTAACTCATGATTTCAACTATGAAAATACTGAAATCTCCACAAAAACCTCTTCTGATTATAATCAAATGCTCACTAATGACTGACTTCAAGGTATATTTCCTGGAGTTCTAGTGAGAAGCAGTGACCAGTGGAATTCAATCACATCTGTTGTGAGATAGTAACTCACTGAAGACAATTGGTGAATGGTTGCTCGAATTCGTGGATTAGCTGAAGTTAGACATTAACACCGTCGGATGCCGGCTCAGTGGTCTATCGGTTATGTGCGCTGGCGCGATACTGGTAGGTACTAGGTTTGAATCTCACGAGGCTGGATCGTGGATGCGCACTGCTGAAGAGTCCCAAGATGGGACGAAACAGACGTCCAGTGATTCCAGGTTTTCCATAGTGGTCTAGCTTCAACTGACTCTACAAAAAACCCTTCTGATTATGGTCAATTTATTTTACTTAAATTTATATTTATTACTCCTGGAAATTTTTATTTATAGAAACAACAGAAATATGAAAATTATTACAAAAAATTATCTAATGAATCCAACTGTACATTGAACGATATCAAAAGAAATCGAAAAAGTAAGTTGATGTAATGACTTAAAGATGTTTGATGTTCTTTCAATGTTCGAGTAACGGATTCGATCCCCTAATAAGGGTCTGTGTTTGTGCACTGTTGAGGAGTCGGCTGTGTGAGAGAGAGAGAGTTATCTATTCCAGGGAATGAATGAAGGTTCCCCTATATCGTAAATTTGTTGAATTTATTCATATACATCATTTGATACCATTTCAGTGGTCTACAGGTTAGGCGTTTACAAACTATAGTGAATGCCTCAGATTCAGTGCCCTAATGAGGATCTGTGGATGCGCACTGTTGAGGAGTCCCATACTAGGACGAGACGACTGTGCATTGCTTCCAGGTTTTCAATGGTGTTCGAACATTGATCAATCCATGATCTCAATTAAAAACTCAATAATCTCTACAACCCCATACTGATAATTTTAATTACTTTACATTAACGATATATGCAACACAATAAGGAATCGATCAATGTAGACATTTGTATTGCAAGTTGTTTTTCTTTACAATAGCTGACAGTGAGACTCAGAATTATCATTTCGTCGTACTTAGGACTTGTCAGTTGGATGTATCTGTCTACATTTAGGATTTGATATTCATACTGGCACTTGAACCCTATCTCTTACACCTTAAGCATCTATGTATTATTCTGAGTCCACATAACCACTAAATTACTTAGATGGTATGATGTTTCTAACACTATTGATAAGAGTTTACATTATCCCGACCTCCACAACTCTCTATCTCTTATATATATAACAATCATTTCTTTAAATTGATTGATCAGTCTGTGGTAATGTTATTGTCTCATGATTTAACAGTGATTGACTTGGTTTATGGGTTGTTCCCATTGTGAGAGATGAATTTAACCTAAAATTGTAATATGGATCATTAGCCTAACGATTTCAATGGTTGAGCATTCGTTACAATCTGTAGAGGTCTTGGGTTCACTTCTCTGTAAGATCACTGGTGTACATTCCAGAAGGACTGTATGTTAAGACAAAACAAACATTCACTCTCTCCTGGTTATCAATAACGATAAAAAGGAAATCAATTTGTAATTAATTCATTCTGTAAGTTAAATCAAAACTTCTTCAACTACTGTAATAGACGAGAACTTAGGTGGAGACAACCAATTCATTCTCTTACATGAACTGTCTCAAACTTCATCTTTCTTTCATTACTATTACAATTCCTCTCTGTTTACATTCCCATTCTCTTCAATTCAGTCTTCTCAACCTTCTACAGTCAGGCATTCCGCTTCTGAGTGGTGTTACATACTAAGAAGGACTTGACACGCATGACATTGATCACCACCCAGTGATCAATCAATTGTGATTACATTTCAGTCCTACAGAAAGTTCATCGAGGCCCGGATAGCTCAGCGGTAACGTCTCTGATTGTGATGCTAAGTGACATGGGATCGAATCCGTCAGGGAGCATCAGTTTCCTCAAGATTACAGGTACACCTTGCTGACGCGTGCCAAGTATCACGAAACCCTGGTCCAGGGTTTCCTGCTGACCACCTCCAACCACCATCTTATCTCAACATAGTGCACGCTGTGTCGAGCCACCTAGACTAGTGGCCACATTGCAACTTGATCGATAGCATTCGATCAGCACTAAGAAGGACTTGACACACATGACATTGATCACCACTCAGGTGATCAATCAATTGGTGTTACATACTACTTATGTTGACAGATATAAATAGCATACACCACACTATATATATTTGTTGTCTAACAAATTATTTACCCTATATCCTTTATCATTATTATTGTGATTATTCCTTGTAGATCAACAGAATACAAAATCAGATCAAATCAACAAGTTTAAGATTCCTATTAAAACTGATGAAAATGATAATGATCCAATTTTCTATGATGATCCATTTCATGGTGACACAATTCATAATGGTTACCCAATGAATATCCTTAATAATAATTCATGGAACAATGAGATGATGAATCAAATCGATTCAAGCTTGAATCAATCAACTGATAAGGAACAGTACAACACCACTGAGATTAATACAATGAATTATCCTTATTATTCCGATCCCCATTTTACAACTACATCATTACCATCATTGCCATCATCATCACCATCATCAATAACTATGACGACAGTGAGTCGACATCAATCATCATTACCATTTTGGAATTCTATACAAGATTTAGATAGTTATTCATCAACTCATCATAATTCAAATAATTACATCACAAATACCATAATCTCTACCATGTATTCATCACCGAATTGGTCATTATCACCATCTATATTGTCAAGTTCTTCTTCTTTATCATCTTCATCTGTATCATATTCCAATTGTATCACTTGTGCATTATCATTGCCATCATCATTGTCGTTATACTCTACAAATATATCTACATCATTCAGTAAACAAATCCTTCCAAATTCTACTGAAGTCAATCAATGTTATCCTTTGACAACATCTCCATCCAATTTAAATGGTAATGAATCCTTTTTTATACAATATAATAATTGTTCATATTTAAACAAACCTAAATATTTATCATCTTCATATAATGAATATCCACAGAGTGTACTGATCAATTCAATGTACCGGGAAAATGATGAGAGTAATCCAGTACAGTTTAATGATAATGATATAAATGATGAAGTCTGTCATTCTACACCACAACAATCAACATATATAGATGATTATCATTATTATTATTATTACTATTATTATTCTAATCCATGTTTGTCAATGTCAGATCAAATAGTTTCATCTGATTCTACTAATACTACTACTAGTACTATTACTATTAGTAGTATTAGTAGTGATAATACGGATACTAATACTACTTTTTCTACAAGATCTGTCAATAATTATCTTATGGAAAATCTCAATTCAAGCCACGGAGGACAACATTATCAACAGCCACCACCACAACAACAACAACAACCGACTGTTCAATGTTCAATGAATGATATTATCGATCAACGGACAGAACAGAGGATAACTGAAAGTATGGAATTTATAAATCAAGATGAATATGATATTGATAAATCATTCAATTATTATCATTTTCTATTCAATTCAAATATGCATGAACCAATGAATATGAATTGTTTTAATGAATCCGATAAATATGGAATAGTGAAAGAGATTAACAATGAGATTAACAATCATTATGTACATGAAAATATTAATGAAAACAGTTTACATGAAGAAGAAGAAGATGATGATGGGGAAGAAGAAGAGGGTGAAGAAGAAGAAGAAGAACAGGTGGAAGATACTCGCTACAATCATCCATCACCATTTCCTCCACCTCAGCATCATCATCATCATCACTATCAACAAAAGGACGAAATCATTTTTAATCAAAATCTACTAGAAGAAACAACCAACTGGTCCAATTCATATTTACATAATTCTTCATTATTACCATCATCATCATCATCATCGTCATCGTCATCATCATCGAAGGAACAAATCAGTCAGTTTGAACAAGATCTAACAATAGACGGTGTTAAACGTCATAATTTTGAAGAATGTTTACCTCGAACTAGCAATGCTTCTATTATGATTACTACTACTACTAGCAATCATACTACTTGTAATGATAATATTGGTACTACTAATAATAGTAATAATAATGATAATCAATATTTGATTGATTATAATTTCCCCTGTGACATTCATCACTATAATAATTCATTGAATTATTTCATTGTAAATGAACCGGTAACTGTAACTTTCGATCAATTATTGATTAATAATTCACATTTTTGATCTATTTTAGTGATCCTTATATTGATTATTATTATTCTGATCAGTATTGTTTTTGATCCGATAAAATTTTTTCTCTTGGCAACAACAATTTGGTCTCTCCATTATTTCTGTTTGGGTTCTTTTATTATGATTCGTCTTCCATGACTGTTTTTTTTCTTTTTTTTAACCTTGAAAATTCAATTTAACCGGTGAAAAAAGTTTGTAATTTTGTTTTATTATTGTTTATAGTACTTTTTTTATTTACATTTTTTTCTTGAAAATTCATACTGACCTGTGATCAATTCTTTACAATGTTCAATAATAAATTGAATTTGAAATTTGAAATTTCCGCTTCTTGATAATTGAAAAAAAAACAATTTTGTAAGTAGACTACTGATAGGTGGTTAGTAGTAGAAGTCAGTCTTGGGATTCGAACCCAGTACCTTTCATTTTGAACATATAATCTGTTATTGATTAAGTTATTAAGTTCAATTAACCAGTAACTTGTTCAATAGGTATGAAGATCTCCTCAACGGTGTGCATCCATGATCCCGCCTCGCGAGATTTCAATTCAGGACCTATTCTTCTCGCTCCAGAGCACTCAACCGATAGACCACCGAGCCGGCATTCAACGGTGTTAATGTCTAACTTCAAACAATTCACGAACATTTGAGCGACCGTTCATCAATTGTCTTCAATGAGTTGATATCTCACAACAGACTTGTTGGAACTCCACTGGTCACTGCTTCCTACTAGAACTCCAGGAAATATACCTTGAAGTGGAGAATTTAGTATTTTCATAGTTGAAATCATGAGTCAATTGAAGCTAGACCAACCATATAGTGAATAGTTAATTTACAAAATAACAAACAATTGTCTCAATTTGATTGTTTATTCTGTAAATATCCATCCATAGTCTCCGATTACAATAGTTCATGCATTATCGTACCAATTGCGTGCCGTTTTCGTTCTTTCCTTATTGATCTTCTACTGAAATACATTCAATGCTCGATTATTTTAATATACTACTTATGTGGATATCAGTAACTCATATCACACAAGTACCTTTCGTTTTTAAACATATAATGTGTTATTCATTAAGTTATTGAGTTCAACTAATCTGTAACTTGTTCAATAGGTATGAAGTTCTTTGTAACGATTTGAATGAACGCATTGTTGATTGTAAAGATTGTATTTTGATCAGTCTTTGTTGACCTATATATATATACCATATGCCGACTGTCTCAGTATAACCATAATATTATGTTTTAGTATATTCGGTATATGATTAATAGTGAAGTCTAGGACATGTGTTCCGTCTTGCTTGGGACTCGTCAGCTGCATGTACCTTTACATCCCAGTGTTAGTATTCACACTGTGACAATGTTGAGTGATTGATATTTAGACAAAATGCATTCATTTATAAATAGAAATGAAGTAATCGATTTCATACAATGATAAAATACGAAAATCTCAAGTCTAATCAAGTAATGACTGTCAGATGGAATGAAACTTTAAAGTTTACAAGTATTATATAAAGTTGAAATCATCAGTCAATTGAAGCTAGACCACTATCGGAAACCTGGGAGCACTGGACGGCCGTTTCGTTTTATTATGGGACTCCTCAACAGTCCACATCCACGATCCCGCCTCGCTAGACGAAACGGCCATCCAGTGCTTCCAGGTTTTCCATGGTGGTCTAGCTTCAATTGACTCATAATTTCAAGTATATATGTTACGTCCTTGAATCTGTCTACCCACTTAGTGCGGAGTATAATGTAGACTAAGACCTTGACACGATAGACTGACTGGCTTAACCTTGAGGCGAATATGCGTGAGTTCGAAATAGGGGTAGAGAGACGAAAACTATTCTGTCCCTGATTGGCTGGCAAGCACGAGAGAGAGAGAAGACAAGACAGATGGAACACTAATCACTTTATTCCAACCCGATCTAGCACTCGAATTCCCAATTCAGATTAGGGTGAAAAGTTACATGAATAAATAGATGACTAAGCGGACCACAACGTACAATAATTAGAAAAATACAATCATGTCCAAAACTGGAGAATTGTAGTAGAAAATAGGGTACAAAAGATTACGTCTAAATGACAATAGCTTTAGAACAGAAAATGCTATGGCAATGAATTATACATCAAACGAAAGCTTATGATCTGTAGAATAGGCTAGGGACAAAAGTAAATGTTACAATTTTACAAGCTTTGAATTAAACGAATTAACGTCCCCAAAAATAGCTTCCGTAATTTGTTAAGGCTTCTTGTTTTGCGGTTCACATCAATATATAAAAAATTACTAAAAATCTCTACAAACAACCCACTTAACATATATTAATTGACCATTCCAACTTAGGATAATATTGATGGGGCGAAGAGACTGAATTGACTGTTAATCAATCTTTGAAATAATACTGTAGTTTAGAAAATTCTATTGAAAATAATAAATCAGTAACGATATACTACTAGTATAATGAAGGTTTCCAGGGTAGTTACAAAACCCGAAGGTTCTGGGTTTGATCCCCAATGGTGAGTTTGTGTTTACATTTTGCTGAGGAGTCTCACAATAGAATCAAACAGATGTTCATTGCATTGTAGTTTTCAGTGTTTTCTAGGATTAGTGGATGATTTAAAAACTTACGTTAGTTTCTGATCTGAATAGTTTAAAGACAAAATCTCGAACTGTGAAAATGAATGACTAGGTTTTGAATCACTGGCTCTTTCAAAATTGCAAGTTTGTTAGTGAGACATTAAGTTATGGATAACCTTCAAGTAATGCTACATTAACCTTGAGAATATCTGTTTACCTACTGGATTATAAATTAATGTTAGGAATTAGGGTTAGGATTTATAGCTGGACGTCAGTTATAAGAGTTAGGTTTAGGGTTTTTATCACGAACTGACATAAGCTATAATGCCAAATTGTTATTTAGCTAAATTAATGAATGAATTTCACGCCAAATCCAAGACCTGTTATCTTAAATCTGATTGGTTCGTCCATAAATTTTAGTCTTGCCCTTGGATACCTAATCATATGTATTACCATTAATTTTGTTACCACCTCTACTACTCCGAGATTTGTTTTAACAGCTTCATCGCGCTTTTTTAATGGGGTGTAGTAACTTGAATCGATGTACATACGTACTAGTTTCTATGTTGAGACTGACCTACTGACTGACTCAGAGTGAACAAAATTTCCTGCTGACCATCTCCGATCAATTAACGTTGTAAACAAGTTTCAGAATGTAGCACAGAAGATCGACTGCGCATGAAACTTTTATTGTAACAGGAAATAGTAGTCAAAACTTAATCTCAAAAATATTATTTTTAACAAAGTCGTTTCAGATTCTTACTATTTATAGTAGTTCACAGTGACATGTATCTAACCATATGTATATTCGTAGGATAAAAACCAAATTAATCGGAATATACCAAGTCATATACGATTTCCCCAGCTTTCAACGTCTGTGCCACAAAGGTCAGTTTGTGATATAGATTCTAAAATTTAACAATCTCCATGTCCCCCTCCAGGAAGCTATACTGGTAGTTGTTGTTCACCTACTAGTGTCTACTTCTGAGAAATAACTTCTAGCTAACATTAAATCGATTACGGTGCTTTCGCTTTATCGAAAATATATACTCAATATGTATAGGTACACACTCTTATTCACAAACATATACAATCATTTACATACTCAAAAATACATTGTCCCTGAAAATGGGAATTCGCAGAGATTGTAGTAATGTGAACAGTTGAATTCATGAGTCGATCTAAGACAAAACCACCAGTGAAAACCTGGAGACACTGGATAACCGTTTCATCCTAGTATGAGACTCCTCAGTAGTGAGCATACACTATACCACACCAAAAGGATTCCAACACAGGACTGTCGGTCTTGCAAACAAATGCTGAAGATTTAGACCAGTGAGTCACCATCCAACGGTGTTAGTATTTAACTTCAATCAATCCATGATATTGTGAAACCACTCATCCATTGTTTGAGTTGAATAACTATCTTCAGTTGACACGGATTGAACCTGATTAGTCATGGCTTCTCACTAGAACTGAAGTAAATCCATATTGAACTGAGTCACTATTGAGCACATGAAAACCTCATGAATTCAACTATTGAAATTACTACAATCTTCGCAAAACCCCACTCTGATAATTCTTTGATGGATACCGAACCATGATGTAAATTATTTAACGGGTTCTAAGCAGCCTAATTTCTTAATCTTATAACAGCTTGTGTGTATGTTTTATTTTATAGAAGATCAGTCAGTGATCGGATAATTAGGTGACAGCATCTTAAACCATGAAACTTAGTTAAATGTTCTCGAATCTCATAGGAATTATCCGTTAAATGAAAAAGCTAGGCAAACCTTTCTGACTTGTGTTAACTAGTAGGGAAACTAGATCTATCGTTTCTTGTTGACTACTTACAATTATCTAGTAATTGTTAGTTACTTATAATAATCACTTAGATTTATGATACAAAATGAGATTAGAAGTAGACAAGTTTGACACTACGATGAGTCATGTCACCTCAAATTACGATAAAACAGAAGGGGGGTTGGTTAGTGGAGATTTGAGTAATTATTTATATAGTTGAGATCTTGAGTCAATTGAAGTTAGACCACTATGGAAAACCTGGAAGTACTGTTTGACTGCCGTTTCGTCCTATTATGGGACTCTTCAGTGGCAGTGCGCATCCACGATCAAACAACTATATACCACTTAAGTTTTATTATTTGATTGAACAACATTCAATAGACAATTCAATATATAATTTGATAGTTTACATCATCACAGATTTAACTTACATAGACAATCATAGAACTTCTTCTTAATAGTCTTCATTCACAACTTTATCACAGTAACCTAACACAAAACCTTTAGATCCTTATAATAAGTGGATAACCTTTAAATAAATGAGTAAATTAATGTTTGTTTGGCGTTTTCTAGTCTTTAATTGTTACCTACTTCATGAAATTAAACTATAACCTTTCATAATTTCCATAACTACCCTTTCCCCCCCCCACGACCCAACCTCACATACACACCAAATAACAGGTAGATCAAAGAAATTATTAAAAAAAAAACATGATTAGTTCAACAGACTAATGTCACATTTTCCATAATTTGATGTTTTCTTAATTCTATTTAAATCTTCTATCAAAGTTGATTCTTTTTTTTTCTTTTTCTCTCTCGTGAGCGCGCTCTTTTTCTTTTCCAAAAAAAAGTAGACGACTACCATGGTAACACAGAGTGTAACTCTGTTTTGGAAACATTTAAAATATCTTATACATTAAAAGTGTAGGGTAGGGTAGTGTAGTGTGTGTTTTTCTTATTTCAAGTTATAAGGTCAGTTTATGATAGAAATAAATAAGTAGTAATATTGATTATGTATAGAAAATGATTATGTCATAACTCATTTCTTCTTTAACATGTTTGTGTATCTATGCGTGAAATTTTTTTTCTGTATGTATGTGTTTTTTTTTTTGGGGGGGGGGTAAGTGGATATGCGTGTAAGTGGGTGGAAGTGGTGTGGTTAATTTTTGTTTTAACTTTTATTCAAAATTAAACTACCCATGTACCCACACACACATAGATAGATAGATAGATAGACAGACAGACAAACAGATTTATGTAATCACCTTTAATCATTATTTCTTTGTCATCTGCCAACACTGAGTAGATAAATATATACAGACACATCCGCACTGACACACACACATGCACACATACATTTTAATATATATATACAAATAAAAGGAGTCTTCTTTTTTTTGTTTTTTTTTGTTGCTTGTATATAAATATGGAAAGAATAGTTAGTTAGATATGATTGCATAACAACTAAATTTTATCGATATTAATATTGATGATTGGATAGTGATTAGTATAATAATGAATATTTATTGTGGTAATATCTAAATGGTTTAGATCCACGTGAAGAATAATAATAATAAACAGTGTGTGTAACCTTTAATGATAGTTACACATATGGAGATACACATTCACTCACACATATATATACACACCCACACACGAGTATAAGTCAAGTCTACAAGTCAGAGTTTAGTAATATAATGATGACATTTGGCAGGGTATTATTATTGTTATTATACTGCTTACCAATGACATAAGGTGTATTACTTAGATAATATACGACATTCAAATGAATTGAACTGTGATTTATAACAAGGTATAAATGAAGTCATAAACGTTTCTGACAGAGTATTGATTGGCATTTATAATTATTTTTAGTAAGATAGTAACCGATATAAATCATTCTTTCATATATAGATATGATCAATAGGAATTTATAAACATCTTCTATTGTAAGCAAAGATAGATAGTGGCTAACAGTAGAATCCAGTTTGATGCGTGTTTCGTCCTATTTTGGGACTCGTCAACTGGATGTATCTGCATCTCAGACTTGTTGACAGATATAAGTAGGATGTAACACCAATCAGAAATGGAGTGCCTGACAGTAGAAGATTGTGTTGAAGAGAACAGGAATGTAAACTTAAGGTGATTGTAATAACAACAGATTTGTGAGACTCATGAAACACATTGCATCTGCTCACGATGCTCTACTGCTTTGTGGATCAGATCTTTTGTTCAAAGGCTCCGGATGTGGCCCCCTAAGAAAACCACCTGCTTCAGTTTGGGCACCTGGGCAGTATCACAGCCCTCAAGCAAATCGAATGAGATTTGTATGACGCATATGTATCTGGTGCTTCCTTGTACCAATATTTATGTGTTTAAATAAATAAATAATAAAATGAAACACATACAGGACAATTGAAGTAAGATGTTCAAATAATATATGATCTTTCACATTTTAGGAAGCCACTTAGTAATTCTGTACTTAACAACAAATTATAAGCAAAGATGGATAGTGGCTAGCAGTGGAATCCAGGACGCGCATTTCGTCCTATTTTGGAGCTCGTCAACTGGATATGTCTGCATCTCAGATTTGTTCATGTTCACTCTGGGACTCGAACTCACTATCTATGTTTGCTTATAAAGCTTGTGACTTCAGGCAATATCGAGGCAGTCTGTATAGGATTCATATATGCCAATAAGAGATTGATCAGTTGCAGTCTAAAATAACAATGAGAAGATACAAGTAAACAACAACAACAAGTGAATGTACCTTCTAGTGTAGTTAAATAAAAACGAAGGTCAAGATAATAAAACAGTCAGTTATAAATAGTTAGTAATTTCGTGATAACATATTCATCAGGATCATATTTCTTGAAACAAGAGAAGTACTAGCTATGTAAATGAGGAATCTGAAGGTGTGTGTGTGTATAAAAGAAGTCTATTCAACTTGATATCTTACTTTGGTTATTCTTAAACTTGAGAAGTCAATAACCCTTTTCTATGAGTGAAATTAAAACAACTATGATTTACATTTAATATTTAGATTCACTCCTCAATAATCAATAATTTCTTACATTATCTCACAACAGACCTGATGAATGTGTCGCTCATTTTAGTGAAATGGTTGAAGTTAGACATTAACACCATCGGATGCCGGCCAGCTCAGTGGTCTAGAGGTTAAGCACTCGCGCGCTAGACTAGTAGGTCCTGGGTTCGAATCTCGCGAGGCGAGATCGTGCATGCGCACTGCTGAGGAGTCCCACAATAGGACGAAACGGCCGTCAAACAATGCTTCTAGGTTTTTCACAGTAGTCTAACTTCAATTGACTCATGATCTCATCTATGAAAAAAAAATTCACATTTCAACCTTGACATTTTTTGCTGAAATTAACTCTCTTTTTCTTTTTTTCTCTTCTATAAACAGATTTCTTGTTGTATGTTTAATTCAACTATGAAAGAATTATATAAGTTAATAACAGAAAACATAAAAATTAGTTGCTAGGTGGTTTTATAATCATCTTAATTATCAATACTACTGATGGTAACTTTAATAGTAGTAACGGTGGTAATATGTATGATTCATATTTATGGTTTTTAGAATTGACATTGACGTTACTAGTCCATTAATTAGCAAATGTTTGGTAAATAAAATAGAAAAAAAAAGAAACTAAGATATTATTGTAAAGTGCCTATGAGTTGTCAAGTATGTATATGCATATATACATAGTTAATATATACAAACATGTTTATATGAGTATACACTAGTAATAATAATAAATGTTATGAGAACAGACGGTTTCATACAACAGAAAAACAGTGAACATCAACTCTGAAATGAAGGTACATCTAGATGGCAGGTCTCAGATAACACGTGGTGACGTGCGTCCTGGATTCCACTTCTAGCCAACATCCATCTTTGTTTATAATGCCTGTAAATTAAGGCTATATCGAGACAATAGGCACAGTAAGCACATTTACGAATAAGAGACTGATCAATTGCAGTTCTAAACATCAATGAGAAGATTCAAATAAACAATACCAACTGAATTTAAATAGTAGTTTTAATTCAATTTTTTCTTGGTGGTTGTTTATATCTTCTCATTTATGTTTAAGACTGTGATTGATCAGTACTGGGTTCGAGTCAAGGAGTGAACATCAATTATGAGATGAAGGTACATCCAGTTGATGAGTCTCCAGAATAGGAAGTTGTGATGTGCGTCTTGGATTACATTACTAGCTATCATCCAATTTTGCTTATCCAAAAGGGTAAATCATCAAGGTAAATGTATAAAGTAGCCATGAGTCGATCAGAGTTAAGAAAACTAATTTCGAAGTTCTGTTTTATATTTTCATGACATAAAATTAGTATTAAAATTTTCTTTTATCAGAATGAGGATTTCTGGAGATTGTAGTAAATTTAACTGTTGAATTCATGAGTCGATCTAGTGAAGTTAGACACAAGGTATTAGGGAATGATGGTAAATCAATTGATGAGGTTGTAATTCTTCATCTACTGAGATGGTTGGGTCACGTGTTACGTATATCTGAACACTGATTACCAAGACGCGCAATGTTGAATAGTGTTGGGGATGGTTGGAAGAAAGTTAGGGGCAGCCAAACCAAAACGTGGCATCAGTCACTAACTTCTAGTCTGATCCATGTTGGTAGATGCAAACTACTTGGTTGGGGTCCACTCGACTATCGTGGTCAATGGTTGGAGACTCTTGGTGACATATCTCAGAATCGATCACAATGGTGTAGGTGTATACACTCTCTGTTTTCCCTTAAACTGTGAGATTAAAATTGCCTTATACATGTCTTTCTACGAACCAGTTCTTTCTACCTCTATCATATCCTTATACATAATCTTTTCTTTATTTATTACTACCATTGAAGTAACTACTTTTACTAATTTGGTGTTCATCTTGTTGTGCTAATTAGGTATAGCAACTTAGACCGATGCATATATATGCCTAGTCCTACATTGTAGCTGATCGATTGAGAAAACCATTAGAAACCTGGAAACATTGGAAGGTAACGTTCTCACCTAAGACAAATTGTACTAGATTCAAGTCCCATATATAGAATCGTGTATATGCATTTCTGAGTAATCCCATACTCAAACGAAACCGTCATCTATTACCTCCATGTTTTCCATAGTGACTTAAATTAGATCACTTCATGATTATCAATGAAATCTAACAATCTTCACAACTCTATCCTGAAAATTATCACTTAATTTTATTGATTATCTCCTTTAGAGTAAAAACAATTTTTTATAGAATTAAGATCATGAGTCAATTGTAGCTAGATCACTATGTAAAACCTGGAAGCACTGTTTGACGGCAATTTCGTCCTATTATGGGTCTCCTAAGTGGCAGTGCGCATCCACGATCCCGCACTCGCGTGATTCGAACCCAGGACCTATGAGTCTCTCGCCAGATCACTTAACCGATAGACAAAATTATTGTTCCCATACATATTCTTCTTATTACCATCATTCTTATTATTATGATTACTCTTGCCTCTAGTCCTAGAAACTATAATTGAATGGACATGATCTGACTAATTGTAGTTAAGCCATTATTATTTATATGAGTAATGGTCATTACTTATGTATACATGATAAATCTATCATTAACACTAATACTGATTATAAACAACTAATCAATGATGTAACCGGATCTGTTTCAATGTGTTGGTTAGTTGATTGGTTGGTTCTTTGATCTTTTTGTAAACACATCAGGTGTTGCATTTACTGTTATATATTTCCCAAAGTAATGTGTTCTTTGGCTTTCCTCTATTCCGCTTCTATTCCGGATTCCAAATTAGGGATTTCCTGGTGATGCAGTTTGGTTATTTCCTTAATGTATGTCCCACCCACCACCACTTCTAAAGTCTTTTCCTAATTTCCTCTTCATCTAGAACCTGTTTTATCCTATCCCATAAAACTCTGTTGATGATAGTATCCATCCAGGGAATACTGAATAGTTTGCATAGACAACAACTGTTTATAAATACTTATACCTTCTTGACAATGGATAGTAATTTTAATAGTTTCGTCCTATTGTGGGACTCCTCGGGTTCTGGGTTCGAATCTCCTTCAGAGTAGAAACAAATTATTGTTCTCGTATATATTCTTCTTATCACCATCATTATTATTCTGATTACTGTTGCCTCTAGTCCTAGAAACTATAATTGAATGGACATGATCTGACTAATTGTAGTCGGACCATCTCTCTACTTCTTCTTCTTATTATTCATATGAGTAATGGTCATTACTTATGTAGACATGATAAATCTATCAACTAATCAATGATGTAACCAGATCTGTTTTCTTTTATTGTATTCAATGTGTTGGTTAGTTAATTGATCGACTGATTGGTTGATTGGTTCTTTGATCTTTTTGTAAACAACTGAATATACTACTATTATTATCATTATTATTATTGGCATTGTAACACCAATTGAAATGCCTATAGTGATTATTGTTCATTTCACAGCAGGTGTTTCATTTACTGTTATATAACAATAATAATAATAAGGATACATATGTATATGGAAACTGTTTGTGTTAATTACCAAAATAGAAGATGATTTAATTAGTTAGTAGTATGATAAAATGGATAATTTAAAATAAACAAAAAGAAGAAGAAGACGAAAAGAGAAGGCGTTAACAACAGTGAGTTATAATTTTTTGTTATTAGAATGTATTATAAAGATGATTACTACTATTTTCATAGTTGAAATCATGAGTCAATTGAAGCTAGACCATTATGGAAAACTTGAAAACACTGGACGGCCATTTCGTCCTACTGTGGGACTTCTCAGTGGTAGTACGCATCCACGACCTCACAGTCGCGAGATTCGAACCCAGGACCTATCAGAGCACTTAATCGATAGACCACTGAGCCGAAATCTACAAAATCTCTTCTGATTATAATCATATGCTCACTAGTGACTGACTTCAAGATACATGTCCTGGAGTTCTAGTGAAAAGCAGTGAACAATGAAGTTCAATTGAGTCTGTCTTGTGATAGTAACTCAGTGAAGACAATGGTGAACAGTGGAGCAATATCTTGGATTGATTGAAGTTAGACATTAACACCGTTGGATGCCGGCAGGCTCAGTGGTCTACAGGTTAAGTGCTCTGGCGCGAGACTGGGACGTCCTGGGTTCGAGTCTTGCGAGGCGGGATCGTGGGTGCACACTGGTGAGGAGTTTCACAACAGGATGAAACGGCTGTCTAGTGCTTTCAGGTTTTCCATGGTGGTCTAGCTTCAATTGACACATGATTTCAACTATATATAAAATAATGTTAAAATAGTTTGTAAAATCATAAAAATTAAAAATCAGTCATCTAGAATGAATAAAAGAGCGTTGTTATTCTCAACTACTCACAATTCATTTTAACTTAAATATCTAAACCAAAATATGAAAATAACCTACAGTAAACAAGAAACGGTAATAAGCAAAGATGAATGGTGGTTTACGAAAGCCAACATCCCGAAGATACAAGTGTTTATTAACAGTTGTCTACGCAAGATACTTCGGATACGTTGGCTAGACACTACCAGCAACAACCTACTGTGGGAGATAACAAACCAGATTCTAGTGGACAAAGAAATCAGAAAGCAGCACTGGAAGTGGATAGGACACACTTTAAGGAAATCACCCAACTGTGTCACAAGACAAGCCCTCACATGGAATCCTGAAGGCCAAAGGAGAAGAGAAAGAACAAAGAACACATTACTTCGAGAAATGGAGACAAATATGAGAAGAATGAATAAAAGTTGGATAGGACTAGAAAGGAATGCCCGGGACAGAGTGGGTTGGAGAATGCTGGTCGGCGGCCTATGCTCCACTGGGGTAACAGGCGTAAGTAAGTAACTATTTCAAGTTCATATGGAATGAATTATGAAATATTAGAGAGATGTTTAGTTTTAGTATGGAAATGTGTATTTTTATAACCTCTCAGAGATTAAATTAAGAATCTTTAAACTTTTTGGTTAGTGGATAATTCTCATAACTTTGAGTTTATGCTAAATTGTTGATATTTTACTCGTTTATTATTGAGTGAGATGATCATATCTGACTGACTCTATTTCATCATTCAATCAAACTAGTAGTTCCACACAAATAACTTTGAATTCGTTCTGCTGTTCGAATCTTCCCATTGATGTTTAGGATTGCAATTGATCAGTCTCTTTTTGACATGAGTTTCCTGTGTGGATTACCTCCATGTTGCCTTAATTCCAAAGCGTTCTAAACAAAGATAGATGGTGGCTAGAAGTGGAATCCAGGACACACGTCACCTCGTCTTATTTGAGACTCGTCATCTGGATGTACCTGCATTTCAGAGTTGATGTTCATTCGATGACTCAAACTCAGAACCGTTCGCTTCAAACGCCATCACGTTTTTCATTTAGATAGCCACTTGCAGTCCTAAACGTGGTGGCGTTTGAAGTGAACGTTATTGGGTTGGATTCTTGGTGTGAACATGAACTAAAGGATGCAGGTACATCCAGCTTATGAGTCCCGATTAGGATGAAGCGCATGTTTGAATTCAAATGCTAGACACCACCCATTTTTGTTTATAATGAGTATTTAGCAATTCTGATGAAAATATTTAATAACGAGAGTTTGTTGGTCTATCCGCCACCGGTTATCTCTATTACTTAGCACAACGAGTAATCAATATCTAATAGATCAGCTTCAAGTCATAAGTATTACAAAGGGTTTATATTCTATTAGGATATACGAACTGAATTACGATATGTGGACTTTGAATTAGCTAGCTACGTAGTTGTTGGGAATGATTCATTGTGATGTGAAGTTATCCTGATACGTTGAAAATGACAATAAAACAATTGTTCAATGCTCAAACTGGCTTTAGTTCATAATGAAAACTACCTTTAAATTATGAACAGTCTTCATATAACCACTTCAATAATAGATAATTATCATGTTGGTATGTACCCTATAACGGTAAAGCATAATCTCAAGGTTGGTCAGGTATTTTTTCTTATCACTATTTGTCTACTTATGAGTAGTTTAAAGTTATGAAGAAATTTAAGGGAAACTAATTGCACTTTGGATGTCTAACCGACACATATTCGTTTTATGTTAAGTATGTTATGTACTTTACTTCTTTTTGAACACTATAAAGACTAAAGACACCAAATGTTTGTGATAACTTATGGTATTTAATGTAAGGATTTGAGTGAACTGCCCCCGAATGCCTTGGTACGGTCGATATTGGGGAGAGTTCGCTCACCACCCTCGAAATGCTCTCACATGGTCACGCGTATATAGCTTCTGTCAGGGAAGTCATACTCACTGCCTTCTCGTGGCATTACTGTTGTTTACAAAATTGAGAGGACGAAAAACGAATGTCAGGCGCTTTAACTGCGTTGGTGGACACGGAAAGTCCACATAGGGGGTTACAAAAGCCTCATTCCAAACCAATGGTGCACATGGGCTGGCTCCAGTATCCTAAGAAGAAAAAATGGCGTATGAATCAATCGTTGATCACCGGCTACCATGGGACTGAATTTCCTCACGATGTTCCACTGCCTTGTGGATCAGACCTTTAGGTCAAAGGCTCCGGGTGTGGCTCCCTAAGAAAATCATCTGCTTCAGTCTGGGCACCTGGGTTGTATCACAGCCCTCACACAAATCAAATTTTTGTGGTGCATATATATTTGGTGCCTCCTTGTACCAATGTTGATGTGTTTAAATAAATAATAATAAATAAACTTGAGTGAACTAGGTTCCTTTATTGATATTCGCTTAACAAGGTGTATTCGTAATACCCAGAAAACGATAATAGTGAAAACTCGGAGACATTTTAAACATTAATTATTTACTGATCTTTCAACTAGTTGAATAATGACAGAACTGAGGGAAAAAAGTGATTGTGGGTTGTTGGTGGTCATGTCAAGTTCGTTAGACTTTCTCAGTTATTCAACTTTTGCTTTAAAGAAAAATGAACTAATAAAACTATTCATTTAGTATTGTTTGGTTGAATCTTCCCATTGACGTTTAGGACTGCAATTGATCAGTCTCTTTACCCCACTGCACAAGCAAGTGGCTATTAGAACTCACTACCTAAGTGGATAACGCAATGGCGTTTGAAGCAAACGGTGCTGGATTCGAGTTACAGAGTGAACATCAAATCTAAGATGCAGGTACATCCAGCTGACGAGTCCCAAATAGAGCGAAACGCTCATTCTGGATTCCACTGCTAGCCACTATCCATCTTTGTTTATAATAAAACTATCTTTCATAAATGTCCAACATTCAATCTGAAAGTGGGACAAGTTCTGACTAGAATGACACTTAGGAATCTTACGACCAGACTATTTTAAACAAATAGCTCAACAGAATTAATAATAATCACTCTGGCTAATCCTTCTATTTATTGTGTACAATGCAATAGACTGTTCATATACGTGTAGATTGATCTGAGTAGCTTAGTACTAAAACAAAAAAGTTATCTAGTTTTTAATGGTACACTTAACCGTGGTCGATCTCTGACGAATAAAATACATAGACAATTTATTCAGAGGCGTATGGAATTGTCTTCTCTAGCGATGACTATCTTACTAAGAAGTGGTGCATCAAGGATAAACTTCCCCTTCAAGCATCCTCACAGACCATTTTTTAAACGAATATATAATCATTACCTTGCATAACTATCTGAAAGTGAATGCAAACCAGATAACAGTATAATATCTGGGCATTTAATCACATGCTAATATGATAATTGTATTTGAAGTTTATTCAAAATTTTGGAAGGAATTACTTGAAGAAATTTTCAATATCAATAGTTGAGATAATGAGTCAATTGAAACTAAACCACCATGGAAAACCTGGAAGGCCGTTTAGTCCCAGCGTGGGACTCTTTAACAGTGCGCATCCACGATCCAGCCTCGCGAGATTTGAATACAGGACCTATCAGTCTTGCGCCAGAGCGCCTAACCTTTAGACCATTGAGCCGGCGGGTATCCAACAGTGTTAATGTCTAACTCCAACTAATCCACGAAATTGAGCGACACATCCACTATTGTCTTCAGTGAGTTACTATCTCACAACAGACCTGGTTGAACTCCACTGCTTCATACTAGAACTCCAGGAAATACCTTTTGAAGCCAGTCGCTAGTGAGCATATGTTCATTAATATCAGAAGGGATCGTAGGTGTGCACTGCTGAGGAGTTCCACAATAGAACGAAACGTCCGTCCAGTGCTTCCTGGTTTTCCATAGTGATCTAGCCTCAATTAACTCATGATCTCAACTATCGAAATTACTATAATATCCAAAAAAACCCCTTCTGATATTAAGTTTTTAATAGTTGAAACTTTGACAAGTCAAGAATTTAAACTTTACCTTCCTGTTCAAAGAAGGTATGCTCTATGTCATATTCCATTATGGTTTTAATCATCTCTACTAATTTTACGATTTTTTAAAATCTCCATTTAATTAATTTATATACATGAAATTAGGGTTATGGAAATAGTTGGGTTTCATTGAAATTTCGAAACGACTTAAGTTAGACCACCGTTGGATGAAGATTCAGTGGTCTATAGGCTAAGTATTTGCGCGCAAGATACAAGGTCTTAGGTCTGATTCTTGCGTGCAGGAATCGTAGATAGGCATTAGCATTGAGGAGTCCTATACTATGATGAAGCGCCCTTACAGGCTTTAATGATGATCTAACGTAGATCGGTTCAAAATTTCTTAATGATGCAACACCTCCTCTACGTGTACAGAATCAAGTAAGTGACATCATTGAAAAGCAACTTTAAACCAGAGATATTAGGTAATTCAAATGAAGGTAATATACGAAAAACCGTTTGTAAACGTATGACTCCTCGATAAGTGTAATCTATATCATGGAAGTATTAAACTCTAATACTAGAATGATGTATATCCAACGAATAGTTTCAGTGACATCAAATTAGTTATATGAAGATGTTACTTACTGGTTTAAGCACTTAACTTTAATCGACCGAGATTTTTTAACAACTGGATACTATCGTTTCTCTGTATATAATAAATTCAATTTTAAAGATCAAAGAATAAAATCGAATGTTCAAATTAGATAGAATGAAGTTAGCAACAGCGACCCGATAAGTCCGTTTTGTCCTACTTGGAATTTGTTACAATCGATGCCCGCACTGGAATTCGAAACCCATTAGCCTTCGTTTTAAACATTTAACCATCCACAAACTGTGCTCTGATAGCCACTGATTTGTGCAACGAAAATGATTTCAATTTCTAGGTGTCGGATAGTGACTATTACACAATTTTACCCAAATAACTGTAGATATCGAGTCAATCCCCCCCCAAAAAATATGCCACATCAATTGAAGCTTTTAATGCTCACAATGTGGAGATGAAAACTAAAAAAATTGTAGTTTCTTCGCTTAATATATAAAATATTGACTACTAGAACAACATACTCAGCATAAAAATATCACTGAATACAAATACCCCGGTACTGCTGAGGATGGGGAGAGCTATCTCTCTCTCCGAATGCTCTCACGTGGCCACGCTCAAATAGCCACTCCAAGGGAAGTTCTACTCACCTCCCTCTCACGATGAGGGTGTTGTTTACGAAATCGAAAGGATAGAAAACGAATGTTCGGCACTTTAGACGGGTGGGTGGATATGGAAGATTTACCTAGGGGAGTTGGGAAACCCTCATTCCGAACCAATGATAATACATGGGCTCCAGTATTCTGAGGGAACAAATGGCATATCAACCTATTAATGGTCACCGGTTAACATGGGACTGCATCTCCTGACGTTGCTCCACTGTCTTGTAGATTAGAACTTCAGGTTAAAGACTCGGGATGTGGCTTCCTAAGAAAACTACCTGTTTCGGCTTGAACATCCGGGCAGTATTCCACCCCTCACACAAACCAAAAGAGTTCACTATTCATGGTAAAACTTTATGTAACGAAAATAAGAAAATTCTGTACACATTCACAAAAGCTGAAATTAACAAATTTGAAGTACAATTGTCATTTATTTACAATCTAACACGAAGTATCATAAACCACTGAAGAAAATACCTAATGAGGCAGTAATAATACTGAATTGAACGATAGTACAAATAAGCGGATTACGTTCATTAGGCTTAACTGATAATTTCATCTGGATTCTTCGACGTGAACAGTTTAATAAGACGTCTAGCAAATTCAGGACCTAAACGTCTTTTTGTTGACAAGATACCTGCACCACGACGTATTTCTAAATTAGCTAATTCTATTTCAAATGGATGGATAGATTTTTGATTTGAAGATGAAAGTGTTGTTTGACAATTTGAATCTGAATAAAATAAGAAGTTAATGAAAGATCCATAATAATGTGGTTATAATTTTAAATGAGAGAGAAAATACCACTTTTATTTTACAAACAATGATGACCAATGGTGCACATGGGCTTCAGGATTCTAAAGAAACAAATAACGTATCAACTTATCGTTAGCCCCCAAATGCCCTGATACGGTCGAGAGTGGGGAGAGTCCACTCACCACCCTCGAAATGCTCTCACATGGTCACGCGTATATAGCCTCTGTCAGGGAAGTCCTACTCACTGCCTTCTCGTGGCATTACTGTTGTTTACGAAATTGAGAGGACGAAAAGTGAATGTCCGGCGATTTAACCGGGTTGGTGGATATGGAAGATTGACCTAGGGGAGTTGGAAAACCCTGATTCCAAACTAATGGTGCACATGGGCTGGCTCCAGTATCCTACGAGAACAAATGGTGTACGAACCAATTGTTGGTCACCGGCTACCATGGGACTGAATTTCCTCACGATGTTCCACTGCCTTGTGGATCAGACCATTAGGTCAAAGCCTCGGGGTGTGGCCCCCTAAGAAAACTACCTGTTTCGATTTGAGCATCTGGGCAGTATCCCAGTCCTCACACAAATCGAATGATCTATTTGGTGCCTCCTTGTACCAGTATTTAGGTGTTTAAATAAATGAATAAATAACGTGAAATTCTAGATTGGTTTTGTATGAACAATGTAATAACAATGAGGATACATTGCTTAATGGCTGGATATGTTGAATGCAAATGTGATTTAACATTAGAATGGGATAATGTAGTCATATAAGTAATATATGTAACTCTACGAGATATTATTACGTTTATTCGTTTGTTGTACTCGTTTTTTAATTGGTTAGTGGAGTTCGAAGGAGACTGTTGAACAAATAGAATGTAAGCTTTTCCAGTTATTGGTCTGATCATCATAAAATGAACTGCTTTATTAATGCGTCCTACAATCAAGTGATTCGATCGTGCGAGCAATAATAGCAGAGTACCATTTGGTTATTATAAAAAATTCCAATTTATTCATTCCATTGAGCAAGCCAGTGTCTGTTTGAATATAATGAATAAGTAGATGGCATGTTGAGCATTTGAAGTAAAAGATAATGGGCTCAAACTCCGTTGTGTCTATCAACACGGATGAAGGTACGTGCAACTGACGAGTCCCAACTAGGACGAAACCTATGTCCTAGACTCCACTACATAACTCTGCTTATAAGTATTCCGATTCGTTTGAAAAACAGAGACACATAAAATTTACCTTGATTTCTTGATTGAATTTCTGCTAATTTGCATGCATTATAGAATGATCTTGCAGTTGGATATACCAAAGTGATAGCATGAGCAATTTCACCAGTTAATCCACGCCACTGACCAAGTTGACTAAGCCATACTCGACTAGACCATAAATGTAAATTTTGTTCTTGATTAGCAGTTAGTGATTCAGAGTCATTGTTTATAGTTATTGGTGCTTTACCAGGACCACGACCACGTGAGGCACAACCGCTCAAACCTTTATGTATAGTATTTGGTAGAAATGAAAGTCCTTCATCTCGTTCTAAACGTCCTTGCCTATATAAGAGAAAACAAATATGGTAGAAGATTATGCCATTTATTCATCTATTTTTATTGGCTTTCCTACCAGGTGTATACTTTCATGTATTTAGCTAAAACCATGTCCCTTATTTATATTATTTAAACACATAAACACTGGTACAAGGGGGCACCTCACATGGCCATGAGCATACAACTACTGCCATCTCTCACCATTACTGTTGTTTAAGAAACTGAGGGGATGAAAGACGAATGTCTGGTACTTTAACCAGGTTGGTGCATATGGAAGATTCACCTAGGGGAGTTGGGAAACCCTCATTCCAAATCAATCGTGTATGTGGGCTCTGTGATCCTGAGGCAACAAATGGTGTACGAACCAATCGCTGGTCACCGGCTACCATGGAACTGCATCTCCTTACGTTGTTCCACTGTCTTGTAGATTAGACCTTCAGGTCAAAGGCTCAGTGTGTGGCCCCCTGAGAAAACCATCTGCTTCGGTTTGGAGACCCTAGCAGTATAGTATCCCAGTCCTCACATAAATCGAATGATTTATGTGGTGCATATCTATTTGGTGCCTCCTTGTACTAATGTTTATGTGTTTAAATAAATAAAGTATGTAAAGAAGACAAAAAGAGGAATTCATTATAAAAAGAAAAATCTTACTTAAATTGCCTTTCTGCCAAAGATCGTGTAATTGCATTTAAAATCATAGCAACATCATGTAAATTCGATGTGACACGAGTACTGTGTACATGCCAATTTATTTGTAGTTCAGCGCATAATTCATTAATTGACATATACGATGAAGAAGTATTCTTTGATGATGATGACAAATGGTTGGTTCTGAGTGAGAAAACATTAAAGGGCAAACAAAAAATATATGGGTATTATTTTTGCAGCATACGATGGCGTGACTGTGAAGAGTGATCAGTAGTTGAACAACTGCTTTCAGATGTTAAGCTCTCTTTCACTCTTACTTTCACATCTTCTTAGGATTTAACGATGAATAAGATTTGTGTACTACAACTACATTACTTATGAGTAACCAGTTTATTGTCGTACAATTTCCTTGAAATGATGGTGATTAATTGGACAATTATGCATGTGAGTTCTCCAAACTAGATGGTTTGATTAGAGAACTCTTGTTACTTTTATAAATGATATCACTAAAGCTTACTTTAATGAAATACCCTAATATGGACGAGGGTAGGGATAAAACAATCATTCTCTCAAAATCCCTCCTCATATGGCTACATGTATATAGCCACTGTCAAGCAAGCCTTATTCACTCTATTCTCACGACAGAAGAGTCGTTTATGGAAACGACAGGGTCGAAAGCGAATGTCACGCGTTTCAACAGGGTTGGTGAGTATTGGGGACCCATCTAGGAG
Source organism: Schistosoma rodhaini (assembly GCA_944470415.2). NCBI lineage: Eukaryota > Metazoa > Platyhelminthes > Trematoda > Strigeidida > Schistosomatidae > Schistosoma > Schistosoma rodhaini. The sequence continues at coordinate 3,256,565 of OX104040.1, forward strand.
AAATAGCAAACCCTGATTCTGAATCAGTGGTGCATATCGGCTTTATGATTCTGAGCGGACAAGTGTAGTATGAACCAATTTTTGGTAATCGCCTACCAGGGGATCGGATTCTCTGACGTTGTTCTACTGCCTTGTGGATTGGACCTTTAAGTCAAGGGCTCGTGGTTTGATCCCCTTAGAAAACTACCTGCCTCGGTTTGGACACCCGGTCAGTATCACAGTCCTCACACAAATCAATTATAACTGCTAATTACCTCATTATTATTGTGTAGTGCACATGTATTTGGTGCCCTCTTGTACCAATGCGCTCAAATAAATAAATAAAATATAGGATTGCAAAATAAAAATGTAACTTACCTCGACTTAAATGTAGGCCCTGTCAAGAAAATACAAGTAACTGGTCGTTTCAAATTCATTAAACTAGTGCCAAACGCAATGAAATTTGTATTCTACGGAAACAGGGGAAAAGGAATGACACTAATGGTAACTGAAAAAAAGCCATAAATGTCAATAATATTGAATTGATGACAATCTACATGTATGTGGATTTCCAAGAAACATGAATGAAGAAGCCTAAATTGTTAGGAGTAAATTTTTTTATTAGAAAATAATTCCTAACTAATGATACAGGAGAATTGTGCAGATCATTGACTCTTATAGTTTATATCACGGACTGACCTTAGATAAACAACCATTGACAAACACTGAACATCTTTTTTCGTCCTAGTATAGGGCTCCTTAGTAGTATTTACCTCATAAGGAATTAAACCCAAGACGTTAATGCCTCGCAGCAGGCAATTAACCCTCAGACCACTGTTAATATCTTGTGGTTTACATGCCAAAATGTAGTCAATTTATGATATTGCACAACCATCTTCCAATGCCATAGGTAAGTAAATGCTTCACATCCGACATAGTTGAAATCCCCGGGCCACGACTTTTCAACAGAACTCCGGGAATTATCATTAGAACTTGATCACTAGTTACTACGTGATTATTATTAGCATACAGGGTCGTAGCTGTTTATAACAGTGATTATTTAGTTGATTAAAATTTGGTACATGAAAAGCAGGATATCATAACAACAGCAAAAACACTTTCAACTCACCACAAGCTAGATGTACATCGCTGAGACTCAACGTTAAGTGTCAAGTTATAATACATATACCTAGACATGGTGAAAAATGCTATACAACTGTTTGGGTGAATACATATGTATCATTGTCAACATCAGAGGGGTTGTTGTTGTGGAGATTGTTTAGTTTTATTGAAATCTTGAACCGACCTAAGTTGGATAACCGGTGAAAATACTGGAGTTGTAGTAGAAAATTGTGACCAATAGAGTTTAACCGTGTCGGGTCTGAAGAAACTACCCACCGAAGGCAATGGAAAGTATTCGCAGATTATCTTCGATTGATTAGAGTTAGACTTGCACACTATTGGACACCGACTAAGTGGCCTAGAGAAAAAATTTACGTGTGCGAGACTGAAGATCCTGAGTTCGATTACCGGGTGCAGGATCGTGAATGTGCACTGCTAAGGAGTCACATATTAAAACGAAACGTCAGTCTAGTGCTTTCAGTTTTCGCTGGTTGTCTAATTTTGATCGATCCGTAATTTCAATAAAACATGTATAAGTTGGTTATTTAAAATCGATACATGCCGAAGTGTTACAAGCCACTAGATCCAGTAATTTATTTTCAAAGTAAAAACAGATAGCCGATTAGTAACAACAAACCGAACTTCTTACTGAAGATGAAAACAATCCTCAAGAAGTAGGAAAGATTGACAATGGTGTACATTTCGGTCAAAGTTGAACATTTGACACGATGTTAAACTGATTAGAGAAATGATGCAGGATATTCATGTAGTATATCAAAGTTAATTAATTCCCTCCTTTTTTTCTTACTTGTGTTGATATACTTGTCGTTTCTATACTTGAACACTGAAATTTGGTATGTTTTATAAAGAAAATCCGATTTAGTCCAATAGTAATGTGCCACTTTCACGCTGCTACATCTACCTAGTTACCGTAATTAAAAAAATATGAAAAGAATCTAGACTAACATTTTAGACAAAACATACCTCGTGTAACTTTTGTTTAGCATCATTAGACGATTTGATGAGTAAATTTTTAATTTGATCAGCAGTTAACAGAATGACAACTTCAGGTTCGATAAATGGATTAAGTTTAATGTTCAACATTTCATCATCTACAATACAGAAAGAATGATGAGAATAAAATAAGACAGACAGAAGATAAAGAGTAGTAGAGGTTGATTTTACTGTAAACAAAAGAATATAAAACTAGTTATTGAGGTTTGATTTTGAACCCCATCGGGTTTTAGGCATCAACTCCGCACCTCACGATATAATGCGGTCTAGGTAACCCTACACAATTTCTCACTAGTGGTGGCCTAATGACTAAGATGTTCGACTTCCAGCCACCAAACTCAAGTCTGAAGCTGAAGTCACGTACTTTAGTTTGTGAAACTGAGTAGTAGTATCATTAGTCCTCACATTTAGAGTGTAGCTAATATCCGAGTACCTGGAAAACGAGTTAATTTGAGTTTAAAAATCACTAGCTCTCATAGAAAGAAATCCTGGAGGCAGAAGGAAAACACAAAAACCAGAGAACACAAGCGCACGGGATTGGAGACAGACATCAGGACAATGAACAGCAGTTGGAAACAACTGGAAAGGAGAATCGAGGACAGAGTTGGTTTGAGAATCCTGTTCGGTGGCGTATGTTCCATCAGGGGTAACAAATGTAACTAATTAATACAATTTACTTTCTATTGGATCGTTGAGTATTAATATTTTTATATCCTGAAACAGAAAATCATACTATGGAATATAACCTTGTTACAGATAGGAGAACTGGATATCTATCTCTGATCAAAAAGTAATTTGTTACCGTTGACTCAAGTTATCATCAAGTGTAAGTTGGAAAATGAGATAGTGATCACACAGAACATGAAGTAGACCTGAACAACCGTCTTCACAGTCATTTTGTAGGAATGCATCAGGATAGATCAGAATAGTCTAAATAATTTAACTAATACATGTAGTCAAGAGTATACTTACAAACACTTACTGTTGACCTCATAAATACACCAGAAAAATGTGACTGCAATAACAGAGACATCTCATTCATTCTAATATTACTATATGGTTGTTTATGCCTCGTTTACTTGATCTGGGTTCAGACCCATGACCTAATAGTTAATAATCGAGCCACTTCTCCATTACTAGTTTTGGAAATGTGTATTTACTTGAGAAACAATTACTAAATTAATCACAAACCCAAGTTATACTCAGCGTGAAAGCTGAAAAAGTGCCACATTACAATTGAAAAGCATTCGAGATGTGTGCGGAGGGGGGGGGGTACAATCCTGTTTATTTCCTGAATAAACTATCATAATACTTGCTTAAAGTGTACAACATTCGAAACATCACGATAAGTATGATCAGACCGGTTGGTTTTGATGCATTTTCTTTGGCTGATACGTCTATTGTTGGTTGATAACGTGTCCAAGTGAAGGAAAACGAGATAGGAACAGAACCATTGAGACCATTTAATCCAACAGTTTTCGGTTGAATTAAAGGTGGCAATTGTTGTGAAACACTTTTCTCCAAAGGATCATTTGAGTTAGTTAAATATTGTATGGTTGATGACTGCCAATTAGCTTCTAATTTCGATGTCAGAGATGCTAATAAACCAGACATTTGTAAGATACTTTCATCGAATTCACAAGTGATCAACTAGGAAAGTCAAAAGATTACACAAATACAAGTTAAATAGAATTAACAACAAATTACTCACTTAAGCTCTCGATCGAACAAGTATCAGGATATAAGAATAGGTGCTTAGTAGAAGACATCGTTTCAACAAATAACATGCTTGTTAGAATGAAATCAAGAATATTTAATCAATAAGTAATTAGACGGTATTAGAACTAAAAGTCATTCATCATTTAATGGAGTTATCATCTAGCACGGCTAATTTTGGAGATATACCAAACTATCATATTCTGGACACAGCCAGTAAGCTGCATACATTGCATAACCTGGTACGTATGTGCATATAAATGAGTAAAAATGTAAACATGACCTATAAGAACGTACCATGTGGTTCGAAATACAAACACCAACATTAGTCAGGGTAAGTAACTTCCTATTTTACTACCTCAGGTTAAACAAACATTGATCTACTCCCTTCAAATAACCTGATGACTGAAGACAGTAAGTTAATTGGTTGCCACTTCACAAGTGTAGGAAACGCATACAAGCTATAGGGATTTGGATTTTCGGGATGGTTTTACTTGCTAAAATATTCAGGGGTTCCTTAGAGAAACGTGGTAGAATGAAGAAAGCGAAATAGCTACTACAAAATCTTCCAAAAATAATAATAACAATCGAAACTATTATGAGCCACGAAATAAGAAGGGTACCTGTAGGAAACACTAAGCCGATAACAATTTATGGGACGAGCCTGTTAGTAGGCCTGTGATATCAAAGGGTTTTGAGATTTTATATCATTTAGGCAAGCAGAAGATAAGTGTGTGATTGATCATGAAAAAAAAGAATATGTACCTTAAGATTCTTGTATTTTATCTGATATAAGTTCGTAGTGATGACCATAGCTTCAAACTCTATATTGATTATATGCTCTATGACTTTAGGGCTGTCTGGATGTCCACCATTGGCTTGTTGTAGCACAGATCTATCAGCTGACAGATCTAGGTCTTTATGATTGGTTGAGAATTACTTCTTCGCAAATGAATACGAAGTTGACCACACTGAAACGGACGATTAGTGTGAAGAATCAAGAACAACGCGATGTTTATTAAGAATGTTTGGAGTGGATTATAGCTACCTGAAGAGCGATACCGAAATTATTTGCAGTGGTTACAAAGATGTTTGCAAAATAATTGCCAGCATATGGAGTTAAAAATCAGCAAAACAATAACACAAACTTACGCGATAAGCATTTTTTGGGTTTTCTAACTTTTTTAGTAGCTGCTCTGTTTTTTTAACATGATTTTGTGGTTTTCCAGTCTTAAGACAACATTTAAATCAATGGATGTAAACCATACCTGCTTACGCTTTTTACAGGGAACTACTGAAGAGTCTGTTAGTACATTTAGTTGTTCAGCCATATAAAATGAAATATAAGCCAAACATAGTGCGGTATATATGTAAGACTAAAAATCAACTAAATGGTCGACTTTCGAAGTCAGCGGAATTACGTGTGTGGTATTATCACTGTAGGATTCTTCAATATTCAATGTCTTTACGACTAGCAAACATGATGTGGCTGAATCCCTCGCTCTTGTATCTTGATGTTAGAGAATGGTACAAGTCAAAGTGGATTCGCCTTTATTAAGATAGAAAAATGATGGGCAACAGGTGAATAATTCAGATTTGTGTAGTAAGGACCGAAGCCATACAGCCTATTGTAGCTGTAAATAATTCCCCAAAATCAATAGCTCATTAAGTGTTTGACATTGGATGCTGACCACGTTGTTTAAGTGGACTTGTTTAGCTGAAGGCTTTCGGTCATGCATCCGCACCAGATCACGTTTCAACACAGCGTGGGACACAGCTCCTACGTTTCATTAGCCAGCTTATAGAAAAGGTCCTCGATATATTGGTAACGAATCAAATATATATTTCCTGCCCCTTCTCGTCTGACTTCTGATTTCTATCTGACTGGGAACGATCGAATATAGAAGGTGCTACTGGTATCCAGTTGTAAAACTAGAATATCCGTTGTATCATCATTGGTGAGACCGACGTGATCTGGTACACCAAGTCAATATACTGTGAGTCTGTTCCATTTTGGAATATTATTATTCATTGTTATTTTTTATTTGAATTTTATATATTGTGATATACTTTTTTCGCGAATTTCTTTTCTCGGATATATTTTAATTAGACATTTTTCGTTATCTATATTACTATGACGGAACACTCACCCAAGGTTTTTAAGTTAAAGTCTATTCCCCCTATTTCGATTCAGTTAACGCCATTTTGGCCCGACAATATCGAGTCCTAGTTCTGCTATGCAGAAGCCGATTTTTGCATGCACGGAATCACGGACTCGCGCACACGTTTCCTCGCGGTAGTTAAGGCGTCACCGCGCGAGTTTAACAGGTACGTAACACCTAGTATGTTTACTAGTGATGTTCCCGAACCTTACGAAACGCTTAAACTATTGATTTTAAAACGCGGAGACCTAACTGATCGACAACGGTTAGACCAACTCCTTAACAATATCGACTTACAACATGGTTCTGCGACGGACATGTTGCTTAGAATGAGAGAAGTCATCGGCCAACGAACTTTCGATGATGGCCTATTTAGACAACTTTTCTTGTCTAAACTCCCTCAACAGGTGCAGGCAGTGCTTGTTTCATTTCAAAACAATGCCATAGATGAACTAGCTGCATCTGCCGATCGAATCTTGGAAATCACTAAATTTTCTAAGGCCGAGGTTTTTTCCATTAAAGAAAAACCTCAATCGACCTCGACTGACATGGCCGAACTATGTCACACGCTTACAAAATATCTTAGAGTTCGTAATGACCGTAGTCGGTCAAAATTCTCACGTTGGAGCGTTTCACGTAAGAGATCTGTTTCTCGACCACGAGAGACAGACAACCCCGACTGGTGCTGGTATCACAACCAGTACGGTAAATCCTCTAGAAATTGCAAGTAGCCCTGCAATTATCCGACCCCAAAATCGAGTGACACGGAAAACAGTTCGGGAAACTTCCCAGCCGGCACGCGTTAACGGCAACCGTAGCCGGCGAACACAGCCGCCTCTTATACGTCACGGATGTGACTACGAAAGTTCGCTACGTCGTCGACACTGGCGCAGAAGTTAGCGTTCTTCCAGCAAATCTCGACGACAGACTTCGCGAGTCTGTTTTAAGTTTACAGGCGGCAAACGGAAATCTGATCGCTACTTACGGTAAAAGGTACGTCTACCTTAATGTGGGTTTACGCAAACCCATACACTGGATTTTCGTTGTTGCAGACGTCTCTATGCCAATCATTGGTATAGACCTGTTACAACACCACAATCTGCTCATCGACACACGCTCACGAAGGTTAATAGACGGAAACACTAAGACCCCTTGTACCATTCAGTACTCGACAAATACCCCGGGATATACCAATCACAATGGAAATTGCCTTGTGTAACCAGCAATCTTACACATCACATCTCGACTACAGGACCACCTGTATTTTCGAAAGCCCGAAGACTCGCTCCCGAGAAGCTTAGGTTAGCTAAAAACGAATTCGACCACATGATGGACCTAGGTATAATTCGACCATCGAATAGTCCATGGGCATCCCCATTGCACATGGTCCCTAAAAAGGACAGCAATGATTGGCGGCCAACTGGTAATTATCGGCGTCTGAATGCTAAAACCATTCCCGATCGTTACCCGCTGCCTCATATTCACGATTTGACAGCTACCTTGAAAGGTACAACTGTCTTTTCGAAAATCGACTTGATTAAAGCTTATAACCAAATCCCGATGGCACCTGACGACATTCCTAAAACCGCCATCATCACTCCCTTCGTTCTTTACGAATTTCTACGAATGCCTTTTGGTTTAAGAAACGCGGCTCAAACCTTCCAAAGGTTTATAGACGACGTCTTTCGAGGTCTCAACTTCGTACATGCGTATGTTGATGACTGTCTAATAGCAAGTCCGGACAAAGAATCACATCTCAAGCATCTGGACATTGTTTTCGATCGACTACAAAGGCATGGCATTACTGTCAACATTCAGAAATGCCAAATCGGAATTAACTGCTTAGACTTCTTAGGACACACTATTGATGCTCAAGGCATCCGACCCCTTAGGAGCAAAGTGGCGGCCATTCTGGATTACCCAGAAACGACCACAATCAAGCACTTACGAACTTTTAACGAACTCGTAAGTTTCTATAGACGGCTCATACCTAAATGCGCATCCCTTACGAAACCGTTAACCGATCAGCTTGGTGGAAATGCGAAATCAATTAGTTTAGACGACATAGCCTGTGAAGCATTCTCCACAGTTAAGGAAAACATCGCTAAAGCAACCCTGCTTGCTCATCAGGACACTCAAGCGCCCATTAGTATCGCCGTAGACGCATCCGACTCAGCAATCGGAGCAGTCTTACAACAATGGGTTAACAACTCGTGGCAACCTTTAGGATTTTTCTCGAGACGGTTGTTAGACACAGAATCTAGGTACAACACATTCGGTAGGGATCTCCTAGCTATGTATTGTGCTGTACGGCATTTTCAACATTCCATCGAAGGAAGAGAATTCACGCTTTTTACCGATCACAAACCTCTTACCTTCTCCTTAAGTTCATCTTCAGACAAGTACTTACCGCGAGAGTCTCGACAACTCGACTACATTTCGCAGTTTACTTCAGATATACAACACATTTCTGGAGCTAACAATGTAGTCGCAGACGCCTTGTCTCGAATAAGTTCCTTGAACAGTTTCCAAGGAATCGACCTTCTTAAACTCGCTCAGCTTCAAAAAGAAGACATTGATCTTCAGCATGAGTTATAATAATAATAATAATAATATATTTCTGCATTAGCAGGTACACGCCATTTTTACAGGCATGATCTAGAATTTACAACATATACTGGTTCACAGTATGCATCTCAAGCAAGCTTGTTTAGTAATTATAATCTATAAAGTTGATAGCAGTTCATTCGTTCAGATATAATGTGTTTTCATAAGAATAGTTTCAAAAGGGGCATAGCGTCCACGTTATATACCAGAACCAATCTCGACAAAAAGTGTAATAGGGTTTCGGTAGTTCTAAGTATTTATGTAATGCAGCTTTTTAAGTTTATAGTTGTTATAAAGTAGGCTTGTGGAGCGCCTGGTTCGAGCTATGACCTTGGGAAAGCGCGTTCGTCAAGCTTGCTCCAGATGTCAGAGGTTACATAGCTTCACCCTCAGAGCAAGATTCTGAAGAGAAAAAAAAAGAAAAAGAAACCGAGCAGCAAGGCATTTGGATATGAGCGATAATCTATGCTCAACATTTATTAGTGGAACAGATGGAGGTATGATAAATTATTAGATTAAATTGATACTACCTCATGTTGCAAGAGTAAACTGCGATTAGGGGCTCCAAAAGAGAGAAGGCAGTAATAAAGAACAATGAGTTGTGATATTTATCAAGGTGGAGTAGGTTCCAATGAAGGAGGGAAGTCAAGGTTGGAATGAGGAAGAACAGAGAGTGCATATAGAGAGTAGTGTTAAGTAAAATAGCAACCATATCCTTTACAGTCAGTTTTTTTTTCTTTTCTCATCCGATGCCTGCCACACAGTGTTCATGTAAAAGTCCGAGTTAGCATGTTAAAGGTTGTCTTAGTAGAATAGTTAATCCAGCACAAAAATTAGAAACATGAGTCTTAATGGTGAGTGTAGGTGAACAATCTCAATATCACAGATCTATTGACTTGTTCTCATCCATAAAGAGCCTGATACAAACAAAATGTTCTGCCCCACAAACACGGGTGGATTGAAATCATCGCCCACACCATCAGTGCTTGCTGGTCAGTAACTCCACCCTCCCTCCTTTTTTGATGTTAGGCTCATTTACGATTATTTTTCCGATACAGATCATACCTCACACAATGCTCTGTGTTTCACATCCTGTTGGAAAACACTATTTCTATAAGTACCATGTTACAAGCTTATCAGACAGTTACAAATTATGGACTGTGGGTAAGGCTTCGATGCAATGTTTTTATTGACTATATAGTGAAGTGTAGGTTACGAATCAGAGTATAGGCATTAGGAAGAGTATACTGTAGGATATTTGTTCACCATAGTACGCGGAAAAGTAGAGATTTATATTAGTTACAGATAAGGTAAGATTACGAGTGGTGTAATAATATTATTGGCAAGGCAACATAGTGTACAGATGAGTAAAAAGCTGCTAAATAGACAAGAAGTAACTCACACTAAGTTCGCGCTGAGGTTGTTTTGTTCTATACTAACCGGTTGATGGGTGGCAGTAGTCAGTCGATTGTGCGTTTCTTCTGGTGTTTTAGGGTATTTATAGGCGTCGTTTAGCGACCGAGTATTGATACGACATAGTACACACGTCTTCGTTCGTCGAGACTCACATCGACGACCCCTCGAATCAGCATACGAAGGACCCTTCAAAGTTCTTCAACGCGAACCTAAGTACTATGTAGTCGATAAGAAGGGTACGAAAGATAGCATCAGTATCGGTCGACTCAAAGCTGCGTACCTAGAAGGAAACCCTAGCTACGTCGAATTTCCTTCGGTACAAGCAAACGACACAGCCACTACACTTGTAGTACCCTACACGACAACCGACACAAAACTTGATACTTCGCCAACGACAATAGAAAAACCTAAGACAACGCGTTCTGGAAGACGAGTAAGACTTCCAGAACATCTTAACGAATATTGCACGTAGGACATAAGCTTTATCTTGAATTACCCTTTCATAGCTCATTATAAATTTTTTTTAATATGCTCATTTTTTTATTTATATAAAAAAAACAAAAAAAAACATTTTTATTTTTTTTTGGAGCGTATATATATATTTTTATACATAAAAAAACCCAAAAGAAAACCTTTTTTTCCGATCGCTTTTACGCTGTTTGTAAGTGTATCAGTTTATTTTTTTTCCGCTCATCTTGTGTCCTTACGCAAGTACGAGTGTATTTTCGAAATGCACTCACACGTTTTATTTTTCCTCTTTTCCAGGACTGCTGGAAAAGAACGACGAATTTTCGCAAGGAACCGAAATTTTCATTGTACTATATTTCTTTATTGCTACGTTGTACATTTTGGTCCCATAGTTTAAGGAAAGACGACCAGACGCTGCTAAACGAAGCAAGCTATCAGAAGAGTGTTTACCTACGACAAACTCGTTGGGTTTAAACTTCTGGCTGGTCACGTCTTAGGGGCATCACTACCTCACTAGAGGGGGAGTGATCTGTAGCTGTAAATAATTCCCCAAAATCAATAGCTCATTAAGTGTTCGACATTGGATGCTGACCACGTTGTTTAAGTGGACTTGTTTAGCTGAAGGCTTTCGGTCATGCATCCGCACCAGATCACGTTTCAACACAGCGTGGGACACAGCTCCTACGTTTCATTAGCCAGCTTATAGAAAAGGTCCTCGATATATTGGTAACGAATCAAATATATATTTCCTGCCCCTTCTCGTCTGACTTCTGATTTCTATCTGACTGGGAACGATCGAATATAGAAGGTGCTACTGGTATCCAGTTGTAAAACTAGAATATCCGTTGTATCATCACTATGTTATTCCTTTTCTTGTATGCTTCTGTGAATGTCCAGTCTTCTTTTGAATCAGTCAATCGAAGGTGTGGACACCACTGCTTCGGACAGCAGGCTCCAAGTATTGATGACTCGGTGCGAAAATCTGTATGCCACGGATATTTTGTTCGTTCTTGTCTTTTGTACTCGCCTTCTATGTCCTTTGAGATGCCCCGATCTTATGGGAAGAAAAAGAAAGAATAATTTAGGTCCAATATCATTTTTCAGTATTCAATACATCAAAATTAAGTCTCCTCTTGGTCCGCGGCAGGGCAGAGTAAAGAGGTTCAGCTTCTTAAGCCGTTCCTTATGTGGCAAACCCTGAAGTTCTGGAATTACACGGGTAACTGCCTTCTGTACTTCTTCTAGGATATTCAAGTCACATTTTAAACAGGGGCTTTCAGCCTGAATGCAGTTCTCAGGCTTATTTCCCACTAAGGTTGTGTATATTGTAGTGAATATGGTAGTATCTAACTTAGTGAGTGTGCGTTTTAAAGATCAGAGAGTTCTAAATCCCTTATCTGTGACCTCCCGGCAATGAGCCGTCGTCTTGAGATCATGACTCTTTATCACATCTAGATCACTTTGAGACCGAACCGCGGGTACTGGCACTTCCTCTATGCTGTACCTATTAACCTTTGTATCCCCAAAGTGCATATGGACTCAGTTTGCCGTGTTAATAGGCATCAGTCACTCTTTAGACCAGTTAATCACAATATTTAGGTCTGCCTGATGAGCGCATGCGTCTGCGTCTCAATTTGTTACTCGCCAGATTTTCACATTGTCAGCGGGGGGAATGTACAATACTTGGGAGATCGTTTACATACAGTATAAAAAATAAAGGACCTAGGACAGAATCTTGAGGTACTCCACTAAGTACTGTGTAGTGCAATGCTTCTCTAGTCTTTCACCTCGATAATCGTTATAATACAAACCTTAACGGTGCACGAAATCAAAAGGTAAAGAGAAGCTGCTACTACAGTTTACTATCAAATGACGCGGGACCATAAAGCTACAAAAACACGAGTAAGTATCAGCAAGCCAGCGCTGGAGTCTGTCATGTACTCTATCGATCATAACCGTACGAAGATATGTCTGAATTCTTACCATCCTAAAGACAATGTCTGATAAGTAGGTTAGTAAAACAGCTTAACCAAAATTAACAATAATCGAAATTAGGTACATGATAGTTGTTATGACTGGTCTTCAGGTGTAGCATTTAGAATTTGTTCTTACTTTCTGTCTACGACCGACCATGGAATCCTTAAACCATTTTAGGAGGGGTCCGGCGATTCCAAGATTTTCTAACTTTAATTGCCTATTTGTTGGCATCTTGTCTAGAGCCTTACTGAAGTCTATGTAGACACCATCCACTGAGATTCCATTGTCCAGCGTTTTTATCCAAAATTCCCTCGCTATAAGGAGGTTCGTTTTACAAGATAAACCCCTTCTAAAACCATGTCGTTCGCTGTTTAACAGGTGATTGGCTTCCATAAATGCCATTATGGTCTGTTTGACCAATCGTTCCAATATTTTAACTACAACAATGGTGAGGCTGACGGGTCTGTAGTTTGGCGAAAATTGTCTTGGTCTTGTTTTATGTGTGGGAGTGATGAACGCGTCCTTCCAGTTCATAATTAACACACCTTGGTCAAGTGACATATTGAATATCACAATGGGGTCGCGATATATTGTGCAATATCTCTCAAGATTTTGGGATTTAGTTAATCTAGCCCTGTTGGCGTTTCCATGTCTAAGGTGCTAACAGCCTTAAGTACATCGTCTTGATCGAAGTCCACGGTGAGCAGATGGTTTGTTGACTCTGTATTTGGGTCTGGTTCTTTGTCTAGAAGAGATTTCTGAGTGAAAACTGCCCCAAAATAGTTAACCATAGCCTCTACTTTTTCCCTATCTTCCTCTATCATTTCAGATTCCCTCCCTTCTTTGATTAGGTTAGGAATCCAATGATTCATCTTCGTTCTGTAGTTTATGTACAAGAATTGTCTCTTAGGCTGTTTGATTGCCGACTGTGCCAACTGCATTTCACATTTTCTCCGAGCTTCCCGGATTGTAATTATGCACTTGTTCCTTGCTGGTCTGTAGCGTTCCATTGTACTTGCTGTGCCAAGGCTGACAGCAACATTTCAACATTTCTTCTCTTGTCTTAGTAAACGTCGAATATCCCATGGATGGCTGTGCTCCTTCTTCTTTGAGACCGTCTAGGGTATATATGGTTGAGTTAACCGACTGTATAACTGCCTGAAATGAGTTCCTGCATCTTGTAATGATGCCCTTGAGTCAATTTCCCATTTTTTAGCCGATGCTGCGGAGATGATTGCCTCCATACCTGCCTTACATATGTTCGCACAGGCCGGCGCAACTGTTTGACAGGAAATCACAGCCATGAATTTGAATAATATGACTTCATGGTCACTTCTCCCTAGATGTGGGAGAATAGTCAATTGACTGACATCATCACCGTGCGTGAAGACTAATTCCAAAAGAGATGGAGAGTTTCTTAAGTCATATATTGTGGGATTTCTAATGTGTTGAAATAAAGTTAATCCAATCGAGGTTTCTAACTGTTTGCAATAGAGTGACGTTATCGACGATCTTAAATCTAAGTTAACCAAATTTATATACGGTGCATTAAAGTGGCCTACTACAGGGCTTTTACCCTTATTACACCAAGACTTAAGTTTGCTCCGGAGGAAATCATCTACTACACATTCTGGACTGCGGTATACTACAACTAACTTAATGTCTTGCTGTCTATATTTCAGCCTAAAACGCACCAGTTCACATGTCCCTGAATCTTGTGCTACTGTCTCAGCAGCTCGTATGGTTAAAGTAAATTTCGTGCACAGAATAACCGCACGTCCCCTATCGTTTAATCTATCAGCCCTATTGGATATAGAACCAGTCAACTGAATTTCATTATCTAATACTTCTGACGTTAATCAAGTTTTTGAGACAGCAATAACATACGGTTTTTGTTTGCGCACCATTGACCTGAGCTCCGGCATTTTATTTTCTAGGCTGCGAGCATTTGTGTAGCATATCTATAATTATATGGAGAACTTTCTCTTACCACTCACAGTGGTTTATGGATCGTTTGGCTCTGAGCTTTTACAATGCGAAAACTATTAAGAATGAGGTTTCTGTCATCGTTTCGGCAAAGCCCGTTTATTTTAACTTCTGCATCTCGTCTCTTAATACGACCAGCTGGGCTGAGATCCTCAGGAACGTATATTCTGGATCCAATCAGTTTACGTGAGTTACCTAGAATCAGGTTCCTTTCTTCAACCATGGCAAATATAACCTTCAATAGGCGGCTTTTTGAGTTATTTCAGAATCCATCTTTTGTCGTGTTCTCTAATGCTTACAGGTGCTAACTCCTGAAACTGTTTCTGGTAGTACCTTGCTTATTAAGGACTCATTATGACTGAAGTTGTACTCAAATATAGCCTTTGGTTCCTTATCAGAAGGTTCTCTTGACTTTCTATCTTGCTCGTGTTCTTGTGTTTATATTAACTGTGGTCTTCTGCAACACATAATTTCATGCGTTTGTTTGTACGTATGTGTCCGTTCTGTTCTACTTGGTGTTATCCTTGTGTATTATAGAAGTTTAGTTCACTCCACTATGATTTTGTGACAGTTTCTCAGAGACATTCATCTAGAAGCATCTAGTATACTAAAACCAACAACAATAGATGAATGAGACTTGCCTGTATCAGTAATTAATTTTTTCATCAAGCATTTGTCGGCCTGAGATCCAACTCCTATTTTGACTGAAGAAGGAATATGCTGTGAACATAAATATGCTGCTCAACTCCTTATTTTACACATGGGTTAACTTTGTTTATGTGACGACGGTAATAAGAAGCCGAATACGGATATAGTAGGATCAATTTATGTAAGGGATTCTTACACTCAGATGGATACTAAAATGAAAAGCGAGGAGGTGAAGAAAAGCGGAGAAGGTAAACGTCCCAATTGCATTTTACTACTTATCACAAGCGTTAATATAGCTCAAAATAGATCATCTGTATTGTGACCGAGAGAGAGAAATTGGATAAGATAATTAGTAACAGACATACAATATGCATAGGCATAGAATTACTAGGACATGAATATGAGACTTATATTTACTGAAGGTCATAATTTCCAATGCAAAGAATAGGGTTATTGCGAAGGTACGTTGGGTCAATTGATTGAACTATCTGAGATAAATATGGTTGTTCAACTGATTTTTTATACAAGAATAGCAGTTTTAGGTTTAAGAAGTACCATTTATTATGACTGAGTTCAAGATAGAAGTCATTAAATTATTGGTTAGAAGTTTTATCTGCTTAACTGTCAATCACGTTCGTACTAATTACTCTAAATAATATCTGACTTCCCTATCTACCATTTTATTTCTTCTCGATTCAAGCATGGGCATGGTGAAGAAGCCTAAGCAATGTTGTACGTAAACCTATATACTTGTTATTTAATCATAAGATTGGATGATATATTTGAAATCAACACTAAGTAAATAATTGGATTTCATACATCAGTTACGTAAGCTCCTGATTGATAACCAAAATGCCATAACATAAAATAGAAGGAATGTTGATAGCCGTGAAATCTGATACGCTCGTTTCCTTCTATCTGGGACTCATCAGACAGATAAACTTGTATTCCAGAGTTAATATTCACCCAATACATTTTGCTTCAAACGCCGATGGAGTTATCGTTTAAGTTATTGAGTTCATGTGGAGATTCACTTGTGAAACGGATATGGATTTTAATCTTCATAATTGTATGCTGACTATTATCATGTGCTCACTAGCGACTAGCTTTGAGAGGAAGAACGTACCCATGGAGTTCAACCGTGCCGGATGTCAGGTACCTACCCATCCAAGTCAATGGAAAATGGTTGAACAGTATCATGGTTTGATTAAAATTAGACAATAACGCAGTTGTATGCAGACTCATTGATCTACAGGTTAAATATTTACACGCCAAACAGATCCGGTTCCCATTTGCTTAGTCATGGCTATACATTGCCTGGGGAGTCATATGCTAAAATGAAACAACAGTCTAGTATTTCTAAGTTTTCAGTCATGGTCTAACATTGATTTATTCATGATTTCAATGTAATTCGAATTCCAATAGTCAAATAAGATCACAGAATCAACAGACATCTTCCTCTATTGCGAAACATTTGGTTAAAACTGGTCATAAAGTTGACATCAAGTCAGCATTTGTAATGCTATACAATAGCCTTCAAGGACGTATACTAAGGTTTATTGAAGCCTTAGCTATACATAAATGGAAACCCCCCTTATATGTTCAAAAACAACTTGTTCTTACATTTAACTTACCCTGATAATACTGATTTATTATCCAGAGTGTTCAACACATTGTTCTTATATAAACTTTGTCTTCTCGTTGCGTTATCGAAATTTGTCAAAGCGACTAATTGTTTTAATTTGTACCATTACATAATCATAATTATCATATTATCAGTTTGAATAATTTAATATGCGAATTTGTATTTCATTATCCTTGTATACACTTACATACATACATACATACATACATACATACATACATACATACTTACTTACTTACTTACTTACTTACTTACTTACTTACTTACTTACTTACTTACTTACTTACTTACTTACTTACTTACTTACTTACTTACTTACTTACTTACTTACTTACACCTGTTACCCCAATGGAGCATAGGCCGCCGACCAGCGTCCTTCAACCCACTCTGTCTTTGGCCTTCCTTTCTAGTTCTATCCAATTTTTGTTCATTCTTCTCATGTCTGTCTCCATTTCTCGGCGTAATATGTTCTTTGGTCTTCCTCTTCTCCTTTGGCCTTGAGGATTCCATGTGAGGACTTGTTTCGTGATGCAGTTGGGTGATTTCTTCAATGTGTGTCCTATCGACTTCCAGCACTTCTTCCTAATTTCTTCCTCCGCTGGAATCTAGTTTGTTGTCTCCCACAGTAACTTGTTGCTGATAGTGTCTGGTCATCGGATCCGAAGTATCTTGCGAAGACAACTGTTAATAAACACTTTTATCTTCTGGATGACAGCTTTCGTGGTTCTCCAAGTTTCCGTCCCATACAGTAGAGCTGTCTTGACATTTGTATTGAAAATTTTGATCTTGGTGTTGGTTGACAGACAGTTGTTTCGAGTTCCAGATATTCTTCTATTGTAGATATGCTACTCTTGCTTTACCGATCCGTGCCTCCACATCTGCATCAGATCCACCGTTCTCCTCCTCCTCCTCATCCTTATATACAAGTTACAACTAATATCTTTTCTTAATATGCAAAATTAAAGTTTGTACACATTCACCCAAACACACACACTATCTTATCCTCAAAATGTTCTTCAAACGTACATTACTTAAAATGATTCACTTAATTAACATTAGTCTTATGCATAACCAAAAGAATAATTATTATCTCATTAGCATGTTACTACTAATAAGCATATATCTCTTAAAGCATTTTAACAAAAATGATTATTATTTTTCTTTATATTAAGGTCAAATATATGACTAAAAAGCATTTGTAGGTGAAATTGTTTGAAAACAATAATAATACATAAATAAACAAATAAACAAATATAAGCACTCGCGCGCGAAATTGATAGATCCTGGGTTCGAATCTTGCGAGGTGGGATCGTGGATACGCACTGCCATTGAGGAGTCCCATAATAGGACGAAACAGCCGTCAAACAGTGCTTCCTGGTCTTCCATGGTGGTTCAGCTTTAATTGATCCATGATATTGACTATATAAAAACAAAAGGAGATGGATACACTTCATAAATACATATACATGTATGTATCTTTAATAGACTACAAACTATAGCGATTATTTGTTTTGTATATTTTATGTCCTGATAAGAATAATGGATGATAACTGTTGGGATCCATTTATGAATCAATACTATGTATATATTTCCTATTGTATAATTGTTAAGTAACTTAACTATTCATATTCATGTTTCCCTTATCATGAGCTTTATTTTGACCTATAAACTATTATTATGCGATATACCGTTATTGAGTTATCCCCAATCTATTAATTACTGTTCCCTAAATTCACAGTTACTTTTGAATAAATCTTGTACAAATGTTGTTTCTTATTTTATGGTACGAACATATTACGTCGGAAAATAGAAGTAGATATGAAAAAGATGAATAACAACTGGAAAGAACTGGAAAGGATTGCCCAGGACAGGGTTGGATGGAGAAAACTAGTGTGCGGTCTATGCTCCTCCACGAGGGTTAACATGCGTAAGGAAGCAAGTAATGTGGTCTACCTGTTTGGTATGTAAACCCAGTATACTTGAAATAAATGATTGAGATTGGTGTTCTGTACTTAACTGGCTGGGCTAGGCAGGAAGAAGTGCTCTAGACTGCTCGTACTGGTCTCGTGTATCACTGGTCCGATCGATAAATTGCTGCTCTCCAATTGACGGTATTATAACGTTATACATTAACAGAACATCCAGGTGGCCACAAGTTATAACAGTATATGATATCATATGATGATTTAGAATTGACAATTTCAAGTATAAAATTGACACTGATAACTAACCTATTGATTGAATGACAATCAATTCACGATCCCGCACATAGAACTCGAATGTAGAACTTTTGTTCTCACACACGAACGTCTAACCTGTAGACCACTGAGCCTGCCGGTATTCAATGGTGTTAATGTTTAACTTCAGTCATTTCATGATCTTGCGCGACCTTTCACCCATTGTCTGAGAGCGATTAAATCAAGACTTGGTATTGATTAGCGAGGTCACTAACTGTTGGCCTGAGTTATGTCGATAATCTCAGACGAACTGTTTAAGGCTAGTATGATTAACGTGACCAGTGGTTGGAGATGACGTGTGACGTGGTTCAAAGTTGATTAGAGTGGTGTGGTTACATTCGTCCCTTATCTTCACTCCGATCCTCTGTTTTAAAACTATTTCATTTATTTTATCCTATGAATTATTACTGTCTTCTCAAATCTTATAATCAACCCTCAATGTTTTCTATCATTATTAGTACTGCCACAACTACTTTGGTGAACGATAACACAAGTGGGGACAAACAAACGAAATCCATCAAAACATTCATAGATGAAATCACGAGTTGATCTAAGCCAGACCATTAAGGAAAATCTGGAAGGATTGAACAGCCGTTTCGTCGTAGTATGGGGCTATTCTTTTACAGACATATTGATGATGGAAATTACAATCTGCATTCCGAATAGTTGAAGTTGACAACAATAACTGATAGTTGACTGAATATCTGGATGTTTCTCGTTTAATTTATTACCTAATCTGAAAATTAAATTAGAATTTTAACATTCAATATTCTAAATATTTGCTATCAAAAATATGGATTAGATGGGTTAATAAATGGCGTTAAACATTTAAAAGCATATGATAAATGAACTCCCTGGAGATCTAATGAGATGTGACCATTGGAGATCAACCGTGTCGGATGCAAAACAGATACTTACTGAAAATAGTGAAAGGTGACTGCGCAATTTCGTGAACTGATTGAAGTTAGACATTAATATCATAGGTTCCCTGCTCAGTGGTCTACAGGATAATTGTTCACATGTAAGACAGAGGGTCCTGGTGTGATGTGATCTACTTATATCCATATAAGTAGTATATGGTGATGGTCAGACATAGAATGTATCTTAGCAGAAGATCGATAAGGAAAGAACTGAAATGAAGCACAATCGGTATGAAAATGCATGAACAATGAAATCAGAGAAGACGGACAGATATTTGCAGAAGAAACAGTTAAGATTGAGACATTGATTGATAGTTTGCAAATTAACTGTTTACGGTATGGTTATCAGAATTTAGTGAGATAGTCTGTAATTTTGTGCTCAAATACATTCGCTTGTCTCCCAGTTGTGTTCTTGTTCAGTACACTGGATCCGACTACCTGTTATGAGATCGTGGCTATGTATTGTTAAGAAGTCACACATTAAGACGAAAAGGCCATCTAAAATTTCCAGATTTTCAAAGGTGGCCTAACATTGATCGGTTCATGATTTCAATGAAACTCAACAATCTCCTTTAACTCTATACTTACAAATAAGTAGATTTGACATAGCAGTGGAATCAAGGACACGAGTTCCATCCTGTTTGTAAGTCTTCAGATGGATGTATCTGAACCCAAGTGTTGATATCGAAACCGTGGATTAAAGTCAATACCTTCAGCTTTAGCGTGTTATCCACTGAAATATTATTCTAATTAGACACTAACTTGTAGAACAGGTCTAATTTTCTATTTAGACAAGAATATTAACAGCGGGATAATTCAAGACAGTACAAAGTAAATAATCAACAAAAGGTTTGATCTAAAGTAATATTCAAGGTGAAAAGTAATTATTAACCAAAATGTGTACAGTTTTTGATTGTTTTGACGTTGATTTTTCTGTGATTTTCCAGAGATCAACCTGCACATCTTCGTGGTACCCTGGATTTAGTAAACTCTGTTCATGAGCTAACGTAGGCGGATGAATAGAGGTCGGGTTATTTATCCGCTCTGACTAAAATTATCGTCAATAAAAAGCGGAGCATATGGTCTGGATAAGCATGAAGAAAGAACTTTGCTTTTGGTACCTGACCAGATTCACTCTGAAAAAGGCCCATTAGGTCTGGTAGGGGAGGGTCAGGGCTTACGAGCACAAACTATGCAGAAACTAGTGGGCAGGACTCGATACTAAAATTATTTGGTGTATGAGCATGATGAGAGAATATCGTCGAATGATTACTTATAACCAGATTGATTTGATTACGTGTTATTCATTCAGTATTTGATAACTGCTGAGTTACAACCTTAGGCGAATATTATCTGTACCTATGTATATACTATAGAATGTGTAGAACTCGGTCTATGCATTCTGTATATGCATGTAATGTATACTTGTGACCTCACGCACCTATGCTTATGTATGCACTGAAGAGTGTATATGTCTTCGACCTGTACATACTATATATACATGCAACACATACTTGTGGTAATACTACATCCCATACTGATGTATTAATTATAGCTCCAAACGTTTTTAGAAAGTTTCCGAATGTGATGGTAAAGCGTAGACTGTTAACGTGTCCGTCTGCACTACAAAAATAGAAGTGCCTAATTACATATGAAATCTAACAAAGTAAACTGCTAAAGTGTCTGGTTGATTTGCTTTCTTCAGTGCTCAGGTCTCGCACTCTTTGCAAAAGCTCTAATCTTTTCCCGAAGGATCTAATGGTTTCTCTTAATTTGTTGGGCAGAACAAGTGAAATTAAATTAGTAAATTCATCCAAGGTTGTGTGAGTTAAAAATCGTTCGGCTATTGAAGTTCTGGACTTACATGATTCGTGATAAGTGCGACACTTTTAAAAACTATAATAGATATAAGCCTAGTTATCTAAAGGTGAATCACTACATATGAAGTACAAAGTTCATGTTATTGGCCACCGGCTTGGTGCACTGGTATGGACTGATGACTAATCCTCTCTGGTTTTTATCGGTTGATGATAATGAGATCTTGATTCTGTGTTAGTTCTAAACGTCTCACATAAAAGCAATGTAGAAAGAACCTAACTAGATGTAAAGAAAATCTTGATCATTCAACAGTTTTGTAATGATAGAATTCGGTCTGTAGAAAACTGAATACATGTACATTGAATGAAAGTGAATTCTTTAGTTATCATACTATACTTATAAGTAGTTTGTAAAGTGTTAAACCAACTCTAAAGTTAAAGAATTTTCTTAATGTTCAATAAAGTATTCTTTGTATCTGAATTCACTTAGTGTTGTTTACTTGTATCTTCCCATTGTTATTTAGGACTGCAATTGATCAGTCTCTTGTTGGTATATGTGGTTATAAAGCTTGTGACTTCAGGCAATATCGAGGCAGTCCACTTAGGATACACATATGCCAACATGAGACTGATCAATTGTAGTCCTAAATAACAATGGGAAGATACAAGTAAACAAAATCAAGTGAATTTAAGCTTCACGCCATTGCACAAGCAATTGGCTATCAGTACTCAGTATCTAAGTGGATAATACGATGGCATTGGAAGCGAACGGTGCCAGGTTCGAAACATAGAGTGAACATCAACTCTGAGATGTAGATACATCCATCTGACGAGTCCCGAATAGGACGAAACGCGTGTCAAACTGGATTCAACTGTTAGCCACTATCCCTCTTATTCTTTGTATCTATTTTATGTCATATATTTATTTACTATGTAGTGACAAAACTATGTAGGATTATTGATCGTTTACTACTAATTGAAATATTTCCCAATGTTTATTAAAGGGTTAAATTCTTGTATCCATGTAAGCTACTTGTTTTCTTATTCTTTGAACAACACAAAAAAATGTTTAGAAATGCAAGGTTGTATATTTAAGGTTTAATAATACAAACTGTTCAATACTTTTGACAATGACCATATATTGAATGCTTTACCTGTTAAAGTTAAGTCAATAATTAATGGTTGAACACAAGGATTGATGCTTACTTGAATAGGTAAACACTATCGTTTTTTTTCTATATTTTTGGTTGGTGTTGGTTATTTGGACTCAGTAGCTAAGTGAGTAATGTGATGACGTTTGTAGCAAACGGTAGTGGGGTTTGAGTCCCAGAGCTGAACATCAGTTC
Source organism: Schistosoma rodhaini (assembly GCA_944470415.2). Lineage (NCBI taxonomy): Eukaryota > Metazoa > Platyhelminthes > Trematoda > Strigeidida > Schistosomatidae > Schistosoma > Schistosoma rodhaini. The sequence goes on from OX104040.1 coordinate 3,279,625, forward strand.
TGAGACGGAGTTACATCTAGCTGACGAGTCTAAAGTAAGACAAAACCAACGTTCCAGATTCCACTGCTAACCACCATTTTTACTTACTCACTTACTTACGCCTGTTACCCCAATGGAGCATAGGCCACCGACCAGAATTCTTCAAACCACTCTGTTCTGGGCATTCCTTACTAGTTCTGTCCAATTTTTGTTCATTCTTTTTATGTCTGTCTCCATTTCTCGGCATAATGTGTTCTTGGGTCTTCCTCTTTTCCAAATTATCAATCAATTGTTCCAAACGTGACTGTTCATTTTGCAAATATCAGTCAATCACCTCAGACTTCATTGTTCTTTTGATCCCATACCAACCATTTTTTGTTGTCGTTCTGTTTTCTTTAATCTTCTTAACCTTCTGCAACCAGGCATTTCACTTTTGATTGATGATACATATTACTTATATCTATCGACATCAGTAGTACACACCACAATGATATCTGAATTGTATACTTTTATGATTGTCTAGGAGCTTCAGTAAACTGATGCGTTTTTCCACAAAATAATCCATAAACTACCTGAAAAATATATTTATGCATCAATTGTATTCATAAGTAAATATATCTTATTCATTTCCTTTTCAAATTAATGAATAACACTTTTTATTAGAGTTGTCAAACATACTTACTTACTTACTTACTTACTTACTTACTTACTTACTTACTTACTTACTTACTTACTTACTTACTTACTTACTTACTTACTTACTTACGCCTGTTATCCCTCGTGGAGGAGCATAGGCCGCCCATCAGCATTCTCCATCCAACCCTGTCCTGGGCAATCCTTTCCCGTTCTTTCCAGTTATGATTCATTCTTTTCATATCTGCTTCTATTTGCTGGCGTAATGTGTTCTATGGCCTTCCTCTTTTCCGCTTTTCTTCCGGATTCCTAGTTAGGGATTGCCTCGTGATGCAGTTTGGTGATTTCCTTAATCTATGTCCAATCCACTTCCAACGTCTTTTCCTAATTTTCTCTTCAGCTAGAAGCTGGTTTGTCCTCTCCCATAAAATGCTGTTTCTGATAGTATCCGGCCAATGAATGTTGAGTATTTCGCGAAGACGACTGTTTATAAATACCTGTATCTTCTTGACGATGGTTGTAGTAGTTCTTCATGTTCCAGCTCCATACAATAGGACTATCTTGATGTTCATATTGAAGATTTTGACTTTGATATTGGTTAACAGTTGTTTTAATCCCCATATGTTCTTCAGTTATAGGAAGGCTGTCCGTGATTTGCTAATCCTCACCTTTATGACTGACAGTTGTTTATCTAAATTACAAGTTCACTTTACTTAACTAACAAATATATGTATATATCTGCATACAATTAACAATAATAATAATAATAAAACAACAACAACAATATTCATGTTGTTTTCATATGGTTCAATTAGTCATTACACTTATTAGCATTTTAGACAATCTATAAAAATTATTGCGTAACCTATGGATTATGTAATAAATTTCAGGGTGAAATCAATAGAATCTTGCCAATCGTAAGGATGTCACTTATTTGTGTGACTTATTTAGTTGCTAACTTACTTGCTTAGTTACTACTGTTACCCCCAATGGAGCATAGGACGTCAATCAGCATTCTTGTAAAGATTAATTTAAGATGGCTATTATTCATGAATTGTTATAAATTAAGAGAAAAAAAGTCCCAGAAAGCTGAAATGACAAAACTTTGGAGCTTTTTACACTATTCAATTTAAATTATAGGTAATTATAAATTCACTTAGTATTCACTTAGTATATCGAGGCAGTACGCACAGTATTCCCATGTGCCAATTAGAGACTGACCAGTTGCAGTCCTAAAACATCAATGGGAAGATTCAAACAAAACAATACTTAGTGAATTTAAACTTCACCTCCATTGCACAAGCAAGTGGCTATCAGGACTCAGTATCTAAGTGGATAACGTGATGGCATTTGAATTGAAAAGTACTGGATTTGAGTCCCAGAGTGAACGTCAACAAGTCTGTGATGCAGGTACATCCACATGACGAGTCTCAAATAGGACGAAACGCGTGTCAAACTGGATTCCACTGCTAGTCAATATCTATCTTTCCGTACAATAGGTAATTATCATTCAGTTTTATAGGGGAGTATTTCCCTTGATCGGAAATGGACTAGATTAAAATGTGAGCAGTTCCATTAATTCAACTTTTATCAAGTAATGATTAAATCATATTCATTCTCTGTATAGTCAATATCTGTTGTCAGTTCTTTGATGAAAGCGCTTTAGGAAGTATCCAGTTAATGATTACTGAAATTGATTCTGTTTTAAAAAATGGTCATTAAAGGTTTGAATGGGCTGTTCTTTTAAATCAGAATAGAGATTTGTAGAGATTGTAATAATTTTAACAGTTGAATTCATTCAAGGATCGAACTCAGGACTTTCGTGATAATGAAGAAGATTTGTAGCTCAGGTGGGTGATTTTGATGTTGGTTTGTTCTCTTAGCTGGATGGTTGGGTCGTGGAGCTTTCACCATCCTTCTGAACGACATCATCAGCATAAACTTCGGGTAGAAGTTTGTGCACGAAATTTGTGCTGATGATGTCGTTCAGAAGGATGGTGAAAGCTCCACGACCCAACCATCCAGCTCAGAGAACAAACCAACATCAAAATCAGGACTTTCGTATTATACCATGAGCCCTTAACTATTAGAACTATTGAGTATAAAGTTAAGATTAATAACTGTAAAGAATCGAAATTCGGTATCAATTAAGATCAATAATTTATGTGTTCACAATCTTGTTACTATGATTTAAAGTGTATATTCACAGTTTAAATCTAATCTCTTGGCAAGTAGATTTATAGGTATATATATACATAATGATTTAAAGATCAATTTTTGTTCAGATAAATGTAGACTGATGTACATAGTTTCGACATAAAAGAGTGTTTGATATATGCCTATAATGGCCGTTAGTTTGAAAGCAAAACATCTCATAACCTCAACTAATTATTATTATCACTACTATTAGTAGTAGTGGTGGTGATAGTAATAGTAGTAGTGGTGGTGGTATTAGTAGTAGTGGTGGTAGTAGTAGTGGCGGTAGTAGTAGTATGAATTGAAATAAATTCACTAATTAAATATTCTGCATCTTACCGGTATAATTTTGTTACCAAAGATATAAATAACGTTAGTAATTTAACTAACATTATACTTAAGTTTATATAAATAGAAATCATTTCTTCTTTGTTTTCCGATGAAAGTTCTGTAGCTAATTAGACTCATACAAGGAGTGGTATTGATACTATTCAATTCGATGAATTAAATGAATCGCACTGCTGAGAAGTCTCATAATAGGACGAAACGGCCATCAAACAGTACTTCCAGGTTTTTCATGGTGGTCTAGCTACAATTGACTCATGATTTCAACGATGAAAATATTAAAAGAAGAACAAAATAAAGCACTTATAGGATGAGATACTCATGGATCTAGAATCATCAAAGTATTCTTCAAAACAAAGAAGGAAGGGATTACAATGAATGTTATCTAGTGTTATCCATCCATTAGCTTTATTCAATGTTAAATGTTTTGGTACAATATAGAATTCTCAGCACAATGTACATCAACAAGACTTCGTTTCTTACTTCTTGGTCGATCCTGAAGATAAATATTGAGTGATCACCAGTTAGTAGTTAGCAGTTCAATAAATTGACATCTAAATAATGTACATTCTTTTCGCTGTATATTGCCTGTCAGCACCCATGATATCTCTGATTGAGCCTTTTGTAACTTGTGCAACTAAAGATTGTACACTTTTCAGAAATGTATGTGAATAGGTTATACAATTAATAGCCATAATGATGTATTGAAACAAACAAAATTGGATAAGTTGTTGAGATATCTAGATGACAGGAACAGGTAGCCCAGATATTTAAGAAGTTATTTTATTAAAAAAAACTGATATCACTAACATGATAAACGAATATTCAATGAACCAACACAACATAGTGATTATTTGTATTTTCATAGTTGACGGCCGTTTTGTCCTGTTGTGGGAATCTTCAGTGGCAGTGCGCATCCACGATCCCGCACCCGCGAGATTGAAACCCAGGACCTACCAGTCTTGCGCCAGAGCACTTAAACGATAAACTGCTGAGCCGACCATCATCCAACTGTGTTAATGTCTAACTTCAACTGATCCGTAAAGTCGGACAACCGTTCACTAATTGTCTTCATTGAGTTGATGTCTCACAATAGAAGTGGTGCTTCCAGTGCTTCCAGGTTTTCCATGGTGCTCTAGCTTCAAATGACTAACGCTTTCAACTATGAAAATACTAAATCTCTATAAAACCCCTTCTGATTATTTACATTGTTTAAATACTTAACTAATAACTTTCAATCAATCAATATGATCATGGGAGGTAAATTTAAAACTGATTATTATCACTATTATTATTCTTTGTTCCTTTCTTTGAAAACAAAAGAAAAGAAAAGAAAAAAAGAAGTAACAACTGCTTTAAAAAATTTAATCCCAATAAACCATTTTTTCTTTTTTCTTAGGATATAAAAAAATGATTCAGTTATCTTCATAGTTGAAGGCGTTAGTCAATTGAAGCTAGACCATCATGGAAAACCTGAAAACACTGTTTGACAGCCGTTTCTTCCCATTGTGGAACTCCTCAGTGGCAGTGAGCATCCACAATCTCGCCTCACGAGCGAGATTCGAACACAGGACGTACCAGTCTCGCGCCAGAGCATTTAACCGATAGATCACTTAGCCGGCATCCAATGGTGTTTATGTTTAACTCCAACCAATCCACGAAGTTTAAGCAACCATTCACCAATTGTCCAACGCTTCCAGGTTTTCCCTTGTTGTCTAACTTTAATTGACTCATGCTTTCAACTATGAAGATTCAATTATCATTGGATTACTAATATTATTACATACTTAATTCTGATTGGTCGAACCGTAGAGATGACCTTGAAGGGTCAAACCAATCAGCGTATAAATATCATAACTAGACAAGGTAATGTGATATCGTTTTTTTTTTTAAATCATGCTCTATACTACTTACTATGTTCATTATTTATTATGAAAATGTTTATTATCAATAATAATAAATTGTATTATACTACTTATTTATTTCTTATTTGTTTATTATTGGAATATAAAAATTGTCAATTAAAAAATGAAAAAAATAATCAAAAAATAAAAAATTTATTGAATGATTTAATCAATAAATTTATTAATAATTATAAACAATCAATAAATCATATAGAAACAACTGATATGATGATTGTTAAAAATAAACAAATTGAATTGAATCAATCAATAAAATTGAATCCTGATGAAGATGATCATGATGTTGTTGAAGATGTTGAAGATGATCAAGATGATGATGAATTGATTCATGGAAATCATCTTCATGAGATTAATTACTATAAAGATAATTCAAAATATGAAAATAAAATAAGTGAGTTATTCTTGTATGATTAAATGAATAAAGTTTATGTTCGTTTTATGAAAGATGTAAAATAAGAGATAAGATATAAGGTTTGATTTTTACTCCCAATTAAGTATAGGCCATGGACAAGGATTCTTCAAGCCACTCTGTCCTGAGACTTCTTTTGGGAATTCTTAAAATCTTTTAAAACATGAGTGCTTACTTACTTACTTACTTACTTATTTACATCTGTTACCCTTAATAGAGCATAGGCCACTGATCAGTATTCTCCAACTCACTCTGTACTGGGCATTCATTTCTATTTTTATCCAATCGATGTTCATGCTTGTTATGTCTGTTTCCGTTTCTCGGTGTAGTGTGTTCTTTGGTCTTTCTCTCATACTACGGCCTTTACGATTCTATGTGAGGGCTTGTCTTGTGATGCAGTTCGGTATTTTTATAGATTTGTGTCCTAACCACTTCTAGTGCTTCTTCTTGATTTCTTCCTCTACTTTTATTAAATTTAAGACGCTTATATTTCCTATTCATTATTTAAACATTAGTACTGATAAAAAATGATCCTCTATTCAAAATAGATATCTACATGTCTAATAATAACATATTATCGAAATGTGAGTTTGTGGAGATTGTAGTAATTTAATAGTTGAATAGTTGATACATGAATTCAATTATCAAATTATTACAACCTCCACCAATCCTTATGTGTTAAATAGTGACTAGCTTCAACACAGATTTCCTGGAGTTCCAGTAAGAAGCCGTGGTCAATAGAGTTCAACTGTGTCTAGTGTGAGGCAGTCATTTAATGAATGCAATAGAGGACGGCTGTACAATATCATGGATTGGTCGAAATTAGACATTGACACCGTTGGGTTCTGGTTAAATGGTCTACAGATTACGTGTTTACTAGCGAAACCAATGGTCCTGAGTTTAGCTCCTTTGTGCATGATCGTGAATGCATGCTGCTGAAGAGTCCTATACTAGAACGAAACGACCATCGAATACTTCCAGGTTTTTTATGATGCTCTAGCTTACATAGACTCATGAATTCAACTATTAAAATACCATATTTATTAAGGAGTAGAAGTAGTAAGAGTATAAGCAATAATGTGAAAGATTAGGGTTTGAAGATGTTATTGAAGGAGTATAACACAGTGAAATAAATTTGGAAAAAGAATAAAAAAAGGCGCATGAAGAATGAAGAAGATTAGAATTTGGGAGAACACAAAGAATGGATGCACCTTCGCCATTGCAAACGATTTTCAGCCATGTCATTCAAGGTCTCTAACCATCGATTGTTATCATTTCGCCGATCCCAACCAGATAGTCTACATCTATCAACATGACTCAGTCCACTTGTCAGTGACTTCATGGATTTGTACCACGTTTCCGTCTGGCCGCCCCTAGCTTTCTTCCAACCTACTCCTACACCATAAAACATTTACATGTCGGGGCAGTCGGTGGTTGAGCATACGTGACACATGTCCCAACCATCTTAACTGATGAATTTTCACTACTTCATCAATCGATTTTCCATACTTACCTAGTACCCGTTGGCATTACTTACTCGGTGGTCCCAGGATATACGAGCAATGCTTCGAAGACACTCATGATCGAATACTAGCAGCCTATGCAAATGAAGTAATTAATTTATGCTTTTCATAACTTACAAAGACATTCTATAATCTACACGAGCACTTAACCTGTAGACCGTTGATCCAAAGGTGATAATATTTAAGTTCGATCAGTTCACGATATCGAGCGACTATCTTCCATCATTTTCGGCGAGTAACTGCATCACACGCGACATGGATTACCTGTACTGGTCACTGGTTCCCACTAGAACTTAGAGAACTACCTCTCGAAGTTAGTCACTAATAAGCGCATGATACCGTACTATACATTATACTATTTAACAAGCAACTGTTTGAAATTGAGACAATTAAGACAATGTTCATACTATTTAGTTTAACTTACGTATCTAAATCATAAACAGAAAAAAAAATCCAATTTAGGCTAAGCAAATTTGGTTATGTAATTCTATAAAATAAGAAAATATATACTTAATTTTCATAGTAGAAATCATGATTCAATTGAAGCTAGACCACCATAAAAAACCTGGAAGCACTGGACGGCCGTTTCATCTTATTGTGGGACTTCTCAGCAGCGCGCATCCACGATTCCGCCTCGCGAGTCCCACAGAATAACGAAACGGCTGTCCAGTGCTTCCAGGTTTTCCATGGTGGTTTAGCTTCAATTGACTCATGATTCCAACTATGAAAATACTGAAATCTCCACAAAACCCCTACTGAATATACATAATTGTTGTACTGAATTACATTTATATTCAAGGAATCTCTAATTTATTAATCCCACAGTTAAATATACAATCATTATTCAATATAAGATGACCTTGTAGAATATTGAGCACTTTCCATTCGGTAAATTTAAATTTATTTTTTGGTTAATTAAAACGATAATTAGCAGACAATTAGTAGAATTTAATTGCACATATGCCAACAACAGACTGATCAATTATAGTCTTAAGCATCAGTGGGATGATTCAATTAAACAATATCAAGTGAATTTAAACTTCACCCCATTGCATAAGCAAGTAGGTATCAGGAACCAATCACTTTCTGTTCCTGTTCTCTCCTTCCTGAAATTCTCGACCTTTTGATGCTAGGCATTTTAATCCTGACTATCGTTATATATTACATATGTTTCTATAAATAGCACACGCCACACTGCTACCCATTGTGGAGCAACATAGGCTGTCCACCATGATTCTCCATCCAATTCTGTCCTGGACAATCTTTTCCAATTCATTCACTTGATATCTACTTCCAATTCCTTCTACAATTTATTCCGTTTCCCTTCAGGATTCCAATTTAGTGCTCGCCTCGTGATACAGTTTGACGAATTCCGTAATGTATGTCCTATCCAGTTCCAGCATCTTTTCCCAATTTCCTCTTCAGTTAAAAGATGGTTTGTTCTTACCCACAGTGGTCTGTTGCTGATGGTATCCGAACAACGGATATTGAGTATCTTAAGTAAACAACTGTTTATGAATACTTGTATAGTTTTGATGATGCTTGTAGTAGTTCTCCAAGTTTCAGCTCCGTACAGTAATACTGTCTTGACGTTTGCATTGAAGATTGTGACTTTGAAGTTGGTCGACAATTGTTTTGAGTTCCATATATTCTTCAACTGTAAGAATGCTGTTTATACTTTGCCAATCCTTGTCTTTACTTCTATAACATTTAGATATGATGTATAGAATGAAATATATACTCAGAGTTTCTTGTAGACTACTTCAAACCACCACCTAGTATTTAAAGATAGTTCATTTGATGTCGAAATAATAAGACTACATTACAACTTGATTGATAAAATTCGATCACTACTGAAGGACTAGACAAACAACTCAATGGTCATCACTTGGTGGTCGATCAATTATAGAAAGAAGACTGTTGTAAGAAGATACCCTCTCCCAATTATTTGTCTTTAAAATTCCGTACAATTTTTTCGATTTACAATTCCGTCTCTGTATTCTTCAAGTCAACCTTCATAGCTTTCTGCTATTAGGTTTTTAACTTGTATAGAGGTTAAGCGCTCACGCGCGAGGCCAATAGGTCCTGAATTGGAGTCCAGTGAGCGGGATCGACAAATTTTCACTTGTCTTTTAAGATAGTTTCATGTGTGCTACTAATGTCGTCAGATATAAGTAGTATGTATCATCAATCAAAATAGAAATGCCTTACGGCAAAATGATTAAGAAGATTAAAGGAAAGAGAACGAGAACAGAGAGTGATTGGTGTGAAAATAAAGGAACAATCAAGTCTGAGACAATTGATTAACATTTTGCAAATGGAGTATTTACTGTATAGTTCTCAGATTTCACTAAGTGTTATCATCCACTACAATAGTACGGATTATTTTTCAGTTATTGTCATGTAAACATAGTGACACATCCTGGGTTCGAATCTCACGAGGCGAGGTCGTGGATGCGCACTGCTGAGGAGTCCCACAACAGGACGAAACTGCCGTCCAGTGCTTCCAAGTTTTCCCTGGTGGTCTAGCTTCGATTGACTCACGTTTTCAACTATGATAATGACAAGTGACTGAAGAATCAAAATAATAATAAATAAATAATAGATTTGTCGATTTATTCGATGGAATATATATTAGACCTTAGTTTTCGTCACTAATTTATCTTAGTCAGACAACTATTGAAATTCATAGAACCCTGAATAACTGTTTGGTTTTAGTATGAACTTCTTCAGAAGTGTACTTTTATGACATAATGCTGAACTCAAGTCCCTATGTGATTATTTAACCTTTAGACTTTTGAGTTGACGTATTGTGGTTTACATATCTAACTTCAATTATTTCATGTTATTGTGAAATTCAACCAGGTCTGTTGGGAGATATCAACTCACTGAACACATTGATCAATGGTTGTTCAATTTCATGGATTGGTTGAAGTTAGACATTAACACCGTTGAATGCCGGCAGGTTCGTGGTCTAGAGGTTAAGTGCTCGCGCGCGAGGCTGGTAGGTCTTGGGTTCGAATCTCGTGAGATCGGATCGTGGATGTGCACTGCTGAGGAGTCCCACAACAGGACAAAACGGCCGTCCGGTGCTTCCAGGTTTTCCCTGGTGGTCTAGCTTCAATTGACTCATGATTTCAACTATATAAAAATTAGTAATTGAGTAAATTCCTAAATCTTGTATGATTTGATCTCACTTCACCCGGTTTCGCAGTTTGAGACGTTACAACACAACCTATTTAAGGCTTGGCAAAACTCAACGATAATGTCAAAAACTATAAAACTGACTGACTCGTATTCAAGTCATTTGTTGAAAATCAGTTTCATCAAGACTGAAAGCACGTTATTTTGATAAGTTTCAGTTAGCACGAAACTTACGTCTAAAACTTTCTGTCGACAACCTGTAACTGCCTCACGTATCGTTATAGTGTATGTGGTGTTAAGTCAATCAGAGTAGCTACCATTTTAAGGAACTAAATGAATGTGATATTGATCACAATTCAATGATTGGGTAGATCTTGTATCGATGCTCTACAAGAATTCATACCCTACTTATTATATCGTATCTTAACCCTTATTACTAGGAACCAAACGGCATTAGATATTGATCAAGTTCTAATTTAAGATACAGATTATGTTTACGCCATTTAACCTACACAAAATGAATTTGAAACCTTTTTAACACCATACAACATTGGAATTCAATCTATAGTCTAATGTTAATTTCTTTGTAAATAGTTTGATAGTATTTAAACAAGGTCTTAATTAAGAAAAGGAGTGTAAACATACATACCTACTTAAATTCACTCAGTACTGTTTGTTTGAATCTTCCCATTGATGCTTTTAGGACTGTAACTGGTCAGTCTCTAATTGGCATATGTGCGTATTTCCTCGATATAGCCTTAATTCATAAGTATTATAAGCAAAGATGGATAGTGGATAGTAGTGGAATCCAGGACACGCGTTTCGTCCTATTTGGGACTCGTCAGCTGGATGTGCTTGCATCTGAGAGTTGATGTTCACTCTGGGACTCGAACTCAATACATTTCACTTCAAACGCTATCGCGTTATCCACTCAGCCACTGAATCCTGATAGCCACCTACTGTTAAAATATTTTAAAGTGAAAGATACTGGATTCGAATATAAGTAATTCTAGATGACAAGTTCCAAATAGATCGAAACATATATTCTAGATTCTAATGCTGACTATAATCTATTTATTATCAGTGTAGGATTATAGAGATTATTGAGTTTTGATTGAGATTATGAAATGAATCAATATTAGACCACAATTAAAAACCTGGAAGCATTGGGCAGTCATTTCGTCCACTTCTAAGAAGTCCTATACTAGAGCAAAACAACCATCCAATCTTCCCATGTTTTCTACATTAGTCCAACATTGCTTCATTCATAATATCAATTTATTTATTCTTTATTAATGGCATATTTAAATTCACTTGGTATTGCTTAGTTGATTATTCGTATTGATGTTTAAGACTGCAATTGATCAGTCTCTTATTGGCCATATGTGCATACTATGCGAATCGCCTCGATATAGCCTTAATTCACAAGTATTATAAGCAAAGATGGATAGTTGCTAGTAGTGGAATCTAGTTTGACGCGCGTTTTGTCCTATTTGGGACTCGTCAGCTGAATGGACCTGCATCTCAGGGTTGATGATCACTTTGGGACTCGAACCAATTGCACAAGCATGTGGCTATCAGAACTCAGTAGGCAAGTGCATAACGTGATGGCGTTCGTATCGAACAGTACTGGGTTCAAGTCCCAGAGTGAACATCAACTCTGAGATGTAGGTGTAAATCCAGTTGACGAGTCCCAAATAGGCTGAAACGCGCATCAAACTGGATTATACTGCTAGTCACTATCCATTGTTGCTTATAATACCATATTTTATTGGCAAAAAGTGGAACAATTCCAACTAGTAAAGATTAACCTATGACGTAATTCAATGAATGAATGAATGAATTCATTGGCATAGTTACATCCTGGATATAATCTCTATAGAGTTACAAACATAACTTTTAATACATAGAAAAAAACTTTTCATTTCAAGACTACATTTGTATTTGTAATGATTACATTGTAATAGAACATTTGATTATGTAATAGTAGTTTCTATGGCTTATTTAACCTAGGTATTATGAAGCACATTATTATTGATTATAATAGATAAAAAGAACAATTCAATCCGCCAACTATAATTCATTTGGCACCAATTTTTATACTCATAACTAATAAATTATAAAACAATTATTGTTATTATAAGTAATGATGGATAATGGCTAGCAATAGAATCTAAGACGAGTGTTTCATCCTATTTTTTTGGGACTCGTCAGCTGGATGTGTTCTCCTCGTAGAGTTGATGTTCATTCAATGGGAAGATACAAGCAAACAATAGCATATGAATTAATGTCATTGTTGAAGAGTCATTTATTATTCATTCATTATAAGTAGTATTGTACCGAACAAGAACACGGGTAGGGACAATCGAATGTATTTAAGCACATACCGCGAGGTGTGATCGTGGATACGCACTGCCACTGAGGAGTTTCATAATAGGACGAAATGGCCGTCAAACAATGCTTCCAGGTTTTCCATGGTGGTCTAACATCAATTGATTCATGAATTCAACTATTAAATGAATGGATCCTATTGGCTAGTTTCCTGAAGGAAGAATTCTTCACACAAAACATTAAAGAAATCCTAAACTATTGATTCAATCCCAACATCAATTAAATACTTCAATAACCAGACACTATATAGTGAACAAGAACACGAGTTGGGGCAACTGAATGTAATTTAGCACAACATTACAGAATATCTCATTTAAATACGAGAACCATGTAGTGAACAGTTAATTTACAAACTATCAATCAATTGTCTCAATCTCTACTATTCCTTCTGTAAATATCAGTCCATCGTCTCCGATTATTATTGTTTATGCATTTTTGTACCAATCGCGTGACGTTCCCATTCTCTTCTTATCGATCTTCTACTGAAATACATTCAATGCCCGACCATCATTACATACTACTTATGTAGATATCAGTATCCCACACCACAGTATGATTGAATTGTTTAATAATATTCAGTCAATGTCTATTCTGATTGAATATATCAATTAAAAGATTGGTTAAATTATCAACGTATTGAAGGTCATGATATTTCATTTATAGGGAAAACATATAATGAAATCTTACTACTTGACAAGTTTTTAAGCTTTACTAGTCACAGTATCCTCATTAGAATTCCAGGAATCCTTTCTCTTGAAATTAACCAATAGTAAGGATGAGATAGAGTTCAACCATATGACATATGTGACACTGGAAGATGTTTGATATTCTCATTTTTTTTAAATACTGAACTTTTTTTGAATATCAGTATAGGGTTGTGGAGATTGTTGAGTTTTAATGGAGATCATGAACTGATCAATGTTGGACCATCATTGAAAACGTGAAAGCACTGGACGGACGTTTCATCCTGGTATGGAACTCCTCAGCAGTAAGCATCCATAACCTCCCATGAAAGAAAGAGAGGTAATTCTCCGAATTCTAGTGAAAAACAGTGACTAGTCAAATTCAACTGTATCAGGCAGGTGTGAGGCAGTTACCCAGCGAAGAAAATAGACAGTAGTTGTTCAATATCGTGGAATAGTTGAATTCAGACATTAACACCAGTGGATGCCGGCTCAATAGTCTACAGGTTAAGTGTTCTCGCGCCAGACTGAAAGAGCTGGATTAAAGTTCCTTTGGTTAGAGTTCGTGGATGTACACTTCTGAGCAGTTCCACACTAGAACGAATTAGCTGTTGAATGTTTCAAGGTTTTCAATGGCAGTCTAACATTGATTAGTTCATATTTTCAATACAATTTTTGAATATATTTAACTTTTCTAATTGTAAAACATATACATATGAAGGAAGAATTTTTTAGAAATCAAGAGTCGATTGAAGCTAGACCATCATGGAGAACCTGGAAGCACTGCACAGCCGTTTCGTCCTATTGTCAGACTCTTCAGTGGCAGTGCACATCCACGATCCCACCTCACGAGATTCGAACACAGGGCCTATCAGTCTCGCGCGCGAGCGCTTAACCACTAGACCACTGAGCCGGTCGGCATCCAACGGTGTTAATGTCTAACTTCAACCAATCCACGAAATTGAGCAGCCATTGACCAATGTGTTCAGTGAGTTGATATCTCCCAACAGATCTGGTTGAACTCCACTGGTTAGAATCTCGCGAGGCGAGATCGTAGATGCTCACTGCTGAGGAGTCCCACAAGTTAAAAGAAGTGCTTGAACATACTTTTTCTGGATGGGAAGTTACGGCTGTTTGATTCAAATATCTATTGTTTCATCCTTCTTAAGGATTCTTAGTCTGACGAATATTGGCGGATTGTTGTTAACACAATATATTATTGCAGATGATTGCTCAATATCGATTGTATGAACCTGTTTGTATTTAGTGAGCGAGAATCGAGCTATCAACATTTCCAATCATCCCTTTGCTTCAATACACTGATAGGTATTGGAGAGCAGGAAAATACAAACTCCTAGCATGTTTACCAGTATAATGACTGTACATGAGAAGTTAAAGTGATAGGTACGGAAAGAAGTGGGTCAGTCAGTCAGTCAGCTATAAGGTAGGACCAGGCACATATATGCATCGGTCCAAGTTGCCATATCTCGTTAGCACAACAAGATCAACACCGGATTCATAGAAGTAGTTAATTTAGTGGTGGTAATATATACAAGATAGGTTGAATATAAGGATAAAGTATAGGATGGAAGAGAGATACGAAGCAATTTTAATCTCAAGGTATAAGGGAAGATAAAGAGTGTATACGCCTGCCCCATTGTGATCGATTCTGAGCCATGTCACACAGAATATCCAACTATTGGTTACGGACCCCAACCAAGTAGTCTGAACCTACCAACATGGCTTAGACTAAAAGTTAGTGACTTCAAGCTCTGATGCCACGTTTTGGTTTGGCCGCCCCTAACTCTCTTCCAACCATCCCCTACACCAGTCAGCATAGCGCGTCGTGGTAATCGGTGTTCAGGCATACGTAACATGTGGCCCAGTCGATGAAGATTCACAACTTCATCAACTGATTTACCATCGTTCCCTAATACCTTCAGTCTAACCTCACTTTTACTTACCCGGTGATCCCAGCAAATGCGAGCAATATTTCTAAGGCATCTGTGGTCAAATACCAGTAACTTACAAGTATCGTCTACTTTTAATAGCCATGTTTCACAGCAGTAAAGTAATTTATCTTTCAGTCTTGGAATAACCATCAAACGTGTAAAATACAGTAGTTATCATTAACTTTGTTATAGAACTATGGTTAGATGATTCAAGAAATGGGTAAATATTTGGGTTCGTTGAAGACTATTTTTGACATGTATACATCATATGATCTAGACAGGTAGAAAAGAAATTGTTTAGCATAAACTGACTGATTTGTTTTTTATTTTGAAATTATGAAACAACAACTTCATGATGTCCATTTGTTAATCAGTTAAAAATAAAAAACAATAATAGTACTTACGCCTGTTACACCCTGTGGAGGAGCATAGACCGCTCACCATTATTCTTCATCCAATTCTGTCCTGGACAATCTTTTCCAGTTGTTTCCAATCATTATTCATTGTTTTAATGTCTGCTTTTGATTCCCTATGCAAGATGTTACATGGTCTCCCTGTTTTATATTTCCCTTCAGGATTCACAGTTAGAACTTGTCTCGTAATACAGTCTGATGATTTCCATAATGTATATCCTACCAACCACCAAATTATTTTGTTGATTTTCTCTTTAGCTGGAAGTTGTTTCTGTTCTTATGATCTCAATCGAAACTTAATCTCTATAACCATATACTGATAATTATCATGTACTCACTGGTGACTAGCTTGAACACAGATTTCCTGGAGTTCTAGTGATAAGCTGTAATCAGTGGAGTTCAACTGTGTATGGTGTAAGGTAGTCACTCATTGCAGACAATAGAGGACGGTTGTACAATATCGTGAATTGGTGCCGACTCAGTGATCTACAGGTTAAGTGTTCATGTGTGAAAGCGAAGGTCCTGAGTTTGAGTCATTTGTGAATGATCGTGGATGCGTACTGCTTAGGAGTATGATACTAGGACGAAACAACCATCCAATCTTTCAAGGTTTTTAATAGTGGTCTATCATTAGTCTATCCATAAACTCAATCAATAAAACGTATTGTAGTGTTCATCTTTTAGATGAAACATTGATAAAAATGGCGTACTTATGGTATACATTCATTTTGATGGCTTAAGCAAGGTTTCGTGTAGTTCGTAATTAACTTTTTATATCTTCTTGAGATTTCTTTTCGTGGAGTTATTTTTCTTACAGAGATCTGTAAATGGTTACGATTGATTGGTCACTAGGTGGTGATCAATGTCATGTGTGCCAGGTCCTTCTTAATGCAGATCGAATCCTATCGATCAAGTTTCAATATGGTCATTAGTTTAGGTGATTCGACATTTCGTGCAATATGTTGAAATTGTGATTGGAGATAGTCGACAGGAAACTTTGGACCTAGGTTTCATGCTATTTGGTACTCATCAACAAGGTGTATTTGTAATCTTGAGGGAATTGATGCATGTATACCAAGCAAGACTGATCAACAATTTCAGTCGAAATATTAACAAATGGATCATATAATCCATATCAAAATGATTTGAAACACATACCTGTTTATCAGGTCAATGACAATCTGGATTTAATAGTTAAGTAGATAACACGATGATGTTTGAAGCAAACGGTAGTGGGTTTAAGTCCAGGAGTGAAAATCGACTCTAAGATGCAAGTACATCCAGTTCATAAGTCTTTAACAAGATAAGAAGCATATCTCGGATTCCATTGCTCGTCACATTTCATCTATTCTATACAAGCGATAATAGTATAATCGATAGACAAAGGGGTAGTTGAAACTATCAGTTTTTATCCAGCTGTTTTCATTTTTCACTTCAATTTGTTACATCCAACGATTCTCATCTAAATATTCTCATTGAATTATTGCTTTACTCTCATTTCGATTGATTGCAAATCATCCGTTCTGTGGTTTTCGGGACATCCCAGATATTTAATTTTGTTCGTACCTGGTGAATTACTTTATTCGTGTTGTTCGTTACCATGACAACTCGAGTCCTCGTTGACTTCACAATAAAATGATTAATTACCGCCGGAAAAACCACTTCAATTCTAGTAACATACCATCAAATAGCACGTTGATTCTATTTTTAGAATAGGCATATCATCTACCTTATATAAAAAGAGTTCAAAGTGTGTCACAATTAACATTGATTATTATTTACAAGCATTTTTCTTAGTTGGTAACTTTAAAATATACATACTATCAGTTCGGTTTTTCTCATGATAGGACAATTCTTTGTTGAATAGAACATGAGATGTTCAACAGTTGTAAGCTAACATCTAGTCACGACGGTAGCATTTACCTACACATGACTTATCGAACTTGCGTGTCATAATTAACCAATCAAGTTTTACTAGATGAAACATTTAATCTATTGGGTTCTACCAAACCAGCTGGGTTGGTTGAAGAACGATAAGATTAAAATCACTGAACTTATGATCAGAGAGCGATGTTACACTACTGACTGTACAGAAGTATAATGACATTAAGGTGTTTCCTTCAGGTAATCAGCGTTTAAAGATATACTGGTTAAAAAACGTCAGCACTAGAAAATTTCTATTCTACCTTACACTACAGATTACTGTTTCTGGCAATAACATATTTTAAAGTACAGAGCTAATACATTACAAAATTCTTACAGTAAGGTCATGCATGTACTACCGACCTAGAGCAATTATCCTTTAGGCTCTTCAATCACTAAGAATCCAGTCTCTTGTACAGATAACTCAAGAAGAAATATTGTTCCATGGTATAGGTAACCGGGAATTGACAACTGTCATCATATCTTTAATAGTAAAACATAATATATATTTTTCTTTTCATTTCATTATAGTTTGTAAAAGTAAATATACTTGGAGAGATATTTCGTTGCCATGGAAAATTTTAATGAAAAATTTCAATCCAAATTGTACTCATATTTTAGGGAATTTAATTATCTCCGGAGTAGATGAAGGTAAGTGAATGAATTCCAAAACAACAGTAAGTTCTTGTCAGTGGTTTCATTTTAGTTTTAACATATCACTAGTTATTACTTGGTGATTGATAGGTTTGACGGTCATTTCGTCCTATTGTAGGACTCCTCATTGGCAGTAGGCTTCCACGATCCCGCTTCAATTAATTCATGATCTCAACTATTGAAATTACTACACTATCCACAAAACCTCTTTCTGATATTAAACTATGTATTAGTTAATAGCTTTGAAAAACAATTAATGAAAGAGATATCATACTATACAAGATTACTCTAATCTAATATTCACCTATTAACTATCCAGGGATTTCATTCATCACTAATACAATTCAAACAAGCATCTTTCTTGGTTAATGTATTATGTAAATTAAGGTGAATTATGCATAATGCAATATATATGGGATATGCTAATATATACTGGGAATATTAGTTAGACTTTGCTTCAACATACACATATACATTAGCTGAGTCATATTACAATGACAATGACAATTAAGAGTGTACATAAAGTGAAGTGAAAAACTAAAAAAAAAATATGCAAAATAATGTTTTCGGTAATAAAAAAGGTAAATTGTTTGTACTACGGATAATTAGTAACCATGGTTACGTAATAGGATACACAAAAAGGTAAGAATCTTCATTTCGAAAAAGAGATTTTCTATAAAAAGTAAGATTTGAAGTTCAAAAGATAGTTTATCATTATGTAAACAAGAAATGGAAGTCCTAGATAGCTATCTTGTTCTCGTTCGAGATTTCTTACTATTGGATATCAGTGAACGTATTAGGAGTTTCTCATTCCCATATATGCTTGAGTCATGTTAGCAATCTTGACAGGTAAGCCCACTTTTTTTCATATGTTATTGTAACAATGAAGACTATGATTGATAGATGGTGATCTCCGACATGAAATGATGAGATGTAATGCAGTACAATACAAACTGCTAGAACCTATTCTAAACGACTTCTAGGGATTTAGAACACAGATACTAACAGATTATCTTGGTAAAATATGACAACTATACATTGAATACTTCATTCGCGAAATTCCATCATTCGTTCTTTACATTCTGTATGATTCTTCCAGTTCACAATTCCTTCCTAATTTCCTTTCTGTTTTCTTTTCAATGTGATATTCTTAGTTTTCTGCTGTTAGAGTTTCAACTTTCGGTTGGTTTACATACTACTTATATCTATCTACATAAGTAATATGCACCACAGACTTGCAAGTTCCACGAGTTATCTAAAAATAGAATAGAATTTAAAATGTAATTTTTCAAAGTTAAAACCATTAGTCAATTGAAGCTAGACCATCATGGAAAACCTGGAAGCACTGTTTGAAGGCCGTTTCGTCCTGTTATGAGACTCCGCAGTAGTGCACATCCACAATCCCGCCTCGCAAGATTCGAAACCAGGACCTACCAGTCTCGCGCCAGAGCACTTGACCGACAGACTGCTGAGCCGGCATCCAATGGTGTTAATGTCTAACTTCAACCAATCCAAGATTTTGAGCAACCGTTCACCAATTGTCTTCAGTGAGTTGTTATCTCACAACAGACGTGCTTGAACTCCATTCGGTTAAGTGCTCTGATTCTCATTGAAAGAGGTCTTGTTTTAATACTTCTGTTCAAAGATCATCACAGTAAAAAAAGTACTTTAAACTGACTTATTCAGGGAGCAAAAAAACTCCTTCATTTAGATTAAAGAAATGTCAGTAAGTTGATTTCCCTAATAGCATAGACTGTAATCTTTGGTTGACTCCACTGAAGTATCCCTTTAAGAAGTTGCGTCCGGACAACGATATTAATGAAAAGTCAATTAGTGGGGTAATAACTAGATACTTATATTTCAAGTATTCAAATATGAGCATCAAGCGACTGGAACTACCTTGAAACAAATCGTTTATTCTAAACATAAGTTAGTATATATATATATAACAGAAAATGGACAAAACATCACAAGGATGCATAAATAGGCAAATAGGGAAAACGTACTTAAAAGGTTGCATGGGTGAATGATAATTAGTAATTGACGAGAATGGATACAGAACATGGTTAATAGTATTAACAAAAACAAATATATGATGATTATCAGTACATAGTTGGATGCCAACTCGGTGGTCTACAGTTTAAGTGTTCACGCGTGGCACTAAAGGTACTGGGTTTGAATCTCATATGCAAAATAATGGATGTGAACCGCTGAAGAGTCTCATACTAGGACGAAACAGCCTTCAAATTTTTTCCGGTTTACAATGTTGGCCTAGCATTGTATGACTCATGACTTTAATCAAAATATATGATGATATCTCAGACAAAAATAAGTTTAGAATGAATTTTCTGTTACATAATTTATTTAATTTTACCCTGTTTAAATAAACGGATGAATTGTAAGCAAAAATGGATAGTGGCTAACAGTGGAATCTAAGACGTGCGTTTCTTCCTATTTGGGACTCGTCATATGGATCTACCTGCATCTCAGTCATGTTGATGTTCACTCTGAGACTCGAACCCAGTACCTTCCGCTTTAAACGCCATCGCGTTATCCACTTAGCTACCGAGTCCTGATAGCCAATTGCTTTTGCAATAGAGTGAAGTTTAAATTAACTTGGTATTGTTTCTTTGAATCTTACCATTGATGTTTAGGACTGAAATAGATCAGTCTCTAATTGATCATATTTGCATGATGTGCATATTGCCTCGATATCGCCTTAACTCACAAGCATTATAAGCAAAGATGGATAGTGTCCAGCAGTGGAGTCCAAGTTTGAAGCGCGTTTCGTCCTGTGTGGGACTCTTCAACTGGATGTACCTATATCTCAGACTTGTTCATGTTCACCCTGTAACTCGAACCCAGTACCTACTAACTCCTGATAGATGAATTCTTTGAATACCTATGAATGTCTTTATATACTATACAATCAAATTAGATCAGAATTATACCTTCTTTTTTTTCTTTTTTTAAGATGATGATGTAACCTTATTGGAAAATATAGAAGAAATTTCAGGTTATTTAGTTATATATGGAGTTGGTCGTAAAGAATTACGTTTATCCCATTTAAAATTAATTAAAGGTCATGAATGGATCATATTTAAATCAAGAAAAGTTGCATTACTTGTTGTAAGTAATTATAAACAGAATGATCTACTGTCATCTTCAAATGTATCATCACAATCAACTTCATTGGTTAATGATACTGGTAAACAAAGATATGGTCTTAGTCATTTACAATCATTAGAAATGACATCATTTATATGTAAGTGTGAATTTGGTAATATGATCTGATTATTCTGTATTATTGTTATCAGAAGGGGGTTTTGTGAAGATTTGAGTAATTTTATATCGTTGATATCATGAGTCAATTGAAACTAGACCAACATGGAAAACCTGGAAACACTGTTTGACGGCAGTTTCGTCCTATTGTAGGGCTCCTCAGTAGTGCGCATTCGCGATCTCGCCTCACGAGATTCAAACCCAGGACCTAACAATCTCGCGGGCGAGCACTTAGACCACTGAGTCGGTCGGAATCCAACGGTGTTAATGTCTAACTTCAACCAACCCACGAAATTGAGCAGCCATTGACCAATGTGTTCAGTAAGTTGATATATCCTAACAGACCTGGTTGAACTCCACTGGTCACTGCTTCTCACTAGAACTCCAGGAAATACCTTTTGAAGCCAGCCACTAGCGAGCATATGTTGATTAATATCAGAATGGTTGCTCAATTTCGTGGATTGGTTGAAGTTAGACAACAACACCGTTGGATGCCAGCTCAGTGGTTTATCGTTTAAGTGCTCGCGCGCTAGACTGATAGGTCTTGGGTTCGAATCTCGTGAGGCGAGATCGTGGATGCGCACTGCCACTGAGGAGTCCCACAATAGAACGAAACGGCCTTCAAACAGTGCTTCCAGGTTTTCCATGATGGTCTAACTTCAATTGACTCATGATTTCAACTATATAAAATTTTATTGTTACTTCAGATTCTGAAGAACGGATAGAAAACACTCCTTGAATTCTACTGCTAACCAAAAATCTGTCCATTACATAAAAGTTTCTATAAAGAAAAACTAGCTATGTTGTGATAATCTGCAGAGGATCTTCATAGGCCAACAAAAGCTGGCTAAAATTTAGTCACGGTTGCTAACAATGGGGTAATTTAAATCGTTTCTGATAGTACCATGTTGTTACATAACACACGAGAGTCTAGAAGCTTTTAATGAAAATATTTTTAAAAAAATAAATAAGTATAATTGATCATAAATATGAGATATTTAATCAATGAATTTACGACTACAATCAGTTCAATGAAAATAGTTAAACGTAAGTTCCATGAAGTACTTTTTTACTTACGTCTGTTACCCATCGTGGAGGAGCATAAGCCACCCACCAGCACTCTCCATCTAACCCTGTCCTGGGTAATCCTTTCCAGTTCTTCCCATTTGCTACTCATCTTTTTCATGTTTGCTTTCAATTCTCTGCCAAGTGTGTTCTTTGGCCTTCCTCTTTCCTGTTTCCCTTCATGATTCCACGTTAGGGTTTGTCTCATGATGCAGATTGGTGTCCATGAGGTATCTTATATTTACAGATACTTTTCAGTATAAGGTTGTGGAGATTATTGAATTTTATTGAAATCATAAACTGATCTAATTTAGATAACTATTAAAAATCTGGAAACACTGAACAGTCTTTTCGTCCTAGTATGACATTACCTAGTAGTGAGCATCCACAATTCCACATGTGGGCCTCGAATTCAGCACTTTCTGTCTTACTCTCGAACGCTTAATATCTAGACCATTAAACTGGAATCCAACGATATTAGTTCGTAATTTCAATCAATTCGAGAGATTGTCCATTGTCTTAAGCGATTAACCACCTGAAGTCCAACACTATTGTACTCTAACGGTCACGGCTTCGTACCAGGACTCTAGAAATTTCATTTCGAACCTGTTAACTAATGAACACATGAAGAAAATGGAAGATGATCACGCAATTTCGTGGATTGATTGAAGTTAGACAATAATACCGTTGGATGCCGACTCAATAGTCAACATATCAAGAGTTTGCACACAAGAAAGAAGGTCCTAGATTTGAGTCCTGAGTGTGGAATTGTGGATGTGCACTGTTTAAGTGTCGTACTGAGATGAAATGTTTGCCGTGTATTTCCATGATTTCTATGTATTATCGGTATGATACAGTTGAAATATGAATTCATCATGTAGAGTAGTTCATCTAAATTGTCAATGTACAAGTTTATTTTACCGAATTGTTTTGTTACTACAAAGAATCAAAAATCAATGATTGTTCTTTGTATCACTATCATGTGCTAAAAACTTTCTGAGTGAATATAGAAATTTGTAGTAAACTATCGATGAATGATTCAAAACATAACAATTCATATTAGTTAGTTACGATGTTGTACTCAACATTCACTGTCCGGATACTATCGGCAACAGCGTTTTATGGGAGAGGATAAACCAGCTTCCAGCTGAAGAAGATATTAGGAAAAGACGTTGGAAGTGGTGAGTGGGACATACATTAAGGAAATCACCAGTCTTCATCATGAGGCAAGCCCTAACTTAGAATCCGGAAAGAAAATTGAAAATTGGTAAACCAAGGAACACATCTCATCGGAAAATAGAAGCAGATATGAAAAGGATGAATGTTAACTGGGAAGAACTGTAAAAAATTACCCAGGACAGGATTGGATGGAGAATACTGGCGTGCGGCCTATGCTCCTCCACGATGGGTAACAAACGTAAGTTACAATGTTGTATTGTTCATTGTTGATATTCAAAAATCTCTTATCTATTCTTATTTTATTTTAGCTGTTGTACAACATGGTATATATTTTTATGATAATCCTGGTTTATGTTATACACCATTTACATTAAAATGGGATGAAATGATTGAAAGTTCCGAATTACAAACTATAGATTTATATGCATTACATTCTAATGATAATATAACATTATGGTTAGAATATTGTCAATGTAAATATTTAAATAAATGTATGAATATAATGAATAATACAGAGAGAAGTGAAGAGCTATCATCAATCAATGTATCTCATATACTCCAATCAAAGTATATATATAATGAATTATTAAAGAATACTGATGATGAATTGAAGGGACGAAATATTCAAAAAAGAGATATTCATATTGATTCAATGAATCAATCAAGTGAGTTTAATCATTTAATGTTAATATAATTAATTGCCCCTGAATGTCCTGGAACGGCCAAGAGTAGGGAGAGTCCTTTCTCTCTCTCCAAACCAATCGTGTACATGGGCTTCAGTATCCTGAAGGAACGAATGGCGTATGAACCAACTGTTGGTCACCGGCTACTATGGGACTGCATCTCCTCATGATGCTCCACTGCCTTGTGGATCAGATTTTCTGGTCAAAGGCTCGGGTTGTGGCCCCCTAAGAAAACCACCTGCTTCAGTCTGGGCAACTGGGTAGTATCACAGCCCTCACACAAATAAAATGAGATTTGTGAAGCGCATATGTATCTGGTGCTTCCTTGTATCAATGTTTATGTGTTTAAATAAATAAATAAAATATAATTAATTATTATCTATCTAAATAGTAGAAGTTATTATTTTTGAGGATATTAGTTAATTGAAACTAGACCAACATGGAAAAGCTGGAAGCATTGTTTGACGGTTGTTTCGTCCTATTGTGGGACTCCTTAACAATACTCATCCACAATCCTTTCTGATTTTAATCAGTATATGCTTAATAGTGACTGGCTTCAAAAGGTATTTCATGAGGTTCAATTGAGAAGCGGTGACCAATGGAGTTCAACCAGGTCTGTTGTGAGATAGTAACTCACTGAAGACATTGGTGGATGTATTGCTCAATTTTATGGATTTGTTGAAGTTAGACATTACCACCGTTGGATGCCGGCCGGCTCAATGGTCTATCGGTTAAGCGCTCTTGTGCATGACTGATAGGTTCTGGTTTCGAATCTCGTGAGGCGAGGTCGTGGATGCGCACTGCCACTGAGGAGTTCCACAATAGGACGAAACGGCCATCAAACAGTGCTCCCAGTTTTTCCATGGTGGTCTAGCTTCATTTGATTCATGATTTCAACTATAAAATTACCAAAATCTCTACAAAATCCCCTTCTGATACTAAACCAAAAACAACACAATACGGAAAGTTGGGTGATAAAACACTTCTTGAATATGTAAACTCATTCGATATTTGTGTTGTTGTTTGCGTGCAGTATAATTGTCAATAAATTTTCAAGACAATTTAAACTTTACTTGGATTCACAGAGTTATTTTTAGTTCATTAAATTATATTACTGATATTATAGCTTAGTAGTAAATAAACTTATGAATGGTCAGTATCTGAGTGAACAGATTACATTCTCATTATCAGAAGTTAGGTATTAACAGCATTGGATACCGGCGCAGTGGTCTATCGGTTAAGTTCTCTGGCGCGAGACAGGTAGGTCCTGGGTTCGAATCTCGCGAGTGCGGGATCGTGGATGCACACTGCTAAGAAGTCCCACAATAGGACGAAAAGACCTTCAAACAGTGCTTCCATGTTTTTCCATAGTGGTCTAGCTTCAGTCGACTCAGGTTCTCAACTATATAAAAAAAGATTACTCTAGTCAATCTTTTTTATTTTTAATAACAGTTGTAGACACTGTCAGCGAATTTCATCAAGATGATTTGAATACAATCAATCTTTCATCATATGAACAAACTACCCATCCAATGTCTCAAACTGAGAACATCAATAAAGATCCTGATCCTTTGAATTCAAATCAAATACGATCAAACAGTTTATCTAATGTGAACGAAGATACATTGGAATATCAAAATATGGTTCAAAATGATATATTCATGCCAAAAATAGGTTCAAAGTTAAATGAAATGTACATTGATGATAATAACTTGGCCTCAGATACTATTGATGATGAAACAACTACAGCTGCTATGGCAACACCATTTGAAAATTATACTTCAAGTGAAGGTAAGTTAAAGAAATTGAGAATATGTTCATAGTTGAAAGCGTGAGTCAATTGAAGCTAGACCACCATGGAAAACCTGGAAGCACTGGACGGCCGTTGAAGTTAGACATTAACACCGTTTGATGACGGCCGGCTAAGTGGTCTATCGGTTAAGTGCTCTGGCGCGAGACTAATAGATACTGGGTTCGAATCTTGCGAGTGAGGGATCGTGGTTGCGCACTGCTGAGGAGTTCCATAATGGGACGAAACGGCCGTCCAGTGCTTCCAGGTTTTCCATGGTAGTTTAGCTTCAATTGACTCACGCTTTCAACCATGAAAATACTAAATCTCCACAAAATCTCTTCTGATAAATTGAGAATAATTGGAAAAGATATAGTATTGGTATACTTATGGTAACACTCCTACGATTAATTGTTGTCAAACCCTTTTATTAACTTATTTAACAGACAATGTTATTCGGACGGTAACAATTCGTCTATTTCACAGGTGACAACCTACGCGCACATATCCCTCTCTAGTTTAAATGGTAATCGCTTAGATATCGCTCGATAAATCATTATCTTTCCCATATATATGCGCTCAAATCCTTATATTAGCCTTTGTCTTGCTTCTCTCGGCCTTGATTCGATTCCAGAACGCACATGTCATCGTATTCGAAACTCGTCAGCTGGATTTATCTTCATCCCAGAGTTGGTGTTCATATGTGAAATAAAATTCTCCCCATCCTACAAGACAGTGGCTACCTGGAATCAGTAGCTAAGTCAATTTGAAGTCGTCTTTTCTATGGGTTTCAAAATTTTGATACGAAATCTGAACACTTAAATATTGCTTAATAAATCCTTCTCTTTCCTATTTATATATGCGTTCGAATCCTAATAATAACCTTTGCTTTGCCACTCTTGGCCTTGATTCGATTCTAGAACGCACGTCTCATCGAATTCAAAACTCATTAACTGGACTTATCTTCATCCCAGCGTTGATGTTCATATGTGAATTAGAATTCTCCCTATCCTTCAAGACAGTTGTTAAGTGTATTACGCTATAGCCTATGGCTATTAAGATTGAATGCATAATATACAATGACACTTCAGTGATCATATCTCGATGTATGTAAGAAGAGAAAAGGCTGAAATTCTCAAAATACCTATATAATTTAAACGGATAAGGAACTAACAAGAACAGATGTCAGCTACTAATCTTCGATACTTCATAAAGGATGCAATCACCAAAAAAGGCAGCGATGATCTTAATTTAGGTCAAATCAATACATAACGAAGAGTACATATGTTTCACTGATAGTTCATTTACGATTACTTCATCATATTATACATTGATGGTTTAAAATTGAAAGTTCACCTGTTAGTTTTAAGTAGTATATATAGAATAGTAAAAATTACGTAAAACTAGCTAATTTATAAGGACGTTCTTCTAAATTTGAACGAATAGTTTTACAATACTTAAGCCCCGAATCAGTATAAAACATTGAAGAGAAATAATGTATTTGTAGAAATCCCAGAGACTGAATTTTAAGTCAATCCAGTTGACAACCTCGCCCAAGCTTCTTCAAGGAAATATAATTAAATATAAAGAGGTACATGGTTCTTCAGTCAACTGTATAGGTCATTCCGTGATGTTAATCATGATCTATTTAGTATACAGTTAACAGAAGAACCATGTGCCTTGAAAAATCTTGGATCAAACTGTCAACCGAAATGTTAGACTTACTTCAAATTCAATCTTTGAGATTTCTACAACTATATTCTTCCTCCCTAATGAACCAGCTAATTAATTTGTCAGAAAGGAGTTTTATGGATATTATATTAATTTAATAGCTGAATTCATGAGTCAATTAATGATAGCTCACCATGGGAAACATGGAAGCATTGGACGGCTATTTCATCCTAGTTTGGGACTACTCAGCAGTGCACATCCACGATCCCGTTTACAGAATTCGAACTCAAGACCTATCGGCTTCGCTCACGAGCGCTTAGCTTTTAGACCACTGAGCTGGCATCCAACGGTGTTCAACCAACCCACAATATTGCCCCAATGTTCACCATTGTCTTCACTGAGTTACTATTACATAACAGAGCCGGTTGAACTCCAGTGGTCACGGCTTCTCACTAGAACTCTTCGAATCACTTGATCGTGGATGCGCACTACTGTGAAGTAGTATACTGGAACGAAACAGCCGTCCAGTGCTTCCAAGTTTTCCACGGTGAACTAGCTTTAATTGTCTCATGAATTCAACTATTAAATGGTAATTTATTTATAGTTTAAGTAAAATTCATTTTCCTTTTAGAGATATGATTACGATAAGTAAATAATGCGATTATTATTTCCGTTTTTTGAAGTATGTTAAATCATGTAATTCTTGTGAATTAGGGCTATACCTAGGCAATCCGCTCAGTGTTCACATATGCCAATAAGAGACTGACCAGCTGCAGTCCTAAACATCAATGAGAAGATTCAGATAAACAATACCAAGTGAATTTAAACTCCACCTCATTGCACAAGCAAGTGGCTATCATGACTCAGTAGCTGAGTGGATAACGTGATGGCATTTGAAGTGAGCGATACTGGGTTCGAGTCTCAGAGTGAACACCAACAAGTCTGTGATGCAGGTGTATCCAGTTGACGAGTCCCAAATAGGATGAAATGCGCATCAAACTGGATTCCACCGCTAGCCACTATCCATCCATGCTTAGAATGCTTGTGAATTAGTGCTATATCGAGGCAATACGCATAGTATGCACATATGCCAATAACAGACTGATCAATTGCAGTCCTAAAAATCAATGGGAAGATTCAAATAAACACTACCAAGTGAATCTAAACTTCACTCCATTGCACAATCAAGTGAATGTCAGGACTCAATAGCTGAGTGGATAACGTGATAGCATTTGAAGCGAACGATACTAAGATAAATTCTCAGAGTGAACATCAACTTTGAGATGCAGATACATCCAACTGACGAGTCCCAAATAGGATGAAACGCACGTCCTCTATTCCAGTGTTAGCCACTATCCATCTTTGTTCATAATGTTAATAACAAGTAAAGTTTCAGTCAAAATTCAGTTTCAGTCAAAATAATTTAATAGCTTGATTATGATGTGTTTAGTACACATTATAGCATTAGCTTATATTCATAGTAGTTACTAATTACTATTACTATTTATTAAGAGTTACATCACTAGGGTTTTACACTTCTTTCCCCTTTTTTTTTCCTTTTCCCCTTTTTTTTCTGTTCAATAAACAAGTCTTAAATGAATCGTATTCTACCACGACTATGGATGATACAAATATATCAGTGACAACAAACATAGAAACTATAACACCTAGCAACAAGATCTCTGTATTGACTACTTATCCTACAAGCGATTTACCTAGTTATGAAAATACTACCAGTTCTATTATAGTAATATCAAATGAACGTATTCATGATGATAATCATTCTGTTAAAATGAAGCTTTCAAAAATTGATAATAAATCAATTATGAATTATTCAATAGAATATCCAAGTTTACCATGTCATACATCTTGTCCATTAATACAAGGGAAACGTTATTGTTGGGGTCCAGGACGAGATCAATGTCAAGCAGGTAACTATCTTATCTTCTTTTTGATTGTTCAATCCTTTTAATCTCGATAATATTCTTCGTCAGTTAGTGAAATTTTATACATCTATTATTATTATTATTATTATTATTATTATTGGCTTTCTGAAGCAATTCTGCAGCAATTTGGATGACTCTCGGGGTCTTCCACATTGTACGAGCATTCCATGTACCTTGATAAATGATTGCTCTGGTTGTCAGAAGAGGTGTCGGCATCGTGGATTCCGAAGGAACTCGGTTTTCGCCATGAGGCTGCATAACTTTTCTAAATGAAGACTTTCTGACTCCCAGGGCAGAGTTTAAATAGTTTGAATAAATTTTTCTGGTTAGCGTTTTTTTAGCGAGTAAGTTTTCTACAGCATGTGGTTGCTAACCCCAAGCCCAACCCTCCTCCTTTATCCGGTTTTGGGATCAGCAGTAGCCCCTGGAGGGGCTGCAGGCGGGGTTATTATTGATTTTATTCGACATTATACTTTTGGTACAATAGAGAATATTCAGCACAAAGTACTTCAACAAGTTTCCTTTCCTTATTTCTTGATCGAATCTGAAGATAAATATTGAGTGATCGCCAGTTTGGATATTAGTAGTTCAAGAGCTTTCATCTGGATAATGTATATTCTATTCGATGTATATTGCCAGCAACCAAGATGTTCCTGATTGGATCTATGAGGTAACAGGTTGTACAGTGAAATATCGTAAACTTATCATAAACGTACCTAAGTAGGTTATGAGACTAATAATCATAATGAAGTGTTAAAACAAACAAGGAAACAGAAAAATTGTTGAAACATCTAGATGACAGGAACTGGTAGCCCAGATATTCAAACAGGCCGCCTTGATCTAACATTCTTGTTATATCCCGAAGAGAATTATGACTGGTAACTTTGGGTTCCGTTTAATGGGCAATAGGACATGTATATTTCCTATTGTATAATTGTTATGTAACTAAACTATTCATATTCATGTCCCTCGTATTATAAGCTTTATTTTGACCTAGAGATTATTACTGTACGATATACCATTCTTGAGTTATCCCCAGTCTATTGATTACTGTTCCCCCTACTCACGGTCACTTTTGGTTGAATCTTGTACAAATGTTGTTTTCTATTTTATGGTATGATGTGGTCTGTTTGATTAGTATATAAACTCAGTATGTTTGAGAACAGTGATTCATACCATAGAGGCTGAGATTGATGTTCTAGACTTAACTAGCTGGGCTAGGCAGATAAAAGGACTGACAAGTACTCTAGACTGGTCACACAGGTTTTGTGTGTTAACGGTCCGATCGAAAAATAACTGCTCTCTAATTGGCGCTATCGTCACGTCATATATATTAACAGGGCACTCGGTCACAAGTTATAACAATTCCCATTAAAAGCAATTAGAAAAACGTAGTAGATTTAAGAAAAAAATTCTTTTTAGTTAACTTTTCATTATGAATCTATACTTCTAGATCAATACTACAATGTAAAATTTGAACAATGTTTTAAAATCAGAAGGGATTTTGTGGAGATTTCAGTATTTGCATAGTTGAAATCATGAGTCGAATGAAGCTAGATCACCATGGAAAACCTGGAAGCACTGTTTGACGTCTGTTTTGTCCTATTACGGGACTCCTCAGTAGCGCGTATCCACGATCCCACCTCACGAGATTCAAACTGAGGACCTATCAGTCTGGCGCTGAAGTACTCAACTGACAGGGGGTTTTGTGGAGATTTCAGTATTCACATAGTTGAAATAATAAGTCAATTTCAGCTGAGGAGTCCCACAATAGGACGAAACCGCCGTCAAACAGTACTTCCAGGTTTTCCATGGTGGTCTAGCTTCATCTGAATCATGATTTCAATTATGCAAAGTTTTGAAACTGAGGAATATTTAAACAATAAGAAGAAAACTTAAAATGTATTTTGAAGAAGTTACATAGGAACAAGGAAACATTTGTTAGAAACAATTACGTAATTACAAACAGACAAATTTAGATTGAAAAGAAGGAATAGTGTATATGATGATTAATTATACAGAATAAGTTATTATCATTATGGGAATTAGTGAAGATTATAACACTTTCAAAGTTGATTTCATTAGTCAGTCAAAGTTAGACCACCATTGAAAACCTAGAAGTAATGGATGATCGTTTCGTCCTATAGTGAGACTCTTCGGTAGTGTGAAGTGTGAAAATGCCACAATCTCCACTAATCCCTGTACTGTTAATAATCATTTGATCACTACTGACTAGATTCAAGATAGATTTGCTGGAGTTCTAGTCATAAGTCGTGACCAATGGAGTCCAATCAGTGTTGCGTGTAAGATAACTATCCACCCCAGATAATGAATGACGAGTTGCACAAGATCATGGATTGATTGAAGTTAGACATTAACACTATTGAATACCGGCTTATTTATCTACAGCTTAAGTGTTCGCGCGCCGGACCGAAGGACCTAGGTTCTAGTCCCACGTGCGGGATCATAGATGCCCACTACTGAGTAGCCCCATACGAGGACGAAACAGCTGTTTAGTACTTCATGGTTTTCACCGATGGTCTAGCTTAGATCGACTCATGAATTCAACAGTGAGAATAAGTTATAGTTATAGATATGACAATGAAAGCGGGTGAACTCAATTGAAAAAAAGGTCTTAATTTTGTAATTTTATCCTGAAAAATTGAATTTTATGTTTGCACGCCAAAAGACGCTTATTTGATCTACAGCTTACATTTCGCACTCGGAATTCCATGACTTTCATTGTTTGGCAGATATTTTTGTGGCTCTCTCTCAAGGGCATTTCTATCATTGTCTAATTAATCTTGATTTGTATGCTTAGTGACTTGGTAATTCACCCTATAGACCATCGATTCTTAGTTCCATAATTGTTTACCCTTTTGTTGTTGTTCTTGTTGTTGTTTTAGTTCATAAATGTCAAATTCGTTTATGTGAAGGATCTAATTGGTGTTTTCGTACAAAATCTAATGAATATTATCAAAAAAATTTAACTTATTATAAAATGAATTTTATTACATCATCAAAAGAACAATGTTGTCATTCGGAATGTGCAGCTAGTTGTTATGGTCCAAGAGCTCGTGATTGTAATGTATGTTATTTGAATAAGTTGATTATTTCTTTTTTATAAGCAAAGATGGATAGTGGCTAGCAGTGGAATCTAGGAAGCGCGTCTGGTCCTATTAGGGACTCGTCAGTTGGATGTATCTGCATCTCAGAATTGATGGTCACTCTGAGACTCGAAATCAGTACCTTTCACTTCAAATTCTATCGAGTTATCCACTCAGCTACTGTGCACAAGCAAGTGGCTATCAAGACTCAATAGCTAAGTGGATAACGCGATAGCGTTTGCAACGGACGGTAGCGAGTTTGAGTCCCACAGCAAACATCAACTCAGTTGCAGGCACATCCAGCTGACGAGTCCCAAATAGAACCAAACGGGAGTCCTGGATTCCACCGCTAGACGCTGCCTATCTTTGCCTTAAATGCTTGTGAATTAAAGCTTTATCGAGGCAATCTTTACAGTATCCACATATAACCAATAAGAGACTGATCAATTGTAGTCCTAAATAAGATTCAAGTAAAGAAGATTCAAGTAAACAATATCAATTGAATTTAATAGTTGTTGATGTTTAATTACTATTTGGTTATATTTGTTGCAGATTGATTTCAGGTCTGGTTCCTTTGAAAACCAAAGAGTACTGAAATACTACTTCATCTTAGTATTGGACTTCTCATCAATGCACATCCATGATCCAACCCACGGGACTAGAATCCAGGACTTTCTCTCTCTTGCGCGATATCGTGCTGTTTCATACTCTTCACGGAGGTTTACGTGGAGCCTTGTAGAAACTTGTACTCTCTGGTAAATTATAATCCTAGTCATTCGGTTTTGCCTTATAGGGAGTTGACACTATGCTTTTTCTGCCTCACTTGACATCTGTAACTTTGAAATACTTACATCGATCGACCATTTAGTAGTGACCACCGCAGTGTTTGCTTGGTCTTTTAGTTTTGATCAGGTTCTGTCAATCAAGTTGTAACATGGTCAAGAATCCATCACACTTGTTATCATATTCACTATAACTTGATCTTCGATGTCTGGATATCACCACATAACTATCAAATCATTTATCATGTTATAGCATCTCACGTACAATTGAGTTTATTCATATTGAATGTGGTTAAGCCCTTTTGGTAACTTATTTTACGGACGGAGTCATTTGTACAATAACAACCTATCTATAACTATTGTACCTTTATTATTGTTGCACTTATATGAATATGTATACTTGAGCATTGCCTACTGCTTACGCATATATTCATTCTGCTAGCCTTACTACTAGTCGCCTAATCAATTCGATGATCTATTCATTTCACTATGTATATATATGTACAGTTTAGTCCTGTTCACTAAGTCGTTCGTTGACTCGATCATTCGCTCGCTCATTCGATTCATACACTTACTCATTTGCTTTTCGGAACTACTCTTTCATGCTTGCTTAACGTACCTGTAGTTTTGGATAATTGAGCTTGGTTTAATAATAAACATAATCAACATTTTGAATTCGCCTTCTGATTTATACATCGTTGAGGTGTCATCAAATAACGGTTATCAGGACAAACAATATACAAAGTTTAAAGATAATATTGGATACCGACCATTACAATATAACGTGGCATAAATCCATGAAGTCAATGACAAGTGGACTGAGCCATGTTGGTAGGTGTAGACTACCTGGTTGGGATCCGTGAGATGATAGCAATCGATGGTTGAAGACCTTGAATGACATGACTCAAAATCGTTTGCAATGGCTCAGGTACATCCACTCTTTGTGTTCTGCCAGATAGACATGACGAGCTTAGGAAACCTTACGAAGCATTTTATCCAATCTAGAAGGTTTGCTAGAAACATCACGAAAGTGAAAAGTTACATGCTGATGTTCTGATTGGCTGGTTACAACACTGTTACTATGCTTAGTAGCACTCCAGAATTTTCAGGAAAACTCAAGGACTTCTAAAATACTATAAAAACCGTATATGTTCTGTACATAAATGAACCTTTGGGGTAAATTGCTTCTATCATATCTTGCGCCTTTTCTCTCGTGTTCAAGTCACTGTGTAGTTCTAGCTTGGGGTTTACGAGACTAGCTTAGGATCGGAGTATAGAGTTCAGTTAACAAGACTTATCAGGAAGTTAGGTCCAAGTGAGATAGACAGGTAATGTAATTTGATTTCGCTTGTGAAATCACGTGACCGCTCATTCTCGGAAACCGTTCAGTCAATGAGCCAACTGTTTGGAGATAACTCCTCATTGTTCAACACACGTTGCTGACGTCTGAAGCTGGTTATGAACGAAGACTCTGATTTGTTTACATATGTGGCAAAGTCAACAGCGAATGTGAACGCTTCCAGTTGAAGTCCTTAACTGAAGATCAGTTTAAAACCCTCATCCTCATTTATAGTCTCCAATCTCAAAAGTTCAGTGACTTTAGAACACGGATACTTAGGATCAACAAGACTTATCATGAATGCCTTTAGATATCATTACGTTTTTCCTGTTTTATCCTTCTAGGCATGTTTACGCTTATCTAATCGTGGTGTTTGTACAGATTCATGTCCAGCATCAAAAAAATATAACAAATCAACATTTAGCTGGGTAGAAAATCCAGATGGATTATTAACATTCGGTATGATTTGTGTTAAATCTTGTCCAAGTAAGTAAATTAATTAATCAATGGCTGTTACTACTTTAAAATGCCCCTCTATATTATTCTAAGCATTGTCTACCCTTATGTACTTTGTTGGTTGTTGGAAAAGCACTGTGGAAAACAACCTAGTTTCCATTAAATCAAAGCAAGGTATCAGTTCACAAGTTCCCTGACTGTTAGATTTATGAAATCTGGAAGATACAGAATATTCGATTATACATTATAACATGATCAGAAGGGGTTTTTTGTGGATATTATAGTAATTTCGATAGTTGAGATCATGAGTGAATTGAAGTTAGACCACCATGGAGAACCTGGAGGCACTGTTTGACGGTCGTTTCGTCTTATTGTGGGACTCCTCAGCACATTAACATCGTTAGATGATCTAGAATTAAGCGCTCGCGCGCGAGACTGATAGGTCCTGGGTTCGAATCCCGCGGGGTGAGACCGTGGATTCGCACAGCTACTGAGGAGTCTCATAATAGGACGAAATGGCCGTCAAACAATGCTTCCAGGTTTTCCATGGTGGTCTAACATCAATTGATTCATGAATTCAACTATTAAATGAATGGATCCTATTGGCTAGTTTCCTGAAGGAAGAATTCTTCACACAAAACATTAAAGAAATCCTAAACTATTGATTCAATCCCAACATCAACTAAGTGTTTCGACAACCAGACACTATATAGTGAACAAGAACACAAGTTAGGACAATCGAATGCATTTCAGTACAACATTACAGAATATCTCATTTAAATACGAGAACCATGTAGTGAACAGTTAATTTACAAACTATCAATCAATTGTCTCAATCTTGACCATTCCTTCTGCAAGTATCAGTCCATCATCTCTGGTTTCATTGTTCATGCATTTTCGTAGCAATTGCGTGCCGTTCCCGTTCTCTTCTTATTGATCTTCTACTGAAATACATTCAATGCTCGACCATCATCATATACTACTTATATGGATACCAGTAACCCACACCACAACTAAAATGAATTTTCACTACAAAATTTGTAAATTAAAAGTATAAATTATCAGAAGGGGTTTTGTGGAGATTTAGTATTTTTCATAGCTGAAAGCGTGTGTCAATTGAAGCTAGACAACCATGGAAAACCTGGAAACACTGTTTGACGGCCGTTTCGTTCTTATTATGGGACTCCTCAGCTATGAAAAATACTAAATCTCCACAAAACCCCTTCTGATAATTAATATAATCAGATGCTCACTAGTGAATTCGAGAAGTACATCCAAGAGCTCTAGTGAGAAGCAGTAACCAGTGGAGTTCAAACCACGTCTGTCGTGAGGTAGGAACTCACTGAAGACAGTTGGTGAACGGTTGCTCAACTTCGTGGATTGGTTGAAGTTAGACATTAACACCGTTGGATTCCGGCCAGCTCAGTGGTCTATCGGTTAAGGGCTCTGGCACGAGACTGGTAGGTCCTGGGTCCCAATCTCGCGAGTGCGGGATCATGGATGCGCACTGCTGAGAAGTTCCATAATACGACGAAACGGCCATCCAGTGCTTCCAGGTTTTCCGTGTTGGTCTAACTTCAATTGACTCACACTTTCAATTATAAAAGTATAAAATCAAATCTATTTTTCAATGTTCCAATTAGTGACTCTTTATTCTCCCATTTTTTTTGTTGTTTTACTGAGAAACGTATCTACGAGATGATGATCATTGTGTTTCAAAATGTGCACGTCCAGGATATATGGCATATCAAGGTGAATGCATACCATGTCCAAATTCTATTTGTCCTAAAAGTAAGTTAATGATAATCATTATCGTTTCATCTATATGAGATCTTCATTTGATAAAAAACTATATTGGGAACATTTCATTGTTCACAGTTACACATACCCTTGTAGGTCAGGGTAATTTTGCATTGGTTTGCAGGAGAACCAGAAACTATCCAGACTTTCATGTGACAACCCAAACAGTTCAGCTTAATCCCGTTTAACAG
The DNA here is from genome assembly GCA_944470415.2 of Schistosoma rodhaini. Taxonomy (NCBI): domain Eukaryota; kingdom Metazoa; phylum Platyhelminthes; class Trematoda; order Strigeidida; family Schistosomatidae; genus Schistosoma; species Schistosoma rodhaini. The sequence goes on from OX104040.1 coordinate 3,317,082, forward strand.
GAAAGTCAGACACTGCCCAGGATTAACCCGAGCAGTACAGCTCAATCCCGCCCCATTAGAGAACCAGATACTATATGGGCTTCAACCCTACAATCTGAATAGTACAGATCAATCCTGTGGCTCAACCAGACAGGCATCAAGCACCCTGGTGAACCATTCGCATCATTGATATACACATTCACATCACATGTATAATTATTCCAATCAATGATCGCGTAAACCAATTATGCACAGCATTAACAGGTCAAAGTTGACCCATTCCGCTCGCACGACAGTCAAACTTATTATGGTTAGCACTGGCGACATGCCTTACAATGGCTCCAATGACAATGGCTCTTGAGAACATTGAAAATCAACCACCAGTATGAATGAAATCGGTTAACCAGAAAACCGAGCTTTCCACTCGAACAGTCAGCAAAACTTGCCAAAGTAATGCCGAAACATCAACAATGTCAATGTCGAACCTCTAGTCTCACATAAGACCTTCAGCTCTACATGGCAATATAACTTATACTGCATACAACACATATGTAGGGTAGTAAGCGAAATAACCTAAACTGAAGCGTTATGGCATAAAAAAATGCTTAAAAACCCTTTGTCTGGTGTCAGAATACTAATACAAGACCATCAAGATCATTTTTATCGCGTTTTGCAAAATTTTCATTTTTCCGACTTTCCAGACCCTGAGTTTGGGGGTAGTATCCCTATTCAATAGGACGTAATGGCCGTCCAATGCTTCCAGGTTTTCCACGGTGGTCTAGCCTCAATTGACTCATCATTTCAACTATTAAAATACTGTAATCTCCACAAAACCCCTTTTCATCTATGATCATATGCTCACTGGTGACTGACTTCAAGGGATGTTTCCTTGAGTTCTAGTGGGAAGTAATGACCAGTGGAGTTCAACGAAGTCTGTTGTAGAGATATCAAATCGCTAAAGACAATTGGTAAACGGTTGCTCAAACTTCGTGGATTGGTTGAAGTTAGACATCAACACCGTTAAGTGCCGACCGGCTCAGTGATCTATTGGTTAAGTGCTCTGGCACGAGACTGATAGGTACTGGGTTTGAATCTTGTGAGACGGGATTGTGGATGTGCACTGCTGAGGAGACCCATAATAGAACGAAACGGCCGTCCAATGCTTCCAGGTTTTCCACTGTGGTTAAGCTTCAATTGACTCATAATTTCAATTATATGTATATATCATTATTTGTTAACCACTAAATGTTCTTATTTATTTCAGTTTGTACATTAAATGAAATTGAGTCAATTAAAGGAATTGATTATTTACATCGTAAATCACTTCATGCTATGGAAAATTGTACAGTATTTGAAGGTGATATTAAATTATCAATGCAATCATTTATTGGGTAATTTTCACATTGTGATTACATAATATGTCAGTAGAAATTAATAAAGTTATCTTCCTTTATTATACAAACTTTCTTTTAGTTTGCTGTCATTCTTCGTTTAGTTCCAGTGTAGGACTCCTTAGTACTGAGTATTTACCACTTCATCTTCGGCAATCAAACCCGGAATCTTTTGGTCGAGAGAGTGAATCCTTAGCCAACAAACCATTGTGACGGTATCCAGTGGTGTACAAGTTTGAATGAAATCAGTCCGTCATATTACTCAACCATCTTACAATGCTTTTGGTGGGTACCTTCCTCACATAAAACACGGATCAGCTTACCTCCTTAATACTGTCCAGGACACCTATGTTCTTAATGATTATCTAACTAATATGCATTCTCATAGTTCATAATACAGAGCAAAATGCAAGCTAACTAGGTGAACTTTATGCTGTAACTGAGTAACTTGTTAATTTTGAAGCTATTTTTCTTCTTAAAATATGCAAACACCTTACTGAAGAAGGTACACATTCAATCATTTTGATCTACCGAAGGTCTGTTCCTCAAACATTCAATAAGGACTAGTGCTCTTTACGGGATTCAGCGATACATCAATCAGCTTCATAGTATGACATGTTACCACTAAATTGTTTATCATTTAAAAAGATTAAATAAAGAATAACACTAGTCACTGTTCAGTAATCAGTCATTAATGACAACTTTGTCCTATAGTTTATCAATGGCAAAAGGAACAGCTTAGCAGCGAAACCTCAGACTTTGAAACTGAGTGATGAGGATTGAAATCTCATAAATAACACAAGTTCCCTAAGGATTAATAGTATTCCTTATTGAAAAGTACAATGTAGCACAAAACATAGATCCAGAGTTTCTTAATGATTACCTCTAAACACAATGTAAGCTAAATCGAATCACTTCAACCGGAGAACATATTACAACTCGAACGATAGGATCCTGTCAACATTCAAAGGAAAAAAACAAACATGATATTGTTCATTATTCCACGATCAACTGATTTCAGAAATAGGCATGTATATATTCCTAAATCAAGTTGAAAAATTCTTAACATACATAATATTCAATATTTAATGTTCATCGTCGATTCACAATGCATAGCGAGGTGGGATCTTGAATGAGCACTACCACTGAGGAGTCCCAGTGCTTCCAGGTTGTCTATGGTGATCTAGCTTCAATTGATTCATGATCCCAACTATTAAAATTACTATAATATCCACAAAACTCCTTCTGATATTAATCAACATATGCTCACTAGTGACTGGCTTCAAGAAGTATTTCCTGGAGTTCTAGTGAGAATCAATGACCAGTGGAGTTCAACCAGGTCTGTTGTGACATAGTAACTCACTGAAGAAATTGGTGGATGTATCGCTCAATTTTGTGGACTGGTTGAAGTTAGACATCAACACCGTTGGATGCCAGCACGCTCAGTGGTCTAGAGGTTGAACACTCGTAGATGCGCACTGCTGAGAAGTCCCACAATAGGACGAAACGGCCATCCAGTGCTTCCAGGTTTTCCATGGTGGTCTAACTTCAATTGATTCATGATCTCAACTATTAAAATTACTATAATATCCACAAAACCCCTTCTGATATTAAAAAAAAATAAGCATTTTGTATTTCATTTCTTATAGTGATCCATTTTATAACTTATCACAAATTGATGAAGGTGTAAAATGGAAAGATCTTATCATTGGTTTATCTAAATTAGAATATATAACAGGAACTCTCTATATCAGTGCTGGTTCACATGCTCCATGGATGACTAATTTAACATTTCTATCTAATGTGAAAATAATTGGAGGAAGTAAGACAATCAATTACATACTCTTTTCATATTGTATTTATCCATAAATATGGTTGATCTTCAATGTTAATGACGTTTAGGCTAATTTTGCAGTATTGTTTGTTTGGATCTTCCCATTGATGTTTAGGACTGCAACTGGTCAGTCTCTTAGTGACCATATGTGCATACTGTACGTATTGCCTCGATATAACTTTAATTCACAAGCATTATATGTAAAGATGGATAATGTCTAGCAGTGGAATCCAGTTTGACGCATGTTTCGTCCTATTTAAGTGGATAACGCTATGGCGTTTGATGTGAAAGGTACTGGGTTCGAGTCCCAGAGTGGACATCAACTCTGAGATGCAGGTACATCCACCTGATGAGTCCCAAATAGGACGAAACGCGCTTCAAACTGGATATCACTTATAGCCACTATCCATCTTTGCTTATAATTTAAATCATCGTCTGATTAAATGACAGATGGAAGTCAGGGAGTGGTAGGTAAATGTTTTGTTCTGGTATGAAACTTCTCGGGAGTATACGTCTACAACCTTACCGGTAATAGAACTCGAGAACTATAGGTCTCTCATTTAGCGCTTACCGTTTAACGAATAAGATCATCATCAAGTGGTTAACATTTCTTTCTAATTTCAATCAACTCGAAATACAGAAAAAGCATCTTTCAATACAATTGGTGAGTAACTAAATCACATCCAACGTGGCTGGAACCAAATGGTCACAGTTCCATAATATTATTTCCAAAATCATTCCTCAAAATTAGTCACTAGTAATCAAATTATTACAACACATACATTTTGTTGCCAGGTTATCTTTAGATGGGGATTTTGTTCATATGCATAAAGAAGCTTAATTAAATGAAAGATTTGTATAGAACTATTCAATGTATTAATGGATTTCGTTAACTAATAGTGGATGGCATTCTACAGCTAACTAAATCGAAGTTATGCAGTCATTAATAAATAGATCTGGAATAGGCTTGTATTATGCTTGTGAGTAATGGTAAAGATGGCTTGTTGGCAAACTCAAGGGAGCCTCAAGAAGCCAAGAAAGAGTCGAAGACATTCCATCAAATCACCGCTTGAGAAACATTCTAGAATGTCGACGCATAGCTTCCCTATTAGATGAATAAGAAGGATCCCCTATACGCTTATTGGCTTTCCGAAATGATGATTTACTTTCAGGCAAAAACTATAAATACATGAGATTTTTGTATTATATTTGACACTGTGTTGGGAATACCATTCCTATTTACTAGTCTTCTGTCTTCTTTCTTGCGATATTGTGGGTTCGATTGTTCAATTTGTCTAGTAGTACGCGGCATAGCAAGAATCTAAAGCTCTAGATATAGCAGAAATGATAACATACAAAGTCATTCATGTTAAAAGTGAACACAGTAGATTATTGTTATATTTCGAACTTAGATTCTTAGTATGTCGCGTATAAATTGAGCACTCGAACGCTAGAACCTTCCCAAGTAGCGAATGAGAAGGCAGAAGACAAGTGGAATGAATGTTATTCCAAATAGTGTCAATTATGGTATAAAACTGTCAGTAATTTATAGTTTTTAGTAGAAACGAAATCATCATCATAATTATCCAATCCGCACACAGGAGGTTTTTTAGCATTGTCCAATAGGGAAGCTATACGTAGTGATTCTGGAATATTCTTCCAAAATTGGATGGAATATGTTCGACTCTTTCTGAGCTTCTTAGTACTTCTTCAAGTTCACCTGTGGACCGTCCTCATAATTATCTACAACAATGGATAATCTTTACGAAAATTAAGAGTTGTCTGTTTCTGTTAGAAGGTATGATTTATTGCTCAAAGTGATGAGATTAGTAGTTAAGTGACGATTGTTTACAAAAACAACATTATTGACATAATCCCCCACAAAGGAAATACTGAGGTTGTAAGTTACAAACCGACTAAAAACATTTAGATCATTATATTTTTCAATTCAGCGGTCTAAAGATATTTTCCTCAATGCAAGAAACATAAATCACGCTAGCTGACAGATGAAGTTCCTTAAATGTCAAAGAAATGCATACTCAGTTACATTATGTTATAAACGTAAAGATGCCGTCGCCAATTGTTATAAACGTAGAGGATACTAGTTATAACTGGAGGGGTTTTCTTGTTATAACATTCCTTTTACTTTCTACACGTATGTGGGACGTTAATTTGCCTTAGACGAATATCTACACTAGATTCCCACCCAATGTCTATTCTACAGGACTTCAACAGAACTCAGATCAAGAACACGAGATTAGCCTGACTATAATGTCAATATATTTCACACCAAAATCCGACACAAGGAACAGTCCATCAATAAGTGTCCATCAACAAGGTACAGTTCATACATAATAAGGATAGGGGAATATATATAACACATATAATACCTGTCATCTTATCTAATGTCTGACTCATCAAGACAACCAATCACTGTCATTCTCGCCCACACATCACATTATTACCAATATTAGTCACCACCTGAATAGCTCAGTGATAACGTCTCAGACTTTATAGCTTCGAACTAATCAGTAAGCTTCAGTTCTTTCATATTTACAAGATCATTTTACTAGGAAGTTCCTTTAACTGTCTAACATATTAAAATAGTATGCACAATGTCGACTCACTTAGACTAGTAACCATATTATAACTTGATTGATTTAATTTGATAAGCACTAATGACTTGAAAAATCTAACATTGGTTACTAGTATGTGGTTAACTATATATTGTAGAGTATCATCACAAACAAGACCAACTAATCTGAAGGTATCATCGTACGGTATCATCCAGTCGTATTGAAATAACGTCCAGTTACCACACATCACATCAGTTGACCTAGTATTCAAACCGAACAGTAATTTAGCTGGAATCAATTACATCTCAACCATTGACCACAGTTACAACGAAGCGATATCTTGAGCATATTTTTCTGCAGCAATTTGAAAGACTCTTCCGGTCTCCCATATTGTCCGGACGTTCCATGTACCTATAAAAAAATGGTTGTTCTGGTTGTTGGAAGGTGCCTTGGCCTCATGACTTCTGAAAGAACTCGGCTTTCATCATGAGACGTCATAATGATTTCTTCAACTCCCAGGACAGAGTTTAAATGGTTTGAATAATTTCTCTGGTTAACGTTTTTTAGCGAGTTAGTTTTCTACGGGATGAGGTCGCTAACCTCATGTACAACCCTCCTTCTTTACCCAGGCTTGGGACCGGCAGTAGCCCCCGGAGGAGTTACAGGCGTTAAGATTATATTTAGTGTAACTATTTAATTTCCTGATAATGCAATAAACAAATACAGATTTAATAGTTGAATTCATAAATCAATTCAAGCTAGACCATCATAGAAAACCTGGAATCACAGAACAACCACTTTATCCTAGTATAGGACTCCTCAGCAGTGCCCACTCACTATCCCGCCCACGAGATTCGAACTCAGGACCTATCAGTCTTGAGCGCGAACGCTTAACCTCTAGGCAACAGCTGAGGAACCCCATACTAGGACAAAACGGCCGTCCAACGCTCCCAGGTTTTCCATGGTGGTCTAGCTTGAATTGCCTCATGAATTCAACTATCAGATTACTATAATAATGATTCGGACTGGATTTTAATTGAGATATTCTTTCACTAAATGAGATTTGTAATGTTTTACTATTATTCATTCCTTTTCACTTTTATTTTACTACAGTTAGTCCAAATATCCAACAAACGCGAACTGTCAATATAAATCTAAATCATCATTTAGAATTTTTAGGTATGACATCATTAAAAAAATTAGGTCATCCAAGTTTATTAATTACAGGTAATCCACGTTTATGTTATGTGGATACAATTGATTGGACAAGTTTATTAAATGATGAAACATTCGTCGATGAACTACATGACAAAGGTACAAAGATTTCGAAACTAATCAAAACATTCAATATTAATCTTAATAATGATTCATTAACACAAATTATATTACGTCATAGGAAGGATTCTAAAAGAAAACGACCATTTAAAGATTCAACTATTTTTGTTGGGGGAAATGCTCATTTTGAATTTTGTAGTAAGTTTTTCATCTATTTGGTAATACCTTATAGTTATCCCAATATTCTTAAAACTTACTTACTTACGCCTGTTACCCATTGTGGAGGAGCATTGGCCGTTCACCAGCGTTCACCATCCAACTTTGTCCTGAGCCTTCCTTTTCAGTTCTTTCCAGTTGTTATTCATCCTATTCTTAAAATATCCTTATTTAATGCCCTCCCCGTTCCCCCTCCCTCAAAAACAAACTATCAAACAAGAAACAATAACAATGTAATCTCGATATTATCCTTAATGACTTTGGAACAATGAAAGAGTTGTTTCTATGTTAGTTACTTGAAAATCGAATTCGAAAAATTACTTACTTATTTACTTACGCCTATTACCCCTCATGGAGGAGCATAGGATGCACAACAGTATTCTCTATTCAACCCTGTCCTGGGCAATCCTTCCCAGTTCTTTCCACTTGCTATTTATCCTTTTCATATCTGCTTCTATTTCCCCGCGTATTGTGTTCTTTGGCCTTCCCCTTTTTTGCTTCTCTTCCGGATTCCAAAATAGGGCTTGCCTCGTGATGCAGTTGGGTTGACTCTAACATCTACTAACTATCGAATGTTAGTTTTAAAACAATAATGGATTATATAAAGTAGACAGAATATAGTTAGCAGCGAAATTCAGGACACAAGTTTAGCCATATTCAGAGTTTATTAGGTGGTGATTGGAGTGGAAGGTACTATCTTTGAGTTATGATGTCAACATCAACTCGAGGATTCATGTGAGTCAGTAAGTCAGTCACAACATAGAACCTGTTACGTATGTCCATCGGTTCAGTTTACAATACCTCGTTAACGTGAGATCATATCATTAGGCCAAAACTCAGGAAAGTAGAGATAATAACAGTATTAGTGGTAATAAAAAATAATGAGCGTAGAAGATATGATCCAAGAAGATTCAAATTAGTGAAATAAAAACCCGAAAAAGTTATGAGGAATTTTCAATCTCATAAATTGGAGGAAGGCAAGGAACGAATGTACTTACGCCATTGAAAACGATTTTGAGCCATATCATTCAGTCTCTTATCATTGATTACAGCGACCACGCAAACCACAACCAGGTAGTCTATATCTATTAACAAGGTTCAGTTCAATTATCGATGACTTCATAGACTGATGCCATGTTTCATTACGGCCACCTCTGGCTTTTTTCTAATCTGATCTTACAATCTCACCTTTAGAGGTATTAGAGGGATGGATATATGTAATACATGTTACAACCAACTCAGTCGATAAACATTTACTGCCTATTTAACCTATTCCTATCTCAGGTATTTCAGCCTCATTCAGTTGACAAGTACCGAATAGGGTGAAGTATGCATTCTGTATTTCACTGCTAAGCACATTATATGCTATCTGTATTAACTTGCATCATGATGACTATATCGAGGCAATCCTTATAGGATGCACATATTCCGAACGAAGTTGATACAAAACTGAGCTTGTAAAAATATCTTTTTCGTCCCAATGCCTAATAACTATACAAAATCGCACTTCTTATTAGATGAATTATAACATTTTAAACAAAGATGAATAGTGGCTAGCAGTGTAATCCGAGACACGCATTTCGTCCTATTTGGGACTCATCAGCTGCAGATACCAGAAGCAAAAACTCACCATAATTAATACTGTAAAAAAATTTTACAATTAAACTGACAGAATTTTCATAATTTATTCTTATATAACAGAAGGTCGTGGAGCCGTATGTGATGAATTATGTCAACCACATAGTGGATGTTGGGGTCCAGGTAGACAATTTTGTACTTTATGTAAATATTGGTCTATTGAAAATATTGATAATAGTGGAAGAATTTGTGTTGAACATTGTGAAGATCTACCTGGTTTCTATACACCAAAATTGAATGATACACATAGTAACTTGGAACAAATGATAACTGACAGATCAAATATAATGATAGATGTACAAAATCTTTCAACAGCTGTTTATAATAATGAAATCAACAAATCTACTACTGAATTCATTAATAAGTACTATAGTAAAGAAAACAAAATTTTCTCATCAGCACAATGTAAAAAATGTTCAGATATGTGTAGTTTACAAAATCAAACATGTTATGGTCCTAATGATGATCAATGTATTGGTTTATGTCGATTTGTACAAGTAAGTAAACAATATGTGTTTGATCTATGATAAACTACTTAGTTCATATAAGCAAAGATGGATAGTGGCTAGTAGTGGAATCCAGTTTGACGGGCGTTTCGTCCTATTTGGGACTCGTCAGTTGGATGTACTTGCATCTCAGAGTTGATTTTCATTCTGGGACTCGAACCCAGTAACCTTCGCTTTAAACGCCATCGCGTTATTCACTCAGCTACTGAGTCCTGATACTCACTTGCTTGTGCAATGGGGTGAAGTTGAAATTCACTTAGTATTGTTTGTTTGAATCTTCCAATTGATTTTAGGACTGCAACTGGTCAGTCAGTTATTGACATATGTGCATACTGTGCGTATTACAGTCCTCGAAATCAATCGGAAGATTCAAACCAACAATGCCAAGTGAATTCATACTTAGTTTATAGTTGATTTTATAGAATATTATCATCACTTCATTGACAAACATAGGCCTCCCACAATCATTCTTCATCGAACTCTGTCCTGGACAATCTTTTACACTTTTTTCCAGTTTCTATTCATCCTTTCGATGTCTGCTTCCAATTATTGACGCAGTATGTTCTTTCATCTTCCTCTTTTCCTTTTCCCCTCAAAATTCCAAGTTAGGGCATGCCTCGTGATGCAGTTTGGTGATAGACGCGTTTTCTTGTACGTATGATTCAATTTTCAAAATGTACTTTAGCGAGGGTTTCAAAAATGTAGAGAAAACAAAAACATACTGTATTTATGAGGTGTTACCTAAACCTGTAGGGATTATCAGATGATAATTGTGTTTTTGTTAACTGATCGGTATCGGCTGTATCCATCTCCTATGATCTCTCTACAAGAAAGCAACGGACTCAAAGATGCCAATATCTTAAAAAATTTTGAAAAAACTTCAAAATTATACATTTTTTATAGTTTAAATAATGAACTGATGTTAGTTAGACTACTATCGAAAATCTAAAAGGGTTGGTTGGTTGCTTCTTCCTAGTATGACACACCTCAGTGACAGTCCACGTCTACGAGCCCACCACCAAGGGTCGAATCCAGGACTTTCTACACCTCACGAAAATATTCAACTTCTAGACCATTGAGCTGCAGTTTGAAATCCTCATTCATTGTCCGCGATGAAAAACTGTTTCACAATAAAACGAGATTTGTGAATTGATTGATGGTAGACGTGTACATTATTGAATGTCAGCTCAGTGATCTAGACGTTGACTGTTCACGTTTCTTCCTTGGTAATAGTTCGACAAAGATTAGATTCTTATTTATTATAGATCAGAAGGGGTTTTATGGAGAATTTAGTATTTTCATAGTTGAAATCATGAGTCAATTGAAGCTAGAACACCATGGAAAACCTGGAAGCACTGGACGGCCATTTCGTCTTACTATGAGACTCCTCAGCAGTGCACATCCACGCATCCTCTTCTGATCTATATTCATATGCTCATTAATGACTGACTTCAAGAGATATTTCCTTGAGTTCTAGTGAGAAGCAGTGAACAGTGGAGTTCAACGAAGTCTGTTGTAGAGATATCAACTCACTGAAGACAATTGGTGAACGGTTGCTCAAAATCGTGGATTGGTTGAAGTTAGACATTAACATCGTTGAACGCCGGCCGGCTTAGTGGTCTATTGGTTAAGTGCTCTAGCGCGAGACTGCTAGGTCCTTGGTTCAAATCTCGCGAGTGCGGGATCGTGATGCGCACTGCCACTGAGGAGTTCCACAGTAGGACGAAACAGCCGTCCTGTGCTTCGATCTTTTTTATTAGATAATAGATTCTATTCAAAAGATGACATTTCGAATAATATAACATTTCAATCTTCATTAACTTGTTTTTCTTTCAATCAAAGGATGGTCCATTTTGCCGAGCTTATTGTCCACCTAATAAATATACAGACCCAATAACTAAGAAATGCATGGAATGTTCATCAACGTGTACACCGCCTGGTGATATAGAAAATGGTAATATATATATCAATAATAATTTATTGAATCAAAAGATTGAAACCAAACTTAAATATTACTGTACAGGATCAGGTGATTGGCCAGGTAATGGTGGATGTAGTTTTTGTAAACAAACAGTTTTATATTTGGAGCCAAAAAATTCGAATCATCATTTAAAGTGTGCCAATGTAAGTATGAAAATTATCAATCATTTTTATCTGTTCAATAAAATACTTCTATGTATTTTTCTTAGACATTCAATGAAATAGCGTCAACATCTGAACAAAGGATAGGGAGTGAAATAGTTGAACATGTCGACGACTTCACTTAGCTTGGAAGTTTGATCAACTCTATTGAGTTGGTGTCTGACGAAATCTCTGCACCAATTCAAAAAGCTGGTTTGGCTTTCGCCAACTTACGTCACCTATGACGAAGACGAGATATTCTTCTATCAATTAAGAGACGAGTATACTGAGCAGCAGTTCGCTCTGTTCTACTTTAAGGCTGCGAAACGTGGCCATTAAGAGTAGAAGATACTCATAAGTTACTATTATCTGACCACAAATGCCTTAAAAATATTGCTCAAATCTGCTGGAATCACCAGGTAAGTAATAGTGAGGTTAGACGCAGGGTATTAGTAAATGATGATAAATCAGTCGATGATGTTGTGAATCTTCATAGATTGAGATGGTTGGGCCAGTGTTACGTATGTCTGAACACCGATTACCACGACGCACTATGCTGACTAGTGTAGGGGATGGTTGGAAGAGAGTTAGGGGCGGCCAAACCAAAACGCGTCATCAATGCTTGAAGTCACTAACTTCTAGTCTGAGTCATATTGATAGATGTAGACTACTTGGTTGGGGTGTGTGTGTGACTATCGTTACCAATGGTTGGAGACTCTGTGTGACATGGCTCAGAATCAATCGCAATGGCGTAGGTGTATACACTCTTTATCTTCCTTTAAACCTTAAGATTAAAATTGCTTCGTAACTTTCTCCCTTCCTATACTAGATCTTTATATACAACCTATGATTTATATACTACTACCAACACTAAATTAACTACTATGAATCCGGTGTTGATCTTGTTGTGCTAACGAGGTGTGGTAACTTGGACCGATGCATACATGTGCCTTGTCCTATGTTGTAGCTGACTGACTGACTGAAATGAAATTGCTCAGTTTAGAATAAATTATCTGTTTTAGATTTCCTTAGAAAAGATATTTATTATGAAATTTTGTTGTTTTTACGGATGTGGTGAACAATGAAGGCGAGACTCGAACCCATGACCTTTGGTGTCACACGCTAACGTTTATTCTGCAGGCCACTCAGCCGGTGGGACGGAAGGTCCTGTATTCGAGTCCCTCACATGGGATTGTGGATGCGCACTGCTAAAGAGTTTCATACTAGGGTGAAATGGATCTTCAATGGTGGTCAAGCTTACATAGATCAATGAATTTAACTATTAAAATTACTACAACCTCTACAAACCCCCATTCTGATATTATAATTTCCATAACTTGGAGTCATCAACTAACTTCTTCAACTTGATGATAACAAAAAGGACAACCAATGAACATTTAGCAAGGTTCTTTTGAATAATAGTACTTTATAAACATCTTAATAATAAGCATGAGTGTGCATTTTGAAACAGACAAATGTTTCAATATCATTTCCTTGACCATCATTAAAAACCTGGAAATACTGAACGACTGTTTCGTCCTAGTATGAAACTATTCACATCGAAGATCCCTCATCAAGGGGACTCCAATCCAGGACCTTCGGTCTTGCATGCGAACGCTTAATCTTTAGACCACTAAGCAAGCATCTAACGGTGCTAATGTCTGACTTTAATCAATCCATTATATTGCTGAACCCTTCATCCATTGTCTGATGTGAATAACTGCCTCTACCCTACACGGATTCGACTCCACAAGTCACAACTTCTCACTAGAACTCTAAGGAATCCCTCTCGAAGCTAGTCACTAGTGAATACATGATTGTTATCAGAATGGGGATTTGTGGAGATTGTAGTAGTTTGTACAGTTGAATTCACAAGTCATTATGGGGTTTAGAGAAATAGATGACTTCAGTTTACTCTGAGGTTGAAGTTAGACAATGTAAATTACCGGAGGATAACAAACTGATCAAAATTTTATGGACTTCTAGAAAGAAATGAAGGCATAGGGTTTGATTCTTGAAAGGGTTGTAGATTTCCTCTGCTCAGGAGTCCCATATTGAGACGATATATCTGTACAGAGTTTCATAGTTTCCAATGCTTATCTAGTTAAGATCAGTTCATGATGGAAACTATGAAGGAAAATATGAATCAGACTATGACTTGAGTCGATTGTCATCACTCAATCTAACTCAATAATTTTCACTATCCTCCTATTTTAATGATCCTCTTTATAGAGTTGTCCATTTGGTACTTATCAACACGTTATCAACTTACACCATAGAGGTGGTTCCAGTGTAGATCGTCAATCAACAGTTTATTTCAATATGAAAGAACAGGATAGTTCAATGAATCGATTTACTTGGAGTCAAACTGATGTGAATCTTTTTTATAATTTCCCATCAAAAATAATTGATGAAATTTCTCTATGGTTATTAAATCATACTCAACCACAATTATATGGTTTAGCACAAATATGTTTACCATGTAATGAACAATGTCATTCAGAAATTATTCCATCAAGACAATTAAACTTGATAGGATCATCTAATGTTGCATGTTACGGACCTAGTCCAGAACAATGTGTACGTTGTGCTTATGCAAGTTATCAAGGTCGCTGTGTTTCCACTTGTCCATCAGGTTAGATATTTAGTATTTTTAATGATTCATTTATTAGTTATAGGATCTATGAATTACATGGGTATTGTTATGACTTGATCAAGGTCATCGCTAATTTATTATGACCTTACAAATTAAACTCGTGTGACTTATCCACCAATAGAAATACGACTTCTCCAACCTTAACACGGTGACAATCAAGGACATCCAATCGGTATGAGTAATCTCGCGTCCTTATTGGTCCTTAATCCGCCTAGCCCGTTCACTTCAGTCCAGAACACCAATAGCAGCTGCTGTAATGCAAATTATTTATTTCGAGCATACTCTGTTTATATACTAGACAGACAGACCACACCACACCATAAAATAGAAAATAATATCTGTACAAAATCAAGGTAAATGTGGCTGTGAACGTGGGATACCATAATCAATAAACTGAACATAATTTGGGAACAGTAAATCGTATAATAATAATTCATAAGTCAAAATGAAGCTTATCATAAGATGAATATAGTTATACATAATCTAGTTACTGAATAGTTATACAATAGGAATAGATATAGAATAATCGTCCATTAATAGGTCCTGGGAGTAACTCGAACTTGTGTCTTCACCAGAATATAACAGGTATTGGTAGCTCTATGTTCAGAATGCCCCCAAATGCCCTGGTACGGTCGAGAGTGGGGAGAGTCATCACTCCATCTCGAAATACTCTCATATGGCCAGCGAATATATAGCCTCTGTCAGGGAAGTCATACTCACTGCCTTCTCGTGGCGGGGGTGTTGTTTACGAAAGTGAGAGGACGAAGAGCGAATGTCCGGCGCTTTAACCGGGCTGGTGGATGTGGAGGATCCACCTAGGGGAGTTGGAAAACCCTGATCCCAAACCAATGGTGCACATGGACTCCAGTATCCTGAGGAAACAAATGGCGTACGAATCAATCATTGATCACCGGCTATCATGGGACTGCATCTCTTCACGATGCTCCACTGCCTTGTGGATTAGACCTTCAGGTCAAAGGCTCCGGGTGTGGGCCTTTAAGAAAACCACCTGCTTCCGTTTGGGCACCTGGGCAGTATCACATCCCTCACACAAATCAAATGAGATTTGTATGGCGCATATTTATCTGGTACTTCCTTGTACCAATATTTATGTGTTTAAATAAATAATAATAAATAAAATGAAGGCGTTTTACTTGGATAAAGTAATTTGACCTGATAAAATAGCACAAGTGAATTCGAACTTCAATCATTTTTAGTTGTTTATAGCTGAAAGCGTGAGTCAATTGAGGCTAAACCACCAGGGAAAACCCGAAAGCACTGGATGGCCCTTTCGTCCTATTGATTAAACTAATGAAGAAACCATTAACAGTCAACTACTCAGCTTACCGAACATGATAGCAAACTTTCCTGTCTTATCAGTTCGAATTCTAACATTCTATAGACATTGAACTAAGTAATCTAACATCTCAGCAATAGATCCATAGAAGGAATAACCTTTGCCTACTCAACTATATATAGGAAAAGTCTATCATTAGGTTATTAAAGGTTTAACTAACCTCTTACATAATTGAGGTAACATTAGAAAAAGTAAATGAACACAGTTTGGAATAGTAAGCTATAGAATAGGAGAGTGCAATGTTAGAACTACCTTTTAGGTTGTTTTTCAGTCATTTAGATTTACTTTTCACTGTGTGATAACATAAGCTTGAAAAATATTATGAAGTAATTTCAATAGTTGATATCATGAGTCGATTGAAGCTAGACCACCATGGGAAACCTGTAAGCACTGTTTGACGGAAGGCTCATCCTATTGTGGGACTCCTCAGAAGTGCGCATCCACGATCCCGCTACGCCAGATTCGAACACAGGGTCTATCAGTCTCGCGCGCAAGCGCTTAACCTCTAGAATCATGATCTCAACTACTGAAATTACTGGCTAGTTGAACCGACATAAAAACGTTTTAGTTATGCACAGAATTATGGAGTAAATAGTAATCTTATGCTCATTAACCAGTTGCTTGAAAATTGGATCTTTGAATTTCTACAATAAAATTGTAATCTGTGAAGTTTTTGAACTTGATAAACAAAAAGTAACTCATCTATATCACAGGATAAGGATTGCACTATTTCATTGCTTAATTACTTACGCCTGTTACCCCTAATGGAGGAGCATAGGCCGCCCACCAGCATTCTTCATCCAACTCTGTCCTGGGCAATCCTTTCCAGTTCTTTCCACTTGTTATTCATTCTGTTAATTAAAACTGGAAATGATAACTATTTGTATCAGTACTTTGTGTGTAGATGGCATTTTGCTCCAAAGAAGAACTTAAAAGGTTATGAGTTTACACTTAGTGAAGAGAACACCCGATGAAGATCATTCCATTTTACTAAAGTTTCTCAGATGATATTCATTCATAATGAAAACTACTAAGGTATAATCAAGAACGGCAAAACATACTTGAACAGAATAAAAATAATCATATAGTGACTTATGATCTTTCAACCAATACCGGCAGTGTACATCCACGATCCCGCACCTGGGATTCGAACCCAGAACCTTCGGTCTGGCGCTTAAGAATAGCACCGTTGAATGCCGGCTATCTGATCTAGAGATTAAACGTTTTCGCACAAGACCAAAGGTCCTATATTCGAATTCCGTGTGCGGTATCGTGGATGTAAACTGCTGATGAGTCCCATACTTGGACGAAACGGCCGTTCAATGCTTCCAGGTTTTTAATGGTGGTCTAGCATTAATCGGTTGATGATCTCAATCAGAATTTATTTTCACTGATAACCCATAATAAGTAATATCTAACGAATATCATCTAAGGTTTCAATGAATCATAATAAAACTCTAAATCATTTCATTGTTATTTTTTTATTGATTTCTAATTAGGAACTTATCTAAAAAAGAAATCATTACGTAATTTTGATCCAACTCTATTAAATGATTATTACATTGGATATTTACCTGATAATATTACATCATTTGAATGTTTATCATGTCATAAAGAATGTGAAATTGGTTGTAATGGACCAACCGCAGAAGAATGTACACGTTGTCGACATGTGAAAATTTATCATGATTCTCAAATGGAATCGGTAAGTACTACTAATGTGAATTAAGATGATTTATAATTAAATATTATATTAATAATGAGCCCCCAAATGCCCTGGAGTGGGGAGAGTCCTCTCTCCCTCTCAAAATGCTCTCACATGCACACGCGTATACAGCCACCACCGGGTGAGTCCTACTCACTATCTTCTCTTAGCATTACTGTTGTCTACGAAATTGAGAAGACGAAAAGCGAATGTCCGTCGCTTTAACCGAGTTGGTGAACACAGAAAGTTCACCTAGGGGAATTGGAAAACCCTCATTCCAAACCAATGGTGAAAATGAGCTCCAGTATCCTATGGCATCAAATGGCATATGAATCAATCGTTGGTCACCGGCTACCTTTGGACTGCATCTCCTTACGAACCTGGAAAATAGATCATTCTATGCAGCTTCAGTGTTTTTTGAGGAACATTACAACAGACAGCTTTAACACAAATATGCAAGTTACATCTTTTAAGCAATGATGAATAGTGACTAACAATGAACTCCAGGACCCTCGTTTCGTCCTATTTGGGGCTCGTCAGCTGGATGTACCTGCATTCTAGAATTAATATTCCCTCTGAGACTCGAACCCAATACTGTCATCACGTTATCCACTTACCTTACTTGGTTTACTTGAATCTTCCAACTGATATTTAAAACTTCAATTGATCAGCCTCGATAGTCCCTTAATTTACATCCAGTTGACGAGTCCAAAAAGGGACGAAACGCGCATCCTTGATTCTATTACTATTACTATCCATCGTTGCTAAGAATTAAACCATATTCCCTTATTTTCATCTCTTGTTATTATTATTATCATCATTATTCTTTACACTTGTTACTTTCAGTGGTTATGCAACCTTACTTGTCCTGATTTTAGTCCATTCAAAATATTCGATCAAAAAACTGGTGAAATAATTTGTTCTAGTGATTCAATCAACTTACACATTATACCCTATTACAATGGACATTATTCCATTGAAAATCATCTTAATTCTACAATATTACATAATAGTTATAATAATAATATTGTAACCATGGCAACAAAGAACCTTAATTTTCTTCAAAATGTTCATATGATGAATTATAATAATATATGGCATTATAATTACTTATCAACACAAACCGCTGGTCTTATCTCATCATTATCAGCATTATTTATTATGTTATTATTATTAAGTTTAATTATTTATTGGACAATTTATAAAAGATCTAAATATATACGAATTGAACAATACGATACTACTGATAATACTACTGATAATAATAAGGGGAATAAGTCATGTTTTATATCCTTGAATAAAATGTGTGAAAATTTTTGGACACAAGGTAAACCACAATTAATGATGAAGAAAGAGAAAAATGAGAAAAATAAAAAGGAGAAAAGAAAAAAAAAGAAAACATTCACCATAGCAACTAAAAATCATCGATCAATATTAAATTATAAAAATAATCAATTAATAAAAGAGAAATTATTATTTCATCCATTAAATTGGAATCATTCATTAATACAAATGAATGGTAGTTTATTATTAGATAAAGATAATAAATGGATGAATAATATGGATGAAGAAAAATCTGTAAGTAGTATGTTTGTTTGTTTGTGTTTTATTTAAATAAAAAAGTGAATTTTATAGTTGAAGCTAGACCATTATAGAAAACCAGGAAGCAATGGACAACTGGCTGTTTCGTCCTAGTGTGAGACTCTTCTGCAATGAGCATCCACGATCCCGCCTCGTAAAATTCGAACCCAGGACATATCCCTTTCGCGCTCAAGTGCTTAACCGATAGACCAATGAGCCGTCCGGTATCCAACGGCGTTACTATCTAAATTCAACCAATCCACGAAATTGAGGAACCGTCCATCATTGTCTTCAGTGAGTTACTATCTCACAACAGACATGGTTGAACTCCACTGGTTACTGCTTCTCAGTAGAACTCAAGGAAATATCTTTTGAAGTCAGTCACTAGTGAGCGAGGCGATATCGTGGATGCTCACTGCTGAGAAGTCCCACAGTGGGACGAAACGGCAGTCGAGTGCTTCCAGGTTTTCTATGGTTGTCTGGCTCTAATTAACTCATGATTTCAACTATAAAATTACTGAAATCTCCACAAAACCCCTTCTGATAAAAAAGTGAATATTTATTGATTATATGTCTGATGAAATATGTTCTAAGCTTATAGGCTTTTTATGGCGGTTAAACTTTAATTGACTCATGAATTTAACTTTAAAAGAAATAATTACAATCTCTACAAAATCCCCCTTTCTCATAATAATTATTATGTGCTAGCTAATGAATAACTTCAAAAGGTATTTCTTGGTGTTCTAGTGAGAAGCCTTGACTAGTGCAGTTCAACCTGGTCTTTTATGTGATAGTAACTTACTGAAGACAATGGTGGACGGTAGCACAATATTGTGAATTAGTTGAAGTTAGACATCAACATTGTTGGATGCAGGCTCAGTGATCTACAGGTTAAGTGTTCGCGTGCAAGACCGATAGGTCCTGGGTTCGAATCACACGAGCAGAATCGTGGATATGAGTAACCCCATACTAGGAGGGAACGGCCGTCGAACAGTGCTTCCAGGTTTCCAGTGGTAGTCTATCTTCAATCGACTCATGAATTCAACTATCAAATCTACATTTGTAAACTATTTAAACAATAATGAACATTTGTTCATTATATGTTTGATTAGATGTGTTCTTATACATATTAATAATAGCCTTTCCTAAGTCAAACGATAACTAAAGAAAATCAAAATAATATGGATAGCATGAAACTTCTAAGAGGTGACTATATTAACAACCACATCAATCATTGAACAATGTATCATTAGGTCTCAAGACCAGTACTTAGTCTTCAGACAACCAAGCCAGCATCTAAGGATGTGGAATTTTAACTTCATTTAATGCGTGTTATTTTACAATCAACTTTTAGTATTATTGGTGGATAACTTCTTCATATTGACGTGAATAAACTATGTTGACCACAGCTTCCTATTTGAATTAAAGGAGTTACCTAACTAAATTAGTTACTAGTGAACAGTTGATTACTATTAGTAGTATAAGGGGATTTTGATGAATGTAGAATTCAAGGTCTTCATTGTTTGCTTCCTAACAATTGGGTAGTATACCTAACCCTCAAACAATAACTATAACCGAAATCTATCTACTTTTAATATGACCGAATTCTTAGGTGTATTTGACCAAGTATAACTGTGGTGTGTGCGTTACTTATATTTACTTAAGTAGTATATGTCTTGAGTAAGGAGTAGAATATCTAGCAGCAGAAGATTAAGAAGATCGAGGAGGGATGAACAGAAACAAAAAGTGATTGGTGCGCACTAGACGGCCTTTTAGTCCTAGTATGGGACTCCTCGATAGTGCGCATCTACGATCCCACATCGAAGGGATTCGAACCCAGTACCTCCAAACTCTCACGCGAACACATAATTTATAGAGACCACTGAGTTGGCATCCAACGGTGTCAATGTCTAACTTCAACCAATCCACGAAACTGAGCAACCGTCCACCATTGTCTTGAGTGAGTTACTATCTCACAACAGACCCGGTTGAACTTCAATGGTCACGACTTCTCATTGGAACTCTAGGAAATTCATGTTGAAGCTAGTCACTAGTAAGCACATGACAACCTCATGAATTCAACTACCGAAGTTACTACAATCTCCACTAAACTTCTTTCTAATATTAATGATTTACATTTTTTGGTGTCTTACTAATAAACTACTGATTACTTTTGTATATGGTTTATTAAACCTTTAATATATTTTCTTTCACAAAATAAAAATAGCCTACTCATTCAGAATCATTAAAACCAAACATGGCAACATTACGTATCATCACTGAATCTGAATTAATTCGTGGTCCATTGATTGGTTCTGGTGCATTTGGTACAGTTTATTGTGGTATTTGGTGTCCAAAATTCACACAACAAAAACTGGATCCCATTAATAATGATACATGTAGTGCAATAACCAATTCAACAATAACACCAACCCCAAATGTATTTAATTCAAAAAAATTTGATTGGGATAAGAATACCAATGGAATAGAAACTATTCCAGTAGCATTCAACAATGATAATGATTTCAATTTGCATATACCAGTAGCTATTAAAGTTTTATCAGATTCAGCAGATCCACAAACTAATAAAGAACTATTAGAAGAAGCAAAAGTAATCCTTTTTTCTTTTTTATTTAGAGATTTATTGTTCATTTTATTCTAATCCCTCAAATGCCCTGGTACGGTCGAGAGTGGGGAGAGTCATCACTCCATCTCGAAATACTCTCATATGGCCAGCGAATATATAGCCTCTGTCAGGGAAGTCATACTCACTGCCTTCTCGTGGCGGGGGTGTTGTTTACGAAAGTGAGAGGACGAAAAGCGAATATCCGGCTCTTTAACCGGGTTGGTGGACACGGAGGGTCCACCTAGAGGAGTTGGAAAACCCTGATTCCAAACCAATGGTGCACATGGGTTCCAGTATCCTGATGGAACGAATGGCGGACGAACCTGTCATTGGTCAACGACTACCATGGGACTGAATCTCCTCACGATGCTCCACTGCCTTGTGGATTAGACCTTTAGGTCAAAGTCTCCGGGGGTGGCCCCCTAAGAAAACCAACTGCTTCAGTTTGAGTACCCGGGTAGTATCACAGCCTTCACACAAATCAAATGAGATTTGTGTGGCGCATATATATATGGTGCCCCCTTGTACCAATATTTATATGTTTAAATAAATAAATAATCCATTCCTCGTAATTACCAACGAAGGACTTCATACCTACAATAGTTTATGGATAATTTGATTAGTCCATATTAAAACGTTGATAAACATCGCTTAATCAGTGATAGATTGGTTCATTGAGATTAATTAGCCCCATGTGTACAAGCATATCAGCCATAAGTAACCATCAATGTTATCTAAATTTCATACTTAATCCTGTTAGCAGGTATTTTTGTAGTTCCTATTGATACTTAGATAACCCTGATATTTTAGTCTACACATGTTGCTCTAAACTCTTTTGATTGATATAACCAGAATATCTCGATGATGATGCTTCAGACTGTGATATTTGATGGCATAAATCTTGAATCAAACGAAAAACATCATTTCTTTCACGACCGTAGATATGCTTGTTAATGTGTTCCGTGTAGGGAAAAACTTAGCGTATCTATCACTAGCCACCTAACATTAAAGTATTTCTAAATAACTAGTGAAAAGTAATCGATTTCTTGGTATGGTGGTTATCATCTCTGACTTCTGAGTAGTGGTTAAGAAGTTCTGCTTTTAGCCTCAAATCCTCAAGTTCAAACCCAGTCTCATCTGCTTCCCGTTGAACAACCACACGCGTGAACTCAAGGAAGCTCTAAGAAGCTCAGAAAGAGCCAAAGATATTCCATCCAATCATCTTTTGGAAGAATATTCCAGAATGTCTACGTGTAGCTTCCATATTGCCAAAAACCCTTGTACATCTAGCTGATGATTCCTACATAGAACGAAACGCGCATCAAACTTGATTCCACTGCTAGCCACTGTCCATCTTTGCTTATAATGCTTGTGTATTAAGGCTATATCGAGGCAATACGTAGAAGTATACACATATGTCACTTAGCGACTGACTAGTTGCAGTTCTAAAAAATCAATGGGGAAATTCAAACAAACAATACTGAATGAACTTTTCTTTTTTGCTTTTTTTTCCCACAGGTTATGGCAACTGTTGATCATCCATGTTGTGTAAGATTTTTAGCTTTATGTCTTACATCTAAATTACAATTAATAACACAATATTTACCATTAGGTAGTTTATTAGAATTTATTAAAATACGTTGGGATTTTATTGAAGTGAATTCATTATTTCAATGGTCTGAACAAATTGCTTCTGGTATGATTTATTTATCATCACGTGGTATTATACATCGTGATTTAGCAGCTCGTAATGTATTAGTTCAATCAAAAGATCAAGTAAGTAATATTGTTAAATTGAAGATTTAAGTTAGACCATTATGGAAAACCTGAGACTCCTCGGTGATCCTACAATAAGTCGAAATGGCCATCCAATGATTTCAGGTTTTCCATGGAGGTCTTGATGTGTGGGTGAGAATGATAATGATTGGTTGTTTTGCTAAGTCAGACATGTAGATAGTGTGACAGGTGTTATATGTTTTATATATTCCTATATCCTGACTATTATTGATTGACTGCTCCTTGCTGTTGGATTGTGTGGAATTTCGGTGTGGAAATATATTGACTTTCTAGTCAGGCTAATCTCGTGTTCTTGATCTGAGTTATGTTGAAGTCCTGTAGAATAGACATTGGGTGGGAATCTAGTATAGATATTCGTCTAAGGTAAATGAACGTCCCACATGCGTGTAAAAAGTGAAAGGACTGTTATAACAAGAAACCCTGGCGTTATAACAAGTCTAGCTTCAATTAATTTATGATTTCAACTATTAAATTACTATATCATCTACAAAAACCCCTTCTAGTGTTCAAAGTGGATTTTTTTATTAAAAAAGAGAAGTTATCGATTCTTCAGTAGATGGGGATAAGACTTAAACTCAATTTACCTAAAAGATCCTGCTTATAATTTTAAGAGAAAAGAGGATTTATTGACGCTTAACAGAAGAAAGTATTTAATATCGACTTTAGATATTGAATAGAACGAAGGGTCGACAAAACTATGGGGGTCAGCGAGCTGCAGACTCGACATTCTAGCGGAGAGCGTGGTACAGACTGTAGTGAAAGGAAAAATGGCTCGGCGAGCAGAAACACCGGATGAACGAATGCTTTAAAGGGAGGACGAGTGTGGTGTGGGTTACTTATATAATGATACAGAAGAAAGTACTTAATATCGACTTTAGATATTCGATAGAACGAAGGGTCATTGAAATCAATATAAGACTACACCAATTACACTTACTAGAAGATAATGAATATGTAAAGTTGGCTCAAATGATACTCTATATATCTTAAATGTCATACATAATTCTATTTAAGAATGTATCATTATAGCGAATCGGTTTTAGAAAAAGATTTCATTGGTTGAGGTTAGACATTAACATTGCTGGATGCCGACTCAGTGGTCTATCGGTTAAGTGATCTGGGGCGAGACTAGTAGGTTCTGGGTTACAATCCTGAGAGGCGGGATCGTGGATGCGCACCGCTGAGGAGCCACATAATAAGACGAAACGGCTATCTAGTGCTTCCAGATTGTCCATAGTGATCTAACCTCATGATCTTAACTATATAAAATTTCATAGGAATTACTTACTTCATTCATCGATATACTTTTGATTGTATTTTGGATGGTAAGCATAAATGTATTTGTCAACTGGTTACGATTACATTCAGTTATTGATGTGCTCAAAAACTTGAAGTCCATAGTTCTTATTATAAATTCTAATCTATTTTACATTCGTTATAAGCAAAGGTGGACAGTAGCTAACAGTGGAATCCAGGACGCGCGTTTCGTCTTATTTGGGGCTTGTCAGCTAAATGTATCAGCATCCCAGAGTTGATGTTCACTCTGGGACTCGAACCCAGTACCTTTCGCTTTAAACACCATCCCGTTGTCCGAAACGTGCGTCAAACTGGATTCCACTGATAGTCACTATCCAACTTTGCTTATAATGCTTTTGAATTAAGGCCATGTCAAGACAGTCCGCACAGGATGCACATATGCCAATAATAGACTGATCAATTGCAGTCCTAAATAACAAACTATAAATGAATTGTCTCAATCCTGACCGTTAATTTCGTAAATATTAGTCCATCGTCTCTGACTATTATTGTTCATGCATTTTCATATCAATTCCGTCCCGTTCCCATTCTCTCCTTATCGATCTTCCACTGAAATACATTCAATGCCCGACCATCGTTATATACAACTACTTATGTGAACATAAGTAGCCTACGCCACACTATGACGAAAAATCTAAAGCAGAAATCAAACTCGCAAACTCTGAAACCTGTACCTTATTTTAATCGTAAGCACCATACAATAATCTTTACTCCTTTATATATTTCTAATTCTAACCTGAATCCTATCATCAATCGTAACTCTGATAAACATCATTACGATAGAACACTTTACACCATGTTCATAACAATTTCATTTCTGCATTCATAAGAGAGTTCCTCCTCAGCAATCAAAAATCTCATATCTACTAAGTGATGTTTTATTCATCAAAATTTACTATAGTACGATTGATAGACGGTATATTGGCTTGATATTTGTACTATAACCTTTAAGTCTCTTCCCCGATGCTAACTGACATAGTTGCAAACTGTCGGTTCACCAAGAACAACAAAAAAGCCAACATAATTTCCAACCTTTTTTATAAGTTTCATTAGTCTTTCATTCATCATTCAAAGTACTTCAATAATTTGTTGTGATGAACCAAGTTGACTTCAAAGACAAATATTTGTCACATCTATGTTTATCAACATGGGAATTTGTGGAGATTGTAGTATTTTCACATTTGAAATTGCAAGTTTATCTAAGCTAGATCAACAGTGAAAACCTGGAAGCACTGGATGGCTGTTTTGTTCTAGTATGGAACTCCTCAGTAATGCTCATCTGCGAACCCGCACATGGAACTCGAACCCAGGACCTTCAGTATCGCATGCAAAGCCCCTAACTTCCAGACCGCTGAGCCGCTTCAACCAATCAATGATCTTGTGTAGATGTGCTCTGCTGAGGAGTCCTATACTGGGACGAAACTATCGACCAAGACTTCCAGGTTTTCATTAGTGGTTAAGCTTAAGTCGACTCGTGATTTCATTATCTATGTTTAGTCTTTAATGATGAATAGTTTCTGTCGATTAGATTTTTATACTGGTCAATTGACCCAACTTTAAGTTATACTATAAATGACAAACATGTCTTTACATCACTTATATACATGTATATTACATCACTTTACTTTTATAGGTACAAATAACTGATTTCGGTTTGGCTAAGTGTTTAGATACAACACATAGTGAATATCATGCAAGTGGAGGACGTATGCCAATTAAATGGCTTGCAATTGAATGTATACAAGATAGAATATTTTCAAGTAAATCAGATGTTTGGGCATATGGTAAGTTCATAATGATTATTTGTTGGTTAATATTATATCTGAAATCATCAGTCAATTGAAGCTAGACCATCATGGAAAACCGAGAAGCACTGGACGGCCATTTCGTCCTATTATGGAACTCCTCAGCAGTGCGCATCCATGATACCGCCTCACGAGATTCGAACCCAGAACCTACCAGTCTCGCGCCAGAGCACTTGATCGATAAACCATGGTGGTCTAGCTTCAATTGACTCATGATTTCAACCATGAAAATACTGAAATCTCTACGAAACCCCTTCTAATATCATGTCTATTATTCCTCTACATGTAATCAAAACTTAGGAAGCTCTGAAAATCAACATTTTATAAATCTATTATAGACAACAAAAAATACTAATACCTAAATAAGGTCTTACATGATTATTATCATTATATTGTATCATAATTGATTAACTCTAGTCAGTCCATACTCTTCACTTCCTATGGGATTAAGTTTATAACTTTCATGATCAGTCAGTCACTCAGATATAACGTAGGACCAGGCACATATATGCATCGGCCCAAATTACCACACAACATTAGCACAACAAGATGAACACCAAATTCATGATAAAGATTCTATGTATTTTAAAAACATGAAAACAAAATCAGTTATACGATGGTGGTTGGAGGTACCCTCCCCCTTTTAGCCATAAGAACATGGTGAAGCCTAGTAGGCCCTTCTGGAGAAGAGTGCAATATCGAAGCATGGCACAACTACCGCAGCTCAATAGCTATTTTTTGCATTGCTTACGCAGAACCATTACATCATTCTTTCCTTTTTTGGGAACTTATTTTTTCTTTCTTTTTGATCCAACAATAATTATGCAATGATTTTTTGTAGCAATCGTAATCATTTGTGGGTATAGGTAGAGTGGTTGATTAGGCCGATCCTCACTACCCGTGTTACTGCTCACGTTAGTACATAGGATGAATGCCATGATCTGGGAGGCACGACGAGGAGTTAGTCAGTAAAATCACTGACTTCAGAAGTGAGCAATTTAGGTAGGTATAGACTACCTAGTTGGAGTCAATGAGATAATCCTGAATAATAGATGAAGACTGTGAATAAGATAACTCAATATCGTTCGTAGTGATGCAGTACCATCCATGCTATATCATCCTTTCCATTTTGAATTCTATTATTGCTGCATCTTCATGAACAACATTCTTGTTTTTATTGCTACATTGTTTCGATTTGTTTTACTATTCCTATATACTACTTTTATCCTGTCATGCTAATGTAGTATGGCATCTAAAGAAAATGCACACAGACTCTATGATGGTGTTTATCTGTCTATGTGTTTAAGTGTACCACAGCTAGTTAAATGAAATCAAACAGAATGTCTTAACGAGCGGTAATGCCAGTTACATTTATGCTAAGAAGGTTGTGATGATGTTTAATGTGACAACTTTGACTGATACATTCTTTTACCAGATGCAACATTGTTAATCACTGAAATACATCATTATAATAAAAATACAAATTAGACAATTGTAGTTGAGACCATAAGTCAATTGAAGTTGGATGCCCGTACGGTAATCTAGAGATTAATCATTCGCGCGCGAAACTGATAGGTCCTAGGTTCGAGTCTCGAGAGGCGAGATCGTGTATGCCCACTGCAGAGGAGTCCCACAATAGGACGAAATGGCTGTCCAGTGCTTCCAGGTTTTCCATGATGATCTAGCTTCAATTGACTCATGATCTCAACTATATAAAATTACTATAATATCCACTAAACCCCTTCTGATATTAGACAATTGTATTAAAACACTTTTTAAAACCATTGTAAGAATAATTTATATGGATATGTATATATGTTTTACATTTAGGTATAACCTTATGGGAAATGTGTACATTTGGTCATCGACCATATGAAAATATTCATGCAAAAGATTTACTAGATTTTCTAGAGAAAGGAAATCGTTTACCTCAACCGGAAACAACAAGTCTTGATTTTTATTGTTTAATGTTACAATGTAAGTTTATTATAGCCTATTGTTACTCTATTGTGTATTCATTCATATGCCTTTTATGGATGGTGACTAGCAGTTGAATTCAGAATGTGTACTTCGCCCTGTATTGGGCTAATCAGCTGGATGTACCTGCAATGGATTAATCTGTTTCAGGATTTGTAAATCCTTCACATCCAGCTGACGTGTCCCCGTATAGGACGAAATGGACTTCCTTGATTCCTCTACTAGCCAATATCTATCTCTGCTGTACCGCTAAAAAACGATATAACAATGAATCGATCTAGATAAAAACATGAGGGAGAATGAACTTGATCAGGTTAGTAATTCCCTTATTTACAATAATCAGAATACACTTGCATTGCTCCCCTACTATTTAGTCTTCAGATAGCTTATAATTCCTTCAAGCTTACATCGTATATCATACTTCATCATTGGCTTTACGGTTTATCCTAACCCATATGACGCTACTGTGATAAACATTTAAATCTAAACTAATTGTAGTATCTCAGTGGATTTATCCTCCTGATTAATTTATTTTACTGCGCACTCAGTCGATTCTAATAGGGTTTTTTTGAGATCAAATATTACTTGATCAAGGCAAACAAGACATTGTCTTTTTTTTATCAATGACTATTTAAATATCTTTTACATTTCCAGTAAATGTTCCAGTACCCTGTGAACTATATAACTTA
The DNA here is from genome assembly GCA_944470415.2 of Schistosoma rodhaini. Lineage (NCBI taxonomy): Eukaryota > Metazoa > Platyhelminthes > Trematoda > Strigeidida > Schistosomatidae > Schistosoma > Schistosoma rodhaini. The sequence goes on from OX104040.1 coordinate 3,346,128, forward strand.
ATTTAAGCAGCTGAAATAAACATTTTACTCATTCAATTTAACTAAAATGGGCTATAAGTTGAAATCTTTGACTTCCAACTAATTAGTCACGAGGTCCGCAAACCCTTTTCTATCATTTCTTTTAAAAGTATTGAGTAGTAACCAATCCTTGACATTATATCAGTGATCTTCAGCGTTGTTAGAGGTTTGAAGTTAGTTTTCACTTCCCGGTTACCCACACCGTGGAGGGGTTCTTCTACAGGTATTTGAAAAGGAAACCGGGTTAGAGTTGCTCTTAGTAACCTCTATTTTTAATTTACTGTTCTTTTTTAACTTTCAAATTAACAGGTTGGCAAGCCGATCCAAATCTTAGACCAACATTTAAAGAATTATGTTCAGCTTTATGTGAAATGAAAGCAACACCTAATCGTTATTTATTCATAACAGTAAGTTCTAAACGTATTTAAATGATTGAACTGATATGGAATCACTATAGGGTTTTGTGGAGATTGTGGAATTTTTCATACTTGTGAAATCACACATAGATCCTAGATTACTATTAGTGGAAATCTAGAAATACTAGACCAGTTTCATCCTAGTATAAGACTCCTAAGTAATTGAGGTAGGATGGTGGTTGGAGGTGGTCAACAGGAAACCCTAGACCGGAGTTTCGTGCTACTTGGCACTCGTCAGCAAGGTGTACCTGTAATCTTGAGGGAACTGATGCTCCCTGATGGATTCGATCCCGTGTCACTCAGCTTCACAGTCAGAGATGTTACCACTGAGCTATTAGGGCCGCGACCAACCTCCTGTAGGACTGAGATGTAATCATAATTGATTGATCACTGGGTGGTGATCAATGTCATGCGTGTCAAGTCCTACTTAGTGCTGATCGAATGCTATCAATCAAGTTGCAATGTGGCCACCAGTCTAGGTGACTCGACACTGTGTGCACTATATATATTGAGGTAAGATGGTGGTTGGAGGTGGTGATCGATAGCATTCGATCAGCACTAAGTACGACTTAACACGCATGACATTGATCACCACCCAGTGATCAATCAATGGTGACTCCTAAGTAATGCCCATTCACGACCCCAAATGCCGTAATCTAAACTAGAACGATTAACTTCTAAACCACTGAGTCGGCTTCCGAAGGTGTTGTTGTCTAATCACAATCGATTCACCATATTACGAGTCAATCATCCTTCACTGCCCTATGATGGATAACTGTCTCACATCCGACATGGTAGGGAATAATCGAAATCGTAACAGACTGTTCGTTCCGGGCATTCTATCCATACTGTAAATTACTGAACGGGTTGTAGTAAATACAGATTGAAATCTTTAGCGACCGAATGTACTACGAAACTCAAACACCATCGAGCCGATTGTAAAACGCAACAACCTTCTTATACATAATTAAATAAACATCAGATAACTAACAGTTGTCTGTATTAATTCATAAACAGAAATGTTTTCTGATATGACAGAGAATGAAAATTGAACAAATGACAACGATTTGTGCGAATGAATCGGTTAGCTCAAAATTGAGTCCATCTACTCTCTGAATCATAGCGATCGTAGTGATCTTACAGTTGTGATCGTGAACTGATCTTAGTTAGACTATCATTGAAAACTTGAAAGTTAAGCGTTTGCGCGAGACCAGAGGACCTAGGTCCGATTACCGAGTGTGGAGTCGTGGTAGCTCACTGATGAAAAGTCCCGTACTATGATGAAACAATCATCTAGTATTTACAGGTGTTCAATCGTGGTCTAGCTAAGATCACTTGGTGATTTCATGCAATAAGTTGTGTAAATAATCAGATAATGAGAAATATAAACGGTAGGTGGAAAGTCAAACCAAATACGGAATATGGAAATATCCATAAATCCTTGTTGAACTGTAGTTTAAGGAAAAATCGTTTCTTACAAGCTGTCCACATCTGAGACTTTAACTCCTTCTATAAGGGATTGTTCGGGTAGATCTTTTTTGTTCTTCCTTTAGGATATCTGGCCAGATTTCTTTGGCAGGGATTAACTGTAAGACTACAAAAATGTACACATTGTCACACACACACAGATAGCTCTTTCTATACCTGCTTCTTTTTAACAAAGAGTCACCATTCTGCTTAACGAGATATCAAGGAAATTTATTGTCTCATTCATGCTCATTAGTGAAAATGATTTCTAAGTGTACGCTGTTGAACAGATTTAGGAGTTCTTCATTAGAATTCTGACCTTAAATGATGAATATGTTGTCGAAGTAATGGCAGCATGGATCTAGTTAATCGATCGCATCCAAGAGGGATCGATTTTATAGCTCGGCCAGGAGGAAATAAGCTAAAATGAAGCCTAAAGGTGACCTCATAATCATTCCATAAATTTGTCCAATAAGAACCATTGTTAAAGACAAAATGAACGTTCATCTTACTTCTCAGGCGTTTAAGACTATCATCAGGGAAAATTATTCCTTTTTATTTCCAATTGATAGACATGATAATGTGTTAAAACAAACATAAATCAGATAACGGTAGGTCCTGGGTTCGAATATTGCGAAATGAGGATGCGCATCGCCACTGAGGAGTCCCGCAATAGGACGGAACGGCCGTCAAACAGTGCTTCCAGGTTTTCGACGGTGATCTAGCTTCTTTGATTCATGATCTTAACTATATGCAATTACTAAAATCTCCACAAATCCCCCTTGTGATAAACCATATAACTTGTTGAGATATCTAAATGGTAGGAATAGATAGCCCAGATATTCAAGCAGGTCGTCATAAAATTGAATTCTCTCTATATTGAGAATTAATTGAAGTTGGAAAATATCATCAGAAACTGTGTTAGTAGTTCGTATCATATTCACAATAAGGCTTTAATAAGTTCAATTCGATCCCATATTAGAATTTTAGTACTCTTTAACTCGGATGAAACAGCTACCTACCACTTCTTTATCTTCAGTCTATTCTCACCCTACCTGTTTTGTTAAAAATTTATTATCAGTATAGAGTTGTTGAGATTTTTAACTTTTGATTGAGATCATCAATGGATCAATGTTAGACTATCATTGAAAACCTAGAAACACCAAACGGCTAACTCATCCTAGTGTGGAACTCTTTATCAGTTCACATCCACGACCCTACACTAAAAGTACTTAGAAATTGAGCCAGTATTCAATGGTGTTAATGTCCTCCTTCAACTAATCCACGATATTGTTCGACCGTCCTCCATTATCTTAAATGAATAATATTTATATGAATGAATTCACTTAGTATTGTTTGTTTGAACCTTCACATTGAAGTTTAGGACTGCAACTGGTCAATCTCTAATTGGCATATGTGCATCCTGTGCGGACTGCCTCGATATAAGTAAAGATGGATAGCAGCTAGCAATGGGATATAGTTTGACGCGCGTTTCGTCCTATTAAGGACTCGTTGGCTGAATGTACCTGCATCTCAGAGTTGATGTTCACTCTGGGACTCGAACCCAGTACTTTTCGCTTCAAACGCTATAGCGTTATGCACTCAGCTACTGAGTCCTGATAACCACTTGCTTTTGCAATGGGTTGAAGTTTGAATTCACTTATTATTGTTTGGCTGAATCTTCCCATTAATGTTTAGCACTACAATTGATCAGTAAGGTACATCCGACTGACGAGTCCCAAATAAGACGAACTGGATTACGCTGCTAGTCATATTTTTTTTCTAAAATTCATTATACTGTTTATTATTTCTACTTCTTTTTTAGCCTGAACTTCGTACATCTAATTTTACCAATCAAGATATATCACAAAATGCATTAGAATTTTTAACTAGTTGTTTAACCGATACAACTATATCATTGAAATCTACTCATACAAATATAAGTAGTATAAAATCATATCAACAAATTTATAATGATCTAAATGAATATCATAATAATGATAATGATCATTCATTATTAAATCAATTGAATATTGAAGATTATACACAATATACACAAATGAATTATGATTGGTTAAATAATTTATATGTGAATAGTAGAATAAATTTATTACCAGAAGAATATATTCAAACTTTATTAAATAATTATAATTATTTAATTGGAATTAATACTACTACTGATAAGACTACTACTAATACCACTGATACAACTACTACTAATACTGCTGATAGTACTACTACTACTAATACTACTGATAATACTACTACTAATACTACTGATAATACTAATACTAATACCAATACTATCACTACTAATACTGATACCACTACTACTACTAATACTACTGATAACACTACTACTAATACTAATACTAATACTACCATTACTAATACTGATACTACTAATACTACTGATAACACTACTACTAATACTAATACTAATACTACCATTACTAATACTGATACTACTAATACTACTGATAACACTACTACTAGTACTACTACTAATTATAGTAATAATAATAACTATATTAGGTTCCAAAATGAAATCAATAAGGTTACATTGCCTAATCAATACATTGATAATATAAACATAAATGATCCTAGAGACAATAATATTCATCATTGTAATGATATCATAATCGATGCGGAAGAGACAAATAGGAATAAAGAAAATTTAGTTACAAAGGAATCAGAAGGAAGTTTTATGGAGGAATCATCTGAAAATGTATCATTATCTATATTAAAAATAGTGGATAACGATCAAATATCTGATCAACATTATATTAATATTGTTAATGAAGAAAATAATTGTAATAAAGTAAGTTGTATTGTTATTCTGTAAACGGTACCCACACTACTTTCATCATTATTACTTATATTACTACTAATGTAATGAAAGGGGACACAGATGAGAACAACCGATTACATTTAACACAAAATTACAGAGTTACTTGGTACATATGCGCCACACAAATCTCACTTGATTTGTGTGAGGGCTGTGATACTGCTCAGGTGCCCAAACTGAAGCAGGTGGTTTTCTTAGAGAGCCACACCCTGAACCTTTGACCGAAAGATCTGATCCACAAAGCAGTGGAGCATCGTGAGGAGGTGCAGTCCCATGGTAGACGGTGACCAGCGATTGGTTTACACGTCATTTGTTCCATCAGGATACTGGAGCCCATTCGCACCATTGGTTTGAAATGAGGGTATTCAAACTCTCCTAGGTGAACTTTCCGTGTCGACTGACCCGGTTAAAGCCCCGGACATTCACTTTTCGTCCTCTCAATTTCGTAAACAACACCCCCACCACTAGAATGCAGTGAATAGGACTTCCCTGACAGAGGCTATCTCACTAAATGACTCTTTAATATAGATAGAATCACAATCGATATATCCTAATTTATGTATTAACATAAAAAGGTTTCTATCCTTTATAAGAACAAAAGAATTTCGAATGATGTTAGTTGTTTTTGCACTATGCTATAATTCTGGATTGTTTTAAAACTATTTGGAGTTCTTTGGTTGTACTACGGTGGTATGGTTAAAATACGGTACAAATCCATGGTATTTCATTCGAACTATTATTTAACAGTGAATCGTTCTATTTTCTTGCATTCTTCATAATCTTCATAAGGAAATTATACTCTTTCGTCCCAATTGTCTATCCTCTTCAGATGCAATAATTTTACTTGCTCTTCTAAGAAGATTTAAGTCTAGAGAGATTTTTTACATTGAATGAATTTGTTAAATTAAATTTAATATAACAATTTAAGTATGTTAGTTTTTTGGTAGATAATTCAATTCAAAGTCTCTTTAAAAACAATAATTCATCATTTCCATTTTTACAATCAAAATTTAATAAGGGATCAAAGTGTATTCATTAGTTTATAAGAAAATTTCATAGAGGTAGCCCTTTTTATTCCAAATTATCAATAAAATTGACTACATGAAACTAACTACTTATGAAGGGGTTTTTTTGTGTGGATATTATGGTAATTTTCATAGTTGAGATCATAAATCAATTAAACCTAGACCACCATGGAAAACTTGAAAGCACTAGAAGGCTGTTTCTTTCTATTATGAGACTCCTCAGTAGTGTGGGTCCATGAGCTCGTCTCACGACCTATCGGTTTCGCGCACGAACGCTTAACCTTTGGACCACTGAGCCGCCATCCAACGATGTTAATGCCTAAGTTCAACTAATCCTCAAAATTGAGCGACACATCCATCAATGTCTTCATTGAGTCACTATCTTACAACAGATCCGGTTGAACTCCACTAGTCACTGCTTCTCACTAGAACTTCAAGTAATATCTCTTGAAACCAGTCACTAATGAGCATGTGTTGATTAATATCAAAAGTAGTTTTTGTAGACTGATAAGGTCAAGAGTTCGAATCTCACGAGACGAGATCGTGGATGGCCACTGCTGTGGAATCGCACAACAAGATGTAACCACCGTCATATAATGCTTCCAGGTTTTCCATGATGATCTAGTTTCAATAAACTCATGATATCAATCATCAAAAACTAATTATTTATCAAAATCATTTATTTTCTCACAGGTTCCATCGTCAATACAAAATCAATAAATGTTTTGTAAATAATTCAATATGATAAAGAAAAAACAGAAAAAGAAAAAAGAAAAAAAACTTTAGAAATAATCTATTCCTGTTTGCATTTTTTTTTATTTTAATTCGTCTAATCAACATTGAAATGATGGAATATTCTAGGCGATTTCTTTTTTTTTAAAAAAAAACACAAAAATTTTTGTATTTTTGTACATTTATTATATAATCAGAAAAATTTATCACTTTTATTTTCCCCATAGTTACACATATATGATAATATGAATGTAAAATTGTTACTATGTATATTTATATACTTCACTTCATTTGAGATAAATAGAATATACACAAGTATTAAATGTTAGTTTTTGAAATAATAACAGTTGAGATCATGAGTTAATTGAAGCTAGACGATTATGGAGAACCAGGAAGCACTGTTTGACGGCCATCTCGTCCTATTGTCGCAATCTTCACTGGCAGTGCGCATTCACGACCTTGACTCACGAAATTCGAATCCAGGATCTACCAGTCCATAAAAACTCTTTCTGATATTAATCAACATATATGCTCACTAGTGACTGACTTCAAGAGGTATTTCTTGGAGTTCTAATATGAAGCAGTGAGCATTGGAAGTCAACGAAGTCCGTTGTGAGATAGTAACTCACTGAAGACAATGGTGGATGTGTTGCTCAATTTCGTGGATGAGTTGAAGTTCGACATCAACACCATTGGATCCCGATTGGCTCGGTGGTCTATGACGAAATAGCCGTCAAACAGTGCCTCCAGATTTTTCCTGGTGGTCTAGATTCAATTGACTCACGCTTTCAACGACGAAAATACTAAATCTCCTAAAAACCCTTTCTGAAATAATAATAATAATAAAGCAGGATCACTCTATTGATGTTCCCGTAAAAAAAGCCGATCATATTGATAAGCATCTTTACCAATAATGGATTTTCCTTTCTATAAATATACAGAGTATTTATGAAATAGTCATTTCATTTATTCTCATTATTATTAATATTATTGTAGTGAATGACAACACTAGTTGGGACAACCAAATGTATTTTAATACATACCATACAGTGGATACTACTTTGGCGAAATATCCATCAGTTGTCTTAGACTTGATTGTTCCTTCATTTCTACACCGACCACTCTCTGTTCTCGTTCTCTTTCCTTTGATCTTCTTAACCTTTTACCACCAGACATTTCATTTTCAGTTGGGGATACATACTACTTAAATCTGTCGACATCAGTAGCATAAGCCAAATTATCATCGATAGTGAACAGTTTTTAGATATGCTATTAATAAAATCAGTCACTCAGTCGTAAACAATGTAGAATATAGAGTATATTTGCATCGGTTCATATTACAACAAGGAATCAGCATAACGAGATGAAATTATCAAAACAAAGAGTAAAGTATTAACAGTATTAAATTCACTTGGTATTGCTTACTTGTATCTTTCTATTGTTTCTTGGGACTGCAATTGATCAGTCTCTTGTTGGCAAATGTGCATCCTGTGTGGACTGCCTCAATATTGCTTGAAGTCACAAGCTTTATAAGCAAAGATTGATAGTGGCTAGCAGTGGAATCCAGGACAATGGGAAGATATAAGTAAACAACATCAAGTGAATTCAAACTTCATCCCATTGCACAAGCAAGTGGATATCAGGACTCAGTAGCTAAGTGGATAACGTGATGGCGTTTGAAGCGAACGGTACTGATTTCAAGTCCCAGAGTGAACATCAACTCTGACGTGAATATACATTCAGTGGACGAGTTACAATTAGGACTAAATGCGCGTCAAACTGGATTCCACTGCTAGCCACTATCCATCTTTGCTTTTACTAACAGTATTAGATGTAGTGAAAAATATTATACATACACGGTACGAGTCGAGAAGAATGAAAAATGGAGATTGTTTAATACAAAGAATACATGTATCTGTGTCATGGTGGCCAACTCTAATCCATGTCATTCAACTATTGGTTATTAATATTACCCAAGCCCTAACCAGCTGATTTTCACCTATTAATAAGGCTCAGTTCAAAAGTCAATAGCCATTACGGACAAAATATCTAGGTGAGAGATTTATTAATGTATAATAGTAATTTATAGTGAAATTCAAGATATTGTAGATCATATCGAACAAATCCTCTGGTATTATAGTAAGTGTTGACAGTCTTACTGGAACCTATCGCAGTCGAGCATGTTAACAGCGAGAAGTAAAAGACACATACCTTGAACATATATTCCACATATAATATAACCACCAGAACTTAAAAGTTATCAATGTAAAATGCTGGAACATAAAACCTTAATTCAGCTTTTTTTCTCTTACTACTATAGAATAACTTGTTGTCAGTTAGGAAGAAGCACGAAATTTAGTAGAGTGGCGTTCTGAGATGAGTACTCCAGTTGTTAAGTTTACATTGCCTTCTCAGACAGGATTGCCAGCATTCAAACTTCTCCACATACAACGGACAGTTTGTTTTGATGATTTCAGTCAATGTTATCCTTTAAGGCTACAAATCTTCATCAAATCAAAAGTATGAATGTGATCTAGCCAATATTCATTATTCTTAACTAGTTATGATACTTCGCTTATCTGCCAGTTAAATCTATCATATACATAATATAATCTTTTATTTATTTAAACACATAAATATCGGTACAACGGGGCACGAGATACATATGCGCAAACATAAGTTATTTACGTTCATCTAACGACAGTTCAAACAATGTGTGACTTCTTAGAGATATGTTGCTATCTAGTTCAACTATTTGATTGCTTGACGTTTGAGTGTTTTTGCATTGTATCGATGATATTAAATCTCGAATAGTTGAACTAGATAGCAACATATCTCTAAGATGTCACACATTGTTTGAACTGTCGTTAGATGAACGTAAATAACTTGAAGATTATGTTACTAATGTTACTGAAAAATTGTAACAAAAAGTTAAACGTAAACACTTGGAAACATTGCAACACGTAGACGTGATTTAAGAAATTCCAGAACATCTCGAAAATTATGTATTTAATCATTCTTCTATTAAACTTTCGGCAATTTAAATGCAGGCCTTATCATTTGGTCCCAAGTTCTGTAATAGCACCTCCAAAATCAGTAGACTTTATACACAAATACAATTCGAAAATCTATCAAATCGAACTCATGATCTTGTGTCGACATCCCCACAAAATCTTCAGCATTTTAAATCCACATTACTGGACTGTAGTAAGAATAACTTATCAACTAAGAAGCATTTGAATCAGCTAATGCTCCTGAAAAGAAATAAGGATTTAATCCTAAGTAAACCTGACAAAGGAACTGGTGTAGTACTACTTGACCGCCATGAATATTTGGATAAAATTAGGTTAATCCTAGAGGATGTCACTAAATTCTCCAAACCTAAAAGAGGAGTTGACAAAACACTGTAAATTGAAAAACATCTAACGGATGTTGTTAAAAATCTTAAGAATAAGGGGATAATAACCCAAGATCTATATGATCACATACACTCAATGGGTTCAATCATCCTGTGCTTATATGGACTACCGAAAGTACATAAACCTGGTTTACCGTTACGACCTTTTTTGAATATGTCGAGTTCACCATACCACCGAATAACCCAATGGTTAGCTGAAACATTGGAACCAGTTAGAAGGCAAGTATCTAAATATTCTATTCATGATACTTCTCAATTTATGGATCGTATTAAAGACGTTAATACCTCCGGAAAACACATGTTCTCGCTTGACGTTAACTCTTTGTTCACTAGTGTACCGTTAACGGAAACGATATGCTATATATGTGAGTATATTGATTCTAACAACATAGATCTAGGTTTGCTAACTAAACACTTGAAAGAACTATTGTTACGTTGTACCCCTAATGTCCAGTTCAGTTTCAACAATGAAATATATAGACAATGAGATGGGATCGCAATGGGATCTCCATTGGGTCCAATTCTAGTAGACTGTTTCATGACAAGACTAGAAAATGACCAACTCAGTTCAATGATAAATCGATTTCACCTATACGCATGATAAATGGACGACACATTTGTCGTTTATGACGATAATATTGATTTAGAGGATATCTTACACACCTTCAACTCATGCCACCCTTCCATAGAATTCACGTAAGGAAAGGATAGAGATCAATCAATCCCTTTTCTTGATGTACGTCTGATGAGAAGTAATGGATCTTTTAAAAAGATCTATCTTTAGAAAACAAACGTGGAATAGCCAGCTAACCAACTTCTATAGTTGGGTTCCGTTAAGTAGAAAAAGAAACTTCATTCATTCTGCATGTTATCGAATACATCGGATAAGTAGTACGGAATGCATCAACGAAGAACTCGCATTCCTCAAGAAAACCTTGACGAAAAATGGCTACCCAGACCGTTTCATAGAGAAGAATAGGAATAGAAGTAGTTTCGACAGGAAACCTAGTTGTTCCATCTCAAAGAAAAACCTTTATTTAAGTCTGGAATTTAAAGGTGATCGAACATCAGAGGTAATCGAAAATCGTCTAACAACAACGATTAGAAGAACATTTAATGCGGCTAAACTGCGAATAACCTTCGCTAGTAGGAACTTATTTTCCCTATCGATAAAAGATAAGCTTCCGCATCTGGTCTCCTCCATGTGTATCTACCAGTTCATCTGCTCTGGTGGAGCGAGGTACATTGGCCGTAGCCAGCGTTCGCTTTCAACTCGGGTACGAGTACATATCCCAGTTTGGTTCTACAAGGGTGAAAAGTAAGCAGTTAGGAATTATATGCTTGAACACCTAATCGACTGTTATCATTCTACGGATCCACAGTTTGATTTTAATGTTGTTTATATGATTCGTTTAAATCTACCTAGATTTCTTCGTATCCAACTCTTAAGAATAGCCGAAGCTCTTACCATCCATGAGCTTAAACCAGAAGTGTGCGTACAAAGGAAGTACTTCTCATCGTTAACGTGGACTTCGTTAATATTATTATTATCGTTTCTGCATTCTACTTCTTATATTCTCATTATTTTATTCATGAGTACTCATCATATCACCTTACTTATTTTTACACCTCTATGATGTTTAATTATTGTAACAAAAAAACCCACTTCAATTATTATAGTTATCTTATTATATTCACTAAATCTATTGTTATTACTCGTATTATGTAATCAAGTATTATAGTCTTTCTATTACGTCGTGTTGGTTAAAACAATTGTGCAATTAGGTCATACTATTACAAGAAGGTCGTCTGTATAACGGTAAAACTAAGTGCAGTAAACACATGATTTGAGAGTGAAGTCGTCTAGCTGATTGTGACGTCAGTAAGATATTTCCGTCAGGAAACCAGCATCGCTAGTGGTTTTGCTTACTCACAACGGCAGGTAGTTACGATAGGTTAACATATTAACAAATTATGGCCCCCAAATACCCTGGTACGGTCGAGAGTGGGTAGAATCCGCTCTCTCTCCAAATGCTTTCACATGGCCACGCGAATATATAGCCTCTGCCAGGGAAGTCCTATTCACTGCCTTCTCGTAGCATTACTGTTGTTTACGAAATTGAGAGGACGAAAAGCGAATGTCCGGTGCTTTAACCGGGTTGGTGGACATGGAGGTTCCACCTAGGGAAGTTGGAAAACCCTCATTACAAACCAATGGTGCACATGGACTCCAGTATACTGAGGGAACAAATGACGTGTAAACCAATCGTTGATCACCGGCTACCATGGGACTGCATCTCCTCACGATGCTCCACTGCCTTGTGGATTAGACCTTCAGGTCAAAGGCTCGGGGTGTGGCCCCCTAAGAAAACACCTGCTTCAGTCTGGGCACCTGGGCAGTATCACAGCCCTAACACAAATGAAATGAGATTTGTGAGGCGCATATTTATCTGGTACTTTTTGTACCAATATTTATGTGTTTAAATAAAAATAAATAAAAACATAAATATAGAATATATCACTACGCTCAGTGGATAAGACGTTTAAATTAGGTGCTGATATATCAAGAACTGGTACCAAAACGTCCATATGATAACTTAAGCAGCTACCCTCTGATTTGCGATCAAACTCACGGGCTATTGAGACTATCCCTAACCCAGCTTCTTCCCAAGTTTTTACAAGAAGTATCTTTACATGGTGTGAGCATGAATATCGACATTCTGCAGTTTTAGTTGAAATTTATGGCTTGTACAGCTTACAAGCTTCCGAGGATTAAACTATATCATAAATAAGCTGTTAGAATAATTGAACTAGTGTATTGTGTTCACAGCAATACCTAATGGAGCCGTGTCTGTACACTACCAGAGAGTTCCAGGATTAAACAAAACAGTTTCTCCTTAGATTTCAGAGGGCAATGAATATTCAGCGATTTTATCATATTAAACAAATGACCTAGGATATTCAATATTTTAGAGCAAATACTTCTCAAATTACATCAGAACAGTATTAACCATTTTGGTAAAATCTGTTTTGAGTACTTACAAATTAGCAATAAGTTGTCAAGATAAACTTGGAAGCGCTCAAAACAGAAATCACGTACATCTATTAATCACTATTTCGTTATGAATTGACCTTATTTTTATAACCAAATGTATCAACTTCCACTATGTCTCATTTTATTAACAGAAAATATTGGCAAAAAGAATGAACGTTACAAAAAAAATAATGTCCTGTTGTCATGTAACTTTTTCGTACTAACTGAAAAAACTTTCATATCAGACACACACACAGAGGAGGAGAGATAGAGAGGAAAAATAAACACATGTTGCATGAAAAATCAAATATAAGTCAGTCAGTCAGCTACAACGTAGGACCAGGCACATATACGCATCGGTCTAAGTTGCCATACCTCGTTAGCACAACAAGATGAACACCGGATTCATAGAAGTAGTTAATTCAGTGGTGGTAATATATAAAAGAAAGATTGCATGTGAGGATTTAGTATAGGAAGGAAGAAAGTTGTGAAGCAATTTTAATCTCAAGGTTTAAGGGAAGATAAAGAGTGTATACACCTACGCCATTGTGATCAATTCTGAGCCATGTCACACAGAGTCTCCAACCATTGGTTACGACAGTCGCGCGGACCCCAACCAAGTAGTCTGCATCTGCCAACATGGCTCAGACTAAAAGTTAGTGACTTCAAATATAAGTAGACTGGATATAATCATATAGAGAATTTGAAATTAAAAATAAGACTTGCGTCATAGGGAGACTAAAAAAATCACTAGCATATAGATTGATCACCAATCCTATTAACTGAATTAAGTACCTTGCTTTCAAAGCCTGACGAATTTTCTTCTATGACTAAGTAGATTTTATTTATTTAAAAAAACATATACAATTAGCAATATTAAAAATTGGATTGATCCCATACAATTGAAACCATTTATTGCATTAGTCTAAATAAAAAATACACTCTGTCTTCCAAGTACACCTACGGGTTTGACATTACGTTTACACTTTTGTTTTCTTTTATAATATCAAATACCAGATGAAATGAGAAGTGTAAAACGCATAATCATCAGAGATAATGTGCAATTATATAGTTATATCACAGTTAAAATTCAAAAAATTCATAACATATTTACTTAGTCTCTTTTTTACATTATGTATAGAGGAATACGTGAGATGTGTTGTTGTCTTTCCTTAGGCAACCAATGGTAGACCACCCCCAGATGTGGTATTTGAACCGGATTTAGTTTGAGACAAAGGCCATAAGTTAGACATTTTGCTGGTTGCTGTAGATTTGATTACTTTCAAAATATTTGATTCACTTTCATTCATATTAGACATCCAACAACGAATATAACCATAAACATTCGCTATATTCATACACAATGCGATGGTGCAAACAAAAGCCCAACGAATATGCAGTGAAAATAATGACGCCAAGAAAAATACACACCATATTGCTGGACTTCCAATTAAACCCATCCAAAATAAACGAGATAATTGTTGTCTAGCCATACGAGCGGCCAATTCACGCCGACTAAGGGAGGAAACATCAGCAGAATCTATAGGTGAAGGTTTACGTGAGTCATATCGCCAATGTACCACTCCGGCGTCATCGGTATAACTTGACCAACGTAAGCCAACTAAGATGCGTCCAGAAATATTTTTTACAACCCAAAAATCGAGTGATAAGCAAACAAGTATAAAGATAAACGGAAGAACGAAAGACGTTGTAAACCAAGCGCATAGTATATATATGACCAAAGCAGAAGAACGGAAGAGGAAATGACCGATTACAGCTGAGCGTCGGGTTGATGGGCTATGAGGTCCGTCCGATGATCCAGTATCCATATCATCTGTCAAAGCTAAGACAACTTCATCTCTGGAATCCATCATGGCTAATGAAAATGTGCCTACAAAATGAGTGCAAGTATGTAAGCATAGGATAATATCCAATAGTAATTCGGTAGTAGTGAACCCTACCAGACAAGCAATAATAGAATAACTTTTACTATGAAATATAATCATTGACTAATTTAATACCCCTGAAAATTGACAGAAAAAGACGGTAACTGATGTATGTGATAAAGTCAGTTATTGAAGTAGTGTGTATAAATAGCTTGATCTATGAAAATAATATGTGGAAAGTAACATTCCCCCGGACAATATAACCTCTTTAGTAGTACTAGATATGATAGTCAAGTCAAACAGATGTTGGTTTGTTGGCGAATGAGTGATAAAAAAACTGGTATCCTTCAATCGGCTAAAGTATGTAATCATGTTTATTATTGCGTTAAGATAGTGCACACAAGTAAATAATTCTATCAAAAAAAGCCTACTTTGTAAGTGATACTTCTGTTTTGGATAGAGATTCATCTAGGTGTTAGTGTCAATAGTCTCGTCTCGAAAGCGTTTATCACTCGATTACACCGTAACAGAGTTCATCCATTACTCAGCACTATTTGTCTAACAATCCAGACTCTCTTATTACATATAATAAAATCTTCCATAAGAGTAGTTATCAAGCAACTCTTATAACCAAAATAAAGTTTTAGATTTCTGAGTGGATAAACATGAATTTAAGTTGAACGATGCCTAATTAACTATATATTTCCTGCAAACCAGAAAATATAACAATCGCTACTGGCCTGACATGATTAATTACTGAGGTTAAAAGCTTTTGATGTGGGTTCTTAAAACAAGGATCCGATTCGGTCTGGATACTTGAGGAAAATTACAGTCATCATACACTGCGACGATCAGACAAAAATATTGAAAAGTCTCATGCGGCTCCTTTTTCATCCAAAATTTTAAACATTGTTACACATTTCGGTTAATTGGTTAGTTGAGGACAAAGTAGAGAGCAAGATGGATCTGTGACGGTCTAAGCAAGCATACCTCACACATTTTATGGAGAGCAAAAAGTGAAATCAGGCACAAGAAGTTGATTAGCACTTGTTGCAATGGGACCTAAACATAACAAGATGAACAAATGAAATCGAAGAATAAAAAGTATGAAACGACACAAATATCAGGGATTGGAAAAGCATCGACAGTTAGTGCCACTGAACTACCGAGACTAATGTCAAGCTGCTTTCTACCTCACTAAAATGATTTTTCGAGGTTTTCCGGCAAATATTAATTCTACGCTGCACTATCCAACAGCAAAGTACTACCACAATGTTTGGTATAACCAATCTATGTAACTATTGGTCATTTCCTTGGAAAGTTCTGTGTAGGTGACTGTGTAAAGAAAAACGTTTAGGGAATAACACAGCATTTAGTCAACGGGTCAGATGGCGAGAAGGAGGGCGCGTGAGATCTTCAACATTGTCACGTGAACTATATGAAGGCTCTTCATTTCCTCTGACATTTACAATTATTACTACGTTTGGATAGAATTGGCAATCAAGAGAAATCTAATTTGTGTACCAAGAGGAGATTGCCATGTAACTTTATGATATCCAATCCAGTTCTTTCACAAGAATGTAATGACAACGAAAATATAATCTTTGGACGAACCAATGAAATTAAGGATAGAAAGTCTTGAATTCTGGGGCGAAATCCATTTATACATATGGCTAAATAGCATTTCGACATTATAGCTGATATAATTTCCTGATGAGAACCCTAAGTTTCATTTCTGATAACGAACTCGGAACCCTAATATTAATTTCTTATACTCGTTTGGAACTCTCTTCATGAATGCCACTTCAGCATCCATCAAAGGTCCACGTATTCTAGGCATACGGTTTCGATATGCAACACCAAAACGATCCAATGAAAACTGATTAATTTCGTTGCGATAGCCTCTAATTGCTTCGGTAATGTTCCAAGTCTTCAGTAATTTCCAATAGGAGGGAGTCCAACCACTTGACTGTGGTAGCTCTAATTAGTTTGGTAGTTGTTGGTAAGTTTATTTATCTTGAAATCTGAGTAACCGTGTATTACGCAACTAGGATTTCTGGAACACACACATCATATGACCAGAGAGGACGTTGCATAGTTATGATTAAGAAAAAATTGACGACCTGGATGGAGGAAGGTCAATAAAAGAATATTTCTGGAAGAGGTGAACTAATTAACGAATTAATCGAATACTAATGCAATGTGAGTGAAAAGAAATGTATGGATAACAGATAAATTTAGATTGTAGAGGCAAAATAGGAACAAGCCGATGATAATAATAATGGTAGATAGGTTACAAAACGTGCGATAGGTACAGCTAACCTAAATGGGAGATGTTAATCCATAATTACATGCCTATCAAATCTCCTTTTGAACCTGTATATTCAAAAGATTTACAAACGTAACTGTAAATACAAAGAATCTGGATCAAGTGCTATAAACAGACGCACGATCTACAGTCCATAATTGTTTATATTTAGTACAAACACTACTAGACGCACTGATTCCTTAAAAGAAACTAGGGAGAAGAACGCCAACATACTCTGACAAACGTACTCAGCGTTATTCTGAAAAATTGCGATTTTATTGTACAATCTTCAATAACCTAATGTCCAGCTAATGTGAACTGGTTTACTTTTCTTGGCCAGCAATATAGTGTTCAATAAATGTCTCCGATCTATAGAAGGGTGCAGTCAATGTGATTCAGTCCTTCTTAATCGTAGTTTTGAAGTAATTAACTCTTCAACAGATATTGCCGAAACTTTAAGAAACGCGATTCATGCATACTTTAACAACTGTCGCTATTCCCATGCATCGATAGGTTTCTCAAATAAACTCACACATATTACTCATGTTCACCTTGGGCAGGTCATCATATTGTAATATCACAAGTACTGAACATTCGTGATTGATGCAGACATCAAGAAGTTTGGATGTACGACGTAATCACACAAAAATGGATCAACAAATGTACATTTTACAGGAAACAATCCTGATTGCAACACGATTGCAGCATAAGACTGCGTATACTTTTATGTTTTATCTTCCAAACCAAGTTTACATCCGGTAACTCTAAGCAATTTGTGTATAGCAACTATTACTCTTGATTCCACACAACTGTAGTATCACAACGTACGGAAAGTAATCCAGATCAGTAAAACGAAAGTGAGTTTCGATGGCTGTTGTGCAGCTGACTACCGATTAACTCGGCAATGAGAAACGTGAATTTGAGTTCAACACTTTCACTCTCGATAATCAAGTTGACAACAAGTTTTTGTCATAAAGTAAGTGTGATACAATCCAAGTGCATGAAGTAAACCCCGTATATTTGAAGGACGTTTGAAAGCTCGACCTTTCAAAGACTGACCCTTCACTTGGTGACTTCTTTCTTAAAATGACTTACTCGGTGCCTGTACCACACAATTGTTGTGCAGTACTGGAAAGTTGTGGTGGAAAATAAAAATAAAATGTATTATATGGTGTACGCCCAAATGTGATAGCTTGATATGAAAGTTGATTCGCCAAAGATTTTGATATTTATAAATTTCATCCTCTTGATTCTTAGTTACATCTTTACGACATAAAAGTGACAGATGGCAAGGTCGTGCTTTACATAACCTCCTCATTCAGTGTTTAGGAAATCTCCACAAGGCGCAGATATCCATGTCGGTACAGCACAAGCAACTACCACAATGGGATACCATGGTGCATCAGCGACCCGAAGTACTTTACTTATGCAAAACATCGAACTATCTCTTGATAAATCTTTCCTCAACTTCTAGTTGTTAGACAACTAAAAAATATTTTGACGAAGAGATTACAACCAAACGGTGTCGCTTTTGATTCATCGAGTCGGTTGACTATGAGATGTGCCGTACCACCAGATTCCGGCCAATGCGGCATATTTTGACACGAGTTTAGGTCATAGAAAGCTAATAAAAACTGTGTGAGGGCTAAGGGAAAAGTAAAACTAGAGTACAATACAAAAGGCACCAGTTGAAGTGGAGTTAAAATGATTGATAGTGTACATCTGAAGGAAACAAGAGGAAATTAAATTACGTGAAGAAGTTTGCATATACAAAGCAATCGAAAAGGATCTTACAGGCAGTATAAGTATTTCGTCGTTATAAATAGAAACACATCAATACTGTATCAATGATGATATTGGTGTTATCTTTGGTTCAGTTTAGCAAGCTAGTTTACAATTATGCACGTACGCTATCCGTATGATTTCATTTTTATTTTCGTCTGCATCAATAGACTAACCGAAGGAACAGGAATATAACCTCGGAGAGGAAGAATTTCGGCCAGTGTTCCGATTAGTTTGCTATGTTTGATACGGTTTACTTAGTCACGGGGATATCAATAATATTGATGGTGCATATGAATTGCAATCAAAAATTCATTTAATACGTGAATTCAGTGATAATTATGTGAATTCCAGACAGATATATGACAGTAGTTTGTTGAACATGAAAGCCCAGTGACAGATACACTCTGGACATAATTTTTTGATTGGCGACAAACCAGTTTTTTATATTCATACATACATGTTGGTGTATGCAATTCAGTTGCAAGCATCACGTCTGGGACGATATGTAGATTGGTTTGTATGAAACTGAGTGATTATATGATATTGAGGTCAACTAAGCTTACATGACATAAATATAGATGATATGGTGTTGCAGGATACTTTCAGATAAATCAGTTTTTACGAGATGATTGACAGTGGGTGATGCTTATTTGATTATCGAGAAGAGAATAAGTTGTAACCAAAAGGATTACAACTCCCAACTCATATCTATGGTAATATCATGAACCTTTGCCAGTGTTGCGGTTGATTCGACGGTGATGTTTTAAGTTTGCAGGAGATATGCTCGACTGCGCCGCTAAACCTCCAAGTAGACTGACAAGGTTCTAAGATGTCTACTGAATGAGCAACTGACAGAGAAAAATGCTGAAATCATTTACAGTTGATAAAGATAACCACAAGAAGACAAAAGTGTTCAATTTATCAATTAAGTTTGTTGACAGTTTCATCAGTTTTATCAATCATATTACGTGACTGTCAAGTCATAACAATGCTTTATAACGATATCCAGAAATCATTATAAATAACTAGTTATAGTGTTGATTGGTTATTAGCTATTGGGAGCTGGGTATTGTTGTTTTAAGTGATACTCAAATATCAGAAGTTGTGACACTAACGGATCGGAGATGCATGATTATATAACAAATGGCGACCCGGAAACATTTGTCCACTTAGGATTAGTTTTATTAGTAGGCTCCAGAATTTTTATTTTCAACGCTTATTTGGATGACAACCAAGTGACAGCCTATTCATTATATCAGTGGAGAACGATAATATCTTAATGCGGTGACTTTGTTACCTTATCTACGTTAAAAGTCATTTCAGGCCACCGATTTTATAACCCGATTATTAAACTCAAATACTGTAGTTAGTCTAGTAACGTTCATAAATATGTAGTAATGAAAATCAGAACTGAGAAGTAAAAAATTGCCGTTAAACCTGATATGGTTTTTCTGAAAAGGACACACCTCAAAGTAGCATGTCACCATCTTATCTCAAAGATAGATAGATGGACTTTTCATAAGAAGTTGCTGTAGTTAGCTTCGTGGCATTTACAAATACATGTCTATGGTAATTTGGACTGAGAAATGCCGCATTAATTTTGAATCTAATGGGCTTTGTCTGAGAGCAGCACACTTTTCCATGGCAGTATGTTATCGCATAAAACTATTAAATATATCTATGTAGAAAACAGTTCCTGTAGTGGTTTATGTGAAACATTTATGGACTATCTAAGCGAATATACATATATATCAAGAAGTATCAGAAACATGGATTGTCTGGTGAAAAAATAAAACCTGCTAGCATTTTTTTTGAAATTAGGACAAGCCAACTGTGACAAATAGAATAAACCCAAAAGGAACTAGACTGAACACGCAATGTTGCGAATAAATACGGGATGTGCGGGATACTGTTGACTTTTTCGCTCTGTCTATTCAGCACAAATCTAAGAGTTCAGATCAATACTTGACTATCACCGTCTGAACAAATCTGAAATGAGCTTAAGGTCGAATAAGCCATACACCTTAAACTCGCCATAGGTTTCTGCAATATTGTCTTCGTTGTCCGGCAATGCAGCCGTGAAATTGGAAATTAGGCAGGCAGTGGTTGAAAGAAGGGAAAAGTCCGTAGTTTAGAATAGAGTAAAATATTGGAAGGAGAAACAGGATAAAGAATTAAACCAAGATATTGATCGAGTCCTTGCTTACATTGCTAGCCAATGTGTATATACATCGATTAAGGGCCATATTTACTAGTGGTTGATGTTTAAACAAGTCCATTTCGCTGAAGCATATGAATGCTAATAAAACTTGTTGGTTCACGGTCACAGCTAGTCACAAATATGGGCGATCATTTATTAGTATCGATCGAGCTAGTAAGCTATGTGTACTAATCAATATTAAAACACAATACACTTTAGACTAATCACTGACTATTAGACAAATGGGTAAACATAAGTGAAAACTAATTGATAAAGCTTATGTGAAAATGACGAATAATAACAGGCCGCGTTTCTGTAGTCGGCCTAACCAATGTTATGTTATGGTCTAATTTGGTCTAATTCACCTTCTCTCCGTGCTTAAGGTTGAGCAACCATCAAGCATATGGCAAAGCGATTTCGTTGACCTGGTTTGAATAAAGACATGAGGGAGCGGGCACGCCTTTGTATGAGCTGCCAAAAGTCTAGAGTGATTAACAAAACAAGTGACCCTTAGTCTCTTTTGTAATTCCTGACGCCTGTTTCGACCATGTTCATTTTTAGATGGTAGGATCTTTACCAGATTCATATGGATGCTCTTATTTCTTAACATGTTTAGACCGTTTCATACGATGACCAGAAGCAGTATTTATCAAGGACATTACTACTGAAGCAGTGGCCTGCGCCCTCGTCGAACGATGGGTAGCGAATGTTGGCTGCCCTTCAACAACCACTACAGATTTCGTACGCCAGTTAGAATTAGGACTTTTTCGTCGTCTTACTACATTACTAGGAATCCCACTTTTAAAATGAATGTCTATCATCCACAAGCTAGCGAGTCGGTAGAACGATTTTATAGGCGTTTGAAGGCTTCGGTTTTAGCTGCAAATGTATCACAATTAACTAACGCTATTCCACACTTGTTACTCGAAATACACAATACCGTGAAAGCTGATATTGGATTCACTACGTCAAAACTCGTCCACGGTACGACACTTCGATTCCCGGGAGAACCAGCGAATCCTTCGTCTACTTCAACTAACTCTCAAATTAGCGACATAATAGACGTCATGCATTCAGTCAAACTTCCCCTAATCTCATTTTTTTAAACACTTCAAGGCTGGAAGAATATTACATGAACCCTATATCTCCGTGACAAGCATAACCCCATACTTCTAAGTTACAGATCCAAGGGGGCAATTAATTATTCAATTCTGACCAATGAAATTCGAAATATCGGCCTCCATATGATAATCAAATTTGCGAGGGATTAATGCATCTGTTCGCACATAATTTTTGCCTAGGAAATCATCCAATATCTGAAACCGTTTTTAAACGTCATGAGATTTTCACAAATATATGAACTGGTTCGCGCTAGTTCTAAACAAAGTTATTTTTGGCATATTGGACAAAGATTATAAGGTAGAAAGGGAGGAAGTCTAACTAATGCGCTACAGATGTTAAACAGTCTTGGTTTTATCGTTTTAGACATTTCTTCTAATTTGCATATCTCTTCGCTATCCTGATTGTAAATATCATTTCTTTTTCACTCTGTAAGTCTCGTTTTCCTCCTTCTTCGCTTTTCAAAAAGCTAGCTCTAGTCTCGACTTCTCAAATTATACGTAAGCTTAGTAGAAGTAGAGCATACGACCGATCTTGTCATACCTTTCAGACGACAGAGAAGTCGTTTGATTGTGAAACTATTAATGGGAAAAAACTAATGCAACTATTATTGGCTAACAATTTTAACAAATACAGAACCTTCATTAGAGTTCTCATCATGAACTGATATCAGCTCTAACACAATAATGGATTATGTAAAAAAATCTGGTCTGTACGTCTACGTACTTTACTTCGTCTATTTTACATGTTAAAGGAATTGTAAGTTGGCAAATAAGCATTCTACTTGTTCATGTTTTTACCCGGTGTCTTAAAAACAAATAAATCTAACAGCTCCCTGAATCTCAATAATATATTCAGCGCCATTATGTTATGATTAATTATTCACTTCCTTTGTTTCGATGATTTTCCTCTTTAAAAGCCAACTGTATAAGATTGTATAAAGTGCTATAAAAACGCTGTACCAAACAGATTCAGATTTGTGTAGTAAGGAAAGAAGGCCTACGGCCTTAAGAGCGTAATGTGGCTAAGGTCGTGCTAAAATCTAGTTTTTGGTTCCTTTTCGAAAGATTTTGTTAACTTAGAAAAATGACTGACCTATCAGCGAGATCCGTTTTAACATGCTGTGAGATTTTAGCTCCTGAAATCTTCCTGCAATCCGAATTCGCGTCAAGTGCTCAAGAACTCCTTACTTTTCTTTTTCTGGGTGTGATTAAGCCAATCATTCACCTTATTATGTCTCTTGATCACATAATCGGCGAGACTATAATTCATGGACGAACCGACCAGACTTAAGATAACAGGTCTTGGATTTTGGTGCGAAATTCGTTCATCCATTTGGTTAAAGAGTGTTTTGACATTTTAGCTGATGTCAGTTCGTGATGAAAACTCTAAATCGAATTTCTAACCCTAATCATCGCATTGGTTCATAATCCTCGTTTAGTCTTAGTATGTGGACATTCCGAAGGTCACTTTGGCATCGCTCAAATGTCGTCTATAAATTATAGTCTCATCACAGTAAAAAGCTAATGATATGGAAATATTGTTTACGTACTGAGACAAAATGTAACATCACCACTGTTACATTTAACTCACTGCCTTTAGCTTCCTTTCATTTAAATTTATATTCAGAGTTGAAATGGAAACAGTCTTCCGCTACGGAGAAAAGCCGATCGAGTTTCAGCTGGAGTCTGATGGTGAATACTTTTACTTAGCATCAGAAGTGAGTTATATTTTTAATTCTCGGTTGTCGTAAGTGTAAAGTTAGTTAAGTGCTCGTGCTTATGTACTTTAGAAAGTAATGTGGAAAATGCGTGACAACAGTTCGTCATCTCAGTTGAATATTCTAGAACAGCAGTAACTGCGATAGGGTACAGAAATTAATGACTCCCGTTATTACAGAACTTTCTTACCGATTAGAATCCATATCCGGGCATCTTGATTTTACATTTAATAAAAACGATGTAGGCGTGTTGAAAATTATCAGGAGAGTAGAATTCAGCAACCATATTCACGGTCGTGTGTTTACCTTTGAGTCGTACATATCCTCTGTATTAACACCTTCATTTGACTCCCCTGCCATTAGTAGATTAAGCAGATTTCTGCCACATCACTCACTGCTAAAGGCCAAATACATAAATCACTAAACTAAGGCTTTGTACTACAAAAAATATATCTTCAGAGAGGAGAAATTTACCATTAAATTATAATGTGAATTCATCTCAATCATTCTTTATAGTTACAATGCAGGTGGTTCATCACTGTTATCAGATAAGGGTTGTCTGAGTGTAATAATAGTAGTACTTACACATGGTTAGTCTTGTTATTAGTTCATCTAATAAGGCATCTCGTAGCAATAACAATAATAAAAACACTAGTACAAAGAAGGTCTAATGTATATTTTAGTGATACTACTCCTTACTACAAACTTATTCTACAATCCGTTTGTCGTCAGGCTTTTTTAATAAAATTACAAAAAAGTGACATTTTTTGGTTAACCTTAAAACATGTTCACCTGAACGACCTCTGTTTATGTTTCGGAATATTTCTACATTGATAGCTAGCGGTGGGCACTTATTTGGAACTCGTTGTCTAAATGTATCAATATTTTAATGAATTTTGATATTCTCATCAAAATTCGAATCTACTTTTTAGCATCCCAAGCTTTACAGTGTTATTCCTTCACCACGCTGTCAAATCATAAGTTGACTATTATTAGTGAGTAGAACTCACTAGCAACCAAAGGACGAGTTTACTGTGCAGCAGTTCGTTCCGTCCTACTTTATGACAGTAAAACATGGCCGGTAAAAGTAGATCACAGCCCTCAAGCAAATCAAATGAGATTTGTATGGCGCATATGTATCTGGTGCTTCCTTGTACCAATATTTATGTGTTTAAATAAATAAATAAGAGTAGATAATATTCACAGGTTACTAGTTTTCGATCATAGATGTCTCAGAAGCATTGTTCGTATATCCTGGGACCACTGAGTAAGTAATGCAGTTGTTAGGACACGGGTACTAGGTAAGGATGCCAAATCGATTGATGAAGTAATGAAACTTCATCAGTTGAGACGGCTGGGACACAAGTCATGTATGCCCAACCACTGGCTTCCCCGACGTGCGGTGTTTTATGGTGTAGAAATAGGTTTGAAGAGAGCTAGGGGCGTCCAGACCAAAACGTGGCACAAATCAATAAATTCACTGACAATGGGACTGAGCCATGTTGGTAGGTGTAGCTACCTGGTTTGGATCCGCGAGATGATAGCAATCGGTGGTTAGAGACCTTGAATGATATGGCTCAAAATCGTTTGCAATGGCGAATGTGCATTCACTCTTTGTGTTCTACCAAATTCTAATCTTTTGAATTCTTCATGTCTGTCTTTTTCCATTTCCAAATTTATTTCACTGGATTATACTCCTTCAATAACATCTTCAAACCGTAATCTTTCGGATTACTGTTTATACTCTTACTATCTCTACCACTATGGGATTTGAATCTACAACTGCATCTCGGTGTTAATGTGGTATGGCAACTCGAACTAATGTACGTACGTACGAAGTCCTACGTTGTGACTAACTGACTGACTGAGATCGAACTAATTTGCTACAGTATGTTTTCTTCATAATGCGTGTGCCCATTATTTTCGCTGTTTTTTTCTAAAACTGCTTCATTTCTGATTGACACTAGGACTCGATAAACTCTTGAGTAATAGTTTCAGAATTCAAAGTATCATTATTATTTATTTTGCTTATTAGGTGGGTCGATATCTGCGCTTATTTCGTAAAGAATTATTTAAAAAATATCCGAATTTATGGAAACGATTAGTTACTCCAGAAGAAAAAGAGAAATTAATTCAAATGGGTGAGTAAATATGATTTCTTATGGAATTTGCCTGGTAAAGTTTTCGTATTAGGTTGGTATATGAATTCCACCAGCTTATTCCAGCGTTGCAAATAGTGGACCGAGAAATCAAGGTCTGCATTTGAAATATGGATGATAAAATACTGGGATAGTTGAACAACAACTCAGATGTGTTGAGAAAAGAAGTGTTTGGTTCTATTTGTCATAGACTGTTTGCGAGCTTCAAAGTCATATCATCAGAACATCTCACAACAGTATCAACATATTGCTTGCATTTTTCCAGCTTGTCATCAGATAATTTGTGCAACGACTGCTGTTAATGAGATGTTATGCTCACATTCCGACGATCTTCGTCGACTTAATTTAATTTGAAACGTTTAAGAAAGCGACAGTATGAGTGGATGTGACTGCGATGGAGAGTCTTACAGAACATTCTATAGTATTCACATTTCGCTGTTCAGCTTCTCGAAAAGAAAGTGATTTTCGTATTTGCTAACACAGAATATCCCAGGAACCCATTGAGTTACTTCACAGTTACAGGATTTTCAAACAATGATCAACAAAGCCCCATAAACTTGAACTTAGGAGACTAAACATCAACTTGATCTTCATGCTGATAGTTGTTGTGACTCAAATTTGAGTGCTCAATAATTGTTTTACATTAATTAATGTAAAATATAGTTCTCTTGAATTTTTTTATCTAAACTTATTTAACACAAAATAGGATTGGCAACTCCTATAACTGCTACTAATGCTATGTTGTTGCGTACATATGAGGTCAATGAAATTATTTGCGATCAAGATCGGTTAGCAGATTTAAAAAGTGGGGAGCTTATTTCAAAAGACTGCTCATCAAGCTCTAATAATTTAAATATGAACTCCAGTGGTTTACGAAATTTCAACTCGAATGCGACTCCTAAATTGAATGCTGGGTTCGCATCTGTTGGTCGAACAAGTCTTGGTTCAAGTACTAATTCGGCGACGTCAGCAACGTTACCAGGTGTTATGAACACTTCCGGTACTATTGATCACACAACTGCAAGTGGAAATTTTAAGTCAAGAAGAGATAGCAGGTGGCTTGGTGTTGGTTCAACTCCAAATACATCATTTCATTTGGACTCAGTTCCTTGTCCAACTCCTATCAGTCGATTAAGAACTGGTAAGTCGTCTGTTTTCTTGATTATTAGTATTGTTTTTGCTACAAGACAAGCTAAACTATTCCGATACGTTCCAGGCCCGCTAACTAGAGCGAGGAGGCCTGGTTCGGATGAGGGAAAAGTGTATTCCACAAGCAACCAGAAGCATGAACAATAACAAGAACACAACTCAAACGTATATATATATATATATATATATATATATATATATGGCATAAAAATGTCCTTAGGAGACTTCACAAATTAGCATATTAAAAGCGGCAACCAAAAATGATATTTAAGGTCCTGCCGAGTGGGAAATACAATCTGAAGGTAAAAATGAGTGCTTTTGGCGCAAAAACGAGAAATCAAAATTTCCAAAATAAAATTACCAAAATAAGACGTTTGCAAACTGATTTCTGGGGATCTAGCATCCCCAGTAGTTTGAGTTGAAAAATCTAAATTCCCTATTTGTTTGTTTGCATACTAATAAGTAGTTGATTAGTAAGCAATTAAACCAATACATGAAGTCTAATTTTATTTATTTCGACATGAACATACATACGAAAGGGCACCAAAATATGCACGTCACACATAATTTGTGAGGACTGGGATACTACCCGGATCCCCAAAGCGAAACACGTGGCTTTATTAGAGAACCATTTCCTGAGCTTTTGACGTCAAGGCCTAATCCACAAAACAGTGGAGCGACGTCAGGAGATGCAGTCCCATGGTAGCCGGTGACCAACGATTGATTCATACGCCGTTTGTACCATCAGGACTCTGGAGCCCATGTGCACCATTGATTTGGAATGAGGGTTTTCTAACTCTCCTAGGTGGATCCCGCTTACCCACCAACCTGGTTAAAGTACCGGACATTTGTTTTTTGTTCTTTCAATTTCGTAAACAACAACCCCGCCGCGGGAAAGCGATGAGTAGAACTTCCCTGACAGAGGCTGTATACGCGTGGCCATGTGAGAGCATTTTGAGAGGGAGAGCTGAATCTCCCCACTGTTGACCATGCTAGGGCATTCAGGGGCAGAATTAAAAGCCGGCGATACCCGGTATTCGAATTCATTCGGTATAGAGATACTGTGTAAGATTCTCTATGATTATACTTATCTGTCTATGACTTTTAAAAATCTTAACAATACACCTTATTTCTTTTTTACTTCCATTTTCATATTGTAGCCAGACAGACAAGTAAATCATTTACATTCCCTTTTTGTTTGGATGATTCTGATCCAATTGCATTTCATGAGAATGCACGTCAACCGGAATGTTTAGTACCAATTCGTTTAGATATAGAATGTGATGGTGTTAAACTACGTGATTGTTTTACATGGAATCGTAATGAACAATTAATTACATTGGAACAAATGGCTGAAGTACTTTGTGATGATTTAGACTTGAATCCAATAAATTTTGTTCCAGCTATTGTGAATGCTATGAGACAACAGGTAAAAAAATGTGTCATATTCTATACAGTCATGAGGAAACTTATTACAGTGCAATATCTTGTGCTAAGAAATCCTTACTGTAATCAAATAATATGTTTTTGGTGGGTATAGACGTGTTGGGGAGATCTCCGAATCTTATAGTTTACATCACTGTGTAACCTTAGTTAGACAGGCAGAAAGCACTACAAAGCTATTTAAGCCTATTATAGGATTTCTCAGCAGTGCTCATCCATGACTCCACTGCTTTGAGTGTAAGCTACAATCATAAAGGCTAAATAGTACCATAAATATAATTCCATATTCGAACGTAGTCCTATATATCCATTAGGATTTAAATCGTACTTGTTTCGTGAAGATCAGCTGGTGTTAATTTTACTTCAATCATTATGTATTTTACTCCACTTTCCTTCGAGGTACTTTTCATCGCTAGTTTTCAAATCTATTTTTGTATATTTTCGACTATATCTCTGTATCATGCATTTCGGGATTAGATGTGTGTAAAGTAGGAACCTGTGCTTCGCAGGAGAAAGGTTTTACATGCCAACCAATGTCATACAGTTAGTGTCTCTGAAAAGTTAGGTATCATAATCAGGCTTACTGGTAGCGAGTAGATTATATATCTGTACAAGATTCCCGCCCAAGTTTCTTTGTCTGTCGACATAACTAGCATACACCACGATATCAGTCAGTCAGTTAGTCACAACGTAGGACTTCGTACGTACGTACATTAGTTCGAGTTGCCATACCACATTAACACCGAGATGCAGTTGTAGATTCAAATCCCATAGTGGTAGAGATAGTAAGAGTATAAACAGTAATCCGAAAGATTACGGTTTGAAGATGTTATTGAAGGAGTATAATCCAGTGAAATAAATTTGGAAATGGAAAAAGACAGACATGAAGAATTCAAAAGATTAGAATTTGGTAGAACACAAAGAGTGAATGCACATTCGCCATTGCAAACGATTTTGAGCCATATCATTCAAGGTCTCTAACCACCGATTGCTATCATCTCGCGGATCCAAACCAGGTAGCTACACCTACCAACATGGCTCAGTCCCATTGTCAGTGAATTTATTGATTTGTGCCACGTTTTGGTCTGGACGCCCCTAGCTCTCTTCAAACCTATTTCTACACCATAAAACACCGCACGTCGGGTAAGCCGGTGGTTGGGCATACATGACTTGTGTCCCAGCCGTCTCAACTGATGAAGTTTCATTACTTCATCAATCGATTTGGCATCCTTACCTAGTACCCGTGTCCTAACAACTGCATTACTTACTCAGTGGTCCCAGGATATACGAACAATGCTTCTGAGACACCTATGATCGAATGCTAGCAGCCTACGAATATCCTCTACTCTTATCGGCCATGTTTCACTGCCATACAGTCAGTCAGCTACAACGTAGGACCAGGCACATATATGCATCGGTCCAAGTTGCCATACCTCGTTAGCACAACAAGACCGGATTCATAGAAGTAGTTAATTTAGTGGTGGTAGTATATCAAGAAAGGTTGTATATAAGGATATAGTACAGGAAGGAAGAGAGATATGAAGCGATTTTAATCTCAAGGTTTAAGGGAAGATAAAGAGTGTATACACCTTCGCCATTATGATCAACTCTGAGCCATGTCACACAGAGTCTCCAACCATTGGTTACGACAGTCACGCGGACCCCAACCAGGTAGTCAGCATCTGTCAACATGGCTCAGACTAGAAGTTAGTGACTTCAAAACACTGGTGCTATGTCTTGGTTTGGCCGCCCCTAACTCTCTTCCAACCAACCCCAACACTAGTCATCATAGCGCGTCGTGGTAAACGGTGTTTAGGCATACGTAACACATGGCCATACAGTAGGACGGACCGGACTGCTGCACAGTAAACCCGTCCTTTGGTTGCTAGACGGATATCTCGCCTACGCCATAAATGACGCAAGTTGGCGAAAGCTAGACGAGCCTTCTGTATCCGTGCTGAGTTTTCGTCACATACCAGACCACAAGGGCTGATGAAGACTCCCAAGATAAGTGAAGCGATCAACACGCTCAACTGCTTCACTCCCTATCATTGGTTCAGGTGTCGATGCAACCCAATCCTGAAGTAATATTTTGCACTTCGAGGGAGAGAATCGCATTCCGAACATGCCTGCATAGTTGCTTATAGTGGTCAAAAGACTGTGCATTTTGTCAGCGTCTTCACCAAATGAAACTATGTTGTCGGCATATTTTAAGTCAAGAAGTAAGCCTCCCACACTCAGCTGTTATTGTCATAGGAAGTTTATTTTTATGAAATAGGTAATCTTTAATGGTAACGCACTCATCATTAGAACTGAACTTAATCGTTTAATGTGATCAGTATCCCGATTTTTGGATGAAAGCACGTAACTGCCTAATGTATCTTGTATTTCCAGTGGTTCTCTTGCCAGTTTAATATAAGTATTTTTGACCGTTAAATCCCCAGAAAAACTTCTTCATAGATTGTTTTGGGTAAATTCCTTTTTTTTTCTTGAATAGATTGATGCTCATCCCATGAATGATTTTCTAGTTGGACAAACTGATACACGAGTTATTATTCGTTTAAATATACATGTAGGCAATATTTCTTTAGTAGATCAATTTGAATGGGATCTTTCTGAACCAAACAATTCACCGGAACAATTTGCTTCAAGACTTTGTGCTGAATTAGGTTTAGGTGGAGAGTTTGTTACAGCTGTTGCATATAGTATTCGTGGACAACTTGCTTGGCATCAGAAAATTTATGCTTTTAGGTAATTATTTCCTTTGTCTTTGTTATATGAATGACCTTCTGGCTACCTTATCACTCACACATACATTTCGTATTTTTCAATAGTCCAAGTGTAGTTAATGTATGTTCTTTCATCACTCATATTAGTAATACCATTCTTTTGTTTCCAACGATTTACCCTACCCTAACTGTTATGATTTATTTATTTATTTAAACACATAAATATTGGTAAAAGGGGCACCAGATACATATGCATCACACAAATCTCATTTGATTTGTGTGAGGGCTGTGATACTGCCCAGGTGCCCAAACCGAAACAGCTGGTTTTCCTAGGTGGCCATACCCAGAGCCTTTGACCTAAAGGTCTGATCCACAAGGCAGTGGAGCAACGTAAAGAGATGCAGTCCCATGTTAGCCGGTGACCAACGATTGATTCATAAGCCGTTTGTTCCCTTAGGATACTGGAGTCCATGTACACCATTGGTCTGGAATGCGGGTTTTCCAAATCCCCTAGGTGAACTCGCCGTGTCCACCAACCCGGTTAAAGCACCGGACATTCGCTTTTCGTCCTCTCAATTGCGTAAACAACACCCCCGCAGTGTGAGAAGGCAGCAAGTAGGACTTCCCTGACAGAGGCTATATACGTGTGTACATATGAGAGCATTTGGAGAGGGAGGGCGAACTCTCCCCACTCTCGACCGTACCAGGGTATTCACAGACTAATTGAACGCATATAAAAAATCACGCATAATGAAAGATCAGTGTGAATATATTAACAGTGATGTAATCATCTATGATATTAATTCATCTACATATTGTTTGTTTGAATCTGCTTATTGTTATTTAACACTACAAATAATCAGTCTCTTATTGGCATATATGCATCCTTTACGGATTGCCTTGATATTGCCACTAAGTCACAAGCCTTTTAAGCAAAGATGGATTGTGGTGAGCAGTGAAATCCAGGACGCAGATCTCGTTCTATTTGAGAATCTTAGGTACATTCAGCTGACGAGTTCCAAGTAGGACGAAACATGGGTCCTGGATCCCATTGCTAGTTACCATCTGTCTCTGTTTAAATCATCTATGATACTGTTATATTTTTATTATTCTGGCACATGTGCAGTGATTTACATTTGTGTTGATTATTTTGTCTAAGAAGATGGTGAAAACCTCATGATTAAATCATCGGCTTAATAATGTGACTCTCATCGACATCTAAAGTGTGTATAATGTACAACTTAACAACCAATTACATAACTCTCGGATTCTTCCAATTAATGTAATGAACTGCTTATATAACTATATGTTATAACACTATTTTTAAAACTTCATTTTTACTCTTCTAGTGAATCTCCTTTACCGACAGTCGATATAGTTTTCCGTAATTCAAATGAAGCTGATCAATGGAGTCCAGTTGTTGAAGTTCTTACTGATGCAGAAATGGAGAAAAAGATACGCGATCAAGATCGTAATACCAGGTAAGCATCACTATAGTCTAACCATAGAAAGTTGTAATCAAGCAAATCATCAATCAATTTTATTTATTTAAACACATAAATACTGGTAAAGGGAAGCACCAGATACATATGCGCTACACAAATCTCATTTCATTTGTGTGGGGGCTGTGATGCTGCCCAGGTGCCCAAACTGAAGCAGGTGGTTTTCTTAGGAGGCCACATCCGGAGCCTTTGACCAAAAAGTCTGATCCACAAGGCAGTGGAGCAACGTAAGGAGATGCGGTCCTATGGTAGCCGGTGACCATTGGTTGATTCACACGCCATTTGTTCCCTCAGTATACTGGAGTCCATGTGCACCATTGGTTTGGAATGAGGGTTTTCCAACTTCCCTAGGTGGAACCTCCATGTCCACCAACCCGGTTAAAGCACCGGACGTTCGTTTTTCATCCTCCCGATTTCGTAAACAGTAATTACACGATAAGGCAGTGAGTAGGACTTCCCTGGCAGAGGCTGTATGCGCGTGTCTATGTGAGAGCATTTGGAGAGGGAGAGCAGACTCTCCCCACTTTCGACCGTACCAGGACATTTGGGGGCCAAAGGTACTAATCAATAAAGCTTATCTACAGGATTTAGACAAATAGTTAACATAAACCAAATATCGATTATGTAATCGCTATAAATATTCTAGAAGATTGTAGTAAATGACATGTCTACCTTAAGGTTAATGACTCTAAGTATATATTCTACTTTCGTAGGGACATTTTTACGCTGCATATGTACAATTGAGTTGTACTTGTTGTTCGTGCTTCTTACTGCTTGTGGAATATTCCGTTCTCTCATCCGAACCAGTTAGCGGGGATGGGACGCTTCGGAATAGCTGGCTTATTGATCATTGTATTACTGAGTCTTCGTTCCGTTCGAAGATTAGGTGAATTAGTAAATTGTTCAAACGTAGCAGTTTGTTAGACATTTTGTGCAAACAACTGAATGGATTTTGATGGACGGGAAAAAATGGCTCAGACTGATTACAACTGTGTTGAAAATGAAGCTAGACCACCATGGAAAACTTGGACGTCCGTTTCGTCCTATTGTGGGACTCCTCAGTGGTGTGCGTCCACGGTCCAGCCCCGCGAGATTCGAACTCACAACCTATCGGAATCGCGCGCGAATGATTAACCTCTAGAATCACTGAGCCGACCGGCATCCAAATGCGTAAATGTCTAACTTCAACTAACCCACGAAATTATTTTGTCAATTACACAATCTCCATGTTTATATAACTATTGTATTCCCATTTTCACCACACATTTTTCTTTATTTTTTTGCAGACGAATGCGTCGTTTAGCTAATGCACAGCCCAATTGGTAGACATTTTGTTTTGTACATTGTTTTCAGTGTTAATGTAAACATTTCTTAGAAACTTTTCTAAACAATAATAATAATAATAATTTATTTGTGTCAAATGAGTGTCTTTTTTCTTGAGACAGTGAGTCATCTACAACGTAGGACCAGACACATATGTGTCGGTTCAAGTTGCCACACCTCATTATCATAACAAGATGAACACCAAATCCATGGAAATAGTTACTTCAATGGTAGTAATATATAAAAGAAAGATTGCGTATAAGGATATAATAAAGGGAGAAAGAATTAGTTCAAAGAAAGGTATAAAGTCATTCTAATCTCACGATTTAAAAGACGACAGAGAGTGTATACACCTACGCCATTGTGATCGATTCTAAGCCATGTCACCCACAGTCTCCAACCATTGGTTACGATAGTCACGCGGACCCCAACCAAGTAGTCTACATCTACCAACATGGCTCAGACTAGTAGTGACTTTATAGTCCGATGCCACGTTTTAGTTCGACCACCCAGAACTTTCTTACATTCGTCTCCAGCACTAGTCAGCATTGCGCGCTGTGGTAATCGGTGTTGAGGTATACGTAACTTGTGGTCCAACTATCTCAGTCGATGAAGATTTACAACCTCATCAATTGGTTTATCATCATTCCCTAATACCGTGCGTCTAACCTCATCATAAATAAACTTGGCAAATATGTTAGTTGACTGATTCGGAAGAGTGTTTTCACGATATTACTGATTAAAGTTTCCTATCAACAGCATTAAAAATAAAATTATACCCTGAAAGATATCGGTGATAATATTTGACTAATTGGAATCACCTTTTTAAATGGTCAATTTTAAGAGAACAAGCGTAGAGTAGTAGTAGTTCATGCTAATCAACCTGGTTTAAATGAAAGCTACACTAACTGCATCTGTCTCCTCAACCAAAAACTAGTTCGTACCGTGTTGATGTACATTTATTGCGTACGAGCGGTTTGAATACACTAAAGTGTAAAATGTGCAACCTCGAATGTTAATGTTCCATGACTTTACGATGACTACTACTAATGTTGTGTTTTCTAGGAACAAATTAATTGTGATGTAAATTGGTACTATTCTTTTTTGACCTGACACTTGTATTAACTTTGAAATCCCCAGTCTTCAAATGCCTTCAGTAACAAGTAGAATATTTGTAGAAAACTGATATAAAGATTAATGTATTTATTAAATATACAGAATATGAAAAATCACAGAAAAGTTAGGACATTCATCAGACTATGATGAGTTTTTATGCAACTTCGCCTACCGTCAACTATATTCACCGATTATCCAATTGTCTCTCACGAATATTCACAGACTCTTCAAATTTAATCACATAAGCAGTCCCTTTGTACCAGGTTGCCGTAACTGTACAAGGCTAAAAAAAGGCAATTTACTACTTAAAGTGAAATATACAATGGAGTTTTAATGTATCGTAGAACATACAATCTCTATTCATAGACAATTATTCATAATAAACATTTACAATCACCGAAATGGATAATATACCTTTTATATCTAAAAACATCTAATTCAATAGTGACTTTAAAAACTCAAATCATTCTATTGGATTTCATTAATCAGCATTGAAATCTCCTTCTACAAAACCATTTATTTAAACACATAAATATTGGTACAAAGGGGCACCAGATATATATGCGCCACACAAATCAAATGAGATTTGTGTAAGGGCTATGATACTACCCGGGTGCCTGAACCGAAGCAGGTGGTTTTCTTGGAGAACCACACCCCGAGCCTTCGACCTAAAGGTATGATCCACAAAGAAGTGGAGCATCATGAGGAGATGCAGTCCCATGGTAGCCGGTGACCAATGGTTGATTCACACGCCATTTGTTCTCTCAGTATACTGGAACCCATGTGCAACATTGGTTTGGAATGAGAGTTTTCCAACTCCCCTAGGTGGACTCGTCGTGTCCACCAACCCGGTTAAAGCACCGGACGTTCGTTTTTCATCCTCCCGATTTCGTAAACAGTAATTACACGAGAAGGCAGTGAGTAGGACTTCCCCACTCTCGACCGTATCAGAGCATTTGGGGGCGACCCATTTATCAACATAATACATTGCAAATTAGTTTCTGTAAAAACTCATTTTCTTGATTAACATTAACTGAGACTAATTTTAGTGAAACAACTTTGCAAATCATAAGTTTTAAAAAGGTTTTACACTAAGTCAAATTTCATTTTTAATCTTTATAATGTGAATGCTAATTTGATAAGCTTAATTGTTTATGCTAAACTCATAACTAAAACCAGTAGAAATGATCGTTCTAGAACAAACTGCGTTATCATAATGTTTACCAATCAACGATATAAAGTTTTTCACAGTAACTGAAAACAGTTTAGAATATTGTGCATATTGTTTCTCTCATTCTTATTAGAAGCATCACTCAGTCAGTTACAACGTAGAACTTCGTACGTACGTACATCAGTTCGAGTTGTCATACCACATTAGCACAGAGATGAAGTTATTGATTCAAATCCCATATTGGTAGAAGTAGTAAAAGAATAAGTATTATGTGAAAGATAAAGGTTTGAAGATGTTATTGAAGGAGTATAATATGGTGAAATAAATTTGTAAAGAGAAGAAGGATAGGTGCATGTGGAATTCAGAAGATTAGAATTTGGTAGAGCATAAAGAGTGGATGCACCTTCGCCATTGCAAACAATTTTGAGCCATATCATTCAAGGTCTCTAACCATCGGTTGCTATAATCTCGCGGATCAGAAGTATCACTAATGATATAGTCATGTACATTTCATAATATTCCTTCTTATTCAGACAGAGCAGTCAGCTAAAACGTATCACCAAGCACACATATGCATCGGTCCAAGTTGCCATACCTCGTTAGCACAACAAGATCAACACCGGATTCATAGTAGTTAATTTAGTGTTGGTAGTAGTATATAAATTATAGGTTGTATATAAGGGTATAGTATAGGAAGGAAGAGAGATATGAAGCAATTTTAGTCTCAAGGTTTAAGGGAAGATAAAGAGTGTATACACCTACGCCATTGTGATCGATTCTGAGCCATATCACACAGAGTCTCCAACCATTGGTTACGATGGTCACATGGAACCTAACCAAGTAGTCTACATCTGCCAACATGGGTTAGACAAGAAGTTAGTGACTTTAAGTTCTGATTCCACGTTTTGGTTTGTCCTCCCCTAACTCGCTTCCAACCATCCCCAATACTAGTCAGCATCGCGCATCATGGTAATCGATGTTCAGGCATACGTAACATGTGGCTTAACCATCTCATTCGATGAAGATTCAGGACTTCATCAACTGATTTACCATCATTTCCTAATAACCTGCATCTAACCTCACTATCACTTACCCGGTGATCCCAGCAGATGTGAACAAAGTTATCATGCTTTGTCTAAAGTATGATAACTTTGTTCAGAAAAAGTGTTATAAGAATGATCTGGATTAGAAAATATATTTTGTTGAATGGATAATTCAGATTCAACTACTTTAATGAAAAATTTAACCATTCTAGTTATTTTCTTTCAAGATGCACAAACAATCTTTTTTTTTCTTCATTCCCTACAGATGATGACGATAAGTCACTGTTATCAGTCAGCCTCTACAATTTCTGTAGTATAGTTACAAAAGTCAATATCTAAGGCATGCATTAGTGAACTAAACAATGTTGTGTTTAGAAGAATGATGAAATTTCGGTTCTATTATAGTATAAACAATTGTTTGTTTGTTGAGTCAGTCAGTCACAACGTAGAACTTCGTACGTATGTACGTACATCAGTTCGAGTATTCTATAGAGATTTTTGTAAAATTCTTTTGATTATTGTTAGCAAATGATATTGTTATATCTTGTGGCCGAGTGGATGCCTAGTTAATGTATGACGTGATAAAACCGCCAATCACAAAGCAGCGAATTATCAATTGGAACAGTGACACACGAAAACCGTACGAGCAGTCTGGAGTGTTTATCGGTCCTGCTCCTGCCTAGCCCAGCCAGCTAAGTCCAAAACACCAATAACAGCCTCTGTGGTATGAATCATTGTATCTTAAACAAACTGACCACATCGTACCAATAAAATAGAAAATAACATTTGTACAAGATTTAGTTAAATGTGGCTGTGAATAGGAGGTGCAGTAATTAATAGACTGGGTATAACTCAGGAATGATAAATTGTACAATAATAGTCGAGGGGTCAAAATAAAGCTCACAATGAAAGGAACATGAATGTGAGTAGTTTAATTATTTAGCAAATATACGATAAAAATTATATGCATAATATTGGTCCATAAATGGATCATAAAGTTACCATTTACTATTGTTATCGGGATATAACAGATATGACGGGGATAAGATGATATTATTTAGATCAATATGACAAGTGTGAACACCCGTTCATTGTAGTAATTCAAGTGAACTACATTTATTAGATGTGTCTTTCTTTACAAAAAAAGAGTGTATGTATTCCCCCTCTTTTATGATACTAATAATTGTGTTTAAGAATCATGAAATTAAATAGTTGTACTGCGTCCTATGATTGATGTGATTGTGGGTAGTTTATAATACTTCACTGAATTAGTCTTTTGTGTTCTCACATTACATTTATGAGAATTGTAATAGTTCCTTTTTCTCAATATCTAAGCAGTACGACTGAAAAATTACAGTAGTTTCTGATTGTTTATTAAAAGTAGTAAGACTGTAAAAACTTAAGAGACGATATGTGTATAACAGCGACGACTTTCCAGATATAACATTTAACTACCAAATTATAACAGTACTGTTGGGGATGTCAAATCCCCAGAACTTACTTGGTAAATGGCTTAATCTTGTAGTTTTATTTTGAAAATTTGAATTTAGCTGTTTTCGCGCCAAAAGCGCTCTTTTTACCTTCACGTCATATTTCCCACCTATAAACTACCTTAACCGCTATTGGTCCATTGTTTTTTTGTGTGTGCTATTTACCAGTGATGCTCAAGGACAAATTGTTGTTGTATAAATGCGCTTGACTTTTTCCCTTATTTGATTGCTTGTACTCGGCTGCTTACGGAATACATATATATTCCCCTACTTGCCTTGGACTTCTTCATCTAGTTAGCAGGGCCTGGGACAACAGATTAGAATAGCTTATCGTGTCATTGTGTCATTGGCTTTCGTTCGTTACCGCGGAATCGATTTAGTTTCAGGCATAACAAGTACCGACGAGGTTATACCCCAATTATAACACTAAACAATATGTAATCGACTTTTTCAATCGTTAATCTATGTTCTTATTAGCTACAATGTTTCAGTAATACTGTGGTGTGTACTGCTGATGTTAACAGTTATATAAGTAGTATGTATCATCAATCGAAAGTGAAATGCTTGATGGCAGAAGATTAAGAAGATCAAAGAAAAGAGAACGAAAACAGAGAATGAATAGTGTAGAGACGAAAAGAACAATGAAGTCTGGATATTTTGCAAATGAAGTATTCACTGTATGGATGTCACAGAAATCAAATGAGATTTGTGTGGCGCATATGTATCTGGTGTCCCTTCGCACCTTTGGTTGTCAGATTTGACTAAGATATTCTGTAATGGTTATCCCCACATATGTTCTCGTTCACTACAATACGAATTATTTTTTATATGAAAATGTTATATCCCGAAGAGAATTATGAATGGTAACTTTGGGGACTGTTTATGGACCAATGTGATATGTATATTTCCTATTGTATAATTGTTAACTGATTAAACTATTCATATTCTTGTCCCTCTTATTATGAGCTTTATTTCGACCCATAGACTAGTACTTTACGATTTACCATTCCCAAGTTATACCCAGTCTATTAATAACTGTTCCCCCCTATTCACAGTCACAATTGGCTAAATATTGTACAAATATTATTTTCTATTTCATGGTACGATGTGGTCTGTTTGGTTAGTATATAAAGCCAGTATGCTTGTGAATAATGATTCATATTGCCGAGGCTGTTACTGGTGTTCTGGACTTAGCTGACTGCGCTAGGCAGAAAACAGGACCGATAAGTACTCTAGACTGCTAGTACGGGTTTCGTCTGTCATTGGTCCGATCGTTAATTCACTGCTTTTCAATTGGCAGCATCGTTGAGTCATATATATTAATCGGCGGTACAAACCACAAGTTATAATAGAAAACAATAATAATAAATAAATTTAATAGAACTCTACAATAAATAACTTACATAACCAATACCTGACAAGAATGCTTCAACAATTCCAGCGTTAAACGCTGCAACATTCAATGGAGCAGCTACAATTTTAAATGAAACATAGTTATTAGAACGGTTTTTTGTGTGTGTGGAGATTTTAGTAATTTTATAGTTGAAATCATGAATCAATTGAAGCTAGACCACTATGCTTCAAGAGATATTTCTTGAAGTTCTAGTGAAAAGCAGTGACCAGTGGGGTTCAACCAGGTCTGTTGTGAGATAGGAACTCACTGAAGACAATGGCAGACAGTTGCTCAATTTCGTGGATTAGTTGAAGTTAGACATTAACACCGTTGAATACCAGAAGGCCCAGTGGTCTATCGGTTGAGTGAGCTGGCGCGAGACTAATAGGTCCTGGGTTCGAATTTCGCGAGGCGTGTTTGTGTATTCGCACTGCTGAGTAGTCCCACAATAAAACGAAACGACCATCCAGTGATTCCAAGTTTTCAATGATGGTCTAGCTTCAATTGACTCATGATGTCAACTATGAAATATAATTAGTTTTTATTTATTTATTTATACACATAAATATTGGTACAAGGGGGCACTAGATATATATGCGCCACACAAAACAATGAGAATGAAAAGAGAAAAAGTGGAAGATGCATATATAAAAAAATAAGAGTAATGATGAGGGAAACTGAATTGTACAACCAGAAGAACTCTTTCAGTTAAGGCAGTTATAACCATTCTTTATGAAGAAAGTAAAAGAAGGTTGCAGCAGGATCGCCACTGACTTCTATTCTGAGCCATATCTGATAACGTCTCTAGCCACTGTGTTGCATCATCTCTTGGACCCTAACCAGGAAGTCGTGAAGGACCAACAGGAACCAGCCCTTTGCAGCTTTCTGTCATACACTGACCACCGCTCCGCTTTTCCAACCAGTCCCAGAGTCGGCAAATAATGCAAGACGTGGAATTCTCTGGGACGACATTCGTAGAACGTGTCCAATCCCATAAAGTCGGTGTTTCAAGATGATCACACCGATTGAATTATCTTCTCTGTGCCCGAACACGATGCCGAACCTCTGCATTACTAACATGGTGTTGCCAATAGATGTCACTAATCCTTCAGAGATAACGATGATCGAACACAGAGAATCGTCTAACATCTTTGACTCAGAGAGGCCAAGTTTCACAAGCATACAGCAAAACTGCTCTCACCCACGCGTTGTAAATCGAAACTTTTACAACCAGATTAACATCACGAAAGCGCAAAAGATAGACCAAATTGGCATAAACCACTCTGGCTTCCATCATACGTGAATTGATCTGATCGCTCACGCCACCACGAACACTTATGCAACTACCCAGATACACGAACTTCTCGACTACTTCTATCTGCTCACTACTCAGGGTGCTGCCAGTCTTGTAGAAGTACTTTGCACTTCAAAGGTGCAAAGCACATACTGTACCTGCGGACACTGATCGCCAACTGATTAAGTGCAGATTGCATGGATTTGGGCATTATCGCACAGTAAGACAATATCATCCACATACTCAAGGTCGAGAAGTCTTCCTCCAGACAACAGATCCACACCGCCATTTCCTACATCCATCAGAGCTATTTCCAGAACGTTATCGATAGTAAAGTTGAAGAGTAATAGTGAGATTGAGCAACCATACCTAACCACACTAATTGAATGGAACAATGGAAAGAGGTGGTTCTATATCTTCACTCTGACTAAGGTGTTCGTATATAGGAATTTTAAGATGTTAATAAACTTCTCAAACACACCCTTCTTCAATAGACAATTGCGAGAACAGTCCTGTCCAACGAATCGAAGCCAGTCATGATGTGAAGGAACATTACGATTGTTGGCTTGTGATAAGACTGACGGTGTTCTTACATCGACCAGAAAGAAGAACAGTTTGCTTCTCCCGAGTCAATCCTTCTAGTGTTTTGAACAATCTATGAAGGATGATGGAAGCCGATAGATAGCACGCAATTGGAAGTAGACTACTCCCATGATAGTTGTTACAGAAAAGAAGTGAACTCCTATGGACAAGTACAGAGAACAACTAAGTGCATAATTCCAGAGTTATTCGAAATACCGTACACAGCATACACTGAGAACTTACACTTCTTTACACTATATTACTGTTAATTAATGAGTGACCTAATTATGATACATAGGATGATACTTAGAAGTGATAGTAAACCCAATATATTCTCTCCTCTCATTCCACCTAGGTCAAGACAACTTGAAGAGCACTGTTCAGAAGCCAACACACGAGTAATCAACGTTTGCAACTCATATATATATATATATATATATATAGAACTTTTAAAATGTTAATAAACTTTTCAACCCCCCACCCACCTTTCTTCAATAGACATATATTTCAGGAACTTACATGTTTTACGTTTTTCATCTTTATCTTCATAATTAAATTGTATAAAACGATTCATCACAGGTTCATGTTCAATCATATAAACTAAAGAAGGGGGAAAAAATTAAAAAAAATTTTTTTTTGTAATTTTACAAATATTTTCATCTACACCATCCCTTTCTAATTCATCAGCTTCTTTATTAAATAAATTTTTCCATAAATTAATTTTTAAAAAAATTAATGCATTATATAAACGTATATCACGTTTATTTGGTTTATCCCTTAGATACACAATATCAATAATACGTTCACCAATAAATTTGCCAAAATCTGACAATCTATAAATAGAATACAACAAAAAAAAAATAAAAAAATAAAAAATTTTTTTTTATTTTTAAAGAAAAAATCAAAAAAAAATTTTTTAAAAAGAAATCAAAATTTTATAAAATTTAAAGAAAAATTAGGATTAAAGGAATTGTTGGTATAGTTGATGATGATGAGGAGGAGGAGAAGGCGGTCTGTTTGAACATTTAAGCTACCTATTCCTGTTATCTAGATATTTCAATAAGATATTTAATTTTCGATAGTGTAATATAAGAAGATGAAGATTATCCGAACTATGTAATGATATATCATTGCAATACATTTTGAACAATCTGATCACACATCTAATATACTTGTTAAGAACATTTATATATAAAAATAAAAGATCAACTAGATTAGAAATAGGGGGAGAGATAAGAGAAGACAAGGATAATAAAGAATTAATGTGGAAAGAATTTAATGAGAACCTCATCACTCTGGATAATAAACAAATATTACCAGGATAGGTTTAAGGTAAGAACAAACTGTTTTTGAATACATAAAGGGGGGTTGAATTTTCGTATGGTTAAGGCTTCAATAAACTTTATAATACGCCTTTTTATACAACACCACAAAAGCTGAATGAAGATCAATCTTATGATCTGTTTCGATTATATATACAGCAATAGAGGATGATGGATGCTTATCATCTATTATTATTATTAATATCCTTATCTATTCTTACCCCCCCCCCATTTCCAGTCTAGTTGACCTTTTATTTTTATACATAAATGTTCTTAACAAGTATATGTGTGATCAGATTAATTCGAAATGTATTACGCTAATATATCATTACATAGTTCTGATAATCTTCGTCTTCTTATATTACACTATTGCAATTTTTTCAAAGTTGAAATCACGAGTCAACTGAAGCTAGATCACAATGGAAAACCTGGAAGAACTGGACGGCCGTTTCGTCCTATTATGGGACTCCTCAGGAGTGCGCATCCACGAACCCACTCTCACGAGATTCGAACCCAGGACCTATCAGTCTCGAACCGAAACCCTTAACCGATAGACCACTGAGCTAGCATTAACATCGTTGGTTCGCGGATGCGCACTGCTGAGGAGTCCCATAATAGGACGAAACGGCCGTGCAGTGCTTTCAGGTTTTCGATGGTGGTCTAGCTTTAACTGACTCATGATTTCAACTTTGA
The DNA here is from genome assembly GCA_944470415.2 of Schistosoma rodhaini. NCBI lineage: Eukaryota > Metazoa > Platyhelminthes > Trematoda > Strigeidida > Schistosomatidae > Schistosoma > Schistosoma rodhaini. Next base: position 3,390,513 of record OX104040.1, read on the forward strand.
AAAATACTGAAATCTCCACAAATCCCCTTCTGACTATTGCAATTTATCAAAAGAGACTAATTGTTGTATATATCTAATTTTGTTTGTTTTAATAATATCATTATGGCTATTAATCGTATAATACATTCAGGTGTGTTTGTGAAAAGTGTAGAAATTTTCAGGCTCCCAAATGCCCTGGTACAGCCGAGGGTGGGGAGAGTTCGCTCTCCCTCTTCAAATGCTCTCACATTATCACGCGTATATAGCTTCTTTCAGGGAGGTCCTACTCATTGTCTTCTCGTGGCGGGGGTGTTGTTTACGAAATTGAGAGGACGAAAAGAGAATGTTCGGCGATTTAACCGGGTTGGTGGACACGGAAAGTGCACCTAGGGGAGTTGGAAAACCCTGATTTCAAATCAATGATGCACATCAGCTCCAGTACCCTTAGGGAGGAAATGAGATTTGTGTGGCGCATATGTATCTGGTGCTTCCTTGTAGCAATATTTATGTGTTGAAATAAATAAATAAACATTAGATGATGACTATTTATGTGGAGCATAGAAATCTTGGTGCCTCTTTTTACCAATGTTTATGTATTTAAATACATAGACAGATTTAGTAAGAAGCTATGTGATGTGTGCTACTGAGGTCGACAGATATAAGTAGTATGTATCATCAATCAAAAGTAACATGCCTGGCGATAGAAGGTTGTTATCGAAACGAAGGAACAACAAACTCTAAGCCAATTGCTGAATATTTTGCAAATAAAGTACTTTACAGTATAGTTCACAGATTTTACCAAGATATTCTGTTATGGTTTTCTCCACTTATGTTCTCGTTCACAACAACTGTATAGTAAGTTGGATAACATCTATCTAAATAGTATTATCGTGTAATGAACAAAACACTAGTTGGGGACAATCGAATGTATTCAAGCACAAATTACAGACTATCTCACTAAATTCTGATAACCATACAATGAACAGTTAATTTGCAAAATAACAACAAATTGTCTCAATCTTAACTGTTCCTTCTGAAAATATCAATCCATCTTCTTTAATTCCATTGTTCATGCATTTACCTACCAATTGAACTTCATTTCAGTTTTTTTCCTTATCGGTCTTCTATTGAAATACATTCTATGTTTGACCATCAACATATACTACTTATATGGATATAAGTAGACCACACTACACTAGTACTCAAGGGTTAGATGGTCACCACAAATTATATTAAACCTTCAAATATCAATACATGATCTCATTATAATTAGAATTTTCCATACATTAGTATAAATTATTCACTCACCTTTTCTGTACAAGATCCATACTAGATACATTACGCATTGAATATTTGACTAGTTCCACAAATAGATAAGCAAAGGATGCTATGTTAACCTAAGAAAAAATATAAAGAAATTAAAAACTTACCTCACCACGCAGTTTTGTTAAATTTTTTTCTAAAATTGCAGCAGAATTTTTTGGATTACCGTAATTCATTTTGAAAAATCTAAAATAAAAAAAAACAAACAGAAAAACATGGAATAAATCAATAAATACACAGTAATTATGAACAATAAGGGGGTGGGAGGATGAAAAGGTAGTTCCTCTGGGGGCTACTGCCGGTTCCAAGCCCGGGTAAAGGAGGAGGGTTGGGCATAAGGGTTAGTGACCCCATCCTGTAGGAAACCAACTCGCTAAAAAGACAATAACCAAAAAAAAAAATTATTCAAACCATTTAAACTCTGCCCTGGGAGGTGAAGGAATAATTATGACGTCTCATGATGAAAGCCGAGTTCCTTTGGAAGTCATGAGGTCGGTGCACATTCTAACAACCAGAGCAACCATTTTTTTATAGGTACATATAACGTTCGGACAATGTAGGAGACCGAAAGAGTCTACTAAATTGCTGCAGAACAGGTATAATGAACAATATTGATATTTGTCAACCACCTTCCGCGAAGTCTCTTAAGCATTCGATTAGGCCTTTCAGAGTCACTGATGTGGAAATTAGATTAACCAGACTTGAATAATATTTTATAGCTAATCGCATTCATCTACAAAATGAATTCGGCCGCGAAAGTTCACTCTTTTCGGATGAAATATGATGTATTAAACTAGGTAGTGATCAAAGTCATCTCATTAACCGATCAAAAAACTGCCAGATGCACAACATAAAAGAACGTCATCGAGACTAAAAAGCCATATGAGAAGTTTACGTGGAAACAAGAAAATAGATGGTAGTCTATTTAATCGGTTGTGGCTCCGTCCACTACTGCAGAATATACACCAGATCGTAAGAGTTGAAGACATTGATACCGACAGGACTCGAGAAAAAAACGAGTCCTAAAGTCTATAACACGATAATAGATGACAAAGTCGATATGTTACAAATATCACATTTGCCAAGAATTAAAATAGTTGACACAGTAACAGATCATAAAGGTGGTCACGAAGAAAATTGTGAGGTAGAAGTCGGTCGTTTTTAGAAGATGCTTAATCCCCTTCATTTACTAGTATTATCAAACACATACCAGGAGAGCCAGTTATATCTGTTTTACCTGCTTTTCTTTGACCCTCCACTCCTTAATTTCAGACTATGCACCCCATAAACACCTTATTAGTTCAGGAGTGCTAGGATCAAAAAGCTCTTGTTCACGCAATATCACTGGAATTTGTTAAGACATTCAGTACTATGGGATAATTGACAGTAACTGAAGAAAAAGTCTTGATTTCTTATAATTCTAGCAGTATCATTGGAACAGATCGAATGAAATAAACAGCACTCTTTCAATGAAAACAACGTCATATGCACTTGCCTTAGACATTCACACATCATTATGGAGTAAGTACTCAAAAAAACCCAACTATTTCTTCTGAGCACGTATATTTTTCAAAAAATAACAATAATCAAATGTATATACATAGTCAATTTATCACAACAATTTATGGACATATAGAATCAAGTATGAGAAAATGTCTTGTATAGATCCAAATCTGTAAATTTCAGCGCAGAACAGATTCCAGCAATGATAAGTATCATATAACCCATATAAAATGCCTATAATAGTAAGAAAAATAAAATTATCATCAGAAGGGGTTTTGTGGAGATTTCAGTATTTTCATAGTTGAAAGCGTGAGTAAATTGAAGCTAGACAACCAAGGAAGACCTGGAAGCACTGGACCGCCGTTTCGTCCTATTGTGGGACTCCTCAGTAGTTCACATCCACGATTCCGCCTCATGAGATTCGAAACCAGGACCTACCAGTCTCATGCCAGAGCACTTACCCGATAGACCACTGAGCCGGCGTCCGATGGTGTCTATGTCTAACTCCAAATAATTCACGAAGTTGAGTGATCTGGTAAGTCCCGGGTTCGAATCTCGCGGGGCGGGTTCGTGGATGCACACTGTTAACGAGTCCCACAGTAAGACGAATCGGCCGTCTAGTGGCTCTAGGTTTTCCATGGTGGTCCAGGTTCAATTGATTCATGCTTTCAACTAAGAAAAATAAGATTGGTAATAAAATGAAAACATTATATATATATATATATATATATGCTTGTACTCAAATAGCCTTTACAATAGATTGATCACTGAGTAGTAGTGACCAGGGTCATGAATATCAAGTATTTTTGAGTGTTGATAAAATCTCTACAGGAGGTCAATCGCAATCCCATAAGCTCAGTGATAATAACTGTGATGGTAAAACTGGGTGACCGAGGATCGAACCCACTAGACAGCATCAGTTCCTTCAAAATTACAGATATATATTGCCAATGAGTATCAAATAACATGAAACCTAGGTCCAGATGAGAAGGAAATATCACAAACTGGGATAAAGTGACGTTTGCATAGACTGATATAATAAGGTTTTTTCAGAAACAAAGACAAGTACTTTCAGAATTTTGTTGAAGTTCACTAGCCCCCCTTAATGATGTAAGTGTATTTATTTTTTCTTTCTCTTAGTGAACCCCTTTTCACATATGCTTGTACATAAATTTAGAGATGAAGATGATATCATTTGTCAAAATCCCTAATTTCTGATAAGTTGCCACCACCTTTTTTAATTACGACTGTTAATCCTCATCGAGAATAGGCCACTGAGTAGGATTCTCCAACCAATTCTGTCCTCCACTCTCTTTCACAGTTGTTGCTAAGTGTTACTCATCGTTTTGATATCTGTCTTCTACTTCCAGCTTAATGTCTTCTACGGCCTGGATTTTCCATGTTGCCTTCAGGGTCCTAAGTTAGAGTTTGCACGGTGATGAAGTTTCATGATTTCCGCAATGTATATTCTACCCGCTTTCAGCATCGTTTCTTAATTTTCTCTACAGCTGGAAGCTTATTTGTTCTTTCCCAATAGTAGGTTGTTGCAGGTGATACCCAGCTAACGAACATTGAGTATTGAGACTGTTGTTACATTAGCTGTCTTTACCTGTATATAGGATAGAAGAACTAGATCATCTGCGAATTCCGAATCGTCCAGCTGCATCCAGGGTGTCAATTGTATTCCGTGCTTATCCAAGATAAAGAGGTCTTCATAATCCAGTCGAACACCAGAAGAAAAAGTGGGAGTAAGCAGCCTTGTCTGACACCGGCCATTACTTGAAATGCATCTATTATCTGACCTTCGTGCAAGAACTTGCAGTGTAGTCCATCGTATGAAGTTCATATGATGTTGACGATTTTCTTAGATATACCATAATGTCGTAGAAGGTTCATATATTCACACTGTCAAACGCTTTCTCACAGCCAAGAATGTTGATGTACAGTGATGAGTTCCATTAACTAAATAATTCAACAATAATCCGAAGCATCGCAATCTGTAAGTCAAGATAAATGGTGGCCAAATTTATAAGCCATACTTAATAGCTATAAACTAGTAAAGAAAAAAACTGTCCCCAAGTGCACTCACGGACATTCCATTTGCACTACAGGTAGTACAATTTGGAAAGGGTAAATCAATTTTTCTGCATATATGTTAATATTTTGTTAAGTACGGACGCAATCTAGATGATGAGGCTTCAACCACAAGTAAAGTGGTCAGCGCCCTGGTAACGACTAGATTTAAAAGATGAGGAACACCCCAAACATTCTTGTATGATTTCTTCAGGATTTTAGTATATATAATAAACTGAACCCCGTTTCCTATGCGCTTTTTGTGAGTAATACGTAGATTTGTATAGTGACAAATGAATGTGAATCTTTGTGAAATGGTGAATAATGAGCAGTTGGTTATAATCTTTCCCCTTTCAAGACCGGAAGTTCTGCGTCGGATTCCTGCGTGCGGTATCATGGACGCACACCAGTCATTGAGGAATGCCATAGCAAAATGGAACGACCATTCAGTACTTCTAGGTTTTTAATAGTAAACAAACTAAGAACGGCTTATGAATTCATTCGCATCTATCAAATAGTGTACATTGTATGGGTAACTCATACTATGCCCCCAAACGCCCTAGTAGAGTCAAGGGTTGGGGGAGTCCTCCCTCGCTCTCCAAATTGTCTCATATGATCACGCATATACAGTCACTACCAAGGAAGTCTTACTCACTGTCTTATCGAGGCAGGCGTGTTTTTTTACGAAATTGAGAGGACGTAAAGGGAATGTTGGCAGACGCTTTAACCGGGATAGTGGATACGGAACATCTGCTTCGATTTAGACACCCGGAGAGTATTCAAGCCCTTAAAAATTTATTTATTTATTTAAACACATACATATTGGAACAAAGGGTCACCAGATATATATGCGCCACATAAATCTCATTTCATTTGTGTGAGGGCTGTGGTGCGGCCCAGACTGAAGCAGGTGGTTTTCTTAGGGGACAACACACCCCGAGCCCTTGACCTAAAGGTCTGATCCACAAGGCATTTGGATAAATGATTGATTCATACACCATTTGTTCCCTCAGGATGCTGGAGCCAGCCCATGTGCATCATTGGTTTGAAATGAGGGTTTTTCAACTCCCCTATGTGGATTATCCGTGTCCACCGACCCCGTTAAAGCGCTAAACATTCGCTTTTCATCTTCTCAATTTCTTAAACAGCAGAAGTGTCGCGAGAAGGCAGTGAGTAAGATTTTCCTGGAAGTAGCTATTCAATCCTGGCCATGTGAGACCATTTGGAGAGCGAGAGATGACTCTTCCCACTCTTAGCCGTACCAGGGCATTAGGGGGGGGGGCAAAAATATTGAATTATTTGTGAAGTGCATATGTATTTGGTACCTTTTTGCAAATAAATTACTTTATATTCAACAAATCTACTAACCAATGTTCTATCACTTCGTAACGAATGAATAAACATCAATATACTAAATGAATTTATTCTTACCATACTGGAATAATTTGGTTTAGATGGTTGAATTGAATTTTCTATTAATGATGGTAATGATGGTAAATTGAAATGTTTCTTAGAAATATTATTATTATTATTATTATAAGGGAAAACAATTGAGTCGAATGGTCCTGAATCAATAATAATACCACGCATAAAAAATTTATCACATTCTATGATACGAACAAGTACTATACGACCATAAACATTAGGATCTTTTGGTAATAAAATCTATAAGAATAAAAGGATAAAAAAGAGAATTAAACAAATGTAAGCATTATATAGAACATCCATTGACTGGATACTATCAGAAACAGTGTTTTATGGGAGAGGACAAACCAGCTTCCAGATGAATAGGAAATTAAAAAAAGACGTTGGAAGTGGATAGGACATATATTAAGGAAATCACCAATGTGCATCACGATTCAATCCCTAACTTGGAATCCGGAGAGGGAAGCGGAAAAGAGGAAGGCCAAAACACACACACAAATAGAAACAGATATGAAAAGGATGAATCATAACTGGAAAGAACTGGAAAGGAAGGCTGAGGACAGAGTTGGATGGAGAATGCTGGTGAGCGGCCTATGCTCCTCCACGAGGGGTAACAGGCGTAAGTAAGTAAGCATTATATAGGAAGGAAGTGATGACGGTTATTCCTCCCCCCCTCCCCCTGAAAAAAGAAACGAAATATCAATGATAATCCAACGACATTATTTGTGTTTATTACCAAAGAAAGAGTCATATATAATACACTTCTTTCTTAAATAGTGTAATGAACAAGAACACTAGTTGGGGACAATTGAATGTATTTAGAGACAAATTACAGACTCTTTCTAAAAATTCTGATAATTATTCAATGAACAGTTCATTTGCAAACTATTAATCAATTGTCTCAATCTTAACTGTTCCTTCTGAAAATATCAATCCATCTTCTTTAATTCCATTGTTCATGCATTTACCTACCAATTGAACTTCATTTCAGTTCTTTCCTTATCGGTCTTCTGCAAAAAATATATTCTTTGTCTGACCATCACCATATACTACTTATATGGATATAAGTAGACCACACCACAATAGTACGAACTAAGTTATAATGGTTTTCGAAAAAGAAATCTGAGAAATTCACTACAATTTTTTTTGTATTGTTAACCATAATAACACAGTGAAGAAAACAAATCTCTTTAAGTAAATCAACCACTACAAGGATAGAACGAATAATATAATCCCAATGTTAATGAAAACAATGAACGTCATAAATCTTTTATTGCATTCCAACCTATGATTATTTATTTATTATTTATCATTGTTGTTATCATTGTTATTATTATTATTTAAAAACATAAATATTGTTACAATGAAGCACCAGATAAATATGCGCCTCACAAATCTCATTCGATTTGTGTGAGGGCTGCGATACTGCTCAGGTGCCCAGACTGAAGCAGGTGGTTTTCTTAGAGAACCACACCCGGAGCCTTTGACCTGCATGTCTGATCCACAAGGCAGTGGAGCATCATGAGGAGATGCAGTCCCATGGTAGCCGGTGACCAATGACAGGTTCGTCCGTCATTCGTTCCATCAGGATACTGGAGCCCATGTGCACCATTGGTTTGGAATCAGGGTTTTCCAACTCCCCTAGGTGGACCCTCCGTGTCCACCAACCCGGTTAAAGCGCCGGACATCCGTTTTTCGTCCTCTCAATTTCGTAAACAACAGTCATGTCACGAGAAGGCAGTGAGTAGGACTTCCCTGACAGAGGATATATATTCGCTGGCCATATGAGAGTATTTCGAGAGGGAGAGGTGACTCTCTCCACTCTCGTCCGTACCAGGGCATTTGGGGGCTTCCAATCTATGAATCATTCTTTGAATAAGTGCTAATGAACCAAATTAGAGAGCAATACCTATGCACATGACTTGAGCAGTCATTAGGGTTGATAAACAACGAGACATATGAAAATTCTTACTTGTGAAGAATTCTAGGGATGGGATAACTATGCTATCATAAATCTGAAACATTTTGAAGGAGATAAGATTGATGTAACGTCAAATGTCTAGAATACAGATTACGCAATATCAGTTCGCACAGTTACTGAAGTGGACATCTTAAAAAAAAAGAAGTACATGATCCTAGTAGCTGACGTATTGTTCATATGTTTTGAAGAACTTCAAGACTTGATACAATGATTTCCATAGTAAACCTAAAAGCATTTTTCTAAATATAATGCCTTTATCGTTCATTGTTCAAAGATTTTAATCAATGATTAAACAGTAATGCTCCCAAATGCCTTGATACGGCCGAGAATGGAGAGGGTCCGCCCTCTCTCTCGGAATTCTTTCACATGGCCACGCGCACACAACCTCTACCAGGGAAGACCTACTCACTGCCTTCTCGTGGCATTACTGTTGTTTACAAAATTGAGAGGATGGAAGGCGAATGTACCGTGCTTTAACCGCTGAACACTGCGAGTCCACCATGGGGAGTTGAGAAACCATGATCACAAACCAATGGTGCAAGTGGGCTGCGGTACCCTGAGGAAACAAATGGCGTATGAACCAGTTGTCGGTCACGGGCTACCGTGGGATTGCTAGATGTTACAGACTAAAACATTCTGGATATTCGAGTGATAAAACAATGATATATTTGTGATATTTCAATAATGAGTAGAAATTTGTATTTCTGATGTTTTATCCCTTAGTATAAGTCAATTTTTTTAAATTAAGTAAATAAATAACCTAATTAAATTAACGCGAATATAAACAGTATAAAGGAACAGTGTACAGAATATTTAGTTCGATCAAAATCAAATAATTGGTCTAATTATGTCAACGTCAGTGTTACATTTTCGTTATGGTAAGTATAAACACAGAACATCAACTTTAGGATGCAGGTACATCCAGCTGACGAATCTCAAATAGGATGAAACGTACGTTCTAGAATCCACTGCTGGTCACCATTTATGTTTTGTTTATAGGGTATAAGGTAGTTCTAATCTCGCGGTTTAAAGGAAGTCAGAGAGTGTATACACCTACGTCAGTATGATCGATTCTGTTGTTGGTTTGTTCTCTAAGTTGGGTGGTTTGGTCGTGGAGCTTTCATCGTCCTTCTGAACGACATCATCAGTGCAGTGAAGTGTTTGAATTTCTCCACATATGATTCACAGCTTGTCCTCTGCACCTCGATGTTGATTGATTTTTATTGACCTTAAATCTGTCATTGTTTATTTCTTTGTTTTGGTTGTATCTCCTATTGGTTTGATTTTTGTTCCTATCTGTACCATGTCACACACAATCCAAATCCCTTAGAACATATGACTAAAGCTTATATAGAGGAGATTCACCAAAGATGTACATATAACATCATATGATATTTCGGTGTACAAAACGTTAGGAGTCTAAAGAGAAAGGTTCTAGGTCCCGGTCACAATTTAGAACATCAGCACTGAGATGCAGGTACGTACGCCAGGCTGACGAGTCTCAAGCAGAACGAAACAATCATTATGAATTCCATTACTAACCATACATACTGAGATAACTGATTAACAATATGCTAAAACATCATGTAATAGTGATAATTCATCTGATTTTCGTATCTTTAAAAAATTACTGCAAGTATGAGTTTAAAGTATTCAGTATTATCAATTTTGGGGATTTGTGGAGATTGTGGTATTTTCAAAGTTGAATTCACGAGTCAATCTGAGCTAGATCATTTCTAATAACCTGAAAGCACAAGACGGGCGTTTCGTCCAGTATCGGTCTCCTCAGCAGTGCGCATAAACGATCCCACACACGTGACTTGAACCTAGGACCTGCGGTCTCGCGCGCGAACGTGGGGTCCAATCTGTATCGGGTGTGAAACAGTTATCCACCACAGACAATTGGATGAAGGGTTGCGCACAATTGAGTACCGCTGGATAGAAAGAAAACTTTAAGTCTATTCTCTGTCCTCAAGTGTGAGACGAATATAGGCAAGAGAAACAAATGATAATGATTTGAATGAAATCTGATGGACACTCTGGGCTCGAGTTCCGATTGTATGATAGTGCATGATCACTGCTGAGAAGTTTGATACTAGAACGAGACAGCTGTTCTGTGCTTCTAGGTTTTCAATGGTGGTCTAGCTTAGATTGACTTGTGAATTCAACTTGGAAAATATTCAGCAACAAGCAATATAGACACATTAATAATTTGCGTTAATCATTTATTTATTAACAGTTATACATACTTGTTCATAAGCTTTTGTATGGCCAACCCAAAATTTACCATCAAAACTTGGTTCAGTAATAAGAACACGAACTTCACAACCAATACGACCATCATAAGTTCGATAACTTCGGAAAAGATCATGTAATCTACGTGTACGAGATTTTACTTCGGAAGAATTAGCTTTTCTATAGAAAAAAAAACAATAATAATAAAGTGTATTATAAAAATAATATTCGAATCTTATAAATTGTTTGACTATCTCCCCTGACAGTACAATCAACTATATGCTTACTTAAAAGTAAATATATGATACATTCTATATTAATTTTGGTCACTGTCCCAGAAGATGAGCGTGAAAGTTGTACTATTTATCATAGTTCAAATTACAAAACAAACTATGCAAGACCACCACTAGAAACCACAAAGCATTGGACAGCTGTTACATCCTAGTATACGAGTCTTGATTAGTGCAAACCCACAACTCAGACACAGGCAATCAAAATATGAAAATTCTACAATTGCCAGATGCTCGTGCAATGACGTGAACTGACCGAAGTTATGTATGTACACCATTGGATACTGGCTCAGTGGTTTAGAGGTTAAGCGCTCGCACACAAGATCAGATGTCCTGAGTTCGACTTTCGGTTAAGCGGCTGTAGATGGACATATTAGGACAAAACAGTCCTACAGTGCTCTTAGGTATTAAATGTTATCAATAGTGATAGATATACACAATTCACATTCAATCCAATCAACACCGTAGATTAGATAGCATGTGTTGGGGATCTTAGATCCCCAGAAATCACTTGGTAAATGTCTTATTTTTGTAATTTTATTTTAAAAGTTTGAATCTCTTGTTTTCGCGCCAAAAGCGCTCATTTTCGCCTTTAAGTTGTATTTCCCACTTGGGAGGATCTTAAACGCTATTGGTTCGTTGTTTTTTTAGTATAATATTTTGTTATGCTTCCCAGAGACAATTTTATGCTGTATATATACATTTTGATTTGTGCCTGTTGTGATCGTTTGTGTTTCTGGCTACTTGCGAAATATATCTTCCTCACTTCGAACTTGGACTTCTGACTTTAGTTAGCGGGGCTGAGTCGCATCAGAATAGCCAGCTTATCCGTCTTTGGTCACAGAGTCTTTGTTCTGTTCTCAGATTAGGTAACTTGTAATCACTTCAAACATAACAGCATGATAACCTAGAGAATATATATCTTCTTCAAATAATAAACTGTAAAACAATTCATTGAACAGCAGACTTTGAATTACACCCTCTCCGTGTAGATGACATATACTGTGTTGTATGCTAATCATGTCTGTCGGCATAAGTAGTATGTAAACAAATAAAACCAAAAAAATTTCCTAATTTTAGAAAATACCTTGGCATATTAGCAGCAGGTGTACCAGGACGTGGAAAGAATTGATTTATATGTAATACAGGAAATTGATACTTTTCAATTAATTCAACAGTTTCATTAAAATCATTATTTGTTTCAGTTGGAAAACCGCATATCACATCAGTGGCAATTGTAAGTGTTCCAGATCCATTAACAGCATCGTGCGCTGCGCCAGGAGGTCTAAAAAAGTACAATGAAGGTTAACGATAATGGAGGAAATCAATGGACAAATGATTAGCAGAATGTAAGTAAATCGTTTGTTTGTTTTTTTAATCGGTTCATGGTCTTAATTAGAACTTAACAATCTCCACAACCCTATACTTAAGTCTATTAACCCTCATAGGGGAGCATAGGCCATCAACTAGCATTCTCCATTCACAACCTAATACTGATAACTATAAATGAGTTATTGGAGCTTACAACTTCGTCAAAGTATACATATGAACAATGTTTAAAATAACTTGGCAAAAGCTGAATATAAAATGTGACATTGAACAGTGTTTTCGAAATAGTCCGTTCATACATGAAAATACGTTGATTCTTATAAGCTTAATACGATCAATCATCAATTGATTCAAACCATTAAACTTGTTACATCATCCAAATCAACAAAAGAGAAAATTCGAAACCAGTAAAACAAAAGCGCATTATAAATCCAGCAAAAATTTAACCTGATAATCCGATGTGGAATCTCATTGTTGATTATAACAAAAAAGATGGATAGTGGCTAGCAGTGGAATCTAGGACGCGCGTTTCGTCCTATTTTGGGATTCGTCAGCTGGATGTGCTTGAATCTCAGAGTTGATGTTCACTCTGGGACTGCTGACCACTATCTACATTTCCTTATAAAGCTTATGACTTCAGGCAATATCGAGGTAGTCCGCACACGATGCCCTTATTCCAACAAGAGACTGATCAATTGCAGTCCTAAATAACAATTTGAAGTATATAGCCAAGATCGCAAGCGGAATTGAAGAGTTTAGGAAAGGAAACAGAGAGCTATTGGAATGACAACAGAATTGAAAGAATCATGAAGGATGTAAAATGAACTGAAGGAAGATATTCATATAACAATGGATTGGTTTTCACCACTTGAGTTTCTAATTACTATATAGCCACAGTGACACAACTTACTATAGAATACATGGAATGTGGTTAGCACGGGATTCCAGGATGTATGTTTCTCTGTTTTTAGGACTCGTCAGCTGGATGTACCTACATTCCAAAGGTGTATATATTTATATCAGTACTGCAATGTACAGATTAAAAGAAACAGTAAACTATTACTAATAATAACTGATGTTTTGTTCTGAACTTTCCCGCCTCGCGAGATTCAAACCCAGGACCTACCAGTCTCGCGACAGAGCACTTGACCGACCGACCACTGAGCCGGCCGGCATCCATCGGTGTTAATGTCTAACTTCAACCAAGTCACGAAGTTTGATATATGTCCTGGAGTTCTAGTGAGAAGCAGTGACCAGTGGAGTTTAACCATGTCTGTTGTGAGATAACAACTCACTGAAGACAATTGGTGAACGGTTGCTCAAACTTCGTGGATTGGTTGAAGTTAGACACTAACACCGTTGAATGTCGGCTAACTAGTCTGTCGGTCAAGTGCTCTGGCGTGAGACTGGTAAGTCCTGGGTTCGAATCTCACGAGGCGGGATCGGAGATGCGCACTGCCACTGAGGAGTCCCACAATAGGACGAAACGGCCGTCCAGTGCTTCCAGGTTTTCCATGGTGGTCTAGCTTCAATTGACTCATGATTTCAAGTATGAAAATATATAGTTTATTAAATGTGTAAAACACTTTTGCAATGTGATCACAATAAGCAAATGATAACTTACAAATTTGGCTGTTTCACATTTTGCATAAGATAATCTACAACACTTGAGAATTCTTCTATAGTATAGTCCCTTTTCATTGCGTCTAATACAGCATCTGAACCTGTGACAAAAAAATATAAGAAAATTGACAGAGACTAAGAATATAGATGAACTCATGAGACTTGAAATGGTATTGTGAAACTCTTGTGGTTATTTATCTAATCAGAAAGCAGCATATATGAATAATACATAATGAATAATGAAAGAATTTACAAAGACTACCTTGATCTTACATGATTAATCAATTTCAATAAGTTGATTGTAGATTTCTAACCATTCGAATTTATGAAAATCCTAACCCTTAAGTCTTCATGAAGTCTTCTTCAGTGAAATTGATCATCATACAGTTGATGGTCAACATTATGATTCGATATATGCTCCGAGACTTTTAATTAGCTTGCTTGCCTGTATAGTCAAATTAAACCAGAAAGTTTATAAATTTTGTCGGAGATTCTAGATTCCCAGAAATCACTTGGCAAACGCCTTAATTTCATAATTTTATCTTGGGAATTTGAATTTCTCATTTTTGCTCCAAAAGTGCCCATTTTCACCTTCAGATTGTATTTCTCACTTAAAGGGACCCTAAATATCATTAGTTCGTTCCCTCTCTTAACACGCTATTTTGTGACGCTTCCTAAGGACATTTTTATGCTGTATATATACACTTGAGTTGGGCTTCCTGTTGTTGTTCGTGCGTCTGGTTGCTTGTGAAATATACCTTTCCCTCATCTGAACCAGACCTTCTCGTTCTAGTTAGCGGGGCTAGAAAGCATTGGAGTAGTTTAGCTTGTCTTGTTGGTGTGTCGCTGATCCTTCATTCTGTTTGCCGGTTTTAGGGTGATCTCGTAATCTCTTTAAATACAGCACACTTAGACAATCCTTTTAATAGGTGGGTGAAGAGAATTCACCGAAAACAATTATGCACAAAAAGTAAAAATTCCTCTTTTAAATTCAGATACATTACAAACTGCGTAATCTTCAACATATAGACAATTTATTGAAGTTCTACAGGAAGTCTACCAAATCAAAACTGACAATATACATTAGCCAACAAACATTAAAGCTGAACTAATTGGGTATTTGAACTAAGACGTAATTTTTGAAAGTCACACTGATCGATAGCAGATCCTAAGCGTACCTTGAGTCAATCCTTCCTTTATAAACGTTTTGAGCTAGAATACGCCCTGTCTAATGTTTAAATGATCTTGAGCTAACAATGGTGCACAATGAAAACTATTCTCTAATTTTGTAAAACGTTGCAAAACTTAATTTTGATAGTATATAATGAACCAAAAAGGCTTATAGACGGAGAAAGATGGTGGCTAGCAGTAGAATCCTGGACGTGCGTTTCGTACTATTTGGAACTCGTCAGTTGGATGTACCAGCAAGCCGGGGTTAATGTTCACTTCGAGACTCGAATCTAGTACCGTTCACCTCAAATGCCGTCGCGTTATCTACTTGGCTTCTGAGTCCAGATAGCCACTGGTTTGTTCAATAGGATGAACTTTAACTCATTTCTATTTGTCCCTTGAATATTCTCATTGATGTTTAGGACTGCAACTGATCAGTCTCTTATAGCATATGTGCATCCTGTGCTGATTGCCTCAATATTGGATTCTATAGCTAGCCACAATCCATCTCTGCTTAAAATGCTTGTAACTTATTGATAATACCGAGGCAATGCGCATAAGATGCACATATTCTAATAAGAGACTGATTGATTGCAGTCCTAAATATCAACGGGAAGATTCGAACAACTAATACAGAAACATAACAAAATATGTTTTGATGGACATAAATACATTTGAAAAAAAAACAACTCACAAACAATCGATAGTTTACATTACCTAAAACTCTTTCAGCCCTAGAAACTGTTCATTTTTATAACTACTGTAATCAAAAATCACGTTCTATTTAGGAATGATAAACTTCCAACCATTTCTCATTCTACATCAAGATATTAGTACAGAGAGAAACGAAACACACCGTCAACATGAATAGATCACCATCAACCTTTTTCAAATAAGTTCTCTATCCTTTAAGAATGTATACATTAAAGAGTCACGTCATCTGAAGAGTTTTCAGGTAGAAAAAAGGCAATTCCTGGAAAGTTGAAAATGATGACCGACATCAGTACTTCTGTGTTAAAGTTGAATAGAACCGGAGATAGTTAAGCAAATATTAGGAAAAAACTTATCAATGTTTTAATAAATCAAACAGTTTTATTCGATTGGCGACTTTGAGTGCAGTGCGAATCACATTAAGAATTCTAGCACAAAATTATACGCCATTTGTTCCCTCAGGATACTGGAGACCATGTGCACCATTGGTTTGGAATCAGGGTTTCTCAACTCTCTTAGGTGGACCCTACGGGTCAAGCAACCCGGTTAAAGCACCGGATATTCGCTTTTCGTCCTCTCAACTTCGTAAACAACACCCCCGCTACGAGGAGGCAGTGAGTAGAATTTCCTTGACAGAGGCTATATACGCGTGGCCATGTGAGAGCATTTGGTGAAGGAGAGTGAACTCTCCCCACTATCGGCAGTACCAGGGCATTTACATAATGTCCTCCGGGAATGTTTTCAGAACTAAAGGGTTGTATATCAAGAAAAAAAAGATACATCTAGCAGAGAACTGTCTGACAAGAATGCCACTACTAGTCACTATCTAACTTTGATGAAGGAAAACTGAAATACCCTATACATCGATATAAAAATTCCATTATAAACAGAATATGAAAATAAATGGAAAGTTACCAGATTGAACAGGAATATGAAGAAATGAATACACTCTAGGATGTGATAATACTTCCGCGATTTCAACTAACTGATCTAATATATATGGCGGATTTGTCATACCCAAACGCAACATACACCCAGCAGGAATAATTGGGACAAGACCAGCTAACAGATCAGCAAGTGTAATTTGATGAGGCCATTTTTCCGATAATCCAGGACAAATAAGAGATGATGTAGTCCTGTCTAAATCACGGCCGTAAGCACCAAGATCTTCTGAAGTAAGCCATAGTTCCTTAACACCTTCTAAAATTTTGAATAAAATACTCTTTTGCAAACCAGTGATAATATTGGGCAAATACAAACTTGGAAAAGTATATTTTATCCTCAAGTTTTATAGTACTTATTCTTCCTGACCAACTGAAGGGGCTCTTTGATAAAGAACACTTTAAGAGAACCAAGTCTAATTCACATTGAGTAATGTGACACAACCTTACTATATAATCACTGAAGAAATACTTTAAAATCTCAGTAATACACATCCATGACCTTGCAACCAGGAGTCGAATTCAGGACCTTGGGTCTCGCCCTGAACGTCTAACTGAACAGGCACCCAACAGTGTACGAGCCTAATATCAACCAATTCACGATATTGCGTAACCAACTTCAGCTGTCTGCTTCTAACAGCTTCCCAGGGGGAAATTATTGTTTATTCTCTAAACAGATACTCTGAAAAAACTTATTAGTTAGTCTTATTCTCACTTTAAAATTCAGACGAGAATACCGACGGAAAACAGTATAATACAAATATGTTTGTTGGTTAATCCGCTGAATTACCATAGTAGGCCTAACAAAAACAGTTTCTATACACGCAAAACCTAGATAATCATCATACTTACAGTGAAGAAAAAACTGATATAAGAGATATGAGACAAACTGGAGAATGAACTGTACAAAATTACCACACTAGAGAGATTAAGTTAAATTACTGACAAACACCCAAATACTAATCTTATATGGTAACTACAATGATGTTTTTATCTATGAACTCGAACTAATAAGTTGTGGAGGTGGAAAGGTTGAGAAAGCTACATTCATGTTTAAGTGTTGATTTACTAAAGTTGACAAGAATATGATTGAATTAGAAGGATTCTCAAAGCTTCAGTCGCATGATGAATAATTGATTTCTTCAACAAGTTTAAGCGTTCGCGAGCGAGATCGAAAATCCTGCGTTCGAATCTCGTGAGTGGGATCGTGGATGCGCACTACTGGGGAGTCCCACACTAGAACGAAACGGCTTTCCAATGCTTCCAGGTCTTCAATGGTGGTCTAACATCAATCGGTTCATGATCGCAATCAAAAACATAATAATTTCTACAAACCCATATACTGATAAACCATATTTTTGGCAGGGAAAATTTATTATTTCTCAGATATTTGGCCAAAATCAGTCAGCTAAATGATTTTCTTTTAATCATCCCCCTTTCTAAATTTTAAACAGGATACATTACATGATGAATGACTTATTCCCTGGGATATATCAATAAATTTTATACATATATACACATTTTCATTTTATGTATCATTGTCGGTTGGGATAAGGTATGAATACTTCAATTTATTTCCCTTCTTAATAGTTTGGCGGTTGATTCAAAAGTTATAGAGACTCTGGGTGACATTTAACAGTTGAATTCATGAGTCGGTCTAGTGAATTTAGACGCAGGGTACTAGGAAATGATGATAAATCAGTTGATGAGGTTATAATTCTTCATCTATTGAGATGGTTGAACCACGTGTTACGTATACTTGAACACCGATTACCACGACGTGCAATGTTGACTGGTATTAGGGATGGTTGAAAGAGAGTTAGAGACGGCCAAACAAAAACGTGGCATCAGTGCTTGAAGTCACTAACTTCTAGTCTAAGCCATGTTGGTAGATGAAGACTACTTGGTTGGGGTCCGCGTGACTGTCGTAACCAATGATTGGAGACTCTGTGTGACATGTCTCAGAATCGATCACAATGGCGTAGGTGTATACACTAACCGTCTTCCCTCAAACTTTGAGATTCTAATTGCTTTATATCTTTATTTCTAACAACTAATTCTTTCTTCTTGTACTATATCCTTATACACAATCTTTCTTTTATATATTAATACCGTTAAAGTAACTATTTCCATGAATTTGATGTTCATCTTCCTGTGTTAATGAGGTGTGGAAACTTGGACCGATGCATGTGTGCCTGGTCCAACGTTGTAGCTGACAAACTGCATGACTATAGGAAGCATAATACAAGTTCAAATTGAAAAGTACAATGTTAGGGTTCAATATCAAAATTAAAAATAAATACACAAATACATAGTAAACATACCTTTAAATGCTTGTTTAGCACGATCTAATAATTGTTCAATAGGATAACTAGCTAATATACCACGAGCTTGTTTTGTTTTACAATATGTACATGCATTTAAACAACCAGTACTTATAGCTAATATTTCAATTAACGGATTACGTCGAATTTTTGGTAAATCTACTGCTACACCAGCTAGTGATGATGATGAATGTGTTACTGAACTAGATGATTCCGATGATGTACATTTTTTATCCAAAAATCGTACCACATTACCTAAAATATTTATATAAATATATATATAAACTGTAAGGATGGCTCGTTGGCAAGAAGGTGAGGAAATAAACAGTGAAAAAAAAGTTGGTAGAAAGTGGAACAGAGATTTTCTAATTGCAAAATTTTGATTCATATAGCTACATGAGATTCGCGAGATGATAGCAATCGATGGTTAGAGACCTTGAATGACATGGCTCAAAATTGTTTGCAATGGCGAAGGTGCATCCACTCTTTGTGTTCTACCGAATTCTAATCTTCTGAATTCTTCATGTCCCTATCTTTTTTGTCTTCCCAAAAGGATTTCATTGGATTATACTCCTAGAATAACATCTTCAAATCTTAATCTTTCTGGCTACTGTTTATACTCTTACTACTTCTACCACTATGGGATTTGAATCGACAACTACATCTCTGTGTTAATGTGGTATGGCAACTCGAACTGATGTACGTACGTACGAAGTTCTACGTTGTGACTGGCATATGTGCATTCTATGCGGATTGCTTCAATATTGCCTTGAATCACAAGCATTATAAGCAGAAATGGATAATGGCTAGCAGTGGAATCCAGGAAGCATGTCTCGTCCCAATAGGGTATAATGGAGTCCACGCCCATTTTACTAGCCAACTGTCTTAGTGACCATCTTGCTTGCTTTATCTCTTACTATCACTGCGGGTATTTTCAGCGTCGAAGATTGAGTCATATGCACAGTGGATTTTGTTGCTCTATGTCCAGTAAGGTAGGCTTCAGTGCACCAGTTAAAGTACGACTTTCAGCCAACCATTCTTAGGTTTGAACCCAGCTTAACCCACTCTGGTTCAAATAATCGGTTGGCATACGTAACTTACAATAAAACTAGTTTCTATGAGACACAAAAAATAAAAGTTGAATGTTCACCACAATCTGATAAAAGATCTTAAATACCAAAGCGACAAAAGAGGGCAAATTACCGACAACTATTTGAAAATAATCATATTCACTCACATATCTATAGAGGTTAAGATTTTCAATGGTAACAGACACAATGTATAAACTATTCAATCAGAATAATACAAAAATTAATAGCATTTGCAATGAACACACAAAACAATACTAAGTGAATTTAAACTTCACTCCATTGCACAAGCAAGTGGCTATTAGGACTCAGTGGTCGAGTGGATAACGCGATGACGTTTGAAGTGAAAGGTACTGGGTTCGAGTCCCAGAGTGAACATCAACTCTGAGATGCAGGCACATCCAGCTGACGAGTCCAAAATAGGAAGAAACGCGCGTCAAACTGGATTCCACTGCTAGCCACATTCCATCTTTGCTTACCATGCAATACTTATCGTTCCAAAAGTCAAAATGTTATAATCCACTATGCCACTGTGTTATAACAATCATTAAACTTCACTTAGTATTGTTTTGTTTGAATCTTTCCATTGATGTTTAGGACTGCAATTGATCAGTCTCTTATTGGCTATATGTACATACTGTGCGTATTGCTTCCAGCTGACGAGTCCCAAATAGGACGAAACGCACGTCCTGGACTCCACTGCTAGCCACTATCCATTTTTGTTTATGATCATTAAACTTGTTCAATAGATATGGTGTTTATTACTATTGGTTGTGAAGTTTTAATATTTATGAGCGTTAATACAGTTTAGATTATTAGATTATTAGTTTCTATTGATCTATACGGCCTATTATAGTGACGACATAGTGATCAATATTCTGGTGTTTAAATCTATAGCTAAACGAGATTTCGATCTCACCAGGAGGATTAATACTAAAGAATCAGATGTTTCCACTGAGTCTTGCGATCATGAATCCCAAGTGCAAAGAGAAACTGACGAATTCGATGCTGAATATTCAAAGCGAAAAATGACATACCTTCATAAATATTATCATAAGTCGTAAGTCAGTGCTAATGGACAGTTTTAATGTTATTCTACGTTTAACACTTCCCATTTAATAGTTGAAATCATGAGTCAATTGAAGCTAGACCACCAAAGAAAAACCTACAAGCACTGGACGGCCATTTCGTCCTATTATGAGACTCCTCAGCATTGAGCATTTACGATCCCGCACTCGCGAGATTCGAACCCAGGACCTACCAGTCTCACGCCAGAGCACTTAACCGATAGACCACTGGGCCGGCATCCGACGATGTTAATGTCAAACTTCCCATTTACCTGCAAGGACTTTTATGAACTAACTGAACGATTCTTTTCTTGTGTTAACAATTCGACATTATAGACAGTTAAATATCAAATCCATGGAGTTTCCTTCACATATACTGAAATTTTCACAAGGGATTGATGATAACAACTATGCCCATTAAGACGTTGGAACATATAAAGTTAATTTTAATACACTGATAATTGGAACACTAACACTCAGACAATAACTAACCTTGCAATGTTTCTTCAACAACTTCAACAATTCGATCAATTTGATGAACACCAATAACACTAACACCCTGAACAGAAAAAGATTTTGGTATGTTAAGAAAAACATGTAGATAGTAAACAGATAATCTAATAGTCAGTCATAAATAACATGAGTTCTAAGATTAAAAAAACGTGCAATAGTACAGCCAATTTGAAAAAAAAATAAGAACAAGCAACGGTGTGTATCTTTATTTAAATGACTTCTTACAGTTTCATTTAGTCTCACAGAATCAACCTAGACCGAAAATATTCGATCTAGTTGAAGCTTGATATTACATCTGAATACACTAGGCTAAGAGTAACTACAGTTGGGTCTCTGAATATCAAGAGGTGAAATAGGCTAGCTTTCCAAATTGGCTCGGTGAGATCGAGTGAATGAACATGCTTGGATCTAGTATACGGGTTTATTAAATAAAAACGTGAGAAGGTACAAACTGCTGTTTGATTTGATACAAGATTTAAACAAATATGAAATATTTATTTATTTATTTGAACACATAAATATTGGTACAAGGAAGCACCAGATACATATGCACCACACAAAAAATTGTCATTTCATTTAATTGTGTGAGGGCTATGATACTGCCCACGTGCCCAGACCGAATGAGGTAGTTTTCTTAAGGGGCCACACCCGGAGCCTTCGACCTAAAGGTCTGATCCACAAGGCAGTGGAGCATCGTGAGGAGATGCAGTCACATGGTAGCCGGTCACCAACGATTGATTCATACGCCATTTCTTCCCTCAGGATACTGGAACCCATGTGCACCATTGGTTTGGAATTAGGGTTTTCCAACTCCCCTAGGTGCACACTCCACATCCACCAACCCGGTTAAAGCGCCGGACATTCGCTTTTCGTCCTCTCAATTTCGCAAACAACAGTAATTCCAGGAGAAGGTAGTGAGTAGGACTTCTCTGGCAGAGGCTATAACAGACATAAATTAGTATGACTACATAAAAGTAGAGTGTTCACGGGAATCTGATGAGGTAAACGAAGAGACTATTGGCGGACCTGAAAGTTATCAACATCGACTATTGCTATCTTTTTGTAAATACCCATTGGTCAATGAACTATCGGTTCAAACCATCGTCTACTTTCGTTTAAGTGAACAGGTAGCATCGCTAACCTTACCAGAAACAATCTGATTGAAAAATCAAATAACGAGTCTATAGTTTAATAATGGATCATATCGTATAAAATAAATTTAGTTTTAAGTAATAAACTAATTAAGATGTAGTGGCTAATTGTACCGTTGGATGCCGGCTTAGTGGTCTGTCGGTTAAGTGCTCTGGCGCGAGACTGGTAGGTCCTGGCTTCGAATCTCGCGAGTGCAGGATCGTGGATGCGCACTGCTGAGGAGTCCCATAATATGACGAAACGGTCGTCCAGTGCTTCCGGGTTTTCCATGATGGTCTAGCTTCAATTGACTCAGGATTTCAACTATGAAAATAATTGTACATATGTCTAGAAAGTGAAATGAATGGTGTTGGGTAGATAATTGTTGAAAGAAATGAAAAATTCATAATCCAACTTTGTGGAGACTCATTGAATGGATTTTACAGTAAATAGGTCTATTATCAATTATCTCCAACGTTTTCCGGTCATAACTTAATTATTATTTTGGAACTGATATATTTGGCCCGCCACAAATTTCTCATAAGTTATTTAACAAATACAGATTTATGTACTCGACTCTGAGTCACATTTAAGGCGTAAGAACTAGAGATATATAAAAGGTGCCGACAGAGGCAGATAAACCATTTTGGAGAGCAACAATCTTCAACATTTCTATGACAGAAATAAAAGATTAGCTCACTCATGACATATATAACTTTATTTAACTAGCTTTTTTCCCAGTTTCTATCTAACATACCGACATAATATATAACAGCCGTAACCAATATTCACCATTTTTATTGTTAGTCTGAAAAGTCATAAGAAGACTGGAGATAACTCGGAGGCGAAAACAAAGAAATTATTGACAGGATCCATACTAAGGTACTGATTTCCTATCCCATGTTCCCTAAAGCTTACAGATTTCTCTCAACATACTGTTCCATTTTCATTAAATCCACTTTATTAGTTTGGGATAGCAGTTGAAAACAATCAGGAAGCTACTGTACACAATGAGTTGCATCCTTACAAAGAAGATGGATGAAGAGCAGAGGCCAGACAACACAAAGTAAAAGGATCTAAAATATTCTCATAGAGAGATGGTGGAAAACCGTAAATATTACGAAATCTATGAAATATAAAGAACTGTGAAGAGGACAAATATGGAACATATAACTAAAACATTATCCAATGCTACGAACCTTTAAATAATCTGCACCTGGTCGACTTTGTGGTACACAACCAGCGGCAACAACACGTTTACCAAGTTTTATTCCTTCTAAAACAGCATTTCGAAAGTGATCTTCAGCCGGACCTTTAACTGTACAGCTGTTTAAAACCCAAACATCTGCATTCTTTTTCGCATCGCAATTTGAAAGTACAACATTGCTCTTATCCGATTTTTTTTCTTTTGAACAGCATTGATCACCGTTGTCTTGGCATCCACAAGCTAAATCTGATGTAGAACTGATATTTGCCTCCGACTCACAACCATTTGTAATCTGTGAACCATCCAGTGTAACTCGATATCCATATTTGGCTAGTAGTCCGGTCATATATTCACTGTCACTCGTATTATGTGCACAACCCCATGTTTGTACAAAAACATGAAATTTTTCTATAAAACGTTAAAAAACCCACTTAAATATAGAACAAACAATAGACATATCAACTAGTTTGTAATTCTCTTAAATATTAACCTTAAAATATGTAATTGTTTCTTAGATTTTGTTATCATAAAACACTACATTATTATAAATCTCTAATGAGCTGATAAATCGTTATCGAATGAGAAATTTATAAGCAGCATACGACGTGATACAAAAGTATCTCGATTTACAATGGCGAGTGAGAAAATACCAAAAGAAAGAAAAGGTCATTATAAACAAGTGAAACGAGAATAAAATGTATGGTCAAGGTTCAGATTTAAGGAGAGCTGAAACGAAAGCAGACACCTGTTTAAATGACTGGATTTTATCGACCTAAGCTAAGTAACTCGACAAAGTGATAAATTTGATCAAAGATAGTGTGAATGTTCGACAATAAACTCTCAATATTGATTTCAAGCTAGCCAACAATCATTAACAATATGTAACTACAATTTTGATGGAACTGCAACGGTGTCAACAAGCAAAAATACTATGACCAGGATTTTCTATAGGTTGTATGTAATCATCTGATACAAGTCAACATTTTCAATCCACAGAGTAGTGTCATGAAATTTCGAAGCGTCCCAGAAGTTGAAGCTCACTGACCAAGCCATCATTCAATCAATGTGGTTTGTGTTCTAACTCGCATCTAAAGGTGTAAAGACGCATAGATATTTTTAAACCCTACATAATATGGCTCACTACACTAAACTAAGCGGACTTATGTGAATCTTCAACTATAGGTCAGTGAATCAGCTCAAAAAGGTGGAAGGTCAAGAAATTACCACGTAAATGAAAATAATACATGGCAACGATTTTTTGAAGATATAAAGAAAAAATACTGACCAGGTAAGTTACTACTAAGATACAAATCCTCAGAAATATTTGGCTTTTTATTTCTAAATCTTGTCTTTACTAGTACAGTAGATTCTGTCTGTGGTCTAACGTGTTCGGCAGATATATCTTCAATATCCATTAGTTGGCATGAAAGTTTGTATTATATATAAAAGTGCATAAAATCTGAAATATAAAAAAGCAAGAATAATTGATTAGCAAACAAAACACCAAGTATTTGAAAGTGTTAAGATTCATATAAAGGGATAAAAAAAACAGACTACTTAAACTGGAATAAACAACCAGTTTTAAATTTAGAATCGGTGGTTACTAACGGTAAAACTGCTCCAATAACATTTGTTCTTATGAGTGCACAGGATAAAGGTAAAAAAAGTGATCAAGTTATAGAAAATTTTATCGACTTGATGGTAGACAAAAAAACACTATATTAGCATTGTTACCAACATAACAGGATTTGAGAAATCTCGAAATTAATTGGAAGTACATGCATATAGTCCTTTAACTTATTCCCATGAAAGAAAGATGGGAAAACTACTTTGAGTCACACTAAGTAAAAATTATTTGATTTACGTATGCTGAGATACTGTCCTGGTGCCCAAACTGAAACACATGTGGTTTTCTTGGGGGCCATATGATAATGGCAATTAAGTCTTAATTTTCGTTTACATCCAGTATCCTTGTGATGAGTTTTTGTGAAGTTACTAACATTTTGGCGCTCTTTTCCTGCTACTGTACGGCCCCATGTTCTCGGTATCGTCCGATATGTGTAGGATAGCCACTCGGGTGGACCAACCGTGGGGAAGTTGGTGGTATCGAAACCATAATTCATGGACGAACCAATCAGACATAAGACAAAAGGTCTTGGGTTTTGGAGCGAAATTCATCTATCTATTTGGCTAAATATTGTGTTTTTTTAATTTTAGCTGATGTCAGTTTGTGATTTAATTCCGAACGCTAAACAAATTATAATCCCAATTCCTCACAGTTTTATAACCCTTATTTAGCTTTAGTAAGTAGATGGACATTCTCAAAGTCACATTAGGGTCGCTCAGAGGTCATCTATAAATTATAGTCTCATCATGAGGAAAAAAATTGGTTCAGTCTTCAGTCTTCAGTAATAAGGATAGTAGGTTGATGAACCTGTGTTAATCCTGACAGATTTCCTTCCAGTGAAGGTCCAGCTTCTTTTTGAAAATGTTCACTGATGGTGCTGATACCACTTGTTCTGGTAAAGCGTTCCAGTCATTGACCACTCGATGAGAAAAACGGGACCCCACCTTTAGTTTATTAGATCGCGGTTTCAGAACCTTCTTGCTATGACCCCGGAGATTATTAGTGCTGGAGGGAGCAAAAAGGTAAGACATATTAACACCCAGATCATAATTAAAGATACGAAATGCCAGTATAAGGTCACCTCGCGTCCTACGATAAGATAAGGGGAAAAGATTTAGACGTTTTAAACGCTCATCGTAAGGGAGTTTGGAAAGACCCTTTACTAATTTTGTCCCTACACGCTGGACACGCTCAAGCGATTTAGTATCCTTTATCAGACAAGGGCTAGCTGCTTGGATACAGTATTCTAAGTGTGGCCTTACATAGGTGGGATATAAAATTCGAAACATATCCTCGTCAAAGCATTTAAATGCTCTGCTAAGCGACCATAGCGCGCGATAGCCTTTGGAAGCAACCGCACTGCAGTGCGTAGTAGTTTTTAAGTCGTGACTTATAATTACTCTCAAGTCTTTGTGCTCATGAACGCGTGGCAGAGATGTACCATTAATGGTATAGTGGTAACTAATATCGTGCCCGATGTGCATGAACACGCTCTTCCTGAAATTAACTTCCAGGCCCCAATCATGAGCCCACCTAACTAATTCGTCTAAATCTGCTTGTAGATAACAACGATCAATCTCATTTCTTATTGTTCTCCAGATTTTAACATCATCCGCAAACAATAACGTCGACGACTTCAGTAATAAAGGTAGTTCATTAATATACAGAAGGAAAAGTAAAGGGCCCAAGATGGTGCCTTGGGGTACACCACTTTTGACCGGTTTCCATTCGGATAGAGTTCCATTGACTCTCACTCTCTGTCTGCGGTCACATAAGAAGCTTCCTATCCATTCCTGTATAGCACCTGTTATACCAAAGCTCGAGAGCTTTTGCATAAGACCTAAGTGTGAAACCTTATCAAACGCTTTGCTAAAATCTATAAATATCACGTCGACAGACTGGCCGTTGTCTAGTGCAGCTGTCCAATCCTCTCTCGCAATGAGTAAGTTAGTCAAGCATGAATGCTTGTTACGAAACCCATGTTGCTCGGGAGTTAACAGATTGTACGAATCTATGTGGCTCAGTAGCTTAGCCCGAATTAATTTTTCAAGTAACTTAACTACTATACTGGTCAGGCTAACAGGCCGGTAGTTAGATACTATCCGTCTCTGACCATCCTTAAATATAGGACTAACTATGGCGTCTTTCCAGTCTCTAGGTAGTTGAGCCTGTGAAAGGGACATGTTGAAGAGCATCGTGAGCGATCTTGAGATAATGTCCGCAAGCGACGACAGCAAACGTGGGTGTAACCCATCGGGGCCCGGTATCTTACAAGGTTTTAGGTTAGTTATCAAAGGAAGAACTATATCCTCTGTCACGTGTAAGGGTCCTATGGCTGGTATCTCATTGTCAACGGGACAAGTAGTTGTAACACTACACGTAGAGTAGACTTCACTGAAATAGTTAGCAAATAACTCCGCTTTCGCCAGATCAGATTCAGCCAATAAAGCTGAATTTTCGCTTAACAGTAATGAGGGGATGCCATCACTACGTTTCGTCCGCCTTTTAACGTACGAAAACAGGCGCTTCGGACAGGTACGGCTATCGTATGCCAACTGTCGTTCGTAAGCCGTGCGGGATTTAGCTATGGTCTTTTTACATATATTCCGGATTTTTTTATATTCGCACTTAAATGATGCCTGACCTGTTGACAAGAATAAGCCCCAGAAGTGTTTCCTACGCTTCAACAGCTTCCGGGTTTCCTTATTAATCCATGGAGGGCAATATGATAACTTACGTGCTGACCATGGGATAAACGGCTGAGTTACGGATTCGAACGTAGACTTAAACCTATTCCATGCATCATCAATCGATCCATCAGCATCGACCGACCAGTCAATTGAGATAGCATAGTCCCTGATTGCCGGAATATTAGCTCTCCAGATATTAGGACGGGGTGGAGCTGATGCAAATTCTATACCATGTATCCGGAACTTAAAGGAAAGTACGACATGGTCACTATTCACCAGTGGGGGAAGATGTTGAATGTCAACGATATCTTCACAGTGGTGTGTGAGGACAAGGTCTATCAATGACGGATTATGTTCCAAGTCTATATGTGTTGGCTTAACGATACATTGTACAAGTGCACATTGAATAATTGATGACAGAAGGACGCTATCGAAACCCCCACCTGGAGCTGTGAGCTCTATCCAGTTTATATGGGGTGCATTGAAATCTCCAACGATGAGACAACATTCTGCTTTACTCCAAGAACAGACGTGTTTTAGGATAAAGTCGTCAGCGAGACAACACGGACTACGATATATTCCTCCTATCGTCACTAACCCGTTTCTAGACCTAATTGTACAACATACTACCTCACACGTACCACTTACATGCGCCTCCGATATGATCGAGTTAATGCGGAAGTGGTCCCTAATATATAATATTATGCCTCCTCCCTTGCGACTTCTAACTCTATCACTTCTGACACAGATGTAGCCTGAAATGACTGGAGAACAGTCTATATCTACAGTGAGCCAAGTTTCGGTGATAACAATTATATCCGGATTTAAGTCGTCTACCATCAAACTTAGTTCAGACATCTTATTCCGAAGACTACGAGCATTCGTATAACACACATTTAGGGTGTTTTTGGAGACATGCATTCTACCCACACAGGTCTCGGAAGCATTGGCTTCCAAGACCTGACTACCCAAAAACCCTTAATCGTAAGGTTCGCTTCACCGTTTAGCCTTCGAGTTTTTAACTCTGTTAGGGCATTCTTCCACTTAATCCGATCCTCAAGTGGCCAGTCAGGTCGAATACGAATGTTTGAGTCACGAGTTTTGCGTGAGTTATTTAGTAATACGTCCCGTTCCTCAAAATTACCGAGTACTAATTTGAGGATCCTTCTCTGTTGGGTTTCCTCTTTGGGTGTTTTTCCGTCTCTTTTGCGTTTCCGCGTAATCCATTTGCCACTATTCTCAGCATCCAGATTGGAACTATTCTGGACGATAGTGGTTCTAGCCGGGTCCTCAGTCAGTGCTAAAGCGACTAGTCCCTCAGTACTTAATGGCATGGCTTTCATTGGTTGTACCGGAGTACAAATTGTTGCTTCCTGTTGCGAAATTGGGTGTCTGGTTGGTCACATTATGAAATTAACATGCAAACAGGTGAGAAAACATGTCAGCAGAAAAAATAAACCGACTAGGCAAGCGAAATATATAAAACTGTGAGGAAAATCAACATGAATAAGAAGGAGCGCGAACAGGCTATTATGAGGGTACGAGACAAGTGTCTAGTATACATGATTCAGACGAATGACAATAACCGATTGATGAATACGCGTCTAGCAAGCCCCCAACACGAACTACCTATTAGAATGATTATCGTCATGCCCTTTGATATAGCACTCCAAGAAAAAACGACCTATATTAAAAATGACCATAAATCGACATTTTCTAAACAATTCGAAATCCGTCTTAAACACCATGAAGATAATGGTGTTTTAAATTTTGCATGTTTTTTTGCTAGAATAAACTGAAATACAATCAAAAGCGTGACTTCAACACTTGCCGATTTTACTGACTATTGCAAAAGAATGCTAGAATGCATTATAGTGTCGTACAACATACAAATAATCAAGGTTTTAAGTCTACTTGTAAACAAAAAGGCGAGAGAATTTACACCTGTTCAAATGAGAAATGATATAAATTTATGGTGTATCTATTCGCTTACATCACAACTTTCACTTCTCGGTACCGACACGTCTTAAAAACACGACAAAACTTTCAATTATCAATATTTTGGCAAATGTTAGTTTTGGTGTCTCACAACTTTGAGTGCTTTCGGATACCAATGAACCATTTCAAGGATCATTCTGTTGCTTAGGGATCTAGCAAAATACTAGGAAAGTTTAAGGCGGCTTTGAATTGATATTGGATTTTAAAATTTGATATATCTATTGTAGCTGTAAATAATTCCCCAAAATCAATAGCTCATTAAGTGTTCGACATTGGATGCTGACCACGTTGTTTAAGTGGACTTGTTTAGCTGAAGGCTTTCGGTCATGCATCCGCACCAGATCACGTTTCGACTCGGCGTGGGACACAGCTCCTACGTTTCATTAGCCAGCTCATAGAAAAGGTCCTCGATATATTGGTAACGAATCAAATATATCTTTCCTGCCTCCTCTCGTCTGACTTCTGATTTCTATCTGACTGAGAACGACCGAACATAGAAGGTGCTACTGGTATCCAGTTGTAAAACTAGAATATCCGTTGCATCATCATTGGTGAGACCGACGTGATCTGGTACACCAAGTCAATATACTGTGAGTCTGTTCCATTTTGAAATATTATTATTCATTGTTATTTTTTATTTGAATTTTATATATTGTGATATACTTTTTTCGCGAATTTCTTTTCTCGGATATATTTTAATTAGACATTTTTCGTTATCTATATTACTATGACGGAACACTCACCCAAGGTTTTTAAGTTAAAGTCTATTCCCCCTATTTCGATTCAGTTAACGCCATTTCGGCCCGACAATATCGAGTCCTAGTTCTGCTATGAGAAAAGAAATTCGCGAAAAAAGTATATCACAATATATAAAATTCAAATAAAAAATAACAATGAATAATAATATTCCAAAATGGAACAGACTCACAGTATATTGACTTGGTGTACCAGATCACGTCGGTCTCACCAATGATGATGCAACGGATATTCTAGTTTTACAACTGGATACCAGTAGCACCTTCTATGTTCGGTCGTTCCCAGTCAGATAGAAATCAGAAGTCAGACGAGAGGAGGCAGGAAAGATATATTTGATTCGTTACCAATATATCGAGGACCTTTTCTATGAGCTGGCTAATGAAACGTAGGAGCTGTGTCCCACGCCGAGTCGAAACGTGATCTGGTGCGGATGCATGACCGAAAGCCTTCAGCTAAACAAGTCCACTTAAACAACGTGGTCAGCATCCAATGTCGAACACTTAATGAGCTATTGATTTTGGGGAATTATTTACAGCTACAATAGATATATCAAATTTTAAAATCCAATATCAATTCAAAGCCGCCTTAAACTTTCCTAGTATTTTGCTAGATCCCTAAGCAACAGAATGATCCTTGAAATGGTTCATTGGTATCCGAAAGCACTCAAAGTTGTGAGACACCAAAACTAACATTTGCCAAAATATTGATAATTGAAAGTTTTGTCGTGTTTTTAAGACGTGTCGGTACCGAGAAGTGAAAGTTGTGATGTAAGCGAATAGATACACCATAAATTTATATCATTTCTCATTTGAACAGGTGTAAATTCTCTCGCCTTTTTGTTTACAAGTAGACTTAAAACCTTGATTATTTGTATGTTGTACGACACTATAATGCATTCTAGCATTCTTTTGCAATAGTCAGTAAAATCGGCAAGTGTTGAAGTCACGCTTTTGATTGTATTTCAGTTTATTCTAGCAAAAAAACATGCAAAATTTAAAACACCATTATCTTCATGGTGTTTAAGACGGATTTCGAATTGTTTAGAAAATGTCGATTTATGGTCATTTTTAATATAGGTCGTTTTTTCTTGGAGTGCTATATCAAAGGGCATGACGATAATCATTCTAATAGGTAGTTCGTGTTGGGGGCTTGCTAGACGCGTATTCATCAATCGGTTATTGTCATTCGTCTGAATCATGTATACTAGACACTTGTCTCGTACCCTCATAATAGCCTGTTCGCGCTCCTTCTTATTCATGTTGATTTTCCTCACAGTTTTATATATTTCGCTTGCCTAGTCGGTTTATTTTTTCTGCTGATATGTTTTCTCACCTGTTTGCATGTTAATTTCATAATGTGACCAACCAATTTTTTTCCTCATGATGAGACTATAATTTATAGATGACCTCTGAGCGACCCTAATGTGACTTTGAGAATGTCCATCTACTTACTAAAGCTAAATAAGGGTTATAAAACTGTGAGGAATTGGGATTATAATTTGTTTAGCGTTCGGAATTAAATCACAAACTGACATCAGCTAAAATTAAAAAAACACAATATTTAGCCAAATAGATAGATGAATTTCGCTCCAAAACCCAAGACCTTTTGTCTTATGTCTGATTGGTTCGTCCATGAATTATGGTTTCGATACCACCAACTTCCCCACGGTTGGTCCACCCGAGTGGCTATCCTACACATATCGGACGATACCGAGAACATGGGGCCGTACAGTAGCAGGAAAAGAGCGCCAAAATGTTAGTAACTTCACAAAAACTCATCACAAGGATACTGGATGTAAACGAAAATTAAGACTTAATTGCCATTATCATATGGCCCCCAAGAAAACCACATGTGTTTCAGTTTGGGCACCAGGACAGTATCTCAGCATACGTAAATCAAATAATTTTTACTTAGTGTGACTCAAAGTAGTTTTCCCATCTTTCTTTCATGGGAATAAGTTAAAGGACTATATGCATGTACTTCCAATTAATTTCGAGATTTCTCAAATCCTGTTATGTTGGTAACAATGCTAATATAGTGTTTTTTTGTCTACCATCAAGTCGATAAAATTTTCTATAACTTGATCACTTTTTTTACCTTTATCCTGTGCACTCATAAGAACAAATGTTATTGGAGCAGTTTTACCGTTAGTAACCACCGATTCTAAATTTAAAACTGGTTGTTTATTCCAGTTTAAGTAGTCTGTTTTTTTTATCCCTTTATATGAATCTTAACACTTTCAAATACTTGGTGTTTTGTTTGCTAATCAATTATTCTTGCTTTTTTATATTTCAGATTTTATGCACTTTTATATATAATACAAACTTTCATGCCAACTAATGGATATTGAAGATATATCTGCCGAACACGTTAGACCACAGACAGAATCTACTGTACTAGTAAAGACAAGATTTAGAAATAAAAAGCCAAATATTTCTGAGGATTTGTATCTTAGTAGTAACTTACCTGGTCAGTATTTTTTCTTTATATCTTCAAAAAATCGTTGCCATGTATTATTTTCATTTACGTGGTAATTTCTTGACCTTCCACCTTTTTGAGCTGATTCACTGACCTATAGTTGAAGATTCACATAAGTCCGCTTAGTTTAGTGTAGTGAGCCATATTATGTAGGGTTTAAAAATATCTATGCGTCTTTACACCTTTAGATGCGAGTTAGAACACAGGGATAACCTGCAACCAGAACAAGGAGTTACGCAAACGGTCATTAACATACGCATGTACGAAGTTGAGACCTCGGAAGACGTCGTCTATAAACCTTTGGAAGGTTTGAGCCGCGTTTCTTAAACCAAAGGGCATTCGTAGAAATTCGTAAAGACCGAAGGGAGTGATGATGGCGGTTTTAGGAATGTCGTCAGTTGCCATCGGGATTTGGTTATAAGCTTTAACCAAGTCGATTTTCGAAAAGACAGTTGTACCTTTCAAGGTAGCTGTCAAATCGTGAATATGAGGCAGCGGGTAACGATCGGGAATGGTTTTAGCATTCAGGCGCCGATAATCACCAGTTGGCCGCCAATCATTGCTGTCCTTTTTAGGGACCATGTGCAATGGGGATGCCCATGGACTATTCGATGGTCGAATTATTCCTAGGTCCATCATGTGGTCGAATTCGTTTTTTAGCTAACCTAAGCTTTTCGGGAGCGAGTCTTCGGGCTTTCGAAAATACAGGTGGTCCTGTAGTCGAGATGTGATGTGTAACATTGCTGATTACACAAGGTAATTTCGATTGCGATTGGTATATCCCGGGGTATTTGTTGAGTACTGCTTGGTACAAGGGGTCTATGGCGTGCTTAATCGTGACTGGGGATAACCTGCAACCAGAACAAGGAGTTACGCAAACGGACAACTTAGTGTTTCCGTCTATTAACCTTCGTGCGCGTGTGTCGATGAGTAGATTGTGGTGTTGTAACAGGTCAATACCAATGATTGGCATAGAGACATCTGCAACAACGAAAATCCGGTGTATGGGTTTACGTAAACCCACGTTAAGGTAGACGTACCTTTTACCGTAAGTAGCGATCGGCTTTCCGTTTGCCGCCTGTAAACTTAAAACAGACTCGCGAAGTCTGTCGTCGAGATTTGCTGGAAGAACGCTAACTTCTGCGCCAGTGTCGACGAGGTAGCGAACTTTCGTAGTCACATCCGTGACATATAAGAGGCGGCTGTGTTCGCCGGCTACGGTTGCCGTTAACGCGTGCCGGCTGGGAAGTTTCCCGAACTGTTTTTCGTGTCACTCGATTTTGGGGTCGGATAATTGCAAGGTTTCCTGCAGTTTCTGGAAAACTTACCGTACTGGTTACGATACCAGCACCAGTCGGGGTTGTCTGTCTCTCGTGGTCGAGAGCCAGATCGCTTACGTGAGGCACTTCTACGCGGGGTTTTTGACCGACTACGGTCATTGCGAACTTTAAGATATCGTGTAAGCGTGTGACATAGTTCGGCCATGTCAGTCGAGGTCGATTGGGGTTTTTCTTTGATAGTGAAAACCTCGGCCTTAGAAAATTTAGTGATTTCCAAGATTCGATCGGCAGATGCAGCTAGTTCATCTATGGCCGATCGAATCTTGGAAATCACTAAATTTTCTAAGGCCGAGGTTTTCACTATCAAAGAAAAACCCCAATCGACCTCGACTGACATGGCCGAACTATGTCACACGCTTACACGATATCTTAAAGTTCGCAATGACCGTAGTCGGTCAAAAACCCCGCGTAGAAGTGCCTCACGTAAGCGATCTGGCTCTCGACCACGAGAGACAGACAACCCCGACTGGTGCTGGTATCGTAACCAGTACGGTAAGTTTTCCAGAAACTGCAGGAAACCTTGCAATTATCCGACCCCAAAATCGAGTGACACGAAAAACAGTTCGGGAAACTTCCCAGCCGGCACGCGTTAACGGCAACCGTAGCCGGCGAACACAGCCGCCTCTTATATGTCACGGATGTGACTACGAAAGTTCGCTACCTCGTCGACACTGGCGCAGAAGTTAGCGTTCTTCCAGCAAATCTCGACGACAGACTTCGCGAGTCTGTTTTAAGTTTACAGGCGGCAAACGGAAAGCCGATCGCTACTTACGGTAAAAGGTACGTCTACCTTAACGTGGGTTTACGTAAACCCATACACCGGATTTTCGTTGTTGCAGATGTCTCTATGCCAATCATTGGTATTGACCTGTTACAACACCACAATCTACTCATCGACACACGCGCACGAAGGTTAATAGACGGAAACACTAAGTTGTCCGTTTGCGTAACTCCTTGTTCTGGTTGCAGGTTATCCCCAGTCACGATTAAGCACGCCATAGACCCCTTGTACCAAGCAGTACTCAACAAATACCCCGGGATATACCAATCGCAATCGAAATTACCTTGTGTAATCAGCAATGTTACACATCACATCTCGACTACAGGACCACCTGTATTTTCGAAAGCCCGAAGACTCGCTCCCGAAAAGCTTAGGTTAGCTAAAAAACGAATTCGACCACATGATGGACCTAGGAATAATTCGACCATCGAATAGTCCATGGGCATCCCCATTGCACATGGTCCCTAAAAAGGACAGCAATGATTGGCGGCCAACTGGTGATTATCGGCGCCTGAATGCTAAAACCATTCCCGATCGTTACCCGCTGCCTCATATTCACGATTTGACAGCTACCTTGAAAGGTACAACTGTCTTTTCGAAAATCGACTTGGTTAAAGCTTATAACCAAATCCCGATGGCAACTGACGACATTCCTAAAACCGCCATCATCACTCCCTTCGGTCTTTACGAATTTCTACGAATGCCCTTTGGTTTAAGAAACGCGGCTCAAACCTTCCAAAGGTTTATAGACGACGTCTTCCGAGGTCTCAACTTCGTACATGCGTATGTTAATGACTGTCTAATAGCAAGTCCGGACAAAGAATCGCATCTCAAGCATCTGGACATTGTTTTCGATCGACTCCATTACTGGCATTACTGTCAACATACAGAAATGCCAAATCGGAACAAACTCCTTAGACT
This sequence comes from Schistosoma rodhaini, assembly GCA_944470415.2. Lineage (NCBI taxonomy): Eukaryota > Metazoa > Platyhelminthes > Trematoda > Strigeidida > Schistosomatidae > Schistosoma > Schistosoma rodhaini. The sequence continues at coordinate 3,427,017 of OX104040.1, forward strand.
TCCTAGGACACACCATTGATGCCCAAGGCATCCGACCCTTTAGGAGCAAAGTGGCGGCCATTCTGGATTACCCAGAGCCGACCACGTTCAAGCAGTTACGAACTTTTAACGGACTCGTAAGTTTCTATAGACGGTTCATACCTAAATGCGCATCCCTAATGAAACCGTTAACCGATCAGCTTCGTGGAAATGCGAAATCAATTAGTTTAGACGACATAGCCCGTAAAGCATTTTCCACAGTTAAGGAACACATCGCTAAAGCAACCTTGCTTGTTCATCAGGACACTCAAGCGCCCATTAGTATCGCCGTAGACGCATCCGACTCAGCAATCGGAGGAGTCTTACAACAATGGGTTAACAACTCGTGGCAACCTTTAGGATTTTTCTCGAGACGGTTGCTAGACGCGGAATCTAGGTACAGCACGTTCGGTAGGGAACTCCTAGCTATGTATTGTGCTGTACGGCATTTTCAACATTCCATCGAAGGAAGAGAATTCACGCTTTTTACCGATCACAAACCTCTTACCTTCTCTTTAAATTCATCTTCAGACAAGTACTCACCGCGAGAGTCTCGACTACATTTCGCAGTTTACTTCAGACATACAACATATTTCTGGAGCAAACAATGTAGTCGCAGACGCCTTGTCTCGAATTAGCTCCTTGAACAGTTTCCAAGGAATCGACCTTCTTAAACTCGCTCAGCTTCAAAAAGAAGACATTGATCTTCAGCATGAGTTATCCTCGACAACTCTTAAACTAAGTATTAGGCAGATGGGAACAGGTAAGGAAACCTTACTCTGTGACACATCTACAGGTAGGGATCGTCCAATTGTACCAAAACATTATCGCCGCAACGTCTTCAATACGTTGCACAATCTTTCTCATCCAGGTGCTCGTGCAACAATCGAACTTATAGCCGAACGCTTTTGTTGGCCTGGTATGAATAAAGACGTGAGGGAGTGGGCACGCTCCTGTGTAAGCTGTCAGAAATCTAAGGTGATCAGACACAACAAATGTCCCTTAGGCTCTTTCAAAACCCCTGACGCTCGTTTCGACCACGTCCATCTAGATTTGGTAGGACCCTTATCCGACTCGAACGGATACTCATATCTCCTAACATGCGTAGACCGTTTTACTCGATGGCCAGAAGCACTACCGATTAAGGACATTACTGCTGAAACAGTGGCTCGCACTTTCGTCGAACGATGGGTAACAAATTTCGGCTGCCCTTCCACAATCACTACAGACCGCGGACGCCAGTTCGAATCTGGACTTTTCTGTTGTCTGACCTCACTATTAGGAATCACGCGCTTCCGAACGACCGCCTACCACCCACAAGCAAACGGGTTGGTAGAACGTTTTCATCGACAATTAAAAGCTTCATTATCAGCTTCAAATGTTTCACAGTGGACAGACGCTCTTCCACTCGTCTTGCTAGGTATCCGCAATGCAGTGAAAGCTGACATTGGATACACGGCATCTCAACTCGTTTACGGAACGACACTCCGACTCCCAGGAGAATTCGTGGATCCTTCAGCTTCTTCATTGAACATGGATCTAAACTCTTACACGAGTAGGCTTACAAACGCTATGCGTTCAGTTAAACCTGCTCACACTCGACCTCAATCAACTGATGTTTTCGTTCAACCCGAATTACGACATAGTACACACGTCTTCGTTCGTCGAGACTCACATCGACGACCCCTCGAATCAGCATACGAAGGACCCTTCAAAGTTCTTCAACGCGAACCTAAGTACTATGTAGTTGATAAGAACGGTACGAAAGATAGCATCAGTATCGATCGACTCAAAGCTGCGTACTTAGAAGGAAACCTTAGCTACGTCGATTTTCCTTCGGTACAAGCAAACGACACAGCTACTACACTCGTAATACCCCACACGACAACCGACACACAACTTGATACTTCGTCAACGTCGATAGAAAAACCTAAAACAACGCGTTCTGGAAGACGAGTCAGATTTCCAGAACATCTTAACGAATATTGCACGTAGGACATAAGCTTTATCTTGAATTACCCTTCCATAGTTCATTATAAAAAAAGAATTTTTAATATGATAATTTTTTATTTATGTAAAAAAACAAAACAAAAAAAACAACATATTTATATATTGAAAAAACAAACAAAAGAAAACCTTTTTTCCGATCGCTTTTACGCTGTTTGTAAGTGTATCAGTTTATTTTTTTCCGCTCATCTTGTGTCCTTACGCAAGTACGAGTGTATTTTTGACATGCACTCACACGTTTTATTTTTCCTCTTTTCCAGGACGGCTGGAAAAGAACGACGAAGTTTCGCAAGGAACATAAATTTTCATTGTACTATATTTCTTTATTGCTACGTTGTACATTTTGGTCCCATAGTTTAAGGAAAGACGACCAGACGCTGCTAAACGAAGCAAGCTATCAGAAGAGTGTTTACCAACGACAAACTCGTTGGGTTTAAACTTCTGGCTGGTCACGTCTTAGGGGCATCACTACCTCACTAGGGGGGGGGAGTGATCTGTAGCTGTAAATAATTCCCCAAAATCAATAGCTCATTAAGTGTTCGACATTGGATGCTGACCACGTTGTTTAAGTGGACTTGTTTAGCTGAAGGCTTTCGGTCATGCATCCGCACCAGATCACGTTTCGACTCGGCGTGGGACACAGCTCCTACGTTTCATTAGCCAGCTCATAGAAAAGGTCCTCGATATATTGGTAACGAATCAAATATATCTTTCCTGCCTCCTCTCGTCTGACTTCTGATTTCTATCTGACTGGGAACGACCGAACATAGAAGGTGCTACTGGTATCCAGTTGTAAAACTAGAATATCCGTTGCATCATCACTATGAACCGAATTATCATTTAACACTACTGGTTTACGAGTGTTATTTCCTAAAATTCTGAATGCGACTAACACTGTGAACTGTAAAATGATAAATAAAAGACTTTATGTTCTTGCCTTTCTTATGGTTGCCACAGAATGTTTTATACTAGATGATAAGGATTATAACTTAGATCCAAAAAACCGATTTTCTCGTCTAGTATATGTACACGAATCCAAGCGAAGAAATTTTTTTCATGACATGTTACGAATAAAATGTACGAACATTTCTTGAAAATTTTAATGTAACGGTTAAAAAATCCCGAGTAAGAAGTCCCGTTCTGACCTCACTAGTTTTATTGGGCTAATTAGTATGTAATTTTCCGTATTATCATTGATTTCCACTCTGGACCCACTGTGTGTGGCTGCTTGTAACGGTATTTATTGAAGTAATCTTTAGCTTTAATTTGGTTCTTTATTTCATGTTACCAATCCTAGTTCTAATAAGACGTGACTAGTCTTATTAACTTATTATCGTAATGTACGTATATAGAGGAAAAATTACTATAAAACATCCTTAATACCAGATATCTCGTGCAACTATCTCTCATTGGGAAGTTTCTTTTAATTTAAACGACATAATTTAGAGAAGCATACTTCGGGGTCGCCAACCTCCGGGGTACGGTTGATATTTTCTTCAACGTTTCAAATCAGAAAATTTGTGCTGTCGTAATATTTCGAAATATTTCAATTGGACCAATCATGCTTGGTTTCCTTACAATTTTCACAATATGAACACTCAGTTTTAAGCGGTCAAATGGCCTGAGTCACATTAAGGTATGAAACATGGTATGCTATTTCACTGTCGATGCTAAACAGTGATTATTTGTGTTTTATTGTACACTTCATCTGAATTACCACATATTACTTTCATAATCTATCATTATGATGATGCAACGGATATTCTAATTTCACAACTGGATACCAGTAGCACCTTCTATGTTCGATCGTTCCCAGTCAGATAGAAATCAGAAGTCAGACGAGAGGAGGCAGGAAAGATATATTTGATTCGTTACCAATATATCGAGGACCTTTTCTATGAGCTGGCTAATGAAACGTAGGAGCTGTGTCCCACGCCGAGTCGAAACGTGATCTGGTGCGGATGCATGACCGAAAGCCTTCAGCTAAACAAGTCCACTTAAACAACGTGGTCAGCATCCAATGTCGAACACTTAATGAGCTATTGATTTTGGGGAATTATTTACAGCTACAATTATGTTGTCTCTAACTCGCATTCTGGTTAATCCCTGCTCATTGGACAAGTATGATTATTACTGGTCTTTTTATTGCATTCAATCCAGTTACTACTTATTATAGTTGTTCGTTCTATCCGAGTCCAGAAAGTACATATGTCTTCTTAAAGGTTAGCTTTCAAACTTATGTGAACAGATTTTCATAGCGGCTGTTTCTAGGAATTCGCTATTATGGTGATGATGAAAAGTCTTGGTGCGAAATAACTAGTTCGAAATTCATGGAGGTCTGACAGACGACAACAGACTAGCCTTCAAATCTGAAATTGCAAACCGGTAAAACGATGCATTTGATTCGTCTCAAAAAGCGTGGACATTTACAAACGTTTGGACAACTTAGTCCTCTATAGTTTCAATCTATATGATGACTGTGATAAACTAGACATCAGAGCCCAATTTTGATCTGTTTAATGCTGAGACTAAAGATGTCAAAGGTATGTGGAGTTTGACAACGCCTTCACATATAACATCTCTACAACCGAAGTATCCGAGCACAGTCAAACCGAGATTCAGTGGTTCGACGTTATATTTGAAATGCTATCGATATATTAGAAAGTATCTGATCTAAGCTGGTTAACAGTTACAAGTGATGCGTAACACAGCTTGCCCATTCGTGATCTGTTGTAAATGCGTGACTGAGCACCCTCAGATGGGCGTGTTCAGTAAATCTAATGGGGTCAGAATCATTGTGGGTGACTTATGGAACTTCTTATTTAGAAATTTATCTACCTCTACAAGTCAGCGATTGTTAGTTTTTGTAAATGTTGGAAGAAACTTTCTGAGGACTAGAGAGATTGGTGTACTTTTGCATGTCCTCGGAATACAACTTGCTTTAGGATAATTTATACAGCGAGACGCCTTGTAGCAATGAAACTCGTCAATAAATAGTTGTTAACCTGTTATTAGTATAAAAACAATCCTAACAAAGTTGAAGCCTACTTACTTCCACAATTGACATTGGTCATATTTCTAGTCTTCCTAAGATAGAACAATTCCTGGTCTAAAGATTGTTTGTTAAACCTACATTCATGAGTTATTTGCATAGGCTAAGGTCTAGTATTATACTTTGGTTAATGTTGAGACGGCTTCAAAAGCACCATGCCTCCAAAGGCTTTAAGTAAGGTGTAGAGATTCTGTCTGACGAGAACGTGAAGATGGCTTCAGGGATATCAACGTTGTATGCTACTATTAGACAACTATAATACCTTCCTGAATGCGGATTGTAATGATATAATAGCCAGTACTAAGAACTCTAAATACCCGTTTTTCTGTACATTTTCGACTCCTACCCAATAATCGCTTCCTCGATCTCTTTACTCGCGACTGTTGAGGTCTTCACGTTCGAGTTCTGAGAATTGTATGCTGTTTTCTGCCGTGATCAGGTAGAGGACGTAACATTTAACTCTGACAAAATGGGTTACTTAAAGTTAGAATGTCATGTAAGACATTGTTTCTTACTTACTTAACAGAAAATACCTAATTACATTTAAATTTCTATTAATCATTTATATATTCAAATAATGTAATGTACCATTTACTCGCTGAACACTGAAAATTAAAGATAAAGGGCAATAGCACGAGCAGTTCAACAAAACCGTCATGGTATGGAAATAAAACTCGTCTGTCTAAATATAATAAATCGTACATCTCTTAAAAACTTATTGCTCATATTCTCAACAAAATACGCGTGAAAATTTTTTAGACACAATTTGAAAAAAAATATATTCTTACAGGGATATCACTTACCAGTCTATCCAAACATAATGAGACTGCCACACTTCTTTCACCATAGTGAAATCGGACAGCTTCCCCTTTATTTCCGACCTTTCATATCGTGGTTCCTTACACTCCCACTTATTCTTTCTGTATTTTCAATTATCTTTATTGACCACTGACGGATTAAGTGATCAAAGCGATTTCATCATTCTTACCGCAAATACTATATTCAACTGAATACATTTATTTTTTGTCACTTACAAGCAAAAAACCCATGGTACTACAGTAACATGCAGTTGATCGCGATATAAAATATACTAAACCTTCACTACTTCAGTCTTTAACTTGCTATGGAGGTCAGAATCTTATTACCAAATTCTGTTTTCTAGTAACAGGCTTCAATTCAAGTGTATAGGCCAGGAAGTAGAATAGGCATATTCTGAGTGAGTAGAAGTATTTAAGATCTAGATTATAACCACTTCCCGTACTAAGATATGAACCCCCATTGCTTCAAGTAACACTAAATCCGATCAATCGCACTCCAGTCGTACAGACCTTTCTTGTCAAAATACATCTTATTTTATACTGTCTTTCGTTATGTACCATAATTATTATCTTCACTCAAAAACAAGTAATAGGGTGCCTACTTAAAACACCATCTATCTGACTGTTTGTTAGCATCAAATATCCACGTAACAACGGGATTACAACCAAACTCACTGGAAACAGTCATCACTTTTAGATTCAGATTACACTTACAACAATCATAGACTGTCCTTGATCTTACAGACTTTTATCAGCAGCCTTAAGTTCAAATTCTAAGAGACTTAGTGACTCATAACCGAGTATATATTCAGGTTATCATGACTGATCAGTGAATTAAACAGAACAGGACAAACAACTGAAGAATTTTGAACTGAAAATATCACTCGTGAATAGTCTTTGTCAATACAGACAAAAGTAATACGTAATACAGAATTCAATCAAGTTTATAAAGTGTGTAATGATCAACAGTCAAAAAATATATCACAAAGAATGTAATTAATAGAAAAGAGAGAAATAGTTTCACGATTGTTTTTTAACTAATTTTGGTGTAGTATAAATATCTAGACGTCGTTGTCGACCGATTGGAATACTTTCACGAACACATTTCAATTCGGAAAAGTCTAGATCGGCTGTTATTATTTCCTCCTACAAATTCAATGACGACAAAAGTAACATAATTACAGGGTACTTTAGAAACAAACAATATAAATAGATCATTCGAAAACACATCTACGTCACTTAAGTAATATACAGTGATGCTGAGTAAGTTCTTTTTGTAATTGAACAAAAAGTGCTGACAAATTAACGACACATTTCAACTGTCCAATCCCAGTTACAAGTAGTGATCTATGATGCCAAAAATGCCATGAACTACGGAACAAATACACTTGTGAATAAAATGAACAAGAGTTAGATGCCAAACAACACAATGTGTAAGTTTTCTTAGGCAAAACAGCATCATCTTTAGTGAAGTCTTAAGTTAATTTACAGTATATTGTGCCGATCAAGTAAACTAGTGGGATTCAGTTGATCTGGTAACATACAGTGACAGCAAATTGTGAATACTTACAGAGTATCAACCACTTTACGGAATCTTTTTTACTCTCTACTCTCAGACCGAAATTATTGGAGATAAAAAACAAATTATTGACTGAGAGTTTTACCAGGTCGATTAAACGATGATATACAGTTCCTCTGATATCAAGTGAACCGATAAGGAGACTGTGCAATGAAAGGCAGTATAAAAACGAAGGACATGATGTGAGATTACTGAGCAATAACAATTAAACTTTATTCAAAGTAAATTATGAAAACGTAACATACAAAAGCTTGTCTATGTCACCCTACCATTCGAAAGTGAGTGAAATAGGCTCAAGTCAGCTGTTAATAAAATATACTGTGCAACAAGGGTTATTATCATTGGAAAAACAAAGTCAACATTTTACTGGAAACCTAAATGGCATATAAACGATCGCGTCACAAACCAGGATGTTCAACAATTTACATGTTTACGACCATATATACATGAAGAGCAACCGTGACTTGCAAGTTAGGTCCCTGAACATGTATCAAAGTGGTTACTGAAAGAAATAAAATTAAACATATAGTAGAAACAGGTCATCAGACTGATCTTAACTGAGGCTATGTAGTTTTGTATAAAAGTTGTCTAGAGTTTATTGAGGCCTTGGCCATATTAAAATTCAACCCCCCACCTTTATGTATACAGAAACACTCTGTTTTCAATATTAAAGACCTACCCTGGTAATATCGATTTAGTATACAGCGTGATGAGTTTTTCGTTTTTTTAAGTATTCTTTTCTTTAATTGTCATTGTTTCCTTTTACTTTCCATATATAACTATTCTTGACAAGCATACGAGTGATCAGACCATTCAAAATGTACGAAGCTAATATATCTGTACCTTCTTACTACATTATCTTAATTTTAAGTTGAACTCGTCAGGGGAATAGGGTTCCAAATAATTGAATTGCCTATTGTCCTCAAGATAAACTAATTCGGTTGAGGCAATCTCTAGACTTCCAAGAGTAATCATCCGGTTTTTTCTGCCTGACAGTCAATACAAGAAAACGCTAGAGTGTATAATTTCATAGTATGATAATGACTGTTTCCTTTTCCAACCACCGCCTACTATGACTTGCGATATTTACCTGTGTATGATCAGGTTGTAAGAAGACCAGGAAAGCGCAAACTAAAATCCTGTTGATCGATTTAAATCACGTAGTTGAGTTCCACACGATAATTGCGACCAGTAGTTACAAACATCAGATAATATGGCTTAGAATCGATCACAATCACACAAACGCATGCAATCATTGTCTTCCATCTAGGATTTTGAGGTTTAAAACTATCTTATACTCTTTTTACTCCAGAATCATAATGTCTATACTGAATATTTTCAATTAATATGACATTTTTCCAGATTATCTCATCCATCTTTCTGGGATAATACAGTATGGTGTGACAACGTGAATCGATGCACAGGTTCTATGTTACTTATGTGTGGCTGACTCTTTAGAACTTGTTGCCATCACTAGGTTACAAAAATCCATCAGTAGTTTACTTTCATAAAATTAATCACAAAAGCTTTTAAATTTGAACGAATTATGAAATACAATGAATGATTATCAGTAATACTCATCAAATACTTACCTCTTTACCACCTTTAGCTATAACTATACCCCATGGTGAAGTGATCAATGATTCAGCATGACTTATATAGTCTAATTCTAGATTACAGGCTGGACTACACATTCCAACATAACATTGTGTATCTAAAGCACGTGCTCTACCCAATAACTCCCAATGTAAAGATCCTAGTTTTTTTCGAGGAGGGGGAGATTCGGAAAAAAGGAGATATCACATATAGAATAAAGGATACTTTCTAATAATTGAAGTGGAAAATATATACACAATTACGAGACAAAAAAAATGTGCTCAAAAGCCATCCCAAGACAATTTGACACTTACTGTGAATAAAATAATGAATATTCCCTAAGTCAGTCAGCTACAATGTAAGACCATGCACATTTATGCATCGGTCCAAGTTACTATTTCTTGTTAGCACAAAAAGATGAACACAGAATTCACAGAAGTAGTTAATTTATTGGTAGTAATACATAAAAGATAGGTTGTATATTAGGATATAGTATAGAAAGAAAGACAGATGTGAAGCAATTTTAATCTCAAGGTTTAAGGGAAGATAAAGAGTGTATACACGTACGCCATTGTGATCGATTCTCAGCCATGTCACACAGTCTCCAACCATTGGTTATGATAGTCATGCGGACCTCAAACAAGTAGTCTGCACCTATCAACATGGCTCAGACCAAAAGTTAGTGACTTCAAGCACTGATGCCACGTTTTGGTTTGACCGCCCCTAACTCTCTTTCAACCATCCCCTACACTAGTCAGCATTTCGCGTCATGATAATCAATGCTCAGCAATACGTAACACGTGGCCCAATCATCTCAGTCGATGAAGATTCATGACCTCATCAACTGATTTACCATCATTACCTAATACCCTGTGTCTAACCTCACTATTACTTACCCGGTGATCCCAACAGATGAAAATTATCAGTATACAGTTGTGGAGATTGTTCAGTTTAGATTGATATCATGAATGGATCAATGTTAGACCATCATTGAAAACCTGGAAGCACTGGATGGGTGTTTCGCCCTAGTATGGGACTCCTCAACAGTGCGCATCCATGATCCAGAAAATTGGTACAATATATAATATCGAGATGTCAAAAAATGTTTATAAACTATCCAGAAAACTGGGTAATCAGACTAAGATGATATTATCTACAGCATAGTTAGTTCATTTGTTATTAATCATGTTAGAATAATGACGCCTTCCACGGTGTCGGCAACGGGGAAGTGATAACTGTCCTCATACTTCTAACAGCACTCAAGACCACTGTATTCGACTAAAATAGTGACGTATTTCTATTGGTTAAACTATTCCCTAAGTTCCTCAATTCAGAACAGCAACAAATATCGTACTATCTATTTCTTAGTGATGATCGGATTTTGTCGATCAAGTAGGATACGGTCATAATTCAGTGTATTGACAACTCCATTCACACTTGTTCAATGGGAAAATGGTTAGAGTTAATCAGTAAGAAGTCATTCGTATACCTAAGTTTTATATTCTGATAGACGTTAAACAACAGCATATTTCTATATAATATGCCCAAACTGAAGCAGGTGGTTTTCTTAGGGGGACACACCCCGAGCCTTTGACCTAAAGATCTGATCCAGAAGCCAGTGGAGCATCGTAAGGAGATGCAGTCCCATGGTAGCCAGTGACCAACAATTAATTCATACGCCACTTGTTCCCTCAGAATACTGGAGCCCATGTGCACCATCGGTTTGGAATCAGGGTTTTCCAACCCTTCTAGATGGACTCGCCGTGTCCACCGACCCGGTTAAAGCGCTGGACATTCGTTTTTCGTCCTCTCAACTTCGTAAACAACAGAAATGCCGCGAGAAGGCAGTGAGTAGGACTTCTCTGGCGAATACTTTATCCGAAGTAAAGTTTCATGCAGTTGAGACAATTTATTTTGTAGATGATGTTCAGTTAGTTTTCGTTTGTCATTGTGTCCTTTGGTTGAACATTATCCACCATTGAATTTTAGAGATTATACTTATATTAATATAGCAATTAGTAAAATTTATAATACACAAAATAAAATGAATCTATTCTATTCAACAATAGTTGTTGTTTTTTACTTTATGACAAAGATAATCAAGTGTATTAACTAGATGACAAAAATGGGACAGAATTACTGTTTTCTTTCGTATATAATTTTAAATAACTAAACTGTCTGATTATAATCAGGACAGAGTGGGTTGGAGATAGTTGGTCGGCAGCCTATGCTCTATTGGGAGTAACAGGCGTAAGTAAGTAAGTAAGTAAGTAAGTAAGTAAGTAAGTAAGTAAGTAAGTAAGTAAGTAAGTAAGTAAGTAAGTAAGTAAGTAAGTAAGTAAGTAAGTAAGTAAGTAAGTAAGTAAGTAAGTAAGTAAGTAAGTAAGTAAGTAAGTAAGTAAGTAAGTAAGTAAGTAAGTAAGTAAGTAAGTAAGTAAGTAAGTAAGTAAGTAAGTAAGTAAGTAAGTAAGTAAGTAAGTAAGTAAGTAAGTAAGTAAGTAAGTAAGTAAGTAAGTAAGTAAGTAAGTAAGTAAGTAAGTAAGTAAGTAAGTAAGTAAGTAAGTAAGTAAGTAAGTAAGTAAGTAAGTAAGTAAGTAAGTAAGTAAGTAAGTAAGTAAGTAAGTAAGTAAGTAAGTAAGTAAGTAAGTAAGTAAGTAAGTAAGTAAGTAAGTAAGTAAGTAAGTAAGTAAGTAAGTAAGTAAGTAAGTAAGTAAGTAAGTAAGTAAGTAAGTAAGTAAGTAAGTAAGTAAGTAAGTAAGTAAGTAAGTAAGTAAGTAAGTAAGTAAGTAAGTAAGTAAGTAAGTAAGTAAGTAAGTAAGTAAGTAAGTAAGTAAGTAAGTAAGTAAGTAAGTAAGTAAGTAAGTAAGTAAGTAAGTAAGTAAGTAAGTAAGTAAGTAAGTAAGTAAGTAAGTAAGTAAGTAAGTAAGTAAGTAAGTAAGTAAGTAAGCAAGCAAGCAAGCAAGCAAGCAAGTAAGTAAGTGAATTGCTTTGATGTAGTTGTTATATCAACTAGTACAATCTACACAGAATGCATATATACCAAACAAGATTGATCAAATTTCCGTCGAAAAGTATCAACAACAGGATATTTTAGACCATTTCAAATTAAATTAACCTGATAACTGTTGGACAAGCAAATGACTATGTGAGCTCAGAAGCTAAATACATATAGCGATGATGTTTGATACGGGCGGTACTTGGATTGAGATCCACTTACTTACTTACGCCTGTTACTCTCAATGGAGCATAGGCGGCCGATCAGCATTTTTTGAGTTCAGAAGGTACCATTTTACTACGGAATATTTTTTTTAAAACACATATATATTGGTACAAAAGGGCATTAGATACATGTGCGCGACACTCATTTATTTTTGTGTGGGCTGTGATACTGCCCAGGTGCCCAAACCGAAGCAGGTGGTTTTCTTAGAGGCCCACACTCGGAGCCTTTGACCTAAAGGTCTGATCCACAAGGCAGTGGAGCATAGTGAGGAGATGCAGTCACATGGTAGCCGGTGACCAGCAGCAGGTTCATTCGCCATTCGTTCCATCAGGATACTGGAACCCATGTGCACCATTGGTTTGGAATCAGGGTTTTCCAACTCCCCTAGGTGGACCCTACGTGTCCACCAACCCGGTTGAAGCGCCGGACATTTGCTCTTCGTCCTCTCACTTTCGTAAACAACACCCCCGCCACGAGAAGGCAGTGAGTAGGACTTCCCTGGCAGAGGCTATATATTCGCTGGCCATGTGAGAGCATTTCGAGAGGGAGAGTGGGCTCTCCCCACTCTCAGCCGTACCAGGGCGTTTGGGGGCACTACGGAATATCCATAAAAACAAAGGAGAAAAGTAAATAGATAAATATAATAGACTTACCAGTTTTAGGATTGAATGCAGCAGGGAATAAAAGTAATTGACATCCTAATTGATTAGCATATAGAAGTGATAATTCTGGAAAACGTATATCATAACATATACCAATTCCAACACGTATTACTGAAATTTTATTTTCAGAATTTTTTAAAGGTATTTCAAAAGAGAATGTTTCTTTGCCAGAACTAAGTGAAGCGGATTCTTTAAATGCAAATTGACCTTTTTTTTAAAAAAAGAGAAGCAATGAGGATAAATAAAGTATGAATTCATTTGCCAAATATAGATATGTTTTTTCAAAGTTGAAATCATGAGTCAATTGAAGCTAGACCACCATGGAAAACCTGGAAGCATTGAAATCTCCACAAAACCCCTTCAGATTATAATCATATACTCACTAGTGACTGACTTCAAGATACATGTCCTGGAGTTCTAGTGGGAAGCAGTGACATGTGCAGTTCAACCACGCCTGTTGTGAGATAATAACTCACTGAAGACAATTGGCGAATGGTCGCTCAAAATTCGTGGATCAGTTGAAGTTAGACATTAACACCGTCGGATGCCGGCTCAGTGGTCTATCGGTTAAGGGCTCTGGCTCGAGACTGGTAGGCCCTGGGTTCGAATCTCGTGAGTGCGGGATCGTGGATGCGCACTGCTGAGGAGTGCCACAATAGGATGAAACGGCCGTCCAGTGCTTTCAGGTTCTCCATGGTGGTCTAGCTTCAATTGACTCAGGATTTCAACTATGAATAAATACTGAAATCTCCACAAAACCCCTTCTGATAGATGTGTATTTGACTTTGAGCCCTATTGTACATGTGTCAGGGGCTAGTGATATTACGCTGTTACCTAAAAAGAAATAGATGAATGGAAGTTCGAACCTACGGGCTCCTGGCTGAAATTCAAACAACCTAACCTACTGAGCCACAGAGCAAGAGGAAAAAGTCAGCGAAATTAATCAAAAAATAAAAGTAAATGGGCGTACTAGATTATTAGCCACACGTTACCGTGAGATTACTGATAATAACGCCGACGGTGCCAACTAATTTGATTATAGGCTATTTGTTATATCCCGATAACAATAGTGAATGGTAACTTTGGGATCCATTTATGGACCAGTATTATGCATATATTTTTTATCGTATAATTGCTAAATAATTAAACTACTCATATTCATGTCCCCCTTATTATAAACTTTATTTGACCTATAAACTATTATTATACGATTTTCCATTCCTGAGTTATACCCAGTCTATTAATTAATGCTCCCATTATTCACAGCCAGTCAGTCAGCTACAACGTAGGACCAGGCACATTTATCCATCGGTCCAAGTTGCCATATCTCGTTAGCACAACAAGATCAACACCAAATTCATAGAATTAGTTACTTAAATGGTAGTAATATATAAAGAAAAGATTGTATATAAGGATATAGTACAGGAAGGAAGACAGATATGAAGCAATTTTAATCTCAAGGTTTAAGGGAAGATAAAGAGTGTATACACCTACGCCATTAAGATCAATTCTGAGCCATGTCACACAGAGTCTCCAATCATTGGTTACGATAGTCACGCGGATCACAACCAAGTAATCTACATCTATCAACATGGCTCAGATAAGAAGTTAGTGACTTCAAGCATTGATGCCACGTTTTGGTTTGACCGCCCCTAACTCTCTTTCAACCATCCCCTACACTAGTCATGGTAATCAATGCTCAGCAATACGTAACACGTGGCCCAATCATCTCAGTCGATGAAGATTCATGACCTCATCAACTGATTTACCATCATTTCCTAATACCCTATGTTTAACCTCACTATTACTTACCCGGTGGTCCCAGCAGATGCGAGCAATATTTCTAAGGCATCTGTGGTCAAATACTAGTAACTTATGAGTATCTTCTACTCTTAATGGCCATGTTTCACAGCCGTAAAGTAAAACCGAGCGAACTGCTGCGCAGTATACTCGTCCCTTAATTGATAGACGGACATCTCGTCTTCGCCATACGTGATGTAAGTTGGCAAAAGCCAAACGAGCTTCTTGAATCCGTTAAGATAAAGTCTGCAGTTTTGATTGACTATCATTATTAGTTCATTACAAACTATACTGTTACATAGTTGATCTGATGACGTTTACCTATATCTTAGTGATTTTACCAAAGAATAGATCTATAATTTATTACAGATTTGTATTAACTGTTTCTTAGCTTAGAAGAGAAAATGAAAACCTACTACTAGAGAACAATTATGTTTTGTCATTGAGAAAAAAAATTGACAGTTTCTTTGGATTACCTGGTATATCAATATCAAATAAGTGTAATTTACGATATAAGCCAACTAGTTCACCATCTGGATTGTATGTTGCACAACAGTTATACAACTTGCCATCAGGTCCACGTTCAGGAATAGAACCACCGACAAGCCATATTTTATGTAATCTGTAAATGATTGAACAAGTATTTATCTCAAAACCTATTTGTTAATAAACGTTAACGACAAACAGTAAACTGTCAATGTATCTTCGTATAATTTACGGTATCACGTTTTGTAGCCTCCAGCCTATAGACATGTTTGACGACATTCTGATTTATGATTAACTTACACATTTACAGCACATGCAAATGAATTACGATTTTATGGTTTTTTTATGGATATAACGCTAAGTACTGCAATAATTTAGATCTTACAGAAATACCATGAATTCACAGAATTGTGCAGTCCAAATGGTAAGCACAACAGTGAAAGAACGCACATGGCTTTGAAAACCAACTAAAAAACAGAAATGAAGAAATTTTGACTGAGATCTTCATGATAGAAAAATGCAATCATAGTTAAACTCACTTAGCAGTATCTGATAGCATTTGGCATGATGGACCGTTTGGAACAGCTTCCGCATAGGGTCCAAAATATTTTGCACCAATAGGGGAGGTAAAGCATTCTGGTAAGCATACAAGATGAGGTGAATGCTCAGACACAGCTCGACTAATTAATTCAGAAGCACGTTTTATATTGGCAGGTTTATCTGCACCCACAAACATTTGCACTAGCGCCAGTCGTAACATTTTTACAATCTGTTAGAAAGAATATTTTATTTCAAATGCTAGGTAGTTGTTTAAATAAATAAAACTTGACCAATTATGATAGTCAACACACTGTAGTTTTTACGCGAGAATATAGTGATATAAAATCTAAGAGTGGAACATAAACCGTGCTTTTTAAAATTTATTCACATTTAGTGGTAGATGTTACAGAACCTACCCCGTAACACTTTCTATAAATCAATCTTGAAAATCTAATCCTCCCACAAATATCACCATTCGACTTATTAATTGTCACTTAGTTAAATATTTCACAATCCATCAATGAGGTTTGAATGAGTATGTTTTACCTAAAAGTTACTGGTTTTTTTCCACATATTCTCAAATGTTTGACTAAATAACTGAGTCACTCTACCACTATATCTACTGCGGTTTGTGTGGCCTGGTTACATCACTAGCCTTCACACCTAAAATGTGGTTTAAAGTCAAGTACACAAATATTTACTTGGTAAATGCGATGAAAAATAATTAAAATACTAGCTCGAACAAGCCTGACTCCTCCCCAGGTAAATTAATTATCTTGCAAAACCTCAACAAAGCGGTTTATAATCTAGCATGTAAGTTTGTGATTTTGCCGAGTTGTGAATATTTAACAGATTCTAATCCTCCTCCTCGTACTATTACATGAACACTGACAGACCTTTAATACAATGAATACACAAAGGAAGGTTTGTGTGAAAATGTAGTACTTATTTCACTCGAAATGACTTTCAAGAAAATATGTATACGAAATATTTCTACAATTGTACTCATTAAAACAGTGGATCCAGTTACCGTGAAAACAAACAACAGTCACCCATACTGTTGTGTAAAAGCGAGTAAGAAAGCCCAACTAAATGGGCTTATCCCCCAGTTTGTTTGCACTAGGTTTCTACGAATTGCGCTGCCACAGCATAAAATTGTGAACTGAGCAAAATACTTATTTTTTTATGAAGAGATAAACATTATATGGGTAACAGTCAAAAGCCCATACTACAAAAAGCCTAACACAAGGGAAGACTTGGAAACAGGTTTCTACTAAATCTGCACTGCACATTTGGAAAGGTTCAAATTAACACAAGATCTTAAGATACAGACTTAGGATCTGACAACTACACCTCCATTGATATCAAAGTAACAGATGTTAGATAATAAGAGAATTAAGACGTCATGCTCAAAGCACTGAGAATTTTAGACATTTAAATAATCTCAACCTTAAACAAATGAGATTTTTTCCAACATTTACCAATTAAAATGCAGTAAACAGAATACTATTTTCTTAAGACGGAATAAATCTACGTTTTGGTATAAGCAAGTTTCAGTTCCCATTCTCAATAAAAAGAAACAAGTGTTTAGACTGTATGTTGGTTTAAAAGCTTTTGAGTACTTAAGTGACCGTCTACGAAAGTAATTTGCCTCATCAACAGAGAGTAAGCTGAGTGTAGACAGCAATCGCAGCCGAGAGTTTTACTTTTAAACAATCATCAAGTAACAGGATTCTGAAAATCACCTACGGTTTACGAATAATTTTCACGGTATATAGTTACAAGTCAATGCTTTTACAGATTGCTTTTTCTTAGATTTTAGAGAATGCTGTCTTATCCCAGGGAGTACTTTTTATCACCACAGTATTCACATAAACCGAATTACTAAGTTGTCGGTTTAATTTGTACCACGAACCCTTGAGTTTATGGACGATGGACAACATAACACGCACCTACAAGTGTGATGCCGACGAAATTATTCTTTAAGACAACACGATTTAACCGAAGAGTCTGAACATGAAAAAAAGAATTCATAACAGTGATATTGCTGTAAAAATAATGAACAAGATGAAGATTTACTAAGACGAGACCCTCAGAATGCTCTGGTAAGATGGAGACTGGGAACGGTCAGCCACTACCAGGGAATTCCTACTCACTGCCTTATCGCGGCATTACTGTTGTTTAAGAAATTTAGAGGACGAAATATCCAGGTTGATGGACACGGAGCATTCACTTGAGGGAGTTGAAAAACCCTAACACTTCGCAGAAAGATCAAGGATAGGCTCACATCACATCGCGAACACTTTGAGTTGTACTACCCAAAACAGCTAGTGTAATTTAGCCGACAATTTGGCGAAGGTGAGGTACTCATCCCCGAATGAACAAGGACCTGAATGTTAGGCTGGATTCATCCCCATAATATTAAATTGCCTCCAAGTAAAGTCAACAGGCAATTTTACGCAATGCTGGATCTGATACATTTGCATTGGTTTAGGTTAGACGTGAATACTGAAGGAAAATCTACACGTTCATTTCTATACTTTACGAAGGAACCATTAGTTGATGCATATTTTTAGGTGAAATGTAGAAAAAGAACTGATGCGCACAAACTTTGTGATACAATTACAATGATTTGACGACCGACTAAGCAATATAAGCTACATAAAACCAACTAGAAGTCAAGACAATTCTAAAGCTCCGAACACCACCTGTTTGAAATTCCGCTGTGAAATACGATATGCAATCTAGATTCGGAAAACTAGTGTATATTGAATTACTTCTTCCAGTAAATCCTCTGTTATTAAACGAAAAGAATCCAAAACATACTCAATTCTCAAAGCGGCTGGTCAATCTCTCAAATACAGTAACTTCAGAAAATCAAAAACTTTAAACGTAGTTCCAGTAACCTATTACTAAATTGTTCGAATGGTTGTGTACGGAATAAAAGAAGCTTTCGCTTAAAGGGCTTCCGTGTTTAGTAGCAGTGGATCAACAATTCTTCCAGGCAGGAACCTAGGTATATTAACGATAATAGGAAAAAAAGCAATTTGTTAATCATATTAAGATGCTATCCTTGGACCTTAGGAATAGTTTAAGTTTCCTCTTAGAGGACTCCTGCGAAGTCCCTTGGACTAGTTCAGTCGGCGGCGAATTCCAGCATTTTACAACTCTTAAGGAGTATAAGTTGTGCTATAGTCCGTTCTGCTATGTTGGTTCTCCAGTTTCTGAATGTTACGCCTTAGGTTTATATTCTGACTAAGCTAATTTAGGTGTTTAAGAGGATGACCAGAAGTGTTAAGGATACTGTAAGTCATAAGAAGGTCAACTCTAAGACACCTATACTACAACGGGTAAAGGTTAAGTTGTTGAACTTGAACTTGAGTCCCCGAACCGATTTCGCTGCTTGCCGTTTAATAAGCTGCAGAGTGTCCTTATGTTTTTGGAGTGAGAAAGGAAATACTATGTTACCTTACTCTAAATGGACACGAGTAAAACTGTTGAGGATTATGTGGAAGGTTCTTCCATAAAAATGGCCAAAAATGCCCTTCAATGTTACCAGTTCAATGTTTGCTCGTAAGGCGTTTTTGTCACAGTCCGCGTACGACTTCAAGTCGTAAGGTACCACCACTCCTTATTCTTATTCGACTTGAGATACGCTAGAGAGCAGTTTCCTAAGTCGTAACTGTAGTCTGCAACATGTCGCAGATGGATTAATTTACACTTTGAAGTGTTGAAGGTAAGTCCGTTGTCGTCTACCCAAATTTGATGTCGAGTCAGATACTCTTGAAGTGCCAGTAAATCCTCTTGGCTGCGTATCTCTCTCCAAAGTTTTATATCACCAGCAAAAAGCAGTAAGTCAGACGAAACTTGTTGTGGAAGATCAAGAAGAGAAGAGGTCCTAGTATTGAGCCCTGGAGGACCCCACTAGGATATTCCATTCCCTGAGAGAAAGTAAAATTTACTATGACCTTAAAATGTCGGTTTTTTATATATGAAGTGAGCCAGTCAATTAGAGGTGGTTTGATACTCAATCGTTAGAGCTTATTGAAAAGACAGATAACGCTGACCCTATCAAAAGGTTTTGAGATGTGTTCTGAAATTAAACTGGGGGGGACAATGTCCTTCTCATAGGTAAGGTATGATGACGATGAATCTCACTACTGACGGCTAAGCAATTAAGTGGAGAAAACTTACCATTGGGTAAGATACTAGTTTGTCTAAGGCCTCATATTCATTGGCCTAGGAATTTTGATGGAAAGTAGCAAACGATTGATCGGAAACAGTAATGTGGATGTCAATTTCTACGGCGGAAAATTTTGTGCTAGATTAGTGCAAATGGCATGAGGTCGTTGTACAACCACCTCTCATCGGTAGCATTATTTTTATACAAATGCTAAGAACGAAGTATCTGATTATATAGGATTAGTTCTATTCAAGTTTCTTCATAGAAGAGAGACGTCTGTAGATCTTTTCATTTTCTACTTAATCCTAAGTATATTTATATATAATAGTCTGATAGACAAGGTAATTGATTTTGAGAATAAAATCAGTAAGATAATAAACCTTAGATGAAATTTTGGTTTTCCTAAGAGTGCCTTGAAATAACCCATGACTGTCTGTTTAACTGTATTCCTTCCTTTACACCAGTCTACATTAGGGTTATCGCAAAAGCCCCTCGATATTTACAATAGTGCCCAAATAAATAAAATTGTGCAATATATTTTAAGTCAAGCTAACGCTTTGGATGCATTTGTTACTGTATATATACTTAAGATGTCACAACTACTCCCATCAGACTTTAATTCTGATGTACAAAATGCAGTCGCTCCAATTATTCAACTATTATGCCTGAGTACGCTAAAATTTCCCTGAATTTGATGGCAATATTTGACCAGGTGCTTCCACTGTTATAATCGCCAATATAATAATGAATTATTTTCCTGATAGTGTGTTACTGCTTCTCAAGTCAGTTCTTATCCTACTGGAAATAAGGCACGTATTTGCTCAACTACCGACCTATAGCAAAAATAAGTTCTGTATGCATGTGTGGAGTTTATTTTCAAAGCCTTTAATGTATACTAAGTTGAAAAACCCGGTTAGGATGCCACAGGAATTGTAGTTTGACAACACTTTACCAATAACAACTTCTTTATTTGAATCACGCCCACTCAGTGAAATCAAAAGTCAGAAGCGAGGAGGTTCGAAGACTTATTCAATAAATTATCAATATATCGAAAAGTGACTGATATAAACTGGCCAGTTATCTCAGAAGAAGTTGAACACGGTGTTCCCACTCGTGATTTGGTGCGGATGCATGACCGAGCGCCTTCAGCTATGTGAGTCCATTAAAACTAATGTGGTCAGCATCCAATGTCAAACACTGATGGAGCTATTGATTTTGAGGATTTATTTACCACTACACCGGGTTATACAATACCTAATTGGACCTGGTTTTCTATCCTCGAATTTTTTCAAATTTTGAAGCGAACAATCATAGTTATTTTTTCCACAGTGAACGGTTGGAACCGTTCATTTACAGCTACTATAACTAATCAAAACAGTTCAACAATTTTCCTAATGGATGTAAAGCGATAAATATGAGTAGCTTCAGAGATTGATTCAATTTATACTAAGTGCTACTGATTCTACGGTCTTCCAAATAGTTCATTTGAAAAATGCACTTGGAGTTCAGCATTCTGAGTTAGGTGATAGTATTCCAAAATGATCCATATAAACGTGATTTCATCCCAGTAGACTCTAACATTTTGGGCATTTTAGATGCGCATTCTTGCATACTTCAGGAGCGAAATCAAACTTTTATCCTTTCCCTAAAATAGTCAATCGTTTATCGCATCATGTTTTTGGTGCCGCAATCGAAGTAGAACAATTTGTGGACAATGTTTCATTTTAAGGACTAAGCACAGGTACAAACGTCATATCTGCCGTTTTGGTTGACACATCAAAAAATAATACTAATGAAAATCTTGACTTTGAAACAAAAGTAATGCACCACCAAGTCAGAGGCTACATAGCTTAGCATAAAATCGTTTATTTAATGGAGTTCAGAATTCGAGACTATCAAAGAAGAACTTTAAATCCAATGAAGAAAATTAAGGAACCATCAATCTTTATATCATTAGTCACATCATCACAAGATGCCTTTTGAAAATCAAATCGGTCGAGCACGGTAAATAAGATAAAGTGAAACAAAATTGATCATCCAATGAGAAATCTTCTGAATAGTGACCCTGGTCGGTATTAACACAATAATCTGTTGTACCAGAAAAATATCCTCATTCAGCAACTGTAAAACTGCCATGATATGACTACCCAATCTATCAGATTTTACGTGGAAGTCACATTATTTTACGTACCAATTCGCCCTACCATGACAGTCAATGATTAATGCTAAAGACTTCCGTTAAATATATTTGGACTGGGTAGAGATCGATATATTTAATATGGGAAGCAGATTACATAGTTACATATAGAGCAATGCCATACCGATCAAGTCTTCTGTGTTCATGATTTTTGGCCATTCGTATGTGTTAAATGTTGAATGTAAGTCTTTAGAGTTCTCGTATGTTCAGCTCCGAGAACTGTGTTCTTAAGAACCATACTTGAAGTATATATTGTGGCGAAACTCATATGAGATACGTGGGTGAACTTGGCCATATGACACACATTAATTGATCTCAGGCTTATCATTGTTTTCTCCCTTGCAATTCTTCAGTTGTTTCCCATATTTTCGTGAGATCAAATATTGTTGATCAAACGCCTATTCATATGACCTTGAGAATGAACCGGATTGTGACAACTAAGCGATGTAGTAGAATTCATGATATCTTGGAATTCAGTTCCACGAGATGCCTCGTAGTTAATACATACAACTTCAACATAATTAAGTTAACACTAAAAAATTTGTATAAGCTCTTTTTCCATATTTGGTGTGTCAGTTTTTTCAATTAATTCTCCACACAGTCGGACATGAAGTCGATCACACAGATTACACTTGACTGCTCGTTTCCTCAATTTGAGCATAAACTCTTTAACATTCTGGTTATTCTAAAGAATCATTTCATGAAATTTCGATCTTTCACGGCATTCAAAGTTTGTATAGTTTACATGATTTAATGGTAGTTATTTGAGAGTTATACAAGGGATTGAAATAGATATATCTACAAACATCCGATGAGTTTGAAAAAATGAAACAATTTCATCATCCTTAACATTGATTTTGTTGAAACTCCAGATTTCAAACTTTCCCATGTAAACTTCGGTTTCAGAATTAGAATATCTATCCAACTATTCAATCACAGGCTCCATCACGACGCCAGTATGATTATCAGAATTGACAAAAACTGATTTGATAACTGAAAATTCCCAAAACAGTTCAAAGTAAGGCAGTGGGACTGGTAGGCACAAGTGGGCATATTATATTTGTAGTTCGTAATAAGCACGCAGTCAAGTACGAAAAAATCCACTGTACAAATATCGCAGGAGTACTGACTCGCAAACTAAAGGAGCGAGTGTGCATATATTGCTTTTTGAAATGGTTTCAATATAGTGATTTTTCTAACGACCATGTAGTTTACACATCGTGCATTACTTGACAACTTTATGCTTATGACCAATTATATTTTGAATAGTGATAAGACCACCCACTATTACCATTTGTTTACAGGAGTTATAATATCTTTCATGTAGGAAAGACGCGGTTCTCCATTTATTTCAGACAATTATCCAAAAGTTTCGTTCATTTCAGATAAAATTTCGGTTTAGCTCTAGAACAAAAAGACGGATTCCACACTTGAACAATGACCTAAATTAAATTGTGAAGCATCTGAAATCTGCCTCAATAAGTCCTCAAAATAGGTCATAGCTTGGAAAACCTTACCTAACCAGGTTATATACAGTACTGGACGGCCGCAGTGCGCATCTACGATCCCGCCTGCTGAGTAGTCCCACAACTGGACGAAACGACCGTTCAGTACTTCCAGGTTTTCCATGGTGGCCTAGCTTTAAGTGATTCACGATCTCAACTATTAAAATGACTATAATATCCACAAAACCCCCTCTGATAATAAATCCCAACTCTATAAGAACATTTTAACTACTCATAGTATGACCTGGTCAGTGGAAACATAAGATCCCATTATTAGTCTATAGATAAGGAGCCTTTTTAGTCATATAATGTTCATCATCACAAGATAGAATCAAAAGCCGTTTTCGTAAAAATCCATACTTAAATAAACAATAAAATCGTAGACACGCACTGTTGATGAGTCCCATAATAGGACGAAACGGCCGTCCGGTACTTCCAGGTTTTTCATGGTGGTCTAGCTTCAATTGACTAATGATTCCAACTATGATTCTTAAAAATCCAAAAATAATCGATCAACAATATTTGGATCAATAACGTAACCACTAATGATCAAAAATCTAGATGAAAATCTTTTTTTCTCTTTATTTACTCAATTTTTCATTGATAACCAATTAAAATGTCGTGTATTATTCATTTCTGATTGGTGTATTTATTACCTTCATGATAAACAAAATGTACTTTTTTAATAGCCGAATATAATGTAAAATGAGTTTATCATTTAGTTCTAAGTTACAAAGGTATTGTTAGTACATAAAATAAATAGATTATATCAGTCAGTTAGTCAGTCACAACGTAGAACTTCGTACGCACATACGTACGTACATCAGTTCGAGTTGCCATACCACATTAACACAGAGATGTAGTTGTCGAGTCAAATCCCATAGTGGTTCAGGTAGTAAAAGTATAAGCAGTAATCCGAAAGATTAGGGTTTGAAGATGTTATTCGAGGAGTGTATAATCCAGTGAAATAAATTTGGAAAGAGAAAAAGATAGGGACATGAAGAATTCAAAATATTAAGATTGGGGAGAACACAAAGAGTGGATGCACCTTCACCATTGCGAACGATTTTGAGCCATATCATTCAAGGTCTCTAACTATCGGTTGTTATTGTCTCGCGAATCCCAACTAGGTAGTCTACACCTACCAGCATGGCTCAGTCTAATTGTCAGTCACTTCATCGATTTGTGCCACGTTTTGGTTTGGCCGCACCTAACTTTCTTCCAACCTACATCTCTACACTATAAAACATCGCAGGTCGGGGCAATCGGTGGTTAGGCATACGTAAAACATGTCCAAACCATCTCAACTGATGAAGTTTCACTACTTTATCAATCAATTTACCATCCTTACCTAGTACCCGTCTCCTAAGAACTGCATTACTTAGTCGATGGTCCCACGATGTACCAGCAATGTCTCGAAGACACCATTGATCGAATATTAGTAACCTACGAATATCCTATACTGTTACCGATTGTATAGAATAAATTAAAACAAACAAACAAGAAACAATTTTCTTTTTGAACAAAAACATTATATTATTATTATTATTATTATCTCCACCTACTGAATATCAGGATTTGATAAACCAGCTCGTTTAGAAGAAACAAATTTTGCTTTAATATTAGTTGATATTCTTATATCAGACACAAAAGATTCTTGTCTCATTGTAGTTAAATAATTGAATAGATTTGGCCATATTTTAGCTTCATTATATAATTCATTATCTATTTTCATTTCATGAACTTGATCACAATTTATATTATGAATAATGCCCAATATTACTTCAAAGTAATCAATCATAGGGAAGAGGATTAAATCAGCCAAGCTCAATTGATTCCCTTGATAATGATAAAAAATATGAAAAAAATTATGAAATATTGGAGCTGATCAATATATTTTATGTATTTATTTATTTAAACACATAAATATTGGTATAAGGAAGCACCAGATACATATGCGCCTCACAAATCAAATGACATTTGTGTGAGGGCTGTGATACTTACCAGTTGCCCAAACCGAACCAGGTGATTTTCTCAGGGGACCACAACCGGAGCCTTCGACCTAAAGGCCTAATCCACAAGGTAGTGGAGCATCGTAAGGAGATGCAGTCCCATGGTAGCCGATGACCAACGATTGATTCATACGCCATTTTTTCCCTCAAGATACTGGAGACCATGTGCACCATTGGTTTGGAATCAGGGTTTTCCAACTCCCCTAGGTGGACTATCCGCGTCCACCGACCCCGTTAATGCGCCGAATATTTTCATTTCGTCCTCTCAATATCATAAACAATACCCTCGCCACGAGAAGGCAGTGAGTAGGACTTCCTTGACAGAGGCTATATACGCGTGGCCATGTGAGAGCATTTGGAGAGGGAGAACGGACTCTCCCCACTCTCGACCGTATCAGGGCATTTAGGGGCGATCAATATATTTCTTATCGGAAAATAGAGTTCGTTGAATATAGTCAATTTTTCAACAACCACTGAAATTTATATCAGTCTGCATGCTGATTTGTGTAAAAATACTGTGATGAGATATATTCATATGATATTTAAGTTTAATTAATTCAAACATTACGAATCACATTCCGGGGGCATTCATATCCTACATTATATCCCGATGTTAGGACTACATATAGAGGAACCAAAAGGATACTCAGTTTATGACACAGTACTATAATATGAAAGAAAACTATGTAGGACTGGAATCTGTCGATCCATCTCGACACTCTGGATGAGCTCTTAGAGGCACTATCAAACATAGCTCAGAATAAAATCCACAAACAATCCTATTATAAGTTTTCTTTGCATTGTTCGTAAAAACCGTGAGAAATTGAATGGACTGATTAACTGAAAGAATTTTTTTTGTTATATTGTTAATTGAACTAAGATTCCTACTGACTATTCTTGTCTACTTATTAGTTTTTCATAGTTGAAAGCGTGAGTCAATTGAAGCTAGACCACCATCGAAAACCTGGAAGTACTCTCTGACGGCCGTTTTGCCCTATTATGGGACTCCTCAGCAGTGCGCATCCACTACCTCACCTCGCGAGATTCGAAGCCAGGACCTACCAGTCACGCGCAAGAGCCCTTAACCAATAGACCACTGAGCCGGCATCCAATGGTGTTAATATCTAACTTCAACCAATCCACGAAGTTGAGCAACCGTTCACCAATTGTTTTCAGTGAGTTGATATCTCACAACAGATGTGGTTTGAACTTCACTGTGCACTGATGAGGAGTCCCACAATAAGACGAAACGGCCGTCCGGTGCTTCCAGGTTCTCCCTGGTGGTCTAGTTTCAATTGACTCACGCTTTCAACTATGAAAATACTAAATCTCCATAAAAACTACTTTCTGATTATACTTATTAGTTGTTAGGTGATACTCCTTATGGCTCTTTTATATCGTCATGAAGTTATTGATTTTTGATTATGTATGAGCCCAGTTTTATTAGATTTTAATTGTATTCAATGAATAAATACGAATGTTAACGTTAAACAAACTAAAATTGAAAAGCCATTGATCTAGTAAACCGTTTCAGATACATAAGATGAGACATTTTATTACAATAAAAACTATAAATGGCTTATAACAATCATATTTTTGTAACATCTATTATTGATTAGAATTAAAATTTTAGGAAATAGTTTTCAATTTTCAAAAAAACTGGTTACCAAGTTCATGTTTACGTATTTAGCCAAACATTTTGTGTGTGGGGGGGGAGGTTCAGGATAATACACTACTTCTGAAATCGACTTCGATGAAGTGAAAATCAAACTGACAACACCAAAAAACGGAAACTTATTGTTTCAATCAATAAAACAACGTTGCACATTCCATTGGACTTTAATGGACACTTATCTTAATCAACAGACAACTTTCACGACAAATCAATATCAGCAAGAGAATCAGGAATTTCTGAACAGTCATTATCTCCTCCGAAGCATGCACGAAACCAAACTCGACGGATATAATAGTCAGTGTACTATCTAACCACTAAGTAGGAAATGAATCCTTGTATTATACAACTCCAGTTAACTTGTAACATAGTGTAACCATCACTTTCAGTGTCATAGGTATATGTCGTTCTTGTTGACAAATTTGGTTACATAGTTTACGAATTTCGTATTATTATTAGTATTATTTGAACACATAAACATTGGTACAAGGAGGCATTAAATACATATGCGCCACATTTAGTTGTTTGATTTTCGTGAGGGCTGGGACACTACACGGGTGCCAAAACCGAAGCAGGTGGTTTTCTTAGGGAGCCACACCCTGAGCCGTTCCCCTAAAGGTCTAATCTGCAAGGCAGTCAAGCAACGTTAGGAGATACTGTCCTATGGTCACCAGTGACCAACAATAGGCTCACATGCCATTCATTCCCCCAGGATCCTGAAGCTCATGTGTATCAATGGTTTGGAATGATGGTTTTCCAACTTCCCTAGGTTGATGCTCCTTATCCACCAACCTGATTAAAGCAACAGATATTTGGTTTTCGTCCTCTTAAGTTCGTTAAAACAACCCCGCCGAGATAAGGCAGTGAGTAGGACTTCCTTGACAGTGGTTGTAGACGTGTGGCCATGTGAGAGCATTTGGTGAGAGAAAGAGCTGACTCTCCCCATCTTCGGCCGTACAAGTCTAACTTTAAAAAACCCGCAATATTGTGTGACCATCTTCTATTGTCTTCGGTGGATACCTTTATCATACCCGGGACAATTCGATCTTTGATAGTGGAGTC
The DNA here is from genome assembly GCA_944470415.2 of Schistosoma rodhaini. Lineage (NCBI taxonomy): Eukaryota > Metazoa > Platyhelminthes > Trematoda > Strigeidida > Schistosomatidae > Schistosoma > Schistosoma rodhaini. Next base: position 3,455,426 of record OX104040.1, read on the forward strand.
ATGGATGGACACTGATGAGAAGTCACATACAAAGATGAGAGATACTTCTGCCTAATCTCCCCCTTCTGCCTTCAAATCCCTGAATGATACTGCTTACTGTGAATATTATATCGGAAACAAAAAGAAAAGAGAAATAAATAAGGAAAAACAACTAACCGGCAAAATATTTACTATTGATTGAATTTTCCAATTCAGAACAAGCTTCACGAAATTTCACCACATCTGATTCACTAAAGGTCACTCCATATAATATAGTATGTCCAGGACCGAAAAACTGAAATAGTTTAACAGGGAAAAACGAACCATCATTGCCAGGATAGAAAGCTGAAATCATTAAGTTAATACAGTCTGATTGAGACACAACGGTAACACAAAGATAATTGAGTAACTGATGTTACATACTGATAAGTGGTCGGGAGTATTCGACAAAAAACCCTGGAATTAAATTTCGTGCAATCTTTCACTCGTCAGCAAGAAAAGCTTGCAATCTTAAAAGAACTGTTGCTTCATTTGTGATGCTTTTATCTCACTGTATTATACTCCTTCAATAACATCTTCAAACCCCAATCTTTCACATAATGCTTATGCTCTTACTACTTCTAAAACTATGGGATTTGAATCGACAACTGCATCTCAGTGCTAATGTGGTATACCAACTCGAACTGATGTACGTACATACGAAGTTCTACGTTGTGACTGACTGACTCGTTTGTGATTCAAAAGGTACCCAGCTTCAAAATATAAGACGTGACCACTGAGCTGTTTGAACCGCAATTGACCCCTTGAAGAACTAAGATATGTACAAGTAGCTGATCATTAAATAGTGACCAATTTTATGTTTGTAGAGTCCTTTTAGTGTCGATCGAATACTATCGATCAAGTTATAATGTGACTACTAATCTAAAATAGTCAAAATCGTGTGCACTAATAGAATAGATTCGATCAATATTAAAAGACAAGATATATATGATATTGAGAAGGGGATTTGTGGAGATTTCAGTATTTTTCAAAGTTGAAAACATGAGTCAATTGAAGCTAGACCACCATCGAAAACCTGGAAGCACTGTCTGACGGCCGTTTAGTCCTATTATGGGACTCCCCAGCAGTGCGCATCCACGACCTCGCCTCGCGGGATTCGAAGCCAGGACCTACCAGTCACGCGCAAGAGCCCTTAACCGATAGACCACTGGGCCGGCATCCAACGGTGTTAATGTCTAACTTCCACTGAGCTCAGTGGTCTATCGGTTAAGGGCTTCGGCTCGAGACTGGTAGGTCCTGGGTTCGAATCCCGCGAGAGTGGGTTCGTGGATGCGCACTGCTGAGGAGTGCCACAATAGGATGAAACGGCCGTCCAGTGCTTCCAGGTTTTCGATGGTGGTCTAGCTTCAATTGACTCATGATTTCAACATTGAAATATATGATATTGGCCTCTATTCACACACTGATCGACCAATTGTACAGATGTAATAAATTGCATAGTAGATACTTCAAATTACATACACTTCAAATATAAGCAGATGACTATATTTACTTTCAATGTTCTATGTTCAACTTTTTTTATGTGGAACCTTTGAATGTAAGAGAGATTTTTTTATTTACAAAAAGACTGAAAAGTTATGTAAGTTTGTAAAAGTGATGAGATCAATTACAAGTGATCTTAAGTAAAGACAGAAAAATATAATGTCTGAATTCATCAAGATATTATAATCAAACTGTTATATATTGAACGTAGATTTTTAGTATGTCGCGGATAACTTGAGCACTCGAACGCCAGAACCTTCCCAAATCGCAAATGAGAAAATAGAAGACAAGTAGACAGAATGTCAGGTATTTATAGTTTTTTAGGAGAAACAAAATCATCATTATAGTTATCCAATCCGTACACAAGGGGTTACTAGCATTTATCCAATAGGTGAAGCTACACGTAGTGATTCCGGAATATTCTTCTAAAAGATCATTGGATGGAATATCTGAGCTTCTTAGAGCTTCCTCACCCGTAAACCATCATTACGCAAACAAATCAACTTATTGTCCATCTTTTTTAGTCTTTCTGTAAATGATCAACAACGTTGGATCATTTAAATAAGAATGAAGTATGAATTTTACTTCGATTAGTGAATAGTTTAAAGCTGAAGAAATATTTCTAATAATAAACAAACCTATTTACATGGTAAGCAGAGATGGATAGTGGCTAGCAGTGGAATCCAGGACGCGCGTTTCGTCCTATTTGGGACTCATCAGCTGGATGTACCTGCATCTCAGAGTTGATTTTCACTCTGGGACTCGAACCCAGTACCCTCGCTTCAAACGCCATCGCGTTATCCACTCGGCCACTGAGTCCTGATAGCCACTTGCTTGTGCGATGGGGTGAAGTGAATGAATTTAAACCTATTTACAGATACTAAGGCATTTCACACAAACAGGTTAGATTTAAGTCTTCAGGAATCCTTTTGAATAATAATCTATAACTAATATACTTATCATGTAGCATAGGAATGTGAACACAATTAAGCTAGATTAATTGTGTTATACTTATTCTGCTCTGAATTGTGTATAGGAATGAATAGCGACTGGGAACAACTACAAAGGATTTCCCAGGACACAGTTCAATGGAGAATCCTGGTAGACAGTCTACACTCCTCCACGAAGGGTAACAGGCGTAGGTAAATAAGCAGGTTTCATTTTGGTTGGCTGCAAAGTCCGAGGTCATATTTGCGAACGAGTAGAGTTTATGCTTACCCTTGTAAACAAACAATAGTCTTCAACTTGGCAAAGAAATGAAACTGAATAAGCCCAAAAATATGAATCAACCTATTTAACACAATGCATTTATGTTTACTGTCATTTAATAAATGTCTCTTGTCTATATGAGACCCGTAATAAGGGCTTTAGTGAAGTATTACAAATTTGCTCTTCATCTGTAGCGTCTAAAAGTTTGTTCTAAGTTCATTTATCCTGGGACCCTGTAGCATCTTCGTCTGGTTCTCCTGACATTGGTGTCGCATTAAGCGCTAGAGATGAGACAGCACTGATCGATTGGATTCCCATTAAAAGTCGGTTATGTGCTATTAGAATAGAAACTTCTATCAAAGTGAGAAATCGGTGTGAGAAACGATGTCTTTTTGTTATCTCCGCCTATGCTTTGACAGATTGCAGCGCGGGTGCGATCAAGGATGGGTTTTACAACCGATTAACTGTTCTTCTACAGAAAGTATGACAGATATTGCAGTACTAGACGGAGACTTGGATGCTTATGTCAGGTGTCTAGGTACAGAAGAGAGTCGTTTGGGTGGCCGATGGGGACTTGTTGGTCATTGTAATAAAACATAAATTGTATTCATATACAATTAAATAACAAACCTTTTTAGATAATTCAGCAGCATTTTGAAAACTCTCTACACCACATACATTCATTAATGAAGTTTTTTCACCATTTAATTCATCCAAAAATCGCATAATTAAATCAGATTCAAGTAATTTATCACCATGATTCATAAGTAATGGAACTTTACCCATAAGTGAATATTTTATTAACCAATCTGGTTTATCATTAAGTGAGACTAATATTAAATCATAACTAAGTAAATAATGAACAAATAAAATAAAATAGGGGAAACATGTAAGTGTATTATAATCTCCAAGATTACATAATATTCAACTCATGAGTCAATTGAAGCTAGACCACTATGGAAAACCTGGAAGCACTGGACGGCCGTTTCGTTTTATGTGGGACATTACCATCGTTGGATGCCGGTCGGCTCAATGGTCTAGAGGTTAAGCGTTCGCGCATGAGACCTATAGGTCCTAGGTTCGAATCTCAAGAGCCGGATTGTGGATGTACACTGCTGAGGAGTCCTATAATAGGACGAAACGGCCGTTCAGTGCTTCCAGGTTTTCCATGGTGGTCTAACTTCAATCGACTCATGATCTCAACCATTAATATATATATATATATATATATATATATATATATATATTGCAGTCAAATTATAAGTTCGAAGATAATAATAGACAGGATTGAAGGATCTATACAAGTAACATGAAAATTAACGAAAGTTGATCATTCCACAGTTGGTAAAAACAACAACAACAGAACGAAATAATATGTAACTTCCTTACTTACACCTGTTACCCCTCGTGGAGGAGCATAGGCCGCTCACCAGCATTCTCCATTCAACTCTGTCCTGGGCAATCCTTTCTAGTTCTTTTCATTTTTTATTCATTCTTTTCATATCTACCTCTATTTCTCGGCGTAATGTGTTATTTGTCCTTCATCTTTTCCGCTTCCCTTCCGGATTCCAAGCTAGGGATTGCCTTGTAATGCACATTGGTGATTTCCTTCCAACGTCTTTTCCTAATTTCCTATTCAGATGGAAGCTGGTTTGTGTTCTCCCATAAAACGCTGTTGCTGATAGTATCCGGCCAGTGAATGTTGAGTATTTTGCGTAAACAACTGTTAATAAATACATCTACCTTCTTGACAACGAATGTAGTAGTTCTCCACGTTTCAGCTCCGTACATTATAACTAACAGTCTTGACGTTCGTATTGAAGATTCTCACTTTGATATTGGTTGACAGTTGTTTTGAGTTCCATATGTTCTTCAATTGTAGAAATGCTGCCCTTGCTTTACCAATCCTCGCCTTAACATCCGCATCCGATCCTCCTTGTTTATCAACGATGCTTCCTAGGTACGTGAATGTTTCCACCTCTTCCAGAGTTTCGCCATCAAGTGCGATCGGGTTGGTGTTCTCCGTGTTGTATTTGAAAATCTTGCTTTTTCCTTTATGTATGTTGAGGCCTATTGATACAGAGGCTGTTGTAACATTTGCTGTAACTTAAAATAATATTTTTTAAAATTCCATTTTCCTAATTAGGCAGCACCTTATGAGAACAGGACTTATTTTATGTATCTGTCAAAAAACATCAACTTATTCATTGATTTCTGACTGAAAAAATGAATTACATTTTTTGTAGGTGAAATTCGCCACAGATTAATCTTTGTTGAACTTATCATTGAAAACCAGAGAGTACTGGAAAGTTGTTTCATCCTTTAATCTGAAATATTTTTTATTTCTTATTCAATTTAGTAGTTAAGGTGTGTATGAAACGTGAACATTTAGATGCAATAATTAATCATAGTAACTAATTACGTAACTATTCGAAAACATTATAAATTAAGGTCATACAATATCATTTTATTTATTTATTTATTTAAACACATTAATATTGGTACAAAAAAGCATCAGATACATATGCGCCTCACAAATCTCATTCGATTTGTGTGAGGGCTGTGATACTGCCCAGGTGCCCAAACCGAAGCAGGTGGTTTTCTTAGGGGCCCACACCCAGAGCCTTTGACCTAAAGGTCTAGTCCACAAGGCAATGGAGCATCGTAAGGAGATGCAGTCCCATGGTAGCCGGTGATCAACAGTTGGTTCATACGCCATTCGTTCCTTCAGGATACTGGAGCCCATGTGCACCATTGGTTTGGAATCATTGTTTTCCAACTCCCCTAGGTGAAGTTTCTGTGTCCACCAAACTGGTTAAAACGGCGGACATTCGTTTTTCGTTCTCTCAATTTTGTAAACAACAGTAATGCCACGAGAAGGCAGTGAGTAGGATTTCCGTGGCAGATGCTATATACGCGTGGCCATATGAGAGCATTTGGAGAGGGAGAGTGAACTCTCCCCACTTTCAGCCGTACCAGGGCATTTGGGGACCTTGGAATCATCCATTCAGGGTGCCAATCCCATGCCATCCTTTTCAAGGATACGTACGAAACTTGGAGATTTAAAATAGTGATTATTAAGAAGACCTTTTTTGACGGATTTTGATCAAATTCTCCAGAAATATTTAATTTTTAAGTAATACTTTAACTGTTTGTATGCACATTTATTTTACACAGAGACCTTACTGACGTCTGCATAGAGAGATATATTTTTTTCAGTTATTTAACTCTTTATCTCTACTAATACTGTGAACCACTTGAAGAAAAGCACATAGAGTTTAAAGGAGGGAACTTACTACAGTGTCCACTAACTTTAGAAAACTGATTACTATAATGATTATTACTACTATTACAGAAAATTGATATAGGCTTTAAAATTTCAAACTTATTTCAATGATACAATATAAGTTAAACGTTGAACGGCATTAAAATACTTACACATTCACTTAGAAAGCATATAGTTAATAAAATGCTTCATGATAATAATGAAATAAACACTAATCATCGGAGATTATTGATATAAGAGAGTAATAACAAGCATTTTAAAGATCTCAGCACTACCCAAGTATTCAAAACAATGTCGGCGGTCGTCTTAAAAGACTACATATAAGTCTTACGCTTAAAAAATCTTATTAACATATTAACAGATTCTGATAAATTCGCTACTTGAATAACGCAAAATACAGTTTACGTCTATGACACTCAAACGTTGAACCATCGCAAATCAGATGACAGAAGAAAAGCTGAAGAAGTGTTTAATTAGTAAGAATCAAAATGTACGGAAAATCACGGGTATTTATACATATTAGGATTTGTTAGGTCAAAATTATGATTCGGCCAATGATCAAAGAGACATATTATGCTACTGTCCAATAGTACCATGCCACGTTGATATTTTAGAAAGCTCTATCATGTTCTGATCGTATAGAAACTCTTCTGCTTCTTTAGCGCCTCTGAAGTCTCCGCTGTAGTTTTTGGAAGCCGACAGGTTCCTTAACCTGTCGATACCCAATGTGCTTGTGAAGTATTAAACTCTCGAATATTATTAAGTTTACATGTATAATCTTTCGAATCTTTCAAACCAAATCTAGCCGAACATAGTAAAATATATTTAATACAAACATAGTAACTTATATTAAAGTGTTTCTCTCAATACTAAACATCTTTTTACCAGTTAAAATACGCAAATAAGTCTTTAAACTTACTCAATTTTGTGGTAACTTAAAGTCAATTTAACACGTTCACAGAATGGACAAAAACGAAAAGCGAATAACGTGTATCTATTTGGATCGACAAACGGTTCTGGATCACCTAAAATCATTATCACCAAAAAAAATCAGTGTTGTTAGAAAGAATGAATCGTGTATGTCAATTACTTTTCTTCTTGATTATTATGTCATGGAAAATACTACTAATAAGAATTATCATCCATAATGAAAGAGTCAACCTTAAACAATATTATCAATAATTTTGACTTTATAATAAGGAATAGTCAACAAACATATCCCTTCCTTTCATACTGACGATTTATAAAATATTTGATTAAAATTACTAGCAGATGACAGAAAATTAAACATTTTTAAAATTTACCAGGGAAATACAAATGTAGCTTGAAGATCACATAAAAAACACATCACGGGGTTATTTAAAAATGCCCCCAAATGTTCTAGTACGGCCGAGAGTGGGGAGAGTTAGCTCTCCCTCTCCAAATGATCTCACATGGATAGGCATATATAGCCTCTGTTAGGGAAGTCCTACTCGTTGCCTTCTCGTGGCATTACTGTTGTTTACGGAATTGAGGAGACGAAAAGCTGGGTTGTATCACAGCCCTCACACAAATCAAATGAGATTTGTGCGGCTCATATATATCTGGTGCCCCCCTTGTACCAATATTTATGTTTAAATAAGTAAATAATGATATGATTGCATTTCGAATAAGCCCTTAAAATGGACAATTTTTATCATATATTTCAATGGCTAGTGGTGATACGAACATTTATGATTTATTATTGAATTCTTGTTATTTGGGGATAATCAAGATATTTTTCATAGGTGGATATTAGAAGGGTACCACTGAAGATTATGGAGCACTGAATAGATGTTTCATAACTAAACGGCAATTCTCACAAAAGCAAAACAACCTCATTAAAAGTTTAGCCCAACCCTTGAACACCACCTGCAAGTTGAAAAACGAATGTCCACAGAATCCATACATCAAAACTCAAGGTAAAAAAAAATAGTTTTTCAATTTTCTGACCGATTTCACCAGGTTGAGAATGATTACCAGTAAACAGACTAACAGATAGGTTCAAAGTAAAATATACAGCACTGACGAGGTCACAAAGCTACTAAATTTTAATATCAATGAAAAGAACCGAAAATAGTTACGTACATATATAAATGTATAGCACTAATCGAAACAAAAATTTAGCAGACAAATGTGAGAAACAGTAATGAAAAAAATCCGAACCTACCATTTTTAAGATGCTTCATTACTGTGTGTTTTGGAAATACTCTGAAGAATGACAATAAGGCAACACGTTGAAAATGACACTAATATGCGAACACACTGAAATACAAAGTTATAATATAATGACCAACATTTCTATGTGAAAATCAAATGATCACGAGATGGCTTTTTCTTGTGTATTTACTAAACTGCATGATGTGATATATAAGAACATTTGTAAAGCAACATACATAAACATAAAGGTTGGAGTAAAATTATTAAAACAGCGAAACATGATCGTGTTAATTAAATTTACCAAAAAGCAGTTACTATATACATAACAAAATATTTTGGTACAAGTCTATTTAATGTACCTGAGGCTCCTGTCATATCCGACTAACCAACGAATGCAACTCATTACCTCAATATGTGATTAAAGATTCATATATCAACACTTTTGGAATAAAGATAGATCGACTGAGAGACCACCATTAACAGGACTAACACAGGACGTCAGGCCTCTTGTCCTTTCCACACTAAAAATGATACTAATTTATACGAAAAACTATCAGGCTTAGGAAAATAATTGACGGGGGATTTGAATGATATTACAGGACACATAGTTGTGGTAGAGGTTCAGCCACTTTTTACGAACAAATTTAAATCTGGAATGTCACCTTAAAAGGAAAAATGACAACTCAATAAGTGTATGAGGCAAGGTTTGGACGAGTTCGGTTCCGAAAAGTAGGACGACAGCCTAGCGATATGCATTTGCTAGTTATAATTTGAAAATTTTCGGAGAACATTTGAATCTCCCAATTTTAGGGAGAATCTTATCAGTTTGGGGAAACTTTGGGCAAGCAGAACTAGAAAACATTGAGAGGATGCGAAAAAAACCGCAAGATGGAGACATACAGTTTCAGTTTCAGTTTCAGTTTGGAAAGGACAGGAGGCTTGGTGGCCTGTGTTAGTCCCTATACCTCAGAAGAGACTAAACTGTACACTCCTCAAAGATCGACCACTACAGTAGTCAAGAAAGTAGTCTGATCATTTCAATTTTATCCTAAGTCCTAAAACAAAGAATCAACCATTTTAGCATATGAATGATCGATTGAGTGGGCAAGGTAAATAAGTCAGTGCGTTTTCAAACCTGCCCGCCGTTTCCTTTTTGCGACCTTGAACGGCCTGACACGAGGCGGTCATTCCGTATTTGATTTGTTGTGGGTCGGTTGGTTGTCCTCTGGTTTGCACGAATATCAGGTTTTCTTGTATTCGCGTCTTTTTTGGCTGTAGCAAATTCACAAAATCAATTCCAAAAGCGTTTATTGTGCTTACTGTGTTTTGTAGTGTACAAATTTTTCAAAATTGAGTGCGCGCTATTTAAAAAGGACAGTGGTATTTTTCCTCGTTGAGTAAATTCTATTGTTTTGATCGTTATTAACGTATCAAGACTACTGTTTTTATACTTTGATTGAATTTCTTTCAGTTAAAGTATTCTATTAGAGTATCATCTTTGGTATCCTAAATAGTTTTATCGTCGGTACTCCAGAGTACCTTTTTTTTCCATTGTGTCTGTTAGTACTTTGGTCCTAACTGTTTATAGTTTTTTTTTCTACTTATAGTCAACACTCACTTTCGCATCTTAAAATGACCGGAAGATGCAACAATAGCATTTGCCACCGCCCAGGATGTCGATATCCTGTTGATAGCGGCATGCAGTGCGATGAGTGCAAAGGTTGGTACCACGATGTTTGCACGAATCTAACACCTGCAGCTTTCAAGCGGTTTAGTAAAAATGGATGTGTATGGCTATGTCAACAGTGCTGTTTGGATGCAAATAGCCTGCTAACCGAGGCCATTTCAATAGTAAATGCCGCAAAAAAGTGTCTCGGCAAGCGCGGTCGGGATACATCAGTCAGAACTCAATCTATCGACACGCAGATTGACACAAGGCAGGCCCAAGTGAGTCCAAAAACTGCCGACCCACACCCTACTAAGGAGGAAGAACATCCTCCAAAGAGGACTGTTACAACCAGAAACTCGCGCAAAAAAGTTTCTTCTGTCCCTCGTATCAAAAATGGTACCCAGAAGGGAACTTCAGGAAGCCGAAACCGCAAGGCTCGATCGGTTTCCAGCGCGAAAGATGACCCGATCTCCCAAGTCGTCCTGACTCTTCCGGAATCCCACAGTACGCCTGACGCGAATGTGGTTACCACTCCAAAGAACGTTGGCGATTGGGTACGGTTCGTAAGAAAAAAACGCCAAAATGACGTAAAAGGAAGTCATACCCCCACCAAAAGGGTCGACAAGCCGAGGTCTGATCACAGCGACAGATCAGTCATTCTCCATAGAGTCAAGGAGAGTGACAACTTAGAACCGAAAGCTCGTTTTGAGCATGACATTGTGTTGATAAAACAACTACTCAACCAAGTTATGCCCAAAAACATCCCCGGAGTCACCTTGCTAAAGGTGTATAGATTAGGAAATCTAGCGCATCTGAAACCAAATCACTCTAGACTACTCAAAGTCGTTTTCAAATCCTCAAACGAACGCGACTTAATCTTAGAAAATGGACACAAATTAAAGGGTTCAGGAGTTTTTCTCTGTAAGGACTTACCGTTGGCGGACCGTGTTAAAAGACGGGAAGCCGAAAAGTGATATGTCTTGTGGGTTGAACGCTTATTCAGATCCTAAGCTATACGGATAACCCCAGGCTAGCAATACTCAGCAACTTGAAGACCGGAGAGAAGACACGAGTAGCAGAGAAAACCTTTACTGCAGGGATCAGTTTTGTACAGAAAATCGTAAGTATTTATAGATGTTTGCTTAAGTTAAATCAACATCCTAATTCAGCCAATCCAATAAACGACATATATTGCTACTGACCAATGGTAGCGTGCCACGTTGGAACTCCAGAATGTTCTGTCGTACTCTGATTGGTTGGGACTCTTTTTGAGCCTCTGGGGGCTCTGTTGGAGTTCGCGGGAAGCCGACTTAACACCTCCCCCGAATAAGACTTCTTCCTAGGGTCAACTTGTAGTTTAGTAACTGGGTTGCGACGTCGTCCCATTATTCTCGTCGTCTTCCCTGTCCACGGCTTCCTTCCAGTGTTCTTTGGCGTTTGTGGCGTTGGTGCGTCTAAGATTAAATCTAACGGGAAATTCGGCGGGTTACTTCGATTCTGCATCATTCTTTTGTCTTTAAGGATTTGATTTGTGTGTCGTATGCACATCCCAAAAGTTCCTCGAACTCTGTACAGAACTCTTCCCAATTTTTGTACGACTTCTCCTGGCTCCCATCGGTTCTTCCCGATGTAGGATTTAATGTAAACTTTGTCGCCGACACTGAAGTTCCGAATACTTGGATTGTGACTGCGCTCATCAACTAATTGAGATGGCAACATTGCATTGAAGACGGTTCGAACACGTCTTCCGAACATGACTTCCGCAGGAGACTTGCCGTCCGGAACATTCGGATTCGGAGTGGATCTGTAGGATGTTAAAAATTTCGTGATCACCTGCCCAGTCGGCCCTTCGCCTCCCCCCTTCAGTAATGCTCGTTTAAAAGTGTCCACGAAGCGTTCTGCTTGTCCGTTAGATTGTGGATGATAGGGTGGAGAACGAAGATGAGTTATTCCGTTTGCTTTACAGAAATGCTTAAACGATTCTGCGGCGAATTGCGAGCCGTTGTCTGTTACTAAGGTCTCTGGTACTCCAAAACAGCTAAACAGGGTAGACAGCTTGTAGATTGTTTCTGAGGTTGTACAATTTGGCATGGTATATACTTCCGGCCATTTAGTAAATGCATCTACGATAATTAGAAACATTTTTCCTTGGATTGGACCAGCAAAATCTGCATGAATTCTTTCCCAGGGTCCTGCAGGCGTAGGCCAATACTGAGGTTCGCATTTCACAGGATTTTTAGCGGCTTGAATGCATGATGGACAGTTACGGCATTTATTCTCGATATCTTTGTCCATTGACGGCCAATAAGCATAACTACGAGCCAACGATTTCATTTTATTTATTCCAGGATGGCCATTGTGAAACTGCTTGAGAACCTTGTGACGTAATAACTTCGGAATAACAATTCGATCACCGAACATAATACACGAGTCAACAACCATTAGTGAGTCCCGTCGACGAAAATATTGCAAAAGTTCTCCGTCAAGGCGATTGTTTGGCCATTTGGACGAGAGATAGCATTTGACTGTGCTCAGTATCTTATCGCATTCAGTGATCTTCTTGATAGTTTCAAAGGTTACTGGGAGTCCATTGATTGCGTCATCCAATACCCGATGAACTTCTTCCTCGGCTTTTATACTTGCTACAAGAGTCTCCTCTGGGGTTTTTGATTTGGAGCCTATTAATCTTGACAATGCGTCAGCTTGTCCGAAGGCAGTAGTAGACTGATACTTTATCTTGAAGTCGTAACCAAGAAGTGTGGTTGCCCATCGTTGGAGTCGGTTAGCTGTATGAACTGGAATACCTTTCTTTGACCCAAAAACTGCAAGTAGTGGTTTATGGTCTGCTATTAGAGTAAAATGTCGGCCATATATCATCTTATGGAACTTCTTCACCGCAAAGATAATTGATAGGGCCTCTTTTTCAATCTGACTATAGTTCCTTTCGGTCGTTGTCAAAGATCTGGCAGCGTGTGAGATAGCTTTTTCAGACCCATCAGGAAAAATGTGAGAGATAACTGCACCCACACCATAGTTCGAAGCATCTGAAGCGACGACTATCGGTAGAGAAGGATCATAGTGTGTCAATAAAAGATTGGAAGTCAGGAGTTGCTTGATTTTCTCGAAAGACGCTTGGCAGTCTGCAGACCAATTCCATCTCGTATTCTTTTGTAATAGGTTGTTTAGTGGAGAACGTAGACGATGGAGATCAGGGAGGAAGGTACCATAATGGCTGACCAACCCCAAGAATGATCGTAGGGTGGTAATGTCCCTGGGTCTAGGCATTGTTTTCACCGCTTCAATGTTCTCTGGATCTGGTCGTCTTCCGTCTTTATCTATTATGAAACCCAGGTACCGTACTTGCTGCATATAGAAGTCACATTTTTCCGCTCGGAGTCGAAAACCATAATCGGCTACGCGTTCTAGTACCTGGTCTAGTTTCTTCTGCAGGTCCATTTTATCTACTGCCATAATTATGATGTCGTCTAAGTAAGCTGCTGCCCCTGGAATACCTTGTAACATGGTATCCATAATTTGCTGAAAAATAGAAGGCGCTGTCTTCACCCCAAAAGGTAGTCGGTTATACCGGAACAGACCTTTGTGTGTGTTGATCGTTAAAAGATCTTTGCTTTCATCAGATACCGGGATTTGAAAATATGCGTCTGATAAGTCCAATTTCGCAAAATATCTGCCACCGTTCAGCTTAGCGAAAAGATCTTCTGGTAAGGGCAACGGATACTGATGTGACTCTAGAGCTTCATTTAATCCTGTGGAGTAGTCTGCACATAGACGGACACTTCCATTCGACTTCTTGACCACCACTATTGGTGCAGCCCAGTTCGAGAAGTTCACAGGCTCGATAACACCCATTTGCTGAAGTCGCTGTAATTCTTGTTCGACTATTGGAAGAGCAGCATAGGGCACAGGTCTTTTAGGTCGAAAAATGGGAGTAGCTGCAGGCTTTAGAGTAAGCACTGCTTTAGCCTTCGTGCACTCGCCTAATCCTTCTTGAAACACGTCTTGGTGTTTTTGTAGCATGGCATTTCCCTGACTCCACTCTGAGGTGTTGTAAGTTGTGATTCGTTTACAGATACTGTTAATAGAGTGGTCTGCTAGGTCAAGTGTTTCTATAAGATCCAACCCCATTAAGTCGAGTGCTGGCTTCTTTGTAAGATACACTGTTGCATTTGTTGTTACAGCATTTTTAGACACAATACAAGGTATCTCTCCAACAATGTTTAACTTTCCACCTGATGCACTGTGTGCTATTTGTGTTGTTCGATGCACCGAGGGTCGCCCAATCTTCTTCCAAGTTTCTGGACTTATCAAAGTAATATCAGAAGCAGTATCAAGCTGAAGTCGAATGCGATGTTTATTAATATTCAAGGTTACGTACTTTCTATGGCGGCACCTTCGAGCTTTGTTATGTGATACCAATATTCTTTTCGTTAATGCCCCAGACCTGTATTTCTTGAAGTAAGATTTTGCAAAATGTCGTTTATAGTTTCTTTTCCTGCAGCTGGTTTCTATATGGCCCTTTCGATGACATTTACTGCAACAATGTTCTTTATACGGGCAAAACCTCTTATAGTGCCAGCCTCCACATGCCCAGCATGGAGATGATGGTTTGTCACCGTTATTACGATAATTAGGTGTGCTGAAACCTTGCAAGGATTTTCTCTTGACTGCATTGACATTATGGGGACAGTTACCGTTTTCTACCATTGAAGTATCATGCTTCAAGTTCACTAACCTTTGGCACTCGGTAGTTACTTCCTGTAGGGTCATGTTAGGGCAGTGTTCAAGTTTACTTAGGATTCTGGTCCGGATATCAGCATCATCAGGAGAACGCAGGCTGCAGATAAATACTAAACATTTAAACTGGTCCTCAGACATGGACGATAATTTGAACCTCTCGCATTCACGGTTCACAGTTCCTGCATGTTTCACCCAATCATCTCCAGATTCTTTCGTTAACTTTAAACACTGATAACGGATATTAAATAAAGATGATTGCTCTCCGAAAATTTGGGACAGGGTTTTGACTGTTTCATCAAAACTAAAATCTCGTGGGTTCTTCGGGAGAATGAAGTTGCTGTAGCGTTCATGTTCCACAGTCCCCAGTTTTCTGAGAAGTATTCTGACTTTCGAAGCATCATTCAGGTTGCAAAGATCAATATAAAACAAATCTTCATACTTCTTAAACCACGACTCAAAAGTTATACCTGCTACACCATCAAAATTAAATTCATGTATGGCGTTAATGACTGAATCAGTATGTGGAAGCAGGGTTTCTCTCGGACAGGAGTAATTTCTGCATCAGGGTTTCCATGATTCTAATTTGGGACTCTTCAAACCTCTTTTCTTGACGCACCATATAGGCTTCTAATTGCTCCAGAGAAATATTCATTGTCATTTTCCCGTCGCCACTGATATGTCTTGTGGGTTGAACGCTTATTCAGATCCTAAGCTATACGGATAACCCCAGGCTAGCAATACTCAGCAACTTGAAGACCGGAGAGAAGACACGAGTAGCAGAGAAAACCTTTACTGCAGGGATCAGTTTTGTACAGAAAATCGTAAGTATTTATAGATGTTTGCTTAAGTTAAATCAACATCCTAATTCAGCCAATCCAATAAACGACATATATTGCTACTGACCAATGGTAGCGTGCCACGTTGGAACTCCAGAATGTTCTGTCGTACTCTGATTGGTTGGGACTCTTTTTGAGCCTCTGGGGGCTCTGTTGGAGTTCGCGGGAAGCCGACTTAACAAAAAGGAACTACAGCTCAGATTAGACGCTGGCGAAAAAGACCTGAAAATTGTAAATTTTCGGGTTGTGAGGCTTCGACAGAGGATGATGCCGAAGCCACTCTGGGTGAAGCACGAGGCCACCTAAATAGGCTTCGGATCTGTTATACCAACGCCCGGAGCTTACTAAATAAGCTACCGGAACTAGGTGTACAGATTGACTCAACTAGGCCAGACATAATCGCAGTCACAGAAACATGGCTGACGCCGTCTATAGATAGTAGGGAACTTGATTTCGAGGGTTTTACATTGGTAAGGGCCGATAGAATACAAACGCGTAAAGGAGGGGGTGTAGCTCTATTCATTAGGAATGCTATTCCATTCACCATTATCGACAGTGTATCCCATGAGAGTGGGACGTATGAATTAGTTTGCTGCCGCCTGAAATGCAGGGGACAAGAGTTACTACTTAGTTTGATCTATCGCAGTCCAAGCTGTGAGGCAAACGAGGTCCTGCTAAGCAGTCTCAACACTTTATCACGAAGTGATCGATGTCTAATCTTAGGGGACTTCAATGCACCCATGGTGGACTGGGGAAATCTTCGGACTGAATCGTCAGCAAACTCCTTCGAACAGGAACTAGTTGATGCGATAATCACTTGTGCTCTAGTGTAACACGTGAAGGAAGCAACAAGGTACGACCCGGGTTCTGCATCATCCTTACTAGATCTTATATTGATTCATTATGAGGATGATGTTGCAAACCTGGATTACATGCCACCCCTAGGCAAAAGTGATCATGCAGTTTTAAGCTTTGACTTCCATATAACTGTCGATCACGAGTACGCTTCAGCTCAATCCAGACCTAACGTCTGGAAAGCAAACATAGCAGACATCATGAAATCAGCATCATTAGTAGATTGGAAATTAGATCCAGAGTCATCAATCGAAACGGCTTGGGACGTATTCCGGAATTTATACTTAAAAGTTACCGCCCCCCACATCCCTTGGACTACACCTAAGAGACCGAGAAACTCCCCACCGTGGTTCAGTAGGGAGGTTCGCATCCTTCTCCGTAAAAGAAGGAAAATGTGGGACAGATTTAGGTTACTGGGGACTGACGAGGCGAAATCTCAGTATCAAAAGGCTAGAAATACCTGTGCCTCGACCCTCCGTAAGGCCAGAAAGCTGTACGAAGAGAAAATCGTAAGGGAATCCATAGAATGCCCTAAACGCTTGTATTCGTATATAAACCAAAGGACAAAAAGAAGAAGAAATGTTCCTTCATTATGGGGAGACAGTACTGCCACATCACTAGTGGAGGATGACTTTGGCAAAGCTCAAGTATTCTCTAAATACTTTAGCGATGCATACACCATAGAAACACCCTTCTCACCAGTCCATGAAAATCCACCCACACAAGCACTGGACAGCGTAACCATTGAAGAACTCGATGTTTTTGGTCTGCTAGTTAAGCTTGACATAGGTAAATCCACTGGACCCGATGAACTGCATCCTAGGTTACTAAAGGAATTAGCTAACTTTGTTGCGAACCCTTTAAGTATATGTTTTAATCTATCCGTAACCCAGGGTCGTCTACCAAAAGACTGGAAGAACGCCATAGTAAGTCCAGTCTTCAAAACAGGTACAAAACATAAGCCTGAGAATTACCGACCAATTAGCCTAACTAGTGTGGTTGTTAAAATCTTAGAAAATATTATTCGGAAGGAACTGTTAAAGTATCTCGATGAAAACCGGATCCTCTCCGAAAAGCATCATGGTTTTAGAACAGGTTACTCTTGTCTCACAAACTTATTAGTCGCTCGTGAAAGCTGGTGCGCTCTTAAGGACCAAAAATTACCTATAGACGTAGCTTACATCGATTTCAGCAAAGCCTTCGACAAAGTTCCGCATAACCGGCTGTTATATAAGCTAAGGAATGTCGGGATTGGAGGCAATCTATTGATGTGGATAAAAGACTTCCTAGTTGGGCGTCAACAAAGAGTAAGGGTGAACTCCAAGTTGTCTAGCTGGGAAACTGTGCTTAGTGGAGTCCCCCAAGGTACAGTTTTGGGGCCAGTGTTATTCCTCCTGTACGTAAATGATCTCCCTCGTCTACTATCGTCATCGGTCTTACTCTATGCTGATGATGTCAAGATATGGAGAGCGATACAAAGCAAGAGCGATAGCTTAGAACTTCAAAATGACCTGGAGAGATTATCTGAATGGTCCCAAACCTGGCAATTGCCGATAAACACTTCCAAGTGTATTGTGATGCTTATTGGCCATCAGGGTACAGATACATACACGATGAATAACACTGAGTTACCTATTGTTCAGGCACACAATGACTTAGGCGTCATCGT
Organism: Schistosoma rodhaini; assembly: GCA_944470415.2. Lineage (NCBI taxonomy): Eukaryota > Metazoa > Platyhelminthes > Trematoda > Strigeidida > Schistosomatidae > Schistosoma > Schistosoma rodhaini. The sequence goes on from OX104040.1 coordinate 3,473,407, forward strand.
TAGTCAAGACTTAAAGACTACTGCACACTGCCGTGCAATAGCCGCCAAAGGTTTTAGGACTTTATGGTCCATACGCAGGGCTTTTAGGCATCTTGACGCTAAAACGTTTCTGACTTTGTATACAGTGTTCGTACGCCCTAAACTCGAGTACTGTATACAAGCAGCTAACCCCTGCCTAAAAAAAGACAGTGAACTCTTGGAAAGAGTTCAGAGAACAGCAACTAGGCTGATTCCCGGAATAGCGAAGCTCCCGTATGGTACCAGACTGACCAAGCTAAACCTATTCCCGCTGTCATATAGAAGAATCAGAGGTGACTTGATTATAGTTTTCAAATTGCTAAATGACAAATTTGCACCTGATATGCCCTCATTTTTCTTGTCTTCCAAAACAGAAAATCTACGAGGACACTCCAAAAAAGTTCACAAGCCCAGAACGAATTACTTGTCAGCTGACTACCGACTTTCCCATCGAATAATCAACGAGTGGAATTCATTACCTCAGCACGTGGTTGAGGCTCCATCCGTCGACTCCTTCAAAAGAAAGTTGGATCAGCTGAGAGACCATCATTGCCAGGACTAACACAGGCCACCAAGCCTCCTGTCCTTTCCAAACTGAAACTGAAACTTTTGTTGCTACGTAACTTGATCTGGGATACCAATTACCCTACTGAACCTCACTCTCCTTGTTTAAAATTCGTTGGGGTCCGCAAAACTGCGTATTCATTATAAATTATCAGTTAAAGATACTATGAATTTGTGTGAATCCTTGTTTTCTGCAAGAATTAAGACGACATGACGAGTAACCCGTAATTCCTAAATGCTTGTAGTCCTTTCTTCAGTTACTGGAGTATTATCGCATGAAATGGCTGTTCTTTCAGTAATTAACGAGTAATGTTTGTGGTAATTTATGTTCCAGAAACATTTCGGTCGACTTAAGTGAGGCGTTTCAACGCATAATACTGAGCAGGCGTTTTGGAAACTGGATTGAATTCCATGGTGTGTTTAAGGAGTTCCAAAAAGTATGGATGCATAATTCCATCCCTTTTCAGACCACCCGTACACATAACATTCACGGCGAAAGTAAACTGCTAAAGGACGTGCGATTTAAATACAGTTTTGTGGTGTTATGAACTAGATGCAGGCACTTGCGAGTGTAATTGTCGAACATTTATGGCTTGTCGATATCCCTGACGTCATATAATACTGACATATGTAAAAAGACCAACTCTTACAGGTAAGCTTAATCAACTACGAAATAAACTAATTAGCTCATCACATACTTAGACCATGCAGCCGATGGAAGTTAAATAGCACGCATAACTTCCATTATAATACAGCATCATTACCCAGACGGAGTGAAGAGTATATACGAATCCAAAGAAGCCAGAAAGTTCATAAACAACAGATAGTTGAAAAATATGGTGAACACTTCGCCATGGTGGTGGAGAAAAAAGTAGACAATTATCACTTAAAAATCAATAATTAGGTAAGACTGCCATTTCTCAAACATTTCTCTTCCTGCAGTCCTATTTACGATCAGTATATTCGGATGAATAATTGGAGTGGCATTGTTTCCTAATCACATGGTCTCCGGAATCAAGCATATAATAACTAAAAGGGTGTAACACTTGGAGAAGATCGGAAGTGGTGAACGTGGAGATATTCATTCAATCGAATGGCATGAGTCAGTGTTGCAGACGCGCTCATTATGTTTAACTTATTTATATTCACATTAAATATATTATTCTATCCCAAGCATAAATGTGTTCTTCAGAAGTACTAAGTATTGTTATTTGTCGCTATACGATGGGTCAGTGTAGATAGTGATGCGATTTTCACGTAAGATCTTACAGACTAGGCAATCAAACGATAAATTTACCGTTATCGGACAACGTCTATTATGAAAGTAGTATTAGTACCTAACTAGACTATACACATACTGTAAAGATTTAAAGTGCGAAAAACTACAGTTGTTATATTTATATTGTATTTAGATAACGTATTAGATGAATAAACGCGGTAGTGGTCAATACAAAACACAGTTATCGTCAATGTGTGAATTGTTTCTCCGCATAAACTTCCATATTAAGAAATTCGCCAAGTTGTTCACCTGCATAGACTTGATTATTACAAAGATTTGAGCCTTTCAATTAGTTGACAGAAGTCATAAGTTGTATAACAAAATGTATGGATAGCTTGCTCAATGCAATTCTGAAAAACAACAAATCAATCGTGAAAGAAAAGATTAAACTTCGTTATCAGTATCAAGTTCCATAAGTAAATGAAATAGCAATTGATAGGATGTACCTGTAAGTGTTTTACTTGCTGTAAACAGTGCTCTTCATTTTCTAACCTTCCTACAATTTCATCTAGTTATTCGGTATTAACAAACAAACGAAGGGACTCACAAACTTTAATTAGTTATATGAAATTTGAGAAAAATCCAATTACACCGTTCATAATACTGTTTACATACAATAATGAAATAACTGGTAACCACTATTTAGCGATTACCCGTCAACATGCATTAACACTTTGTTTATGATTTAGTCAGTGATTTCGGATTCCGTTAGCAGAAATTTATATTTTAACCCTATACGAGACATCGTAAAATAGTATTATCTACATGTTTTAGTTACCATGCTCATAACAAACACGCATCGCTTTACTCAAGAAGAGTATTTGGCTAATTTATGTGGCACTTACAGTAATGTTCTACACAATTTCTGTATAAATTCAGAAAGCGGACAGAAAAATCTATCAACACCAATTGTTACTAACATATTTTTTTTCTCACATTACGTAATAACATATCAGTCCAGTTAACAACGATGATACTTATCATGGATTAAACTGTTTACGGCTGTATATTAATAGTTCATATCGTAATGTAGCACATTATATATTGACGTCCACTTTGAAGCAGGAGCGATCTGAAACAACAACACTACAGTGAGGACCGGTAAGTGCCGTCAAAGTAAGAACACAATGTACTGGTACAACATATATTTTTAAAATTGAAAGACACGGTTGAGTGCAAAAGGGGAAACTTTCTACAGAATAGTTTTATTCATTGTTCTGCTCGTTCAGATCGCGTAGGGCTTCTTCCTCTATTTCCAGTGCGTTTACTCTTTGTTGCCCTGCTATAGAAAAACAAACTTCCATTAGGAACGTCGCATGGAATGATTATTATTACCATTATAAGATTCATGAATAGTTTGACTCTCAATTACAATTTATAAACAACTACTAACACCCACGTTCATCCCCATACAACCAATAAAGGGGAAATAAAGCGAAATTTCCCCTTTCTGTCGCTCTGTTTTTCAAATGTCGCTAAATTGCCGACTTTTACCTTAAATATTCGACGAATTTCCGATTCGCACCCTAAATATCCGACGAATTGTCTACTTTTCTACTACATGCACACCGATGTAATTAAGCACCCACTTTTAAAACGCTTCTGTATTTACCCCAACCGCCTCCTGTGTTCATCTTCATTCCCACAACACAGCACACGAATAATGTAATGTACGTAATATATGGTATAAGTTCCAAATTTTTATTGAAAACAAAAAGCTTATTATTGTACAACGTCATGAGCACTTGGCAGATGGTAGAGCATCAATGTTCTTGATGTAATTGCAATTGTCACGGACCAGATATTTCACGTATTGTTTCTTTCCATCAGGCCTTTTGAACTATGGAGACTCAAATAATTCTTGTGAATTCTAAAATGTAATGAAGAAGAACGTTACTATATCTAGGAAACTTGTTTTGCACAACAAGGTACTTGAAGCTGAACTTACGGTTATATTCTTAAACACGGAAGACTCTACCTATAGATAACGGGAAAACAATAATCACTTTAAAGTCGTACGTACGTGTTCTTTCTTCCGTCGATGACTCTTCTGTACTTTGTCTCTTATGTCGTGAAAATAACTTTGTGTAGCCATGTCATATAGTTTCACAAGGTCTTTCTCAGTGACAGATGACGACAGGGATCGATTAGTAAGTGCACCTGAAGTTTAAAAACCTTATTTACCTTACTTCGTACGCAGCCATAAAACCGGCACTTCTGAATCGCTCGTTTTGATGAAGTACCAAGTAACGTGAAATTAATGGCGACTTCAGGTTCCATGATGTAGGACAGAAGATATCGCATGGAGGTTTTAGGATCATCATTCATTAAACGCGTCAACATGGCCATCTGTAATAGGAATGAAGGATAAAAATCATGTTGTGTGCTTACAAATCTGTCCCTCACGTGCAGGCGAAAAAGCGACATTTCCCCTTTATTTACGCTTTCGTCCGCTTTATTCCCCCTTTTTTCGCTTTTATTACCACTTTATTGGTTGTTTGGGTCACTACCATAATAAGGGAGGTAAGTCATATGTAAATTATTCTACAGCTTGTTTTTGCTTGAAACTGTAATTTTGGTGTATTTTTGACTTCATAAACGATGAATTTCGCTTGCCTGAGTTTGCGTTGTTACAAATTACCAAGTTAGGCTGACTAAACATTCATCCAGGTTGTCAGCTCCAAATACGTCAGGCAACCAATAGACTGCAATAAACGCCATGTAAAACGCATAAATATTACAAAAATTAACATGTGACGGAAAAATACTGTGATTAGCCGACAAAAAACGACGTTAGAAATCCGCGACAACATGTAACACATAAGCGAGAATCAATGACATGACTTTTCGACCATGCCATTGAGTGAGATGACTTCGCGATCGTTGTAGGGTATAAAAATCAAAAAGCCCTAGATTTTACGAATCATGAACAATGGAATAGTAACTAGCGTTTAAAAACATCAATAGACAAGAACTGATAAGTCCTTCGAAGTCGCAAATGAAACGCATACATGTACGTTTTTATTGAATCACCAAAGCCACCTTGCTAGGAGCACAGTTTTAAAACTCAAGACTACGATTTCGATAACTTTGACGAAGGTCGCTATGATGTAAAGATAATAGTGTTTTTTCACTGCACAGGACCGACCTATTTGCAAAACCTCCTCCAAAAGTCAAGGTCTCATAAGTTATCACGATGGGCCTCAAGGTTATTTGGCACCTAAATATTCATCCTTCAGTAATAGGGATAATAGGTTTGTGAACATGTGTTATTCCTGACCGATTGTCTTCCAATGAAGGTCCAGCTTCTTCTTGAAAATGTTCACTGATGGGGCTGATACCACCTGTTCGGGTGTTCCAGACATTGTCCACTGGATGAGAAAAACGGGACTACACCTTTAGTTTATTAAATAGCGGTTTGTGAACCTTCTTGCTATGACCTCGAAGATTATTAGTGTTTTAGGAAACAGAAATACAAGACATATAACCATCCAAGTCGTTATTAAAGATGCGGAATGCCAGTATAAGGTCACCTCGCGTCTTGCGATACGACATGGGGAAAAAGGTTTAGGCGTTTTAAACGCTCATCGTAAGGGAGTTAAGAAAGACCCTTCACTAATTTCGTTCCCACACACTCAAGTGGGTTAATATCCTTTATCAGACATGGGATAGCTGCTTAGATACAGCTCTCTAAGTGTGTTCTTATGTCGGTGGGATATAAAATTCAAAACACCTCGTCAAAGCATTTGAATGCTCGGCGAAGTGACCATAATACATGACAACCTTTGGAAGCAGCTGCGTTGCAGCGCGTATTTGTATTATTACTCCTAAGCCTTTATTTTCTTGAACGCATAGAAAATATGTACCATCAATTGTATAATGGTAACTATTGCCGTGACCGACGTGCATGAGCACACTCTTCTTAGAATTAACTACTGAGCACCAACCTCGAGCCCATCTAATTAAGTCAGTTTGGGGATAAAAATGATTAGTCTCACTTCTTATTTTTCACCAGATTTTGACATCATCTTCAAACAATAATGTCGATGACTTAAGCAATAGCTGTAATTCATTAACGTAGAGAAGGAAAAGTAGAAAGCCTAAGATGGTGCCTTAAGATACACCACTTTTGATCGGTTTCCATTCGAATAGCGCTCCACCGACCCGCACTCACGGTCTGCGGTCACATAAGAAGTTTCCTATCCACTCCTGTGTAGCACTTGTTATTCCAAATCTCAAGAGATTATGTATAAGAACTAAGTGAGAAACCTTTTCAAACGTTTTGCTAAAATCCATGAATATCAAATCAACAGATAGGACGTTATCTAGGGCTGTTGTTCAATCCTCTCCTGCAATAAGTTAGTTAGGAATGAACGTTTGTTACGAAACTCATGTTGCTCGGGAGTTAACAGATATTAGGAATCTATGTGACTTGGTAACTTAACATGAATTATCTTTTCAAGCAACTTAACGACTATGCTGATGGGGCTGACAGGCCGTTAGTTAGATACGACCCGACTGACAATAGCGTCTTTCCAGTCTCTAGGGAGTTAAGCGAGTGAAAGGGATATGTTGAAGAGCGTCGCGAGAGGTCTTGAAATAATGTCCGCAAGCGATGACAGTAAGCGTGGATGTAAACCATCAGGGCCCGGTATCTTACAAGGTTTGAGATTAGTTATGAGTGTAGGAACCATTTCCTCGGTCACATGTACAGATCCTATGACTGGTATCTCGGTGCGATTGGGACAATTATTTGTAACATTACACGTAGAGTTGACTTTACTAAAATAGTTTGAAAAAATCTCAGATTTGGCTAGATCTGATGCAGCTAGTGAATCTGAATTTTCGTGTAACAGCAACGCGTCAATACCATTAATACGTTTTGTTCGCCGTTTAATGTACGAAAACAATGGCTTCCGACAAGTATGGTTATCCTATGCCGACTAGTCCGCAAGTGATACGTGATTTAGCTATGGTCTTTTATATATATTCCGGATTTTTTATATCCACACTTAAATAATGCCTGTCCTGTTGATAAAAATAAGTCCCAGAAGTGTGTCCTACGCTTCAACAGCTTCTGCGTTTTCTTATTGATCCATAGGGGGCAATGTGATGGCTTACGTGTTGACCACGGGATAAATGGTTGTGTTACAGACTGCAATGTAGCCTTAAACTTATTATATTCGTCTTTGATCGATCCATCTGCATCCACCGACCAGTCGATCGAGATTGCACAGGCTCTGAATGCCGGAATATTAACTCTCCAGATATTGAGACGGGGTGGAGCAGATGAAAATTCTATACCACGCATCTGGAATTTAAAAGAAAGTACAACGTTGCCACTATCCACTGGTGGAGGAAGGTGTTGAATGTCGACGACTTCTTCATAGTGGTGTGTGAGGACAAGGTCTAGCAATGACAGATCGGGTTCCAGGTCAATATTTCTGTTTTGCGATAAATTGTACAAGTACACGTTACTCAATTTACCGGTGATAAGCTTACAGATTCGTAAGCTAATATTTGCTAATTCTTCAGTTTACAACATTAGGCATGTATTTGAGTTTGCATAGTGCTCCAGCAACCGCGGTACCACTAGTCTAGACATTAACCGTTATAATACGTTTCTAGATATTTCGTGTGGCCCAATCAGTATAATCTAATCACTTATTTGTGCTTATCCTGGTGAATCCAACAGCTAATTAATGTTATAACGTATAGATTTCTGGCCTCTTAATATATATGTATATGTCCAATGATACAGAAAATACGTACGAGCAGTCTTGGGTGCTATTCGGTCCTTCCTATCTGCCTAGTCCGGCCCGTTAAGTCCAAAACACAAATAACAGCTTCAGCAATATGAATCATTATTTACAAGCATACTGGGTTATATATACTAACCAAACAGACCACATATACCAAAAAATAGATAAATAACATTTGTACAATAATTGGCCAATGTGGCTATGGATAGGGGGAAAGTAATCAATAACAATAGTTCCAAGGTCAAAACAAAGGTTATGGTAAGAGGAACACGAATACAATTAGGTCAGTTATTTAACAACTATACAATAGGAATTAGGCATATTACCTTTGTCCATAAATATACCTCAGATTTACCATTCATGACTCACCAGGGGATGTAACAATTAAGTATTCAATACCTTTGTCATGAGTTTATATAATTCGATTGACTTCTTTGTGTATGCTTATTGTCGTTTCGGCACCAGGCACAAAGGTTATCATTTACGTCCCCTTGGTTTCTAACTTTAACAGCTGTCTACCACAAATATAATGGTCGTGACGTATGAAAGATAGAGTAGGCTGAACACGTTAATGGTCGCAGTAGTGTGAGGACCTATGCTATAGCTATATGGTAGCCAATGCAAATATTGTAAATCGTGTTTCCGAAGTCCATCCCGACTACCACGTACTAGTTCAGGCACTCAGTGAACCACTGTGTTTATTGGTTCCTGTGTGTTCACTGATCTTCTAATAAAATTTCTTATGACTCACGGATTGTCGTGTCTAGCTTGAATTTTAGAGGAACATCTAGTTGACAGTCTCTCAGATATCAGTAAAATTTCTTCTGTAACATGTGTTCAAACTAAAGCTACTCTCAACAGAGAGGGAGCAATCTTTTGCTATATTTTGTCCCCTATGAAGACAACATAGGGATAATTTTACCTCAATTCCACAGAATTTGTCCGCCAGTTCTGTATCAAAAATTACACTACTTCCTAATAAACTACTTTCCGAAATTGGAACATCAAATAAAATCAGTGAGTTTTGTCTTTATTATTTGTCCCCCAATTTTTGAGTTTTTGGAGCCACCCTTTGGCCACTTACCAACCCTCATCCATTGCTATATACTGTTATCAGATAATGAGGTACCGACAACAGACTTCAGTTACATTGTCATATTGTGGTGTGAGTTACTTATATCCACATAAGTAGTATATGGTGATGGTCAGGAATAGAGTGTATTGCAGTAGAAGATTGATAGAGACAGGGTCAAAGAAAAAGGATAGGCGGAAATATGAAATAAACAATCAGTTACAATTGTCTACAAAACAAATAGGGGAGAATAAAAGCAATCAGTTCACAAAACAACCAAAGTATAACAATTCAACATAGCCATAGCCATAAAGCAGTGTTAAACAAAACACAGACAAATCAGCTGTCCAAAGACTTAGTGACGTCAAGGAATTAGCTACGATTTAGAATTCCCGAACAATATAGCAGATACAGTTGCAATTAAACCCAAAAGAGGGATAAACCAGTGAAAAGTCAAGCCAATATGGGAGCAGTAATCACGATACCAGGACAAAAAAGTAATAACCTGAGAGACGTTATTTCATGTTTGCATGGGAACTTCCTACTATTGATTTCAAAAAGACTGCCGAATGGTAGTTAGACTGTATGAAAAATGGATTGCTCACTGAATAAAGTGAAGAAGGGGAGGAGGTGGGAAACAACGGGACAATAAAAGCAGATCAGAAGGTGAACGAGAAAACTTCTAACAAATTTACCGGGGGGTTGTTCTGTCCAGGATGTTTCCAAAGGCGAGCCATAAAATCACTTTGGGTACTCAGATTCTAATCCTATGAAGAAAATATTAAATTATTAATTGCATTTTAGGTAATTCAATGATAATCTTTTGATGACTTTTCATTGAAAATCCCAGGTGCTCTCCAAAATATTTGCCTAAGTTCAATCCAAACAAAAAAATTTAGGAACGTTATCCGAAAGATAGTGGTTCATAATAACAATCAGAAGTGACGACGCATTCTGCACCTTAGTTGTGCTCTAGATTTGTTATTTGTTACCAACTGAGTTGGTCTTTCAAGAGGAAATCTGCTATATTCTTAAGAACTCAGGTCAATGTATAATTGTGATTTTACAATCTCTCTGTATTGCTTGTTTCACCAATATAAGTCCCTCCTTTCTGTCGACAATTCACTCCTACTGGACGCTAAAGCTTATTACGTAAAAGGTTCTCGTATTCCGTGGACAAAGATTTTGGCCGTTTGACGTTCACCTGAAAAAAAAGTGAGTTTATAAACACGTAGTACTGTGAACGACAAATCTTAACTAAAGGTATACACTAAAATGTAAAAAAGATGTCAAACATTATTTAATGATTAGGTTTTTCGTAAGCATTTGAACATGCTTGAAGAAGCCAAGTTACACAATTCTAAATGCACAGTATCTTCCATAGATTTTAAAATTCATAGTGCTTGCACCACTGACGTCAATCCAATATATTCGACTACACTATCCAACGTCAATGTTTATTGTATTGTAGGAGGTAAGTTCTATTCTATTTAACGAATCACATACCAAAAAGCGTGTAAAGCACGGATGATTATTAGCCATCATGAAATACAGTATTGCATACCCACCAATTCGTGAAGCAACCCGAAGCATTGACTGACAACCAAGATACTTAGACTTTCTTGGCTAAATATGAGCAAACATCACAAGGGTTTTCAGGCAAGGCCGATTTCTTTTAACCTCAAACGTACACTTAAAACCAACAAAGAAATGCATCCAATGTTCAGCATAATTTGCTTCAATCCTCAGATCAACGTAATAAGTACACATTATCTGCACATAAGACAATTATGCGCCACTCGTTAAAATTCGTTGAAGTCATTTAGAGTTCTTCCCAACTGCAGAAGCTTTGACAAAGCAACCGCATTCGAGGAAAAACGGATATGCTGACAGAAATCTTATTCAAACTAGTCAATCTACTGCCATTATCAACCAACCAAGTCAACAAAAAAGAAAACAGAGTCGAATACGGAAAATAAAGGAAAAACGCGACATAATGCCTGCCTTGTTGCCTGAGAAAGGAAAATAGCAAGAAATTTTCTATAAACGTTTTCACAGAGTAGCGGTGTCTCTGTATTTAAGCCGAATAGTCTAATTTTGCCTAAATTCACGATAAATGCATAGATAGAAAACAACAATCCACAATCCGGAAATTTTATTTATCTGAATAAAGACAGATATGATAATTGAAGTGATCTGTATAAAAAGTGTGTCGTCGAAATTTTCATCACTCACAATGCATTTATGCTAAAAATGCAAGACAGTCTACCAACTCTTGATCCATCGTGCTACTCCAGTACAGAATGACCGCCAGCCTTATTGGCTTTTCAAGGTTGTACCGGCAAAAAGAGGTAATTTTGACCGTAGAGTGGCTTCTATTTTGTGACATCTTTTAAATGAGAGACGATCTGTAAGACATTCTGTTACTATGGTTTTTATGTGGAAGCTTATGTTACGTGGTTTCCTGAAACCAACTAAGACCATGTAGCCTGGATTCGCTGATTTGTAATGTAATTTGTGATAATCTTTGTCTTGGAAGTTAAACCATCACATACGTAAAAATATATTATAAGCACTTATTTATTTCTGTATTCAAACCGTCATTATCATGATTTGGCATATTGCATATTTCTGGGAAACTCAGATCTGAGTGGATTCTTGATTTTTTCGCACTCGCGACTTAACGTAGTTGGAGGTTCTTGGAATAACGCATGTCATACGATTATGAAATCAGATGCAACAAGTTTCCTTTAATGTTTTTTGCGAACGTACTTTCTCATAGTTTGAGTGGCATCAATTATCCGTTCTGTGAATTCATAGTTTAAGATGATACGGTCAATGTTCTAAGCACAGATATTTAGGATCATAGGACCAAACGAGAGGTGATATTTGCGGCTTACACTTCATGATCATTGACGTCGAGCTTAAAAAGTATCAATCCTAACTCTCCATTTTACCGTTAGTGATACTTGGTTGCCTGTAACTAAATATTTACTGTGTGACTAACTCGAAATCCAATAGCCGTAAGGTTCTGTTCTTTAAGTTACATCTCCATACTTTACTGGTTTCCCATTATTTAAGGACTAAAGGTATTTACTACTGCCTTAATAGTAATACCTAAATATGTTTGTGTTGCTTGTTGTCCACAGGATAATACATCAGAATGACGAATTCGACGAGCTTGTTTATTGAAACGAATACTGACTGTAATGCTATAGGATCAGCGACATGGGATTTTGCTGGACATCATGTAGTTTTTTCTATATACGGCCCAGATGAAGCTAAGATCAATGATGAACTCACTCATCGTGCTTATGTTGATGTAACAGTTACACCCCGTACAGGACAACGAACATCAAAGGAATCAGAGCTCGAAATTTACCTTAATCATCTTATGGAACGTCTAATTGATGTGAAGGAGTTCCCACGATCTAAGGTTAGTGCTATGAGTGTGACAGTTTCCGAGTTGAAAATATTCTGTTTAATTAAGGTTTTGTGCTACATAATACGGAACTTTCTCAAAGTTAACAACACTTTTACTGAACTAATTTCATTGATTCTAACTAGATTAGTATCATTATATATATATATATATATATATATATATATATATATAATTTATTTAAACATAAATATTGGTACAAGGAAGCACCAGATACATATGCGCATTACAAATCTCATTCGATTTGCCTGAGGGCTGTGATACTGCCCAGGTGCCCGAACTAAAGCAGGTGGTTTTCTTAGGGGCCCACACCCGGAGCCTTTGACTTAAAGATCTTATCCACAAGGCAGTGGAGCATCGTGAGGAGATGCAGTCCCATGGAAGCCGGTGGTCAACGATTGATTCGTACGCCATTTGTTTCCTCAGGATACTGGAGTCCATGTGCACCATTGGTTTGGAATGAGGGTTTTCCAACTCTCCTAGATGGACTCGCCGTGTCCACCAACTTGGTTAAAGCACCGAACATTCGCTTTTCGTCCTCTCACTTTGGTAAACAACACCCCGCCACAAGAAGGCAGTGAGTAGGACTTCCCTGACAGAGGCTATATATTCACTTTACATGTGAGAGCATTTGGAGAGGGAGAGTGGACTCTCCCCACTCTCGGCCGTACCAGAGCATTTGGGGCATATATATATATATATATATATATATATATATATATATGACTGACCTTTTTAATGTTTGGGGAAACTAGGTTAGCATTCCTTGTACATCTTAAGGCGCATTTGTAGTAAATGTTACTCAATGAGGTCACCACTTTAAAAAGTGTAACTTTAAGTTTGTTTACCTTTGTTGTTTTTACATATTTTAAGTTAAATTGCCATAATATGAAGTTATTTTTCATCCTAGTATTTTTGTTTTTTAAATATAAAATGTAACTTTATGGGGAAAGGACACCTTGTTATGAGATTTTTATTTACAGTTTATTGGTACGATCTTATGAAAATTCCGAAACTTTAGTCATTCTTTTATTGGCTAAGTTGAAGTTCTCATTTTATATTCAGCGTGCACCCCAACATTGATTTCGTCAATTAACTGACTACTAGCACTTCATGATAAAGTAATAATTTGCTTATCTCATATAACCAAAGTAGGATTTGTCAAATTAATACTGTCAAAAATATTGTAAATGAATTGCTATTTCATTCCCATAGCTTCCCATAAGCCTAAACTAATCGGGACTATTTATAAGTAAAACCTAATAAGCGGAACAAGCAGCATGAGTTTCTTGTCAAACAAGATAAATATGAATAGTGTCTAATCCTAACCCAATTTCCTTTTCAGGTACCTCTAGAAAAATCCTTCCACGGTGTGGGCAACCGGGAAGTGATAACTGCCCTCATACCTCTAACAGCACTCAAGACCACTGTATTCATAATCAATCTTCTTCAATTCCTACTATTCCCTCTACCTTGACTTTCAACACTAAACTTCCTCTCTCGGTTTCCTCCTCAAGCGTCACCATGGCCAACGATTCTAGTGCGCGAAACGCTGTCCCAGGTCTACTTAAACCTCGCTCCAAACTACACATTGGAGCCTTCAACGTACGTACCCTATGCCAAATCGGTCAACAGGCCTCCTTAGCTAAAACCCTAGAATCTCGTACCATTGATGTATGCTGTGTCTCCGAAACACGCATACAGGATCCCAGTGTGGTCATTCACTTGACCTCACCTCGCCAAAATGGACAGCCAACGAAATACACCCTCCGTGTATCTGGCGACCCGTTGGCTAGTTCTCGCGGACTTGCAGGTGTAGGCATAGCACTAAGTACAAGGGCAGAACAGGCACTACTAGAATAGATCCCCGTTAACAGTCGCCTGTGTGCTGTCCGGCTAAATGGCTCCATAAGAACTCGGAAGGATAGGGACACACGTCGTTGCCTTTTCGTCGTTTTTGCCTACGCTCCCACTGACTGCAGCCATGATGAAGTAAAAGATGACTTTTACAGAAAACTCTCTGAGCTTCTTCAGAAAGCTAAGCGCTCAGACATAGTAGTCGTAGCGGGTGACTTTAATGCCCAGGTAGGCAGCTTAAATCAAACAGAAAGACATTTAGGTGGGTGTTTTAGTATTCCGGCTCAACGAACCGATAATGGTGATCGTCTGTTGCAACTATGCTCAGACAATCGTTTATTTTTAGCAAGCACTAATTTTAAACATAAGGAGAGACATCGTCTAACATGGCGACCACCTGCACCAAACCAACGATGGACTCAAATAGACCATATTGTCATCAGTCATCGTTGGAGAGGCTCAATAGAAGATTGTCGCTCGTATTGGAATACTTGTTTAGACTCTGATCACGCTTTAATACGAGCACGCATTTGTCTGCGCCTCAATGGACGCAGGAAAAGTACACTAAGAAGACCCATTAGGATTGAACTGGAAGATGAGAAAGCCAAATGCGAATTCCAGAAACAACTGAGTTCACATCTAGGCAGTTCTGTAAACGAGACTGACCCAGATGCTGCTTGGAAAGACACACGAACAGCTGTGGAAACGGCAGTAACATCTATTAGTCATTTAAACCATAGGGCTCCAAAAAACCAGTGGATTTCCTCTAAGTCTATTTCACTGATGGATTCGCGTAAACTCATCCCATCAGGCTCTGAACATGACGAAGAGCATAAACTAATTAGATCTAGGTTAACTAAAAGCCTAAGGAACGATCGTGAGCAGTGGTGGGCAACGAAAGCAAAAGAGATGGAAAAGGCAGCGGCTGTAGGCAACACCAGGCAACTATTCAGACTAATAAAAGAAACCGGAATTAAGAAGTCAAGTGTAAGTGAGACAATCTCGGAAAAAGACGGAACCCTTATCTGCTCTCAACCTAAACGTTTAGAACGATGGGCGGAACACTTTAAGGAGCAGTTTAGCTGGCCTTCAGCTACTGCACAACTACCCACTATTCCCAGAAAACCTGAATGGAACATTGAAGTAGGCCCCCCGACCCTACTTGAAGTTCAAAAGGCTATAGGTAATCTGAAACGGGGAAGAGCAGCTGGTCCTGATGGATTGGTTCCAGAGGTTTTTAAATACGGTGGTCCAATTTTAGCGATTAGGTTGACTAATATTCTGGCTAAAATCTGGGAGACGGATGTAATCCCATCCGACTGGTCACAATCACTGATTGTCCCAATATATAAAAAGGGGTCAAAATCATCCTGCGATAACCATAGAGGGATTAGTCTGACTAACATAGCATCTAAAATACTAGCCTCAATAATTATCGGGCGCCTAACTAAGACTCGTGAACTGCAAACACGAGAAAATCAGGCTGGCTTCAGACCTGGTCGTGGCTGTATCGACCACATATTCACCATTCGTCAAGTTTTAGAGCACAGACACGCTTATCGGCGTCCGACAATGATAGTTTTTCTTGACTTGAAAGCAGCATTTGACTCTGTAGACCGAGAGGTTCTGTGGCAGTGTCTGTCATTGAAAGGTGTACCTGAGAAGTACACAAACCTTTTGAAGGCTCTTTACTCGAACACTATTAGTCGAGTGAGAGCTTATGGCGAACTGTCATATGATTTTACAACCTCAAGTGGTGTCCGTCAAGGCTGTCCACTATCCCCATTTTTGTTTAACTTCATTATAGACCTGTTGCTGGAAATAACACTCTCATCGACTGAATTTTCAGGAATTGATCTCCTACCAGGGGGACCACTAAGCGACTTAGAATACGCAGATGACATAGTCCTGTTTGGTGAAGACGCTGGCAAAATGCAGAGTCTTCTGTTGGAACTCAGTAATAATGCCAGGATGTTTGGGATGCGATTCTCCCCATCCAAATGTAAATTGTTACTTCAGGACTGGCCTGCGTCAACTCTCGAACTAAGGATAGGAAGTGAAGTAGTCGAACGCGTCGACAACTTCACTTATCTTGGAAGTCTGATCAGCCCTAATGGGTTGGTGTCAGACGAAATCTCAGCACGGATTCAAAAAGCTCGTTTGGCTTTTGCCAACTTACGTTACCTATGGCGTAGACGAGATATCCGTCTATCAATTAAGGGACGAGTATACTGCGCAGCAGTTCGCTCTGTCCTACTTTACGGCTGTGAAACATGGCTATTAAGAGTAGAAGATACTCGTAGGTTACTAGTATTTGACCACAGATGCCTTAGAAATATTGCTCGCATCTGCTGGGATAACCGGGTAAGTAATAGTCAGGTTAGACGCAGGGTATTAGGGAACGATGGTAAATCAGTTGATGAGGTGATAAATCTTCATCGACTGAGATGGTTGGGCCATGTGTTACGTATGCCTGAACACCGATTACCACGACGCGCTATGATGACTAGTATTGGGGACGGTTGGAAGAGAGTTAGGGGCAACCAAACCAAAACATGGCATCAGTGTTTGAAGTCACTAACTTCTAGTCTGAGCCATGTTGGCAGATGCAGACTACCTGGTTGGGGTCCGCGTGACTATCGTAACCAATGGTTGGAGACTCTGTGTGACATGGCTCAGAATCGGTCACAATGGCGTAGGTGTATGCACTCTTTATCTTCCCTTAAACCTTGAGACTAAAATTGCTTCATATCTGTCTTCCTTCCTATACTATATCCTTATATCCAACCTATAATTTATATACTACTACCAACACTAGATTAACTACTATGAATCCGGTGTTCCTCTTGTTGTGCTAACGAGGTATGGCAACTTGGACCGATGCATAAATGTGCCTGGTCCTACGTTGTAGCTGACCTGAATTCAGATAAAAATGAACAAAACTAAGTATAACAATAAAGTGGATACAGCATGAGAACCAGTTAATTTTCTTGATGTATTTATCAGGACAAAGAATCGTTCGATCAAGAATTGTCTTCAGTATGAGTTTGTAGAGATTGTCGAGTTCCAGTTGAAATTATCAACCGATCTGTGTTACACCACCACTAAAAACCTGGAGGTGCTGGGTCGTTTACCAAAAAATATATGGTCTAGGTAGCAATTAATTCACAGGACCCCTTGTTCTTTAAGTTATAAGTGTAAAAATCTATGGCCAAATAAAATGTTGGTTTCCCAGACAGTTCTCATATATAGACGAGCATTAGAGTTCCTCAACGAATGTTTAAAATCTTGTGATGAGAACACCAACGTCATTATGGCTAAGAAGAAACTAATAATTATTTATTTAGCCTTTAGAGCAGATTACTCCCATATCAAAGGTAGTAAAAAGATTTAGTCACATTTTTTTACAACCTATACGATTACCAAGCCTATCTCACTTTACATTAATATCCATCTCATATATGTTCATCTATCTCATCTCACCTTCTATCATATTTACACATATGTTAGTGATACTAAGTACGTTGAGAAAAGAAAACATGGCCTTCCACTCGTTGCTATGGTAGCAATGTAATTGAGAGATTCCAATTCATAGTGCTATTGGATATCACTTAATGTTTTAAATTTATTTAAACATAAATATTGGTACAAATGGGCACCAAAATATATACGCACTACACTAAGAAAATGCGATCGTGAATAGTCAAAGAAAGAAAGGTGATTATAACGTAAAAAGTTTAATAAACAAATAAAAACAAGTAAAAAAAGAGTATAAGAATGGTGGAAGTGATCCAGTTAATAAAAATGCAACCAGAAACGATCTTTTTGGCTTAAGAAGTTCCTCTCATCTATATGAAGAAAATAAAATAAAATAATAACAGGACCACCACTGTCATGTCTAATAATGCTTCAAGCCATTGTCACTTAATTGGCTCCGGTTGCAACTAGATGTCACCACCGATTGTACAGCAGTGAGTCAAAACAGCAATACACTTTTTTTTAATGGACCTGTCTCTCTCGAGAACGATAGATTCTAATTACTAGGTTGTTAATCTAATCTGCAACCAGATGGCAACATTAGTGCTTACATAAAGTGTAGCTCAAACACAGGTCCATGGACATGATATAAGTTACTGCATTACAAATAAGACTAATAACTACTATCAAAAGACTAGATCCTAATCTTTGAATGCAAGACTAGGGCGATTAACCCAGCGTAACCCTGGTAATTACAGTTCCGACCCAATTTCGTTACCTGGTTTCATGTTTTCTTAATCATCTACTTCATTTATATTAGGCTGTAAATCACTTATTAATCTCTAAGAAATTGTTTATTTCTACTTGACACATTTTAAAAGCTGAAAATCCTTTTTCCCAAGTATCTATAAATTAAATTTCAACTTTTTATTCCTATAACTTATACTAAACATTGTCTATCTCATGTCAGTTTATGTAAAGAAGCAGTCAGGTATAATGCTTTTAAGGGGCATTTGTTCGATTTACAATGATATCTAATTTCTTTAAATTACCAGGTATGCAAAGCTTATTGGTTACTCAGTCAGCTACAATGTAGGACCAGGCACATATATGCATCGGTCCAAGTTGCCATACCTCGTTAGCACAACAAGATCAACACCGGATTCATAGAAGTAGTTAATTTAGTGGTAGTAATATATAAAAGATAGGTTGGATATAAGGATATAGTACAGGAAGGAAGACAGATATGAAGCAATTTTAGTCTCAAGGTTTAAGGGAAGATAAAGAGTGCATACACCTACGCCATTGTGACCGATTCTGAGCCATGTCACACAGAGTCTCCAACCATTGGTTACGATAGTCACGAGGACCCTAACCAATTATGCTGCATCTACCAACATGGCTCAGACTAGAAGTTAGTGACTTCAAACACTGATGCCATGTTTTGGTTTGGCCGCCCCTAACTCTTTTCCAACCATCCCCTACACTGGTCAACATTGCGCGTCGTGGTAATCGTGTTCAGGCATACGTAACACGTAGCCCAACCATCTCAGTCGGTGAAGATTCATGACCTCATAGTTAGACGTGCACAACTGATGAATCCTTTCCATATATACTGTTGTAAATCAATATTTCTCCTCAGATAGTAATATAGTAGTAGTATTCAGTCCATAAAACTATTTTATGTCATGACCTTTCACTCATTCCCTTTTTTCCCACTACAATGTACTTTTCCAGTTTTTTCCCTTAAAAGTAGGTTGAGTTTTCTTATTGGTCATTTCTTTTGTTGTTTAGTTTACTGGACGCTTATTTATTGTCACTGGTGGCACTAATCATCCTAGAACAGTGGCTGCAGCCATAAATGCAATTTCACTAGCTCTTCTTTTATCTGGCTTACCATTACGAGCAACAATTGCATCAGTATGTCATACAATCCAAAATGCTTGTAAGTCATTTATTCTTAATCACTTCATATTGCCAAAGATAAGCGAAATAAGTTATATTCTATGCACTATAAATGGTATTGATACTTTGCTTTTGATCATATACTCACAGTCATTCCAATTTTTAGGGATTATAGTTACCTGATTACTGGTGCGCTGGCACATGAGGAAGTCAAATATGTTTCATATACTCTGTTCGTTATTGAATATATTGTTGGAGTCTTGATATCTCTACAAATGTCAGTCTGATAAAACTACACTTCAATGCTCGATTTTAAGTCATAAGTTGATTGTAATTATCCACTTAGCCCCAAAACAATCCACAATACGAAGTCATTGACGATGTGCGAAGAACGTGTCCAAGTCCCTAAATCTGATGCTTCAAAATGTCATCACTTACCAAATAATGTTCTTCGTCATGAATAACCACTCTTTACAGGATCTCAGTACTGCATGAACTACATTGCTGTTGAGTACGAGAGATACTCTGATAAGAATAGTGATTGAATACTGAAATTCATCGAACATCTTCAGATAAGCTAGCGTTTACAAGCGTAGAGTAAAACTCATACTGTGGGATTCCTCACTCAAGATTACCACCATAACCACGTCACTGGTGTCTTATATTGCCACAAGAGGTGTTCACTTTCCCTATAAATGTACTCCACACTTATACTGTAGTGAACAAGAACATTAGTGGGGACAATCGAATGTATTTCACCACGAAATTATAGACTATCTCACTAAAATCTCATAACCATACAAGTAAATAGTTAATTTACAAACTATCAATCAATTGCCTCAGACATGACTGTTCCTTCTGCAAATATCAATCCACCGTCTCCAATCATTATTGTTCATGCATTTTCATACCAACTGCGTTTCGTTTCCGTTCTTTTCTTATCGATCTTCTACTGCAATACTTTCTATGGCTGACCATCGTTATATGCTAATTATGTGGATATAAGTAACCCACACCACAATACCAATCAAATAGTATATCTTTAGTCTTTACGCTTAAATCATGTAAGACTGAAAATTTCTGTATCCTTAGTTAGTGAATTCCATTATTTCATTTTGTTTATATCTACTCATTTATTAACACCTTAAACGAACAAATGGAAAATATTCTATGCGTTTAAATAGTGATATTATCTTCAGTTCATTGTGCTAATTATTTCAGATTTTATATTGTTTTCTTTCTCTGTTTCACCTTGTACACACGCGAACTATTCAACTTTTTAAATTGCTTATTAGGTCTTGTGCTTATCTTCCCCCCCCCAACTTTTCCACCGCCTAAATAACTCTCTTAAATTTATTATATGTAATGCCCTGGTAAGGTCGAGGGTTGAGATAGTTCACTCTCCCCGCTCGACATGCTCTCACATGGCTACACGTATACAGCCACTACCAGGGAAGCCCTACTCATCGCGTTCCTGTGGCACGGGTATTGTTTAAGGAATCGAGGTAACGACAAGAAAATGTCCGGCACTTTAACCAGGACTATGGATACGGAGGTTTCACCTAAACGAGTTGGAAAACACTCATTCCAAACTAATGGTCACATGGGTTCCAGGATTCTAAGGAAACAAATGACCAATAAACCTATGGTTGGTCACCGGCGACCATGGGACTGCATCTCCTAACGTTGCTTCACTACCTTGTGGATTAGACCTGTAGGTCAAAGGCTCGGAAGTGGCCTTCTAAGAAAACCACCTGTTTCGGTTTCGGCACCCTAGTAGCATTCCAGCCCTCATACAAATCTAATGGTGAAGTGTGGCGAGTATATATTTGATGCCTCTTTGTTTAAATAAATAAAACTACATATATACGTCCCTAAATTAAATTCGGAGTTTATTGTAAATCCATTATTCGCTTTCAAAAGAATTCCATATGAGTTTATACACAAGGACTTGCAGTCACCTAACCACAGTTTTCTGTATCTCTTTTGAAAAAAAAATGCATCTACTAATAAATCATATCTCTCTTTTATACATTCCACAGTAATCACATTTGCAGTGGATGTGACTCATCCAAAGCTTTACACTAAAAAGCATAGTTCCAATGAGCCCAGCATTTTTGCTATATACACTGGTCAAACATATTCTGAAATTGACAAAATTAGCGGATCTTCTCTACATATCCCAATCCAAAACTTTCTTGATATCATCAAATTACCAAAATCACATGACGAAGATATAAACACTACAGAGCATACCAAAAATGAGAGTATTTATGAACAAGCATTAAATTTACTTGATGCAATGGTATCACAGATTGTTTCTAATGTACATATATAGTAAATATCATTTTATGGATTAACTGTACTGTTTGTTTGTAAATATGATTTCTATTGTAACTAATATTTCTTTCTTTTTTTCACCGACTAATGCATGATGTCAGCGTTGTGGATATAAGATGCTATTGCCATAAGGATGGCAACTCGAACTGATGTATGTACGTACGAAGTTCTACGTTGTGACTGACTGATTGCCATAAGTGTTTTAAAGTGATTGTTAAGGGAATCCAATTTATTTAAAAGATAAGATTAGTTGCTTTATTATGTAAGATAGTTCTGTTATAACCTGTGCCTGAGTGCACTGTTTAATATATGACGTGACGATGCCGCCAATCAGAGAACAGCGACTTATTGATCGGACCAATGATACATGAAAACCGTATGAGCAGTTTCAAGTACTTATCGGTCTTACTTTCTACCTAGCCCAGCCAGTTAAATCCAGAACATCAATAACAGCATCTGCGGCTACCATGGGACAGCATCTCCTTACGATGCTCCACTGCCTTGTGGATCAGATCTACATGTGAAAGACTTGGGGTATGGCCCCCTAAGAAAACCATCTACTTCAGTTTGGGCACCCGGGGAGTATCACAGCCCTTACACAAATCAAATGAGATTTGTGTTACGTATATGTATCTGGTGACCCTTTGCACCAATATTTATATGTTTAAATAAATGAATAAATATAACCAATTCACAAGTGAATTGTTACATGGATTCGTCAGCCTAGTGGATAATGCGTTGGCCGTTTAAAACAAAAAGTGTAAACACCAATACTAGTATGTAGGCAGATCCAGCTAACGAGTACTAAACAGGACGAAACGTGCGTCCTGAATTCCATTATTAACCACAACACTTATCTTAAACAGATACACTGTTGTAAATTTGTTCCATCTCTTAGTGACTGGAACCAACATTTACCATATCTTATACTCAGGATGCATAGTAAATGTACTTAATCGAATTTATCGTTTAGAAAAAGACAAATCATATAACCTAGTCAATTCTTTATAATTATACTGTAATACCATAATCATTTGTTAACAATCATATAATAAACAAAGTTAATTATTATGAAGAAATAATTAAAACTATTCTATATCCGGATTACTTTGACCTGAGAGCACTGAAGCTGCATATTGAGCATGAATTCGATATGGGACGGTAACATTAGCAACAAATGGTTGTTTTCGCATTGTATCTAAAAATTCGGTCAACTTTGAGAATTCTTTACGTAATTCATCATTAACACCCAGTTCATTGATTTCTTCTGGTTTTTTACCGGTTATCCGACCCATAACTACTTCGAATCGATGTAAGTGTGGGAATAAGATCAAATCGGCTAAACTCACATCAGGACCTAAAAAAGGAAAATTAAGGAGAATAGTATTTGGGAGAAAAACTAGTTAGATTGGAAGACTAATGAAAATCTCTATGACAAACCAAAAATTCTCGGAAATTGACCACATTATACCCTACAAACGATAGTTTATACTGTGATGTAAATACTATGACGAAACACGGTTAAAATTGTGATATTCCCACCGCCTAACCAAACAGAGACGGTGATTACCAATGTTTGTATAGGCTACAAACATGTAACGAATAAGAGGAGAATCTGAAAACTTATTTACGAGTATAGGAACGATGGTTTTCGAAAATAACACCTGCGTATAGCGTGATATCATCGTAATATCTAAACAAATATATTGACGCCAGCACTCCTAATACACTAGTTATTGGCCTTATAAACAGGTCAACGAAGTGCCATTCGATAAGTGTTAGATAAATCCGACAGAAAACACCTGAATCCGTGAAATAAAAACTATAAGATAATTTCAAAGCTCAAGATCTAAGGCAAAAAGAAGAGTGAATTCATCTGCACAATTGTAACAGATCCTGAAACATTTCATTCAAAATCTCCAACCATTGGTTGTGATAATCGCGTCGACCACAACTAGACAGTCTGCACCCACCAACACATCTCACTGGAACAGTAAGGGACTTCATGGAATGATACAGTGTCTTGGTTCAGGTGTGTCTAGATTTCTCCCAATCTTCTCCTACACTAGCAACCACTGCTTATTGAGTGTGATTGTGGTTGGAGATATGTAGTACATATCCCGACCGTCTCAGTAGATGAAGATTTACCATCCCTTTAGTAGACTAACAAACTTTACTTAGTATCGTGCATCTGATTTCAGCTTTATCCACTCGATGAACCTAATATGAACGAGTAATGATTTGAAGGCACAAATGATCAAATAAACATGGACATGAAAACCAACTACTTATCATTATTTCACGATAGAATCGGATTCGCTAAAAATGTAAAGCATAAGCTCAGATCAAGTTAGTATCTGTTGGATGGAACGATAAAAGTATAAACAACCGTAGGCATTTAGTGAAGTGAATTTTACAAATTTAAATAGTTCAAATTATCAGATGATATAAGAAAAACACTTCACTTTTCCAGGATTCTTCGCAGGGGTATACTTCCGAACACATGCAGAGTACATCTTATACCATTTAGTTATTAAATTACATGAAACTAATAACAATTAGTTTTCAATAATATTCTCTTTAAGATCAGTTTTATTTGAGAGTATAATATGATTGAAGATTGATATAGATTGAGACAAAACTTCGCTTCATTTTATTAAATGGTTATTATTAAAACAAATGAAAATCAGCAAAACTTCACCGAGTATCGAATACAAGACTTTTAAATCTAGAAGGTGCTACTTATGTTAGACAAGTATACCATTAGATCTCAGATGGACAGATTAGATGCTTGTTGTGAGACCTGAATTTGTTAGGTTCGATTCCTATTGAATTCATGGATATGCATCGTTGAGAAGTTCCATACCAGATCACAACAACTGTCCAGTGTTTCACGGTTTCAGTGATTCTAATAAAAGTTAATTCATGAAGTAAACTATACAATTTAATAAGTCTTCAACAGCCTTCCTATAGCTTATGATATTTGATAAGAATTTTGGGTGAATATGGGACAGATTTGTAAGCAGAGATGGATAGTGGCTAGCAGTGGAATCCAGGACGCGCGTTTCGTCCTATTTGGGACTCGTCAGCTGGATGTACCTGCATCTCAGAGTTGATGTTCACTCTGGGACTCGAACCCAGTACCCTCGCTTCAAACGCCATCGCGTTATCCACTCGGCCACTGAGTCCTGATAGCCACTTGCTTGTGCGATGGGGTGAAGTTTGAATTCACTTAGTATTGTTTGTTTGGATCTTCCCATCGATGTGTTTAGGACTGCAACTGGTCAGTCTCTAATTGGCATATGTGCATACTGTGCGTATTGCCTCGATATACCTTAATTCACAAGCATGGTAAGCAGAGATGGATAGTGGCTAGCAGTGGAATCCAGGACGCGCGTTTCGTCCTATTTGGGACTCGTCAGCTGGATGTACCTGCATCTCAGAGTTGATGTTCACTCTGGGACTCGAACCCAGTACCCTCGCTTCAAACGCCATCGCGTTATCCACTCGGCCACTGAGTCCTGATAGCCACTTGCTTGTGCGATGGGGTGAAGTTTGAATTCACTTAGTATTGTTTGTTTGGATCTTCCCATCGATGTGTTTAGGACTGCAACTGGTCAGTCTCTAATTGGCATATGTGCATACTGTGCGTATTGCCTCGATATACCTTAATTCACAAGCATGGTAAGCAGAGATGGATAGTGGCTAGCAGTGGAATCCAGGACGCGCGTTTCGTCCTATTTGGGACTCGTCAGCTGGATGTACCTGCATCTCAGAGTTGATGTTCACTCTGGGACTCGAACCCAGTACCCTCGCTTCAAACGCCATCGCGTTATCCACTCGGCCACTGAGTCCTGATAGCCACTTGCTTGTGCGATGGGTTGAAGTTTGAATTCACTTAGTATTGTTTGTTTGGATCTTCCCATCGATGTGTTTAGGACTGCAACTGGTCAGTCTCTAATTGGCATATGTGCATACTGTGCGTATTGCCTCGATATACCTTAATTCACAAGCATGGTAAGCAGAGATGGATAGTGGCTAGCAGTGGAATCCAGGACGCGCGTTTCGTCCTATTTGGGACTCGTCAGCTGGATGTACCTGCATCTCAGAGTTGATGTTCACTCTGGGACTCGAACCCAGTACCCTCGCTTCAAACGCCATCGCGTTATCCACTCGGCCACTGAGTCCTGATAGCCACTTGCTTGTGCGATGGAGTGAAGTTTGAATTCACTTAGTATTGTTTGTTTGGATCTTCCCATCGATGTGTTTAGGACTGCAACTGGTCAGTCTCTAATTGGCATATGTGCATACTGTGCGTATTGCCTCGATATACCTTAATTCACAAGCATGGTAAGCAGAGATGGATAGTGGCTAGCAGTGGAATCCAGGACGCGCGTTTCGTCCTATTTGGGACTCGTCAGCTGGATGTACCTGCATCTCAGAGTTGATGTTCACTCTGGGACTCGAACCCAGTACCCTCGCTTCAAACGCCATCGCGTTATCCACTCGGCCACTGAGTCCTGATAGCCACTTGCTTGTGCGATGGGGTGAAGTTTGAATTCACTTAGTATTGTTTGTTTGGATCTTCCCATCGATGTGTTTAGGACTGCAACTGGTCAGTCTCTAATTGGCATATGTGCATACTGTGCGTATTGCCTCGATATACCTTAATTCACAAGCATGGTAAGCAGAGATGGATAGTGGCTAGCAGTGGAATCCAGGACGCGCGTTTCGTCCTATTTGGGACTCGTCAGCTGGATGTACCTGCATCTCAGAGTTGATGTTCACTCTGGGACTCGAACCCAGTACCCTCGCTTCAAACGCCATCGCGTTATCCACTCGGCCA
The DNA here is from genome assembly GCA_944470415.2 of Schistosoma rodhaini. Taxonomy (NCBI): domain Eukaryota; kingdom Metazoa; phylum Platyhelminthes; class Trematoda; order Strigeidida; family Schistosomatidae; genus Schistosoma; species Schistosoma rodhaini. Next base: position 3,499,969 of record OX104040.1, read on the forward strand.
CTGAGTCCTGATAGCCACTTGCTTGTGCGATGGGGTGAAGTTTGAATTCACTTAGTATTGTTTGTTTGGATCTTCCCATCGATGTGTTTAGCTGATGGGAAGATCCAAACAAACAATACTAAGTGAATTCAAACTTCACCCCATCGCACAAGCAAGTGGCTATCAGGACTCAGTGGCCGAGTGGATAACGCGATGGCGTTTGAAGCGAGGGTACTGGGTTCGAGTCCCAGAGTGAACATCAACTCTGAGATGCAGGTACATCCAGCTGACGAGTCCCAAATAGGACGAAACGCGCGTCCTGGATTCCACTGCTAGCCACTATCCATCTCTGCTTACCATGCTTGTGAATTAAGGTATATCGAGGCAATACGCACAGTATGCACATATGCCAATTAGAGACTGACCAGTTGCAGTCCTAAACACATCGATGGGAAGATCCAAACAAACAATACTAAGTGAATGGGACAGATTTGTTTTCTTTTTTTTGATGAAGATTCTAACCTAGCAACAAAATACAACTAAAACTTTTAAATCTACAATAGAAAATAAGACCAGACTTAAAGGATCTCACATCCAATGTAACGTATTGATCAGAAGGGGTTTTGTGGAGATTTCAGTATTTTTCATAGTTGAAATCATGATTCAATCGGAGCTAGACCACCATGGAAAACCTGGAAGTACTGGACGGCCATTTCGTCCTGAGCAGTGCGCATCCACGACCTCGCCCCGCGAGATTCGAACCCAGGCCCTCCCAGTCTCGACTATGAAAAATACTGAAATCTCCACAACACCCCTTCTGATAATAATCATATGCTCACTAGTGACTGACTTCAAGATACATGACCTGGAGTTCTAGTGAGAAGCAGTAACTAGTAGAGTTCAACCACGTCTGTTGTGAGATAACAACTCACTGAAGACAATTGGTGAACGGTTGCTCAAACTTCGTGGATTGATTGAAGTTAGACATTAACACTGTTGGATGCCGGTTGAGTGGTTTATCAGTTAAGTGCTCTGGCGCGAGACTGGTAGGACCTGAGTTCGAATCTCTCGGGGCGAGGTCGTGGATGCGCACTGCTCAGGAGTCCCACGATAGGACGAAACGGCCGTCCAGTTCTTCCAGATTTCCCATGATGGTCTAGCTTCAATTAACTCATGATTTCAACTATGAGAAAAAGTGATTTATTGAATTGTTGGAGCATTTAACAGGATACTTCCTAAGATAAATTGAATTAGATAACTGAAAAAGTTACTGGGGTCATTACATATTATTGTAACAATAATCTGATACATATTTATCATTAAAATAAATAAATAAAATTGAATTACCAGTAAAATATGGACCTTTGATAGCGTCATTTATCTTACTGCATGCTGCTCGATACAGTGATACATCACATAGATTTATTTCAGGCACACACATAATCATGTAACTTGGTCTTGATATCTAGATAATACAAAGAATATACATATAAAGAAATAATCGATAAGTATTCAGTAGAACTATCGTGGATAAATTAAGGTTATGTGATGGTACGGTGGTTTGGAGAATGTTGGTCGATGGCCTATGCTCCATTAGGGGTAACAGGGGTAAGTAAGTAAGATGGTACGGTCAACGATGGAGAGAGTCAGCTCTCCATCTTCAAAATCCTCTCACATGATCACGAAAAGCGAACGTAACTAAACTATTCATATTTTTGTCCCTCTTATTATAAGCTTTATTTTGACCTATAGTGTATTATTATACGATTTACCATTCTTGAGTAATCCCCAGTCTATTGATTACTGTTCCTTCTATTCACAGTCACATTTGGCCAAATCTTGTACAAATGTTATTTTCTATTTGATGGTACGATGTGGTCTGTCTTTTTGGTATATAAGCCCAGTATGTTTGAAATATAATGATTCATATTTCAGAGGCTGATATTGTTGTTTTGGACATAACTGGCTGGGTTAGGCAGATAGCAGGGCCGATACGCACTCTAGACTGCTCGTACGGTTTTCGTGTATCACTAGTCCGATTAATAAATCGCTGCTCTTTAATTGGTGGCATCGTCACGTCATATATTAACTGAGCAGCCAGGTAGGTTACAAATTATAACAGGAATACTTTATCCACCTTCTTTTGAAAATCTAAAAATATATATGACTGCTGTGGCGCGAGACTGGTAGGTCCTGGGTTCGAATCTCGCGGGGCGAGGTAGTGGATGCGCACTGCTGAGGAGTCCCATAATAGGACGAAACGGTCTTCCAGTGCTTTTAGGTTTTCCATGGTGGTCTAGCTTCAACTGACTCATGATCTTAACTATATAAAATATATGACTGAATTTGTTTATAATAATATTCTAAATGTTCCTGAATGATTTAATAGACAAGGCCCATATATGGTGATAAAATATGCAGATTTAATTAACTTTATACAAGTAGTAGTCTGAGTTTCACACGATATTAAATTGTATACATATTTTATGGTTTGCATTAAATGTATCCATTATTACAATCTAACTAACCGAATGTCAACCCAACTGCATCACAAGACAAGCGCTCACATAGAATCCTGAAGGCCAAAGGAAAAGAGGAAAACTAAAGAACACATTAAGCCGAGAAATGGAGACAGATATGCGAAGAATGAACAAAAGTTGGATAGGATTAAAAAAGGAAGGCTCAGGACAAGAGTGTGTTGGGGAATTAGCATTATGAATGTGAAGACATTGTCACCTCTCTTCATCAAAATCAATTCTAAACTATTCCGTTTTTGCCGATAAGTTACATATGAATATAATATTTAGAACACTTACTATTGATATACTTGTATCCCATTTTTGCTAAATACACTAGATTTTATCATTTCCTTACATCCATAAGTCAAATATATATTCTGGGCATATAGTAAAATTATTCAAAGAAATTATGTTTAGAAACCAAAAGGTAGTACTAACATTGTTTTTCTCTAAATTGTACAGGATTCGGTTGACCAGTAAATGGTCCTGAAAAGACCATTCCTATTAAAATTGATTGTAATAGTGGTCGGATGTAGTCCATAAGATACTCCTGTTTAAACTATGTCTCGTATTACTTGGCATTTGTCAGAAAAGTCCACCAGTAATATCGAAGGAACTGATACTCTCTGGCAAATTCCATCATATATCATCTAGCTTCAAAGTCAGAGTTTTATTTTATTTAAACACATAAATATTGGTACAAGGTGGCACCAGATATACATGCGCCACACAAATCTCATTTGATTTGTGTGAGGGCTGTGACACTACCCAGGTGCCCAAACCGAACAATGTAGTCTTCTTAGGGGTCGACACCCGTAACCTTCGACATAAAGGCCTGATCCAAAAGGCAGTGGAGCATCGTAAGGAGATGCAGTCACATGGTAGCCGATGACCAACGATTGATTCATACGCCATTTGTTCCCTTAGGATACTGGAGCCCATGTGCACAATTGGTTTGGAATGAGGGTTTTCCAACTCTCCTAGGTGAACTTTACGTGTCCACCAACCCGGTTAAAGCGTCGGACATTCACTTTTCGTCCTCTCAATTTCGCAAACAACACCCCCATTGCAAGAAGGCAGTGAGTAGGACTTCCCTGACAGAGGCTGTGTGTGAGAGCATTCCGAGAGAGGGCGGGCCCTCCCCGCTCTCGGCCGTACCAGGGCATTCGAGGTCACAAAGTCAGAAACATTAACACTGAGCTAAACTAACCGTGATTGACCACTCATAGGACGGAGATATACATTAACGATTACATAATAGTTTTACTGAAGTCCTGAAGATAATTTTTTTCTACCTTCAATGAACCCTTATACTTTGATCCATTACAAATGAAAAATTCATTTATAAAGGTTATATGATAAACCATGTAATGGTTATCAACACACAACAAAAATGACGAATACAGTAAATTAATTAATTCAGTGGATTGTTTTTTTTTGTTTTAACAACTACCTACAACATAAAAACAATCGTAGTAAATATTTGAATAAAAAAGATTGAATTCACATATTTAAAAGGCATAGGTGACCTTAACTTAAAAGGTCACATTAGCACAAGTTAATAAGAGAATAATAGGTGTAAAGAAAATTCATAACATTGATTTGTATACAGGAAAGAGAAAGTTAAAAAAAAAAGTTCTAAACATTGGAAAATTGAATGTATAAGGATAGCTCTTTGGCAAACTCAAGAATCCTCAGAAAGAGCCGAAGACATTCCATCCAATCAATCATCGCTAAAGGAACATTCTAGGATGTCGACATGTATCTTTCCTATTGGATGAATAAGAAAGGATCCCCTATGTGCCTATTGGCTGTCCAAAACGATGATTTTTCCAGGTTTTCCATGATGGTCTAGCTTCAATTGACTCACGCTTTCAACTATGAAAAATACTAAATCTCCACAAAACCCCTTCTGATAATTAATATAATCATGTGCTCACTAGTGACTTCGAAAAGCATATCTAAGAGCTCTAGTGAGAAGCAGTGATCAGTGGAGTTCGAACCACGTCTGTTGTGAGATAGGAACTCACTGAAGACAATTGGTGAATGGTTGCTCAACTTCGTGGATCGGTTGAAATTAGACATTAACACCGTTGGATGCCAGCTCAATGGTCTATTGGTTAAGGGCTCCGGATCGAGACTGGTAGGTCCTGGGTTCGAATCTCGCGAGAGCGGGTTCGTGGATGCACACTGCTGAGGAGTCCCATAATAGGACGAAACGGCCATCCAGGTTTTCCATGGTGGTCTAGCTTCAATTGATTCACGCTTTCAACTATGAAAAATACTAAATCTCAACAAAACCCCTTCTGATGATTTTTTCAGCCAAAAACTATAAATACATGAGATTTTTTGTACTATATTCGACACTGTGTTTGGAATAACATTCCTACTTACTAGTCTTCTGTTTTCTCTTTTGCGACGTTGCGGGATCGATCTTTCAAGTAGTGTAATAGTACGCGACATAGCAAGATTCTAAAGTTCTAGATATAACAGAATGTCATAAACTAGATAATTCCAATTACAAAAAGGTAGATTGATTGATAGAACACAGAGGAGACAATAAAGAAATATTTGTATACATCCATCTTTGAACTGATGACACTGGCTTATTTGGAGTAAATTACGACATTGTATCGTCGCAACTATTCATGAATGAAATAATCAACCGTCATTATCATTTTATTATATTGACAATACATATTAACTAGGTCATTGATTGTATTGTGATGAAATAAGTTCTTTGTTAAAACATTTGAAAAATAGCCTTTACTATAAGCTGAAAGAATTGTTTGACTCAAAAAGATATTTTAAAAGAATCTATCGTCAACCTTGGCTAAACAGTTTATTTACTTAAAGATGTTCGTTTTTCGTCCTCTCAATTTCATAAACAACAGTTATGCCACGAGAAGGCAGTGAGTAAGACTTCCCTGGTAGAGGCTATATACGCGTGATCTTGTGAGAGCATTTGGAGAGGGAGAACGAACTATCCCCACTCTCGACCGTACCAGGGCATTAGGTTGAATTTTTTTAACAATTCAATATTTAAATGATAAAATTATTCAACACTTACACCAGTAATAAGTTCTTTAGCTTTTTCAAACTCTTCAATACCACAACGTGATAATAAAGTTTCAGAACCATACAATTTGTCTATATAGCGTATGATCACATCGGATTCTGGTAATTTTTCTTCATTTGGTAATAATAATAAAGGAACTTTGCCAGTTGGATACATTTCTAAAAACCATTCAGGTTTTGAAGCCAAGGAAATATCTATAAGATCATAACTGTTTAGATGGGGAAGAGAGAGGGAGAGAGATGGTAACAACATCATCCCCATTACAAATGAAATACTGATGAAATCAAACAATGACAAACAAGTTTGTATTATGGATTAAGATTTTATAATTTGTGATAAACGATATTTGGATATTGTTCGACTAATAAAGTCAAATGATAAGTTCAACCGATCGATAATATACAGTGATACACATAACTGAATTTCGCGACGTAAGTGTCCAGGTCAACTGATATCATAGGACAAAGCAGCTGACTAGCAGAATATAAGTTTTTCTATACAACAGAATAGAATACTCACGTGCAAAACATTAGCACAAACTAAACATGACTAAACAGCATGAGTGATTTAAGAAAATCAATGTAGGTAGGTCACTTATAATTTAATGAATTGAAACCTTGTCTATCATAATATTAACTCCACTTCACTCTACTCCTTCCAAAGAATATACATTAAAAGACAAGACAGTTAGCCCCCGAATGCCCTAGTACGGCCAAGAGTGGGGAGAGTCCGCCCTCCCTCTCCGAATGCTCTCACATGGCTACGTGTATATAGCCTCTGTCAGGGAAGTCTTAATCACTGCCTTCTCGTAACGCGGGTGTTGTTTTCGAAATTGAGAGGACGGAAAACGAATGTCCGGCGCTTTACCCGGGTTAGTGGACATGGAAAGTTCACCTAGGGGAGTTGAAAAACTCTCATTCCAAATCAATAGTGCACCTAATCTCAATATTTCCTGATGCTAAATATTACAACTACCACTTACAAACTGAAAGTTAATGTATAATGTTGTTCACAAAATCTCACATCTTGTCATTGCTAATAGGTAATGAACTCATAATGTAAGTCAGATAGTTTATACAGTTTCGTTAGTACATTAGGAAAACGCACCAAATTTCGTTGTTTATGATAAGACCTATTAGAAGTTACATGTATCTGCTCGCTTATAAGATAAGTTTTATAAGGTCTACAACAACATCCTTAACGATCCAGTTACTAGTATAAGAGCATGTTAATTTCATTTTACACAGTTGAAATCATGAGTAAATTGAAGCTAGATCACCATCGAAACCTGGAAGCACTGGTCGACCGTTTCGTCCTATTATGGGACTCCTCAACAATGCGCATCCACGATCCCGCCTCACGAGCGAGATTCGAACCCAGGACCTACCAGTCTCGATCCGGAGCCCTTAACCGATAGACTATTGAGCCGGCATCCGACGGTGTTAATGAAGGTTTGTTCATTACGTCTCGTTTAATTTTTATCGGTCCATTGACGGAACACATGCTTGACCAATCAAATGCGGAGTCGCGCTCAAAAATCATGGATATATATTTAACAAGGTAGCTGTGATACATTCCCTACTGCAATAAGAAACAGTTTTATAACTGAGGAAGAGGTTTACAAATTCTTTATTAAGGTCGACACTCTGAGCAATGTGTTCAAATGTTCTTTTATCACATTCTACTCACTCTAATTATCCATTTACATTGAATGAAGCAATTTTTAATGATGTCATATTAGATGTTGCTTGTTTTCACAACCTTTTGGTTTCTAGTGGAAACCTTGGTCAATATGAAGAACAGGTTCTCGATGGATTCATATCTAATTGCAGTTCTGATAATCCCATATAAAATGTGACATATCCTCATAATCTATTCATTACTAGTCAGTGTAAGGGTAATGAACAAGAACACGAGTGGAGACAATCGAATGTATTTGAGCACCAAATTACAGACTATCTCAGTAGAATATGAGAACCATACAGTAAACAGTTAATTTGCAAACTATCAATCGTCTCAATCTTGACCGCTCCTTCTGCAGATATCAGTCCATCTTCTCTGATTTCATTGTTCATACAGTTTCATACCGATTGCGTTCCGTTTCCGTTCTTTACTTATCGATCTACTGAAATACATTCTATACCTGACCATAGTCATATACTACTTATGTGGATATAAGTAACCCACATCACATAAGGAATATGTTTTAAATGAGTCACATCCTGATCACCTTCTCGGATATTTTTGTAGAGAAGTTTTTAGTCTAAAAACATATCCGAGGGAATGCTGAATAAAAGTGAGAAGACTGGGCAAAGTCGACGAACACCATTTGACACAGTTATTCTACCAAATTAATACAAGCTACGACCCCACCACTAGCAATTAATTTTAAGAAATCACCAATTGTACGATATTTACTGAATGATGTTGTCACGGGACCGTTTTAGATCGAAGGCATTAATGGCTAATTTCATACTAAGCAATATGATTATATTTAGTGCCAGGAAATATTGATTATGTATAAATATTCATAACACACTTCTCATTGCTATAAAGTCCCCGACCAATAGAAACTCACTTGAACATGAAACTGTGAAACACCTATGGATTGATGAGAACATCGTCAAAAGAAGTACAGAATGTAAAACTAAACTCGAGGAATAAAATAAGTCTCGAGATACGTCCGTTACAATGAATAATACAAAAGATAATGACATAATATCCGAAGTATTTTTATGAAACTCTCGTCTAGAATAACGTTTCTGAGGATCGACTTTGCATGTTGCTGGTTTACGTGATTAAGCTTGACATATCTTGATTTCGATTTGGACTAATAACCCTGTTGCTTGAAGTGCACTTGGGAAGTTAGTATGTATATATAAATAATCCAGATCGATTTTATCGATTTATGTTTTCGCTTATAAATGTTAGTCAGTCAGATAAAACGTAGGATCAGGCACATATATGCATCGGGCCAAGTTGTCATACCTCGTTAGCACAACAAGATCAACACCGGATTCATAGAAGTAGTTAATTTAGTGGTGGTGGTGGTGGTAGTATATAAATTATAGGTTGTATATAAGGATACAGTATAGGATGAAATAAAGACATGAAGCGATTTTCATCTCAAAGTTTAAGAGAACATAAATAGTGTATACACCTACGCTATTGTGATCGATTCTGAGTCATGTCACACAGAGTCTCCAACCATTGGTTACGATAATCGCGCGGACCCCAACCAGGTAGTCTGCATCTACCAACATGGCTCAGACTAGAAGTTAGTGATTTCAAGCTCTGATGCCACGTTTTGGTCTGACCGCCCCTAACTCTCTTCTAACCATCCCCAATACTAGTCAGCATAGCACGTCGCGGTAATCGGTGTTCAGGCATACCGGTTACCACGACGTGCTATGCTGACTAGTATTGGGGATGGTTAGAAGAGAGTTAGGGGCGGTCAAACCAAAATGTTAATAGTATAAGGATGCACTATAAAATTGGATTAATATGAAATATAAGATGGTAGTTGGAGATGACCAACAGGAAACCCTGGACCCGGGTTTCGTGCTACTTGGCACTCGTCAGCAAAGTGTACCTGTAATCTTGAGGGAACTGGTGCTCCTTGAAGGATTCGATCCCGTGTCACTCAGTTTCACAGTCAGAGACGTTACCACGGAGCTACTCGGGCCGCTTGATCGATAGCATTCGATCAGCACCAAGAAGGACTTGACATTGATCACCACCCAGTGATCAATCAATTGTGATAATATGAAATATCTTACAATAGTTAGAACCTAATTCAAAAGCTTTACTAATATAGTATAGAGAATAAATAATATCCAGATTTGTATATTGTCTTTATATCAAGGTGTACACTTTTCTGGACATTTCAATTAACTGATTACTAAAGTTATGTATATATGTGAATTAATTAACAAGTTAATACATAGAATCTGTAAACTGTGTGAAAAAACTAAAACAAGTTTGACAAATCATTTCTAACTAAACTGTTTATCATAAATTAAGGCTAACGGTTACAGTATAATTACATATTGTAAACTATATGAACATAATTACATTCAATGACATAATTAATTACTATGTGAGATAAACATATCGACAAATTGTAAGGTTAGCAAAGATGGATAGTGACTAGCAGTGGAATCGAGGACGCGCGTCACTTCGTCCTATTTGGGACTCGTTAGCTGGATGTACCTGCATGTCAGAGTTGATGATCACTCTGGAACTCGAACCCAGTATCTTTCGCTTCAAACGCCATCGCGTTATCCACTCGGTCACTGAGTCCTGATGGGCAATTGCTTGTGTCCTGGATTCCACTGCTAGCCACTATTCATCTTTGCTTACAATGCTTGTGAATTAAGGCTATATCGAGGCAATACGCACAGTATGCACATATGTCAATTAGAGACTGACCAGTTGCAGTCCTAACACATCGATGGGAAGATTCAAACAAACAATGCTAAATGAATTTAAATTGTAAGGTTAGTTTTCTTCCTAGATTATATCATACTGATTACTCTATTGGTTTAGAATCAGGGTTTTGCAACTCCCTTAGTTGAACCAACCATAACCACTAAGCCAGTTTAAGCGCCGGACATTTGCTTCCCGTCCTCTCAATTTCGTAAACAACATCCCCGCCGCAAAAAGGCAGTGAGTAGGACTTTACTGGCAGTGACTGTATACGCCTGGATATAAGAGAGCATTTCAAGAGAGACGGAGGACTCTTCCTACTCTCGAACATAGCAGGGTATTCGGGAATCTGTAAACTGTGTGAAAACTAAAACCATTTTAGATAAATCATTTCTAACAATTCACTGTTTATAATAAATTAAGGCTAACGGTAACAGTATAATTACATATTGTAAACTATATGAACATAATTACATTTAATGACATAATTAATTACTATGTGAAATAAACATATAGACAAACTCTAAGGTTAGTTTTTTTTAGATCATGTCATACTGATTAAATCCAACAAAAATTTACATGAATGCTACAGATTATCATAAATTGTAATTGACTCATTCCAAACTATTGGTGCACATGGGTTCCGGAATCCCTAAGGAAACGAATAGAGTATGAACCTATTGTTGGTCACCGGCTACCATGGCGAAGGTGCATCCACTCTTTGTGTTCTGCCGAATTCTAATCTTCTGAATTCTTCATGTCCCTTTCCTTTTTCTCTTTCCAAATTTATTTCACTAGATTATACTCCTTGAATAACATCTTCAAACCCTAATCTTTTCGATTACTGCTTATACTTTTACTACTTCTACCACTATGGGATTTGAATCGAAAACTACATCTCTGTGCTAATGTGGTATGGCAACTCGAACTGATGTACGTGCGTACGAAGTTCTACGTTGTGACTGACTGACACCGGCTACCATAGGACTACATCTCATAACATTGCTCCACTACTTTGTGAATCAGACATTTAGGTCAAAGGCTCGGGGAGTGACCTCGTAAGAAAACCACCTGCCTCAGTTTGGGTGCCCAGGCAGTAACTCAGCCCTCATATATTTGATATCTCCTTGTATTATTTGACGGTTAATAATGTAATTTTGGAAGTATAAATTCTACAAGAGAAGCATACAGACGATGATTTGGAAGTTGAACGCCTAAAAAGACTCCAGTACTAATAAGTAATTTTATATCAAATTACAAAATGATCATTTTATTAAAAAGCATTAATTTGAAAAGAATTACTTTGACTGAAGGTTGTAAACTCTTTATTATTTACTATAGCACAGATAATGCTTTACAAGATATTGTCTGGAATAAATAAACCTACCGCCATCAATTAGTTATTGGTTGATAGGTCTCTGTCTTACATATATATATTCAACTTTGTAAACCTGTCATGTAATTAATCCACTATTTTCTAAACGAAAAAGTTTCATCTTAAATTATGTAGGGTTTTAAAGTGTAGCCCGCATCGTTAATTTGTCTTTATAATTGAATTCCAGTGAATTTATTTATCTACTTATCACATCTACTTTAAATGTTTACACACCATGTTATAGTTAGCATGATGGATTATGGTGAAGCAAACTGATTTGGCCATTATTAGTCAACCAGAGCTGGAGGATAACCACAGCAGACTCACGAATTTTCTTGTGTAAAATTATGAATATACCAACACTTTTTCTTATTGCGACTCACCTTCATGTAACTTGATTTATTTGAAATATAGTTACATACCTGTCTAAGACGTTTTCTGATTTGAGGGACTAGTTAAATGAAGCAAAGTGCTCGAAGAATACTAAGAAAAAAGGTTATCTGGGTCGGATAACTAAGGGCTTAACAGTTGTGACTGTTAAATTTAGAGAATCTAATGGTGTTGAGTAAAATGAAAAGAGAACCTTAGAAGAAATATTGTGTTACTAGTCTGACTACACGATAATAGTGATTGTTTTTCGTATTTGTCTTTAGTTAAACAATTGTTATGAGTATTTATTTAAAATAAGTGACCAAAGAAAATATTTTTGACGAGCAACTACTAGTACTAACCGAGCCGTAATGAATGATAACTGTACAACTAACGCTTATTACATGTTTTTTTTTATTGTATACAGTTCAATGACCAAATGTATCCTTATTTTCAGAAGGGGTTTTGTGGAGATTTCAGTATTTTCATAGTTGAAAGCATGCATCGATTGAAGCTAGACCACAAGGAAAACCGTCCAGTGCTTTCAGGTTTTGCTTGGCGATCTAGCTTCAATTGACTCATGCTTTCAACTATGAAAGTATCCTTATTTGTTAGAGCTTTGCTGGAACTATAGTTTTTGGGTGATCATGGCTGGTTATTAATTATTCGAACTAAACTGACGTAGCAGTACAAAACATTTGTCGTTAAAACAGTACCAAATATATATATATATATATATATATATATATATATATATATATATATATATATATATGAATAAAAAATTGTATTTCTGACGTTTCTTGAACTAACCCAACTCATTTCTTCAGAGCAAATTAAAAACCGAAATAGAATTAACACAAGTTTAAATAGTACTTAATTGTAAACAAGTTTATTTGATCATTCGTGCCTTCAAATCATTACTCCCTTATTTTAGGATCATCGAAATCAGATGCACGATACTAAGTAAAGGTCGTTAGTCTACTAAAGGGATGGTAAATCTTCATCTACTGAGACGGTCGGGATATGTACTACATATCTCCAACCACAATCACACTCAATAAGCAGTGGTTGCTAGTGTAGGAGAAGATTGGGAGAAATCTAGACACAACTGAACCAAGACACTGTATCATTCCATGAAGTCCCTTAATGATCCACTGAGATGTGTTGGTGGGTGCAGACTGTCTGGTTGTGGCCCACGCGATTATCACAACCAATGGTTGGAGGTTTTGAATGAAATGTTTCAGGATCAGTTACAATGGTGCAGATGAATTCACTCTTCTTCTTGCCTTAGATCTTGAGTTTTGAAACTATCTTATAGTCTTTAGTCTACGATTTCACTCTCTCTTCTCGAATCATATTGTCTATGTCTAATGTTTTGCACTACCACTGATACTGTTTCTACCTCCACTACTCTGGTATTTGTCTTGATAAATTTATTTGATTGTGTTGGTGTGATGTGACAAATTGGATTAACGCATGTATGTGCTAGGTTCTACTTTGCTTATTACTGACCGTTGATTACCTTGATATGGTAGGCAAAGGAGAACGTTAAACTAAAATAGCCAATAGTATCGTGATTTAAAGAAAACCTGACAGCTTTTAAGTCACTCCAACCAAGTCAATGTTTTAGATACACAGATATACCTCCAACTGCGTGAAGTTGACTACTGACGTTAAATTATGGGTTAACGGTACGATAGAAAACAATGTTGTTTACTGTGAGGTGAATTTAAAAAAAGTCAAGTAGATATTGCCATAGTCAAAAAGAAGCAAATACTTTATACGGATATTAAACTTACTCAACCTTGTAGTAACTCAGTATTAGTTTAACGCGATCGACATAAGGGCAAAATCTGAATCCAATGAGAGTTGAGCGATTAGGATCAATTAGCGGCTTAGGGTCATCTGTTAAGAAGAGGATATAAATTCAGTTTATATAAAAAAGCGGTGAATCAATGATTTTTCATTTTTAAATGAGTCAAAATAAACAGATGTTGTTACAGCTCTCCCAATGGTTTATATAGATAATAAATAGTAAATATTTTGAATGATATCACACACGTATGGAGATAAATACGCCCCCCCCAATAAGCTCAAAGTGGATAAATAAGTTCTGTTAAGCGAAAATTTAATATGATTCTAGTCCTTATAAATTTTTATGTAGAAATCTCGAAATAATGTCTTACGCCTATTTAGTGTAACAGGATGTGAATAAGTGATTTTTTCAGTATCTACTTTATAAATATAAAGTGGAATAGTGTGTTTTAGGCATTTCATTTATCTGTGCATCCGCATTACTTCTGATATGTTTGACAACTGAAAATTCATCACCTAAACGGAGGTCGTTTTCATAGAAACTGACCCGATAGGTCTTGAGTTCAAATCTCGCGAGGCGGGATCGTGGATGAGCACTGCTAAGTCCCACAATAGAACTAAACGGTCGTCCAGTGTTTCTAGGTTTTCCATGGTGGTCTAGCTTCAATTGACTCATGATCTCAACTATTATAACTACTATTATATCCAGATTTTTGTGTCATCCTTACGAAAGTTTGAAAATAACGAAATAATAGGCACATGATAATTTAAAAATCAATTCCTACCAGTTATCAGAAAATTAAATCACTGTAAGGGCATATAAAAGTGACATACTTCGTTTGAGGTGCATTATTGTAAATAATCTTCAAACACTAGTTGAGATGCTTTGGCCGACAACTAAAGTTGTACTGACAAAAGTATAGTCTGCAAATAAAGATACAGAATAGTTGGAGACAGCAAAGAAAACGGTTATAAAAAAACTGACTTCAAAGAGTTAGAAACGCAACTATTTAAATTACAATGAACGATCTTATTTAAATGTATTTACAAGCTTTCCACTGAAAATATGTTTGTAAACTAAACTTAAATGAGAAACATATGAACCACATGGAATAGTGATTTAAGGCTACTTAATTCAAATAATAAATAAATGGTGATTATAGGCAATTAATCAACAATTATGCAACCCTGATGTTATGTACACATAGTTATGTTTAAGTAACTACTTGAAACAGTATGTTGGCTCCAACTTAAACTGGAGATGGACTTTAACAAACTCAGGACAAAAGGATTTGTAAGGGATTTAAAACAATTATGCACGTTTGTACTTCTAAAAAACCCGTGTCTATAATCACTTGATCACATCCGCATTTTGTGACTGGCGGTGGGAGTTCAGATTTCTTAATATCATGACATTGAGAGACAAGTAAATGCATATTTGTCGCTGAAGTACAGTATCTAACATTCGACGTTAAAATAATTCTTTACCAATATTTCATTGGAGTTATCAACCAAAGCAACTGACAGCAATGAAGAAATGAAGGAATAATGAGGATAAAGCAAGTTTCCAGTGACAACCAGAAGAAGATAGAAGTTGTCCTCGAAACCAATAAACTGACTTGACTTAACTTACCTCTTGATTGCGACGACCTTGAGAATGAACTTTCTGATCAGATATGTATAACAAAAACGGACATTTTACATGTTGACTCAAAGACAGGAAACCACTTACCTTCTTCTATACTTAGTAGTTGATCTTTATCTTTTTTATTTCTGGCCAGTGAATCCCAAATTTAGTTACCACCTCGTTTCGCATTCGGTCCTTGGAATCGATTATGCAATGTTATTTGCCAAACAATCCTCCTCAAAACTTCAGTAGAACATGTTACCTTATATCCTGAGTGATTTTATCTGGAAAATGTTTTGATGAATCACTTATTTTTCAGTTTCATGGAAAAATGAATCTATTTAGTGATATTCACATTTTCACTGTCACTAAGGTAGCTATGTCTATTGCAGTTTGTCTGACCAGTCTCTAACGCATTACATCCAGAAGAATTGGCTTCCCCGCATGCAATATCTATTGAATCTGCTACCTCAACCACATTAGTGTCATTAGTGAAAATTCTTCTAGAGTCAGTAAAGCATCTATAAAACCTATCACAATTATTACATTATTCATAACATGATCCCAATAATTAAGATTATCAATGAACTTTGATTACTTCGTTGTCATTCACCAAAGTAAAAAACGTGTGACGGAAGGAGTTTGATGATTGTAAATGTGTCACACATGACGCCGCCTTGTCCTAATTTCCCCTTGTCATTCTATAATATAGTACTAATTCACACACACGACTCATTCTTGTTTTTGAACATACCTAAATAAACTCAAACAACATGAAACACTAAGTCACTTTTTCCCTCATGATAACTCTTGTATCCATAGAAAATTATTAATCTCAACACACATCCACATCTTATTTCTATTACCTTATATTTCCACGCCCCTTGTGTGTACTTGTGTGTATTTATCTGTCACCTAGTATCTTATCCAATGCTTGTTTCTTTGCCACACTATCCGCTATCTAGTTTGAGATTGTGGGGATAGTTAACATAGACATTTCTAGTTTTCATTAGCGTTTTCCATAAGGGACTTTGCAGTGGCTGATTGGATAAGCCGAATGTTTGTTCTTCGAGAGTTTCTAAAGTACAACACGGATTTCCGTATCTGGCCATAATGTGAAAGACTAACCAACATTCAACATCCAAACTGATTGTGAGGACGGCTCCCGGTGAAATCAAGGGGGCTCTGTGAAGCTCGTAAAGGGCCGAAGACATTCTACCAAATCATCTTGGAAGAACATCCCAAAATATGAGTTCAAAGTTTTTCTCAAAAAATACTTGTAGCTCTTCTAGAGCTCCTGCCAGTCCAAAACCCGGAAAATGGAGGTAGGTTGGGCGTGAGATCGGGAACCCCATCTCGTAGAAAGCAATCTTGTTAAAATCAACTCTAACCAAGATGAGCAAATTAAGTCAGGAAACCGATGCCATTCTAACAACCGAAGCAACAGATTATGTATGTACATGGAAAGCCCGGACAATGTGGGAGACCGGGAGGACCAGTAAAATAGCAAGAGAAATGAGGCGATACAACTTGATAGTGCTAGGAATCAGCAAGACCCATTCAACCCAATCTGAATAGCAAGGATTCAATACCGGACGGATGTTACAGTACTCCGATCACGAAGAACCAAATGATTCGCACACTCAAGGAATTGCTCTGACGCTATCCGGAGAAGCACGGAAAACAATTATGGGATGGAAATCTCACGGGTCCACAATCATCAAAGCATCATGGAAAAGAAAGAAGGAGGGAATCAACATGAATGTTATCCAATGTTGTTGTGCACCCATCAATGATAACAACGACGATGACGATAAAGATCGGTTTCATGAGAGGCTGCAATCGATCGTAGCGAAGTGCTCACGAAACTCCTCACCATCCTGATTGAAGATCTAGACACCAAAGTCGAAATGGACAACATCGGTTATGAAGATATGAAGAGATGGCATAAACTGAGTGGTAGAAATCAACGAGAACCGTGAGAGATTTTCCAATTCATGTGCGTTCAACAACATGTTTATAAGAGGCACAATATTCCTACACAAACACATACACAAAGCTAAATGCATCTCACTGCAACACAACACGGAGAACCAGATACATCATATTTGCATCTGTGAAATATTCACAAGGTCGATGGAAATAAGATGTCAGAACGAGGAGATGAGCTGGCATAGCTACAGATCACCACTAACTGGTGATTGTCATGATGAAGCTGAAGCTAGACAAACACTGGACAACTGGACAAACAGCATTACAAAGGTTATTATTACTATTATTATTCGCAAGCATCTAATGGTAAAATAAGTTTTGTGAAGAAACCATTTTAGGTTTCTTCAGAAATGCAAGAATACACAAGTTTCAATAATGCTGGCATGACTTTTACCAAGTTTGAACGAAAAGGAAAGAATGGAAAAGGAAAAAAATGATGATGATAATAACGGAATAATAACAAATCAGGTTCCGTGTAATTGAGTTGATTTTGAGGAAGCAAAGGGAGAAAATAAGGAAATAGAAACGGATGAAACTCGAAATACATAAATAGTTTAATAAGCATGTTTGTCAACACAGAAAAATAATGAACGTCTATGTATATATCGCCAAATCAATAGCGAAAAAAAGTCAAAGAAGATTAAAGATAAATAAATACGAACATAATTTATTACTGCAGTAAAATATGATGGTAGAATAGGTGTTTATGCAGTAGTGGTTTTGAAAAATGCAATCAAATTCTAAACTAGAGTCGAAGGTGTAATAATTAGGAGAATTTGAATTGCGATATTAACTAGGAATCCCAGAAATAACGCAATTTAATCAAAAAGCAATAGATGATCACGAACGAATGTATTGTATTAGGAATTCAAAATCAAGCTGTCATCAAATACAAAGGAATCAGTGTTTCATATTGTTATTAACGTAGAAGGATGCTGATTATAACGCTGGGGGTTTCTGTTATGACAGTCCTTTCACTTTCTACACGTATGTGGGACGATAATTTACATAGACGAATATCTACACTAGATTCCCACCCAGTGTCTATTCTACAGGACTTCAACAGAACTCAGATCAAGAACACGAGACTAGCCTGACTATAACGTCAATATATTTCCACACGAAAATCCGACACAAGAAACAGTCAATCAATAACAGTCCATCAATAAGTGTCCACCAACAAGGAGCAGTCAATACATAATAAGGATAGGGGAATATATATATAACACATAACACCTGTCATCCTATCTAATGTCTGACTCATCAAGACAACCAATCATCGTCATTCTCGCCCACACATCATATATATATATATATATATATACGCTCTATATGCACTCTCTGTTCTAAAAAACAGTCTTCCTCATTCCAATATTGACTTCCCTTCCTTTATTCGAACCTACTCCACCTTGATAAATATCATTACTCATTGTTCCTTATTACTGCATTCTCTCATCTAGAGCCTCTGATCGAACTTCACTCCAGCGACATGAGCTAGCATCAATTTAATCTAATAATTTATCATACTCCGTCTGTTCCACTACTAAATGTTAAGCATTGGCTATCGTTCATATCCAAATGCCTTGTTGCTCCTCGGTTTCTTTTTTTCTCCTCAGAATCTTGCTCTGAGGGTGAAGCTATGTAATTTCTGACATTTGGAACAAGCTCGACTTGCGCGCTCTCCCAAGGTCATAGTTCGCGCCAGGCGCTCCACAAGTCTACTTTATAACAACTATAAAGTTAAAAAGCTGAATTACACAAGCACGACCAAAATCATAATACATTTTTTGTCGAGATTTGATCTGGTATGTAACGTGGACGGGATGCCCCATTGGAAATTATTTTGAAGAAAACACAGCATGTCTGAATGGACCGCTATTAACTTTTATAGATTATATTTACTAAGCAACCCAGCTTGGGATGCATATTGTGAACCAGTATATGTTGTAACTTGTAGATCATGTCCGTAAAAATGGCATGTACCTGCTCTTGCAGAAATACATTATTATTATATAAACACAAAGACGATAACCAAATATTAATATACATATATATATACATATACATGTACATAATGAAGATAAAACGAGTTTGAGAAGTTAATTGGAGTATAACACAAGATATTCGCTTGATTACAAACCTTGGATACTTAAGAATAATATTTATTTGGGAGGAAGAGAGGGAAAAAAATTCTAAAGGAAAAAATATGAACACCTAGTGAGAGGGTCCGAGCATGATAATATCGACCTCTGAAGTAAACCATTAATTTAAAACACACGTAAATTTATTTAACAGGGTGCATAGTAAAACTTGATATTAGTATAAACCCTTGTGCAACGTAGGTTCTCTGGGAGTCTGTTCCACATGGCTGAGTAGATAGTAACGAAAAATTCTGGAGTAAGTTTGTGAAGTCCTCAGAATCGCTAAAATATTTCCCTCATTGCGTAGATTTTGGGATGACTTCGTAGAATAAGGAGGGGTGGACGCCGAAGAGTAAAACGTACGGTGAATAAGCCAGTAGATAAAGACAAGATTTGATTTGATACTACATATCCAGAGAGGCTCTAATTTGAGTTGTTGACATCTTTGGTAATAATCATTGTCGTCGAAATACTCCAAAACAGCTTTAGTGAACCTTCTTTGAACACCTTCATTTTTAATCAGGTCACTATGCCTACAACTACTGTAAACTAAAATAGCATACTCAAGAATTGGTAAGGTACATTTCCTGTATAATAATAACATCGATTCCATACTATTGAAGTTTATCATTATTAATTCGATGAGCTTTCTGGATTTGGATACTTGATATTCAATGTGCTCGGAAAAGTTCAAAAGGTTGCTATATCTTAAACCCAAATCACGAACAGTAATGAGAGGTTTTAGTGTACGTTTGTGTACAATCAGATTTAGATTAAGGCAGAGGCCAATGTGAAGAAGATTCGGCTACGTTCTGCTATAAAGGATTTAAGCCAAGATAAGAAGAGATTCCGTATGAAAAATGAAGAGAGTTTTAGAAGTTTGTGTGAGACACTGTCGGAAGCCTTACTAAAATCGAAGGACAAAATTATCACTGACTGCCCATCATCTCTTCTATGGGTAATTTGATCAAAAAATTCCAGGTGCGATTTGAAGAATGAGCGTTTGTTCATAAACCCGTGTTGGGATGGGTTAATCAGGCCGGCTGAAAGTAAAAATGATAATAGCAGTTTATGGATGTTTTTCCATGGTTCTTGAGAGTATAGATGTCAAGTTGATGGGCCTATAGTTAGCAATATCATATGTGATCCCGTTTTGAACCTAGGAGTGATTAGGGATGTTTTTCATACAGATTGATAGACTCCATATTCCATAGATTGGCTTAACAGTTTTAAACAGAATAATGGGGATTCTCTAGTACTATATTTCACAAACGATGAAAACATCCCGTCCGGTTCGCCGTCACAAGACTTTTTCAGGGTACATATGGCCTATTTAATGTTGGTGGATATGAAATTAGTTCCAATAGATGTCTAGATTCCAACATTGCAAATGTATTGATAGAAGTTTCAGTTTCAGTGTTGTAGCACTGCGAAAAGTGCTGACTAACTAGTTCACAAATAGTATCAGGGTTGTCGACAGTGCTTTCGTTAACTATGAAAAAGTTAATTGTGCCGAGAGAATTCAACTTCACACGAGATTTGAAAAACCAAGGTATTGAAAACTCTGTGCTTTTACTAACTAAGGCCTTATTTTCTATATTCATAAGGTATATTCGCAAACCACATGACCAATAACTGGAACAGTACAATCAAGGCAATATGTCAGGTTGTGGTATTAATCGGAAAGCGCAGTGTCAATTTTACTTGTGGTAAAATAAAGTTCCAATGGCAAACAACGAACAAGAGTTTCAGTGGGTTTCCTGGTTTGTTGATCAAACTGTCTGCTCCGGTACATTATCGCATCTTTGGAGTTCAATTTTATGGTGTTTAGAGAATGAATAATGCTCAATACAATCCTATGATCAATCGCAAAAACTCTTGACTGACATGCACTAAAATAAAGTCGATGTCGATTGTAAATAATAAATCAAGTATATTATTCTTTCTAATCGGTTTTCGGACTTGTTGGACTGATCTGCAAAGTTCTAATGTTTCAACTAACTTGTTATATCGGCCTGGTACCGAAGTCAAACCCCATGTGATATTCAGCAGGTTAAAATCACCTCCAATGATTTTAGACGTATGCAGTTGATGCGAAGCAATGAAGAATATGTTTGTTAGTAATCTGTCAAAGTTAGTATCCGCATGAGGTGGTCTGAATATGTATCCCACCAGTAAATAATTTTGCTATCCTAAATTTACGGTAACCCAAATAGAGTCATCTATAGCATCAACAAATTTACACTCCTGAATGTCCGAACGGACATAGATAGTTGTACCACCTCTTATACCATAACGTCTGTCGGTTCGAAAGAAACATAGGTACCTACGTTCAAGGAGTGATCGGATATGGATGATTTGCACCACGTTTCCGTAATAAGTACAATGGTCGAACTTATAAGAAATAAGAGAGCCTTAAGATGAGTAATTTTATCGGTCAGAAAGCGGGTGTTGAACGAAAGAATAAGAAATTGAGATGTTTCATAATGAAACAGGTCAGCGTATAGATCACAATTTGTAGTTCCATGGATACTCGTAGTATTGGCTGCCGTCAGAATTGATTTGCGAGAGAAGTAGATTCAAAAACTTGTTGTCATCTGTAATATATTCACCGTTGCCGACAGAATAGCCGGCGGGGTTACAAAAAATTCTCCTGATTGTCATTGACTATAGCATCTGAAAGGGACATGGTGTATCTGGTGGGAGTCGGATTAAGAAGGTTATCAGGTCTGTGTGTGCGAATAAGTGGCCATTTACAATTCGAATTACTTTTTATATCTGACGCATTTGTGACATGCTCCAGACGTTTTTTCTGAGGTTTGTGGTTTGTATTAGCTCCTTCGTAATTTAGGAAGAAACGAGTGTTGTTAAACGTGCTTGCGATGGTTTCCAAGGTTCGAACATATCGACCTTTACTACTCGGTCAACTATATAACTGTTATGACTATTTTTCCCATTGTCCGTTGCACAGTTCCTGTAACTGGGTGTTGCACTAATGGATTTTGGACGGTGCTATCTGATTCGTCATCAGCACAACTACTTGGAGTTAGATTTAAGTCAACATTCAGGAGGATGGACACCACTTACGTCGGGGTTACATTCTTTCGGTTTTAAACTTTAAGAGATTCAAGAGAGTTTATTAGTGGTGGCATATTTTCAAAGTTAAATGTCCTCTTAGAATCTAACTTAATTCTATGACCATTAGGACTACGATGCGTTTTGGATTTTGACCCCGATGGTCTGTGAACAGCTCCCCTGCTTTTCGCTGACATGGCGTTCTATCTGGAAGAGGTCGATATTATCATGCTTGGATCCTCTCACTGGGTGTTCATCATATTTTTTCCTTTAGAATTTTTTTCCCTCTCTTCCTCCCAAATAAATATTATTCTTAAGTATCCAAGGTTTGTAATCAAGCGAATATCTTGTGTTATACTCCAATTAACTTCTCAAACTCGTTTTATCTTCATTATGTATATATATATAAATATTTGGTTATCCTTTCGTGGTGTTTACATGAATCACTGACTCCTTTGTACTTGAAGACTGCTTGAGTTCGAATTCTAAATACAATACATTCGTTCGTGTTCATCTATTACTTTTTGATTAAGTTGCGTTACTTCTGGGATTCGTAGTTAATATCACGATTCAAATACTCCTAATTATCACATTAGCGACGCGATGGAGCCTGTGATGGAACGGTTGGACATACATTCAGATTTCAATGCTTTTGGGGATTGCATGGGAAGAAGGCCGTAGACAAGAAATAGTTCATAATACTGAACATCATCGTAGCATCAGAGAGTTTAAGGTCCTGAAAAACCCGAGAGCAACTAGATAATTTATCAAATGTAGCATAACACATTTACTTGAAAGACAAGGTTTCCCAATTTATAAACTCTCACTCTTCAGCATATCGTCTCTGCATTTGGACAAATATTTAAGTTTTGGTCGTTACACACGTTGTAGTGCTGTACACTACATGTAAGGCTCTGATCTTTTTAAGTGCTTCTGTATGCAACGGGTATATAACTAGACACACAATTTTTTCACAGTATCGACCTCAGTATCAATAAGTACGTGGGTCATATTTTCAACCAACTTTGTACCAGTAATTTCGAAAAGGTTGTCGGTCAGCCTAATGGATTTTGTTGAACTTTCGACGATAAGTGTGGATTCATGATTCGTCAACATCATGCAAATACACTGACAAAAATGTGACAAGTAACTAAGGCGCTAAGAAATATAAAAACCATTTACAAGTTAGAAGAAGGGGATGTTCTGTCGACTGAAGAATATAGCTCACTTTATGAGCGATAGCTCAACCTACTAAATGTGAGCAGTTAAACTGGGGTGTAAATATGATAGGCCCTAGGACAAATGGTTAGATGATACAAGAATTTATGAAGTCTAAAAACGCCATAGAATAAAATCAATGAAATCAAAGATCATATTTGAGTAAAGGTATGGGTAAAAATCATCAAATTAAAAAGTTACAATTATGCACAAAAGGGGACTGATTGAGAGGAACAATATTATTTTAAGATGAAGTAATGAGCTACCAGAATACAGAATACATAAGGGAGAGTTTTTTCACTCACTCTCAAAAACACATCCAAACGTGAAAGGTCTTGTATCTAAAAATTAGTAGATTTTAATGTTACTATTCGGTGAAGAAATACTTATCTCACTGAAATTTCTTCGTTGTCTTGCTGGTTGAACGCGTAATGATAGTGGAATGACTTTGAGCCACAACCAAGCAATCCTTCAAGCTGAACATATCTTGCTTTAATGTATAAACACTATATTTTGAATGACTGATGCAAAATGTGAGGAGGGTTTCGGGAACTTTATTGAAGCTGGATAGTACAGCCAAGTTGAGGTGGTATTTTTATGTATTCCTTTCACACTTTTATTAAATTTACAATTCCGTCGGCAATATTGTACCCCTTCTTGAGGGGTTTCAAGAAATAAAAAAACCTTACTGCTATATAGGGCAGGTGGAGGCAGGTAATGATGTTAGTTTGAAGTGAGATCATAAAGATTATACAGTCATTGTTGTCAGTCAACCGTGTTGCATTGGCACTTTCAGTCTAAAGATATGAATAAGCATATCAGCACCTACCAATGAACTTACTTTCATAGATGTTACCACTTAGTTTACCTGCATAAGTACTCACACACTGCAAAACCCTCTTCCAAAAATCATACTTAGAAATTCTTACAATACCATTGCCCATAAAACACTTAGTATAGCTACAGATCTCAAACGTCTCCAATTTGTTGATTTTCCTTTTGTCAATGGAGCATAGAGAACTCCTTTTAACAGGCCTGAATATAAAGTTTCGTAAAATATTTTTAGTCACTGTAAATCTTACATTATTTTTGCAGGTCTATCACATGGCTGGCTCTATATCAAATCCACCTTTTTCCCTGCTGGCATTATGCTTTAAATTTGTATTTCTCGGTGGATTGTCTCGAGATAAATAGTTTGTGTGCTTGGTATAAAAATGGATTGACACTCATACACCAAGAGTAAAAGAACTGAAGAGGGACGCGCCAGATATATCCTAAGACTACTACTATCTTGATGCTATTTTTCAGAAGAAATCGTTGAAACTGTACTTAAACAAAACTTTAGATATCTCTGTTTGAATAATCGGTTGTGCCCATCTAACTATTTTGGTTACACGTAGAGTACTCTCGTTGTTACTTATCAGTTCTGTAATTATTTTCGTCATGCAAACGATCTGATGACAAGTCTGGCTGTTTATTATTTAAATAAGCCGGTTTTAGTGTGTGACTACTTACAGTGTCTGTGTTTTCATGTTTTGTACGCCGAAATATGTAGGTTTCCTGAAGCGAATTTGAGTAGAACTTCGAATGGAGGGTTCAGTAGTGCTTCTACGTTGTCACATTTTATCCAGACATGCATGTAAGTGCTTAGGGCCCTGGGCATGTGTGTAGCTCACGAGTGTTCACCAATATTGACCGGCTTAAGTCTGGACATTTAGTTACGTAGTTGACCGACATAACTTTGCAGTTCCAGCTTTTTATTTTCAATACGAAGAATGGCGAACTCTTCTAGCAGTCTTAGAGTCATCTCAAAGGTTAATTTAGCTGGTGAACACTGTGAATCAGTTTTACCAGTTGCTATTTTCTCAACATAACTAATGGCAGGGATTCTGTCGGCTGAGTGCAGTTGGAGTGCAGCAATGAGGCAACGTTCGACTGATAACGGAAACATTCCACAATCCCATCAGCCTGAGGATGAAATGGTATATGTTTTTCAGAGTCTGTGGTATTTTTTAATTAATTTTATTTGCATACGCCAACCTAGGTGAGAGTTTGTCTATCCCTTAACTGTTTAGCATTCTTAACAACCTCAGAAGTTAGCTTAGATTCTTTTGTCTTTCCCCTGGGGGAATATGCTAAAGGTTGGATTAGTTGTGTATAACCAGGTATGAATCAACAATCAAAGTTAAATAAACCTAGAAAACGTTTAGTTTGTGTTAAAGAGCTTGGTATGTTGCATTTCCTGAGGGTGTCCACACCTTTCATCGTTGCTATCCCTTCTGGTCTTATTGTATATCCGATAAATTCCAGGGTTTAAACACCAAAAAAACTTGATGTATATTCATTCCGTTTTCATCTAGTTGCTTTAAAACTTCCCTACCAATTATTCGTATGATTGGCAATTAACAAATCGTCTACACAACCCTGTGACGAAGGCATGTGCTGAATTAGGTTGTTCATAAATCTTTGAAATATTTTTGATGCGTTCCTCAGGCCGAACAGCATGCGTACGAATCCAGACAGTACGACAGGTGTAGTAATAGCTGTCTTAGGAATATCTTCCTCATCACTTGGTAAACTGTGATGTGTTCTGACCAAATCACCTTTGGTAACTATGTCCATGCCCCATAGGCCGTTTGTAAAATCTTAGATATGAAGTACTAGTTACCCATATAGTACTGTTAAAATGTTGAGGGGTCGGTAATCCTCACACGGTCGACAATCACCTTCATTGTTCTTTGGGAACATATTCAAGGGGGATGGTGTATACAAACTACTTGCAAGTATCGAGTTTGGGGTACTATAGAGATCGATTTATATGAACTTCAGTGATTATATGGTATCGAGATCAACTAAACTTACGTACCATAAATATAAGTGACATGGTGTTGTATGATGCTTTCGGTTAAACCAACCTTTGCAAGATGATAAACAGTGAGTGATGTTCATGTGATTACCAGGGAGAGCCCAAGTTGTAATCAAGAGAAAAACAGCTCCTAACTCATGTCTATGATAATGGCTTGAACCTTAGTCGATGTTGGAGTATATTCGACAGCGCTTTTAGTCGGCAAGGGATTTGCTCGACTGTTTATACTGATGATTTGCATACATGATTGTGTCGCTCAACCTCCAATTAGACTGACAAGGTTTTAAGATATTTAATTGGTGAGCAACTGATAGAAAAGCAAACTGAAATCATAAGCAATAAATAAAGATAATGAGGAAGCAACACTATTTAATGATAATTATGAATCAATTTGTTGAACGATTTTGTCAATAGTCTCGTCAATTTTACCAATCATATTACGTGATTGTCAATTCATGACAATGCTTTACGACGATATCCTGAAACCATAATGAATAACTAGTTAGTGCTGATTGAGGATGTGTTAGTGGGAAATAGGTATCGTTTTCTGATGTGATTAGAAATCGTCAGAAATTTGTAGCGTTAACGAATCCGAGCCGTCTGATTGTATAACAAATGACAACTCAGAGATATTTGTTCACTTATTGTTAATTTTAGCGGTGGGTTCTAGAGCTTTTTATCGCAAACGCCTGTTTGACTAACAAGTACATGATAAATTAGATATTATACCAGTGCAATACGATAGCATCTTAGTGCTGTGACATTGTTATTTCAACCATGTTAATTCTTTTTAAGTAAACTAATATGGGAACCCAATCTGTAAACCCGAACACGCATAGCAATAACCATTACGATGGGTTTAGTGGAAAATGTTAAAAGCGATACAAGTAATTGTTAAATTCAAATATCGTAAGGATGATATAGTGTAACGAATTTACATACCAGGTCAGCATGTAAGTTGATGAGGAATATAACAATTAAAAAAAACTTGGTAGAAAAAATTTACAAAGTTGAACATTATTTGCGGAACTACAGTTAGGAACATGAGAGATATAGTATAGAATTTTCATGAGCGGTCACTTTAGTTGGTCTAGTAATAATCATAAATATGTGGTAATGGTAGCCAGAACTAAGAAATGTCGAATTTACTTCGAACCTTACATGTTTCTCTTGAAAACAGAACCCTAAAGTTGGTATGTTGTCATTTGAAGCTACTAAATATATCTTACACTGTCAAGGGTTTTGCAAGTAGTTCATATGAAATATATATCTAGTCCAAATAAAAATATATACATGTTACGAGGTATGAAAAATATGGTAAACCATCCACCAAAATAGTAAAACTATCTTAGATTATTTTTAAATTTAGATAGTTCGATAGATCTGACGTATAAAACCCCAATTGTGACAAATAGGATACTGTAAGCCATAAGAAGGTCACCTCTAAAACGTCTATACTACGACGGGCAAAGGTTAGGTGATTAGCGGCGCTCTTAATAAGGTTTGAACTTGAGTCCACGAACCGATTTCGTGGCTTTCCGCTGGATACGTTCCAGAGTGTCCTTATGCTTTTGAAGTGAGAAAGGAAATACTATGTTTCCGTACTCTAAATAGGGACGAATAAAACTGTTGAAGATTATGTGGAAGGTTCTACAGTCAAACTGGCTGAAAATGCG
Organism: Schistosoma rodhaini; assembly: GCA_944470415.2. NCBI lineage: Eukaryota > Metazoa > Platyhelminthes > Trematoda > Strigeidida > Schistosomatidae > Schistosoma > Schistosoma rodhaini. Next base: position 3,528,131 of record OX104040.1, read on the forward strand.
CTTCAATGTTACCAGTGCAAGGTTTGCTCGAAAGGCGTTTTTGTCACAGTTAGCGTACGACTTCAAGTCGTAGGATACCACCACTTTTAATTCTTTTTCGACTTGAGTTACTTCTAGTGAGGAGTTTCCTAAGTTATAACTGTAGTCTGCAACATGTCTCAGATGGACCACTTTACACTTTGAAGTGTTGAAGGTAAGTCCGTTGTCGTCTGCCAAACTTTGAAGTTGATTCAGAAACTCCTGAAGTTCCAGTATATATTCTTAGTTGTGTATCTCTCTCCAAAGTTTCACATCATCAGCAAAAAGTAATAAGTCCGACGAAACTTGTTGTGGAAGATCGTTTATATAAATGAAGAAGAGAAGAGATCCTAGTATTGAGCCCTGGGAGACCTCACTAGAACATTTCATAGCCTGAGAGAAAATGAAGTTAACCCTGAACTTAAAATGTCGATTTTTTAGATATGAAGTGAGCCAGTCAATCAAAAGGGCTTTGATACCCAATCGTTTGAGCTTATTGATAAGACAGATGTGGTTGACCCTATCAAAAGCTTTTGAGAAACCAAAGTTAATGATGCCAACCTTCCCCCTGCGATCAAGCATGGTTGTGAATCTGTTCACCGCAGTCAGCAGGTCGGTTATACTAGAGTGACCCTTCCTAAAGCCATGCTGTTGGGATGAGCACTTTAGGGATAATAAGTAGTAGTGTATACCATCGCATATCAGGGACCCCATAATTTTAGAAGATATAGGGAGAAAAGCCGTCGGTAGCATGAGGGTTCGATGCGTCGACATCCTTTGAAAACTGGTGTGATCTGATCCTGCTTCCAAATTTCCTGTAGTTTGCCTCGACTTAGCGAGTGTGAGAACGTCACGCTAAGCGGTGTTTCAATGATTGAAGCTGATTCCCTCAGTATAGCAGAATGAACCATATCTGGACCAGGAGAAGTGTCTTTTCTTAGGTGCTGCAGTTTACGGAACACCAGGTCAGCGCTCAGGTTCACTTGGGAAATTCCTATGAAGTTGCATATGAAGCTGTCATCAGCGTAGTTGGTGCGAGCCGGTTGAGATGTTCGAGAGTATTGTTCAGCCAAAAGGTGAGCCGCATCCCCGTCATTACTAGCCAAACCATTAGCACCTAGATGTTGGGAAATTCCAGTTTTGGCTCGTCGAAGAGAAGCTGCATAACAGAATAAGCTTTTCGGATCAGAGAAGAATTTATCAATAAGCTTTATCTGCAACCGAGGCCTGTCTTCTCTTATTGCTTTTGTGCATATGTTCCTTATATGTTTGTGTTGTCTGTACGCGCCGTTGTTATCGGTTCTTTTGTATTCTGCCTAACAGTGCATTTAGCGGCTTAGCAAACGAAGAGTGTGGTTCTTGATGATTGTAGGTTGCTTGTAGCTCTTGGGGACCTTTTGAGGAACTGAATGCTTAGTATTACATAAGAGCATGTGCAGTAAGAAATCCCAATGAGCATCCACTTCAAGTTGAGGCTGAAAATCCCAATCCACCTGCTGCAGATAATCCTGTAAAGCTGACACATTCAACCGTTTGAAATTCCAGCACCTGTTTTTGGTGGGATATCTTAGCTCGGCTGTGCTGAAGAAACTGAAGGATATAATGGCGTGATCGCTTTTCCCCAGGGTAGCCGGAATTGATAGGTTGTCGATTAGGAATTTTCCGTTTGTAAATACCCAGTCTGAGCGCGACGGCGTCTGACTGCTTCTCCAATGGCAAGAAAAATGAATTTCAAAAACTAAGGAAAGACATGGTTATCAAACTGTTACAAATATTTTTAATCTTAACGGTAACACTGGTCTGTTGTTTGTTTGCTTCACTAGGTTTGGGGGCACTCACTACAAATATTTTATATGAAGGCGGGATGGATGTAGGTGATTCCGTTGTATTTGTCTTTCATGTGCATAATAAGATTATCATATTAAAATTCTACGTCATCTTCGTAACCAACATCATCGTTAACCTTAGGGTGTTCCACTCGAAGTTGATGCATGGTAAAGATTTAAGTCTCCTCTAGTTGTCTTATGTGCACCACCAATACGGTTTTCTTGATCGTTATCAACTACCTCGTAGACTCAGAATCAGTGTTTGCTGCCTGATTTCTTTTTAACCAGAACACCACATTCCTCCATGCTGTTGTGGTGCTTATTCGAAACGGCTCTAATTACGGTACTGTGAGTAGGATTCACTTTGTCGCTCGATCTAGATATTCTTAGTTTAACACCTTAATATGATTAATTTGAATTTGTCATTCAGCTTGCTTACATTTCCTCGCTCTGTTATGTCAACTCTCCAATCACTTGCATCGGAAGCTTACATCTGGTGGAGTGTTATATTATCTCACCATATGTCATTGGGAGGTCTGGTTTAGATGAAGCTTAACATATCCCGCCACGAAACCCCTTAAGAATCACTGCTATTGTTACAGCATCCTTACATTGTGGTCAGGAAATATAGCAGCCTTTCTGTGTAACTAGTTACATGATACTAATAATTTGTCGTTCTAATAATAAAGTAGCTATCCACATGCAACCAAGTTTGTCCCTAGTCTTTTAGTCCCAACCTAGTTTGATTTGTTTCTCGACCTAAAAGTAGTCACGGATTTTTGCGTAAAATTGCTTTTCTGTTCATTCCATTTTGACAGTCCACTTTTGTTCCACATACAGGTGCATTACAAGACGTATGCTGGCAGGAGTAGCCGTGATATCAGGTTTGATCAGCTGCTGCACACAAAACCCTTATCTGGCTCTTCATCCACAGCATTCTCTAAATCAAGTGTGAGTTCCAGGAAAAGGGTCAACGTCGTTTCCTTTGTACCCACTGGTGAGGGGCAAGAATTAGTAACCAAATCTCCTGATAAAATCGTGTCAGAAAATTCAGATAGCTCTGCCTGTGCAGGTGCAGTGCAGACAAATATATCTCAGTCATATTTGACTCATTCCTCTACTGAAGGTGTTACCACCGGCTCACCCAACCTGTCATACTCTAGTGCACATACAGAATGTCCCAGTCGTCCACCAAATATTAATATGACAAACAACAATCCTTTTGGTCACCCTTCTGACTGCACATTAGATGTGCGTTCCGTTCGGAGTACAAATTTCAAGTCTGATCATTGCCGGTCAAACATTGCCTTAACTCCGCTGTCCTCCCACACTCCTACTATTCAACGCGTTTCATCCCCGAATTCCCATCGAAGCGTCACCAATTACCACAGTCATCCAGTATGTACTTCAAAACCTGCTAGTCAGCCAAAATTGCAAGGACCAGATAAAAATGAAACCAGTTTGGTTGTGACTATACCAAACAGTTCCTTAAAAACACAGGCATTCGTTGACATCTCCAAGAATAGTCGTGAACGGAGTTCTCCTTACTCTTGTCCCGCCTTAACATTAGAACCTGAAATTGCTTCAGATGCCAGCGCTTCAAAATCGTTTTCACGACCAATTCTCAGCGGTAAAAACAAAAGAGTAAGCGACACAATTCTCTTTTGGAATGTTTATACAGTCCTGAACACAATTTATGTTTTCACCCTTTTTAATCGATTTCGGTAACAAAACTATCACCTGGTCCATCTTGTAGCGTATATATATATATATATATATATATATATATATATATTCCACATTTTATTTCTAAGAATCAGTGTTGCTACTTGGCTAGGTATCAAATTAAACGAGCAAATGGACCTGAGATTCGCTAATTGCTTTCCGTGTGCAAATTGTGTACCATTACGTATATGCCTAAACTTGCGGCTGATGGAAAATTGCTCCGAATATTTCATCGCCTCTAAAAGCATGTGTGGCGACAGAAATTGGCTGTATAATGTCAAACATTGTTCCACAAATTTTGATAAAACACTTTTTTTAACGTCCTCATTGTGTTTTGACAAGTTTGTATTGGCAGAACCAACTGTCATTTTAAATTGTAACTTACAAGTTCCAGTTCTGCTAAATCTTAAGTAGGTGGACCGGGGTTTGAACCCGGGACTTGGTAGTTGTCAAACCTCCTAACTACTAAGCCGCTGCTCCACATAACCGTGGTTTCCGACTGGGGGAACATGGTTAAAAATGGTCAAATCAATATAAACCCCCAAGTCCATAAAGTCACAGATTGTTGGTCTAGGTTTTGTTAGTGTCGATCTAAAGTCATAAGAATTACAGTCAGCAATTTGGGAATATCTTATGTGATGAAGTCTGACATTAACAATAAGGACAATTATATTCATTCTTTAGCTTTCGAAACTTCGCTCACCTCTTTATTTGCCATCTCTTTGCCTTGTCCTTTTATTTTTGTTCTGTTACAAAGTATTGTAGCTTGAGCTGATGTAATTTGGCTTAAGATTGTCAGTTTATCCATTTGTTTAGAATATATGATAATTCCTTTTTCATGGCAAATAAAGTAGGACTTGAAACTTGCTTATTAATCCAAATCACATTTCACATCACAAAGTGAACTTAACAAGATTATAATTAAAAATATTAAAACGAAAGTGGAAGTGAAAAACGACCTATGAAATGTACTCAAAGGGTTCCAAGTGTTGTTGAAGGGGTATTCCGAAATGACGAATAAGTCCAGGTATTTAAATGTGTAATAATAATACACCAGAACTTCGATAACTAGATGTGCATCACCCCTGTGCTCTAGGTAGCGCAAACTTGTAAAAATCAGGCATTTATATATTTATTTGAACACAAATATTGGTACAAGAGGGCACCAGATATATATGCGCCACGCAAACATTGTCACTTCATTTTTATTGTGAATGGGCTGTGGTACTGTCTGGCTTCAAGTGGTTTTCCTAGTGGGCCACACTCTGAGCCTTTGACGTAAAGGTCTGATCCACAAGCCAGTGGAGCATCGTGAGGGGATGCAGTCCTATGGTAACCGGTGATCAATGATTAGTTCATACGCCATTTGTTCCTCCAGGATACTGGAGTCAGCCCATGTGCACAATTGGTTTGGAATGAGGGTTTTCCAACTCCCCTAGGTGGACTCGTCGTGTCCACCGAGCCGGTTAAAGCACCGGACATTCGCTTTTTGTCCTCTCAATTTCGTAAACAACAGAAATGCAGCGAGAATGCAGTGTGTAGGACTTCCTTGGTAGAGGCTGTAGACGCATGGTCGTGTGAGAGCATTTCAAGAGGACGGGCCCTTCCCACTCTCGACCGTACCAGGACATTTGTGGGCAAAATCAAGCGAGCTTTTTGCATATGTCTTGATTTTCCTTTAGACATCAACTGATTTGGTTAGACTCTCGATATAATTGAAGTCGTCTCGTCCGGCCTCGATCGCTTCTAAATGTTGATCATGGGTATGTCCGCATGGTTAGGGGAATGAACTATGACCAAAATATTGGCCGAATCGGTAAACGTTTAACTAGTATGATCGGTAGCTACTAGATGTAAGCTATAATCCCGTGGTCCAAATACCTGGCATCCCACTATTAGACCATAGGTTTGAACTCCACTAAATTAGACTTAGAAAACCAAACAGCCTAAGTAACTTCCGTAGCTAACTTTAACGTTCCAGTAAGTAATCACCATGAATAGGACCACTAAGATTAGATACTAGTAATCCTGTTGAATATTTTCCATGAAAAAAACAAATGCCAAGCTATAAGTACCACATATATAATATGCTCCTCCTGGACGACTATTAATTTTTCTTGACATGTGATGTATGCTTTTGCTAGATCCTGCGTTGATTATGATTAACTGTCTGACTACGCCGATGTGAAATGCGATGACCTCAGCCAGTGTACATTTGTTTCGTTTTAAATGTGAATGCATAGTGTAGGTGTAACTACACACATTTTCTGCAAGAACTAAATTTATATCGTATATAGTTATTCATATTTGGTACTCATCTAACCAAATTTTGTTAGTGATTAAATACAATTTTAAAACCTGTGTTATTTTTAAATTTATTTTATCAGGCAGCCTACAATCCACGTTCTTGGCAGAAAGAAATTGAAACAGAGGATAGTTCCCCAACGAAGCTGGTAGGTTTCCTTTTTTGTTTGCATACCTAAGTAAGAACAATCTTTATGAAATTGACATTCCGAATTATTTGAGGTGTTCAACTGATAAGTGCTGGAATAAAGAACGAACATACAAGCAGCCAACCTTGATTACTATGAGTCATATAAAAGGTGCATCATCGAGTCCGTGGTCTTGAGAAAGCAAAACTCCTTTAGAAGAGATTATTAATAATATCAGTCTTTAGTAATAAGCATATTAGGCTGTCCAACCTGTGTTAATCCTTTCGACTCGTTTTCCACTGACGATCCAGCTTTTTAAAAGTGTTGATTGATAGGACTGATACCACTTGTTCGGGTAGGGCGTTCTAGTCACCAAACACTAGATGAAGAAAACGGAATCCCATTCTAAGTTTATTTGATTCCTGTTTTTTGACTTTGCTGTGGTCTCGCAGATGATTAGCTCTAGAGAGAGCGAAAAGATAAAACATGTCAACATCTAAATCATTATTTAAGACACCTAATGCAAATATGAGCTCATCTCGCGTCCTACAATTGGAAAAGGTTTAAGCGCTCATCGTAAAAGAGTTTGGAAAAACCCTTAACTAATTTAGCTCCCACGCGTTGAAGACTCTTGAATGTGTTGATAACCCCAGTAAAACTACTTGGATACAGTACTGTGAGGTCTCATATAGGTGGGCTATAAAAGCTGAAATGTGTCAAGGTATTTGAATGCTCATGACACTCGAAGACTTTTGGTAGCTGCTGCGTTGCAATACTCAGTTGTGACTTATTATTTTGTAAATCATGTTCAAGTCTTTCATTTGTGTTGCTATCTTCCGCTTCCCACTAACTATTGGAAGCGTTTTTTGAGTGTTCTTTTCGTTTTGACTCGAACCAATCCATTCATTCATACTATCTCATTTGTCTTGTGAGTTTTTCTCTCACAGTTGCATTCACATCATCTGAAGTGTTTAGAGTAAGTGCACTTTCGATAGGTGGTAATTTCTTTCTCTTGACAGTGCAAGACTTATTACGATTATTTGGAACAATAGTCTAGACAAGGTTTCTTTTTTCTTTGAAAATGTTAACAGTGGAAATCTCGTCCTTTCGATCAAGAGTATGAACTGAGCTGACAGCACTAGCTATTACACTCGTAATATCCTCATGTAATGTCAGAATCACTGACTGAGTATCGTCACTTGGCAACTTGTTCATCAGAGTGAGCCAGTCAGTCAGCTACAACGTAGGACCAGGCACATTTATGCATCGGTCCAAGTTGCCATACCTCGTTAGCACAACAAGATGAACACCGAATTCATAGAAGTAGTTAATTTAGTGGTGGTAATATATAAAAGATAGGTTGTATATAAGGAAAGAAAGATATGAAGCAATTTTAATCTCGAGGTTTAAGGGAAGATAAAGAGTGTATACACCTGCTCCATTGTGATCGATTCTAAGCCGTATCACCTAGAGTCTCCATCAGAGTGAGAGGTTACATGACTTTATCTAGGAGAATCGATTCAGTCGTACAGCATTCTTTACACAACCAGAGTGAAGCCAGTTCGGTGCTATGTTTATGCGCGGCCGGTGATAGATTGATGCACATTTTTTATGGAACTATATCATACAGCTGTCACACTGCATGTCATCGACAGGAAAGAAACCATGACTGACCATTTTAACCAATATGGTGTGCATAAAACAAGGGGATGTTTTAAAAATAGCTATTCACAATAAGTAAAGAAATGATAACGTTACTAGGGTAACTACAAAAATATATCAAGACGGTATCTAACTAGTGATAGTTAAAGCAACGTACATACCCTATGCCAAATCGGTCAACAGGCCTCCTTAGCTAAAACCCTAGAATCTCGTACCATTGATGTATGCTGTGTCCCCGAAACACGCATACAGGATCCCAGTGTGGTCATTCACTTGACCTCACCTCGCCAAAATGGACAGCCAACGAAATACACCCTCCGTGTATCTGGCGACCCGTTGGCTAGTTCTCATGGACTTGCAAGTGTAGGCATAGCACTAAGTACAAGGGCAGAACAGTCACTACTAGAATAGATCCACGTTAACAGTCGCCTGTGTGTTGTCCGGCTAAATGGCTCCGTAAGAACTCGGAAAGATAGGGAAACACGTCGTTTCTGCTTACGCTCCCACTGACTGCAGCCATGATGAAGTGAAAGATGACTTTTACAGAAAGCTCTCTGAGCTTCTTCAGAAAGCTAAGCGCTCAGACATAGTAGTCGTAGCGGGTGACTTTAATGCTCAGGTAGGCAGCTTAAATCAAACAGAAAGACATTTAGGTGGATGTTCTAGTATTCCGGCTCAACGAACCGATAATGGTGATCGTCTGTTGCAACTATGCTCAGACAATCGTTTATTTTTAGCAAGCACTAATTTTAAGCATAAAGAGAGACTGTGTAATAATGCCAGGATGTTCGGGATGCGTTTCTCCCCATCCAAATGTAAATTGTTACTCCAGGACTGGCCTGCGTCAACACCTGAACTAAGGATAGGGAGTGAAGTAGTCGAACGCGTCGACAACTTCACTTATCTTGGAAGTCTGATCAGCCCTAATGGGTTGGTGTCTGACGAAATCTCAGCACGGATTCAAAAAAGCTCGTTTGGCTTTTGCCAACTTACGTAACCTATGGCGAAGACGAGATACCCGTCTATCAATTAAGGGACGAGTATACTGCGCAGCAGTTCGCTCTGTTCTACTTTACTTCTGTGTAACATGGCCATTAAGAGTAGAAGATACTCGTAGGTTACTAGTATTTGAACACAGATGCCTTAGAAATATTTCTCGCATCTACTAGGATAACCGGGTAAGTAATAGTGAGGTTAGACGCAGGGTATTAGGGAATGATGGTAAATCAGTTGATGAGGTGATGAATCTTCATCAACTGAGATGGTTGGGCCACGTGTTACGTATGCCTGAACATCGATTACCACGACGCGCAATGTTGACTAGTGTAGGGGATGGTTGGAAGAGAGTTGGGGACGGCCAAACCAAAACGTGGCACTAGTCTTTAAAGTCACTAACTTCTAATGTGAGCCATGTTGGTAGATGCAGACTAGTTGATTGGGGTCCGTGTGACTATCGTAACCAATGATTGGAGACTCTGTGTGACATGGCTCAGAATTGATCACAATGGCGTAGGTGTATACACTCTTTATCTTCCCTTAAACCTTGAGATTAAAATTGCTTCATATCTGTCTTCCTTCCTGTACTATATCCTTATATACAACCTATCTTTTATATATTACCACCACTAAATTAACTACTTCTATGAATCCGGTGTTGATCTTGTTGTGCTAACGAGGTATGTCAACTTGGACCGATGCATAAATGTGCCTGGTCCTACGTTGTAGCTGACTGACTGAGTTAAAGCAACAAAAAGTCTAAATAATTAGCAAACCTAACTCTAGGGTGAAAACGGGGAAGCAGTAAACATCAATAAAAAACGTTAACTAATGTAAATTAAAGTAGAAAGCATGTGAAAAAGGTATTTCATAAGAATTAAATATGAGTTTAAATCTAGGTTCTCATACAATAAATTCAACAGGAATCTAGTATTTCAAAAAAAGAAGTTGGAAAATTCACTTCTTTTTCCTCTCAAATCGCTCACATTCACCTAGGTTCTTAGTAAATGTCGTGTTTTTTCCCTCTGGTAGTTCTATGAACCTTTGTAAAACTTCTTTTAAATACTTCCAAAAAATTTGTTTTATGCTTCTAAAGCGGTATTCATGAAACAGCCTTGATTAATTTGTAGTTCTACAAATTTCTCCTTATCGTACTTATTATTTATTTGTTCAAGCACATAAATATTGGTACAAGGAAGCACCAGATACATATGCGCCGCACAAATCTCATATGATTTGTTTCAGGGCTGTGATATTGCCCGGGTGCCCAGACCGAAGCAGGTGGTTTTCTTAGTGGGCCACCACGAGCCTTTGACCTAAAGGTCTAATCCACAAGGCAGTGGAGCATCGTAAGGAGATGCAGTCCTATGGTATTCGGTGACTAACAATAGGTTTATACGTCATTTGTTCCCTCAGGATACTGGAGTTCATGTGCACCATTGGTTTGGAATGAGGGTTTTCCAACTCCCTTAGGTGGACCCTCCGTATCCACCAACCCGGTTAAAGCGCCGGCCATTCGCTTTTCGTCCTATCACTTTCATAAGCAACACCCCCGACACGAGAAGGCAGTGAGTAGGACTTCTTTGACAGAGGCTATGTACGCGTGTCCATGTGAGAGCATTTCGAGAGAGAGCGGACTCTCCCCACTCTCGGCCGTACTTACTCGGTGTACTTACTATGGATGATTTTCCTTTATCAACTTAGTTTCAAAGAGAAATGTCAAAGTATGTTTGATGTAAATTCTTTACCTTTTTTTTCTTATTTTTTTAGCAAAAAGTCAATGACTCCTCTCCATGTTCACAAAATCCGAGTCAATCATCAACTGAATCGCATCATTTTACTGTTAAAGATGCTCCTCCTGTAGTCAACCAAGAAAATTGTAATATGAAAATCCATAAAAATAATGTTGATAATTTTGCATTTGATGAATATGAAGAAGAAATGAAGAATAATTTTGATGCATTACATCCATATAAATATTCAATTAATGATAAACATTCTGTAAAATATTGTGATAAATTAGTTGAAGAGGATGAAGACTTAGAAGATGATGTTAAACCTTGGTTCCGTCCTGCTTCTCGTGATGTATCTAATAAAAATCCATCCAATAGTTCAAAGAATATGAAAGTTAGTCGAACAGATAAACCTGTAAGTATTCTTGTTTGGAATAAATACTATCAAAAAACTAATCTCCTTTCCTTAATGTTACATTTATTTGTTGCTGTGTATTGTTTTAATGTTGATTCATTTATATCATAAACTTTATACGGTAATCCCTTTTGTGATCTGGTGCGTGACGAAACCTCAGCACGGATACTGAACGCTCGTCTAGCATTCGCTAACTTGCGTCATTTATGGTGTAGGCGAGATATCCGTCTAGCAACCAAAGGACGGGTTTACTGTGCAGCAGTTCGTTCCGTCCTACTTTATGGCAGTGAAACATGACCGGTAAGAGTACAGGATATTCGTAGGCTACTAGTATTCGATCATAGGTGTCTTCGAAGCATTGCTCGTATATGATGGGACCACCGGGTAAGTAATGCAGTTGTTAGGAAACGGGTACTAGGTAAAGATGGCAAATCGATTGATGAAGTAGTGAAACTTTATCAGTTGAGGTGACTGGGACACGTGTTACGTATGCCCAACCACTGACTGCCTCGACATGCAATGTCTGATGACGTAAGAGAAGGTTGAAAGAAAGCTAGTGGCGGCCAAACCAAAACGTGGCACAAATCCATGAAGTCACTGACAAGTGGACTGAGCCATGTTGGTAGGTGTAGACTACCTGGTTGGGATTCGCGAGATGATAGCAATAGATGGTTAGAGACCTTGAGTGACATGGCTCAAAATCGTTTGCAATGGCGAAGGTGCATCCACTCTTTGTGTTCTGCCGAATTCTAATCTTTTAAATTCTTCATGTCCCTATCTTTTTCTCTTTCCAAATTTATTTCACTGGATTATACTCCTTCAATAACTTATTCAAACTCTAATCTTTCCGGTTACTGCTTAAACTCTTCTTACTTCTACCACTATGGGATTTGAATCGACAACTGCATCTCTGTGTTAATGTGGTATGCCAACTCGAACTGATGTACGACGTATGAAGTTCTACGTTGTGACTGACTGAATCCCTTTTGTTGTATTTGAGTACTTGTATGTACTTCGACCACTGGTAATCTGTACTAATTGAGAAGATCAACTGACGGACGCCCCACCCAGAATTGTCAAAATGTCTGGGATACAGTGGTTCATAAAATGACGCTATAAATAATTACCTGATGTGGTTACCTCATATCATTTATTATTGTCCAAAACCAGTTTTCTAATTTATTCATTCAGTATACATAAAACCATGTCGTTCTATGAATAGTTGCGGCTAGTTAGTAGAATTCCACATCATTTTCTATCCTTACTCACACATAGAAATGGTTGCTCAATAGTTTTCAACTTTTAACCAATTAGTCACACATTTGGATCTGACCCTACCTGCTTCGGTTTGGCCAGTCAAAAGTTATTAGCTAGCCCTCACATTTACAGTGATCAAAGCCAGGTAAACGAATTGCTACCTAGTTGGTGAGTTTATAATATTAATAATAATAACTTTACATTCTATTCACTTGATGATTCGTGAACTATGTAGACTATTCAGTGATGCATAACCATGATGTTACAAAACACGAAATTTGTTCTGGTCCAGGGTAAAACCTTGTTCATTCGTCAAAGGTTAGAATAAACTTGTAATTCGTTTTCTTTTGAATATTGATTAAAATTGTGATAATGTGGTATGGCAACTAGAACTGATGTACGTACGTACGTACGAAGTTCTACGTTGTGACTGACTGACTGATTGACTGATTAAAATACTTCTGTTTTTGTATGTTTATTTTATAGTTGTATACTGTACTACACAAGGTGAAAGAAGCACATGTTTGTCAAGAACAAGGTGAAACTCAGCATTTGTTAGATGATGTAGAATATTTAGTAGATGGGTTAACAGATCGTAATCAAGTTAATACTCGTGCACTTAGGTTAGTTATGATCATTTATAGTGTTTGCAATGTTTTAATGTCACAGTTTATGAGATGAGTTCGACTGTTTTATACATTTTCATCGATATTGATATTCATATACTGGACAATGGTTGAGATTTATTCTTCTGAATTTTGTTGTTGTTGCTTGAAATTATTCATCCAACTAATTTCGTTTTCTACATGAACCAGTTTTACTACAGACTCTGATAATATATTGAATGTTTATTTCGTATTGCGCGATTTCTTTTGTTATGTTATATACGCCCCCAAATGCCCTGGTACGGTCGAGAGTGGGGAGAGTCCGCTCTGCTTCTCGAAATGCTCTCATATGACCACGCGTATACAGCCACTACCAGGGAAGTCTTACTCACTGCCTTCTCGTGGCATTACTGTTGTTTACGAAATCGAGAGGACGAAAAGCGAGTATTTGGCGTTTTAACCGCGTCGGTAGACACTGAGATTCCACCTGGGAGAGTTGGAAATCCCTGATTCCAAACCAATGGTGCACATTGGCTTCAGTATCCTGAAGGAACAAATGGCGTATGAACTAATCGTTGATCACCGGTTACCATGGGACTGCATCTCCTCACGATGCTCCGCTGGCTTGTGGATCAGACCTTTACGTCAAAGGCTCAGAGTGTGGCCCACTAAGAAAACCACCTGCTTCGGTCTGGGCACCCGGGCCGTATCATAGCCCTCACACAATTAAATGAAATAATAACTTTTTGTGTGGCACATATAAATCTGGTACCCGCTTGTACCAATATTTATGTGTTCAAATAAATAAATCGATAAATAAATAATCATTTAGACATTTATCTATCTGACATTGCGCCTATTAGTTTCACATCATTTGTTGCGTTAAATACCGTTATTTAAAGTGACCTTTGTTATAATATGTCCATATGGATAAAAATTCATTGTTATATATATATATATATATATATATATATATATATATATATATACTGGAAAGGAAGTAATCGAGACTACTTGAGTGTTACGATCACAGTTAATGCTGTGTGGTTTTTTGTGGGGACAGCTCTCGGTGAACTCAAAGAACCTCTAAGAAGCTCTGAAAGAGCCTAAGGCATCCAATCATCGTTAGAAAAAACATCCCAAGATCTCGACATGTAACTCCCGATTAGACAAATGCTAAAAACCACTCCATGCGGATTGGATGATTGTAATGGCGATTTCGTTTTTGCTAAAAACTATAAATTTGGGGGCAAATGCCCTGGTACGGCCGAGAGTGGGGAGAGTCTACTCTCCCTCTCGAAATGCTCTCACATGGCCACGCGAATATATAGCCTCTGCCAGGGAAGTCCTACTCACTGCCTTCTCGTGGCGGGGGTGTTGTTCACGAAAGTGAGAGGACGAAAAGCGAATGGCCGGCGCTTTAACCGGGTTGGTGGACACGGAGGGTCCACCTAGGGTAGTTGGAAAACCCTGATTCCAAACCAATGGTGCACATGGGCTCCAGTATCCTGATGGAACGAATGGCGTAAGAACCTGTCATTGGTCAACGGCAATGGGTTTCTTCTGGCTCCTTACAACTGATGGAAGCCCGTCTGTCTACTTCGGGTGACCGTGAGTTTTACCACAAACGAAGGCTGTTACGTAATGAAATCGGGCAAAGCTTGCGTAAGGACCGGGAAGCCTGGTGGTCGGAGCGTGCTAATGAGATAGAAGCAGCAGCTGCATCTGGTAACTGCCGGAAGCTCTTCCAACTCATCCGAGCCACTGGTAGCAAGAAGTCTGGTGTGAGTGAAACAATCTACGAGGATGACGGGATGCCAATCACTAACATCTGTCGACGTCTTGGACGATGGGCGGAATTTTTCGAAGTGCAGTTCAACTGGCCTGCTGCTCCGGCAACATCAACCAGCTTGTCCTGCCCCCCATGGCCGGTGACGACTGATCCACCTAACGAGGCGGAAGTCCGCAAGGAACTCCAACTCAGCCCAGATGACTTACCTCCGGCTCTTTTTAAAGATGGTGGTGACTTTATGACTAAGGAATTGACTATGTTGTTTACAAAGGTTTGGGAGCAAGAAAGTGTTCCAACGTCATGGGATGATTTGATAGTCGTCCCTATCTTTAAAAAGGGTTCACGTTCATGTAACAACTATCGGGGATAAGTCTTCTTCCGATTGCGTCCAAACTATTGGCTTCTATCATTCTTCGTAGGTTGTTTAAAACCCGAGAACGATTGACTGGCGAGGAGCAGGCTGATTTTCGTTCTGGTCGAGGATGCATTGATCACATCTTCACCCTCCGCCAAATGTTAGAACACCGTCATACTTATCGCAGGCCAACAATCGTAGTGTTTCTTGATATCAGGGCGGCCTTCGATTCGTTGGACAGGACTGTTCTCTGGGATTGTCTATTGAAGAAGGGTGTGCCTGAGAAGTTCATTAACATCTTAAAGGCCCTGTATACGAACACCTCAGGTAGAGTGAGGGCATACAACCACCTTTCTCCCTTGTTCTATTCGAGCAGTGGGGTTAGGCAGGGTTGCCCGATCTCACCATTCCTCTTCAACTTTGCCATCGACGACATCCTGGAAACAGCTCTGGTGGATGTAAGTAATGGCGGTGTGGATATGTTGCCTGGAGAAGGACTTCTCGACCTTGAGTATGCGGATGATATTGTCTTACTGTGCGATAATGCCCAAGGCATGCAATCAGCACTTAATCAGTTGGCAATCAGTGTCCGCAGGTACAGCATGTGTTTTGCACCCTCCAAGTGCAAAGTACTCCTACAAGACTGGCAGGATTCTAATCCTGTACTCACCCTGGATGGTGAGGAGATCGAAGTAGTTGAGAAGTTCGTGTATCTAGGTAGCTATATAAGTGCTGGTGGTGGCGTGAGTGATGAGATTGATGCACGTATAAGGAAAGCCAGAGCGGCTTATGCCAATCTGGGCCATCTTTGGCGCCTTCGTGATGTTAGTCTAGCTGAAAAAGGTCGGATCTAAAACGCGTCGGTGAGAGCAGTTTTTCTCTATGCTTCTGAAACCTGGCCTCTCCGAGTTGAGGTTGTTAGACGTCTCTCTGTGTTCGATCATCGTTGTCTCTGAAGGATTGCTGACATCCAGTGGAAAAACCATGTTAGTAATGCAGAGGTTCGGCATCGTATGTTCGGGCGCAGAGACAATAATTCAATTGGTGTCACCATCTTGAAACACCGACTTCGGTGGCTTGGACATGTTTTACGAATGTCGTCCCAGAGACTTCCACGTCGTGCATTATTTGCCGACCCTGGGACTGGTTGGAAAAAGCGGAGAGGAGGTCAGTGTATGACATGGTGTCGTGGCATGAAAGAGAGCTGCAAAGGGCTAGCTTCTGTTGGTCCTTCACGACTCCCTGGTTGGGGTCCGAGAGATGGTGCAACACAGTGGCTAGAGACGTTATCAGATATGGTTCAGAATAGAAGCCAGTGGCGATCCTGCTGCAACCTTCTTTTACTTTCTACATAAAGAATGGTTCTAACTTTCCTAACTGAAAGAGTCTTCTGGTTGTACATTTCAGTCCGCCTTATCTTTTCATCCCTTCTCTTCCTACTTTTATTATTTTGTGTGGCGCATATGTACCTGGTGCCCTTTTGTACCAATATATATGTGTTTAAATAAATAAATAAATAATAAAAACTATAAATACTCAAGTGCTTTGTACCGTATTGCATCGGTTGAAATAAGATTTCTTTCCACTTGTCTTCCGTCTTCTAACTTGCGACTTGAAGGATTCAAGCATCCGAATGATCAAGTTGTACACGGTATATCAAAATAATTCAAGTTCTCGATATAACAACATTATCTTCTATTTGTCCGTGGGTTCAAGTGGTTGTATTTGATCATATGCTAAATGATGTCCACTTAAATGTTCACATACCCTTAACGACTGTTCATGGTTTCTTGTGATTTATCGATCAAAATTAATCATGATCGTTTCCCTTCATATGTTGTTGTATTTGTTTCTTTTTTTCTTTCACAATATAAGCGTTCTGACCCTAGCTAACAAATGTTTAACTGCATCCTTCCGTTATACTCTCAATGCTCATGGTTTATTGAAGCGAATTTGTGCAAAACTCCATGATGCTTACACAGATTATGTAAGTATAGTTTTATGTTTAAAAGTTCTATCTTGATGGTATATTTGTTTTGAAATACTAGTGTTTACCCAATGTTACTTACAATCAATAAACTAAGCACAGTTAAACTAGAGTGAATAGATTGTAAGCTTTTTAGTTTAAATATTTACACGACTCATTTTCGTCCCTCCAAGTTCAGCCATGTCTACATACTGGCATTTCGTTTTATACGCCTTTAGGGAATAGATTGTAAACATAGGCTTTACCGATCATTTATTTTATCTACCGTTATCATAGAGTTCATTCCTTCCAACTGTTAGTCGTGCTGCATAACCTAAACTACAAAGAGCTAAGTTCCCGAATACAGATGTGGTAATTGGTAAGCAAAGATGGATAGTGGCCAGCAGTGGAATCCAGTTCGACGCGCGTTTCGTCCTATTTGGGGCTCGCCAGTTAGATGTAACTGCATCTCAGAGTTGATGTTCATTCTGGGACTCGAAGCCAGTACCATTCTCTTCAAACGTCAGCGCGTTATCTACTCGGCCACTGAGTCCTGATAGCCACTTGCTTGTGCAATTGGGTGAAGCTTAAATTCAGTTGTTACTGTTTGTTTGAATCTTTTCATTGATGTTTTAAGACTGCAACTGATCAGTCTCCATTGCACAAGCAAGTGGCTATCAGGACTCAGTAGCTAAGTGGATAACACGATGGCGTTTGAAGCGAACGGTACTGGGTTCGAGTCCCAGAGTGAACATCAACTGTGAGATGCAGGTACATCCATCTGACGAGTCCTAAATAGGACGAAGTGGCGCGCGTCCTGGATTCCACTGCTAGCCACTATCCATCTTTGCTTATAAGGCTTGTAAATTTAGGCTATATCGAGGCAATACGCACAGTATACACATATGCCAATTAGAGACTGACCAGTTGCAGTCCTAAAACATCAATGGGAATATTCAAACAAACAATACTAAAATGTGGCAATTGTTTATTGTCCGCTTTGTGTTAATGATTTTACTGTAACCATTTGTCAATCTAAAATGAAATGAACATCTAATTAAATGAAATTTATGAAACTACTAAAACAGATTATTGATATTTCAGTTGATTTAATGTAAGAAAGACATAATCCATTGAAATTCGATAATAGGCATTATGTGAAATGGTTTAGCATTTCTTGAAAACTTGTAGGATGAACCTAAAAAAGAAACAGTTATTTTCGTTTCAGATCTAGTACATACTATTGTTTACAGCTTTTAATTGTTACATAGTAGACCTGTCTACTTTACTTACTCCTGTTACGCCTCGTGTAGGAGCATAGGCTGCACACCACTTTTCACCATTATGATGAAAATAGACACGTCTATTCATATCATTTACCCTATGTATCTAACTAGTTATCGATTGTAAAAATACCTTGCTTAACATTTCATTAGTCAATTAATGTAAATTTTTTGCTGTTATTTATCTAAAGTAAAATTTCTCAAGAGTTAAGATACTATATTAATCTAGAAGAATAAACTAACTCATAATAATGTCTTCAAAGGATTACTGACCTCCAGTGGTAACACCAAGTTAGTAATGTAGAGGTTCGTCATCGTGTGTTCAGGCACAGCGACGACATATCAATTGGTGTCATCATCTTGAAACATCGAATTCCGTGGCTTGGACATGTTCCACGTATGTCATCCCAGAGAATTCCACGTCTAGCCTTATTTGCTTACACAAGGACTGGTTGGAAAAAGCGGAGAGGTGTACTGCGTATGACGTGCTGTCGTGATATGAAGAAAAGCTGTACAGCAGTGGATTCTGTTGTTCTTTCACAACTCCCTTGTTGAAGTCCTATAGATGTTGCAACACAGTGGCTTAAGACGTTATCAGGTATGGTTCAGAATCGAAGCCAGTGGCGATCCTGCTGCAACTTTATTTTGCTTTCTTCATAAAAAAAGGACGTAACTTCGTTAACTGGAAGAATTCTTTCTGGTTGTACCTTTGCTAACTGAACTGCCCTTCCCATTATTATCATTTCACGATCGTACACTAATTTCTGTTCTCTATTGTTCCCCTTTTTCTTATACGTACCTTACATTTTTTATCTCTTCACATTCTCATTGTTATTGCCTGGCGTATGTGTATCTGATGCCTCTTTGAACTAATATTTATGTGTTCAAATAAATAAATAAATAAACTAGAGTGCAGATATATACTTTCAGGAACTCATAATCATCACTAACTATTCGCCAGCTCCTCTCCATACCCTGCCTTGAGTCCAGAAGTAGCAACTAGCCTCTATTGTATTTATACTGCGAACAGGTGTGGTTTATGTACAGATATAACAGACAGCACTACAACATACATGAACAAGCCAAAAGTGACTGTGAATAGTTGCTCAATGATTATGCAACACAATTACAATTATCAGAAGGGGTTTTGTGGAGATTTAGTATTTATCATAGTTGAAAGCGTGAGTCAATTGAAGCTAGACCACCATGGAAAACCTGGATCAGTTGAAGTTAGACATTAACACTGTTGGATGCCAGCTCAGTGGTTTATCGGTTAAGGGCTTCGGCTCGAGACTGGTAGGTCCTGGATTCGAATCTCGCTCGTGCGGCAGGATCGTGGATGCGCACTGCTGAGGAGTCCCACAATTACAATTAATAGTAATTCAATAAACCCCTATCATTGTTTGCAATATACGTTTCATCATAACACATACTCCTCTTAACATTACTGTATATCCTATTCCAAGTAAATAGTACTTGTTTCAAGATTTCTTTATGCCTTCTGTTATAACTTAATTATATATTCATTTACACCAGGACGATACACACAATACACAATATAGAATTCAATGATTCTTTTTTTATAAAAATGCAATCATAATCTACTGACAATTTATTTGACTTTCAATGAAACCTCTTGTCATTTCAGGCACTGGCACTTACCTCTGCTGGATTGTTGTTTGTTTTATCACGAGATCGTGACCCGAATATATTAGATGTTGACTCCCTGGCTATTATATTGAAATTATTCTCTGCACCTGATAGTAAGTTGTTGCGCATAGTAGTAAAGATTTTAAACTTATTATAACTGATGTTATTGCATAAAGTTTAAAGCTAATTTGTATTTTCAGTTCATAAACTACAAAGTGTTTGTCTACATACTCAGATGATTATCCAATGTATGGATTAGCCCTCAAATGCCCTGGTGCCGTCGAGAATGGGGAGAGTTAGCTCTCCCTCTCGAAATACTCTCACATGCCCACGCGTACACAGCCACTACCAGGGAAGTCCTTCTTACGACGTTACTGTTGTTTACGAAATTTAGAGGACAAAAAGTGAATGTCCGGCGCCTTAACCGGGCCGGGGGATGTGGAGGATCCATCTAGAGGAGTTGGAAAACCCTCATTCCAAATTAATGGTTCACATGGGTTCCATGATCCTAAGGGGACAAATGGTGTATGAACCTATTGTTGGTGAAGGGCTCGGCGAGTGGCCTCCTAAGATGACCACCTGCTTCGATTTGAGCACCCAGGTAATATTCCAGCCCTCACTAAATTCGAATGATAAAGTGTAGCACACATATATTTGATGCCTTCTTGTACCAATGTTTGTGTGTTTAGATAATAACTAGTGATACTACCCGTTTACTTAATTCACCAGGAGTTTTATTGGGTTTTAAACACTTAACCTAATACTAATGATAGCCAATTGCCTTAGTCATTAAACTATCATTCCACTATGAATAAAAGTCCACACTCATCATGACTTGTAGTTGCATAATTAGGGTTTATGGACTAGGCTTCTAGTCTCATTGAATGATTTCATATTGTTTAATTTGATTTCGTAACTGATCAACAAGTGTTTAAGTATTATAGTATTTTCCTTGTCTTCTTAGTTCTTAGTATAACTTGGAGTTGATTCACGATACCTTTTTTGGTATGTAAACTAGGAATGAACTGTAGAATCTTACTAATAAACCGAACTAGAATCTCAATCATTTCTATTCGTTTTGACTTCACGTTTTTAAAAGTGTTCACCAGTTGAAGGCTTTAAAGTAATCTGATGTTTGATGTGCTTTTTTCCAGCCAATGCAAATGGCAGTACCGGTGGTGGTCATTGTGAAATCAGTAAAAATAAAGAAGCTGAACGTGTACGTATGCGTGTTCGTCAACTACTCGATGGTTTACATCAAAATAATTCCAAGAGTTTAACACCAGCTGGCCCAGATGTTGTTGTGGGCAACAATCCAAACACGATAATTTCATCCAATCAATCATTATTCTCTAGTGGAAAGCGTTCAATTCTTCCACCTGGATCTAAAACACCTACAAATTCAAGTTTAAACACTCGACATTTACAGATCACCCGTCAGTTGACAGTAAGTATTTAATAAATTTGTTTCTCCTTTGACACATGTACAGTTAAGAAACTGTTAAAATTGGCTTCTTGCTAGTTTAATGATTTATCGTCTGGTAGAGGTAATAGGTCTAACGAATGGTGTTTAATTACATACATTAGAAGCTCCACATAGTTGAATGCTTCGTTTAAGCGTAATGGTTACATGATTCTTTATGTGTATGAAGTTATAATCAAGTTAGGTAACCAACTACTCAGTTACATGTACAATTAAATCATATGAAATGAAAAATCGAAGCACTAGTCATTAATTTATCTTGTCGATTATGAATACAGTGGTGTGCTGTTAAAGGTATGAGGGCAGTTATCACTTCCCGGTTGCCCACACCGTGGAACGGTTCTTCTGGAGGTACCTGAAAAGGAAATCGGGTTAGAAGTGGTCTTAATGACCTGAGAGCGTGACCGCAGTGCCCAAGGGACAACTGCTTGAGGTCGGTCACACATGACCGTTTTGTGGGTAGTTTTTATGTTAGCTCCGTACTTGTTGGGACCTTACCGTCGGAGATGGATATCCGTGGGATAAGGCTATGTGTGCATTTTTAGAGTCGACATTTTCTAACTCCACCCCTCCTTATTGGAAGACAGCATCACTGTTATGCTGGTTGTCTAAAGGAAACACCTTACTGTTGTCACACCTCTGTACAGTCAGTAGTACGACTTCGCCTTCGAACCTTGGGTTTGCTGCTTTTAGTCTTACCGCTCTTCAACCGACTTGTCTGGCATGGTAGTACCTTGAGGAACGATTGTTCCAGCCAATATAGCTCGATTGGTTCATCACGGTAGGCAAGCCTTACCACCACGTCAAGGTAGCAGCAACGGTCGGGAGTCATTAATTTATGGCTAACTTCAGTTTCATTTATTACATGGTCACCATCGCTTTAATGAATTAACTTGCGAAAAACAAGTCATTTTCATACTTTAAGACTTTACCGTTCAAAGAGTAATTTTTAAAATATCAGTATCAGTTACAATTTTTACGATCTCATCCGTACTATCTACATGTTTGTTACAATAAAATTTTCAGACCTCAGATTTGGTTATTGAATCTATTTTAAACTTTGGCACTCGAAAAGCAGGAGATTGGTTCAAAGTAGAACTTCGTAATGGTGGTGGATTAGATAGAGTTGCTGATGCAGCTTCAGATGCTGTTGATTATCTGGCAGATTTAGATCCAAATAATACATCTCGTAAACCAACAACTGTTTGGCGTTCTAGGACTAACTTAACAGGAATTGATAATTTTGCTTTGGATAGACTTAAACGAGTTTGCCATTATACTCGATTGTTGGAAAATGTAAGTTTTTATCTATTTGATTTTGTGTATATATGTGAGAATTGTGAACATGTTT
The DNA here is from genome assembly GCA_944470415.2 of Schistosoma rodhaini. NCBI lineage: Eukaryota > Metazoa > Platyhelminthes > Trematoda > Strigeidida > Schistosomatidae > Schistosoma > Schistosoma rodhaini. The sequence goes on from OX104040.1 coordinate 3,550,680, forward strand.
TGTGTATTACAAAACTTAGTGATTTGACATAAAGTTGTGTCTCAATAGTTTAACAACTAAATCTCCAATCAGTTAATCTCTACATTGTATTCAATTACAGGTTCGTCTGTTTGAGCTACCATGTACTATTCTTGAGACCGCTCACATTAAATGTGTTTCGGTGCTTGGTCGGCGAACCTGGATAATTGTGTTGCACTGTAGTCGAATTTCTGTAATGTATCCGATTCGGGATAAAAACGTTTTTGCAATGGAATACAAATAACCTCATATGAAAGCTTTTATCTCTATAAGACGAGTTAGCGAATCCTGACAAACTGAGTCGGTTGGAACATGTATTACATATGTCCAACCCACTGCCTACCTCGATGAGTGATGTTGTTTGGTGTAGGAGTAGGTTGTAAGAAAGTTAGATCCTGCCAAACTAAGACATAGCATCAGTTCAGTGGGAAATACATTTCCACACCTGTATATTGAGTTCTTAGATGCGACATGGATGATTCTATCTCCGATTTACAAAAAGAAACAACGTTTGTTAATACTTACCTCGGTGAAATCATCATCACGTGTCTGATATGATAGATTGTTAGTCAAATATTTGTACAAACTATTCACATCATTTTATGTGTATCCAATGTAACTTGAATGTATATTGAATTCATCTGATGATCATCTTTTCTTTTTCTCTCTCCAATTTCTTTCTTTTATTGTATTCAAGATGACTTATATGAATTCAGATAATCAAACTTATTTGGTCCACTATCGTGATGGAATTCTTGTTAAACGCTTATTAACTTGTTTACGAGTTTGTGTATCCCATTTACCCAAATCATCAAATCAACAATCAAACTCTACTACTACTACTAATAATAATGTTACTATGGAAAAACCTACTGTAAATAGTGTCAATGTTTTATCAAATTCAAATAATTCTGCATATGATAGTCAAACTATTTTAACCGATTGCATTTTAGGTATATTTCGATTTTTAGTTAATGTTTCACATAATGGTAAGTTTGAATTTTTCTATATTGTCAGTTCAAATTGTTTGTTATACTTTTTAGATCAGAAGGGGTTTTGTGGAGAATTTAGTATTTTCATAGTTGAAATCATGAGTCAATTGAAGCTAGACCATCATGAAAAACCTGGAAGCACTGGACAGTCGTTTCATACTATTATGGGACTCCTCAGCACTGCGCATCCACGATCCCGCATTCATGAGACTGATAGGTCCTGGGTTCGAATCTCGTGAGGTGGGTGGATGAGCACTGCTGAGGAGTTCCATAATAGGACGAAACGGCCATCCAGTGCTTCCAGGTTTTCCATGGTGGTCTAGCTTCAATTGACTCATAATTTCAACTATGTTATACTTTTGTCTCATTAATATTGGATGCGAGCATATATTACAGATAGAGTAGAATAGTGTACATTGAATTTTGTATAGTCATCAGTCTTGTCCAATACCATACTGATCAGTAAATATATATATGAAGTTCCATTTATATATCAGATCTATGTTGATAGATGTAGACCTACCTACTTGGTTGTAGTTCGTCGGACTAGTGATTGGAAATGTTTAATGATATAACTCAGAGGCCGTCTTCAGAGAGCAGATGCATTCAATTCTTACCTTTCTCTCAATCTTGAGTACCAGTTTTCTTCCATATATGTCAGTCAGTCAGTCACAACGTAGAACTTCATACGTCGTACATCAGTTCGAGTTGGCATACCACATTAACACAGAGATGCAGTTGTCGATTCAAATCCCATAGTGGTAGAAGTAAGAAGAGTTATTGAAGGAGTATAATCCAGTGAAATAAATTTGGAAAGAGAAAAAGATAGGGACATGAAGAATTTAAAAGATTAGAATTCGGCAGAACACAAAGAGTGGATGCACCTTCGCCATTGCAAACGATTTTGAGCCATGTCACTCAAGGTCTCTAACCATCTATTGCTATCATCTCGCGAATCCCAACCAGGTAGTCTACACCTACCAACATGGCTCAGTCCACTTGTCAGTGTAGAAAGCAATTTTCTACAGGGGTAACTTTAAGCTATTCTCTAAACTGTCGAATACAGAGTCTTGGTTTCGCCAAAGTCAAAACAAGTAAGCTATTTGGCTTAATAAACTTTATCTGTTTCTAAAACGTAAATTAACAACATTAGTATACAAATAAACAGTAGTCTATTACATAGGGAAAAGGTGAAATATAAATGACATACCGAACAGTAAGTGGAGAATAGGAAAAATGAGTCAAAGGGGAGAATATTGTTCCAGAATGAACATAAAATTGTGATTGGTGGATAAAACAAAGATATTCATACAAGGTCAAAGAATTTAGTGAGGTGGTGAGCGTTTCACCTATCATTGGTGTGTTCACTTATCGATCACACTTTACAGTCAGTGACTTCATGGATTTGTGCCACGTTTTGGTTTGGCCGCCCCTAGCTTTCTTTCAACCTTCTCTTACGTCATCAGACATTGCACGTCGGTGCAGTCAGTGGTTGGGCATACGTAACACGTGTCCCAGTCACCTCAACTGATAAAGTTTCACTACTTCATCAATTGATTTGCCATCTTTACCTAGTACCCGTTTCCTAACAATTGCATTACTTACCCGGTGGTCCCATCATATACGAGCAATGCTTCGAAGACACCTATGATCGAATATTAGTAGCCTACGACTATCTTTTACTCTTCCATATATGTCTTTGCATTCGAAATTCTCATTGCTTGGTCTATCTCATTATAATTCCTGCTACATTTCAACTCCTTCACCATTCATCTTGTCAATTTCATCTTGATCCAATGCACATTTGTGCCAAACCCTGTGTTGATAATGACTGTCTAGATTGTATATCAGACTTATATTGGAAAATTTCACGGAGATATATATTTTAAAATAAGTGTTCTACATTTCCTTCTAATATATATTCTCTTTGAATAGACTTATCATTATTTATCACCATATTAAGCATTTTCGGGCTTTTGTTAATTATGATGTACAGTTGAGGGTATATCTTTTGTTAACGGGAAATAAACCGGATTCAGGCACGTCATGTGTATGATCGTGACCGTGCACGCTGATTGGCTAATTCTAAACCAATCAGCTCTGGCAAATTACTGGAGAAACATTTAGAAGCTTCTTATGCATATACCATAAATATATGAACGTGTTTCTAACGACTGATTGCTGTTCACCTACCATTGTTATTTTGAATACAATTTCGTTCCTGTTCAACGTGTTCTAAATTTTGGGGGTCTTATCGAGTGTCATTTGTATAAGAATACTAAGCAATAGGAGTAGTTGGGTCGTTTATTAGCAAAAAACAATTATAACCTTCATAATCTTCTGTTCAGTACCGGTAACTTGTTGTTGTTTAAACAGATTTTCTCTTGTCATAATAAGATCTAGTATTGTTCAAAATACTGTCTCCAAAAGCTGAATTACTCATTAAAAATTAAGATATTAATTTACTAGTTGGATTCATAAGTAAATTGCAGCTAGATCACCATGGATAACCTAGAAGCACTGGGCGGCCGTTTCATCATAGTATGGAACTCCTCAGCAGTGCACATCCACGATCCGGCCCCGCGAGACTCGAACCCAGGGCCTATCTCCCCAAAACCCCTCTCTGATTATAAAATATATTGTTGATAGGTTGAAGATCACTAACCCGATATTAAGATGACTGATGAGCCAGTTTTGGGTCAACTGAGTGAAATCACTATTCAATCCCTTCTTATGCAGTCAAGATTTTTAGTATTTTTTAAAAACTTATTTTATATAGTATAACACAAATATTAAACCTCCATGTAATAAAGCGATTGAAAATAAATTATGGTTGTTTCATGTTGTTGTCTAATACTCCCATGACTTGTCCTTTTTATTTTCATAGAATTCGCTAGTGAACGTCTTGGTGCTTGTGCAGGTTTCCTAGAAACTATTTTTGATTGCCTACTCAAGTTGCCTGATCGTTTGCCTGGAACAAAAAGATTTGATGTAATTGTTTTAGTGCTTTGTCTTTTGGTAAATATGTGTGAACATTGTCCTGAAAATCGTACCCGAATTGTATATTTGGATATTACAAAATCATGTCTTAAACAAGGCTCTCCAACGAATGTGAAAGATATTAAATATATCGATACATATGATGATGAAGAGGAAGATGATGATGACGACGTAAATACAGATACAAATACTTCACGACAAGTTGTAACCACATCTGCACTTGACGAACTCATACAAGTAAGTAATAAAGCTTTTTGTTGAAGGTTTAGATCGATCCTACTTTCGACACTAACTTATTTACATTTATTGATCACTAGGCACATAGGTACATTGAAAGAGAAAGTTAATCAAAAGAATATTGTTGTTAGGTGACAAGTGGTCAAAAATTATGCTTGCTTGCCCGTCATATCATTTCATTATAATTTATCTAGATAGGTGACCATTAAGTCTCCCCTAATCATACATCTTGAACTTCTAATTTTAAGAACTCTCATGATATTGTGTATTGTACATATGTCATCGTTCATTATTCATGACGACAATAATCTAGTCTAGGCAACTAAACTCATTCAATTCATCCTGGGGATTTAGCTATGCCAAATAGACTAAAAAAATGATTTTATTAACAAGTTACCAGGGATCTCTTGTCATACTTTGGAAAGGATTAAATAGAATCAAAACACAACTTCGTTTTTCCACACTTCGCAATATTGTAGATATAAAATTAGCGTATTCAAAGTCACTTATATAATTCTTCCCAATGGATTTTGAATTAATCATCTACGTATTATGTACACTCAGTCAGTCAGCTACAACGTAGAACCAGGCACATTTATGCATCGGTCCAAGTTGCCATACCTCGTTAGCACAACAAGATCAACACCGGATTCATAGAAGTAGTTAATTTAGTGGTGGTAATATATAAAAGATAGGTTGTATATAAGGATATAGTACAGGAAGGAAGACAGATATGAAGCAATTTTAATCTCAAGGTTTAAGGGAAGATAAAGAGTGTATACACCTACGCCATTGTGATCAATTCTGAGCCATGTCACACAGAGTCTCCAATCATTGGTTACGATAGTCACGCGGACCCCAATCAACTAGTCTGCATCTACCAACATGGCTCACATTAGAAGTTAGTGACTTTAAAGACTAGTGCCATGTTTTGGTTTGGCCTTCCCATGACTCTCTTCCAACCATCCCCTACACTAGTCAACATTGCGCGTCGTGGTAATCGGTATTCAGGCATACGTAACACGTGGCCAAACCATCTCAGTTGATGAAGATTCATCACCTCATCAACTGATTTACCATCATTCCCTAATACCCTGTGTCTAACCTCACTATTACTTACCCGGTGTACACTACGGAAATACGATTTGTAAATCATAGTCCTTGCATTCAGAGTAAATTTATAATGCCACAACCACTTATTATTAGACAGTTTTTTTCTAAATTTTCTAATACTCATGTTCTGTTTTTATTTTATTCATTTATTTTAACACATAAACATTGGTAAAAGAGAGCATTGAATATATATGCGCCACACTTTGTCGTTCGATTTGTATGAGGGCTGGAATACTACCCAGATGCCCTAACCGAAGCAGGTGGATTTCTTAGAAAGCCACTCCCCGAGCCCTCCACCTAGAGGTCTAATCCACGAGACAGTAAAGCAACGATAAAAGATGCATTCTCATAGTAGCCGGTGACTAACAATAAGTTCATACGCCATTTGTTTCCTTAGGATCATGGAAACCATGTGCATCATTAATTTGGAATGAGGGTTTTCCAACTTCCTTAGGTCAATGCTCCACATTCAACAACCCGGTTAAGGTGCTGGACATTCACTTTTTGTTCTCTCAATTTTGTGAACAACACTCTCATCGTGAGAATGCAGTGAGTAGGACTTCCCTATCAGTAGCCTTGGGTTGCAGTTTCGCAATTTCCGTAAAATGTAACGTTTTTACCTTCACCATCTTTTCTTAATTTCCTCTTCAGTTCGAAGCTGGTTTGTTCTCCGCCACATTTGTTTGTTACTTATGGTTTCTGAACAATCAATCTAAAATATCTTTCATAGGCAGCTGTTTATAAATCCCTATACCTCTTTGATGACAAGTTGCATCGTCACTATTGTTATTTCTTTGTAAATTACCCATCCTACTTGTACATTCTTCTCCATTGTAGCTATTTCTCACTCGAGAAGAATGCGCACGTAACCATGATTTCGAGAGAGATGATGATGAAGCTATGGCAGCTGCGGCTGCCCGTAAACGTTCTGAAGAATTAGAAGATTTTGAAAATAATCCTAAACAATTACGTCCAGGTTATGCTAATCCTACTGTCGAAGAAGCTGGCTTGAAATGGCGTTTAATAGAGGATCGAAGAGCAATGAATCTGAATAATAGAGGATTATTAGGTAATTTTCAGTTACTTCTTTGTAGTTTAGTAATAAATGTTAGTATCCTGTTCATGATTTTAGTACCTTAAATCCTTGAATCCATTTCTAATCGGTTTTTTTCAAACCATACTCCAAGACTTAGTTTTTTTTAAATTATCGGTACTATATTATTTCGATCTTTTGTTATTCTCATCTCGTACTAATGAGCTACGGTAAATTAGGTCAACGTGCATCCCTACCAGGCTCCATGTTTATGACGCCTGTTTGTCTATCTATCGGATACTAATCCACTCCATTTTACCACCTAGATTAATCTATTTCATAACTATCATATATGCTACTTAGGCTGATAGCTATAAGTAGCATGTACCAGCAATCGGGAGTGGGAATGCCTGGCAGCAGAACGTTTAAATGAAGAGAACAATAAGGAAATCGGAGTGTAATCAAAATCACAACAGAATTGAATGAATTTTAAAGTATGCAAGGGACAACTGATAGAAGATGTGCAAATAATGTATTTAATTTGTAATTCTGCATGAAAAAATAAATTGGTTTTTCCCATCTGAGTTTCCCTTCACTGCATGACAACTACAGCAATACAGTTAAAGATGAAACTGCCATATACACGCCCCTATTTGGGCAAATACATACTTTTGGTTGTTTTTTTCTAGATCACAAAACATAAATTTGTCTAGGCATATACCTATTGTCAATTCATTTGTATTAAACTCTATGGTACATCATATTTCAGTCAGTTTACAAGGACCTGTGTGACAAAAGATGTTTGTAGCTTATTTTATTATTTTCATAGTTGAAAGCGTGAGTCAATTGAAGCTAGACCATCAGGGAAAACTTGGAAGCACTGGACAGCCGTTTCGTTCTATTATGGGACTCCTCAGCAGTGCGCATCCACGACCTCGCCTCGCGAGATTCGAACCCAGGACCTTTCAGTCTCGCACCAGAGCACTTAACCGACAGACCACTGATTATTCTATTATCATATAGAGATACTTTATTTCTCGATTGATAATAATAATAGTTGATGGTTTTGTACTTCAGGTCGTAAACAGTTTCCCAAACAAATTTCCGGCAATTGAATTTGCTTTCATCTTTTACATCATATAATTCTTTTTTTTCTTCAATAGGTCGGAATAAAAAACGATTGTACCGTAAACAAAAGTGTAAAAGTATTGTAAATAAACAACGGCAAAATATAGGGGGTTCCGATGAAGACGAGGAGGATTCCGATGATGTAGATGACTTGAATGATGATGATGATGATGATTGCATTGAAGATGATGATTTAGAAGAGAATGATGATGATGACGAGGACGACGATGATGATGAAAGCGTTGGCAGTGGTGCAGATGTTGAATTTGTCGCCGACACACAAGAGGAACAGGAGAAGTTAGCCAAAAGTATGTCTCAAGCTCAACAACATATGGAAGATTCGGTGGTGGCTGCTTATGCTGGTAAGGTTAAGAAAATTTTGACAATTTATTTGGTTATTTCTAAATTATTTACCTTTTTCCTCACTTTTATGAAGAAGTGTTTCAAACAAAGCTAATCTCAGCTCTAACATTCTTTGTTGTGTATTATGTACACTGATTTTAAGAGTTGGTCTTGGTTCTATCACTTAGTAAACTAAACTATTACCTTATTTATTATTTATTTATTTAAACACAAATATTGGTACAAAGGGGCACCAGATACATATGCGCCACACAAATCGCATTTCATTTGTGTGAGGGCTGGAATACTATCCAGGTACCCAAACCAAAACAGGTGGTTATCTTGGAAAGCCACTCCCCGAGTCCTTCACCTAGAGGTCTAATCTACAAGGCAGTGAAGCAACGTTAAAAGATGCAGTCACATGGTAGTCAGTGACCAACAATAGGTTCATACGCCATTTATCCCCTTAGGATCATGTAACCCATTTGTACCATTAATTTGTAATGAGAGTTTTCCAACTCCTCTAGATGGATCCTCCACATCCATCAACCCGGTTAAGGCACAATACATTTGGTTTTCGTCCTCTTAATTTCGTAAACAACAGTAATGCCATTAGAAAGCAGTGAGTAGAACTTCCTGGTAGAGGCTATATACGCGTGACCTTGTGGGGGCATTTCGTGAGGAAGAGAGGACTCTTCTCACTTTCAACCGTACCAGGGCATTTTTGTTTTGAAATTCCAATGTACTATATTATTTAATTGTGTTTTTAAGATTTTCCACTAACAAACATATTTCCCTGTATTTAGTTCACCATCATTACTACTGTTATCTTCTCTCGCGCTACACAACTTCAACCGATGCACTTTTGTTCCAGTTCTATAATATTATTTATGGTTAACTATATTTGTCCTCTACTCAATTATGTTTTTGTTATCAAACTCTAAGACAATATTGTTAGAGAGAGCTTAGAGAATATTAGAATTTCTTATGTTAACTTAATGTTGCATACATATTAAACAGTTCAAGTGTTGTTGTTTTTTTTTTTCAGCTCTCCTACTTGGCTGTATTCTACAATCAAGTCCACGTTATACTGATCGTATTCGATCTAAATTACCAGATGGTCAATTTCGTCCATTAGCAATTATGTTAGCTAAACTATTAAGCTTTTTATCTTTAACCAAAGGTGTAGGATCTTCAGGTTCTGAATCTATTCTACGTATTGTTAGAATATTAGAAGCACAAGATAAACAAAATACAAAAATATCAACCGATGATAATGATGGTGGTGACAGTTAATATATATGTATAATTACTATTCCTTTGCTTCATTTTTGATATTCCTTTGTTTTTTGTCTATGTTTATCATGTGTTTTATTTGTATTACTTTATCTCTTGTACGTTGTCGCCGTTATTATGACTACTATTACTATTATCATTGTTAAGTATGTATAAATGCCTAACATACATACGTACAGTTAGATAGATAGATAGATAGATGTAGAGGCGTGTGTGTGTGTTTGTTTGTATGTGCATGTATTTTCAAATAATTTCTAGATTTATTGCACATTGTTTGTTTGTTTTTGGTCTTCACTTTTCATTGTGTTTCTTTTATCATGCTTTCTCTTTCTCCTTCCCCCATCTCTCTCTGATACACCAATATTTGATTTGTTTTTCCCTCTTAGTAACAATTAAAGATAAGGTTTAAACAAAAAAAAGAGTAGTGAAATTCACATTTGACTGACTGGATACCCACAATAACAAGATTGTTCATCTTTCAAACATAACTTTCATTCTAACTGATTTCAAACACTCTTTGTTTGTGTGTGCGTGTGTGTCTCTCTCTCTATGTATAAATTGTAGATGGGAAAATCTAATTTTTTTAACATTGTGAATAAAAAGAAAATAGTCAACTATCCACTTTATCCTTTTTGTTACTTTCTTTATTCTCCTTCCCTTGAAACAATCTGATTTCTCTTTTTTTTTTACACAGATTGATGTATATACATATATAATTGAATATAAATAAATTTTTCTCTTCTTACCTTCCTCTTTCTACTTCTCGTCGTCGTCGCCTTATGCATTCAATTCATTATATATGTTTACCTTCATGTATTTGAATAGTATTTTCCTTTCCCTTCCATCCAATCATCTAGTTTATTTCGATCCTCTGTTGTTGTTGTTGTTTTTTCAATGAAAATGAAACAACAACAGCAATAACAATAAATGATCTTTGTAGTAGTTGTTCTTCTTCTTTTATTATTATTATTGTTGACACTGTTGTCACTATGTTGTGTATATTCTTCTATGAATGAATGATTGATTGATGATGAGGGGGAGGTATTTGTTTGTTTGTTCTTTTTTTTTCAAATACCCTTGTAGTGAGTTCTTTCATTGTTTGTTTCTTTTGGCATTAGTTTGTTTTGTTTAATGTTTTTAAAAATGATAATTTTCTTTAATGTATTTTATTATTATTATTATTATTATTCATTCATTCATTTTCTTTCCCCGTTTTTTGTACATGTATAACTTTGCTCGGGTATTTGATATATAAATAATAATAACATTTATTTATTTTGTAAAATATTTCACTACCACCTACACCCCCCAGCGCTCTTTGAAATTGGTCTCCTATTAAAAAAAGTAATCAGTATACTTTATAATAGTTTGCTGTGTATAACTTTGTGTCTATGAAAGATAAGTTATAAAAGTAGAAGATATGTTTGTGTTTCATAGAACTACTAAATGCCCTGGTACGGCCGAGAGTGGGGAGAGTCAGCTCTCCATCTCCAAATGCTCTCATATGACTACACGTATATAGTCTCTGCCAAGGAAGTCCTACTCACTGCCTTCTCGTGACATTACTGTTGGTTACCAAATTGAGTGGTAATTGATACGATGAAAAACGAATTTCCGGAGTTTCAACCGGGTTGGTGGACACGGAAAGTTCACCTTGGAGAGTTGGAAAACCCTGATTTCACACCAACGGTGTACATGGGCTGGCTCCAGTATCCTGAGGGAACAAATGGCGTATGAATCAATCGTTGGTCATCGGCTACCATGGGACTGCATCTCCTCACGATGCTTCACTGCCTTGTGCATTAGACCTTTAGGTCAAAGGCTCTAAGTGTGTTCCCCTAAGTAAACCACGTGCTTCAGTTTTGACACCTGGCCAGTATCACAGACCTCACACAAATCTCATTTGATTTGTGTTGTGCATATGTATCTGGTGCCCTTGTACCAATATTTATGTGTTCAAATAAATAAAACTACTAAGTGACGATTGTTGATGCATGCAAATCAGTTAATCAGATGAACCTTCATCAGTTGAGTTATGTAAGACATATGTTACATATATCTAAATACTAGTTGCTTAGACGGGCAATGTTAACTATGGTTGGGGTCGGTTGAAAGTAGGCTAGGCGCCGTCAGTCTGAAATCACTGACTGTTGGTAGATACGGTCTACCTCGTTGAAGTTCTAACAATGATTGTGAACTTAATATGACATGTTTCAGAATCCGTGACAATGGCACAGATGCATTGAGTTTCAGTATTCTTTCATCCATACCTTCTGGTTCTGTTTTAGTGGCCTTATATTTGACTCCATTTAGATCGTTTCTGATTGTTATTGAAATATACATATCCTCGTATATAAACATCGACTTAAGTCGCGTTAGTGAATTACGGAATTGAATAAGCCAGTGGGTTTTGAATGTGTATATTTCATGTACTCATTAATTTGAACAGACAATCAAGGAGACGAAACAAAGAAAGTGTGATTAGAGAAGAGAGTGAAGCGAAATGACGCCCACTGGAGAAGGCGTGTGAGCCAATTCGATTTAATCAAACTTTACTATTTATAGTCACACAAAAATAAGCTACAGACATGTGATAAGTTGAATAAGCTGTACACACACATACGTTGATATAAAAACAGTCAGGGTTGATAAGTGAATAATTAAAAAGTACAAAATGTAACTCAAGAAGGATGAATAAATTGGCTTGTCCGCAAGCTAGAATAAGGTGTATAGGCTGAACATAGCAACAAACACTACACTGTTTTATCAAACTAGATCCTCAACGTTCCGTCTTTGTCATTATCACTGCTTCCATTCGTTTCTTTAATTTCATCCCGTGCTAATTTGATAGACCTGTTATCTCGTGGCCCCCACTATTAAATAGAACAGTTAACCCTAAAAATTGGCAAGGTGCTCCTCTTGACCTTGTAATTGTTGGAACTAATTAACCAAGTAAATCCATAAACTTGCCCCCCATCACACCCTGAGATTCATACCATTTGATGATGTAATAAGATATGTTACTCTTCAGTAGTTTCTGTAAGATTCCATCATGTGTAGAAAATGATCAGTTAATATAAATCAGTGTTGTTGTTTTTTCTTCAAAATAAAAAGACATCTACGTTTTAAAATACCTACATTTTATCGGATGATCCCTGGAGTTCCCAAAAATTTACCCACCTTCGCTCATTCATCCTTTAATAAAGCCTTTATTGAAACAGTTTTTATCAAACCATTAAACTGCATGAATTACTTATTGAAAATATACGTTTTGTAGTGTATTGAATAAACCAAACAATATGTATTGACGAAAGAATGAAATAATAAAAAAACAACTGCACAATTCTAAGCTGTAATGAAACATGTTCAGTGTACCTTGACCCTTATCTGTTTATAATATATATTATGAAACTCCTCATTAACGACCCTATCAGTGATAGGATTTGAGACTCAGACCGTGCGGTGGGCCCCTAACTTCAAGACCACTCAACCAAAATCATGTCTAATATCAATCGGTTCATGATGTTATTTTAGCCGAATGCCAACACTATCAGTGCGTAGCTAATTTACATCTGATATGATTAAACATCAATTTTCACATCTCAGTAGTATTTCTAAAATTGCCCCTTGAAGTTAGTTATCAATTTCCATATGACTAGTATTACCATAGAGAATCTATGGATATTTGGAGATAACTGCCCAACATTTCGAATTGATTGAAGTTAGATACGTAGTTCAGTGAATGTCCGCTTAATTGTTTAAAGTTTAAGCACTCGACACTAGATCTTAGAGTACCTCGGTAGGTGCACATATATACACTGCCAATGAGTTCCATACCAGGCATAAATAGCCGTTTCTTGCTTTACAGTGATTCATTAACTATGATCAGTCTATGAAACAAAGTGTAAGGTTAAACAATCTCCCTACACACACCCTTCACTGTAATAATAAAAATAAATTTATGACTTCACTGAAATTAGATATTATTTTATAGTATGTGGTCTACTTTATAAACTTCCTTTAATTATCGATTCGAATTAACAAGGTTAACTTCTGTTAAGTTAAAGACCTTTAAAAGTTCGATATCATCATCTAGAACTGACTCAACTAATCAGATATCATTTGCTTTGAGTACAACCCCTAAAGATAATTAATGTAACTTTTAAACATCAATCATAGGAGGTACCATACAGTGCTCATTCATTTATGTAAAGTAATTAAATTAAACAATATGTTTACGAGTCACTAATAAATATTTTAGGGAAGGACTAAAAGTATATCTTTGTAAGCAAAGATGGATAGTGGCCAGCAGTGGAATCCAGGACGCACGTTTCGTCCTATTTGGGACTCGTCAGCTGGATGAACCTGCATCTCAGACTTGTTGATCTTCATTCTGGGACTCGAACCCAGTACCCTCGCTTCAAACGCCATCGCGTTATCCACTTGGCCACTGAGTTCTGACAGCCACTTGATTGTGCAATGGGGTGAAGTTTAAATTCACTTAGTATTGTTTGTTTGAATCTTCCCATTGAGTTTTAGAACTGCAATTGATCAGTCTCTTATTGGCCATGTGTGCATACTGTGCGTATTGCCTCGATATAGCCTTAATTCACAAGCATGGGTTCGAGTCCCAGAGTGAACATCAACAAGTCTGAGATACAGGTACATTAATCTGACGAGTCCCAAATAAAATGAAACGCGCCTTGTCCTGGATTCCACTGCTTACTTAGTTACATCATTTCTTTTTTCTAATAATGATTCTAATTCTCAAACAGATACTACTAATTTTTAATTTTCTTCATAAATCTGAATTAAACTCAAATTGAATAATAATATTAATAATAGTTCCCAGTTTTTCATCGAAGATTGTAACGGTTGTTATGGCAACTAAATAGAAAATTCAAATGTAATGAATGACAATTTAGAAAACAAAAAGAATCAATTAAGACTGAAACTTTTCAATAAGTAAAATTAATGGAAGAATAATGAAATATAGAAACAAGATAAAAATGGAGGATAATTGAAATCTTTTATAAGAAAGTAACCAGTAAACTATACATATACCAATAAGAGATTGATCAATTACAGTCCTAAAACATCAATGGGAAGATTCAAACAAATAATACTAAGTAAATTTAAACTTCACCCGATTGCATAAACAAGTGGCTATCAGGATTCAGTAGCTGAGTGGATAACACGATGGCATTTGAAGCGAGGGTACTGGTTTCGAGCCCCAGAGTGAACATCAATTCTGAGATGCAGGTATATCCAGCTGACGAGTCTCAAACGGGATCCCACTGCTTATCACTATCCATCTTTGCTTATAATGCTTGTGAATTAAGGCTATATCGAGGCAATACGTACAGTATGCACATATGGCCAATAAGAGACTGATCAATTACAGTCCTAAAACATCAATGGGAAAATTCAAACAAACAATACCAAGTGAATTTATATCTATTATTTATATTAGATATACCAGAATATTCAATGTTAGATTAATCAAGTAAGAATACTTAAGTAAGATGGTTGTACCTTTTTATTATGTAATGATCAAATTTATTGTATGTGTTTGTGAATTGAACTGTAACTGAATGATTTTCTAGTCATAGTAGATTAGACCCCTTGTGTCTTATCGTCAACAGAAACTAATAATTAACTGCAAATGCTGCTCTAGTAAATCAGTACTTAGTGGTGTACCTTGTAGCTACATACAATGTCGTGTATGTGAAAGAACTCCTGTATATCATCAATAAGTCTCCAACACTAATTTGCTTTAATGACATTAAAATATGGTCAGGAGTATGGAAAGATTGTGATGAACACGGATTCCAGAAGAACCTTGACCTATTGGTGGGTCAGTTTATCAAAGCAACTATGTGTATCCTCACTGAAGTTGAACATGTAGATGTAAATATCCACAACAATAGTAAAAGCAGTGCCTTTGACGTGAACCACAATGATCTGAGGATCATAGTAATTCATGCTCTTCAGAAATCTGCTCAATGTCGTTAGGCTGCAACTAAACGTTTAGAACCTCATCAGCGTTATGAATAACGTTTATGAATTTGCGTGTAATTAGGTCGACCACAGTATACGTAGCCCTGTTTAGCTGGTGCATATTGAGGAATTGCATACAAAATGAGAACCTCTACATGAGTGGTGACTGAATTATTAGTTATTTATTGGAACATATAAATATTGGTACAAAGGGGCACCAAATACATATGCGCCACACAATAACAATAAAATTGTAAAGAGATAGAGAATGGACAGTGAGTATAAGTGAAACGGGAACAACAAAGAACATAAATGAGTGTATGACAGTGAAATAATAGTACTAATAATATAAGCAGTTCAACTAGCAAAGGTACAACCTGAAAGAATTATTTCACATAATAAGGTTACGTCCATTTTAAATGAAGAAAGTAAAATAAAGTTACTGCAGGGCAGGTGCAAAGCACATACCATACCTACACACACTAATTGCCTAATGATTAAGTGCGGATTGTATGGATTTGGTATCATCGCACAGTAAGACAATATCAACCGCACACTCAAGGTCGAGAAGTCTTCCTCCAGACAACAGATCCACACCGACATTCCCTACTTACGTCAGAGCTGTTTCCAGAGCGTTATCAATGGCAAAGTTGAAGAGTAATGGTGAGATTGGGCGACCATACCTAACCACACTAATTGAATGGAACAATGGAGATAGGTGGTTGTATATCTTCACTCTGACTGAGGTGTTTGTATATAGGGCTTTTAAGATGTTCATAAGCTTCTCAGAAACACTCTTCTTCAATAGACAACTTCGAGAACAGTCTTATCCAACAAATCGAATGCAGTCATGATGTGAAGGGACACTAAGATTGTTGGCTTTTGATAAAACTGACGGTGTTCTAACATATGCAATAGTGTGAAGATATAATAAGCGAATTCTCGACCAGAACGTAGAACAGCCTGCTCCTCGCGAGTCAATCTTTCTCGAATTTCGAACAATCAACAAAGTATGATGGAAGTCGATAGATAGCACGCAATTTGAAGCAGACTACTCACATGATAGTTGTTTCAGAAAAGAAGTGAACCCCTATGGACAAGGACAGAGGACAGCTAACCGCATAATTCCAGAGTTATTCGAAATACCGTACACAGCACACACTGAGAAATTACACTTCTTTACACTACATTACTTTAAATAAATGAGTGACCTATTTACGATACAAAGCATGATGATTAGAAGTGATTGTACACCTGATATATTCTCTCCTCTCATTCCACCTAGGTCAAGACAACTTGTTTGCTGTTTAATTGTTATAATGTGATGTGTTTCGTTGCTACCACTCAAACATCAACCATCTTCATCCCTTCTCTCCTACTTTCATATATGCACAAATATCCAAGCAACCTGATCAAGTTTTTAATGAGCAGCAGCAGCAAAAACAACAACAACAAATAAATAAATAACTGTCCAATTCACTCACCATTACAAACACACACACACACACACACCGAGATTACACCACACATTCAAACTCAGAGAGAAAACGAATGGAATGTTGTAATTGGTTAGGTGGTTTATTTATCGAAAATGTGCTAACACAATTGCGTGTGGATTTGTCGATAGATTATGTACACACATGTATCACAGACAGACTGATTGACTGACTGACTGATTGAATGAATCACTGAGCTGATATTGTTCAAATATTGGAGCGTACAAAATCCAACATTCTAGCCACACTGGCATACTCGACAATGATATCGGGAAAGTTTGGCAGTGTGACACCATGTGATACAACACCGAGTACTGGACCTTGAGGGGATGGGAGGAGAGGTCCACCACTGTCACCTGGAGCGGGTAACTGTCCGAAATTCTGACCTGCTTTCACACAAATAGGATTGCCATCGGTCGCATGTCGGCATTCCATGATAGTCGCTCGACCTGTGGTAAACAAACAACACAAAACACAACAGTACAGTACAGTACAGTACAGATCAGAAAAGAACAAAACATAAGAGAAAAAACAGACAAGTGAATTTCGAAAATATCAACTAGCACAAATTATCCACCTTGCAATTACCAACACAACAAATAGTCCACATGATATCTAACATGTCCAATATCACATGTGCACCATATTCGACAATCACGTCACTCTCCATCTCACCACTCTCCCAACATTTACATCAAACAGATTGACCACCTACTTCATGTACAACAACACACTTGCATCGTTTGCACAGATATTTCATAAGTATTCTCTCCTTCAACTGGTCTCAATCATCCCATCACATCTCTTCCCAAATCGACTCACCTCACATCACTTCAAATCACATCCACTCACCTCACCTCACCTCCACAATAACCGAGATGGAATCACTCTGCTACTTAACTGTCACAGCTTCATCCGAACACAGTTGTTTTTATTAAGTCTCTGACCAACTGAACAACCAGATCAGGTAAACAGATACACATACACACAGACTAACTGATTCACTGACTACTCACTACTGACTGACTGACTGACTGACTGAGTCATGTCGTTTATTCACCACCAACTCACCTTTCTTCAAAATTCCACCATTCTTACGTGACGGATCATGGTCATTATCATCCCTTCCATAACCAACAATGAAAACACCAGTTCCAGGTGGCGGGATATCCGATGGATGTGGCAGACTGATCACTGTGATTCCACTCTGTAAGTTGACCATTTGAGCCAGCATTACAATTGCAATGTCGAATCCACTGAGTCTCAGTGCGATTGGTCTCCTCTGTCGTGCCGACATACAAGAGGGCATGTATCCTGGTGCCACCATAACTCCAGACGGTTGGTGATGGATGCCTTGTTGGTCGCCATTCCTCAGTGTGAGAAATGAAACCTGAGATAGACAAAGTATATCAACATTAAATCTATGCAAACCCACTGCATACACAATCACAAACACACACGCACACACAAACAATCCCTCCCTCTCTCTCTCGCTGTGAAATCAGTCAATTACATTAGACAAAAATGTGTTTCAGTGTGATCTCTTACCCGAATCACTGGCAATGGTGAGCAAACACAATGACCAGCTGTGAGTACTGCTCTCGTTGAGACTAGTGAGCCTGTACACATTGTTCTCTCTGTCGTTAAGAATGCGATGAACGGGAATTCAGCGGGGTGTTGCACAGGTTCACCACTACGTATCAACCAGGTTGACACACGTTCGAATGTTAGACAGTAGGTGAACAGCGTCACCACCACCACAAACCTCCATCGGTTCGACATCGATGTGATTATGTATGTGAGCGTTGCAATCAACCACTACAATGTTGCAACACATTCACCTATTTATATGCACCAATATTCCATGAGAGTTGAGTACATGTGAATGAGTGAGTGAGTGAGTGAGTGATTTTGCATGTGTGTAAGTCAGTCAGTCAGTCAGTGTGTTATTATTGTTATTCTTATTATTCTTATTATTCATTTTGTGGAAAATCCAACTTGCACTCCACTTCAATCATGCATTGTTGTGACGCTTTCACTTTGTAGTCATGACACGTGCCAATTACTAATCGGGAAGTGCACGATTCTTGTGTATTGTCGTGGCATATTTTGCTGTATGACAATGTTGCTCAACTATTCACGAGAGTATGTTACCATAAGAAAGAAATCACTCTTCACAAACCCAATCATTATTCATCATCATCATCATCATCATCATCATCATCATCATCATCATCATCATCATCATCATCATCATCATCATCATCATCATCATCATCATCATCATCATCATCATCATCATCATCATCATCATCATCATCATCATCATCATCATCATCATCATCATCATCATCATCATCATCATCATCATCATCATCATCATCATCATCATCGTCATCATTACATTTGTAGTTCTAAAATTGTTTTGAATATCCATTCTTTTATATCTTAACGTGGTGTCCTTATTCCGGTCTGTCAGTGATGCTTGTTCTTCCCCCCGAATCCTGCTGAATAGAAGGTGGAGCATCTTCGTAGTTACTTCTATATCTGACTTCAATGAATTTTGCAGGTATGTTGTCAGGTCCTACTGCTCTGTCACTGTCGGTTTATCTGATGCCCATGTTGATTTAATCGATCGTTGTTGCAGTGATATGTATAGTGATGTCTGTGTGTGCTGCCTCGATATTCTGTGGATTCAATAGAGCTGGTCTATTCAATGGTTGCTCGAATTATTCTATCCATGTGTTCATCTGTACTTCAATCTCAGTGATTGGCGTGCCTCATTTATCCTTGATCGGTCTCTCTAGTTTACCATATTTCACTACCAGTTTCATCGTTGTGTCATATGGTTGTTTCATATTTGTCTCTGTTGCAGATTGTTCCATTGTCGTCGCACAAATTGTCTGACACAAATTTCATCTTGTCGGCTCCAACGCTCCTCTCCAATGCATGTTTGCTTCAGTGTGTTCAGCTCGTATCTTGACTTTCTCTGCTCTTGTTACACTGTTGTTGATCGATGTCTTATTGTTCTTCCTTTCCTGAATCCCAAACAGGGTTTGCATCGAGATCTATTGGTTATGACGATGCTTCACACACCACAGAACCTCCTGACATGTTGAAATTAGTGCTTGTTTGATCTCTTTCGAATTGTGTTCCAGAGTAGTTTGTTCTTCCCTGAGAAGATCTCGTAAGTCTCCTGGAACCTGTTGTTCAGAGCTATTTTGAAGCGGTTGGGTTTGTCTGTATGTGGAAAGAAGGCTGTATTGAACCGTTGTAATGCTGTTTGTCCAGTTGTCTATTGTTAGTCTAGCTTCAGCTTTGTCTTGACAATCACCAGTTGGTGGTGATCTGAAGCTATGTCAGCTCCTCTCCCCGTTCTCACATCTTACTTCCATCGACTCTGTGAATATATTTTACTGATGCAAATATGATGTATCTGATTCTCCTTGTTGTGTTCCAATTAGATCCATGTAGCTTTGTGTATGTGTTTGTATAGGAATATTGTGCCTCTAATAATCATGTTGTTGAACGCACATGAATTGGCAAATCTCTCGCGGTTCTCGTTGATTTCTACTACTCAGTCTATGTCGACTCTTCATATCTTCATAACCGATGTTGTCCATTTCGACTTTGGTGTCTAGATCTTCAATCAAGATGGGGAGGTCGTTTCGTGAGCACTTCGCTATGATCGATTGCAGCCTCTTGAAACCGATCTTTATCGTCTTCGTCATTGTTATCATTGGTGGGTTCACAACAACATTGGATAACATTCATGGTGATTCTCTTCTTCCTTCTTTTAGATGATGCTTTGATGATGCTTTGATCCATGTAGCTTTGTGTATGTGTTTGTGTAGGAATATTGTGCCTCTAATAATCATGTTGTTGAACGCACATGAATTGGCAAATCTCTCGCGGTTCTCGTTGATTTCTACTACTCAGTCTATGTCGACTCTTCATATCTTCATAACCGATGTTGTCCATTTCGACTTTGGTGTCTAGATCTTCAATCAGGATGGGGAGGTCGTTTCGTGAGCACTTCGCTATGATCGATTGCAGCCTCTTGAAACCGATCTTTATCGTCTTCGTCACTGTTATCATTGGTGGGTTCACAACAACATTGGATAACATTCATGGTGATTCTCTTCTTCCTTCTTTTGGATGATGCTTTGATGATTGTGGATCCGTGAGATTTCCATCCTATAATTGCTTCCCGTGCTTCTCTGGACAGCATCGGAGCGACGCGTTGAGTGTGTAGTGCCGTGCTTCGATCATAGTTCGCTTCGATAACCGTTATTAATACCAATCTTAACGGTGTATAATATCAGAAGGCAAAGGGAAGCGGCAACTACATTTTTATTGATAATCGATGCAGACCAGAAAGTTGTAAGCACATGAGCAACTGTAAGCAAGCGAAGCAAAGATGATGCGTAGTGGAGATGGCTGGGAAGCCAACTCATTTTAAGCAAGCGTTAACTAACATTTATAGGCAGGCAAAAATGAGTGACAGACATATGATGAATAAGATACGAAGTGTACACATATGCGCTCATATAAAAAGTACTCAAGGTTAATAAGCAAATGATTAACAAGATCAAAAGATGACTCAATGTACAGGTGAATTGGCTTGGCCAGTAACTAGAATAAAGTATATGGGCCTAACATATGAACTGGTACTACAAGTGTGCTAATCATTTGCTTCTTCGTGATCGTAGTAGAGTAGCATCCCTCCGGTATTGAATACTTGCTATTCAGATTGGGTCGAATGAGTTTCACTGATTGCTAGCACTGTCAAGTTGTATCGCCTCATTTCTCTTTTAATTTGACTGGTCCTCCTGGTCTCCCACATTGGCCACAGGTTCCATGTACATAACTAACTTGTTACTACGGCACATAGAATGGCGTCGGTCTCTTGAATTCCGAATATTCTCGACTTTCGTCATTAGGCATCACAATTCTTGCATCAACTACTAGTTCACAGTTGAAATGACATAATTTGCTCACTCTCATTACAGTTGATTTTAGCATGATTGTTTTCAACGAGATAGGGTTGCTGAGTATTAACTCAACACTTCTATTTTTTTTATCAACACGAGACTGGCAGAACATTAGAAGTGATACGGACGGAGTTCCAGCATCACAACAATTAAAATAATAATATTACTGTTCCTGATGCTGCTGCTGACGATGATGATGATGAGTGAGTGAGTGAGTGAGTGAGTGAGTGAGTGAGTGAGTGAGTGAGTGAGTGAGTGAGTGAGTGAGTGAGTGAGTGAGTGAGTGAGTGAGTGAGTGAGTGATGATAGTGATGAATAATAATTGGGTTTGTGAAGAGTGATTTCTTTCTTATGGTAACATACTCTCGTGAATAGTTGAGCAACATTGTCATACAGCAAAATATGCCACGACAATACACAAGAATCGTGCACTTCCCGATTAGTAATTGGCACGTGTCATGACTACAAAGTGAAAGCGTCACAACAATGCATGATTGAAGTGGAGTGCAAGTTGGATTTTCCACAAAATGAATAATAAGAATAATAAGAATAACAATAATAACACACTGACTGACTGACTGACTTACACACATGCAAAATCACTCACTCACTCACTCACTCACTCATTCACATGTACTCAACTCTCATGGAATATTGGTGCATATAAATAGGTGAATGTGTTGCAACATTGTAGTGGTTGATTGCAACGCTCACATACATAATCACATCGATGTCGAACCGATGGAGGTTTGTGGTGGTGGTGACGCTGTTCACCTACTGTCTAACATTCGAACGTGTGTCAACCTGGTTGATACGTAGTGGTGAACCTGTGCAACACCCCGCTGAATTCCCGTTCATCGCATTCTTAACGACAGAGAGAACAATGTGTACAGGCTCACTAGTCTCAACGAGAGCAGTACTCACAGCTGGTCATTGTGTTTGCTCACCATTGCCAGTGATTCGGGTAAGAGATCACACTGAAACACATTTTTGTCTAATGTAATTGACTGATTTCACAGCGAGAGAGAGAGGGAGGGATTGTTTGTGTGTGCGTGTGTGTTTGTGATTGTGTATGCAGTGGGTTTGCATAGATTTAATGTTGATATACTTTGTCTATTTCAGGTTTCATTTCTCACACTGAGGAATGGCGACCAACAAGGCATCCATCACCAACCGTCTGGAGTTATGGTGGCACCAGGATACATGCCCTCTTGTATGTCGGCACGACAGAGGAGACCAATCGCACTGAGACTCAGTGGATTCGACATTGCAATTGTAATGCTGGCTCAAATGGTCAACTTACAGAGTGGAATCACAGTGATCAGTCTGCCACATCCATCGGATATCCCGCCACCTGGAACTGGTGTTTTCATTGTTGGTTATGGAAGGGATGATAATGACCATGATCCGTCACGTAAGAATGGTGGAATTTTGAAGAAAGGTGAGTTGGTGGTGAATAAACGACATGACTCAGTCAGTCAGTCAGTCAGTCAGTAGTGAGTAGTCAGTGAATCAGTTAGTCTGTGTGTATGTGTATCTGTTTACCTGATCTGGTTGTTCAGTTGGTCAGAGACTTAATAAAAACAACTGTGTTCGGATGAAGCTGTGACAGTTAAGTAGCAGAGTGATTCCATCTCGGTTATTGTGGAGGTGAGGTGAGGTGAGTGGATGTGATTTGAAGTGATGTGAGGTGAGTCGATTTGGGAAGAGATGTGATGGGATGATTGAGACCAGTTGAAGGAGAGAATACTTATGAAATATCTGTGCAAACGATGCAAGTGTGTTGTTGTACATGAAGTAGGTGGTCAATCTGTTTGATGTAAATGTTGGGAGAGTGGTGAGATGGAGAGTGACGTGATTGTCGAATATGGTGCACATGTGATATTGGACATGTTAGATATCATGTGGACTATTTGTTGTGTTGGTAATTGCAAGGTGGATAATTTGTGCTAGTTGATATTTTCGAAATTCACTTGTCTGTTTTTTCTCTTATGTTTTGTTCTTTTCTGATCTGTACTGTACTGTACTGTACTGTTGTGTTTTGTGTTGTTTGTTTACCACAGGTCGAGCGACTATCATGGAATGCCGACATGCGACCGATGGCAATCCTATTTGTGTGAAAGCAGGTCAGAATTTCGGACAGTTACCCGCTCCAGGTGACAGTGGTGGACCTCTCCTCCCATCCCCTCAAGGTCCAGTACTCGGTGTTGTATCACATGGTGTCACACTGCCAAACTTTCCCGATATCATTGTCGAGTATGCCAGTGTGGCTAGAATGTTGGATTTTGTACGCTCCAATATTTGAACAATATCAGCTCAGTGATTCATTCAATCAGTCAGTCAGTCAATCAGTCTGTCTGTGATACATGTGTGTACATAATCTATCGACAAATCCACACGTAATTGTGTTAACACATTTCCGATAAATAAACCACCTAATCAATTACAACATTCCATCCGTTTTCTCTCTGAGTTGGGATGTGTGGTGTAATCTCGGTGTGTGTGTGTGTGTGTGTTTATAATGGTGAGTGAATTGTTAGTGAATTGGACAGTTATTAATTTGTTGTTGTTGTTGCTTCTGCTGCTGCTGCTGCTGCTGCTGCTCATCAAAAACATGATCAGGATGTGTGGATATTTGCGCATATATGAAAGTAGGAGA
The DNA here is from genome assembly GCA_944470415.2 of Schistosoma rodhaini. Taxonomy (NCBI): domain Eukaryota; kingdom Metazoa; phylum Platyhelminthes; class Trematoda; order Strigeidida; family Schistosomatidae; genus Schistosoma; species Schistosoma rodhaini. The sequence continues at coordinate 3,574,988 of OX104040.1, forward strand.
GAAGGGATGAATACGGTTGATGTGTGAGTGGTAGCAACGAAACACATTACAGAAATACACATCACAATTAAACAGTAGGCATATTTGTAGTGAGAATGGTAGGGTGAATAGATGTTATTCTATAATTTCACATTATCCATGTGATTGTGATTGTGAACATCTTTCCAGATTGGTTGACATTTGCTTGATTTTTGTCTCTCCTCGTTGGTATCTGTGTTGGTGATTTTGTTATTGTATAGAAATGTAATCACTGAATGTGTATTAGAAAACTGTACTATCAATTGTAGAGGGAGATATTCAATTTTCTGAGATTTCTATAGACACCGGATGGTTGTGCACTGTGCCACTCATTTGGTTCTGTTAAAGACTGATCAGTTTATATCCCTTGAATATCAGATTGAATTCCAATATTGAATTGTGATATTCGACTATATATCGACAATCCATATTACTACTGAACTCATAGGGTTAATTTAATTGTTCCTCAATAATAATCGAACACTGTGTATGGGTACCTGACGATAGGGTAGAAAGCTGGTATATGGTCATTCAGACACATCCATAGAATCTTTGAATCGACAAATAGTCATTTACAGTTTCACAGTTGCCTGTTTGTATTGCATCCGTAATACTTATTGTTTTTGTTTTTGCTCTTTTAATATTTGTTTGACGTTGCGTTGGTGAAGTGTAACAGAATGCGTCGATGTGTCTTTGTGTACAGTCGTTTTCTTGTTTTATGTTTTGTCACTGATCACACAGCCAGAGTTGTTTCAGTCCAAATCGTTTGTATCTTGTGTGTGCTGTATTATCAGCAATAAATTTGTGGATTGTTTGTAGTGATCTCGACTCAAACTGCCGTCTTCAAATGAACAGGTTGTTGAGTTAGTTGTGATAATCCTGATTACACGGGAGAACTGAACAGATTTCATATTTGTTTTCAGAAATGCTCAACACTGCTTACTTTAGATTGCGTTCAGTGTAAAACTAGTGAGGTCTATATTGTATGATTTGCTTATTTTATTAGAAGAATACTCCCATGAATAAACTTGGCAAAACATTAGGGTTACGAAGGGATCTGAATGGGAATCACTGGAGGACAGTTTCGTCCTAGTATTGTACTTCTCAGTAGTGCGTATATCACGATCTTGAACTCAACATTCCAGCCCATGACTTTCGGTCTCATGCGCATACGCTTAACTTCTACGCCACTAATTTAGTATGCTACGGTGTTAATGTCTAACTTCAACCAATTCATGATATTATGCAATCATCTTACATAGTCTTCGGCGGATAACTGCTTAATACCTAACATTATTAGATACTGGTTCAATGATCTACAGGTTAGGCATTCATAGTTTCGAATCCCATGTATGTGAAAGTGGATGCAAACATCGTTGATATTAGTTCAGAAGCAATGATTAATCAATATAAAAAATGCTGATTTTTCCCTATGAGTTTTATTTTCTCATAATTAAGAACTGATCGATATCTACCCACTTAAAGGGACACCATATCAGTAACTTAGTTACTATGACTAGAAAATTCTTCAGTTACGGATCAATATTATTTCAGAAAATCAATTACAATTCATGACGTTCCTAACAACAAACTCTAATTGAAGCTAAACATCATGTGATCGTGTTTGTGAACATCGTTATAAGTTTGACGATACGAGCGTTCTCGATTCTACTGCTAGCCATCATCCATCTTTACTGAAGACAACCAGTGTACAAACTGCCTGTTTTCCAGTGTGCCTGGACATTCCTGTAGGAAAAGAAACATCGTGAAATGCAACACCGTGAACATCAAATGAATCACATTTGATGGAGTGGTTGTTGGTGAGGTGTAATCTCTCACCTACATCCACATCATCACCATCATCATCAAAATGGTGGATGAATGTGTATTGTGGGATGTAGGCGTAAATTCGAGGATTAGCAAAGCAATGAGGGAAATCATTCCAACAGATGAACAACATATCGAATTCAGAACAACTGTCAACCAACATGAAGGTGATAATCTTCAATACGAATATCGCATCAGTTAGATAAACTGTAGGGAGCTGTAATATGGAGAATTATACAACCATCATGAAGAATGTACAACTATTTATAAACAATTGTGTATGTGAGATACTGAATGTCGGTTGACGAGATTTCATTAGCAATGCCCTACTGTGGGAGATAACAAACCAGCCTCTATGTGAAGAGGAAATTATGAAAATAAGTTAGAAGTGGATAGAATACACATTGAGGGAATCATCAGTCTGCATCACGAGTCAAATATTAACATGTAATCGTGAGGGAAACGGGAAAGAGGAAGACTGAAGAACATACTGAGTTGATAATTGGAATCAGATAAAAGAATAGGGGCTGTAAATGTTTTTCCAGGATGGAGTTGGTTGGAGAATGTTGGTGGGTGGCCTAAGCTTCTCCATGAGGGATAACCGTTGTAAGTAAATAACTTAGTAGGTAATATAGGTAATCCAATGCTAATCATAATGTTGTCACATTCTGTGATTTTTATGAGTTAACCACAAATCGATTAATTTTTATATATTTAAAACTGACTTCATCAGTACCAACTTCAGGGAGATTAACACTTTCGAAATTCTCTTCCCAAAGTATGATTTGTTTCTCTTCAGATTAAATAAAATATAATATATATGTTGGATTTACATTAAAGACTAAGAGATTGGATAGCTTTTGACAATCAGGATGCACTAAATTTTCGTTATGTTCAAGTTAAGTACCTTTGAACAGTTAACATCCATAATTCTATTAGGTTTCGACATCAAGAATTTCAAATCTCACTGTAAACAACAATTGACTTCTGATGATTTATAGATCTAACTTGTTAAGTTTCACAAACATCTATTGCTGTTGATTGTAGTTTTTCTTACTATAGATTCGGTTGCATATCAGTCAGTCAGTCACAACATAGAACTTCGTACCTACGGTTGAATATCAATAATCATGATTCTTCTTCTTTTGAAATTCAAAGATTTTCATCGAATGTACCCAATTACCTACAAAAGTCATTCATTTTATTCATAGCAAGATATGTCCTATTAAACAGGCTATCGTATATTATCATCAATCTAAGCTTCGTTGTTTATTTATTTAAACATAAATATTGGTACAAAGGGGCACCAGATATATATGCGCCACACGAATCTCATTTCATTTGTGTGGGGACTGTGATACTGCCCAGGTGCCCAGACTGAAACAGGTGGTTTTCTTAGGAAGCCACACCTGGATGTTTTGACCTAAAGGTCTGATCCACAAGGCAATGGAGCATCGTGAGGAGATGCAGTCCCATGGTAGTCGGTGACCAACGATTGATTCATGTGCCATTTGTTCCCTCAGGATACTGAAGCCGGCTCATGTGCACCGTTGGTGTGGAATCAGTGTTTCCCAACTTCCCTAGGTGGATCCTCCGTGTCCACCGAACCGGTTTAAGCTCCGGACATTCGCTTTTCGTCCTCTAACTTTCGTGAACAACACCCCCGCCACGAGAAGGCAGTGAGTAGAACTTCTGTGGCATAGGCTATATACGCGTGGTCATGTGAGGGCATTTCGAGAGGGAGAGCGGACTTTCTCTACTCTCGGCCGTACCATGGCATTTGGTGCCTATTGCCTCGTAGTATTTCAATATTTTCCTAAAACCATTTCTATTCAATATATGAAACGATCAGTTTCTCTTGCCTAATAATTTAATTCGAATGCAGGAAATCGAACAACCGTCCATCATTGTCTTCAGTGAGTTAAGGTATTTCCTGTAATTCTAGTGAGAAGCTGTAACCAGTGGAGTTCAACCAGTTATGTTGTAAGATATAGACTTACTGAAGACAAGGTTGGACGGACGCTCAATTTCGTGGATTGGTTGAAGTTAGACATTAACACTGTTGGATGCCGATCGGTTCAGTGGTCTAGGGGTCAAACGCTCGTGTGCGAGACTGATAGATCTTGAGTTCGAATCTCGCTTGGCGGAATTGTTGATGCGCACTAATGAGGAGTTCCACACTAGGACGAAACGGCCGTCCAGTGCTTTCAGGTTTTTCATGATGGTCTATCTTCAATTGACTCATGATTTCAATTATTCATTCGAATATTTTGAATTTTCGCGCATTTTCCTTTTATTCTAAGTATATGTTAACATTATAATTGATTATAGAATAAATAAACTAATTCTACTTTCAATATTATGAGTTCAATTCACATAAATCTCGTGTTGACATAGTAACCAATATGTAACAATTATGTGATTATTATTGATTATCTCTCAAGTGCATTACTGCTTTTTTTTCATTATTGATTACTGTCATTTTGTATAATGGAAGATAATTGTGAATAAAAGAAGTTGTTGTTGTTGTTGTTGTTTTATTATGGACACCATGTCAACCAACACCAAGATCAATGTTTTCAATACAAATGTCAAGACAGAAACGTGAAGAACTACGAAGGCCATCATCCAGAAGATACAGGTGTTTATTAATAGTTTTCTATGCAAGATACTTCGTATCCCTTGGCCAGACACTATCAGCAACATTGTACTGTGGGAGAGAACAAACCAGATTCCATCCAGTGGATGAAGAAATCAGGGAGAAGTGCTGGAAGTGGATAGGACACACTTTAAGGAAACCACCCAACTGCATCACAAGACAAGCCCTCACATGGAATCCTGAAGGTCAAAGGCGAAGAGGAAGACCAAAGAACACATTACGCTTAGAAATGGAGACAGATATGAGGAGAATGAACAACAATTGGAAAGAACTAGAAAAGAAGGCCCAGTACAGAGTGGGTTGGAGAATGCTGGTCGGCGGCCTATACTCTATTGGGAGTAACAGGCGTAAGTAAGTAATTAGGTAATGTAAGCCAACGTAGGAGAGAGATTCCCATTTTAATTCATTTGTGAAGTATTTTACTCTCAACTATGGTTTCATTAGGAATTTGTTAATGATTTGAGCTAAACAAATGCGAGAGACTCTGTGTGTGTGTGTGTGTGTGTGTGTGTGTGTAGATAATATCATTAAGTTTGTCAATGCATTCAGCTTTTATGAAACATCCTTAAAACTTCATTATTTCATAGATTAAGCACACTTAACAAATTGTATTTGAAGTAATTGTACTTCTCTTATACACTGATTTATGATGTCCGATTATTAAAAAAAATTGTTGCAACTATTCGATGATTTTATTAAGATGAGATCATGAGTCAATTGAAGCTAGACCACCATGGAAAACCTGAAAGCACTGGACTTCCATTCCGTTCTATTGTGTGACTCCTCAGTGGCAGTGTGCATCCACGATCCCGCCTCACGAGATTCGAACCCAGGACCTGCCAGTTTCGCACCAGAGTACTTAACCGATAGACCACTAAGACGGCTGGTATCCAACGGTGTTAATGTCTAACTTCGACCAATCCACGAACATTTGAGCAACCGTTTACCAATTGCCGAGGCGGAATCGTGCATGCGCACTGCCACTGAGGAGTCCCATAACAGGATGAAACGGCCGTCCAGCGCTTCCAGGTTTTCGATGGTGGTCTAGCTTCAATTGACTTATGATTTCAACTATGGAAAATACTGAAACCTTGACAAAACCCCTTCTCATTATTTAACAACTGGACTTCTTTCATACTTTTGCTAAAAAAAATAAATTACCCAGATGGGGACAGGATCTGGTGAATAGAATGGATTGTGAACATAATATAAACCCTCGTTTTTTCTAAGAGAACATCTGATGTTGGCCAATAGCATAGTTCCAGTTCAATGATACATCAATCAATTGATAGAAAGACTTCTTTTTATGTAAAGGAACTGTATATATATATATATAAATAATTACCATTTAAGCCTTAAGATTATGTCAAATAGTTGTGACAATGTTAAACAACTGTTATTTTGTCCATTTGAACAATCATAGTTGAAATACATAATGACATACATAATAATAAATTATATGTCAATAAATCTATTATAGGCAATATGAAAATTTCATCTTTTTACTAAATGGAATATACACTCATTGAGATATGAAATAAGAATGATTGGTTCAGTGAAGTGTTTTCATTTCAGTGAATTCATTTTTAAATCAGCACAATCGCAAATATATATATATATGCATATTGGTTTGGAATGAGGGTTTTCCAACTCCTCTAGATGGACCCTCCGTGTCCACTAACCCAGTTAAGGCGCCGGGTATTTGCTTTCCATCCTCTCAATTTTGTAAACAACAGTAATGCCACGAGGAGGCAGTGATTAGGAATTCCCTGACAGAGGCTATGTATGCGTGGCCATGTGAGAGCATTTGGAGAGGGAGAGCTGACTCTCCCCACTCTCGGCCGGACCAAGGCATTTGGGAGCACTGCACTTATTGCCTCGATATAGCCTGAAGTGACAAACATTATAAACAAAGATGGATAGTGTCTAGCAGTGGAATCGAGGACACACGTTTCGTCCTATTCGGACTCGTCAGGTGGATGTGCCTGCATCTCAGAGTTGATGTTCACTCTGGGACTCGAGTGCAGTAACTTTCACTTCAAACGCCATCGCGTTACCACGTTATGGGAAGATTCAAACAAACAATACCAAGTGAATTTAAACTTCACCCTATTGCACAAGCTAGTGGCTATCAGAACTCAGTAGCTGAGTATTGTCGGTTGATATGTTAAGCCCATATACCCTTATTCTAGCTTCTGGACAAGCCAATTCACCCATCTGTCTTGAGTCACGTTTTGACCTTGTTAATTATTCACTTATTAACTCTGACTTTTTTATAGGAGCTTATGTGTGTGCACTTCCTATCCCACTCATTGCATATCTGTAACTTATTCTTATCTGACTATAAATATCAATTAACACTTGACTAAAGTGAGTTGGCTTACCCGCCATCTCCGATGCGTGTCATTTTTGCTTCGCTCACTGATATTTACTCATGTGCTTATAACTTTCTGGCCTGCATCATTTGACAATAAACTGTAGTTGCCGCTTCTCTTTGCCTTCTGATTTTACGCATCGTTAAGATTGGTATTACAACGATTATCAAGGTGAACGGTTAACGAAGCACGGCACTACAGGTGGATAACGTGATAGTGTTTGCAGCGAAAGATACTGAGTTCGAGTCCCAGAGTGAACATCAATTCTGAAATACAGGTACATCCAGCTGACGAGTCCCAAATAGGACGAAACGCGCATCCAGTATTCCACTGCTAGCCACTATCCATCTTTGCATATACATATATTTAATTATTAAGGTCTTAAATATTCATCAAAGGGATAAATAGGGAAAATACAATTGGGAAATGAATAACTCAAACAACCAATCAGATATGCAAAGAGTTCATTTATACTTAATTAACCAATCAAAAAGAAGAAAACGAAGTACAGTAAAAATCTATTCCCCCCCCCAAAAAAAAAACCCTTTAAAATGACATTTCATGCAAAACAGTACAAAGTTAACTATTTCTAAATGAGAGGAAGTATGTCGTAGTGTAGTACAGAATGTCCAACTACTGGTTCATTGGAAATGTATGAAAGGTTTTAGTATTTTGAATATGCATTGAACGGTTATAATTCCGAATTTTAAATAGTGATTATACACATTAGATTCTGAAGGGAATAATCCTAAATGTAATGTGGTCTATTGTCATTTAGGTATAGCATATTCCATGGCATAGATAAATGCAGGTCTTAGGAAGGTAAACCTAATCACCACACTGAATAACCATTCATGTTCCACAGTCATGTTTTCAGCACTAACCAAATTCTATCCATTCAGTTGATAATATAACTACTAAGCTAATGGGTTCATTTTTTTCTAAGTTTGTAGATATTTGATCACAATGGTCTTGTTAATTTCTTCTTAGTTGTGTCGATTGAACCGACAGTAACCGGATGAAAGATGCAGTAGACACACAACTTACACATCAACACAACGGATTCCGTGAGGATCACTCGTCCAATAACCAAATCACGACACTACGGATCATCGATCAACAATCAATTATTGCATGGAACTCGTCACTACACATCAACTTTCTCGATTGTGAGAAAGCATTTAACAGTGTGGATAGGAGGACGTGATTGAACCAATCTTCTTCCACATCATGTAGTGGGTAGTTGATATAATCGTCAACATCATAGTGAATTGATTGGACAGACTACAGTGCAGAGTGCTGCATGGAGGACAGCTGACAGATGCATTGGAAGTGAGGACCGGTGTCAGACAGGCATGTCTAATCTCCCACTTCCTCTTTCTTCTTGTCGTCGACTGGATTATGTAGACCTTGACATGTGAAATGAAACATGGGATACAATAAACAGATTGCATGCAACTAGACAATAGTGTATTCTCAGATGCCCTGTCCACTCTAACACATACACATGAAACAATGCGGGTGAAGACGACCAGTGTATTAGCAGCCTGTTCATCAGTGGGCTTCAACATACACAGATGAAAACCAATATCTTGAAATGCAACACCGTGAACTTCAAATGAATCACATTTGATGGAGTGGTTGTTGGTGAGGTGTAATCTCTCACCTACATCCACATCATCACCATCATCATCAAAATGGTGGATGAATGTGTATTGTGGGATGTAGGCGTAAATTCGAGGATTAGCAAAGCAATGAGGGAAATCATTCCAACAGATGAACAACATATCGAATTCAGAACAACTGTCAACCAACATGAAGGTGATAATCTTCAATACGAATATCGCATCAGTTAGATAAACTGTAGGGAGCTGTAATATGGAGAATTATACAACCATCATGAAGAATGTACAACTATTTATAAACAATTGTGTATGTGAGATACTGAATGTCGGTTGACGAGATTTCATTAGCAATGCCCTACTGTGGGAGATAACAAACCAGCCTCTATGTGAAGAGGAAATTATGAAAATAAGTTAGAAGTGGATAGAATACACATTGAGGGAATCATCAGTCTGCATCACGAGTCAAATATTAACATGTAATCGTGAGGGAAACGGGAAAGAGGAAGACTGAAGAACATACTGAGTTGATAATTGGAATCAGATAAAAGAATAGGGGCTGTAAATGTTTTTCCAGGATGGAGTTGGTTGGAGAATGTTGGTGGGTGGCCTTTGCTCTTCCACTAGGGAAGATAGGTTTAAGTAAGTTAAAACTGTTATATCTTGTGAATATGTTCCCTGAATAATATATGATGTAACGATGCCGCAAATTAAATAGCAGTGATTTGTCGATCTGACCAATGACGCATCAAACCTGTGCGAGCAGTCTTGAGTACTTATCAGTCCTGCTATCTGCCTAGCCCAGCCAGTTAAGTCCAGAACACCAATATCAGCCTCTACAATATTAATCATGTATTCCAAACATACTGGGTTTATATAGCAAACAAACTGACCACATCGTACCATAAAATAGAAAATAACATTTGTACAAGATTAAGTCTAATGTGACTGTGAATACGGGAAACAGTAATTAATGGACTAGGGATAACTTAATAGTGGTAAATCGTACAGTAATAGTCTATGGGTCAAAATAAAGCTTATAATAAGAGGGACATGAATATGAATAGTTTAGTCACTTAAGAGTTATACAATAGGGAATATAAATATCATATCTGTCCATAAATAGGTCTCAAAGTTACCATTCATAAATCTCCACGGGATATAACAACCACATCATGAACATTCTTTAATATCCATTTTCTAGAAAAAAAAACCTTCACAATGCTTGTTAACTCCTTTTCTTTATTTCAACTAAACACCATCTGTAACCAACAGGACAAAAATTAGTTTAGTTTAAGTAATTATGTATCTATTTTGAGTGTTGTTCTTAGTATTCTCATTGTCTATTTGTTTATTTACTGAAATCTATATATCTGAATTGATTATGATACTCATGGCAACATAGTTGAGAGGATATGATTTATATTATTATATAGTTGAAATCATGAGTCAATTGAAGCTAGACCACCATGGAAAACCTGGAAGCACTGGACGGCCGTTTCGTCCTATCATGGGACTCCTCAGCATATAATATGAAATGTCAGAATGGGTTTTTGTGGAGATTTTAGTAATTTTATAGCTGAAATCATGAGTCAATTGAAGTTAGATATTAACACCGTTGGATACCAGCCGGCTTAGTGGTCTATCGGTTAAGTGCTCCTGTACGAGACTGATAAGTCCTGGGTTCGAATCTCGTGAGGCGAGGTCGTGGATGCACACTCTCACTGAGAAGTCCCACAATAAGACGAAACGGCCGTCCAGTGCTTCCAGATTTTCCATGGTGATTTAGCTTCAATTGACTTACGCTTTCAACTATGAAAATACTGAAATCTCCACAAAACCCCTTCAGATTCACATTATTATAAATAAATGTCTCGATGACATATCTGTTGAGAGGCAAAATCCGACTCACACATCCTTGTCGTACCTCATGGATCATGGCAACCATCCCATGTACTAACATGAGCGGTAACATGGGTGGTGGAGATCGGCTTAATCAACCACTCTACCAATACCTGCAAACGATTACAAATATTACAAAAAGTCATTGCATAACTATTGAGGGTTCTAAAGAGTGGTAAAAAAATGGGTCTGCCCAAAAAATAAAAAATCGAATGTAAGTGTTATATAATGTTTCTGCGTAAGCAGTGCAGAAACAGCTATCCCGCCCCGGTAGTTGTGACGTGCTTCGATGTAGCACTCTTCTCCAGAAGGGCCTTCTAGGTTTCACCATTCTTATGACTGGAAGAACGACATATCTGTTGAAGTATTCTGTGTCTTCGATTTTGAGTGTTCTTTTCGATTGTTCAACATAAATTATATGATACTGCTAAATTTCATTGTTTTGATAAACTCTATTTTCTTGCTGTATTATCTAGAAGACTGGCTTTTCAAGTTTAGCAGCTATCTAACAGTTCTTCTTTATCCTTCATTTATTGTCCTGTAACTAAACAATGGTTTGTATCATCTAGTTCCTATAGAAAAGACTTGCTTTAATAAAAGCGTCGATAGGAGAGCACTCTCGTAATGTACTGTTTAGAAACCCTGTAATAGATTTTAACATGGATACATTAATCTAGACCAATATACATTTCTGTCAGGTCCTAAGTTGTTCATAGTTGATGTCATAGCTTATATTACGGACTGATTTTAACTAGATAATTATTGAGAACCAAAAATTAATGGGCAGATATTTCATCCTAGTATGGAATACCTAAAGTGGTTTTGTTATAACTAGAGCTTTAGATTCTTACTATGCCATATACTACTAGACTACTTGAACGATCGACCCCGCAACGTCACAAGAGAGAAAACAGAAAAATAATAAATAGGTATGTTATTCTCAACACAGTGTCAAATATAGTACAAAAATTTAATGTATTTATAGTATTTGGCTGAAAGTAAATCATCATTTCGGACTAGGCACATAGGGGTCCTTCGTATTCATTCGATAGGGAAGCTACACATCGATATTCTTGAATGTTACTCTAGCGTTAATTGAATGGAATTTCTTCGGCTTTTTCTGGGCTTCTTGAGGCTTCCTTGAGTTTGCCAACGAACCATCCTTACAGGTTCATTACTTACAAATATCTTCTTAATAAAGAGCATAGTCGTTCAGAATAGTTATTATTTATTTATATAAACACATAAATATTGGTACAAGAAGGTACCAGATATATGTACACCACACAAATCTCATTTGATTTGTGTGAGGACTGTGATACTGCCCGGATGCCCAAACTGAAACAGGTGGTTTTCTTAGGGAGCCCCACACCCCAAGCCTTCTACCTAAAGATCTGATCCACAAGGCAGTGGAACATCGTAAGGAGATGACATCCCCTGGTAGCCGGTCACCAACGATTGATTCATACGCCATTTGTTCCTTCAGGATACTGGATCCCATGTGCAACATTGGTTTGGAATGAGGGTTTTCCAACTCCCCTAGATGAACTTTCCATGTCCACCGAGCCGGTTAAAGCATGGGAAATTCGATTTTCGTCCTCTTAATTTCGTAAACAACAGTAATGCCACGAGAAGGCAGTGAGTTGGAATTCCCTGATAGAGGTTATATACGCGCGGCCATGTGAGAGCATTTTGAGAGGGAGAGCTGACTCTCCCCACTCTCGGCCGTACCAGGACATTGAAAAAAAAAACTTAAATAATATCATATTATACAGTTCTGGGTATGTTTCTATTTAAATTAGTAAGTTTTATATACAATGATGATCAGTTCAATATGCTTTATAGTTTAGGAGGTTAATGAAAAACAACATAAGTTTCACAGTATTGATTGTTTATTAGGTTCTCTTAATGAATCAACGATACAGATCAAGTATGAAGATTAAAAACGAATGAATAAATATAAAATGATACTTAAATTACACTAATCTTCCTAGTACTTATTCTTATTCACATTGATTCATGGTTCAATTCGGAATAAATTAAATGAGATGATCATTGATATTAAATAAAATCAATAAATCAATAAAAGAACACAATTGAAAAACAAACAAAAAATAAAATCAAAAAGGGATAAAATCAGAGAAAATATATTAGTTACTAAGTAATATAAATTTTACCAGAAGGGGTTTCGTGGAGATTTTAGTATTTTCATAGTTGAAAGCTTAAGTCAATTGAAGCTAAACCACCATGAATAACCTGGAATCACTGGGTAACTGTTTTGTTCTATTTCGGGACTCGTCAGCAGTGTGCATCTACGATCCCGCACTCCCGAGATTCGAACTCAAGACTTACTAGTCTCGCGATAGAAACCTCAACCTACAGACCACTGAGCCGGCATCCGACGGTGTTAATGTCTAACTTCAACCAATCCACGATTTTGAGAAACCGTTCACCAATTGTCTTCAGTGAGTTGATATCTCTACAAAAGACTTGGTAGAACTCCACTGGTCACTGCTTCCCATTAGAACTCAAGAACATGTATCTTGGATGCTCACTGCTGAGGAGTCCCATAATAGGAAGAAACGGCTGTCCAGTGCTTCCAGGTTTTCGATGGTGGTCTAGCTTCAATTGACTCAAGATTTCAACGCTGAAAATGTTTCTTTTAACAAAGAAAAGCTAAAATGTTATAGGCTGTATTCTCTCATATAACATTCATTATAGATATTGAAATAGAAATAAAGAGCACAGGAAGAGGTTTCAGAAGACAAGATGACAGTCGGGAAATTTCAAAATTCATAAACAATCAGAACAATTTTATTATATTCAACAATTACACTAGACGCTTAAATGCATTTCTATGAATCGTTTCGAAAATATTTACACAACCACACAAAACAGTCTCATTAGTTCCAGTCAGTGTATGCAGTTGATGAAGTTCCAAGGAAGGAAGTAAAATCTGATATTCCAAAGATAATCAAAAACCCATGAGAAAACAATCATGTCAGAAGATAAATTGTCTCGATCTAGATTAAAGCCTTGATACGATAGGCTAACTGGTTTAGCCTTGATACTAGAAACGTGTGTGTTTATAGTGAGACTAACTGCCTTAGTTAGGGAGACGAAAATTATTCCAACACATAATTGCTTGACAGATGAGAGAGAGAGATAGATAGAAAGCAAGAGCGAGAGAGGGTGAGAACGAAAGAGAGCGATTTACAACTAACAACTCACAAATCCGATTCACATTAGTGCAGAATGACACACGTCTACATAGATGACTACGTTACGTTTAAATTATAATGGATTTCAGGTGGAATAGTATATGACAGTGAATTATAGAATAACATCTATTCACCCTACCATTCTCACTACAAATATGCCTACTGTTTAATTGTGATGTGTATTTCTGTAATGTGTTTCGTTGCTACCACTCACACATCAACCGTATTCATCCCTTCTCTCCTACTTTCATATATGCGCAAATATCCACACATCCTGATCATGTTTTTGATGAGCAGCAGCAGCAGCAGCAGCAGCAGAAGCAACAACAACAACAAATTAATAACTGTCCAATTCACTAACAATTCACTCACCATTATAAACACACACACCGAGATTACACCACACATCCCAACTCAGAGAGAAAACGGATGGAATGTTGTAATTGATTAGGTGGTTTATTTATCGGAAATGTGTTAACACAATTGCGTGTGGATTTGTCGATAGATTATGTACACACATGTATCACAGACAGACTGACTGACTGACTGACTGATTGAATGAATCACTGAGCTGATATTGTTCAAATATTGGAGCGTACAAAATCCAACATTCTAGCCACACTGGCATACTCGACAATGATATCGGGAAAGTTTGGCAGTGTGACACCATGTGATACAACACCGAGTACTGGACCTTGAGGGGATGGGAGGAGAGGTCCACCACTGTCACCTGGAGCGGGTAACTGTCCGAAATTCTGACCTGCTTTCACACAAATAGGATTGCCATCGGTCGCATGTCGGCATTCCATGATAGTCGCTCGACCTGTGGTAAACAAACAACACAAAACACAACAGTACAGTACAGTACAGTACAGTACAACAAACTACAGTACAGTACAGTACAGTACAGTACAGTACAGATCAGAAAAGAACAAAACATAAGAGAAAAAACAGACAAGTGAATTTCGAAAATATCAACTAGCACAAATTATCCACCTTGCAATTACCAACACAACAAATAGTCCACATGATATCTAACATGTCCATTCTCACATGTGCACCATATTCGACAATCACGTCACTCTCCATCTCACCACTCTCCCAACATTTACATCAAACAGATTGACCACCTACTTCATGTACAACAACACACTTGCATCGTTTGCACAGATATTTCATAAGTATTCTCTCCTTCAACTGGTCTCAATCATCCCATCACATCTCTTCCCAAATCGACTCACCTCACATCACTTCAAATCACATCCACTCACCTCACCTCACCTCCACAATAACCGAGATGGAATCACTCTGCTACTCAACTGTCACAGCTTCATCCGAACACAGTTGTTATTATTAAGTCTCTGACCAACACAACAACCGGATCACATAGCCAGACAGACTGACCGACTGACTACTGACTGACTGACTGACTGAGTCATGTCGTTTATTCACCACCAACTCACCTTTCTTCAAAATTCCACCATTCTTACGTGACGGATCATGGTCATTATCATCCCTTCCATAACCAACAATGAAAACACCAGTTCCAGGTGGCGGGATATCCGATGGATGTGGCAGACTGATCACTGTGATTCCACTCTGTAAGTTGACCATTTGAGCCAGCATTACAATTGCAATGTCGAATCCACTGAGTCTCAGTGCGATTGGTCTCCTCTGTCGTGCCGACATACAAGAGGGCATGTATCCTGGTGCCACCATAACTCCAGACGGTTGGTGATGGATGCCTTGTTGGTCGCCATTCCTCAGTGTGAGAAATGAAACCTGAAATAGACAAAGTATATCAACATTAAATCTATGCAAACCCACTGCATACACAATCACAAACACACACGCACACACAAACAATCCCTCCCTCTCTCTCTCTCTCTCTCTCTCTCTCTCTCTCTCTGTGAAATCAGTCAATTACATTAGACAAAAATGTGTTTCAGTGTGATCTCTTACCCGAATCACTGGCAATGGTGAGCAAACACAATGACCAGCTGTGAGTACTGCTCTCGTTGAGACTAGTGAGCCTGTACACATTGTTCTCTCTGTCGTTAAGAATGCGATGAACGGGAATTCAGCGGGGTGTTGCACAGGTTCACCACTACGTATCAACCAGGTTGACACACGTTCGAATGTTAGACAGTAGGTGAACAGCGTCACCACCACCACAAACCTCCATCGGTTCGACATCGATGTGATTATGTATGTGAGCGTTGCAATCAACCACTACAATGTTGCAACACATTCACCTATTTATATGCACCAATATTCCATGAGAGTTGAGTACATGTGAATGAGTGAGTGAGTGAGTGAGTGATTTTGCATGTGTGTAAGTCAGTCAGTCAGTCAGTGTGTTATTATTGTTATTCTTATTATTCTTATTATTCATTTTGTGGAAAATCCAACTTGCACTCCACTTCAATCATGCATTGTTGTGACGCTTTCACTTTGTAGTCATGACACGTGCCAATTACTAATCGGGAAGTGCACGATTCTTGTGTATTGTCGTGGCATATTTTGCTGTATGACAATGTTGCTCAACTATTCACGAGAGTATGTTACCATAAGAAAGAAATCACTCTTCACAAACCCAATTATTATTCATCACTATCATCACTTACTCACTCACTCACTCACTCACTCATCATCATCATGATAACTGTCAATTGCAATTCTTTCACAAACTACAACCAATAAATTGTGATGTGATGGAAGTTGTACAAGCGATGGGAGAGAAGATGAAATGATTCTTCGAAATGTTTTGTGACTAAATTGACTAATAGAATGGTAAACAGAGGCGAATCATGAGTATATGATAAATGGATTGTGAGAATGGAAATGTAACCTAAGTGAATGAGTGAATCACAGTAATTGTATATGACATCTGCACATGGTTTATTCAGACCAGTTGTGATTGTTATTTATTTATTGACTAGTTACTCAGGTGTCGTTTTGCAATACACACTTGCGCCTGTTATTCCACGTCAAGTAGCATATGCCGTCGTCCATCGGACATGGGACATTCAGTGTCTTACATATACTTGATAATGGTTGAAGTAATTCATAATATTTCAGCTCGCTACAATTTATGTTACTGTCTCACACATTCGTATTGAAGATTCTCACTTTGATATTAATTGACAGTTGTTTTAAGTTCGATATGTTTTTCGATGATGATGATTTCCTTCATTGCTTTGGTAATTCTCGAATTTACGTCTACATCACACCCTACACGTTCATCCAGTATGATGATGATAACGATGTGGAGGTAGGTGAGAGATTACACCTCACCAACAACCACTCCATGAAGTGTTATTCGGTTGATGTTCACTGTGAGGCGTTTCACGATATTGGTTTTACTCTATGTATGTTGAGGCCCAAAGATGAACAGGCAGATCGTACACTGCTTATACACTGTTTGTCTTCACCCGCATTGTTTCATGTGTATGTGTTAGAGTGGACAGGGCATCTGAGAATACACTATTGTCTAGTTGCATGCAATCTGTTTATTGTATCCCATGTTTCATTTCACATGTCAAGGTCTACATAATCCAGTCGACGACAAGAAGAAAGAGGAAGTGGGAGATTAGACATGCCTGTCTGACACCGGTCCTCACTTCCAATGCATCTGTCAGCTGTCCTCCATGCAGCACTCTGCACTGTAGTCTGTCCAATCAATTCACTATGATGTTGACGATTATATCAACTACCCACTACATGATGTGGAAGAAGATTGGTTCAATCACGTCCTCCTATCCACACTGTTAAATGCTTTCTCACAATCGAGAAAGTTGATGTGTAGTGACGAGTTCCATGCAATAATTGATTGTTGATCGATGATCCGTAGTGTCGTGATTTGGTTATTGGACGAGTGATCCTCACGGAATCCGTTGTGTTGATGTGTAAGTTGGGTGTCTACTTAATCTTTCATCCGGTTCAGCAACACTCTGTTGTGAAGCTTTCCTGGTACTGACAGTAGTGTGATACATGTGTAGTTCTCACATTATCTCGAATCCCCATTCTTTCATATCTTAACGTGGTGTCCTTATTCCGGTCTGTCAGTGATGCTTGTTCTTCCCCCCGAATCCTGCTGAATAGAAGGTGGAGCATCTTCGTAGTTACTTCTATATCTGACTTCAATGAATTTTGCAGGTATGTTGTCAGGTCCTACTGCTCTGTCACTGTCGGTTTATCTGATGCCCATGTTGATTTAATCGATCGTTGTTGCAGTGATATGTATAGTGATGTCTGTGTGTGCTGCCTAGATATTCTGTGGATTCAATAGAGCTGGTCTATTCAATGGTTGCTCGAATTATTCTATCCATGTGTTCATCTGTACTTCAATCTCAGTGATTGGCGTGCCTCATTTATCCTTGATCGGTCTCTCTAGTTTACCATATTTCACTACCAGTTTCATCGTTGTGTCATATGGTTGTTTCATATTTGTCTCTGTTGCAGATTGTTCCATTGTCGTCGCACAAATTGTCTGACACAAATTTCATCTTGTCGGCTCCAACGCTCCTCTCCATTGCATGTTTGCTTCAGTGTGTTCAGCTCGTATCTTGACTTTCTCTGCTCTTGTTACACTGTTGTTGATCGATGTCTTATTGTTCTTCCTTTCCTGAATCCCAAACAGGGTTTGCATCGAGATCTATTGGTTATGACGATGCTTCACACACCACAGAACCTCCTGACATGTTGAAATTAGTGCTTGTTTGATCTCTTTCGAATTGTGTTCCAGAGTAGTTTGTTCTTCCCTGAGAAGATCTCGTAAGTCTCCTGGAACCTGTTGTTCAGAGCTATTTTGAAGCGGTTGGGTTTGTCTGTATGTGGAAAGAAGGCTGTATTGAACCGTTGTAATGCTGTTTGTCCAGTTGTCTATTGTTAGTCTAGCTTCAGCTTTGTCTTGACAATCACCAGTTGGTGGTGATCTGAAGCTATGTCAGCTCCTCTCCCCGTTCTCACATCTTACTTCTATCGACTCTGTGAATATATTTTACTGATGCAAATATGATGTATCTGATTCTCCTTGTTGTGTTCCAATTAGATCCATGTAGCTTTGTGTATGTGTTTGTGTAGGAATATTGTGCCTCTAATAATCATGTTGTTGAACGCACATGAATTGGCAAATCTCTCGCGGTTCTCGTTGATTTCTACTACTCAGTCTATGTCGACTCTTCATATCTTCATAACCGATGTTGTCCATTTCGACTTTGGTGTCTAGATCTTCAATCAGGATGGGGAGGTCGTTTCGTGAGCACTTCGCTATGATCGATTGCAGCCTCTTGAAACCGATCTTTATCGTCTTCGTCATTGTTATCATTGGTGGGTTCACAACAACATTGGATAACATTCATGGTGATTCTCTTCTTCCTTCTTTTGGATGATGCTTTGATGATTGTGGATCCGTGAGATTTCCATCCTATAATTGCTTCCCGTGCTTCTCTGGACAGCATCGGAGCGACGCGTTGAGTGTGCTAATCATTTGCTTCTTCGTGATCGTAGTAGAGTAGCATCCCTCCGGTATTGAATCCTTGCTATTCAGATTGGGTCGAATGAGTTTCACTGATTGCTAGCACTGTCAAGTTGTATCGCCTCATTTCTCTTTTAATTTGACTGGTCCTCCTGGTCTCCCACATTGGCCACAGGTTCCATGTACATAACTAACTTGTTACTACGGCACATAGAATGGCGTCGGTCTCTTGAATTCCGAATATTCTCGACTTTCGTCATTAGGCATCACAATTCTTGCATCAACTACTAGTTCACAGTTGAAATGACATAATTTGCTCAATCTCATTACAGTTGATTTTAGCATGATTGTTTTCAACGAGATAGGGTTGCTGAGTATTAACTCAACACTTCTTTTTTTTTTATCGACACGAGACTGGCAGAACATTAGAAGTGATACGGACGGAGTTCCAGCATCACAACAATTAAAATAATAATATTACTGTTCCTGATGCTGCTGCTGACGATGATGATGATGAGTGAGTGAGTGAGTGAGTGAGTGAGTGAGTGAGTGAGTGAGTGAGTGAGTGAGTGAGTGAGTGATGATAGTGATGAATAATAATTGGGTTTGTGAAGAGTGATTTCTTTCTTATGGTAACATACTCTCGTGAATAGTTGAGCAACATTGTCATACAGCAAAATATGCCACGACAATACACAAGAATCGTGCACTTCCCGATTAGTAATTGGCACGTGTCATGACTACAAAGTGAAAGCGTCACAACAATGCATGATTGAAGTGGAGTGCAAGTTGGATTTTCCACAAAATGAATAATAAGAATAATAAGAATAACAATAATAACACACTGACTGACTGACTGACTTACACACATGCAAAATCACTCACTCACTCACTCACTCATTCACATGTACTCAACTCTCATGGAATATTGGTGCATATAAATAGGTGAATGTGTTGCAACATTGTAGTGGTTGATTGCAACGCTCACATACATAATCACATCGATGTCGAACCGATGGAGGTTTGTGGTGGTGGTGACGCTGTTCACCTACTGTCTAACATTCGAACGTGTGTCAACCTGGTTGATACGTAGTGGTGAACCTGTGCAACACCCCGCTGAATTCCCGTTCATCGCATTCTTAACGACAGAGAGAACAATGTGTACAGGCTCACTAGTCTCAACGAGAGCAGTACTCACAGCTGGTCATTGTGTTTGCTCACCATTGCCAGTGATTCGGGTAAGAGATCACACTGAAACACATTTTTGTCTAATGTAATTGACTGATTTCACAGAGAGAGAGAGAGAGAGAGAGAGAGAGAGAGAGGGAGGGATTGTTTGTGTGTGCGTGTGTGTTTGTGATTGTGTATGCAGTGGGTTTGCATAGATTTAATGTTGATATACTTTGTCTATTTCAGGTTTCATTTCTCACACTGAGGAATGGCGACCAACAAGGCATCCATCACCAACCGTCTGGAGTTATGGTGGCACCAGGATACATGCCCTCTTGTATGTCGGCACGACAGAGGAGACCAATCGCACTGAGACTCAGTGGATTCGACATTGCAATTGTAATGCTGGCTCAAATGGTCAACTTACAGAGTGGAATCACAGTGATCAGTCTGCCACATCCATCGGATATCCCACCACCTGGAACTGGTGTTTTCATTGTTGGTTATGGAAGGGATGATAATGACCATGATCCGTCACGTAAGAATGGTGGAATTTTGAAGAAAGGTGAGTTGGTGGTGAATAAACGACATGACTCAGTCAGTCAGTCAGTCAGTAGTCAGTCGGTCAGTCTGTCTGGCTATGTGATCCGGTTGTTGTGTTGGTCAGAGACTTAATAATAACAACTGTGTTCGGATGAAGCTGTGACAGTTGAGTAGCAGAGTGATTCCATCTCGGTTATTGTGGAGGTGAGGTGAGGTGAGTGGATGTGATTTGAAGTGATGTGAGGTGAGTCGATTTGGGAAGAGATGTGATGGGATGATTGAGACCAGTTGAAGGAGAGAATACTTATGAAATATCTGTGCAAACGATGCAAGTGTGTTGTTGTACATGAAGTAGGTGGTCAATCTGTTTGATGTAAATGTTGGGAGAGTGGTGAGATGGAGAGTGACGTGATTGTCGAATATGGTGCACATGTGAGAATGGACATGTTAGATATCATGTGGACTATTTGTTGTGTTGGTAATTGCAAGGTGGATAATTTGTGCTAGTTGATATTTTCGAAATTCACTTGTCTGTTTTTTCTCTTATGTTTTGTTCTTTTCTGATCTGTACTGTACTGTACTGTACTGTACTGTACTGTAGTTTGTTGTACTGTACTGTACTGTACTGTACTGTTGTGTTTTGTGTTGTTTGTTTACCACAGGTCGAGCGACTATCATGGAATGCCGACATGCGACCGATGGCAATCCTATTTGTGTGAAAGCAGGTCAGAATTTCGGACAGTTACCCGCTCCAGGTGACAGTGGTGGACCTCTCCTCCCATCCCCTCAAGGTCCAGTACTCGGTGTTGTATCACATGGTGTCACACTGCCAAACTTTCCCGATATCATTGTCGAGTATGCCAGTGTGGCTAGAATGTTGGATTTTGTACGCTCCAATATTTGAACAATATCAGCTCAGTGATTCATTCAATCAGTCAGTCAGTCAGTCAGTCTGTCTGTGATACATGTGTGTACATAATCTATCGACAAATCCACACGCAATTGTGTTAACACATTTCCGATAAATAAACCACCTAATCAATTACAACATTCCATCCGTTTTCTCTCTGAGTTGGGATGTGTGGTGTAATCTCGGTGTGTGTGTTTATAATGGTGAGTGAATTGTTAGTGAATTGGACAGTTATTAATTTGTTGTTGTTGTTGCTTCTGCTGCTGCTGCTGCTGCTGCTGCTCATCAAAAACATGATCAGGATGTGTGGATATTTGCGCATATATGAAAGTAGGAGAGAAGGGATGAATACGGTTGATGTGTGAGTGGTAGCAACGAAACACATTACAGAAATACACATCACAATTAAACAGTAGGCATATTTGTAGTGAGAATGGTAGGGTGAATAGATGTTATTCTATAATTCACTGTCATATACTATTCCACCTGAAATCCATTATAATTTAAACGTAACGTAGTCATCTATGTAGACGTGTGTCATTCTGCACTAATGTGAATCGGATTTGTGAGTTGTTAGTTGTAAATCGCTCTCTTTCGTTCTCACCCTCTCTCGCTCTTGCTTTCTATCTATCTCTCTCTCTCATCTGTCAAGCAATTATGTGTTGGAATAATTTTCGTCTCCCTAACTAAGGCAGTTAGTCTCACTATAAACACACACGTTTCTAGTATCAAGGCTAAACCAGTTAGCCTATCGTATCAAGGCTTTAATCTAGATCGAGACAATTTATCTTCTGACATGATTGTTTTCTCATGGGTTTTTGATTATCTTTGGAATATCAGATTTTACTTCCTTCCTTGGAACTTCATCAACTGCATACACTGACTGGAACTAATGAGACTGTTTTGTGTGGTTGTGTAAATATTTTCGAAACGATTCATAGAAATGCATTTAAGCGTCTAGTGTAATTGTTGAATATAATAAAATTGTTCTGTTTATTTGTCATTTCTGATATACCTCCACTGTGATCATGAAGCGTCATAGTGCTTTTAAATGAATTTCCTTAAACTTCTAGTTCAGAGTTGAAGTTGTTGAAATTGTTTATTCGGTTTGGCGTTTTTATATTAAGTTTGTTTCTCACGAGATGGATTTGCTGACTACTTTCCCAACCCTCCTCCTTCACAGGAGTTTTGAAGTGCAGTAAACCTGGAAGGTATACAGTGTTATGTGGATATAAATACGATTACATGAATGAGTCCGTACATATTGCCGGCCAAAAATGTATTAATTATCTGTCCTAGGCCGGAATGTCTATATCAGTGTTGTGTAAACTTACTTACTTACTTACGCCTGGTGTGTAGAATTACAACGATAACAAATATTCAAAATAACAATAATGGTGATTTAGGTCAACCGTAGTAATAGTAAGTTAAATATGCTATGAATATTGAAGTATTCAGCAAACGTGGAACCCATATTTTCATTGATCCATATAGTTTTGGGTTCATTTTTCAAATTTAACTAATTCGTGGAGTAGTCTAATCAACATCATGTATCGAATCATTGGAGGCCTACTTGAGTTAGACGGGGACGGTGTAACGAACAAGCTAACTTTGAAGTCACACCACGCGATCAGCACGTTACGTGGATTGCCCCATCAACGTATCAAGGGACCATGGATGCTCTGAAGACTGTACAACACAAAGGACGTTATAACAGGAATATATTAGTTAAAGTAGATACAAGCGAAAGTAGAACCACTGCCTTATGGCCCAGTCCATGGCGTATGATTAGCTGATGCACGTTGATTGTCCTTGATCTTGACGGGGATCGATGATCTGTTCGATATTTAGTGAACCAAGTGCCGGATGATTTGGTTACGGTTCAGTGACATTTCACTGGCCCTACAAAATCACTATTTCTAACTTCTTCAGAAAAGCTACAAACTAGGACAGAATAACTGATCATTGTTTTTCCACTTTGAACAACCCATTAATTAACCCCGAAGGAACACGTATTATCCTATAAACCACTGAAATCATTTGCGATTTAATCCTTATTGGTAACTTATTTGAGGGCAGGAACTTTGAATTTATGAAACGAAATTTAATACGTTGATTGCTTTATTAAAGCTTAGACATAAACACCATAGGATGTCGGCTCAGTGCTCTATCGGTAAGTGCTCTGGCGCGAGACTGTTAGGTCCTGAGTTCGAATCTCGTGAGGCGAGGTCGTGGATGCGCACTGCCACTATGGAATCCCACAATAGGACGAAACGGCCGTCCAATACTTCCAGGTTTTTAATGATGATCTAGCTTCAATTGACTCATGATTTCAACTATATAAAATATCACACTATTGATTATGGTCATGAGGATGTAAATAAGAAAGGGAAATTACATCAAAATTACTATAGAATGATAAGTGTAGAAAAAATCCAGTGAGATTGGAATAGATCTGAGTTAAAACAGTATTTGAGAAGAACTTGACGATCTAGTAAATCAACTTAAAATGAGCATTAATGTATTCCTTCAGTAACGGGAATATTCACGAAATCAAATAGTCATTACTATGTTTCCTTCTGAAGAATAGTTGGCATTTTATTGAGATTATTTAAGTCAAGCCTGAAACCGATAAGTCACTTAAAAGTGTGTTAGAGAGTAGGTTGATAGTGATTAACAATGGAACAGAGGACGTCGATTTCATTCTACTTTTCACTCGTCAGATGAATGCACTTTCATCTCATCGTTGTTCTTCACACTGGAACTCGAACTTCGTACATAACAACGTAATGGAAAGTGTTTCAATCAGAATGCTTCAATTTTATTCATTAGAACACCATTATTCAATTGGATTGAAGCTTAGTATGAGACTTTGAAATAGGTTAAAACGTGTGATACACCTTATCGGGTATTGTCAACCCTAAAGTATTGTATTCATGGAAGAGGAATTATCATTAGAAAACCCTTCTAAGATTTAGCCAGATATAACTATTCATCTAAGAAATCGTAAACTATCCAATAAATATACACTGAAGAATAGAATTTATGTAGTAACAGACAGTAGTTGATGTATGTTTACTTAGTAAGACTAGTAGATAGTTTGATAGGTATTAGATGAGTTATTTTATATTCTCTTATCCTTATTAGGATTGTGATTGTTGTCGGGTTTTGGTGTGGAA
This sequence comes from Schistosoma rodhaini, assembly GCA_944470415.2. Taxonomy (NCBI): domain Eukaryota; kingdom Metazoa; phylum Platyhelminthes; class Trematoda; order Strigeidida; family Schistosomatidae; genus Schistosoma; species Schistosoma rodhaini. The sequence goes on from OX104040.1 coordinate 3,599,893, forward strand.
ATATACTTACGTTCTAGTCAGGCTAGTCACGTGTTCTTGATCTGATTTGTGTTGAAGTCCCATATAATAGATACTGGGAGGGTATCTAGTGTAGATATTCATCTAAGATTTTGATTGAGATTATGAATCGACCACTACTGAAAAGCTGGAAGCATTGGACGACCATTTCGTCCTAGTATGGGACTCCTCAATAGTGCGCACACACAATCTCGAACTCAGCATTCCAGCCTACGACCTTAGCTCTAGACCACTGAGTCTGCATTCAACGGTGTTAATTAATCATTAAAAAATGTACTTGATTTCACTAAATGAAGAATGATTAGGTCTGCAATAAAGAGAGGTATGGTGTTTAATAAAACCACAGTCTGATGAATTAAATTTTGTATACGAGAGTCAAATAAATACCTGAATTAAAAGTTACTCATTCCTAGTGATCTAGTTACTAAGGTATTCAACTGATTTATTTCTAATTCTATGATCCTACTGATTACAGATCATCTCGATTTCAGTAGGCGTTTTGTGGAGATTTCAGTATTTTCATAGTTGAAATAATGAGTCGATTGAAGCTAGACTACTATGGAAAACCTGGAAACACTGGACTGCCGTTTCGTCTTATTGTGGGACTCCTCAGCAATGCTCATCCACGATCCCACCTCTCGAGAATCGAACCCATTCGAACCAGCGTTTCGTCTTATTTAGGACTCGTCAGCTGGATGTATCTGCATCTCAGACTTGTTGATGTTCACTCTGGGACTCGAATTCAGTATCTTTGTTTACAATGCCTGTGAATTAAATCTGTATCTAGGCAATACACACAGTATGCACATATGCCAATAAGAGACTAACCAGTTGCAGTCCCAAACATCAATGGGAAGATTCAAACAAACAGCACCAAATGAATTTAGAATAGAATAAAACAGTTCATGTTGATATGACTCATATGAAATGTTAACCTGAATCAGCTTATATGTTAAGTGTTCCATGATTAGAATATAAATATGGGTCAGATAGGGTAAGAGAAATATGATAGTGCAATTACAATTCGATCAAACGTTTATTGGATGACTATTATTAGTAAGACATAATAAGGTGGTATGAATGCAAAGTAAATGAAACATGTATATTTGGATAAATTAATAATGATGACAATGATTTGTGAATAAAGAGAGCAGTGACAATTACATTTTATGATCATAATGAGGTTTGTGGAGATTGTAGTAAATTTTCATAGTTGAATTCATGAGTTGATCTAAGTCAGACTAAGATTGTAAACCTGGAAGCACTGAACTGGTCATACTAGATGATACATCTTTCAGCTTCGGTGCCACCATTGGACTCGTAGAAAAGAATAGTCGTAGTTATCCGGCGTTGAAAGATTTTTGTATCGTTCTGCGTAATCTCTGAATTGTAGGTACATGAACAGGGATTTCTTATTCACGGTTTGTATTTCTCCTGTTCTCACCTTTGTAATCATATACTTAATTATAAACTTTCCAAAGTATCCGTTTTACCTAAGAGTATTACGCAAGGTGTTTTTTCTTCAACTATATCCATTGAACGTATAGTGCGCATTCGGTAACTAAGTGTTTTGATCAGGTTTCGTTTGTACTGTAGAGGTACAAAGCTAACGAAATGCGTATACTGCACAGTCCTGGTACTTTTTCCTTTTATATTCCTTTTTAATGATCCATCAGCTCTCTTAGTTAAGAGAACGTCCAAAATAGCTATTCTACCACCGCTCTCTTCTTTAGATGTAAATTCACTGGCTGCATGTACTTCATAAAACTGACTAAGAACCTCTTGAGGTGATGTATTTTCTTTACAGAGGATGAACGTATCATCCATATATCGACAGTAAAATGTGGATTTTTGAATAATCTTTTTGAGTGAACCATTTTCTAGTATGGCTAGCAAGCTGTCAGCTAGTATAGGATCCAACGATGAACCTATTGCAACACCATCCATTTGTTTATAAATTTCTATGTTGAACTTGAAATTCACACTCATGGAGCATTTCAGTAATAACTCTTTTCTGACATCGATAGGAACTGTAGTTTCAAATTCATTTCCACTCAGTTGTTCACATATATATTCTACGGAATATTTGGAATATTTGTGAGTAATTATGTTACATCCAAAGACATCACGTTCAGTCCGAAAGTATTCGCAGTTCTGATCTTGTCAACAAATTGTAATACATCCTTAACATTATGTTTTACAAGTTTTCGTGAACCAGTGGATACCAATCCGTGTCGGTTAGAGATAGGTATTTACCTCAGGTCCTGGGTTCGAATCCTGTGTGTGGGATCGTGAATGCGCACTGTTGAAGAGTCCTATACTAAGACGAAACGGCAGTCTAATGTTTCCAGGTTTACAATCTTAGTCTGACTTAGATCAACTCATGAATTCAACTATGAAAATTTACTACAATCTCCACAAACCTCATTATGATCATAAAATGTAATTGTCACTGCTCTCTTTATTCACAAATCATTGTCATCATTATTAATTTATCCAAATATACATGTTTCATTTACTTTGCATTCATACCACCTTATTATGTCTTACTAATAATAGTCATCCAATAAACGTTTGATCGAATTGTAATTGCACTATCATATTTCTCTTACCCTATCTGACCCATATTTATATTCTAATCATGGAACACTTAACATATAAGCTGATTCAGGTTAACATTTCATATGAGTCATATCAACATGAACAGTTTTATTCTATCCTGTTTTGACAATCCTTAATTCACATGGTGTCACTTTAAGCAATGCATTTTACCCTTAATCTGACCATCCTTCGGATTATTCATTTTGATACATATAGTTGTAGACTACTTACTTACGCCTGTTACCCCTCGTGGAGGAGCATAGGCCGCTCACCAGCATTCTCCATCCAACTCTGTCATGGGCAGTCCATATAGTTATAGAACATGAAGTGAATTGATCGACAAGAATATTCTTCTTTGAATGATACTTCCTCAACGAGTTAAACATTTATTGAATTGAAATTATTGGATAAATGTGTTTGGTGATGATATCGACGTGTAGATAAGATTTATTTCTGTTAATGTATTCACATCAAGTTGTGATGGAGTGTTGGAGAAAATAGATCCTTTCGAAATGGAGTATCTGTCGTCTTTCAACTTCCAGGTAGTATTGAAACAATATCATCAGTCCTAAACATCGATGGGAAGATTCAAACAAACAATACTAAATGAATTTAAACTTCACCCCATCGCACAAGCAATGGTCTATCAGGACTCAGTGGCCGAGTGGATAATGCGATGGCGTGTGAAGCGAAAGGTACTGGGTTCGAGTCCAGAGTGAACATCAACTCTGAGATGCTGGTACATCCAGCTGACGAGTCCCAAATAGGACGAAACGCGCATCCTGGATTCCACTGCTAGCCACTATCCATCTTTGCTTAGAATATCATCAGTTGTTATTTACATTGGTGTGTAGTGAACAGAACACTAGTTGGGGACAATCGAATGTATTTAAGCAAACATTACAGACTATTTCAATAAATTCTGATTACCAAACAATGAACAGTCAGTTTGCAAATTAACAAGCAATTGTTTCAATCTTCACTGTTTCTTCTCTTATTCCATTGCTCATGCATTTTCCAGACGTTTGCATTTCATTTCAGTTCTTTGCTCATCGGTCTTCTGCGAAAATACATCCTATGTCTGACCCACACCATATACTACTTATATAGATATAAGTAGACAACACCACAGGTGCACCTACGACAGACTGTAGGGGTAACCGTATGGTTGAATTTATCTATTTTGTAGGAGTAATTGTCATGTTTGATAGATGGTTTTAGAAGTTCAATGACCTGTATAAAGTTGGTTCCATTGAGCAAGATTGTTATATCCCCTGGTGAATGATGAATTGTAAATCTGAGGTATATTATGGACAAAGGTAATATGCCTAATTCCTATTGTATAGTTGTTAAATAACTGACCTAATTGTATTCGTGTTCCTCTTATCATAACCTTTATTTTGACCTTTGAACTATTGTTATTGATTACTTTCCCCCTATCCATAGCCACATTGGCCAATTACTGTACAAATGTTATTTTTCTATTTTTTGGTATAATTGGGTCTGTTTGGTTAGTATATATAATCCAGTATGCTTGTGAATAATGATTCATATTGCTGAGGCTGTTATTTGTGTTCTGGACTTAACGGGCTGGGCTAGGCAGATAGGAAGGACCGAATAGCACCCAAGACTGCTCGTACGTATTTTCGGTATCATTGCACGTCCATATCATTTACGAGTTTGTATAAATCATAACAATTGGCGACGGGTAAAAAAATGGCTCTAACTTCCATCCAATTTCAGTTGCTAATCCAGCAACTAGAACAGCTCGTTAGAAAGAGTCAATTGGATTTCATTGACAAATTACGCGCGAAGCTGCTGAATCACCCATGTTTTGGGGGTGAAACGGAAGTTGAAGCAATAATTTCAAAATTGCGTACAGAGCAGGAAAACGATTACAGAACTAATGAATATGCCGGCGAAAGCCTCAATGAATCCGTACAAAACAGTAATTTAAATGCAGCAGTAGCAGTCCTACATGATCAGCCCAGTAGTCCGGTACTGCCTGTTTCAGACACATGCCCTATACACGGTCCAAGTCCTATTAACCCCGTAAACGGACGTGCAAACAGTGGATCAACTTCTTTACAGAAAGACAATGTTTTGCTAAATGCCCATGAAATTGCTGCAGTACCCGCCCACGAAGAAACGGGGAACAAACCGAACAGTATAGTTAATACAATGGAGCCAAATGAAACTAATCATGATGAAAAAAATTTTTCTAATGAATCTAATGATCAAAATTATCTAATTGTTCTGCCAGATCCCGATTATTTCGCTGATTCATATGTTCCTGTTCAAATCTCTTATAAAAATGTGAGAAAAATATCGGATGCATTAAATGATAATCAAGAATCCAATACAACTCTCATAGATACTGATTATCCTAATGATTCATTATCTACTAATGAGGTTCCGAGGAAATTCAAGGGAACTATTTCAGAAGAATCAAATGTTGGTGACCTCAAATCAAATGTCGTCGATCTTCATGATCTCATCAGTTCTAATGGATTCCCTGTTAAATGTGTCAAACATGACAAACATATCGAATTAATAGTAACTTGGTTATATGAGGATCCAACAGTCTTTCGTGGGGGAGGGGGAATTCGAGAAATTTAAAATCCGGATTTCTCAAAAAGGGGAGGTGTTATATCCCCTGGTGAATGATGAATTGTAAATCTGAGGTATATTATGGACAAAGGTAATATGCCTAATTCCTATTGTATAGTTGTTAAATAACTGACCTAATTGTATTCGTGTTCCTCTTATCATAACCTTTATTTTGACCTTTGAACTATTGTTATTGATTACTTTCCCCCTATCCATAGCCACATTGGCCAATTACTGTACAAATGTTATTTTTCTATTTTTTGGTATAATTGGGTCTGTTTGGTTAGTATATATAATCCAGTATGCTTGTGAATAATGATTCATATTGCTGAGGCTGTTATTTGTGTTCTGGACTTAACGGCTGGGCTAGGCAGATAGGAAGGACCGAATAGCACCCAAGACTGCTCGTACGTATTTTCGGTATCATTGCACGTCCATATCATTTACGAGTTTGTATAAATCATAACAAAGATGATACTTCAAAAGTCTACTGAAAAGAATTAGGCTAATATTGCAAGCCATTACTTGTTAACCTAAGACCCACCCGGAGAGAACATGCATGTTAGTCAATATTTTAATGTTAATTCCTCGCTGTTCAATACTTGATGCTGCTGGATGTAGTTAATAATAAATGAAACAGATGACCTCCTGAAGCATGTCGGCGTTTGTGAATGCAGAATAGACACAAGTGAAGCTCAAATGTATGATACGAGATCAACTCTAGTTACTGATATTCATTTGCAGTCTGAAGTCTTCTAGATTTATGGACATTAGAATGTGATAATTAAGTCCACTAGAACGAGACCTGAAACTAAAATCGTGATCCCACACTTATGCAGTGTGATAATCAAAACCGTTCGGTTGTATATACAGCTCATAAGAACACAAATATGACGGTTCTGTTCCATCAACAAATTCAAAATTAAAGAATGGAATTCCACCAGAACCGGAGAAGACAAGAATTACCAGACAGAATGACGTGATAGGACCAGAAACCAAACCATAGTTAATACATCAGTTGTATCCTTGAGTTTGCACGTCACCAAAAAAATATTCTAGATAGTGTTGTCTGATCGTCGGATTTATTAATGAACAACTTGAATGCTTACACATTGATACAGCTTATAATATAAAATTATTATACATATAATTTAGAGGTTACTGGGAAGATCCACAGTGAAAGGAATGTTTCGAGATTCCGCTTCCACTAGAAAATGTTGTACCAATGATTCTGACCTCTACTTATTTTGTCTCAACTTTTTTTGATCGTCATCGTATATAATAAAATTCAGTCCACCATATTCAAAGACTTCTAATCTGAACTACTGAGACAATTTGCTGATTTTTTCGAACAAGGTTTAGTTAATCGCATAATTCTGAAGACAGTGGTACGATTAACACCTAGCGCCTCACCAGTTTTTTAACCCAATAAATTGGTTCTCTTTGGATCCTTGACGAAAGCCGATGAGGGGTTGAATGTCATTACAACAGTCACTTGCCCAGCCTAGCCCATCTTTATTTTCATTATAGATCAACCTAAGGGATCATTAAGAATTTGTGCTGACTGTCAAATGGATCTCAACTCAACTTCAGATCACAATCATTGTCCTGTCACCGTTAAAAATGACCTATTTAACATTCTTAATCATAGATATTGTTTTGCAAAATTTGAATTAGCGGATGCATACTTGCAGGTAGAAGTCTCCCTAGAATGTCAGAACTTACTGAATAGACATATATTTCGTGATCTTTCCTAGTATGCCTGACTACTTTTTGAAATAAAAAACAACTTCCGCTAATTTTAAAAAGCTGATGGACACTATTTTAGTCGTGTACTTGTATGATACCTTGGTTGATGTTAGATCACTGACAGCTCTTTTCAGTCGAGCTGATGTAATGCTAAAACGAATCTTTTTTGGTCTCTATAGATAAATCTTCTTTAGAAGATTTGTATTTTGAAGCAACTAGGATGTAGGTTAGATGGAAGCTGTTGGATCTTGAAATCGAACTGTAGTTAAAATTTATTGCTGTTATTGCAATCATATCAAAATCTTCATCATATAAATGGTCAGTTATTTTACAGACGATTTCTTTTGACTGGTATGTGTCGCTGGATACTTAAAGAACACACACAAAGTGTCGTTTTAAAGTAATTGGAAAATTCAGTTTAAACAAGTTCTCATGAACAGCAAATAAATCGAAGATAATTTTTGTTATAACATGGAACCGAGTGAATGCCCTGTTAACGTAAGACGTGATAAGACCTCCAATTGGAGATCAGCGATTTATTGATCGGACTAGTGACATGAAACCCGTACGAGCAGTCTAGAGTATTTATCAGTCCTGCTTTCTGCCTAGCCCAGCCAGTTAAGTTCAGAACATCAATCTCAGCCTCTGCGGTATGAATCATTATGTTTGAAGCATAATGGGTTTATATACCAATGAAACAGACCACATCGTACCATAAAATAGAAAGTAACATTTGTACAAGATTTAGTTAAATGTGGCTGTGAATAGGGGGTGCAGTAATTAATAGACTGGGTATAACTCAGGAATGGTAAATCGTAAAGTAGCAGTCTATGGGTCAAAATAAAGCCTATAATAAGAGGGACAAGAATATGAATAGCTTAGTTACTTAATAATTATACAATAGAAAATATAAGTATCATATCGGTGCATAAATAGTCCTCGAAAATTACCGTTCATAATTCTCTTCGGGATATAACAATTTTGCATTGAGTTACAAGAGATACATCGAAACAGTGATAGACCTTTTCACTCTTGAGTCAATCAAACATTTTCAACATTGAAGTTCTCTTTAATGAAAAAAAATAACTCTGTCAATATTTTGTTCAGTAGGTTACAAGAATGTTTGACGAACGATCTATCTTTCAAGAATGGCCAAAGATTTACATATAATATATTAGAAATCTGTTGTACACTCATCAGTTGAGATGGCCGGGACATGTGTTACGTATGCCCAACCACCGACTTCCCCGACGTGCAATGTTTCATGGTGTAGGAGTAGGTTGGAAGAAAGCTAGAGGCGGCCAGACCAAAACATGGCACAAATCCATGAAGTCACTGACAAGTGGACTGAGTCATGTTGGTAGGTGTAGACTACCTGGTTGGAATCTGCGAGATGATAGCAATCGATGGTTAGAGACCTTGAATGATAATGGCTCAAAATCGTTTGCAATGGCGAAGGTGCATCCACTCTTTGTGTTCTCCCAAATTCTAATTGTTACGTCCTTGAATCTGTCTACCCACTTAGTGCCGAGTATAATGTAGATTAAGACCTTCACACGATAGGCTGACTGGCTTAACCTTGAGGCTAATATGCGTGAGTTCGAAATAGGGGTAGAGAGACGAAAACTATTCTATCCCTGATTGGCTAGCAAGCACGAGAGAGAGAGAAGACAAAGACAGATGGAACACTAATCACTTTGAATTCACTTAGTATTGTTTGTTTGGATCTTCCCATCGATGTGTTTAGGACTGCAACTGGTCAGTCTCTAATTGGCATATGTGCATACTGTGCGTATTGCCTCGATAAACCTTAATTCACAAGCATGGTAAGCAGAGATGGATAGTGGCTAGCATCTCTGCTTACTAATCACTTTATTCCAACCCCGATCTAGCACTCGAATTCCCAATTCAGATTAGGGTGAAAAGTTACATGAATAAATAGATGACTAAGCGGACCACAAAGTACAATAATTAGAAAAATACAATTATGTCCAAAACTGGGGAATTATAGTAGAAAATAGGGTACAAAAGATTACGTCTAAATGACAATAGCTTTAGAACAGAAAATGCTATGGCAATGAATTATACATAAAATGAATGCTTATGATCTGTAGAATAGGCTAGGGTCGAAAGTAAATGTTACAGTTTTACAAGCTTTGAATTAAATGAATTAACGTCCCCGAAAATAGCTTCCGTGATTTGTTCAGGCTTCTAGTTTTGCAGATCACATCACTAATCTTCTGAATTTTCCATGTCCCTTTCTTTTTTCTGTTCCCAAATTTATTTCACTGGATTATACTCCTTGAATAACATCTTCAAACCCTAATCTTTCCGGATTACTGCTTATACTCTTACTACTTCTACCACTATGGGATTTGAATCGACAACTGTATCTCTGTGCTAATGTGGTATGGAAACTCGAACTGATGTACGTATGTACGAAATTCTACGTTGTGACTGACTGACTGTTGTACATTCATTTATTCATAGTATTGAGTTCTCTACTTACTGTCAAGGCTTAGTTAGAATCTTCAAAAACCATTCATGCCATAAAAGATAGTTAATAATACCCATCATATAAATGAATATCACTGACAATAAATTACATAATAATCATTTCTAATAAACTCACTTAATCGGAAGGGGGAGATTTAGTAATGGAGATTTTAGTAATTTTATATCATTGAAATCATGAGTCAATTGAAGCTAGACAATCATGAAAAACCTGGAAGCACTTTGACAGCCGTTTTGTCCTATTGTGGGACTCCTCAGCAGTGCGCATCCACGATCCCACCTCAAGAGATTCGAATCTAGAACCTCTTAGTCTCGCACTCGAGCACTTAACCACTAGACCAATGTGCCGGCCGGCATCCAACTTAAATCAGAAAAGTACCTTAGTGATATCCATTTGAATTGTTAGATTGATATAATATACTATTTCGTTAAATATTCAATTATAGATCAGAAGGGGTTTTGTTGAGATTTCAGTATTTTTCTAGTTGAAATTATGAGTCAATTGAAGCGCACTGCCATTGAAGAGTCCCACAATAGGACAAAACAGCCGTCCAGTGCTTCCAGGTTTTCCATGGTGGTCTAGCTTCAATTGACTCATGATTTCAACTATGAAAATATTCAATTGCCTTTCATTTCAAACTAGAAAATTATACTTACCTTTAACCTATTCTGTAATACATAGTTTCATGTAATCAATATACTTTTTAATGATAACATATTCATTGTGTCCTAGTAAGTAATAGTCTTCTATGATATGTATGCTTGTATATGATCTTAATTTAAGCTATATAATAGATCTTATTTAAATAAGGCATCATGTTAATTTTCGTTCAAATTTTGTGCATATAATAGGTCACAATTATCGATTTTATTTGTGTAACTAAGTGTTTAAGTGAATGGGTGTAGTAAGACTATAAATAGGATTTTCATGGTTGAAAGTGTTAGTCAATTGAAGCTAGACCACTATAGAAAACCCGGAAACACTGGACGGCCATTTCGTCCTATTATGGGACTCCTCCTTGGCAGTGCACATCCATGATCCCGCACTCGCGAGACTCGAACCCAGGACCTACCAGTCTCGAGTCAGAGCCCTTAACCGATAGACCATAATGGTCTAGCTTCAATCGACTTACGTTTTCAATTATGAAAATACTAAATCTCCACAAAACCCCTTCTGATAATTATTATAAATAGGAGTTAAGGGAAAAGTAGCAACTAAAGTTTTTTAGACTACTTTTATCAATATCATCAAAATAACCAATGAATTTTTATGATTAAAGTTTGGGACTTGGTAAGTACTCAATCGCCCTTATCTAAACTGATAAAGTAAAGCTATTTTAAATATAAAGTGTTTATTCAAAGTGGGTAAGGATCTCATTTCCATGATGTGTTTTGTATACCCAGTCTATAGTTGACGGTTTAAGTATTGATCTATTACTATTTCTCATATACTAAACTGCAGTTTTTGAAATGATTTCAACTATATATAAAAATTACTAAAAATTTCCACAAACAACCCTCTTATAATATGCACCCTAGTGACTGGTTCCATGAGGTATTTCCTGGAGTTCTAGTGAGAAGCAGTAACCAGTGGAGTTCAACCAGGTCTGTTGTGAGATGTCAACTCACTGAAGACATTGTGAAATGGATGCTCAATTTCGCGGATTGGTTGAAGTTAGACATTAATACTGTTGGATACAGGTTCAGTGCTCTGACGCGAGATTGGTAGGTCCTGGGTTCGAATCTCGTGAGGCGGGATCGTGGGTGCGCACTACTGAGGAGTTCCATACTAGGACGGAACGGCTGTCCAGTACTTCCAGGTTTTCCATGGTGGTTTAGCTTCAATTGACTCATGATCTCAACTATATATAAAATTACTAAAATCTGCACAAAACCCTTCTTTAATTTATTTGTTTATCTGATCATTTGTTATCTGAAAATATGTTGTTAAACAGCACACATGACATTGATCACCATCCAGTGATCAATCAATTGTGATTACATCGCAGTCATACAGGAGGTCGGTCGCGGCCCGACTAGCTCAGTGGTAACGTCTCTGACTGTGAAGCTGAGTGACACGGGATCGAATCCGTCAGTGAGCATCAGTTCCCTCAAGATTACAGGTACACCTTGTTGACGAGTGCCAGGTAGCACGAAACTCGGGTCCAGAGTTTCCTGTTGACCACCTCCAACCACCATCTTATCTTATCTCAACATAGTGCACACAGTGTCAAGCCACCTAGACTAGTGGCCACATTGCAACTTGATCGATAGCATTTTATCAGCACTAAGGAGCACTTGACACGCATGACATTGATCCCCACTCAGCGATCAATCAATTGTGATTACAACTAGCATCAAGGTTTTTTCTAATGAATGAAATCCGAAAGGATGAACAGTTCCAACCAAACTACTAACTTTACACAATAAATGAAAGACAAAAATCTAAAAAAATTAAACTATGAGACAAAGAATTTACATTGAACGAGAACGTAGTTTTTAAGTGAGAAAATAGCGTGCAGTAGTAGTAATCACTTTCAATAGAAAATAATGATTCATTTTCTTTCCAATTATTAGAATTGCTCATTAGTAACTAAGCCCATTCTAGTCAAATAAGAATTTGTGTGTTACTAGGATAACAAAAATAATCCGATCAACGATCTTCACATTCTTATATATAATTGAAATCATGAGTCAATTGAAGCTAGACCACTATGGAAAACCTGGAAGCATTGGACGGCCGTTTCGTCCTATTATGGGACTCCTCTTTGGCAGTGCTCATCCACGATCTCGCACTCACGAGATTCGAACCCAGGACCTACCAGTCCCACGCCAGAGCACTTAACCGATAGACCGGTAGAATTTGTGTTACTAGGATAACAAAAATAATCCGATCAACCAGCTTCACATCCATTCAAAACCTAAAACTGATAAAATAAAAACAAAGAATTTAGGCGTGAAAATGTGTTGGCTACAAAAGTGGTCAATATCAATATGATAACCCACTTCTTATCACATGTTACCTCGACTCTTTTCAATGGAACATTGAACCCCCCTCCCTTATAGTGTGATGGATAGACATGTCAATAAAAATCAAATATTTCAAAATTTCGACCAATCAACTAGAAGAGAACACAACTAAAATCAAATCGAAATCAAACAGACATATTTTATCTGAACATAATATATATATATATATAGTAAAGATTGACATGTCTATCCTACTATTAAATTCAGGTCTATTGTTAATCCTATATTCTGATTGGTCTAATGAAGTAAGATAGACAGTTGCATTTGAATATTTCCAACTACAGATCGATATTTCTAATCAATTCGTTCTGGCTTATTATTGTCAGTCGCTGATATAAATATTAATTACTTTGTGTCTTCCAGTCTGCCCAGCTAGCTGAACGATAGATCTCATGGATTACTAGTCTAGGTCTTCTGTTTCTTGTATCCGTATGGCTTTAAACAAACCATCTCTATCGAAGTTATTTGATCTTCAAAAAACCTGGTGATTATTCAAACTAATCTGTTTTTTTAGAGACTGACCAGTTGCAGTCCTAACAAATCGATGGGAAGATTTAAACAAACAATACTAAGTTGAATTTAATCTGTTTTCGTTTTTTTGCATAAGTCTTATCTCTAGAGTTTGGACATTGATTCCAAAATCTTGATTATTATCCACACAAATAATTATGTTCTCTTTGTATTAATGCAACTTTATCATTGTTGATTTCATCAATAAGATGCCTGAATCTCAATTGATGAAAGCTAAAACTTACCATCTTCAACTGACAAAATCTATATTTCAAGTTGGAAAGTTATTAATCGCCTGGATTATTTTCATGAAGATTTTTTTGTACACGTTAACAATCATCAGTTACATTTTTGTAGACTCTAGAAACCTGTACACCCAGGGATTTAAATCAACGTTATTCAATAGTTCAGTCAGATACATTTACTACCTGTATATATTCGAACGAGGGAAAGTACAACTACTTTGGTTATTTTTATTCGGTTAAACAAAAAGTAAGAATATACTTAAAGTCCATTTAAGTGCTTCGCAAATCTATGTCTTCAATGCACCACGAAACTTTCGGGAAACTAGAAGTTCAATTCCTAAAATATGTATTTTGTCTATTCTATAGTCAGTCTTTCTTCTGTAGCTTTTAGATCACTGAACACAATTATCATTTATTCTTGAATGTTATATTACTTAAACAATCCATTGGTTGGTTTCAAATTTGTTGACCTTGCGAATGCCAGAATGGTTTCCAAACTAGTAAACTGTTGTGTAAAGCTAATGCTTTTGCGTGTCCATCTTCGTTAGATTATTTCAATGAATGCTGTGCAAGAATTTTCTTTCATGGTTAATAAAGGGAGTGAGACATGTTTGACTTCTCTGTCTTTTAACATGAACACCATTCATGATCTTGAACTGCAGGTGAAATTTCACGTTCTATTTATTTCTTACTTATTAGCGTTTATCAACAAAGCCTACCTGCTGCATTGGTGGGAACAGGAACTCGTTTAGGGGTGTTAACCTTGATGCTTAGTGATACATCCGAGAACCTTATTGTCGAATCTATCTGAATTGATTACAATATTAAATAAACAGTACTATTTGATCTTTTTTTCAATACTGACAACATTTCATCAATGGAATTCTAATACTCATTTGGCGTGACAGTTGATTATATATTTCATAAGGCAAATGAATTTCGGCATGAACAAGTCAATATTCCTCTTTTGGATGGGATAGATGTCATTACCATCATTTTTCTTACCCTATAAAAGAAAATAAGCCATATCTCAAAATACAATGCCTTTGTTTTTTTTAACAGGGCCATGTTGTATGACGATTTTCAGAACTATCACTGTTGCTATTTTCAAGGTGGTATTATTCAGTCTCTGTTGGTATATAGTCACCTTGAACGGATATCTTGATATTGTCTTTGTTAACACGTTGGTTTCATACTATTTGTGAGATTATGTTTGGTCACTTCGTCATATCTGAGACTCATCAAGTAGATGACCCATAATCTCTAAGATTGTTATTGAACAACTATTTACATTTTAATGATGTTTTAAACCTTGTTCTGAAGGGTGCCTTGATGATATTAGAGTCTTGGGTTTCCCTTCCCGTAATTCTTTGAACAGAATTGGTGCAACTCCTTGTGTGGGTGGAATTTTTTTCTTCATGATTAAAGTACAACAACATCTCTCCTGAAATTAGTCAGTTAAATTTAATCAGGTAGATTTGTAACAGGTCAAACTACTTACTTCTACTTACAATTCAAAGATTGTCTTAATTTGAGGTGTGTGTTGTTATTGATTATTGTCGATTGCTTTCCGTAATAAATATAATTGCTTTGTGTGCATTTGCTGAGTCGTTGACTAACCTTATCTTCTATTTCCCAGCCCATCTCAATCATGCAACTCTACATACTCCCTTAGTACACAAAGTACCGTCTGACTAAACGTGAACCGTTAAAGATTAAATCATAGTCATAAGAATCCTCAAATTATTTGCAGGATTGAAGTTTGTTCTTGTCTAATTTAATGGAAAATCAACGTAATTAGCCTGGATTCTTTTAGTTTTAACAGTAACTAAGCAGTATACGTATATTTCATATGTAAAGCATTAATAGGACTTGGAAGAGTAATTAATCAGTTGAAATGTTTAATAAAGTTAAATTCATTTAGTATTGTTTGTTTGAATCAGTGGCTGAGTGGATAACGCGATGGCGTTTGAAGTGAAAGGTTCGAGTCCCACAGTGAACATCAACAAGTCTGAGATGCAGGTACATCGAGATGACGAGTCTTGAATAGGATGAAACGTACGTCCTGGATTCCCCTGCTAGCCACTATCCATCTTTGTTTAATAAACTTGTTTCATATTCCCTAGTCCCATTACAAATTAACACTGTATGTATAAGAAAGAAACTATCAAGTTAGTCTAGCTGATAACGACTACTATAAAAGACTTATCAGTGCCTAATTTATTAACTTCAAATGATTTTACAAAAGAACCTACTACTTACACTATTGATGCTTGAACGAAGTGAATACGAGGAGTATGTAAATTTTATCTGAAGATCTATGTTAAATCCTTTGTAATAATTTTTAGATGCTGCACTTTAGTTTACTGTATAAGTAACCAAGTTATTTCAGGTATGGTTGGATAAGCCACCTATAAACGTGTATAAAGTTTTTATTTAGTTTTAACAGTTGTTCATCACTTTGTTGACTTCGGAAAAACGAGATAGTGAGAATAGGTGGATTAAGACTAATTTTGGAACTCTATTTGAAACTTGTCGATTGAATTTAAACCCATCCCAGTGTTGATGTTTGTATTGGAACTCGTACCTGCTACCCTTCGTGTTGGATCTTCATTGTGGCACCCATTGAGCTAGTGAATTCAGGTATCCACTAACTCCTTCAACGAGTATGGTGTCTATGGTTCTAATAATAAAGATTTAAGTTAGCCCATTGTTGATATTAACGACTGAAGTTTCTTACAAGTCTTTATTAACAGACATACATGCTGTGAAGATCTCCTCGATAGATACTGGGCTCGAGTCCTGGTGTGAATATCAAAACTAGAGTATAGATATATCTCACAGATAGGTCGCAAATAAGACGTAACGCACATCCTAGATTCCACAACTAGCTCCAGTCTACTTGTTCTGAATAACTTATTACATAATGGCCATATCGAGGCATTCCGAACAAGATAAACTTATATTAAAAAAATAACTGGTTAAAATTCACTCCCTAATATCAACAATAAGATAACGACTAATTGCATAATCGGTAATGAAATTCAAAAATCATTAGTCTTTTAATGTTACTTGACTTTCCTAACTTATCTATCAGTCAGACTGTAAATGTATCAAGTCGATCTGGACTCTTTATAATTCAGTTCAATAAAGCATATAAAGATCATAGTTAAAAGCGTGAGTCAATTGAAGCTAGACCACCGTGGAAAGCCTGGAAACACTGGACGGCCGTTTCGTCCTATTATGGGACTCCTCAGCAGTGCGCATCCACGAACCCGCTTTCGCGAGATTCGAACCCAGGACCTACCGGTCTCGAGCCGAAGCCCTTAACCGATAGACCACTGAGCTGGCATCCAACGGTGTTAATGTCTAACTTCAACTGATTCAACTATAATAAATTCTAAATCTCCACAAAACCCCTTCTATAATTAATATAAAGATTACATGATCATATTAGATTATAACAATATTCTCAATGGGATTAAAAGTTGGAGGTTTTGTCTTTTTTTAAGAAATGTTAACCAGACGGTAGGTAAACGACAGAATTGTACATTCTATACATCAGTTATTGATCATATCCACTAGATATTCAATATTTTGTTGTTTGTTTCCAATGTTCTCTAATGTTTAATTTAAAAGTCTTTTGAATCTTCATAAATATTCAATGTTCACATTCCATCTTAATCATTCATAGTCATTTCAGAATTATGTATAGAATTAAAGATAATACAAGAATTTCATAGAGTTGAGATAATGAGTCGATTGAAGCTAGACCATCATAAAAACCTGGAAGCACTGGACGGTCGTTTCGTCCTATTAAGGGACTCCTCAGCAGTGCACATCCACCATCCCATCTCTCGAGATTCGAACCCAGGAACTGCTAGTCTCCCGTCAGAGCACTTAACCCATAGACCACTGAGCCTTTCTGCATCCAACGGTGTTAATGTCTAATTTCAATCGACTAATGATTTCAGTTATAAAATTACTAAAATCTCCATAAAAACCGCTTCTGACATTTCCCATTTTTTACATGTGAATCAGCCTGCTAATTTTGGTAACGTTCGAACTGTTAGACCGATCCCTTAGAGGAATAAGTAATAATCCTTTGATTTATTTTTTCACTTCATTTCATGAATAAGATTCACCGACAAATATATTTCTATGTCAATCAAAAAACGAAATTGTAAGAAAAGATTGATAGTGTCTAGCAGTGGAATCCAGGACAAGGCGTGTTTCTTCTTGTTTGGGACTCGTCACCTGGATGTACCTGGTTTCGAGTCCCAGAGTGAACATCAACAAGCCTGAGATGCAGGTACATTCAACTGACGAGTCCCAAATAGAACGAAACGCGCGTCCTGGATTCCACTGCTAGCCACTATCCATCTTTGCTTACAAGGATTCAATGTTAAACTTAATGGAATGCTACACTAGTAAAATTCTAATCAACTCTAACATCAAATGTATATTCATTTAAAATCCAGAAAGAAATGAACAGTCGTTTTGTTTTTGAAAGTCAGCTCAGCATTCATTGGAGAATATTTATTGATTATTGATTGACCTTAATTTTTGACCTTGATTAGTCATTTCATTATCACGTGGGTTTTTTTCATTTCACTATGTGTAGCATATATATAAAGTGACCATATTAGGTTTTTGGTGTAACCTGATTAATTTAATAAATAGTCCATCTACCATTATTGATTCTATTCACTTTAAAGGATTATTATCTGTTTTATAATTCAGTTTCTGAAAGTTTGATAAAACTGTGATACTTCAGCATACTATTTGTTCATAACATCATGTTTTATTGTTGGGAATCAAGTCAAGAGACACATATTGAGGAAAGCATCGAACTGCGTCACAAGGCAAGCCCTCCCATGAAATCCTGAAAAGTGGAAGACCAAAGAACACATTACTCCAAGAAATGGAGACAAATATGAGAAGAATGATTAAACGTTGAATAGAACTAGAAAGGAAGGCTCAGCACAGAATGGGTTGGAGATTGCTGGTCGGCGGCCTATTCTTCATTGGGAGTAACAGGCATAAGTATGTAAGTATGTAAGATCAAGTCAAGATGAAATAGGCAACAAAGCATTGAGCAGAAGTAATATATTTGTTCGTTTTAGTGAATAAATTGTTTTCTTTTCAACCTGCTTTTTATATTCTCTTGTGAACTAAAGGATGAAATGTAAACTACACAAATATTAAACTCAAAAGTATTAATTCAAATACAAAGGAATCCATCATAGTTATTATTGATGATTCAATAGTTAGTAAGTAGATTATTTTTTGAGATGGTGTAGAAGATTTGTAGATCAGGTGGATGATTTTGATGGATGATGATGACAATGATGGAAGCTCCACGATTAAACCATCCAGCTCAGAGAACAAAACTCAATCAAGATTAGGCGAGACTATAATTTTTGCACGACCTTTGAACGAATCCTAAGTGACCTTGAGAATAGTTAGCCAATCAGTAAATAGTCAGCTTACAGTAAAAAATATAATATACAAAACCAAATAATTAAAGTGCATACACTTCTTTAATGTGGTCCAAAAACATGTCAAAGTTAGAAGAAGGCTCTCTGTTCCAAAATCGTAATGCATAAGGTAGAGGAACTCAACCATATGGCTCCATAATAGTCGGTCTCTGGAGCCATGATGTGGTTATAAAAACCCTCTCAGCCTCGACCACATAGCTTCAACATTGTTTGTGTGTACTCCGGTTGTGTAAGTTTATCATTTTTATTACAGATATGTCCCTACAATACTCATACCACTGAACAGCTGAAGCTTCAGTAACATCTGCGATTATTCCAGCCAATGTTACTGGTGCTTTTATTATACAGTTGGTGGTAATTATTGTAATATGCTTTAGTCTCAATCTACATAGAGCGAAAAATGTTCCTATTCTAGCAAACATCTTCCTTCAACATATATTACATCGAGGGACAACATCACGGTAGTCTGCACAAGGTCTACAAATCATTTAATACTCGTAATTACAAATACAGAAATTTCTTAGTAGTTTCACTTGTTGTAGCCGCTTAATTGTCAAGTCTTCTTTAAAATTTGCTGTGAACCGATCGTTCATGAGCATCAGGTACTGAAATTGGCCCCGTGACATTGAAATCCCTCAAACGCCTCTGATTGGCTCGTCCATAAATTATAGTCCCGCCCAAGATTATTTAAAAAAAATATTACATTGATGTTTAAAACTGCATTGATCAGTCTTATATTAGCATATGTGCATACTATGAGTATTACCTGGATATTGCTTTAAGTTACAAACATCATAAGCTTATGAACATCAATGGGAGGATTCAAGTAAACAATACCAAATAGATTTTATCACTGTTATTATTTTAATGGATTTTATGTAGTTTAAATCATGAACCGACTTTAACTAGACTGCCATTGAAAACCTGAAAGCATAGGACTCCTCTACAATTCACATCCACAAGTTTGTCTTCAAAGGTTGAACAAAGGACCTCTAGTCTTGTTCACGAACGCTTTTCGGCTAGACTACTGAATTGCGATCTAACGGTGTTAATGTCTATCTTCAATCAATTAAAGATGTTACTCGGCCATATTTGATTGTATTCAGTGGATAACTGTCTGACATCCGACACTGTTGGACACCATTGATCATAGAGTCTCACTAGAACCAGTCTTATGATCGTTAAAACTATTCATCGTTCATTATTCTTTGATATATGAATTTTAATTTTATTGTGCACTGCTAATGATATATTGTCCATATCATCATTCCAAATTTCTGTGAAATTAACTTTTAACTTCAATATTGCTAAATTTTCTTCTGTTTATTGGTTGACTGACGAACTCAGTAGCTGAGGGGATAACGTGATGGCGTTTGAAGCGAAAGATACTGAGTTCGAGTCCCAGAATGAACATCAACTCTGAAATACAGGTACATCTAGCTGACGAGTCCCAAATAGGACGAAGTGACGCGCGTACTGGTTTCACATTATCCATTAGTGACGAAAATAGAAGTCAGTCTTGATAAATCCGTTTTAGACAGCTTGACTTTTAGATTACGTAAAGGATATTCGAATTTCTGATATGGAATACAATTTCTTAGAGTTTAACATTTAGGTTCAAAGTTTGCTTCTGTTTTTATTTCAAGCATTTGTAACATGTACACTGTGCCATCAGATCAATTGAGGTTATCAACATACCCTATCAACATGATAAACGGAATTTGGTTAGCTGTAAAACATGAATAGATATTTGTGTACATATGTTAAAAGGTGATGTAGTAGAGTTGAGTGTTCATATTTAACGCTAAGAGTGAACTCAGTAGATATGGAAGACTGAAAGAGAGAAAAATATCAAAATGAAGACTGCCGTTGTTGATTCTACTGACTTACTTACTCCTGTTACCCCTCGTGAGGGAGCATAGGCCACGCACCAAGATTCTTCGTTCAACTCTGTCCTGGGCAATCGTTTTCAGTTGCCATTCATCCTTTCCATATATGCTTCCAATTCCCAACTCAGTGTGTTCCTTTGTCTTTCTCTTTTCTGTTTCCCTTCCGGATTCCAAGTTAGCGCTTGCCTCGTGATGCAATTCGCTGATTTCCTTAATGTATGTCTTATCCACTTCCAAAGTCTTTTCCTAATTTCCTCTTCATCTGGAAACTGATTTGTCCCCTCCCATAGTAGGGTGTTGCTGATGGTATTCGGTCAACGAATATTGAGTATCTTGCATATACAATTGTTTAAAAATTATTTTATTTTACATAATGAACATTTAGAAATTTTCATACTGAAATATTCACGAAAAACCCCTTCTGATCTATAATCATATGATCACTAGTGACTGACTTCAAGAGATATTTCCTTGAGTTCTAGTGGGAAGCAGTGACCAGTGGAGTTCAACCACGTCTGTTGTAGAGATATCAACTCACTGAAGACAATTGATGAACGGGTTCCTCAGACATCGTGGATTGGTTGAAGTTAAACATTAACACCGTCGGATGCCGGCTCAGTGGTCTACAGGTTAAGTGCTCTGACGGGAGACTGGTAGGTCCTGAGTTCGAATCTCGAGAGTTCGGGATCGTGGATGCGCACTGTTGAAGAGTCCCACAATAGGACGAAACGGCCGTCAAACAGTGCTTCCAGGTATTCCATGATTGACTAATGGTTTCAACTACGAAATTACTGATATCTCCACAAAAACCCCTTCTGATTTAAAAATTTATCAGTTTAATTAAAATTCACTGACAAAATAAACCCATTCACATTATGTATGACTTATTCATGTTACTAATCAAAAAGTTTGCAAAATTCAATTAAACAAGAATGTGTCTGAGTCAATGATTATCAAAATTCAATGTTGAAAATTCCAACATATTAGTGTTGTTTTATTTATTATATTAGGCATCTTAGATCTCACTTCCGGACATCGAAGCAGCATCTACAGACCTTCCTATATCTGTCACTTTACCAACGACCGAGGAAATGAAATGGCCATTATATAAATCAAGAATGGGAAAGCAGCAGGATCTGACAATATACCAGCTGAAGCACTGAAGTCAGACATCAGAGTAACTGAAAACATGCTCCACCTTCTATTAAAGAAGATTTGGAAGGAAGAACAAGTGCCAACGGACTGGAAAGAAGGATATCTCATCAAGATACCGAAGAAAGGAGATCTGAGCAAATGTGAGAATTACAGAGGCATCAGTTTGTTGTCAGTACCTGGAAAAGTTTTCAACGGAGTTTTGCTGAACCGGATGAAAGACGCGGTAGACGCCCAACTTCGAGATCAACAGGCTGGATTCCGTAAGGATCGGTCATGTAAAGACCGAATTGTGACACTACGGATCGTCGTTGAACAATCAGTTGAGTGGAATTCATCACTATACATCAACTTCATTAACTATGAGAAGGCGTTTGACATTGTGGACAGGAGAAAATTATGGAAACTTCTTCGACACTATGGATTTCCTGAAAACATTGTCAACATTATCCAAAACTCATACGACGGGCTACAGTGCAAAGTGGTGAATGGAGGACAGCTGACAGATGTATTTCTAGTAAGGACCGGAATCAGACAAGGTTGTCTACTCTCTCCCTTCCTCTTTCTTCTGGTGATTGATTGGATTATGAAGACTTCGACATCCGATAGGAAGCACAGAATATAATGGACATCTCAGAATCAATTAGACGATTTGGACTTTGAAGATGACCTAGCCCTGCGATCCCATACACACGAACAGATATAGACGAATACAGCAAATGTATCAGTAGCCTCTGAATCAATAGGCCTCAACATACACAAAAGAAAAAGCAAGATTCTCAAATACAACACGGAGAACACCAACCCAATCACACTTGATGGCGAAACTCTGGAAGAGGTGGAAACATTCAAGTACCTGGGGAGCATCATTGATAAACAAGGAGGATCGGATGCAGATGAAAAGCGAGGATTGGCAAAGCAAGGACACTATTCCTACAATTGAAGAACATATGGAACTCAAAACAACTGTCAACTAATTTCAAAGTGAAAATCTTCAATACAAACGTCCAGACAATCTAACTGTACGTGGAGAACTACTACATCCAACATCAAAAATGTACAAGTATTTATAAACAGTTGTTTACGCAAAATACTCAACATTCACTGGCCGGATACTATCACCAACAGAGTTTTATGGGAGAGGACAAACCAGCTTCCAGCTGAAGAAGAAATTAGGAAAAGACGTTGTAAGTGGATAGGACATACATTAAGGAAATAATCAAAATGCATCACGAGGCAAGCGCTAACTTGGAATCCAGAAGGGAAACGAAAAAGAGGAAGGCCAAAGAACACACTACGCCGGGAAATAGATGGAAATATGAAAAGAATGAACAACAACTGGAAACGATTGCCCAGGACAGGGTTGGATGTGGAATGCTGATGTGTGGCCTATTCTCCTCCACATGGGGTAACAGGAGTAAGATCTCACTTGTTATAAATGGATAACTTCGATATCAATATCCTACTACGGAAGTATGAAAACTTGACACACTGAGTATCCAAAGTCTTCAAGACTTATAACCACAGATGATATTTGATAGTAACTATATCATATTCCTTGACTAAACTTATAAATAAAACTGTAAACGAATCAAATTCGACTCGAAATTTAAACTAGTTTCACAGTGAAACTGGATTTTTTTTTCTCATTTTAGTGATGAATCTTAAAGTAGAATGAAATAGATGACAGTATCCATTAGTTTCCGATAAGTTTACAGCTTATGTTGGACCATCATAACAAATCAAAGAAGTAAGCAGAAATGTAAAGTCCTTTGGTAAAGATCGAAAGTTCAGTTTTCCTGCGGATGAATTTCTTTCACTTCTGGATAATCTAAAAAAATACACTATTCCACTAAGAAAGTGTAAATCTGTAGATTTATGTAGGATCTGTGATACACGTTTGAAGGTGTCTCTCATAAATCTGAGACAATATTTTCAGCCAATATAGATATATCTGAAGGATGATTAAAAACTAGGGAGCATTGGATAGCTGTCACGTCCTAGGTTGAAATCACTAACAATTGAGTACCCACAACAACTAGGTCTTCTGTAGAGCAAGATACCATTCATATAATAATTAGTTAAGTGAAATTAGAATAGATGAGCAGATATATGAATGAATGACAAAAATAGTCGAATAAGAATGCTCATGAATGAACCACCGAGTTGCTAATGATTAGTTAACTTATTCCAGTTATTTAATATATATGACGATCAAAGTAATGGGGATAACAGATCATCTTCAAATTTGATTCATTGAGATAGGTAAAGACAATTAATAAAGTCTCCACAAGTCATATCAACTACAAAACAATAATGTCGCCTGGTTAATTTGTACTCTAAATACAAGGACAACAATTTAGTGGGTCGGTTGAAGTTAGACATTAACACCGTTGGATACCGTCTTAATGGTCTATCGGTTAAGTGCTCTGGGGCGAGACTGGTAGGTTTTGGGTTCGAATCTCGCGAGTGCGGGATCGTGGATCAGGTTTTCCATGGTGGTCTAGGTTCAATTGACTCATGATCTTAACTCTACAACAAACTACGTTGATTTCAGATTGATTATATAGAATGAAGAACAACAATAGAATACAATGAGGAATCGACCAATCAAACCATAAAGTAAGAAAACAATACACTTCATTTTACCTGACCTTAGTAATGCATACCTAATGTGATAAGCTACCAGTGATAAGCCTATTACAGTAACCAATTAATTGTTACAAACATTCTTAGTATTTGTTTGTTTGTTTGTTTGTTTGAATTTTTCCATTGATGTTTTAGGACTACAACTGGTCAGTCACTGATTGGCATATGTGCATACTGTGAGTATTGTCTCGATATAGCCTTAATTTACAAGCTTTATATGGAAAGATGGATAGTGGCTAGCAGTGGAAACCAGGAAGCGCGTTTCGTCCTATTTGGGACTTGTCAGCTGGATGTACCTACATCTCAGAATTGATGTTCATTCTGGGACTCGAACCCAGTACAGTTCGCTCCTCCATGCAACACTCTACAGAATTTTTAACATGAACTGGTATCAAACTAGTGACCTAATGAGTCAGGTTTTTTATATTTATGTAATCAACAGTTTACAATGATAAAAACACATAATATATTCATTTCTATAAGGGTAAACACACTTTTAACACCTACAAGTAAACAAAAAACGGCCGTTTCGTCCTATTATGGGACTTCTCAGCAGTGCGCATCCACGAACCCGCTCTCGCGAGATTCGAACACAGGACCTACCAGTCTCGAGCCGAAGCCCTTAACAGATAGACCACTGTATTCATTTCTATAAGGGTAAACACACTTTTAACACCTATAAGTAAACAAAAACAATTTGTTTATACATTTTATTATCAGAAGGGATTTTGTGGAGGATTAGTATTTTCATAGTTGAAAGCGTGAGTCAATTGAAGCTATACCACCATGCAAAACCTGGAGCCAGAGCACTTAACCGATAGACCACTGAGCCGGCTGGTATCCAACGATGTTAATGTCTAACTCCAACTGATCCATGAAGTTGAGCAATTGTTGGATGGCGGCTCAATGGTCTATCGGTTAAGTGCTCTGGCGCGAGACTAGTAGGTCCTGGATTCTAATCTCGTGAGTGCGGGATCGTGGATACGCACTGCTGAGAAGTCCCATAATAGGACGAAACGGCCGTCAAACAGTGTTTCCAGGTATTTCATGATGGTCTAGCTTCAATTGACTCACATTTTCAACCATACATCTAAACTCTTTTCTTGAAATTCCATTTTTTCATCATCCCAAATGGGGACAAAAACAATCATACAGTAGATACATTAGCTACTTAAGTAGTATATAAATGTTTATAATAATCAATATTGTCTTCAAGGTCATACATACCTTTTGTAATGTAAGCCGCTATTGGTTGAAATATATATTTGATAAATTGTTGAAATTAATATAAGGAAAAATAGTTGAAGTAAATAAGATTTACTTGGTAAATAAAAAGGTCAGCGAATCAATGAAATTGGATCAGTTGTATACAATTAGTTTAAGGATTAAGTTTACAAAGGAACATTCGATTAGATAGATAGTGGTTAGTAGAGGAAACCAAGACGTACGTTTCGTCCTATTTGGGACTTGTCAACTGGATGTACCTGCATCTCAGACTTGTTGATATTCACTCTGGGACTCCAGCCCAGTAGGACTCAGTAGCTAAGTGAATAACGCGATGGCGTTTGAAGCGAAAAGTACTGGGTTCGAGTCCCAGAGTGAACATCAACAAGTCTGAGATGCAGGTACATCCAGCTGACGAGTCCCAAATAGGACAAAACGCGCCTTGTCCTGGATTTCACTGCTAGAATATACTGTTGTTTATATGATTTATGTTAAGTCAAATTAATAATCAAATTTTATTAATTTTATCTAGTAGTTCTTAACATCAGTTGGCTAATAAAGTATTGTGTTAATACATATTTCTAATTTCATACTGATTAGGTTTTACCCTTTTGATTCTTTCATATTTGCGTAGACGAGATTTTGTTCATTTACAAGGCTACTTTAATACCTCGATTCGATTACATGTTGTATCGTATACAATTTACACTGTTAGAGTGTAAGATGTTTAGGACTTCCCTGGAAGTGGCTGTATGCGCGTGGCCGTGTTAGATCATTTGGGGGCAGTTCACAGTTATATAATATAATTTTGTGGGCCAGGATAATTTTGCACTGCTTTTCAGGAGAACCAGACACCATCCAAACTTTCACGCGGCAACCTAAACAGTACAGCTCAATCCCATAGGAGTACCAGACGCTATATAAGCTTCAACACTACAATCTGAACATTACAGCTCAATGCTGTTGCGCAACCACACAGGTACCAATGACCCTGGTGAACCAGGGTGCTATTTCTTTGTTGTATGTTTCATATTTTTCTGTTGAAAAAACGATAGACAGATATATTCCTAAAAAAATTTATTCGAAGACACGAATTCTTCTGTAAAGAAATGAGAACTAAAAATGATGCAGATTTGTTAACAAAGAGATTGAATACGAACTCATCTCCTACTGATCTACAGAAATTGAATCGATCTTTCAAGAGACTAATCACTACGCCTTATGAGAAACATGTTAAAGAGTGAACTATACGATCCTGATTTCTTTTTCTCAATATGAATTCTAAGACTGGGTGGTGAATTTAGGGTGAATTTGAAATGTTAAAACATCAGCGACCCCCAGCTTGGAATCCAGAAGGGAAGAGGAAGGCCAAAGAACACATTACGTCGGGAAATAGAAGCAGATATGAAAAGGATAAATAACAACTGGAAAGGATTGTCCAGGACAGAGTTGGATGGAGAATGCTGGTGAGCGGCCTTTGCTCCTCAACGAGGGGTAACAGGCGTAAGTAAGTAAGTAAGATAGTATCACTAACCAATAAAGACAATTCGTATCTTTTATCAAGTCACTACTATGAGTGACTGTTATCCATGAGTTACATAGATGACAAAACAAACAAATTCATGTATTACTGAAAAGATAATGATATTAATATCAGACAATTATTAGCCAACTTGGACAGTTTATATCACAGAATGATTCTAGTAAAACAACCATAGCTAATCAGGAAGTAATGGAAAACTGTTTTGCCTTAGTATGAGACTCTTTAGTAGAGCACATTCACAACCTAATCGAAGATCAAACTACAGGATTTTCGAGTCTCGAAGTGACTACTGAGCCAGCGTCCAATGTTTTTTATGCTTAGCTTCAGTCAATTAGGAATATTATGCTGCCATTTCTCAATAACACTGACGAGTAACTGACTCAGCCAGCATGGTTGAACTCCAATGAATTCGATCTTTGGTGGGATAGTGGATGTGTACTGCTAAGGAACGTAATACTAGAACGAGAAACCTTACTATTTCTTTGTGGTTTTCAATGATTGTTTAACTAATATCAGTCTATGATATAAGCTTTGAAATTCAACAACGTCTACAAACTCCCCGTAGTGTTAGCTGATTATTAGAACTTAACGCTGGGTAATTCACTGTTAGGTTTTACAATCCTTGTTGTGATTTTTATGCAACGGTAACAATTGTGATATATTAAATCGATGTGTTGATTCTAGTTCTACATAAATTACATTGAATTAAGATATGGAAACTCCTGAAAGTCTAATAACCCTTAATAATTTTCCTGTTGGCAGTATACTATGATGTAAATGTTACTTTCTTATGAATAAACTATTGAAGTATACTGTTTTGCATTATCTTGGAAGGAAAATCTATTTCGTTTCCGAATTTAAACAGTATGATCTCGATGAGAGTTTACGACCCTAATTTCTAAGCATTGAGAAAACATCACAATGATGATAATGATGACGAATACCTAAGGAGATATATTTGTTCAGGATATTCTATTGATTATAAATAATCATCTGCTAACGGAAAACACTTTCTGGTTAGCGTTTTCTGGACAGCATTATTGATGAACACAGTGGATCCGATGCAAATGTGAGAGCGGGGATCGGCAAAGAACATATGAAACTCAAAACAACTCTCTGTCAACCAACACAAAGATTAGAATTTTCAATACAAATATCAAGATAGTTCTATTGTATGGGGCGGAGACGTAGAGAACTACGAAATCCATCATCCAGAAGATACAGGTGTTTATTAACAGTTGTCTGTGCAAAATACTTCGGATCCGTTGGCCAGACACTGTCAGCAACAACAAACGAGATTCCAATAGAGGAAGAATCAGGAAAAAGCACTGGAAGTGGATAGGACACATATTGAGGAAAACACCCAACTGCGTCACAAGATTAGCCCTCACATGAAATCTTGAGGGCCAAAGGAGAAGAGGGAGACCAAAAAACGCATTACGACGAGAAATGGAGACAGACATGAGAAGAATGAACAAAAGTTGGGTAGGACTAGAAAGGAAGGTTGAGGACAGAGTGGGTTGGAGAATGCTGGTCGGAGGCCCATGCTCCATTGGGAGTAACAGGCGTAAGTAAGTAACGGAAAACATATCATCATTTGATAAAGACTGTAGTTATCATGAGAAATATGAGCGACTCAACTGTTTTCTTCCTCTTTATATCATATTATTCCAAGCAGACTGAAGTAAATATTAATACAACCAGAAAATCGTAATTTCTCGAGAGTATATAAAGAAGACTAAGTTACTACTTGGCGTTCATTTATTAATCCTATACGTGTAGATTAAATTTGAGACAAAACTTCAATCAAATTTACGGAGAGTATACGGAGACTGGTAGGTCCTGGGTTTGAATCTCGTTAGGCGGGATCGTGGATACGCACTGCCACTGTCCCACAATAGGACGAAACGGTCGTCAAACAGTGCTTCCAGGTTTTCCATGGTTGATCTAGCTTCAATTGACTCATGATTTCAACTATATATAAAAATGCATTATACAATTCTTAATAAGGGGTCATTTGTCTAGACTAAACATTTTATATAAACTTCCCGTTTTGATTAGTCATCGGACTTATCTTTTTTTTCTATTATTAGTCATTTTGTTTATCATCGGTAGCAATCAGTTATGGTCGGCCATCACAGCGATATTTCGCTCTTCAATGTATAGATTTTATGAACAATTACTTTTGTTAGTTGACTTTTTTCAACAAAGCGTACCTTTAATCTTAAGAGAACTGATGCTCTCAGGAGATTTCGAATCCACATCACCCAGTCTGATATTACAAGGCATCACCATTGACCTATTTAGGGCAACGAGCGACCTTCTTTAGCATGACTCTTAACATTGAATTAGTATCAACTGATGAACTAATGAAAATTTCTATGTATTGGAAGGATATTTGTACCAGTCTGGAACTTTTATGAAGTGAACCTTATGAATCTTAGTATCAATGAAAGCACCGCACTATCTTGTAGTATCGGTTGATATGTTAAGCCCATATGGCCTCTCCGAGTTGAGGATGTTAGACGACTCTGTGTTCGATCATCGTTGTCTCTGAAGGATTGCTGACATTCAGTGGCAACACCATGTTAGTAATGTAGAGCTTCGGCATCGTCTGTTCGGGCGCAGAGACGATAATTCAATTGGTGTCACCATCTTGAAACACCGACTTCGGTGGCTTGGACATGTTCTACGAATGTCGTCCCAGAGACTTCCACGTCGTGCATTATTTGCCAACTCTGGGACTGGTTGGAAAAAGCGGAGAGGAGGTCAGTGTATGACATGGTGTCGTGGTACGAAAGAAAGTTCCAACGGGCAAGCTTCTGTTGGTCTTTCACGACTCCCTGGTTGGGGTCCGAAAGACAGTGCAACACAGTGGCTTAAGACAATATCAGATATGGTTCAGAATAGAAGCCAGTGGCGAGCCTGCTGTGACCTTCTTTTACTTTTTTCATAAATAGTGGTCATAACCTCCTTAACTGAAACAGTTCTTCTGGTTGTACATTTCAGTTTCCCCCATCATTACTATTCTCTTTTTTATATGTACGCATCTTCCCCCCTTCTCCTTATTTTGTGTGGCGCATATGTATCTGGTGCCCTTTTGTACCAATATGTATGGGTTTAAATAAATAAATATGCTAATTATCTGAAGGGGTTTTGTGGAGATTTAGTATTTTTCATAGTAGAAAGCATGAGTCAATTGAAGCTAGACCACCATGAAATACCTGGAAACACTGTTTGACGGCCGTTTCGTCCTATTATGGGACTTCTCAGCAGTGCGTATCCACGATCCCGCACTCACGAGATTAGAATCCAGGACCTACTAGTCTCGCGCCAGAGCACTTAACCGATAGACCATTGAGCCGCCATCCAACAATTGCTTAACTTCATGGATCAGTTGGAGTTAGACATTAACATCGTTGGATACCAGCCGGCTCAGTGGTCTATCGGTTAAGTGCTCTGGCTCCAGGTTTTGCATGGTGGTATAGCTTCAATTGACTCACGCTTTCAACTATGAAAATACTAATCCTCCACAAAATCCCTTCTGATAATAAAATGTATAAACAAATTGTTTTTGTTTACTTATAGGTGTTAAAAGTGTGTTTACCCTTATAGAAATGAATACAGTGGTCTATCTGTTAAGGGCTTCGGCTCGAGACTGGTAGGTCCTGTGTTCGAATCTCGCGAGAGCGGGTTCGTGGATGCGCACTGCTGAGAAGTCCCATAATAGGACGAAATGGCCGTCCAGTGTTTCCAGGTTTTCGATGGTGGTCTGGCTTCAATTGACTCATGCTTTCTACTATTAAAAATAAATATGCCTTATTCTAACTTCTGGACAAGTCAATCCACTTATCCATCATGAGTAATGTTCTCACCTTGTTAATTGTTCACTTATTAACCCTGGCCATTTTTATATGAGCTTAGATATGTGTACACTTCTTATCCTATTGATCAAATATTTGTCATTTATTCTTATGACTATAAATATTGATTGGTAAAAGTGAGTTGCCTTACCCGCCATCTCCAATGCGCGTCATTTATGCTTCTCTCTCTCATCTATTTGCTTCATCACTCTGATTCCCTGGCCAGATCAATGAATGTACAAAATATATGTATTCTAAATTCATTCTCGTATTTAACTCCGTTATTCACCAGCGCGGATTAAGTCATTTATTCCAATACGGGGATAGACAGTATGTATATTTTAACAACAAAAAATCATTCATACAATCAAAAAGGAATCAGATTTAGGCTACTACACCACAGATATGACGATCCCGACGTACGAATGTGAAGCGAAATTGGTAACTTCAACGTACGGACGTAAAAATTCAAAAGCGGTCCATCCGATACTGTGTAACGGTGTTGATGTGCATTGTTAAAATAATCTCTATCGAATCCAAAACATCAGTTCAGTACTTTATTTTATTCATCGAACAAAATTTTCTATCTGATCCTTCTACTAAAATTTGAATATTTCAAACCTACGTACTTAAGATACTATTGATTTCATAGCCTAGTAGTAACAAATAGATCAATAGTTAACCATGTGATCTCATAGAATAGAAATAGAGTTACATTAGTTACAGATCAAATCAACGATGATATATATGTATATATATACATCGTGTGATCATATCTATCTTATTGGGAATCTATAATTAACCAACTAACCTGACTACTAGCAAGACAATATTGTTTTGCATCATCTTTATCACGGTAATTTGTTGTCAAGATTGTATTAGCCCAAAAATTAATGTCATGAATATACCACACCTTTCTTCTGTTTATGTACTGGAATTCAGAATATAATGACTTATTTGCACAAAAACGTAATTTTATTTTAACTACCACCCAATGCCCTGGTACGGTCGAGAGTCCACCCTCCCTCTCGAAATACTCTCACATGGTCACGCGTATGTAGCTTTTGGCAGGGAAGTCCTACTCACTGCCTTCTCACAGCATTAATGTTGTTTACGAAATTCAGAGGACGAACACGGAAAGTCCACCTAAGGGAGTTGGAAAACCCTGATTCCAAACCAATGGCACACATGTGCTCCAGTATCCCGAGGGAATAAATGGCGTATGAACCAATTGTTGGTCACCAACTACCATGAGACTGCATACCCTGATGTTGCTCCACTGCCTTGTGGATCAGAGGCTTCGGGTGTGGCCCCTTAAGAAAACGACCTGCTTCAGTTTGGGCACCTGGGCAGTATCATAGCCCTGACACAAATCCAATGAAATTTGTGTGGCGCATATGTACCTGGTGCTTCCTTGTGCCAATATTTATGTGTTTAAATAAATAAGAATAGACTGTCAGTTTGAACTAAGCGTACTTAACTACGGTTTGATTCGGAGTTGGATATCAACTGGGAATTTAATGATTACACTGTTTGAAAATATAGATAGAGTGTTATGACTTGACCTAGCCGTCGCCAATTTGTCATGTTTTTGACCTAGGTGGTAACCAATTGTTATGACTTGATCAAGGTCGTCGCTGATTCGTTATGACCTTACGAATTTAACAAGGACGTAATTCGCGTAAATTATCCACCAATAGAATACGCCTTCTACGACCTTCACACTGTGACAATGACGTTCGATTAGTATGAGTAATCTAGCGTCCTTATTGGCCCTTATCCGCCTAACCCGTCCACTTGAGTCCAAAACACCAATAGCAGCCTCGGCAATACGAATCGTTTATTTCAAGCATACTTTGTTTATATATCAGACAGACAGGCCACATCATACCATATAACAGAAAATAATATTTGTACAAAACCAGGCCAAATGAGGCTGTAAGTGTGGGAGACAATAATCAATAAAACTGAGTATAACATAGGGACAGTAAATCATATAGTAATAATCAATAGGTCAAAATAAAGCTTAGATAATCTAGTTACCGAATTGTTATACAATAAGAATGCTAGTCCAATAGTAGGTCCTGCAAGTTACCCGTACTTATGTCTTCGCTACTACATAACATAGAGGATAAATTTAAATAGATTTTTCAAAGTTGAAACCATGAGTCAATTGAAGCTAGACCACCATGAAAAACCTGGAAGCACTGGACAGCCGTTTCGTCCTATTATGGGACTCCTCAGGAGTGCGTATCCACGATCCCGCACTCACGAGATTTGAACTCAGGACCTACCAGTCTCGAGCCAGAGATTTAAATATCCTGTTATTTTTCACTGGAATTTGATCAGTTGTAGTTGATGCGTGTAGTTTTTATGTGGATTGTTTCGATATAACTACTGTAACATAGGTTAGTACAGAATAGATGTAATGCGGTTAGCAGTGAAATTCAATCCATTGCAAATTGAATTGAAATTCATACCCATTAAATAGGAAGAAAATATTTCTAAAATCTCAGTGAATGAATGTGAAGTAAATCCAACGTTTTGCCTGACAATCTGGTCCAAGCTTTTTCAAGGAAATATAATCAATTATCAAAATTATCTAATATAAATAGGTACATGGTTCTCCCGTTCATTGTATACTGAATAGGTCATCCAATCAGCGTTAAAATTTTCGAAACGTTGGATTTACTTGAAATTTATTCGCTGAGACTTTACAACTATATTATTCCTATTTAATGTCTTAAATCAACTCGGCGCCCAAATACTGTGAAACTATTCGCTCCAATTTAGACGAAAGCTGTTATATAAAACTCATACCCATTGCAAAAGTGACTGTTTATCTGTATTTAGTAGCTAGATGGATAACGCGATGGCTGTTGAAGCAAACAGCTCTATTGAGTTCGAGTCCCAAAGTGAACATTAACTCTGGGATGCAGGTACATCTACCTCACAAGTCTCAAACAGAATCAAATACACGTCTTGGATTTCATTACTTGCTGAATATCATCAATTCTGTACTAAGGAAGTTATTCCGTTTCTTAGTGTATGTCTTATTACAAGTTAGATGATATTTATTATGCAACCAGAATGTATACGACATTGAGTGGATTAACTTGGACCGATGCATAAATGTGCCTGGTCCTACGTTGTAGCTGACTGACTGGATTAACTTCTTGTTTTTACAGATCAATTAGATTTGTGTGTATCATTTTTAATAGTTGAGATCATGAGTCAATTGAAGCTAGACCATCATGGAAAACCTGGAAGTACTGGAAGGCCATTTCGTCCCATTGTAGGACTCCTCAGCAGTGCACATTCACGATCAGACTATAATTTACACCAAATATATAAGAAAGATGAAGGTTTTATTATTTAACCTTTCAATAATAATGTGTATAGGCAAGATGTATTTCATATAGTTGCCAAACAACAACTAATCTAGAATTGAATATTTAACAGAAATGAATTATAAAAGTCGATAAAGTATTAAAAAAAAGAGTTGAAATCAACTCTGAGATGCAGGTACATTCAACTGATGAGTCCCAAATAGGACGAAAAGCGCATCAAACTGGATTCCAATGCTAGTCACTATCCATCTTTTGTTTACCATGCTTGTGAATTAAGGCTATATCGAGGCAATATGCACAGTATGCACATATGGCCAATTAGAGACTGACCAGTTGTAGTCCTAAAACATCAATGGAAAGATTCAAACAAACAATACCAAGTGAATTTAATGCTATTCCCGTTTAATTCCAAACCCCTCCCTCCCAAACAAAAAAACTTAATCCAAATGGACAATATAACTGATGTGTTTACATAGTTATTGAAATAAACAGGGAACTGTTAATAATACAAAATTAGTGAATGTTCAAATCACTTGATGAATGGCTAGTTCGATTTCACAAAATTTATTTTGTATCTCAGTTAGATGTTCTTATGATAAATAAATGGAGATGGTTTCGAACTTAATACACAGTTTATTATTGAAGTAGTCAATGTATATCTATATATTTAAAAAGAAAAACAAAAAACACAAAAAAACAAACAAGGGTCACTTACCCAATGAGAAAGAAACTTAGAATGAAATAAAATTAAAAAAAAAACACAAAGGAGAAGACAAAAAAAGAAGAAAAAAACGAAAATAATATCAGTCTGACGCATATAATTGACAAATTGTATTTACTTTAGGGTATATATATATATATATATGCAGAGAGGGAGAGAGAGGGGGGGTTATATATGTATAAATATATATGTCTCTGAAAGAAATATGGGGGAAGTCAAACAAAGACCAGATAATAATAATAATAATGGATCTAGGGTATTATTAATCAGCAGTATATATATGTGAAAAGATAATCTTATTTAAAATTTCTATCATATAAATAAAAAAAGAAGGTAAAAATGGCTGGCACCCCCACCCCAAACGCCCCTTTACAACATATAGACAGACGGAAATATATTTTTAACAAACAGATGGCGTAAAGAAGAAGAAGGGAAAGGGGGGTTGTGTATTCAATGAAGTAATGGCAAGTTAATTCATTTAACAGTCTATATGCATATAAATATATATTTGATATTTATAAGTAGGTAGGTATATGATATGAATGTCAGTTGTACATATACATATACATACGCACTTACACACTACACAACACACACATTTAGAAAGACAAAAAAAGCATATACATCTTTGGAACAATTAGGGTCATTGTGACCAAAAAAAAAGAAAAACTATTCTAATCCATATACAACAGACATACAATTGCATAAACATACAACCCCCCCCCTCGACAAAAAATTGTAAAAAAAAAACAAGTGGTTAATCTGTATTTAGAATGAATGAATGAATCATTTAGGCAAGAGCAAAAAAAGAAAACTCGAGTGAAAAAGAGCAAAAAAAACATTGACGTTCTTTCCCTCGTTTATAAAACATACTACTTATATTCCATTATTAGTAATGAATAAATAGTAGTAATATATATATATATATATATATATATATATATATATATATATATATATATATATATATATAAGTTATTAGAAAGAAAGGTAAAGGTGTATTAGTTCGTTAATTGATGGACATACAAACACACACATACACACGATACATATAGATTAAAGAAAGGCAGAAAAACAATCAATTGATCAATTAATCGATCGATCAATTAATCAATCAATAAAAAAATCATTGAAGGATATGTCTTTATATTTCATTTGTCCAAGATGGATAGACAAACATATATATATATATATGGTAACCTAAAAAGATAGATGGATGGTAACAAACAACAACAACAACAACAACAAATTATGAAAGAAATGGATTATTATTATGATTATTATTAGTTGAACGATTAATTATCCCATTTAATGGAATAGAATGATTCAGAAATGATTGCGTTTGATATGGAATCTATAAAAATATAAACGAAATGAAAAAAATAATTGAAAACTATGGATTATATAATAATAATACTGTGTATAGCTAAGGTTTATTAAAGCCTTGATCATACAAAAATTCAAACCCCTATTTATATGTGTGTGTGTGTGTGTGGGGGGGGGTTAATGTCTCCCTTTGTGTATTCAAAAAAAGGTTTGTTCCACAGTGATTAGGTGTCAAATTGATTATAATCATATGCTCATTAGTGACTGACTTCAAGATACATGGTCCTGGAGTTCTAAAGAGAAGCAGTATTGACCAGTGGAGCTCAACAAAGTCTGTTGGGAGATATCAACTCAATGAAGACAATTGGTGAATGGTTGCTTAAACTTTGTGGATTGGTTGAAGTTAGACATTAAAACCGTTGGATACCAGCCGGCTCAGTGGTTTATTATTATTAATATCCTTGTCTACTCTTACCCCCTACATTTCCAGTCTAGTTGACCTTTGATTTTTATGAATAAATGTTCTTAACAAGTATATTATGTGTGATCAGATTGTTTGAAATATATTACACTGATATATCGTTACATAGTTCGGATAATCTTCGTCTTCTATAGTAATTTATCAAAGAGACTAATTGCTTTAGCTACTGTATTTATATATTATCGTGATGATGATTATTATTTATTTGAACACATAAATGTTGGTACTAGGGGGCACAAGATACTGATGCGCCACATATATCTCATTTGATTTGTGTGAGGTCTGTGATACTGCTCAGATGCCCAAACCGAAACAGGTGATTTTATTGGGGGGCCACACCCTGAACCTTTGACCTAAAGATCTGATCCAAAAGACAGTGAAGCATCGTGAGGAGATGCAGTCCCATAGTAGCCTGTGACCAACGATTCATTCATACGCCATTTGTTCCATCAGGATACTGGAGCCAACCTATGTGCACCATTCGTTTGGAATGAAGGTTTTCCAACTCCCCTAGGTGAAATTTACATGTCCACCAACCCGGTTAAAGCGCTGGAAATTCGCTTTTCGTCCTCTCAATTTCGTAAACAACAATTTTGCATTGAGAAAGCAATTAGTAGGACTTCCCTGGCAGAGGCTTGATGAGAATCTGATTTTTAACAATGAACCTTAGAAAAGCAACTGATTCATTTATGAAACAATAGAACATGAGATTGTTATTTCAAGTTTGTTATTCTAAAGATTTGATGCCTAATTTTAATCCAAATTAAAAAAATATAAGTAAATAGTGTATTCTATATTTATATGAACTTTTATTTACATTTGAAAACGAATAGTTTCATAATAGTGGAGGTTTGAGTTAATGTGAGAAATTAGGAAGGAAATTATATTTTTAAAACTCAGCGAGTGAGTTTTAGGTAGGTCTGATGTTTCACTTATCAGTTTTGGTACAAGGTATTTCAAGGAAATATAATAGAACATTGAATATGATATTCGATAATTTTGATGTTTCAGAAATAGAGTGGAAGAATGTTAGGAGATGCCATCCTATGCTAACCGGTAACCAACATTAGGTTCATACGTCATTTGTTCACTCAGGACCCTGGAGCTCACGTACATCATTAGTTTGAAATCAGGGTTTCCTAACTCCCCCAGGACATTTGCTTCCTGTCCTCTCACTTTCGTAAACAATATCACCGCAAAGAGGAGACAGTAAGTAGGAATTCCCTGACAATGTCTATATACCCGTGGCTATGTGAAAGCATTTCGAGAGGAAGGGAGAATCTCCTAACCCTCAGCCGTACCAGGGCAATAGGGAGCATTAAACACATTACGACAACCACTGACTAATAATGCTGCTTTATAGCTATTTAGCAATAGCTAAATAATTGAGTTGGGAGATTAATTATGGAGATTCACTTAGTCGTTTTAATGATAATGATGCAAAATCCAACATGAGATCTCCTCGTGGCCCTACTGAATAATGGGGGCAATCCTGATAGCCAACTTACGCGGTCGATGGAGATCAGACCAACCACCCACTCTGTTGTGTCTTTCATTAACTTGAGTTCCAACTCCAGGATCCATCAACCGTACCGAGCTACCTAATGTGTATGCTTATCTATAAGAATTTCAACAGTCTTCAGACCTATGTAAGTATGTATGTATATGCAAGAGGTATGCGTATGGTGTTGTACAAAGGAAACGTTAGTCGCGAAATGTCTAACAAAATCAGAGACTTATTCATCAGGTCGAAGATAATAAAAAGAGGTGGTATTAAATACTAGGGTGAGGTGATCAACAACCTCCATTGAGTGAGTAGGCTTCACCTGCTTCTGGTTGGAACACCAACAATATCAAAAAAGAGAGATCGAATATAGTTGATGATGGTCAAGAAGAAATACGGCTACCAAGTAATTTATTACCTTTTAACTACTAACAAGATTGGAGTTGACATCTTGAAGTAAATAAAACAGGAAATGACTAAAAATCACATCAAACATACGAGTTACGTGAGGTGACAGCCCAGAAACTATTATACACTGATAGTGCTTGGATTCAAATGCTAGACAAACTTAATTACCACATTAAAATACCCAGCTACTTAATCGAGTTACACAAATATCGAATTTATTTAAAACTAAAAGCGCATCGACTTTAGAATGGACCTACAGTAGACTGAGCTGACACAGCCCATGGATTAGTTGAATTCAATGGAATCGAAGCAGTTAGTTGATGATTAGTACTAACTTGACCTATTATTTGATTCAAAGAAGGTGATTGATGAATATTTGAAACTCTTGACATTTGTTGATTAGATACCGTTGAAACTTGAACACATGGCATAGTTCCAGACCAATTGATTGCAGATAAACTCCCATCAGGAGCACGATAAATACGACCAGCTTGTGTGGATGAATAACTATCACAAATAGACAAATTTCCAGCTATTTGAGCAATTTTATCATCTAGTGAAATTAATGATTTTGACGGAACAGTATTTGCTGTACAAAAAAACAAAAACAAATATAAGGTGTTT
Organism: Schistosoma rodhaini; assembly: GCA_944470415.2. Classification (NCBI taxonomy): domain Eukaryota; kingdom Metazoa; phylum Platyhelminthes; class Trematoda; order Strigeidida; family Schistosomatidae; genus Schistosoma; species Schistosoma rodhaini. The sequence goes on from OX104040.1 coordinate 3,639,405, forward strand.
GTTTATGTAAGCAGACGGAGGCAGTAAAATTGGGTGCAATGATGATTACGTAATGCTGAGGGTATGAAATCGAGTGTAAATTTGCACGATTAAATAAGGTGAAGTGAAGGTAAAGTGAATCAAAAGCATGACAAATTAGATGCTTAAACCAAAAGGTTAAGAATATTTTCAACGGTGCACACACGCAAAAAACATCATTCAAAAATCTTATAGTCATGTATGAAACCAGTGAGTTAAAATTTCATTGTTTAGATCAACGCTAAGAGGCATAATTTAACGAATGTAACTAAAATAGGGAGAATGATCAAAGAGGACGAAAAGCGAATGTGCAGCGCTTTAACCGGGTTGGTGGACACGGAGGGTCCACCGAAGGGAATTGGAAAACCGTGATTCCAAACCAATGGTGTACATAGGCTCCAGTATCTTGAGGAAACAAATGGCGTATGAATCAATCGTTGGTCACTGGCTACCATAGGACTGCATCTCTTTACGATGCTCCACTGCCTTGTGGATCAGATCTATGGGTCAAAAGCTCCGGGTGCGGCCCCCCCCTAATAAAACCAGCTGCTTCTGTTTGGGCACTTGGGCAGTGTCACAGCCCTCACACAAATCAAATGACATTTGTGTGGCGCATATATATATATATATATATTGATTAATCAGCATTCTGCAACAACTAATTAACGATATAAACATTTTATGAATAACAAAAACGATGGAAAGATATCTAATTCTAGATCAGAAGGGGTTTTTGTGGAAATTTCAGTATTTTCATAGTTTCCGGCGCGAGACTGGTAGGTCCTGGGTTCGAATCTCACGAGGCGGGATCGTGGATGCGGATTGCCACTGAGGAGTCCCGAAATAGGACGAAACGGCCGTCCAATGCTCCCAGGTTTTCCATGTAGGTCTACCTTCAATTGAATCATGATTTCCACTATGAAAATATTGAAATTTCCACAAGTCCCCCTTCTGATCTATAATCATATGCTCACTGGTGACTGACTTCAAGAAACATGTTCTAGAATTCTAGTGAGAAGCAGTAGTGACCAGTGGAGTTCAACCAGGTCTGTTGTAGAGATATCAACTCACTGAAGACAATTGGCGAACGGTTGCTTAAACATCGTGGATTGGCTGAAGTCAGACATTAACACCGTTGGACAACGTAACATTGGGAACAGAAACTATTCTGGCTTGAATACTCTACACGTAGAAAATGTTTAAATTATTAAGTGTAGGGAGTTTGTGGAGAATAGGTGAATTTTCATGGTTGTATAGCATGGACTAACCTTGGTTAGACAAATATTGAAAGCTAGCTGTTTTGTCCTAATATGGGAATACTCTTCAGTAGTATGCATCTCCAATCTCACTAACGACCGAACACAGGATCTTCAGGCCCTATCGGACCACTGAGCTACCGTCCAATAGTTTACATATTAAACTTTAATCAATTCATGGCTTAGAGTGAATCCAGTTACTATAATACATTTTCGGCCATTCAACCTGATGTATCAAAATTTATGTGTTCGTTAAAATAATCTAATCAATACCCAAAATGTACTAAGTGATCAGTCAGTTTTAAATTTCTCAGTTGCCACAGGAGGCCAGTATCTGGTAGAACAATTTAGTATTAACATTTTAAACAGTGAATTTTGGTGACCTATGTTAGAATTCCACATGGAGATTGAAGGTTCGCATGTTGATGAGTGTCAACTAGTTTGAAAACCAAGTTAAGAGGAAATCCGACTTGTGCTAGTTTAAATACTACTGCTAACAGGATCGAAAATAGTTTAAATACAGAGCATTTCTAATAGGGATTATTTAAACGTGTTCATATGAGGTAAATCAAATTGGTCAGAATTGTTAACACATAAACTTATAGGCAGAGATAGACTGGGTCAACCAGACATATCAGTTCAAGGTCAAATGATAGATGGAAGATATTGACAAGCACATGCGACTATTGGTCAAGGTTTGACCTGATTGATTATCCAAGGGAAAGAAACATGTTTTTTAAATGAGTTCGTGCACATATTTTTATTCGGGTTCGTCAATAAAAGTCTCCTAATCATCCCCATTTTTTCTACTCAAATAGCAGAATGGACTTTTACCATAGGTAGCGTTTACATCGTTACCGGTTTGGAGGGGGGGGGGGCGACCACCCAACAAAGCAAAGTAACATGAATAGAAAAAGATTAAGTGTAAAAATGAAATTTATCTGTTAGTTTGTTTATTCATGTTAGACATAATCTGTTTTATCGATCTTCACAATGTATGTAAACAAAAAATGATATTTTTGTAAACATATCAATAATATAGAGTTGAGATCATGAGTCAATTGAAGCTAGACTACCATGGAAAACCTGGAAGCACTGGACGGCCGTTTCGTCCTATTATGGGACTCCTCAGCAGTGCGCGTCCACGAACCCACTCTCGCGGGATTCGAACCCAGGACCTACCAGTTTCGAGCCGAAGCCCTTAACTGATAAACGGTTGGAGCTAGACATAAACACTATCGGATGTCGGCTCAGTGGTCTAGAGATTAAGTGCTCTCGCGCGAGACTGGTAGGTCCTGGGTTTGGATCTCGTGGATGCGCACTGCTGAGGAGTCCCATAATAAGACGAAACGGCCATTCAATGCTTCCAGGTCTCCCCTGGTGGTCTAGCTTCAACTGACTCACGCCTTCAACTATGAAAATACTAAATCTCCACAAAAAACATCTTCTGATAATATGAATAATAAGCCATTAATTGGGTCATACCGTTTTAATTTCTACTAGGAAAGTTGTTTTAATCGATATGAGGTTATTAGGATAGTTAAATGAAATCGAAATGAAAAACAGACCAAAGTTACAAAACCTGAAAGGACTGGGTGGTCATTTCTTCCTATTATGAGACTCGTCAGTAGCGTGCATGCATGACCCTGTACACGGGAATCAGACCTAGTCGCAGGAAAGTACCCACCGAAGATGATGGTTGTTTAATGTGGTGGACCGATTGAAGTACACTGTTGGATGCTTTCTCAGTTGTCTAAATTTTAAGTGTTAGCGCGTGAGATCGAAAGTTTCGTGTCCAATTTACGACTGCGGACTCGTGGATAGTACTACTGAGAAGTTCCATACTGGGATGTGAGGGCTAATGCCTCCAGGTTTTTAGTGATGATCCAACTTGATCATTTTGTGGTTTCAATGGAACTATTTTACTGTTTAGAGTTTTACCGTTTAAGATCGGTTAAATTAGAAGATAGGCAAAAAAGTAGAAATAATTAGGTTGAAAACTGCATGAAAGTATCAACCGAAGAGTTTATGTCAATGTGTTAATAGTATGTATCATTATTAAAGTAGTTTCGATTATGAAAGCTGATAAACCTTCTGAATGAACACTTGAATAAGTTCGCTAAGCTCTTCTATTAACCCTAGGCTAACTCTACGTCACAACTTGAACGCGAGAGAAAAGGCGCTTTACTCCAAGTTTCGTTTATGTACAGAGAATCGAGGGTATTTATAGCATTTCAGATAGTTGTGGGCTTCTGAAACTCTACTAAATATAGTAGTAGGATACCTAATCATCCGATCAGAAATATGACACGTGAGTCTTCATTTTCTAGATGTTTCTGAGAAACTTGAGTTTAATGGTGATTGGGTAAAATGTTTCCTAGAGTTTTCAGGACCCTTCTGGGTTTTTTCCAAAAAATATTTTGGATCTCTCCAACAAAAACAAAACACCTTGTTGGTATATCAATATACTAACAAAAGTATATATTTGTGTGGGCTGACTTTAGTTAGACAACCATTGAAAATTAGCAAGCACTGGATACGTTTCTTTTTGATATAGGATTCTTCAGTGGTGCGCATCTATGACTCCATTAGGGATCAAAGTCAGGACTTCAAGACTATTTATAGTTAGTATTATATCATTCACATTTCTCACTTTAGTTAGTTTTCAATATTGTAGGACCAATGTGAATTTCTGTTGGTTATATTTGTCTCATACCTGACATGTTTGAACTGCACTAATCACAGCTTCCTACAAGAAATCTACGAGGTCTGAAGATGTTGATTTTTACCACCAATAGAATCATAGATGTCCTGGTATTAGAACAAGACGGCGGTCTTATGATTCCTGATTTTCAATGGTTATCCGACTCAATTCAGTTCTCATGATGTGAAACTTTAAATTAAACAATCAAAACTATACCATAGAATAAAAATCAGTTTTATTGATTTTGCTCCTTGAAAAAACTAATTCGAGTGTACAAATTTGAATGAAAATAGATTACTTATGAAAAGTAGTAAATCACCAGAAATGTTATACATAATAATACTTCATTAGATAAGGTGATGTTATAAAGAGAGTTAATACACACACGTAATTTTATTGCAATTAACTGTAAATTATCATCGTTATTATTGATCAGTAACAGCGTTTTATGGGAGAGGACAAACCAGCTTCCAAATGAAGAGGAAATTAGGAAAAGATAGTGGAAGTGGATAGGACATACATTAAGGAAATCACCGAACTGCATTACGAGGCAAGCCCTAACTTGGAATCCGGAAGGAAAGCGGAAAAGAGCAAGACCAAAGAATACATTGAGCTGAGAAATAGAAGCAGATATGAAAGGGATGAATAACAATTGGGAGGAACTGGAAAGGATTACCCAGGACAGAGTTGGATGGAGAATGCTTGTAACCAATGCTCCTCCATGACGGGTAACAGTTGTAAGTAATTATTGATGTGTAATAAATTTGTGAGTACAGTCAAGACTTTATTAGTTGGAGATTAACATGAAATTTCTAAACAGCAATTGTTGTTGTTGTTGACTTAATGTCGTGACAACATCGTCACTGTAGATGTATAAATATCACAAGTGCATTACTTAGACAAAGAATAAATCTTAAGAATGGAGGTTTTTGAAGATTGTAATGATTTTAATAGTTGAATTCATGGGTCGATCTAAGATAGACCACCATTAAAAATCTGGAAGTACTGGATGACCGTTTCATTATGGTATAGGACTCCTCAGGAGTGCACATACATGATCCCGCATGCGGAGCTCGAACCTCTTAAATTGAAAAAGGTTCATATTTGTCATCTGGATTTAATGGAACACTGGGTATTTTTTAAATAACAGAATGTACCCGTTTGGGGTTTCAGTGTAAAACTCAACACAAGAATGCAAGTACATTCACAGCCGACGAGTCATCCTAAATAGAATGAAATACTAGTCCCATATTTCATTACTGGTCACTGACCAACTTGAAAAACTGTAATTACTTTCTGAATTTATTATGAACTGTAAAATAATCACCCGATTTAAGCAAACAAACAACAATTAAGGCAGAGAACTAACCCACTAAAACAACAATTTAATCACCAACACAAATAAACAGTTAATCATAGTTGAAAGCGTGAGTTAATTGAAGCTAGACGACCAGGGAAAATCTGGAAGCACTGGACAGCCGTTTCGTCCTATTATGGGACTCTTTAGCAGTGCACATCCACGACCTCACCTCATGAGATTCAAAGCCAGGACCTACCAGATTCGTGCCAGAGCACTTAACCGATAGACCACTGAGCCGAAATCGGATGGTGTATATGTCTAACTCCAACCAATCCATGAATTTGAACAACCGTTCACCAATTGTGAATGTGGATACGCACTGCTGAGGAGTCCCACAATAAGACGAAACGGCCGTCCAGTGCTAACAGGTTTTCTCTAGTGGTCTAGCTTCAATTGACTCATGATTTCAACTACATAAAATTACTAAAATCTCCACAAAACCCCCTTCTGATATTTCTGAATAACTCAATTTTATATTGTAGTAAACTGTTTATTTGACTGATATAGAGAACATTAAGCCTAGTTTAAAATCTATACAATCAAATGTCATACATAATGAAAGTTAATCACAATTATCTAATATGAACATTCAGTAAGGATATTTGTCTATTTATCATATGATCCAGTGATAACGATAGATAATAAATACAAATGCAGAATTTACATTATTTAGTTAATTTAATGAATAACTACAAATCTGTGTACATGGATTTATTTGTATTATAAAGGTGAAGGGCGGAGATTATAGTCAATAATTAACTAGGAACATAGCCTATAGATGTACATATACGCATATACACACATATACACACTTCAAGTTTGCATTTATGTTTTAATAATGAATTTGTATGTTGAAAAACACGGCTAAGCAAAACTGTTTTATGTACTCATATTTAATTATTCTATTTAAAGCTAACAGTACAAATTATAAGTCAGTCAGTCAGTTACAACGTACGACTAGGCACATATATGCATCGGTTCAGTTGCCATATCTCGTTAGCACAACAAGATCAATACCGAATTCATAGAAGTAGTTAACTTAGTGGTGGTAGTATATAAAAGAAGGATATAGTATAGGTAGGTAAAAAGTTATTAGGCAATTTTAATCTCAAGGTTTAAGGAAAGATAAAGAGTGTATACACCTACGCCATTGTGATCGATTCTGAGTCATGTCACACAGAGTCTCCAATCATTGGTTACGATAGTCACGCGAACCCCAATCAAGTAGTCTGCATCTGTCAACATGGCTCAGACTAGAAGTTAGTGACTTTAAACACTAATGTCACGTTTTGGTTTGGCCATCTCTAACTCTCTACCAACCATTGACAATACTAGTCAACATAGCATAGACTTAGGACTAAATATATTTACTGATTGGAGAGAAAAATTGATATAAATCTGATTACATGAAAGAAAAGAACCAAAAGTGAACATTACATAAGTAGATCAATCAACAAATAAGGGGTAAAATCGAGAAAAACACAAAATGAAATTCATTCGAAAAGTAGACTGATCTAAGAGGTTGATTTGCATCTACGATCGTGAACGCGGGAATTAAACTCGTAGGGTGTGAGACAGTTATTCACCCCAGGAAATAGATGAAAGGTTGCGCAATATCACGGATTGATTGTTAGACATTAAAACCGTTGAATCCCATATTAGGATGAAGAGGTCGTCTAATGCTTTCAGTTTTTCAATAGTGATCGAACTAAGATCAATTCGTGATTTAAGCCGTGAAAATTCTATAATAATCAATTGATCACACAGTGAATTATGTTAAATCTAAAGGTACTGCGTATTCAATCAAACCTCATTAGGCGGATAAACTAAACTCGAACCTATGATTCATGAGTTAAACATCGGCGGCCTAAACTGGCATAATGGGGAGAACAGTGTGGAAGTATAACTTCTGAAACTATCATAGAAAGCATTATTATTTGTGCTTAGATTGCATAGTTAGTAGACAAATCGTTACAACTCGTTAATTGTGCAGCTGTATAAACAGACAATTCTAGTATGTTAATGTATGAGTTTTGAGTCATGATTTAATTGAGTACTATAAAGAACTAATCTGCTCTCTATTTAGTCTTCAGACTATTCACTTTGTTGGAATGAACTCGAGGATCAGTAAGTGTTAAGCTCTTGATTCTTGTTCATTGGCTAATTTGTCAATTGAAAAATACGTCACCGGTCCTATTAGCTGTATTAGTGAACTAATCGGACTAGGGAGAGGGAGACCACATAACTGCTTTCCTGCCATTACCATCTGATGAAACGGAACCCAATACAACTCAAATAATCTGTTTTTTCTCGACATAACAAAACTTTGGACAGATATATATATGAAAACAATAGTCATGTATGTCAAACTCACAATTAGGCTGCATTTGTGGAGATGTGGAAATTGGATTAGCAGGAACTGACTGATTCGATGTGAAATCTTTGGATGTAATCGATAGCTGAGGATAAGTATTGGATAAAAATGGATTTGTAGAGTGTAACTGACCAGGAGACATCATCACAGGAACTAGAGTTGAAGTTGATTGAGCAGAGAGAAGTAAGGGTGGATTTCTATTCGATCCAAATGGTGATGAATTAGTTGAAACATCATTGAAATCTATAACAAATAAAAATAATAACGAAATTACGAGAAAATTAAACGGCTGACAATACACACATTTGTATCTTTTGAAACATGAGGGAAAGTAGAACACAGTTCTACCTGGAGATAGACATAGTCTTCCTCTAACTTAAAATTGGACACTCTAGAAAACATTACAAATCAGAGGAAAGTAATAGCCCACAAGACATAACACATATTAGGGTTAGCACAAAGTTACTGTGATAGATTGTGAATGATGGAAATATCTTAGCTTATTGGTTACCGATTACCATAGGACTGCATCTCTAAACGTAGCCTCGTTGTTTTATGGACTAGGCCTCTAGGTCAAAGAGACGGAGTGGCCCGCTAAGAAAATCAGCTACTTCAATTTGGGCACCCGGACAGTGTACTAATATACACACAAATTGAATGATAACTACTTTGTGTAGAACATACATATATTGGTGCTCATTTGTGACGTAGTTGGTTTTATGCTTTAATTTTCCGCCAATCTTTTTCTCTTGGCATCTTGATGTGGTGTGTATAGCAGATTGGATTGGTTCAGATTGTGATGCTTATACTATAGAAATGAACTTTAAAGATGAAAGATAATATCAGAAATTCATAGGAAGTCAATTACAAATGGATTCAGTGCAGTTATGACTAAACTATCCGGTTCACAAAACAAAACACCTCTTGAATCCTTCTTTTCCTACTGAGCTATGAACATCGTTTTCATTTCAATAACATATGCATCTCTCCATTCATTAATATTTTTTTGTATTTCTAATCACTTCTTCGATGGCATTTAAATATCTTTTCTCTTTGACTGGATGGAATGTTGAAACTTATCGCTTTATTTATTTTATCAAACAGATAATAATTTCCGAATGGAGGTTTGTGGAGATTGTAATAATTTTAATAGTTAAATGCGTTGGTCGATCTAAGCTAGATCACCATTGAAAACTCCTTAGCCGTGTGTAAGCACGTGTATGTATGGCACGTGGGACTCCGACCGAGGACATTCGATCTCGCGCGTGAACGCTTAACCTCTAGACAACTAGGCCGTCATTCAACGGCGTTAATGTCTAACGTCAATCGATCCATGATCTTGCGCAACCATTCATCCATTGGTCTGAGGTAGATACCTGTCTCTACTCAATATGGATTGGACTCTACTCGTTACAGCTTCTCACAAGAACTCCAGGAAATCCACCTTGAAGTCAGTCACTAGTGAACACATGATAATTATTATCGGGATGAGGGTTTATCGAGATCGTAATAGATTTAATAGTCGAATCCATGGATCGATCTAAGCTAGACCACAACTGAAAACCTGGAAGCATCGGATGCGTACTGCCAAAGAGTCCCATACTAGGACGGAACAGCGGTCCAATACTTCTAGGTTTTCAGTGGTGGTCTAGCTTAGATCAACTCACGAATTCAACTATTAATATAATCTTATAAATAACCAACCAAGTAGATTCTGTTCCGATGTTAATGTAGAATTCTGTCCAGTAGGCGATGACATCGTTGATGATAACCAATTCGATTTATTATATACATCAGTTGTAGATAATTCACCAAATGATAATAAATCAAGAAAATTATCATTATCCGATTTCATTGAATAATAATTTTGATTCGATTCATTCATAATCGAGTTATTTTGATGATCGGAAAATTTATGCTGTCTTGCAGTAGATACAAATGATTCTAAACGTGCACGTTCTTCTTCAATTATTCTTTGACGTTCTGCAGCAGTTAATATAAATTTTTCTGATCCAGTGGAATAGTTCGGTTCAAAGTCATCAGTTCTTAATGAATTATTATTATTGGATATGGATGGATTTGTTGTTGACTGTGATTTTGGAGATATATTGCTGGTAATTTTTCTGTGAATCAAAGGAAAATTGAAAGAAATGATAGATGAACACTATGGTTTTATTAGTAACAGTTTGCATTTAATAATTGTGAATTGATATATAAGACTGCGCCCTCAAATGTCCTGGTACGGCTGAGAGTGGGGAGAGTCCACTCTCCCTCTCCAAATGCTATATACGCGTGACCATCCTAAGATGGTCACGCGTATATAGCCACTACCAGGGAAGTCCTACTCACTGCATTCTCGTGGCATTAGTGTTGTTTAAGAAATTGAGAGGAAGAAAAGCGAATGTCCGACGCTTTAACCGGGTTGGTGGACACGGAGAGTCCATCTAGGGGAGTTGGAAAACCCTGATTCCAAAACAATGGTGCACATGGGCTGGCTCCAGTACCGTGAGGGAACAAATGGCGTATAAACCAATTGTTGGTCACCGGCTACCATGGAACTGCATCTCCTTACGATGCTCCACTACCTTGTGGACCAGATCTTCAGGTCGGAGGCTGCGGGTGTGGTCCCCTAAGAAAACTACCTGTTTCGGTTTGGGCACCTGGGCAGTATCACAGCTCTCACACAAATCAAATGAGATTTGTGCGGAGCATATATATCTGGTTCCCGTTTGTACCAATATTTATGTGTTTAGATAAATTAAAATAAATAAAAATTTAAGACTGCAAATGATCACTCTCTTCTGCTAAGAGAAATCCCTTTATGAAGCATTTCCAAGAATTATAATAGTTGGACTGAGGTTATCTGAACTCAACAGCTCAATATATGATGCATTGAGTGTTTAAAGCTGTAAGAATTAGGTTCAAAATTTCAGTGTAAACGTTAACACTTAAATGAAGGTAAATTCACTCGCTGAGTTCTATATAAGATGAGGCATAGATTTTGGATTCCTCTGCAAAGTCCCTACTCAGTTAGTCAGTCAGCTACAACGTAGGGCTAGGCACATATATACATCGGTTCAAGTTACCTCATTAGCACAACAAGATGAACACCAAATTCATAGAAGTAGTTAATTTCATGGTAGTGATATATAAAAGAAAGATTGTACATAAGGATATATTCAAATATGGTCATCAGAGTAAGAGAGCTTTCAAATGGGAAAGACAAGTTCATTGTATATGAATTCAGTAGTAGCTACTAGACGAATTTGATGTGCGCATCTCACTGAATTTGCAACGTAGTAATCCCATTAGGTAAAACAATAAGCATCAAGGTGAAAAGGAGAGACTAGAAGTTCTGAATAAACCAACGAGATTTAAGATAGCGAGTCTTGGATTTTGGCACGAAATCCATTTATCCATATGGCTAAATAGCATTTTGCTATCATAACTGATGTAGGTTCCTAACCTTAACGTGCAACTATAAATCCTAATCATGATTCCTCATACTAATTTATAACCATCTTTAAACCATGGTAAGTAGTTGGATATTCTCAAGATCACCTTAGTATCGCTGAGAGATAGTTCATAAATTATAGTCTGACTGATACCACTACGATCCAATAATTCAGGTTTCCTTAATGAAAACAGATAATTACAAGCAAGCAGTGGCCAATCAAGTCCGGAAAAAAAGTAAACAGAAGTTAAAGTGCATTCAATAAACAGTCAGTCAGTCACAACGTAGAACTTCGTACGTACGTACATCAGTTCAAGTTGCCATGCCACATTAGCATAGAGATGCAGTTGTCGATTCAAATCTCATAGTGGTAGAAGTAATAAGAGCATAAGCAGTAATCCGAAAGATCAGGCTTTGAAGATGTTATTCAAGGAGTATAATCCAGTAAAATAAATTTGGAAAGACAAAAAGATAGAGACATGAAGAATTCGGATGATTAGAATTTGGTAGAACACAAAGAGTGGATGCACCTTCGCCATTGTAAACGATTTTGAGCCATATCATTCAAGGTCTCTAACCATCGGTCGCTATCATGTTGCTCAATAAACAGTAATAAATAGCCATTACAAAATATATCTTATGCAGTGTGAATGTGCTCTTAATTTCTGAATTTGCGCAATGATTTTATGAAATATGTATCTTGACTTACTTATTGGAAGACAATACTTTTATACAAGCATAATACTTGGCTTTCAACATTGAAAAATGTAGTGGTCAACTACTCACTATGTATCGAATTCGGGATGTTCACTTATGATGAAAAACGTTTTACCATTGATACTCTGGAGACGACATGCTATAAAATTTGAAAGCCCATAGTTTGCGTTTATGTTGCATTGTAAAAAACTTTTATTAAACACATAAATATTGGTACAAACGGGAACCAGATATATATGCTCCGCACAAATCTCATTTGATTTGTGTGAGAGCTGTGATACTGCCCAGGTGCCCAAACCGAAACAGGTGGTTTTCTTAGGGGACCACACCCGCAGCCTCCGACCTGAAGATCTGGTCCACAAGGTAGTGGAGCATCGTAAGGAGATGCAGTTCCATGGTAGCCGGTGACCAACAATTGGTTTATACGCCATTTGTTCCCTCACGGTACTGGAGCCAGCCCATGTGCACCATTGTTTTGGAATCAAGGTTTTCCAACTCCCCTAGATGGACTCTCCGTGTCCACCAACCCGGTTAAAGCGCTGGACATTCGCTTTCGACCTCTCAAACAAATAAATATTAGTAGGGGAATCACGCATATTGGAAAAGTAGTATCCAAAAGTAGTCTTGGTGTTAGGGACGAAAATTACCTCATATAAATGATGAAAAATCTACTTGGATATACACACTTATTGATCACTGAGTAATTATTGTTTATTTGAACATATAAATATTGGTACAAAGGGGTACCAGATATATATGCGCCATACAAATCTCATTTGATTTGTGTGAGGGCTGTGATACTGCCCGGGTACCCAAATCGAAGCAGTAACCAACGTCATAATTGTTTGATGCTGATCGAGTTTGGTCGATTAGGCGGTTGTGTGATTATCCACAATTAATATCTCAGATCTGGGTCCTACAAAGGACGATGATGATATGATGTGTACAAAGAATAAGGGAAGTATTTTACTAAATATGTCTTACCGAATACATAGTTTACATAATCCAACAGCATATCAAATTAATGGCATATTGTGAGAAAAATTTATTAAAGTAAACACTTACTTTTCAGCTTGTTTATGACCTTCCAAGTATGTTAAATGTTCTTCAAGGGCTTCTAAAACTGATGGAGGGACCTGTTGATTGACACAATACATTTCAGTCAGTCAGATACAACATAGGACCAGGCACATATATGTACATATATACATTTCAAACTATTAGAATATACATTTTAAACAAAATGTTAAACTGGACAAATTAGAAGGAAAAAATTATGTGAATTGTATTATTTTGGACAAGAAATCCATATTCTCAGGGTAGGTTTAATGTGAGAATAAATTGGTTTTGAAAACACTAAAGGGGGGTTTGAATCCACATATGATATCTAAGGCTTCAATAAACCCTAGTATTTTCTCCTGGAGACTATCACACGATACCAAACAAAGTTGATGCCGGTCTCAACTCAACGTTTAAAAATGGACGAAGATGTTGACTTGTCCAACATTGTAACTCGCTGGTTATTTTAACCATTTAGGTATGTGTATTTGATAATCGTTACATGAAAACCACAACTGCTCCTTTCAAAATATATCCACATATACGTACAGATTAATAAACACAATGAGATGTAACACACTTTTTGCATGGTGTTTGGGTTTTGGTAATGGATAGACTTTGACTTTTCAAAGCTGAGATGAGCTGCAAAATACGTCTTACTGACCGCTAATTTAAAATTTCGCTTCAACACGAGACTATTTGAGCTGCGTATGAATGACAGAGTAATATGAAGACACGTGTGATTAGCGGTTGGAGACTTTGGGAGACATGGTTCAGGGTTATTCACGATATCACAGATGCATTCACTTTTTATCTTCCTCTGGATCTTGAATCCTAGTACACCTTAGTACGTACCTTCCCATTCTGTCTTTTCGAACTATATTCTAGATATTCAATTGTTTTCTTCATCATTATTAAAACATTATTTTGATCTCTTTTTTAATTTGTCTTGGCGTGGCTTATACGATAAGGCAACTTGAACCAACGCATATCTGCCCCTAGTTCTACGTTAATAGTGCCTGACGGACTGACATGAAGATAAAAAAAATAATGTGGAATTTGGTAATTGGAATAATGAACTCTCCTTCAGGAAGAATCATTCCTTAATTTCTTTCAGGACAAGAATGATACCAAAATAACTGAAATGAGGAAGTTATAATTTTGTTTAAACATTTTTCGTCTAACAATATTGCAGTTATCATATCACCGTATTTAGCTACTACTAAAATTGATAGTAGTATAAAAATAAATCACACAATAACTAAGTAGATACTATTCGAGGGCAAGTGTGGCGGTTATGATCAAGCGCTAATTAACTTGTTTATTCTACATTACAAAAAATATTTCATTCACACTTACTGGCTTGAAAGGGTTATTTTCTGAATCAATTGATAAGGGTGTACCTCCAGGTTCAGCAGACTGAAGCAAAAAAAAGATCGAATAAGTTTATATCGATTTACAGTATTTTAATAAGAGGAAAGTATTCATGTGAACAACTGTAAAAATATAGAGTAGGATATTTCATTAAAGTGACAAAGAGTTTCCTTGATTCCACTGCTAGTCACTATCCATCTTTGCTTACAATGCTTGTGAATTAAGGCTTTATCGAGGCAATACGCACATATGCCAATTAGAGACTGACCAGTTGCAGTCCTAACACATCGATAGGAAGATTCAAACAAACAATACTAAATGAATTTAAACTTCACCCCATTACACAAGAAAGTGGCTATAAGAACTCAGAGGCCGAGTGGATAACGTGATGGCGTTTAGAGTGAAAGGTACTGGGTTCGAGTGCCCGAGTGAACATCAACTCTGAGATGCAGGTACATCCAGCTAACGAGTCCCAAATAGGACGAAACGCACGTCCTGGGTTCCACTGCTAGTCACTATCCATCTTTGCTTACAATGCTTGTAATATTTGTTGTAGCACAACAAAACAGGAACAAGAGAATGGTATAATTAGTAGATAACTGTATAGTTGTAGTTCTATATTAACCTTATAGTAAGCTTTCAGTGAACCTATTAACTGTTGTTATACATTTCAATATCCCTTAATCATTGCCAATCAATTAAGTACCATTTGCTCTACCCTCTATCATTTATAGTATGATTGTATCCTAAAGTATGACTTCTTATTAAGTGGTATACTGTGTGGTTAGGTATTTCAAGTAAACTATTGTATGAGTTTCGAGTAATGATTGAATTGAGTACAATAAAGAACTAATCTGCTTTCTCTGCATCTACATTTGATTAACTATTGAATAAGAAGTAACTCAAAGATCGATAAGCGTTGGTTAGTCAGTGTGTCAATCGGTAAATAGATCTTATTTTCATAGTTGAAATCATGAGTCAATTGAAGCAAGACCACCATGAAAAACCTGGAAGCACTGGACGGCCGTTTCGTCCTATTATGGGACTCACTATCATATGCTCACTAGTGACTGACTTCAAGAGATATTTCCTTGAGTTCTAGTGAGAAGCAGTGGCCAGTGGAGTTCAACGAAGTCTGTTGTAGAGATATCAACTCACTGAAGACAATTGGTGAACGGTTGCTTAAACATCGTGGATTGGTTAGAGTTAGACATTAACACCGTTGGATGCCGGCTCAGTGGTCTATCACTTAAGTGCTCTGGCGCGACACTGGTAGGCCCTGGATTCGAATCTCGCGAGGCGAGGTCGTGGATGCGCACTGCTGAGGAGTCCCACAATAAGACGAAACGGCCGTCCAGTGCTTTCAGGTTTTCCATGGTGGCCTAGCTTTAATTGACTCATGATTTCAACTATGAAAATACTAAATTCTCCACAAAACCCCCTTCTGATCTAAAAATAGATCTTAAACGAAAGTTTGATTGGTGAATAGTCTAACAGCACATGATATTGATCAAAATCTCAAATTAGCGATCACAAGACACTTATCATTCAAAATAAAATGAAATACACACACAAAAAGAACAACAATGAATTACCTCAGCAACTTTTACAAATGTATTCATAGATTCCATACGTTTAAGAAAATTCTTATAAATCTCTAATGATACCCGACAATCTCGTTTGGACATAGTGAAATATCGACCTATGTGCAGAATTAATTAAATAAGATGAAAGGGGGGGGGATGATTGTTTTTTACACACAAACAAAAACAAACAAAATTAGAATATCATTATTCAATAAGAAAAATATAGTCAAGGCTTGGGGAACGGTAGTATCATGTTTTTTTTAGAAAACGTATACGTAATGAAGCAGGATAAGTATTGTTTAGATTAATCCAGGAATGATAATGACATTAATGGCTGAATGTTATGCTGAAAATTCCTTGAGTACAGTGATGTTAAGTCTGTCATCAAGTATTTACTTAGGATTCGTCTTATTGATTATTAATTATCAGAAGGAGTTTTGTGGAGACTTCAGGATTTTCATAGTTGAAAGCGTGAGTCAATTGAAGCTAGACCACCAGGGTAAACCTGGAAGCACTGTACGACCGCTTCGTCCTATTATGGGACTCCTCAGCAGTGCGCATACACGAGATTCAAACCCAGGACCTGCCAGTCTCGAGCCAGAGCCCTTAACCGATAGACCACTGAGCCGGCATCCGACGGTGTTAGTGTCTAACTTCAATTGATCCACGAAGTTGAGCAACCGTTCACCAATTGTCTTCAGTGAGTTCCTATCTCACAACAGACGTGATTTTCCATGATGGACTAGCTTCAATTGACTTACGCTTTCAATTATTGATTATTATTATTCATGGCTTTATTTAATATTATGATTTTGGTGCAATATACAATTTTCAGCACAAAGTATTTCAGCAGGTTTTCTTTTCTTATGGCATGATCGATTGTGACGATAAATATTGAAATCCTGTAGTGTTACTGAGTAATTGTCTTGTAAATCATTTAACTAGGATTCTTGAGTTGCGATTACACCATAATTACAATACATGTATAGAATTAGTAGGAATTAAAGACAGCCGATCAGTGATCATTAGTTAGATGTAAGCCACCAAATGCCCTGGTACGGCTGAGAGTGAGAATGACTCGCCCTCTCTCTCGAAATGCTCTCATATGGCCACGAGTATACAGCCTCTGTCAGGGAAGTCCTACTTACTGCCTTCTCGTGACATTACTGTTGTTTACGAAATTGAGAGGACGAAAAGCGAATGTTCAAGGCTTTAAAAGGGTTGGTGGACACGGAAAGTTCACCTAGGAGATTTGGAAAACCCTCATTCCATATTAATGGTGCACATGGGCTCCACGATCCTGAGGGAAGAAATGGCGTATGAATCAATCGTTGATCACCGGCTACCATGGGAATGCATCTCCTCATGATGCACCACTGCCTTGTGGATCAGACAATCAGGTCGAAGGCTCCGGGTGTGGTCCCTTAAGAAAACCAGATGCTTAGGTCTGGGCACTCGGGTAGTATCATAGCCCTCACACAATTAAATGAAATGACAATTTTTTGTGTGGCACATATAAATCTGGTGCCCTCTTGTACCAATATTTGTGCGTTCAAATAAATAAATAAAGACGTAAGCAGTTCAGTAATCGACATCTACATAATATTCATTCTTTTCAATACATATTGTCAGCTACCACGATGTCTCTGATTGTACTTTTCTGTAACTTGTACAATGAATGGTCGTAAACTCCCCATAAACGTGTCTGATTAACTCATGCTATTAATAGACATAATGATGTGTTAAAACGAACAAACAAAATAGATAACTTGCTTAAATATCTAGATATTCAAGCAGGTCGCCTTCAGACATTTGCTGTAACAAACTTATCAGTAAAATCAGTCAAAAAAAAACAAACAAACAAACGACAAAAGTTTAATAGTGAAATCTGGCTATTAAACACTGTTTTATGACAGATCATAAATATATTGAAATTGGATAATTTTAAGAAAAATGGTAAACAGATTATCTACATTCACTTGGTATTTTTTGTTTGCATCTTCCCCTTGATGTTTAGGACTGAAACTGGTCAGTCTCTAATTGGCCATATATGCATACTGTGCGTATTGCCTCGATATTGCCTTAATTTACAAACATTATAAGAAAAGACTCAGTAGCTGAGTGGATAACGCGATGGCGTTTGAAGCGAAAGGTACTAGGTTTGAGTCCCAGAGTGAACATCAACTCTGAGATGCAGGTACATCCAGTCTCAAATAGGACGAAGTGACGCGCGTGAAACTGGATTCCACTGCTAGCCACTATCCATCTTAGATTATTTACAGTTTTCAGTTCGTTATCAAGATTGTTTTTCTAAAGAGACAACTATGAAACTAACTTGATTTCTTTACTATTACACCAATGTAATGTCACGTTCTCTATTCATAAACTTTCAATCCATTCGGCTTAACATTAGTACAAAATTTGTTTGAACTATAATAATTTCATTAAATTGTACTTTTTTGTCGGTTATGTATTGATTATACGATCTTCCTGTTTTACACTTATCATTATGGTGCAGTATTTAGTGATTTGATTGTGTTGTACCAAAATTATTATTGCTTTTCATGGATAAGTAAATAAATAAAAGTGTTCATATGTGAGACTGAAAGTCTTGGGTTCGATTCCAGAGTTCAAAGCTGTGGATATGCTGACTGACATTATTATTCATTTAAACATAAATATTGGTACAGAGAAGCACCAGTTACATATGCGCCACACAAATCTCATTTGATTTGTATGACGGCTGTGATACTACCCTCGTGCCCAAAAAGAAGCAGGTGGTTTTCTTAGGGGGCCACACCCGGAGCTTTTGACCTAAAAATCTGATCCACAAAGCAGTGGAGCATCGTGAGGAGACGCAGTCCCATGGTAGTCGGTGACCAACGATCGATTTATACGCCATTTGTTCCTACAGGATACTGGAGCCCATGTGCACCATTAGTTTGGAATGAGGGTTTTCCAAATATCCTAGGTGGACTCGCCGTGTCCATCAACCCGGTTCGCTTTTCATCCTCTCAATCTCTTAAACAACAGTAATACCACGAGAAGGCAGTGAGTAGGACTTCCCTGATAGTGGCTATATACGCGTGGCCATGTGAGAGCATTTGGAGAGGGAGAGTGTACTCTCCCCACTCTCGGCCGTACCAGAGCATTTTGGGGGCTCATACTAGGATGAAACGGCCGTCTAAATGCTTTTAGATTTTCAATGGTGATCTATTCATAGTTTCAATAAAACCAAAAGTGTTCACATTAAAATATATAAGGGAATGCGTAAAGATATATATGTATGCCAAGTAAGCTAGTGAGGGAATTTCTATAGGGATTGGTTCATTGAAGTAAAAAGAATATCAATGAATTTGTCTGAATCATTTGTATGGTAACATGGAAAACTGTAGACAGATATAATTTATTTGTAGTAAGAGTGATTAATCACACCCAACTCTATATTCATTAATGAGTTTACTTGCCATAGCAACTACTTCCATCATCAATAAAATGCATGACATTAAAGTGCAAGAAATTTATCAAATGCGAAATTAAAATAAACTCAATTTTACAAGCTTGATTTGTTAATTCGAATCATCAGTCACATAATCGAAGCAGTGATTCAATAATAAAAGTACCTGATTTTCAATCATACTAAATAACAGATTGAAATCTTACTATACATATATTAATTTGATCAATCAGACAGTATTGTGGTGTACACTATTTATGACCTTTTCTAACCTCACACTTCTTTATGGGAAGGCAGCATTGCTGTTATGCTGGTTGTCTGAGGGAAACACCTGACTGTCGTCACACCTCTGTACGGTCAACAGTGTAACTTCGCTTAAACCGAAGTAGATGCAGCAAGATTCTAAACTAAGACCTATTCCTTGAAAGCCGAGCACTTTGATCACTAAGTAAAAGAGATAACAATAGACAAAACAATCCTACTTGTGCTCTTCAATCTGTTCAAATAAAACAATCACTTAAACAAGAAATAAAAAAAATTAAGACAAACAATAAAAAACTTACCAATTAGATTAATCATACCCTCATTATACACAGCGTATAAACGAATTAAATCCCGATAAAGAGATAAATGAGCAACTCGAAGAAGTGAATTCGACAATTCATTGAGTGTAGCCTAAAAGATTATTATGAAGTAATAATAATAATAATGAGAAGGCTTAAAATTCAGAATATATACTACATATACATGACTATACAATATAAATATTAGAGATAGTTCGTACTTACATCGAACGCCCCCAAATGCCCCGGTACGGACGAGAGTGGGAAGAGTCCGCTCTCCCTCTCCAAATGCTCTCACATGGCCACGCGTATATAGCCTCTACCAGGGAAGTCCTACTCACTGCCTTCTCGTGGTATTACTGTTGTTTAAGAAATTGAGAGGACGAAAAGCGAATGTCCGAGGCTTTAAACGGGTTGGTGGACACGGAAAGTTCACATACGGGAGTTGGAAAACCCTCATTCCAAACCAATAGTGTACATGGGCTCCAGTACCGTGAGGGAACAGATGGCATATGAATCAATCGTTGGTGACCGGCTACCATGGGACTGCATTTCCTTACGGTGCTCCACTGCTTTCTGGATCAGATCTTTAGGTCAAAGGCTCGGGGTGTGGTCCCCTAAGAAAACCACCTGTTTCGGTTTGGGCACCTGGGCAGTATCACATCCCTCACACAAATCAAATGAGATTTGTGTGGGGTATATGTATCTGGTGCCCCTTTGTACCAATATTTTATGTGTTTTAATAAATAAATAATAAATACTTACATCGAACATCAGTAGAGCATCTAATTGTTTCTCAATAACTGGTAAAGTTTTCATTAGCTATTAAAATACAATAAAGAAAAGATAAGAAAGATAAGTAGTAACATTGAAATTTACGTCAAAATTATATTTAAAATAATCTTAACGATTGAAACTTGAATAATTCTAATGTTTCGTCCAGCTAACTCTGAAGAAGTCCAGACGAGTAAGCTGGACGAAACGTTGAAATTATTTAAAATTCAATCATTGAGATTACTTCAAATATAATGGCTTCTCTATAATCGGCTAGCGTTTTTTTAACGAGTTGGTTTTCTACGGGATGTGGTCGATAACCATATACCCAACCCTCCTCCTTTACCCGGGCTTGGGACAGGTAGTAGCCCTCCGGGAGGAGCTACAGGCGGAGAAGAGGAAGACCGAATGACACATTACGTCGAGAAACGAAGACAGACATGAGAAAAATGAACAAAAGCTGGGTAGAACTAAAAAGGAAGGCTCAGGACAGAGTGGGTTGGAGAATGCTAGTCGTCGGCCTATGCTCCATTGGGAGTAACAGGCGTAAGTAAGTCTATACTCGGCGCAACTTACATACGTAGTTAGTCAACAATTAGAATAGAGAAATTTCAAACTACTGCCCTCAATATTACTACTATTGTAGTGAACAAAAGCTTAAATACGGTAAACCAATTTATTGCTTTGTGCAGAATCATGCAGTGCCTTCGTAAAATATGAAAATCATGCATTAAATACGTTATTTGCACATCTTCGTTCAGTTGTCCTTTATATATTTCATGATTCTTTTAAATCTGTTAATATTTCGATTGCCATCTGTATTCCTACCTGTTCTTCTCAAATTCAATCTTCTGCTGGAAGGCATTCTCTTCTGATTAGTGCTACATACTAGTTATATCTGTCCACATAAGGGGTGCACACCATACTATGACCATTCATTTACACACAATAGATGCTAAATAACTACAATCAATGTAAATATACAATGATTTATCGCCTTGAGTTTTATACTGCAATTTAACTATATCGACTGTTTTGATAATCCAGAAGGAGACGAGATAAATTACAGAAGAAAAACTACCCAACAAAACTTTGTATGGGTACAAGAAAATGTGAATAAAAGTAAATAGACATTTCGTAGATAGAAAAAAAGTATACTATTGTGAGGATGGTCCACAGGTGAAGTCGAGGAGGCTCTAGGAAGCCAAGGAAGAGCCGCAGACATTTCAGCCAATCACGGCTAGGGGAATGTTCTAGAAATGCCAACGTGGAGCTTCTCCATTGGATGGATTAGTTTGATACCTATGTGCTTATTGGTTGACCTAAATGATAATTTACTTTCAGCCAAAAACTATAAATACACGAGATTTCTGAGCTATATTTTGACACTGTTTGGGGCAATAAACTTCCTGCTTACCAGTCTTTGTCTTCTATGTTTTGCGGGTTCTATCGTTCAAGTAGTCAAGTAGTTCGCGGCATATTAGGAATCAAGGCTCTAGATATAACAACTGGCGACGGGTTAACTTATCAAGATGTCTATTACCTTCGACCAATTTGAAGCTTTTCTAGAGCGCCATGAAAAGCGGTTTGAACAATTCCAGATGCGCATACTCGAAACACTAACCCAGCAGATGAACCTCAATAAGAATGGATTCACAGATGTTTCTGCCAAATCGCATGCTGACTGTATCATTGATTCCATTCACGAATTTCATTTTGATGGTCTGGCTGGTGTAACATTCGAGTCTTGGTACAAGAAATATGAGGATGTTTTTAATGTTGACCTAGAAACTTTTGATGATGCCGCCAAGGTCAGGGTGCTACTACGAAAACTGGGTACCATTGAACATGAACGATATACTAATTACATTCTGCCCAAGAACCTAAGAGACATCTCATTCGAAGAAACAATTAAAATTTTGTCGCAAATTTTTGGTGAACAGTCTTCCCTGTTCAATATTCGCTATCAGTGCTTGAAAATAGTAAAAGCCGGCAATGATGACTGGGTGCAACATGCTAGCATAATAAATCGCGAATGTGAGCGCTTTAAACTATCAGCAATGACAGAAGACCAATTCAAATGTCTTGTTTTCGTATGCAGCTTACAATCTTCAGAAGACGCCGACATTAGAACCAGAATTCTAAGTAAAATTGAACAGTGTCCAAATATCACCCTTCAAGAGGTGACTACTGAATGTCAGCATCTGGTGAACTTGAAGCATGACACTTCAATGGTAGAAAATAATGGTCGACTACCTTATGTACAGGCAGTAAGTGGGAAGCAAAAGCAGAACACAACCATTAAGAAGCCTCCATCCGCATGTTGGTTTTGCGGAGAGCTGCATTACAAAAGGTTCTGCCCATACAAAAACTACCGGTGCACTAGATGTCAGCTCAAAGGACATAAAGAAACATGTTGTAAGAAGAAGATGCACCGTCGTTCATCAAGTGTTCATTTTCGAAGACGTAAAAACTGTTCATCAACCAATAGAATAATGGTAGCACGTACCAGAACAGAACATAATCGAAGAAAGTATGTAACCTTGAATGTTAATAAACGCCGTACTCGACTTCAGCTTGATACAGCTTCTGATATTACTTTAATAAGCCCAGAAACTTGGAGGAAGATTGGGCGACCAACAGTGTATCGAACAACACAACTAGCGCACAGTGCATCTGGCGGAAAGTTAAACATTGTAGGAGAAATACCTTGCATTGTGTCTAAAGGTGCCGTTACGACAAATGCAACCATTTACATTACGAAGAACCCAGGACTAGACTTATTGGGACTAGATCTAATAGAAACACTTAAGCTAGCAGATCATTCTATTAATAGCATCTGCAGACGAGTGACTACTGACAACTCCTCAAGGTGTAACCAGAAAAGTACCGTGCTGCAAAGACATCACAACGTTTTTAAAGAAGAATTGGGAGAATGTACGAAGGCCAAAGCCTTGTTAATCCTCAAACCTGGTGCTACTCCCGTTTTTCGACCCAAAAGACCTGTGCCCTACGCAGCGCTACCGATTGTTGAACAAGAATTAGAACGACTGCAAAAAAGTGGAATTATAGAACTAGTGAACTTTTCTGATTGGGCAGCTCCAATAGTAATTGTTAAAAAGCCTAATGGAAGTATTCGATTATGTGCAGACTACTCCACTGGATTAAATGACGCACTTGAAGCTCATCAGTACCCCTTACCATTACCAGAAGACTTATTTGCGAAACTTAACGGGGGTAAGTATTTTGCAAAACTAGACCTATCAGAAGCATATTTACAGATTCCAGTAGCAGAAGAGTGCAAACATTACTTGACAATAAACACTCATAAAGGGTTGTTTCGATATGATAGACTTCCGTTTGGAGTAAAGACTGCCCTTCAATCTTTCAACAAGTTATGGATACTATGCTACAAGATATTCCTGGTACTGCGGCCTATCTTGACGACATACTAACCATGGGTACAGACTATGCTGACCTGGAGAAGAAGGTAGATATGGTTCTCAGACGCATAGCAGATTTTGGGTTCACATTACGTGCTGAAAAATGTGATTTCTACATGGAACAAGTTCGCTATTTGGGACTCATAATTGATAAAAACGGAAGAAAACCTGATCCTGAAAACGTCGAGGCTATCAAGTCCATGCCTCCACCAACTGATGTGTCAACTTTACGCTCTTTCTTGGGAATGGTTAGTCATTATGGAGTTTTTCTTCCAGAACTGCATTGCCTTCATGCTCCTCTTAATGGGTTGCTGAAAAAAGATACCAAATGGTTCTGGTCATCTGAGTGCCAAGAAGCTTTCGTAAAACTAAAACAGCTCCTGTCATCAAACCTTCTACTCACACTATGATCCAGAGCTTCCCATCATAGTCGCAGCAGATGCGTCCAACTACGGAATCAGCGCAGTGATCGCACATACCTACCCAGACGGGTCTGAGAAGGCAATCGCCCACGCTGCACGGTCGTTAACTATGACAGAAAGAAACTATAGTCAGATAGAAAAAGAGGCCCTCTCTATTATATTCGCAGTAAAGAAGTTCCACAAGATGCTATTTGGCAGACAATTCATCCTACTAACAGACCATAAACCGCTGCTGACAATTTTTGGATCGAAAAAAGGTATACCTGTATATACAGCAAACCGTCTACAGAGATGGGCAACGACACTGCTGGGCTATGATTTCAAGATAAAGTACCAACCAACAACGGATTTTGGACAGGCAGATGCCCTTTCAAGACTAATTAGTTCCCGTACAAAACAAGAAGAGGAGGTGCTCGTGGCTGCCGTAGATGTTGAGGCCGAGGTTCACACAGTATTAACAGACGCAGTTTCCGGACTTCCAGTCACATTCGAAGCTATTAAAGGAGCTAGTGAGAAAGATAACGTGTTGAAGTTTGTTCGCCGCTGTATACTCAACAAGTGGCCTTCGTCTAGACTAAATGGAGAACTCTTGCAATTTTTCCGTCGACGAGACTCATTGACAATTGTAGATTCCTGCATCATGTTTGGCCACCGTATCGTTATCCCCAGAAATCTTCGAAACCAAGTCCTTAAGCAGTTCCACAGCGGACAACCGGGAATAAGTAAAATGAAGTCGTTAGCTCGAAGCTACGCATACTGGCCAGCAATGGACCATGATATAGAGCAAAAATGTCGCAGTTGTTCGTCCTGTTTAGAGGCCGCAAAGAACCCAAATAAAGCTGAACCGCAACCATGGCCAAAACCAGACGGTCCCTGGCAAAGAATACACGCTGATTTTGCCGGCCCAACACAAAGCAGAAATTACTTGGTTGTTGTCGACGCCTTCACGAAATGGCCAGAAGTATACGACATGCCGAAAATGACGTCAGAGAGTGCTATAAGAAAATTGACAGGTTTGTTCGCTTGTTTTGGGGTTCCTGAGATCTTAGTGACTGACAACGGCACCCAGTTCATGTCATCTGTCTTTAAACGGTTTCGCATTGAAAATGGCATATCACATCTACAGTCTCCCCCGTACCATCCTCAGTCGAATGACCAAGCAGAAAGATTCGTGGATACTATAAAACGAGCTCTAGTAAAAGGGGGAGGAGAGGCCATCCCAGAACAAGTAATCAGCAAGTTCCTTTTGTCTTACAGAGTTACCCCCAATCCGGCAGTACCCGAAGGTAAGTCACCAGCCGAGTGCATGTTCGGAAGGAAAATTCGAACAGTTTTTAGCAGTATTTTGCCACCTAGAAAGACAAGTAAACCCACAAATGGAAACCATATGGTCACTCGTAGCTTCAAGGTGGGTGAAAGGGTACTCGTTAAATCGTATCAAGGCGAAAAAAGGTGGGAACCAGGTGTTATAGAACGTCGAATTGGAAGTGTATTGTATTTAGTCCGAAGAAATGTCGGTACTTGTATAAGACACATCAATCAAATTCGAAGGGATGGCAGAACATTGATGCCACAAAGCCGGCTCCCATTTCATTTGCTCATGGATTCGTCTCCAAAAAGCACTCAGGCGCGCGAAGGTAGAAAAGATAAAAGACGCAAGAGCAAGGCGACACAACCTTCGAGAGTAATGAGTCGCAAGAGAATCGCGGTAACTCAGTTCCAGGTGGATCCGAGAAAAAGGACTTATACAACAGACTTTAAAAGGGGGAGGTGTGAGGATGATCCACAGGTGAAGTCGAGGAGGCTCTAGGAAGCCAAGGAAGAGCCGCAGACATTTCAGCCAATCACGGCCAGGGGAATGTTCTAGAAATGCCAACGTGGAGCTTCTCCATTGGATGGATTAGTTTGATACCTATGTGCTTATTGGTTGACCTAAATGATAATTTACTTTCAGCCAAAAACTATAAATACACGAGATTTCTGAGCTATATTTTGACACTGTTTGGGGCAATAAACTTCCTGCTTATCAGTTTTTGTCTTCTATGTTTTGCGGGTTCTATCGTTCAAGTAGTCAAGTAGTTCGCGGCATATTAGGAATCAAGGCTCTGGATATAACAACTATAATGAGTCAATTGAAGCCAGACCACTATGGGAAACCTGGAAGCACTGGTCTATCGGTTAAGTGTTCTGGCGCGAGACTGGTAGGTCCTGGGTTCGAATCTCGTGAGGTGGGATCGTGGATGAGCACTGCTGAGGAGTCCCATAATAGGACGAAACGGCCGTCTAGTGCTTCCAGGTTTTTCATGGTAGTCTACCTTCAATCGACTCATGATTTCAACTATGAAAAGAACTCAATTCACAATAAAAAATGCAGTATTTCGAAAAGATAGATGTAACTCTTTAAAGAAATTATTTGTTCTTAGGGAGTCGTTCTCTAGTTAGAGTAATCATATTGGCGTCCGATTCTGGGAGAGCTCACAAGTTTTTGATCACATTGATAATTAGAAATCAGGAGAAAAACATACACGTTTTAAACAATTAACAAAATAATCTTTATTTTAAAAAAATGTATCATGACTTTAAATCAAAACATTTCTAAAAGATATCAGTGACTACCAAGTTGTTTGAACACGTCAGACTGACTCATCCTTTTTCAGAAGGGGGTATCGTGGAGATTTTAGTAATTTTATATAGCTGAAATTATAAGTCAATTGAATCTAGACCACCATGGAAAACCTGGAAGCACTGGACGGCCGTTTCGTCCTATTATGGGACTCCTCAGCAGTGCTCATCCACCCACCTCACGAGATTCGAACCCAGGACCTATCAGTCTCGCGCCAGAGCACTTAACCGATAGACCACTGAGTCAGCAATCGACGGTATTAATGTCTAACCTCATTATTTTTCTACTAAGAACACTATTGTTAGCTTTAATTAACAGCATTACTCGATAGTTATACTGGAGGCAAAAAATGTATTGGCACTACCTATGACCTAAAAAACCTTTATTATATGCTAATAAACAACTAACATAGACATACTGAACACACATGGAATCATTTAATCCAAAAACCAAAATTATTCACATATCCCAGACTACATCCATCGCTACCGGTTGTCATTCGATTAACTTTTGGGCAGTTTAATTTGACAAGTCATGTTTGTTTTTACGAATTTTCTAACTAGATAGTACATTATGTACTCATTAATGATTTTATTCGATAAAGAATTTCATGAAATTCTAAAAGGAGTTATGAAGTCAACGAAGTTAGTTGATATACGATTGGAGAATTAATGGTTGTGCTGAAGTTGAACATACGGACTGTTAGATTTTACAGTCAGTCAATCACAACGTAGAATTTTGTACGTACTTACATCAGTTCGAGTTGCTATACCACATCAGTAGGTAACTGATACTTCAAATTTGATTTTGTTTAGAATTGTGAATGATGATTGACAAAAATTCCCAAACTAAGACAAATCTAATGGATATCCCAAAATGTTGAGGGATGTAACTCAAACTGGAATGTTTCCTTTCTTTACAAGATATTCAAACTAAATAATTGATATGTTGTATGAAAGTAATAATGACTTACTTTTTCTTGAGGCATTGTCCGCATATCACCATCTTCTTTCCTATAAAATATAAAACAGAGTACCGATAATAATGGAAAGATAACAACACAAGAGCTGAGTACAATGATTGACTAGTTTAAGTGATACTATTTCAAATCAGAATAAATAAAAGAAGGAATAATGTAAATCATAATTAAATAGTACAAAAAGAATCAAAGGTAAAAACTCTAAGAGATAATGAGTGAACCTATTGTATTACTGTTACGTTCTCTACTTGATTACGACCGGAAATTAGCGTTAGTTATAACATTATTATACTTCAACCAATCCGCAAAGAAGGCAAGTTATGATACCGTCAAAACATAGCATGTTACGCTGGTATTCTAGAAAGCTATATCACGTTTCGACTGGATGGGAACTCTTCGGCTCCATTAGAGACTCTATAAGCATCATCGTACTTCTCGAAAGCCCTCCTAATAGTTACTATGAGCGATATTAAATTATATCAGCGTCTATTAATTCCAGTTATTGTGCATACTTTAGAAAGTTAACAGGTACTGTAAATATAGTAAGCTTTCAGTTTAAGAATTTATAAATCTATTGACACTAGATGGTTACACATGCAGAAGACAAATAGAAATTGTTTGATGAGTAAATATGGGTAGAGAGAAGGGATCGCTAAGAAACGTTTTCAGAATATACTTTGAATGTATGTTGAAGAGATGTTTATTTTAATTTCGTTACGTCGTTGATCTGTCTACCCACTAATATACAGAAGATAACTTGTCTCAATCTAGATTAAAGCCTTGATACGATAGGCTAACTGGTTTAGCCTTGACGCTGGAACGTGTGAGTTCCCAGTGAAACTAACTGCCTTAGTTAGAAAGACGAAAATTATTGTATTATCTGATTGCTGGACAGACGAGAGAGATATAGATAGAAAGCGAGAGCAAAAGAGAGACCGAGAGAAGACGAGTTAACTGGAACACTAGTCGATCTATTCCTGATTCTGATTCAGATTAGTGCAGAATGACACACGTCTACATAGATGACTAGCATGACAACAACACACAAACAATTAAGAAAATACAACTATGTTGAAATCTGGGAATTACAGTAGAAAAATTTAGTGAAGATTATGTTTAAATTATAATGGATTTCGGGTGGAATAGGGTATGGCAGTGAATCATGCATCAAATGAAAGCTTATTGTTTGTAGAATAAAGTAGGGTTGGTGTTGTAAAAGCTTTCAATTAAGTAAAATCAAATCACCAACAATAGCTTCTGTTGTTTGCGATGGCTCGTTTGTTTCCCTGTTCACAGCAGTACTATTGCAAAACTGGTGATGAGATATCTTTACATCAACATTTATAGTAATGAATAAGGCTTTTATAATAATGATATTAACTATTATTATTATTATTGGATTTCCTTACATCTCCCTTAGTTTTCAACTACTGTCAGTACTTGTTAAGATCTCTAATATTTTTCTGCTCTTTATGTTAGCTTCCCTTCATTGTGTTTAGTTGAAACAAGATAAGTTAGATCGGTACACATTTGTCAAATTGTGTTTGAACAAGTACTTTCATTGGTAGAAATAGGATGAAGATTTTAACGATAATCGTTTAATGAAAAAACTATCACCAGAGTAGTAAATAAATCAAAGATTTATATCGCGATATAAAAGTAAGTGGGGAAATAAGTTTACGCTACTTTATTAGACTTTATTGATTGAAGTGAGCAGCCAATGTGGGAACGTTCATGGTCTCTAAACGTACTACCACTGGTAAGAATTAACTGTAGAAAAACTAATTGTGATTGGTCGTATCAAGAAATAATATTGGTCTATGACTCTTGGAACAAGCTGTGTAGAGTAATAAGAACATACTAGTTGACAACCTTTAAACAATGGTAGTCGCTAATTCCCCATTTGTTACATGCAAATGCTTCTTCAAGAAACCTCGTGGATAACTCATCTAAATCAACAAATTATGAATAAGCCCTAGTTCCTTGTTTATAGTATCGACTGAGCATATCTTTCTAGCTCTATTTGACAGATATCTAACTAGGTTTCTCTTATAATGAATGGCTACAAAGCTCAAGAAATATGTGTACTGGCTTGCTGAAGAACTTTTCCTATACACACTATTACTGAAAGAACCACTTTCTTTTCTGTTTAACAAAACATCAAGATGTAGTTTATTATCAAGTTCCTCTTCACAGGTCAATTTGATTACCGAGTGTTTATTGTTAAATAGCTCTAACCATTCCTCTTTTCCAATGTTCTGGTCGACAATAATGAAAGTATCATCAATGTAACGACAATAAAAGTCAATAACTACCTGAAAATCAGATCAATATTGGAAACCCTGAGATTAGTCTCAAATAATTCCTTCTGAAATCTACAATGAACGTCTATTTCATCTTTAATAATACATATTGCAGATAAATTGATGGAATGTTGATGAGTTCACCTATAGGTCTTATCCTTCCTGATTTTTTTCTTGCAAAAATTGAAAAAGAACCTCTCAAAGAGGGTAATCGATAAGCTTGATTTTGTTAACGCGTGGCAAAAAATATTACAAGAAACGGATATACTACTGTGAATAATAACAGTAGTAATAACAACTTCTATTGAAATGTATGAGAATTCATGCCGTTGTACTTCAAAATACAAAAAATGCCGGTCAAATCTATTCCCGGATAGATTGATGAGTAATAACTGATTATTTTCATTTTAGGAGGTAAGAAATTGTGGCTAAATAATCACACGTACACTTATTTAGGACTTGAAGGGTAATGTATGTGCATATTATTTATTTATTTGAACAAATAAATATTGGTACAAGGAAGCACCAGATAAATATGCGCCTCACAAATCTCATTTGATTTATGTGAGGACTGTGATACTGCCCAGGTGCCCGAACTGAAGCAGGTGGTTTTCTTATGGGGCCACAACCCAAGCCTTTGACCTAAAGATCTAATCCACAAGACAGTGGAGCATCGTAAGGAGATGCAGTCTCATGGTAGCCGGTCACCAACAATTGGTTCATACGCCATTTGTTCCTTCAGGATACTAAAGTTTTTGTGCACTATTCGTTTGGAATGAGGGTTTTCCAACTCCCCTAGTTGGATTCTTCGTGTCCACTAACTCGGTTAAAGCGCCGAACATTCGCTTTTCGTCCTTTCAATTTGGTAAACAACAGTAATGCCACGAGAAGGCAGTGAGTAGGACTTCCCTGGCAGAGGCTATATATGTGTGGTCATGTGAGCGCATTTGGAGAGGGAGAGCGGACTCTCCCCACTCTCAGCCGTACCAGGGCATTTGGGGGCTTATTGTGAAACACGGTCGTCAGGGTACCAGCCTAAAAGGTTCACATAGTAAACTCTGACCAAAAAAACTGATCTAGGGAAGAGAAGTAAGTGAGGAAAATTTAGATGAATTAGGTAAATCTGATCATAACTCAACGTAAAAATAAAGTTTTTTTTATTAGGTGTCTCTACAAAAACTTGATACAAAACAGTGAGGGACAACACTAGTTATCCATAAATGGATTATCGTTGTAATAAAGTCACATCATTATATACAGGCTTTTTCAAATTACATCTACCTCTATCAAAATTATAAGCTGGAAAGGAAGAAGGATTTCAACCAAACCATAGATAGGCGAACGTTCTTATTAAAGAGTTGGATTAAAGTAAACACTGCGATCAAGTGGGTAGTAGAGAAAAATATGCTGCAATAACTTACCCACGTTTTAAACGACAGAAATCGAAGGCTACTTCACGATAGGAAGCTGCTTTTTCATCCAGATATTTTGCATATGGTCGTAGAAACACGGAAATTCCATGGGCTGATTGTGATAGTATTGGGAGGAAAAGAGAAATTATGGAGGGATATATATATATATATATATATATATATAATCATCGAAGTCAAAAACAGATTATTAAGGCTTCTACGAATGGGTGTAGCCCAAAAGAGCACGAAAACATGGCAATATAGAAAATAAATTGTAGCAAATGTGATCAGTATTTTATGAGACAAAGCGACCGTCTTCTTTATCTATCTAATTGTTAAAGGTAGTGATATAGCTTCATTTATATTATTGAATGTGGACATGCGTTTGACTATGGAAACGTCAAAACACAGGACAGAGGAAACATAAAAATTCAGAGATAATGAACCTTAGAAGAAAGCAGATAAGTCCATATATCAAGCTAATCGTGTATGCAGGTAGTAGTGACAAAAAGTCAACCTTGATATAGTGAAGGGAAAAGCAGCATACTTCAGTCTGAACACAGTTTCAGGCTGTAAAACATCATATGTACAATAATTTATTGCTGACAATCTTGCATTTTATTTGTGATACCTAATCTCTCCAGAATCACTGTTCAACGGTTATCTATTGAATCCTTGATCTCTCATGTCTTTAAATCGATTTCCATTTGGTTAACCGTTTCCAAAACAGGTATTCATGGCTTAGAAACGTGTCATATTTCCGAGATGAATAGCTTCTGCCCCACTATTACTGTGTATCACTATCGCTGTTAAACAACGGGAAGGCCTCCAGCTTACCATGTGATGCAGTGTTCTTAGCTTCGTGCGGATACCTGGATTGTCATAGAGATCATCAAATTAAACAGTAACAAACGCTATTATATACGGTCATGAATCAAGTCCGGTGGAGAATGTTGCCGTTTTGATTTTATTTTATAATTACAGTCACTCACACGCAACGTAGAACATGGCACATTTGTACATACATCCAGGTTAACATCACTCCATTAACACAGTGAGATGAAATTATCAGTGCAAATCATAGAGTAGTAGACGTAGTAATAGAAAAGATTAGACATCGAACATACAACTCGGTAAACTAAAAACTTGCAATCTCAGGGATAAAAAGTGAATGGATTGTGAACGATTTTGAAACAGATCACCCAAAGACCCTAACTACTAATTACGATAATCACGAGAAACCCAATCACGTAGCCTACATTTACCTACAAGGTTCAGTTCAATAGTCAGTGTCATCACGGAGTGATGCCGTTTTTGTTTGCTTGCTCTTAACTTTCTTGCAATCTACTCCCCTACACAAGCCATGATTGTGGGTTGAGGTAGTCGGTTGACAGACATACATAATACATGTCCTAATCATCTCAGACGATAACCACTCCAGATAAGGCTTGTCTTGTTTTCGTTTGTTTGCTAGAAGGGAGGATTATATGAAAATGTTTTTTAGGGCATAGAGTGTAAAAAAGTAATTACGTTACTTTCACTATCAAATTGATATTCTTAAATAGTGTAGCAAAAGGGTAGGTTATAAACAATATAGTTATCATCCAGCTGACGAGTCCCAAAATAGGACGAAACGCGCATCAAACTGGATTCCACTGCTAGCCACTATCCATCTTTGCTTACAATATAGTTATCGCTTCATTTGTTAATCATATGAAGCAGTGTGCATATATAGTATATGAACAACAACAACAACTGAATTCATTAAGAATTATTGGATGTGTTAAGTATACAGATTGGTAGATTAAAAAAAACACAAATAAAACTCAGCTAATTAATTCATAATAAATGACTACCGAAAATGGAAACAATCAACACGTACACACACACACACGCACAAAATACGTCGACAATAGAAAGGATTAGAAAGGTTTACAGTATAAATTAAGTAGTTAGACGTGATCAGTACACAGAGAACAAATAACGTTACTTAACGATACTGAAAAAAAACAAGCAGTACGATGTAGATAATCTAACCACAAATATTTGGTTATTTTTCCAAATTAAAGAATGGTTTCGGAATTACGTGATATATATTAGGATAATATATATTCCAAACAATCTGATTACATACTACTACTTGTTAATATATTTATGAATGAAATAGAAATGTCAACTAGATAGATCGAAAGATATGAGCAGAACAAAATGAATAAGAATAACAAAGTGAATCACATAATTATGGATAATAACTCAATATTACCAAGGTAATATATACCTAATGAAAGCAGTAAATATGATAAAGGAAACAAGTTTTCAAACATAGGTATCTACAAGGTAGACCCTCAAATGTCTTGGTACAGCCGAGAGTGGGGAGAGTCAGCTCTCCATCTCCAAATGCTCTTACATGGCCAACCGAATATATAGCCTCTGTCACAGAAGTCCTACTCACTGCCTTCTAGTGGCGGGGGTGTTGTTCACGAAATTGAGAGGAAGAAAAGCAAATGTCCGGCGCTTTAACCGGGTTGGTGGACATGGAGGATCCACCTGGGGGAGTTGGAAAACCCTCATTCCAAACCAATGGTGCACATGGGCTCCAGGATCCTGAAGGAACGAATGGCATATGAACCTATTGTTGGTGACCGGCTACCATGAAACTGCATCTCTTTACGATGCTTCACTGTCTTGTGGATCAGATCTTTATGTCAAAGGCTCGGGATGTGGCCTCCTAAGAAAACCACCTGCTTCAGTTCGGGCACCTGGGCAGTATCACAGCCCTCACACAAATCAAATGAGATTTGTGAGGCGCATATTTATCTGGTACTTCCTTGTACCAATATTTATGTGTTTAAATAAATAAATAAATAAATAATCATTGTCCACCAACTCAGTTAAAGCGCCGGATATTCGCTTCTCGTCCTCTCACTTTTGTGACCAACACCCCCGCCACGAGAAGGCAGTGAGTAGGACTTCCCTGGCAGAGGCTATATATTCGCTGGCCATATGAGAGCATTTCGAGAAGGAGAGCAGACTCTCCCCACTCTCGACCGTACCAGGGCATTTGGGGGCAGACATGGATAGTCCACCTAGGGGAGTTGGAAATCCCTGATTCCAAACCAGTGGTGCACATAGGCTCCAGTATCCTGAAGGAACAAATGGCGCATGAACCAATCGTTGGTCACCGAGTACCATGGGACTCCTTTTCCTTAAGATGCTCTACTGCCTTGTGGACTAGGCCTTCAGGTCAAAGGCTCGGGGTGTGGTCCCCTATGAAAACTACCTGCTTCAGTCTGGGCACCTGAGCAGTATCACAGCCCTCACACGAATGAAATGAGATTTGTGCGGCGCATATATATATCTGATGCTTACCTGTAGCAATATTTATGTGTTTAAATAAAATAAATTCTTGATTCTAAGTTAATTATGATTTTTAATTCTATAGCGATTCTAAACGGTTAACTGTTAAAGTTTGGTGTAAAAGGTAGTCAATGTCTAAATCTTCTAACGTTATTGCGAAAAGAAAGTTTATATTTATTGACCATCTAGAGAAGCACCGAACAGCATAGTTTTGAGAAAGAGACTGAAAGGATCTATTGAGAAAACGTAATATGCTGATAAGTAGACAGTTATTGAAAAACACCAAGCTCGTGCTTAGAAATTGCAAAAAACGATTACATCACATTCCACAGCATTTATCAATTTACATGTTTGTAAAGATACATATACATAGGGAAGCGTAATCGAACAATGCAATTGAGGGTTATAGAACATGTATCATGATGGCTTTAAAATCAGTGACAAGTGCTGCAATATACACAGGAAGTAGAAAACCAGGTTCATCGACAGCAAGACATATAACTGAAACGGGCTATGGAATTGACATGAACAGAACTTTTGAAATGTTGTATGGGGATTCCCATGAACGAGTCCTGAAATTTATAGAAGCGTTGGCTATTCGCGAATTTAGAAACCTTTTTTATGAGTACAGAAATAATTTGTTGTAACCTTGAATATAACCTGGTAATCTTTTACGGCTTAGGATGAAGTGACAATTTCCATTTCTTTCCAATATTACATTGACTTTTTATCGCTCGTATTATTATCAATTTATGCTTATTTGAATCTCTATTTAACTGACCTCTATTAATTTCCAAGGAAAATGACTTGACAAGTATGAGTGTTATTATTTATTATTATTTGAACACATAAATATTGGTACAAGTAAGTACCAGATAAATATGCGCCTCACAAATGTCATTTGATTTGTGTGAGGGCTGTGATATCGCCCAAGTGCCCAAGCTGAAGGAGGTGGTTTTCTTAGGGGACCACACCCGAGCCTTCGACTTAAAGGCCTAGTCGATAAGGCAGTGGAGTATCGTGAGGAGATGCAGTCCCATGGTAATCGGTAACCAACGTTTGATTCATACGCCATTCGTTCCCTCAGGATACTGAAGCTCATGTTCACCATTGGTTTGGAATGAGGGTTTTCCAACTCCCCTAGGTGAACTGTTCGTGTTCATCAACCCAATTAAAGCGCCGGACATTCACTTTTCGTTCTCTCAATTTCGTAAACAACAGTAATGCCACGAGAAGGCAGTGAGTAGGACTTCCGTGGAAGTGGTTGTATTCACATGGCCATATGAGAGCATTTCGAGAGGGAGAGAGGACTCTTACCACTCTCGGCCGTACCAGGGCATTTGGGGGCAAGTATGAAAGTGATCAGATAGTTTGAAGTGTATGGTGCAAATATTATTACATCTTTTAAATCAACTCTGTCTTCTAATTCCCCCCCTATCAAAATTTATAAAAGGGATTAACTGCCTTTTGATTGTGTACATCCGAAGTTTTCTGTGCTGTGTAAGAGACTAGAAGAGAATATCGTCTTGCTAGGAAAACATTTGAACCAGAAAAGAAATACAAATCTAACCATTAGATAAAGAAGAACTTACCTTGAACACTGTTGCGATCATGTAAACTTGGTACATAAAAATGACAGTTATTTGAAGCGATGTATTGTGAAAATCTCTGAAATAATGATTGAAGACATGATTATTGTAATTTATAAAATAGTAATCAAATAGAAAAATTAATAGATAACTAAGACCGAATAGTTTATATGGTATAAACTAAGTAAATTGGCCTACTACATGTTTAACCCCAAATGCCCTGTTACGGACGAGAGTGGGGAGAGTCAGCTCTCCATCTCCAAATGCTCTTACATGGCCAACCGAATATATAGCCTCTGTCACAGAAGTCCTACTCACTGCCTTCTAGTGGCGGGGGTGTTGTTCACGAAATTGAGAGGAAGAAAAGCAAATGTCCGGCGCTTTAACCGGGTTGGTGGACATGGAGGATCCACCTGGGGGAGTTGGAAAACCCTCATTCCAAACCAATGGTGCACATGGGCTCCAGGATCCTGAAGGAACGAATGGCATATGAACCTATTGTTGGTGACCGGCTACCATGAAACTGCATCTCTTTACGATGCTTCACTGTCTTGTGGATCAGATCTTTATGTCAAAGGCTCGGGATGTGGCCTCCTAAGAAAACCACCTGCTTCAGTTCGGGCACCTGGGCAGTATCACAGCCCTCACACAAATCAAATGAGATTTGTGAGGCGCATATTTATCTGGTACTTCCTTGTACCAATATTTATGTGTTTAAATAAATAAATAAATAAATAATAAATATCTACATGTTTATGTTCTACGCTTTGAATAACATTTATTATGAGAGTTGCTGACATTGCTCACTTATTATCCCCGATGAAGCTGAGATTGAATCTATGACTTTTAATGGTTTAAAGTCAAGTGACTTTGAACCACAGTTGAATTATATTAAAAAAGAGAAAATATTTAAGTGTGCTGTGATGGGTGAATGAAATTGTATATAATTTTATTCTGAGTGCAGTTGTTGCTAACGCCTAAATCTATCGTTAAGAAGTCCTGACAATGTCACGCAGGATTGGACTTCCTATAATGCTGTTTTTCTTTGGTTTGGGGTAGACTATATGCTGTCGTCGGTTATTGTGGGATCGTCGAAAAAGATCTAAGTGGAATAGCCTTATTCAACTTTTATTTTCCAATATATTTTAAATATTTTGTTGCACTTCATTAACTTCCTTTTTACTATTTGATATCTCGTTATCTCAATATTGTTTCACTAAGTTGGACTTATTTAGTGACATGTTTGACAGAACAACACCTGAAGTCCTCTGAGGTTACAGTTGGTCTCAAGCCAGAGTGAAGGAGGGTTGACAACCTGATCTTGTAAAAAAGAACTCTGCTACAAAAACATGGACCATTTAAATTCTGCCCTGAGAGTTAAAGAGTCTTTTTATAGAATAGCTTTAGCGTTTCATAGCAAAAACCAGCTGTTAAGTTGTTTCATGTTCTTTCCAAAAAGATTTGGGAGGAAGAACAAGTACCAGCAGACTAGAAAATATCTCATCAAGATACCAGAAGAAGATCTTAGTGTGAGAACCACAGAGGGATCAAACTACTGTCAGTAACCGGCAATTTTTTCAAGTGCTACTAAAGTGAATGAAAGATCCGGTAGACGCCTAACTCATAGATAAAAAAGACTGGGTTTCGTAAGAATCGACCAAGTACCGAGCAAATCGTGACTTTATGATCATTATTGAGCAATCAACTAAATGAAACTCATCGTTGTACATCAATTTACTTGATTATGAGGTATTTAACAGCATGGATCGGAGGACCTTATGAGATCTTTTTTTGACACTAAGGGGTACCTGAGATTGTTATTATCATATGGAATACTTAAAAGGAACTGCATTACAAGATCATGTATAGAAGGGACCTCATAGATGCATTTTAAGTGTGGAATGGTGTCAGACAGGGCTGTATACTCTCACATTTTCTCTTTCTTTTGGATGTTGACTGGGTTGTGGAGAAATCTAAATTTTAAGGAAAATACGGAATAGTGGAAACTTTAGGCACAGCTAATTGATTTGAACTTTGCAGATTACTTAGCCCTGCTATCGCATACACAACAACAAATGCAGATGAAGACAGGCAGTAAGTATAGCAGCAGCTTTGGTAGAAATATGCCTCAACACTCACGGAGGAAAAATCAAGATCCTAAAGTATAACAGAGTAAGTACCAAGCACACCACACTCGATAGTGAAGCTCTGGAAGAGGTGTAAGCCTTTATGTACCTGGGAGGATCTGGTACAGATATGAAAACACGAATTGGTAAAGCAACGGAGGGGTCACTACAATTGAAGAATATCTGGAACTCTAAAGAACTGTCATCCAACATCAAAGTCTAAATTTTCAAATCTAACGTTAAAACAGTTCTGTCATATGTATCTCAAACTCGGACAACTACCACGACCATCTCTGAAAAGTTACAGGTATTTATAAAGAGCTGCCTATAGAAAATATTCAATTCGTTAGCCACAGACCAACAAACCAGCTGCCAGTTAAAGAGGAAGTTAGGTAAAGACGCTGGAGATGAATATGATACACAATTCGTAAACCATTGAACTGAAACACAAGGCAAGCTCTGATTTGGAATCTCCAAGCCAAAAGGAAAAGGGGGAAACCAACGAACACAGCACTGGGGACTGGAGACAGGGATCAAGACCATGAACAGCACTTGACAATAATTGGAAAGAAGTTTTATTTATTTAAACACATAAACATTCGTACAAGGAGACATCAAATAAATATGCGTCACACTTCGTCATTCGATTTGTATGAGGGCTGGATTACTGTCTATGCGCCTAAACTGAGGCAGGTGGTTTTCTTGGGAGGTCACTCCCATAGCTTTTCATCTAGAGATCTAATTCATAAGTCAATAAAGAAACGTTAGGAGATGCAGTCTCATGGTAGTCGGTGACCAACAATAGGTTCATATTCCATTCGTTTCCTTAGGGATCGTGGAACCCATGTTCACCATTAGTTTGGAATGAGGGTTTTTCAACTCCCCTAGATGGACCTTCCGTACCGACCAATCGGGTTAATGAGCCGGACATTAGCTTGTCATCGTTTCGATTTCGTAGACAACACCCTCGTTACGAGTAGGACTTCCTTGGTAGTGGCTGTATATGCGTAGCCATATGAGAGCATTTGGAGAAGGAGAGCTAACTCTCCCCACCCTCGGCCGTACCAGGGAATTTGGGGGTACTAAATAAGTAACGATGTTATGAACATGAAAAGCTTGAGTAACTGCAACGCACGTAGACGGAGTTGTGATTCGTTAAGCGTCCAGATGGCACACATTGTCAGTTTAGGACCGGGTTATAAAGTTTATGCCACTGCGTAACCCACTGAAAGAGCCCAAGACAGAGTAGTTTGGAGATTTCTGGTCGGTGACCTATGTTCCAAGAGGGGTAACAATCTTAAGTAAATAGTAATATGCAACAAATTTAACCTAAATGATTTAAGCTATTTTTGAAGATGCGGTAGATTAACAGTACAATCTTTTATCTATTGTACCAAATCACCACCGAAGTTCTTTCAATCTAACTGTCTTTCCTCAACTTCATCATGGGTGGCATTCTAGAAACAATTTTGGAGGAAATGTACCATCATTGAGTGGATTTTCCACTCGGATAAGGACTTTATAAGCTTAAATTTGCTCACTTATAGTGTGATAACATGCAAGCTGCTCAAATAGCTGTTAATAAGTTGCATGTTAGTGTTCATACTTACAAAACGTCCTCTGTATCATCGGAAAAAGTAATTCTACCAGTATGCTATCAAGAAAGGTCTGAATTAACTTTTGAAGAAAGCAGATAAGTCCATGTATCAAGCTAATCGTAGCAGTGACAAAAAGTCAACCTTAATATAGTAAAGTAGCATGTCAGTATGAACAGTTTCAGGTTGTAAAACGTCAGGTGTGCAATCCTGCATTTTATTTGCGATACCTTATCTCTCCAGCATCACTGTTCAACGGTTATCTATTGAATCCTTGATTTCTTATGTGTTTGTCAAAATGCTCTCACATGGCCACGCGTATACAGCCTATGCCAGGGAAGTCCTACTCACTGCCTTCTCGCACCACGGGTGTTGTTTACGAAATTGAGAGGACGAAAAGCGAATGTCCGGCGCTCTAATCTGGCCGGCGGACCCGATGAGTCCACCTAGGTGCACATGGGCTCCAGTACCCAGAGGGAACAAACGGTGTATGAACAAATTGTCGGTCACCAGCTACCATGGGACTGCGTCTCTTTACGATGTTCCACTGACTTGTGGATTAGATCTTTAGATCAAAGGCTCGGGGTGTGCCCGCCTAAGAAAACCACCTGCTGCTGTTTGGGCGTTCGGGCAGTATCACAGCCCTCACACAAATAAATGAAATGATGACTTGTACTGACAATCCTATTTACGCGCTTACTATATGCCAGACAATTTGCATTATTATTATTTACCATATCGCTTATTCATTCCCTTTTATTCCCAATTTGTGTATCCTTACTTTTCAACTTATGCAGCGGCTCGCCCATGGTGAAAACTCTGTTCTATCTAAACAATGTCTAGTCGAAAGTGAATTATTCCATCGATTACGAATACTGAACCAGTCTTTCTGGAACCACGTACGCCGTTTAAGCTGGATTCCTTCAACGTTCGCATACTAATGCAGATCAGACAACAGATAGGGCTGGCTATGTCTTTAGAAAGTCTTAATGTTGATGTTTGTTGTCTATCCGAGACCTGTATTCAAGACTCTAGTGAAGTACTACAAATTCGCTTTCCATCTGTCGCTTCGAAAAGCTTGTTTCACGTGCGCTTATCCGGGGACTCTGTGGCATCTTCGTCTGGTCTTGCTGGCGTTGGTGTTGCACTAAGCGCTAGAGCTGAGGCAGAACTAATCGATTGGATCCCCATTAACAGTCGGTTATGCGCTGTTAGATTAGAAAGTCCCAACAAAGTGAGAAGAAATCGGCGTGAGAAACGGTGACTTTTCGTCATCTCCGCCTATGCCCCGGCAGATTGCAGCCCGGATGAATTCTGTGCACAGACCACAACCTGTTTCTGGCCAGCACTAACTTCCGGCACAGTCATCGCCGGTGTGCTACCTGGCGTCCTCCCTCTGCATCTCAAGTCTGAACTCAGATTGATCACATCGCGATCAGCTACCGCTGGTGTGGTTGTATACAAGACTGTAGCTCCTTTTGGAGTACCTATCCGGACTCTGATCATGCCCTGATCTGCGCCAATCTTACCTTACTTTTCAGTGGCCAACGAATTGATCGTCATCAATGGATTGATGTCAGTAAGTTGGTTGCAACTTCTGTTGCAAATAAGTATAGGACCGAGCTAGCTTCTAGGATAGCTACCATACCACCCAAAAGTATAGATGGGCATTGGTTGCAACTGCATGACGCCATGAAAATGGCGAGTAAAATCGCTTGCGGCTTCGCAAAACATCCCGCTTATAAGCACTGGGTTTCTTCTGGCTCCTTACATCTCATCAAAGCCTGTTAGTCTACTCCGGGTGACTGTGAGTTTGATCACAAACGAAGGCTTTTACGCAACGAAATCGGGCAAAGCTTGCGTACGGACCGAGAAGCCTGGTGGTTGGAGCGTGCTAATGAGATGGAAGCAGCAGCTGCATCTGGTAACTGCCGGAAGCTTTTCCAAATCATCCGAGCCACTGGCAGCAAGAAGTCTGGTGTGAAACAATCTGTGAAGATGACAAGACGCCAATCACTAACATCTATCGACGTCTTGGATGATGGGCGGAATTCTTTGAAGGGCAGTTCAACTGGCCTGCTGCTCCGGCAACATCGATCCACCAAATTAGGCGGAAGTCCGCAAGGAACTCCAACTCTTGAAACGCTACAAATCACCGGACCCAGATGACTTACCTCCGGCTCTTTTGAAAGACGGTGTTGACTTTCTGGTTAGGGAATTGACTGTGTTGTTTACAAAGGTTTGGGAGCTAAAGAGTGTTACAACGTCATGGAATGAGTTGATAGTTGTCCGTATCTTTAAAAAGGATTTACGTTGTTGTTGTTTATTTATTTAAACACATAAATATTGGTACAAGGAAGTACCAGATAAATATGCGCCTCACAAATCTCATTGATTTGTGTGAGAGCTGTGATGCTGCCCAGGTGCCCAGACTGAAGCAGGTGATTTTTTTAGGGGGCCACACCCCGAGCCTTTGACCTGAAGGTCTAGTCCACAAGGCAGTGGAGCATCGTGAGGTGATCCAGTCCCATGGTAGCCGGTGATCAATGATTGATTCGTACGCCACTTGTTCCTTCAGGATACTGGAGCCCATGTGCACCATTGGTTTGGAATCAGGATTTTCCAACTCCCCTAGGTGAACTTTCCGTGTCCATTAACCCGGTTAAAGGGCCAGACATTCGCTTTTCTTCCTCACAATTTCGTAAACAACACCCCCGCCACGAGAAGGCAGTGAGGACTTCCCTGGCAGAGGCTATATATTCGCTGGCCATGTGAGAGTGTTTCGAGAGGGAGAGCGGACACTCCCCACTCTCAGCCGTACCAGGGCATTTAGGGGTGTAACAACTATCGGGGGATAAGTCTACTTCCGATTGCGTCCAAACTATTGGCTTCTGTCATACTTCGTAGGTTGTTTAAAACCCGAGAAAGATTGAGTCGCGAGGAGCAGGCTGGTTTTCGTTCTGGTCAAGAATGTGCTTATCATATCTTCACACTGTAACATAATGTATAGTGTTCATTCACATCATGACTGCCTTCGATTCGTTGGACAGGACTGTCCTTTGGGATTGTCTGTTGAAGAAGGGTGTTCCTGAGAAGTGGTGGTGGTGGCGTGAAAGATGAGATTAATGCACGTATAGTGAAAGGCAGATCGGCTTATGCCAATCTGGGCCATCTTCGGCGCCTTCGTGATGTTAGTCTGGCTGTAAAAGGTCGGATCTACAACGCGTCGGTGAGTGCAGTTTTGCTTTATGCTTGTGAAACCTGGCCTCTTCGGGTTGAGGATGTCAAACGTCTCTTGGTGCTTGATCATCGTTATCTCTGAAGGATTAATGACATCCAGTGGCAACACCATGTTAGTAATTCAGAGGTTCGGCATCGTGTTTTCGGGGACAACGTCGATAATCCAATTAGTGTCACCATCTTGAAACACTGACTTCAGTGGCTTGGACATGTTCTACGAGTGTCGTCCCAGAGGATTCCACGTCGTGCATCATTTGCCGACGCTGGGACTGGTTGGAAGTAGAGGAGAGGTGGTCAGTGTATGACATGGTGTCGTGGTACGAAAGAAAGCTGTGAAGGACTGGCTTTTGTTGATCCTTCATGACTCCCTGGTTGGGGTCCGAGAGATGGTGCAACACAGTGGCTTAAAACGTTATCACATATGGCCCAGAATAGAAGCCAGTGGCGAGCCTGCTGTAACCTTTTATTTTCTTCATAAAGAGTGGTCATAACTTCCTTAACTGAAAGAGACTTTCTGGTTGTACATTTTGTTTCCCCCATTATTACACTAACATACATTCTGTGGTTCTTGTTGTTCCCTCTTTTTTCTTGTTTGCACTTTACCGCCTTTTTCTTCCCATTCTCATTGTTATGTGTGGCGCATATATCTGGTGCCCCCCTTGTACCAATATTTATGTGCTTAAATAAATAAATGTGTTTGAATAGGATTAAAACCGATTTCCAAAACAGGTATTCATGACTTAGAAACGTGTCATACTGTGTATCACTATCGCTGTTAAACAACCGGAAGGCCTCCAGCTTACCATGTGATGTAGTGTTGCTAGCTTGGTGCGGATACCTGAATTGTCATAGAGATCATCAAATTAAACAGTAAAAAACGCTATAATATATGGTGATCAATCAAATCCGATGGGGAATGTTGCCGTTTTGATTTTATTTTATAATTACAGTCACTCACACGCAACGTAGAACATGGCACATTTGTACATACATCCAGGTTAACATCACTCCATTAACACAGCGAGATGAAATTATCAGTGCAAATCATAGAGTAGTAGACGTAGTAATAGTATTAGTGGTGATAGAAAAGATTAGACATCGAACATACAACTCGGGAAAATATAAA
This sequence comes from Schistosoma rodhaini, assembly GCA_944470415.2. Lineage (NCBI taxonomy): Eukaryota > Metazoa > Platyhelminthes > Trematoda > Strigeidida > Schistosomatidae > Schistosoma > Schistosoma rodhaini. Next base: position 3,684,316 of record OX104040.1, read on the forward strand.
ACAGTAAACTGAAAACAAATTAATGGGGTGATTCGCAAACTTGAGATATCAGGGATAAAAGGTGAATAGATTGTGAACGATTTTGAAACAGATCACCCAAAGTCTCTAACCACTAATTACGATAATCACGAGAAACCCAACCACGTAGCCTACATCTAAATACAAGGTTCAGTTCAATAGTCAATGTCATCACGGAGTGATTCTATTTTTGTTTGCTTGCTCTTAACTTTCTTGCAATCTACTCCCCTACACCAGCCATCATTGTGGGTTGAGGTAGTCGGTTGACAGGCATACATAATACATACGATAATGACTCATCACCTCCCCAATCGATTTGCCATACGCTCAACTACTTCACTCCCCATCGTTAGTTCAGGTGTTGATGCAGACCACTCGTGAAGTAACGCTTTGCATTTAGAGTGGGAGAAACGCATCCCAAATATGCTAGCATAGGTGTTTAACGTCATCAGAAGACTCCGCACTTTTTCAGCGCCTTCGTCAAACAGAACCGTATCATGTGTATTCTAAGTCAACAAGATGACCACCTGTTAGGAAATTGGCTCCTGAAAAGCTAGACGATGAGGGAGTTATCTCCAAGAGAATGTCTATGACAAAGTTAATAAAGAGTTGAGAAAACAAACAAGCTTGACAAACACCATTTGAAGTTATCGACGACAATGTCATCTTCCCATAAGCTCTGATTCGGCCAGTAGTGTTTGGGTCATTAATTACTACTACAGTGTTATTCTCTCCACTGAATTTTGATACTTTCACTGTCTGTGTTTGTTTAATACAAAATTCGTTTTGTGTCATGATTATTTTAAAGTAAATAATAATCCTTGAAATGGTTTCTAAAGGGTCAGGTGATGAGAGTTAACTCTATAGGATTGTCTATTTCAGAATTAAATAAAGTGGGGAAGACAAACAAGACCAGTTTAATGGAACTACGTCCAATTCCTAGACAACGATTGTACGAAGGCATTCCTAATAACTAAACAAAATAAATCTATAACTAGTCATTTATGAAAGGTTACCAAACTGAATTGGAACCATTTTTGTTCTGAGGATTAAACTTGAGGGAAAGTCGACGTACAATCTTATTTTGGAGATCCATTTCACCAGCATGTATAAAGAGTAATGAACTACCTTCAGATTTTTAAATGTAATAGATTAATTAACCCTCCATACAACAATTTGAATTTTTGAGTATCAAGTCCTTTTTTGTACATTTTCCAGAAGGGAACGAAATGTTCAAGATTTACACCATAATACATATATTCATCTTACTACGCAGTCATTCAATGACTAGTAGGAATTTTGGGACATATTTACTAAAAACTAGTTATATATATGGTCCAATCGATCATGTATAGATTATTAAACTTTACTTCGGTTAACATTATACGGAAACTAGTCACGTTACTCTACAATGAAGAACAAATTGACTAGTTGTTTGTCGAAGAGAGTTTGACCTGATCGTTTGGAAACTAAAGTAACTTGATGTTTGAAATGATGAAGATCTGAAGTACAAGTGGATGCTTTCATGGAAGCTTAGGGAATATGGCGCCATTACATTGTCGAGAATGCCTGTTGTCTGAAACGGCATTATATACAATCATCTCTTCGACTGACAGTACCTAACTACCAGAACTACATTTTTCTATGGAAATGCATAGATTTATGGTTTGTTATGTGCAGGAGACTAGTGTTTTGGACTTCTTTGAGTTTTCTCGATTTATACCCCGAAAGGAACATTTAGTTACAGTATACAAAATTTTTACAGCTTCAGCTAATAAAGTTTGTCAAAATAATGCTCTTACCTCGTTCCCAAATTGCATCAAATGGTGTATCGTTAGCAATGCTTTGAATACAACAACTAAGTTGCTATGTTGTGTGCGGATGACGATTTGGTTAGCGAAATCCGGGACTGAAAGGCGAGGTTCAAACGTGCATTGAACAAGATCTTTATTATTCACAAACGGTTATTCAGACACTTACAGGACAAATGTTTTCTTTTAGGAGCGCACATTTCTTCTGTTGTAGCTTTGCAAATAACTTTAACAACTACAGAGCCTGATAAGGTATACTTCATTGCTGTCACTAAGTCTGAAAGACTCTGACCAGTTCCACTACCAGCCAATTGTTTAACGACCTTCCCGGCCATCACTTCGAATAAGTAACGCAAGTGTTCGTGAGTGACGCGAAAATTAAATATATATATATATCCAATGTCTTTGTCACTAGCTTGTATAAACTGATTGATTTATTTGCTGCCGCTTCTTGCTATTGCGTCACTGTTCCAAATATTTAGTTATGTCGAATGGGTGGTAGTCTAGCCACTACACTAATTATAGTCAATGTGATAGTTATTTATGGATTTGTACATCTTGTAGTTTGAATGAGTCGTTTGCCTCAAGGCACAAGGGTTTCTGGATACAAGCAGATATAACATTACGATGCACGAGGCTGATTGGTCACATTATGAAAATAACAAAATGATAATTCAAGTGCTAAGAAACGAATGTTTCAAGAATGAAGAAATTATTTAATTGGTAATATGTAAGAAGACCGAGTTGTAAGGATAAGAAGGAAAACATTGATGAAAATAGGAGATAAGAATTTATGTGGTAATGTGGTGCTGATGACCGTGGTGATTTATAAGGCATGAATCAGACACAACTGGTCTAAGCATGTGACAGCAATCCATGGGTGAATACGTGTTCGTTAAGTCTCCTTTTACACTGTAGAACATCAACGTTGATGTTCTATGTCGAAGTGATTGGGGGCCTACTATAGTTAGACGAGAATGGTGACGAACCAACTAACGCTGAAGTCACACCTCGCGACCAGCCCTTACGTGGATTGAACCATCGACGCATCAAAGGATCATGGACGCTATGGAGACTGTACAACACAAAGGACGTTATTACCAGAACATATTAGTTAAGGTACAACCACGAAAATACAGAAGTGAAAGAACAACCACTGCCGCGTGGGCCAGTCCATGGCATATAATTTTTTGATTGATGCGCGTAGACTATCCTTGACTTTGACAGGGATCAATGATCTGTTCGATATTCGGTGACCCTGCAATACTCCCCCACCAGATTCAATGGCCGTTTGAATCGATACCAAACATGTTGGGAGTAGTAGCGCGCCAGAGGTTGCCAGACGATTAATATGAATCTTCCGGGTATTGCCGAGCTGTAAGAGAAATGGAAAGGAGGCTGCAGAAACTGATCGAGAAACAACGAGTAATAACACGTAACAAGGACGTTGGTTGAATGTTAAGCGATCAACCATAGAAATAATAGAAAAAGAAATATTTTAGAGTTTTATTAAGTCGCGTTGAAAAAGATATATCTATGACAAGTGGTTGAGTTCCTCAGATGAGAAACGTTAAGTTTGTCGCAAGAGTAATGATGTCAGAGTGATAGTACGATAAGTGTATTATCAATCGATACCGATGTTTGTACTGACCTCGGTACAAAGTAGAAAGTCAGTAAGTGTCGTTGACAACTGGTCGTAAGCGTCGATTTCTAGTTATATCTATATTTAACAGACTAACTGTAAATACAAAAGTATAACCGTGAAGATAAATCGTGGTTTCCTTGTGCGAAGCTTCTGATCAACTTGCAGTCAGTTTGGAAAAACTGGTAACTGCTGTGAAAATCAATATGGGTCGAAGAATACAGAGCGAGAGGTGGCACGATGAAATCTCTAAAAGATGATAAACGGTGGGTGCTGCACATGTGTTGGATGAGTGGACCGAAAAATGTCGAAAAGAACATAAGAAACCAAGAGTGTCACTCTGGACTCATGTCAATGATATCGGTGAAAAATGCTGTCAGTGTTGGGGTCGAGACGACAGTATCGTTGTCAGTTTGCAGGAGATGCGCTCGACTGCGTAAACCGATGATTCGCGTGAATGAGTGTCGCCAAACCACCAATTGAACTGGACAGGCTTTAGATCGTCGAGCAGTTGAATAGCCGATTGATGTACCGAAATCATCTATTAGATAACAGTCACGCGGAAACAATACTTCATAAAATTAAAAAATACGACGTCGAATTTGAATAACTACAATAGTTAGGATGTGTTGTAATGTCACATCGAAGTAACATCATTTCGTATACTGACAATTGTACTGAACGTTCGTTTGGGCATTGTTTATGTAGCAATTGGATGTGCAGTAGCAAACATATACGAAGACTATCGTGGGGTTCGTGGATAATTTCAGAGGACGTTTAGATATTTTCCAAACCCGTATTTCATGTGAATAAGTCGAAGACGGAATTAGAGTGACTTTCGTGCAATAAGGAAATCGAGCCATGATTTACTGTGTGAGATAACAGCAAATACAAAGAGCATAGTAAACATTAATTTAAATGGTAACCACCAATGTAACTAAAATTTAGGTTTAGATAACGTGATCGTTTCGTAAAAAAGCTTATTATCTCGTGTTAAGTGACATTAAATACGATGAATGTCTGGTAAGGACATGGACTAAGATTGCTCGTGTACACGTAATACGTTTATCTACAGCATGTTGACTTACGAGTCATAAATGTACATAGTTTCGACTAAAACTTGACGGCAGTGTTAGAATGTATGACTACTCCAAGTGAAAGTAGCCTCGAAATGTTACTAGACATCATAAACATTATACGAAATTATTTAACACAGTTATGAAACTCGCCTGGGTTACTCTTGCTCCAAAGTAATTGAAATTTGTTGATTAAATTCGTAGATTAACGAAGCGTTGTAGACTGAATTGGTATACGTCCAAATTTAATTTGAGCCAAAAACGTAGCATTGCCTGGCGAAACAGTCTAAACAAGATCTAACGTTGCAGGGAATTTATAGTTCAAACTCACCGTAAATTTCTAGCATTTGTATCCTCTGATTCGCCATGGAACTCAGCAATTGGAAATTAGGCAGACAGTGGTCAAGAAAGTTAAATATTCTAGTAGATAGTTTCTGATAGTAGTTAGTTGATAGTGATTAAGCAGAAAGATGAATTTATAATCGACAGTTAATCCTGTATTGGTTATACAAGTGGATAAGTTGCAAACAGATATGCGTTCGTGTTGCCTTGAGGCTATACTTACGAGTGGTTGATATTTTAACAGACATATTACACAGGGGCATTTACATGCTGCTAATGCATGTTAAAGAACCACGATAGTCGATTACAGTCGTAGTTGATTGGTTAGTTCTATCGATTGAACTAATTATTTCAGTTGAAATACTAATCAACAATGATATGAGGCAACGAATGTTCACAGAAACTGATAAAGATAGCCGAAGTTAAAGATGAAAACAAAATGTATAGAATGCAATAAAAAAAGATCATAATGATAGGTTGCGTTATTCGAAGTCGTGCTTACCACTGTAGAACATCAACGTTGATGTTCTATGTCGAAGTGATTGGGGGCCTACTATAGTTAGACGAGAATGGTGACGAACCAACTAACGCTGAAGTCACACCTCGCGACCAGCCCTTACGTGGATTGAACCATCGACGCATCAAAGGATCATGGACGCTATGGAGACTGTACAACACAAAGGACGTTATTACCAGAACATATTAGTTAAGGTACAACCACGAAAATACAGAAGTGAAAGAACAACCACTGCCGCGTGGGCCAGTCCATGGCATATAATTTTTTGATTGATGCGCGTAGACTATCCTTGACTTTGACAGGGATCAATGATCTGTTCGATATTCGGTGACCCTACAACACCTATCCATCAATGGGGCTATGGTCACTTAGGCTGGAGGGGGATTCAAAGTGGAACAACTCCTAATGAGAAAAAATGAGTGTGCTTTGGTGCTTGATCTCTGATGAGTAGGCCCTCAAAGGTTGTCTCGAGGAGCATGGTGACGTTCTGTAAATATGAACGTGTTCGAATGGCTTGGTATACCTGATATGTTGTATATCGTTACCAGATCGTTTCTTATTTTTCTTCAGCTAAACGAGAGTAATCTCGGGTGTTAAAGTCCGTTTTCGTAAGACTTTTGCTTTGATCTCATTACTCACTTGGTTGTTAGTCTATTTACTTGATCTAAAAGAATTATCTCTATTTTGAAGAGACGAGACGTTACGACATTATAAACCTCAAGGTGAGGTAGTGTGTACACAATAAACAATGTTTGGAACAACTCTGCTGCGATTAATGCAAGTTATCCACACATAAAATAGAGAGTAGCGTTTGTCTTGACTGCATCCTTCATGTAGTTTAAATTGGTGTCTAAACTCTCCGAGGTTACAAGTCTGAGATCACACTCCGAGGAGACATTAGAAAGCGACTCCCATGGCGAGTGTAAGCGCTTTGTGTCAAATGAGGCAGAGAGTTCATGACATGACATTTCGGCAAATTAAGTTTCAACCAATTGTCTACTGCTCAATTCTCTATTTTTATAATGTCCTCTGGAAGCTCAAGTGAAACCTCTCCTCTTTTTGTAGACCTTCAGGTTTCGATTCATCTGATATGAATACCGCAGAGCTGACTTTATTTAACAGGTCTTTAGTAAAGATCAAGCACGGGAGTTAACTTATGGTCGTTCCATGTGAAATTCGTGATGTTGCGAGTTTCCAGCATGAATGTATTCTATGTATCTTGGTACGAAACATCCAGTTCTCTGGGCAATTTTGGTGCCAGGATAAACGTAATTTAGTGAAACTCATATTTGCAAGTACATGAGGTATTGTCATAGGCTTTTGAAAAATGAAGGAACATTACATGAGTCTGTGTCGTACGGTCACAGTAGGTCGTAAAGCTTTGTAGATTGGATGCGCAGGATCTGAATTACCTGAGCCCTTGTTGGGCTTTATAGCGGATGTTGCTTTATCCATGTATTTCCCCATTTGTTCAGTGACTATTCTCTTTGATATTAACCCGATAGTTTGTTGAATATCTCACAGACCCTAAAACGGCACTAGAATCCCTCACTCTCAGGCCCCTGATTTAGTTGGTCTATGAAGTTGACATTAAAGATCTTTGCCATCTCTGAGTCAATGAGATGTTCACCTTTTGTCCCTTCAGGAGTACAGATCCCCTGGTTTGTAGGCTTTCACAATATCATGAATCTGTAGAGATATTCGGGTTATTCGGGGGATTTTTGGCTACTAGCTTGGTCAAACAACATCTATCGCTGCGCGCTTCGGCATTGCATCTGTTTCTCTATGTTGTGTGAGAGCTGCGATCCCAATCTTTCAACGAGGCCCTCCGCTTTTGTTGGACACCCCAATTGGCCTACGCCAAGAGACTCGTGTCTAGTTAAACCCGGGACCTTCACCTTCCGTGTCTGAGCTTACCTTGAGGTAAATTGTGCTGGATGGCACTATAGATAATGAACCTCAATACCTCCAAGCGGTCAGTCCTTGTTAGCCTCCGCCACTCTGCTGGCAGTTGGTCATACTGAAGATGCCTGCTCTAGTCCGTCTGAAGTATCTAACTAACGATCACATAAGACATAGCTGTATCATAGTGATTGCTTCCTGTTGATGAGTTGACAAGAACATCCCCACGTAGAGCCTAGCCATTTGTCAGTAAATAATCTAAGTTTTAAGGTCTTCCGTTCGTGTCACAGCTCATGGCGCCACCCACATGATTAGTCATTACTGAACTCCTTATGGACGTGATAAGCTCCTGATGCAACAATTTTTCAGTGGTTGTACTGTGTTTGATGACGTTTGGGGATGGAGCGTTGAAATATCCATCTAGTACTATTTATTCAAACCTCATGTATGGTACAATAAGTATGGTCTGTATTATCTCATCGTTTTGGGGGCTTAAAATTATTGAGTGCCGGCACATTAATCCGATCAAACTATTAACACCGTTCTTCTTCAATTAACACCGAAATGAGGCAGCCAATTCTGTCATCATGGTGCTGTGTGATGTTGCGGCTTTCAAGTAACTGTTAACATAGATTGTCATTCCATCTCTCGTTTTGTGTACTCTATCGTATCGTATAAGCATTGTGTCTTGGAAGCTCAATTTTTCATCTTTAATGTCACTCGGTAGCCATATTTCAATCAGGGCTGTGAGCATAGAGTCTAATTGAGAGCAAATGTTATTGATTTCCCACAGTTTACCCCTTAGTCCTCTTACGTTGCTGTAGAGGGACTTTGAGTGATTGTCTGGTGCTTCGCCACAGCGATATTGGTCTTCTTGTTTTTACGCATATCAATGTTGAAATTGTGTTGGCCAGTTCTGTGCTAGCTGGTGGCTGTAGGCATTTTGCCCATATAGAGTGTCCCACTGGAGTGACCATAGTATCTGTGTTCTGCTCCTCGGGCTTCGCAACATCTGATTTGACAGAAGAGGTCGTCCTTTGAGCTGTACCAAGCATTAGTAGCCTCATTTCAGTTCCCTCGGTTTCTGAAATTCGCCACCATCAGACGAGAAAACGTAGTGGTCGAGGTAGCCTGAACACACTAATTATTGTAGTGGTGTGAACAAACGACCTAATGAACTACACTGCTTAATTTGTGTTCTATAAGTTATTATGTGTGCGGTAATTTTTGGGCGTTGATCAGTGAAGTGTTGGTTAAATTATTTACATCCAGTTTTAGAGATGTCGTGCTCAGCATTCTTCGTTGAAATGACTCAACACGAGCGGTAAATGTCTTTCACTGATAAATAACTGCAGTCACTTGCAGCAGCAGGAGCTATAGATTACCTAAATGCTGGTTGGAATTAATGAGAAAATCATCAATGGTGCTGCTAAATCATTCACGTTTTAAAGGTTTACACAATATCGATGAATCAATCTCTAGATTGCGTACAATTATGAATAATGCTTGCAGAGTAAGTAAGTGTATCAGTGAAGGGTTGCATGAATTCTTGACAGGCAGTGATTGAAACAATGCAGTAGCCGATGTACTGTATTATCTCGGTGTCTCGGTAATGGCCGTTTCGGTATCATGGTTTATACTGTATCAAAGCGAGCTATCACCGATACAGTGTATACAACTCTACACTATTTCTGTGGGAATTTGAAAAGATAATATGTTACGAAATTGCTTCAGATGCACACTCACACTTAAAACTTCACGAAATATAGAAATTGTGTTCCTATGTTATTTACCAAATGAAGTGATAGTTTCCACAATGTTCTGAAGTAACAAGAGGTAAATTCGATCCTACTCAAGAACGTGATTATATAGTACTTGAAGCCATCCGATATCCTTCACTGAACAGCACATTTTATCAATCACTATAGGCAAAACAAACTGTTGTAGTAGTACGATCAGAATTGCTTGTAATCTTGCCCACGAATCCTGTTCATCAGATGTTGGAATGAATTTGAATGAAGTTTGTCTTTTCAAATGTATAATTCACAGTGTCATTCAATAACTGATTATTTCTTCAAACGGCTTATCAACTAGTCTATCAGCCTAAATGATTTGTTAAAGTGACTCATTGATAGAGTTGAATAGGAAATAATTTTCTTTTAGTGAATTTTCCAGTTGATTATTTCTCATATTAAATAATTACTATTGCAGTTAGAACTCTGTGTCATTTAACAAGAATCTTATCACAATAGTCGATAAATAATCATCATATCACTCAAGCATACTTTGGATAGCATGAATAGCCTTTCTTTTCTATAGAAATCATATGAAGTTAGTTTCTATCAGTTTCTCTGTTTTCACAATAATTGACGTGTTTAGCCTACGTAACATAGCACACTACGTCCTGTTATCTGGTAATCATTAGGAGGTTGATTTCATTTCCATCCTACTATCTGTTTTGTTGAAATCATAAACCAATCTAAGAAAGACCACCATTGAGAACCTGGAAGTACTGAGCGGCCGTTTTCAGTGGTGGTCTTGTGGATGGCTTGGATTCGCAACTGACTGTGATCAACATACAGGAAGATGACATGCCAGATATCGAATTGGATCTCTCTGTAAGCCAAAAACTAGATGGCTGTTGACGGTTGCAATCAGATATATCTGTTGGCAATCTCGTGGTATCGAAAGAATGCCGAGACGTGCCAAACCTTACAAGTGGAACGACGGAGCTTACTCGAGTTCGTGCAAGGTCACAGGCAACGGAAGAAACGGTGTGTTTGGTACACCTAAACAAACAAGTATAGTAAAACAATCACTGGTACAATTTGTCGTAATTATAATTGTTTCTGTTATATTAATCGTGTTCTCGTCATAGAAGTATGTAACTACAGTCTAATTTAGGTCCGCTCCTAATTCCAATGAATGCGGACATGTTCCACAACCTGAAGCTTAAAGCAAATATCTTATAAACCGGTAGTATAATATACGGAGTTCGGATAGACTTTGTGTAGCTTTCTTCCTGAAGCCAAAATATTATTTCTACATCCAACTAAAGCAGTTTGAGCTAGATGGATTAGATTAAAACAACGATCTATTATTAGTCAATTAACAAATTTATACAAGCAACAAATGTGTTTATAATTACACTAGTACAAATTTCATAATACAAATCAACCAATAGTTACTAAAACTTGCAAATCATACGCTTAAATACCATCAATATTGGCTTGGAATTTCGAGCAGTTGTGGATAATTTCCAGTCAATCCCATAAACCACCTGGCAATTACTGTCGAGAAAGTTGAATCACACAAGAAACACAAACGAACCAACCAGCTTGATGATTTACAGAGTGACCGGACTAGTAGGTGGTAGTCACGATGAAGCAAGCAAACACAATAGGCAATAGTTGCGTTGGCCATCATGTGACACAGGCATTCACACCACTACGATAATTAGTGTGTTCAGGCTACCTCGACCACTACGTTTTCTCGTCTGATGGTGGCGAATTTCAGAAACCGAGGGAACTGAAATGAGGCTACTAATGCTTGGTACAGCTCAAAGGACGACCTCTTCTGTCAAATCAGATGTTGCGAAGCCCGAGGAGCAGAACACAGATACTATGGTCACTCCAGTGGGACACTCTATATGGGCAAAATGCCTACAGCCACCAGCTAGCACAGAACTGGCCAACACAATTTCAACATTGATATGCGTAAAAACAAGAAGACCAATATCGCTGTGGCGAAGCACCAGACAATCACTCAAAGTCCCTCTACAGCAACGTAAGAGGACTAAGGGGTAAACTGTGGGAAATCAATAACATTTGCTCTCAATTAGACTCTATGCTCACAGCCCTGATTGAAATATGGCTACCGAGTGACATTAAAGATGAAAAATTGAGCTTCCAAGACACAATGCTTATACAATACGATAGAGTACACAAAACGAGAGATGGAATGACAATCTATGTTAACAGTTACTTGAAAGACGCAACAACACACAGAACCGAAATAGCGAATGTAACAGCATCATTTTGGTGTTGCTTTATTGAGAATATTGCGCAACTATTAGTATGATAACTGACTCATATCTGTGGAAGTGAACATTGATATATTTAGTTTATAATATATTGAAATAACTATATTTGGAGTATCGGTTGAGTCTGATGAAAATCATTGGTGATTGAACACAAGTCTCTGTACACAATTATGCATCGCTTTGATTGTGTTACAAGCAGCAATATTAACTTGATGCTCAAACAGCACAGGATGTGAAGAGTTCTCTGAAATCGTTACTCAGTCAATGAGAGTTAAAGTTCTCAGTCATCAATCTACCTATGTAACCTACAAATAATACAACGAAACTTGAATTCATTCATTTGTTCTATTGGAGTAATTTTCCAGACATCTGACATGGTACTTACCGTTGGCGTCTAATCTCATCAATATATGTCAAATGAATGAAAATTGACATAGCAGTGTAATTGACAGCGAAATCGGTATCCATGTGAACACCAATGTGAGCGTCATGTAGCACAGAAATAGTGTAGAGTTGTATACACTGTATCGGTGATAGCTCGCTTTGATACAGTATAAACCATGATACCGAAACGGCCATTACCGAGACACCGAGATAATACAGTACATCGGCTACTGCATTGTTTCAATCACTGCCTGTCAAGAATTCATGCAACCCTTCACTGATACACTTACTTACTCTGCAAGCATTATTCATAATTGTACGCAATCTAGAGATTGATTCATCGATATTGTGTAAACCTTTAAAACGTGAATGATTTAGCAGCACCATTGATGATTTTCTCATTAATTCCAACCAGTATTTAGGTATTCTGTAGCTCCTGCGGCATGTGTTGGCATTTATTCATCAGTGAAAGACATTTACCGCTCCTGTTGAATCATTTCAAGGAAAAATGTTGAGGACGATATTTCAAATAATGTATGGAAACAATAACAACACATTCACGTGAATCAAACTAAGACATACTCAACCTCCCAGTCAGTGACATATTCCGACTTCCGATTTCAGTGCAAATTGTCGATTAGATGAGACATTGTAGACACATGCTAGTCAAGCATCAAATAAGAACCAAATAACTGACGCCCGATTTCACCAACACTTCATTGATCAACGCTCAAAAATTACCCCACACATAATAACTTATAGAACACAGATTGAGCAGTGTAGTTCATTAGGTCGTTTATTTATTCAGAATGTCTTAACATAATTACATGTGGACTCATGGACATATTATGTACACACATGAGAATGATACAAGCTGACACCATTCAAATATTGGAGTTCACAAAGCCCAACATTCTAGCCACACTAGCATACTCAACAAGAACATCTGGACGGTTTGAGAGTGTGACACCATGTGATACAACGCCAAGGACTGGACCTTGAGGAGATCGAAGGAGAGGTCCACCACTGTCACCTGGTGCGGTGATTTGCCCGAACACATACACCGCCTTCACACAAATAGGATTCCCAGTGGTGGAATGTTGGCATTCCATTACAGTCGCTCGACCTGTGTGAAAGAGAGAAGAGAACAGACAAGTGAATTTCGAAAATATCAAATGGCAGAAACAGTTCACGTTTAAGCAATGCGCAAGGTAAATAATGCGTATGCAATCTCTCTAATCGATGTGTACCATATATGTCAATCGAACCACAATCCATCTCACCACTGCTACAATATAAACACGAAATGGATTGACCACTTGCCTCGTATACAACACAATTCTATCGTTTGCACAGATGTTTCGTCATTTCTCTCTCGTCAGAACGATCGCTCATTCTATTCCTCATGATCAATGGACGAGGTGAAGACAGTCTGGAAACCAGTAACTGTAAATCAACTTTCACAGACAAATCAACAACAGCAATCACAACTGTCCAACACAACCACCGGATCAGACAGACTGAGTCATGTTGTTTGTTGACCACCAACTCACCTTTCTTCAAAATCCCACCAGCTCTACGCGACGGATCACGGTCGTTATCATCCCTTCCATAACCAACAATGAAAACATCAGTTCCAGGTGTCGGTATATCCGATGCCTGTGGCAGACTGATCACTCTGATTCCACTCTGTAAGTTGACCATTTGAGCGAGCATTACAGTTGCAATGTCGAATCCACTGAGTGTCTGTCTGATTTGTCTCCTCTGTCGTGACGCCGTACAAGAGGGCATGTATTCTGGTGCTACATTAACTCCAGACGGTTGGTGATGGATGCCTTGTTGGTCGCCATTCCTCAGTGTGAGAAATGAAACCTGAAATAGACAAAGTATGTTGATATTAGATCTATGCAAACCCACTGCATACACAAGCACATGCACACACACATACACTGTGTGAAATCAATCAAATACATTTCATTACAACAATGTGTCTCAGTGTGATCTCTTACCCGAACGACTGGCATTGGTGAGCAAACACAATGACCAGCTGTGAGTACTGCTCTCGTTGAGACTAGTGAGCCTGTACACATTGTTCTCTCTGTCGTTACAAATGCGATGTACGGAAATTCAGTGCGGTCTTGCACAGGTTCACCTTTACGTATCAGCCAGGTTGACACACGTTCAAATGTTAGACAGTAGGTGAACAGCGTCACCATCAGAAACGTCCGTTCGTTAAACATGTCTATGTGACTGTTGCAATCAACTACCTACAATCTTGCAACACATTCACTTATTTATATGTGAAAATATTCCGTGACTTCGAGTGCACGTGTGTTGGTGCATTGTGGGGAAGCCGACCTGCACTCCACTCAACCCATGGGTTGTTGTGACGGGTTTAATCGGTATTCATGACACGCCTCATTTTGTTGGGAAGTGCAGAGGGCGTATATGTTTTGGGTGTGAATGATTGTGGTTATGAGACTGTTATGGGACAACTCAGTGCATTATCTGATTACGTACGGTTGACTGAATTCGGGAAATGAAACATTTCTCATCAGCCTCACATCAGCATAACGAGTTCAATCTGGACATGAATAATGAAAGCACACATTCGATCTGATGTTCAAATTAGCTACAGACATTCCATCTTTGTCCTACTGTATGTTTTTCAGCGAATATTTTATTCGATGAAGAAACATTATTGAGAAACGACTAAAGATTTTCCATAACTTGTCAGTTATAGAATGATCATCATTACAAATTTCGAACTGTCTTTTAGTTGTTGATTGTTATCATAGGCGTAAAGACAAGTCACAGAATAAATAAAATTCAAATAATTTATTGTTTAGTTGTTCCGTGCTCTTTGCTTTAATCTTACATTCTCTAGTTGTAGATAATTAATAATAACTCGCTCTGGCACTGGTAATAACCTCACAGAACGATGTTGATCAATCATCAGGCTATCCACTTAATAAAAAAATGACAAGTTCCCTGGTGTTGTATTGGCTTGCTGTGATATATGCCATATTTAAACTGTTTATCAATTACTAAACCAGCAAACATAAAACTTTCTTATAATTCATGTTTATTCTCTACATTAAATGTTGATTATATAACAATCTGATCATGCCTGTAAACTGGTGTGAATTCTGTAAATATTATTTTCAGAATATATTATTATTATTATATTGATTCAGAATGCATTTCAACGTACTTACTTACTTACGCCTGTTACTCCCAATGGAGCATAGGCCGACGACCAGCTTTCTCCAACACACTCTGTCCTGGGCCTTCTTTTCTAGTTCTTTCCAGTTCATGTTCATTCTTCTCAGGTCTGTCTCTATTTCTCGGAGTAATGTGTTCTTTGGTCTTCCTCTTCTCCTTTGACCTTCAGAATTCCATGTGAGGGCTTGTCTTGTGACACAATTGGGTGATTTCCTCAAAGTGTGTCCAATCCACTTCCAGCGCTTCTTCCTGATTTCTTCCTCCGCTGGAATCTGGTTTGTTGTCTCCCACAGTAACTTGTTGCTGATAGTGTCTGGCCATCGGATCCGAAGTATCTTGCATAGACAGCTGTTAATAAACACTTGTATCTTCTGGATAATGGCTTTCGTAGTTCTCCACGTCGCTGCCCCATACAGAAGAACTGTCTTGACATTTGTATTGAAAATTGTGACCTTGGTGTTGGTTGACAGTTTTTTTCAGTTACAGATGTTCTTCAGTCGTAAATATGCTGCCCTTGCTTTGCCGATCCGCGCCCTCACATCTGCATCTGATCCACCGTGTTCATCAATGATGCTGCCCAGATATGTAAAGATCTCCACATCCTCCAAAGCTTCTCCGTCAAGTGTAATTTGATTGGTGCATATTGCATTGTATCGGAGAGTCTTGCTTTTCCCTTTGTTTATATTGAGACCTACTGCTGCTGAGGCTGCTGCTACACTGGTCGTTTTCTCCTGCATTTGTTGTTGCGTTTGTGATAGAAGAGCCAGATCATCCGCGAAGTCCAAATCG
Source organism: Schistosoma rodhaini (assembly GCA_944470415.2). Classification (NCBI taxonomy): domain Eukaryota; kingdom Metazoa; phylum Platyhelminthes; class Trematoda; order Strigeidida; family Schistosomatidae; genus Schistosoma; species Schistosoma rodhaini. The sequence goes on from OX104040.1 coordinate 3,700,064, forward strand.
TCAAGCTGCATCCTGCCTGTTCACTGTATCCCGTGCATTCCTCCAGATGTTGACGTCTTCATAATCCAGTCGATCACCAGGAGAAAGAGAAAGGGTGAGAGTAGGCAACCTTGCCTAACACCGGTCTTTACCTCGAACGAGTCGGTGAGTTGTCCTCCGTGGACGATTTGGCAGTTTAGTCCATCATAGGAGTTCCGTATGATATTTACTATCTTCTCAGGCACGCCGTAGTGTCGAAGAAGCTTCCATAGTGTCGTCCTGTCCACGCTATCAAATGCCTTCTCGTAGTCGATGAAGTTGATGTAGAGTGATGAATTCCATTCGATTGATTGTTCCACAATGATACGTAGAGTTGCGATTTGATCTGTGCACGATCTATCCTTACGAAATCCAGCTTGTTGATCTCGAAGTTGAGCGTCCACGGAATCCTTCATCCTGTTTAACAATACTCTGTTGAAGACTTTTCCTGGTATTGGGAGGAGAGTGATGCCCCTGTAGTTGTCGTACTTGCTCAGATCGCCTTTCTTTGGTATCTTGATGAGAAGTCCTTCTTTCCAGTCTGTTGGTACATGTTCTTCGTCCCAAATCTTACCGAAGAGGATGTGGAGTATCTTGGCAGTTGCTGTTACATTTGCTTTCAGTGCCTCTGCCGGGATGTTGTCTGGTCCCGCTGCTTTGCCACTCTTGATTCGTCTAATGGCCATGCTGATCTCTTCAATTGTTGGTGGGCCAATATCGATTGGGAGGTCCATGGGTGCTGCTTCGGCGTTGGGTGGGTTCAGTGGAGCTGGTCGATTCAAGAGTTCCTTGAAGTGTTCTACCCACCTGTTTCGTTGTTCTTCAATGTCGGTGATTACTTTGCCTTCCTTGTTTTTCACTGATCTTTCTGGTTGACGGTAATTTCCAGCAAGTTTCTTTGTTGTATCATACAGTTGTCTCATGTTTCCCTCTCTTGCAGCCTTTTCCTCTGTCATTGCTAAATCTTCCACATATTTACGTTTGTCGGTCCTGATGCTCCTCTTCACTTGCTTGTTTGCCTCTGTGTATTCGGCTTGTGCCTTGGCTTTTTCTGCTCTTGTTCGGCTGATATTGATTGCTGCCTTCTTGTTCCTACTTTCTTCAATCTTATCCAGTGTACCGACAGTGATCCATTCCTTGTGATGGTGCTTCTTTTGGCCCAGTACCTCCTGACATGTTGAAACGATTGCCTCCTTGATACCTTTCCAGCTGCTCTCTATGGTGGTTCCCTCTCGATTGAGTAGGTCATGAAAGGCCTCGAACCTGTTGCTGAGGGCTATGTTAAATTCGTTGAGTTTGTCAGCATCTCGAAGAAAGGCCGTGTTAAACTTTTGTGATGTTGTCCGCGCCATTGTCCAGTGCTTCTTGAGTTTCAGTTTCATCTTGGCGACCAGCAAATGGTGATCGGATGCTATATCAGCTCCTCTTCTGGTTCTCACATCCTCCATCGTCCTCCTGAACTTTTTGTTGATGCAGATATGGTCGATTTGATTCTGTGTAGTGTGATCCGGTGAAATCCAAGTGGCTTTGTGTATGTTTTTGTGTGGGAATATGGTGCCACCTATTACCAGTTTATTGAAGGCACATAGGTTTGCAAATCTCTCACCGTTTTCGTTCCTTCCTCCCAGTCCATGTTGTCCCATGACGTCTTCGTATCCAGTGTTGTCCTTTCCAACCTTGGCATTGAAATCTCCCATTAGAATGGTCAGGTCATTGGTTGGGCGCTTCTCGAAGATTGACTGCAGCCTATCGTAGAATTGGTTTTTAGCGTCTTCATCGTAGTCGTTGGTCGGCGCATAGCATTGGATGACATTCATTGTAATGCCCTCTCTCTTTGTTTTGAAGGAGGCTTTGATGATCCTTGGTCCATGAGGTTCCCATCCAATAAGTGCATTTTGTGCTTTTCTAGACAGCATCAGTGCCACTCCTTGTGTATGTGGGGCATTTTCTTCTTCATGACCAGAGTATAACAGAAGTTCCCCTGGAGACAGTCGTTGTTGTCCAACCTGAGTCCAATGTGTTTCACTAATTCCAAGCACTTCCAGGTTGTATTTCCTCATTTCCGCAGCAATTTGGAAGGCTCTGCCGGTCTCCCACATTGTCCGGACATTCCATGTACCCATGAAAATTGTCGCTCTGGTTGTAAGAAGGTGCATCGGCCTCATGACCTCCGAATGAACTCGGCTTTCATCATGAGACGTCATTATTCCTTCTACTCCCAGGGCAGAGTTTGAATGGTTTGAATGATTTTTTCTGGTTAGCGTTTTTTTAGCAAGTTGATTTTCTAGGGGATGGGGTCGCTAACCCCATGCCCAACCCTCCTCCATTAACCGGGCTTGGTACCGGCAGTAGCCCCTGGAGGAGCTACAGGCGTTTCAACGTACCAATCAATAAAGAGCAAGAAAATTATCCACTGATATTTCATTCCAATATCTTAATGAATAACTCACGAACTAATGAATGTTCAGAAGAACTCTTGAAATCTCACTTGCTTTCAACTGATTCAGTGAATAGAACCTGATCAAAAGTACATTTTGACCGAGTTAATAATTTGCCATCATCTAGTGTAATTCTAATTCAGCTTATGTCTGATAGTATTTGGAGGATTCATGAATTCTATCACCACTCAAATCAAAGCCTGCAAGTGAACCAAGTAGTCGAGGACAAAGAAGGAAAGACTGATATGACTTTACAAGATAAACCAAGGACGTATCCTAGTTCTTTATTGGTTTTTACGTCCAACTTTTATTACGTGAATTATCCACCAATGAAAATCTTACTTCTCCGACCTTAACACGGTGACAATCAAGGACCTCTAATCAGTATGAGTAATCTCGCGTCCTTATTGGTCTTTAAACCGCCTAGCCCGTCAACTTGATTCCGGAACACCAATGACAGCTTCTGTTATGCGAATGTATGCGAATCGTTCATTTCAAACATACTCTGTTTAAAAATCAGACAGACAGATCACATCACACCATAAAATAGAAAATAATATTTTCACAAAACCAAGCAAAATGTCTCTGTGAGCGTGGGAGACAGTAATCAGTAAACTGAGTATAATTTAGGAATGGTAAATCGTATAATAAAAATCAATAAGTCAAAATGAGGCTTGTAATAAGATGAATATAGATATAGATAATCTAGTTGCTGAATAGTTATACAATAGAAATATACATAGAATAGTGGTCCAATAATAGATCCTGGTAGTTACCCGTACCTATGTTTTCGCCAGGATATAACAAAGACAATCACAGAGATTCAAGAAGAGAGGAAAAGATGAGCAGAATACTTCGAGGAACTGCTGAATAGGCCAGCTCCATTGAATCCACCTCAGATCGAAGCAGCTCACAATCACCCTCCTATACCTGTCACTCCAACAACGATCGAAGAAGTCAAGATCGCCGTCAGACAAATCAATAATTGGAAAGCGGTAGGACCTGACAATGTACCGGCTGAAGCACTCAAGTCAGACATCAAAGTAGCTGCAAACATGCTTCACCTTCTATTAAAGAAGATTTGGGAGGAAGAACATGTGCCAACGGACTGGAAAGAAAGATGCCTCATCAAGATACCAAACAAAGGAGATCTGAGCAAATGTGAGAACCACAGGGGCATCGGTTTGTTGTTAGTACCAGGAAACGTTTTCAACGGAACGTTTCTGAACCGGATGAAAGACACAGTAGACGCTCGACTTCGAGATCAACAGACTGGATTTAGTAAGGATCGTTCGTGCACAGACCGAATTGGGACAACACGGATCATCGTGAAACAATCGATTGAATCGAACTCGTCACTATTTATCAACTTCATTGACTATGAGAAGGCGTTTGACAGTGTGGACCGGAGAACATTATGGAAACTTCTACGACACTATGGAGTTCCTCAGAAGATTGTCAACATTATCCAGAACTCGTACGACGGACTACAGTGCAAAGTGGTGTATGGAGGACAGCTGATAGATGCATTTCCAGTGAGGACCGGAGTCAGACAGAGCTGTTTACTCTCACCCTTCATCTTTCCTCTGGTGATTGACTGGATTATGAAGACCTCGACATGTGGAGAGAAGCACGGAATACAGTGGACATCTCAGCATCAATTAGAAGATTTGGACTTCGCAGATGACCCGACCATTTTATCCTATACACATTGTGAAATGCAGGTGAAGGCAGCCATTGTAGCAGTAGCCTTCGCATCATTGGGCCTCGACATACATAATGGGAAAAGCAAGAACGTGAAGTGCAACACAAAACACTAAACCAATCATACTTAATGGATAAGCTCTGGAAGATGTGGAGTCTTGCACGTATCTGGATAGCAGCATTGATGAACAAGGAGGATCGGATGCAGATGTAAAGGCGAGTATTGGCAAAGCAAAGACCGCATTTCCACAACTGAAGAACAGATGGAACTTAAATCATCTGTCAACTAATTTGAAGGTGAGAATCTTCTATACGAACGTCCAGACAATCCAAATGTACGGAAAGGAAACGCGAAGAACTACTACATCCATCATCAAGAAGGTACAAGTATTTATAAACAGTTGTTTACGCAAAATAATCAACATTCACTGGTCGGATAATATCAGAAACAGCGTTTTATGGGAGAGGACGAACCAGCTTCCAACTGAAGAGGAAATTAGGAAAAGACGTTAGACATGGATCGGACATACATTAAGGAAATCATCAAACTGCATCAAGAATCAAGCCCAAAACTTGGAATCCAGAAAGGAAGAGGAAAAGAGGAAGGCCGAAGAACACAATACGCCGGGAAATAGAAACAGATATTAAAAGGATGATTGTTAATGGAAAGAACTTGGAAGGTTTGCAAAGGATAGGGTTGGATAGAGAATACTAGTGGGGGGCAGCCAATGCTCCTGCAATCTATGCAAACTCGCTGCATACACAATCACAAACACACACGCGCACGCAAACACTTCCTCTCTCTCTCTCTCTGTGAAGTCAATCAATAACATTAGACAACAATGTGTTTCAGTGTGATCTCTTACCCGAATCACTGACAATGGTGAGCAAACACAATGACCAGCTGTGAGTACTGCTCTCGTTGAGACTAGTGAGCCTGTACACAATGTTCTCTCTGTCGTTACAAATGCGATGTACGGAAATTCAGTGCGGTCTTGCACAGTTTCACCAGTGTTATGGGACAACTCAATGCATTATCTGATTACGTACGGTTGACTGAATTCGGGAAATGAAACATTTCTCATCAGCCTCACATCAGCATAACGAGTTCAATCTGGACATGAATAATGAAAGCACACATTCGATCTGATGTTCAAATTAGCTACAGACATTCCATCTTTGTCCTACTGTATGTTTGTCAACGAATATTTTATTCGATGAAGAAACATTATTGAGAAACTATCAAATGTTTTCCTCTTAAATTCAGCAATTAGTGGTCAGATGTTCTGGTCTTATATTTCTATCGTTTAGCTCGTCTTCAATAGATATCCATGTGTTCAGAAAGGAGTGAGAATTAAATTTTGAAAGGAGAATGTCAGATGCAATTTGACAGTGAGTCATTATCATGAGTGAATGTGTATCGGATTGGAGTGTGAGATGGAATTGACATCAAATTGAAGCTTGTCTACTTCATCAAATTTCGTCCATCTTTTCTTCTATTTAGCATCAATTTTTCACTATTCATTCATTTGAAATTTTAAACTTGCGAGTTGAAGAGAGCTCATCATTATTAACGTTGAACTGATTTTTAGTTGTTCAGTGTTGTCCTTAGTTTGGGGAAATTTATCTATTTTATCTATCTTCTATATTAGCTTCCGCTTGGTTCACATGTCGTCTTTCAATTTAGTGGTGACAGGAATCGAGGATCTTCCTAATACTATCAGACATAAGCTGAATTCGAATTACACTAGATGATGGCGAATTATTAACTCGGTCAAAATGTACTTTTGATCAGGTTCTATTCACTGAATCAGTAGGTAGCATGTGTCATAATAAGAGTTCTTCTGAATATTAATTATTTCGTGAGTAATGCATGAGATATTAGGAGATAACTTCCTCATAACGATACTGTTTTTTATGATGGAGGGGCATTATCTGCCCACACTGTCAAACGCCTTCTCATAGTCAATGAAGTTGATAAATAGTGACGAGTTCGATTCAATCGATTGTTTCACGATGATCCGTGTTGTCCAAATTCGGTCTGTGCACGAACGATCCTTACTAAATCCAGTCTGTTGATCTCGAAGTCGAGCGTCTACTGTGTCTTTCATCCGGTTCAGAAATGCTCCGTTGAAAATTTTTAATCGTTTCTCAATAATGTTTCTTCATCGAATAAAATATTCGCTGACAAACATACAGTAGGACAAAGATGGAATGTCTGTAGCTAATTTGAACATCAGATCGAATGTGTGCTTTCATTATTCATGTCCAGATTGAACTCGTTATGCTGATGAGCCATGTTTCATTTCCCGAATTCAGTCAACCGTACGTAATCAGATAATGCACTGAGTTGTCCCATAACAGTCTCATAACCACAATCATTCACACCCAAAACATATACGCCCTCTGCACTTCCCAACAAAATGAGGCGTGTCATGAATACCGATTAAACCCGTCACAACAACCCATGGGTTGAGTGGAGTGCAGGTCGGCTTCCCCACAATGCACCAACACACGTGCACTCGAAGTCACGGAATATTTTCACATATAAATAAGTGAATGTGTTGCAAGATTGTAGGTAGTTGATTGCAACAGTCACATAGACATGTTTAACGAACGGACGTTTCTGATGGTGACGCTGTTCACCTACTGTCTAACATTTGAACGTGTGTCAACCTGGCTGATACGTAAAGGTGAACCTGTGCAAGACCGCACTGAATTTCCGTACATCGCATTTGTAACGACAGAGAGAACAATGTGTACAGGCTCACTAGTCTCAACGAGAGCAGTACTCACAGCTGGTCATTGTGTTTGCTCACCAATGCCAGTCGTTCGGGTAAGAGATCACACTGAGACACATTGTTGTAATGAAATGTATTTGATTGATTTCACACAGTGTATGTGTGTGTGCATGTGCTTGTGTATGCAGTGGGTTTGCATAGATCTAATATCAACATACTTTGTCTATTTCAGGTTTCATTTCTCACACTGAGGAATGGCGACCAACAAGGCATCCATCACCAACCGTCTGGAGTTAATGTAGCACCAGAATACATGCCCTCTTGTACGGCGTCACGACAGAGGAGACAAATCAGACAGACACTCAGTGGATTCGACATTGCAACTGTAATGCTCGCTCAAATGGTCAACTTACAGAGTGGAATCAGAGTGATCAGTCTGCCACAGGCATCGGATATACCGACACCTGGAACTGATGTTTTCATTGTTGGTTATGGAAGGGATGATAACGACCGTGATCCGTCGCGTAGAGCTGGTGGGATTTTGAAGAAAGGTGAGTTGGTGGTCAACAAACAACATGACTCAGTCTGTCTGATCCGGTGGTTGTGTTGGACAGTTGTGATTGCTGTTGTTGATTTGTCTGTGAAAGTTGATTTACAGTTACTGGTTTCCAGACTGTCTTCACCTCGTCCATTGATCATGAGGAATAGAATGAGCGATCGTTCTGACGAGAGAGAAATGACGAAACATCTGTGCAAACGATAGAATTGTGTTGTATACGAGGCAAGTGGTCAATCCATTTCGTGTTTATATTGTAGCAGTGGTGAGATGGATTGTGGTTCGATTGACATATATGGTACACATCGATTAGAGAGATTGCATACGCATTATTTACCTTGCGCATTGCTTAAACGTGAACTGTTTCTGCCATTTGATATTTTCGAAATTCACTTGTCTGTTCTCTTCTCTCTTTCACACAGGTCGAGCGACTGTAATGGAATGCCAACATTCCACCACTGGGAATCCTATTTGTGTGAAGGCGGTGTATGTGTTCGGGCAAATCACCGCACCAGGTGACAGTGGTGGACCTCTCCTTCGATCTCCTCAAGGTCCAGTCCTTGGCGTTGTATCACATGGTGTCACACTCTCAAACCGTCCAGATGTTCTTGTTGAGTATGCTAGTGTGGCTAGAATGTTGGGCTTTGTGAACTCCAATATTTGAATGGTGTCAGCTTGTATCATTCTCATGTGTGTACATAATATGTCCATGAGTCCACATGTAATTATGTTAAGACATTCTGAATAAATAAACGACCTAATGAACTACACTGCTCAATCTGTGTTCTATAAGTTATTATGTGTGGGGTAATTTTTGAGCGTTGATCAATGAAGTGTTGGTGAAATCGGGCGTCAGTTATTTGGTTCTTATTTGATGCTTGACTAGCATGTGTCTACATTGTCTCATCTAATCGACATTTTGCACTGAAATCGGAAGTCGGAATATGTCACTGACTGGGAGGTTGAGTATGTCTTAGTTTGATTCACGTGAATGTGTTGTTATTGTTTCCATACATTATTTGAAATATCGTCCTCAACATTTTTCCTTGAAATGATTCAACAGGAGCGGTAAATGTCTTTCACTGATGAATAAATGCCAACACATGCCGCAGGAGCTACAGAATACCTAAATACTGGTTGGAATTAATGAGAAAATCATCAATGGTGCTGCTAAATCATTCACGTTTTAAAGGTTTACACAATATCGATGAATCAATCTCTAGATTGCGTACAATTATGAATAATGCTTGCAGAGTAAGTAAGTGTATCAGTGAAGGGTTGCATGAATTCTTGACAGGCAGTGATTGAAACAATGCAGTAGCCGATGTACTGTATTATCTCGGTGTCTCGGTAATGGCCGTTTCGGTATCATGGTTTATACTGTATCAAAGCGAGCTATCACCGATACAGTGTATACAACTCTACACTATTTCTGTGCTACATGACGCTCACATTGGTGTTCACATGGATACCGATTTCGCTGTCAATTACACTGCTATGTCAATTTTCATTCATTTGACATATATTGATGAGATTAGACGCCAACGGTAAGTACCATGTCAGATGTCTGGAAAATTACTCCAATAGAACAAATGAATGAATTCAAGTTTCGTTGTATTATTTGTAGGTTACATAGGTAGATTGATGACTGAGAACTTTAACTCTCATTGACTGAGTAACGATTTCAGAGAACTCTTCACATCCTGTGCTGTTTGAGCATCAAGTTAATATTGCTGCTTGTAACACAATCAAAGCGATGCATAATTGTGTACAGAGACTTGTGTTCAATCACCAATGATTTTCATCAGACTCAACCGATACTCCAAATATAGTTATTTCAATATATTATAAACTAAATATATCAATGTTCACTTCCACAGATATGAGTCAGTTATCATACTAATAGTTGCGCAATATTCTCAATAAAGCAACACCAAAATGATGCTGTTACATTTGCTATTTCGGTTCTGTGTGTTGTTGCGTCTTTCAAGTAACTGTTAACATAGATTGTCATTCCATCTCTCGTTTTGTGTACTCTATCGTATCGTATAAGCATTGTGTCTTGGAAGCTCAATTTTTCATCTTTAATGTCACTCGGTAGCCATATTTCAATCAGGGCTGTGAGCATAGAGTCTAATTGAGAGCAAATGTTATTGATTTCCCACAGTTTACCCCTTAGTCCTCTTACGTTGCTGTAGAGGGACTTTGAGTGATTGTCTGGTGCTTCGCCACAGCGATATTGGTCTTCTTGTTTTTACGCATATCAATGTTGAAATTGTGTTGGCCAGTTCTGTGCTAGCTGGTGGCTGTAGGCATTTTGCCCATATAGAGTGTCCCACTGGAGTGACCATAGTATCTGTGTTCTGCTCCTCGGGCTTCGCAACATCTGATTTGACAGAAGAGGTCGTCCTTTGAGCTGTACCAAGCATTAGTAGCCTCATTTCAGTTCCCTCGGTTTCTGAAATTCGCCAACATCAGACGAGAAAACGTAGTGGTCGAGGTAGCCTGAACACACTAATTATCGTAGTGGTGTGAATGCCTGTGTCACATGATGGCCAACGCAACTATTGCCTATTGTGTTTGCTTGCTTCATCGTGACTACCACCTACTAGTCCGGTCACTCTGTAAATCATCAAGCTGGTTGGTTCGTTTGTGTTTCTTGTGTGATTCAACTTTCTCGACAGTAATTGCCAGGTGGTTTATGGGATTGACTGGAAATTATCCACAACTGCTCGAAATTCCAAGCCAATATTGATGGTATTTAAGCGTATGATTTGCAAGTTTTAGTAACTATTGGTTGATTTGTATTATGAAATTTGTACTAGTGTAATTATAAACACATTTGTTGCTTGTATAAATTTGTTAATTGACTAATAATAGATCGTTGTTTTAATCTAATCCATCTAGCTCAAACTGCTTTAGTTGGATGTAGAAATAATATTTTGGCTTCAGGAAGAAAGCTACACAAAGTCTATCCGAACTCCGTATATTATACTACCGGTTTATAAGATATTTGCTTTAAGCTTCAGGTTGTGGAACATGTCCGCATTCATTGGAATTAGGAGCGGACCTAAATTAGACTGTAGTTACATACTTCTATGACGAGAACACGATTAATATAACAGAAACAATTATAATTACGACAAATTGTACCAGTGATTGTTTTACTGTACTTGTTTGTTTAGGTGTACCAAACACACCGTTTCTTCCGTTGCCTGTGACCTTGCACGAACTCGAGTAAGCTCCGTCGTTCCACTTGTAAGGTTTGGCACGTCTCGGCATTCTTTCGATACCACGAGATTGCCAACAGATATATCTGATTGCAACCGTCAACAGCCATCTAGTTTTTGGCTTACAGAGAGATCCAATTCGATATCTGGCATGTCATCTTCCTGTATGTTGATCACAGTCAGTTGCGAATCCAAGCCATCCACAAGACCACCACTGAAAACGGCCGCTCAGTACTTCCAGGTTCTCAATGGTGGTCTTTCTTAGATTGGTTTATGATTTCAACAAAACAGATAGTAGGATGGAAATGAAATCAACCTCCTAATGATTACCAGATAACAGGACGTAGTGTGCTATGTTACGTAGGCTAAACACGTCAATTATTGTGAAAACAGAGAAACTGATAGAAACTAACTTCATATGATTTCTATAGAAAAGAAAGGCTATTCATGCTATTCAAAGTATACTTGAGTGATATGATGATTATTTATCGACTATTGTGATAAGATTCTTGTTAAATGACACAGAGTTCTAACTGCAATAGTAATTATTTAATATGAGAAATAATCAACTGGAAAATTCACTAAAAGAAAATAATTCCTTACTAAATTCTATCAATGAGTCACGTTAACAAATCGTTTAGGCTGATCGACTAGTTCATAAACAGTTTGAAGAAATAATCAATTATTGAATGACACTGTGAATTATACATTTGAAAAGACAAACTTCATTCAAATTCATTCCAACATCTGATGAACAGGATTCGTGGGCAAGAATACAAGCAATTCTGATCGTACTACTACAACAGTTTGTTTTGCCTATAGTGATTGATAAAATGTGCTGTTCAGTGAAGGATATCGGATGGCTTCAAGTACTATATAATCACGTTCTTGAGTAGGATCGAATTTACCTCTTGTTACTTCAGAACATTGTGGAAACTATCACTTCATTTGGTAAATAACATAGGAACACCATTTCTATATTTCGTAACGTTTCAAGTGTGAGTGTACATCTGAAGCAATTTCGTAACAATTTGTCTTTTCAAATTTCCACAGAAATAGTGTAGAGTTGTATACACTGTATCGGTGATAGCTCGCTTTGATACAGTATAAATTATGGTACTGAAACAGCCATTACCGAGACACCGAGATAATACAGTACATCGGCTACTGCATTGTTTCAATCACTGCCTGTCAAGAATTCATGCAACCCTTCACTGATACACTTACTTACTCTGCAAGCATTATTCATAATTGTACGCAATTTAGAGATTGATTTATCGATGAATGATTCTGAAAACCTTCAAAACTTGAATGATTCAGTAGCACCGTTGATGACATTCTCAATAATTCCAACCAGCATTTAGGTAATCTATAGCTCCTGCTGCTGCAAGTGACTGCAGTTATTTATCAGTGAAAGACATTTACCGCTCCTGTTGAGTCATTTCAAGGAAAAATGTTGAGCACGACATTTCAAATAATGCATGGAAACAATAACAACACAATCACGTGAATCAAACTAAGACATACTCAACCTCCCAGTCAGTGACATATTCCGACTTCCGATTTCAGTGCAAATTGTCGATTAGATGAGACATTGTAGACACATGCTAGTCAAGCATCAAATAAGAACCAAATAACTGACGCCCGATTTCACCAACACTTCATTGATCAACGCTCAAAAATTACCCCACACATAATAACTTATAGAACACAGATTGAGCAGTGTAGTTCATTAGGTCGTTTATTTATTCAGAATGTCTTAACATAATTACATGTGGACTCATGGACATATTATGTACACACATGAGAATGATACAAGCTGACACCATTCAAATATTGGAGTTCACAAAGCCCAACATTCTAGCCACACTAGCATACTCAACAAGAACATCTGGACGGTTTGAGAGTGTGACACCATGTGATACAACGCCAAGGACTGGACCTTGAGGAGATCGAAGGAGAGGTCCACCACTGTCACCTGGTGCGGTGATTTGCCCGAACACATACACCGCCTTCACACAAATAGGATTCCCAGTGGTGGAATGTTGGCATTCCATTACAGTCGCTCGACCTGTGTGAAAGAGAGAAGAGAACAGACAAGTGAATTTCGAAAATATCAAATGGCAGAAACAGTTCACGTTTAAGCAATGCGCAAGGTAAATAATGCGTATGCAATCTCTCTAATCGATGTGTACCATATATGTTAATCGAACCACAATCCATCTCACCACTGCTACAATATAAACACGAAATGGATTGACCACTTGCCTCGTATACAACACAATTCTATCGTTTGCACAGATGTTTCGTCATTTCTCTCTCGTCAGAACGATCGCTCATTCTATTCCTCATGATCAATGGACGAGGTGAAGACAGTCTGGAAACCAGTAACTGTAAATCAACTTTCACAGACAAATCAACAACAGCAATCACAACTGTCCAACACAACCACCGGATCAGACAGACTGAGTCATGTTGTTTGTTGACCACCAACTCACCTTTCTTCAAAATCCCACCAGCTCTACGCGACGGATCACGGTCGTTATCATCCCTTCCATAACCAACAATGAAAACATCAGTTCCAGGTGTCGGTATATCCGATGCCTGTGGCAGACTGATCACTCTGATTCCACTCTGTAAGTTGACCATTTGAGCGAGCATTACAGTTGCAATGTCGAATCCACTGAGTGTCTGTCTGATTTGTCTCCTCTGTCGTGACGCCGTACAAGAGGGCATGTATTCTGGTGCTACATTAACTCCAGACGGTTGGTGATGGATGCCTTGTTGGTCGCCATTCCTCAGTGTGAGAAATGAAACCTGAAATAGACAAAGTATGTTGATATTAGATCTATGCAAACCCACTGCATACACAAGCACATGCACACACACATACACTGTGTGAAATCAATCAAATACATTTCATTACAACAATGTGTCTCAGTGTGATCTCTTACCCGAACGACTGGCATTGGTGAGCAAACACAATGACCAGCTGTGAGTACTGCTCTCGTTGAGACTAGTGAGCCTGTACACATTGTTCTCTCTGTCGTTACAAATGCGATGTACGGAAATTCAGTGCGGTCTTGCACAGGTTCACCTTTACGTATCAGCCAGGTTGACACACGTTCAAATGTTAGACAGTAGGTGAACAGCGTCACCATCAGAAACGTCCGTTCGTTAAACATGTCTATGTGACTGTTGCAATCAACTACCTACAATCTTGCAACACATTCACTTATTTATATGTGAAAATATTCCGTGACTTCGAGTGCACGTGTGTTGGTGCATTGTGGGGAAGCCGACCTGCACTCCACTCAACCCATGGGTTGTTGTGACGGGTTTAATCGGTATTCATGACACGCCTCATTTTGTTGGGAAGTGCAGAGGGCGTATATGTTTTGGGTGTGAATGATTGTGGTTATGAGACTGTTATGGGACAACTCAGTGCATTATCTGATTACGTACGGTTGACTGAATTCGGGAAATGAAACATTTCTCATCAGCCTCACATCAGCATAACGAGTTCAATCTGGACATGAATAATGAAAGCACACATTCGATCTGATGTTCAAATTAGCTACAGACATTCCATCTTTGTCCTACTGTATGTTTGTCAACGAATATTTTATTCGATGAAGAAACATTATTGAGAAACGACTAAAGATTTTCTAAAACTTGTCAGTTATAGAGAGATCGTCATTACAAATGTCGAACTTTCTTTTAGTTTTTGAGTGTTATCATTGGCGTAAAGACAAGTCATAGAATAAATAAAATTCAAATAATATTCATTCAGAATGCGTTTCAACGTACCAATCAATAAAGAGCAAGAAAATTATCCACTGATATTTCATTCCAATATCTTAATGAATAACTCACGAACTAATGAATGTTCAGAAGAACTCTTGAAATCTCACTTGCTTTCAACTGATTCAGTGAATAGAACCTGATCAAAAGTACATTTTGACCGAGTTAATAATTTGCCATCATCTAGTGTAATTCTAATTCAGCTTATGTCTGATAGTATTTGGAGGATTCATGAATTCTATCACCACTCAAATCAAAGCCTGCAAGTGAACCAAGTAGTCGAGGACAAAGAAGGAAAGACTGATATGACTTTACAAGATAAACCAAGGACGTATCCTAGTTCTTTATTGGTTTTTACGTCCAACTTTTATTACGTGAATTATCCACCAATGAAAATCTTACTTCTCCGACCTTAACACGGTGACAATCAAGGACCTCTAATCAGTATGAGTAATCTCGCGTCCTTATTGGTCTTTAAACCGCCTAGCCCGTCAACTTGATTCCGGAACACCAATGACAGCTTCTGTTATGCGAATGTATGCGAATCGTTCATTTCAAACATACTCTGTTTAAAAATCAGACAGACAGATCACATCACACCATAAAATAGAAAATAATATTTTCACAAAACCAAGCAAAATGTCTCTGTGAGCGTGGGAGACAGTAATCAGTAAACTGAGTATAATTTAGGAATGGTAAATCGTATAATAAAAATCAATAAGTCAAAATGAGGCTTGTAATAAGATGAATATAGATATAGATAATCTAGTTGCTGAATAGTTATACAATAGAAATATACATAGAATAGTGGTCCAATAATAGATCCTGGTAGTTACCCGTACCTATGTTTTCGCCAGGATATAACAAAGACAATCACAGAGATTCAAGAAGAGAGGAAAAGATGAGCAGAATACTTCGAGGAACTGCTGAATAGGCCAGCTCCATTGAATCCACCTCAGATCGAAGCAGCTCACAATCACCCTCCTATACCTGTCACTCCAACAACGATCGAAGAAGTCAAGATCGCCGTCAGACAAATCAATAATTGGAAAGCGGTAGGACCTGACAATGTACCGGCTGAAGCACTCAAGTCAGACATCAAAGTAGCTGCAAACATGCTTCACCTTCTATTAAAGAAGATTTGGGAGGAAGAACATGTGCCAACGGACTGGAAAGAAAGATGCCTCATCAAGATACCAAACAAAGGAGATCTGAGCAAATGTGAGAACCACAGGGGCATCGGTTTGTTGTTAGTACCAGGAAACGTTTTCAACGGAACGTTTCTGAACCGGATGAAAGACACAGTAGACGCTCGACTTCGAGATCAACAGACTGGATTTAGTAAGGATCGTTCGTGCACAGACCGAATTTGGACAACACGGATCATCGTGAAACAATCGATTGAATCGAACTCGTCACTATTTATCAACTTCATTGACTATGAGAAGGCGTTTGACAGTGTGGACCGGAGAACATTATGGAAACTTCTACGACACTATGGAGTTCCTCAGAAGATTGTCAACATTATCCAGAACTCGTACGACGGACTACAGTGCAAAGTGGTGTATGGAGGACAGCTGATAGATGCATTTCCAGTGAGGACCGGAGTCAGACAGAGCTGTTTACTCTCACCCTTCATCTTTCCTCTGGTGATTGACTGGATTATGAAGACCTCGACATGTGGAGAGAAGCACGGAATACAGTGGACATCTCAGCATCAATTAGAAGATTTGGACTTCGCAGATGACCCGACCATTTTATCCTATACACATTGTGAAATGCAGGTGAAGGCAGCCATTGTAGCAGTAGCCTTCGCATCATTGGGCCTCGACATACATAATGGGAAAAGCAAGAACGTGAAGTGCAACACAAAACACTAAACCAATCATACTTAATGGATAAGCTCTGGAAGATGTGGAGTCTTGCACGTATCTGGATAGCAGCATTGATGAACAAGGAGGATCGGATACAGATGTAAAGGCGAGTATTGGCAAAGCAAAGACCGCATTTCCACAACTGAAGAACAGATGGAACTTAAATCATCTGTCAACTAATTTGAAGGTGAGAATCTTCTATACGAACGTCCAGACAATCCAAATGTACGGAAAGGAAACGCGAAGAACTACTACATCCATCATCAAGAAGGTACAAGTATTTATAAACAGTTGTTTACGCAAAATAATCAACATTCACTGGTCGGATAATATCAGAAACAGCGTTTTATGGGAGAGGACGAACCAGCTTCCAACTGAAGAGGAAATTAGGAAAAGACGTTAGACATGGATCGGACATACATTAAGGAAATCATCAAACTGCATCAAGAATCAAGCCCAAAACTTGGAATCCAGAAAGGAAGAGGAAAAGAGGAAGGCCGAAGAACACAATACGCCGGGAAATAGAAACAGATATTAAAAGGATGATTGTTAATGGAAAGAACTTGGAAGGTTTGCAAAGGATAGGGTTGGATAGAGAATACTAGTGGGGGGCAGCCAATGCTCCTGCAATCTATGCAAACTCGCTGCATACACAATCACAAACACACACGCGCACGCAAACACTTCCTCTCTCTCTCTCTCTGTGAAGTCAATCAATAACATTAGACAACAATGTGTTTCAGTGTGATCTCTTACCCGAATCACTGACAATGGTGAGCAAACACAATGACCAGCTGTGAGTACTGCTCTCGTTGAGACTAGTGAGCCTGTACACAATGTTCTCTCTGTCGTTACAAATGCGATGTACGGAAATTCAGTGCGGTCTTGCACAGTTTCACCAGTGTTATGGGACAACTCAATGCATTATCTGATTACGTACGGTTGACTGAATTCGGGAAATGAAACATTTCTCATCAGCCTCACATCAGCATAACGAGTTCAATCTGGACATGAATAATGAAAGCACACATTCGATCTGATGTTCAAATTAGCTACAGACATTCCATCTTTGTCCTACTGTATGTTTGTCAACGAATATTTTATTCGATGAAGAAACATTATTGAGAAACTATCAAATGTTTTCCTCTTAAATTCAGCAATTAGTGGTCAGATGTTCTGGTCTTATATTTCTATCGTTTAGCTCGTCTTCAATAGATATCCATGTGTTCAGAAAGGAGTGAGAATTAAATTTTGAAAGGAGAATGTCAGATGCAATTTGACAGTGAGTCATTATCATGAGTGAATGTGTATCGGATTGGAGTGTGAGATGGAATTGACATCAAATTGAAGCTTGTCTACTTCATCAAATTTCGTCCATCTTTTCTTCTATTTAGCATCAATTTTTCACTATTCATTCATTTGAAATTTTAAACTTGCGAGTTGAAGAGAGCTCATCATTATTAACGTTGAACTGATTTTTAGTTGTTCAGTGTTGTCCTTAGTTTGGGGAAATTTATCTATTTTATCTATCTTCTATATTAGCTTCCGCTTGGTTCACATGTCGTCTTTCAATTTAGTGGTGACAGGAATCGAGGATCTTCCTAATACTATCAGACATAAGCTGAATTCGAATTACACTAGATGATGGCGAATTATTAACTCGGTCAAAATGTACTTTTGATCAGGTTCTATTCACTGAATCAGTAGGTAGCATGTGTCATAATAAGAGTTCTTCTGAATATTAATTATTTCGTGAGTAATGCATGAGATATTAGGAGATAACTTCCTCATAACGATACTGTTTTTTATGATGGAGGGGCATTATCTGCCCACACTGTCAAACGCCTTCTCATAGTCAAAGAAGTTGATAAATAGTGACGAGTTCGATTCAATCGATTGTTTCACGATGATCCGTGTTGTCCAAATTCGGTCTGTGCACGAACGATCCTTACTAAATCCAGTCTGTTGATCTCGAAGTCGAGCGTCTACTGTGTCTTTCATCCGGTTCAGAAATGCTCCGTTGAAAATTTTTAATCGTTTCTCAATAATGTTTCTTCATCGAATAAAATATTCGCTGACAAACATACAGTAGGACAAAGATGGAATGTCTGTAGCTAATTTGAACATCAGATCGAATGTGTGCTTTCATTATTCATGTCCAGATTGAACTCGTTATGCTGATGAGCCATGTTTCATTTCCCGAATTCAGTCAACCGTACGTAATCAGATAATGCACTGAGTTGTCCCATAACAGTCTCATAACCACAATCATTCACACCCAAAACATATACGCCCTCTGCACTTCCCAACAAAATGAGGCGTGTCATGAATACCGATTAAACCCGTCACAACAACCCATGGGTTGAGTGGAGTGCAGGTCGGCTTCCCCACAATGCACCAACACACGTGCACTCGAAGTCACGGAATATTTTCACATATAAATAAGTGAATGTGTTGCAAGATTGTAGGTAGTTGATTGCAACAGTCACATAGACATGTTTAACGAACGGACGTTTCTGATGGTGACGCTGTTCACCTACTGTCTAACATTTGAACGTGTGTCAACCTGGCTGATACGTAAAGGTGAACCTGTGCAAGACCGCACTGAATTTCCGTACATCGCATTTGTAACGACAGAGAGAACAATGTGTACAGGCTCACTAGTCTCAACGAGAGCAGTACTCACAGCTGGTCATTGTGTTTGCTCACCAATGCCAGTCGTTCGGGTAAGAGATCACACTGAGACACATTGTTGTAATGAAATGTATTTGATTGATTTCACACAGTGTATGTGTGTGTGCATGTGCTTGTGTATGCAGTGGGTTTGCATAGATCTAATATCAACATACTTTGTCTATTTCAGGTTTCATTTCTCACACTGAGGAATGGCGACCAACAAGGCATCCATCACCAACCGTCTGGAGTTAATGTAGCACCAGAATACATGCCCTCTTGTACGGCGTCACGACAGAGGAGACAAATCAGACAGACACTCAGTGGATTCGACATTGCAACTGTAATGCTCGCTCAAATGGTCAACTTACAGAGTGGAATCAGAGTGATCAGTCTGCCACAGGCATCGGATATACCGACACCTGGAACTGATGTTTTCATTGTTGGTTATGGAAGGGATGATAACGACCGTGATCCGTCGCGTAGAGCTGGTGGGATTTTGAAGAAAGGTGAGTTGGTGGTCAACAAACAACATGACTCAGTCTGTCTGATCCGGTGGTTGTGTTGGACAGTTGTGATTGCTGTTGTTGATTTGTCTGTGAAAGTTGATTTACAGTTACTGGTTTCCAGACTGTCTTCACCTCGTCCATTGATCATGAGGAATAGAATGAGCGATCGTTCTGACGAGAGAGAAATGACGAAACATCTGTGCAAACGATAGAATTGTGTTGTATACGAGGCAAGTGGTCAATCCATTTCGTGTTTATATTGTAGCAGTGGTGAGATGGATTGTGGTTCGATTGACATATATGGTACACATCGATTAGAGAGATTGCATACGCATTATTTACCTTGCGCATTGCTTAAACGTGAACTGTTTCTGCCATTTGATATTTTCGAAATTCACTTGTCTGTTCTCTTCTCTCTTTCACACAGGTCGAGCGACTGTAATGGAATGCCAACATTCCACCACTGGGAATCCTATTTGTGTGAAGGCGGTGTATGTGTTCGGGCAAATCACCGCACCAGGTGACAGTGGTGGACCTCTCCTTCGATCTCCTCAAGGTCCAGTCCTTGGCGTTGTATCACATGGTGTCACACTCTCAAACCGTCCAGATGTTCTTGTTGAGTATGCTAGTGTGGCTAGAATGTTGGGCTTTGTGAACTCCAATATTTGAATGGTGTCAGCTTGTATCATTCTCATGTGTGTACATAATATGTCCATGAGTCCACATGTAATTATGTTAAGACATTCTGAATAAATAAACGACCTAATGAACTACACTGCTCAATCTGTGTTCTATAAGTTATTATGTGTGGGGTAATTTTTGAGCGTTGATCAATGAAGTGTTGGTGAAATCGGGCGTCAGTTATTTGGTTCTTATTTGATGCTTGACTAGCATGTGTCTACAATGTCTCATCTAATCGACAATTTGCACTGAAATCGGAAGTCGGAATATGTCACTGACTGGGAGGTTGAGTATGTCTTAGTTTGATTCACGTGATTGTGTTGTTATTGTTTCCATGCATTATTTGAAATGTCGTGCTCAACATTTTTCCTTGAAATGACTCAACAGGAGCGGTAAATGTCTTTCACTGATAAATAACTGCAGTCACTTGCAGCAGCAGGAGCTATAGATTACCTAAATGCTGGTTGGAATTATTGAGAATGTCATCAACGGTGCTACTGAATCATTCAAGTTTTGAAGGTTTTCAGAATCATTCATCGATAAATCAATCTCTAAATTGCGTACAATTATGAATAATGCTTGCAGAGTAAGTAAGTGTATCAGTGAAGGGTTGCATGAATTCTTGACAGGCAGTGATTGAAACAATGCAGTAGCCGATGTACTGTATTATCTCGGTGTCTCGGTAATGGCTGTTTCAGTACCATAATTTATACTGTATCAAAGCGAGCTATCACCGATACAGTGTATACAACTCTACACTATTTCTGTGGAAATTTGAAAAGACAAATTGTTACGAAATTGCTTCAGATGTACACTCACACTTGAAACGTTACGAAATATAGAAATGGTGTTCCTATGTTATTTACCAAATGAAGTGATAGTTTCCACAATGTTCTGAAGTAACAAGAGGTAAATTCGATCCTACTCAAGAACGTGATTATATAGTAGTTGAAGCCATCCGATATCCTTCACTGAACAGCACATTTTATCAATCACTATAGGCAAAACAAACTGTTGTAGTAGTACGATCAGAATTGCTTGTATTCTTGCCCACGAATCCTGTTCATCAGATGTTGGAATGAATTTGAATGAAGTTTGTCTTTTCAAATGTATAATTCACAGTGTCATTCAATAATTGATTATTTCTTCAAACGGCTTATCAACTAGTCTATCAGCCTAAATGATTTGTTAACGTGACTCATTGATAGAATTTAGTAAGGAATTATTTTCTTTTAGTGAATTTTCCAGTTGATTATTTCTCATATTAAATAATTACTATTGCAGTTAGAACTCTGTGTCATTTAACAAGAATCTTATCACAATAGTCGATAAATAATCATCATATCACTCAAGTATACTTTGAATAGCATGAATAGCCTTTCTTTTCTATAGAAATCATATGAAGTTAGTTTCTATCAGTTTCTCTGTTTTCACAATAATTGACGTGTTTAGCCTACGTAACATAGCACACTACGTCCTGTTATCTGGTAATCATTAGGAGATTGATTTCATTTCCATCCTACTATCTGTTTTGTTGAAATCATAAACCAATCTAAGAAAGACCACCATTGAGAACCTGGAAGTACTGAGCGGCCGTTTTCAGTGGTGGTCTTGTGGATGGCTTGGATTCGCAACTGACTGTGATCAACATACAGGAAGATGACATGCCAGATATCGAGTTGGATCTCTCTGTAAGCCAAAAACTAGATGGCTGTTGACGGTTGCAATCAGATATATTTGTTGGCAATCTCGTGGTATCGAAAGAATGCCGAGACGTGCCAAACCTTACAAGTGGAACTACGGAGCTTACTCGAGTTCGTGCAAGGTCACAGGCAACGGAAGAAAGGATGTGTTTGGTACACTTAAACAAACAAGTACAGTAAAACAATCACTGGTACAATTTGTCATAATTATAATTGTTTCCGTTACATTAATCGCATTTTCGTCATAGAAGTATGTAACTACAGTCTAATTTAGGTCCGCTCCTAATTCCAATGAATGCGGACATGTTCCACAACCTGAAGCTTAAAGCAAATATCTTATAAACCGGTAGTATAATATACGGAGTTCGGATAGACTTTGTGTAGCTTTCTTCCTGAAGCCAAAATATTATTTCTACATCCAACTAAAGCAGTTTGAGCTAGATGGATTAGATTAAAACAACGATCTATTATTAGTCAATTAACAAATTTATACAAGCAACAAATGTGTTTATAATTACACTAGTACAAATTTCATAATACAAATCAACCAATAGTTACTAAAACTTGCAAATCATACGCTTAAATACCAACAATATTGGCTTGGAATTTCGAGCAGTTGTGGATAATTTCCAGTCAATCCCATAAACCACCTGGCAATTACTGTCGAGAAAGTTGAATCACACAAGAAACACAAACGAACCAACCAGCTTGATGATTTACAGAGTGACCGGACTAGTAGGTGGTAGTCACGATGAAGCAAGCAAACACAATAGGCAATAGTTGCGTTGGCCATCATGTGACACAGGCATTCACACCACTACGATAATTAGTGTGTTCAGGCTACCTCGAGCACTAAGTTTTCTCGTCTGATGTTGGCGAATTTCAGAAACCGAGGGAACTGAAATGAGGCTACTAATGTGTGGTACAGCTCGAAGGACGACCTCTTCTGTCAAATCAGATGTTGTGAAAGGCGATCCTGATCGTCGAGTTGACAGCAAAAACCCGAAACACGTGGTGCAGAACACAAATGCCATGGTCTCTCCAGTGGGACATTCTATATGGACAAAACACCTGCAGCGACCAGCTAGCACAGAACTGGTCAACACGATTTCAACAACGATCTGCCTAAATACCAGAAAAGCAATGTGGCTGCAGTGGAGCACCAGATGATGAAACATACAATCATATGATTCTACAGAAAGGGATAAACTGTAGGAAATCGAAAACATTTTCTCTTAGTTAGACCCTAATCTCATAGTCCTGATTAAAATATGGCTACCGAGTGAAACCACAGATGTAAAATTGAGCTTTCAAGACACAATGCTTATACAATACGATAGAGTACACAAAACGAGAGTTGAAATGACAATATACATATTTACAGTTACTTGAAAGCCCCAACATCACACTGCACCAAATCAACAAAACTGACAGCATCATTTTGGTGTTGCTTTAATGAGAATATTGCACAACTATCAGTTTGATAACTAACTCATATCTGTGGGAGTGAACATTGATATATTTAGTTTATAATATATTGCAATAACTATATTTGGAGTATCGGTTGAGTCTGAGGAAAATCATTGGTGATTGAACACATGTCTCTGTACACAATTATGCATCGCTTTGATTGTGTGAGCACCGATAACATAATCTTTCTGCTGAAACAGCGCAGGATGTGAAGAGTTTTCGAAAATCGTTTCTCAGTCGATGAGAGTTGAAGTTCTCAGTCATCAATCTACCTATGTAACCTACAAATAATACAACAAAACTTGAATACATCTGTTTGTTGTATGGTAGTGACTTTCCAGACATCTGTCACGGTATTTACTGTTGGCGTCTAATCTCACCAACATATGTCAAATGAATGAAAATTGACGTAGCAGTGTAATTGACAGCGTAATCGGTATCCATGTGAATACCAATGTGAGCGTCATGTAGCACAGAATAAATGTTGAATAGATTTATTCTTTAATGATTGAGTAGTTGAGAAGCAGTTTGAAGAAATGATCAGGTATTGAATGACACTGTGAATTGTACAACCGAAAATAAAAACTTCAATCAAATTCATTGCCGCATCTAATGTTCAGGATTTGTGGGCATGACTACAAGCAATCCTAATCGTACTACTACAACAGTTTGTTTTGCCTATAGTGATTGATAAAATGTGTTGTTCAGTGAAGAAAATCGGATGGCTTCAACTACTATAGGACCATTCTTTCAAGTAGGATCGAATTAACCACTTATTACTTTTGAACATTGTGTTAAATTTTCACTTTTTATTTGATGAGTGTTGAATTGGTCACGAAAGACAATCTGTCAAGTGTTCATAACTATCCTTTCAAGAAACGTATCATTCATAGGTAACGATTTATCCTGAAGTTTTAGCTTTTAGTGTTGATCTAAACGAATCGTCTATGTGATTTCAGGACTTCTGGGCTCAAGATTGTTTTGTTTCTAAGAAGAAGAACTTTTGTCGATTTCCTGGCAGCTCGACAACTTAACATTCATACAAACTCACTAGTATATCTATATTCAACACTGTAATTAAATTATGACATCTCGATGATTTGTTTACTTAACTAGGGATAGTTTCGAAATATACATCATTTACTATACTACTGTAGAAAACCAATAGCACTACCTTCTGAATAACACTACCTCATTAAATGGTGAAGCACATTGAACACTTTTTATGTGCCATTGAAATCTTAATCCATCATAGCATTGTTTTGGTACATTTTTCCTCAAGATATATATGTATGAATAATTGGGACCACCATGGAAAACCTGGAAGCACTGGACGGCTGCTTCGTCTGATGGTGAGACTACTCAGCAGTGTGGATCCACGATCTCAAATATCAAAATGACTAATAATATCCACAAAACTCCTTCTGATAATATATGGATAATATTGAACGCTTACAACAGTATACCATCTGTTTAGTAAAGAAATTCACTTGTAAGATTAGTCGATACATGTTGTATTCCGGAAATGTTTTATTTCTACTTCATGAACACCTAAAACGTGTAATACTTACTTTCTAGTTCACTAAGGTGTGTCATGAATACTTGATCAAATCTGTCACAACAATTTATGAATCAAGTGTAGTGCAAATTGGATTCGTCACAATGAACTGACACACATGCACTCAAAGTCATGGAATATTTTTACATATATAAATAAGTGAATATGTTACAAGATTGTAGGTGGTTGATTGCAACGATCACATAGACATGTTGAACGGTTGGACTTTTCTGATAGTGACGCTCTTCACCTATTACCTAACATGTCAATGTGTATCAACCTGGTTGATACGTAGTGGTGAACCTGTTCAACAACGCACTGAATTCCCATTCATTGCACTTTTGATGACAGATGCATCCATGTGCACAGGTTCACTAGTT
The DNA here is from genome assembly GCA_944470415.2 of Schistosoma rodhaini. Taxonomy (NCBI): domain Eukaryota; kingdom Metazoa; phylum Platyhelminthes; class Trematoda; order Strigeidida; family Schistosomatidae; genus Schistosoma; species Schistosoma rodhaini. The sequence goes on from OX104040.1 coordinate 3,725,403, forward strand.
TCGTCAAGGGCAGTACTCACGGCTGGTCATTGTGTTTGTGGACAGAAACCGATCGTTCGGGTAAGAGAACACACTGAGACACATTGTTGTTCAATGTAATCGATTAAATTCGCAGTGTGCGCAGTGGGTTTGCATAAATCTAATTTTGACATACTTTGTTGTTTTCAGGTTTCGTTTCTATCACTAAGTGAATTTGACCAGAGAACTATTAATCATCGACCTTTGGAAATTAAAGTTGCACCAGAGTACAATCCTGTTTGTCAACTGAAACGAGAAAATAAACGCATTACGAAGTCACTTGGTGGTTATGATATGGCAATTATAACACTCACTAATTTGGTCAACTTGGAGACTGGAGTTAAAGTAATTAGTCTAGCAACTGAATCGGATATACCTATACCAGAAAGTATTGCTTATATGGTAGGTTATGGACAGGATATTAGGGATCCTGATCCATCCGGTCGATATGGTGGAATTTTAAAAAAAGGTAAGTTTCCAGTCATCGACCTATTTAAGTTAGTCTGTTTTGACTGTTTTATTAAGCGGTTTTACATGATCGTTTTCCATTTCATTACTTTGATTATGAATTCAGTTCATTTCCACCGTTTCTTAAAGTATGTATTACTGAATGCGAATAATTATTGTCCATATTTATATGTAAAATTGAATGACTAAAACTATTTTAATAGTTTAGATCATGAATCACTTGAAGCTAGACCACCATGAAAAACCTGGAAGCACTGAACGGCTGTTTCGTCCTCAGGAGTTCCACAATAGAACGAAATGGCCGTCCAGTGCTTCCAGGTTTTTCATGGTGTTCTAGCTTCAAGTGATTCATGATCTCAACTACTAAACTTACTATAACGTCCACAACACCCCTTCTGACTAAAACTGTGTTAATAGTAATTGTCACAGTGGATACTGGTTTTATAAGAATTACAGTACATTCCCGTATTAGAGATTGAATGGGAATGATCTAATTTTGATGTCACCTAAATGTGAATTATTTTTGTTGTCTGATACTTTCGAAATCCATCTAACTGCTCTTTTTTACATATAGGTAGTGCTACTGTCATGGCATGCAGACACAAAACGTTCGGGGATCCTATTTGCGTCAAACCAGGTCCGAACTCAAAGCAAATAGCTGGTCCAGGTGACAGTGGCGGACCTCTTCTTCTCACTCCCCAAGGTCCAATTGTCGGAGTGGCATCAAATGGTGTATTCCTTCCAGCTCTTGCTGATCTGTGCGTTGAGTATTCTAGTGTGCCTAGAATGCTTAAATTTATACTACCTAATATTTGAATAATGCTAGCTGGCATCATCCCTCCAAGTGTATATTGAAAATCGAGAAAATTATATTCTGTTCTGTTAAAAATAAACGATATAATGAATCAAAACTTTATGGGCGTCTTATTTATTGTTTCTTGTAGGGATAATAATTACGCTTTTACTACTGTCTGGTTTACTAGCTTATACCGATGGTTAGAGTAGCACCAAATCTGGTACTTTTCTCAGTGACTCGGCTAGCTAAGAAACAGGTTTTCAGTCTAGCAAAACAGAACAGAGAGTCGACCGACCTAAAAAGAGAAGCAGAAATGTCGGTGGAATCCACGGACAGAGCATGACGATATTTAGGAAAGTCTCTGTTGTATCACATTGTAACGGTAAATAAATCCCCAAATTAAATAGTTTTGTAAGTCTTCGACATTGGATGCTGACCACATTGGTTTTAATGGACTTACCTAGATGAAAGCGCTTGGTCATGGATCTGCACCAGATCACGAGTGGGAACGACGTGTTCAACATTTCCTGCAATCGCTAGTCAGATAAGATCAGTCGATTTACGATATATTGATAACCTATCAAATATATCTTCGAACCTCCTCGCTTCTCTCTTTTGATTCCACTTGATGAGTATGATTCATAATGGAAGGTGTCACTGGTTAGAGCGTTGTCAAATTCTCAATACCTGTAGCATCTTCAACATAATCGAAGGAATGAAACAGTAAATGTAATTATAGTTTACTAACGATTATGATAAAAAATGATGATACGAAGTGGGAAAAAACCCACTGAACAGACAGCAATATTCTTTTGAGTAAAATATCGTGATTGTTAAAACTGTTAATGTTAATGTACGATTGACAGTCAATGCATCATTTAACATGAACATTGCTTCGCACATCAATCTTACTGTTTTGTTGGATTGGTATGTGGTTATTCTTTGTAAGTCCGTACCATCAATAAGCTCAATCACTGTTAAGGGAAAAGCTGAGAATATCATATCATTAGGTGTGCCAGTCAAACGATTATTTCGGAAGAGAAAGGGCATGAATAAAAGTATTGCTGAATGATTCACGAAATTGATTTAATGTACAGTCCAAAGTAGTTGTTAACGAAAATGAAGTGTTGGCACCCTCAACGTTTATTCATTTATATCGAAATTGAAATAGTGAAATTCATTTGTACAATGTTTTGGTCGTTTCGTCAGTGTGGCTATTTACGCTTATTGTGGTGGAAGGATGTCAAAGGATACAACGGTTATAAGTATGATGTGATTTGTCAAAAACAGTTATTTTCAGAATTTTGATGGATATCTTGTTTAAAAAGCAGTCATGGCTCATGATTTTTGAAGTCATATCTTGGATTCTGCGAAATCGTTGGTTTTTATTGATCTTAGAAGTTGAAGAATTCGTTCCTAGAGCTTATTCTAAGGTTTTGTTTTAGTTTTGCGAGTACAAGTCGTTGTTTGGATCATTGTGACTTTGACTGGTTTGCTTCTCCGTAATCTGGAACGAGCTGCCAAATTCGGTTATAAGTTAGCCCAATCGTTTTTGGATCGATTGGCATGGCAACTTTGACTGGTTCTGACAAGTAGCACAGACACCAGTATGTTAGCCAGATGAGCGATACTGATTTCATTAGTATTAATTGAATATCGGACATGATATTTAAGAAATAAGATTTAGAGACTAATAAATTCAATGGAGCTAGTTTCGGTTTTCTGAGTATATCCCTAAGAATATTGTTGAGTATCCTGCAAACTACTCTAGCTTCGTAGGGACACCAGAAATGTTATGTGATGAGACAGTATCAGGATAGATGAGATTGATATTGTTCATTAACAGCGTAAGAGACTCATCCCCACTACTATTCAGTGTCTTCAATTTCTTCATGCTTCAACTAGTTATTCAGAAATTGGAAACATGCTATTGCTTATTTACTTACATTTGCCTGTTACCTCTCGTTGAGGAGTATAGGCCACCCACCAGTATTCTCCATTCAACTCTGTCGTGAGCAATCCTTTCTAGTTCTTTCCAGTTGTTATTCGTCGTTTTCAATGTTTGCTATCAACTCTCAAACATTGCATTCTTTGGTTTTTCTGTTTCCCGTTTGTCTTCAGGATTTCAAGTTAGGGCTTGATTCGTGATACAGTTTGATGATGTCCGTAATGTATAACCTATCGACTTACAACGTCTATTCCTAATTTACTCTTCAGATGGAAGCTGGTTTGTGCTATCCCACAGAAGGTTGTTACTGATCGATCCGGCCAGTGAATGTTGAGTATTTTGTGTAGACAACTGTTTTTAAATACTTGTACCTTCTTGATGATGAATGTAGTAGTTCTCCACGTTTCATTTCCCTACAGTAGGATTGTCTTGACGTTCGTATTGAAGATTCTCACTGTGAAACTAGTTGACAGTTGTTTGGAGTTCCATATGTTCTTCAATCGTAGGGATGCTGTCTTTGCTTTGCTAATCCCTACTTTTTACGTCTGCTTCAGATCATTCTTCTTCATCAGTGATGCCTCACAGGTTAAGGAATATGATGAGACCTATGTCCCTCTGTACTTGTTTCCACAGTAGGCAAACTATGATTTCATATATTCTGTATTGCGATTATTAGTGGTAATAATTTGAGTATTAAGTTTAATCATGGAAGTACGATGTTGTGAAGGTGCAATATGATAGGTGACCAAGGCTATTTTCTCACTTAATTGTTTATTACTTTGATGGTGATAAGGCACAACTGGCTGATATAGAATATTAGTACTATATGAAAAAGCGCTGCTCGTTTTTCGCAAAATTGTATGTTATATACAATTTATTAGATTGTAGACTCTTCAACACTATTATAACATGTTGCTTCCGGGGTTTCGCATCGACAATGGTCACCTGGGTGACGTCAGCTGTGTTGAGTTCAAATTATTCATCCAATAATTAGTGAAACTCAGGAGCTGAATCGGCTATCCGTACATGAATTGGACTAAATCTTTCTGGTTGATAAGTATTAAGATCACATTCTTAGCAATGCCTCAGTGAGAGTGATAAAAAGTGTTGGGAAAACTACTGAGATGATCTGTGCAGTTGTACTGAAGTAGAAAACCTGACGAGCTTAGTTAGGATCAGAAAAATGATATTGGATCGTGAAGGTTTAAGAAGAACCAGATGTGAGGGCGGATAAGTTAATATGAGAGAACTGATGAGCAACTTGACATTTCTAATTTAATATCCAATCTCCACATACTAGACGTGTGCCCAATTATCCTTATGACATTCAATTCCATTTTAGTATCTCTGTCCATTTCTCTATTATTGAGTACCTTTCTTTGACAAAGCACATGATGGTTTCGTTATCCTACTTTTACAAGTTTAGTTTACATTTAAAATTACTTCCTTTCTATGAACAATATACTGAGTAGACCTAATAACATGAATCTAATCGTAGAGTTACGTTCACGGTCACCATTAGACAAGGACATCAATCCAGTTAGCTTCATCAAATCAAGACTATTAGTCCGAAGAAATGCGTGTGTGTTCATAACAAATACAAATGTTTCATGACAGATTGTGCATTTTTTGTGAAATTTCTCCCAATATCTTTGTGTAACAAATTGTTTTGCTCGGTATTTGTTTATTTGTGAAGTTCCTTCAGATAAGTATCTGTCTGAGTTGATTCAACTCTCAAAATCCTCAATCTATCAGACATGTACAGTCCATTTTCAATCTCAACTCAGAATAAGGAATATATTCTAGCACAAAGTCTTACATCCAGAAAATGAAGGTGATATTGAAGGAGAATTGTTACAATTCGATATAGAAAACTCTTGAAATTTGATTCTTCATCCTTCTCATGCTGGTCGAGTGGACATATATCTCAGTCCTACAGTAAGTCAGTCGCGGCCCGAGTAGCTCAGTGTTAACGTCTCTGAATGTGAAGCTGAGTGACAGGGGATCGAATCCGTCAGGGAGCACCAGTTCCCTCAAGAACACAGGTACACTTTCCTGACGAGTGCCAAGCAACACGAAACCCGGGCCCAGGGTTTCCTGTTGACTAACTTCAACCACCATGTTTTCTAAAAATAGTGCACGCAGTGTTGAGCCACCTAGACTAATGGCCACATTGCAACTTGATCGATAGCATTCGATCAGCACTAAGAAGGACTTGACACGCATGACGTTGATTATCACCCAGTGATCAATCAATTGGAATATATATCCTTCTCATATTTGATTTCATCTCATCATCTATCCTAAATACTCTATTATTAAGCGGCATTCTTGACACATAATATGATGTTTCCATCCTCTCATTTCTCAAAAAATTTAATTTGTAAGGTTATTACGAAAACAACTGTTCAGTTTGACTAAATAATATCATCAAGGAGATAATCTTCTCCAATGAATTATCTATGCTTCTTCTTCAATTATCATTTGTACAAGATCAACTGTAGCATGTAGATTATATGACGAAAACTATCCACACATATAATTATGCTTTGTATGTATGATATAGAATGTGATTGTTAAATGAGACGAAACACTGACTAAACGGATGTTTGAGTGTGGTTTGAAAATAGTAACTATGTGCAAAGTGAAATGATGTTACTTTTCAATTGTTGGCAAAGTATTTGTTCCAAACGAGTATTAGGTAGGCTGATAAGTCAAAGGTGCGATGATACGGAAAGGTTGAGAGTAAAAATACGACGAACATTGGATAGATTTATCAAAAGTTGTTTTCTTCTTATGGTGAGATACTCTCGTGAACAGTTGAGCAACATTGTCATACAGCAAAATATGACACGACAAAACACGAGAGTCGTGCACTTCCTGATTAATAATTGGCACGTGTCATGACTACAAAGTGAAAGCGTCACAACAATGCATTATTGAAGTGGAGTGCAAGTTGAATTTCCAACAAAATGAATAATAATAAGAATAACAATAATAACACACTGACTGACTGACTGACTTACACACATGCAAAACCACTCACTCACATGTACTCAACAGTCATGGAATATTGGCGCATATAAATAGATGAATGTGTTGCAACATTGTAGTTGATTGATTGCAACGATCACATACATGTCGAACCAATGGAGGTTTCTGGTGATGACACAGTTCATCTACTGTCTAATATTTGAACGTGTGTCAACCTGGCTGATACGTAAAGGTTAACCTGTGCAAGACCGCACTGAATTCCCGTACATCGCATTTATAACGACAGAGAGAACAATGTGTACAGGCTCACTAGTCTCAACGAGAGCAGTACTCACAGCTGGTCATTGTGTTTGCTCACCAATGCCAGTCGTTCCGGTAAGATGTTAACATAGTTTGTCCATTTCAGGTTACATTTCTGACATTGAGGGGTGGCGACCAACAAGGCATCCATCACCAACCGTCTGGAGTTAATGTAGCACCAGAATACATGCCCTCTTGTACGGCGTCACGACAGAAGAGACAAATCAGACAGACACTCAGTGGATTCGACATTGCAACTGTAATGCTCGCTCAAATGGTCACTCATCGTTTCAAATGACATAGTGATTGAACTGTGGAATACAGTTGAAGTTCATCATGATCTGGTGGAGAATCAATGGTTATAATGAAACAGTTGAGATCTGTTTGATTTTTATATTTTACAGATGGCATTCAATGTTGATCATCATCTTCATAGAACACTTGTCAATGCATCAACATTTCCAGAAATATATTGATGCGAGCAACATAATAATAATGCTTTGATTCCTGTTATGCCGCCTACTACTAGACTACTTGAACGATCGACCCCGCAACGCCTCAGTAGAGAAGACAGAAGACTAGTAAGTGGGAATGTTATTACCCAAAACAGTGTCAAATGTTGTATATGAATCTCATAACTTTATAATTTTTGGCTGAAAGTAAATCATCATTTCGGATAGCCAATAGGAACACAAGAGGGTCATTTTTATTCCTCCAATAGGGAGGCTACACGTCGAAATTCTAGAATGTTACCCTAGTGGTGATTGGATGGAATGTCTTCGGCTCTTTCTGGGCTTCTTGAGGCTTCCTTGAGTTTGCCAACGAGCCATCCTTACAAATAATTATCATTATTATCTGTGAACTCATTATCAGAAACATTTAGCTTTGCAGGAAGTTATATGTGAATAATCTGTCACAGTACCTGAACTTTATGAAGAATTATAGGTTTCGTGGAGTTGATTGGAAGAAATGTAACATCGATGGTTCGGTATTCCAGACGATAGGGTAGAAGCTGGAATGTGATCATGCAGACACATGCATGAAATCTTTGTATCGACAGATGGTCATTTACATTTTCACAGTTATCTGTTTGTATTACATCCATAACACTTATTGTTTCTAATTTCGGTCTATTGATATTTGTTCGACGTTGTGTTCATGAAGTGTAACAGAATGCGTCGATGTGTCTTTGTGTACAGTCGTTTTCTTGTTTTATGTTTTGTCACTGATCACACAGCCAGAGTTGTTTCAGTCTCAGTCGTTTGTATCTTGTGTGTTCTGTATTACCAGTAATAAATTCATTGATTGTTTGAAGTGATCTCGACTTAAACTGCCGTCTTCAAATGAACATGTTGTTAAGTAAGTTGTGATAATCCCGATTACACGGGAGAACTGAACAGATTTCATGTTTGTTTTCAGAAATGCTCAACACTGCTTACTTTAGATTGCATTCAGTGTAAAACTAGTGAGGTCTATTTTGTATGATTTGCTTATTTTATTAGAAGAATACTCCCATGAATAAACTTGGTAAAACATTAGGGTTATGAAGGGATCAAAATGGGAATCACTGGACGACAGTTTCGTCCTAGTATTATACTTCTCAGTAGTGCGCATATCACGATCTTGAACTCAACATTTTAGCCCATGACTTTCGGTCTCATGAGCATACGCTTAACTTCTACACCACTAATTCAGTATGCAACGGTGTTAATGTCTAACTTCAACCATCTCATGATATTACGTGATCATATTACATAGTCTTCGGTGGGTAACTGCTTAATACCTAACATTATTAGATACTGGTTCAATGATCTACAGGTTAGGCATTCATCCACGAGATCAAAGGTCTTAAGTTCGAATCCCATATGCGGAAAGTGGATGCATACATCGTTGAGGAATACCATGAGATGATTTAGCTTACAATCTCTATCTATCAATACTAATATACATTTTATTTCTATCTATCTATATATGTATGTAAGTGTGTGTATGATGTGAAATTCATTCGCCTATATTTCCTATATACATTTCATTATATCAAAATTAGACATTTAACATTATGATTGGTTGATTGAAATTGTTCATATCTAAACTGACGGACCAAATATAAATGTTAACTGTTCTATTCGATAATCAAAAAAGACTACTGCCTACCTAAATAAGTAGTCAAATAGATGATAATATAAAGAGAATCATATCAATTGATAGACCAATGAAATGATCGTTTATAATGATAATAAATGATATTGGATTTACCAATGATAAATAGATATCGTATATGGTGAACGAGCATAGTGATTAAGAGTTTACTGGTAATCTTTAACAAGGATATCTATCTATCAACGGATCTATCCAATCTACCAACGGATCTATCTATCTACCAACTGATCTATCTATCTAGCAACTGATCCATCTATCTATCTATCTACCAACTGATCTATCTATCTAGCAACTGATCCATCTATCTATCTATCTACCAACTGATCTATCTATCTAGAAACTGATCCATCTATCTATCTATCAACGGATCTATCTATCTACCTTATTAGAATATCAAATGTCATCCGATGAATTAAAACAATCATTTTTATCATTTTGTAATTTTGTTAAAAAAGGATCTATTACAGCAACAGATAAAACAATTAAGAAAATATGTACAGATTGTCAAATTTATTCTAAAAAATTAGATGCAAATCGAGTAGATATTGAATTTCATGCACATATTGGAAGTACTAAAAGGTAATTCTTATACAGTTATATTGATTTTGTATATGTATAAACTCTGGGGGAATCCATCTTCAAGCCAATCCAGTGCTATCGGGGTATTCATGATAGTCTAGTTTAGGTTAACTTATGAATTCAACTTTGGAAATTGATAGTTGAAATCATGAATTAATTGAAGTTAGACCATCATAGAAAACCTGGAAGGACTAGGCGGCCGTTTCATCCTAGTGTGGGACTCCTCAGTAGTGCGCATTCACGATCCCACCTCACGAGATTCGAACTCATGACCTGTTAGTCTCGTGCTCAATCTCTTAGCCTCTATACCACTGGGCCGGCATCCAACGATGTTAATGTCTAATTTCAGCCAATTCACGAAATTGAGCAACCGTCCACCATTGTGTTCAGTGAGATACTATCTCACAACACACGTGATTGAACTCCACTGGTCACTGCTTCTCATCAAAACTTCAGGAAATACCTCTTGGAGCTATTCACTAAATAAAGCATGAAGAATATGACTTGTACTATATCTTATTCTTCTCAATTTATTTAATGGTAAGAAGTCTTCAGAATGGGCTATCTATACGTTAGCTATTTAATTCTTGAATGTCTAGAGTAGGAAGAAGCTTATCTTCTTATTGACGATACGAATAATTCTTTACAATAAATGAAACCAAGTAGAACTGTTTAATGTTTTGTCCTTTTGTTCTACCATTATTTTGTAAATTGCAGACTGGAGGTTAAACGATCTTGTTGATCAGTTAGTAGTATAAAGTGCATATCGGTTTTGAACTTTCCTATCATACGACGACAGATAGAATTGAACAGTTAATTAGCTCTAAACACAAATTCCCCTCATACTGTGCTGTATGCTACTGATTTCGATAGACATGAGTAGTATGTGTCATCAATCGAAAATAAAATGCCTGGTGGCAGAAGGTTAAGAAGATCAACGAAAAGAGAACGAGAATAAAGAATGATTGTTGTGAAAATGAAGGAATAATGAAGTCTAAGACAATTAGTAGACATTATGGGAATGAAGTATTTACTGTATGGTTCCCAGATTTTATTAAGTGATCCTGTGCTAACTAGTGACTGGCTTTGTGAAGTGATTCTCGGAGTTCTAGTGAGAAGTCGTGACCAGTGTAGGTGATCCGTGTTGGGAAGAAAATGGTATCTACCTCAGACAATGGAAGATGACCGTGCATTGGTTCAGGTTAGATATTAACATTGTTGGACGCCGGCTCAGTTGTCTAGCTATTAAGCATTCGTGCGCGAGACTGGGGGTCCTGGGTCCGGATCCTGCTAGGTGGGTCGTGGATACTCACTGCTGAGAAGTCCAATACTACGACGAAACGGTATTCCAGTACTTCTAGGTTTTCAGTGTTAGTCTAACATTGATCGATTCATGGTCTAAATAATAATTCTTATTATTTGACACTATTATAAACTCAAACTGGTGTACACTTATTTTGAAGACCTATTACTTTTCTGTTTTTCTGTATACAGTTACACTAGCATACTGGTGGTCGTTTTGCACGTCTAATATGCAATTTCATTATTTGATGTCTTTGTGCCTGAAATGACCGCGGATGGAGGCCTGTGTACTGAAGCTGCGCGACAGGACAGTATAGAGACAGAATGTCCTATGAGTCCTATGAGTACACGATACTTTTAATAAATTAATCTAATTAAGGTTCTTTTGAACAAAGAAGCAAGACCACTGAGATTTCAGCGACTAAGTAAGAAATAGCGAGTGAGCTTAGTAACTGGGATGGAGTCTATTCACAGGGTTAGTTTTATGTCACTCATGTGAACCCATATAAGATAAAATATAACTACCACAACAAACAAGAATATGTCTAAGTGTGTTTTTTTGTTTGATAAGTGGATCCTCATTTATCATCTTTCATTGACCAAGCCATAATCTTATTGTTTCATCTAGTAATATGAGTAAATAAATGCTATGTAATTGAGGTTAACTCAGAAAATAAGGATTTACTACAAGATATATTTCCTGTAGTCCTCATAAGAAGCAGTGACCAATGGAGTTCAACCACGTGTGTTGTGAGATAGGAACTCACTGACGACAATTGGTGAACGGTTGCTCAGCTTCGTGGATTGGTTGGAGTTAGACATTAACATCACCAGATGCCGGCTAAGTGGTCTACCGGTTGAGTGCTCTGGAGCGAGAGTGATAGGTCTTGGGTTCAAATCTGGATAGGCAAGATAGTGAATGCGCACTGCCGTGGAGTCCTACATTAGGACGAAACGGTCGTCCAGTGCTTCCAGATTTTCCTTGGTGGTCTAGCTTCAACTGGCTCATGATTTCAACTATGAAAGTACTGAAATCTCCATAAAATACCAAGTGGATCTAATATTCATCTTCATTTATTCAAACAAATACATTCTTAGAAGTCAGATAGGCACTTGCTTTTGCAAGTGGCTATCAGGACTCAGCGGCTAAGTGGATTACATGATGGCGTTTGAAGTGAACGGTACTAGGTTCGAGTCTCAGAGTGAAAACGAAGTCTGAGATGCAGGTATATCTAACTGACGAGTCCCAAATAGGACGAAACGCGCGTCTTGGATTACGCTACTAGCCACTATCCATCTTTACTTATAAAGATGAATATTGTTGATATTAAATATCATTTACGTGTATAAAATTTCCAATCCTTAATCTTTTAGTGTTTCTTTCTTTTTTGTTTATTTGTTAATCAGAGATGTTGATTTCCCAGGATTTGTAAGTTTTCTAGAAGGTCGACTAGCAAAAGTGTATGCCACTGCAAATGGTATAGAACAAGAGGAAGCAGTAATTCAACTTAAACAAAAAATAGCTGAGACATCACCAGCGGTTCATGGTGGTACTGTAAGTATATTTCATAGTTAATTTTAATGGATCCTATTATGTTATTGGCTAAAACATTAAAGTTAATATACGTATGATCATAAAACGTTTCAGTAATTGAATTCACGAGTCCGTGTAAGCTAAACCACCATTGGTATCCTGGAAGCACTGAACAGCCATTTCGTCCTAGTATGGAACTCCTAAGAATTGCTCATGCACGATCCCACACACGGCATTCGAATCCAGGGATTTCAATCTCACGCGCGAGCGCTTAACCTGTAGACCACTAATTCGATATTAAACAGTGTTAATAACTGACTTCAATCGATCTATGATATTGCAAGACCTTCCTCCATGGTCTTCAGTGAGTAACTGCCTCACAACAGACATGATTGAACTCCACTGGTTTCGACTTCTTACTAGAACTCCAGGAAATACTTCTTGAAACCGTTTACTAGTGAGCACATGATGATCAACATCAGAATGGGGGGTTGTAAATATTGTAGTAATTTAATGATTGAATTCATGAGCTCTCACGCGTGAAACCGAAAGTTCTGGGTTCGAGTCCCAAATGAAGGATCGTGGATGCACACTAATGAGTAGTCCTATGTTAAGATGAAACGGCCGTTCAGTGCTTATAGGTTTTCAATGGTTGTCTAGCTTAAATCGACCACTACAATCGTCACAAAACCACCATTCTGATAATGAACAATTTGATCAGTTGTCTTAAAAGCTAATAATCAAAAATCTTCAATGCTTAGTTAATAGTTTATGGATTAAACAACTCCGCCTGTAGCTCCTCCGGAGGCTACTGCTACCACTGAAATGTTTTATGACTTTACATATGGATTAAACAGATTCATTGTAAAAGAAATATTGTAATGAACAAAGACTTGATGGTGATAACCAATTTACTATTTAATAGAACATTACAGAATCTTTTGGTACCAATATAAGAATCATACATTGAATACTTCATTTACAAATCTTCTATCATTTCTCCTTTACATTCTATTTTATTCCATTCCATCTTCTTAGTCTTCTGTTGTTATGCATTATCTTAAGTCATAAGATAGATGATGATTAGAAGTGGAATCGAGAACATACGTTTCGTTCTATTTGTGATTCATCAGTGAATGGTACTGGATTGTAGTCACGAAGTGAACATCAATTCTAGGATACAAGTACATCCAGCTGATGAGTCTCAATCAGGATGAAACATGCCTCATAGATTCCACTACTATCCATTATTCATCTTTGTTTATAATAATTGTAAATCAATGTTTTTTTTTTTATTTTTCTGTTAAATACAAACAAAAATTATTGATTTATAACTAGAAAATTCTGGTTTTTTTATTACAATGAAATAATAAAATTTTTTTTTATTTTTAGTTACCATGATGACTTTTTCTTTTTAATCTTAGAAACTATTTATTTATGATAACCCCCTTGATGAATATCTAATATGACTCAAAAGAATAGGTGGTTTTTTGTTTTCTATCTTTGATTATGGTGGGGGTGGGGTTATGAAAAGATATCTTGATTCATATTGATAACATCGTATTGTATATCAACTTATATGATATCAACGAATGACGTTCATTAGTAGGAACTTGTTTTCTGAATCTATTGAAGATAAGCTTCCCCATCTGATTGTCTCCATGTGCATCTAACAGTTCGTTTGCTCTTGTGGAGCAAGGTATACTGTCTTTAGTCAGAGCTCACTTTCAATTGGGATATGAGAACATGTCCCAGCACGGTTTTACAAGGGTGAGAGGAAAACAGTTAGGAGTTCCATACTGGAATATTTAATCGACTGTGATGATTCTACTTATCCACAGTTTGATTTTAAGGTTGTATATACAAGTCGTCCAAATCTGTTTAGATTTCTTTATATCCAACTTCTAAAACTAGCTGAAGCTCTTACTATTCATGAGCTCAAGCCAGAACTATGAATACAAAAGAGGTATATCCTATCGTTAACGTTACCTTGGCTTTAATTATTATTACCACCGCATTTCTCTCTTTACTTATGTCTCATATTCTCATTATTCATAATTTCTCATGATATCACTACATTTTTTACACCTCTGTAACCTTGAATTATTGTAACAGAAAACCCTCAGCAATGCCCATCAACGATCCTGTCTTGCGAGACTCGAACCCAGGACCCATCGGTCTCACGCAAGAATGCTTAACCTTTGGACTACTCAGCCGGTCAGCATCCAACGGCGTTAACGTCTTATTTCGACCAATCCACAATATTGCGAGACCTTCCTCCATTGTCTTTGGTGAGTAACTGCTTCACAAAAGACACAGTTGAACTCCACTGGTCACTACCACTTCTCACTAGAACTCTAGGAAATATCTGTTGAAGCCAGTCACTAGTGATCATATGTTGATTAATATCAGGTGTTTTTGTGGATATTATAGTAGTTTTAATAGCTGAAATCATGAGTCGATTGATGTTCGACCACCATTAAAACCTGGAAGCACCAGACGGCCGTTTCGTTCTATTTTGGGACTCCTCAGCAGCGCGTCTCCACGATCCCATCTCGCGTATGAGTGCATAACCTGTAGACCACTGTGTGGCGCAATATCGAAGATCGATTGAAGTTGGACATTAACGCCATTAAATGTCGAATTAGCTGTCTACAGGTTCTACAGTTCTTGGATTGGAATCCCGTGTGTGGGATCGTGAATGCGTGATTTTGAGGAGTCTCACAATCGAACGAAACCACTGTCTACCGCTTCCAGGTGTTCCCTGATGATCGAACTTCAACTGACTCATGATCTCAACTATTCAAATTAAAACTTCTTTATTATTTGAATCGAAATTTTAATCAATTAATTATTGTGACTTTTTTTTATAGAAAATTAGCTCAGATGCAACAACATCTAGATTGACAAATGTAAAAACATTTACTGGTTCACATAAAGAACGTTTTAATGCAGAAACTGGTAAAGGATTAGGTAAAGCTGGTCGTGTTGACCCTGCACCATGTTTTACTACAAGTGGAATATCTGAGCCAAGAAAATAAGCTTCAATTAGATTGTCGTCCATTGTATTGTGTATATAAATATAGAGGGGGAGTTATTAATACATTATACTATTATATATATCATATATTAAGCTTTATTATATTGACTCTTTACTCTCCTACCTCCCTCTCTCCCCAAGCATTCTTTACTCTTCTCCCTCCCTCACTCACTCCCTCTCCCTTCCCTCCCTGCTCTTTCTCTCCCTCCTCTCTCTCTTTCCCATCATACACTCACATATATATATTCACGCGCTCATTTTATTACTAAGTGTGATTTTGTTCTGTTTTATTTCCAATATTCACGTTTAAAAAATGTCATTGAATATACATATATAGAAATTTCTCATTATCATATGACTTATTATTAGTGAAGAATTCCTTTCTTTTTAGCTTACATTAATCTGTTAAATGAATACAATACAATAGTCTAAGTAAAGTGTCAGAAGTGGAATTCGAACCCACGCCTACAGAGTAGATTGCGGCCTGAACACAGCGCCTTGGGCTGCTCGGCCATCCTGACCATTCTTGAGATTCCCATTTAACTGCAACATGATCGTCAATAATAAGGTGAGGCATTTACTCACTGAAGATAATGGAAGATGGTCACGCAATATCGTGGATTAGTTGAAAGTAGGCACTAACACCATTGGACGCCGACTCAGTGGTCTAGAAGTTAAGAGTTGACGCACGAAACTGAAGGTCGTGAGTTCGAATACCGAGTGCGCGATTGCGTATGTACACTTTTTGACCATATTGGAGGTTGCTATATAACTGTAGTATGATCGTCAATCATAAGATGAGACAGTTACTATCTGAAGACAGTGGAAGATAGTCACTCAGTGTCGCGGATTAGTTGAAGTTAGACACTAACACAGTTGGACGCCGACTCAGTACTCAAACTCATGACCTTCGGCCTCGTGCGCCCACGCTTAAGTTATGGACCACTGAATCGGCATCCAACGGTGTTAGTGTCTAATTTCAACTAATCTACGATATTGCGCGACCATCTTTCCATTGTCTTCAGTGAGTAACTGCCTCATCTTATTATTGACGATCACACTACAATTATATAGCAATCTCGAAAATAGTCAACATAGCCTAGCAATCCAAGGCGCTGCGTTCAGGCCACAATTTACTCTATAAGCGTGGGTTCGAATCCCACTCCTGACACTAGACTTATCCACGAGACCGAAGGTCGTGGGTTCGAATGCCAAGTGCGCGATCGTTTATGTTCACTTCCGAGTCCCATAGTAAGACGTGATGGTCGTCCAGTGCTTCCAGGTTTCCAATGATGGTTTAACATCGATCAGTTCATGATCTAAACTCAATAAGTTTCTGTTGATCCACCATCTATCAATGTATAAAAACAGAAAATAACCATAGAAGCCA
The DNA here is from genome assembly GCA_944470415.2 of Schistosoma rodhaini. NCBI lineage: Eukaryota > Metazoa > Platyhelminthes > Trematoda > Strigeidida > Schistosomatidae > Schistosoma > Schistosoma rodhaini. Next base: position 3,741,932 of record OX104040.1, read on the forward strand.
TATAAAATATATACTACTGATATAATATTTAATCAATACACATCTGAACTACTGATAAATACAAGGAAAAAGCTATCGTCCAATTAGTTGAAGTGACAGTTAGCTGTCATATATGCTTTGAAAGGACGATGATGGAGCAGAGATAAGAGGAACATGGTTACTAACTGATCAGATTGAAAGTAATGTAACAAGCGATCAATGAGATCAGAACATTATGACTGTTTTATCATGAACATAGATCTGAGAATCCTTGTATTATTAATAATAAGATGATATTAAAGAGGATAAAAGCTCCTTCAGTAAACAAGAACACAAGTGGGAACCATCGAATGCATTTGAAAACAATAATACAGAATTCCTGAGTGAAATCTGAAAACCATACAGTGTATACCTCGTATGCAAGATGTCAATCAATCATCCCAAACTTGACTGTTCCTTTTGCCAATATCAATCAGTCGTCTCAGACTTCATTGTTCCCGTTCTTCCCTCCTCGATCTTCTTAAGCTTCTGCTGACAGTCATCCTATTCCTGACTGATGTTATATACTACTTATGTCGATATAAGTAGCACACAACACACTACTAACAAATCCTTCCAAAAATAATGATGTCTCCATGAGCTTTAAAGTTTTCACTTGTAGAACCTTCAAATTCAGTACTTTTGTATATACTGTCGTTATTCTATACAAATCTTAATCAATATGATCTAAAGTATGTACATTGGTTGTAAGTAGTAATTGATGAGATTCCGCGAAATAAATGAATTTACCTCATTTTGTTACACTTGTTGTACTTTGGAATGGTTATTTGAAATCACAAGTTGATCTAAGCTAGACCACCATTCAAAACTTGGAAGCAAGTCCTAATATGGGAATTCTCAACAGTGCGCATCCATGATACTGCATATGGCACTCAAATTCAGATTTCCAATGATGGTCTAGCTTAGATTGACTCATGATTTCGACTATGAAAATACTACCACCTCCATTAATCTCTATATTGATATTGAAAGTTACCATTTGTTAACTAAACTGATTGCAGAACCAATGAATGTGTATTCGATTATTGTTTGACTGAAGATACGAACAAAGTGATGTCTATACCAATGTTTAGTATTGATCTGAGGTATTTTAAATTATTGTGAACAAGCTAGCAGTTGAATCCAGGACTCGCGTTTTGTCCTATTTGAGACTCATTAGCTGGATGTATCTGCATCTCAGAGTTGATGTCCACTATGGGACTCGAACCCAGTACCTTTCGCTTGGTGTTGTTGTGAACAAGATTAATGCTAACAGTATGAGACATTATAGATAAGAATATTGTAAGGCTTTGAATATGAAAAAGTTATGTTTCATTTTCTTCTCTAAATATATAGGCTTATCTTTAAAAGAGAATACCTACTGTTTATTGAACTGTGAATTAGTGTTTCCTAATTCATAGATCAAACAGTAGAGATAATCTAACGTTATCAACAGAATGATTGTATCCTTAGAGACTTCTTCCCCCCACACACACACACACTTGGACTTTGAAAGAATATATGGAAAAATCTAGTTGAATGCTGTAGGACTTAGGTGATTGTCTAATCCAATCAGTTGAAAGTTCAGATTGGATTCTATAATTAATTTTAGAATATGATTTATCTATTTATTTATAGTCGTGGTTACCACGCAAACAATGTCAAGTATAAATTTGTTTTGTATTGTTTATTTGGATCTTCCCACTGGTATATGTTTATCCTGTCCGGATTGCCTCGGTGTTGCCTTAAGTCCTGGAGTGAACATCAACTGTGGGATGTAGGTACATCCAACTGATGAGTCCCAAATAGGATAAAACGCGCGTCCTAGATTCTACTGTGAACTACCATTCACCTTTGCTTATGATGTTAAGTAAACTAATATTGTTGCATGAAGAATTCTATGTGAATTGATAAATAACTCAGATGAAAAGTGATCCAATCGAATTAAGTAAAACTTCTGATGTTCAGCTGTTAGGACAATCAAAGTTTGATTATCACAAATCATAAAGTGAGGTTGAACTAATTCATGCACATCACTGAGTAGTTTTATATCACTACAAAAAGTGAGTGAAGGGGTAGTCTCCCGCTGTTTGTAGGGAAGTACTTTATATTTATAAGGTAGAAGATTCATACCAGACAGACACTGTCTATTGACTAGATATGATTTGAAAGGCTTATGTATCATCTGATAGTAAGTAAATGTCATCCAGTTAGTCCAGATAGAATGGTCTTTCTTCAGGGAATAGATCTACATTGCTGCAAAGTACATTTTTCAGAGCTGTTTCCAGAATATGATTGGAGGGAAAGTTGAAGAGGAATGGTGAAACTAAGCAAACCTAACTTGCCCTACAAGTGGAATGGAACGATAAAAGTATGTAGTTGTACATCCCCATTCTGCTTGTAGTATTACTGTACATAGCTTCTAACATATTAGTAAAATACATAGTTGACAATCCCGGAGCAGATTCCTATACTATGAATTGAAGACGGTTCTGATATCAAGAAATACAACAATTGTTGGCTTGTAACAAGCATGACGGCACTCTAACATTTGACAAAGGGTGAAGATATAATCCACACACCATCATCCAGAAGGAACATCAGATTGCTCCTTATCAGTTAATCTTTCACATATTACTCACAATCCCTAGGGCATAATGAAAAATAACAGTTTGAATGAATTTATAGATAAACTTATACTTCGATAGTTGGAGCATAGGTTATGTATATTCTTCTCGAAAATAAGAACCCCTATCTTACTTACTTACTTACTTACTTACTTACTTACTTACTTACTTACTTACTTACTTACTTACTTACTTACGCCTGTTACTCCCAATGGAAAATAGGCCTCCGACAGCTTCTCCAACCCACTCTGTCCTGGGCCTTCTTTTCTAGTTCTATCTAGTTCTTGTTTATTCTTCTCATGTCTGTCTCCATTTCTCGACGTAATGTGTTCTTTGGTCTTCCTCTTCTCCTTTGCCATTCAGGATTCCATGTGAGGGCTAATCTTGTGACGCAGTTGGGTGATTTCATCAATGTTTGTCCTATCCACTTCCAGCACTTCTTCCTGATTTCTTTCTTCACTTGAATCTGGTTTGTTCTCTCCCACAGTACGTTGTTGTTGATAGTGTCTGGTCAACGGATCCGAAATACTTTGCGTAGACCACTGTTAGTAAATACTTGTATCTTCTGGATGATGGCTTTCGTAATTATCCAAGTTTCTGCACAATACAGTAGAATTTTCTCCACATTTGTATTGAAAATTCTAATCTTAGTGTTGGTTGACAGATAATTGTTTTGATTTCCAGATGTTCTTCACTTGTTAATATACTGCTGTTGCTTTGCCGATTCTCACCCTCACATCTGCATCTGATCCACCGTGTTTATCAATGATGCTGCCCCTATCATTTCATTTCAAATTACTGTAATACTGTTTCTAAAATTGATCCAAAAAAAATGAAAACATCAAGGGTTGTTGCCATGTGGTAGTTGGTGAGTTTAAATCAGTTCTCAAACTAGAATAGCAATACTAAAATAACTTCGATACAAATAATACTCAAACTTTATTGAATTTTCAAACTATCAACTATTATTAGTCGTCATGAGCTTTACTAATGATGAGTGTGATTATTCAGCAGTTCACATGATATGGAGAAAAAACCATTTCTGATGCCAAAAAAAATTATTCTATTTATCATATTACATATGGTATCTAGGATCATTTGGTTATGTATATATGTGTATATATATATGTGTATATGTAATAAGACATGTGATCCCAACCCCCCTTCCACGTCATGTATGAAGGTAATAATAGAATAGTAATGAAATAGTACTCTTAGATACAATCAATAAATTGAAACGAATCTAAGATATTTCATTTCATTGAAAGTATTGTTCATTATTAATATTGGATTATTTATTGTAATATAAGTAGTATATTGTAAAGTAAGAAAATTATTTCTCCGTTTTAACCCTGCCTTAGACAATCTTTTCCAGTTGTTTCTAGTTGTTATTCATCCTTTTCATATTAGCTTCCATTTCCAAATGCTGTGTGTGTGTTGTTTAGCCTTTAACTTTTACGTTTCCCCTGACGATTCCAAGTCAACGCATGTCTCGTTTGGCGATTTCCTCAATCTTTTTCCTATCCACTTAGAACATTATTTTCCTAATTTCTTTTATAAGTGAAAGCTGGTTTGTTCTCTTTCATAGTAGATTGTTGATGATGTTATCTGGCCAATGGATGTTGAATATCTTGTGTAGACAACTAATTATGAATACTTGCGCCTTCTTGATGATGGTTGTGGTAGTTCTCCACGTTTCAGCTCTATACAGTAAAACTGTCTTGACATTCGTATGGATGATTGTGACTTTGATATTGGTTTACAATTGTTTTGGATTCCATATGTTCTTCAATTATAGAAATGATGTTCTTGCTTTGACAATCCTCAACTTTACGTCTGCACCAGATCCTCCTTGTACATCGATGATGCTCCCCAGGTACGTGGATGTTTCCAAATCTTCCAGAGTTTCTCCACCAATTGTGATTGTGTGTGGTGTTCTTTGTGTTGCATTTTAGGATCTTACTTTTTCTTTTATGTATACTGAAACCCACTGATACTTTTCTAAACAATATCAATGATATAAATTGATAATAAACATTTCTATATGCATAGTAACTTTATGAAGCATTTACTCACTGAAGATAATGGTGAACGGTTTCACAATATCGTGAATTCGTTAAGGCTAAGCATTAACACCGTTAAATGTCGAATTAGTGGTCTACAAGTTAAGTGTTCGTGAGTGAGATCGAAGTTCTTGGGTTCGAGTCCCGTGTACGGGAATGTGGATGGGCAATGTTGAGGTCTCCAATGCTAGGACGAGACGATCGTCCAATGCTTCAAGGTTTTCAATGGTAGTTCAACATTCATTCAATCATGATATCGATTAAAACTCAATAATTTCTACAAACCTAAACTGATAATAGAAAATTAGTTAGAATTCTTGCTGATCAAACCAAAGTATATCATACTAATGTATGGTCAGGCTAGTCATATTGTAAGATGGCATTTTACTAAATTTAGCCAGTAGCTTACAATCGACGTTGAGTGTCTTATTGGCATATGTGCATACTGTGCGTATTACCTTGATATAACCTTTAGTCACAAGCATTATAAGCTGAGATGATGGTGGCTAGTAGTGGAATCTAGAACTCATGTTTCGTCCTATTTAGACTCGTCAGTAGGAATTAAGTGGACAATGTGATATCCTTTAAAGTGAACGGTACCGGGTTCGAGTCCTTGGGTGAACATCAACTATGGGATGCAGATACATCAGAACTTCAACCTAAACGTCTGATCCACAAGGCAGCAGAGCATCTTTAGGAGATGCAGTACCATGGTAGAATTACTCTAGAGTTAGTTACTTTTATTACTATTATTAGTGGCTTTATTCAATATTACATTTTTGATACAATATAGGATACTCAGCACAACCGATTTCAACAAGTTTCGTTTACTTATTTCTTAAATGATCCTTGCGATAAACACTGGGTGGTTGCCAGTTAGATTTTGGTAGTTCAGGAATCGACAACTGACTAATGTATATTCTATTCGATGTATATTACCAGCAACTACAATGTCTCTGATTAGGCTTATTTGTAAGTTGTACAGTGAAATTTACTAAACTTTTCATGACTAATAAGCATAACGATGTGTTAAAACAAACAAGAAAACAGATAATTTGTTGAAATATCTAGATAGAAGAAACAGGTAGCTCAGATATTCAAGCAAATCGCAGGTGACCAATAATTGGTTCATCCGCCATTTGTTCCTTGAGAATCCTGAAGTCTATGTTTACCATTAGTTTGGAATGACGGTTCACCAACTCCCCCCTTATCGACCAACCTGAATAAAATGACGGATATTCGCTTTTACTTCTTTAAATTTCGTATACAACACCCTCACCGCAAGAACTCAGTGAGAATTAACACTGAATTGTATACAACTATTTTATTTCCATTAAAAATCTTCTCTGAAGCCTATATGTACCATTGATTTGGCATGAATGTTTTCCAACTCCCCTAGGTGTACCCTCCATATCCATCAACCTGATATTCGCTTTTCGTCCTCTAAATTTGATGAACAACACCGCCGCCGCGAGAAGGCAATGAGAATTGGCACTGAACTACATACTCCTATTTTATTTCTATTAAAAATCATCAATTTATCGAATTTTTTTTGTAATGTTCTAATCAAAAGGAGCATAAGACTTCTTTCAATCAGACCGGTATCATCTTTATTTTAATCTACAAAAGAATGACTAAACAAAGAATATTAATCTTGTATTGAGTGAATATGCAATACCGTAAACCTGATAATACCTTATGGTTATGTTTTATCCAAACCCAAAATAATTAAGACTTTTGTTACTATGCATTTTGCCAATAAACATATAATATAAGTCATTAAATTGTTGACCTTAAACTGAAATGATTTTCATACATACACACACACACACAGACTGACACTGGCATGAACACTAGAGACCATTCAATGGTATCGGTCCTTGTGAAAAAAATTTCCTTCTATTTCCTGCCATTTTAGACCAATTATAATCATATTCCCAATAAATTTCTTCTTTATTCCCTACTTAAATAATAAGGGTTGGAAAGATAGAAGAAATGAATAGACCAATCATCAGTAACCTACAAGGTCATATAATATCGATTAGTCTTAGGGGATTATATAAATAATAACTAAATTGGTCAATCCTAAATGTGGAAGTGATAAACATCACAACTATGTGATGTTTAGAATGGTGAAACTATACACAGTGTTGGCTTCTATAGAATGGATCAACTGTGAATGATGAATGAAAAGATGGGACTAATCCAATAATCAACAATAAAGTCGAAACTATGGTGACAAGTTGATGATTCGGGATTCATACAGACAATCACATCTATATCATTATCATCGAAGGCGTAATGTGCAATAATAAGGTGATATCATTTGATTCCAATCATGTATGTATGTGAATCTCTTATGATCATCACCTTTGTATAAACATATAGACTCTATCATATATATATTTGGTATGTTTGGATCATTTCATTACATCATTGTACTTCTTTGCAAATTGATTATGAGTGCTTGATCTGGTCAAAATTGAAATTTGATTGTTCATATGTGATTATACCTTCTTCTTATTGTCTATTCAATGTTATCTCATTCTTGTTGGATCATTTTCATGTTACTAGTACTAGTTGTGGAATACCACGACACTATCATTTGGAACTCCTTCTTGTTGCTGTAGTAGGTACAAACCAGCTTTCTCTCATGATCTCAAATTGTATACAAACTGTTTAGTTAAATTTGATATTCATATTGTATAATGATCAATCTATCTAATTGTTTGTTGTTAACCCATGCTCATGTTGCCATGACAATTACTTGAATGATTTTAGTTTTTTTTTTAAATGGTTCATTTTTTTGTTTTTTTTTATATCAATAAAGTATTACATTGTAAAATCAAGTTTTCTTCTCAATTCTCCCGATGGCAAAGGTGTAGAAGGATTCATCTTGACTTGAAATATTGAAAGGGTGACGTGTTTGTTTACATTGAATGAATGTACTGCTTGTTCATTTATTGAGTATAACTCAAATGTTGTTAATAGTTGTATTATTGTTTCAGTGATATAGATCACAATAGAAGTACATAGAATGAAGATTCGTTTAACAACATCAAGAGAACGGTACTGGGTTCGAGTCCTAGAGTGAACATCAACTCTGAGATGTAGGTACATCCAGCTGACGAGTCACAAATAGGACGAAATGCGAGTCCTGGACTCCACTGCTAACCACTATCCATCTTTGCTTATAATGCTTATGACTTCAGGCAATATCGAGGCAGTCCGTATAGGATGCAGTGTTTATTTTAGTGTAACATGTAAAGAATAACAAGCATTCAATTTCAATATCATGTAGATCTCATTTAAAACTTTTAAAGTTTCACTGTATATAGAGGAGACATCAGAAGTTCTGTTTGAATTAAAGCATTAGTTTGACTTATAAACTTTTTCATAAGTAGATGTTATCCATTAAGTAATCATGAAGATTACTGAATATCAGTTCGAGAATTATAAACATTACTGTTATATCCCGACGAGAATGATGAGATAAGGTTGAGAACGTTTGAGAGCTATTTATGAGGTTAAGTGCGAGACTGATAGGTGCTGGTTTGGAATCTCGCAAGACAGGATGGATGCACTCTGCTAAGGAGTCTCATACTAGAACGAAACGGTCGTCCAGTGCTTCTAGGTTTTCCATGGTGGTCTAGCTTCAAGTGACTCATGAATTCAGCTATAAAATTCCCTGAGGGAACAAATGGCGTATGAACCAATTAATCATCACCGACAACTATGAGAATGCATGTCCTCACGATGCTCCATTTCCTTGTGGATAAGAACTATAGGTCGAAGTCTCCGAGTGTGGATCTCTAAGAAAACCACCTGTTCGGTCTGTTCACCTAGACAGTATCATTGCCCTCACACACTCATTGAGCTTATCCAAACTTTACGTAATCACCTAATCATTATTATTACTTTTGATATGAAAGTGTATATAATTGAAAAACAGAAGCAAAAGAAATACCTTAGGCTCAACTTCTTCAAGAAAAACTTAATTTCGGCAAATCATAAACCAATTTATATTAGACAACTACTAAACACTTAAGAGCATTGGAAAAACCGTTTAATTCATGTATGAAGCTCTTTAACAATACTCTACCATAACCACATATAACCAGGAAATCGAAATGCCAGACACTTGGTCTTGAACACGACTTACATCTGATTTGGATAGATTCCTGATAATGATAAAGTTTAACATTGAAATTCAGTCAATTGAAGCTAGATCATCATGGGAAACCTAAAAGCACTGGATGGTGATTTCGTCCTATTGTAAGAATTCTTAGTTATCTGGTGCTTCCAGGTTTTCCATGGCAGTCTAGCTTCAATTGACTAATGATTTCAACTATATAAAATTACTAAAATCTCTACAAACCCCCCCCCCCTTCTGATCTTAAATATAAATAAAAAGAGTAATTCTGTAATTAAATTGTAATATTCATTTAATGAAATCTTTTACTTAAATGTTAAAGAAGGTAGAAACTTCCAAAGGTTGAGATCAAATCGGATTTTTTCTTCCATCTTCAATCCGCTTCATTGATTCATCAAAGAAATCACGGATTGAGATTTGTTGTATAATCCATTTCCATGATTGGATCAAAACCAGAAAATTCCTATAGAATTGAAATATATAAATATAGATATAAACGATAAATGTATTACGTCGAAATAGTTCATAATCTATCATGTTCAGTGTTCGAAGAGAGTATTTCTGGGAACCGAATGAGTACGGTGCAAAACTCCATTTGCACAGGAGACCATAAGCCACTTAGGCAACTGCCTCGTAGGATGCTAGTACACTATCAACCGCAACTAGATATAATGATAAAAGATATGCTAGACAAGAATACTATAGTCTCGTCATTATCTCCCTGGGCATCACCTATTGTCCTGTTGAAAAAGAAAGATTCCTCCTTGCAACTCTGTATAGATTACCGACGCCTTGGCTTATAATCAGTATTGTTTTACTAATCAGATAAGTCTAGGGCGGAATCATTAAATTCGACATTAGGAATGAAGTGATCAGTAATTAATTATTTCTTATTGAAAAGAGACTTCTCTCTATCGAATCAAATCAACACTTGTGTTGTTAATTTACAATGTTCGCAGTCTGAATAATTCATCATTCGAGACATAACTCTGGTGAAAATCTTTTGCGGAACTTTATTCTGATGGAGAAGAACTAGATATTCTATGATCAATTAAGGTTGATTGACATAACAAAAACAGTACTTCATTACTATTCTATATAGAAGTTGACCAGCATTCCCCAACCCACTCTCTCATTATTCTTTCTTTCTAGTTTGATCCAAATATTATTCATTCTTCTCATATCTGTTTCCATTTATCGGCGTAATGTGTTCACTGGTCTTCCTTTTCTCCTTTGACCTTTAGGATTCCATGTAAGGGCTTGTCATATGACACAGTTGGGTGATTCCCTCTATGTGTGTTCTATCCACTTCCAGTGTTTCTTCCTAATTTCTTCCTTCTCTCGAATCCAGTTCGTTCTCTCTAGTAGTAGGTTGTTGTTGATAGTGTCTGGTCAACGGATCCCAAATACTTTGCGTAGACCACTGTTAGTAAATACTTGTATCTTCTGGATGATGGCTTTCGTAGTTCTCCACGTCTCCGCCCTATACAGTAGAACTGTCTTGACATTTGTATTGGAAATTCTGATTTCAGTTATGGTTGACGATTGCTTTGAGTTCCATATGTTCTTTAATTGTAGATATGCTGCTCTTGCTTTGCCGATCCGCGTCTTCACATCTGCCTCTAACCCCTTCGGTGTCTACTACCCGTTCCAAGCCCGAATAAAGGAGGAGGTTTGGCCATAGGGTTATTGACCCCATCAAATAGAAAACTAACTCACAAAAAAACGCTAACCAGGGAAAAAACTATTCGTAGCATGATCTTAATATTATATAATTCTTTTCTTCATACTGTTCTTCCTCTATAGTCATCTGACTCCTCTCTCATATTCTCTTTAAACCTTCTACCTTCAACTAGTTTATTTCTGTTTCTATGATTCTCCTGATTATATTTAATCTCAATTTAAACAACTCCGCCTGTAGCTCTTCTAGAGGTACTGCCGGTCCCAAGCTCGGATAAAGGAGGAGGGTTGAGCATGGGGTTAGCGACCCCATACCGTATAAAATCTAACTCGCTAAAAAACGCTAACCAGAAAAAGTAATTCAAACCATTTAAACTCTGCCCTGGAAGTTGAAGGAATAAGCAGATATGAAAAGGATGAATAACAACAGGAAAAGATTGCCCAGGATGAGTTTGATGGAGAATGCTGGTGGGCGGCTTATGCACCTCCACTAGGGGCAACAAGCGTAAGTAATTAAGTAGTCAATTTAAACATTATATCTTATCATGCTAAGCTATCCTTCCCCAATGATAATTTACCTATCTATCTTTTAATGAATCTTTAATTCATTGTCACCAATGTCTAACAGACGTTTATTACCAGTATTGTTGTAATTATTATCATCCTTTAAAATAAGTACATATATATACTTGCGATTGTACAGCTTTGATAGTGAATTCGCCGAAATGAGAACACTTATCAGAGAATGAAAGTTAAAAAAAACAACAACTTTTAATAACTTTTATAAACAGGGATGATAGTGGATAGTAGTGGAATCCAGGGTTCACATTTTTCTCTCTGTATTTGAAACTTGTCAGTTGGATGTATCTGAATCTTAGAGTTATAATGCTTGTGACTAAAAGCAATATCGAAGTAATAAGAAGAAGATGTAGATTCGGTAATAAGTGACTGATCAATTGTTGTTTTAAATATCAATGGGAATGTTATATAGTTGAAAGTATGAGTCAATTGAAGCTAGATTATCATGGAAAACCTGGAAACACTGAATGGTCGTTTCGTCAATGGGTATATTCAAGCAACTAAATACATAAATGAATTAATAACTGTCTTTGTTGTTCAATGTTTAATATTCATCTTTACTCTGTGCAAAACGATTCAGCATACGAAGAGTAGTTTATAACTAATAGAGTTAAATATTAAGAAAGTCTTAATTAATTTAAAAAGCTGAATAAGCCTGTAGTGATGTGCTTCGTTAATTGTTCACCTTGATAACCGTTATAATACCAATCTTCAAATCCTAATCTTTCTGGATTACTACTTATACTCTTACTACCCCTATCACTATGAGATTTGAATCGACAACTGCATCTCTGTGTTAATGTGATATGTCAACTCGAACTGATGTACCTACGTATGAAATTCTACGTTGTAGCTGTCTGACTAATCAATCATAACGGTGTGTAAAATCAGAAGGCAAAGAGAAGTGACAACTGTAGTTTTATTGACAAATGACACAGGCTAGAAATTTATAAGCACATGAGCAAATATCAGTGAGCGAAACAAAAAAATGACACTCATTAGAGATGGTGGGGAAGCCAACTCACTTTTATCAAGCGTTCATCCATATTTACAGTCAGATAAGAATAAGTTACAGACATGAGATGAATAGGATAAGAAAGTGTACACACATACATAGTCAGGGTTAATAAGCAAATAATCAACAAGGTGAAAACATGACACAAGATGGATAGCTAAATTGGTTTGTCCAGAAGCTAGAATAAGGTATATAGGCTTAACATATCAACCGACAACTAGATTCCTGTACTGATAGACGGATCTGATGTTTGTTGTCCTGGTCTCCGGGTTTTTATTGTTGTTCTGGTCATTGGCTTTCCAGTTATTCCACAAATTCCAAACTGGTTTTTTTTTCTGGTAGCCTTGTTTATGAATAATTGGTTTATATTGTTTAAGCTTTTCTTTGCATTCTTGTTGATCACTACTAGCTACTGTCCATCTTTGCTTACAAGGCTTGTGAATTAAGGCCATTTCGAGGCAATACATACAGTATGAATATATGCCAATTAGAGACTGACCAGTTGCAGTCCTAACTATCAATGGAAAGATTCAACTAAACAATACCACGTGAATTCTTGTTGACCTTTTTCTTCAGTTGACCTCTGACTACGCAACTGATCTAAATGTTATATCTTTAGTATTGTCTTGAATCATACTTTGAAACTTTCATAATCGAATTCAATAAGAACAAATCTAATCGGGATACCAGTTCATAGCTACTTGAAAATAAACTCTCAAGACAAACAGATGAATTTATTTATTCAAGAGAAATTCAAAAATCTATATTTCCATAACAGGAATCATTTAGAAAATTTTAAATGATCTTTATATGATATTGTCAGTGAATAATTATCTAACTTTCAACTAGATAACTTCAATGTTTATTCCTTTTCGTCAACTATTCACATTAAGTATTTACATTAATAGTTGAAATCATTAGTCAATTGAAACTGGACCACCATGTAAAACTTGGAAGCACTGGATGGTCGTTTCGTCCTATTATAGGACTCCTCAGCAATGCGCATCTACGAACCCACCTCTCGAGATTCAAACCCAGGACCTACTAGTTTCGCAAGTGAACGCTTACATTAAAACAATTCAGAAAAGAATATTTTCTTTACTGAACTATATTTTTAGTTTATTAAATTTAGTTGTAGTATAATTACTTACTTACTTACTTTCGCCTGTTACTCCCAATGGAGCATAGGCCACCGACCAGCTTTCTCCAACCCACTCTGTCCTGAGCCTTCTTTTCTAGTTCTTTCCAGTTCTTGTTCATTCTTCTCATGTCTGTCTCTATTTCTCGGCGTAATGTGTTCTTTGGTCTTCCTCTCCTCCTTTGACCTTCAGGATTCCATGTGAGGGCTTGTCTTGTGACACAATTGGGTGATTTCCTCAAAGTGTGCCCAATCCACTTCCAGCGCTTCTTCCTGATTTCTTCCTCCGCTGGATGGAATCTGGTTTGTTCTCTCCCACAGTAACTTGTTGCTGATAGTGTCTGGCCATCGGATCCGAAGTATCTTGCGTAGATAGCTGTTAATAAACACTTGCATCTTCTGGATAATGGCTTTCGTAGTTCTCCACGTCTCTGCCGCATACAGAAGAACTGTCTTGACATTTGTATTGAAAATTCTAACCTTGGTGTTGGTTGACAATTGTTTTGAGCTCCAGATGTTTTTCAGCTGTAGGTATGCTGCTCTTGCTTTGCCGATCCGCACCCTCACATCTGCATCTGATCCACCGTGTTCATCAATGATGCTGCCCAGATATGTAAAGATTTCCACATCTTCCAAAGCTTCTCCGTCAAGTGTAATTTGATTGGTGCATATTGTATTGTATCGGAGAGTCTTGCTTTTCCCTTTGTTTATATTGAGACCTACTGCTGCTGAGGCTGCTGCTACACTGGTCGTTTTCTCCTGCATTTGTTGTTGCGTTTGTGATAGAAGAGCCAGATCATCCGCGAAGTCTAAATCGTCAAGCTGCATCCTGCCTGTCCACTGTATCCCGTGCATTCCTCCAGTTGTTGACGTCTTCATAATCCAGTCGATCACCAGGAGAAAGAGAAAGGGTGAGAGTAAGCAACCTTGCCTAACACCGGTCTTTACCTCGAATGAGTCGGTGAGTTGTCCTCCGTGGACGATTTGGCAGTTTAGTCCATCATAGAAGTTCCGTATGATGTTGACTATCTTCTCAGGCACGCCGTAGTGTCGAAGAAGCTTCCATAGTGTCGTCCTGTCCACGCTATCAAATGCCTTCTCGTAGTCGATGAAGTTGATGTACAGTGATGAATTCCATTCGATTGATTGTTCCACAATGATACGTAGAGTTGCGATTTGATCTGTGCACGATCTATCCTTACGAAATCCAGCTTGTTGATCTCGAAGTTGAGCGTCCACGGAATCCTTCATCCTGTTTAACAATACTCTGTTGTATACTCTGTAGTATAATTGCTTATGATATAAATCTTGTATCACTTCTTCATAGATATTCTGAAAAATTATGCCTTTCATTTTAGCCTACTATTAAGTAGTATAAAATGTCACTCAAAATTTTGACGCACGATTCCTTATCTGGTTATAAGAATTTATATAAAATAAGAATGATATCATTATGATATGATCAAACAATTAATCTTGTCAATTAACAAATTACATATGACATTTTAATAGATTCATCACTATTCAATGATAATTAATTACTATTCATTATAAAGTTAAATAGAAGATGTTTAGATTACTTAAATTTATATATACATATTCAATCATATTTGACATGAATAATCTTTGTGAAAGAGAAAAGAATAGAGTAGAGTTATCATGTCATATCTTTCTATCGGGATAGATTAAATTAAATTAAAGCACTAATGTAGAATTATAAGTAGTATATATATATATACATCAGTAATGAATAAGACCAAGATGTATTCAATGGATAAGTAATTCATTTGAGAAAAATGAACAATGAGTAATGACACATTGTCTATTCCCATTGAATATCATCTTATAAGCATAAACACTTAATGTAAAACAAAGTAAATCTAAAGGGAAATAAAAAGAAACGGTTTCTTCATATCTTCATTTAATGTTATTGTTTGCCTAATGTATATTCTAATTACATGGAAATGATAGTTTGATTTGTGAAAATAGGATAAACAAACTTCTTATTCGTTAATGATGGACTGTAAATCTATTCATATAAGTAGTATAAATGGTGTTTTGTAATAGATTTTCAAATCATTTAAAACTGTATTCATTACTAGGAACATAGAAGATAGAATTAAAATGAATAAGTAAGTTAACTGTATTATATAATTCATCTTCTTTGTTCTATTTTACTGATACAGTAAGATGAATAGTGGCTATCAGTGAAATCGATCTTTGCTTATAATGTATATGACTTAAGTCAACATGAAGGCAATTTATACAGGATGTCTAGGATATCAATAAGAGACTGATTAATTGTAGTCGTAAAGATCAATGGGAAAATTCAATGAAACAATATTGAATGAATTAAACATCACTCCATTGCATAAGCAGTTGGTTATCAGGAATCAGTAGTTAAGTGAATAACACGATGGCATTTGAAAAGAAGGATACTGGGTTTGATTCTCACAGTGAACATCATCTCTGAGATGTAAGCAGATCCGGCTGACGAATCCTAAATAGAACGAAACACTCGTCTTGAATTTCAATGCTAACCACTATCCATCTTTGTTTCAAATTTTATCATAATCATTAATTTTATAATCATTTAACAAATATCTGTTTAAGTAATATTTTATTAAGTAATGAACTTTAAAATTATCAGAAAGATGTTTTGTGGAGATTATAGTAATTTAATAGTTGATTTCATGAGTCAATTAAAGTTAGACCACTATGAAAAATCTATAAGCATTAGATATCTATTCTGTCCTAGTGTAGGACTCTTTGGCAGTGGGTAACCATCACCCCGCACCTCAGCATTCGAATCCAGGAGCAAACGGTCTCTCAAATGAACGCTTAGCCTCTAGACCACTGAGCCGGTATCCAACGATGTTAATTTCTAACTTCAACCAATCCACGAAATTGTTAGATGTAGATAGGTCGCTGAATTTTCTTTTTCTAAAACAACTTGTCCTAATTCAATTCTGTCAAGATGTTGAATATGTAGATTTCTAATGTGAATATTATCTGTCCGATGTAAAATGTAGTGAAAATTGTAGTAAATAAAGAAATGTAGATATATGTATACAGATCTTATGCGAATACTTTTCGCCTTGTTTTTCTCTAGGCTATTGTTATGCTTGTAGCCGAGTGGATGACTATTTGATGTGTGGCTCGATAGAACCGCCTATTAGGGATCAGCGAATTGTCGATTGGAACAGCGACACGAAACCGTACGAGCAGTCTTGAGTGCTAACCGGTCCTGCGATCTGCCTAGCCCAGCCCGTTAAGTCCAGAACACAAATAACAGCCTCAGTGATATCAATCATTATTTACAAACATACTGGGTTTTTATACAAATCAAAGTAATCAACAATCTAATTATAACTCAATAATCGTATGATCATAAATCAAAGATCAAAATAAAGCTAATGATAAGAGAAACACGAATATGAATAGTTTAGTTACGTAACAGTTGTACAATAAGAAATGGGCATAATACATTGGTCGATAAATAGTCCTCAGAGTTACCATTCATAATTCACCAGGGGATATAACAGCTATGAATCGAAACTATTTATCATTGCATCAACCGTAATCAAACTTTTATTTCCCACTGGTTATGATATAATTTTTTTATATGTGTATACGATCATCAAAGCAATCTTGTTGATTTAATCTTACTTACTTACTTAAGCTGTTATAAACTTTAAATATCATGCAGTTTTGAAATAATTGCTCATAAATGCCCTGGTACGATCGAGGGTGAGGAAAGTCCATTCCCCTTCTCGAAATGCTCTCACATGACCACGCGTATATTCCATCTGCCAGGCAATTCCTACTCACTGCCTTCTTGTGGCATTAATGTTGTTTGTGAAATTGAGAGGATGAATAGAGAATGTCTGTCGCTTCAACCAGATTGGTGGACACGGAAAGTTCACCTAGAAGAGTTGGAAAACTCTCATTTCAAACAAATGGTGAATAAGGGTGAACAAACGGTTTACGAACCTATTGTTAGTAACTGACTACAATAGAACTGAAACTCCTAAATTTGTTCCACTGCTTGTGGATCAGACCCTTAGGTCAAAGGCTCCGGGTGTTTCCCCCTAAGAAAATCACCTATTCGATCTGGGCACCCAGGCAGTATTACAGTACACACACAAATCAAGTGACTCATATGGAGTATATATGTCGGGTTCCCCCCTTGTAACCCCCTTTGTACTTAAAAGAAACATGATCAAATGAAGTAACTTTTTTTTTTTAAAATAAAAAAAACTATTTTTACTTACTGAAATGAACCATGATCCATTATAGTTATTTATTACCTAATTCTAATTACTTCTCATTCCCTTTTCCCCTCCTCCCTTTTTCTCCCCTATAGTACATATCATTCGAACAATGATCCAATCACTGATTTAAATGTAACTAAGATACAAGAATTGGAACATCAAATCACCCCTCATTTAAACCTAATCAATCGTAATAGTTTTATTAATAGAAAGAGATCAAATGAACAAACTTATATTCATTACTTAGATACTAAAGCATTAACATTATTGAATTCACGTAAATCATCTAAATTATATCCATCTTTTAATGAGAATATAGATAATTATGGTATTACTCTTGATGAAGCACAATTTTTAGCAGACGAAACATTAAAAAAATTAGATCAAATAAAATTTAGAGTAAAATCAAATAGAATTTATTGTTGTTGTTGTGGTTATTGTTGTTGCCATGGTAACAATTCTCATAAAAAATGTATCAATAATAAAATAAATCCAGAAGAAAATTTAATTTATATAACAAATCGTGATGAAATATTAGAGAATCCAAATCTTATTTTTAATGTAAGTCATTTTATTGATTATTTATAGAGGAATTCTGATGGCTGAACTCGAGGAAGTTCTATGAAGTTCAGAAAGAGTTGAAGATATTCCATCCAATACATGTACAGGGTTTTTATTAACATTTGTCTAATAGGGAAGCTACACATAAAGACTCTGAAATATTATTCGAAAAGATGATTGATTGGAAGATCTTCGACTCATTGTGCGCTTCTTGGATCTTTCTTCAGTTTAATTATGGGACATCCTCAAAAAATGAATTATTGACAAGCCTTCTACGTTTGGAAAACAAAAATATTGCTTATTAAAAGTTATGATTTTAAGTGCTGTTAGAGGTATTAAGGTGGTTTTCACTTCCCAGTTGCCTACATTGTGGAATAGTTCATCTAGAGGTACCTGAAGAAGAAATTGGTTTAGATTTGGTCTTCATGAGCTGACAGTGTGACCGCAGTGAACACGGGACATCTGATTGAGGTCGGTTACATACGACCTTTTTATGAGTAATTTTCTTGTTGGCTCTATACTTGTTGAAACCTTACTACCGGAGACGGAAATCCATGGGGTAAGGCGAGGTGTGCACTTTTAGGGTCGACTTTTTCTAACCTGACCCATCCTAGTGAGAAGACAGCATCGCTGTTATGCTTCTTGTCTGAAGGAAATACCTTACTTCCGTCACACCAATGTATAGTTAACAGTACGACTTCATCCTCGGACTTTGCATTTGTTGCTTTTAGTCTTACAGCTATTCAACCGACCTTTCTGGCATGATAGGACCTTAAGGAACGATTGTTCTAGCCAGTATAATTCAATTGGTTCATTACGATAGGGAAGCACGACCACTAAGTCAAGGTAGAAGATTTACTTTCAATTACTTGATAGTTAATACTTCAATATAAAAGTATTTAATCCACATTCACAAGTACTTAAATTAGGTTTATATTCAACATGAAGAAGACAAGATAGTGTATTAGCAGTTATGGAAATTTGCGGGAAACATTCTATTGAATACAATTTAAATTGGCACGATCTATGTTTTTACACTTAGTTGACAAGAAAACTCCCTTCAACGGAACATTCAGTTTACGGATGGTTTTCTTGGAAATACTTCATTGTTATATGTTCACCTGGGTACAAACCGGTACATACCGGAATTTCTAGGATAATCAATAAACCCTAATTTCAATAATTATATCATTAAATTGATATGTCTTGATCATTTAAATGAATTGGTTTTTGGGGTAGGTTATTTTCATATGTAGAAGGGAGTATTAGACACTCACTATGTCCTATTGAAGTGCATTACACTAGGATCAAATAATTGTCTATTTCTTCATAATTTTAAGGGCTGTCAGAGGTCAGTCTATAACGAGAGCACAAGTATGGATAACCAAATGTATTTGAATATAAAATTATAGGACATCATGGTAAAGACTGAGAACCATAAAGTGAAATACTTCATTTGTAAAACATCCTTAAATATCTCAGAATTCTTTTCAACACCAATCACTTGTTGTTCTCGTTCTGTTTCGTCGATCTTCTTAGCCTTCTACCTCCAGGTATTTCACTTTCGTTTGAAGATACATACTACTTATATTCGTTGACATCAGTAGCACATACCACATTGGCTTTAAATTTGATTTTTCCTTTTGTAAAGATCAGCCAATCATCCCAGACTTCATTGTTCTTTCATTTCCACACACCAATCACCTTCTGTTCTCGTTTTGTTCTCTGAGATCTCAATCTTCTACCTGTAGGCATTTCACTTTGGTTTGAAGATATATACTACTTATATTTATCGATATCAGTAGCACATACCACACCCTATATATCTATATATGATTTTAATTATAATTTCCCCTTTCTTCTTTCTTTTTTAATTAAGTATGTTAAAACAAATGAAACAGAAAGATTGGGTGAAATTTTAGCCTACAATCCATTTATAATAAATCAATGTGATTCAAATCAACGTACTTTATTACATTATGCTGCAATGAAAGGTTATTTAGATTGTGCAAGTGTTTTAGTTGCACATAAAGCAAGTAAGTGTAATGTGTATGTAATACCTTTATCACATAAGCACTATTTTGGACAACTTATGGATAACAACAAGAACAAAAACAACAAAATAGGAGTTGTCTGTTAGTGATCCTCCTTAAACAACAACTGAGTAGATAACACTATGGTGTTTGAAGAGAAAGGTACTGGGTTCGAGTCCCAGAGTGAATATCAACTCTAAGATGCAGGTATGTCCAGCTGAATAGTCCTCAATAGAACGAAATGTGCATCAAACTGGATTACACTACTAGACACTCTCCATCTTTGCTTACCATGCTTGTGAACTTAGGATATATCTAGGCAATACGCATAGTATGCGCATATGCGCAATAAGAGACTGACTAGTTTCAGTCCTAAACATCAATGGAAAGATTCAAACAAGTAATACTAAGTAAATTTGAAGTTCACCCGATTGCACAAGCAAGTGGCTATCAGGACTCAGTAACTGAGTGGATAACGCGATGGCGTTTGAAGCGAATAGAACTGGATTCGAGTCCCAGAGTGAACATCAACTCTGACATACAGTTACTTGCAATTGACGTGTCCCAACTAGGACGAAACGCGCGTTCTGAGTTTCACTGCTAGCCACTATCCATCTTTGTTGACATGAAATAGTACAGTAATTCAACTGTAAGCAATCTAATTCGGTTGATGATAATTATGTGAAAGTTGAATTTCGGTGAGAATAGCTTCATGTTTGTGCTGATAATAGTAGAAACGCACATTCGTATCATTTATGGAGTATCTGTTGTAATCCCTCAATAGTTGAACTTATGAAAACGTAGATGGATCTACGTAAACGTTTATCAAATGGAACGTCAAAACATTTCTTTTAAAATTTCAATACTTTTTAAACTCTTATTAGTTTCTTCCTGTTGGATTGAGAGTTAACGACTTCATAAGATTTCTATCTTCTTGATATCGATGATAATGGTCCTGTTTAGAAGTGATCCTTCATTATCAGCTAGCATATTCAAATCATATCCATATTTAGATAGTGTATATATACAGTGCTCATATCATTGTACTTGTAAACAATGTCAGCTACTAGTGTTGTAGTAGTCAGAGAGTTGTCTTTTATGATTTTTTTTTAAAAGGCAAATACTCTGTAAAGTAAAGTATTACTGGTCGGTTCAAATAATTGATATTACTTTAGCTTTTGTGTTGATTGTTTCAATCTTCCAATTGAAGTATAGAAAATGCAATTGATCAGTCTATTATTAGCATATATACATCCCGTTCAGATTACTTCAACATTATAAACAATCAATACAGAAATGAATTAAATTTAACCTTTATAGCATAATCTACAGTCCATCTGGACTCAGTAGCTAAGTAGATAACATGATGGAGTTTAAAGCAAACAATTCAAAATTAAAGTCCTAAAGTGAACATCAGCTTTGAGATGCAGGTACACCTAAGTGACGAGTCCCAAAATAAGATGAAATGTGAATCCTAGATGACATTATCAGTCATCATCATCTGTGCTTAGAATTGATATTACTGTTTCCATGACTGAGAAAAATCTATTTCTCTTTTCAATTGCGGTAATAATTTAGGTCTCAACAATACGGTAAATTTTGAATTTTCCAAGATGGTTTCGTTGTAAATATGATAAATCTTTCCATTAATAGTAAGTAAATATCTTGATACTGTTACTGAAAGCATGAAGGAAAGTATACACTTCACTGATCACAGAAACTGAACATTTAAACATCTCAGAACTATGGAGTAAAATAAATGTGCTTTTCATCCTATTTGGGACTCAGTGCATGTTCCAGGGTGAACATCAACTCTAAGATATAGGTACACTCAGCTAATGAGTCTCAAATAGGACGAAACGCGCATCCTGGATTCCACCACTAGCCACTGTCCATCTTTGTTTAAAAATGCATGTGAATTAAGGCTATATGGAGACAGTACGCACAGGATGCACATTTGTCAATAAGAGACTGATCAATTGCAGTGCTAAACATTAATGAAAAGATTCAAATAAACAATACCAAATGAATTTGAAGTTCACCTGATTGCACAAGCAAATGACTATGAGGACTCAATAGGTAGGTGAGTGAATAAGGTGATGACCTGCGAAGCGAATGGTACTGTGTTCGAGTTCCAGATGCAGGTACATCGAGCTTACCAGTCAAAATTAGGATGAAACGTGCCTCCTCCATTCCACCACTACACACTATTCATCCCTCCTCATAATGCTTTTCAGTTAAGGCTATATCGAGGCAATACACACATCATGCACATATGACAATAACAGACTGATCAATTGCCGTCCCAAACATCAATGGGACGTTTCAAGTCAACAACACCAAAGGAATTATTGACCACAGTCATCTTATCAGTTTGTCAATATTTACTCCCTATATCAAATCTGATTAACAATAATTTTTTTTTCTTTTTTTTTAAAGGGATTAATGAACCAGATCATAATGGTAATCTTCCAATACATTTAGCTGTTAAAGAAGGACATCTACTTGTAGTACGGTATTTATTAAGTGTTAATGCTGATCCAACAAAACCAAATAAAAATGGTCTATTACCAATACATATAGCATGTGAAAAAAATTATTATGGCATATTAAAGGTAAGTGGTTTGGAATCTGTGTGTGTGTGTGCATGTTTGATAATTAGTGTTCAATCTATGTTGAAGGATCGGCAAGTTGATAACAACCGATGGTTAGAGGCCTTGAATGATATGGCTCAAAATCGTTTAAAATGACGAAGGTGCATCCACTCTTTATGTTCTGCCAAATTCTAATGTTCTAAACTCTTCATGTCCGTTTCTTTTTTCTATTTTCAAATTTGTTTTATAGGGTTATACTCTTTGAATAACTAGAAGGGGTTTTGTGGAGATTTCAGTATTTTCATAGTCAATTGAAGATAGACCACCATGGAAAACCTTGAAGCACTGGACGACCGTTTCGTTCTATTGTAGGATTCCTTGTGATAATAATAATAATCATATGCTCACTAGTGACTGACTTCGAGAGGTAAATTCAGGAGTTCTAGTGACATGCAGTGACCAGTCAAGTTCAAACCACGTCTGTTGTGAGATATCAACTCACTGAAGACAATTGATGAACGGTTTCCCAAACTTCGTGGATTGGTTGATGTTAGACATTAACGCCGTTGAATGTCAGCTTAAAGGTCTATCAGTTAAGTGCTCTGGAGCGAGACTGGAAGGTGCTGGGTTCAGATCTCGCGAAGCCAGGTCGTGGATGCGCAATGCTCAGGAGTTCTACAAATGAATAAATCAGTTTAATAGGTGGTTATCGTTTCTTTTCAAAGGAAATTTAACTATATAATCTAATAATAAACAATGAAATGATGATTTGTTATTATTTTATAGGCATTATTAGAATTAGATAATGTCAGTGTAAATGCAGAAGGTGAACGTGGTGCATCACCATTACATTATTGTTGTATTCATGACAGTGTAGAATGTATGGAGATACTTGTGAGTTCAAAATTTTTATTGTTGTTGTTGTTGTTGGTAGTGGTGGTGATGACAAACATATTCCCTCCGATCATTTAGAACAACATAAATGTCTTGCTGAATAATAACAGTACTGTTTTGACGATGAAACTAAGTGAAAGAAGTATCGGGAACTCATAAATAATGGTACAAGTAGACACCAGATATATATGCGCCATACAAATTTCACTTATTTGTTTGAGGGCTTTGATACTGCCCAGGTGCCCAAACTGAAACAGGTGGTCTTCTTAAAGGGTCACACCCAGAGCCTTTGACCTAATGGTCTGATCTACAAGGCAGTGGAACATCGTGAGGAGATGCAGTCCCATAGTCACCGGTCACCAACGATTAATTCATACGCCATTTGTTCCTTCAGGATACTGGAGCCCATGTGCACCATTGGTTTTGAATGAGGGTTTTCAAACTCCCCTAGTTGAACAATTCATGTCCACCAACCCGGTTAAAGAGTCTGACATTCGCTTTTTGTCCTCTCAGTTTGGTAAACAAAAGTAATGCCACGAGAAGGCAGTGAGTAGGACTTCCTTGAAAGAGGCTATATACGCGTGGTCATGTGAGAGCATTTGGAGAAGGAAAGCGAACTCTATCCACTCTTGGCCGTACCAGGGCATTTGGGGGCATACATTTGTGTACTTGTGTGTGTATGGTAAAATATGAAAAAATGTGATATTTGTGGTGGGAAAGGATATAGTTTAATCTTAATGTACGATAATTGTGTGAAATATGAATAGAATGAGATGTGATAGCTTGGACAGATGATCCAAGTTGGATGGATAGTGTGGCCTTGTTTTCTCTTGAGAGCAGTAAGATTAAGTTTTATGACTTTATAAAAAATAGGACGTATGCCAATTGGTTGTGATCTTATGTCCGGCTTTTATCATGTCAGTTATCCACCAATCAAAATATGACTTTCTCCAATCTTAACACTGTGCGAAATCAATGACGTTCAAGTGGTATTGTGGTGTGGTCTACTTACATCTATATAAGTAGTATATGGTGTGGGTCAGACATAGAATGTATTTTCGCAGAAGACCGATGAGGAAAGAACTGAAATGAAGCGCAATCGTTTGGAAAATGCATGAGCAATGGAATTAGAGAAGAAACAGTGAAGATTGAAACAATTGGTTGTTAATTTGCAAATTGACTGTTTATTGTTTGGTTATCAGAATTTACTGAGATAGTCTGTAATCTTTGCTTAAATACATTCGATTGTCCCCAACCAGTGTTTTGTTCACTACAGTATGAGCAGTCTAGCATCTTTATTGGTTCCTTGACCACCTAGCCCTTCCAATTGAGTTCAGAATACCAGCTTCAGCTATGCGAATCATTTATTTCAAGCATATTTGGTTTATATACTTGAGAGACAGGCCGCATTACACGATAAAACGGAAAATAATATTTGTACAAGATCATGCCAAATGTGGCTGTGAACGTTGGAGACAGTAATATACAAACTGAATATAATTTAGGGAAAGTAGATCGTATAATAATAATCGATGGATCAAAATGAAGTGTACTGTCGGTTGATATGTTGAACCCATATACCTTATTCTAATTTCTGAACGACACAATTTATCTATCCATCTTGAGTCATGTTTCGACCTCGTTCATTGTTCACTCATTAACCTCGATTATTTTTTATATGAGCGTATGTGTGTGTACACTTCTTATCCTATTTATCACAAGTCTGTCACTTACTCGTATCTGAATATAAATATTGATTAAAGCTTGATTAAAGTGAGTTGGCTTATCCGCCATCTCCAATTCTTGTCATTTTTGTTTCGCTCGCTGATATTTACTCATGTGCTTATCATTTTCTGACCTGCGTCATTTGTCAATAAAACTGTTGTTGCCGCTTCTCTTTGCCTTCTGATTTTATGCACCGTTAAGAATGGTATTATAACGGTTATCGAGATGAAAGATTAACGAAGCATGGTACTACAGAAGCTTATAATAAGATGAATATAGATATACACATTCTAGTTACTCAAAAATTAAACAATCAGAGTATATACATAGAATAATAGTCCATTGAAGAGTCCTTGGAGTTACTTGTTCTTATGTCTTTGCTAGGATATAACAGTCTCAGACTCAAATATTCCTTAGTTTCCGAAACCAATCATTTATTATTCTAATTCTCATTTCTTCAATCTACTTAACTTTCCGCCTTCAAGTATTTCAACTTCCACTGATGATCTATCCTACTTATATCTGTCAGAATCAGTAGCACACACTACATTAGCAACAATTTTTTGAAATTAAGAAACAATAATTATTAGACATAACTTTCAGTAGGTTTCCTTTAAAATTCTGGCAACAACACTGAATGTTACCCCATTATTATTATTATTATTATTATTATTTTCATAGTTGAAAGCGTGAGTCAATTGAAGCTAGACCACCAGGGAAAACCTCGAAGCACTGGATGGCCGTATCGTCCTATTGTGGGACTCCTCAACAGTGCGCATTCTCGACCTCGCCTCGCAAGATTCGAACCCAGGACATACCAGTCTCGCGACAAAGCACTTAAACGTGGATGCGCACTGTTGAGGAGTCCCACAATAAAACGAAACGGCCGGCTAGTGCTTCCAGGTTTTCCATGATCGTCTAGCTTCAATTGACTAATGCTTTCAACTATGGAAATACAAAAATCTCCACAAAAAACCCTTCTGATTATTATTATTAATTCCTTATTATCATTATAGTTAAACAAAGGAGCTAATATCTTTGCATATGATTTAGAGCATACTTATCCAGTACATGTTGCCATAGCTAATGTTAGTCGTAAATGTTTAAATTTATTATTTAAAATGGAAGCCTATTTAAAAGTGCATCATTTAAATCAACCAATCAAATCACAAAGAACAAAATCATCATTCAATATAGATACACAACATACTCATGTATTATGTAATACTACTACTACTACTACTACTACTACTAATAGTAGTAGTATAGTGAAATATGATATAAAGAAGAAATCAATTGATTTTAATCAATTTAATTGTTATCTAAATCAACAAAATAATGATAAAGAGAATAATTTGATTAATTTAACTGATTGTGAAGGTGAAACTCCATTACATGCGGCAGTTACATCAGGGAATTCCGATATGGTTAAAGTAAGTATTGTCAATAGTTATCATTTGTATTATCATCTATATATGGAATCATCAAATATTTAACTATTTGGATTATATTACTTACTTACCTACCGCTGTTACCCCTCGTGTAGGAGTATAGGCCGTCCACCAGCATTCTCCGTCCAACCCTGTCCTGAGCAATCCTTTCCAGTTGTTATTCATTCTTTTCATATCTGTTTCTAATTCCCGATGTAATGTGTTCTTTAACCTTCCTACTTTCCATTTCCCTTTCGGATTCCAAGTTTAGAGATTGCCTTGTGAATTCGGATTATATAAATGATTGTTATTGAAATATACATATTAGCTATTGTTGTCTATGATGACTGACTTAAATCCCGCTGATGAATAAACAGAATTAAAGAAATTAAATATGAGAATGAAGTTTTGAATTCGTGTATTGTGTACATTCATTGATCTGGACAGAAAATCAGAGGAACGAAGAGAAGGGAAGCGGTGAGAAGAGAGCGAAGGAAATGACTCAGTGGAGAGGGCATGTGAGCTAACCTGATTTAATCAAATGGTAATCAATATTCATAGTCGAACGAAAGTAGGTTACAGACATGAGATGAATAGGATAAGAAATGTACATGAATACGTTTACATAAAAACAGTCAAAATTGATAAATGAATGAGTGACAGGGTAAAAATTTGGCTTCAGAAGAATGGACAGGATTGACCTGTCCAGAAACTGGAACAAACTAACATGTTGGCTTGACATAGAGTATCCCTTGCAATATATTTAAAGCAATTAAATAGAATTGTGCTCTAAATTTATGCTGTTTATAGCTCACTCGATATAAAAGTTACCAAACTTAGCTACTGTATACGTAAAATAGTAGTAGTTGGACCACAGAGACTTCCTCACTCAATATCAATCTAGTAATCAAGGTAGTCTATACGATGGACTACAATGCAGAGTTGTGCATAGAGAACAGTTGACAGATGCATTTCCAGTAAGGACCGGAGTCAGACAAGGCTGTCTACATATGGGACTCAAAACAACTCTCAACGCTACCCTGCATTGTGCGTATTCGTTCAATTTATGAGTTTGAATATAACAGGCTTCTTAAGGAGTCAAAACGGTTCCAATTATTTTGTTAGGCATAGTGTTCAAACGAGTGGTCATGTCTGTTTTTAAAAGTAGATCATTCTACTGTAAACTTAAGGATTGTATATTCTGTCGTTCAAGTTACCGGTACTGATACAACTAGATGTGAAATTTAGAAGGAACTCATCACTGAAGTTGATTTTGTTGAAATAGTGTAATAATCAAAATAATTGATTAGAAGCATTGATGATTAAAATATCAAGTCATATGTCTCTAACAATGAAAGTTAAACGAAAAAACGATGTAACATTACAATATATGACACTTTTATCATAGTGAAAGCTTCATGGAAATTCTTGGATGTTGTTGGAACCGTGAACTGATCACTGAAAACTTGGAATTACTGGGTAGCTGTTTCATCCCAGTATAAGACTCCTCAGAAGTATGTGTCTTTAACTCTACTAGTGGTTGAACACAAGATCCTCAGGTATCATAGTGAACACTCAACCCTCAAGCTCCTAAGTCAACCTCCAGTGGTTAATATTTTTGACTTTCATCAGTCGCCATATTCTACTATCATTTTTAAACGCCATTGGTAGGTAAGTGGCTCACATTCAACATGATTAGATTCATTTAGTAACGAATGTACACTAGAACATGATATTTTTAATAGATAACAATAAAAAGATTACAGTTAACTCGTTATAAGGATACAACGTTTTGTAAAGATTTTAAAATCAGAATATGACTCACAGCATTATTTACACTTTTTAAAACGTATTAATGGTGGACAGCGGTGCAATTTCATAGATTGGTTGAAGTTGAACATTAACATCACTGGATGCCAGTCGACTCAGTGGTGTACAAGTTAAGCGTTCGTGAGAGAGACCGATAGGCCCCTGGTTTTAACCGCACTGGCAGGGCCGTGGTTGCGCACTTCTGAGGAGTCCCATATGAGGACAGAACGGTCGTCTAGTGCTCTCACGTTTTCCATAGCTATCTAGTTTCAATTGACTCATGAATTCAACTATTAAATTTTCTAACAGTTTATGTCTTTTTGTTTATAATTCACTTGTTCTTATAGTCTTTTTTGAGTGGGGGGATTTATAAATTTATATAGTTGAAAACATTAATCAATGGATACAAAACCACCATGGAAAACCTGGAAGCGCTGGCCATCGTTGCGTTCTAATATAGGACTCGTCATCAGTACGCATCAACGATCCCACCTCTCGAGATTCGAACCTAGGACCGATCAGTCTCGCGCGCAAGTGCCTAACCTGTGCTCCTAGGTCTCCTATGGTGGTCTAGCTTCAACTCCTTCTGATATTATTAACTTTGTTTCTCTTTTCAATTCTTCTTCTTATTAGTTTTGTTTAGAACATAATGCATTTATATTAGCTAAACAAAATGATGATTCAACACCGGTACATTATGCATGTATGAAAGGTGATTTAGAATGTGTTCAATTAATGTTTGAATCTGATCCATCAATTAAATCAATTGTATTTATAATGCCAGATAAAAATGGTTATACACCATTACATTTAGCTGCTGTTTATAATCATGAAAAACTTGTTACCTATTTAGTTGAACAGGTCAGTTTTTAATCAACAATATTTAGTTTTGGGGAGTTGTAAAGATTGTAGTAGATAGATGAGTCAATTTAAGCTAGATCACCAATGAAAACATGGAAGTATTGGTCGGCTGCTTCGTCCTAATATAGAATTATTGAGTAGTGTACATCCACGATGGTGGAGATGATTTGTAGCTCAAGTGGGTGATTTTGATGGAGTTATATTCTCTGAGCTGGATAGTTTGGTCGTGGAGCTTTCATCGTCGTTCTGAACGACACCAAGAACCAATCGACATCGTGGTGTACAGGACAAGCTGTGAATCACATGTTTAGATATTGAAACACTTCACTTCTGTCCAAAGTTTGTGCTCATGAAGTCGTTCAGAAGGACGATGATGAAAGCTCCACGACCAAACCATTCAGCTCAGAGAACAAAACTTCATCAACACAACGACCCCTATTTCTGATAACAATCATGTGCTTACTAGCTTCAGGATGAACTTTCTGAAGCTCTAGTGAGAAGTCGTGATCTGTGTCTGGTGGAGAGAGTTATCCACTTCAGACAATGGATGAATGGTTGTGCATCAGCATGGCTTGATTGAAGCCAGACATTAAAACCATTGGATGTTAGCTCAATAGTCTAGAGGTTGTGCATTCGCGTGCCAGATCGAATGTACTGAGATTGAGTCCCACGTGCGGGATATTGGATGCTTACCGTTGATAAGTTCTATACTAGTACGAAACGCCCAACCTAAGTTAGACAGTTTAGGTTGACTCATGAATTGAACTATTTATGAAAAGTAAATAACTTATGCAAGTTTTATTCATCATGACACAATATAAGATTTTTTTAGTCATTCATTCGTTTCCTAACCGTTTCGCTCTGTTCGTAGACCTCTTATTCCTAGGTACACATACTTCCGAAGTCATATAAAAGTTGATTTTCTCAGTAAATTATGTATCTAGTAGGATAGAAAACTTATAGATTCTGAATATTTATCTATTTGCAAGTTGTGTAATTCTAAAGACTATCGCCTTACTTCATGACACGGTTTCGCTATCATACTGTAGATTAAAAATAACGTAATCATTATATGTTCGGCGGCCTTTGCTCCACTGGGAGTAACAGGCGTAAGTAAGTAATTAATCACTATATGTAAAATGTTAAAAAAGGGGTGGTAGAAGATTCGTAGCTCGGATGAATGATTTTGATGGAGTTTTGTTCTCTGAGCTGGATGGTTTGCTCGTGGAGCTTCTACCCAAAGTTTGTATTGATGATGTCGACGAAGAAGAGAATGACGATGAAAGCTACACGACTAAACAATTCAGCTCGGAAAGCAAAACTCCACCGAAATCCTAATAAGTGTTTCTTTCTTTTTTGAAATGGGACTTTTCCTCTTCTTTTCTATCATCTAGATCGGAATAATGAAGAGCGCATAAAGTATGAGTTCATATATTAAAAAGTGAATTGTAGACTCTTGATTCGACAGTTTTCAAATTTATCAATCTGAAGAAAAAAAATCAGTGTTTCAGCGTTTACTTACTCAATCAAACGAACACTAAACACACACACCGATGCATCGTGAAAACAAACGAATGCAGATCTTTGAGTATCTGTCTTCAAAGAATAAATCCAAATCTTACTGACAACGTTGACAGTAGGGTTATTGATTTTTAAATACATAGTAGATAACAAATATGGACAGTGGCTAGCAGTGGAATCCAGGACGTGCGTTTCGTCTTATTTGGGACTCGTCAGCTGGATGTACCTGCATCTCAGAATTGATGTTCACTCTGGAACTCGAACCCAGAACGCTATACGCACAATATGCATATATGCCAATAAGGAACTGATCAACTGAAGTCCTAAACATCAATGAGAAGATTTAACCAAACAATAGTTTGTATCGGTTCTTCGAAACAGTTCTACTCCTAAATGTTCCAATCAATCTAAGTGTTTAATTATTATATTTTAAAAAGGTTTTGCTATTTGAGTAAGAGACCAAAGTTCGTCATTTACCCTAAACTTTACTTTTCCGTTTTCTTACATTTTTATAAAATACCAAAAAATCAAACAGGGTTCACCTTTAGAAATGACTGAAACAAATGGATGGACACCCTTATTATTAGCTGCTATGAAAGGAGCTTTACAAACATGTATTCAATTACTTCGTCTTGGAGCAAATCCTAATGCACATGATTCTAGTAATCGTAATTTAGTTCATTTATTGATGTTATTTCAAGGTCCAGGAATCAGAACAGTCCTACCAGAGCTGAATGATGTAAGTTATTGATTATATATAAAAAAATATATTCAGTGTTTTAATTGAATTTATAAGTCATTTGAAGCTAGATTGTCATGAAAAATCTGAAAGGACTGGACGGTCGTTTCGTTCTAATATGCTCATCCGCGACCCTGTTCCCGGGATTCGAACCTAGGATTCAACCGCACAATTACTAAAATCTCCACAAAACCCCCTTCTGATAAAAACATATGTATACATTTATTTATTTAGTTATTGATTCAAGAGACAGCATTTGTAAACGCCACCTATTTAAGTTATCACAGGTTTGTCAGGATAGTGGGATATTACTTCAGTCAAGATGATTTCTATGAGACATGATTGTGGAAAGATTTGTATGTGCGATAATGATATGTGGTATGAATAGAAATAGTTATGATGTTACAAGTTTATAATAAACAATCTACACCATGCTCAGTTTATTTGAAATGATCTTGGTAATGATACTATGGTGTATGCTACTGATATCGACAGATATTAGTAGTAGTACGAAAACAGAGAGTCATCAGTCTGGAAACGAAGAAACAAACAAGTCTCAAACAATTGGTTGACATTTTACAAGATGACATTCAATTAAGTTTACTTTAACTAACAAATTGACTACAGTTTGAGAAGATAAATCAACAGCTCTAAACTTATTGGACATTTCATGTGATGGTTTCTATGAAGTCTGGAGGTACTGATTTTGATCTCACGAAGGGTTTTGATTGTATATTGTTAATCAGTCTTAAACTGGGATAAAATAGCTTCTAAATATCAGTGGTTTTTATTACTTACTATGTGATATATGCTGCTTATGTCGGGTGGGGTGTTCTAGCAAGACGGCTTAAGTTATAACATCTGATGTCAACGGGGAGGAGTAGGAGGACATGCGGCTGCTGGGCGAGCATCGTACGTAGATGATTCAGCAGTTCGCTAAGGAGCAGGAGTTAGACATTCCAGGTGCTGGGCGAATATTGAATTTAGATGACTCTGCATGGCTAAAGTGCTATGGAGGTAGACGAGCTGGTGGACTCGATATTTTGACTGTGAGGGCGATAAAGACTTCAGGAAAGAATAATGAGATTCGGCGAGCAGAACAACCGCAAGAGCGACCGTTTAAAGAGGGGACGAGTGAGGTGTATGCTACTTATGTCGATAGGCATAAGTAATATGTAATAACCAATCAGAAGTAGGATATCTGGCGGCAGTAAATTTACAAGATCTAATTGAGGAGAACAGGAATATGAACAGAGTAATTGTAATAACAATGAAGGAATGATGAAACTTGGGACAGTTAATAGAAGATTTGCAAATGAACTATTTAATTTATGGTTTTTCATATTTTACAAATCTATTCTTTAATTTGCATTAAACAATAAATTGGTTACCCTTATCTGAGTTTCGTTCACTTCAATTACGCCGATATCAGAATACAAACTCAATTATCTAATATTTTAAAGTAATTTTATATAATTGAAATCATGAGTCAACTGAAGCTCGATCATCATAGAAAACCTGGAAGCACTGGATGGTCATTTCGTCCAATAATGGGAATCCTCAGCAGTGCGCATCCACGATCCTACCTTACGAGATTCGAACCCACGACCTATCCCTCTCGCGCAAGATCTCTTAAACATTAGACCACTGAACTGGCATCCAACGGTGTAAATGTCTAACCATTCAATAATGTCTTCAGAGAGTTAATATTTCACAAAAGACCTGGTTGAACTCTACTGGTCTAACGTCAATTGAATTACGATTTGAACTATATAAGATTATTATAATCTCCACAAAACCCCCTTATAATAATATTTAAAAGGTTAATATTTCAGATAACATGAATACAGATACCTCAGTACTACTGAAATTCATATTTAAGTAGTAAGAGAAATATGCCGAAATTTAGTTAATTGAATACTATCCATTTTTTTTTAAATGTTCATTATTATTTGATAGGAAGAATTATTTAAACGATTAGTCAATGAAAAAGATAAATATGGTACAACACCATTACATTATTCAACTAAAATGGGTAATCTTGGTGCTACTATTGCATTTGTTCTACGTGGGGCTTCTGCATTAGAACGTGATAATGAACGTAATACATCATTACATACAGCTGCATATTATGGCCGTTTACATACATGTGAAAAATTATTAGCTACACCACATGGTATAAGAGCAATGAATTGTCCAGATGCTATTGGACGTTTACCATTACATGTTGCAGTAGAACATGGACATATAGAAATTGTGAAAATGTTTCTTGATAGAGGTTGTCTTTTTCGAAAGTAAGATTCCCACCATCCCTCGTTTAATTATCATTGAAAAACAGTAAAATTCTAATAACTTACATACGACGTATAAAGCCTTCGTTCTGAAACTTGATAATAAAATGATAGGTAGTGGCTAGCAGTGGAATCCAGGACGCGCGTTTCGTCCTATTTAGGAATCGTCAGCTGGATATACCTGCATTTCAGAGTTGATGTTCACTCTGGGACTCGAACACAGTACTGTTCATTTCAAATGCCATCACGTTATTCACTAAGCTACTGAGTCCATCTTTACTCATAAAGCTTGTGACTTCAGGCAATCTCGAGGTAGTCCTCACAAGATGCACATATGTCAACAAGAGACTGATCAATTGCAGTCCTAAATAACAATGAGAAGATACAAGTATTGAACACTAAGTGAATCTATAATGGAATCTATAATGAGTTATCATAACAGTAAAGAATTATTAAAATTTTATGTTTATATTAATTGTACATATGGATTACAGTGATTGTTTGTTGACACTGACTGATAATATCGGATATGAAAGTATAGAAAGGTAACAACAGAATCTTCCTACAAATTATAACCGATTTATTTATTTAAACACATAAATATTGGTACAAGAAGGTACCAGATATATATGCGCCATTTGATTTGTGCGAAGGCTGTGGTACTGCTCAGGTGCCCAAACTGAAGCAGGTGGTTTTCTTAAGCAGCCACGCCTGAAGCTTTCGAAAAGTCCCGAAAATTCTTTCAGCCTCGACCACATAGTTTCAGTGTTGTCGGTATGTTGGTATGGTTTAAGGTTTAAGATTAAGTTTAAGGTTTAGGGTTACGGTTTAGGGTTAAAGATGATACTATGA
Organism: Schistosoma rodhaini; assembly: GCA_944470415.2. Lineage (NCBI taxonomy): Eukaryota > Metazoa > Platyhelminthes > Trematoda > Strigeidida > Schistosomatidae > Schistosoma > Schistosoma rodhaini. The sequence goes on from OX104040.1 coordinate 3,776,789, forward strand.
ATTATGGACGACATTTGAGCGACGCTAGAGTGAATCTGAGTGTGTCAACGTAATAACTAAGACTAAATGAGGGTTATAAACCCGTGTGAAGAATTCAAATTATGATTTACAGTTCATGGTTAAGGTTATGAATTTTACTTAGGGTTTTCATCACGAACTGACATCATCTATAATGCCACAACTCTATCCAAATGTATAATTGAATTTTGCGCCAAAATCTTATGATAACTTATCTTGTAGACGCTTAATTATCATGTTTTTTTCTAAAATCCGTTGTAAACCGACCGTACGTATACGTCAGGTACCGAACTTAGCGCCGTGACCTTGAAAACCCGCGAAAGCTTCTGATTGGCTCGTTCATGTTCTTTAGTCTCGCCTGATATTCTAGCTAACATCATTTTACATTGAAAGTTATCAACTAGAATTCACATTGTCATCGAATGAACTCATCCCTGAATCCTCTGTTATTTCGTTTTATGATATTGATACTTAAATTTTGAAGTCTGTTTAAGTTCAGGCATCTGTGATAGTATACTATGCAGAATAGAAATATGTTTCATATCTATCAAGGCACTTTTGTATCTCTTTGCTATAGTAAGAAACCTCTCTACTTACTTATTTATTTACTTACTTGCTTACTTATGCCTGTTACCCTGTCGTGGAAGAGTATTCCAGGTCAGTACTTGCTTCGTGATTCAATTTGGTGATTTCCGTAATGTATGTCCTATTCACTTATAACTACTTTAACTAATCTCCACTTCAACTGGAAGTTGGTTTGTTCTCTTCCACAGTAGTCTGTTGCTGATGGTACCCTGTCAATGGATATTGAATATCTTGCTTAGACAATTGTTTATAAATACTAGTACCATCTTGATGATTGTTGTAATAGTTCTTCACGTTTCAGTTCCATACAGTAGAACAGTCTTGAAAGAAACATCCCATCTCCCAATTAAATCGATAGTAAGGAATGTAAAAAATCATTTATTATCTATCTGACAAAACCATCGTAAATAGATCTACTTACAGATCTAAACTATAGATAATAAAGTCGAACAAGTAATCAACTGATGATATAGGCTAGAAAGGCGAATATTCATAATAGAGATGTCATGTAGTAACAAAGTTCTATATGGTAACTATGCATAGTTACAAAGTTTTTACTTAACTACTAACAATCTATTTCTCCCCCGTTTTTTTTTTGGATATATCTATCCCAGATGCCATTTAGGTAATACACCATTACATTATGTTTCAATTGGTGGTTGTATAAAAATATGCAAATTATTATTACAATCAAGTCCATCTTTATTGAATCAGACAAATTTTCATGGAGTAAGTTAATTTTTAAGTGTTGAGATGATAAGTTAATTTTTATAATCAGAAAGGGTTTTGTAGTTTGAATCTTGTGAGGCAGGATCGTAGATGCGCACTACTGAGGAGTCTCATAATAGGACGAAACGTCTGTCCAGTGCTTCCATGTTTTCCATGGTGGTCTAGTTTCAATTGAATGATGATTTCAACAATGAAAATACTGAAATCTCCACAAAATCCCTGATAATAATGAAAATAATAATAATAATAAAATTATTGGGAAAACTATTCGATACCTAATCACTTTGCATAATAAACTAATATTACCAGGGTAGGTTTAAAGAGAGAACAAACTGTTTTTGAATACACAAAGGGGGGTTGAATTTTCGTATGGCTAAGGCTTCAACAAACCTTAGTATACGCCCTTTTTACACTTTTAAACAACACAACAAAAGCTGAGTTTAGATCAATCTTATGACCTGTTTCGATTCTATGTTTGGCAATAGAGGATGATAAATGTTTATCCTCTACTATTATTGGGTCATTTGATTCTATTTCCCATGACAGCATGAACATGGGGGGGGGATCAAACCAAAGGAGATCAAATCAAAGGATATCGAACGAACACTCAATAGTTTATATATAAACAAATGTGTTGAATATATGATCTATCATCCAACTAAATAATTCAATCTTATTAAGTAAGTTAGTTCTAGATAGATTACACGGAGTGCTTTAAAACAATCAATTGTCATAATAAATAAATAAAAGTTTATTCATGATCGATTGATCGGAAAACCTAATAAGTTAAATTAATGGATTGATGAAATGTGAAAATGGGAACCATTTCAATTCAATTTACCATAGTGATAAATGTATTCATAAAGTGGGTAATTCATTTGGTAGTGTAGTGAACGGAAACATAGGTGGGGACAACCATACAGTAAATAATTTATTTGTAAAGTGTTAATCAATTGTCTCAGACTTGTTTGTTCCTTCGTTTCCATACCGATCACTTTCTATTCTCGTTCTTGTCTGTTGAATTTTGTCAACCTTCTGCCACCCGGCATTCTACTTTCAATCGGTGATACATACTACTTATATCTGTTAATTTAAGTAGCACACACCATGGTAATTTTATAAACTTATGTTTAGATAGATTTGGAAGAAAGGTTAATAAATATGAGGAAATATTTTATTCATACTTCAAATAGAATCTTTCTTATCAAGTTGGCTTATAAGCTAACTAATCCTTAAATGAACAAAGTATCGGGAATCTCTCAAAATAATGATGAACAGTTTTATATAAGAAATGCTATAAGATGGTGGTTGAAGGTTGTCGACAGGAAACCCTGGACCCGCGTTTTGTTGAGCACCTGCTGTTGACCACCTCCAATCACCATCTTATCTCAATATAGTGCACGCAGTATCGAGTCACCTAGACTAATGGCCACATTGCATTCGACCAGCACTAAGAAGGACTTGACACGCATGACATTGATCATCACCTAGTGATCAATCAATTGTGAAGTATTGCTATGTTTGAAAAGAATCACTTGAATGTACGAACGGAACGAATACTCAACAATTTAATGACAAAATAACTATTTCGATATATCCCAGCCAAGCAAACTAGAGCGAGAATTCGACATTCAGAAGAGTGGAGTTATATTATACAAGCAGTCAGAAGCACGAACAACGACAAGCACAACTCAAGTATATATCTATACTGCATAAAAATGTCCTTAATAAACGTCACGAAATATAATATTAAAAGAGACAACGAACCAATGACATTTAGGGATCTTCCATGTGGGAAATACAATTTGAAGATAAAAATGGGCACTTATGGAGTAAAAACAAGAACTTCAAGTTTTCAAAATAAAATTACAAAAATAAGACTTTTACTTTGATGGAATATTGTTCTTTGAGCTGAATGGTTTGGTCCTAAAGCTTTCATCGTCCTTCTGAACGACATCATCAGCACATACTTCGGGCAGAAGTGCTGACAATGTTGTTCAGAAGGACAATAAAAGCTCCAGGACCAAACCATTCAGCTCAGAGAACAAAACTCCATCAAAATCATCCACCTTAGCTACAAATCTTCTTCACCATCTCAAGACTTTTACTAAATGAGTTCTTGGGATCTACCATTCCAAACTGGTATATTCAATAAAATGATGAAAACTCATTGATGATATGACACTGAATCAACGGATTAATGCATATCTAGATCGACTTATTCCTATAGAATAATAGTTTTATAAAGCAATATCTTAGTTCAATATTGTTTTATTCCGACAAGAATGATGAAAGCTAACTGTTGTGATCTATTTATGGATCAGTGAGATAGTAAGCCATGCATATTCATATTCCTCTTATTATAAGCTTTAATTTGAACCATAGACTATTATTATACGATTTGCCGTTCTGAAAATATATCCGCTCTATTAATAACAGTCTCTCTCATTCACATCCACTTTCGGCAAGATCTTGTACAAATGTTATTTTTTTATTTTATGATGTAATGTAATCTGTTCGGTTTGTAATATAAACCCAGTATGCTTGAAATACACGATTCATATCGCGGAGGCCGATATTTGTGCTCTTTACTCAACAGGCAAGGCTAAGCAGGAAGAAGGATTGATAATGACTCTAGACTGCTCGTATGGGTATATGCGTTATTGATCTGGTTGATAACTAATTAGGCTAAGCAGAAAGCAGGACTGACAAGTGTACTAGACTGCTCGTACGGGTTTCGTGTGGCATTGGTCCGGTCAATAAATCACTGCTCTCTAGTTGGCGGTATCATTAAGTCATATATTCATAGGGGTACAAGGCCACAATTTATAATAACCACGTAAGAATCTACCTCAAATTTAGTACTGTTGACTATTTCTTCACAATATACAAACTACTTTGTTTTATTTGATATGATACAATACGATACGAGTGTTCTTGTTGTCACGAGCGGCATTATCAGCTAACTCTAAACCTTCTGCAGCCAAATATGCGAGAACCACAGCCAAATAAACTGAAGCACCAGCACCAACTCACTCAGCGTAATTGCTCTTACGTTGAAGGCAATGTACACAACCAACAGGGAACTGAAGACCGGCGCCTGCTGACCTTGTTTTAGCCTTGTTTCGAACCTTACCACCTTTGCCACGTCTACTTATTACTAAAAGAAGCAGAGAAACGCGTTCCTGTAGTACTGTATGATTACTTTATAGATTACATTGGTGTTCTTTAATTAGGAATTACAAAAGATTTGTGTACATTCTACCCTATGTCGAACCATTTATCAAATATATACTATTCTAACCTGAGATTACGTAATTGTTGTTTTTTAATTAGATGACTGCTTTACATTATGCTGCTAAAGAAAACAATGCAGAAGTATTAGATTATTTATTAACATCAAAAGCTAAAATTTTACCGGATAATGATGGTATCTATTTTGTTACATATGCATTACAACGAAGGAATTATGAAACTATGAAAGCGATTGTTACACATTCGCGGTTAGTGAATATTTTTTAAAATTTACTATGATTAGAATGACGTTTTGTGGAAGTACTGAATGGGCTGTTTCATCCTAGTATGGGAATCCTGAAAAGTGCTCATTCACGATCCCTCATATGGGGATTGTGAATCCAAGATCTTCGGACTCAAGCGTGAACGCTTAACCTGTAGACCAGTGAACCGGAGTCTAATGGTGTTGATGTGTAACTTCAATCAATCCACGATATTGTGTGATCGTCCCATACTAGGACGAAACGGCTACCCAGTTCTTTCAGGTTTTTCCATGGTGGTAACATAATGAATTCTCTTTTTAAAGCTATTTTATTCCTAGTTCTCATCAGATCTGATTAATTTACTTTGTCTAATTGGTTGATTTTCTGTCAATTTCACCATAATTTTTAAAATTTGACAAGTATTATTCTCTGATAGGGGTTGAATTCATGAGTCAATTAAAGCTAGGTCACCGCTGAAAACCTGGAAGAATTAAACTACCATTTCATCCTAGTATATGACTTCTGAGAAGTATGCATCTACGATCTCTCATACGGGGTTCAAACTCAGGACAACACAAGATGGTACTGCCTACAGCTCTAATCATACCGAAGTATAGTTATTCTAGAAATATTGATTTATTATTCTGAAGATTTCAGAGCTGTAACTTATTTATAATGGAACAGTATGTTTTTTTCATTAAGCCATCTTACAATCATTATACTATGACTGTTGATCAAGAGTATTCATAATACAGTGCCATCTTTTTTTTCCAACTACCTTGTATGGTTAGTGAAAATTCTGGAGTTCAACCAGGTGTGTTGGGAGATATCAACTCACTGAAGACATTAGTGAATGGTTGCTCGATTTCGTGGATTGCTTGATGTGAGATATTAACACCGTTGAATGCCGGCCGGCCCAATGGTCTAGTGGTTAAGCGCTCTGGCGCGAGACTGATGGCTCCTGGGTTCGAATCTTGCGAGGCTGGATCGTGGATGCCCACTTCTGAGGAGTCCCACAATAGGACGAAACGACCGTCCAGTGCTTCCATGTTTTCCATGGTGGTCTAGCTTCAATTTATTTATGATTTCAACTACATAAAATATGAAGCTGTTTGTATGTTTTTCTTTGCAAAACACTAGAGTACTTTCTAACATACCAAACCAATAAAACACTTTGGGTTTTCTTTTCTCATACTATTCACTACTTCTTACATCGTATTGATGTGTGGACAAGAATGATAATGATTGGTTGTTTCGCTCAGTCAGTCATGTAGATAGTGTGACAGGTGTTATATATGTTATATATATTCCCCTGTCTTGACGTTATTGACTGACTGTTCCTTGTTGTTGGATTGTGTCTGATTTAGGTGTGGAAATAGATTGACGTTCTAGTCAGGTTAATTTCGTGTTCTTGATCTTAGTTGTGTTGGAATCCTGTAGAATAGACACTGGGAGGGAGTCCAGTGTAGATATTCGTATGTGTAAAAAGTGAAAGGAAACCCTAGTGTTATAACAGGCATCCTACCGTTTATAACGTATACAAATGTGAAGTTTCATCATTTCAATTTGTATTCTCTTTATAGTTGGCCAGAATTACATGAAATGTTAGATAATACATCTCAATGCCCTGTGGATGGATTTATACGGAATATGCCATCAATGTGTAAAGTAAGTCAGTCAGAATATACAAAGCGTTATTTTTGGTAGTTAGGTCGTTTCTAAAGGTTTATTTTAGAAATCATGTATTCTAGAAAAATATAAATCAATAAAAGGCACCATTCAACCTCGAAGGAATTCATACCTATAAATGAAATTTAAATCTGTCTAAGATCAGTGCGATACAATTGCACAAGCTAGCGGCTATCAGGATTCAATAGCTAAGATGTTTGGAACGAATGATACTGGGTTCGAATCCCAGAGTGAACATCAATTCTGAGATGAAGGTATATCTAACTGATGAGTCCCAGATAAGATGAAACATGCGTCCTGGATTCCACTGCTAGCCACTATCCAACTTTGCTTATAATGCTTGTGAATTAAGGCTATATCGAGGCAATCCGCATAGGATGCACATATGCCAATAAGAGAGAGACTGATCATTTGCAGTCCTAAATAACAATAGGAACATTCAAGCGAACAATACAAAACGAATTTAATTTATTAAGTTATTTGTAGACAAATTTCATTAAGTTCTATAAGGTGTGTATATTGATGGTAAACTTAAAACGTTTGATGATTATCGTATTAAATTTCGAAAGCGCAGATCATCAAATTCCAAGTTAACAACTGACTTACGATGAAGTTCTCAGGAGCTGCTATGATCATTCATCTTCTTACAGACTGGATCTAGATTGTGTACTTCCATGAAGAGCTGGAACTAACAAAATAACTATTTGATGCTTCTTTATTCTGAAGTGAATTTTAAAGCTGATTTTCTATAGTGGTCAAGATCACTATCATGTACATCTTTGTGATATCCCGAAGAAAATTATGAATGGTAACTTTTGAGGACTATTTACGGACCAATACGATACATATATTTCCGATTGTATAACTGTTAGCTTAACTATACATATTCGTGTCCCTCTTATTATGAGCTTCATTTTGACCCATAGACTATTACTATACGATTTGCCGTTCTCGAGTTATCTTCAGTCTATTAATTACTGTTACCCACATTCACAGCCAAATTTGTCCAAGTCTTGTATAAATGTTATTTTCTGTTTCAGGGTATGATGTGGTCTGTTTGATTGGTATATAAACTCAGTATGTTTGATATATATTGATTCATATTGCAGAGGCTGTTATTGGTGTTCTGGTGTTAACTGGCTGGGCTGGGTATATAGCAGGACCGACAAGTACTCTAGACCACTCGTACGGGTTTCATGTGTCACTGGTCCGATCAATAAATCGCTGCTCTCTAATTGGCGGTTTTATATAGCATACCAGAGAGACCAGTCAAGGACAAAGAAGGAAAGACATTCACTGAGATTCAAAAAAAAGAAAAGATGGACAAAATACTTCGAGGAACTGCTGAATAGGCCAGCTCCATTGAATCCACCTCAGATCGAAGCAGCTCACAATCACCCTCCTATACCTGTCACTCCAACAACGATCGAAGAAGTCAAGATCGCCGTCAGACAAATCAATAATTGGAAAGCGGTAGGACCTGACAATGTACCGGCTGAAGCACTCAAGTCAGACATCAAAGTAACTGCAAACATGCTTCACCTTCTATTAAAGAAGATTTGGGAGGAAGAACATGTGCCAACGGACTGGAAAGAAAGATGCCTCATCAAGATACCAAACAAATGAGATCTGAGCAAATGTGAGAACCACAGGGGCATCGGTTTGTTGTTAGTACCAGGAAACGTTTTCAACGGAACGTTTCTGAACCGGATGAAAGACGCAGTAGACGCCGAACTTAGAGATCAACAGGCTGGATTCCGTAAGGATAGGTCGTGCAAAGACCAGATTGCGACACTACGGATCATTGTAGAACAATCAGTTGAGTGGAACTCATCACTATACGTCAACTTCATTGACTATGAGAAGGCGTTTGACAGTGTAGACAGGAGAAAATTATGGAAACTTCCTCGACACTATGGAGTTCCTGAAAAGATTGTCAACATTATCCAAAACTCATACGATGGACTACAGTGCAAAGTCATGCATGGAGGACAGTTGACAGATGCATTTCCTGTAAGGACCGGAATCAGACAAGGCTGTCTACTCTCTCCATTCCTCTTCCTTCTGGTGATTGACTGGATTATGAAGACTTTGACATCTGAGGGGGAATACGGAATAAAATGAATATCTCAGAATCAATTAGACGATTTTAACTTATCAGATGACCTATCCCTCCTCTCTCATACACAAACAAATACAGACAAAGACAGTAAATGTAGCAGGCGCCTCCGAATCGATAGGCCTCCACATTCACAAGGGAAAAAGCAGGATTCTCAAATGCAACACGGAGAACACCAACCCAATCACACTTGATGGCGAAACTCTGGAAGAGGTGGAAACATTCAAGTATCTGGGGAGCATCGTTGATAAACAAGGAGGATCGGATGCAGATGTAAGGGCGAGGATTGGCAAAGCAAGGGCAGCATTTTTACAATTGAAGAACATATGGAACTCAAAACAACTTTCAACCAATTCAAAGGTCAGAATCTTTAATACGAACGTCAAGACAGTCCTACTGTATGGAGCTGAAACGTGGAGAACTACTACGGCCATCCTCAGGAAGGTACAAGTATTTATAAACAGTTGTCTACGCAAAATACTCAACATCCATTGGCCGGATATTATTAGCAACAGCGTTTTATGGGAGAAGACTAACCAGCTTCCAGCTGAAGAGGAAATAAGGAAAAGACGTTGGAAGTGGATCGGATTTACATTAAGGAAATAATCAAAATGCATCACGAGGCAATCTCTAACTTGGAATCCGGAAGGGAAGCGGAAAAGAGGAAGGCCAAAGAATACACTACGCCGGGAAATAGAAGCAGACATCAAAAGAATGAATGTTAACTGGAAAGAACTGGAAAGGAAGGCTCAGGACAGAGTTGGATGGAGAATGTTGGTGAGCGACCTATGCTCCACGACGAGGGTAACGGGCTTAATTATGCAAGTAAGTAAGTAATAATATCATTTAAATACTTGTTTATACATGGAAACATTGATTGTTAAACTGATATAAAAGAGTCTTTACAAAAGGTATAACAGTTTCTTCATTGTTTTTATGATAGCTTGTTTTGGATCGGTGTATTAAAGAAATTGGAACGAAAAATACTCCTGATCATAAAGTGAGTTAAGTGTTATATATTTCATTTTAAGGGGTTTTTTGTTTAGGGGTTAGCTTCTTTAAATACAACTTTTGCAGATGTTCCTTGGAAGGTACTCATTTTTAATAGGTTCTTTATGGGGTACTGTTACGGAGGTAGTCGTTTTAGTACGAATAGCTTAAGTGTGTCTTCTTAAAGTTTATTAACATTCCACGTTTACGATGAAAACTGTCGTCATTCTTTGTTAGAAGTTTCTTTTCGGTCGTTGTAAAAAAAACTTCATAAATGTGGCTTTCAAGAAGACGAATCATGTTCGCACATTTAGGATTGATAAATGAACTGTCGATTCGATATTTAAGCAGCTCCTGATAACTATTGGGCTTAAACTGCATGACATCTTCAACATAAAAGAGAAAGCGTATCATGCTGAAAGAACACGCTACTTCAAAGTTATTTTGTGCACACAAAAATCAGGGTATTTAAAATGTTATATACAATCCTAGTATTCTGGAAATTTCTGAAACCATACTAAATATAGTAGCAACATAGATAAATATCCAATAAGAAACGCGACTCATAACTGTTCACTTTATAGATGTTTTTGAGAAGTATCTATTCAACGCTGATGAGATAGCGTTTCTCATGGTTTTCTGGACCACAATAGACTTTTCCAAAAAATACTTTGGAACTCCCTAACAGTTCCATCCGGAGCTCCTATGGTCAGAAAATTTGATCATTCATCAACTATTAGCACAAAATATTATAATGGGATGGAATATGTCATCATGAATCAACATTCAACAAAATATGAAATCTTATAGTTGAAACCATGAATCCATTGAAGCTACACTACCATGGAAAACCTAGAATCGCTGAACGGTTAAGCGCTTGCGAGCGAGAGGGATAGGTCCTGGGTTCGAATCGTGGATGTGCACTGTTAAGGAGTCTCATATTAGGAGGAAACGACCGTCCAGGGCTTCCAAGTTTCCCATGGTGGTCTAGCTTCAGTTGATTCATGATTTCAACTATAAAATTACTAAAATCTCCACAAAACCCCCTTCTGATAAATATCTTCACATTTTTATAAAGATAACATTTAAATAGATTCAATACCTTTAAACTGTTCTATACTGTAGATATTTTATGACTTTTCAATACTTCAACGACCCATGAATCCTACTGAAAAACCACCACAGGATCCTATGAAACGTATCAAGGTAAACATAAATTTCTTAATGTATCTATTTATGTAGGATAGTGATTAGATTTTTTTCTAAATACACATGGTATTGTTTATTTGAAACTTCACATCGATGTTTAGGACTGAAATTGGTCAGTCTCTTATTAGCATATGTGCATACTGTGCGTATTTCATCGATATTGTCTTACTTCACAAGCATTATAAGCAATCATGGATAGAGGCTGGCAGTGGAATGAAGTTTGACACACGTTTCGTTTTCAGTAGCTTAGTGAATAACTCGATGGCGTTTAAAGCGAAAGTAGTGGGTTCGAGTTTCAGAGTGAACATCAATTCTGAGATATAGGTACATCCAGCTGATGAGTCCCAAGTAAGACGAAACGCACGTCCCGGATACCACTGCTAGCCACCATCCATCTCTTTGATAATAATGTTATTTTTTATAGTTACATAACCATTATCTGACTGTAATATAATGGAATTGTTTATGATGTAGAACGAAATATAGATTCTTCTTCAATCGTATATGTTCTGTCAACAAGTCGTGCTAATTACAATGGGAGTATAAATTAATGAATATAGGGATGTGTTTTGGATGATTATATATCATATATTCATTTAGGTAGATAGATGAAGAGGTAAGAAGTGTAGAAGGCATCAATATCTACTAAAAATACTACTCATTACAAGTGGTACAAGGGTATGAATATAGGGGGTATATGTAATAAATTTATTTTTATTTATTTATTTGAACAAATAAATATTGGTAAAAAGGGGCACGGAATACATATTCGTCACACAAGTCACTTGAATTGTGTGTGGCCCAGGATACTGCTCGAGTGTCTAGATCGAGCAAATTGTGGGCCTTGACCTGAAGTCTTCGAGCTAAAGGTCTGATTCACAAAGGAATGGAGCAACTTTAAGACATGCAGTCCCATGGTAGTCGTTGACCAACAATTGTTTCATATGCCATTTGTTCCCTCAGGATTCTGGAGCCTATGTGCACCATTAGTTTGGAATCAAAGTTTTTCAACTCCCCTAGGTGGAATTTCCGTGTCCACTGAGTTGATTAAAGCACTCAACATTCGCTTTTCATCTTCTCAATTTCGTGAGTAGGCAATGAGTAGGATTTTCCTGACAGTAACTATTTACGCATGACCATGTGAGACCATTTGGAGAAGAAGAGATGACTCTCCTTACCCTCAGTACTACCAGAGCATTTTGGGGTATATGTAAAGAAAATCATAACTTTATATAGAAAATGAAGTTATATGTAGTTCAATAACTCAAGATTAATTATAAGTTAAACGGTTCTTACTCCATTGACCTTTTAATCACAGAGTAAAAGTAAATAGTTCCATTATCAAAGATTATCGGTCTATTCACTACAAAGGAAATAATTATTAAAGGGTAGCTAACTGTAACTGTAATCCTCTCTCATACACACGACCAAATGCAGATGAAGACAGCAAATGTAGCAGCAGCCTCCGCATCGATAGGTCTCCACATTCACAAAGGAAAAAGCAAGATTCTCAAATGCAACACGGAGAACACCGACCCAATCACACTTGATGGCGAAACTCTGGAAGAGGTGGAAACATTCAAGTACCTGGGGAGCATCGTTGATAAACAAGGAGGATCGGATGCAGATGTAAAGGCAAGGATTGGCAAAGCAAGGGCAGCATTTCTACAATTGAAGAACATATGGAACTCAAAACAACTCTCAATCAATTTCAAGGTGAGAATCTTTAATACGAACGTCAAGACAGTCCTACTGTATGGAGCTGAATCGTGGAAAACTACTGCGGCCATCATCAGGAAGGTACAAGTATTTATAAACAGTTGTCTACGCAAAATACTCAACATCCATTGGCCGGATATTATTGGCAACAGCGTTTTATGGGAGAAGACTAACCAGCTTCCAGCTGAAGAGGAAATAAGGAAAAGACGTTGGAAGTGGATCGGATTTACATTAAGGAAATAATCAGAACGCATCACGAGGCAATCTCTTACTTGGAATCCGGAAGGGAAGCGGAAAAGAGGAAGGCCAAAGAACACACTACGCCGGGAAATAGAAGCAGACATCAAAAGAATGAATGTTAACTGGAAAGAACTGGAAAGGAAGGCTCAGGACAGAGTTGGATGGAGAATGTTGGTGAGCGGCCTATGCTCCTCGACGAGGGGTAACAGGCGTAAGTAAGTAAGTAAGTAAGTAAGCTAACTGTAAAATGAGTTGAATATTTGAAGCAAAAGATAATGATTTCAAATGTGAATGTTAATATCAATACTGAAGTACAGATACATTCAGCTTAATAAAGTACATTCTAAATTTCATCATTGAACTTTAACAAAACATATAAAATTCATATTTGTATTGTTTGTATGAATCTTTGCATTGATATTTAGAACTGTAGCTGATAAGTTTCTGATTTTACAAGCTAGTAACTGTATGAACTTAGTAGATAAGTGGAAAATTTAATGATTTTTAAAATAGACGGTAATGAGTTCGAGTCCCGGAGTGAATATCAACTCTTGGGTAAAAAAATACATTTCAGCTGACGAATTCTAGATGGGACGAACCAAGAGTGTTGGATTCTATTGTTAATCATTGTATAAAGGATATAGTTGTACATTTGATTATATTAAACCCATTTAATAATATTTACTTTTGTTTTGTTTTTTTTTAGTTAATGGTCGAGTTGAAACGTGAAGAGTTATTAATTCATCCACTTTGTAAAGCTTATTTAGAAAGAAAATGGTAATGATAATCAAAATCATTTTTAAATATTGTTCAATAATGTTTAAACCAATTGATTTTATATCATTCACTGTTCTTTCTTAATTGAGATCATGAAAATATTGATTTCGGAACCGCGATTGAGAACCTGAAAACCCTGGACGACTATTTCGTCCTATTACGGAACTCCTCAAAAGTGCGCATTCATGATCTCGCTAACGGGATCAGGACCCTCATTGTCGCACGCAAACGCCTAACTTGTAGACCACTGAGCCGAAACCCAATGATGTTAATGTCTAATCTCAACCAATCTACGAAATTGTGCGACCATCTTCCATTGTAATGAGGTAGATACCTATCTCCGCTTATCATAACTTTTCACTAAAACTCCAAGAAGTCTTTCACGAAGCTAGTCACTAATGATTACTGTTCTTTTCCCTTAAGATATACCTCATAGAACAGCATAAGCCGTCCACCAGCATTCTCTATCAACTTGTATCCTGAACAATACTTTCCAGCTACTATTCATCCTTTTGATGTCTCCTTGCAATTCCCAAGCATATGTGTTTTTTGGTCCTCCTCTTTTCTGTTCCTCCTCAGCATTCCAAGTCAATGCTTGTTTCGTGATGAAGTGTAAACACATTATCATCTTAGTCGCCAAGAATGTTCTCTAATAGTTTTTTGATTAAAAGTAACAAGAATTCAGGTCTGTTGGGAGATATTAACTCACTGAAGACATTGGTGAATGGTTGCTCAATTTCGTGGATTGCTTGAAGTTAGACACTAACACCGTTGGATGCCGATCGTCTCAGTGGTTTATCGATTAAGTGCTCGCGCGTGAGAGGGATATGTCCTAGGTTCGTAACTCGTTAGGCAGGATCGTAAATGCGCACTGCTGAGGAGTCCCACAATAGGACGATTTGGTTGTCCAGTGTTTCCAGCTTCAATGGACTCATGATCTCAACTATATAAAATTACTAAAATCTCCACGAAACCCTCTTCTGATAACCATCATTGAAATGTTTATGGATTGTTGAAGTGATCTTATCATAATAACATTATACTTTTCACAAACCCGACTGAATAGGTAATGAAACTAATAAACATAATGATGTATTTAAACAAACAAGAAAACAGATAATTTGTTGAATTAATCAGATGACAGGAACAGATGGCCTAGATATTCAAGAAGGTCACCATGTAGAAGAACATTAATGAACTCTTATTTTATTCCTCTGAATGAATTTAATCAATAAATTGATTGATTATTATTGTTACTATGATTAATTTTAATGAAAGGCAAACTTATGGACGTTGGGTTCAATTATGTGTTAGTGTTTATTATGCTGTATTATTATTGGCAATTACATGTTTGGTTTTGGGTCATAATCCAATACATCATATAGAGAATGTTCACAATATATCCAATTGTACTGAATTGGTAAGTTAAAAATATAAAAATTATTTTTATATTTTTGTAAACTGTTTTATATTAAAAGTGTCCACTGACCCGGTTAAAGATTCGCTTTTCATCCTCTCAATTTCTTAAAGAACATTAATTTCACGAGTAGGCAGTGAGTAGGACTTCCCTGGCAGAGGCCATATAAGCGTGGCTATGTGAGAGGATTTCGAAAGGGAGAGATGACTCCCCTCACTCTCAGCCGTACTAGGCCTGATTGAATTAAAAGATTATTTCTATATTGTAAACAAGGTATACAGATGACTAAGTCTGGTTCATTTTTATTTGAACAGAAATCTTATGGTAGATTTGTTAAGAATGAGAACAAAGGTCGGGAAAACTGATTGTGTGTTCAGATACATCATTATATAATCACTTGATAAAATATAAGATAAATACACTGACTGCTTCATTTGCGAAATTCCACTATTTGTCTTTCATATCTTTCTATGTAATTCTTTCAAATTGCAGTTGCTTCCTATTTCTGTTTCTGTTTTCTTCAAGTCAACGTTCATAGCCTTCTGTTGTCCGGTCTTCCATTTCCGATTGGTGTTACATACTACTTATGTTTGTCGATATAAGTAACATACATCACAGCCTGTTACTCCCCAACGGAGCATTAACCACTGATCAGCATTCTCCAACCCACTCTGTCCTGAGCCTTCTTTTCTAGTTCTATGCAACTTTTGTTCATTCTTCTCATGTAGGTCTCCATTTCTAGGCGTAATTTGTCCTTTCTTCTTCCTCTTCTCCTATGGCCTTCAGGATGTCATATGAGGGCTTGCTATGTGACGCAGTTGGTTGCTTTTCTCAATATGTGTCATATCCGCTCCCAGCACTTCTTCCTGATTTCTTCCTCCACTAGAATTTAGTTTGTTCTCGATCGCAGTACGTTGTTACTCATAGTGTCTGCTAAACGAATCCGAAGCATTTTGCTTAGACATCGGTTAATAAACACTAGTATCTTCTTTATGATGGCTTTCGTAGTTCGTCAAGTTTCCGTCCCATACAATAGACTCGTCTTCACATTTCCATTGAAAACTATGACTTTGGTGTTGGTTTTGAGTTCCATATGTTATTCAATTGTAGATTTGCTGCTCTTGCTTTACCGATCCCCGTCTACATATCTGCATCAGATCCTTCGTGTTCATCAATGATGCTACCGGATATGTAAATGTTTTTACATCCTCCAAAGCTTCTCCATGTATGTGTGATTCGGTCGATGCATTTCGTGTTGTATCAGAGAATCTTCCTTTTCCATTTGTATATATTGAGACCCACTGCTGCTGATGCTACTTTTACAATGGTCGTCCTCTGCACTTGTTGTTACGTGTGTGATAGAAGAGCCAGATCATCTGCGAAGTCTAAATAGTCCATCTGCATCCTAGCTATCCCCTTTATCCCAGATGTCGATGTCTTCATGATCCAGTCGATCACCAGGAGAAAGAGAAATTATGAGAGTAAGCAACCTTGACTGACACTGATCTTTACCTCGAAAGAGTCTGTCAACTGTCATCCATGCAAGACTTCGCAGTTTAATCCATCACAGGAATTCCGTATGATATTGACTATTTTCCCACGCACGCCGTAGTGTCGAAGAAGCCTCCATAGTGTTGCCCTGTTCACGCTATCAAACGATTTCTCGTAGTCAATGAAGTTGATGTAGAGTGATGAATTCCATTCAATTGATTTTTTCACAATGATCGGTAATGTTGCCATTCGGTCAGTACACGATCGGTCCTTGCGGAATCCAACCTGTTGGTCTCGGAGTTGAGCGTCTACGGAGTCCTTCATTTGTTTAACAACACCCTATTGAAGACTTTTCCTGGTATTGTGAGAAGACTGATGCCTCTGTAATTCTCACACCTGCTAGATCGCCTTTCTTTGGTATTTTGATGAGGTATCCTTCTTTCCAGTTTGTTGGTACTTGTTCTTCACCCCAAACCTTGCTAAAATGAATGTGGAGTATCTTTGCAGTTGCTGCTACATTTGCTTCCAGTACCTCTGCCGGGATATTGTCTGGTCCCGCTGCTTTGCCGATCTTGATTTGTCTAATGGCCATGCTGATTTTTGAATTGTTGGCGGGCTAACATTGGTTGGGAGGTCCTTGAGTGCTGCTTCGATGTTGGGTGGGTTCAGTGGAGTTGGTCGATTCAAGAGTTCTTTGAAGTGTTTTACCCACCTGTTTCGTTGTTCTTCAATGTCGGTGATTACTTTGCCTTCCTTGCTTTTCACTGGTCTTTCTGGCTTACTGTAATTTCCAGCAAGTTTCTTTGTTGTATCATACAGTTGTCTGATATTTCCTCTTCTGGCAGACTTTTCTGCTGTCATTACTAGATCTTCCATATATTTACGTTTGTCGGTTTTGATGCTCCTCTTCACTTGCTTGGTTACTTCTGTGTATTCTGCTTGTGCCTTGGCTTTCTCTACTCTTGTTCTGCTAGTAATGATTGCTGCCTTCTTGTTCCTCCTTTCTTAAATCTTATCCAGTGTATCAACAGTGATCCATTCCTTGTGGTGATAATTTATATGACCTAGAACCTCCTGACGTGTTTAAGTGATTGCTTCCTTGATCCGATTAAATATTTTCTCCATGGTAGTTCCCTCTCCATTGAGTAGATCGTGAAAGGCCTGTAACTTAATGCTGAGGTCAACTTTAAATTTATTGAGTCTGTCAGTATCTTGAAGAAAAACCATATTAAACTTTTGTGATGTTGTCCGCCCCGTTGTCCAGTGCTTCTTAATTTTTAATTTCATCTTGGCAACCAGCAAGTGATGATCTGATGCTATATCAGTTCCTCTCCTGGTTCTCATATCCTCCATCTTCCTTCTGAACTTTGTATTGATGAAGATATGGTCGACTTGGATCTGTGTAGTGTGATCCGGTGAATTCCATGTAGATTTGTGTATGCGTTTATGTGGGGATATAGTGCCGCCTATGACCAGTTTGTTGAAAGCACATAGGTTTTCGAATCTCTCACCACTTTCGTTCCTTTCTCTTAGTCTATTTCGTCCTATGATCTCTTCATATCCTATGTTGTCCATTCGAATCATTTAGGTCTCCCATCAGAATAGTCAAGTCTTTTGTAGGAAATTTCCCAAAGATTGACTGTAGCCTACAGTAGAATTGATCTTTAACGTCCTCATTGTAATCGTTGGTAGGCATATAGCATTGGATGACATTCATTCTAATACCCTCTCTCATTGTTCTGAAGGAGGTTTCGATGATCTTGTATCTATGAGATTCCCATCCTATAAGTGCTTTTTGTGCCTGTTTGGATAGCATCAGAACAATGCCTTGTGTATGTGGGACATTTTCTTTTTCATGACCGAAGTATAACGGTAGCTCCCGTGAAGCTAGTCGTTGTTGTCCAACCTGCGTCCAATTTGTTTCACTATTCCCAAGCACCGGCAGTAACCCTAGAGGGGCTTCAGGACTCTATAGCTTAGTGAATAACGCAATAGCATTAGAAACGAACGATACTGGGTTCCAGTCTCAGTGTGAATATCAATTCTGAGATTCAGGTACATCCAGCTGACGAGTCTCAAATGAGACAAAACGCACATCTTGGATTCCATTACTAGCCAATATCCATGTTTGCTTAGAATTCTTGTGACTGAAGACAATATCGAGGTAGTTCGCACAGTATGTCAATATGCCTAAAAGAGACTGATCAATGAGACGATTCAAGTAAACAATACCAAGTGATGATTAATATTGTTATTATAGAGATTTGTTTTAAACACAATTTAAGCAAAACTATCGTTAAAGATTGTCGGGTTAATATTTTAATGATACAATTGTTTAGCATAACTAAACGTATTCATCTATTAACATACATTGAATTATGTTGAGTTATCATTAATATGAGTTATTATTCAAAAATGTTTAAGGATAGTTGATAAGATTTCTAGCTCAGGTGGATGATTTTGATGGAGTTTTGTTCTCTGAGCTAGATGATATGGTTGTGGAGCTTTCATCGACGTCCTACTGAACGACATCATCAGCACAGACTTCTGGTAGAAGTGAAGTGTTTGACAGGAACCAATCAACATCGAGGTGTAGAGGACAAGCTGTGAACAACATGTGAAGAAATTTAAAAACATTTCACTATCCAGCTCATTGTTGAAGAGTCCCATACTAGAACGAAACAATTATCTAATGCTTTCGGGTTTACCATAATGATCTAGCTTCAATTGGTTCATGAATTCAATTAATAAATTACTATAATATCCACCCCCTTCCCCTCCCCCAAGAAAATTCCCACTTTCTGAGTAGGGATTAAAGTAATTGTCCCTTTTTTTTTAAAAATGTTTTCTATACAATTTAGTTTTATGAAACACCAACAAGAATGTATGTCTTTTCAACGATTGCTTCAATCATATTAGTTCTTACAGCATTTGACTTATGTATTAAAATATGGCAACTATTAACTCAGGTAAATCATATTTTATATTAATGATTGTTTAAGTTTGTATAAATTTATAAAGTAACTAGGTAAGGGTTGAGGGGGGGGGTTAGGGAGATTCATTTGGATACAATTTACTTTATAGATTAAACTCATTATGAATAACTAAAATAACAGTTGGTGATTGTCCTATGTTTTTTATAGAATTTCTTCATTATACATAACTTAAGGATATCGTGCAGTAACATTAACAGTAACATAGTTCTTTAAAGAATGGGATGATTAGCAAACAGAGACATCAGTTTGTTACTTATCAATAAGTAGATATTTCAATTGGAATAATTTCCACAATTCACCTATCTAGATTTGAAACATGTTAGTTCGAATCTCGCAAGGCTAGATCGTAGATGACGATTCTAACAATAGGACGAAATCGCCATCCAGTACTTCTAGGTTCTTTATGGTAGTTTAGCTCTAATTGACTCATGATCTCAACTATTGAAATTGCTATAATATTCACAAAAACCCCTTCTCATATTAATTAACATATGTTCACTAGTGACTGGTTTCAAGAGGTACAACCTGGAGTTCTAGTGAGAAGCAGTGACCAGTGGAGTTCAAACAAGTCTATTGTTAGATAGTAACTCACTGAAGACAATGGTGGACAGTGGCTCAATTTCGTGGATTGGTTGGTGTTAGACAATAACACCGTTAGATGTCGGCTTAGTGGTCTAGAGGTTGGGCACTCATGCACAAGTCTGATAGGTCCTTGGTTTGAATCTCGTGAGGCGGGTTAGTGGATGCGCACTGCTGAGGAGTCCCACAATAGGAAGATACGGTCATCCAGTGCTTCAAGGTTTTCAATGCAGATCTAGCTTCAATTGAATTATGATCTCAACTATGTATAAATCAATGATTTATTTCAATTAATCTGGTTGACGTTTTTAATTGACAAGATTTTTTTCTACGAGATCAGATTACCGACTCTATACCCAACCCTCATCCTCTTTTATCCGGGCTTGAGACTGGTAGTAACTCTAGAAGATATAGAGGTGGAGTAATTTTGGCGAGAGTATAATTTATGGACGACCTTTGAAAGAATCTTGAATGATCCTGAGAAATATTAGCCAGTCAGTAAACAGTCAGCATAGAGTAAACATATATATTATGCAAAACCAAAGAATTATAGTGGATACACATCTTTTATATCATCCAAAAACTTGTCAAGGTTAGAAAGAGGTTCCAAGGTTTTAAAATCGTAATGCATAAGATAGAGGAAATCATCCATATGGCTCCATAATACTCAGTCTCTGGAGCCATGATAAGGTCACAAAAACCTTCTCGGTCTACACCACATTGCTTCAATATTGTTTTTGTGCACTCCGGTTGTGTAAATTTATCATTTTTATTATGGATGTGTCCCTACAATACTCATACCACTGAATAGACGAAGTTTCAGTGATATATATTATTACTGCAGCCAATTTAGCTGGTGCTTTAATCATATAGTTCGTGGCGATTATTATAATTTACCTTAGTCTCAATCTGGATCGAGCGAAAAAGGTTCCTATTCTAGTAAACGCCTTCCTTCAATATATATTACATCGAAGAACAATATCACGATAGTCTACACAAAGTCTACAAGTCATTTGATAACTCCAATTTCAAATAAACGAACTTGCTAATAATGTGACTTATTGCAACCGCTTATTTGTCACGCGTTCCCTAAAATCCCCTGTTAACCGATCGTACATAAACACCAGGTACTGAAATTGGCGCCGTGACCTTGAAATCCCTCAGACTATTCTGATTGTCTAATCCACAAAATTATAGTCTCGCCATTTTTTTTAAATTTCATTATGAATCAATATTTTCAGAAGGGGATTTGTGGAGATTTTAGTATTTTTCAATGTTGAAATCATGAGTCAATTGAAGCTAGACCACCATCAACAACCTGAACGTGCTGAACGGTCGTTTCGTCCTACTATGGGACTCCTCAACAGTGCTGAGGAATAACTGACTTCAAGATACATGTCCTGTAGTTCTAGTGTGAAACAGTGACCAATGAAGTTCAACCATATCTGTTATAAGATAACAACTCACTGAAGGCAATTGTTGAATAGTCGTTCATAATTTGTGGATCAGTTGAAGTTAAACATTAACATTATTGAACATCAACTGGCTCAGTGGTCTATTAGTTTAAATCTCTTGATTAACACTGATAAATCCTGGATTCAAATCTTGTGAATACAGAATTGTGA
This sequence comes from Schistosoma rodhaini, assembly GCA_944470415.2. NCBI lineage: Eukaryota > Metazoa > Platyhelminthes > Trematoda > Strigeidida > Schistosomatidae > Schistosoma > Schistosoma rodhaini. The sequence goes on from OX104040.1 coordinate 3,798,469, forward strand.
ATATGCATTGTCATTGAGGTCGTCCCATTACAGGACGAAACAATTGTCCAATGCTTCTAAGTTGACAATAGTGTTCTAACTTCAATTGATTTATGATTTCAACATTGAAAAATCAATATTTTATTGATTAATTTTTTTTCTCTTTTTTTTCTTTTTTCTCTTTTTTTCTCTTTTTTTTCTTTTTTTCTAAAATATAGAAATATGAATATTTTAAAGATTGGAATAATTATTTAGAATTTATATTAAATACATTAGCAATGTCTTATTCAGCATTAACATTAAACAATCAATTAAATTATAATTATATTGAATTAGGTGTAATTGTAATGTTTTTAGCCTGGTTCAATTTTCTATTACAAATGATGAGGTAAATTATTTGTTTGTTTTGTTTTTCTTTTTGTTTTTGTTTTTCTTTTTGTTTTTGTTTTTCTTTTTGTTTTTGTTTTTTTTCTTCTTCTTTTATAATTCAAATTTAATTCATTGAAATTTACCAGTATTAGTTTTGTTTAATTCATCCTAATAACTTTCAAGTTATATTTATATAGAAACTTGAATGTAAGTGAGAAATATAAAAGAAATGATTGATTACAAACGAATCAATTAGAAGAGTCTGAAAGAATTCATGATCATAGTGTGGTATTGTCTACTTATATCTATATAAGTAGTATATGGTGTGGATCAGGCATAGAATGTATTTTCGTAGATGACCGATGACGAAAGAACTGAAACGAAGCGCAATCGGTAGGAAAATGTACGAACAATGGAATTAGAGAAGAAACAATGAAGATCGAGACTATTGGTTGATAATTTACAAATTGACTGTACATTGTATGGTTTTCAGAATTTATTGAGATAGTCTGTAATTTTTGCTTAAATACATTCGATTGTCCCCAACTAGTGTTTTGTTCACTACATTTGGTGTCGCTGCCAACCAGGAGGAGGTAGGGTGCTGTTCTGCAGACGCCGTTGTGGGTCTGGAGTGGAGGTGCTAGTTGGGGCAGTCTGGTGAGGAGAGGTGGCGTCGAGTGGAGTGTTTTGGCGAGGCGGCGTTGGCTGTAGTGAGTTCTGTCGACGGAGAGGAGCAGTGGGACGTGCGGCTGCTGAGCGGACATCGGATGTAGATGGCTCGGCAGGCCGGTGGAGTACGGGTGTTGAACGTCCCAGGTGTCGGGTGGATGCGGATGTTGATGCCCCGGTAGGTCGACTGATCTATGGAGGTCAGCGCGCCGCAGACTCGACATTCTGGCGGAGAGTTTGACACAGACTGCAGTGAAAGAAGATAGTGGCGTGGCGAGCAGAACCACCGCATGAACGAATGCTTTAAAGGGGGGACGAGTGTGGTGTGGTCTACTTATATCTATATAAGTAGTATATGGTGTGGATCAGGCATAGAATGTATTTTCGCAGAAGACCGATGACGAAAGAACTGAAACGAAGCGCAATCGGTAGGAAAATGTACGAACAATGGAATTAGAGAAGAAACAGTGAAGATCGAGACTAATGGTTGTTAATTTACAAATTGACTGTACATTGTATGGTTTTCAGAATTTATTGAGATAGTCTGTAATCTTTGATTAAATACATTCGATTGTCCCCAACCAGTGTTTTGTTCACTACATTTGGTGTCGCTGCCAACCAGGAGGAGGTAGGGTGCTGTTCTGCAGACGCCGTTGTGGGTCTGGAGTGGAGGTGCTAGTTGGGGCAGTCTGGTGAGGAGAGGTGGCGTCGAGTGGAGTGTTTTGGCGAGGCGGCGTTGGCTGTAGTGAGTTCTGTCGACGGAGAGGAGCAGTGGGACGTGCGGCTGCTGAGCGGACATCGGATGTAGATGGCTCGGCAGGCCGGTGGAGTACGGGTGTTGAACGTCCCAGGTGTCGGGTGGATGCGGATGTTGATGCCCCGGTAGGTCGACTGATCTATGGAGGTCAGCGCGCCGCAGACTCGACATTCTGGCGGAGAGTTTGACACAGACTGCAGTGAAAGAAGATAGTGGCGTGGCGAGCAGAACCACCGCATGAACGAATGCTTTAAAGGGGGGACGAGTGTGGTGTGGTCTACTTATATCTATATAAGTAGTATATGGTGTGGATCAGGCATAGAATGTATTTTCGCAGAAGACCGATGACGAAAGAACTGAAACGAAGCGCAATCGGTAGGAAAATGTACGAACAATGGAATTAGAGAAGAAACAGTGAAGATCGAGACTAATGGTTGTTAATTTACAAATTGACTGTACATTGTATGGTTTTCAGAATTTATTGAGATAGTCTGTAATCTTTGATTAAATACATTCGATTGTCCCCAACCAGTGTTTTGTTCACTACATTTGGTGTCGCTGCCAACCAGGAGGAGGTAGGGTGCTGTTCTGCAGACGCCGTTGTGGGTCTGGAGTGGAGGTGCTAGTTGGGGCAGTCTGGTGAGGAGAGGTGGCGTCGAGTGGAGTGTTTTGGCGAGGCGGCGTTGGCTGTAGTGAGTTCTGTCGACGGAGAGGAGCAGTGGGACGTGCGGCTGCTGAGCGGACATCGGATGTAGATGGCTCGGCAGGCCGGTGGAGTACGGGTGTTGAACGTCCCAGGTGTCGGGTGGATGCGGATGTTGATGCCCCGGTAGGTCGACTGATCTATGGAGGTCAGCGCGCCGCAGACTCGACATTCTGGCGGAGAGTTTGACACAGACTGCAGTGAAAGAAGATAGTGGCGTGGCGAGCAGAACCACCGCATGAACGAATGCTTTAAAGGGGGGACGAGTGTGGTGTGGTCTACTTATATCTATATAAGTAGTATATGGTGTGGATCAGGCATAGAATGTATTTTCGCAGAAGACCGATGACGAAAGAACTGAAACGAAGCGCAATCGGTAGGAAAATGTACGAACAATGGAATTAGAGAAGAAACAGTGAAGATCGAGACTATTGGTTGATAATTTACAAATTGACTGTACATTGTATGGTTTTCAGAATTTATTGAGATAGTCTGTAATTTTTGCTTAAATACATTCGATTGTCCCCAACTAGTGTTTTGTTCACTACATTTGGTGTCGCTGCCAACCAGGAGGAGGTAGGGTGCTGTTCTGCAGACGCCGTTGTGGGTCTGGAGTGGAGGTGCTAGTTGGGGCAGTCTGGTGAGGAGAGGTGGCGTCGAGTGGAGTGTTTTGGCGAGGCGGCGTTGGCTGTAGTGAGTTCTGTCGACGGAGAGGAGCAGTGGGACGTGCGGCTGCTGAGCGGACATCGGATGTAGATGGCTCGGCAGGCCGGTGGAGTACGGGTGTTGAACGTCCCAGGTGTCGGGTGGATGCGGATGTTGATGCCCCGGTAGGTCGACTGATCTATGGAGGTCAGCGCGCCGCAGACTCGACATTCTGGCGGAGAGTTTGACACAGACTGCAGTGAAAGAAGATAGTGGCGTGGCGAGCAGAACCACCGCATGAACGAATGCTTTAAAGGGGGGACGAGTGTGGTGTGGTCTACTTATATCTATATAAGTAGTATATGGTGTGGATCAGGCATAGAATGTATTTTCGCAGAAGACCGATGACGAAAGAACTGAAACGAAGCGCAATCGGTAGGAAAATGTACGAACAATGGAATTAGAGAAGAAACAGTGAAGATCGAGACTAATGGTTGTTAATTTACAAATTGACTGTACATTGTATGGTTTTCAGAATTTATTGAGATAGTCTGTAATCTTTGATTAAATACATTCGATTGTCCCCAACCAGTGTTTTGTTCACTACATTTGGTGTCGCTGCCAACCAGGAGGAGGTAGGGTGCTGTTCTGCAGACGCCGTTGTGGGTCTGGAGTGGAGGTGCTAGTTGGGGCAGTCTGGTGAGGAGAGGTGGCGTCGAGTGGAGTGTTTTGGCGAGGCGGCGTTGGCTGTAGTGAGTTCTGTCGACGGAGAGGAGCAGTGGGACGTGCGGCTGCTGAGCGGACATCGGATGTAGATGGCTCGGCAGGCCGGTGGAGTACGGGTGTTGAACGTCCCAGGTGTCGGGTGGATGCGGATGTTGATGCCCCGGTAGGTCGACTGATCTATGGAGGTCAGCGCGCCGCAGACTCGACATTCTGGCGGAGAGTTTGACACAGACTGCAGTGAAAGAAGATAGTGGCGTGGCGAGCAGAACCACCGCATGAACGAATGCTTTAAAGGGGGGACGAGTGTGGTGTGGTCTACTTATATCTATATAAGTAGTATATGGTGTGGATCAGGCATAGAATGTATTTTCGCAGAAGACCGATGACGAAAGAACTGAAACGAAGCGCAATCGGTAGGAAAATGCACGAACAATGGAATTAGAGAAGAAACAGTGAAGATCGAGACTATTGGTCGTTAATTTGCAAATTGACTGTACATTGTATGGTTTTCAGAATTTACTGAGATAGTCTGTAATGTTTGCTTAAATACATTCGATTGTCCCCAACTAGTGTTTTGTTCACTACAATAACATCAATTCATATCAACTTTGATGGTGTATTATTCACTGAGTTGGATGATTTGGTCTTGAAGCTTTCATTGTCTTTTTAAACAATATCATCAGTATAAACATCCAATAGAAGTGAAATGTTTGACTAATTTATGGTCAATAAGAAAAAATCAACATCGAGGTGTACAGAACAAGCTGTGAATCACATATGGAGAAATTCAAACATTTCATTTCTACCCGAAGTTTATGGTGATGATGTCATTCAGAAGGATGACGATGAAAGCTTCACAATCAAACCATCTAGCTCAGAGAACAAAATTCCATCAAAATCATCCACCTGAACTACAAATTTTTTCCACTATCTCAAATTGTTGTAAACTATTCTAACTGAAATGATACAATGGGTTTCCTAAGCTCTCCAAGTAACCTCCAGATTATATTTACACATCAACTTAAACGTATGAGAGAGAAAAGGTGAGAAATATGGAAGAAATGATTGGCTTCCAAAGTTCGTTTATGTATAGAAAATCTAGGCGTTTAGTGAGACTAAAATTTATGGACGAGCTAATCAGAAGCGTTTGAAGGATTTCAAGGTCGCGGCGCCAATTTCAATACTTGATGCTTATATATGATCGGTTCATGGCTTACCTTGGACCTCCAGTAGACTACCGTGATGATTTTGTCTTTTGATTTGATATGTATTGGAGGAAGAAGTCTGTTACAATAGAAATTTATTCTCACTCGATCTAGATTGAGATTTAGGCAAATCATGAACTGGATAATAAAAGCACCAGTAACACTGACTGCAGCTGATTACTACAATATATACGAATATTTGGAGAGCGAAAAGATGCCTACATAGACTTGGTTATGTGCATTATGTCGTTATCCACAAGCATTATTTTGTGGATTTAACAACCGGAGTGTACACAAACAATATTGAAGAAATCTGTTCAAGGATGAAAGAGTTTTTGCCACCTTATTATAACTCCAGAGACTGACTATAGACATTTTGTCCCAAATTTTGTAAAATAGAGAGATTTAAGAGTAGTAATTGAATATGAAAGGTACTTTTCGTTCTATATACTTCGATCTAACTAATGATGTTAATTGAACAACTTTAAATTCTGTACCTATCGGTTCAATTTCGATTGAAACATTCCTTGAGTTATTTAACACGAACACCGGGAAAATGAAGCCATTTACAAATCAAATTCAAATGCGTTTCAAAAATTAGAGATTATCTAGATTCGATAAAGAACATGACGATCTTTGAAGCTAAGGCCACTTGATTTGAATTTCTTTATGCATATCTACAATGATGATTGTCGAATAAGACAAAACGACCGTCTCATATTCCACTACTAACTAATCTTAGTAAAATACCAGAACCGTACAGTAAATTCACCGTTTGCAAATTATTAATCAATCATCTCAAACTTCACTGTTCTTTCGTTTCCATACAAATCATTTTCTGTTTTCGTTCTTTTCTCTTCAATCTTCTTAATCTTCTACCTTCAGACATTTCACTTTCGATTGATGATACATACTACTTATATCTGTTGATATCAGTAGCATACATCACAGGTAATTTTGAACCAAGAAGAGATTAAGTTGATTCTATTAGCGCTTGCACGCTAAACCGATAGTTTCTGGGTTCGAATCCAGCGAACGATATTGTAAGTGTACACTTTTGAAGAGTCTCATACTAGGACGAAACGATCATCCAATACTTCTAGGTTCTTTATTGTAGTTTAGTTTCAATTGACTCATGAATTAAAATCTATGGCTTCATGTTATTTTATGTATTTTTGTCTAGATTTAAACATGTTGGAATATTTGTAGTCATGTTTTTGCATGTATTTGCAACTGTTGGAAAGTGTTTAGTTGTATTTTCTGTGGTGTTTATTGCATTCGCTTTGTCATTTCATGTTTTGTTTCGAGCTCCTGGCTATTCAGTAAGTTTAGTTTTCCTGAACAATAAAGATTTCATTTAGTATTGTTTGTCTAAATCTTTCCATTGATGTTTTTAGGACTACTACTGACCAGTCACTAATTGGCATATGTGCATACTGTGCGTATTGCCTCGATATAGCTTTAATTCACAAGCATGGTAAGCAAAGATAGATAGTGGCTAACAGTGTAATCCAGGACGCACATTTCGTCCTATTTGGGACTCGTCAGATGCATGTACCCGCATCTCGGAGTTGATGTTCACTCTAGGACTCTAACCCAGTAACGTTCGCTTGAAACGCCATTGCGTAATATCCACACGGCCACTGAGTCCTTTTAGCCACTATCCATCTTTGCTTAGTAAAGATTTCAGTTTATGATATAAATTGTGTCTTTGAGTATTTTGATAATGTGTCGACACGATCGCCAATTAGAGAAAAGTAACTTTATCGATAGGATTAAGGACGCATAAACATGAACGAACAGTCTAGTGTTCTAATTGGTCCATGAAATAGTAGCTTCTCATCTAACCCAACTGATTTAGTTCAGAACACCAATCTCAGTCTCCCTTATATTGAATCATATATTTCAAACATACTGAGTTTATATAAAAACCAAACAGACTAGATCACACCGTTAAATAGAAAACAGCATTTTATGTATTTGAACTGGTAGAGAATTCTTTCTTGGAACCATTTCACATTTACTAACGAGGAACAATGAACAATGAAATCTCACAAAGTTATGATACATTAAAATTTAAGAATAATCTACGATTATTGAACATGGATAATTGAATACTATTTCATTTTATAGTCGAATTCATGAGTCGTTTAAACCTTGATCACTTTGAAAAACTTAAAAAACTGGCGAGCCAATGCATCTTCGTATGTGCATTCTTGATTCCGCTTACGGAATTGAAACGTTGGATCTTCATTCATACACTCGGATTTTAACAATCCCCATAACCCCACGCTGATAATCATTATAATGCGCTCGCTAGTGACTGGTTCCAAGATGATTTCCTAGAGTTTTAGAGAGAAGCCGTAACCAGTGGAATCAAATTCGTGTCGAGTAAACATATACATCCACCTAAAACAATGAATGAATGATTATTCAGCCATTTATGGATTGATAGAAGTTAGAAATTAATAACGTTGAATGTCGACTCAGTGGTCTCGAGTTAATGCATTGGCACGCTAAACCAAATGTCCTAGGTTCGAGTTCCGTAGGTTGGAACACGTTTGCACAATATTGAGGAGATCCAAAATAGGATGAGACGACCGTCCAGTATATACAAGTTTTCAATGGTGATCTAATGATGATCTCAATCAAAAACATAATAATCTCCACAACTCTATACTAATTAGTATATGAATCAGTTGAATTTAGGCATTAACTTCGTTGAATGCAGGCTCATTGGTTTCGAGGATAAGCGCTCTCGCGCGAAACTGACAGGTCCTGAGTTCAAATCTCGCCGGGTAAGAACGTGAAAGCTCATTGCTGAGAAATCCCACAAGAGAACGAAACGGCCATGTAGTGCTTCCATGTTCTCCATGGTGGTCTAGCTTCAATTGATTCATGATTTCAGTTATTAAAATTATGATGTAATAGTTAATTTACCACCTTAAATATTGATCTTTGTTTTTTTTGTTTCTAGGAGAATATCACTTTATTATTATCATCATCATCTAATAAATCAATAATCAATCAATGTTTTCCAATAATCAATAATAATCAATTAATCAATAAAACAAAATCATTAGAAATAAAACCATTTCAATATATTGGTTTATCATTATTTAAAACTCTTATGATGATGTTAGGTGAATATGAGCATACAACAACCATAATAGAACCATTTATAGAGAATCATTTATTAACATTAAATTATCCAATAATTACATTTTTCTTTTATACAACATTTGTATTTTTGGTACCAATTATTCTAATGAATTTACTGGTAAGTTTTATTATTTTTTTTAAAATATAATCTGGAAGGATTGGCGTGCCTGAGAAGATAGTCAATATCATACGGAACTCCTATGATGGACTAAACTGCCAAATCGTCCACGGAGGACAACTCACCGACTCGTTCGAGGTAAAGACCGGTGTTAGGCAAGGTTGCTTACTCTCACCCTTTCTCTTTCTCCTGGTGATCGACTGGATTATGAAGACGTCAACATCTGGAGGAATGCACGGGATACAGTGGACAGGCAGGATGCAGCTTGACGATTTAGACTTCTCGGATGATCTGGCTCTTCTATCACAAACGCAACAACAAATGCAGGAGAAAACGACCAGTGTAGCAGCAGCCTCAGCAGCAGTAGGTCTCAATATAAACAAAGAGAAAAGCAAGACTCTCCGATACAACACAATATGCACCAATCGAATTATACTTGACAGAGAAGCTTTAGAGAATGTGGAAACCCTTACATATCTGGGCAGCATCATTGATGAACACGGTGGATCAGATGCAGATGTGAGGGCGCGGATCGGCAAAGCAAGAGCAGCATATTTACAACTGAAGAACATCTGGAGCTCAAAACAATTGTCAACCAACACCAAGGTTAGAATTTCAATACAAATGTCAAGACAGTTCTTCTGTATGGGGCAGAGACGTGGAGAACTACGAAAGCCATTATCCAGAAGATACAAGTGTTTATTAACAGCTGTCTACGCAAGATACTTCGGATCCGATGGCCAGACACTATCAGCAACAAGTTACTGTGGGAGACAACAAACCAGATTCCAGCGGAGGAAGAAATCAGGAAGAAGCGCTGGAAGTGGATTGGGCACACTTTGAGGAAATCACCCAATTGTGTCACAAGACAAGCCCTCACATGGAATCCTGAAGGTCGAAGGAGAAGAGGAAAACCAAAGAACACATTACGCCGAGAAATAGAGACAGACATGAGAAGAATGAACAAGAACTGGAAAGAACTAGAAAAGAAGGCCCAGGACAGAGTGGGTTGGAGAAAGCTGGTCGGCGGCCTATGCTCCATTGGGAGTAACAGGCGAAAGTAAGTAAGTAAGTAAGGAAGGATTGGATGACGATATCGTCCTATTGCGAGATTCTTCAGCAGTGTTCAACTATGATCCCATCTGACGAAATTTGATTCTATTATTTATATTCACTCCGAGACTCGAAAACAGTACCGTTAGCTTTATATATGCATCCTATGAAGATCGACTCAAAATCGCCTTCAATAACAAGCATTATAAGCAGAGGTAGATAGTAACTAGCAGTGGAATTTAGGACACATGTTTCGTCCTCTTTAAGATCCATCAGTTGGATGTAGCTTCATCTCAGAATTTATATTCACTTCGAGACTCGAACACATTACCGTTAGCTTAAAACGTCATTCCATTATTCCCTTAACTATTGAACCCTGATAGACACTTGCTTGTGAAATAGGGTGAAGTTTAAATTCATTTGGTACTGTATTGCTTCAATCTTTCCATTAATGTTTAGGACTTGAATTGATCACTTGCTTTTTGATATTTGTGCATCCTGTGCTGATTGACTTGATACTATCACTTAAATCATAAAACTTTTAAGCAAAGTTGTATAAATTCTTGCGATTCAATGTAGAATGTTAGTTTTGTCCTATTTTGAACTGGTCTAATATGTTATACTGATAGCCATTTCTGATCTATTCAGTATATAATCCAATCAAGATTGATAGAATTTCAGTCAACATATCAATAGCCAAATGATTCGAATCCTTGAAAATCATAATAAAAGTCAATATTCATACGTATATATACTTGAATTGAGTATAAAAACTCACAGTATGACTAACTGAAGAAGTTCAATCACTTAAGAGAATTTTATTACGATCAAGAAACGATCAATGTTTGATCACTATCAAAAACTTGAAAGTACTGGACGAGTCCCATATGTGAAATAGTACATGCGCACTGTTAAGGAGATCTACAATAGGACGAAACGGCTTTCCAAAGATTCCAAGTTTTCAATGGTAGTCTACCAATGATCAATTCATGATATCAATTAAATAGAACTCAACAATCGCCATAACTCTATACTGATACTTAAGGGAATATATATCAGAGACTAAAACTAAGTTAATCAACTTTGAAAAATATTGAAACCTCCACAAAACCCCTTCTGATCTATAATCATATGCTCACCAGCGACTGACTTCAAAATACATGTCCTGGAGTTCTAGTTGGAAGCAGTGACCAGTGGAGTTCAAACACGTCTGTTGTGAGATAACAACTTACTGAAGACAATTGGTGCATGGTTGCTCAAAATTTCGTAGATTGGTTGAAGTTAGACAATAACACCATTGGATGCTAGCCGGCTCATTAGTATGTTGGTTAAGGGCTCTGGATCGACACTGGTAGGTCCTGGATTCGAATCTCGCGAATGCGGAATCGTGGACGCGCACTGCTGAAGAGTTCCATAATAAAACGAAACGGCCGTCCAGTACTTCCATGTTTTCCATAGTGGTCTAGCTTAGATTGACTCATCAGTTCAACTTTGATTAATCAGTACTTTTGTGATGTTTTATTTGATATGGTGTATACTACTTACATCTTTCAGCATATAAGTAGTATATAACAGTAGTCATTTATATTATATTCTTTATTTATAATAATTCAGATTGGTTTAGCTGTTGGAGATATTGAAAATGTTCGAAGAACTGCTTTTCAACATTTAATATCACAACAAGTTTATTGGTTAGCTGATTTAGAACCAAAATTAACAAGAATATTTCGTTCTAAATTATATCAATCCAATTGGAAGAAAAAAACTAAATTGAATAAAACTACAGTAAGTAAATATTTTTCAAAGAGATGAGTCATATAGAAGCGAGACAATCATGGAAAATCTGAAAGTGCTGGACGGCCGTTTCGTCATAGTGTGGGACTTCTCAGCAGTGCGCGTCCACGATCCCGCCTCATGAGTTTCTAACCCAGGATCTATCGGCCCAGCATGAGAGCACTTAACCCCTAGACAACTGAGCCTGCAACCAACGGTGTTGATGTCTAACTTCAACTAACCCACGACACTTCCACCATTGTCCTCAGTGAGTTACTATCTCACAACAGACCCGGTGGTCTAGCATCAATTGACTCATGATCACAACTATTGAAATTACTATAATATCCACAAAACCCTTCTGATATTAAAACTGATCTAGTTATATGTTTAATGGAATAATATAACAGAAGTTGCTGATATTAATCAGATACTTATAATGACCATGTACATTTTGTATGAATGGTTAAGCGACAATCTGATGGTTAATTTGTTTCAGGATGATCTGTGGTGTATATTACTTATATCTGTCCACATATAAGTAGTATGTAGCACCATTCAGAAATGAAATGTCTGACAACAAAAGGCTATATTATTATACAATATATCCTTGTGGGTCAGAGTAATTTTGCATTGGTTTTCAGGAGAATCAGACACCATCCGGACTTTCATGTGACAATCCAAACAGTACAGCTCGATCCCATTTCGCAGGAGAACCAGACAACGCTCAGGTTTAACTCAAGCCACATGGCCCAATCCTACCTCAATGGAGAACCGGACACAATAGTTCAAACTATTGTCTAATATTTACATCTTTTTGTAAATCCTAAATAAACCAACCTATTTTCTTGTCAATTCACAAGATTCTATTTAATCATTTGTTGAGAGGATCTATCTGGAACTTCATCATTGAACAGTTTTATTTTTCTGTTATGTGCTTGAATTGAAGATAAGATCGATAGCATTCAATCAGCACTAAGAAGGACTTGACAAGCATGACATTGTTCACCACCCAGTGATCATTCAATTTTGATTACATCTCAGTCCTACAGGAGGTTGGTTGCGGCCCAGATAGCTCAGTGGTAACATCTCTGACTGTGAAGCTGAGTGAGACGGGATTGAATCTGTCACGGAGCACCAGTTCCCTCAGGATTACAGGCACACCTTGCTGACGAGTGCCAAGTAGCACGAAACCCGGGTCCAGGGTTTCCTGTTGACCACCTCCAACCACCATCTTATCTCAATTGAGGATAATTTTTTTTAGAGCCTAGTCTTAATATTGATTTCTTTTGATCGACACAAATAACCAATCAACTTCCTAATATAAATTTCTGCTGGTTCATTATTCATTTAAACAGATAAGTGGTATAGAACAAATGATGAACACATTTTAAATAGACAGAGGTTTTTCTGGATATTATAGTAATTTAGTAGTTGAATTCATCAGTCAATTAATGTTAGATCACCATCGAAAACCTGGAAGCACTCAATGGCTGTTTCGTCCCCGTATGGGATTCCTCACGGTGAGGGCGAGGATCGGCAAAGCAAGAGCAGCATATTTACAACTGAAAAACATCTGGAACTCAAAACATTTGTCAACCAACACCAAAATCAGAATTTTCAATACGAATGTCTATAAAGTTCTACTGTGTGAGGAGGAACTAAGAAAGCCATCACTTAGAAGATACAAGTGTTTATTAACACTTTTCTAATCAAGATAATTCGCATCCGTTGACCAGACTCTATCAGAAACAACCTACTGTGGCAGTGAACTAACCAGATTCCAGTGAAGGAAGAAATCAGAAAGAAGTGCTGGGACCGGATAGGATATACATTGAGGAAAGCAATCAACTGAGTCACAAGACAAGCCGTCACATGAAATCCTGAAGGCCAAAGGAGAAGAGGAAGACCAAAGAACACATTACGTCGAGAAATAGAGACAGACATGAGAAGAATGAACAAAAGTTAGATAGAACTAGAAAAGTAGGCCCAGGACAGAGTGGATTGGAGAATGCTGGTCAGCGGCTTATGATCCAGTTGGAGTAACAGGAGTAAGTAAGTAAGTAGGTAATGAGACTCCTCAGAGCACATTTATTATTATTGTTATTATCTTCACTTTGTAAGTTATAGCCGTAGATTCTTACTTTCAAATTGAAACTGTTTTCTGTTCTTCACTTTTATAGGGATTCTTAGATAAATCTGGATCTGAAATGACATATGAAGAGAATCTAATACAAAAGTATCTTAAGGAAACAATTAAAAAGTAAGAAATTACTTAACAACTATCATCATGGGTATTACAATATCATGCATAACAATGGGATTCAACCACTTGTGGAAGTTTCATATGATAATGACGATCTTTCTAGGTACTCTGTAATGTCGACGATTACACAAGGTTTTTGATTCGCTCTGTTGAATACTATTCGATAATCAAGCAAGTTGATGTATAATGAGCAGTTTCATTAAGTTTCTTGTTCAGCAATGACACTTTAAGTCACGGTCTGCAGAGGACAAGGGTAATCTTTACGAAAGCTTGCTTATTGCCTCTAAGTTAGGGGTCTACTAAATCTTTTGTACGCTTCGGCAACATTCTGTGCAAAACTTTGCCTGGCTCTGACAATAGTGTGTTGCCTTTTTAGTTCACACATTTACTATGACTGTATTTACTAGATATCTTGATGAAGTCTGTCGGTATTTGTTCTTCTTCTTAAATCTTTCGGAAGAGAACGTGGAACATCTTCGCAGTTACTACACAATGCTTCGGCTGGTGTAGTGTCTGATCCAGGTGCATTATAGTTTTTTTCTATTAGTCTTACTAATTTCTTCTACTGTCAATGAGGTGCTATCTGTTGGCCAATTCACCCTAGTTTATTCAAGAGTTCTTCAAAGCGCTTTAACCACCAATTCTTTTGTTCTTTTAAACCTCAGTGGCTGGTTTGTCTTCTTTGTTTCTGACTGATTACTCTAGTCTGTTACATTTCCTTGTTGGCTTCTTGGCTGTATAATGCAGTTTTTTAAACATTTCCTTCTCTTACGGCGTGTTCTGCTGTAGTTACCAAGTCTCCTACATATATATGCTGGTCTTTGGCTGTTGTTAGCTGTTTTCTTCTTGTTTTTTCCATTGTCTAATCTTGACCAGAATGTCGACAGAAACCCATTCCCTATGTTTTTTGCTTCTTGGGATCTAGTCCTTCTTAATATGCAGAAATGTTTACTTCGGTAATCTACTTTCATTTGTTCTTAGCGATTTCCTCCTCTTCTTGTAAGTTTTGAATGACTTGAAACTTGTTGCTGAAAACTATCTCGAATTCACTGAATTTGTTATTATATTGAGGGAAGGTTTCATTAAACTTTTGTAGTGCTACTTGTTTGGACATTCATTCCTTTTATAGCTTGAATTTTATCTTAACCACCATCACAAGATAATGAAGCTACATGACCTCTCTACTTTTTTCGTTATGTCTCTCATAAACCTTTTGGGTTTGTTATTTGGGTGTATGAGGATAACCTAGTTGTTCCTAGTGTCTTGTGAAACTTACTAATCTAAAACTATATTAAAGAAAGTAGATAGATATGCTAGTTTCACATCATACTTTTTTCTTACTCCCAGTCATTGTCGGCTAAAGATTTTGTTATCATGTTTCCAGCTACCATCGGTTGGTGAGTAGCACCGAATGACTTTCACTATAATCCTGTCATTTTTTGTTTTGAACTGTGCCCTGACAATCCATCCAATAAGCACTTCTCGTGCTTCTTTGGATAACATCAGTGAAACTCTTTGTGTATGTAAGGAATTTTATTCTCAGTGATGATAGTACAATAACATCTCTCTTAAAGTTATACTTTCCTGTCCAGATTGTGTCCTATGAGTTTCGTTTGATCCAGAGAACTAGGTCGTATTTTCTGATTTCCAATGCTATTGGAGTGACCCTCCCAGTCAGCTATGTTGTCCTGACATTCTATGTATCGGTATTACTTGGTTCTTTGGTTATCAGTGACCTCCACGAATGGATCAAAAGAATTTGTTTTACACATGTAACTGATGATGAAAATGAAAGTGAAATTATAACACCAACTAAGTTCAAATTAAGTGAAATAACTTTGACTTGAGGACTTCTAATTCTGGAGAATGATCAATCTATAAGGTAATGAGATTCTTCAACGGAAAAAAGAAAGGATAAAACCACTTATAGTAATATGAATATACAATCAGGGAACAGTTTTGCCATATATGAAGGATGAACTATGTTTGCTGGTTAGATAAAACTGTTGTGACCGAAAAGGGAACACTTTCTGCAACCAACAAGGTCTGTAAATAACTGTTACATAATCAGACTACTTTTTAGTTAACAAGTAGTATAATCTAATCACGTAAAATATCAGCGAAAAGGCGACTTGATAACATTATAAAATTTTTCTGAAATAGATCAGAAGGAGTTTTGTGGAGAATTTAGTATTTTTCATAGTTGAAATCATGATTCAAATGAAGCTAGACCACCATGGAAAACCTGGGAGCATTGGACGACTGTTTCGTTTTATTATGGGACTCCTCAGCAGTGCGCATCCACGATCCCGCACACTGGCGCGAGACTTGTAGGTGCTGGGTTCGAATCTCGAGTTAGCGGGATCATGAATGTGCACTGCTGAGGAGTCCCACAATAGGACGAAACAGCCGTCCAGTGCTTCCCGGCTTTTTGAAATAATCAACAAGTTTATTACTCTAAAATAAGTTTTGTCATCTTAATATAAGCAACTCCTGATCGTTTGAAATCAGTGTCTTTCAATATATATTTAATGACTACTAAACTGCGTACTTTTTCAGGCAACAAATACTTTTTATAGAAGAGTTTAAATAATAACGAATATGACATCAAATTGTCCAACTGAGATATGTAAACAAAATTCATTGTTCGTGCTCAATTTGAGATGGTACTAAGCTCCTAAATGCTGTGGTACGGCCGAGTGTAAAGAGAATCAGCTCTCCCTCTCCAAGTGCTCTCACATGAACACGCATATACAGCCACTGACATAGAAGCGTTAATCACTGACTTCTCGCCTCGAGGGCGTGGTTTACTAATTTAGAGGACGAAAAGCGAATGTCCGGCGATCTAACCTGATTGATGAACACATAGGGTACACCTAAAGGAGTTGAAAAATTTTCATTAAAAACCATTGGTACACATGTGCTCCAATATCCTGAGGGAACAAATATCATATGAACCAATTGTTGGTCACCGACTACCATGAGGCTACATATTCTGACATCGCCCCATCGCCGTGTGGATAAGACCTTTAGGTTGAAGGCTTGTGGTGTGGATCCCTAAGAAAACCACCTGTTTCGGTCTTTTCAATCGGGCAATATCAAAACCCACACACAAATCAAGTGACTTGTGTAGAGCATATGCATTCAGCGCCCACTTTGTACCAATATTTATATGATCAAATAATAATTAAACATAATGAAGCTGGAAAGTTGATAAACGATTAAGGATAAAATAATATCAACATTACGGTTTTGATTGTAGCTAAGAATCTATGGTAAAATCTGGATCAATTTCCTAAGGGGTATATGTGTTATCTATCAAGTAGTCATTTAATTGGTTAGCATGTAGCTCATTGTGTATTAGTATCAATTTTTAGGCACCACATATCACAACAGATTATCACAAAGAAGACGTAGAATTTGTATATCTCTTACAAAGTGAACAAGGAATAAATCGAACTATATCAAATTAACATTCATATTCAAATAAGCAAATGAGGATTTCCCAGGGACCAACTGCTGTAATATACACAGTTGAGGTAAACATGCTTTTGCCCTCAGTTATATGTAATATGTGATGTTTTTCATCGATGTATACATTTCTCTATTCATGTGACTAACACTACAGAATCAGAAGGGTTTTGTAGGGAGTTTAGTCATTTTATGGTTGAATTCATGAGTCATTTGAAGCAAGACCTGGAAGCACTGGACAGCCGTCTCTTCCTATTGTGAGACTTCTCAACAATGCTCACCCATGATCCCTCCATGCAAGATTCAAAACCAGGACCTGTCAGTCTTGCTCGTGAGCGCTTAACCTCTAGACCACTGAGTCAGCATCTAACGGTGTTAATGTCTAACTTCCAAATTACTGTACTGAATGTTTTTTTGTTGTTTTTTTACGAAGTTTTATCTCTACATGCATTTAGCATTTGATCAATATGCATCATAACAGACATTGTTGTTTCTGTGCATACAATATTTCAGACTAACATCTATTGACAAAGAAACTAAATTACAAACAACTAGAATGGCTGAAATAATTGAAAAGTTAGAAATTCGATCTAAAGAATTCAGTATTGATGAAGGTGTCTATCCAAGAGTATGTATATTCCATTGCATTTTTCGTTCTTTATAATAGTGTATGAATACTGTATCAATATCTCAAGTAACAAACACTCATGAAATGGTTAACTCATTATAGGCAAAGATGGATAATGGCTAGCAGTACAATACAGGACGTACGTTTCGTCCTATTCGAGGCTCGTCAGCTGAATATACATGAATCTCATACTTGATGTTCACAATACCGATTGTAAGCAAAGATAAACAGTATCTAGCAGTGGAATCCAGTTTGACGTGCGTCTCTTCCTATCTGAGACTCATCAGCCGGATGTACCTGAATCTCAGACTTGATGTTCACTCCAGTACTCAGACTCGGTAACGTTCGTTTCAAACACCATCGCGTTATCCACTCAGCTACTGAATCCTGATAGTCACTTGCTTGTGCAATGAGGTGAGGTTTAAGTTCACTTGGTATTGTTTGTTTGAATCTTCCCATTGATGTTTATGAGTGCAACTGGTCAGTCTCTTATTGGCATATGTACATACTGAGCGTACTGCCTCAATATAGCCTATCAGGACTAAGTAGCTGAGTGGATAACGCGATGACGTTTGAAGCGAAAGTTACTGGGCATGAGTCCCGGAGTGAACATCAACTCTGAGATGCTTAGGAGTCCCAGATAGGATGAAACATACGTCCTGGATTCTACTGCTAGCCACTATCCATCTTTGCTTATAATTATTGATTGATGTTTGATGTTCTACCATACACAATAATGTCATCAAGATAAATCAAACATTTATGGTGTACTATGTCTTGTATAACTGTTTGCATTAGTCTTTGGAAGATAGCTGGGGCATTCGTTAGACCGAAAGTCATTACTTGGAATTCGCATAAACCAATTGGCACTACAAATGCGGTTTTCTTTCTATATTGTGGTCTGAATTCCTCTTGCCAGTACCCCGGTGCTAGGTCTAATGTCAAAAAGCAACGTGCGCCATTCAAGGCGTCTAATATAGCATCGATTCTCGGAAGCAGGAAAGAGTCACGCTTAGTTATAGCGTTAAGGCGTCGGTAGTCTATACAGAGTTGCAAGGAGAAACTTTCTTTTTCAACAGGACAATAGGTGATGCCCATGGGGATGATGACGAGACTATAATATTCTTGTCTAGCATATCTTTTATCATTATATCTAGTTGCGGTTGATAGTGTACTAGCATCCTATGAGGCAGTTGCCTAAGTGGCTTATGGTCTCCTGTGCAAATGGAGTTTTGCACCGTACTCATTCGGTTCCCAGAAATACTCTCTTCGAACACCGAACATGATAGATTATGAACTATTTCGACGTAATACATTTATCGTTTATATTTATATTTATATATTTCAATTCTATAGGAATTTTCTGGTTTTGATCCAATCATGGAAATGGATTATACAACAAATCTCAATCCGTGATTTCTTTGATGAATCAATGAAGCGGATTGAAGATGGAAGAAAAAAATGATTTGATCTCAACCTTTGGAAGTTCCTACCTTCTTTAACATTTAAGTAAAAGATTTCATTAAATGAATATTACAATTTAATTACAGAATTACTCTTTTTATTTATATTTAAGATCAGAAGGAGGGGGGGTTTGTAGAGATTTTAGTAATTTTATATAGTTGAAATCATTAGTCAATTGAAGCTAGACTGCCATGGAAAACCTGGAAGCACCAGATGACTAAGAATTCTTACAATAGGACGAAATCACCATCCAGTGCTTTTAGGTTTCCCATGATGATCTAGCTTCAATTGACTGAATTTCAATGTTAAACTTTATCATTATCAGGAATCTATCCAAATCAGATGTAAGTCGTGTTCAAGACCAAGTGTCTGGCATTTCGATTTCCTGGTTATATGTGGTTATGGTAGAGTATTGTTAAAGAGCTTCATACATGAATTAAACGGTTTTTCCAATGCTCTTAAGTGTTTAGTAGTTGTCTAATATAAATTGGTTTATGATTTGCCGAAATTAAGTTTTTCTTGAAGAAGTTGAGCCTAAGGTATTTCTTTTGCTTCTGTTTTTCAATTATATACACTTTCATATCAAAAGTAATAATAATGATTGAGTGATTACGTAAAGTTTGGATAAGCTCAATGAGTGTATGAGGGCAATGATACTGTCTAGGTGAACAGACCGAACAGGTGGTTTTCTTAGAGATCCATACTCGGAGACTTCGACCTATAGTTCTTGTCCACAAAGCAATGGAGCATCGTGAGGACATGCATTCTCATAGTTGTCGGTGATGATTAATTGGTTCATACGCCATTTGTTCCCTCAGGGAATTTTATAGCTGAATTCATGAGTCACTTGAAGCTAGACCACCATGGAAAACCTAGAAGCACTGGACGACCGTTTCGTTTTAGTATGAGACTCCTTAGCAGAGTGCATCCATCCTGTCTTGCGAGATTCAAAACCAGCACCTATCAGTCTCGCGCTTAACCACATAAGTAGCTCTCAAACGTTCTCAACCTTATCTCATCATTCTCGTCGGGATATAACAGTAATGTTTATAATTCTCGAACTGATATTCAGTAATCTTCATGATTACTTAATGGATAACATCTACTTATGAAAAAGTTTATAAGTCAAACTAATGCTTTAATTCAAACAGAACTTCTGATGTCTCCTCTATATACAGTGAAACTTTAAAAGTTTTAAATGAGATCTACATGATGCTGAAATTGAATGCTTGTTATTCTTTACATGTTACACTAAAATAAACACTGCATCCTATACGGACTGCCTCGATATTGCCTGAAGTCACAAGCATTATAAGCAAAGATGGATAGTGGTTAGCAGTGGAGTCCAGGACTCGCATTTCGTCCTATTTGTGACTCGTCAGCTGGATGTACCTGCATTTCAAGTTCATGTTCACTTTGGGACTCTTGGTGTTGTTGATCGAATCTTCATTCTATGTACTTCTATTGTGATCTATATCACTGAAACAATAATACAACTATTAACAACATTTGAGTTATACTCAATAAATGAACAAGCAGTACATTCATTCAATGTAAACAAACACGTCACCCTTTCAATATTTCAAGTCAAGATGAATCCTTCTACACCTTTGCCATCGGGAGAATTGAGAAGAAAACTTGATTTTACAATGTAATACTTTATTGATATAAAAAAACAAAAAAATGAACCATTTAAAAAAACAACTAAAATCATTCAAGTAATTGTCATGGCAACATGAGCATGGGTTAACAACAAACAATTAGATAGATTGATCAATATACAATATGAATATCAAATTTAACTAAACAGTTTGTATACAATTTGAGATCATGAGAGAAAGCTGGTTTGTACCTACTACAGCAACAAGAAGGAGTTCCAAATGATAGTGTCGTGGTATTCCACAACTAGTACTAGTAACATGAAAATGATCCAACAAGAATGAGATCACATTGAATAGACAATAAGAAGAAGGTATAATCACATATGAACAATCAAATTTCAATTTTGACCAGATCAAGCACTCATAATCAATTTGCAAAGAAGTACAATGATGTAATGAAATGATCCAAACATACCAAATATATATATGATAGAGTCTATATGTTTACAAAGGTGATGATCATGAGAGATTCACATACATACATGATTGGAATCAAATGATATCACCTTATTATTGCACATTACGCCTTCGATGATAATGATGATGATATAGATGTGATTGTCTGTATGAATCCCGAATCATCAACTTGTCACCATAGTTTCGACTTTATTGTTGATTATTGGATTAGTCCCATCTTTTCATTCATCATTCACAGTTGATCCATTCTATAGAAGCCAACCTTGTGTATAGTTTCACCATTCTAAACATCACATAATAGTGATGTTTATCACTTCCACATTTAGGATTGACCAATTTAGTTATTATTTATATAATCCCCTAAGACTAATCGATATTATATGACCTTGTAGGTTACTGATGATTGGTCTATTCATTTCTTCTATCTTTCCAACCCTTATTATTTAAGTAGGGAATAAGGAAGAAATTTATTGGGAATATGATTATAATTGGTCTAAAATGGCAGGAAATAGAAGGAAATTTTTTTCACAAGGACCGATACCATTGAATGGTCTCTAGTGTTCATGCCAGTGTCAGTCTGTGTGTGTGTGTGTGTGTATGTATGAAAATCATTTCAGTTTAAGGTCAACAATTCAATGACTCATATTATATGCCAGTCAACACACAGTTAAAAAGCATTTACCTCTATTTTTCTCAGCCTTCCGGTTTCATACCTTAATGTTGATATTTGAAGTTTGGCATTAGTCTAAAGTAGTGTTAATATGATTTGAGTGTAAGTTGTATGCTTGGTAGTTTTAATGTTTAAGGTGGGATGTTTAATTTATTATTTATGTAAGCACAAATATTGGTACAAAAAGGGCACAAGATATATATGCCCCATACAAAACTCATTTGATTTGTGTGAGTGCTGTGATACTGCTCAGGTGCCCAAACTGAAATAGGTGGTTTCCTTGGGGGGTCACACCCGGAGCCTTTGACCTTAAGGTTTAATGCACAAGGCAGTGGAGCATTGTAAGAAGATGTAGTCTCATGGTAGCCGGTGACCAACAATTGATTCATACTCCATTTGTTCCCTCGGGGTACTGGAGTCAGCCCATGTGCACCATTGGTTTGAAATGAAGGTTTTCCAACTCCCCTAGATGGACTTCCCGTGTTCACCAACCCGGTTGAAGCTCCGGACATTCGCTTTTCATTCTCTCAGTTTGGTAAACAACAGTAATGCCACGAGAAGGCAGTGAGTAGGACTTTCCTGGCAGAAGCTATCTAGATGTGAGCATTTGGAGAGGGAGAGAGGACTCTCCCTACTTTCGGCCGTACCAGGGCATTCGGAGGCGTAAATAATAAAGTTTTCTTAACTTCTTTTTTATATAACTTAACTGAAGATTCGTTTGATTTGCTAAGGTTGTTATGATTTACCGAATTCGAAGATTATCGTATGTCAGTCTATATTAATAGGCCATTACTTTCTTGAACCGTATTAGGCTTAATTAAATTAGACTGAAGATTCAGAAATACGTCCGATAAATCGTTAGCATTTCTTCATTCTGCAAATTAGGCGTGTCTCTTAAATGGAATGGCAAAATGATTAATCTAGTCAGTTATGGAAATTCAGTTTTATATGTTGTTCCTATTGTACAGCGACTCTGAATTGAGTGTAAAGTATCAGTTGTATTATATGTTGAACATAAGTTTGACTGGCCTACCAACTTAAATGCGTTGTGAGCTTTTAGTGCACTTTTTTGGTAGAGATCTTGAAGCGATTAGTGTTAGACCATCATTGGAAACCTAGAAATATTGGACGGCCGTTTCATCCTAGTTTGGGACTCCTCAGCAGTGCGCATCTATGATCCCGCATAAGGAACTCAAACCCAAAATCTTTGATCTCTCACGCCAACACTTAACCTCTAGACCACTGAGTCTTCATCCAATGATGTTGTTATCTAAATTCCATTGATCCATGAATGGTTGAGCATTTATTGTTTGAAGAAAATACTTGTCTCTACTTGACATGAATTGAACTCCAATGGTCAGGAATTCTCATTAGAGCTCCAGGAAATCATTTTGAAAGTAGTCATTCATAAGCACATGATGTTTACTTCAGTGTGGGGTTGTGAAGATTGTTAAATTTTTGATTAATATTATCAAACAATTGATGTTAGATCATCATTGTGTTTTACAAGCTCAAAAAGTGTTTACATCCAACACTTGTTTCTATTTTTAATGAATGAGTCTTAAATATATAATTGAAGTTTTCAACAAACATTTCAATGAAGGCATCTAGAGTAATCTGAGACTAACTGCTATGAACATAAAGTAGTTTAATACACAAGATGAAAAATAACAGTAATTATCCATTAAATAAACCTTAACCCCATTTCTTATTCCCATATCATCTCTTCTTGATTGTTAATCTCAATAAATCATTAACATTATTCTAGATCATATATAGATATCTTGGTATAACATGTCTCATGACTGAATATTTTCATCTCCTATAAATGAAGACAGCAAATGTAGCAGCAGCCTCCGCATCGATAGGTCTCCACATTCACAAAGGAAAAAGCAAGATTCTCAAATGCAACACGGAGAACACCAACCCAATCACACTTGATGGCGAAACTCTGGAAGAGGTGGAAACATTCAAGTACCTGGGGAGCATCGTTGATAAACAAGGAGGATCGGATGCAGATGTAAAGGCGAGGATTGGCAAAGCAAGGGCAGCATTTCTACAATTGAAGAACATATGGAACTCAAAACAACTCTCAACCAATTTCAAGGTGAGAATCTTTAATACGAACGTCAAGACAGTCCTACTGTATGGAGCTGAAACGTGGAGAACTACTACGGCCATCATCAGGAAGGTACAAGTATTTATAAACAGTTGTCTACGCAAAATACTCAACATCCACTGACCGGATACTATCAGCAACAGCGTTTTATGGAAGAGGACAAACCAACTTCCAGCTGAAGAGGAAATTAGGAAAAGACGTTGGAAGTGGATCGGACATACATTAAGGAAATCACCAATGTGCATCACGACTCAATCCCTAACTTGGAATCCGGAAGGGAAGCGGAAAAGAGGAAGGCCAAAGAACACACTACGCCGGGAAATAGAAGCCGATATGAAAAGGCTGAATAGTAACTGGAAAGAACTGGAAAGGAAGGCTCAGGACAGAGTTGGATGGAGAATGCTGGTGAGCGGCCTATGCTCCTCGACGAGGGGTAACAGGCGTAAGTAAGTAAGTAAGTATAAATGATCTCGGTAGTTGAAATGGTCATTTGATAGTTTGCATCTAAGTTTTAGAGAATTTCAGTTTATATATTTGTGATGATCTTGATTAAGTTTGTTTCTTGTTACAGCTATATAATAAATTAAGTTAAACTTTCCAGATCATACTGGTTCCATAGATTGAGGAATTTCTTTTTTTTTTTAAATTTTTATCTGATAATTGATTAGATGTTTGGTTTTATTGAAAACTTTAAGTCATCCTCTTACCCCCAACTATCCAACTTAACTAATATTATAAGTGAACTGATGAGATAATCATTGTTTGACAAAATAAATATGTTTAGACGGTATGCTAAGAAGACGAAGATTATCAGAACATTTATATATAAAAATAAATGGTTAACTAGACTGGAAATAAAGAAACAAAAAACATACAATAGCTACAACGTAGGACCAGGCACATTTATGCATCGGTCCAAGTTGCCATACTTCGTTAGCACAACAAGATGAACACCGAATTCATAGAAGTAGTTAATTTAGTGGTGGTAATATATAAAGAAAGGTTGTATATAAGGATATAGTACAGGAAGGGAGATATGAAGCAATTTTAGTCTCAAGGTTTAAGGGAAGATAAAATGTGTATACACCTACACCATTGTGATTGATTATGAGCCATGTCATCTAGAGTCTCCAATCATTGGTTACGATAGTCACGCGGACCCCAACCAGGTAGTCTGCACTGGAAATAAAGGGGTAAGTGGAGACAAAGATGATAAAGAAATAATGTGGAAACAGTTTTTAATGAGAACCTCATCACTGTGGATCAAATTGTAGCTGTAAAGAAATCTCCAAAATCAATAGCTCTGTAAGTGTTCGACATTGGATGTTGACCACATTAGTTTAAGTGGAATCGTTTAGCTGAAGGCGCTCGGTCATGCATCCGCACAAGATCACGGTTTGAAACGGCGTGCGCAACGTCTCCTGCGCTCACTAGCCAGATTAGATTAGTCACTCCTCGATAATCCATCAAATATATTTTCCAACCTCCATGCTTCTGACTTTTGATTTCATTGGTCGGGCGTGATTCGATTATAGGTGTTAATGGAAAAGTGTTGTCAAACTACATTATCTGTGGTATCTTCAACAATCTAATATTATCAGGGTAGGTTCAAGGTGAGAACAAACTGCTTTTGAATACACAAAGGGGGTACGACTCTTCGTATGGTTAAAGCTTCAATAAATCTTAGTATACGCTCTTTTATACAACACCACAAAAGCCGAGTTAAGATCAATCTTGTGACCTGTTAAGACTATATGTTTGGCAATAAAGGATGATTATGATTAGATTTAATAAGTACCATAGTTTTGGTACAACATAGAATTGTCAGCACAATGTATTTCAACAAGCTTCCGTGTGGAGAATATAATTTATGGACGACCTTGGAACGAATCTTAAGTGACCTTGAGATATATTAGCCGAAGCTTCAGTAACATCTGTTATTAATGCAGTCGATGCATTTATTATACAGTTCGCGGCAATTACTACAATATGCTTTAGTCTTAAGTGAAAAAGCCTCTTATTCTAACAAACGTCTTCCCCCAACAACGAAGGACAACATCACAGCAGTCTGCACAAGGTCTACAAGCCATTTAATTACCACAATTACAAATAAAGGAACTTCTTAGTAATCTAATTTGTTGTAGCCGCTTAATTACCAAGTTTACTCTAAAATACTCTGTGAACCGATCGTACATGAACATCAGGTACTGAAATTAGCGCCGTAACCTTGAAATCCCTCAAACGCTTCTAATTGGCTCGTTCATAAATTATAGTCTCACCGTTTCTGCTTCTTAATTCCTAGTCGATCCTGACGATAGATATTGAGTGATCACCAGTTAAAAGTCCAGTCAGTCGACATCTAAAGAACATACATTGCTTTCGCTACATATTGCCAGCAACGACGACATCTTCAATTAGGCATTTTGTAACTTGTACGGCGATAGGTTTTACACTTTTCAGAAACGCATCTGAATAGATTATGCGATTAATGGCCACAAAAATGTATTCAGACAAACAACATTAGGTTATTTGTTGAAATATCTAGATAACAACCATTTAGGTACATGTTCACACACCCTAATTTTGAGATTACGATTACTTCTTTCTATGTACGTGTGACCACATAGTTATCTCAATGATAAGCTGTTTAGTGAGAACATATCTATAATCTAACTTAACTAATTATAGTATCCACCGGTTACACTTAAATTAATTATGTTACCAAATGAAGCATGTTTTTTTCAAAATTAGTCATTTAATTCAATAGAGAATAGTAGCCAGAAGCAAGAAGGTTGGAAGATATATTTGATGGGTTATTAATATATTGAGAAGTGACTAATCTAATCTGGCTAATGATCGCAAGCTATGTTACGCACACCGTTCTAAAACGTGATCTAGTGCGGATGAATGACCGAGTGTCATCAGCTAAATCAGTCCATTAAAACAAGAATACATGTGACAGAGAAATCAATCAATTTGGATTGTAATATGCTTTTTATCAGTCCACCATTATACATCATTTAATTTCAATAAATATATAACTTGGATTACATTGTGAAGGAGTCCAAAAGTGAGCCATGTTGTGTTGTTATTGAAGGTCGACGAGACGATAATTTAATGGACGAATCAATCACATATAGGATAACAGGTCTCGGATTTGTGATGTAAACCATAAATCTAATTTCTAATCTTAACCATCATAATTCTAATTGCACACACTGGTTTATAATCCTCATTTAATCCTGGTTATTAGATGGGCACTTTCAATGTTAGTTCAGCATCGCTGAAAGGTCATCCCACCTTGAAAGCTTTTTAATCATATAAGGATGGATTTAACTTTTCACATTTATAATAGAGGTTTTTTCTTACAGGTTTATAAATACTTGATTAAAACAAAGGCAACGCATTTAAACTTATTGTTTGATATAGAGGAACGTGACTACTTACACTTGGGAAATATTACCTCCAGTGCATCTAGGTTTTCCTTAGTGGTCTAGCTTCATTTGACTCATGCTTTCAACTATTAAAATACTGAAATCTCCACAATAACCCCTTCTGAATATTACCTCCATTATTTTAAAAGTAAACAAATTATTAGGATGATAAGATTCATATCCTAGACTAACAATAACTTTACCATTGACGAGTAGCTTATCATAATTTTCATCTATGCAAACCTTTCATGTCATCTAGTAACATCATTAATCTCGAAAATACTATCAATCTTGTTAGTATGAGTTTAGAGTTAATTTCAAGAACAATCATAGCCGTAGTACTTGTGTGTATCTATTTGACATCAACAGCTAAATGGATAACGCGATGGCGTTTGAAGCAAACAATACCAGGTCCGAGTCCAGGAGTGAATATTAACTCTCGGTTGCAGGTACATCTAGTTGTCAAGTCCCGAATGTTGGATTCCAGCATCAATATCATAATTTCAAACATTCTTCAGGAATTCAACAGACTACATAAACTTCATTGATATGATGACATATGGTGTGTATAGTGTAATTATAGAAGTTTATTCGAACACTCGTCACCTATTGTATCGTGTATACATTATGCATAAAAATGTTAGAATAATATATTATGACCAATTACAAATTAAATGGTAAAAGTTACAATCGGATGTCTCACAAGTTTAATGTACACTAGAAACTTCAACAGACAAACAGAATTTTGTTAATTAAAAAGATTTACCTTACAGTATTCAAGTTGGAAATTCGTGAACCTTCTTTAAATAATGTAGTCATTAGAGATTATTTCTATGAATATTGAATCGAATAAATAAACAGCAAGCCTAAGCGCTTAAAATTATAAAGCTAGTTAACAGTCATATGGAAAGCAGTGAAATGAATTAACAAAATTTAAGTCTGAAAGCGTTTATTAGGTAAGACGTAATCCAGAAGTGTTGGTTCTATTTTAGAATCTAGTTAAATATCTACACTAAAATTATCACAAGTATTCGAGTTATCTAAATAAATACTAAACATAAATAAATTAGGCATCATATGATTACCAGCTAGATCTATTAGGGTAGATGTGACATAATTCCAAGTTTCTGTTAAATAGGTTTGATAATAGATATAACAAACAATTCAGGCGTTCAAATCTCCTTACTGATTAAAAGGAAACTTCTGAAGATCAGTTAAAATTTAATAGACATTGGCGGCACATAAATAAAAGCTGGAAAATCGACGAAAATCTATGAGACACCGAAGGAGATCAATAGTGGTTTCAACGAAATAACCTGATTGATATTGAGGTGATTGACAATTTCCAGCTCTTCATAAAGTAGAAACTTGAATTTTTGTCAATCATTTGGTTGTTTTAAAGGTATCATCACTATAGAACCAAGAGAACTACTGGCTAAAAATGATAGATAATAGCGTTTTTTTAATAACCATGCTCAGTTCTTAGTGTTGGATGTAGACTTTTCAAACCGTACCATCGAAATAAGAAATTCGCAGAGTAATTACGTGTAGTATATCTAAAGTTGTTTATATGTGTGAAGTACTGTACAGAATATTCAACAGTAGGCCTTCATCCTTGAACCGGAAATTAAGCTGGTTTCGATCTGATTGCCTTTAAGTTAACTTACCTATTATAAGATCTCAACATAAAAGTGATCAAATAAAAATAATACGATCAACTACTCATGACAGAGAAGTTCAATCACCATGTCAAAGAAACAGATACATTCGGATTCTTAACATATTAGAGGATACTTTATGATCAGTTTGCATGTTAATCTTCTCGTTAAAGTTGACGAATACTTTTTAAAAAAATCGGTATACAAATACATTTATAATTTATTATTGGCATCAGTCTGAGCCATTTTGGTGGATACAAACTACTAGGTTAGAGTCCACGTGACTATCGTAACCAATGGTTGAAGACTCTAGGTAACATGGCTCAGAAACTATTATAATGGTGTAGGTGCATACACTCTTAGTCCTCCCTTAAACCGTGAGATTATAATTACATTTTATCTTTTTTTCTACCAACCAAATCTTTTTTCCTGTACTAGATCCTGAAACACAATCTTTCTTTTATATATTGCTACCGTTGAATTAACTACTTCTATGAATTTGTTGTTCATCTTGTTGGGCTAATGAGAGGTGGCGACCTGGACTGATGCATATATGTGCCTGGCTCTACGTTGCAGCTGACTGATTAACTGACAATGAATAAATGTTCTGATAAGTCGTGGGTTCGAATCTCGTAAGGAGGGATCGTGGACAATAATACGAAACTGCCGTCCAGTGCCTCCATGTATTTCATGATAGTCTAGCTTCAATTGACTTATGATTTCAACTATGAAAATACTGAAATCTCAACACAAAACCCCTTCTGAAATAAATGTACACTTATCTTGGTAGAAAAAAGAACATCACAGAAATCATAATATACAAATCAATAAAAGACACATTGGACAGTAAAAAGAAAAGAGGCAAATTCATTTTTGAAGTTATAAAGAAAACATTAGCACATACACATACACACAAAGAGAATAGGCACATTCCACCATTTCATTATTCATTTCATATTCAATATTGAATTTACCAGGAATGAATAGTATCCATTTGTTTTAAGTATCTATTATAATGTGTCCAGAATAAAGCTAAATCAGCGGAAGCAATTAAACGTTGACTATTGATTGGACAGAAAAAATTATTACATAACCATACAGGATCAGAGGACATACCACGATGTACGATACAATATGAACAGATTGTTTCTAAACGATTCAATGAGGACTGTACATGATTAATCTACAATAAGATAGAAAGAAAGATAAGACAATGAAGAGTTGGAATACAAATGTTACTTTTTATATAGTTGAGATCATGAGTTAATTAAAGATAGACCACCATGGAAAACCTGGAAACACTGGACGGCCGTTTCGTCCTCTTGTGGGACTCCTCAGTGGCAGTGCGCATCCACAATCCCGCACTCGCGAGATTCGAATCCAGGAACTTTTTACGTTAAAAATCTTAAAAGCTATACATCAGTAGTTTCGGTTTAAATACAATGGAATTGAACAAATATATTCTGTTTTCTAATGTTTAAAATCAACACACTGAATCACAAGGTAAGCCCTAACTTGGAATCCTGGAGGGAAACAGTAAAGAAAAAGGCCAAAGTACACACTAAGTCGGGAATGGGAAACAGACATCGAAAGAATCAATAAACCCTGGAAAGCATTATCCAGGATAGATTTGCATGGACAATCCCGGTGGGTGGCCAATGCTCCTCCACGAGGAGTAACAGGAGTACGTAAGCAAGTAAGTTCTAATGTTAACATTACCATCAAGTCATTAGATCGAAAGTGAATAACTAGTATTTCTAAATTTTAATCATGTTTCTGAAGAAAACATGAACAAATATTTAAACAGAATAATTTACGTTCGGTTCCTGTCAATTGTTGTATACAACTTGCATTTGTTCAAAATGGAAAGTACAATGTGGATTGAGAATTTGTGCGTAAAAGAATTTCGTTAAAGGTAAACATACATCAGCATAATGTAGCCAAATTAATTTACTTGAACGCATAAATATTGGTAAAATGGGACACCAAATATATATGCGCCACACGAATAATTGCCGATTCATTTTAATTGCGTGATACTGCTCGGGTACCCAAACCGAAGTATGTGGTTTAATTAAGGAGCCACACCTTAAGCCTCGACCTAAAGGTCTGATCCACAAGGAAGTGGAGCATCGTGAGGAGATGCATTCCCATGGTAGCCGGTGACCAATAATTGATTCATACGCAATTTGTTTCCTCGGGGTACTGGAACCCATGTGGATCGTACTAATGTGGGACTCCTCAACAATGCTCATCCATGATCTCATCTCGCGAGATTCGAACCCTAGACCTATCGGTCTCGCGCGCGAGCACTTAACTGACAGATCACTGAGCCGGCATCCAACGGTGTTAATGTCTAA
Source organism: Schistosoma rodhaini (assembly GCA_944470415.2). NCBI lineage: Eukaryota > Metazoa > Platyhelminthes > Trematoda > Strigeidida > Schistosomatidae > Schistosoma > Schistosoma rodhaini. Next base: position 3,829,776 of record OX104040.1, read on the forward strand.
CTTTAATCAATCCACGAAATTGAGCAACCATTCACTAATGTCTTCAGTGAGTTGATATCTCCCAACAGATCTAGTTGAACTCCACTGGTTACTCCTTGTCACTAGAACTCCAGGAAATACCTCATGGAGCCAGTCACTAATGAGCATATGATCATTATCAGAAGGGGGTTTTACTTTCTATTCAATTTAATAAAAGGAACAATGGAGGCAAAATTCACTTAGTCTACAATCATTTTGAATATTGTCACAAAATGTTTTATAATTTAGTGAATTTCTAGAATCATATTGTATAACATTAAGAAATATTCATTAAAAGTAATCAACATTAAATCTATTACTGTTACGTAATCTAATCTACAATGTTACAATACGTTATATATCAGTAATGAACAAGTAACAATCAACTCTGAGATGCAGGTACACCCAGTTGACGAGTCCCAAATAGGACGAAACGCGAGTCCTGGACTCCACTGCTAGCCACTATTCATCCTTGTTTATAGTTCTTGTGAATTAAGGCTATATGGAGGCAATAAGCACAGGATGCACGTATGCCAACAAGAGACTGATCAATTGCAGTCCTAAATAACAATGGGAAGATACAAGTAAACTACATCAAGTGAAGTAACAAGTTGATTTATAAATGTAACAACAATAATAGAGAAATACATACATTACAACCAAATTTGATAGTTCCAATATTCATTAATCGTGAATTACCATCAGTACAAGTTCTACAATGACCTAATTGATCAGTAAAACTAGTATTTGGTATTAATGATTCACAACTAGGACAAATTTGTGGTGGTTGACCAACAAAAGCACGCATAAATGATGAAGGACGATAGGGAGGTTTACGTTGATTTTGTGAAATTGAATTAAGTTGGGATGAATTAGGAGATAAAATAAACGATGAAGATGGAGAACCTAGATTTGTGAATTGATGCTGAGGTCTTGAAGGATAAATGTGAGATGGTTCTGAAGTCAAAATATATCGATGGTGTCTGGAAGTTAAGTAACGAGGAAGTTCTGATAACCTATAACATGAACAGAAATAGAAAAAAAGGGGTTAGTGAGGCAAAAACAATCACCAATCAGTCAAAGATCATAAGTTCTTGTCATCTTATGAGGATCTCTAATTACTTATACCATTGTTATTGGCTTTTTCTTCATTTGAACATATAAATATTGACACAAAGGTGCACCAAATACACATGCCTCCAAATGCGCTGGTACGGTGGAGTATGCGGAGAGTTCGCTCTCCCACTACAAATGCTCTCATATGGCCACACGTATACACCCTATCCCAGGGAAGTCCTATTCATGGCCTTCTAGTGGCATTACTGTTGTTTAAGAAATCAAGAGAACAGAAAGCGAATGTCCGGTGCTTTAACCGGGTCGGTGGACACGATGAGTTCACCTAGGGTAGTTAAAAAACCCTGATTCCAAACCGATGGTGCACATAGGCTCCAGGATCTTGAGCGAACAAACGGTGTACGAACCTATTGTTAGTCACCGACTATCATGAGAATGCATCTCAAACTGTTGCTCCTTGGCCTTGTGGATCTGACTTTTAGGTAGAAGATTCCAGGTGTGGGCCCCTAAGAAGACCACCTGCATCAGTCTGTTCACCTGGGCAGTATCACAGACCTCACACAAATCAAATGAAATTTGTGTGGCGCACACGTGTCTGGTGCCCCTTTGTATAAATAAATAAATTAGAGAATACAAGATCTTGAAGATATTTGCAAAGAATTCCTTATAAACACGAACTAACCAAGTTCGAACACGCCAACCAATAACTTGTGTCATTCTTTCAATTGGAGGTATAAATTGTTTATCCAAATAATAAGCATAATTTAAACGTGGTCCAAGAACACGACGTGATAAACTGGATTTTCCTGTAATCCATAATGAAGGATAAATTTCATGTACGCTACGAACACATGATAATAAGGTTTGATCAGATCTTCCAGCTGCTACATAATAAACAACACGTTCACCACGCAGAGGTTCACCTCGTGGATCCATAGAAAGAAGACGCCTAAACAACACAGTCGGAAAAGAAAGGTATATATATGTATAAACGGTAACATAAAGTAGTGTAGAAAATAAGGAAGAAAAATAAACAGGTAGGTAGTGCGTCTGTTGGTATTATAATACCAAATAGTACCCAACAAATGTTGGCGGTAATATCAGCAGTCTATAAATTTGCTTATTTAGACAGATTCATAATGGAAATGTAAACAAGAGACTTTATAACTGAGTAGTCAAAGGTTTTTGACTAATCAAGACAACCAATCATTGTCATTCTCCCCCACACATCGTAATCCAACCACTGAATCTTAGCTTCACGATCTTTTGACATCCTAGAATCTTCTTTCCAGCATATTGTATTTATCTCTAACAGTTCAATTCACAGGTATTCTGTTCAACTTATAGTTCCAACCAACAACCATCCTCCAGTCACCATCATTATCATCAACAGTAAGCATTTGAGCAAAATGAATAAATTAAATTACCAACAACTATGACAAAAGTAAGCAAAGATGGACAGTGGCTAGCAGTGGAATCCAGGAGGCAAGTTTCGTCCTATTTGGGACTCGTCAGCTGGACGTATCTGCATCTCAGAGCTGATGTTCACATTGGGACTCGAACCCAGTACCTTTTGCTTTAAACGCCATCGTGAGTCCTGATAGTCACTTGCTTGTGCAATGGGGTGAAGTATAAATTCAATCAAGACTAATTGAATATAACAAAAGCATATCAATTCTTACTTGGCAACTTGTAATGCTGGTGCAAATGTTCCCGGTTTATAAGAAGATAATCCCCAATATGGTCTACTAATAATACATTTATGAAATGGTATTCTTCCATGTATAAGTTGATATGCAAAATGTTGAATTTTATTTCTCATATTATATTCTGCAAGTTTTAATGTTTTATCCAAATGTTCATATGGTTGATTCACTGAATTGAATCATACACATAAACCAATTAAGTTAAACAAAAAAAAAAGAAAAAGATTAATTGAATAGATCATTATAATTTTACACAAGAGATACATCTTGATATGAATGACGATATGTGTGTTTCGTCTTAATATTAGACACATCATCAGCCGGATGCTTACCTACATTTATTTTATTTAAACACTTAAATATTGATACAAAGGAGCATCAGATATATGCACCACACATATGTCATCCCATTTGTGTGAGGGCTGGGATACTCCTCAGGTGCCCAAACTGAAGCAGGTGGTTTTCTTAGGGGGCCACACCCAGAGCCTTTGACTTAAAGGTCTGGTCCACAAGGCAGTGGAGCATCGTGAGGAGATGCAGTCCTATGGTAGCCGGTGACCAACAATAGGTTCATACGCCATTTGTTTCCTCAGGATCCTGGAGCCTATGTGCACCATTGGTTTGGAATCAGAGTTTTCCAACTCTCCTAGGTGGACTTTCCGTGTCCACCAACCTGGTTAAAGCGCCGGATATTCGCTTTTCATCCTCCCAATTTCGTGAACAACACCCCAGCCACGAGAAGGCAGTGAGTAGGACTTCTCTGGTAGAGGCTATATACGCGTGGTTATGTGAGAGCATTTCGAGAGGGAAAGCGGACTCTCCCCTCTCTCGGCCGTCCCAGGGCATTTGGTCACTAATTCTAACCATTTTGCATTATAGTTGATGTCAGTCAGTAATAAAAAACCTTATGAGATGATAAGCTTAATTGAAAACACTTGTCCGACTCTTAGTAAACAATAATGAACTACTTTATATTACATCAAAGAATAATTCGACATGTGAAGGTTGATTATTTAAGATTAAGCTATTCCTCTTATATAATAATATTGCTTTTTAGTGTTAATTTTTTATTAATAACTATGCAGTGTTTCTGTTATGTCCCGATAAGGATGATGAATGGTAACTGTGGGGTCCATTTATGGGCCAATTCAATGCATACATCTTTTTTCGTATAATCGTTAAGTAACTTAACTATTCGTATTCATTTCCCCCTTATCATGAGCTTTATTTTGAATTATGAACTATTGTCACACGATTTACCATTTTTGAAGTATGCTCTATCTATCAATTACTATCTCTTTTGTTCACAACCTCATTTGGATAAATTTTGTACAAATGTTGTTTTCCTACTTTATAGTACCATGTGGTCTATCTGTTTGGTATATAAACCCAGTATGGCTGAAATACATAATTCGTAACCCATAGGCTGAGATTGATGTTCTGGACTTAACTGGTTGGTCTAGGCAGGAAAGACTGATCGTACGGGTTTTGTGTGTGTCATTGGACCGATCAATAAATGGTTGCTCTCTAATTGGTGGTATTATCACGTTATACATTAACAGGGCATTCAGGTGGTACAAGATATAACAGATTCCTGATTGGTTGATAAGTCAGTCAAGGTTGTCAGTAGATTACACTTTTACCTGATTAACTGATATGAACTACATCAGTACCAGAAGTAGCCTCCCGAGGGGCTACAGGAGGAGTTATAAGATATATAAACATACCATTATCTTTGTATAAATCCCTTTCTACATTATTCAAACATTTTGGAATAGTGAAATGATTGAATAAAAATTTGAAATATTCTTCAAGAACCTACAATTCGATAGAAAATGAAATTATTCAATATCATTAAATAACACAATGAAAAGGAAGTATATTCACAAGATGTCATCTCCTAGTGAAGACGTAAGTGCATGCAACTCCCGGGACCTATTAATGGACTATTATTCTACATATATTCTTATTGTATAACTATTCAGTAATTATAAGCAGAGATGAATAGTGGCTAGCAGTGGAATACAGTTTGAAGCGCGTTTCGTCCTATTTGGGACGCGTCAAGCTGGATGTACCTGTATCTCAGAGTTGATGTTTACTCTGGGACTCCAACTCAGTACCTTTCGCTTCAAACGCTATAGTGTTATCCACTCGGCCACTGAGTCCTGATAGCCACTTACTTGTGCAATGGGGTGAAGTTTAAATTCACTTAGTATTACTTAGTATTACCAGTTGCAGTCCTAAAGATCAATGGGAAGATTCAAACAAGTAATACTAAGTGAATTATTCAGTAATTAGATTGTATGTATCTATATTCATATTATCATAAGCTTCATTTCGACCTACAGATAAAGATTGTAGGATTCACTGTCCCTAAACTATGTTCAGGTTATTGATTATTGTATCCCACGTTCAAAGCCACATTTGGCTTGATCCCGCACAAGTATTATTTTCTATTTTATGGTGTCATGCGGTCTGTCTATCTGGTATATACACCAAGTATGTTTGAAATAAATGATCTGCATAGCAGAAGCTGTTATTGGTATTCTGGACTCAACTCGAAGGGCCAGACGGACAAGGGACCAATAATGACGCTAGATTGCTCATACCGATCGAACTTCATTGGTTTGGCACAATGTTAAGATTAGACAAGTCGTATTTCGATTGGTGTATAAGTCAGGTGATAAAAAGCCGGACATCCTGTGCGTACTGTCTCGATACTACCTGAAGTCACAAACTTTATAAGCAAAGATGGATAGTGGCTAGCAGCAGATTGATTTAGTTTGAACTCAAAACTTTCATTTAATGAATTATAGGCGAGATAGATCTAAATTCTAGATAATAAGTATCATTGACTATTGTATAACAGTTATCGTCTCAGATTTCATATTTTAGTAAAGGGGCAAGATTCCACTAATAACTATTCTAAACAATATATAATATCAGTCAGTTACAACGTAGAACTTTGTACGTACGTACATCAGTTCGAGTTGCCATACCACATTAGCACAGAGATACAGTTGTCGATTCAAATCCCATAGTGGTAGAAGTAGTAAGAGTATAAGCATTATGTGAAAGATTAGGGTTCGAAGATGTTATTCAAGGAGTATAATACAGTGAAATAAACTTGGAAAGAGAAAAAAGATAGAGACATGAAGAATTCAGAAGATTAGAATTTGACAGAACACAAAGAGTGGATGCAACTTCGCCATTGCAAACGATTTTGAGCCATGTCATTCCAACCTACTCCTACACCATAAAGCATTGCACGTCGGGGCAGCAGGTTTTTTTTCACTGAGATGTTATACGTTTGTGTCAGGTCCTTAATCGGACAGAACACTGAACCTATCATTAATATGCGTTAATACAACAGTCAAAATAAGAGGGGTAGCAATGACTAAACATTAGGAATTGTATTCAGAAAGACAAAGTAAAAACATGTTTATGGAAGAATATTGGAAGATAAAGAGCGAATATAATTGAAGCATACTATGCAACATACTATACAATCATTGATTATGGTTACAATGAGGACTACAATCAGATAATCTGAATCAAATAACATGGCTCAGATCAACAATGAATGATTTTATAGATTGGTCTTATGTCTTAATTTGGTCGCGTCTATAAAGCTTTCATCCAACATTCTTCTACATAACTAACATAGTCTGTTGAAGTAGATGGTAGGTAGTCAAGCATACGTAACATTTATGTTAAACAATTCAATTCAACTATATTTTGTCGATGTCGGGATGATCCTGCGAATTTCTCGCAATCGACATGATAAGCTCAGGAAACATTAAGAAGCATTTTTATCCAAACAGCATTTGATTAGAAGTTTTACTAGAAATATCACGAAAATGAAGTTACATGTAGAGGTTCTAATTGGCTGATTACTACACTGCTACTATGTTTAGTAGTACTCCAGAATTTTCAGGAAAACCCAAGGACTTCTAAAATACTATAAACACACTATATTTTCTGTACATAAATGAACAATTGGAGTAAAGTGCTTCTCGCATGCTTTACTCCTTTTCTCTCGTGTTCAAGTCACTGTATAGTTCAAGCTTGGAGGTTACGAGACTAGCTTAGGATCCGAATATAGCGTTCAATCAACGAGATTTATCAGTAGATATAAGTTTATTTGATTGGATTGAACCACACATAAATCTCACCATACAATGAATCATACAATACTAATTACAATCAAATTGATGAGAACCTATGGAAATAAAGAAATCAAGGACTGACTTACTTGTCCTACAAATGGACAACTATCACGTCTTACAGTTTCAATTCCTTTTGCATCAAATATAGGTTCAATTTGTTCAACAGTTTCATAAGCATAACCAACGTATCGTTTCTTTGCTTCTAATAGACATGGATAATAAATCTAAAAGTAAAGTTATTTATAGAATGAATCCAAGAAACAAACAAAAAATAAAACAAATCATAATTCGATGACAGATTACTTACAGAAATCAATTAACTGTCCCCTTGGATAGTTCAACCAAGAAGATTATTCTATTGATATAAGGTTGACTGATGTATTGAAGTCAGTCAGTCAGACAGCTACAACGTAGGGCCAGGCACATATATGCATCGGCCCAAGTTGCCATATCTCGTTAGCACAACAAGATGAACACCGGAAACATAGAAGTAGTTAATTTAGTGGTGGTAGTATATAACCCCAACCAAGTAATCTGCATTTGCCGACATGGCTCAGACTAGAAGTTAGTGACTTCAAACACTGATGCCACGTGTTGCTTTAGCCGCCCCTAACTCTTTTCCAACCATCCCCAATACTAGTCAGCATTGCGCGTCGTGGTAATCGGAGTTCAGGCATACGTAACACGTGGCCCAACTATCTCAGTCGATGAAAATTCATCACCTCATCAACTGATTTACCATCATTCCCTAATACCATGTGTCTAACCTCATTGCTACTTACCCGGTGATCCCAGCAGATGCGAGCAATATTTCTAAGACATCTGTGGTCAAATACTAATAACTTACGAGTATCTTCTACTCTTAATGGCCATGTTTCACAGCCATAAGTAGAACAGAGCGAACGGCTGCGCAGTATACTCGTTCTTTAATTGATAGACGGATATCTCGTCTTCTTCATAGGTGATGTAAGTTGGTAAAAGCCAAACGAGCTTTCTGAATCCGTGCTGAGATTTCGTTGAACATCAATCCATTAGGGCTGATCAGACTTCCAAAATAAGTGGAGATGTCAACGCGTTCGACTACTTCGCTCCCTATCCTTAGTTCAGGTGCTGACGCAGGTCAGTCCTGGAGTAACAATTTGCATTTAGAGGGGGAGAAACGCTTTCCAAACATCCTGGCATTATTACTCAGTTCTAACAGAAGACTCTGCATTTTGTCAGCGTCTTCACCAAACAAGACTATGTCATCTACATATTCTAAGTCGATAAGTGGACCTCCTGGTAGGAAATCGATTCCCGAAAATTCAGTCGACGAGAGTGTATTGAGTGTGTATTGTACAAATTACATAATTAAGTGATCGTACGTTGGACAATGATCAAAGTGTACATTTCCTTACGAAAATGTTATCCACAGTACATTAACCATACATTATAGTACTGGTTACGAATTAAAAAGTATTTCATTGGAATTTGTTGAATTCTACTAGCTTTTGGCAAAGTTCCCATAGATTTTGTGCTGACAGCAAAACGCCAAGCGAATTCGATTGGTTAACGTTAAGATTAGGGTGAATAATGTATTGACTAGTGAGAAGAAGTTTAATTATATGTTACATATCAGCTATCTATTAGAACATAAGCATACTAATCGACATTCAATATAGACAAGCTGTTTATAGTTAAATGTGAAAAACACGGTTCAGTTAAGTGAAGCAATTTACAAAATGCAGAGATTTATGAACAAACTGAACGAAAATGATGGCTTTCGGGTGTTATACGTGTTAATTCCCAAATGATGTCTTGATTAATGGCATGTGCCGATAACTACATACATTGTAGCTGATTGAATGACTAATGTCCCAATAACTAGTTGAAGTATGAAGAATGGTGTTGATAACCATATAGGGTTATTTGACTATTCAGGGATTGAATCCTACTTGATATTTTGCTGAGGAAATTGCGATATACACGAGGTTAGTCTATTTGGCCCATTTATATCATGTGCTGTAACAGTAAGATATTAGACTACCCATTAAAGAATGATTATAACGATCACAAGGCAAGAATAAGGAATAGACGAATGTCCATCATAGATATTGATCATAAGTGGATTTTCAGCAGTGAATTGGAATACTAGGTAAACGGTATTCGAGTAAGTGGAAACTTAAGACGAGATCAAGTACCATAGTAAACTGTCTATACACCCTGAATAAGTTATCTTTCAAATAATCATCTTATTCACATATACCCATTCTGTTTATATAAATACCTTAACATGTATTTATGATTTACGCTTTCCACCGGGTTGTGCAGTATAGTAACATCAGCTGATAAGTTGATATATCATTCCAAAAATAATAATCTAGGAAGTCTTGCATACATTCTCTTAAAATATAACAGTTAAATGTCTAGAAGATAAAAAAGAGATATATATACTACTGGAAAGCTATTACTAAAATTCGGTGACAAATCGGTACTTTTGTGGGAAATATCAAACTACTAATATTTTGCCAGTAGTTAAGCATCTAATTTTAAAAATATCATTGTAATGAAACAAACCTTTTCCAGTTTTAATTTAATCGGTACAGGATTCATTGATGTTACTACCTTGGCAATTTGATATGCAGCATCGAATGCTTCTGATTTACCATAACCTTTAAGGTGTATAAATAAACTATCTGTATCACCGTAGACTACTCGTGGTGTTGGAAGACCGTTACAAGTATCTGGTAATACAATCTTGCCACTGTTAACCAGTTCAATAGCATTTTCTAAAATTTCTCTAGCTTTATGCACGATACTATCACCAAGCTGAAAATTAATCAGGTAAAGTAATAATAATGATAGTCGAATTCTGAGAGGTCCTGATAATACTCGTCTTCTTATTAGATTATTCAAATCGAGGAACAGTTAATGAACGATAATCAGTGAGTCAATTGAAGCTAGACCACCATGGAAAACTTGGAAGCACTGGACGGCCTTTACGTCCAATTATGGGAATCCTCAGCAGTGCAATGCCGGTTCAGTGGTCCATCGGTTAAGTGCGAGACTGTTAGATCCTGAGTTCGAATCTCGCGAGTGCGGGATCGTGGATGCACACTGCTGACGAGTCCCAAACTAGGACAAAACAGTTACCCAGTGATTCCAGGTTATTCATGGTGGTCTAGCTTTAATTGACTTATGATTTCAACTATGAAAATACTGAAATCTCCACAAAACTTCTTTTGATAATAATAACAACAAGAGATGTTGATTACACAAATTATGGCATCTAAATACACACTTACATATCCCTATTCTTAATTGATGAAATGAATATTGGATAAAAGCTCTATAAAACTAACTTTTAAAAATACAAAGAAAAAGCTTGAGTTGAACAGCTTATTTTCGATAAGACAAATTACAAAGAAACACAAGGTGATATACGTAGAAGATAGGATTGAAACCGGACGAGAAACGATAAAGGCATGCAATATGTCTATATACTAAATAACCACTTGCTAATGGTTGTCCTCCGATAAAACAATATTCCGATTCCATCTAACGGTTTTCACACCACTCGAGGAAATCATCACTTATTCACTGGTTGAATAGTTTGGTAGTATACTTAATAGAGCTGTCTTCACAGGAGCAACTCGGGTAACTTATCCTTTTATCGAGTAGATATGACTGGAAAATATCGATGTAAGATTAGTTGTGTAAAATGTTCTTTTTTTAACTAGCCTCACGAGTTTATCATCTAAGATATTGCTTGTTACATTCATGTTTAACTGTTGCGTAAAGAAAACAGACTTTTCATAAGCGGCCCACATCAACGTCTTTTTCTCTGTATAAATAAAGAGAAGTGTCAAAAACGTTTTCGAAATTCTTTCTAAAGTAGATGTGAATGTCAGTAGAAACCATATGATCTCTGTAGATATAGTATCTTTATTTGCCAATATATCGCTCTAATCGATACAATCGAGTTTATCTGTCAGAAGATATCGGAAACTCAAATCAACATTGGCTTGGCTGAGAATAATGTTAAGGAATTACGGCCAACATTCATTGTATCTTCAACTATGCCTACCATAGAAAAAATTGATGGGACAGCTGAACTGACATTCAATAGGGATATAGCTAGCGATATCTTGCGCGATATATTTTTAAGACTAACTTAAAAGGACGTTTTACAAAGCTAATTATTATTATTATTATTAATTGCTTCGGTATTTTCCAATCACGTCTACTCGAACAAAAGATAAGTTACACGAGTTCGACTCTTCGATATGCATCTACAGATTTAGCTGGATCTATGGATTTTGATAATATTTCATCAGGCGATAGTTTAAAGTGCCTTCTTGCAGCAGGGGTGTTATTCAAGAAGTTAGGGAGATGAAAAACGAATGTCCGGCGCTTTAACTGGTTTGGTGGAATTACACAATTCACTTAGGAGAGTTAGAAATCCCTCATTCCAAACCAATGATACACATGGGCTCCAGGATCATGAAAAAACAAATGGTGAATGAATCCATGTTCATTGGCTAGCATGGGACTGCATTTTTCAACGTTGCTGTCCACTGCCTTGCGGACCAGACCTTTAGGTCAAAGGTTAGAGGATTGGTTCTCTAAGAAAACCATCTGCTTCCGTTTAGGTGATTTGGCAGTATTCCAGCCCTCACAAAAATCGAATCGTTTGTGTAGCGCATATATATTTTGTGTCTCCTTGTATCAATGTTTATGTGTATAAAATAAAAACATTTCATAGATTTTCTTCAACTACCCAAAATAAATCAAAATGAAAGCATAATCTAAGCTTGACTGATGGAATTTAACTGTCAGTGAAGATTGGACAACGACTATTCTGTATTACATGAAACAATAAAATGCGGTAGAGAAGACAAATTATACAACTGATTAAATGAATTGGCGGTAAAGTTACCGAAAATCCAACTCAACACTTTTTCCTTAAAAAATACTATCGAGATTAGCTTACATCTACACATGGCATACGTCCAGAAAAACTTGCTGCAGTATAACCATATATCACATTAGCCATTAATTTTAATCCAAGCTGTCGTGCATCTAATAATCTATTCAAACACTATAAAAATGTTGATAGGTAAAGAAAAAACAGAGTAAGCACTAATAAAAAACAAGAAAATGAAAGCACAAACTGAAAGATCTTCGAATCAGTGTTGTATGATTGAATGCTGAGATACAACACAGTTTCAGTATTCCAAAATCGTTTTCGATTTGTCTTATGCTCCGATAAGAATAATGAATGGTAACTGTTGGGATCCATTTGTGAACCAATACTATGCATATTCGTGTTCCCCTTATTATAAGCTTCATTTTGAACTATAAACTATTATTATAAGATTTACCATTCTTGAGTTATCCCATCTCCGTCACCAATAATTATAACTTGTGGCCGAGTGGATGCCCTGTTAAAGTATGAACGTGATAAGACCACCAATCAGAGAGCAGCGAATTATTGACCGAACCAATGATACACGAAAACCGTACGAGCAGTCTAGAGTACTTGACTTATTCATTAACGTTTTGCATAATGAACTATTAACATATCCATTAATAGACTTCCTTCTCAAATCAACAGTCGTGATGACTCACAATGCAACTTTAATGCAATATTTAGTTTTAGAAAGTCTGATCTCATCCGATCGGAATATCAATGAACTATGGTACTGATAAGTCTTAAAACTGAATACTTGAACCGGTTTTCTGAACTCTTGTAATAACTCCAGTCTAAATCTACACGAAAACTTGAACATGAGAGAAAAGGCGTGAAGTATGAAGAAGAAAGCTTCACTCCCATACTATGACGAAACAGTCATCCAGTCCTTCCAAGTTTTCAAATGGTGATCTAGCTTTATTTGACTCATGAATTCAGCAATTAAATTACATTTATTATTATCAGGAGGGGTTTTGTGGATATTATAGTAATTTTAATTGTTCAGATCATGAATCACTTGAAGTTAAACCACCATGGAAAACCTGGAAGCACTAGACGGACGAAACTGAGTGACACATGTGTCGCTCCGTTGGATGTCAGCTCAGTGGTCCAGTGTTTAAGCGCTCGCGCGCGAAACTGATAGGTCCTGGGTTCGAATCTCGCGAGGCAGGATTGTGGATGCGATTGCTGAGGAGTCCCACAATAGGACGAAACGAATAAAAACTCATGAATTATTGAAAAAAGTAATAATTATTACCTTATTTGTTTTATATAGTTTAATTGAATCTTTCACCATTAAACGAGTTGTAAGCAGCTGTCTTAACATGCTGTAAATCAACATTACAATATTGTTTTAATATAAACAAAATTACACAATGTTTTTAATAAGATAATCATTAACACTTTCCTTTTTTATAATTCAGTCAGTCAGATGCAACGTAGAACCAGGGACAAATATGCATCGGTCCAAGTTGCCATGCCTCATCAACACGACCAAGTTGCTATCAGGAATCAGTAGCTGGGTGGATAACGCGATGAAGTTTGAAGCGAAAGGTACTGGGTTCGAGTCCCAGAGTGAACATCAACTCTGAGATGCAGGTACATCCAACTGACGAGTCCCAAATAGGACGAAACGCGCTTCAAACTGTATTCCACTGCTAGCCACTATCCATCTTTGCTTACAATATCATGTATGTTGAGTTAGACTTAGTGCTCAATGGTAATATCTTTGGCTGTTAAGCTGGATGACAAAGGATTACAGACACACCTTGTTGTTTAAAAGCGAAAGGCACAAAACCCAAGTTCAAAGTTTCCTGTTGATTACCTCTGATCACTACCTTGTAATTCCGGTTATAAATTTGGTTAATCTGAAGAAATGGTTTGGACTAAGTTACGAAACATCAAAATGTGTGACTTCTACTCATTGGAACATCACAGATTACTATTATTACTTTATTATCAATAGTAACTATAATTATCTAATCAATATATATATCAGTCTTCTGATACGTAGAAAAAGATTACATCGTGAAGTGTTTAGAAATAAGTAGCCTTCTTGTGATACTTGAAATCTCCAAACGCCTTACCTTAAGATACACCCTTTTCCCTATTTTTTCTATGATACATATACTAGAAATGTAATTGTACAACTTCAATAAGTTAGATCATTGCAAAAAAAGAGAATGTTTTCCGTTAACTTGTCTTGAATTCTTCGTTGAATTTAAATATACAAACTTTTTTTACTAGTAATAATATGCTTGGGAGGCAAAACCCGACTCACACGTCCTCGTCGTGCCTCCTGAATCATGGCACTGATCCCATGTACTAACGTGAGCGGTAATATGGGTGGTGGAGATCGGCCTAATCAACCACTTTACCTATACCCACAAATGATTACGATTGCTACAAAGAATCATTGCATAATTATTGTTGGTACAAAATGAAAGAAAAAATGAGTCTGTTCCCTTAAAAAAAACAATCAAAATGTTATATGTGCCATGCTTCGATGTAGCACTCTTCTCCAGAAGGGCATACTAGGCTTCATCATGTTCCTATAGCTGGAAGGGGGGTTATAATATGTTTACAATCATTTCGTAAATAGCTACAATCGATCTATTTATAAAATATGATTAGTGTAGTCGAAGGGGAAATGGCAAATTGTTTACTTGTGAAGTAATTTGAAATCAATAAACTTTAAATACACTACCTCCGGAACTAAGTATTCTTTAAATGGAATAATGAAGTTTGAGAATTAACTGTACATCGAATTAATTTCATAATTATAAATGAATAAAGTTTTATATTTTGCAATGACACAAGAGATAAACAAAACTTTATTAATAATGAACGAAATTTGAATTGTCAAGACTAAGCTTCGGATGACAGTCATTAAGCTGAATTTCAATAGATTAATTCCATTTCAATATGGATGATGGACAACTAGCTCACACCTGACACGTTTGGATGCTAATCCAGTGGTCTAAAGCTTAAACTCTCGTTGCGAGGCACGGATTACCGGTGAAATTATGGTGTTCCATACTACTCGAGCGATGATATTAACGAAATATACATCTTTTCAATTCCAGTGATCTTATGTAAAAACCCTTCAAAAACGTTTATAATTATCACAAAACTTATCATATCTGTTCCTGGACTTCATTTAATTACTGCCTAACCCGTCCCCATCCTGTCTTTTTGAATCCCATCTCCAAAAGACCTCCAACCTATTTTGAGACAAATAGACATAGAGAACCATTATTGGTAATCCTTGTTACTCTAAATTTCTCTATCACCAATGTCAATTATTTCACATTATATCATACCTCAATGTTACCTTTTAATATATATCAATGATTGTATGTGGCTGATGTGTAACCATGCAATATAGTGAAATCATACTATTCTATTTCAATTGTTATTTTGACTTACCGTGGTAGGATTCCTTCCCTTATTGATTTTTTCACAAATACAACTCCATTCGGTGATATATTAACTTCACGGCCGATTCTCTTCATAAAGACAATAGAGAATCAATTAATATAATAAATTTATTGAATGATTACTAAAAAATTACACTTTGAAATTGTTTGGATAATTTTGAGAGGTCAACTGGTTTTCCAGAGAACTAATCAATCTATAGAAACTTCTTTATGTTACTTTGTTAGTAAAATTGGCTAAGTTCAAATATGGCAGTGAAATATGAACGGTAAGAGTAGAGGATATTCGTAGGCTACTAGTATTCAATCATAGGTGTCTTCCAAGCATTGCTCGTATATCCTGGGAACACGGGGTAAGTAACGTAGTTGTTAGGAAACGAGTACTAGGTAAGGATGGCAAATTGATTGATGAAGTAGTGAGACTTTATCAGTTGAGATGGTTGGGACACGTGTTACGTATGCCCAACCAACGACTACCCCGACGTGCAATGTTTTATGGTGTAGGAGTAGGTTGGAAGAAAGTTAGGGATGGCCAGACCAACACGTAAGACAAATCCATGAAGTCACTGACAAGTGAACTGAGCCATGTTGGTAGGTATAGACTACCTTGGTTGGGACCCGCGAGATGATAGCAATCGATGGTTAGAGACCTTGAATGGCATGGTTCAAAATCGTTTGCAATGGCGAAGGTGCATCCACTCTTTGTGTTCTGCCAAATTCTAATCTTCTGAATTCTTCATGACCCTCTCTTTTTTTCTCTTTTCAAATTTATTTCACTGGATTATACTCCTTCAATAACACCTTTAAACCCTAATCTTTCACATAATGCTTATACTTTTACTACTTCTACCACTATGGGATTTGAATCGACAATTGTATCTCTGTGCTAATGTGGTATGGCAACTCGAACTGATGTATGCACGTAAGATGTTCTACGTTGTGACTGACTGACTGACTGACTCAAATACATAACAAATTTGATTAGTTTGACCCTAACAGACAAGTGTTAGTAGACAATATTCATCGATAAATAATATCAACTGTGGAGATGATCGAAATCAAGAAGTTGAATATCTCTCCATTTGTAAGATACACATATTTCAACTACATAAATTAAGAGTAACAAGTATTCTCATGAGATATTTCATTCGTGAATATCAGCAATGAAATAATCAAGACCCTTACAGATGAAAGGATGGAGAATATTTGTAGCTTAGGATGTTGTAGATATAGCAGTCTCTGCCTAGGATGGTTTTGTTTTGAAACTTTCATTGTTCTTTTGAGCCTTCAAATGCCCTAGTACGGTCGAGGGTGGTGAGATACAGTTTTCCCTCTCCAAATACTCTCACATGGACACACGTATACCAGGAAAGTGCTACTCACTGCCTTCTCACCGCAAGGGTGTCGTTTACGAAATTTAGAGGACCAAAAGCGAATATCCAGCACGTTGACCGGGTTGGTGAACATGGAGAGTCTACCTGAGGGAGTTGGAAGACCCCTATTCCAAACCAATGGTGCATATGTTATCACTATGTTAAATACAAATTTAAGGAAATGAGATGTTAGGTATCTTCTTGTTAGAATTCACCTTAGTATAAAAACCCATTAGGAAGAGAGTCGAGAGAATTTTGTTGATAAATTGTTAACATTAATTTATAGATAAAACTTACCTTAATCAAACCAGATGGAAGGGAATGTGATAAACAACCAAGATTGAATGAAACCTCTTCACTTCATTAAGCACATAAAAGAGTAATCAAAAAAGTCAAACTAGAAATGTACAACTCACGAAGGTTTAATAGTCAAAATAAAAGAATAAGCAAGCATACAAAATTTGTTTACTCCTTCAAGGATAGCTAGCAAAGAATCAGCCGACTGTTTAATTTTGCAAACAATCATTATAGAAATAACCATCTGAAGGAAATCTTTGATGTGATTTTAAAATGGCTTCCTGTAAGCTATTCAAAATATTGGTCGAGGTTCACTTGATTATCATGACCAATGGTTGGAGACTGTGTGACATGGCTCAAAACCGATCATAATGGCGTAAATATATACACTCTTTGTGTTCCCTTAAACCATGAGATTAAAACTACTCTACACCTTCCTTTCTAAGAATTAATTCTTTTTACTTGTGTCACTTCCTTATATACAATCTTTCTTTTATGTATTACTACCATTGAAGTAACTGCTTTTATAAATTTGGTGTTCATCTTGTTTTGCTGATAAGGTATAGTACCATCGTCCGATGTATATAAGTGCTTGGGTCCTACGTTGTAGACGACTGATTCAAAATGTTTATTGTTCCAAGAGAAAATGGCTATTCCATGTACCGTTATCGATTAACACTGATTAACGTTAGAAAGTAAGATATCCAATCAGACAACTTGTCAATCAATTTAGTTAATGGAAAATGAATGTCATCGACGATTTAGTAAGGATAGACACTCAATAGCAAAGCCATCTTAGTAATACGGAGTTTAGGAAATACGTGTTTGGGGAGAGTAATGATAGTTTAATTGGTGTTACCATCTTGAATTGAAGACTTCGAGGGATCGAACATGCTCTAAGAATGTAGCCCCGGAAAATTCCATAACGTGTTAAAAGTAAACTGGGAATGCATAAACACTCATAAGTCGAATGAAGATTACTGAATGGATATAAAATACCACTAAATACAAGGTGTTGGGCTTAGTGGTTAACTTTTAACAAACCAGTGACAGATCCGAATTCAGTTAACTTTAAACTGAGAGTAGGATCACTCGTCGTCATATCTAAAGTTTGGTTAAAATATTTATTTATTTAAACAGATAGATAATGGTACAAGGAGGCACCAAATATATTTGCGCCACACTTCATCATTCGATTTGTGTGAGGGCTGGAATACTGTTCGGAAGGCAAAACCGAATTAGGTGGTTTCCTTAAAGGGCCAGTCGTTGAGCTATTGTCCTAGAGGTCTATTCCATACGGCATTGGAGCGACGATAGGAGATGCAGTCCTATGGAAGCCAGTGACTAACAATAGATTTATACGCCATTTATTCCTTTAGGATCCTGAAGCCTGTGTGCACCATTGGTTTGGAATGAGGGTTTTCCAACTTCCTCAGGTAGACTTTCCATGTCCACCAACTCTAACCAAAAGAACACACAGGTGATAAAAATCCTGTCGAAAATGTTAACTCTGGAATTTATTTTTACCAATAACTAGGGTTATCAAATTTGGTAAAATAAACTAAATGTATCATTAAATATAAGTGATAATATGGAATTTTCAAATGTTATGCATTTGTCAGTGATTTTCTTTACTGGTAATAATAATAATAATAATGAGTGAATCCATTAAGATTAACTGTTGCCAACACTCACCCTTCAAGAAGACATGAAAGACGTCCCAACAGTGTGGAATAACAATAATTATAAGCAATTATAACAGAAGGATATAATGATTGAAAGTCAAGAACAGCTATAGGACCATCAATGAAAAATACACTTTCTGGTTCTAAATTCAATGGAATTCCTTCTGGAGCAAGTTGATGAGCACGTTGTGTAACACTTGGACTAGGTAAAATAAAGTTTGATTGTCTTGCAATTCGACAGAGAAGAGATTCAACTCGATACTGAAAGATAGAATCAATACGAGAGAAATGTTATGGCGCAACACTATGGAATTACACTATAAGCGAAAATATTACTCATCTAATTATCTTTTATTTAGTGAAAATCCAGTTGTCAATAACTGATTTGTGTAACAGGCTTCAACTTATTGTTTACATACTCTGTAGGTTAGAGAGAATAACAACAGCGTCGAGTGTGAAATGGTTAAGCACCGAAGATAATGGAAGATGGCCGTGCAATATCGTGGATTGATTTGCGTTAGATATTAACACCGTTGAATGTCAGATCAGTGGTCTACAGGTTGTGTTCGCGCGTGAGACCAAAGGTCTTGGGTCTGAGTCCCACATGTGGGATTGTGGATGGGCACTGCTGAGGAGTCTCACAGTAGAACGAAACGGCCGTCTAGTGTAGATAGATAGACTTTTCCCACCCTCGGCCGTACTGGGGCATTTGAGGGCGGTGTGTAAATGAGCACATTGAGTTACACAAACTATAAGCAAATTAATAATTATTTATTCAACAAACCTGAGAACCACGAGATAGAACATGATAGAATTCAATACCAAATATACGAGCAAATTCACTTGTTCGACCAATTAAATCTAAAGTATTCAATAATTTTAGATTCACAATAGAACGACGTATCCAATAATCGATTGTGCGCCAGCTACTCGAGAGAGAGAGAGAAAAAAAAGAGTAAAACAGCATCAAAAATGTTGCTGGATCATCATGACCAATCATCAGAAATGGTGAGTTGTTGACTTATGAAACAGTTCGTCAATAAAATGACTGATTTCTGTCAACTTTATGACCGCTATCGATCAAGTGTGAAAGAACCGAGCACAGTATCGACTTGACAATACCTTTTCCTAACCACGAAGGGAGGTGTTCATTAACTCTTAGGTTCAGTTGTCTGGTAGTGCGCCCAATATAGCTTTCTCCACAGGAGCAGCTGAATTCATAAATACATAGAAGTGGCATAACCAGGCAACTTATCCTTTAGTTGGGGAATCACGACAGATCGTGTCGAGTACGAAAGACAGAGGTCGGCTGCATTAAACGTTCTCTTCACTGCTCTAGTCAGTTTATCCCGTAGTATAATGAAGAAATCAATATATTCCAACTGGTCACGACTTCATCCAGTATACAAATGCAAATCTTCAACAGGTTTCAGTTCTCATAAACATAAACAGTTAGCTGACAAGAGGTATTTTGTCAAGTAGTCAATGTTATTTTGCCCAATCTTCGTTTATGGTCAAGTTTTTTTTTTTCAAACAAGTTATCAATACAACAAAATGGTTAAATAAAACGACGCTGCAGTGCTCTGTGCTTTATACTATGTAGTTACATGGGGTTCTATAATAAATTTGAAGGAGGTATGAAGTGAAAAGGGTAGAAACAAGAAGTCGATCAGATTATGAAATATAAAGTAATATGTGAACTAGTTGCTTGATACTTTTGTGCCGAATCAAGAGATCAATGACGACAGATAGAATAGGTTACTTAGAAAAGGTCAACTGTAATCAACAAATATACACTAACTAGTATAATTAACTAACTCCGCCTGTAGCTCCTCCAGGGGCTACTGCCGGTCCCAAGCCCGGGTAAAGGAGGAGGGTTGGGCATGGGGTTAGCGACCCCATCCCGTAGAAAATCAACTCGCTAAAAAAACGCTAACCAGAAAAATTCATTCAAACCATTCAAACTCTGCCCTGGGAGTAGAAGGAAAAATGACGTCTCATGATGAAAGCCGAGTTCCTTCGGAAGTCATGAGGCCGATGCACCTTCTTACAACCAGAGCGACAATTTTTATAGGTACATGGAATGTCCGGACAATGTGGGAGACCGACAGAGTCTTCCAAATTTCTGCGGAAATGAGGAAATACAACCTGGAAGTGCTTGGAATCAGTGAAACACATTGGACGCAGGTTGGACAACAACGACTGTCTTCAGGGGAACTTCTGTTATACTCCGGTCATGAAGAAGAAAATGCCCCACATACACAAGGAGTGGCACTGATGCTGTCTAGAAAAGCACAAAATGCACTTATAGGATGGGAATCTCATGGACCGAGGATCATCAAAGCCTCCTTCAGAACAAAGAGAGAGGGCATTACAATGAACATCATCCAATGCTATGCGCCGACCAACGACTACGATGAAGACGCTAAAAACCAATTCTACGATAGGCTGCAGTCAATCTTTGAGAAGTGCCCAACCAAGGACCTGACCATTCTAATGGGAGATTTCAATGCCAAGGTTGGAAAGGACAACACTGGATACGAAGACGTCATGGGACAACATGGACTGGGAGGAAGGAACGAAAACGGTGAGAGATTTGCAAACCTATGTGCCTTCAATAAACTGGTCATAGGTGGCACCATATTCCCACACAAAAACATACACAAAGCCACTTGGATTTCACCGGATCACACTACACAGAATCAAATCGACCATATCTGCATCAACAAAAAGTTCAGGAGGACGATGGAGGATGTGAGGACCAGAAGAGGAGCTGATATAGCATCCGATCATCATTTGCTGGTCGCCAAGATGAAACTAAAACTCAAGAAGCAGTGGACAACTGCGCGGACAACATCACAAAAGTTTAATACGGCCTTTCTTCGAGATGCTGACAAACTCAACAAATTCAACATAGCCCTCAGCAACAGGTTCCAGGCCTTTTATGATCTACTCAATGGAGAGGGGACTACCATGGAGAACAACTGGAAAGGTATCAAGAAGGCAATCGTTTCAACATGTCAAGAGATTCTGGGCCAAAAGAAGCACCATCACAAGGAATGGATCACTGTTGGTACACTGGATAAAATTGAAGCAAGGAGGAACAAGAAGGTAGCAATCAATATCAGCCGAACAAGAGCAGAAAAAGCCAAGGCACAAGCCGAATACACAGAGGCAAACAAGCAAGTGAAGAGGAGCATCAGGACCGACCGACGTAAATATGTGGAAGATTTAGCGATGACAGCGGAAAAGGCTGCAAGAGAGGGAAACATGAGACAATTGTATGATACAACAAAGAAACTTGCTGGAAATTACCGTCAACCAGAAAGACCAGTGAAAAACAAGGAAGGCAAAGTAATCAACGATATTGAAGAACAACGAAACAGGTGGGTAGAACACTTCAAGGAACTCTTGAATCGACCAGCTCCACTGAACCCACCCAACATCGAAGCAGCACCCACAGACCTCCCAATCGATATTGGCCCACCAACAATTGAAGAGATCAGCATGGCCATTAGACAAATCAAGAGTGGCAAAGCAGCGGGACCAGACAGCATCCCGGCAGAGGCACTGAAAGCAAATGTAACAGCAACTGCCAAGATACTCCACATCCTCTTCGGTAAGATTTGGGACGAAGAACATGTACCAACAGACTGGAAAGAAGGAATTCTCATCAAGATACCAAAGAAAGGCGATCTGAGCAAGTGCGACAACTACAGAGGCATCACTCTCCTCTCAATACCAGGAAAAGTCTTCAACAGAGTATTGTTAAACAGGATGAAGGATTCCGTGGACGCTCAACTTCGAGATCAACAAGCTGGATTTCGTAAGGATAGATCGTGCACAGATCAAATCGCAACTCTACGTATCATTGTGGAACAATCAATCGAATGGAATTCATCACTGTACATCAACTTCATCGACTACGAGAAGGCATTTGATAGCGTGGACAGGACGACACTGTGGAAGCTTCTTCGACACTACGGTGTGCCTGAGAAGATAGTAAATATCATACGGAACTCCTATGATGGACTAAACTGCCAAATCGTCCACGGAGGACAACTCACCGACTCGTTCGAGGTAAAGACCGGTGTTAGGCAAGGTTGCTTACTCTCACCCTTTCTCTTTCTCCTGGTGATCGACTGGATTATGAAGACGTCAACATCTGGAGGAATGCACGGGATACAGTGGACAGGCAGGATGCAGCTTGACGATTTAGACTTCGCGGATGATATGGCTCTTCTATCACAAACGCAACAACAAATGCAGGAGAAAACGACCAGTGTAGCAGCAGCCTCAGCAGCAGTAGGTCTCAATATAAACAAAGGGAAAAGCAAGACTCTCCGATACAATACAATATGCACCAATCAAATTACACTTGACGGAGAAGCTTTGGAGGATGTGGAAATCTTTACATATCTGGGCAGCATCATTGATGAACACGGTGGATCAGATGCAGATGTGAGGGCGAGGATCGGCAAAGCAAGAGCAGCATACCTACAGCTGAAAAACATCTGGAGCTCAAAACAATTGTCAACCAACACCAAGGTTAGAATTTTCAATACAAATGTCAAGACAGTTCTTCTGTATGGGGCAGAGACGTGGAGAACTACGAAAGCCATTATCCAGAAGATACAAGTGTTTATTAACAGCTGTCTACGCAAGATACTTCGGATCCGATGGCCAGACACTATCAGCAACAAGTTACTGTGGGAGAGAACAAACCAGATTCCAGCGGAGGAAGAAATCAGGAAGAAGCGCTGGAAGTGGATTGGGCACACTTTGAGGAAATCACCCAATTGTGTCACAAGACAAGCCCTCACATGGAATCCTGAAGGTCGAAGGAGAAGAGGAAGACCAAAGAACACATTACGCCGAGAAATAGAGACAGACATGAGAAGAATGAACAAGAACTGGAAAGAACTAGAAAAGAAGGCCCAGGACAGAGTGGGTTGGAGAAAGCTGGTCGGCGGCCTATGCTCCATTGGGAGTAACAGGCGAAAGTAAGTAAGTAAGTATAATTAACTATTTTGATATCCATGAAACAAACATTGTAGTGTGACTGATTCGATCTGAACAGGTATGCGCTTTTGTATACGTTCTCTTAGCTTTCAACTTGAGATTTGTAGGTGTAATTATTCAAGATACTTCAGGTAACACAGTCAAGCTACATGGTCATTCACGGGACAGAAGTTAACAGTAATTTGTATGGCAAAAACTTATATAAAATAGATGGAATGTGGCTAGTAATATAATTCAGGACACGCGTTACGCCCTATTCGAAGTGGCCATCAACTATGGGATGCATGTATAGCCAACTAACGAGTTTCAAATAGGACGTAACACCTGTCTTGGATTCCACAGCTAACCACATTGCACTAATTCTATATAAACTAGATAGTGTAAAACAAAACTGATGGTTTGCGGCGATTTTTTGAAAAACTACGATGAAATTAAGACGGTAAAACACAAGTATGGAGATTGAAATTTCCAAGAATGAATTAAAAGATACATGGTATACAGAGAGTAACTAGAAACCACATATTGTGATCAGGTCACCAGAATCAAATATATTTCATTTAAAAACAGACAGATTCTTCCATTTCACCTCCGATTCAAACTTTTTCTGAAAGAGCTTATTAAGTGTATCGAAGCGACGGAACTTAACGTCTAGAAGTCGAATTTCTAGGTCCTGCATCGTTATCCTCACCCTCATACTTTGCCAGGTCTCGATAGGAAGCACATACCAATGACAAAATATGATAAGTCCTTAAGACAAAAAGATGACAGAGGAAAATAGTATACGACATCCTAAATTCGGGGTCAGACATCACAAAAAGAACTCCTCATGCTATATCATTGTGCAGTTGACCTTTAATGAACAAACTAACATCGCACCAGTGTTCAACGAAAAATAGATTGTCGAACAACTTATTGGTATTTGCTATTCTACGGTTGTTTCTATCTACTACTTCACAGAATGAATGGATTATCACAGCTATATATTTACATGTGAATTGTTAAATGAAATTTATTCACCATAGGCAAACCAATTGAACATACCGGTTCGTTCCATTCATATTCATATACCATTCATTCAATTGTGCAAATGTATAACGAGGCATAAATTCTTTCAACAAATGATACACTACAGTTTCTACACTGTACTCGTATAAACTGATCTACGAATTAAAACGGTGAAATTAATAAAAAAAATAAGTAAAAGTGAACAAATCCTCCTTTTTTAAAAAAAGAAACCCCATGAAATACAATTCCTAAGTTACTATTATTCTAGTAGCGAAACAGTGATAACGTAGAAAATTACTGACCGTTGGATGTCGGCTCAGTGGTCTAGAGATTAAGTGTTCGTATGTGAGACCGAAGATCTTTGGTCTGAGTCCCGCATGCAGGGTCATGGATGTGTACTGCTGAGAAGTCCCATACAAGGACGAAACGGCCGTCTAATGCTTCCCGGTTTTCAAACGGTCGTCTGGCGTTGATCAGTTCATGATCTCAATTAAAAGTTTATTTCTATTTTCTACATGTGACTGTCTATATATCGAAAAAAACAACGATATCTAAATTCCTCCAGATGGATGTAGACTGATCGTCCCCTCAAACCCTTAAAACAACCAAAACCGATTTTTAAGAGTCCCCATATTGCTTCGAATCGGAGTTCGCGGTTTACGACCAAAATTAAGGTTAGAGTTTTAATCACTAAATGACATCATTTACGGTGTAAAACTGAAATGTCGACCATATGGATAAGTGGATTTCGTCCAGTAATCCAAGAGGTTCCATGGAATTCATTCGCCCATAAAATATGATGCCAATAAGTAAAGATTCGTTTCACGATCAAGTGTTTAAAGTAAGAATTTGGGAATAGTGACGACTCGTCTGTAATATAAAAACCTTGAGTGCATGAGTCTACATTCATGTTCATCCGCTAGTATGAGACTGCATCTCCTAACGTTGCTCTACTGCCTAGTGAATTAGGCTTTTGGGTCAAAGGCTCGAGGATTGATTCTCTAAGAAAACTACCTGTTTCGGTTTAGACACTCAGGTAGTATTCCAACCCTCACACCAATCGAATGGTGAACTGTGGAGCAAATATATTTGGTACCTCCTCGTACCAATGTTAACGTGTTTACATAAAAATAAAGGGATAAATTCTATTATGAGTCCTTTCTTATTGAGAATTTAATTGACAAAATACACTCAGATACATAAACAGAGACAAAGATGAAAGTAATCACTAAATCTTACTTCGTGCATTAAAATCCTCCAAAAACATAGAACAACACGACCGGGACAAGCGAACGGACCACCAGTACGCCCGGCAGATGAATCACATGGCCATATGCGACGATAATTAATATTAGCATTATTAGCATGATCCAACTGTTTGTTTGTTATTGTTGTGGAATACAAAGGATTGCATGGACAATTACATAGGTCATTTAGATCATTAATAAATTCTTGGGTATTAAAGTGCCATGGGCTATTTCTTTCAGTAGCGGCATTTAATGACGGTGTTGTTGGTGGTGTTTGAACTATTTTAATGCATTTATCAATACATTGATGACAATGAGGGCAGTTTATAATGTCTAAAAAAAAGTCAAATTGAACAATTGATTTTGTTCAGATTGCATTTTCAGAAATGGTTAGTTTTAATTGTGAAGCTATCTTTATCTTTTTAGATGATCGGATCAACACAAACTAAATTAGATATACTTCAACCAATTTTGAATCATTTCCCCCAAGGGCTCCAACTACTGATTACTATTATCGTGCAGAATCCAACCCAATACTTCACATCTACTGATACGTTTAAGATTGATAGTCGGTCAATTTATGGACTGATGTTGCAAATTGGTTAAGCAGGCTCTAGCTTTCTCCACGTAGTTTGATCAAGATAATGCACTTTCCAAAAGTGGTTAGGTATGTGTAACACATTTCTTGATCACATCAATTGACGAAGGTCTGTAACCACATAAAAAAACTTGTCTCTTTTACATTGGGTTCTAAGACTAACCTCAGCACGGTTACTCTGTCGTCTTATAATGCACGATCAATGACTAAAGATTTCTGTTTGAAGTACTGGTAGTACTACAAATATTCAGTACTTTTAAAGATTAGGTTTTACAGTCTTCACAGAGAGGTCTGTTGTGCAAACACTACACTCACTCCCTAATAAGCAGATGGATATTCCGCCTATTTTATAGGTGATGTAATTTGTACAAACCAAGAGACCTTTGAGGATCTATGATGAGATTTAGACAGCTATCAATCCGTTAGGGCTAATGAAGTGATTAACGAGCTCGATTATTTTACTCCTTACGATTACATTAGGCGTCGACATAGACCAGTCAGTCCTGAAGCAACATTCTGAATATGAGGAAGAGACAAAATCTTTCATTCACCGAGATCAAGTGGTACTTCCAGTAAAGTTAAATCAAATTACTACCGTCTTGTCAGTAGGTTTTAATTATTTTGAACAAACAATACAATTAGCTTAAGATTACTGAATTGACTTAAAAAGGAAACGTAATAATCAGATGGTGATAATAAGGAGTATTTCCAAATAACGCTATTATTGTATGTTCTAAATAACCATATAAGAAACCATATAGAATCATCAAGCAAGCATATGACTACTAATAGGATCAACCAGTTTGTTAACAGTCATATAATATACCCTTATGGGCAAGGGTAATCTTGCACTGGTTTTCAAAAGAACCAGACACCATACGGACTTTCACTCGCAACCCAAACAGTACAGCTCAATCCCGTTAAACAGTAGAGCCAGACACTGTCCAGGCTTAACCCAAGCAGTACAGATCAATACCACCCTATAGGAGAACCAGACACTGTATAAGCTTCAACGCTACAATCCGAACAGTACATCCCAATCATGTGGCACAATCACCCAGGTACCAAGCACTCTGGTGGAGCATTCACACCGTTCATATGCACATTCACATCCCGTGTATAAATATTCCGATCGGTGATCGCGTAAATCAATTATACACAGCATGAACAGACCAAAGTTGACCCATGCCACCTACACGACAGTCAAACTCATTAATGTTAGCAATGGCAATATGCCTTACAATGCTCCAATAACAAAAGCCCTTGAGAACACTGAAAAGCAACCACCAGTATAGAATCATAATAAAGTAATTATATTCTTACTTATTTACACTAACCTGATGCTAAGCGTGACAATTCTCGAGTAAAGGTACGCCGTTCAAGATGATTGGCACGTTCAACAAGATAACCCCATGAAAAACGTTCAATGTCATAACCAATCAATATTTCAGGGTCGAATCTGGATAGACATTAGTTTTATTTTAAAAGAAAATCAATCTATATTATTTTTATATCACAGTTTACATCATGGATTAATTTGAGTTGAAGAACCATTAAAAACCAGAAAGTGCTGAGTAGTTGTTTTGTCCTACTATGGGACTATTTAAAGGTAGACATCCACGACCCCACTGGGGTTCGAAACCAAGATCCTTAGGTCTTACATGAAATACTTTACCTTTAGTCCTCTGAGTAGTAATCTAATGGATTATATGTCGGTGCACTTTTACCTCGTTCGAAATTTAAATCGTGGTAAATAATAATTGATTTCTCTCATTACGAGGATTCTTAATAGTATATGACATGGAGGCTATAATTTCTATCCAATTTGTTTAAGATAATACTTATTAGGATTGATCGTCTAATATGATATTCACTTACTGATCCATTATATGTATGAATGGTTTTCTGATCCTAGCAAAAATCTGATAGACATTAGTCTGATTTTAGATCAGTCAGTCAGTTAGCTACAACGTAGGATCAGGCATATATATGCATCGGTTTAAGTTGCGATGCCTCGTTAGCACAACAAGATGAACACCGAATTCATAGTTAATTTAGTGGTGGTAATATATATATCATGAGATGATCGCCAACAAATGATCTGCTTCGATGTTTAGTTCAGTTATTACATAGTGAATTTATTGAGTTTAAGAGGTATATATGTTTATTTACTTAAAGAACTGCCCACTTATGTATAATGACAGTAAGATCCATGTGGAGATTCCTCTGATACAGTCTGGAGATGAGATAAACCAGTTAACAAACTTGTGAACATTTATCGATTAAAATGGTAGTAACATGTGAATTGTATACGCTTAGTTACTGTATATTCCTAACATTCATTATGTTCAGTTTTGGTTGTACATTAACAGGAATTGAAAGTAGAATGCTTATCAATAGAAAAGTAAAAGAAGGAGAAGAGAGAGAAAAAAACAGAGAACACGATCAGTAAAATGCTGAAGTATGTAAAGTATAATTGAAGAAAGATATGCAAATGATGCATTTAATGTAAAATTCTCATATAGTTCAATTTTGCATAAAACAATAAATTGATTTACTGTATCTGAGATTTTGTTCACTACAGGTACAACTAAATTTCATACTTATCACATAAACAAATGGAAAATATCAGAAGGGGTTTTGTGGATATTCTAGTGATTTTAATAGTTGAGATCATGAATCCATTGAAGCTAGATCACTATGAAAGACCTCGAAGCACTGAATGGTCGTTTAGTCCAATTGTGGGACTCCTCTGTAGTGCGCATCCACGATCCTGCCTCACGAGATTCGAACCCAGGACATATCAGTCTCGCGCGCGAGCGCTACACCTATAGACCACTGAGGTGGCCGGCATCTAACGGTGTTAATGTCTAACTTTAACCGATCCACGAAATCGAGCGACACATCCACCACTGTCTTCGGTGAGTTACTATCTCACAATAGATCTGGTTGAACTCCACTGGTCACTACTGCTTTTCACTGGAACTCCAGGAAATACTTCTTGAAGCCAAGCAACTACTGAGAACATGATCATTATCAGAAGGGGTTTGTGGATGGAAAAGACAATCCAATTCATACAATACAAATACAAAAAAAACATCTTAAGTTACATATATACTTACGTTTGAACCAAATAAACAATCCAAGAGATTAGATTCCATTCAGTTGAACACCAAATTATACGAGGTATTATATGATGTAATTTATGTTTTTTATTACCATAACCAAAATTTGTTAAACCATGAGTATAGTTATTAAGTGATTCAGAATGAATTAAAACAAATAAATCAATATGATAAGCATTATCCATAGATTCCATTGTATAGGATTGTTGTGGACGTAGAAAACTAAGACAAGCTATTTGAATTGAATCAAAGATTGGATCTGGAATAAGACCACATTTTACGAATGATTTTTTGATTAGATTTGATTGGGTTAATTTATTTACATGATTTTGATTAGATAGACATTGTGATTTGGTTAAACGACTAGAACAATGTAATTCGAGGCTGGCTACAGTTGTATAGTCAACCTGAAATTCGAAAAAGAAGAAAAAACTTTCGAAAAAGGGTTGTAGAGGGGTAAAAAAAAGATGTATGATAATGAAAAGATAACATCGTAAAATCACATGCATTTCAGTCTGTCTAGGAATAAAATAATTTTTGGCCACCAAATGCCTTGGTAGGGCCGAGAGTGGGGAGAGTCCGCTCTCCCTCTCCAAATGCTCTCAGATGGACACATGTATATAGCCTCTGTCAGGGAAGTCCTAATCACTGCCTTCTCGTGGCATTACTGTTGTTTACCAAATTGAGAGGACGAAAAGTGAATATCCGACGCTTTAACCGGGTTGGTGGATATAGATGATCCACCTAGGGAAGTTGGAAAACCCTGATTCCAAACCGATGGTGAACATGGGCTCCGGTATCCTGAGGAGACAAATGGCGTGTGAATCAATTGTTGGTTACCGGTTATCATGGGAATGCACCTCCTTACGTTGCTCATCTGCCTTGTAGGTCAAACCTTCAGGCCAAAGGCTCCGGGTGTGGCCCCCTAAGAAAACTACCTGCTTCAGTCTGGGCACCTGGGCAGTATCACAGCCCCCAAACAAATCAAATGAGATTTGTATGGCGCATATACATGAGGTGCCTCTTTGTACCAATACTTATGTGTTTAAATAAAAAATTTTTGAGTACTTGCAAAATAACCTGAGACTAAGATGTTACAAATATAAACAGTGCAATAACTGACAAATAATCGATACGTGGTAATATATTGTCAACATTCCTAAATCTTTCAAGAGAAAACAATGTAAATTTATCGGACTTTCCCCCTAAAACAATAACTACCAAAAAATTTTAGACCAAATTTGTGTTCACAAAGAGACAGTTACATAATTCATCTGTGCTTTTGGAAATTGATACTAATCATTTGATCTCATAGTTATTATTATCACAATTATTACTGTTCGTGTTGTGTTAAGGAATTTTTACTTGGCCAATGACTATTTTGTGTGAAGTTAGACATTAACACCGTTGGATGCCGACCGGCTTAGTTGTCTATCGGTTAAGTGCTCGCGCGCGAGGACAGGTCCTGGGTTCGAACCTCGTGAGGCGGGATCGTGGATGCGCACTGCTGAGGAGTCCCACAATAGGACAAAACGGCTGTCAAGTGCTTCCAGGTTTTTCATGATGGTCTAGTTTCAATTGACTCATGATCTCAACTATACAAGATTTTATCAATTGTCAAATTGTAAGCGATTACTGACTAGCCCTTTCTATGTTTTTTTTTAAAATATTTATCCTCAAATAAAATACTAGTTAACGCGTCACTGTTTTGGCACAGTGCCAAGGTTGTATGAGTCGGTGTTCAGATTGGTGATTTTATAATGTGATAAAGTCATAACAGTTGTCATATCTGATGTAGGAACAACAATGAGATGATGATAGTAACAAGAAGAGTGGGAAATAAATGTAGTAGTGATGACAGTAATAAAAATTAGACATTAATAATACGGTTTAGAAAGACAGAATAGGAAGGTATTTACGAAGGAATACTGGAGTATAACAATAAATCAGTGTTTTGTATAATAACACATTAACAAATCCAACCATACTTATCTTCAACTAGCAAAAATAAACCAATACAGTGATACAACAGAAACTATACTTTCCCATCTGCTCCCCCCCCAACTTGTTCGCTTACACGATTATTTCCCCAAAAAATTCAATACAAAAGTGCAAAGGTTATCTATACTGTATACTAAGGTTTATTGAAGCCTTGACTATCAATCCTCCTTTATGTACTCAAACATAGTTTGTTCTTATTTTAAGCCTACTTTGGTAGTATTGATTTATTATGCAGAGAGTTATGAGTTTCACATCATTTTCTTTATTGTCTTTGTTTCCTCATTACCGTATTATATACGTCCAGTTGACCTTAAAATTTTCATATGTAAATACTCTTAACAATTATAGGTTAACAATTATAAGATTACTCGAATTGTATGGTGCAAATATATCATATAATCCTGATAATCTTTGTCTTCTTAGTACACTATCCAATTTATTTATTTAAACACATAAACATTAGTACAAAGAGGCACCAAATATATATGCCGCACACTTCATCATTCTATTTGTGTAAGGGCTGGAATACTGCCTGGGTGTCTAAACCGAAGCAGGTAGTTTTCTTAAGGAGTCAATCCTCGAACCTTTGACCTAGAGGTCTAATCCACAAGGTAGTGGAGCAAAGTTAGGAGATGCAGTCTCATGCTAGCGGGTGAACATGAATATAGACTAATGCACCATTCGTTTGCTCAGGATCCTGGAGTCCATGTTCACCATTACTTTGGAATCAGGGTTTTCCAACTCCCCTAGGTGGATCATCCATATCCACCAACCCGGTTACAGCGACGGATATTCGCCTTTCGTCCTCTCAATTTCGTAAACAACATCCCCACTACGAGAAGGCAGTGAATAGCACTTTTCTGGTAATGGCTGTATACATGTGGCCATATGAGAGGGAGAGCTGACTCTCTCCACCCTCAGTCGTATCAGGGAATATTAAAGAAAGTAGCAAATAACATCAACGTTAAATAATCCCTGTATCAGAATTAATACATATACAAATGTAATATAATTTATCATGATTGCATACCTGAACCGATGAAAAACAACGTTGATTTGCACCTTGATATAAAACACTAACAGAATTATCCGTTGAATGTGGTGTTGTATCAATAGATTGTTCATTATTCGATGAATATAAAAGTGTTTGATAATCGTCAATGGCATTTTTTTCATTAATAGTCGATGATATCAGATCAACAGTTGTACACTGTAGAAATATTATATAACAGAACTGCTTTAGGAGTAATGTATTATATTAATATATTTTAATTATAAAGTGAAGTCAGCACAAAATAAAAGATCTCAGACTTCTTTATTGTCTGCAATTTCAACTGTTCGAAAGAAACCTCTATACATGAAACTATAATTCAACGGGGATGTGGCTAGTGATACTCTAAAAGATAGGTTAACGAAAGTAATTAGTAGGACATTCTACACAGCCAATCTTGCGTTGACTTTCTCGAGTCGACCAGGGATGTCTACTCAAACGAAGGGAAAGTTATCTGAGTTGGCCTCCTCTATGTGCATTTTGACCTCCTATTTCCAGTGTTTAACTATTGATAAGACTTTTGTTATCGTAATTTAATATTCTTACTACTATCAGTACACCTGTCTTCCCACTATCAACTTGTACTTTTAACTATTATTATGCTCGGTGACGTATTCTATTTCATTGTGATTATTATTGACTCAAATAGCGTTGATTGGTCTAAAATTTTCGTATAAATATTCATGTATATTAGGGTAAAGGCTGATGACGATCTAATTGAAAAAAATATTGTTCGCTCGTATGTGTTGTTCCAAGTGTTGTTTTCCTATTTTATGGTACAATGTGGTCTGACTGTTTGGTATATAAACCTAGTATGCTTGAAATAAATTATTCAGACTACAGAGGCTGAGAATGGTGTTCTGGACTTAACTGGCTGGTCTAGGCAGAAAGCAAAACTGACAAGTACTCTAGACTGATCGTACAAGTTTCGTGTGTGTCATTGGTCCAATCAATAAATCGCTGCTCTCTAATTGGTGGTATTATCAATTATACATTAACAGGGCATCCAAGCAGTCACAAGTTATAACCCCATGATAGTGTGACAATTATCTAACACCGATGGTAACGACTGTCATGACTGAACTCCCATGGTCACAGCTTACACAGTCGTGGGTGTGAACAATTGGAGAGTCCTATACCAAGTAGAACCAGCTGTTGATGGTTCCCTAGCTTTCAATGATGTTCCAATTTGAATTGATATATAATAACATCTACAAAATAAAATAATCTCCATAAAACTATTCACTTTAGAAAATAAAGTCCAAAAACAGTATCAGGGTATCCTATACAGGGAAACAGACAGATAGTAGGTGTGTCAATTGAATACCAACACTATGCACAGTAAGCTCTTTTGTTGACTTCAATGTACTATAGAGTCGAATAGCCTGGTTTATTCGTTACACTGTAAACTGGATACAATTGATCCTGTTACTGAAGGCTAAATAGTATACAATCACTTACTAACAGGTAGAAACTAACTAGCGATCTGAGTTACTTAACGACATCATACTTGACTGTGAGGTTGAGTTTCAAGTGTCTATGGGATCCGTAAAAACTTTCGTCTAAATTTGATCAGACAGTTTTACAGTATTTGGGCGCCAGGTTGATGTGATACATTAAAGAGGAGGCATGTATTTGTAAAATCTCACTGAAAGAATACAAAGTAAATCCAACGTTTCGACTGGCGGTCTGGTCCAAGATTTTTCAAGGAAATATAATCAATATTTTCATAGTTGAAATCATGAGTCAATTGAAGCTAGACTACCATGGAAAACCTGGAAGCACTGGACGGTTAAATGCTCTGGCGCGAGACTGGTAGGTCCTGGGTTCGAATCTCTCGGGTGCGGGATCATGGATGCGCACTGCTGAAGTGTTCCATAATAGAATCAAACGGCCGGCCAGTGCTTCCAGGTTTTCCATGATGGTCTAGCTGTAATTGGATCATGATTTCAACTATGAAAATAATCAAAAATCAAAATTATCTACGGGATCGTTTGTATTATATTGAGGTTTGTGTCAGCACAAGGGATTCTAAATGACTATCTCATAATTTTAATGCATCAAAACATTAAGAAATTTAAAAATTATTTAGATTTTTGAATACAGGTATTACCTGTGGAAAGAATTCATTCGAAAGCTTGATGACTTTATCAGTTTCATGATTTATATCTGACTGTGAATCCATACAAGCAAAGTCTTTCTTCATGACATCTGACTTTTTAAAATCCTGTGATGTTCTTGATTGTTTAAGCCACTTATTTACAACGTTTAGTCTAGGTGCTGGACATACTGGACGCCAAAATGGAGTACAAGGATAGGAAGATGATGGTGTCTTTTCTGATTGAATTGTGGATCGATAATCCGTACCACTAAACGGTGACAACTGTGTTTGTGAATAAAGACTTAATTTATCTGTATATAAACTGGAAGTATATGGTGAACATGCAATATCTGAAAAATCATAGTGAAATGAAGAAAATAGAGGTAGTTGTTCAGACAAAACAATTGATGAATGGTTCATTTTTTGTGTTTGTGTTTCTGAATTGGCTATCATAGTATCTTCAAGATCTGAAAATTCTTCAGAGGGTGTTAAACGTCCTGATTGTTGAAAAGATGTTTCAGTTACCTCATAATTTGAAGGTAAACGTTCAAGAAGGACAACGGGATTTGATAGATTATTGCTATTAGACTATAGAAAAGAATTTTAAAAAGTTAAGACATTTTCGTTGAGATGCAGTCTTCACAGCAAAAAATTTTCAATAAAAAAAAGATATTTAATCAAATCGGTTGATACATTACAAATGCCCTGGTACGGCCGAGGGTTGGAAGAGTCCGCTCTCCCTCTCCAAAATCACTCACATGGGCACGAGTATACAACCACTACCAGGGAAGTCCTACTCACTACGTTTTCACCTCGAGGGTGTCGTTTACGGAGTGTAGAGGACAAAAAGCGAATGTCCGACACTTTAACCGGGTTAGAGGATATGGATGATTTACCTTGTGGAGTTGGAAAACCCTCATTCTAAACCAATGGTGCACATGGGCTCCAGTACCCTGAAGGAACAAATGCCATATGCATCAATCGCTGGTCACCGGCGACTTAAATAACACTGATACGTAGCACTCTAGAGTGCTCGTACGGTTTTCGTGTGTCAATATTCCAATTGATAATTCGCTGCTTTCTGATTGGCGGTCTTACCACTTCATACATTAACTGGGCATCCACTCGGCCACAAGATATAACACCTTTTTTAATAAAAAAATCTTGTTAAGACCGACTAATTCCTGCTTTTATTGGCTTGATGATAACTATGAGTAAGAGTAAAATTGATGATAAAACAACTTACTACTGAATAGTTTATGACAGTAGAAGAATCACAACTTGTTGAGTTGTTAAGATCAGTCAGTAAGTTTTCTTGAAAAACAGATTGATTTCTATTTACAATTGGAGTTGATTTGTCCAATGAAACATTGCCAGTAGAAACACTAGTATCATTATCATTCAATCGAAGGCTAGATGAACTACATGATGATATAATTGATGTCGTTGTACAAGTACTTTGTGTATTTGTAATTTGAGTCGTTGAAATATGTTTTCTGGGCACACATAAACTAAGTCGTCGACGTTTTCTAGGACGATTTCTTTCACTTGTAGCTTTATGTACTATAGCAGTTTAGTGGAAAGAAAATGTTGAATGTCAACAAGAAAATAAATCTGATCACTAAGCTAATTATTATCAATTAATGAACATCAAAAATGTTTTCATTGTAACACACTTTTCAACAAGTAGATACCATTTAAGAAGAAAATATAAAAACGAACAATCACAAGGAGAAATGGATAGTCGCTAGCAGTGGAATCCAGGACGCGCGTTTCGTCCTATTTGGGACTCGTCAGCTGGATGTACCTGCATCTTAGAGTTGATGTTCACTCTGGGACACGAGCTCAATACCTTTCGCTTCAAACGCCATCGCGTTATGAGATGCAGGTACATCCAGATGACGAGTCCCGAATAGGACGAAACGCGCGTCAAACTGGATTCCACTGCTAGCCACTATCCATTTTACATACAATGCTTGTAAAATAAGGTTATATAGAGGCAATACACACAGTATGCACATATGCCAATAAGAGATTGACCAATTGCAGTCCTAAAGATCAATGAGAAGATTCAAACAGGTAATAGTAAGTGAATCACAAGGAGAGTTGCAAGTGTTGAATAAAAGTTGTGGGTGTTCAAAAGCTGTGACAAAGAAAGTTGAGTATTCCCAACGTGAACAATTTTGATTATCACTAAATTATTCATCCTAGTCTTCTATAATCTTTGTCAAAGTTGTGTTTTGTTATTGGGGTTCAGTATGGTCTACAAAGTTACGGATCTAGAAACGGAAAAGATTGAGTTACTCTAATATGATTGGTTTTCTTTGGAAGATTTTAGCCTTTCTAACAAAATTTGACTATTCTTGCTACCACCTTAGCAGTCAGATTCACAAAATTCATATTTGTTTAAGAGTTCAGCCATTGTTGAAGTAGAAGAATGTTAAACACAAAACAAAATCAACTCAATGTTGAATTCTTCAAGTGTCTTTTCTCTAAAAAATTCTATTGTAGTCAGATTGCGTTCATATCTATTGTTAACTATATCGAAGTGTCCAACTATAAGTTTGACATACATATGAAATCGATATTCAAAAAACAACAATTTGTTTAAAGAACGGTTGTATTGTAGTGGAAGCTACTCACAAGATTGTTTGTAAATAATATATAGCGGAACATGACATCACAGTCGCAACAATTGTCAAACCGAGCAAAGAGTTTTAGCACATCGAGAGCGCAATGTCGGGATAACCAGACAAGAAAACAGTTCAGACAGCAGAACATAACGAAAGATAAGAATGGACAATTTAAGACTATGTATATGTACTATGTAAATACCTCTTAACTTCGCACAACAAATAGATATTTATCTTGCCTATTGCCTTCTACAATATTCTTAAGAAATATAGATAAGTTGGTTAAAAACATCAACTTGTGAGGCATCTGTGGAGATCAACACGTCTGTATAAGTGCAAAAACGAAGGCTATCTGTAATTAAAACATTAAAGGTAATTACAATATACGACAGCATGAACGACAGCTGGCAGCAGTGTCTCCTTATAATCTCCTTATAGTGCACCCTGTTTGCCCCAAATGCTCTGGTACGGCCGAGCTCTGATGGATGTAAGTAATAGTAGTGTGGATATGCTGCCTGGACAACGATTTCTCGACCTTGAGTATGCGGATGATATTGTCTTACTGTGCGATAATGCCAAAGGCATGCAATACACACTTAATCAGTTGGCAATCAGTGTCCGCAGGTACGGCATGTGCTTTGCACCCTCCAAGTGTAAAGTACTCCTACAAGACTGGAATGATTTTAATCCTGTACTCACCCTGGATGGTGAGCAGATTGAAGAAATTGAGAAGTTCATGTATTTATGTAGCTACATAAGTGCTGGTGGTGGCGTGAGTGATGAGATCGATGCACGTATAGTGAAAACCAGAGCGGCTTATGCCAATCTGGGTCATCTTTGGCGCCTTCGTGATTTTAGTATGGCTGTAAAAAGTCGAATCTACAACGCGTCGGTGAGAGTAGTTTTGCTCTATGCTTGTGAAACCTGGCCTCTCCGAGTTGAGGATGTTAGACGTCTCTCTGTGTTCGATCATTGTTGTCTCCGAAGGATTGCTGACATTCAGTGGCAACACCATGTTAGTAATGCAGAGGTTCGGCATCGTGTGTTCGGGCGTAGAGACGACAATTCAATTGGTGTCACCATCTTGAAACACCGACTTCGGTGGCTTGGATATGTTCTATGAATGTCGTCCCAGAGGATTTCACGTCGTTCACAATTTGCCGACTCTGGGACTGGTTGGAAAAAGCGGAGAGGTGGTCAGTGTATGACATAGTGTCGTGGTATGAAAGAAAGTTGCAAAGGGCTAGCTTCTGTTGTTCCTTCACGACTCCGTGGCTGGGGTATGGGAGATGGTGCAACACAGTGGCTAGAGACGTTATCAGATATGGCTCAGAATAGAAGCCAGTGGCGAGCCTGCTGTAACCTTCTTCTACTTTCTTCATGAAGAGTGATTATAACTTTCTTAACTGAGAGAGTTCTTCTGGTTGTACATTTCAGTTTCCCCATCATTACTCTTCTCTTTTTGTTCATCCTTTTTTTTCATCCTTCATATACACGCATCCTCCCCCTTTCTCCTCCCATTCTCATTATTTTGTGTGGCGAATATGTATCTGGTGCCCTTTTGTACCAATATGTATGCGTTTAAATAAATAAATAAATAAATAAAATGGGGACTGAGAGCATGTAAACATTGAAACTGTTGTATTTAAACTAAGATTCAAGGAATGTACAAAATGGCAATAATTTTTATATGGGTTAAGTGAAAGCAACTGTAATAATAAATACAGTAAATGTTGCTAGTTTATGTAAATACTTTGCGCAACAAGTGAACGTGAGTCACACCATACGCTTAAACATTATTAGAAATGAAACAGTTTACTGAATATTAAAAAGTAGTATAAACCAACATACAAAAACATGAGTTGAATAAATAAGGACAGAAAATGCAAACAAGCTTGACACTTACAATAATCATTCTGTTACAATATCAATAAAAGTTGATTTCTTTTTATGTATTACACTGTACACACCATTCTTTTAAAAGTATGATAGGTGAAAAGAGATATCCGTCTATCAATTAAGAGACGATTATACTGCACAGCAGTTCGCTCAGTTCTACTTAGGGCTGTGAAACATGACCATTAAGAGTAGAAGATACTCGTAAGTTATTAGTATTTGACCACAGATGTCTTAGAAATATTGCTCGCATCTGCTGGGATCACCGGATAAGTAATAGTGAGGTTAAACACAGGGTATTAGGGAATGATGGTAAATCAGTTGATGAGGTCATGAATCTTCATCGACTGAGATGGCTGGGTCTTACGTACACCTGAACAGCGATTATCACGACGCGCTATGCTGACTAGTGTTGGGGATGGTTGGAAGAGAGTTAGGGGCGGCCAAACCAAAACATGCCATCAGAGTATGAAGTCATTAACTTCTAGTCTGAGCCATGTGGGTAGATGCAGACTACTTGGTTGGGGTTCGCGTGACTATCGTAACCAAAGGTTAGAGACTGTGGGTGACATGGCTCAGAATCAATCATAATGGCGTAGGTGCATACACTCTTTATCTTCCCTTAAACCTTGAGATTAAAATTACTTCATATCTGTCTTCCTTCCTATACTATATCCTTATATACAACCTTTCTTTTATATATTACCACCACTAAATTAACTATTTCTATGAATCTGGTGTTCATCTTGTTGTGCTAACGAGGTATGGCAACTTGAACCGATGCATATATGTGCCTGGTCCTACGTTGTAGCTGACTGACTGAGGTGATTATTCACTTATCTAGGTAAGACAGGGACTAATTTCGGTCTATCGTGCATATATTATCAAAAAGTCAAGAGTCTACTGACAATAGTATCTTCAAGACTTTTAGATTATTATTCTATGAAGTTGACTTTTAAGCAACTCTCTCTCGAGTGGAAGTGGGAATTCATGATTCAGTACATTGTACAATGAAATATATATGAAATTTTAAATATAGAGATCGTTATTTTACTCATGCCCAGGACAGAGTCGGATGGAGAATGTTGGTGGGCGGTCTATGGTCCTCCACGAGGGGTAACAGACATAGGTAAGTAAGTAAGTATTTTGCTCAAAGTTTGTCTCAACTTTTA
This sequence comes from Schistosoma rodhaini, assembly GCA_944470415.2. Classification (NCBI taxonomy): domain Eukaryota; kingdom Metazoa; phylum Platyhelminthes; class Trematoda; order Strigeidida; family Schistosomatidae; genus Schistosoma; species Schistosoma rodhaini. Next base: position 3,870,337 of record OX104040.1, read on the forward strand.
CAAAACATGATTATAATAATTATTACAAATAACACTGAATAACATGACTAACCAGTAGTATTCGAAGAATAAGTACTTGTACTACTACTCTGATCATCACCATCACTACCAGTGTGAGATGTATCCACGTTGCCATCAACTTGAGGTATGCAATTACTGAAATGATATTTTTTGAAATTAAGATGAAAGACAAATAAGTGGAATGAATACAATTTAAAATATATTATCTCCATAATTTTTTAACTAATCTCTGAGGAGTGGTTACTCAATTATCAATCACAAAATCATGAGTTTAAACGGTCGTAAATATAAGTCTCTCTCACTCTTTCTTTTAAACTAAGTCAGGTCACACCTGGAGCCTTAGACATAAAGGTCTGATCCATAAGGCAGTGGAGCAACGTTAAGAGATGCAGTCCGTCGGTAGCCAATGACTAACGATTGGTTCATATGCTATTTGTTTCTACAGGATACTGGAACCCATATGCATCATTGGTTTAAAATCAGGGTTTTCCAACTCCCCTAAGTGGATCCTCCATATCCACTAACCTGGCTAAAGCGATGGACATTCCTTTTTTGTCGTCTCGACACTGTAAACGACACCCTTGCGGCGAGAACGTAGTGGGTAGGACTTCCCTGACAGTGGCTGTATACGAGTGACCATGTGTGAACATTTCGAGAGGGAGAGCGGACTCTCCCTACCCTCGGTCGTACCAGGGCATTCGGGGGTCTACGTACAATTTAGTGGTTTAATATGAAATTTGACGAGTAACAAATTATTAGAATATGGTTCAGTCAGTCAGCTAAAACGTAGCACCAGACACATATATGCATGGGTTCAAGTTGCCACATATCATTAGCACACAAGACGAACACCGAATTCATCGAAGTAGTTACTTCAATAGTGGTAATATATAAAAAAGAAATTGTGTATAAGGGTATAGTACAGGAAGAAAGAATTGGTCGGTAGAAAGAAAGACATAAAGCAATTTTAATCTCATGGTTTAATGGAAGACAAAGAGTGTATACACCTACACCATCGTGATCGATTATGAGCCATGTCACCCAGAGTCTCCAACCATTAGTTATGATAGTCACGCGGACCCCGACCAAGTAGTCTGCATATGGTTAGGGAACATTTGAAAGTATTTTGAACTAATGAACATAATTGGATAAAACATTTTCGGAAACACCTTTTTGATTTGTTTAGCGCATAAATTATGTACCATACTAGTAGCTATGATATGGTTTTCGTTCTTAAAAGTTGCAGAAAACTTGTCAGGTAAGGTTACCTAAAGGGCAATATTAGCGTAATAAAAGATTACCAAACGAAAAGGTGAAGTAGTTTAGGGATGACTCTGTTGGTTTAACAGAGATACAACCTGACTGATTTGAGTGGCCCTAAGATAAAATAACAAAACACTTCTATTCTTGCCACAATGACTAGGGTTGTAAGCACTGATTGAACTAATGTTTATGTCGGTATTTCGATGACCTCAGAGATAGTGGATATGATTACGTAATCATTACGCTGAGATTTTATCGGTTATTTATCCGTGTACATGAGCCAAGCTGAGTAGTTAGGAAAAGTCATTGGAATAATCAACCAGTTGGTTCTTTACTGCTGATAGAGATTGACAAATAACAGACTGCTAGTTCAAAGTATGTATTAACTCACCCTGACTTTGACGCATCGCTTCCAGAACTCCAAGAATCAAAAAGTACATCTGAAACACTATCAACTTGAAAGTTAGATTTCACAATATTTCCAGTGAAATCTTGTGGAGAATTTTCTGTGGACCGACATAGAGGTGAAAGAATTATAGGAGAATCAGACAATGTACACTCATCCTGTATATGGAAAATTTGTTCATTTATATTCTTGTTTTGTAAAGGAGTTGAATTTAAATGGAACACATCACATGATTCTTCATCATCTTCATCGATTTCATGAAGTGATTCCAAATCTTGCGATGGGATAAACATTTCATTAGAATGATTTAGTGAGCACAATATATCATCACTATCCAAATAACTTCCAACAGGTTGAGACATGCACTCGTCATCCTCGGTTACTTCATTTTTTATAGCACAAAGACTTCCAACTGTTGGTTTATCTACCCCCGATTGTTGACTGCATACAAACGACAGAGCACATTGTGTTGCATTTAAAATTAAAGTTTTGTCATCTTCTTGTCCTTTGTCTGTACCAATGATACTTGACTGGTGAGTGATTGAATTTCGACTGGTCAAAGTACTGTTCAAAACCTTGAAACAATGAATAATAAATATATCAGAAATCACTTATTTCTAGTTATATACTTATGTCAATCACAATTGGATATGACTATCTTGATGATTTGTATTATCTATAACAGACTACCAGGTGATGTCATATCGTGACTGACAGTTGAAGGGAAATACAATAAAAACGACTAGAGTTTGGGCCCAACACCCAAGTTGTATAGTTGACTGCAACAAAGTATAATGAACAATGACCAGTACATCCAGAAACACCACATCCGCATGTCCTGATGTAGTTGAAGATTTGGCTAAGAAAGCATTACTCACTCATCATACCATGATAATTCTGAGGACAATCATGAGGTTCGTTATCTATGGAACGTACAACATTTAAATTAAATAATTTCAGAAAGCTTCTGTGACCGGTATTAAGTAGGTTTGCCTTAGGCTCTCTATATTCATCTCATCAGGTTGATAAGACCATCAACAGTAATTCAGTTCTCCCTCATAAGTGACTCAATAAAAAAAACATGTTAAGTTTTCAAAATGTGGTTGAATGTAACAGGTTGTAAGGAAATAAACCACCTAGATACACTGTTAACGAGTTTCAACATGTAACTTTAATTCAAAGCGACTGACTAGTAGATGAAGCAATTAACTGGTATCCCAAGACGCCAGCGGAGGAATAGGAACCCCAATATTAAACAAGGCGGATGTTACTAAAACTTCGTATGATACCTTAAGGTGATCTTACTCCTCTAGTCACTTCATGTCTGTCTATTTTCATAAGTGTAAACATGATAGAAGGATGTTAAATAACCAGGTTAAAATATAAGAATAAACTAATGAATAAGCAAATAACTCATTATTTCTTACATTGTTATCAAATGTTTTGTTCTTAGCCAATTCAATAGGACTACAAATCCAATCGTCCTCATTATCATTATTCAATAGTCGAGGATGCTGAATATTTGCTGTATTCGGTGAAGAATGAATTTCTGTAGGATATTCTACATTATTAAGCAACTGGTCCAATTGTTCAGATGTTGGTACCCATGCATCAAATTCTTCAATTGCATTAGCTAAACGACAAAGATCTTCTAAACCAGCAGAACTTATCGTTGTAAAGCTACTTACTGATTTAGTTTTAACAACAGGTTGAAGTAGAGTACTATTAATAGGAGATTTTAAGTCAATTGATTCTTGAGTATGTTGAACAGTAGCGGATAGTTGAGTATTGTTAACTTCGTCAGAAGAACCCTCTTTGTTAATAATGCCCAGTTTGTCATCATCATCATTGTCATAATCAGGATCAAAATTATCATCATCTGTTTGACTGGATTCAAGCCAATTAGAAATGTACTCATTTGGATCAGATGAATCTGAACACAAGAAAATTTAGAACACAGAAAATGATCTCTATATTAAGCTAAGTAATCAATTGTATATAAATGGTAGATGATGCAAAGAAAGTCGATACGAATATTGACCCAACCTCAGGTGTTCTCGAACTTTAACTATCATCTCTGTTTGTTAAACAAGACTATCGAAGATGGTCTAATGAATAATACTTTTTCAGTAATTTTTCCTCAATGTCACTAAGTTAATCAGTAAGCGTTTTAATATGATGTTAGTACTATTCATAGGAGGTTTAACAAACGGAATCCAATTTGTAAAGGTTTGTATACCACTAACAGAATCTTCAGTCTGAACACCCATAGATAGAAAAAGTGAAGTCACTTCCAAGTCAAACATGTTGGTGGGTTAAAACCAATGGTAGTATAGTGATGTATGCTACTTATGCTAACATATATAAGTAGTATGTAGCTGCAGCAGTCGGAAGTGAAATACTTGGTAGCAGAAGATTGAAATGAAAAGAACAAGAAGGAATTCAGAGAGTAATTGAAATAACGACTGAATTGGAGGAGCCGTGAAGTAAGGGACAACTGAAGGAAGATGTGTAAATAATCTATCCAATCCATGATTTTCATATTTGATGAAAGTACTGTGTAATTTTGCATAAAACCATAAATTAGTTCTCCCCATCTGAGTTCTTGTTCACTACGGCATAAGTACATAGGAAAAAGTGTTCTAATTACCGAGTTGTAAACGGAGTACCAAGTTTGTGCAGTAAAACATGATTTAATGTTTGTTAGCTAGGCGAAAAAAATTGAAGAGATAACGGTATTTTCTGAAAAGACAATGACAAATTAGTAGGTGAATACTTAATGTAGGATAAACGGTACATTTTCATACGGTGATACACAAACAGATCGTTTATTGATCATTGAGAAAGTTTCAGTTTGACCATTATCAGAACTACACATCAGTAATACTATATCGATCAATGTTTCATCGATCTAGAGGAACTCCAAATAACAGTAGTCAGATTTATGGTAATAAATTTTGTAGTGAAAAAAAAACAAGCTGATATATTGTAGGACAAAGTGTACGTACTTGCATCTCAATACATGCTGATTTCCTTATTTAAGCACATATATCAATGGATTCACTGTTATTTCATTAAAACTATCCCATCGTTAATTCGCACGACTGAATTAGTGAGTCCAGAATAATGCGGTGTTTGATTTACGGGTGTTCAGAGGAAAAACTAACACACACACAGCGATATCCTGTTGTTATGAGACTTAAAAGAAAATTTCTAATGCACTTTTCTAGTATCACTATTAACAATGATAAGAATATCCAAAGGTAGTGACACTAGATTGTTTCGGTTATAATCCACATCCATATTAAGAGCTAATCTTTTGAATGCATATAAAAAATCTCCACAAACTTACGACTAACATTTAGGCTAACTGATATGGGAAAGAAACAATAAATAACTGGACAAAACTCCAATGAAATTTACCTGTATAGTTTATATCTTGTTCAACTTCCAAAGATGTATGTTGATCACAAAGTAAATTAGTCCATTGAGTAAGATAATGCATTTCGCTTGTTGACAGACCAACTACACCACTCTCTAATAAATTGGAAGTAACAAGATATCAAAAGAAAGATGACAAAGTAGAAAATATTTGGTGACATGATTGAAAAAATTATGGTATGAACAATTAACAAGATCAAAATGTGACATGCTTACCTTTAGTTGGTAATAATTCATCAGAAGTAGGAATTTCAGGTAGTCTTTCACTTGGAATGTCACGTTTTGATGCACGACGCATTTTCTCTTCATGCCACATAGCTTCTAAGCCAGGATTTATAGATAAATTATCTTTAAAATGTGTAATTAAAACAAAAACATGATGTCGGATGAAGTGAAAGCGATTGGAAAACTACTATATGACGACAAGGATAACAATATATAAGTAAATAATATAAGAACGCATACAAAATCTGTTATTATTATTATTTGAACACATAAATATTGGTACAAAGGGACACCAGATATATATGCGCCACACAAATCTCATTTGATTTGTGTGAGCACTGTGATACTGCTCAGGTGCCCAAACCGAAACAGGTGGTTTTCTTAGGGGACCACACCCTGAGCCTTTGACCTAAAGGTCTGATCCATAAGGCAGTAGAGCATCGTAAGGAGATGCAATTCCATGATAGCCGGCGACCAATGAATGATTCATACGCTATTTAATCCCTCGGAATACTGGAGCCAGCCCATGTGCAACATTGGTTTGGAATCAGGGTTTTCCAACTCCTCTAGGTGGACTTTCCGTGTCCACCAACCCGGTTAAGGTGCCGGACATTCGCTTTTCGTCCTCTCAATTTCGTAAACAACAGTAATGCCACGAGAAGGCAGTGAGTAGGATTGGCTATATACGCGTGGCCATATGAGAGCATTTGGATAGGGAGAGCGGACTCTCTCCACTTTCGACCGTACCAGGGCATTTAAGGGCGTACGTATGTACCAACACAAGATAAGAAAACAGGTACTTGAACTCGTTAAATGAAAAGTTAAAAGATGATACCATTGAATTTGGAAATCCACACTATGTTAAGTAAAAACTTATTAAGGTTACTTCACGGTTATATTCTCACAACTTTCACCAGAAACAAACCTTGCAGATCTCGACGATTCAGTATATCCCAAGCAGATATATCAACTTCTAGTTCCATACTTGTACATTTTGGAATAGAGTCTGGTGATAGATATTCCCTAAATAAATAAAGAATGTTGACGAAATTATGCACGGATAAATTAATAGCGATTGGTTTTTAAAAACACAACCCATTATATTGTTTACTAACGCACTTGATAATATAAATTTACATTATTTTGTCGGAATTATATTTGTAACCCAAGAAAAAGATATGCAGATATAAATGGAGTAGCATGACTCATGAAAATGCATACTTTCCCCACTTGTTGGAAATATGGTCCCCAAATGCTCTGGTATGGCCGAGAGTGAGGAGAGTCCGCTCACCATCTCGAAATGCTATCACATGGCCACGCGTATATAGCCTCTGTCATGGAAATCCTACTCACTGCTTTCTCGTGGCATTACTGTTGTTTACCAAATTGAGAGGACGAAAAGCGAATGTCCGTCGCTTTAACCGGGTTAGTGGATATGAAGGATTTACCTAGGGGAGCTGGAAAACCCTAATTCAAAACCAATGGTGAACATGGGCTCCAGTATCCTGAGGAAACAAATAGCGTATGAATCAATCGCTGGTCACCGGCTGCCATGAGACTGCATCTCCTCACCATACTCTACTGCCTTATGGATCAGACCTTCAGGTCGAAGGCACCGGGTGTCGTCCTCTAAGAAGACCATTTGCTTCAGTTTGGGCACCTGCGCAGTATCACAGCCCTCATACAAATCAAATGAGATTTGTGTGGCGCATATATATCTGGTGCCCTCTTGTACCAATATTTGTGTTTAAATAAATAAATATAAATGTTGGAAATATGATTTTGTGATTGAGACAGAACTACCCCAATTCGACTAAAAACCCTAAAGAGGAATAACACATTAGTCAAAAATCCTTATTTCTGTCGAATGCAGAACAAATTCTCTTGATAAACCTATTTTGATCACTTCTTCTATTTAAATATCATATTCAGAGAACCCACAATTTACTTAGCTTACATTTTGTATACGTCTATACGCTAAGCAATTCTTCTTCCTTACGTTATTTAAAAGCATGAGAAAGAAGGATAGTAAGAGCGTTACATATAAAATTACACTACTAATTCAACATTTTGTAAAAATAGTCATGTGCTATTTCTTCATATGGTCTATCAAGTACAGTCAACAAAACCAACTAAATTCATGACTATATTATTTACATTTATAGCTGTTTTTATACATTAATTTATTTAAATACGTAAATATTGGTACAAAGGGACACCAGATATATATGCGCCACACAAATCTCATTTGATTTGTGTGAGCACTGTGATACTGCTCAGGTGCACAAACCAAAACAGGTGGTTTTCTTAGGGGACCACACCCCGAGCCTTTGACCTGAAGGTCTGATCCATAAGGCAGTGGAGCATCGTGAGTAGATGCAATCCCATGATAGCCGGTGAACAACGATTGATTCATACGACATTTGTTCCCTCAGGAAACTGGAGCCCATGTACACCATTGGTTTGGGATGAGAGTTTTCCAACTCCCATAGGTGAACTTTCCGTGTCCACTGAGCCGGTTAGAATGCCGGACATTCGCTTTTCGTCCTCTCAATTTCATAAACAACACCCCCGCCAGGAAAAGGCAGGGGTGTTGTTAATAGCTGTTAAACAGTTACAAACATCATGATTTCTAAGAACAAAGAGGCCATCAACGCGCTTGGAATTTTCTACGACATTCATCAGGGTAGTGCATTATAAACACAGTTTTGCTTGTAACGAGGTCAAAATAGATGGTATATATATAGGATAAATCAATAATAACCCCAACGGTTGCTAACACAGAAAAATAGTTTAACAACTCCCTGAATAATTATATTGTAAACACAGTAAAAATAACCGTTTCTAGTATCGAAGTTAAGGCTATCAATGCTAATTGACAATTAGCCAATGACTAGACAATGAACTATAAATAGCTAGTTGATTCATTTCATGTACATACGACTAGTAGAAGAGATCAATTGTTTTTTCAAACAATTTTTTTGTCTCTATAAATCAGTTGCGCACTCCCAAGAGACAGTTCCATTCGCGAACCAATTGCTTCTGTTTCACTTTTGAAAAGATTAAAACTGCCGGTCAAATGGTCACCAAGGTTCATACCCACTGACTGACTATGTGTGCGAAACTGTTAGTATTAAAACCAAAAACAAGTCTAAAATACATGTCATGAAATTACAACGACTGATTAGTTCAGTATACGATGCTCAATGGTTTAAGGATAACAATGGATGATGGTGACCCGCATCATGAATTAACTGTTAAGTGACCTCTTCAATGTAGAAAACGGTGAACAGGACACATCTAATTAATAATAACCAAAAGTTATAACGAACTCCCCGCGAAGCTCTTCAAGAGTTACTGGAGATCTCAAGCCTGGATAAAGTAGGGGTACGGTTAACAATCTTATCCCGCAGAAATCCTTGCTAAAAAAGTTTGGCCAGATAAAACCACTTAGACCATTTAAACTGACAGGAGAGTTGAATGATCTTCAGTTAGAAAAGTCCTGAGGCCTCATGGTGAAAGCCAAGACTCTTAGGGAGCACGAGATCGATATCTCTTCTGATAATCAGAGCAAAACTTAACACAGGCATATGGAATGTGCGGCTTGTGCTTCATGAGGGTCATGAGCATAAGTAATTAAGCAAAAGTTACAACTGGTATACGACATCGTCTCGATGATCTAATTGACTTCAGTGGTGGAAATGCACGTTTTGTTTGATTTCATCTAATTGCTTGATTAGCTTTATAACATTGTTTATATATTTTCTCATTAGCTTATTACTTTTGAAGTTTTAAATGCTTTAGTGATGAGCCAAAGAAATGCAGAGGAAATATGAAAAGCTAAGTTAACACTTACTAGTCACAAGAAACACGGTAGTGAGTTAAACCATTAGTCCGACTAAGGACTTATGCGAGCACCTTACAATGTGACAAACGTACTCCACGTACTATTATTCAAAAACAAAACGCTACATTCTTTAATATAAAGGAAGGTCAGTATCGATTGGTATAAAAGTGAATTTACCTATCATACGGTGGAAGAATATAGCTTAATTTCACAACTTAACGAATTTTAGAAGTGCGGTCACAAAATAACAATCTGGAATTATTCGCTCCATATCTTGATAACTGAGATATAAAAGGAGTTTATTTACATTTAACTTTGTTCAAAATAATAGTAGATGAAATAATTTTCCATACTTTTAATAACTCAGATATAAACATCCTAGGACTTGGTAAAAATATGAATCGCCCCAAGCTACCATACCAAATCAGTACACTAGGAGGGGGTTAACGAGATGAGAAATCAGAATAGTCGTCTATCCTAGTGAAATAGACCAGATATGAAGAATATGTTTCGGGAAGAAGAGATGAAATCGAGGAAAAATGTGGGCAATCAACACTAGTCATGATTTACATAGTCAGTTAACATGGAGTGGAGAAATTATAATAAAATTGCTTTAGAATATGGAGGAACAAGTCTGTAGTTTTGAGATTGTGTTACACAATTACTTGAAATTATTCATGACAGTGAACGCCATTACACTGGTGCTGTCAGAAAATGCAGACCATTAGTGACACTTGGATTAAGCTTAATTTCATCACCCATCCAGGAAGCAGTTAGTGATTAAAGTGTGAAATGCATAAGTGCAGTAACTTACGAGCCAAACTTTTGGGGATTCCATACATTTTCCGAGCTTCTTACCAACGACGGAAATCCTACAGAATTTGAGGCTACGAGCTATAAATGAATATTTACACTTACTACGGAATCTGAAATACCCTGCATAAAGCAGGTTCATACCAAAAAGATTATAATCCACACAAAACTACAACCAAATAATATAAGTAATACGAGGAAACCTGTAATAAGTACGGAATATGTGATTCATAAGTTTGAAATGGGCGATTTAATACGACCCCACTCAGCAATATATCGGAACAGACAGGAATCAAACTGGGGTCCACAAGGTAAAGTTTGATGAAAGGTTTTTTCAATTCATGATAACCGTATATCGAACTACACTGGGGTGAGAAACGAACCTAACTTACAAACCAGATACCACCGAAGCATCAAAAACTATGACGTCTTTGACATTAGGGGTGCTAAGTTTTGTGCGAATGGATTTTTCAAGGCTGAGAACAAATGACTGGACGAAATCATCAAGATCTGGATCTACATTTGGCAGCTCAACGAAAATGTACGGCAAAACCCCGTGTACGTTGGCACATATTTTCTGGCCTGAGAAACTTGTAAAAGCACACTTACGTTACCTGTATGTGTTGTGCCATAAACTCGAATAACCGGGATCCGATGTGAATAACATCTTGCAAACTTAGAATACCCTATGTCCAGTAAGTCATTTGGCAACGAGAAGTAATAATCTAGAGAGAATATCTTTATTGATAAACATCCTGGAGACATATGTCTCAAGACGCAAAAAACTGCAGCTTTTAATCTTAAGCAGGACTGGATCTAGCTTGAAGATATTCTGTGAATTTGGCGTGTGGAGAACCCTGCTTGTAATTCTTTATGTGCTGAAAAATCTGAAAAATGAAAAAAAAGCTAGTCAATGGCTCGGGGAACAAATAAAATGCACTGTACATTTACTGGTAACATGAATCGAAAACAATTTAAATAAAAGTCTTACATAACTTCCTTACCATATGGGATTGACAACGCTATATTTCGAATGCGGTAATTAACGCGACCCTTTGAAATTCCGCCATCCTTCTAGCTTGCCTCTGAATAATTGGTACAATAGGCGATTGTCCAAATGATTGTGAACGGAATAGAATATTTTAAATAATGATCGCTTGTGTCTAGAGGCAGTGGGTCATTGATTTATCAGGGTTAATACCTAGATATTAGTCAGTCTTCAGTTATATAGATAGTAGGTTGATGAACCTGTGTTAATCCTGACAGATTGCCTTCCAGTGAAGGTCCAGCTTCTCCTTGAAAATGTTCACCGATGGGGCTGATACCACTTGTCCTGGTAATGCGTTCCAGTCATTGACCACTCGATGAGAAAAACGGGACCCCACCTTTAGTTTATTAGATCGCGGTTTCAGAACCTTCTTGCTATGACCTCGGAGAGTATCAGTGCCGGAGGGAGCAAAAAGATAAGAAATATTAACATCCAAATCACAAATAAAAATAGGAAATGTCAGTATAAGGTCACCTCGCGTTCTACGATAAGACAAGGGGAAAAGGTTCAGACGTTTCAAACGCTCATCGTAAGGGAGTTTAGAAAGACCCTTCACTAATTTTGTTCCCACACGCTGGACACGCTCAAGTGAGTTAGTGTCATTTATCAGACATGGGCTAGCTGCTTGGATACAGTACTCTAAATGTGGCCTTACATAGGTGGGATATAAAATTCGAAACATCTCGTCAAAGTTTTTAAATGCTCGGCGTGATTCATTAACATAAAGAAGGAAAAGTAAAGGGCCTAAGATGGTGCCTTGGGGTTCACCACTTTCGACCGGCTTCCATTCGGATAGCGTTCCACTGACCCTCACTCTCTGTCTGTGGTCACATAAGAAGCTTCCTATCCATTTCTGTATAGCATCTGTTATTCCAAAGCTCGAGAGCTTCTGCATAAGACCTAAGTGTGAAACCTTGTCAAAAGCTCTGCTAAAATCTATGAATATCACGTCGACAGACAGACTGTTCAATCCTCTCTCGCAATAAGGACGCTTGTTACGAAACCAGTGTTGCTCGGGAGTTAACAGATTATACGAACCTATGTGACTCAGTAACTTAAACCAAATTATCTTTTCAAGTAACTTAACGACTATGCTGGTCAAACTGACAGGTCGGTAGTTAGATACGAACATCCTTAAATATAGGACTAACTATGGCGTCTTTCCAGTCTCTAGGAAGTTAAGCGATTGAAAGGGACATGTTGAAGAGCGTCGCGAGCGGTCTTGAAAGAATGGCCGCAAAAGATGACAGCAAGCGTGGATGTAACCCATAGGGGCCCGGTATCTTACAAGGTTTGAGGTTAGTTATCAATAGAAGAACAGTTTCCTCAGTCACATGCACAGATTCTATGGCTGGTATATCTGTGTGATTGAGATAATTAGTTGTAACACTAAACGTAGAGTAGACTTCACTAAAATAGTTTGAAAAAGTCTCAACTCTTGCCAGATCTGATTCAGCTAGTAAATCTGAATTTTCGTGTAACAGTAACGCGGGAATACCATCATTACGTTTTGTCCGCTTTTTAACGCACGAAAACATTCGCTTCGGACAGGTACGTCTATTGTATGCCAACTGTCGTTCGTAAGTGGTACGGAATTTAGCTATGATCTTTTTACACATATTTCGGATTTTTTTTATATTCGCACTTAAATGATGCCTGTCCTGTTGACAAGAATAAGTCTCAAAAGTTCTTCCTACGCTTTAACAATTTCCGTGTTTCCTTAATAATCCATGGAGGGCAATGTGATAGCTTACGTGTTGACCATGGGATAAACGGTTGAGTTACGGATTCGAACATAGCCTTAAACCTATTCCATTCGTTTTAGATCGATCCATCAGCATCGACCGACCAGTCAATCGAAATAGCAGTCTCTGATTGTCGGAATATTAGCTCTCCAGATATTAGGACGGGGTGGAACAGATGTAAATTCTATACCATGTGTCTGGAAATTAAAGTAAAGTACAAGGTGGTCACTATTCACTAGTGGAGGAAGGTGTTGAATGTCGACGACATCTTCACAGTGGTGTGTGGGGACAAGGTCTAGCAATGACGGATTATGTCCTAAGTCAATATATGTCGGTTTTACGATACATTGTACAAGTGCACACTGAATAATTGTTGATAGAAGGTCGCTATCGAAACCCCCATCTGGTCCTGTGAGCACTATCCAGTTGATATGGGGTGTATTGAAGTCCCCAGCGATGAGACAACATTCTGCCTTACTCCAAGAACGAACGTCAGCAAGGCAACATGGACTACGATATATTCCTCCCACAGTCACCAACCCGTTTCTAGACCTAATTGTACAACATACTATTCCACACGTACCACTAGCATGCACCTCCGATATGACCGATTGTATGCGAAAGTGGTCCCTAACATATATCATTATACCTCCTCCCTTGCGACCTATAACTCTATCACTTCTGATACAGATGTAGCCTGAAATGATGGGAGAACAGTCTATATCCACAGTGAGCTTAGTTTCTGTAACAAAAATTATATCGGGATATAATTCATACACCACCAGACTTAGCTCGGATATTTTATTTCGAAAACCATGGGCATTCGTGTAGCACACATTTAAGGAGTATTGGGAATCATACATTCTACCCATACAAATCTTGGAAGTATTGGCTTCCAAGACCTGACTACCCGAAAATCCTTAATCATAAGGTTCGTTTCGCCATTTAGTTGTCGAGTTTTAAATTCTGCAAGTTCATTCTTCCACTTGATCCGATCCTCAAGTGGCAAGTCTGTTCTAATACAGATATTTGAAAAGCATAAATAAAAGAATCGCTGGCTAATCGATGCGAAATTCTCCTCCAATCCCCTCGGAATATATTAGTGTCTGCCACGAATGTTTAATGGAATTAATGTTTGTAGTTATTTCTACTGCGAGTAAACGTCGGTACGATCAGCAATATTATGGGTTGATGAACCGGAATCAGACATGACAAGTATGAATAGCGAGTGGAAAGAATAGTCCAGGAGAGAGCTTGATTGAGAATATTTTTGAGCGGCCTATGCTCCTCCATGATGGGTACCAGGCTTAACTAAGTAAGCAAGTTAGAATACTGAATTATTTAACAGTGTCGATGTGCCGAACGAATTAGAAGTAAACCCGCCCTAGCAGCCTTGAGTCAACTCAGAATCTTCATTGGTCCTCTGTGTAATGACTTCTCACCTAGCCTGTTTAGTCTGGAATACAATATATGTGGTTTGATTACTCGTAATTTACGAATGTTTTGTATGTGAACTGGAATTTGGGTCGAGTGTTTACTCTCGTGAAACTTTGGTGGAGGTGAATGTGTTAACTTCCAGAAATGTCCTTTCACAGAGTAAATTTTGGGAAAAATATGCACTATTTACCCCAGGCTGAGGAAAAAATATATATTTATGCACTGTTCCCTGTATTCACATCGTGTTTTCACTATGAACTTTCCTCAATACCTGCCACTATTTCTCCTCTTTAGTTTGCTTTCATATCAACTGACTGCACCTCAAAAACAGATCAGAAAAAAATTTAGACGTAACACATGGCAATATGCAGTCAATATTGCGTCATCTGTATGTCAGCAATATTGTCATTGAACTCATGGTTTGAGGGAACAGAAGACTATGTAGTATATAGAGATTCCTGAAACAAGATTTAAATCAAAAGTTCATCGAATTAATCGTCATAGAAAACTACAATCCGATCCGAAACGTGTTTCTTGTCACAGGGGAAGGTGTTATCTGTGAAGCCTATTCTGCAGTACTTCAAGACAAAACTACCGTTAGCATCTCAGTCACTTTATGCTTTGGAAGCCGATAAGTTTTCAGGAAGTCCCAAAATAGAAAGGAAAATATACATACCCAATTTTTGGAGATGAGACACAAAAAGAAAACCGCAGCTGCTGCAAATGGGGATTATGTTTATAAATGCTGACACAAAAATTATTCACTGATAATGAATTTGAGAAAATGATTTTAGTGTTTCTCATACAAACTAAATTGTCTGTAAAATATTTTCTACTAGTTTCAGATATCAATTTGGAATAAAATTATGCACAACATTCCTGAAGCTGTTACGTCCTTGAATCTGTCTACTCACTTAGTGCCGAGTATAATGTAGATTAAGACCTTGACACGATAGGTTGACTGCCTTAACCTTGAGGCTAATATGCGTGAGTTCGAAATAGGGGTAGAGAGACGAAAACTATTCTATCCCTGATTGGCTGGCAAGCACGAGAGAGAGAAGACAAAGACAGCTGGAACACTAATCACTTTATTCCAACCCCGATCTAGCACTCGAATTCCCAATTCAGATTAGGGTGAAAAGTTACATGAATAAATAGGTGACTAAGCTGACCACAACGTACAATAATTAGAAAAATACAATTATGTCCAAAACTGGGGAATTATAGTAGAAAATAGGGTACAAAAGATTACGTTTAAATGACAATAGCTTTAGGACAGAAAATGCTATGGCAATGAATTATACATCAAACGAAAGCTTATGATCTGTAGAATAGGCTAGGGGCAAAAGTAAATGTTACAGTTTTACAAGCTTTGAATTAAATGAATTAACGTCCCCGAAAATAGCTTCCGTAATTTGTTCAGGCTTCTTGTTTTGCGGTTCACATCAGAAGCATAAAAGACGGCAACTATCAAGTCTGAACTTCAAACGATTGGTGTGGTCGCCAATGGGTAGTAGTATAAGATTACCTGAATCCCCCCGATCATAGCGATATTAGTTTATTGGGGAATAAAGTATAACGCGAATCAAAATATACTCATCCAGAAGGACGAAAGAAACGGATAAAACACCTACGAACAACGTTACAACAATAGTGTTAAATGGTTAGTGTCCAAATTATTTTTCCTCAGACCCGAAATAATAATCTTCACCAGTCCTTAAGAATTGACATGCTACTAGCGAACGAACGAGAGCTGTTGTGTAAATAGTTCGAGTAGTTCTGGAATAGAGGGCGAACTCAAATCCAATACGCACCAAGTAAATAAACTGGCAAAGGGTTCAAATTATTTGCATGTCCAGGGATATTAGTGATCCTGTCAATTAAGTAACGTCAACAGTAGATATTCCGATTAGGTTCATTAAAAATTTAAACTATAGGGACTTCGAACAGCAATACACGTTTTTGATAAACAAGAAACGTGAATTATATCCCCCAGGGTAATAAAACTAATTGGTCAAGAACATAGCCATTTAATATGAAAGCCTCTGATATCCAGTGGTTCGATACCAATACACTCATCTATGTACCAAACGTATAGCTAGAGTATAATGTAGTTGACTTGTCATGATATAACTGTTTAGTCTATCTGATCACACATCGAAGCCACATTATCGGCGTAATGTGGCAGTCAGATGTCTTGCTTATAAAGACCTTTCTATGATAACGTTCAGGTTGGTGATATAATATACTTTATATAAAGAGATATTTACAATGACTACGTCTCCACAGCCAAGCCTAACAGTATCCATCATATTTTCGCGTTGATGAACATACCACCACCTAATACTAAGCAATGGCTTTACCTCCTGATATTAAAAATTGAAGCATAAGCTCAAAATGTAAACAACTTTCTCGACCAGAAGTGCTTAAACATGACATCATCATCCTGAAGAATTCAGAGTTAAATGGACGACTATTTTGTTAGTAGGATCAAAAAGATCTTAAAACCATACACTTGCCAGGTGAAACATGTACGTAACCGGGCTTCGGATAATCAGCACACCTCGTCTAATAAGCAATTAAAGCTTCCATATTTGATAAATGCCACAAGGTGAATTACAATATGATTTATTCTTGGTATATAACTCCTTTTTATCCCATGTTGGTTTTTACATGTCCAATACGAAGACCTCTTTCAGTTAGCTATCTGAATACAACGAACCGACTCAAGATGCAAGTCCTCTGACAGTCATTTTATTATAACTTCGAACTCGTCAACAACGAGGAACCATCAAGTTATACGCCTCAGAATCCTACTGCAGCAAACTAGTTTCCAATTGAGGACGGGGTTTTCACTCTATAGCGAAATGGAAATTATTTCTCAAGTCAGTAAAAGCCGGGATTTTAAAAAGCTTTACGTATAATCTCTTTGTATATACAGGACAAGCAAACACAACCGGAAATGTAATATCTATAAAGGGATATAAAATTATCCCTCTGTTTTATATAAAAAAAAAATTTTGAAATACAAAAGTTTATTTATATACACAATTGATCAAGAGCATGCACAAGCAACGAAAGTAGTACAGATATGAAACTGAAGAAATTAAAGAAATGAATCGAAAGAGACCTTAATAGTAGGTTGGTTGGATATCATTTAACAATCTTTTTTCCTTCATTTGTTGTGATTTTATTTGTACGGCTGTGCTATCTTTCCGTTTTCTTAATTCAATTTGATCAAGCCAGTTGCGCAATGACTCTTTCAATTCTAAGAGAAAAAAAATGACAACAACATAGGCGATTTATTAAGAAAGTTATTAAAACGGTGAAGCGATCTATGTTATGCAGTGACTGAACACCTGGAAGCAATGGATAACGTTTTCTTTCTAGTTTGAAAATCTTTAGCAGTGCACATTCACAAGCTTACCAGGGAATGAGTCGAGGATCTTTAGGTCTCGCGGTGAGCGTTTAACCTTTAGACAACTAGTTTAGTATCCAACAGTTTACTTTTCTAGCTACAGTGAGGTCGTGATATTCCACGACCATCAATCCAATGCCATTGGTAGATAACTGCCTTAAATCCGACACGACTGAACTTTACTGGTCACGGCTTCTAACAAGAAACAGGTTTTCTACTTTCCTTGACTTATGAAACAAAGTTTACAAGATGAATAGTTGAAAATGTACACATAAAGTTTGGCATATTGTCCTCAAAAGTTTCACACGAAATACCGTACTGTAGATCTTTAGAACGCACCAAATGGATATATAAACTAGGATAGACTTTTGTAATCATGTATTTCTTATGTTCCTTTAGTCATTCTGTACATTCCTTGATCCCTTGATAAGATTTACGAATGAGATTGCGGTTTACAATTATCTATAGTAAGTATACTTTTTCATCTACATGCCAACATCTTAAGCTTTGAACAGTGACACGTTCGACTAACACACGTTAACTTTGAACAATCACAAAATCATGTAAACGCCCAAAAGACCAGAACGCATCTTCTTCAAATCCCAGGATTCAGTTCGGTCATAGAACAAGGTCCCCAAATGCCCTGGTACGGACGAGAGTGGGGAGAGTTCGCTCTCCCTCTCGAAATGCTTTCATATGGCTACGCGAATATATAGCTTCTGCCAGGGAAGTCCTACTCACTGCCCTCTCGTGGCATTACTGTTGTTTACCAAATTGAGAGGACGAAAAGCGAATGTCAGGCGCTTTAACCAACTCAGTGGACACGAAAAGTCCACCTAGGGGAGTCGAAAAACCCTGATTCCAAACCAATGTTGCACATGGGCTCCAGTATCCTGAAGGAACGAATGGCGTATGAATCAATCGTTGGTCACTGACTACGATGGCACTGCATCTCCTTACGATACTCCACTGCCTTGTGGATTAGACCTTTAGGTCAAAGACTCCGGTTGTGGCCCCCTAAGAAAACCACCTGTTTCAGTTTGGGCACCCGGGCAGTATCACAGTGCTCACACAAATCAAATGAGATTTGTGAGGCGCATATGTATTCGGCGTCCTTTTGTACCAATATTTGTGTTTAAATAAATAAAAATACGGCATCACTGACCATAATTCTAGTTTTGATGCTGCTAACTATATACAACAAAGGATTTTGAAGTACAAAACGATCAGTAACGACTTAGTTGCTTCACATAAAGTTACAGCAAATAGTAATAATCATATTCTGTAATCCAACTAATCAATGAGATTACAACTTACCTGGAATATTTGTGTGACGCAAGGCAGAGACCAATTCGATCGATTCAAATTTGGGTGTAAGACTAGGTAACAACTTTGGAGGAAGTTGTGAATATTGTTTTGCTTCAGATGAATCCATACGTTCAAGCCAATATTTTGTTTCTAAAGCTTCATCCATTGCACCGGTAGTATCAATCTAGGAATGTAAGCATGTAACGTAATGATCATACACTTGGTTGATGACAATAATAACTGTAAGGTGATGACAAATAAGTATTTATTATTTGGAATAAAACTGTTTAACACAACAATCACAAGATAAGTTCTCTATTTAACCGAATAAGTATACGTTTAAAACTTTGCACTTCTCGACAGCTAAGACACCGCCACCGTTGTGTGACAAAAAATGGTTCATCATAATTCATTAGTTTGATCGTAAATCCTTCTAGTCATTCTAATGATGGGTATATCTTGTGGTAACATTTATGTAAGTAATGAATCTTGAATACGGAAGAATATATGTCGGACAGCTTCGTTTTGAAGACGACAATGTATGCATAGCTAAATGAAACCTGTATAATATAAAGACATTTACAATTGTCGAATTAATTAAACTTACTTTATTCAAAATACAAGCCATTGGTTTTTCAAGTAATAAACCATTAGACCATCGTTCCATTTGATTTAAAATTAAATAAACAACAGCTAATGCATTACGTTTAGGACTTAATTGATCTTTACAAAATCCAAGTGAATCTAATACAAGAAGTATACATGAACTACGTTCAACATGTTTTAAAAATCTCGTATGTCTTAAACTTGGTAAAGATGTATTTGAATCAGATTGATCATTGCTATCTTGATTTATTTGTGCATTATAATGAGCATAAATATCAGCAAGACCTAGAACAAGTAGGGTAAACAAAGAAGATCAATAATAACAAACTGATTATGCATAATATAATGAAAATTATGATGGAATATTAATTCAAAGGGGTTCAGATATTATCATCATAGGCAATAGCATACCAGTTGTAAGTTATCACATCAAGTTTTTTAATGAAGTTATAATTTAGGATAAAAATTACACTCGAGCAAATATTAAATAATTAGGGCCCTGGTACGGCCGAGGGTGGGGAGAGTCAACTCTCCCTCTCGAAATGTTCTCATATGGTCATGCGTATATAGCCTCCACCAGGGAAGTCCAACTCAGTGGACATGGAAAGTCCACCTAGGGAAGTTAGAAAACCCTCATTCCAAACCAATGTTGCACATGGACTCCAGTATCCTGAGGGAACAAATGGTGTATGAACCAATCGTTAGTCACTGACTACGATGGCACTGCATCTCCTTACGATGCTCTACTGCCTTGTGGATCAGACCTTTAGGTCAAAGGCCCCCTAGGAAAACCACCTGTTTCAGTTTGGGCACCCGGGCAGTATCACAGCCATCACACAAATCAAATGAGATTGGTGTGGCGCATTCTTATCTGGTGCCCCTTTGTACCAATATTTATGTGTTTAAATAAATAAACTATTGATAACCATGATGAACTAGAGCGATGTTTTCTTTTAGTAAGAAACTCCTATGAAGTGTGCATCCACTACTGGACAGAAGACATCCAGGTTTCATGACAAGCATTTAACTATTAGAAAACTGTGTTGAAAACCAACTGTAAACATTTGAAACCTTAGTGAATTCATGCTGCTGATAAGTCTCACACTAGGGTGAAACATATGTCTAGCGTTCCCTGGTTTCCCATGGTACCCCAACCGAGGTCAACCTGTAACTAATCCCGTCTAGAAACCTAGTCAGAA
The DNA here is from genome assembly GCA_944470415.2 of Schistosoma rodhaini. Taxonomy (NCBI): domain Eukaryota; kingdom Metazoa; phylum Platyhelminthes; class Trematoda; order Strigeidida; family Schistosomatidae; genus Schistosoma; species Schistosoma rodhaini. Next base: position 3,891,114 of record OX104040.1, read on the forward strand.
GTGCAAATCAGGAAGCACGTTGCATTCTGTGTGGATGTACAAGCTTCTCCTAAGAGTTGAAATTTACCTTGAGACGTAAACCCACTAGCGTTCGCTTTAAATGGCAGCGTGTGATCCAGATAGCCACTTACTTGTACAATGTGTATAAATTTCACTTTAGTTTTCAATAGTTTGGATTATCCTGATATTAATATATAGACTGAGATTTGAGCGACTATCTGAACTCAGTAGCTAAGTGGATAACGCGACTGTGTTTAGAGCGAATACTAGTGGGTTCGAGTCCCAGAGTGAACATCAACTCTGGAATGAAGGTACATCCAGATGACAAGTCTCAGATACGACAAAACACGCGTCATGGATTCCACTTCTACCTACATTTTATATATTTTAAGTAAATATACAATCTGTTTATAGGGTATATAAACATGAGCACATAAAGTATTGTGTAAGTCGACAGGTTTGTATATCAGAACTTATACTGAACTAGTAAAAATATTGAATTCAGAAACAATTTGAATTGAATTTGTTTGCTTGTTTATAAAATCGAATATTTACCTGGTAAATCTGCTATGCTTATCTCACGATGATCTGAATATGTACATTTGGCAACTTGTGGTTTAATTGTAGTAAAAGGATAATTCGCAATTTTCGCAGGTGCACCAGATAAAGCTTTTAATAAACTAGATTTGCCAGCATTAGGAAATCCAATCAAACTGTAATCAGCCATAAGCTATATTGAAAAAAGAACTAATTCATAAATATTATCATAATATCCTGTTTGAAGTAAAGTAAATAACTTCAACTATATCATTGAAATTTAGTTAACAAAATCAAATATTGATAAGAGTACTATAATCCGAATGAATAGATCAATATTAAAGGTGAGTTAGGGGCGACCAAACCAAAACAGGGCATCAGTCCTTGAAGTCACTAACTTTTAGTCTGAGCCATGTTGGTAGATGCAGACTACTTGGTTGAGGTCTGCGCGACTATCGTAAACAATGGTTGGAGACTCCGTGTGGCATGGCTTAGAATCGATCACAATGGAGCAGGTGTATACACTCTTTATCTTCCCTTAAACCTTGAGATTAAAATTGCTTCATATCTTTCTTTCCTTATATACAACCTATCTTTTATATATTACCACCACTAAATTAACTGCTTCTATGAATCTGGTGTTCATCTCATTGCGCCAATGAGGTTATGGCAACTTGCACCGATGCATATATGTGCCTGGTCCTACGTTGTAGCTGACTGACTGATTAAAGGTAAAGAACATGATTTTTGCCTGAATATTATTTGAATCTTTCTAATGTTTCATTTCTGATTAAAATAATATGGATAAAAGCTATTTTTCACTTAACAGGAGTAAACAGTTGTTTCAAACTTATTTTTAAACTCAAAATCGACCATGAATTCAGTGAGCTCCAACTGTGTATTCTGCCCTGGTTTCATAACAAAAAGATCGTCTTCAGTAAGAATAATTGGATTTTAGTTATCGCTGACAATTTAATCTATGATCTGGAATAATTTGAGTTTATGTTGATTATCGAAGGGTGGGATAATATTTAATGAGTGGTTGAATTGATTCTTATCAAAAGAAAAAAAAATTGTCACCTTTAAATCTAAGACGATACTGTGAGCCTGACCCGGTGAGCCAATATACCCATTTTGGTGAAAACCACCCAGACCACCTTGTGCTACAAGTAACTTCTGACCGACTTTATCCAAATTTCCAAGTATTCGTTGTTCTGACCCGTTAGCTGATGATGTCCCTTGACCTCCAAACAATACAGTTATTCCAGCAGGAACACGAATAGTCAAGTCTTGACCATCTAGACCAACAACTAAACCACGACGTTTACTCGCCTCTGTTCCATGTCCAGCCTAAAAATGTACAAATAGGTGAGTGGTTAGAAGTCTTATACTAATTAAGAGCAAACTTAACAAAAGTGGGTGGATTGAGATGTTATAGGTCAAGAGTTCAAAAATGTTGAACAACGCTTTAACAAGTTCAAACGATCCATTGTCAGTATTTTTAAATATGTTGCCAGAAGTTATGATCTGATATTAGTTTGTGTGAAATAGATGACGAAAAAATAAAATACACATACTTTACTTTTCACTAACAGTTTCTGATGTCATAAGATTTGGAAAATATGGACCCCGTCTCATGCAACTGTTTCATGAACTCTGAGGTCACGCTTTTGAGTTGGCAAGTCAGTTTCTGTCTCGGACCACTTAGGGAGTTTTTCTATGAAGTAGGCAACCGCAAATTGTCAATCCCCTGTACTGTTCACAACGAAATCCCATTATCACTTTCTAACATTTATCTTAGTTTTGCTTTCAACCTTTCTGGTATGGTTTAATCCTCTCCAGAATTTGCCACTTTTGTTAACGCATTGTGTTTATAGATGAATTACAACAATGACAAAATATATGCAACTGATGAATCTAAATACATGAATCGCACCATAATTTTAGCCCAAATCATTAGTTCGTTATGTTCAGAAGAATTATACACCGAATAATAAATGCTGCCATACTTCAATCAGTGAATAAAAAGTAGCTAATTGATCGCATCGAAAGTAATACATATGAATTCCTGTCTTAATTGCACTTAATTTTACAATTAAATAAAACAACGTAAATAAATAGGATGGTTCGCACATAAATTTTATTCAGACCTATAATACGAAGACTGATTATGATAATTGCCGATTGCATGGACCTCGATATACAGATTATGGTTTATACCCGTAGCCCAATTGGTTGAAAGTTGAGGGATTCAACTAAATAGTAACAAACAGATATGCATAGACAAGAACAGAAAGCCTCGGAACTTCTCAACCATTCGTCATACATTTTAAACAACGGAGGCCAATTAAATCTTGGAAGGGCAAGATACATTTCAAGAGAAGATAAAAATAACAAAATCAAGTTTTGGTACGTCTATATCGATAAGGATGTAGATATCAGCGTTTTTTAGTGACCAAGGTATGCAGCTTACAACGAGCTTCGAACCCTATCCCACCTACCTTTGGGCTTTGAGAGCCTGACAGTACTATTAACGGGCACGCACAATGTGGCTTAAAGAAGAATGCATAAACTGCTACATGATAAATAAATAAAATCAATTTTCAATCAATCGACCTACAAATCAGTAAGAAAAAACTGATAACAAATTTAATGAAATTCCACAGGAAAATATTGCATTAAAACTACCGCGAAACGTTTCGTCGGGTTATTCATAAACAGATTTTGGAGTGTTTGGTTTTCATCGGCTTCCAGAAATACACTCCCACCATTTCCTCCTCGGCCTCTAATTGGTGGACTACCTGCAGCTCCACTACCAGCTCTGACAAAAATACGAAGTTTGTCGATAAAACCCTTGGACATGACAGTGCTGTGAACAGAAATAGCCATAACTGGATGAAATAGAATTATTTAATAGTAAAATATCAGAAAAACACTATCACCGGTCTATAAATAATAGCAAACACCCTATTTGACTTGAATTCTATATGAGGAATTCAAGTATCTAGAGTAGGTTGGGGAATATAAAATCAGCTTGTTATATTCGTGAACAGATTTTGTCGATTATATGCCTTGTTCACAAAGTCATGATTGGCGTCTATCTCGTTGTGCTAACGAAGTATGACAGCTTGGACTGATGCATACATGTGCCTGGTCCTACGTTGTAGCTGACTGACTGATGCTCATCACGAATAAGTTTATAACGATAAGTTCCAAGACTATTATAAAGCCTGTTGCGGAAGAATACTGAGAACGTTACTGAAAGACGCGTTTGGTTTTAATGAGCTTCCTATTCGATAAAATTAATAACTGTTCCATCAATACTCAATTTTAGCAGTTTTTCGATAATAGTCATGTGCATTTAATTTTAAAGAATAGTCATGTAGTATAGTTACTAATACTGTCCGAAAAGGTGCATCACAAAAACCCACTAGTGAATGAATACTTATCATTCTAAAGACCAGACATACTAAGTAAAGTCAAGTGGAAAAAAAACTTGACGTTGCATTAGTAAGAGCTGTCAAGAGCTTTAAGTATTAGTCATGCAATAGATTGAAAGGTGATGACAGGCAGTTGGGTAAGGGGACTCATAAAGGAGTGAAGGATAACTGCACTCCACATGAACATAAAACTAACAATTGATAATGGCAACTTGTGGAGTCAAGAGTATTCAACTATAATAAAATAATTGGTTAGGTATGGTAGTTTAGAACTTGGAGAACAATTCACAAACGGTCATCGTTAAACTCCGGTCAACTATTGATTAGTTCTTCCGCGAATATCCGTTTAAACACCAAGTAGAGTCTAACATACTTATCTTCTTGAAGAGCGTTAAACGTAATCAGTATACTGACAGATCCAAACTTGAATGGGCGGCGTATGCATACATATATTATGTTCTTGATTAGGATCTTATACATCAGCACTTGCAAACATAATGAAGAGACCCATGGGAAACTTAGATTTACGTGTACAGTGTTAACATACATTATAACTTTAGGTTGTCGGTTTGGGCTATTTTACTTATCTCATAGTGTAAAAAAACGTATGTAGTAATGTAGACCATTTGAGGACATTTAAAGAACAAAAAATATAACAGAACAACTAAAAATAACGTCTAAAGGTGATCCAGAATGGCACAAGAACCAGTAGGAATTTCTAAATAATAAGATGTCAGTGAAACCAAACTTAGTTTATAGTTAACACAGCATGACATATCAACTAACGCCTGAGTGGCAAGATTTCAAAATGTTTGAGTCATTATATGAAGCGAAGCAACGCTAAATAGGATCACTCGTGGGGCCAACCAGATTTTCAAGCAGAACCAATGAGATAATTGGCCTTGAAGATTTACACATTACGCCGACTTTATTTTTTGTCCAATACCCAAAATTCTTTATTCCAAGCTTGTATGAACCAATAGATTTCTGTGATATCGCATTTTGTTGTTTCGGTACAGTTCTTGGTCTTACACCGTCTAGCAATCCGACCGCACTGGTAATTATTTGTGCGTTTGCATATCCTGTAACCAGAGTAAATGCATTTGTATCAGGTTGCCAAGGGTTCTGAATACTAGAAACAATCTCATTATCAAGTAAAAGGTTGAGTGGTTCTAAGAAAAAGCTGTTCGTGGTAATTGCATAAGTGAATAAGAGTATTTTATAAATATATTGAATAGTTTAAACGATCTAAGATATTGCCAATTAACACCCAGCAAGGTTCAATTATAGTTCCAGTTCTGAAAGGACAGGAGGCTGGGTGGTTGTCTCCCAGTTGGTTAAAATTTATTTTGAAAGCTTCGACAGATGAAGCTTCAATCGCGCGTTAAGGTTGTGGATGGTGTAACTTCAAGGCAATGAATTCCATCCTTTGATAATTCGATGTGAAAATCGATATTCACCTGACATGTAATTTGTTCTGAGCTGTTGAGCTTTTTGGAGTGTCCTCATAAATACTCTGTTTCGGGGGGCAGGAAAAGTGGGGGCATATTGAATGCCAATTTATCATCAAGTAATTTAACTCTGATCAAGTAACCTCTGGTTCTTCTATATGAAAATGGAAAAAGGTTTAATTTAGTCAGTCTAGCGTCTGTGGGGAGTAGTGTAACGTCATGTACTATATTACACCTACATAGCTTATTCTAGTTTCTGGACAAGCCAATTCACCTATAACGTTATGAGTCATATTTTGATCATATTAATTATTCCCTTATTGACCTTGACTATTTTTTATATGAGCGTATGTGTATGCACACTTCTTATCCTACCTATCACATGTCTGTCATTCATTTTAGTCTGACTATAAATGTTGATTAATGCTTGCTTATAACGAGTTGGCTTCCCAGCCATCTCCACTCTGCGTCATCTTTCCTTCGCTTGCTTACATTTGCTAATGTGCTCACTGCCTTCTAGCCCATGTTAGTTATCAATAAAAATGTAGTTGCTGCTTCCCTTTGTCTTCTGACATTATACACCGTTCAGATTGTTATAATAACGGTTATCAAGACGATCGATTAACGAAGCACTACACTACATATTGGTAATCCCGACGTACGAACACGCAACACTATTGGCGATCCCGAATTACGAACGCGAAGCAAAGTTGGCAACCTCAACGTACGGCTACATATTGGTTAGCCCTACATGGAACACGTAACAAAATTGGATGCCTCGCCGAACGAACACTCAACATATTGGTTAGCTGTATTTGGAACACGCAACAGAATTGGCGACCGCAACGAGCGAACACAAACCAAAGATGGAACCGTCGACGACATATTCTGTTATGATTCAAATAATCATCATATGCTCATTATTACAATAATGTCATATAATCATCTAATGTGGAATTATTATTTTTGTTCGTATTGACATTAAACTATGACATTTACGCAGTCATATCACTAATCGAACAAATTATAATGATATGGACATTACACGTTATGATATTCGAAACTCACTGGATTATTTTTATTATCCAATGACGAAAATTTTTCCTGATTCGAGTGAGTTCGTTCCAATTTTTTTAATGTCATTTTCGGCTTAATATTACACTCTATCATAGACATAAGTTTGGAGTCATACTCCCGGTAGTAGGAACTTATGTTCTCGATAGACAACTGATGTTCATTCATCTCATCGGTACTCAGCAATCGTCGTTTTCTACTTTTTACGCGACAACCTTAACTGAGCTTCAGCAATTTTGGTTTCACGATGATCCCTACTTTAATGTCTATACATAAACCAAGTATTTGACGCCGCATTACCAGCCGATTAGTAATGATTATGTTCATATTATTTATTCATTCACATGTATATCTGAATGCTGCATCATCCATCACCGATAATCACAATTCGATTACTGCAATTAATATTTTATTTCCATTGTACTGTACACCAGAACATAGAGTTTAGAGCTAGTCTCTCAAAGATACACTCTTGTTCGTCACATTCAAGTCAGTCTCACTCGCTGTCATCGACAATCATATGTATTGGTATTTTTATCATGCCTTAAAACGGTTTCGTAACAAATGAGGTTGAGCGCATATCCCTCTAACTACACAAACCACGCTAGGCTGCATGACCATAAAGGAATACGACTCCGCATATCTCGTCTAAGCAGTCACTATCCTGTTCCTCTGGTCATTCTACTAATACATATTTAACGATAACTCAACGCAAGCGTTAGCGCACGCTGATTTCGCATTTTATTATCATAATCAATTGCAGTACAGCAATGAATACCACCTGTTGATGCAGTCATCTTCCTACGGCTGGATTACTTCATATCCCACGTAAACTTCAGTTATGTAAATTCGAATACACTCATCGCTAAGCGACTCTATTTACTCTACTGCGACTTATCAGAAAATCATATTTCACTGTTCTTCATTCTCATATTCAATTGGCACTACAGACCAATTTTAATTATATTCTACATTACTTATTTCCACGATTTATTCCGCTGTCATACCCATAAACAATTTGTTGTTCTATTTTCACGATATTTCGAATTGCTCATACAAACATGTTATTTTATCATCCGGACAGTGACGACATAAATGCATGTTAAATTTTTTGTACGCTTACTAATTTACTCATAATCACATGCTAACATTTCCATTTCTGTCCTCATTTTGACAATTTTCATGTACATTTTCACATAAGTGTGACATTTTCGTTTAATAAACTCGCCCCTCCATTGACACTGTAACTTATTCGATATAGTACAATTTTTTCTCTCTACATATTATTAACGTTATCCATATGACATTTCAGTGTTATTTTCAAATTAATGTGCTAATACTTTAATTTTGATTTGTGAACGCATATACACCTCCTCCCCCTTGTTTATTTTGCATAACAGTGTTTCCTCCGGACACTCTGGGGGGGGAGCTGTGTGGGGAGTAGTGTAACGTCGTGTACTATATTACACCTACATAGCTTATTCTAGTTTCTGGACAAGCCAATTCACCTATAACGTTATGAGTCATATTTTGATCATATTAATTATTCCCTTATTGACCTTGACTATTTTTTATATGAGCGTATGTGTATGCACACTTCTTATCCTACCTATCACATGTCTGTCATTCATTTTAGTCTGACTATAAATGTTGATTAATGCTTGCTTATAACGAGTTGGCTTCCCAGCCATCTCCACTCTGCGTCATCTTTCCTTCGCTTGCTTACATTTGCTAATGTGCTCACTGCCTTCTAGCCCATGTTAGTTATCAATAAAAATGTAGTTGCTGCTTCCCTTTGTCTTCTGACATTATACACCGTTCAGATTGTTATAATAACGGTTATCAAGACGATCGATTAACGAAGCAATACACTACACGTCACATAGGTGCTTCGCTATTCCGGGAATACTGCAGACAAAGTCCAAAAGTTGAAGTATCGACGTAGCTAAAAGCCCTGCGTATTGACCACAGGGTTCTGAAACTTTTGTTGGCTATCTCATGGCAGTGTGCGATTGTTTCTAAGCCTTGTCTCACGATGACGCCCCAGTCATTGTGTGTCTGGACAAAAGGTGGTTCAATGTTATTCACCTAGCATGTATCTATACCTTGATGGCCACTATGTATCACAATATACTTGAAAGCATTTGCCGGCAAGTGCTAAATTTTAGACCAGCCCGATAAATTCCATAGGTCATTTTGAAGCCGTGAACTATCACCTTTAATTTTTATCGCCCTCCATATATTGACGTTCTCAGCATACGACAAAACCGAGGATATTAAGCAACCAGGAGAGTCATTTACACAAAGGAGAAATGACTTACGTATTTACATACGCTTGTTACCCCTCGTCGAAGAGCATAGGCCGCTCACCAGCATTCTCCATACAACCATGTCCTGAGTCTTACTTTCTAGTTCTTTCCAGTTAACATTCATCATTTTCATATCTGCTTCTATTTCCCGACGTAATGTGTTCTTTGGCTTTCCTCTTTTCCGCTTCCCTTCATGATTCTAAGTTAGCGCTTGCCTCGTGATGCAGTTTGGTGATTTCTTCAATGTATGTCCAATCCACTTCCAACGTATTTTCCTAATTTCCTCATCAGCTGGAAGCTGATTTGTCCTCTCCCATAAAAGGCTGTTGCTGATAGTATCCGGCCAGTGAATCTTGAGTATTTCGCTATTTATAAATACTTGAACCTTCTTTACGATGGTTGTAGTAGTTCTTCACGTTTCAGCTCCATACAGTAGGACAGACTTGACTTTCGAATTGAAGAATTTCACTTTGAAATTTGTTGACAGTTGTTTTGAGTTTCATATGTTCTTCAATTGTGGGAATGCTGCCCTTGCTATTCCAATCCACGCCTCTGCATCTACATCAGATTCTCCTTGTTCATTAATGTTGCTCCACAGGTCTCCACCTCTTCCAGAGTTTCTCCATCATGTGTGAAAGGGTTGGTGTTCTCCGTATCGTATTCGAGAACCTTGCTTTATCCTATGTGCATGTTGAAGCCTATTGATGCTGAGGCTACTGTTACATTTGTTGTCTTCGTCTGCATTTGATCGGGTATCTGGGATAGATGAGCTAGGTCATCTGTGAAGTTCAGATCGTCTAACTGAATCTGAGATGTCTATTGTATTCCGGGCTTCCCAGAGGAGGAATAACACCGGCTCCAAGACTGTGACCTGAGACTAGACAACTTCGAGTTCACCCGTACTCAATGTTGACGTCCAACTGGAAAGTCTTTTATCCACAACAATAAATTGCATCCGGCCCCAATATGATTTAGGTTATATAGAAGTCGGTTGTTAGGAACTTTGTCAAAAGTTTTGCTCAAGTTAATGAAGACTGTTTATAAGCAACTTTTGAGTACATACTTATAAGTGAATCCCAGGCGGTTTCTTTTGGGGAATTAGACTCTACATTCCAATTTACTGTAGATGTTGAGTGTACAATATTTTCTATATTTGCTTTCAAGACGGTTGGTCTGTGTTGTGCTCACACATGCTCAGTTTTGACAACTACATGGAAGTCGACGATTAGAAATGTACGACCACTTTTACCTTTTTGGTGACATATAATGAGGGTTTGTGACGTCATCATCATAATGTGTCAATATAATATCTAGTAAGGATGATTCGCAGCCGGAGGCGTACCTAGTTGCTCCTTTCACATGTTGTACCAGAGCACATGTGATAACCACATCAACTAGTTCCTGTTCGAAGGAATTTTTTGACAATTCAGTTCTCAAATTTTTCCAACCTACTGTAGGTGCATTAAAGTCTCTTACGATTAAACGTCAACCACTTTATGATAAAGCAAGAACTCATTCACCTCACAGTCTGGACTGTGGTAGAAAAAACCGATCAGCAACTGTTGATCTTTGTATTTCAAGCGGCAACTAACTAATTCACGCGTCTCACTGTAACGGGATTTGTTATCAATAACGGTGAATAGGAAAGTATTTCTTTGGATTATAGCTACTTCTGGATTATGTCGTCTTTTACCGATGTGAAACCTTAGAAATCAAATTCTCTACTGTCTACAGAATGCATCAGTCACGTTTCTATGACTGCGAATACATCCGGTTCGGTAAAGCGTATCTGTATGCCTAGTTCCGATCATTTATTAAGCAAGCTCCGGACATTTGTGTGACAGATCCGAAGATTATTTAAATTGATTCGTGCTGCACACAAAGTATCTTCGACATCATTCTCTGCTGGAGCCTAACAACCCGAAAATTAACAATATTTAGGCCCTTCTCACCAGCATCGAAGCTTAATTTGGTTCTTTTTAGCTTTTAGTCTTTTTTAACGGTCCGCAAGCGATAATTTTTTACGAACGAAAACCACTGACCCATTTGATTTACGTACCTTCTGGAGTATTAAGTCCCTTTCATCGAGAGATTTAGATGCTACTTTAGGTAGCCTGGTTTTTATTCTGTTTTAAGGTAATTTGGGCACTTAGTGTATAAGTTTTTAGCAAGGTGACTTCGGAGATATACTGAGGTATTAGTAGGCTTAGTAGTTGTTTTCTAAACTAAGTGTCATGCTCGAAACGCGTTTTGGGTTCTGAACTCCCACATTCCTTGACTCTATGAAATATAACTGATCTGTCACTATGATCAGTCTTGAATTTCTTAGCCATGTCATTGTGGAATGGCCTTTTCTTTAACCACATTAGATCGTAGCTTATCCGTTTTCATACTAAGTAAATTATTCTGTCTCTATCACAAACATGTTCTTCGTAAGTATTAACCATCACTGTGCTGATTGTTACTACAGGACGAGTCGGTAAAGACAATGATGTGACTTCTCTACAAGATCTCATAAATTAGATAGTCACATCATGACAAATCTACGTTTTTGGGATCAGGTCTATTTTTTAAGTAACTAAGATAAGTGTACTAATATTGAGCTACGCTATAATCCAAAAAAATTCTCAAAATAGTCTGCACCGATAGTGATGACTTTCTATTTGCATTATATTAGATTCCATAAAACTGTCTAGCCATCCTTTTTTGATTATACAAAAGGTACTGTCCTGGTAGCCATAGTTAACAATTCCTGGTTATGCTCTGTTTGAATAGGGTGAATCGACATTGTCTAATCATCACTAGATCATACTGAACGGTGAAATTCTTCAGTGGATTTAACTGCCACGTAGCAGTGTCTATAAAGCTGGTGTAAATCAGACATGTCGTTCCATTATTATCACGTAAAACCCGTCAATTGTTGCCAGCTTGGTATTGCACTGATCAATATATTTTGTGAATAATAATAAACTGAAGTCCAGTAATTCTGATTTGCACCAATTCAGTACGGTACAATTTTAGTGAACATTTTATAGCATTACATTTCTTTTTGTCATTTTTAGGCCAAACTTTACCTTATTTTTCGAAGATATTTATCTATATGACAGTGAAGAAAGATATATCGATTTTATTCAATGAACAGACCAATAATGTTATTAGTGTTTCTGTCCTATCAGTCAGCTGCTGGTCGCCTGTTCAGGTTTTTAGACCTAGGATGTTACTCTGTCACTGAGGACTTCAAGTTTAAAGATTCGAATTACTATCAAGCTACATACGTCTTTATAAAAGACGCGGAAATGCGAGTGTAGAGTCCTCCATTTGAGCCTTATTCTGATATTCCATACAAGTCATCAGATCAAGTACTAATAGAAAACGCTTTCCGTCTTTGACAAACAGATTACTAATCAGATACTTAGTAGTGTTCAGATGTGTGAAAGAGGCATGTTTCGACTGAGAAGTAATATGGGAATTTTGTTTCATAAAATGATAACAAGCCAAAATAATGCGGCAGCTTATATCTCATCAGAATCCTGCTGACTTCAGGATTACTCAGGTTGATGATTAATTTTTGTATCACGTCATCCCCAAAAGTAAACTAGTGTTAATTTGTCAACTACCTATCGGGCAAGACCAGACTTTGGTTCTTTTGAACCCTGTTGATCACGATATAGTACTTCAATGTATCCTAAAGCATAGTTTATCTGAGATGTATGGCTTAAGACAGTTACAAATAAAAGGGTGGTGACAACTGACAATCCTAGTAACCTACTAAACGCATTAAGTTTCCATCAAACGCTAGAGTGTTTCCCGTTCAATACAAACTACAACATTTTGACGAGTTTGTCTGTTTAGATTATCCAAATTTATCGTTTTCGACAACTTATGCAATTTCTTAAACTGAAATTACTATAATATCCCACACGTTTGTAGTGACCTGCTTTTGTCAACGAGAAAGCGATTGGTATAATGGAAACAATTATTATTATGACCAATTGTACCAGTGATTGTTTTATCGTACTCGTTTTCGTTTAACTGTATCAAAATCACTTCTCGTTCCGCTGTCCAACTTGTTCGTTCGAACACGCTTACGCTCTGCTCTTATTGCCTGTAATCTTTGGCGCGTCTCGGTATTCATTCGATACCACGAGATTGCCAATAAATGTACTTTATCTGGACCAGTTACAGCCTTCTGGTTTAACAGCTATCAAAGGGACCAAGTCGATTTTGAGTGCGTAATCTTATTGTAGTGGTGATCATAGTCAATCGAGACTCTACGCCATCTACAAGTTGTTTGATAACCTAGTATACTTTGATTGTTTATTTCTATTGTACATGCTAATTGATTCAAGTAAATGAACATAAATCCAGGAACATTTGAACTTTATTTCTTACTTTATTCATTGGTGGTCGCTCATCGAGTCTAAACATAAAGAGTATAATGGTAATTTGCATCAAATTTGAAACTGGTGTCTTAATTGACACCTTTCTTGCTCAATAATGAAAAACTAGGTAGTAGATAAACTATAGGATTCAGGTTATATTCATGATGTACTAATAAACCAAATATTTTTTGAAATGTTTGTTCGCAACATTAACGGGTTTCAAAAACTAGACTTGGGAACGATTGACGAGTGAAAACAGATAATGAGAACAATATCCCTTCCTGTAGTGACAAGTTTCAGTAGTGGGATAAGTTTCAATAGCCACAGTAACACGAAGTCATATAGTGTAAAATCAACATAATTTCTGAAACAATGGGATTGACAACTAGCTGACTATCATTCATCTATGACTCAAAACTGTTAATAACATAATCCAAATCACATAAAAATAACATCATCAATAAGAGAATCGTATAAATGAGTATATTCAGGTAATTGAAACATGAGCAACCGGAAAGAAACTACAGACTGAACGAAACAAGACAAAACATGCACAGTGAATTAAAGTAATGGTGGAGTGGACGGGCATCACACATTGGTGCAACCGATCTTGTGATATAATCCTAACCTAAATATGGTCATATGACGCGAAATCTTTAAATATTGAGTCGAAAAAATTTGACAGAAGTAAATGGAAGAGGTAATCAGATTTCCTCTCGAAGGTAATTCTTGGATTATAGCTGACGTCAGTTTGTATTAAAAAACCCTGTAATTCATGCGTAAATGTCCACTTTTCATGTTAAATGTATCTATCAATTATAATTGGGATAATTCTCTTTGTCACAATTCGTTGGATAAACTATAGTGTAAAGGGTATTAGAATATCATATTGCCCATGTGAGGGGCTGTATCGTGTCTGTGCCCACTAACAACGTCCGACAGGTCTTTTATTTCTGACATTAAATTATCAAGCATTTAGAGCACCCTTACCTTCACCTCGAAGTTTGTGCTGATGATGTCTTTCAGAAGGACGGTGAAAGCTCCACGACCAAACCATCCAGCTCAGAGAACAAAACCACATCAAAGTAGAATATACTCTCTCGCCCGAGACTTTAGGTCGATTGTTAGAAAAACAAGCCTGAAGATCAGAGATATGTTAATTATTTGTTTATATTCCATCAAGTTTTGAATGTCCCATTATTTTGTACCTCTCATTCTCCGACTTATTTGTTCATTGTTTATCTGTCTGAGTGAATATGAATTGTGAAAACACAAAAACTATTTGTTGAATATAAGTCAAGGAGTAGAAAAACTGGACTAATTAGTGATATCATATTTTGCACCGCCCATAAATCATGGTCAACTAACTAAAAATATAGCACTCAGGTTTGTGTAAAAAGTTCTCTTGTTGTAATGTTTTAGGTTTAGCCCACTGTATATATGGTTACATGAATTGATAACATCAACAGTTAAGATAGTGAGGAAGATTTGTAGCTCAGGTGGGTGATTTTTATGTTGGTTTGTTCTCTGAGCTGGATGGTCTGATCGTGGAGCTTTCATCGTCTTTCTGAATGACATCGTCACCACAAACTTCGGGTAGAATTGAAGTGTTCAAATTTCTCCACATGTGGTTCACAGCTTGTCCTATACACCTTAATGTTGATTGGTCCTTATTGACCTCAAATTTGTCATTGTTTACTTTTTTGTTTTCATTGTATCTCCCATTGGTTTGATTTTTGTTCCTACGTTTCTGCGAAATTTTCCTGATAGGTTGATAAATTGGATTGATTTCAATTAGCTTGTTTATCACTGATTGACCTGAGTGCCAAGCTTCTAGAAATTCTCTGGTATTTTTGGAATTGCCTCTATCCAAAATCTGCACATTTTCCCAGTCGAATGTGTGTCCGCAGTTATTCACGTGCATTGATATAAGTGAAGACATGTCATGGAGTTTGACTGCTAATTGATGTTCATACTGGAGAAGATGAATAGGGCATCTGCTTTGTCCGATGTAATGTTTGTCGACACAGCTGTGAACCACATGTAGAGAAATCCGAAGAAAACTATTTCAAATCAACAATTAAATTACTTGTAACCACACATCTACCTTCCTGATGTACTGAAATGTATTTTTAAGAATACGTAAATGTTCATTGTCTAGTAAGTTAGCTGATTTATTATTCGATACCTTGGAAAATACACGATATTAGGGATGGCAAGGGATATTTTTCTAATCTGCACAAAACGTGATAAATATTCCTTAATGTCCAATAGAGGAATCTATACCTGAAGACTTAACATTGTCCTATATAAATGGCAAAGTTTCACATAACAACTGGTAGTATGTCCTTTCTTTTATGAAAATTGTGGAAGTGGAATATTTATCGTTGTAAGTATTTATTTAAACTGAATTACATCTGTCATTCGGTTTACGTAATGTTATCTCTTAGTCAACTATTTTTTGGTTTAACTTACAACTGGGAGATTGTGGGCTTCATTCAACAATGAGATGTACTGGAATATTATTGTTACTAAGATTGTAGTTGTTAAGTTTGTTTCACACTCAGTCCTTATTCACTACCCTTCGACTCTTTTGTGTTATTTTGTGTACTACTTATTAATATTCAGTATACAGTTGTATTTCTCGCAATTTCTGCGCTTATGTTGTGTTGTAAGTTTGTCGTGTAATTTTCATCACTTTATCTCAATCATGGAGGCAGTTATTCACAATTTGTGTATTTGTTTAATCCTTGTTTGAACGCAACAGTTCCAATATCGTTTGCTCTTGAACCTATTTCTGCTCGTTGATAAACCGTCATCAAGTTTGGACACAGCCAACGGCTGTCATTTTACACTAATGCAACCTTTATATTTCAGACAAAAAGATGCGGTAAACACCATAGACACCTTAAAAGTTGAGGTTTGTAACTAATTTTTGTATCTTGTCCAATAAAGAGCCGCTATTTTAAACAAATCATTGTTTTGTGAACTTCGACTTTGCGCCTATCTCAGTTAGGTAATCTGGACACTTCGATAGATTTAACAGGAGATAACAAAATTGGGTTAACAGTATGACTAGATACTGGCTTACAGTTTCGTCTGTTTTAATTATTCTAGCTAACTCACAAAGATATTAAGAGATATATAATTAGAAAAAGATAGTAAAACAAAGTGTATATCTAGATTTTAATCACTTTATAATAAAGTAAACAAAACTTAATCTTTATCAGAGGAAGGTTTTGTGGAGATTTTAGTGGTTTTATATAGTTGAAATCATGAGTCAATTGAAGCTAGATCACCATGGAAAACCTGGAAGCACTCTGGACGGCTGTTTCGTCCTAGTATGAGACTTCTCAACAATGCCCATTCACGATCTTATCTCGTGAGATTTGAAACCAGGACCTATCAGTCTCACGCGCGAGCACTTAACTTCTAGACCACTGAGCCCACTTCCAGATTTTCCATGATGATCTACATTTCATTGACTCCTCAACGGCCGTCTGTAGTGCTTCCAGGTTTTCCATGATGATCTACCGTCAATGGACTCATGATCTCAACTATATAAAAAAAACTTAATTTTTGTTTAAAACAGTTCGATGTTATTTAAAATAAAGAAAAAAAAATTGATTAGAAAAATATCTGAGTTTTTCAACAACAAAAAATATTCCTAGTTCAATATTCAATATACACAAAACGGAAAAAAACGAATGAGTGTACATTCAGAAAGATATTAGATCAATGGGAAGACGAGAAATAGTAGGGACATATAAGTAGTCTATAATGTAGTATAGATGATATAAGCAGCAATAAGAAAATCTCTGTTTTATTCATTGAAAATATAATCTATTCTGTTGAATTGGTGATGGTATGGATGGTAATAGAAATATCCCTGAACTTAATAAATCATTGTTTAAGAAACCTGAAGTCAGCATATTCGTTGCATTGACAGGTACTATCGGTGTAGATGATGATGATGATGAGGAGGAGGAGGATAAAGACGATGATGGAGTTATGTAATTTGAATGGTTTGTAATGGTTGTTACATTGGTCGGTGGTATTAAACATGCTGCTCCTATAACATATTTATTTGATCTTAAACTACCATTTGGACAATAACGTACTGCAGTTTGAGCATCTAATGGATTATTAAAATTTGCTAAGAAATTTGCAGTTCCATTTGGATGATATTGAAATGGTATAAAGTATGGTTGAGCCTTGAATTGAAATAAAATGTTTTATGTGAAATCTGTTGTGAAATAATATTGATTACATCCATATAAGTTACTTACTTACTTACTTTTTTACTTACGCCTGTTACCCCTCGTCGAAGAGCATAGACCGCTCACCAGAATTCTCCATACAACCATGTCCTGAGTCTTACTTTCCAGTTCTTTCCAGTTAACATTCATCATTTTCATATCTGCTTCTATTTCCCGACGTAATGTGTTCTTTGGCTTTCCTCTTTTCCGCTTCCCTTCACGATTCCAAGTTAGCGCTTGCCTCTTGATGCAGTTTGGTGATTTCTTCAATGTATGTTCAATCCATTTCCAACGTATTTTCCTAATTTCCTCTTCAGCTGAAAGCTGATTTGTCCTCTCCCATAAAAGGCTGTTGCTGATAGTATCCGGCCAATGGATATTGAGTATTTTGCATAGACAACTATTTATAAATACTTATACCTTCCTGATGATGGTCATAGTAGTTCTCCACATTTTAAATCCGTACAGTAGGACTGTCTTGACGTTCGTATTAAAGATTCTGACCTTGAAATTGGTTGACAGTTGTTTTGAGTTTCATATGTTCTTCAATTGTAGAAATGCTGCCATCACCATATAAGTAGAATAACTTTATTCTCTGTTGCTAGAGAAGCTATTTGTAACTTCACCTAATGGAACCTCTTTATTCAGACATCGATCATTGATCACATCTTTGATTGATGTGAAGAAGATGACTGATTCAATGTACATTCATTAGTTAATACTAAACTTTTACAAATCTCATAATCATTTGCTTGATGAAATCCCCTCATTCTAAGTTTAATAAGGCTATTTGACTAGCTGTGTGCATAATAACATATTTTTTTTAATCTTTGTTTCGTCAATTACTACTGACAGAGTGATTAGTCAGTGAGTAGACTTAATGGGAACTATTACAAAACAGTGAGACATTGTCAAGGTGATTTATGGATGGTGGCTAGAAATGGAATCTAGGGTGCGCTTTTCATTTTATATAGGACTTGTCAGCTGGATGTACCTGTATCAACTCTAGAATTCAGATATATCCAGCTGACTAGTCTCAAATAGGTGAAACACACTTCCTGGATTCCACAGCTAGCCACTGTCCATCTTCGCTTATAAAATTTGTGACTTAAAACAATTTTGTGGCAATCTAAACAGGATGCACATATGTCAACAAGAGACCGATCAATTGCAATCTCAAAAAACAAAAAACAAAACATCAATGGAAAGATACTAGCAAACAATATCATGTGAATTTAAAACATCTCAGAGATATGAAAACTAATTATTAGTGGCAACTAACTTATCACTCCATAATGTGAAAGAATTGTATACTAATCAACACATTAAGTTCATATTCTACCTTTAGTAGACAAATTCCATAACTGTATACTGAATTAAACCTTATTATCTAGTTGTAGAATCAATTTTTTTGTTAGATTATTAGATCATTTCAACTTAACTGGTATTATACATTATTAGACAAATAAAACTCATTATCGACTTTTATAAAGGTGAATACTAAGCAAATTGAATTATCAGAAGAACTTATACTTTTCAACATTTAATTAGATTAAGTATAAATGTAAATTTCGATAATGCAATGAGAAGACGAAGATTATCAGAATTATGTGTTATATTAGCGCAATACATTTCGAACAATCTGATCAAACCTAATATACTTGTTAAGACATTTTTTTATATGAAAATAAATAAAGTACACAAAAACAATGTGATGACTACTCTGGATAATAAATCAGCATTACTAGGGTACATCCAGCTAACGAGTCCCTATAGCAACTCAGATACAATTGAGTTTGTTTGCATCTAATTCAGTTAAGCCCTTTTGTTAACTTATTTAATGGACAGTCATTCATACAATAACAGCCCATCTATACCATTTCACTTTTATTATATACGCTTGATCATTGCTTACTGCCTACGCATATATTCATTCCGCTAGCATTATTATTAATCGCTTATTTGATCCGATGATTCATGCTTTTCCGCTTATATATATATGTACATCTTAATCCTGTTTACTGCTCTACTGCTCTTGCCCTGCTTGCTCTCTGCTCTGCTCTGTATTACGCTACACCGTACTGTATATGCTTACTCATTCATCCGGCTCTATGGCACTGCTTTTTCATGCTTGTTTGACGTACCTGTAATATTGGATAACTGTGTGTGGTTCAGCAGTAAACACGATCAACCCTTCGTATTCGTCTTCTGATTTATACATCGTTAGGACGTTGTCGAGTAACGGTTATCAAGACGAACAATATACGAAGCTTAGGGATAGTACCGAATATCGACCACCACAGAATTGGAAGCCTCGCCGAGCGATCACAAAACAATTTTCGACGATATAATCTAATCCCGAAAATTCAAAGCGCTGCGTCTCAAATCGGATTATTATTTGTATCATAATCATAATTGTGGATTTATTAGATTCTAACTCACAAACATTGAACTTAACGATTATATTCATACTAAATAACGATCATTCACAAACAATTGATATATTGGTGCGATTTAGTAAGTCTGTTCCATTTTATAAATTGTACCATTTATTATTATCATTGTTTCTGTCCGTCTATTTTTTTTGTGACATCTATATCATATTTGTGTACTACTCAAAAATTTTTTTTGTAAGCATGTCTTCCGAAAACACTATGTCAAGTGTACAGCAAACTTCGTCCGTGAGAACTTTCAACCTTCCAGTCCCCTCTTTTAAGGTTACCGACCCTCAGCTGTGGTTCATTAGACTCGAAAACTATTTTCTGGCTAGTCGTATTAACTTACAAAGAGATAAATTCGGCCTCACAAGCACTCTCCTCCCAGACGAAGTAGCAGAAAGCGTACGAGAGGCGTTATCTAAACCGGATACTGAAAGGCCATACGATGTACTAAAGCAGACAGTAATTAAAGCAGTCGCACTAAGTGACCAACAAGCTGTTGAGCAGCTTCTCAACCAGGTACAAATGGGGGATAGAACTCCATCACAGTTAAAAACTCATATGAAAAGTCTACTAGGTGATAGAAAAATAGACAATAACTTATTTTATCAACTGTGGCTTCGCCGACTCCCGTCCAGTATTCAGCAAATCTTAGCTGTTGGAGATACTGACGCTGACATAGACAACATAGCGAAAATAGCTGATAGAATATACGAAAGAGCAAAACAAGCAAGCCCTCAATCACACAGCGTGACAGTAGACGATAGAATCAGTACTCTGCAGAAAGAGATAGATGTTTTATGCCACAAGCTCACAGAGTTGACCCAGAGCGAGAGACCACGAAAATTATCACGAGTTGGCACGCGCGAGAGAAGCCGATCAGCTTCCAGAAGACGCGCAACTCCGCTGATATGTTGGTATCATCAAATGTATGGTTACAGAGCAAGAAAATGCTTACAACCTTGTAGATTTAGCACGGCAAGTAAGCGGTACCCTCGGTTGTCCATGGCAACGCCTGCAGCGAACACAAAGCCCTCAAACAGCCGCCTATTTTATATACAAGACCGAATGACAGGCACTCAATTCTTGGTGGACACGGGGGCTGAAATTAGCGTAGTACCCCCAGTATGTGACGACAAAAGAAACCTTAACAATTCATTGGTTCTAAAAGCGGCGAATAAATCAGATATTAAAACATATGGCAAACGAATGTTATCCTTAAATTTCGGACGAGGCGCGACATACCGCTGGGATTTTGTCATAGCAGACGTATCGGTACCTATAATAGGCATCGATTTCTTATGCAATTTCAATTTACTAGTAGACTCACGGCGCCACAGACTCATAAACGGTACCCATACTACTTCGATTACGGGAATACTTACAGAATCTGTTTCTATGAACCTAGTGGTAGATAAGAGCCGCAACGACCCACGCAAATTATTGTTAAACGAGTTTCCAGAGCTTTTAAAAGTAACGTACAATAAAACAGATCTCAAGCATACTATACAACACCATATTATAACCAACGGGCCACCGGTTAATGCAAGGCCAAGAAGATTAGACCCAAAAAGGCTAGCAATAGCAAAGCAAGAATTCGACAAGTTAATGAGGCTGGGCATAATAAGGCCTTCGAACAGCCCGTGGGCATCCCCATTACACATGGCTCCGAAAAAGAACGGAGAATTAAGACCATGTGGAGACTATCGAGCACTTAATAAGCAAACAATGGCCGATAGATACCCTATACCACACATCCATGATTTTACCTACAGTATAGAAGGTGCTACAGTATTCTCGAAGATTGACTTAGTTAGAGCGTATTATCACATCCCGGTCGCTCCACAAGACATACCAAAAACAGCAGTAACAACCCCTTTTGGGCTATATGAATTCTTACGCATGCCTTTCGGACTGACTAATGCAGCACAAACATTTCAACGGTTTATTGACCAGGTCATCAGAGGCTTACCTGGAGTATACGCATACATAGACGATTTACTAGTAGCCAGCACCACTATGGACGACCACATACAGCAACTACGGCAATTATTCGCGCGACTAAGAGATCATGGTATTTCCATAAACATTGAGAAGTGTGAGTTTGGAAAAGGATCCTTACAGTTCCTTGGACACATGGTAACTTCTCAAGGTATCACACCGATCTCTACAGAAATCGATACCATTAGAGACTATCCGTTGCCCGATACACGAAAGAAATTACGACGATTTCTGGGACTAATAAATTATTACAGACGTTTTATTCCGAATTGTGCGGCAATACTTCAACCACTGACCGATGCGTTACGGGGACACTCCCGGACATTCCAATTATCAGCAGAGGCAATACAGGCCTTCGAGAACGCCAAGAAGGCACTCAACAAAAAGACGACATTAGCTAGAAGAAAGAGCGAAGCACCGTTAGCTATCATGACAGATGCATCGAATGTGGCGGTAGGAGCTGTTTTACAACAGTTAGTGAATGGCACATGGGAACCGCTTTCATTCTTCTCAAAGAGACTGAATCCTACGCAAACGAGATATAGTACTTTCGGAAGAGAATTACTAGCAATTTACTTGGCAATAAAACATTTTCGACATATGGTAGAAGGCATAGATTTTGCAGTTTACACAGACCACAAACCACTCACGAACGCACTAAGCGCAAAGCAAGATAATTACTCTCCGAGGGAGATCAGACAATTAGAGTTTATTTCCCAGTTCACTTCTGATATACGATATATTACAGGCCAAGAAAACGAAGTAGCTGACGCACTATCAAGAACGACGATAAATACTCTCGTCCAATCCGAAATCGATTATCGCGAATTAGCAGAATTACAAAATATAGATGTCGAGTTAAACAGACTGAAGTCTGACAATACAACCTCTCTGGTACTAAAAGAAACTTCAATCGAAAACGTGAGTATTATGTGCGATATTTCTACGGGCCGACCAAGACCATTTATTCCGAAGCCTCTAAGACGAAAGGTTTTCGACACTATGCATAACATATCACATCCTGGGATAAAGGCCACAATCAAATTAATCAGCGAACGTTTTGTATGGCCAAGTATGAACCGGGATGTTCGTAATTGGACGCAAACTTGCATAAAATGCCAAAAAGTTAAAGTTCATCGTCACACCAGTTCCGCAATAGGTCCTTTTCGTCATCCTGATAGCAGATTTGAGCATATACATATTGACATTGTAGGACCGCTGCCGATTTCAAACGGCTTTAGTTATATTTTTACCTGCATTGATAGATTTACGCGATGGCCTGTAGCAGTACCCATAAAAGACATTTCGGCCGAAACTATAGCCAAAACCTTAGTAGAGCATTGGATCTCTCATTATGGTGTGCCTGCACACATTACAACCGATCGAGGAGCCCAATTCGAGAGCCACCTCTTTCAACAACTCACTGAACTCCTAGGAATCAAGCGTATTCGGACAACATCTTACCATCCGATGGCGAATGGTATGGTAGAAAGATTACATCGGCAACTCAAAGCATCTCTTACATCTGTTATTAGCAATAATGATTGGGCCAGCAAGCTCCCATTAGTCATGTTAGGTTTAAGATCAACAATTAAACAAGATATAGGATGCTGCCCAGCAGAGTTGGTTTATGGAACCACTTTACGTCTTCCAGGAGAATTTTTCACCTCAAGTAAAAGTGTTCCAACTGATTTAGCCAGCTATGTACAACGTCTAAAGCAGCATATGAGTAATCTAAGAGTAACACTTCCGAGGCAACATCAACAACGTGTGTACATACCAAAACAACTGAGCGACAGTACCCATGTGTTTATTAGAAGGGATAATGTGCAGCGTCCCTTACAACCAGCTTACGATGGTCCATTTAAAGTTATTAGAAGAAATGATAAAACTATTACAATAGATAAGGCCGGAAAAACGGATGTAATTAGCATAGACCGAGTCAAACCAGCTTTTATCGAAGCTGACGATCAGCCAGTATATACAGATCATTCGAAAATCGTCGAGTCACCGAAACGTGAGTCTCAATCATCAACGACATCGACGAACAAAAACGAAGAGAAACCAGTAACGACAAGATATGGTCGAAGAGTAAGATGGCCTCAACGATACATAGCTACGATTTTGAACTAATAATTTCTTTCCTCTTCGTTTAGTATGGGCACATCGAAAACTCTAATTTATCTATTATTATATTCAGAAAATTTTGCATATTCTAATGTCAATGTATATAAACCTCTAAAAACGCTAACACATTATTTTGATCTGTTATTTTATCTGGCCTCACGGATATATGCGAAAACAAACTTTCACGTACTTGTAGTAACTCACACGATAGTTCTATCATACATCTTAATTTCATAAATTTTGATATTTACTGTCCTGTTAAGTTTAACATTTTTAATTCGCAAACACAGACACTATTTTGTATCCATGTTTGCTGGGGGGGAGCTATTATAGCAACTCAGATACAATTGAGTTTGTTTGCATCTAATTCAGTTAAGCCCTTTTGTTAACTTATTTAATGGACAGTCATTCATACAATAACAGCCCATCTATACCATTTCACTTTTATTATATACGCTTGATCATTGCTTACTGCCTACGCATATATTCATTCCGCTAGCATTATTATTAATCGCTTATTTGATCCGATGATTCATGCTTTTCCGCTTATATATATATGTACATCTTAATCCTGTTTACTGCTCTACTGCTCTTGCCCTGCTTGCTCTCTGCTCTGCTCTGTATTACGCTACACCGTACTGTATATGCTTACTCATTCATCCGGCTCTATGGCACTGCTTTTTCATGCTTGTTTGACGTACCTGTAATATTGGATAACTGTGTGTGGTTCAGCAGTAAACACGATCAACCCTTCGTATTCGTCTTCTGATTTATACATCGTTAGGACGTTGTCGAGTAACGGTTATCAAGACGAACAATATACGAAGCTTAGGGATAGTACCGAATATGGACGACCACAACATCCCAAATAGGATAAAACGCGCGTCCTGGATTCCACTGCTAGCCATTATCCATCTTTGCTTATTATCAGGGTAGGTTAAGGGTAAGAACAAATTGTTTTTGAACACATAAAGAGGGTTTCAATTTCCGTATAGTCAAGGCTTCAATAAACCTTAGTATACGTCCTTGAAGGCTTTTGTACAACACTACAAATGCTGATTTGATGTCAACCTTATGACCAGTTTCAACTAAATGTTTCGCAATAGAGGAAGATGCTTGTCTATCCTGTGATCTTATTTCACTATTCGAATTCATTTGGTTCTGTAGCCATTTAGGTATGTGTTCCGCCACCCTTATTTGCAAATCACGATTGCTCCTCCCTATGTACGTGTTTCTGCATATACATGTAAATTGGTATGCACAATGGGTGTGACGCAATCGCTTATGTGCTGTCTAGGTTTTTGATGAAACATCGACCTTGTCTTTTCAATGATGACAAGTTGAGCTGCATAGAATGTCCTATTTATGGCTAATTTTAGTCTCCGTCTTAACATGAGACTATTAGAGTCACTTCTAAATGGTAATGTAATATAAACTCGCTTTTTGGGTGCCAGAAGCGTAATAGGTCTAATCGTATTGCAACCCTTCCAGCGGTTTATGAACTTAAATGAATAACCGTTATTCATTAACGTATTAGTTAGAAGCTTCGTTTCTATTTCAATAGTATCACTAGTACAAATACGATTGATTCTATTGAATAAGCCCTTAATTAACCCACGTTTGTAATGAATTGGGCAGTGACTATGGAAATTAAGGTATTGCCCCGTCCATGTCGGCTTTCTATAAATAGAACGTTGGATGTAATCATCTTCTCTT
This sequence comes from Schistosoma rodhaini, assembly GCA_944470415.2. NCBI lineage: Eukaryota > Metazoa > Platyhelminthes > Trematoda > Strigeidida > Schistosomatidae > Schistosoma > Schistosoma rodhaini. The sequence continues at coordinate 3,916,848 of OX104040.1, forward strand.
CTACTGATCAGTATATCTAGAAAAGGAAGTTGGTTGTTCTGTTCATATAAAAAAGTGTCTTAACAAGTATATTATATGTGTGATCAGATTGTTCGAAATGTATTTCGCTAATATCCCATCACATAATTCTGATAATCTTCGTCTTCTCATTGCATTAACGAAATTTATCAAAGGGACTAATTGTTATAAATGTAAAGTTAATTAAAATGGAACTAACCGTCAATAAATTTTTAACAGGTTTAAACAATGATCCAAGTTCATCTTGTGTTACATCAACTGGTAAACCTGTTAACATAACCATAGATTCTGTAAAATTTGGAAGATTACATTGAAATTGAACATTTGAAATATTATTTACATGATATAAATCTTTTAAATTATCTGTACTATATAAAGAGATTAAATTAGATGGAATTAATAAATTTTCATTATTATGAAGGGTAATTGTTGGAGAAAGATTAAAACTTGATATTGTATTGACATAATTACTTATATCAAAATTTTTTATAAATGAAGATGAATGTTTTAAAGTTAAAGTTGGATCTGATAATTGAACTCTTGAAGTCATTGCTAAAATGAAATAAGATAGAAACATATTATACTTCAACTTATTCATAAGTGATATTTAATTATTAATGAAAGATAGATCATCATGGGAAATTTCGAAGCACTGGATAGTCGTTTCGTTTTAGTATGGGATTCGTTAGTAGTACATATCTACGATCCCGCTCAAGGGATTTGAACACAAGACCTATCGATCTAGCGCGCGGACACATAACCTTTAGATCATCGAGTCGGCATCCATTGGTGTTCATGTCTAACTTCAAATGTTCAGTGCTTCCAGGTTTTTTATGGTGGTCTAGGATTAATTGCACGTAAATAATGTTAATATCAATAATATTTGTATAATAAATTCTTCTCACAGTAACTACATTTCCCAAATGGAGAACAGAACTACATCAGAAGGGGTTTTGTGGAGATTTAGTATTTTCATAGTCGAAAGGGTGAGTCAATTGAAGCTGGACCACCAGGAAAAACCTGGTAGCACTGGACGGCCGATTCGTCCTATTATGGGACTCCACAGCAGTGAGCATTCAACGTTCCCGCCTCGTGAGATTCGAACCCAAGACCTACCAGTCTCGAGTCAGAGCCCTTTTACCGTCAAACCACTGAGCCGGTCGGCATCCAACGGTGTTAATGTCCCACAATTAGACGAAACGGCCGTCCAATGCTTTCAGGATTTCCATGATGATCTAGCTACAATTGACTCATGCTTTCAACCATGAACAGAACTACATGTCTATAGGTCAAATTGAGGTGATGATGTAGAAAAAATTCCGTACATTACTTTATTATCTTGAAAGTAATAAGATTGAAGATTCAAATAGAAATCTTATATTAATCAATCCCTTCAGCAGGTATAATCGTATTATGTACTGACTTGCATTACTGTTTATATAAACAACATATTATAATTCACTTAGTATTGCTTGTTTGAATCTTCCTATTTATGTTTAGGACTGCAACTGGTCAGTCTCTAATTAGCATATGTGCATACTGTGCGTATTGCCTTGATATAGCGTTAATTCACAAGCATTATAAGCAAAGAACATCAACTCTGAGATGCAGGTACATTCAGCTGACGAGTCCTAAATAGGACGAAACGCGCGTCCTCGATTCTACTTCTAACCACTATCCATCTTTGCTTAACATATTATAATATTTGGATTGTAGTTGGTGGTGAAATTCATGATCCAGATTTCGGAAAAACTCAAATGCTTAGATGTATAACTCTATGATCTTTGGAGAATATAATGACTTTATGTGTGGTGTGTACTACTAATATCAACAGATGTATGCATGTATGTATCAACAATAGAAAGTGAAATGGCTGGTGTCAGAAGACTAAGAAGATGGAAGAAAAGAGAACGAGAACAGAGAATGATTGGTGTGGAAACGAAAGAACAATGGAGTCAGACGATTAATTGACATTTTGCAAATAAAGTATTTACTATATGGTTCTCAGATATTAGTAGGTTATTGTGTAATTTGTGCTTCCAAACATATTCGATCGTCCCCACTTGTGTCCTCGTTTACTACCTATATACTCGATACATCATGGGTAATGCCTTGGAGTTCGGAACTAACGATACTAGATTCAAGTCTCCCTGTGAATATTTATATTGAGACCCAGATCCTGAATACTAAACAACTGGCAAACTCAAACCCATTTTACTATAAATGAATAATATTTATTTCTTCTGAGATTACAATCTATTTCATAATGTGACTATAAGACAAACAATTCTATAGATCTATCTTTTCTTCGACTTATCAGATAACCTTCTTATAAACAAACCCATTTGTTCATTTATTTGAACATATAAATATTGGCACAAGGGGCACCAGATATATATGCACCACACAAATCTCATTTGATTTGTGTGAGGGCTGTGATGCTGCCCGTGTACCCAAACCGAAGTTGAGAGGAAGGAAAGCGAATGTCCGACGCTTTAACCAGGTTGGTGGACATGGAAAGTCCACCTAGGGGAGTTGGAAAACCCTCATTCCAAACAAATGGTGCACATGATCTCCAGAATCCTGAGGGAACAAATGGCGTATCAATCAATCGTTGGTCACCGGCTACCATGGGACTGCATCTACTCACGATGCTACACTGCCTTGTGTATCAGACATTGAGTAGGATTTCCCTGACAGAGGCTATATACGCGTGGTCATGTGAGAGCATTTGGAGAGGGAGAGCGGACTCTCCTCACTCTCAGCCGCACCATGGTACTCGGGGATACAGCTTTGTCATCTAAAGAATTATCTCAACGTTTTTCTTTGCAATAAAACTTACCATTTAATATATTTTGATCATCCAGTTTTGTTTTTATTGTATGTTTCATTGTTTTCGATGACCAATTCAAATTGGGACTCTTTGATGGTCCATTTGATCCATTCAATAAAGAACTTATATGTATTCTATGTATTGGTATACATAATGAAGTATCTGATAAATTAACTACTGATAACTTTCCATTCTGGTCAATAGTATATAAGGCAAATGTTGGAATATTTGGTATAACAGTAAATTGGGGATTATGATTATGATTATTGTTACCATATAATTTAGTTAGACCAAATGATCTAGTTATTAAATCTTGAATAAATTGAATAGCTTCAATGGTATTCTTTAATGACAGTAACCATGATGATGTATTATTATGGTTTGTAATCATTTCCTTAAAAGAAAGAGAAGAAAATAAAAGTTTATTATAATCAAAATGAGTTAGATATATATGTTGTAGTGTTGTCTACTTATATTCATATAAGTAGTATATGGTGATAATCAGACAGAATGTATTTTGGCAGAAGATCGATAATGGAAGAACTGAAATGAAATGGATGTCGGATGCTGGTCCCCGGCAGGTCGACGGAGTTATGGAGGTCAGCAGGCCGCAGACTTGACATTCTGACGGAGATTTTGGCACAGACTGTAGTGGAAGAAGAAAGTGGCATGGCGAGCAGAACCACTGCAAGAACGAATGCTTTAAAAGGGGGGACGATTGTGGTGTGGTCTACTTATATTCACATAAGTAGTATATGATGATGGTCATACATAGAATGAATTTTGGCAGAAGACGGATAAGGAAAGAACTGTAATGAAGAGCAATTGCTCAAGATTGAGTCAAGTGATTGATAGTTTGCAAATTAACTGTTTGCTGTATGGTTATCAGATCTCAGTAAGATAGTTTGTAATTTGTGCTTATATACATTCGATTGTCCCCACTCGGATTCTCATTCACTACAATATGATTGAAATTGTTATTGATATGTCTATACTTGGGTCTTAAGCTGTACTTACCTATCAGTCTCGCGCGCGAGCGTCTAACTTCTAGAGAATTTAATGAATATCAGTATAGGGTTGTACAGATGATTATGTTTTTGACTGATATTATATGCTCATAAGTGACTAGCCTCGTGAAGGAATTATCGGGGTTCTAGTGAGAAGTCGTGATCAGTGGAGGTAACCCATGTCAGTTAGAGACAGATATCTATCTACAATGGAGGATGGTCTTGCACTTTCATGGATCGGTTCAGGTTAGACATTAACATCATCGGATGCCGACTCCGTGGTCTAGAGCTTTAGCGATCGCACGTGAGATCGAGGGCCTTGGGTTCAATTCCTGTGAGTGGGATCGTAGATGCAAACTGCTGAGGAGTCCCGTGCTAAGACGAAACTGCCGTCCAGTTGATAAGTCTTCCTAATTAAAAACTGTAATCGGATCTTAAGCTACTCTCGTAACCCTACAAGCTAAGTCTACACAATGACTTGAACACGAGAGAAAAGGCGCAAAGTATGCCAGAAGCACTTTACTCCAAAGGTTCATTTATGTACAGAAAACATAGGGTTTTTATAGTATTTAAGAAGTCCTTGAGTTTTCCTGAAAATTCTAAAATACCATTAAACATAGTAACAGTGTAGTAATCAGTCAATCAGAAACTCTTTATGTGACTTTTCATTTTCGTGATGTTTCTAGCAAAACTTCTAGTCAAATGCCGATTGGATAAAATGGTTCTTAATGTTTCCTGAGCTCGTCATGTCTATTGCAATCAAAAACTTTCTGGATCATCCCAATAGTTAATCAGACTTGTAGATGATAGTCTGACAGGCGTTAGATGAGTGATATTATATTCCCCTATCCTTATTATTATTATTATTATTGGTTGTTGTTGGATTATGTAGGCTTTTAGTATGGAAATATATTTACGTTCTAGTCAGGCTAATCACAAGTTCTTGATCTGAGTTGTGTTTAAGACTTGTAGAGTCTGAGAGGGAATCTAAGGCTATGGTGTGCTACTTATACATAAGTAGTATATATCGTCAGTCAGGAGTAGAATATCTAGCAGCTGAAGATTGAGATGATCGAGAAGGAAAGAACAGAAACAGAAAGCAATTGGTATGGAGATGAAATAACAGTAAAGTCCGAGACGACTGATCGACATTTGCAAAGGAATAGTCAAGTTTGATTGATATTTTGCAAATTAAGTATTTACTGTTTACTTCTCAGATTTCACTAAGGTGTTTGATTGTCCCCACTGGTGTTCGTGTTCACCACAAGGCAAATTAACTCCCATTTGTATAAACGAGGAAAATCCGAACGTTATAACAGTGTCATTGATAATAATTCCTTACTGAAGTTTGTCTATTTAGGTTTCTATTTTTACTCTTACTTACTCTTGTGATTAATAATGAAATGTGACACAATCCAAAATCTGCATTTCATGAATATGTGCAGTGGATCATTTTTTAATATTCACTGTAGAATTTCTTCAATCCTATTCTATTTCAATGAGCAAACACTGTTGTAATCAGTACGTCGTTTATGCTAAGGATCTTTATGCATTTGACTGAGTTTGTCTACCTTTTAAAAATACTACGTAGGTTGGATGTTTACTAGCAGAAGAATCCAGGACACGCGTTTTGTCCTATTCGGGAATCGTCAGCCAGATGTGCCTGCATGTCAGAGTTGATATTCAGCAAGTTCAAGTTCCAGAGCGAACATCAATTCTGAGATACAAGTGAATCCACCTGACGAGTCACAAACAAGACGAGACATGCGTTCTCGACTCCACTGCTAACTACTATCCATCTTAGCTTACAATGCTTGTGAATTAAGGCTATATCGAAGCAATACGCACAATATGCACATTTGCCAATTAGAGACTGACCAGTTGCAGTCCTAAACATCAATGGGAAGATTCAAACAAACAATATGAATGGCTTTTGTTCATTTAGATTCATTAGATAAACATATTATTAAAAAAACCATTTAATAGATAAAGTAGCAAAATAATTACCATCCTTCTCATACGATAAACCTTTGCAAAATTGGCTGGACCCAAATACAATCGAATATCATGTCTAGACGTTTCCATGGGTAATTCATTCAACTGAACCATAGCACATGCACCACCAATTGGCATTGGTCTTGCAAATGGACAGTCAGGATCTGTTGGATCAGTTAGATCACGAAAGAGCGAATTTGTACTAGTTATATTTGGTAAAAGATTGAGATTAACTGAAGGATTGTTTGGTGAGATCACTGGTATGAATGGTGATATACCTCTTAATGTATTGTTTAATAATACATTGTCGTTTAGACCAGATGAATCCAATCCTGTTCTAGTTGATGTTAACAAGTTATGTGGCAAACCCAAAGACATTGTACCAGAATGCCATAGATTTTGTACATTTGATAGGGCTCCGGTACTGATAGCCGATTTCAAATGTGTAAGAGCTTGGCTTAAGTAAGTTTCTTTATGAATACTATTGTTAGTATTACTATTGTTTACAAAATTGACTAGGTTAGAACAGTTGATTTGTGTTCCACCATTCATGAGTGGTACACCTATGATTCCATTAGATTGAATGTTTGATAAGGCTGAATGTGTTTTCTGTCCAGATGGTGAACACTGTAATAGTGTTACATTATGACAAACCTGGACGAAAATAAAAATAAAGTAAATAGTCCACTGGAAAAAAAGCACACAAAAACAAATAATATATATCAAACATAGTAAATTAGTACGAATCCATTTGGTAGCACAATACAACTTCCTCATCAAATTATCTTACTGTTCACTTAATAGTATTTTTCATCGTTGATGTGTGTGTGTGTGTTAAGATGGTGGTTGGAGGTAGTCAATAGGGTTTCCTGTTATGATCTTTTGGCTATTTGTTTGAGAACCAGGACAATAGATGTTTTTGGTTATCAACCTCAATGAACCTGACTTTCTTTGGGCTGGATATATTGACTTTGTTGAGCTTTTGACACGACAGTCTTGGTCTTCGCATTTAAGATCACTCAGATTTCACTCTAGTAGCACCTAAATTGGCTGTGCAGATCGTCCTTTACAAAATATAAGGTTTTCACATCTTCGTTAGGTTCTCATGATTAGTGAAATCGACTGCTATTAAACTTTGCGATCTCACTGTCTTAAGATGCTCAAGGCAACACCATCCCAAGCACCCTGTTTGTGTGAATGAGTAGGTAAATCGGGGTCGCAGTTGTAATAACTAGGATCACAAAAGTAAAACGAGACGGCTAGAGCTATCGAAGAATGGTTTGGCTATAAATCACTTGATTTTATGAATCATAATCCGGAACAGGAAAACTTCGTCTATAATTATGTTGATTTTTAATTCTCATCACAATATATAATAACTTCAGCTTCATTAGGTGGAAATGTTTTCTTACCGTTGTAGAAGGATCATAGGGAATTCTATTAAGGTTTGTAGAGTGTTAAGTAATCCAAGTCACTGTCAAAAAAGGACTACCAAAATTCCATCATCGTTATCCAGAAATTTACTCTGGGGAAAATTGCTCATCAGAAAGAGAACATTTAGACAATGTTCCGCCTTTTCAAACTGATGAATTTGTGATATTCGAAATTCCATAGCCCTTTAAGGAGATTATTTCAAGAGTAGGTTAGACTAATAAACCTGATTTGATGTGGTGATTGTTTTAAGCTAGAGTAACTGTTGAATATATGAGGTAGAATGTAATCACAATCATTTATTTCACTTTTCCTATATTATAACCATATATCCCATTTCCTTCTTTATCCTCTGCTTCATTTCACTTTACTTGTTATTATTTCTATTGACTCGTCCATTTTCTTGTTTTTCATAGTTGAAATCATAAGTCAATTGAAGCTAGACCACCATCAAAAACCTGAAAGCACTGCTTGACGGCCGTTTCGTAATATTATGGAACACCTCAACAGTGCGCATCCACGATCCCGCCTCGTGAGCGAGATTCGAACCCAGGACCTACCAGTTTCTCGTTCTTGTTCCTTTCACTTACATCCATACTTTTAACTTCATTTTGTGATGCTTAACATAAACAACTGTATGACTACCTGGTGGTGTGATAGTTGCTCACTTCATCAGTTATATTGGTCTAGGACATTTACTTTTCAAACTTGCAGAAATCTCTCAAATTTAGCAGGACTACCTCAACCAAGTAACTACATCTCAGTCTCACTAAACTCTATCAGTGATCTAAAACCAATTTCTGACGTCATAGTAATCTCTCCGACAAACAGTACATTTGTATTAGATTGTCACAAAGATATTTGATACTGAAGTACTAATTAAAGAGTAAATATACGGCTGTAGTGTATGTATTAACTAATAATTCCCTTGTACTTGATAACTGCCTGATCTTAAATTCTATATACAATACATTAGTTTGTGCTTATTTACTTCTTTATAGCATGAATTAAGTTATTTCGAGAATTCCTAGTTCGTACAATAATGACCTGGTACGACCGATAGTGAAGAGAGTCCGCTCTACCTCTCCAAATGCTCTCACATGGCCACGCGTATATAGCCTCCGACAGGGAAGTACTACTCACTGAAATTCTCGTGGCATTACTGTTGTTTACCAAATTGATAGGACGAAAAGCGAGTGTCTGGCTCTATAACCGGGTTGATGGACACGGAAAGTTCACCTAAGGGAGTTGGAAAACCCTGATTCCAAACCAATGGGAACAAATGGCGCATGAATCAATTGTTGGTCACCGGCTACCATGGGACTGCATCTCCTCATGATGCTCCACTTCCTTATGGATCAGATCTTTAGGTTGAAGTCTCCGGGTGTGGTCCCTTAAGAAAACCACCTGCTTCAGTTTGGGCACCTGGGCAGTATCACAGCCCCTACATAGATCAAATGAGATTTGTGTGGCGCATATATATCTGGTGTCCCCTTGTACCAATATTTATGTGTTTAAATAAATAGCAATAATAGAGAAAACTTAGGCTCAACAAATATTTGAACGATAATGTTTATGTTTTCATGTTTCCTCTTTTAGTAAAAGACTTAAGAATGATAGTTCTCTGATAGTTATTCAAAGATATAGATTACATCAAAGGGGTTTTTTGTAGAAATTTTAATGATTTTATAGTTGAAATCACGAGTCACGAAACGGCCATCGATTGCTTCCAGGTTTTCCAAGGTGGTCTATCTTCAATTGCCTCATGATTTCAACTACAAAATTACTAAAATCTCCAGAAAACCCTTTCTGATAACGATCATATGCTAGCTAGTGACTGACTTCAAGAGATATTTCCTGGAGTTCTAGTGAGAAGCAGTAGTGACCAGTGGAGTTCAACCAGGTCTGTTGTGAGATATCAACTCACTGAAGAGAATGGTGAACGGTTGCTCGATTTCGTGAATTGGTTGAAGTTAGACATTAACATCGTTGGATGCCAGCTCAGTGGTTTATTGGTTAAGCGCTCTCGCACAAGACTGATAGGTTCTGGGTTGAAATCTTGCGAGGCGGGATCGTAGATGCGCACTACTGAGGAATCCCACAATGGGACGAAATGGCCGTTCAGTGCTTTCAGCTTTTCCATAGTGGTCTAGCATCAACTATAAAATATAGATTACAATAAAAAGTGTAAAAAGAATACTTAAACACTTTTATAGAAAAAAAAATATATATCCATTACCTACCTGAACCATTTCAGATGGAGATGCTTTAAATAATTCAACATATCTATCACCTAAATAATCTTTATGACGTATTAATGCTTTAGTTGCTATATGATCATTACAAAATAGAATAAATGCATCACCAGTTGGTCGTTGATCTGGATAAACAACTAAATATATTCCTTGTTCATTGAACATAATTGGTGCTTGTACAGCATTGAAAAATTCAATCTAAAAAAGGTGGGTGGGGGGTAAAACAATATTGATATTAACTTTTCAAGATTGATATATATATATTATAGCCAGTAATGAATTCATACAAGTCATTATATGTAACTAACTCCGCCTGTAACACCTCAGGGGGGCTACTTATTGCCGGTCCCAAGCTCGGTTAAATGAGGAGGGTTGGGCATGGGGTTAGAAACACCATTCCGTAGAAAACTAACTAACTCGCTAAAAAAAAAAGCTGACCAGAAATGATTCATCATTATGTAACTAACGTTGTCACTACTGATCAATGATTAGTATTTTTCTTTGTTTTTAAACAAACACCAGATTCAACACCATACTGTAAATCATTCACAATCATAAACAAACAAACAAACAAAACAATCAATTAGATTAGTTTCATTATCTAAATGATCATCACCAAAATCATTATTACCATGTATCCAAATACAAAAAAAAACAAAAAAAAAATAGTAACTACGGTAGGATCACCGATAGTAACATTATCGATTATAACTATGGGTATAATAATGATCATAAATTGTATCCCCCTAGAAAACCATAAATCGATCTTGTATATCAATATAAATGATCTACTTATAGTATACAATTAAAAAAGTAAACAAACAAACAAACAATAGAGAATAATAAACATAAAGAAAATTGAAATCTTATTATTATTATTGGATGAATGATATCACCATAAGAAAATAAATGATAAACAAACTTAAACCTTATCCCATTCAATGCTATGATCACCTTTGTATCATTTAGTATATAGAATTAGAAGGGGTTTTGTGGAGATTTAGTATTTTTATAGTTGAAAGAGTGAGTCAATTGAAACTAGACCACTAGGGAAAACCTGGAAGCACTAGACGGCCGTTTCGTTCAATTGTGGGACTCCTCAGCAGTGCACATTGCCCAACTTCGTGGATTGGTTGGAGTAAGACATAAACACCATCGGATGCCAGCTTAATGGTCTGTCGGTTAAGTGCTTTGGCGTGAGACTGGTATGTCTTGGGTTCGAATCTCGTGAGGCAAAGTCGTGGATGCGCACTGTCACTGAGGAGTCTCATAATAGGATGAAATGGTCGTCCAGTGATTTCAGGTTTTCCCTGGTGGTCCAGATTCAATTGACTCACACTTTCAACTATATAGAATTGTTTTTTTTAAACAAAAAAGAGAAACCAACCATTCACAACTTATTTAAATATAAATGATCAGTCAGTCTGCTACAACGTCGAACCAGGAACATTTATGCATCGATCCAAGTTGTCATGCCTCATTAGCACAACAAGATGAACACCAAATTCATAGAAGCAGTTATTTCAATGGTAGTAATATATAAAACAGAGATTGTGTATAAGGATCTAGTACAGGAAGAAAGAGTTAGTTGATTGAAAGAAAGGTATAAAGCAATTTTAATCTCAAGGTTTAAGGGAAGATAAAGAGTGTATACACCTGCGCCATTGTGAACGATTCTGAGACATGTCTAACAGAGTCTCCAACCATTGGTTACGATAGTCATGTGCACCCCAACCAAATAGTCTCCATCTGCCAACATGGCTCAAACTAGGAGTTAGTGACTTCAAGCACCGATGCCATGTTTTGGTTTGGCTGCCCCAAACTTTCTTCCAACCATCTCGAACACTAGTCAGCATAGCGCGTCGTCGTAATCAGTAATCAGGCATACGTAACACGTTGTCTAACCATTTCAGTTGATAAAGATTCATGACCTCATCAACTGATTTACCATCGTTTCCTAATACCCTGTGCCTAACCTCACTAATACTTATCCGGTGATCTCAGAAGCTGCGAGCGATAGTTCTAAGACATCTATAGTCAAATACTAGTAACTTACAAGTATCTTCTACTCTTAATGACCACCTTTATCAACTGTAAAGTAGAACAGAACGAACTGCTGCGCAGTATACTTGTCCCTTAATTGATAAACGGATATCTCGTTTTCTTCATAGGTGACCTAAGTTGGCGAAAGTCAAACGTTCATTTTGAATCCATGCTGAGATTTCGTCAGACACCAACCCATTAAGGCTGATCAGACTTCCAAGATAAGTGAAGTTATCGACGCGTTCAACTACCTCACTCTCTATCCTTAGTTCATGTGTTGACCCAGATCAGTCCTGGAGTGGCGACTTGCATTTTGAGGGCGAGGAAAGCATCCCATCCTTAAAGACCTCTGGAGTCAGTCCATCTGAACCAGACGCTCTTCCTCGTTTCAGATTAGCCATAGCCTTCCAAACTTAAATTAGGGGAGGTGGGCCTATTTCAATATTCTCTCCCATGGTAGGGTATTCCTGATGGTAACCGATCAGCAGCCATTCAGTACCTTGCGCAAACAGTTGTTTATGAATATTTATACTTTCTTAATGATGGTTGTATCAGTTCTCCACGTTTCAGCTCCCTACAATATAAATAACTGTCTTGACGTTCGTATCGAAGATTCTGACTTAGATGTTGGCTAACAGTTGTTTTGAGTTCCATATGTATTTCAGTTGTAAGAATGCTGTCCTTGTTTTGCCAATCCTCGCCTTTACATCTGAATCCCCCTTGTTCATCAATAATGCTTCCCAGGCACGTGAATTTTTCTACTTCTTCCAGAGTTTCTCCATCATGTGTGATTGGGGTGGTGTTCTCCGTGTTGTATTTAAAGGTCTTTCTTTTTTCCATGTGTACATTGAGGCCCAATCTATGCGCAGGCTGCTGCTACAATGTCTGCCTTCGACTGCATTTGTTGATGTGTATAGGGTAAAATCGCCAGGTCATCCGCGAAGTCCTAATTGTCTAGTTGATTCAGAGCCGTCCATTCTATTCCATGTTTCCCTTCACATGTTGAGGCCTTCATAATCCAGTCAATCACCCGAAGAAAGAGGAATGGGGAGAGAAGGCATCCCTGTTCGTCCTCACTTGAGAGTGAGTCTATCAGTTGTCCTCCATGAATGACTTTGCACTGTAGTCCGTCGTATAAATTCTGAATGATGTTGACGACTTTCTTAGCTACCCACTACATAGTGTAGAAAAATTATCTACAAATTCCTCCTATGTTTGCTCATAGTCAATGAAGTTGATGTATGGTAACGAGTTCCACTCAACTGATTGTTTCACGATGATTCGTAGTGTCGCTATTTGGTCTGTGCATGACCTATTTTCATAGAGTCCTATCTGTTGACCACGAAGTTGGGCGTCTACTGCGTCTTTCATCCGGTTCAGCAACAAAAGCATTTCCTAGTACTGACAGTAGTGTGATACCTCTGTAATTCTTACATTTACTCAGATCTCCTTTCTTTGATATCTTGATGAAGTGTCTTTCCTTCCAGTCCGTTGGCACTTGTTCTTCTTCCCAAATCTTCCTGAGTAGATCATGGGACAACTATGCCTGTAGCTCTTCTAGGATTACTACCGATGCCAAGCTCAGTTAAAGGAGGAGGATTGGCATATAATCTAAGTGAGATTCACCGAATAATGAAAATAAAAATTTAGTAACTTAAACACTATACTACTAACATTAGCTTTAGTACACATCAGTGATAAGTATGAGACTATGTAAAATGTATCATTCTACATTAAATAATCTTAAAAACTCGATTATATATGGATTGAACAAAAAAATGAAGTGGTTACCGATCGATACCGGTCGTTACAAGTTACTTACAACAGTGACTACTGATCATTATTCAAATAAAAAGGATTTACATACACAAACTACAAAAATAAGGAATCAGAAGGAGTTTTTGTGGAGAATTTAGTATTTTTATAGTTGAGATAATGAGTCAATTGAAGCTAGACCACTATGGAAAATCTGGAAGCACTGGACGTCTATTTCGTCTTATTATGGGACTCCTCAGCAGTGCGCATTTACGATTCCGCCTCGCAAGATTCGAACCCAGGACCTACCAGTCCTAAGTTTAATTATAATTTTAATTGAGCTAATCAATCAATCAATGTTGAATTTTTAATCATAATTATTTTCATTTGAAGAGTCTTGGATATGAATAACAACAGATTTTATAGTGGTTTATCTATATACCATCAGTCATGTATAATTAGAGTTAACCTAACTTGTACTGTAGAAATAAATTTGAGCATTAAGTGGAACTCAAAACAACTGTCAACCAACAAAAAGATCAGAACTTTCAATACAAATGTCAAAACAGTTCTACTGTATGGGGCGGAAATTTGGAGAACTATGAAGGCTATCATTCAGAAGATACAAGTGTTTATTAACATTTGTCTAAGCGAAATACTTCGAATCCGTTGGCCAGACACTATCAGCAAGAACCTACCGTGGGAGAGAACAAGTCAGATTTCAGTGGAGGAATAAATCAGGAATAAGCGCTGGAATTGCATGGGACACACATTGTGTAAAGCATTCAACTACGTCACAAGACAAGTCCTCACATGGAATCCTTAAAACCCAAGGAAAAGAGGAAGATCAAAGAACACATTAAACCGAGAAATGGAGACAGATATGAAAAAAGAACAACAATTGGATAGAACTAGAAAGAAATGCCCAGGACAGAGTGTGTTGAAAAATGCTGGTCGGTAATCTATGCTCCATTGGGAGTAACAGGCCTAAGTAAGTAAGTAAGTTATCATAATAATGAAACATGACAATGAAAAAGAATATATGAAACACAATGGAAGAACACAAAAAGAAAAACACCATGATCACCTTCAAAGAACTAATCAAAATCTTATAGAAAACTATCCTAACGTAATATCAATGAAAAATTACAAAAACAAACATTCACCACATGGTAATCATAAACATTTATTAATATGAAAGTCAATTGTAGTATTATCATTACTGTAATTACATGTAGTCAATCAAGTATGCTGAAAAGTAATATAAGAAAAACTAAGTTTGAAGTATTATTAGTAGTTAATAGTTAAGTAATTAATTAATTAAGTAAAGATTTACTATAGTAATTTTAATAGTCAAGATCATGAGTCGATTGAAGCTAGAGTGTCATGAAGAACCTTGAAACACTGAACGGCCATTTCGTCCTATTGTAGGACTCCTCAGCAGTGCACATCTACAATCTTGCCTTGCGAGATTAGAATGAATTTCTTTTAGGATTTATAAATTGGCCTCCACATACCCTGGTACGGTCGGGAGTTGGGAGGGGGCGCCCTCCCTCTCGAAATGCTCTCATATGGCCATGCCTATACAGCTTCTTCCAGTAAAGTCCTACTCACTGCTTTCTCGTGACATTACTGTTGTTTACCAAGTTGAGAAGACGAAACGCTAATTTTCAGGGCTTTACCCGGGTTGGTGGACACAGAAAGTTCACCTAAGGGAGTTGGAAAATCGTGATTCAAAATCAATGGTACACATGGGCTCCAGTATCCTGAATGAACAAATGGCGTATGAATCAATTATTGGTTATCGGCTACCATGGGACTGCATCTCCTCACGATGCTCTACTGCCTTGTGGACTAGACCTTCAGGTCAAAGGCTCCGGGTGTGGCCCATCAAGAAAACCACCTGCTTCAGTTTGGGCATGTGAGTAGTATCACAGCCTTTACACAAATCAAATGAGATTTGTATGGCGCATATTTATCTGGTGCTTCCTTATACCAATATTTATGTGTTTAAACAAACAAATAAATAAATCAGCAGTGCACATTCACGATTCCGCCTCGCGAGATTCAAATGAATCGCTTATAGGATTTATAAATAAGCATAAATTATGACATAACTTTATAGGGTAAGTTCTTTCTAGAGTCATTATCTACTATTGGTAAATCTTGATGTGGGTTTGTTCTCTGATCTGTATGGTTTAGTCGTCGAGCATCATCATCACAAACTTCGGGTAGAAGTGAAGTGTTTGAATTTCTTCGCATGTGGTTCACAGCTTGTCCTGTACACCTCGATGTTAATTGGTTCTTATTGACCTTAAATCTGTCATCACATCAAAATCAATCACCCGAGCTACAAATCTTCTCCACTATTGATAAATTCTATAGATTTTATACCGAATACTTTTGTCAGTTACTTTGTCTTCTTCCTTATAAACTTGAGAAATTAAGCAAAACTTTCGCCATAACAGATTTAGTGCAGCTCAACCTTTGTTTGTTCAATCTACTGATCAGAATTCTATTTGGGGATCTTCTAAAGTTACTACCGATTCCAAGCCCAAACGTTTATGGTGTTATTAAACCCATTACGTAGCAAAGAACCTTTCTATAAACACATTAACCAGTAAGTAATCTATATACCAGTGTTACCAATCATTATTCAAACTCTATAGCAACAATTTTCGCTCATTCATCTATTGATAATTTTATAGAGTTAGAAACCTTAGGGAACTATAGAAATGATTACTATAAGAATTTTTAAGTCAGTACATTGGTTCATTCAAAACAAGCATTAATGTATAGTCGACAGTTTCAGTTGATCGCCAACTGTATGACCCCAATGAGTTGACTTAAATTATCATACTTTTCATTTATACATTATTTCAATGGACTCTTTATTAACCCAAGTGATTTCGTCATCATGTCACACTGGTTCAGTAGATAACTTCCAATTTAATATTAGAATTTAATTCGCTTTCTATGATAAATGAAAGTTATTGATTATTTAAGTCCGGTCAGTACGAAACCAATACAACAGTAAAATTCACTTAGTATTACTTGTTTGAATCTTCCCATTGATGTTTAGGACAGCAACTGGTCAGTTTCTTATTGGCATATGTGCATACTGTGTATATTGTCTCGATATAACCTCAATTCACAAGCATTGTAAGCAAAGATGGATATCAGGACTCAATAGCTAAGTGGATAACTCAATATCGTTTGAAGCGAAAGGTACTGGGTTCGAGTTCCAGAGTAAACATCAACACTGAGATGCAGGTATATCCAGCTGATGAGTCCAAAATAGGACGAAACGCGCGTCCTGGATTCCACTGCTAGCCTATATCCATCTTCGCTTACAATAAAACAGTTTCCTAGCTGGTTCCTGTTCAAGAATGTTATATTTAAAAAAATACCGAAATCAACTTTTCAAAAAGCTGTATCAAGTAATGTAAGTACTCAATACTGTACTGGAAAACTCTCTGTTTTAATCCGGAATCAAAGTCTTTTTCAAACGCTTCGTCGATGAAACAAAACGAAGGTTATTAGAATTTGCATACACTGTCTCCATAACAGAGTATGCATTATATGATTTAATATACGAGTGGAAAACAGTTTAAGGCGAGACTATAATTGATGGAGGACCTTTGAATGAATCTGACGTGACCTTGAGAAATGTTAGCCAATCAGTAAACAGTCAGAAAAGAATAAAAAATATCTTATACAAAACCAAATAATTAAAGTGGATACACTTCTTTTATATGATCCATAAACTTGTCAAGGTTAGAAAAAGGTTCAAAGGTCCCATAATCGTAATGCATAAGGTAGAGGAACTCATCCATATTACTCCATAATAGTTGGTCTCTGGATCCATGATAAAGTCACAAAAACGCTCTCAGCCTCGACCACATATCTTCAATATTGCTTGCGTGTACTACGGTTGTGTAATTTTATCATTTATATTATGGATATGTCCCTACAATACTCATACCACTGAACAGCCGAAGCTTTAGTAACATCTGCGAATATTGCAGCCAATGTTACTGGTGCTTTTATTATACAGTTGGCGGCAATTATTATCATATGCCTTAGTCTTAATCTGGATCGAGCGATAAAGTTTCCTATTCTAGCAAACGTCTTCCATCAACATATATAACATCGAAGGACAACATCACGGTAGTCTGCACAAAATCTACAAGTCATTTAATAACGGCAATTACAAATACAGGAACTTCTTAGCAGTCTCATTTGTTGTAGCCGCTTAATTGTCAATTCTTCTCTAAAATTCTCTGTGAGCCGATCGTACATGAGCATCAGGTACTGAAATTGGTGCCGTGACCCTGAAATTCCTCAATTAATCTGATTGGCTCGTCCATAAATTATAGTCTGGCCCAGTTTAAAAAAGTACAGGAATAATATTGTGAAGAAACGGTTGAAAGACACGACTATAAAGTTTCAGAGGAAACCAAAACTGACAGAGCTGAACACTTCTTTTTAGAAAAACATTCGAAAAGTATTCAGTTCATCTAGTAGTACTTTACCTTTCCCTCAAATATAAGTAGTATCACTGAAGCCGAAATTTTGTCATTCTATGAAAAGAGATGGTGTGCTGAACTGAAAAACTCTGTTCGGAAGCTTTATACAGAAAATATGAGACGGAATCACAGTCCCGAGCTAACAAACTCGAACAAATTAAAGTCATATTTATTGATTATTGTCTCCAATATACTAATGAAAGGTTAACTACCAGCCAAATGCTGTCAAATGAATGTAAATCCCAACATTATAATTGTTTGAGAAATAAAGACTTAATATTACATAATCTGAAAAAACGTTACTTGGATCAATTGAAAACAACAACTACATTGCTGAACACCTCATCAAAATCGTCATGTTACACTAACAGAATTATCCTAAGGAATGGTCCACAAAGTTAAGCTAATCGACTTAAGAAAAATGAGGATCTGAATCTTCAGCGTTTCAAGGTTATTAAAACCAAAGGATAACAACAGTTGAAATACATATTTTGTTGTCTACATCATGGACTAATTAAGCTAGACAACTAGAAGCACACAAACAAGACCCTGCCTGAGATCAAATCCAGGAACTTTACGTCTTATGGAGAACAACTGACTGTATCCGGTAATCACCATTTACCGATGAACTCCATTAGTCACAGCTTCTCATTAGAATCGTGTATACTCACTTATAGAGAGTCACATTGTTGGACGAAATAGATTAAAGGTGTTTCTTCGTTCTCAGAGATTATCTAACCATATTCATAATTTAAATTAGACAATCCAACAGTCCCTACAAGCTTCCATACTAAAAATCAGTTACATTTGTTTAGAAAATGAACTTTTTGAATGTACAAAATGTTTCATATCAGTGATCTAATTGTTTCTACTGTGGAATCGGTCTATACATAGCATCAGACAAAAAACTAAGTATTACTTAGAAAATTAACTTTTATCAAACTATTTTTGATCATTATAAGCAAAGATGGATGGTGGCTAGTAGTGGAATCCAGTTTGACGCGCGTTTCGTCCTATTTGGGACTCAACAGCTAGATGTACCTGCATCTCAGACTTGTTGATGTTCAGTCTGGGACTCGAACTAAGTACCGTTCGTTTCACACACCATCGCGTTATCCACTTAGCTACCGAGTCCTGATAGCTACTCGCTTGTGCTATGTAGTGAAATTATATTCACTTGCTGTTTTTTACTTGAATCTTACCATTGTTATTTAAGACTGGATATCAAGAATCAGTAGCTGGGTGGATAACAGGATGGTGTTTGAAGCGAACGGTACTGCGTTCGAGTTCCAGAGTGAACATCAACTCTAGGATGCAGGTACATACAGCTGATAGGTACCAACTAGGACGAAACGCTCAACCTGGATTCCACTGCTGGCCTCCGTCATCCATCTTTGCTTATAAAGCTTGTGATTTCAGGCAATACACACAGGATGCACATATGCCGACAAGAGACTGATCATTTGTAGTCCTAAATAACAATGACAAGATACTAGTAAACAACACCAAGTGAAAATGAATAGGATTGTTTAAATTAATTAATTAAAACTTACAATTTGTTTTTTACATGTTGTATATGGTAAACCACGTACACGTACTACAACTTGTTCACCATTTGTTAATTGATTTAAAAAGTTTATAACAGATTCTTGATCACCTAAAACAATATAATAATTATAGAATTAAACACAAAGTAATATTACTTTAAATAACTATAGTAGTTGAAAGCATAAGTCAATTGAAGCTAGACCACCAGGGAAAACCTGGAAGCACTGGACGGCCGTTTCATCCTATTGTGAGACTCCTTAGCAGTGCCCATCCACGTCCAATGCTTCCAGGTTTTTCCTGGTGGTCCAGCTTTAATTGACTCACGCTTTCAACTATGAAAATACTAAATCTCCCCAAACCACCTTCTGATGATAATAATCATATGCTCACTAGTGACTGGCTCCATGAGGTATTTCATGAAGTTCTAGTTAGAGGCAGTGACCAGTGGAGATCAAAAATGGTCTGTTGTGAGATATCAACTCACTGAAGATATTTGGTGAATGGTTGCTCAATTTCGTGGATTGGTTGAAGTTAGACATTAACACCAATGGATGCCGGCTCAGTGATCTGTCAGTTAAGTGCTCTGGCGCGAGACTGGTAGGTTCTGGGTTCGAATCTCGTGAGGCGAGGTCATGGATGCGCACTGCTGAGGAGTCCCATAATAGGACGAAACGGTCGTTTAGTGCTTACATGTTTTCGATGGTGGTCTGGCTTCAATTGACTTACGCTTTCAACTATGAAAATACTAAATTCTCCACAAAAACCCCTTCTGATAATTATAATAGTATTTATCAAATACACTAAATATAATGAAGCGTGCTGACATAAGATTATGCTTCGTAAAATTTCACATCTATATAACATGTTAGTGAGGAATAGAATATCTGACAGCAGAAGGTTGAAAAGAACAAGGAGGAAAGAACGGGGGCATAAAACAATTGCTATAGAAATACAGGAGTAATGAAGTCTGAGACAATTGACTGATATCTACAAAAGAAACAGTCAAGTTTGAGAGAATCGATTAATATTTCACAAATGAAGTATTTACTGAATGATTCTCAGAATTCACTAGGTTGTTCTGTAACGTTGTGTTTAAGTACATTCGATTGTCTGCGCTTGCTTTCTCGTTCACTACTACATGACTAATAGATTTTTTAGCTCAGTAAGTTAACCAACGACTGACTATGTTCAGACCTCCTTCAAGTATCAGAAGGTTTCGTGGAGATTTTAGTAATTTTATATCGTTGAAATCATAAGTCAATGGAAGCTAGACCACCGTGGAAAATGTGGATGCACTGAATAGCGGTTTCGTTCTGGTATGAGACTCGTCAGAGGTGTGTATCCACGATCCCGCTCTCGGGATTCGAACCAGGAACCGTAAGGTTCTGGGATAGTAACTCACTGAAGATAATGATGGACGATGGCTCAATTTCATGGATTGGTTGAAGTTAGACAATAACACCGTTGAATACCGCATCAGTGATCTACAGGCTAAGCGTTCATGACTGAGACCGAAGTTTCTGGATTCGAATCTCGAGGGCGGGGTAGTAGGTGAGCACTGCTGACAAGTCCCATACAAGGACGAAACAGTCATATAGTGCTTCCAAGTTTTCCATGATGATCTAGCTTTAATCTTCTCATGAATTCAACTATTAAATTTAAATGTATATGAGTAAGGCTTTTATTTAGTTTGGTTGTTCAGTTCACTTAAGTGGTTCCATAGTTCCGTTATTTCTAAATCAACAATCATATTTCTTTTCATTGAATCTAACGATCAAAAGTGAGAAAATTTTACTTATGGATGTAAACACAACAATCATTTCAAATCAGCGACTAATATGAAGAAAAAAAGAGTTGAAAAATGTTTGAACTACAGACCCTAGATCATCGTGAACTACCTACAGATTCTTGATCTTTATATGTACAAATGTATTAAGTCGAATATGTTTTGCATTAATCTTCTAAATTGGTTGTCTTTGAGTACTTATGTGATAGTCATAAAATAAAGTAGATGAAACTTGAACCAAAACTTCAAAAAACATACTCTTTTTAAAGGGTATACTATTTCAGTCAAAACACTAGAAATTGAAATCCTGCTCATTTGGCCCATCGAATTAAAGAGCTCAAATGTATTGTTCTACTTCCTTTGAATGATAAATGAGAATCTATTAAACAAAGAGAGTTACTGATGAACTTTAACTGTGATAAGATTTCTGTAGAGAAGATGACTGGTCTGTAACAGACTTTAAAAAGAGACTTCGAAAGATTCTTTATTCATTGGCCAGGTTCATCTAATTTGGTTGGATGAGTATGTCATTAATTGTATCTAAATTATTGGTTGCCATTACACTTCATGGATTATGCTAACTCTATTAGGAATTAGCTC
This sequence comes from Schistosoma rodhaini, assembly GCA_944470415.2. NCBI lineage: Eukaryota > Metazoa > Platyhelminthes > Trematoda > Strigeidida > Schistosomatidae > Schistosoma > Schistosoma rodhaini. The sequence continues at coordinate 3,938,648 of OX104040.1, forward strand.
TCAAAGGTCAGGATTGGTTCCTTTAGGTTTCATTTCAGTGATTATGTCTTTAGTTCATCATAAATACTAAAACATTATCATTTTAAATGAAGTTAAATGACCATTTCCCGTTCTGTTTCCCATACGTCAGGGGATAAATTGCTATCCGATAGCCCTTCGTAAAGCTAGTTTTGCTGGTATTCTAAAAACAGCTACGATGGATGTGTGAAATAGTAATTAAAGTGTAGATCCATTACCAAGGGAAAAAGTTTTGATGATTAGAATAATGAAGAATGTCACATTGAGCTTCATTTACTGAAGCAATATTATAGTATGAAGAACAAGAATATAAAGTTCGTACCGTTTGGTGAATCCACAGAATAGTCATTCGGAAAATATGACTAAATGACTTCAAGGATTATTAATTACTACTTATAATTGACATCATTATCAATAGTAGTAACGTTTTATAAAGTATTATATTGCAAGGACGGCTCGTTGGCAAACTCCAGGAAGCCTCAAGAAGCCCGGAAAGAGCCGAAAACATTCCATCCAATCACCCTTAGAGGAACATTCTAGAATGTCCACGTGTAGCTTCCCTACTGGATGAATAAGAAAAACCCTCCTGTGTTCCTAATGCCTGTCCGAAATGATGATTTACTTTCAGCCAAAATCTATAAATACGTGAGATTTTTGTAGTATATTTGACACTGTTTGGAATAACATTCCTACTTACTGATCTGTTGTGGGACTCCTCATCCACGATCCCAAATCGCGAGATTTCAAGCCAGGACAAATCAGTCTCGCACCAGAGCACTTAACTGACAGATCGCTGAGCCGGTCGGCATCCAACAGTGTTAATGTCTCACTTCAATCAATCCAGGAAATTGAGCAACCAATCACCAATGTCTTCAGTGAGTTGATATCTCCCAACAGACCTGGTTGAACTCCACTGGTCACTACTGCTTCTCACTAGAACTCCATGAAATACCTCATGGAGCCAGTCACTAGTGAGCATATGATCATTATCAGAGAGAGGTTTTGTGGAGATTTCAGTAATTTTATATAGTTGAGATCATTAGTCAATTGAAGCTAGACGTTTACGTGATAGATTGATCTCAATTAGACAATCTCTAAGATTCATCTAATATATAACAATGAGTACGTTATGGTTACCAAGTCAATTGTTCACAACAAACATCCTATCAACAGTCAAATACAACCTCTCAACACCTTGTTCAAAACTCAATTCTACATAATCCCCACTCCAATCAACATTTTAAACAACAATGAAACTCGAAAAATTACACATCATTTTCACTCACATCCAGTACATTGAACAAATTCTTTTCCTGAAGCTGCATGGATTTGCAAGTACATCGGTTTCATTGAACCACTTATGATCTGTTGAATACTATCAGTCGAACACTCACTTCGACTATTAGCACAATTCTGATTGGTGAGATTACTGTTGTTTGTAACAGGATTGTTTGATGATGTCGATGACGATGTGGTATGCACATCCGATGTACTACTTCCAATATCTGTAATCAACGAACCACACAAATGATGTTGATTTCTTGCTAATGCAAGTTGAGCATTCTTCGAATCATCGAAAGCCACAATAGCAGTGTTACTACGTCGTCCATCTGTTAATCGTATGGCTACTCCACCAGGATGAACATTCAAACCGGTGAAATAATGAGCGATAGTAGCTGGTGTGGCAGTCCATGGAACTTGACGTATTTCAACAACTTGACTGTCCATTATTTTCAATTTACGTGAACTAATAAAATGGAATAAATAAATAAGACTATTACAGACTCTCACTAAAATCTAACAACTATACAGTAAACGGTTAATTTGCAAACTATCAATCAATTGTCTTAATCTTGACTGTTCCTTCTGTAAATACCAGTTCATTGTCTCCGACTATTATTGTTCATGCATGTTCATATCATTTGCCTTTCGTTCCTGTTCTTTCCTTATCGATCTTCTGCTGGAATACATTCAATGCCCGACCATCAATCTATACTACTTATATGTATACTAGTAACCCACTCACAACAGGCTAAATTATGAATGTCTTTTTATAAAGATTTACATTCCTTCATAATTTTATTTGAATTGTATATTTTCTTCTATGTATCTTCTTGTGTCAATCATAATGTTAACTTCATAATATAACTATTCAATATTTACTGGTTAGCAAGGATCATAGAACATCCCAATAGAATCTCCTTCACGTTATTTACTGAGATCGGTACCCCTATTTTCTTTTCTTTTATTGTATCCACAAATTCAAATACGTCTTTAATGCTATGCTTTAACCAATTCTTGCTGTAATGGTTCTAATAATTTCACCAACCATTTTGCTATCGAATGAAATAGTGAGTACGATATGTCCATAATTAGGAGTAAATAAACTTCAGGTTTATGAATCTTATGTAAAACATAAAATCATTTTATCATAATTTACTACTGAATGCCCCCAAATGCCCTGGTACAGCCGAGAGTGGGTGCGGGCCACCCTCTTTCTTGAAATGCCCTCACATGGTCATGCGTATATTGCCTCTGAAAGGAATGTCCTACTCACTGTCTTCTCGTGGCATTACTGTTGTTTACCAAATTGAAAGGACGAAAAGCGAATGTCCGGTGCTTTAACCGGGCTGGTGGACACGGAAAATCCATCTAGGGGAGTTGGAAAACCCTCAATCCAAACCAATGGTGAACATGGACTCCAGTATCCTGAGGGAACAAATGACGTATGAATCAATCGTTGGTCACTGGCTACCATGCGACTGCATTTCCTCACGATGCTCCACTGCCTTATGGATCAGACCTTTAGGTCAAATAGATAATTAATTACTGAATAGATGAAATTGATATAGCTATACATATAAAAGACAAATAACTTACAATGTTTTATGTTCATAATTATAACGTACATATTCAGGATCTTTCACTTGGTAACCTAGATAGAATTAAAATTCTAAATTAAATAATCACAGTTATCAATCATAAACATAGATTAAATATATAATTCATCAATCTACATCAACTTCATTGACTACGAGAAAGCATTTGATAGCGTGGACAGGACAACACTATGGAGGCTTCTTAGACACTAGGCGTGCCTGAGAAGATAGTCAATATCATACGGAACTCTTATGATGGATTAAACTGCAAAATCGTTCATGGAGGACAACTCACCGACTCATTCGAGGTAAAGACCGGTTTTAAGCAAGGTTGCTTATACTCACCCTTTCTTTTTTTCCTGCTGATCGACTGGATCATGAAGACGTCAACATCTGGAGTGAAGCACGGGATACAGTGGACAGATAGGATGCAGCTGGACGATTTAGAATTCTCAGATGATCTGACTCTTCTATCACATACGCAACAACAAATTCAGGAAAAGACGACCAGTGTAGCAGCAGTCTCAGCAGCAGTAGGTCTCAATATAAACAAACGGAAAAGCAAGATTCTCCGATACAATACAACATGCACAAATTGAATTACACTTGAAGGAGAAGCTTTGGAGGATGTGGAAATCTTCACATATCTGGGCAGCATCATTGATGAACACAGTGAATCTGATGCAGATGTGAGGGCGCAAATCGGCAAAGCAAGAACAGCATATTTACAGCTGAAGAGCATCTGCAACTCAAAACAACTGTCAACCAACAATAAGATCAGAATTTTCAATACAAATGTCAAGACAGTTCTACTGTATGGGGCAGAAACCTGAACTACGAAGGTGATCATTCAGAAGATACAAGTGTTTATTAACAGTTGTCTACGCAAAATACTTTGGATCCGTTGGACAGACACTATCAGCAATAAGCTATTGTGAGAGAGAACAAACCAGATTCCAGTGGAGGAAGAAATCAGGAAGAAGTGCTGAGAGCGGATAGTACACACATTAAGGAAGGAACCTAACTGCGCCACAAGGCAAGCGCTCACATGAAATCCTGAAGGCCGAAGAAGGAGAGAAAGACCAAATAACACATTACTCCGAGGAACGGAAACAAATATGAGAAGAATGAACAAAAACTGGATAGAACTAGAAAGGAAGGCTCAGGACAGAGTGGGTTGGAGAATGCTGGTCCATTGGAAGTAACAGGCGTAAGTAAGTAAGTAAGTCTTTCTTTTGAGAATTCTTATAATCTTTTAAAATATGAATACTGAATGACCTTACATGTTTACTTCATTTCAATAATGAATCGGTAGTTTTAGGCAGTTAGTTAAAAAGTCAAAATATTGTAAGATAATTGAAGCAATTATTCCCTTTGACGAATTTCGATAGTGTAATAAGAAGACGAAGATCATCAGAACTATGTAATGATATGGGAAGATTCAAACAAACAATACTGAGTGAATTTAAACTTCACCCCATTGCACAAGCAAGTGGCTATCAGCACTCAGTGGCCGAGTGGATAACGAGATGGTGTTTCGAGCGAAAATTACTGGGTTCGAGTCTCAGAGTGAAAGTTGACTTTGAGATGCAAGTATATCCATCTGACGAGTCCCAAATAGGACGAAACCTGCGTCCTGGATTCCACTTCTAGCTACTTTCCATCTTTATTAAGTCATTATTTCAAACAGCTAGGAAACTGTTGTATTGTAAGCAAAGATGGATAGTGGCTAGTAGTGGAATCCTGTTAATTAACGCCTGTCGAAAAAGTGCATCATCGGTCTTGAGGGCAATGAAGCTGCCTGATGTCACACTTCAATCTGATCGATAGAATTCAACCTGGACTGTGAAGTAGACAAACATGACACTGACCATTTACCACTCAGTGATCGATCAATTTGAATCGGATTTCAAAACATATTACAATACTATGCTTTAAATTATGTTGAATATTGTAAGCGAAGATGGATATAGGCTAGCAGTGGAATGCAGGACGCGCGTTTCGTCCTATTTTGGACTCATCAGCTGGATAAACCTGCAACTCAGAGTTGATGTTTACTCTGGGACTCGAACCCAGTACCTTTCTCTTCAAACGCCATTGAGTTATCCACTTACCTACTGAGTCCTGATATCCATCTCTACTTAACATGCTTGTGAATTAAGGCTATATCGAGGCAATACGCACAGTATGCACATATGCCAATTAGAGACTGACCAGTTGCTGTCCTAAAACGATCGATGTGAAGATTCAAACAAAACAATACTAAGTGAATTCAAAATATAACTAACCTTTCTTAGTCAATTCAATTACTATATTTGACATTAATTCAGCTTTAATATTGGCTAGTTCAGTCTCTTCCCAATCAATTTTCAATGCTGTAAACAGATAAGGAAGAGAAAAACATATTAGGGTGGGGGTATTAATTCACAGTTATACAAATATTTCATACCAAAACAATGCAGAAAAGAAACACTGATTGTAGTTAATGATCGGTCACAATCTAGGTTCTCAAGAGAAGCTATCATGAGAGATGTGAGGAGAAATTTTCATGATTCCCTTTTTCTGCATCAAGACTATGATTTATGAATGAACCAATCAGATTTAAGAGAACAGCTAATGGATTTCGGCAAGAAATTCATACATCCAATAGCGTCTTGACATTTTAGTTGATGTCAGTTCATGATGAAAACTGTAAATCTAATTCCTAATACTATCCATCAGCTGAAAATCATAATCTTAATTCCTCACACTGGTTTTCAACTGTTATTTATCTTTAATAAGTAGGTGGACATTATCGAGGTCACTTTACGTCGCTCAAAGGTCATCCATAAACATTAGTCACACTGTTTCTACTGCTGAAGATGTCCAAAAGAGTAACGAAAGCTTAATGAATAAATAATACAGCTTCCATAAAACAATATCTGTAAAATATTACATGACTATGTCATTCATATTTTTCTGGTTAGATTTTGTTTAGCGAGTTAGTTTTCTACAGGATGGAGTCGCTAACCCCATGCCCAATCCTCCGCCTTTATCCGGGCTTGGGACCAGTAGTAACTCCAGATGGGCAGAAGCTTGGAGAACTACGAAGGCGATCATTCAAAAGATACAAGTATTTATCAACAGTTGTTTATGCAAAATACTTTGGATCCGTTGACCAGACACTATCAGCAACAACCTACTGTGAGAGAGAACAAACCAGATTCTAGAAGACGAAGAAATTAGGCAGAAGCGCTGGAAGTGGATAGTACACACATTGAGGAAAACACTCAGCTGCGTCACAAAACAAGTCTTCACATGGAATCCTGAGGGCCAAAGGAAAAGAGGAAGATCAAAGAACACATTACGCCGAGAAATGTAGACAGATATGAAAATAATGAACAACAATTGCATAGAACTAGAAAGAAAGGCTCAGGACAGAATGGGTTGGAGAATGCTGGTCAGCGGCTATGCTCTATCAGGATTAACAGGCGTTAGTAAGTAAGTCAGTGTTATTCGTAAGATGTTTGTGCATTTTTCAAATACGTTATAAAAATATATAATATTCCTTTATTTATTAGGCTTTTCAATTATTAAAACTACTAAAAACCAATGAAATAAACATTAGTCATACAACTGTAAAGATGAGCTTGTCAAAATTAGACATTCTCTATGTTTTTCACTGAGGCTGTGAACTTCTGTATTGCAGTCAAGTGTCAATATGTAGTTTTGCCACCACATGCCCTGGTATGGTCCAGAGTGGGGAGAGTCCGCTCTCCCTCTCGAAATGCTCTCACATGGCCATACGTATATAGCCTCTGACAGGGAAGTCCTAATCACTACCTTCTCGTGGCATTACTGTTGTTCACCAAATTGAGAGGAACAAAAAGTGAATGTCCAGTGCTTTAACCGGGTTGGTGGACACGGAAAGTTCACCTAGGGGAGTTGGAAAATCCTCATTCCAAACCAATGGTGCACATCGGCTGCAGTATCCTGAAGAAAGAAATGGTATGTGAATCTATTTTTAGTCACCGACTACCATGAGACTGCACCTCCCCACGATACTCCTACTACCTTGCGGATTAGGCCTCTAGGTTAAAGGTTCCGTGTGTGGCTCCCTGTTTGGGCACCTGGTCAGTATCACAGCCCTCACACAAATCACATGAAATTTTTGTGACGCATATATATCTGGTGCCCCCTTGTACCAATATTTATGTGTTTAAATAAATAAATATGTAGTTTGGAAGCATTGAATAACTTATGGATTAATGCACTTAGAATTCGGATAGTATTCATAATGATCAATTAATGACTATTGATTTATCAGTTAAGCAGTTGCCACCTACTCATAGTGCATCATAGTGAATAAATCGATAGATATGTCACCACAAAATAATATGCTGTTATAATGATATTCAATTGAATGAGTTTAATATAACATCAGCAAATTAGCCAATATATATTAATAGGAATATATTGATCCTGCCCAGGACAGTGTTGAATGAAGAATGCTGGTGGGTGACCTATACTCCTCAACAAGGAGTGATAGACTTTAGTAAGTAAGTAAGTAATATATTGATCCACTTTATAAATTCAGAAGACTTTGTTAAGTTTAATGAGTAATGTGTTGATGTTTACCTGAACAGTTAGAGAAAATAGAATGATATCTGAAATCTCAGTTTATTAATTTGGATGAATCTGATCATATACTCTAAATACTGGGTAGTACTTTTGCAAAGGGAGATTTAGTGGGGGAAAACCAATTTATTGCTCAGGACGAAGTTACATAGTGGATTAGTAAGATGTGAAAATCATACTTTAAATACGTCATTTGCATAGCTTCCTTCCATCGCCCTTTTAATTACTCTATTACTCTTCTAATTCTGTGGTTGCTCATCATTTTAATCTTCTATTAACAGGCATTCCACTTCCGATTGACGCTACATACCACTTATGTCTGTCAGCATAAGTAGTATATGCCACAATACAATAATATTCGGAAATGGTCTCAATGATTTAACTCTCTTATTTATTAAAAATATATGACAATATAATCCTAAATATAATGGAAATAGAAAACTGAAATTTACTTGATAATGAAAAGAATATGAATAGAGTTTCTAGAAAGCTACTATATTTTATACACTTGGTGTTGTATATTTGTATCTTCCCATTGTGATTTAGGACTGCAATTGATCAGTCTCCTGTTGGCATATGTGCATCCTGTGCGGACTGCCTAGATATTGCCTTAAGTAACAAGCTTTATAAGCAAAGATGGATAGTGGCTATCAGTGAAATCCAGGACGCGTGTTTCGTCCTTCATGGTACACATCAACTGGATATACCTTCATCACAGAGTTTATGTTCACTCTGAGACTCGAACATAGTACCTTTCGCTTCAAACACCATCGCCTTATACACTCAGCTACTGACGAAACGCGCGTCCTGGATTCCACTGATAGCCACTATTCATCTTTCTTTACAATGATTGTTAAATAAGGCTATATCGAGACAATACACACGGTATGCACATATGCCAATAAGAGACTGACCAGTTGCAGTCTTAAAAACATCAATGGGGAGATTCAAACAAGTAATAATAAATGAACGTAACTATCAATATTGATTGTTGAATCTTATTAAAATCATGGACCGACTCAAATTAGATATTCATTGAAAATCTGTAAGTACTGAACCGCTGAGGAGTCTCTTACTATACCGGAAATGATGTCAGTTCGTGATCTCAATAACAGTGTACTATCTAAACACTCCTCATACTAGTACTTATTGACACGAATTGAATTCTATGATTCTCACTCATAATACACAAGCATACGACTGATATATAAACTCGTTCATCACATTCATTATCTCAAAAAAGACGAGAATAGAATTTGTAGGCGAAAAATGATTCACTACGTGTGTCGTTCCCGACTATAATCTCTTCAGTTTACTTCTACCACTTATTATTCTTACTTTTAAAACGATTCCAGCAACGGATCATAATGGTAAGCTTAAAAATTGTATTTGCTACTCAATACTTGGCCACATTGCAACTTGATCGATAGCATTTGATCAGCACTAAGACGGACTTGACATGCATGACATTGGTCAACACCCAGTGATCAATCAATTGTGACTTGATTCATTATTAGCACTTCAAAATTTCTCATGAAGTTAAAGTTAGATCAGTTATGTCAATCAATACAAGTGACCTAATTGCTTAGTTTTATTCAAATTTATGTAATATAATCTTCATTGCAGTTCAAGATGGAATTAGTTTGAGTTTGTATCATTCGTATCATATTACAAATCTAAATGCATACGGATGATGATATGAATGAACTGTGGGTTATTTATAAGGCTTTAACATTCTTATATGTTAATTAGGTACAATATTTTTATAGCTTTGTACATTTGTCTTTGTACATTTCTACTTATCCAATCTTTGCATAGTTGAAAGTATGAGTCAATTGAAGCTAGACCACCAAGGAAAACCTGGAAGCACTAGACGGCCGTTTCGTCCTATTGTGGAACTCCTCAGCAGTGCGCGACCACAATCCCGACTCGCGAGATTCGAACCCACGACCACTGCTGAAGAGTTCCACAATTGGACGAAACAGGTGTCCAGTGCTTCCAGGTTTTACTTGTTGGTCTAGCTTCAATCGACTCATGCTTTCAACTATGCAGATACTAAATCTCCACAAAAAAACTCTTTCTGATACTTATCCAATCTTCCTTTCTGCTGTAAATACTACAGTAACTGTCAACATTTATTCATTGTATATAGTGTAGTTTAATCTACAATCACTTAGAACTCGTGAAAATTGCTTACTTCTTTGATTCTTTGTTGAAATCTTTCATCAGATTAGGTACCTTAAGCCATAAGTTTGAACTCTTATCAATCTACTAGAGTTATATCGGTCAGTCACTGACTTGAGTGTAATCAGGATAATTGAACTCTCTATCTCTCTCTATCAATGAATCAAGACCTTAGTAACTAATATGATTTAACTTACCTATTGGGTTGCAATGCTAAGTTATTTTCCTATCAAATATTAAACATTAGCATACAATCATAATAAATAAATGAAATATGTATGAAATTTTTCTCTTATTAATCTATTTCATAGTTCTAGTGTGGTGTGGTCTACTTATATCCATATAAGTAGTATATGGTGTGGGTCAGACATAGAATGTATTTTGGCGGAAGATCGATGAGGAAAGAACTGAAATGAAGCTCAATCGTTTGGAAAACGCATGAGCAATGGAATAAGAGAAGAAACAGTGAAGATTGAAACAATTGGTTGTTAATTTGCAAATTGACTGTTCATTGTTTGGTTATCAGAATTTACTGAGATAGTCTGTAATCTTTGCTTAAATACATTTGATTGTCCCCAACTAGTGTTCTGTTAACTACACTAGGACTAGTTCCTAGGGCGATAATATAAAGAAGGATGAAAGTTAGATTTAAATCAATCTAGATCAATGATTTTACCATGGGTACCAAATTACCAAGAGTCTTTTAAACTTCCACTCAACAACTAATCAATTCACCTAAATTTACAATATTTAAGTTGGTGCCATTTTCATTATTTATTTAAACACATAAATATTGGTACAAAGGGGAATCAGATATGTATGCGCCACACAAATCTCATTTGATTTGTGTGAGGGCTATGATACTGCCCAGGTGCCCAAACCGAAACAAGTGATTTTCTTAGGGGACCACAACCGGAGCCTTTGACTTAAAGGTCTAACCCGCAAGGCAGTGGAGCATCGTGAGGAGATGCAATCCCATGTTAGCCAGCGACCAACGATTGATTCATATGCCATTTGTTCCATCAGGATACTGGAGCCCATGTACACCATTGGTTTGGAATGAGGGTTTTCCAACTCGCTTGGGTGGACTTTCCGTGTCCTCCAACCCGGTTAAAGCACCGGACATTCGCTTTTCATCCTCATAATTTGGTAAACAACAGTAATGCCACGAGAAGGCAGTGAGTAGGACTTCCGTGGTGGTGATTGTATTCACTTGACCATGTGAGAGCATTTCGAGGAGGGTGGGCCCTCCCCACTCTCAGCCATACCGGGGTAGTTATGGGCCAAGTGTTAGTTTTAGACAAAAACTGTTAGTAGATAATTTACTATAACATATGAACACATAAATAGTATTGTAACCAACATAATAATTGAAGATACGAGAGATCAACTCATATTGCTCTTATTCATTAGGAGCACTATTGATTATTTAAAGGTAGTACATGAAATCTCAATTCCTAACAGAGTTCTATTTTTAAAAGATTGTTTACATCTTGAAAACACAGTTAATTGCATATATCTACCAATTTAGTCAATATGGACATTGAACACATTCCCTTTTTTAGAAGATGTCCTAGAATGATTCCAGTTATTCAATCTTGAAGTTGAACAGAGTTCGAGTGATCAAATTTCAAAATGTTATTGTATCTCAGAAGATTAACAACACAGTATACAATATAACTGACTAAGGCTTTACTATCGTCACTACTCAACACTACAATGAATATAATTTATTGTTATAATCATAATACGGTAGGGGTTTTGTGGAGAATTTAGTATTTTCATAGTTGAAATCATGAGTCAATTGAAGCTACACCACCATCGAAAACCTGAAGCACTAGAAGGCCGTTTCGTTCTATTATGGGACTCCTCAGCAGTGCGCATCCACGATCCCGCACTCACGAGATTCGAACTCAGGACCTACCAGTCCCAGGTTTTCGATGGTGGTCTACCTTCAATTGACTCATAATCATAATTGTTACATCTATAAAATAGAAATCACTAATTCCTTTATGTCAATTAGTATTTATTATATTGAAGAAAAAACAAATTCCGATGACAACTAAACATTTATTTAAGTACCAATACCAATCACAGTATGTTACTAAGATACATTTAGTAATAAAAGTATCATTATTGAATTCAACTAATCTTTTATAAAATGTGTTTATCCATAATCAGATTTCTTTTAAAAAAAACCTATTATAAGCAAAGATGCATGATGGTGGCTAGCAGTGTAATCCAGAATGCGCGTTTCGTTTTATTTAGGACTCAACAGCTTGATGCACCTGAATCTCAGAGTTGTTGTTCACCCTGGGACTCGAATCCAGTACCGTTTGATTCAAACGCCATCATGTTATCCACTTAGCTACTTAGTCTTGATAGCCACCTACTTGTGCAATGGGGTGAAGTTTAAATTCGCTTGTTGTTGTTTACTTCCCATTGTCCTGAATTCCACTGCTAACCACTATCCCTCTATTCTTATGATGTTTGTGACTTCAGGCTATATCGAAGAAGTTTGCACATGATGTACATATACCAACAAGAGACTGATCAAATTGTAGTTAATGTATCATATACTATTCATTGTGTTTAATTATAAAATGCACTAAAATGAATAAACAAAAACTTAAATTCAACTTAGTATTGTTTGTTTGAATCTTCCCATCGATTTGTTAGGACTGCAACTGGTCAGTCTCTAATTGGCATATGTGCATACTGTGCGTATTGCCTCGATATACCTTAATTCACAAGCATGGTTAGCAGAAATGGATAGTGGCTAGCAGTGGACTGACCAGTTGCAGTCCTAACAAATCGATGGGAAGATTCAAACAAACAATACTAAGTGAATTTAAACTTCACCCCATCGCACAAGCAAGTGGCTATCAGGACTCAGTGGCCGAGTGGATAACGCGATGGCGTTTGAAGCGAGGGTACTGGGTTCGAGTCCCAAAATGAACATCAACTCTGAGATGCAGGTACATCCATCTGACGAGTCCCAAATAGGACGAAACCTGCGTCCTGTATTCCACTGCCAGCCACTATCCATTTCTGCTAAACAAAAACTTGTTTAGTGTTGTTGTTTTGGTGGTGTTGTTGTTCTGCTGGTGGTGGTGGTGTTGTTTTCTTTTCTCATAATTGTTTTTTTTTCTCATTCTATTAATTGATTCAAAGCAACAAATAAAATGAGTTTTTTTGTATTTTTGTGAAACATTTCAGTGTTTCCAAAAAATAACAAAAAAAATTTTAAAAAAATACAAAAATATAAAACACAAAATGGATCATGTGAAAAACTAACCATCATTTTTTTTCTTTAGAAAAAACAAAATTAGAAACAATTTTCTCATAGTTTTTCCACTTGAAAATCAATTCAAGCAAAGAGTATTGAATTCATTGAATATATATAAGTACCATTGTTAAGATGTGTATTATTGTTAATTATTGATTAATTTCAGAAAAAAGGGTGGTCCACCAGGGTGTTTGGTACCTGAGTGGTTGCGCCACAGGATTGGGCTGTACTGTTCAGATTGTAGCGCTGAAGCCCATATAGTGTCTGATTCTCCTATAGGGTGGGACTGATTTGTACTGCTTGGGTTAAGCCTGGGCAGTGTCTGGCTCTCCTGTTAAACGGGATTGAGCTATACTGTTTGGGTTGCCACGTGAAAGTCTGGATGGTGTCTGGTTCTCCTAAAAACCAGTGTAAGATTACCCTGACCCATAAGGGTATATTATATAACTTATAATTCAGAAAAGGGTGTTTTAGGGATATTATAACAATAACTTAGTTGTTGAGATCATGAATCATTTGATGTTAGATCATTACTTAAAACCTGGAAGCATTTGATGGTTGTTTCGTACAGAACTAGTACAAAACTCCTCAGCAATGCGCATCTAAGATACCGTCTGCGGGATTCGAACCCCGGACTTATTGGTGAACAGTGGTTCAATTTCGTTAATTGGTCAAAGTTAGGTATTAATATCGTCGGATGCCAGCTCAGTGGTCTACAGGTTAAGCGTTCACGCGTCTAGCTTCCATGGACCCATGATCTCAACCACTAATGATTAGTTCATTATGAGTATAGAGCTTTTTAAAGATTGTAGTATTAAGCAGTTGAATTAACGAGTCTATATAACTTAGACTACCATTGAAAACGTGGAAATACTGGATGACCATTTTATCCTAGTATGGGACTACTCAGCAGTACGCATTCATGATACCGCACAAGGGACTCGCACCTAGGACCTTCATAATAGAAATAAAATAATCTTTGCAATCACAACCAACTATACTAAAAAACTAAAGATGGATAGTGGCTAGCAATGGAATTCAGGACGCGTGTCTCGTCCTATTTAAGACTCTTCACCTGATGACGAATGACTCTTGTGAAAGATCTTCGGAAACTTTATCTATTTATTCATTTGAACACATGAATATTGGTACAAATGGGCACCAAATACATATGCGCTACACAAGTCACTTGATTTGTATGTGAACTGTGATATTACCAGGACGCCCAAACCGAAACAGATGGCTTCCTTAGGTTGGCACACCACAAGCCTTTGGCCTAAAGGTCTAATCCACAAGGCAGTGGAGCAACATAAGGAGATGTAGGCCCATAGTAGTCGGTGACCAACAATTGGTCCATACGCCAATTTTTCCTCCAGAATCCTGAAGCCCATGTACACCATTGGTTTGGAATAACAGTCCTCCAACTCTTCTAGGTGAATCTTCAGTATCAACCAACCCGGTTAGAGCGATGGACATTCACTTTTCATCCTCTCAATTCCGTAAACAACAGTAATACCACGAGAAGGCATTGAATAAGACTTCCCCAATAGTGGTTGTATACGCGTGGCTATGTGAGTACCCACCTACGACCGTACCAGGCCATTTGGTGGCAATTTCCTTTGATAGAATCGAACAGAAGTTTCACGGTTTCCATACATGAATAATCCATAACCTGAATTATAGTCAATGGAGGCAAAGTTATTATTCTTTTTCTTATCTCCGATTATTATCCCTACATTAATAATCAGATTGACTATCAAACAATCGTCTTATCCAACTGATATTCTTCTTTTTTTTGATAACACAGCTGGAAAATCAGTTCAATAAACAGCATGAAATAAACAATGTTTTTATTCTGGTTAAATTACTGAACATTGAAAAAATTATCTGAATAGTTATTTTCAAAGTTAATCCATTAGTTGGTTGACAGATGAATAGACAGAAATCAATTAAATAAGGAAACTATTTATTTTCTATGATTTGATTATTTAGTGCGCATCCACTATCTTTCTTGCAGGACTCGAACCCAGGACCTTCGGCCTCGTGAGCCAACGCTTAAATTGTAGATCACCAAGCCAACATCCAACGTTGTTAATGTTTAACTTCAACCAATCCACGAAACTGAGCGACCATCTTACATTGTACTGAGGTTAATACCTATCTCTACCTGACACGGATTAGCTCCACTGGTCACGGGTTATCAATAGAACTCCGAGAATTCCCTCACAAACCTAATCACTAATGGGTATATGGTTATCAATAGTGGTCTAACATCAGTCGGTTTATGATCTCAATCAAAAACATTGTAATCTCTACAACTCTGTGCTGATTTTTAGTGTTAAATTCAATAAATAGTTACTGAGCTTCATATTTGCAATTTTGGATCATTAATTTCTGTCATGTTGTTGGAGAAGTTAGATCCCCAGAACTCACTTGTAAAAGGTCCTAATTTTGTCATTTTATTCTGAAAATTTGGATCTTATGTTTTCGCGCCAAGAAACGCTTAGTTGACCTACAGCTTACATTTCCCACTTGGAATTCCTTGACTATCATTGGTTGACGGATTTTTTTAAAACGCTATTTCGTAGCTCTCTCAAGGTCGTTTCTATTATTGTATAAATAAGCTTAATTTGTGTGTCAAGTGACCTCTTATTTCCTGGAGGCTTGTAGAAAACATTCTCTACGCCTTATCAAGACTTCTTGATCTAGTTAGCGGTGCCGAGGACAACGGATTAGAATAGCTTATCATATATTTGAACTTTGTTCCGTTTACCGAGTAAGGTGAACTCGTAATAGCATCAAGCATATCAAATGTAGCGTTTTTTTTAATGTTCGATCAATTAGTCACTTATAATTTAATAATTTTTCAATCAGTTTTTTTTTACTTAAACAAAAAAATCAGAAACAACTTCATGGGTTGATCGCCTACGACCACCGGGAGTTGAATTCAGATCAACTGCTTGGAAGGCAGCTATGATAACCGCTACACCACGGTCGCGACTTCATGGGGTTGATACTATGGTTTTATCTAACAATTTTGTCTTACAATAAAAAACTACAAAAAAAACGTTTTTTTTTGTAATCAACAGACGTCAATTCAAAATGTCGAGAGTGGTAACGGATCCTTATGGTCGGAGTTCTCTGCGATGCAGGAAAACAACTTCTCATTACATCCTATTTTTCAGTGACCATCTGAATAACCACTTGATCTACGTTATCATTAAGAAAATTAAACAACTTCTTTCAAAGCTAAATCTTCACTTACCACGAGCAGCTTCAAATATGTTATGCAGAGGATGTTCTTTATTCTCCTTCTGTTCAGTGACTCCTTTGTCACCAACATCATCATTAAAATCATTGGATTGAAGAAGAAACTGTTGACAAGACTCAATCAAATCTATATACACTGACCAGGGTGAACAATTCATCAATTCATGATCTACATTACGGTAAGCAGCTTCAGCATGTATTACATTTCGTATAGATTGATGATTTTCTGCAATAAGTAATATATTAGACTTGTCATTTGGCAATTGATCATCTAGTACTCCATGATCTTTTAACCAATTTGAAATCTGTAATTGAAAATTTCAGCACAATTACTTATATTACAGATCAAAGTAAGTTGGAATTCGCTTATTGATCGTCATTAAATACAATAGATGGTTATAATGTAAGCCATGGAGAAAGCTGGTCGGCGGCCTATGCTCCATTGGGAGTAACAGGCGTAAGTAAGTAAGTAAATAATGACTTACTCGAGGTTTCACACCAAATCATTGAATGTCTTCTATTTCAGCCTGAAGTGTAGTAAATTGTTCGATTTCCTTGTATTTCGGTTGAAATGTTAAGCCCATATATCCATATTCTAGCTTCTGGACAAGCGAATTTACCTACCCATCATGATTTACGTTTTGAACTTGATAATTATTCACTTGTCAACCCTGACTGTTTCTATATGAGCGTATGTGTATGTACACATCTTTTCCTATTCATCACATGTCTGTAACTTATTCTTGTCGGACTATAAATATTGATTAAAGCTTGATTAAAGCGAGTTGGCTTACCCGCTATCTCCAATACGTGTCATTTTTTGCTTCGCTCGCTGATATTTACTCATGTGCTTATAAATTTCTGGCCTGTGTCATTTGTCAATAGAACTGTAGCTGCCGCTTCTCATTGCCTTCTGATTTTATCCACCGTTAAGATTTTGTATTATAACGGTTATCAAGGTGAACGATCAACGAAACACGGCACTACATCCCCACAAAGATCATCAGAAAACAGATTGTTATTTACAACGATCAACTCTACTCAGATGATTCAGTGTAGAATATACTAATTGTTTTCTTTTTCATTGTTCATGTTCACGTGAGAGTGCTTAAAAAAAGTATATTTTAAGAGAACTAAACAGTATGAGTGTACTTTTAATCTAAATGAATTAGGTGATGATATCCAAAAGTTATAACTTACTTTAAACAGAGTACGTATTAGAACTTTAGGATTTCAATGGTAAAGTGAGAGGTTACGAATATCTCTCAAGAGTTATAATTCACTAAGTTTTCCTGTTATTAGTTAAACAATAACACCGTCAGGTTCCGGCTCAGTGGTCTAGAGGTTAAGTGTTTGCGCGTCAGACCGAAACACCTGAGTTCGAGTCTTGTATGCGGAATCGTGAATGCACACTTCTGAGGAGTCCAATATTAGGACGAAACGGCCGTCCAGTGCTTCCAGGCTTTCAATAATGGTCTAACATTGATCCATTCATAATATCGAACTAAACTCAACAATCTTCACAATCCTATGCTGATATTAAGTAAATGTTGATTAACTTACTGAATAATGTGGATTTGATAGGGATTAAAGACCATAAGGTTACAATTACTAACATAAAAATTTGCAAACAAAATGTACAGTAGTATTCATAGATATAATTATTCAATCGAAATCTTTAAACTCTCTTGTACTATGCATCTTTTCTGTTAGGCGACCTATGCTCCTCCACGAGGGTTAACAGTCGTAAGTAGGCAATATGCACCACTGACTACTGAAGCACTACAATTCAAAATCCTTTTTTCAGTCATTCATTGTTGCTGTAGGAAAACTTTCACCTGGATTAAATCACATTTACGGAATAACTAGAATGTTTTTATGTATAGCTACATCAACTGATTGCATATCTATCAAAAACTTAAGAAACCTTCACCATAAACAAAAGATTATCTCACTTTAATTATTGATTCTCTAAAGCTTAAACCATCTAATTCATATTCTGTGATATCTTGTAAACCAGCAGCTTCTAATGCTTCTGTAGAGATATTCACACCATGTACTGCTGAAGTGTATTTAGGCGATTCGACTGAAGTAATCAATTTCATTGTGTTAGTAGGTGTTAATTCATTGATTTTATTGTTGCAACTGTTCCAAGGAGAAAAAAAATAATCTGATTTCAACTCGTTATTGGAGGTAATATTCGATTGTAATTGAGATTTATTATTGATTAGCTCTATGGAAGACCGATATGTTCGAGCAAAGTTTTCAGGTCGAATAGAGATTTTGATCCGATCAACAATCTAGAAAATTCGTGTAGATAGAAAAAGATTAATGAATTGAAAGCTTTTACTTACAATGTATAATGGAAGGTTTGAAAATGTTTGACGGAAGTTACTGACTCTGACATTTCTTATTCGTCAAATCAATAGCCTCAATAAATGTTGAACAAAGGGAAAAATTAGATTGATTTATAGTATCATTCTTCAAATCTTTGAGGCAACTGATTATATATCAGGATGAATTAAAACTACGGAGTGCCTGAGAAGATAGTCAATATCATACGCAACTCCTATGATGGATTAAACTGCAAAATCGTTCATGGAGGACAATTCACCGACTCATTCGAGGTAAAGATCAGTGTTAGGTAAGGTTGCTCACTCTCACCCTTTCTCTTTCTCCTGCTGATCGACTGGATCATGAAGACGTCAACATCTGGAGTGAAGCACGGGATACAATAGATAGCTAGGATGCAGCTGGACGATTTAGACTTCACAGATGATCTGGCTCTTCTACCATACACGCAACAACAAATGCAGGAGAAAACGACCAATGTAGCAGCAGCCTCAACAGCAGTAGGTCTCAATATAAACAAAGAGAAAAACAAGACTCTCCGATACAATACAACATGCACCAATCGAATTATACTTGACAGAGAAGCTTTAGAGAATGTGGAAACCCTTACATATCTGGGCAGCATCATTGATGAACACGGTGGATCAAATGCAGATGTGAGGGCGAGGATCGGCAAAGTAAGAGCAGCATATTTACAATTGAAGAACATCTGGGACTCAAAACAACTGTCAACCAACAATAAGATCAGAATTTTCAATACAAATGTCAAGATAGCTCTACTGTATGGGATGGAGACGTAGAAAACTACGAATGCCATCATACAGAAGATACAAGTGTTTAATAACACCTTACTACACAAAATACTTCGAATCCGTTGGTCAGACACTATCAGCAACAGCCTACTGTGGGAGACAACAATCCAGATTCCAGTGGAGAAGGAAATCAAGAAGAAACACTGGAAGTGGATTGGACACACATTGAGGAAATCACCCAACTGCGTCACAAGACAAACCCTCACCTGGAACCCTCTTGTCCAAATGAGAAGAGGATGACCAAAGAACACATTAAACCGACAAATGGAAACAAATATGAGAAAAATCAACAAAAATTGGATAGAACTAGAAAGGAAGGTCCAGGACAGAATGGGTTAGAGAATGCTGGTCGGTGGCCTATGCTTCATTGGGATTAACAGGCGTAAGTAAATAATGAAAACAACAAAACAATTAAAATGTCAGAACCAGTTAGAGTTATCCAAAACAGAATATGTCTTCATAATAATTTGTTTTCTTGAGAATAACCAGTCACTACTCAATCAATAACTGTAGTACACTAAGTGACTGATACCAACATTGGTTGATCTTAATGTCCTCGCTTTATTAGGTTTACTGTACAACACATAACATGTATGAAATATTACAGTCTGAAGTAGTCTGTTTTCTAACGATAGGTACAAATTCATAAATTCATCACATTGTTCATATTACTCAAACAAAATTATTTAGCTTTGAGTATGGAATTTTGAAGTCTAATGAAATTTATCGAAATCATGAATCGATCAATGTTAGACCATCACTAAAAACCTGGAAGCATTGGACAGCTGTTTCGTCCTTGTGCGAGACTTCTCAACAGTATGTTTCCATGATCTCTCAGGTAGCATTCGAACTCAGTGATACAGAAGTTAAGCGTTCATATAAAAGTGGAGGTTCTAGGTGTGAGTCCCTCATGCGGGATTGTGGATGTGTACTAGTGAGGCCCCTTGTATTAAATAGAAACAGCTGTCCAGTGCTTCCAGATTTTTACTGGTGGTCTAATATTGGTCGGATCATGTTTCTAATTAAAACTATTTAAATATTCTATTTCTTGGACGATGCTTCTATGGTGTGGGCTACTTATGTCTACACAAGTAGTATATAACGATGGTCGGGAATTGAATGTATTTCAGTAGAAGATCAATAAGAGGAGAACGGTAACGGCACTCAATTAGTATCGGAATGCATGAACACTTCCTCCCAGTTAACATCCATCCTTTTCATATCTGCTTCTATTTCCCAGCGTTGTAATCTTTGGCCTTCCTCCTTTCCGCTTCCCTTCACCATTCCAAATTAGGGATTACCTCGTGATGAAGTTTGGTGATTTCCGTAATGTATTTCTGATCCACCTCCAACGTCTTTTCTTAATTTCCTCTTCATCTGAAATCTGGTTTGTCCTCTCCCATAAAACACTGTTGCTGATGGTATCCAACCAGTGAATGTTGAGCATTTTGCATAGACAACAATTATTTATAAATACTCGTACGTTCTTGACGATGGTTGTAGTAATTCTTCACGTTTCAGCTCCCTACAATATAAATAACTGTCTTGACATTCGTATTGAAGATTCTCACTTTGAAATTAGTTGAGAGTTCTTTTGAGTTCCGTATGTTCTTCAATTGTAAGAATGCTGTCCTTGCTTTTCCAATCCTCGCCTCAACATCTACATCAGATCTTCCTTGTTTATTAATGATGCTTCCCAGGTACGTGAATGTTTCTATATCTTCCAGAGTTTCTCCATGAAGTGTAACTGGGTTGGTGTTCTCCGTGTTGTTTATCTACTCTCCCCCTTCATCTTTCTAATGGTTATTGACTGAATTATAAAGACCAGGACATGTGAGGCGAAGCAAGGAATACAATCGAAATCTCAAAATCAATTAAACGATTTGTACTTCACAGATGACCTAACCCTCTTATCTTATACACACAAACAAATACAGACGAAGACAACTAATGTAGCAGTAGCTTCTGTATCAATAGGTCTCAACATACACCCAATCTTTTCATCACTTTAATACATGCTGTGTTCTTTTTTTAGAATATATGAACTGATCAAATCTATCAATTTATACCTGTCTATTATCTTTATCAATGTATTCACTTAACATCATAGAATTCTATTATAAGTAAAGAATTTTGATCGACTTATTGTGTATATAAGTTGAGTTTTTTTGTAAATTATCGTTTGGAATAAGCTATCAACACTAAATAGTGAAATGTCAATCAAACAATGTAATAAAATTTTTCATAGTTGAGATCATGAATCAATTGAAGTTAGATCACCATGGAAAACCTCGAAGCACTGGATGGCTGTTTCGTCCTATTGTGGGACTCCTCAGTAGTGTGCGCCCACGATCCTGACTAGCGAGATTCGAACCCAGAATCTACCAGTCTCACACCAGAGCACTTAACCGATAGACCACTGAGCCGGCGTCCGATGGTGTTAATGTCTAACTTCAACCAATCCACGAAGTTGAGCCACCGTTCACCAATTGTCTTTAGTTAGTTGATATCTTACAACAGACGTGGTTTGAACTCCACTGGTCACTGCTTCTCACTAGAACTCCAAGAAGTACCTCTTGAAGTCAGTCACTAGTAATAATATTGAATATGCCCTTTAACTTACTTTTACATTTTCTTTAAACTATTCAATTTGAAAATTGGTTTGAAGATCTAGAAAAGTTTTGGTGGGCCTTTGATTTTATTCACATATATGTAACTAAGGAAGAAAAATACGATTTGAAACTAAAATCACAATTCATAAAACATTCTTAATGGATTGCTTCAACGCTGCTATTAAGTTAAATGCATTCTAAGGAGAGATGGATAGGGGGTTAACAGTAATGTCCAGGTAGCACTAGGTAGATAACGTAATGGAGTTTCAATCAGAAGGTAGGGGGTTTGAGTTATGAAGTGATCCGACTGACCAATCCCAAATAAGATGAAATGCTCGACTTGAATTCTACTAGTAGCCACCATACATCTCAGATTATTTATGTTAAAGTAAAGTACGTAGGTTAGCGTATTTTGTTTTTTCTGGTTAGCGGAAGCACGGAACACAATGGACATCTCAGAATCAATTAGATGATTTGTACTTCGCAGATGATCTAACCCTCCTATCCCATGCACACGAACAAATACAGACGAAGACAGCAAATGTAACAGCAGCCTCTGCATCAACGGGCCTCAACATACATAAAGTAGAAAGCAAGATTCTCAAATACAACACGAAGAACGCCAAGCCAATCACACTTGATAGAGAAACTCTGGAAGAGGTGGAAACATTCACGTACCTGGGAAGCATCATTGATGAACAAGGAGGATCTGATGTAGATGTTGAGGCGAGGATTGGAAAAGCAAGGACAGCATTCTTACAATTGAAGAACATACGGAACTCAAAAGAACTCTCAACTAATTTCAAAGTGAGAATCTTCAATACGAACATCAAGAACGTTTGTTATATTGTGGGGAGCTGAAACGTAAAGAATTACTACAACCATCGTCAAGAACGTACGAGTATTTATAAACAGTTGTTGTCTATGCAAAATACTCAACATTCACTGGTTGGATACCATCAGCAACAGTGTTTTATGGGAGAGGACAAACCAGATTTCAGATGAAGAGGAAATTAAGAAAAGACGTTGGAGGTGGATCAGAAATACATTACGGAAATCACCTAACTGCATCATGAGGCAATCCCTAATTTGGAATCCGGAAGGAAATGGAAGACCAAAGAACACATTACGCCGGGAGATTGAAGCAAAAATGAAAAGGATGTATGTTAACTGGAAAAAACTAAAAAGGATTGTCCAAGGCAGAGTTGGACGAAGAATGCTGGTTAGTGGCCTATATTCCTCGATGATGGGTAACAATAGTAAGTAAAATAAAGTATGTAGGGCCGTTTCTCACTAAATTAACTACAAAAAATCTCTAAATACTGATACTTGAGTGATTTATCCTTTCCAATGTTAACTGTAAACTTCTCGTGATTTTCAATTAATTATCTACCAATTACCATGGTATTACCTCTTATCAATCTATTTAAAATGTGGCGTTGACAGTTTATTTAATCTTTATGGAGCGAAATCAATCGAAATTCCTATGATTAAACCAATGAATATATTGAAAGTTAGGACAGTAATCAAAAACAACACAGCACTAAACAAGAGTTCCCCTGAAATATCTGACGCCTACAGGTGATTATATAGTATATTTAATTAACTATTCAAATTTCGAAGCCTCATTCTATTGATCTGTAAAACAAACACATTAGAAGTGATACATAATTCCATAGACATTTTTTAAACACTAAACTAATTTACATCCATTGACACAACTCACCTTATTCTCGAAAAAATCACCCAATATCCCATTGAATTGAATAACTGGTGTCTGATCAGATCCCAACTCACAGCCTTGTTTACCAGCTGTTACCACAGTGAATACAAGCCAATATTTAAATTTATAATTTGTTTTTATGCCATCAGTAACATTATTTGAACTATGAACAGATGATAAACATTGACGTTTCGCTTCACTTGGTTCATTCTCTTCGTTATTACAACTGTCAGAACATTTATGCTTACGATTCATACAAATGTCAATATTTTCATCCTGATTAACATTTGATAGATGGTCTAAGGGCGTTAAGTCCTCTGATTTCATCGAATTGACAGTACTATTCATATTGACAAATCTAGTCCTATTTTTAAGGTTGAATACCACTTAGAATTCTGAAAAAGAGAAATAACTGAGCTAAAGAGAAATATCATTCTAATGTTGAGAAACGAATGAAAATATTAGAACAAGCATTATCTGAATGAGGATAGGTAGGTGCTTTAAAACAACTTAGTTATCTAAGCATTCAGGGACTTCAAATCAGGGACTTGGACCTCTGTAAATGTCCCAGTCCCTTAACAGATCAGTCTCAACTCTAAAGGCCCAGTGGTAACATTTCACACTAGGAATCTAGGTAAACTGAAATAGTATCATCTAGGGAGCTCCAGTTCTTTCAAGGTCACATTGTCACCTTACTACCTAGTGTTGGGAAACGTGTGACCTAGGTCAATATTTTTCTTTTCACTGAAATCCAACTACCTAACCAAGATTTCAGTATTTAACCCTAAATATCTTACAGTATCTAAGTAGTCAGCTATCTTTCCAAAAATTATATGCCTATGTGATAATGTAATTTAATTGACTTAGAAGTTACCTTTCAGAAGAAAAAAACAATTCATGCATCTATTGGTTTCAGTAAAATTCGTTGTAAGTGAAGTTAGTGCATATCAAATACTCGATGAAGAATTTAGGACAAAACAAGTGTCCAGTATGTCTAGCTTTCAATAGGTCTTTAACTGAATTTAGTCTATGATGAAAATTAACTTTATATTGACAAAATATATGTAAAATTATTCATTTAGTATTGTTTGTTTGAATCTTCCCATCGATGTGTTTGGACTGCAACTGGTCAGTCTTTAATTGGTATATATGCATACTATGTGTATTGCCTTGATATAGCCTTCATTCACACCCCATCGCACAAGCTAGTGGCTATCAGGACTCAGTAGCTAAGTGGATAACGCGATGGCGTTTGAAGCGAAAGGTACTGGGTTTGAGTCCCAGAGTGAACATCAACAAGTTTGAGATGCAGGTACATCTAGCTGACGAGTCCCAAATAGGACGAAACACGCTTCAAACTGGATTCCACTGCTAGCCACTATCCATCTTTGCTTATATGTAAAAACAATTAAATGGGAAACATCAATGGTCACTTAAATATGGAAAAAATAAGTTATTAGATTAGTTATCACGTTAATATGTACAGTTATATAAGTTATATAGTATACCCTTATGGGCCAGAGTAATCTTACACCGGTTTTCAGGAGAACCAGACACCATACAGACTTTCACGTGGCAACCCAAACAGTATAGCTCAATCCCGTTTAACAGGAGGGTCAGACATTGCCCAAGCTTAACCTAAGTAGTACAAACCAATCCTACCCTATAGGAGAATCAGACACTATATGGGCTTCAGCGCTACAATCTGAACAGTACAGCCCAATCCTGTGGCGCAACCACTCAGGAACTGAACACCCTGGTGGACCATTCGCACTGTTCATATACACATTCACATACCGTGTATAAATATTCCGATCAATGATCGCGATCACATTAATATGTAACGTTTCTTGAGTTCAATAGTTTCAAACCACGACTTGAGTTAGTAGCAACTTATTGTGAATGGGATGGTTAAACATTTATTCACATTTCGATAAAAATAACATGTGTTCATTAGTAACTAGCTTCAAGATGAGTTTCCTGAACTTCTAGTGAGTAGCCGTGACCAATGGAGTTCAATCCATATCGGGTGTGAGACAGTTATTTACCTTAGACAATGAATGAAGGGTTGTGAATGATCATGGATCGATTGAAGTTGGACATTAACATCATTTAATACCGACTCAGAGATCTACAAGTTAAACGTTAGCGAGCAAGTCTAAAGGTCCTGAGCCACAGTCTCTTTTGCAGAATCGTGAATACGCATTGCTAAATTCCCCCATAATAGGATTTAACGGCTTCCAAGTACTTCGAGATTTTCAATATTGGTCAAACTCAGATTGACTTATGAATTCAACTACTAAAAATAACTTTATTCAAATTTAGACTGATAATAATTATGTTGAGATGTTTCACTGTATCCTTTATTTTATTTGAACAAATAAATATTGATACAAAGGGGAACTAGATACGTATGCGCCACACAAATCTTAGTTGATTTGTGTGAGGGCTGTGACACTGCCCGGGTGCCCAAATGGAAACAGGTAATTTTCTTAGGGGGCCACACTCGGAGCCTTTGACCTAAGGGTCTGATCCACAAGGCAGTGGAGCATCGTGTGGAAATGCAGTCTCATGATAGCCGGTGACCAACGATTGATTCATACACCATTTGTTCCCTCAGGATACTGGAGCCAGCCCATGTGCACTATTGGTTTGGAATGAGGGTTTACCAACTCCCCTAGGTGGACTTTCCGTGCATCCTAACTACAATCAAACACATTTAGATATACATGTAGAATGTTTATGTTCATTTCAATACTGACTAGTGTTGAACATGGTTAGAAGAAATTTAAGGATGGCCAAACAAAAACATAGCATCAGTCCTTCAAGTCACTGACTTCTAGTTTGAGCCATGTTGCAGACTATTTGCAGACTATTTGGTTGTGGGGTCAGCGTGACTATCATGACCAATTGTTGGAGACTCTGGATGATATGGCTCAGAATCGATCACAATGGCCTAGGTGTATACACTCTCTGTCTTCCCTTAAACTGTGAGACTAAAATTGCTTCATAGCTGTCTTTCTTCTTGTACTATATCCTTATATACAACCTTTCTTTTATATATTACTACCACTGAAGTAACTACCTCTATGAATTTAATGTTCATCTTGTTATTCTAATGAGGTGTGGCAACTTGGACCGATACGTATATATACCTGGTTCTACATTGAAAATGACTAACTGACTAACTGACTGACTGACACTGAATTGTAACTACATTTTCAAATCATATAATAATCTCATTTGATATTACTTAATTATTTTTATCGGTTAAGTGCTCTCGCGCAAGACTGGTATGTCCTAGGTTTGAATCTCGTGAAGCAAGATCGTGGATGCGCACTGCTCAGGAGTTTCACAATAGGATGAAACAGCTGTCAAACAGTGCTTCCAGGTTTTCCTTGATGGTCTAGCTTCTTATTGACTCATACTTTCAACTATGAAAATACTGAAATCTTCACAGAAATTCCCTTCTGATCATTGAATATAAATTAATAATAATAATCACTCAGATATAATTTTAATGAATAGTAACTATTTGTCATTAACAATTATGATAGTGACCTTATTATCATTATCGTTATTATCATCATCATCAATAATTTATTGATTAATCAATAATTACACCATATTGATTAGCACTAAATAAGGACACATAAACTTAAAGTGTATCATTTATAATGATAATAATCTTTAAATGATTGATTGATTAATTAATTAAAGTTTTTATAATTGGACAAACATTATTTCATCCATTAAATAGTTCAGTAAAACAAAATCAAAAACAAAAACAAAAAAATTGTATGATTTGTGCTAAGAAGAAACATACGCTTGAACTCGAACAAGTATAATATAATAGTTTAAATTGATGAGTTGATGTAATCTAGATCATCATTGAAAATCTAGAAGCAATAGATGATCGTTTCATCCTATTGTTGAACTCCTCATCAGTTACTATCTACGATCCTGAACACGGGACTCGAATTCAAAACATTTAACCTGTAGACCATTGAGCTAGAATCTAAAGGTGTTTATGTCTAACTTCAATCAATCTCTAATTTTTTACAACCCTTTATTCATTGTTTTCGGTGAATAAATGCCTCATAACAGATATGATTGAACTCTAAAGAATAATAATTATAAAATGATTCACTAATAACTCTAATAATCTAACAAACTTAATTAATATCATTGATGTTTAGGACTGCAACTGGTCAGTCTCTTATTGGCATATGTCCATATTGTGCGTATTGCCTCGATCTAGTCTTTATTCACAAGCATTATAAGCAAAGATAGATAGTGGCTAGTAGTGGAATCCAGAACGCGCGTTTTGTCCTGTTTGAGACTCGTCAGCTGAATGTACCTGTATGTCAGAGTTGATGTTTACTCTGTGACTTGAACCCAGTACCTTTCGCTTCAAACGCCATCGCGTTATCCACTTAGCTACTGAGTCCTGATAGCCACTTGCTTGTGCAATGGGGTGAAGTTTGAATTCACTTAATATCAATATTCAAGGAGTAGTGCAAAGTTATTTTTCATCATATACTACTAATACTGTACAGAATGTTAAATATGTTACTGTTAAATAAATAAGATGATTTAAAAAATAGTTTCCTTCCATTAGAGTTTAGTGAATTTTGTACTAATTATCTCGTGTATTCACACTTGATGGCGATACTCTGGAAGAGTTGAAAACATTCACGTATATGGGAAGTATCATTGATGGACAAGGAGGATCTGATGCAGATGTAAAGGCGAGGATTGGAAAAGCAAGGGGAGCCTCCCTACAACTGAAGAACATATGGAACTCAAAACAACTGTTAGCCAACATCTAAGTCAGAATCTTCAATACGAACGTCAAGACTGTTAGTTATATTGTAGGGATCTGAAACGTGGAGAACTACGATAACCATCATCAAGAAGCTACAAGTATTTCTAAACAGTTGTCTACGCAAAATACTTAATATTCACTGATCGGATACAATCAGCAACAACCTTCTGTGGGAGAGAACAAACCAGTTTCCGACTGAAGAGTAAATTAGGAAAAGATGTTGGAAGTAGATTGAACAGGGATTAAGGAAATTACCAAAATGCATCACGAGGCATGCCCTAACTTGGAATCGTGAGGGGAAACAGAAAAGAGGAAGACCAAAGAACACATTACGAAGGGAGATTGAAGTAGATATAAAAAGGATGAATGTTAACTGTAATGGATTGCCCAAGACAGGGTTGGATGGAGAATGCTGGTGGTGGCCTATGCTCCTCGACGAAGGGTAACAGGAGTAAGTAAGTAAGTATCTCAAGTATCATGAACGATAAACTTCAGTTACTAACATTGTATCATCATTCATTATATACTAAGAATTAGGTAGACAAAATATTTGATATTCTATGATCCCAAATAAAGAATTACATCACTTCAATTAACGAAAATCATATTATTTCAATGGTTCAATTCTCTGTTGTTGTTGTTGTTGTTGTTGTTGTTGTTGTTGTTGTTTCTTATCTCCCTGCAATATGACACTATACTCATCAACTATTAGAGATGATTGTAAACTCACAATACAACCACAGAGCACTGAACATTTACTTAATCTGATAAGTCTTACTGATTGAACGCTATACTCAGATCCTAAGCTAGTCTTGTACCCCCAAGCTTGAACTACACAGCGACTTCAACACGACAGAAAAGGCACAAAATATGCGAGAAGCACTTTATTCCAAAGGTTCATAAATAGTCCTCAGAGTTACCATTCATAATTCTCTACGAGATATAACATAATCATAGATTGAAGCTTATTGACTAATTCCCTTTTTTAACATTATATAGAATTGAACCCTTAGAGTAAATCGTATATAATCATTGTGGAATCTTATATTTTCAGAAGGGGGGAGATTCTAGTAATTTTATATAGTTGAGATCATAAGTCAATGGTAGCTAGACCATCATGGGAAACGAAACGGCCATCCAGTACTTCCAGGTTTTCCATGATTGTCTAGTTTCAATGGACTCATGATGTCAACTATCTAAGATCTTATATTTCTTCCAACTTTAAATAATTCTGATTAAAGTATCACTGATAATATGAAATCATAATCATTGATTACTACCTTCAATGTTACGGATATTTTAAGTTCAAGTTTAAGATAACAAATATTGAAATAACTGATCCCTATCTATATGATTCCTTTGTAAGATCTTTTGTTATATACAAAGAAACAAGAAGCCTTGACAAACTACGGAAGCTATTTTTGGGGACGTTATTTCATTTCATTCAAAGTTTGTAAAACTGTAACATTTACTTTTTTCCCTAGTTTATTCTACAGATCATAAGCTTTCGTTTGATGTAGGATTCACTGCTATGGCTTTTTCTGTTAGTTCCAAAGCTATTGTAAATTAGACGTAACCTTTTGTACTCTAGTTTCGACCCTAATCCCCCAGTTTTGGACATCATTGCATCTTCCTAATTATTGTACGTTGTGGTCATGTTAGTCATCTATATTATTCATCTATCTTTTTACACTGATCTGAATTCGGGAACCAGATAGGATTTTGGAATAAAGCGAGTAGTGTTCCAGTTGTCCTTGTCTTCTCTCTCTCTCGCATGCTTGTCAACCAATCAGGTGATCGAATAGTTTTTGTCTATCTATCCCCACTTCGAACTCACGCATACTAGCTTCAAGGTTAACCCAGTGTCACTCTATCGTGTAAAGATCTTAATCCACATTAGACAAATTATCCTCGGCACGAAAGTAGGTAGACAAATTCAAGGATGTAACATTAGTTACCATAGTAATCTTACATTTTAAAAAAAAAATGAATTCCTGATAATGGAATTCAGACAGATTGTTTTGAAAATATCTTCATATTATTTTGGAAAAAATCTTTCTTTATAACTAAATTGTAACTACATAGATACAATTAGTTGACATTCCAAAGACAGAAATACTTAAGGTGGGATATATATACTTGTCTATAATAATAATAAATTATGTCCATTAGGTTTGACAGTTTAGAAATTCGAACATACATGGATAACCATATGGATATTCTATCATACATACATACATACATATCTATCTATCTATCTATACAGAGATGGACTTAAATGGAACAGATCAAATAAGTAGTTAGTTCATTAGTAATGACAGTATAAAAATATAAATGACATATTACCTGAATGTAGACTTATATATATAGGGAGAGAGACTATTCAATGTATTAACTATTGAATGGAATGTCATCGATTTTCAGCCATGGAGGATAGAATGAAAACGACAAGGATTATAATTATGATTGGAATGTTTTTTTTTTCTAGAAAAGTGAAGAATTTAGAAATTGGCAAAATTCTATTTTTTAATATCATACTAATCTATAATCTGGCTGGCTTAAAGTCATTTTGTAGTGAACAAGAAGACAAGTAGGGACAATTGAATGTTTTTCAGTACAGAATTACAGATTAAAATCTGACACCTATTTAATATTATATAGTTCAGATAATGAGTCAATTGAAGGTAGACCACTATGGAAAACCTGGAAGCACTAGACGGCCGTTTCGTCCTATTGTGGGACTCCTCAGCAGTGCGCATCCACGATCTCGTTAACACCACTGGATGCCGGCTCAGTGGTTTATCGGTTAAGTGCTCTGGCGCGAGACTGGTAGGTCCTAGGTTCGAAACTCGCGAAGCAAGATCGTGGATGAGCATTGCTGAGGAGTCCAACTAGAGGATGGAACGGCCATTCAGTGTTTCCAGGTTTTCCATAGCGGTCTAGCTTCAATTGACTAAAATACTTCTAATTATCACAGTTTTCTCTACACAAGTATAATTTTCAACTTTGATTTCAATAAGTATACTCAAGTCTTCATTTATTTAGGATCTATAGTGATTGAATAACTTAGAAACGCAACATATGAATTCAAACATAAATGACTTCATTGTAAGCAAAGATAGATAGTGTTTAGCAGTGAAATCCAGGATGCGCGTTTCGTCCTGTTTGAGACTCGTCAACTGGATGTACCTGCATCTCAGTGTTGATGTTCACTCTAGAACTCGAACCCAGTACCTTTCGCTCCAAACGTCATCACGTTATCCACTTACGTACTGAGTCCTGATAGCCACTTGCCTGTGTAATGGGGTGAAGTTTAAATTCACTTCGTATTGTTTGTTTCGATCTTCCCATTGATGTTGACGATGTTGATGATGACTTTATATTGAATGATGTCTATTTTTTAAATAACTAGATACCTTCTTACTATGACATATATCTATATTAATGTACTTTCTATCATAACCTGCAAACGACAACACTAAGTATATATCAAATATGTTTATAGATAAATCACTTATTTAGTTACCATATATATAAATTAAACATTATTATTATTATTATTAGCTTTATTCAATATTATATTTTTGGTAGAATATAGAATTGTCAGCACAAAGTATTTCAACAAGTTTCCGTTTCTTACTTTTTCGTCCTTCCTGATGATGAATATTGAGTGATCGCCAGTTAGAACTTAGCAGCTCAGTCAATCGACATCTGGATAATGTACATTCTTCTCGCTGCATATTGCCAGTAACTACGATATCTTTGATTAAGCCTTTTGTAACCTTTACAGTGAAAAGTCTTACACTTTTTAGAAATGCATCTGAATAGGTTGTGCGATTAATAGACATAATGATGTATTAAAACAAATGAAATCAGATAATTTGTTGAAATATCTAGATGACAGGAACAGGTAGCCCAGATGTTTAAACAGGCCGCCAAAACTAAGTATATTGAAATCTATATAAGCTTACATATATATATATATGACATAGATATATGAGAACATTTATCACTATATTACTTAAGATTGGATACGCTTAAACTGACAATAAACATATCAATGATACAATAGTCAATATGATCATTATTATAAAAAGAATTGTCATATGATTCAATGTATCTTATTTTCTTATGTTTATTAGATGATAATAATCAGTATGGAATACTTGATCTCATGTGAAGTTATTAATAATAAAGAATTATTGATTTTTATTTATATATGTAAGATACACATTTTATGTATAAATGAAATACGACTATGGTGTGGGTTACTGATATCCATATAAGTAGTATATGGTGATGATTGGGCATTGAATGTATTTCAGTAAAAGATTGATAAGGAAAGAACAGAAACGAAACACAATTAATATGAAAATGCATGAACAATGAAATCATAGACGATGAACTGATATTTGCAGAAGGAATAGTCAAGATCAAGACAATTGATTGATAGTTTGTAAATTAACTGTTCATCATATGGTTCTGTGATGTGCCAGAACACATTCCATTGTCTCCATCCATACTCTTGTTCCCTACACTACTATATGATCAGGTTTAAAGAATATCTTATGCAAAGTATAATTTTTCTTATTGTTTTATGAACATTATAATATTAGTGATATATTATACTACTGATAAGTCATTTGAAGCTAGACCACCATCGAAAACCTGGAAGCACTAGACGACCATTTCGATAAATTATAGAAATTTAGAGAATTCAGTAATTTTTTATAGTTCCTTTGAATACTTATATACTTTATTTACTTACTTAGGTCTGTAACCCATCAACGAGGAGTATACTCCACTCACAAACATTCTCCATCCAACTTTATAATGGATAATCATTTCCAATTCATTTCCGTTACTAATCATCCTTTTCATATCTGCTTACAATTCTTGACTCAGTATGTTCTTTGAACTTACACTCATCCGTTTCCCTTCAAGATTCCATGTTAGGACTTGTCTCGTAATGCACTTTAGTGATTTCCGTAATTACGTCCTATCCGCTTACAACATCTTTTCCAAATTTACTCTTTAGCTAGAATCTGGTTTTTCCTCTCCCATAAAAGGCTGTTGTTGATGGTAACCGGTCAGTGAATGTTGAGTAATTTGTGTAGACAACTGTTTATAAATACTTGTAGCTTCTTGATGATGGTTGTAGTAGTTCTCCATGTTTCAGCTCCCTACAAAATAACTAACAGTCTTGACGTTCGCATTGAAGATTGTACTTTGAAGTTAGTTGATAGTTGTTTTGAGTTCTATATGTTCTTCAATTGTAAGAATGCCGCCATTGTTTGTCGATCTTCGCCTTTACGTTTGCATCCGATCTGATGTAGTGGTTAGCACTTTGAACTTTGAATGCGGCAACACGAGTTCGTGTCTCTACGAGGCCTCGTGCTGTGAGCACTTTTTAACTCCATCTGTAGCTCTTCTAAAGTTACTGCCGGTCACAATCCCGGGTAAAGGATGAGAGTTGGGCATGAGGCTAGAGACCCCATCCCGTAGAAAACTAACCCGTTAAAAAAACTCCTACCAGAATATTTATATAAATGACTGTTTATTTTATTTCAATTTATAAGTGTGAGGACTCTTGAAATTATATGAGAAGATTTACAACTAAAATGGATGCTTTTAGTGTTGTTGTGTTCTCTGAGCTTAATATTTGAATTATCAACTATATATTGTCATTCTCGACAATATCGTCAGTCTTTACCAGTTAATTCATGAAATTCAACACTACCATTGTCGTTTCTATGCAGACATAAAGGCAAGAATTGGCAAAGCAAGGATAGCATTCCTACAATTGAACAACATATGGAACTCAAAACAACTATCAACTGACTTCAAAGTAGAATCTTCAATACGAACGTCAAGACTGTTAGTTATTTTGTAGGGAGCTGAAACATGGAGAACTACTACAACCATCATCAAGAAGCTACAAGTATTTATAAACAGTTGTTGTCTATGCAAAATACTCAACATTCACTGGTTGGATACCATCAGCAACAGCCTTTTATGGTAGAGGACAAACCAGCTTCCAGGTAAAAAGGAAATTAAGAAAAGACATTGGAATTGGATTGAGCATACACTGAGGAAATCACCAAAGTGCATCACGAGGTAAGCGATGACTCGAAATCCTGAAGGGAAGCGGAAAAGAGGAAGGCCAAAGAACACATTACGTCAGGAAATAGAAGCTGATATGAAAAGTATGAATGTTCGCTGGGAGGAACTGGAAACGATTGCACAGGACAGGGTTGGATGGAGAATTCTGGCGGGAGGCCTATTTTCCTTGATGAGAGGTTAACAGGAGTAAGCAATTAAGTCAGTATTGTCGTTTCTACTTTTCTAACATTAACTGTATCATTAATCATTGAAGATCTTAACAATATCTACCTTCAATGACATCCTCAGACTATTTATAACATTTTCCATTATTCTTTTCTTATTTGATACGCTTAACTTGTAAAGAAATATATGACAAATCACCATTCGAATGCCTTAATGAAATTAGCGTACTGAATTTTAATAACTGTTACGTCCATTTCAGACAAGCTACTACTGTGGTGTGAGCTACTTATATCTACATAAGTAGTATATAACGATGGTCGAGCATTGAATGTATTTCAATAGAAGATCGATAAGAAAAGAACGGAAACAAAACGCAATTAGTATGAAAATGCATGAATAATAATGATCGGAGACGATGGATTGATATTTGCAGAAGGAACAGTTAAGATTGAGACAATTGATTACTGTATGATTGTCAGATAATAGTGAGATAGTCTGTAATCTGTGCTTAAATACATTTGATTGTCCCCACTCGTGTTCTGGTTCACTATACTACTACACTATAGTATAATACGTTTTGTTAAATAAAACAAAGTGTAACGAATTTAGAAAAAAAACTCTACATGTTTATCATTTACCTGGAAAAAGGACAAATTTACAAAAAAAAACACCATCAGTAAGTGATGAATAACCCCTGTAATTCTACTGAAGATTGAATTTCAGTCAATCTTTTTTTGGCGTACATACATTCTCGTTATAGCCAATGTGTCTCAAGTTTTGCCAGAAAACTAAAACTAATCAAATTTCAGTCCTCATTATCGATAACGGGAAAGCTTAAATCATACATCCGCTTTTTGTCCTCTCAATTTAGTAAACAACAGTAATGCCACGAGAAAGCAGTGAGTATGACTTCCGTGGTGGTGGTGGTGGTTGTATTCACGTGGCCATGTGAGAGCATTTCGAGAGGAAGAGTGGACTCTCCTCACTCTCGGCCGTACCAGGGCATTTGGGGTATATTAGTGTACCCACTGTATTGATGAACTCATCATTTTAGTTTGTTGTATTTCTTGTTAGATGGCTGAATATCATCATTAAAAGGCTTTGACTCATCAATTTTATATTCAGATTACGAATTACCATGTAAGGATATCTATAATTATATTGAATATAATATTACCTTGAACATCAGATCCTATATAATTCATTGATGTAATTGACTATCTACAAGAATGTATTCCATGTATATTTACCTAGCATTAGTAAGTATTCACTTAAAATAACCAACTAGTATGCAGCAAACCATGAGATATTCAACTGATCTGTTTAAAGCTTTAGACATCATTCCAGCACAAATAGAAAGACTAAGGATCATTGAAGAGTGGATAAAGAACGAAAGGTTGAAAATTGAAAAATGTTGAATTATTTCTGTAACCTACTGATATTTATCAAGTAGAGGTATGTGCAGATCGAATCTTATTAACCAACTTACAATATGGCCGCCGGTTCAGGTGATCCAACATTACGTGCACTATGTTGAAATAAGATAGTGGTTAGAGGTAGGCAACAGGAGACTTTGAACCTAGGTTTCGTGTTACTTTGCAAGCCTATATCACTCAGCTTCACAGTCAGAGACGTTATCCGGGACGCGACTGACCTCCTGTAGCACTGAGATGTACTTACAATTGATTGATCAGTGGGTAGTAAACAATGTAATGTATATCAAGTTCACCTATCTCCTAATTTATACTGACAATAGTATTTCAGTGTAAAATCTAACACTTCTGTTTAGTTCATTTAAAAAATGACATTCATTAAGCTTCAAACCTCTTTTAATGTAAAAGCTAACACGCTAAAAATCTAAGTTGATCGATCACTGGGTGGTGATCAATGTCATACATGTCAAGTCCTTCTTAGTGCTGATCGAATGCTATCGATCAAGTTGGAATGTGGTCACTAGTCTAGGTGGCTCGACACTGCGTACACTATGTTGGGGTAGGATGGTGGTTGGAGGTGGTCAACAGGAAACCCTGGACCCGGGTTTTGTGCTACTTGGCACTCGTCAGTAAGGTGTAACTGTAATCTTGAGGGAACCGGTGCTCCCTGACGGATTCGATCCCGTGTCACTCAGCTTCAAAGTCAAAGACGTTAACACTGAGCTATTCGGATCACGACCAACCTCCTGTAGGACTGAGATGTAATCTAAATGTACACATTTAAAAACAAACAACAACTTAATCATCAAGTGCACTTATAGTGGTAACTAACTTGGTGGTGATAAATACAAATAGGAAGGATTACAAACCTTAAGTATATAACTAAATTACATGTTTTTTTCTATAAAAAACAAGTATCATTCTTATGTACTATCGATTTTATATAACAATCAATTATTATTACTTGAATCTTCCGATTAATGTTTAGGACTTTAATTAATCACTCACTTGTAGGTATATGTATGGATTACTTCGATATTGCATTCAGTCATAAACATTCTAAACAAAGATGAATCATTTATAAGTCAATTGAAGTTAGACCACCATGAAAAACTTGGAAGCTGGAGATGTCCGTTTCGTCCTGATGTGAAACTCCTCAGCAATATCCATCCACGATCTCATCTCGCGAGATTCGGACCGAGGACCTACCAGTCTTGAACGCGAGCGCTTAACCACTAGACCACTGAACCGGCCAGCATCCAACGGTGTTAATGTCTAACTTCAACCAATCCACGAAATTGATCAACCATTCATCAATGTTTTCAGTGAGTTGATATCTCACAACAGACCTCGTTGAACTCCACTGGTTACTACTTCTCACTACAACTCCAGTAAATACCT
This sequence comes from Schistosoma rodhaini, assembly GCA_944470415.2. Lineage (NCBI taxonomy): Eukaryota > Metazoa > Platyhelminthes > Trematoda > Strigeidida > Schistosomatidae > Schistosoma > Schistosoma rodhaini. The sequence continues at coordinate 3,976,354 of OX104040.1, forward strand.
CATGGAGCCAGTCACTAGTGAGCATATGATCATTATCAGAAGGGGGGTTTTGTGAAGATTTTAGTAAAATTATGTATTTAAGATCATGATTCAATTGAAGCTAGACCACCATCGAAAACCTGGAAGCACTGAACGTCCGTTTCGTCCTATTATGAGACTCCTCAACAATCCCTATCCAAGATCTCATCTCGCGAGATTTGAACCCTGGACCTATCAGTCTCAACAGTGCCTCCAGGTTTTCCCTAGTGGTCTAGCTTCAATTGACTCACACTTGCAACTATGAAAATACTAAATCTCCACAAAATCCCTTCTAATAATAATAATGAATTTTGTTAAACTTATTCTATCATGTCGAGTATACTACATTTATGTTTCAAGACTTAATATTCCATGTAATACAACGATGTGATTCATAGTCCACAAAAATTGTTTATAAAAATAAGAATAAACAAAAATGGATGGTGGCTAGTAGTGGAATCGAGGATGCGCGTTTCATCCTATTTATGACTTGTTCGTTGGATGTAACTGCAGTTGATATCTTACAACTGACCTGGTTGAACACCCTCGATGCGGGATCGTGAATGCACACTGTTGAGGAGTCCCATAATAGGACGAAACAACCGTCTACTGCTTCCAGGTTTTCCATGATGATCTACCTTTAATTAACTCATGATTTCAACTATATAAAAATTACTAAAATCTCCACAAAACCCCCCCTTCTGATAAAGATAGATAATAATTAACAATAAGATGAAATACATATCCTAGATACCACTTCTAACCACTATCCATCTTGAGCAAAGATGGATAGTGGCTAGTAGTGGAATCCAGGACGCGCGTTTCGTCGTACTTGGGACTCGTCAGTTGGATGTACACGCATTTCAGACTTGTTGATATTCACTCTGGGACTCGAACCCAGTACCGTTTGCTTCAAACACTATCGCGTTATCCACTTACATACTGAGTCCTGATAGCCACCTGCTTGTGCAATGGAGTGAAGTTTAAATTCACTTAGTATTGTTTGTTTGAATCTTCCCATTTATGTTTTCAGGACTGCAACTGTTGAGTCTCTAATTGGCATATATGCATACCATGCGTATTGCCTCGATATAGACTAAATTCACAAGCATGGTAAGTAAAGATGGATAGTGTCTAGCAGTGGAATCCAGTTTAACACGGGTTTCATCCTATTTGGGACTCGTCAGCTGGATGTACCTGCATCTCATCCATCTTTGCTTATAATTTGTTACGTAACTATTGTAATAAATCAGACTATTTTAAAAACAAACAAAAAAAATAAAGAAAAATAAACAAAATTTCTTACTCAAAATTTCTTTTCTTCTTTTTTTTTCTTTTCTTTCCCTTTTTATAATATCCAATCAATAATAATAAGATAAATCCCTTTTCTTAAATGATCATCAGTATTATTATCATTTTTCAATATTTTGCAAATTTATATTTAGAATATGATTGATGTATATAAACAAAAATCTTTATGTAGTTGAGTAACACTTTGTTCAATCTTTTTTTGTTGTTGTTGATCACATGGATTTATAAATGTGTATATATATATATAGAGAGAGAGGGGGGTTAGAGAGGGAGGGTGGGAGGTAGGGAGAGAGAGCGACATACCACATAGTAACATATAAATAATGAATATCTATTTAATATTTATTGACAATTGAATCATTTGATTTGTTCAAATTGTTCTAATTATGTTCATATTTTGAATGAATTAAATCATAATTAATGATAATAGTTCATTATAATTGATCAATCAATAAATCAATAAATCGATATATAGAGAGAGAGGGGTTAGGGAGGGTGAGAGATAATTATGAAGGATACTCAAAAAAAAAATTGATTAATTGATTTATTAAAAATTTAAAAATGAAAATCATTTATTCTCATTCATCTAATTGAATCATCATAATCATAATAAATGATAAAAATAAATTGATTATTGAATTATAATTTTGATTGGTTGATTATAATGAACCAATCAAATGACAGTATATTGATTTTGTTATCCCTTATTGAAGAGCACATGCTGTTTACCAACATTCTTCATCCAACACTATCCTGAACAATACAATCCAGTTCATTCCAGTTACTAGCCATTCTGTTTATATATGCTTTTAATTCTTGATGAAATGTATTCTTTGAACTTACACTCATCCGTTTCCATTCACGATCACAAGTTATGGATTGTCTAGTGATGTAGTTTGATGATTTTATCAATTTGTGTCCTATTCACTTACAACGTCTTTTCCTAATTTCCTCCTGAACTTAAAGTTCCTTTGTTCACTCTCACAGTAGGTTATTGCTGATGGTATCCGACCAATGGACATTCAGTACCTCGCGAAGATAATTGTTTATAAATACTTGTACCTTCTTGATGATGGTTGTGGTAGTTTTCGGAGTTTCAGCTCTCTACAATATAACTAATTGTCTTGACAGCAAAGATGGATAGTGGCTAGCAGTGGAATGCAGGAAATACGTTTCGTCCTATTTGGGACTCTTCAGCTGGATGTACTTGCATCTCAGAGTTGATGTTCACTCTGGAACTTGATGGTAAGATTTAAACAAACAATACTAATTGAATTTAACTGTCTTGACGTTTGTATTGAATATTGTGACTTTGATATTAAATGACAATTATTTTGAGTTTCATATGTTCTTCAACTGTAGAAATACTACCCTTGTTTTGGTAATCCTTGACTTTACGTTTGCATCAGTGAGTGTTATAAAATGTGACTAAATCTTGCTGTGCTTCATTGTGTATTCATTATTTTATTTCATTTAATTAAAAATAAATGTTTCTGCACACAAAGTTCAGGCTTGAATTCATGGATTGCCAATGCCTCAGCAGTGCATAAAATATTGATTCGACCCCCCTTTGACCCGGTTCCTTTAACTCTATAGATTACTTTAAAAGAAGAGTATTCGGGATCAATGTGTCCACAGTTGATCAAATGCTCTTGTATCGAACTTGTTATCTTTTTACATTCGCCTTTTAGGAGCCAAGCCGGATAGTGTTCCAAGATGCGTTTTGGAAAGCGATCGCTTTGTGCGGCCTACGTAACGGACTTGGCTCCTAAAAGGAGAATGTAGAAAGATAACTAGTTCGATACAAGAGCATTTGATCAACTGTGGACACATTGATCCCAAATACTCTTCTTTTAAAGTAATCTATGAAGTCAAAGGAACCGGATCAAAGGGGGGCTCGAATCAATATTTTATGCACTGCTGAGGCATTGACAAACCATGAATTCAAGCCTGAACTTTGCGTGCAGAAATGATTTGTCCAACCTTTCACCCTTCCTTGACCCTAAAAATAAATTTCTTTTGATTTTGTAAGTATTTAATAATAAACACGAATGAAGAAAACCATCTAAACCTGACAAAAAAAATTGGAAACGGATTAAAATTTGATTAGTTTAGTATCAAATTTGAAACTCTGAATAAGAATCAGTTCATTTTATATTATATCACCTAAAACATTATCTTCATTTGAATGATATAGGCGTTATGTAACTAAATAAAACATGTCCATGAAGAATCTACACGTGGGGAACTACTGAAACCATTGTCAAGAAGGTACAATTATTTTTAAACAGTTGTCTTAGCGAAATGCTCAACATTCAATGACCGGTTACTATCAGCAACAGCCTTCAGTGGGAAACGACAAACCAGATTCCAGCTGAACAGTAAATCAGGAAAATGCACTAGAGGTGGATTGGACATACATTATAGAAATCCCCAATGTGCATCACGAGGCAAGCCCTAACTTGGAATCCTGAAGGGAAGCGGAAAGGAGGAAGGCCAAAGAACAGATTATGTTGGGAAATAGAAGCAGATATAAAAAGGATGAATGGTAACTGGAAAGAACTGGAGAGGATTACCTAATACATGGTTAGATGGAGAATGCTGGTGTGCGCCCTATGCTCCTCCACGGGGGGTAACAGGCGTAAGTAAGTAAATACGTATGAAGAATCTACACTATAATACATCATGACACGATACTGTTACTGATGACAGATAATGGATTATACCATCTGAACTATCCTGAAAATAGATGTATATGGATTTCGAACTGGTCAACTTATTTGTGTATATTGTAACAGATCCAAAATCTCATGGTACGACTTTTATTTGTAATTGTTGAACAGTCTTATTCTTATGATATTACTGATTGTTGTCAACTCCTTCGATTATCAAATAAAAGTACATTCTATGTGATTACTGGATCATTGGCTCACTTTTTCTCTTACTATCCCTTTTATTATCTTAATTAATACATGGTGCTATGCATGTCCCCCCCTCAGAACCTAAAATACTTTCAGGATAAATATGAACCAATGCACTATGTATATCTTCATGATACTGATTTGATTCTTGGTTGATAATTAGTCTACTCAGATTAATCTGTCCGTTTAAATAAGTATAGCTTGCTGCCAACGTTTTTGAATTCAACCCTTAAAAAAAATACAAGTGTAGTGAATGAGAACACGGAATGGGACAATTGAATGTATTAGACACGAAAATTACAGACTATCTCACTAAAATCTGACAACCATATAGTCAACAGTCAATTTGCAAACTATCAATCAATTGTCTTGACTGTCTCTTCTGCAAATATCAGTCCATTGTCTGTGATTTCATTGTTCATACATTTTCGCACCGATTGAACTTCATTCCTGTTCTTTCCTTATAGATCTTGTGTCCAAATACATTCTATGTCTGACCATCATCATATACTACTTATGTGGATATAAGTAGACCACATCACAGAAGTTCATTTAAATGTCCTTTTTAATTTTCTAACAAGTAACAAAAACCGAAATACTCAGATATACCAAGATTTCTTGATGATTAATATGAACAGTCTGATTTAGTCTATTTCAATATATCGTAAGAAAATAGCATTTATTAACCATCGCCGGATGACGGCTCAGTGGTCTGTCGGTTAAATGCTCTGGCGCGAGACTGGCAGTTCCTAGGTTCGAATCTCGCGAGGTGGGATCGTGGATGAGCACTGCTGAGGAGTCCCATAATAGGACGAAACGGCCGTCTAGTGTTTCAAGGTTTTCCTTGGTTGTCTAGCTTCAATTGACTCATGATCTTAACTATACGAAAATACTAAACTCTCCACAAAACCCCCTTGTGATAGCATTTATTGAGTTGGGGATGCAGAAATATAATACTTATGTTAACGAGGAGAATAAATTCTCTTCAATTTTAACAAGGGAGGGGAGTTTGGAGATTTTATTAATTTTATAGTTGAATTCATGAGTCAATTAAAGCTAGACCATCATGGAAAACCTGGAAGCACTGTATGGCTTTTTTGTCCTATTGTGGAACTCCTCAACAGTGTACATCCACGATCCCACCTCGCGAGATTCGAACCCAGGATCTATCAGTCTCGCACACGAGCGCTTAACCTCTAGACTTTGATATTCAATATATCGTAGAAAAAAAATAGTATTTATTGAGTTGGGGGTGTAGAAATATAATAACCATGTTAACAAGGAAAACAAATTTTTCCAATTTTCACCTTTTACTAGGATTATTGGCTTACGTAATCATATGTTCTGTTTTTTTTAATAGTTATGTATAAATGATATTTACATTGAGTATGAACGAAATGTAGTTACTATATCAACTTTATATTCAATTAGATGACTGTTAAAGTTAATCACCTGATTCAATAATAACGACTATAAGTTAAATGTTAAAAACCATGAGGAACTAGTCAACTACCTATAACCATACAAGTTTACTTCAAAAAAAGTATGAATGTTATTAATACATTGAAGATACGATCAGTATTGTAGTTTGACAACTAATAACCAGTAACACCTTCTATAATCGAATCGTCCCCAACTCAGTTAATATCAGAAGTCAGAAGCGAAGAGGTTGGAAAGATATATTTGATGGGTTATCAATATATCGAGAAGTAGTTGATCTAATCTGGCTATTGAACGTAGGAGATGTTTCCCACGCTGAGCTGTAATGTGATCTGGTGCGGATGCATGACCGAACGACTTCAGCTAAACAAGTCCACTTAAGAAACAATGTGGTCAGCATCCAATGTCGAACACTTAAAAAGCTATTGATTTTGGGGAATTATTTACAGCTACAACATCTTATTTTATCACTTTGATTGATAGTGTTGGGATGATCTTGCAAATTTCTCTCAATAGACATGACAAGCTCAGGAAACATTAAGAAGCATTCTATTCAATCAGCGTTTGATTAGAAGTTTTGCTAGAAATATCGCAAAAATGAAAAGTGGATGCGCACTGCTGAGAAGTCCCACAATAGGACGAAACAGCTGTCCAGTGCTTCCAGGTTTTTTCTAGTGGTCTAGCTTCAATTGACTCATGATTTCAACTGTGAAAATACTAAATTCTCCACAAAACCCCCTCTGATCTATAATCATATGCTCACTAGTGACTGACTTCAAGAGATATTTCCTTGAGTTCTAGTGAGAAGCAGTGACCAGTCGAGTTCAAACCACGTCTGTTGTGAGATATCAACTCACTGAAAACAATTGGTGAACGGTGGCTCAACTTCGTGGATTGGTTGAAGTTAGACATTGACACCGTTAGATGCCGGCTCAGTGGTCTATCGGTTAAGTGCTCTGACGCGAGAATGGTAGCTTCTGGGTTCGAATCTCGCGAGTGCAGGATCGTGGATGTGCACTGCTGAGGAGTCCTACAATAGGACGAAACAGCCGTCCAGTTCTTTCAGGTTTTCGATGGTGATCTAGCTTCGATTGACTCGCGCTTTCAACTATGAAAATGCAAAGTCACATGTAGAGGTCCTGATTAGCTGATTAGTACACTGCTACTATGTTTAGTAGTATTCTAGAATTTTCAGAAAAACCCAAGGACTTCTAAAATACTATAAAAACCCTCTATTTTCTATACATAAATGAAACCTTTGGAGTAAAGTGCTTCTGTAATATTTTTTGTCTTTTCTCTCATGCTCAAGTCGCTGTGTAGTTCTAGTTCGGGTGTACAAGGCTAGCTTAGGATCCGAGTATAGCGTTCAATCAATAAGACTTATCAGATAGTAAATAGTCAAATGTTCAATGTACATCTATGTTAATTATCACTCATTCTTTTCGAAGTCAATTCATTACTTCACATCCATTAGCTCCTTGTAACTTAAACCGATGAATCTCTTTATACAAGATTAACTTTATTATCATCATAGTTAGTTTCATAAACTGATACTTCGAAAACATTATGAATGATTGTTCATTCATGGTTAGTAAAACACTATTCCTAATCTCATGAAACTTATTAAGAAATAAAAGACATCTAGTATTACCAAAACGAATCTGCCTCACTCACGTCATGATTGACTCGATTGGTCATCTAAATTACCTTATCATATCAACTCATCTAGATGAAATCGACTTTAGCCTAGTGGTATAAAAATATTTTATCATCTATGGTTGTATAGATTTCAAAGGATCTATAGGTTCATGACATGTTATGTTAGTCGATCATCAGACTTCGGTACTGATATATATGTATATAGGCTTCCTATACTCTGATTCAACCTGTTATGTGAGTAAAAAGACCATAAATAAAGAAGAAGCAGTATTAGCAAACCGAACCAAAATGCACATAAACTCATGGATATATATACACATGTTCCTCGGATAATCGATCTAAATCTTGACCAATATCATCCATCTATTGAAAACACTAACCTATTATTTAGCCTTGACTTATATTGCCTGAGTCTAACAACATGTTTAACAATTTAGAGTCAATGTTATATCGTGTGTGTGTGTGTACGTGCCCTCCTTGATATATATGCCGCAATGAAACCGCCAATTAGAGAGCAGCTACTTTATCGATCAGATCGAATGATACACGTAAGCCGTATGAGCTATCTTGAGTACTTACCAGTCCTGCTTTCTGCCTAACCGAGACAGTTAAGTCCAGAACACCAATAACACCCTCTGCGATATGAATCATTATTCTCAAACATACTGGGTTTATATACCAATCAAACTGACTACATCATACCATAAAATAGAAAATAACAATTGTACAAGATTCAGATAAATGTGGCTGTGAATAGGGGGGACAGTAATTAATAGACTTGGGATAACTCAAGAATGGTAAATCGTATAATAATAGCCTATGGGTCAAAATGAAGCTTATAATAAGAGGGACACAAATATGAATAGTTTAGTTACTTTACACTTAAACCGATGATTTCAAGAGTAAGTGTACATTATATATATTAATCTGTATATTACATAATTTAAAATGATAAAGACTTCAGAGGCTGTTATTGATGTTCTGGACTTAACTAGCTGGGCTAGGGAGAAAGCATGACTGATAAATACTCAAGACTGCTCATACGGCTTCTGTGCATCATTGAATCCGATCGATAAAATCACTGCTCTCTGATAGGCGGTCTTATCACTCATATATCAAACAGGGCACGTACGCACTCAATCGATATAACAACTGGGCACGCATACACGCAGGCACACAATATAACAGATCAATAATCAAAACATGGATAGAGATTAAATATTATTATTGCCTTGGTTACTATTACTTGAATATAATTCTAAACTATTCTTAGAAATTACACTAACTATGTGTAAAACTTGCTATTATCAATAGATTAGAATTTGAACTTTAGCTTAACGATTGTTATGAACCATGGGACACAAAACTATTGTATAGTAATTGTCATAATTTTAAGTTCCTTTTTTGCAACCTGTAATACAATATAGTAATAGGCTACAGATAGTATATATGAGTAATAGGTAGAAGTAGTGTAGTGAACAAAACACGGGTGAGAACATCATACTTTATGGAGAAGCTCTGGGAGAGGTGTAATCCTACACGTACTTGGTCAGCATCATCGATGAACAAGAAGGATCGGATGCAGACTTAAAGGCGAAGATTGACAAAGCAATGGCAGCATCCCTACAGTTGAAGATCATCTGAAACTCAAACCAGCTGTCGACCAACTTCAAAGTGAAAATCTTCAATAAGAACGTCAAGACAGTTAGTTCTATTGTAGGGAGTCGAATTTTGTTGAACCACCACAAACATCATCAAGAAGGTGCAAGTATTTCTAAACAATTGTCCATTCAAGATACTCAATGTCCGTTGGTCGGATATCATCAGCAACAACCTATCATTTGTGAAAACAAACCAGGTTCAGCCGTACAGGATATTAGGAAAAGACGTTGGAGGTGGATAGAACACAGATTGATGAAGTCACCATACTGCATCGCGAGGCAATCCCTACCTTGTGATCGTGAAGAGAAACAGATGAATGTAAATCCAAAGAACACACTGCATCCAAAATTGTAAACAGATATGAAAAGGAGGAGTAGTAACTGGAATGAACTGGGATGGATTTTCCAGCATAGAATTGGATTGAGAATGTTGGCAAGTAACATGTGCTCCTCGATGAGGGATAACAGGCATAAGTAAGTAATATTCAATGACCTTGAATAAATGCAATGTATTCAACTAAATGTAATTCTATCATACCAAAAAAATATGAATAGTATCTATCAAGTATTAATAAAACCAACATAACGTGATATCCGTTACTAACCTTTAATCATTAAAAATAATCACGTTTTAAAGAATCTGTCAAATTATTCTGTGATCTAGTTTACGAAAAGATGAATGTTCATAGTAACCACTTGTAGATCTTATACTTGCTTATTGATAGAAGGCGAATTGACAACTTTTATTGATTTTTTTACATGATAATCTGACTTTATAGATGCTCACAATATGAGCCTACAATTTCTAATAATCCATAAAACGAATACTTTCAAATGTCTTATAGTTAAGTTTGTAGTGACCTACTTTTCTCGACGAGAACGAGATTGGTATAATGGAAACAACTATTATTATTATAACCAATTGTACCAGTGATTGTTTTACTGTACTAGTTTTTGTTTAACTGTATCAAAAACACTTTTCGTTCCGTTGTTCATCTTGTTTGTTCGGACTTTCTTACGCTCTGCCCATTTTGCCTGTACTCGTTGGCACGTCAGCAACGAGTTACTGTGAGAGTGAACAAACCAGATTCCAGTGGAGGAAGAAATCAGGAAGAGTCACTGGGAGTGTATAGGACACACGTTGAGGAAATCACCCAACCGCGTCACAAGACAAGCCCTCACATGGAATCCTGAAAGCCAAAGATGAAGGGGAAGACCAAAGAACGAGGACCGACATGAGAAGAATGAACAAGAACTAGGAAAGAACTAGAAAAGAAGGCTCAGGACAGAGTGGGTTGGAGAATGCTGGTCGGCGGCCTATGCTCCATTGGGAGTAACAGGCGTAAGTAAGCAAGTAAGCTTTTCTTCACAAACATGTTACTTTAAAACAGATTAATAGTTATACACATGTCCACAATTTTGTTATCTATAAGATTCAGCTACCGGAATGAATACTTTAGCTAGTCTGAAATTAAGCTGATGAAATTCATTCCAAAATTTGAAATTGTAGTAATATTGGTTGGTTTCTAACCACATGGTCTTCAAAGTTGAACATATAATCACTGAAACGATTCACTTTCATCATATAACACTAAAAGGAAGGTGTAGTGCTTCAATAATAGTTCACTTCGATAACCGTTATTCTACCAATCTTAACGGTGTATAAAATCAGAAGGCAAAAGGAAGCGGCAACTACATTTTTATTGATGAATGATGAAAACCAGAAAGCTGTGGGCACATGAGCAAGCGTAAGCGATCGAAGCAAAGATGATGCATAGTGGAGATGGCTGGGAAGCCAACTCGATATGAGCAAGCATTACTCAATATTTATAATTAGGAAAATATGAATGACAGACATATAATGAATAGGATGCAAAGGATATACATATACGCTCATATAAAAAGTAGTTAAGGTTAATAAGCAAATAATGAACAAGATCAAAATATGACTCAATATGAACAGGCGAATTAGCTTGGCCAGAAGCTAGAATAAAGTATATGGGCTTAAAATATGAACTGATACTACAAAGGTCAATAATAGTGAACGCGGGAATATTATTCAATAAGATGATATGGTTTAACCTTTCAAGCGTGATCATTCTAGTGTAACTTATCTCATTATTAAATTTATTGTCTTATTTCTGGTCTTAATGTGTATTTTAGAAACGTCAAACATCATACTACTGATTGTTAGGATATAACAAGTCAGTATAGACAATAATGTGATTTCCATGTAAAATCATATTGATTAGGTTTTCACTTCATGACAAATCTACAATCTTAAGATTAAGCTTATTATTATTAGCAGTCCTAATACCGAATTAGACCATAATTACACACATATATCATTCATTGTTTTAAACGCACACTAATATGTAGTTTGTCAGATTGATCATATATATATATATATATATTTACACTAATGATCCGACTGATAGATGATCGGGTAATTTTTTTCTTGACTAACTAACATGAAAAAAGAAAAGTGATAAATCCAAGATTTCTAATGGTTTCTATGGTACTTTTTTCTAATTGGTAGGGATAAAGTTAAATTGATGAGATAGAAGGATAGTTTCATTTGACTAAAATTTATGTGTGAAGAAAATAAGTGAAGTATAGATTAGTAAATGTGTGAATGAATGAAAGTAGATGGACATGGTTCAGTAATATACAAAAACTTTTCAATATACATACATCCTATCCATATCATTAAAAGATTCACAACAATTGTTCATTTTTACAATAGAGAGATTTATCTTTACATTAATCACCAGACTAAAAGTTGGGAATTTAAATCTTTGGGAAATATTTATAAATATCAGACTAAATTGATGAATATTTTCATTGAATGTTATAAGATATTATCTCACTTAAGCTAGACCATTATTGAAAATCTGGATGTAGTGAATGACCTTTTCGTGCTAGTGTAGATGGCGTCGAGTCTTGATGGACTATGATCACCACTACAATGAAATTACTCACAAGAAAACAACTTGGTCCCTTTGATAACTCGCAAACCAGAACACTGTAACTGGTCCAGATAGAGTATATCTAATGGTATCGAATGAATACCGAGACGTGCCAAAGATTACAGTCAAAAAGGCAGAGCGTAAGAAATTTCGAACCCAAAAGATAGATAGCGGAACGAGAAGTGACTTTGATACAGTTAAACGAGTGCAGTAAAACAATCGCTGGTACAATTGGTTATAATAATAATTGCTTCTATTATAGCAATCGTGTTCATGTCGAAAGAGGCAGGTCACTACACTAGTGTGGGACTCCTCAGCAGTGAGTATCCATGATCCTGCACACAAAACTATGGGTTTTCACTGGTGGTCTAGCTTAGATCGACTCATGAATTTAAGTATTGAATTTATTACAATCTCCACAAGTCACTATCCTGATAGTTATCTTGTTCTCACTAGTGTCTAGTTTTAAAATGGATCTCCTGAACTTCTAATGAGAAGCTGTGGCCAGTGTAGTTCAATCTGTATCAAGTGGGAGACAGTTATCCAACTCAGACAATGGATGAAGGGTTTCACAAGAACATTGATCGATTGAAGTTAGAAATTAACACCATTGAATGCATTGACTCAGTGATCTACGGGTTAAGTGTTGTTGAGTGATATTGGAAGTCCTGGGTTAGAGTTCTATGTGAGGGATCGTGGATGCGCATTTTTGAGTTGTCCCAATATTAGAACGAAACGGTCTTTCAGTGCTTCCAGGTTTTCAGTGTTGGTCTTGGATCGACTGGTGAATTCAACTATCCTTTCAAGCTCAAATATCCGAAAATACATCAATTTCTTCCAAGTGAGGAACTTTCACCAACTTTGGTTCCTAATTGTATTACTAGTTTAAATTAATCACGAAAATTACAAAAAGCAACACAATTGTCAAATAATATTGATTGTCATCCAATATTGTTACTTGTTCAATATCCTTAATCTGTTCATAGAGTGAATTGTAACTTTATCCATTCAAACTGAATGACAAACGAATCAAGTTTAAACTTCAGCTTATGAGCACGTCAGTAGAATTCAAAAATGTTCTCTGTCGAATAATAACCATAATAGGTGAATACATCTCGTTCTATCTTGTTGTTAACAGTGCATCAACATTATCACATAGAAGTACATTCCGATTAATAGTAGCCACTTGATTATGCAAGTGTCTATCAGGACTCAGTGGCCGAGTGGATAACGCGATAGCGTTTGAAACGAAAGGTACTGGGTTCGAGTCCCAGAGATGCAGGTACATCCAGCTGACAAGTCTCAAATAGGACGAAACGCACTTCCTGGATCCCACTGCTAGCCACTATCCATCTTTGCTTACAATGCTTGTGAATTAAGGCTAAATCGATGCAATACGCACAGTATGCACATACATCAATTAGAGACTGACCAGCTGCAGTCCTAACACATCGATGGTATGATTCAAACAAGCAATACTAAATGAATTTAAACTTCACCCCATCGCACTAGCAAGTGGCTATCGGGACTCAGTGGCCGAGTGGATAACCCCATGGAGTTTGAAGCGAAAGTTACTGGGTTCGAGTCCCAGAGATGCAGGTACATCCAGCCGATGAGTCCCAAACAGGACGAAACGCGAGTCCTGGATTCCACTCGTAGCTACTATTCATCAATCTTTCCTTATAAAGTGGCATTTAGTTTGTCAAGATTTTAATAATTTGATAAACTAGTACACATATTTCTTGTTACTATTACCATTTCGGAGCCCAGCGGTTTACAAAAAGGTTGACATACAAGCTACAATCACGTTACATATTATCAATGTATATAAATTAATGAATGAATGACAAGAAATTAATGAAGTATATACTATTGGTTGTTTGATTTTTAGTAATTTTGAAAAATAGGAACCATATGAAAAGTACATTTGTATTTTGTTTGTGTTTAAGAAAAAAAAAGAAAATGTGCACCTTTTAGTGTGGCAATACGGTGCCATCTATGACCAGTTTGATGAAGGTACATAGGTTTACAAATCTCTCATCATTTTTATTTGTTTCTCCCAGTTCATGTCGTTCTATGATGTCATCGTATACGGTATTGTCTATTTCAACCTTGGTATTTGAGTCTTCTATCAGAATTGTCAAATCCTTTGTTTGGCATTTTTCGACGATTGACCATAGCCTATCATAGAATTGATCTTTGACGTCTTCAGTGTAGCCGTTGGTAGGTGCATATCATTGGATGATCTTCATTGTAATACCCTTTTTCTTTGTTTCGAAGGAGGCTTTGATGATCCTGGGTCCATGATATTCCCATTCCATAAGTGCTTTCTGTTCTTGTTTGGATAGCATCAATGCAACGACGTATGTGAAACATCTTCTTCTTCATGGCCGGAGTATATCAGTAGCTCACCAGAAGCTAGTCTTTGTTATCCGATCTGCATCCCATGTGTCTCACTAATTCTAAGCACCTCCAGGTTGTATCTTTTCATTTCTGCAGTGATTTGGATGATTCTCCCGGTTTCCCACATTGTACAGACATTCCATGTACCTAAATAAATAGTTGCTCTGGTTGGCAGAAGGGATATCTGCTTTGTGACTTCTGAAGGAACTCGGTTTTCACTATGAGGCATCATAACTCTTCTAAATGAACACCTAACTCACAGGGCAGAGTTTAAATGATTTGAATAATTTTTTTCTGGTTAGCGTTTTTTAGCGATTTAGTTTTCTATGGGATGCGATCGCTGATCCCATCCCTAACCCTCCTTCTTTATCCGGGCTTGAGACCTGTAGTAGCCCCAAAAAGGGCTCGAGGTGGAGTTACACCTCTTAGCACTTTGTGTACATATTAAATACACTTAAAAGAAAGTAAACGGATATTGTTTATAATCTTTATGCATATTGTATAATATTGTTTCAGAATTAATTATGCTTTTGTTAAGTAGAATATACGTGAAAATCTTTGTATTTGGAATCTTTGGGCTATTGTATAACTATTTATAAACTACTTCGATTGATCATCAATTGAACACAAGTTTTAAGTCTCGCTGTGAGCATCAATACTAAGATTTAGGTAAGTTTTACTACCAAGCCAAATTGGATAGAATGCTTGTCCTGGATACCACATTATGAGTCACTATTCTAAAAATTGATTGTTAACCTAATTATTAATTTGGTTTTTGGTCCAACAAATAAAAGAGAAGTAAAAGTGCAAAACATATTCGAGATTAGATTGATATCATGGATGAATGTTAGACCACTAATGAAAACCTAGAAGCACTAAACGGTCGTTTAGTTCTAGTATGGAACTCCTCAGCAGTGGGCATCCACTATCCCACACCAACGGGACTCCAACCTAGGACCTTCGGTCTTGTGTGCGAACGCCTAGCCTCTAGACCACTAAACCGGCATCTAACAGTGTTAATGTATAACTCCTACTGCTATTTTGCCGTCATTAGTAAAATAAATAGTTTGAATGAAGTAGACTGATTTCACTAAGTTATTTTATACCAATAATGGGTCAGAACTGATTTACGTTTCGTTGAGTGTAGCTCATTGCTGATTAATTAACTGAGGTACCTTTTGAAGCTAATTTAGTGCATAATATAGAATTTAAAAAATTACAGCTGATTACATTGTCTAACTAAGTAAATATTTAATCCCTCTCCTAACACAATCTATTATGTAAGTTTAATAGTCTGAACTAGTTGTCTTTTCTCATTCTGTCATACATTTATATACATTTTATAATAGACTCGGTTTCGAATAACTCTGGCAAATGAGTTGCAGGATATACATAGAAGTATTTTGTTGTAATCTATCACTTTATGGGTTATTTTTCTTCTTTTCTGATTACATTTAATAAGAAGTCAGAAAATAAAATGAGAATTCAGTTCATGCCGTAAATCAATACATCCATTCTCCAATGTTACAGTATCCCAGGAATCAGTGGTTTTATTTGTTAATGGCTAAATATTTTGTCATTTCATTTCAGCTACTCGCAAGTAGTTAAAAAATTTTACAAAATTTATTCGTGGTTATATTACGACGCTTTCACATATGATGATGATGATAACAAACGAGGAAGCTGTTCTATTATTTTCATCTTAGTGATTGTAAATGTCGTTTTCATAGATCATGCGCTTCACTTAAGCTTTCTTTTAGCTGGAGTTTCGTTCTCTTGGCTGGATGATTTACCCGTACAGCTTTCATCGTTCTTCTGAACAAAAATATCAGTATGAAGATACGACTAGTATTCTGATTTTACAACCTGCTACCAGTAGAAACTTCTATATGCGAAGCTTTCCTCCGACCAATGGAAATCAGAAGTCAGACGAGAAGAGGTAGTAAAGATATATTTGATACGTTATCAATATATCGAATAGCGTTTATTTTAAGCTGGCTAGTGAACGTAGTAGCAGTGATCTGGTACGGATGCATGACCGAAAGCCTTCAGTTAAACATGTTCACTTAAACAACGTGGTCAGCATCCAATGTCGAACACTTAGAAAGCTATTGATTTTGAAGAATTATTTACAGCTACAAGTACAAACACTAGATAGAATCGAGGTATTTGATTTTCTAAACACATTACTGATAGCTTGTTCTGTATACCTTGATTTTGATTGTTTGTTGTTGGCCCTTTCATGTCATTATTTGTAGATTTATTTTGGTTGCCACCATTTTTGAGTTTATCGTTATCCATGATTTTAAATTAGGTAGATTTCGATAGACTTATCGATCGCTTAGTAACATGAGTACCAAGTTTAAAAAAACTCCTCTGTGTTGTATCTTTTGCTCTCATCAGTTATCACGCGACGAAATCATCAATCAGAATACCGACTTGTATGACTTTGATTTTATGCTAAACCAATGATAAGTCAACCAGCACTAGCAACCTTGCATCAACTATGAATCCTTATTGATTCTCAAAATGGTAACTTCTCGCCTAGACCTACCCATTGATTCCAGAGCACAATGTCAGCCTCTACTGTACGAATAACATATTTTAGACATGCGTAGTTTATGTACAAACAAACCAGACTGCGTAAGACCATAAAAAGAAAAGTAATAACTATACAACATCAAGCCAAAATTGACTATAAATGTGAGAGACTGTAACTAATATATTGGGAATAATTTAAGAGTAGTGAATCGTATGAATTGTAGTCAATAGGTAGAACGAAAGCTTTTGGCAAACGTACATACTGGTTTAGTAAAATGTGAAAATCATACATCAAATACATCATTTGAAACATCTTTCAGTTGTCCTTTACATCCTTCCTTATTCCCGACCGTTGCTGCTACCTTGACGTGGTGGTCGGGCTTGCCTATCGTGATGAACCAATCGAGCTATACTGGCTGGAACAATCGTTCCTCAAGGTCTTACCATGCCAGACAGGTCGGTTGAAGAGCGGTAAGACTAAATGCAGCAATCCTAAGGTCCGAAGGCGAAGTCGTACTGCCGACAGTAAGGTGTTTCCATCAGACAACCATCATGACAGCGATGCTGCCTTCCCACAAGAAGGGGTGGGGTTAGAAAAGGTCGACGCTAAAAATGCACACCTCGCCTTATCCCACGGATTTCCGTCTCCGGCGGTAAGGTCCTTTGAATAACGGAGCTAACACGTCAAAAATCCCCCACAAAAAGGCCGTGCGTGACCGGCCTCAAGCAGTTGTCCCTTGGGCACTGCGGTCACGCTACCACGTCGTTATGATCAACACTAATCCAAATTCCTTTTCAGGTCTCTCAAGAAATAACCTTCCACGGTGTGGGCAACCGGGAAGTGATATTAGCCCTCATACCCATAACTGCACATGAGACCAAGTTGGTCACCTTCAAATCCCTCCTCCTTCCTTATTCTTCCAATTCTGTTTTCATTCAAATTCCTTTCTTTTCTCTTTAGTTCAATCTTCTCAATCGTTTTTTGTGTGACAAGCATTGCACTTCAGAATGGTGTTACATACTACTTATATCTGTCAACATAAGTAGCATACATCACAATATTACTATTATTATTAGTCCACATTCTTTAATCAAGTATTACGATTTCCATAGAAATTCTCTTCTCAGTCTTTATTCCTAGGACAGCTATAGAATTAGCCAGAAAAATAAGCAAGGATTCCAACAATCCTTCCATCAGTTCATCATAGGTATTGTCCCGTATTATTCTACATCTACATGTCAAACTCAGTTTTATTCAATCCCTTACTGATATGATGTACGTATACTTGTTTTATTTCGGGTTTTTTAGGATGTAGGTAGCTGAGGAGAATCCACAACATAAATGAATCCGTGTTATCCTGCTACAATTCATGTTGTTTCTTTATTTGAAAATAGAAATCAGATAAGCAACTGAAGATGTACAAAACTATAATAAACACTCCACAATTGGAACATCTAGAGATCATAAGACCGTCAAATCTATTCATCTGAGCCGCCAATCTCCAACATAACGACTTTTAGATGGACTAGTAAATTGGGTCATGATGTCAATGGTGCGGAAAACTGAATAATCTTCACTCCGGAAATTCATCTGTTCAACATACTTCACTATTGTATAGTTCGTTTCCTATTGCTTGATAGTGAAATGATGTGCCAGTGGGATAATTTTGAATATCCTGGTTATCCAGAATAATAACTTATTTGACAGTGTTGGTCGTGCGGTGACGAAACCTAAGAACTAAACCAGAGATGTGACCACTCTGTAGCGATCACCTCAAAGATGAATCACACAGAAACAACAACGGGAAGCTACTTCCCACGCTCACTTACGCACCGGATTGTCATCAGCCGATTGACAGGGAAGATGAATCATTAGAATTTTCATACAATCCTTCCATGTATAGATTTGATTAATGAAAGAACAATGGGCTATTTAATTTTTTCAGTAATTAACAAGATGGTCTCAAAGTTTTTAGCAGATGAGGAAAATTCACGGAATAGATGAATTTATATTATTCTGCTACGATCTTTCCTGTTTCACATTTCTAATCGGGGAAAATCGTATGAGACCCCTACCTTTCAGCTTTTTAACGAACAATTACCCAAACTATTTGATTTAATAAGCTTAAGATCATTCAGCTGACTTTTTGGACGTATACTTTCATGTGACGATTAGTATTTAATATGTTGATGATTTAGCGGAAACCGTTCACTTAGTGGAGGTGAGGTATGGGCTAGTTATATCCACACAAGTAGTATATAACGATGGTCAGGAATAGAATGTATTTCACGAGAAGATCAATAAGGAAAGTACGGGAACGAAACGCAATCGGTATCAAAATGCATGAACAATAATAATTGAAGATGATGGACTAAGATTTGCAGACGGAATGGTCAAGATTGAGACAATTAATTGATAGTTTGCAAATTAACTGTTTTCTGTATGATTGTCAGATCTGAGTGAGATAGTCTGTAATTTTCGTGTCAGATACATTCGATTGTTTCCAATTGTGTTCTCATTCACTACAGAGGTACAAGGTTAAGTAACAACTGCATTCACCATCCAACCAGTGTGTTGGTTATAATTTTAATACTTATAAGTCAACAATACATAGCAAATCCTTTTGGACAGCTACATATGACCAACCGCATGGGATAAGAAAATTATTATTCAATGAGCGACTTTTGAACATAAAAGCTCCACGAGACAGGTAAGAATTTCTTCAGAAAAAACTAACGACTGGAGCTTACATAATTTTCGACATTCAAATAATTTTGATATCTCTGTGAACAAAGACAAAAGGAATATCTGTCCCACGAGGTAAACCATATGCAGTAGCGTGATTAGAACAGGGAACCTATTACTTTCTAAACTTAGGTTGACGAGACAGGAAATAAAGACACAAAATGTGGTACAAGTTGCCACCCAACATACATGTGCCACACACAAAACATTGTGAACAAATAAGATAATAAGTGCAGAATACATGATAGAAGATACAGTTACGAATACGATCAAAACATTTTTAAGTAAAGCGGAGAATGTAAAAAAAAATACATGACTGTAATTAGCTTTTATTTTAACACACATTTGATAACGCCTTTCCATCCAGTCCAAACATTGACAAATAATACATGAATTCGAAGTCACTGGATTGATGTCCGTAAACCATAACCTGACAATCGAAACAGATGTTTCAAAATTGTGAGGTCAGTCAGGTTATCACCAATTCTTGCAAACACACATGGTCGAACTCCGGCATTACTGACATAGCGTTGCCACCGGGTGGCATCATTACTTTGGTGACGACCGAACAGTCACCCAGCATCCTCCTGTCATCGACGTATTGTGAACCCTGCTTCTCACAATCAGGCTGAAATAAGAACGACGCTGAGGTTGACCTAGATTAACATAGACCACTTTGGATAATTTGGAAAAACCACCATGACTTCCAACTATTTCTTAAGGGTCACCAGAAGCGTGACTTAACATTTAGAAAGGTCCCTAAACTAATGAGCCACAGCTGGTTGATAATGTGACCTGGTAAAACTTTGAGTTATTCAAGCAATCCCACGATAAAATTCTTCTTGATATAAATTTACTCACTAATAATTGGTCAAGTTATTTTACCCCACGGTACGTATCTTATTAGATACATTACTGGAAAGATGCCAGTTTAGGATCGAAACACAAAAAGCTGATGCATTGACGTGGTGCGGGAGCAAGAAACCTTGAAATCACAAATGATGTAACTTTGGGATGCAAACAAGGACTTTACCTACTACTAACTAGTGACAGCGTTACTGCTCAGAAAGTGGTCTACATGAAATTCGACACTGGTTTACCATAATCTTATATCACGGAGCATTCTCTCCATGCTTTGATATGCTACGTATATCAATACTTTATTTCATGTAATCACATCTTTAAACTGCTGACCGCAAAACGACTGATTGCCCATAATAATCGAAGCCTATTTTGAAGTCTCATGACCGGTTTGTGGTCATAGTAACCTGAAATTATTTCAAACTGTTACATTGTTGATTTGAGCATTGGTCCGCCTCGATATCTCGACTGCATATCAGTAGATATCCAATGAATAAATACAGCTACCAGCGCATCAGTGTCAACACCATAATTTTGCTAAATACGTTGGGGAAAGGAAAAAAACACCAGTTGCTCAGATAGACGTTTTGTTCTTACTTGTTTTTAAAAAAGCCGGATAAAGTACCATATATTGGTGTAGATAGAAGCTGAATTAATAAACATTTAATTTTCATCAGAAATACTTCTGATAGAATCGATTAACATGTATAAAACCCAGAATCCAGTTTCAAGATTGTGACATTAATCAGATTAACGTCAGTGTATGGACACACTACTTGAAGCTAGCACTAACCACACGCCGTTAATATTAAGTGAACAAACTTCCGCAGACAGATAATTGACCACAGTCACCCGAAATCCTGAGCTCGAATGGCAGTTTTCGTAAACAGATAACACAATTCCTTTCATTGACGTGCCGCTTACTCGGAATTTTACGGCCACATTTCATATCCATTCTGTAAGGGTGATCATATTTATAAACGTGTGAATCAAAAGAAATAGGATGTTTAAGGATGTAAAATCTGGTCAGTTTACAATTTTTCCTTTTGCTTCTATGAAGAATTCAAAACAAAGAGAACTGTAAAAAGAATTACCTGGTGCGTAACAGTGAACCAGATCAGAAAAACTTCAATACTTTCTACAGTTGGGAGTTTGGAATTGTCGGAGCAGTGTCCTCATTGAGCCAAAGTGAAAAACGGTAAACTGACCAAGTTTCACGCCCTTCTTCTTTCGCTGCTCCCCTTAATTTATATGGGTCTTTCTGATGGTCTCCCTTCTTCTCGGGTCCTTATGAATAGATACAGATTTTACAGCTGGACTAATAACACGACGATACCAAAGATACCCCCAGATTAGTACAAGTCGATCTGGCTTCTAGTATACATAGATTGCCCTTACTTTTGTGCGTTCAGGACATTTTAATCACCCAAAATTCTGAGCACTCCACCAACACGGTGAAAGCATTCCATTATGTTACTGCATTTCCTGAGTAACGGGTCGCATAAGTGACGAATATGAGAAATAACAATATATTCTTCTACCTGTAACAACCCCACCACTTGTTAATCTACTCGGAGATTACACTTGGAACGGATTTCCTACTTAAGACTAACCACCCGAATCCATTTATGTGTAACGGCAAGTAAGGTAAAATTTATTACTTGAATTTCTTTTTTTTGGATCTGAATTAGAAATATTTCACAATAAAATAAAATTACAACAAGGAGATAAGTATCAAAGTTTTTCAAATGTCATTCATCATGAGAGATCCTAAAACTGGCAACCATAGAACCCATTTAATTGAATTGTGTTCATAGTATCATCAAAGTAATGTGAATAATCACAATGCAACCCTTTTATATTAACTAAAGGTGCGGGAGGGAGAGAGGATATATGATGCAATGAACCAAATCAACTACAAACGAGAATCTACATAAACGGTATAATAATAACCTATAATATTGCACAAATGATGAGCCTAACTAACCTAACCAGACATATAAATAAATAAATAAAGGCATATAATAAATAATAAAACACATTTATATATAGTAAAACATCTTAGGATTACGTAGGACATTTAGGATATGTGATCATAATAGAAATGATTATATAAATTATGATTATAGAAATGATTATATATAAGCACATATAAAAAGTAAAAACTTTAGAAATGGTTGGCCTCATCATGAAACATGAATGAATTTTAATGATCAGGAAACATGATACCATTAATATAACTTAATGAGACCTGATTCATTAAATAGAAATACAACATAAATATATATATATATGTATATACTATATATGCTAAATAGTGGAAAGAACAAAAGGAACAAATTATGTATTATTTAAACTTTATAAAATATATATGAAGGCTATTTTGCCACATAAAAATATTAAGATCTATTACAACCATTAAAAAAAAACATGATAGTTGTGACCATGATGAGATAATCATCTACATGACATACGTACGCGTGAGAGAGAAAAAAACCAACAAACATAATAACCACATACTCATTTGCAAGTGGCCATTAATAATAAGCTAAACATAATGAAACGTGGGTATTAAAAATATTGATGAAATACATTAGTTCGTTGTCGTAGGTTTAAGTTTCATTTCCGGTCACTTCCGATGAATTTGATGCACCATTGGATTCATTTTCTGGAAATTTAGCTGGATCAGATTTAGCATCCACTGAGTCACCTTTTGACTCGGGCTTTGCACAACCTTCAGCTTTCTCCATTTTTGAAAGAATATCTAATTCATCCTCTTTTTCTCCATTAGAACCGCCACCAGGTTTTTCATTTCGCTGACCATTTATAGCCGACGATCCATGATTTCCGGGCATCAAAGGAGGTGCAGGATAGCGTATCAGCGAAATGCCAGCTCTGTCATCCGATATAGGTTTCGGACTAAAAGCAATTTTTAGATGAAAAGGATGGGCGTATCCAGATAAATGAACTGGTCGGTGATTTGCTAAAATGAGGGCCTCAAGAGCTTCAGTTAACGTATCCCATTCTACCAATCCTGTCCAAGAGAAATAAAAACTTATATTCAGTTATTTTTTCATATTGGATATTTAGAAAAGTTCAAACTTAACGGTTTTAAGCAGCTTGACTAAGTGATAGACGTTTTTCGTCAGCAATCACTTTAAGAGAACACTTTAACGTACAAAAACTGGAATTCACTACAAGGATATATACGGGGGTCAGGTGGATGTGGAGACAAACTACTGTTCATATAATCAAATCTTAACCACTATGAACAACAATACAGACATGTCAAAGGCCATAACAAGGATTTTGATGTCGAAGTAATCACTGAAAACAGTCATCTGAAATGAGTAGTCGCCAGTTATATGTAGCAAAATATTGTAAGGATAGGTATTTGCAGTCGCATTTAGCATACCTTATGAAGTTTCTGCCGGCTGTTACAAACACAGTTATACGTTACTTACACAGAAAAATTCGCTTTATCCTGTTTATATTCTTTCTATTCAGCAATCAAAGGATATAAACTAGTATTTTACATTATAGTGAACTAAACGCAAACAGGAAATTTTTGGAACTGAACAAGAGAGCAAAGATACAATTCATAGTGCTGATTACATGTCCACCACACAGTGGAAAAAGTATGAAGATACTAACAGAAGTTCATTATCAAGTACAGATCAGTGAATTTTCAGCTCCTCGTGAGAACAAAAGACGATAACAAACTTCGTGTTTTGACGACTTAATTATTATCCTGAGGATCGGCAAAAAGCTACTTATTTTAGAGTCGACTAACGGGTAGTAGTGTTGTCCGTACAGGTGTAATCAGTATAGCAGTTGTAATATATTCGACATAAGTTAAACGTATAACCATGTACAGAGAAATCTAATCACTGAGATGAAGAAAAAACACTATTAACTAAGCTTGTGTTCAGAATTATTGATAAATAACTGGTCGGTAGGAATATATATACTAAATGTTCAGTCAACCATTATCAGGACTTACCAAGAGAAGTTTTTTGACCTGCTTTGGAAGTAAATATTACAACTCGGGGTGGAGGTGTAGCACCACAATCTGAGAACACTCGACAAATGTCATCTGGACTGAAATTAAGCGGGGCATTGAAGAAATGA
Organism: Schistosoma rodhaini; assembly: GCA_944470415.2. Classification (NCBI taxonomy): domain Eukaryota; kingdom Metazoa; phylum Platyhelminthes; class Trematoda; order Strigeidida; family Schistosomatidae; genus Schistosoma; species Schistosoma rodhaini. The sequence continues at coordinate 4,001,015 of OX104040.1, forward strand.
AGGGTGCGAGAAGGTTCTAGTATCCTACTCTTGGCAGCCACCATTGAGTTTCGAAAGCGGTTGTTGGGGTCCGCTATAACGCAAAAGAAAGTCCATTAAACTCATTTCAAGAGAAACCAAAAGCCTGTACAGTAAACAATCAATGGAAAACTTACATTTATTCTGAATCAAAACTATGAAGTCGATAAAGTTGGAGCTTATACAATGGGACAAGTAGAAAAAAATTACTGATTGGCATACATTTTACACCACAGAATGACAGCTGAGGACAATTAAACTTGTCTGAATGAATAAGCACAAAGAAGTTACAAAATAAACGATACTTGCACTGTCAGTACACAGGAGCTAAGGTTGAGTTGTCGGCCTCCTGAAGACCAATACCGTGCTTCGATATCCTCACGGTCATATGCAATATAGGACATGATGCATGCGCCCACAAACGCCATGTTACGACCGAGGGTGTGGAGTCTCCTCTCCTCGACATGCTTTCACACGATCACTTGCATATAACCACTACCACGGAAGTCTTACTCACTGTCTTTTCGCAGCATTACTCTTGTTTACCGAATTGAGAACACGGAAACAGAATGTTCACAAGGTTGGTGAATTTAGAAAATTTACCTAGGAAAGTTGGAAAACCCTGATTCAAAACCAATGGGCACATGGGTTCCAGGATCCTTAGGGAACGAATGGCGTGAGCCTATTGGTCGTTACCAGTTGCCATGATATTACATCTTATGTTGACGACTGTCTTGTGGATCAAACCTTTAAATCAAAGGCTTGAGGATTGGCACCTTGAGAAAATTACCTGATTTGGTTTTGGCAAACAGGCAGTATCCCAGCCTTCACACAAAACGAATGATTTGTGTGGTGCATATGCATTCGGTTCCCCTTTGTACCAAAATTTGTGTTCAAAGAAATAAATAAATGGTCGACATCTTCGCAGTCATACACAACATAACAAATGATGCACGTGTATATAGGTTTGGATTTTCATACCCCATTAGCTCAGTGAGACAGATTTGTCAGAGCCAATCCCAGATTAGCAGTATTAAAAAGATCAGACATCGAATTCGAGGAAATATATCTGTAATGTGGGAAGAATTAACAGGGAATCAATGAACCTAGGATCTAATTGCGTGGACCTCACCAGGGTAGTCTTAAAACAAATACATGACTCAGTTCAGTCGATATCTCTTAAGATTAAAGTACTTTTGTTAGTATTTTGAGTCTTTAAATATTATGAACAATAACAGATGTAGAATAGACTGACTACAGTTTTCAGGGAAGTAGTGCCAACTGACTTAAAATTGATAGTCCTGGTAAATGTGAAAACCGTTAGTGAAGATTTACTGACACTTGCCATCGCAAATCTGTGAAAGATTGACTTTGTGAGATACAATGTGTACATAGTATGAAAGAAATTGCCATGGGAACCAGCCTACACATAGGTCAGTCAGTAAGCCACAAACTTAACTATCAATGGTTAATTTTCCTAATAATGAAGTCCATGAGGACACATAGTTAGGCTTAGACCACTGACCGGAACGGTAAAAGAAAAACTTTTTATTTCAAATAAATTATAGAGATTTGATACACGAGTATTTGCAACTACGCAAATGAGAGCTGCTTATATTCAAGATGTTAGGCACGGATTTTTGTAACCATGAGCATAAACATGTGGAAAGTAAAAAGTTGGATAGCTCCAAAAACTAGTACTTTTAATCAAACACAATACTAATATATGGAATGCTCTAAGGTACAACAAAAACTTACTCATGTAGTTTTTCATAACTGGCGAACCATCAGCCAATGTCCCCAGATTTTCATGTTCCTTAAGCTCCGTAATCTTGCTGTGATGAAACTGGATAACTTGCCCAAACACACACACTCCACTGAAGTATCGATGTATGAGGTCACCTGTTTCTGGGTTTCCAACTTGAACCATTGCATAGCCAGGGCGTGTCTTCAGGAACTTAATCCGGGCGACATTACCATACAGACAAATCAAATTGAACAGATGATCACAATTCATGCGCTGTGGTATATTGCTGGCCATTAACACTACACCTTCAATAGCTTCAAAAACTGACAAATCCGATTGACGAGCAGCTGGAGTTGATACAGATAGATTTGATGTTGAATGGCCGATCCCAATCCCACTAGCATTTACTTGATGAACTGAAGGAGGGGTTGGAAGTATTATAATTTGTGATGGTGGTGTGAAACCAGTCGAAGCTTGTGGCCTGAGAGACTGGATACCAGCAGCCGGAATCATGTTAGGTTGCCAGTAACCTGGATATGGAGAAGCAAATGGTGTCCCTGCAGGAACGGCGCACGCCGAAGGAATAAGTGGGCCCATCCCATAGTAACCCATCGGTGTTTGGGAGGGGGGGTAGGGTTGTGCGCCATACACCGGAGAAACTTGTGGGAACGGGGCGGCTGCAGGAGGTGGTAGGATTGCAGGAGCTACGGCTGAGTTGGGAGGTTGAGCTAATGAACCAAGTAGCGTGCGCTGAGTGGAAGAATTGTTTAAAGGTCCTTCTAAATTGCCACTTGGACCGGTGAAATCCCAGGACTCACTATCGTTCTGAGTTACATGGACACGTTGAAGACGGGAATATGCAACCGTAAGGTTACAACAACCGGAATATATGTCAGCACCATCAAGCTGCTCTTTGGCTGCCCTAGCTTCTTCAACGTTTTCAAACTCAACAAGAGCTTCTAGTGAACGGTCAACATTCTTTTTCCCAATAAAAGTTCGTAGGATGTTCCCGTGGGGAGAACAGATTGCCTTTATTACATCGACAGTTATCGGGTATTCAGCGTTTGAGATATCCAAATGAAGAATGCGCGTAGGAGAATTGCTGTCCAGAGCTGAAGACTGTGACTGATGTTTGCGGTCAATCACAGGAGTAATAGTTTCGGAAGAAAATTCCAGCCTAACGCGATTCGGACCGACAAGAAAAGGGTTGATTTTTGCCATGTGTACAAGTCTAGTGGGGGGAGAAATTTCACAAAACTCAACGAGAGCAGCCCGACCACTGCACACCAGCTTAGCATTTTTAATCTGCCCGTATCTGCTGAAAAGACCAATCAAATCCCTTTCTGTACAACCTTCCGGGATGTCTGCAACAACAATAGTGCAGCTCGGTTGATTAGTAACTAGGTAAGAGATATCAGTTGCCAGCTGAAGGCTTCCCGGTACTGTTCCTGTAGTGTTGTAGAATTGAGCGGTAGCCGCGGCAAGAACATCATACCTTGACCGTTTTGCAGGATGCGCCATTTTCGACGGAAATCGATGTGGCCGCGGGGAATTGAAACATAAATTACTAAATGACTTTATTTGGTTAATCTCAGTAACTAAAGTCTAATATCTATCAAAAATTTTATAGTGACACATTAGTTTATGCAAAAAGGCATAGGCTTCAAAGGGTGCCATAATATGTAACTCATGAATATATCATGCATTTTGTGGTAATAAAAAAATATACTAATGTTGAACAGATTGTGTGCATTAACCCAACCCTTAAAAATCAAGTGGGGACACCTTAAACTAACGAGTGTAAAATATTTCGTTTGAAATTAGCATATTTTTCTAGTGCCAGTCCATTCCCAATATGGTTATCCCTTAAGCACACCTTTCCTAATTCACTTTTAGACCTCGGTCTCGACACACCCTCAAATAACTTTCCCGGCTTTTTGACAGTTCTTCCTTGCTTTCCTAATTCATCTTTTATTTTTCGGGTGCAGACATGTGTTGCCAATAATCAATATATCCAATATCTTTATGACGAGCTTGTGTAAACTGACTAATTTCTTTGCACTCTCTTGCTGTCGTTTCCGTACGGTTCCATAAAAATTTTGGTATTCAGTGTGAGGTGGTCTACCTACTTAATAACACTAATTCCAGTCAGCTTGGTAGTTATTTGTAGATCTGTATATCTTGTTATCAAGGTAAGTGTTTATATTTACCAAATTATTTTTTTCCATTTTTCCTCATTTCATATGCTTCAAAATTACTAGCTAGCCTCGACTTACAACTTTGATACTTACCGGATGAGCTTTATCCAAATATTTATCATTGTATCTTATACGTCTCTGAAAATATATTAGTTGATAATATGTACAACAGAACATAATAAATCCCTAGTACATCATCACTAGACACTTCGTAACCTGAAGACGCACTACCCCCATCAATATGTGCCTTTCCCATGTTAAAAAGTATCAGCGGGTTAAACATTGTCTTGACACGTGACATTCAATCAGTAGCTTCACATCACATATACGTGATTAGTACGTCGTGGGCAGACATCACAACAAAAGGAGTAGTTTTCACGGGGCCAATCTCTAGTAGAGATACCCTACACCGATTCGAAATCGTCCTAATATTCAGACGAGTGATGTTTATAACATATACTGACCGTCTATAACTTAAGTGACGATAAACACTTCCAAGTGTATTGTAATGCATATTGGCCACCAGGGTACAGATACATACACGATGAATAACACTGAGTTACCTATTGTTAAGGCACACAACGACTTAGGCGTCATCGTCAGTCAAGACTTAAAGACTACTGCACACTGCCGTGCAATAGCCGCCAAAGGTTTTACGACTTTATCGTCCATACGCAGGGCTTTTAGGCATCTTGACGCTAAAACGTTTTTTGACTTTGTATACAGTGTTCGTACGCCCTAAACTTGAGTACTGTATACAAGCAGCTAACCCCTGCCTAAAAAAGACAGTGAACTCTTGGAAAGGGTTCAGAGAACAGCAACTAGGCTGATTCCCGGAATAGCGAAGCTCCCGTATGGTACTAGACTGACCAAGCTAAACCTATTCCCGCTGTCATATAGAAGAATCAGAGGCGACTTGATTATAGTTTTCAAATTGCTTAATGACAAATTTGCACCTGATATACCCTCATTTTTTTTGTCTTCCAAAACAGAAAATCTACGAGGACACTCCAAAAAAGTTCACAAGCCCAGAACGAATTACTTGTCAGCTGACTACCGACTTTCCCATCGAATAATCAACGAGTGGAATTCATTACCTCAGCACATGGTTGAGGCTCCATCCGTCGACTCCTTCAAAAGAGAGTTGGATCGGCTGAGAGACCATCATTGCCAGGACTAACACAGGCCATCAAGTCTCCTGTCCTTTCCAAACTGAAACTGAAACTGACAGGCCGTCTCAATTGTTATCACTCATGAAACAACTGGTTAGGTCATACAAGATTGGTGAACAGATGTTGCACCAGATCTGGTTTTCGTGGCTACCGCATAAAATTTTTAACCCAAGTAAAACCTGTATTGTTAAATAATTCTTCAAAATTAATAGAACTAATACCATTCAACATTGATTCTAACCTTGTTAGGTCTAACTTACACTACTAACCAAGGGTGCCCGGTTAGCATCCCCCGAGACTAGCGAATGTTTACCCAATTATTATGCAATAGCAATAACCTGAACTTTCAGGATTACCGCTTTACAAGCATTCATCTAAGTCACCGTCTGAGTAAAGGTGTTCCGGAGACGTAGATTCTCACTGTGGCAGATGTCGGTAGAACAATTCTAGGTGCTGACTTCTATAGTCCTTTTTGGTCGACAGTAAAAAACGAAACTTCGACAGTCAACCACACGCCACTACACTGAGCAAAATACTTGACATCTAGCGAGTAAGATCAACAAATGATACCTTCATCAATAACCCAAGCTAGTGTGATCGACTAATGTGACGATGTCTCAAAGCATCAATTGACGTTACTTGGGGTTAAGCAAATATCTTTATTTTTCCAAACATTTTATCCTGAAAGCCTCAATAAATAAGTCTGTAGTAGAGAACACCAGAAGCATTTTTCTTTCAAACCCAAAATCAACTCTCGTCGCCTGACTTCGCGACTTTTGTTTTTTGGTGGTTTAAAGAGTGACAAGGTAGATTCATCATTTCAAACGGGTTTGGTTCTGTGAAGAGATGCTGTGCGTTATTCCTGTTTTTGGAACAAATTTCATATCAGATTTCTTTTCTCTAATATCTCCAACATAACGTATTTAAAAACCAATATCGTTCGAAAATATCATTAAATCTCAAGGCCCGGATATTTAGAGAAGTACTTAGAATGTTCTGTCACACGCGGTCGGTCTTAAAAACCGAGCATCTTTTATTTCTGTTTCGTCTCAAAATTCCTTCATGGAGGTAACGTCCAAACAAGAGAAGTCAATGATAAAGCATTTTAACCAGTGTATCTGTCTTGTTGATAAGAGCTGATAAAAAATTAACAAGATTAAATAAGGAGGTAAAAATATACACAAAAACGTGCGAAGTATCGAAACAATAAGCAATCCAATGGAGTGGAATAAGGTAGGATATGTTGATGATTAGAGATTCTGACATACTTCTGAACATGAAGGTAGGGCTGGTAAGCACAAACATGTCTTGCTTTATGTACGTTTATATTCACTCATTACACTAGAAAGCAAATGATCTGTAATGCCATACCTGAATTAATCTACCGGAAAAAATATGATTGCCTCGGCATTAACGCGGTATCAGACAAAACAGACCAGTATTGCGACTATCGGTTACTTAAGAGTTATTCTATGGATTACTGCTGCCACACATAGCTGGAGATATTCTGTTGGATGCTCAAGATTAATCAATTTGTTAAGTGCTGTATGAGGGGCCTTTTTTCTGTCTGTAGTCCAGCTAGAGTTGTAGCTGGTGATCACAGTGATCATTTAGTTTGTCCCCTAGACCATTAACTCAAGTATGCTTCACTGAACTAACTCTGACATATGCAACGCAATGTGACCGGCTCCTGGATGTGGCCGGATAGATATCTCGAATATTTTCAAAGGTGATTTGAGAAACCCAAAGTTCATTTGCTTTGAATAAGGTAGATCATATTCCTAACACTTTCACTAGAGGGAAGGTGTAAGACAGTGTGTAATGTTTAAGTACGATGATCAAATATCGCATACACAAGTACTTCTCAGTCCTAGTGGTTGCTTTAACCGTTCCACAATAACAAACTGTTTATCTCACAAAGCTTGGCGTATCTCAATTCACGGTGGAATATTTTGTTCTAATCAGTAGATTTCTTGATTTTGCCGTATGATAAACTTCTCAGTATATTTAATAAAAAATGGGAAACGGCTACACGCGTTTATAATAGCTTGAATCCTTTCTATCCAATTGGTTTAAAACTAGCAAGAGAACTGTTTTTTCAATTTTATGGGAGACTATGAGAACCAATTGTGTGTTTGTCTACTAGTTGGTAGATGATACCTATGATCCACTCTGGGATAGTTGATAATACATTTGACATTATTGCAGATATTGTCTGGATATTTCTCTTAACCACAGTCAAAACTGTAGCTGTGAAGTTTGATTTTTTTGTTCTAATCGATATTCATTTGCTTATTAAAAGTGTTCGTTAAGTGATTTGATGACTTCATAGACCGTCGGATTTAAGAAATGAAGACCTCCGACAACATTAGTCTCCCAACTTATACCCTTTCTACGTGCTATAAACCTACACGAATTTTTCGGATCTGACTGTGGTGGTTCTTCAGACTTGTTTTTCAACGTTATTTAACTGAGTGTATATCGTGCTAATGAAATTTGATTGATTTAAATGCAGTTCACTTTGCCTACCCATATAAAATGGTCTCGAAAATCTTCATTCAAGCCATATTTTCCTGATAAATCTATCAGACTACCAACCGAGTTGACATGGACCGAATCACTATCACATTTTTGATTGAACTTTTACAGTCTGACCTTGGTCAAAACTCGTTGAATATTTCAATTTGTTGATGAATGGTTTCAGAGAGTCAGTAATAAGGCATTTTTGACTAAACTCAGGGTTTCATAGTAAAGTAATTGTTAATCGTTACGCGATCATGCCATAAAGCTTTGCCAGTGTTACCCTGCTGGCCATTTTAGGCGTACACAATGTTTTGTCAAATGCCCAACGTTCAGTGTACATGTAACTTCATGTTTTCAACTTTATGATACGTGCGGTTAAGAACCAGTGTTCTTCAACTGTTACAGCAGTTTAACAGTATTTGTCAGTGTTCCAACAGACGCAGGTATGCTTTATCATGCTTGTTAATGTAATTTTATGTGGTATTAGTTAACTTCTCGTTCTTTCATGGTAGAGCGATGGTGGATTGGTTTTGCTGCAAATTTTTGAGTTCTCGTTATCCTAAACGATTAATTCGTTTCTTAGAGGTTGACCATTAGTTTTTCATGGTCAGTTAATACGTTGCTGCCATTTTTTGGCGGTATCTCAAATGTCTAACAATGCTATTTTCCATTAATGTTTTCTTTGTTCAGCTTTCTCGTTCGCTGGCTTTGTTTATACGGTAACTTAAATTCTAGAAAGGTACATATATTGTGAGTCACGATTATAGCCGTTCAAGGGTTACTACAGGTTCGAAGCCTGGATAAAGGGAAGAGGTTACCCATTAAGTCACCGACCCAATCCCGTAAAGAACAACCTTGACGATCAAACGTTCACCAGAGTAAAACAACTTAAACCACTTGAATTCTCACTCGGAAGTGGGAGGATCATCATCCAGAAAAATTAAGAGTACTCTGTGGGTTGTTAATAAGCATTATTTATGGGTTAATCACTGTGGCACTTCAATTGCTACTGGAAATTCATTAGTTCAAATGGTGCAAACTCAAGAACATTGTGGCCTCTTCCTGAGTAATCTAGGTGCCAATTCATCACACAACGCCCGTAAACGTTAGTTACGGTTTCAGGCACTGAATTTGACGACCAAAAGTATAATATACCCTCGAGAAGTCTAGAAATTCTATGTATCGTATAGTTATGTTTCATGAGAGGATCTACCTGCTCTAGATAATCAATAGGTTTACCATTTCTATGACCTGAGATAGCATGTTGAACAAGAAGATCGGTATGCTACTGATAGCTTCAAACTTGCTGTCTTAACATAGGAGCAGGATAACGCCTTTTTCCAATAAGGAGATGGTTTACCGTTGGCCAAAGAATATTTAAAAATAAAGTCAAGATGGAGGCAAGACCAGTGGAACAGACTATCAGTAAACATCTTGTCAAGTCAAATTCTTACTCAATCTAAATCTCCCGCCGGACAGCTTTATGAACAAGTTTAGAGTTTCCCACATGCTAGGTGGAGCCTATCTAAACCAAGCTACATTTTAACGATGGGAGGTCAAACATTTAACTTTGTGAGTAAATAACCGATCAGCACCTAGTTAACGTGTCATAAAGGGCAAAATTTCGACAATCGAATAGTCTTTTCTACTTCACAATTTACATGTCTCACTCAGAATACTGTGCTTTATTCATTTTCTGTGTTGCATGCTTCGTACAACTAAAAAACCATGTTTCTTCCAGTTTTCCGCTGATCTCCACAACTATTGATGGTGCTGCCCACATTGGGTCTTGGAAATTCCTTGAATCATGACCCGATAAAACATGGTGTAGCTAGAGACTACGTGAATGGATTTGTCACACTTCTTACTGAGAAATCCTACCACAAGCAAGACCGGACAATTACGCTAAATAAGAATCCACTCATTACTCCATAAAACTTAAAATAATCAAAACAGATTATAATAAATACCACGAAAAACGGAAAACTTCTTGTGCATCGAAAGACCGTGTTATTTTCACGACATTTTGAAAATGTACATAATCCTATCATTATAATTTATGTGTTATTTGTCCCCGGTTCAAACGTGTTTTTCTGAAATGCTAAACGTAATAGTAATACATTCTCAAATAACAATATGTTACAGGAGGCATGCCAGTGTGCACGCAAGATCGGACATTGCAAATGCTACAGGATTTACTCTAATGTCACTTTATTATTCAGTTATCCTACGAGGCGCATTCGTCATATAAACAGTGGATTCACTTTCATATTAATGTTAGTAAAACTAATTTTCAACATAAGCGTTTGCATGTTTTGTGGAGGTTGCGTTACAGCAAGCAATTGGTGGTCGAGAATGAATTCAACCACAGTTCGGGAGTGTTTATTATAAGAAGTAGTGAGGTAAATGAATAACCAGTTAGTTAAGAACGTCAAGTTTAACGTATTATTTTGTGCTTTTGATGGTTGTCACAGTTAAATTTCAGAAATATCAGTGACGGTGCAGAAAAATGTCGTATGTTCCATGTATGTTGAATGTTGATGGATGTGACAATTGAACCTCCAAAAACGCTTCTTTTCTCACATTAGAGACCCAATTTGGAGTAGGATCACCAAAAACTTATCAGTGCTGACCAGTCACATTACACTAATGTTTATACTAATACCCGGTTTCACTCTGTAAGGGTTTATTATTGTTGTCATTATTATTTTAAAATTATTCGTTCCTCTCAAAAGTCTATATCCATTACACTATTACGATCATGGTTGAACCCTTTCACTATGTGTTCATTTCTTTACTCTCTCCTTTTTTTCCTTCTAAATAAATATTATTCTTAAGATTACGAAGCTTTGGATTAAGGCAATAACTTGTGTTACACTGAATTGAAACTTATCAGTCTCTTTTTATCTTCACTATGTATATACACCTCATACACATTGATTATCTTTTGCACTTAATTGAAACTTTCAGAGCATCACCCAAAACTATGACTGCACACGCACAAACACTTATTCTAACGTCATATTCTGCCGCTATAATAAGTTGTTTACTTATTAATTTATTGTTTTATTTTATTTTTAATACTCGTTTTTCTATACATACATAGTTGTTTATTCTTGTTCTACGTTAAGATCTTTACGTATTCCGCGACTCTTTCATTTCTATTTCCTTAGTTTCCTCCTTCAAAATCAATTCAAAATTCTTGCCAAATACGCAGAACCTGATTTACTATTACTATTCTATTATTAATATTTCATTTTTCCTTCCTTTCTCAAACATGGCAAATGTAATGCTAACATTATTGAAAATTGTGTATTATTGCATTTTTGAAGAAACCCTAAATGGTTTCTTCACAGCACTTATGTACCCATAAGGTGTTTGTGAATAATAATAATAATAACTCTGATTTCAGGGGATGATTTTCAGTGGCCTGATAGCCCACAATAGGCAACACGAGTCTTAGCGTCTTAAAAGATTGGTTATATTCAGATCCAAGACACACTATCGCAGGTACACTGACTATTTAATCACAATTGATTGATCACTGGGTGGTGATCAATCTCATGCGTGTCAGGTCCTTAGTGCTGATCGAATGCTATCGATCAAGTTGCAATGTGGCCACCAGTCTAGGTGGCTCGACACTGCGGGCACTATATATATTAGGGTAACATGGTGGTTGGAGGTGGTCAACAGGAAACCCTGGACCCGGGTTTCGTGCTACTTGGCACTCGTCAGCAAGGTGTACCTGTAATCCTGAGGGAACTGATGCTCCCTGGCGGATTCGATCCCGCGTCACTCAGCTTCACAGTCAGAGACGTTACCACTGAGCTATTCGGGCCGCGACCGACCTCCTGTAGGACTGAGATCTAATCACAATTGATTGATCACTGGGTGGTGATCAATCTCATGCGTGTCAGGTCCTTAGTGCTGATCGAATGCTATCGATCAAGTTGCAATGTGGCCACCAGTCTAGGTGGCTCGACACTGCGGGCACTATATATATTAGGGTAACATGGTGGTTGGAGGTGGTCAACAGGAAACCCTGGACCCATGAGATTGATCACCACCCAGTGATCAATCAATTGTGATTAGATCTCAGTCCTACAGGAGGTCGGTCGCGGCCCGAATAGCTCAGTGGTAACGTCTCTGACTGTGAAGCTGAGTGACGCGGGATCGAATCCGCCAGGGAGCATCAGTTCCCTCAGGATTACAGGTACACCTTGCTGACGAGTGCCAAGTAGCACGAAACCCGGGTCCAGGGTTTCCTGTTGACCACCTCCAACCACCATGTTACACTGACTATTTACTTTGCTTGAACTCAGCTCACTTGAAGCTGGGTGGATAGTTTCGAAGCTCACTGACTTAGTTACTTGTCAGTACAAACCGATTGAATCATATGACTCTTCTGGTCTATATGGAAGAATGGTTCTAGTTTGTGGTGTCTTGTTCTGCCACACACATACAAGACTGACACCAGCTTTTTAGCAGAATTTAATACTAAGACTGCGTCTAACTGCTAAGTCATTTTGCCTTTATAATAAATATTCTCTTCACAGGAAATTGTAACCTTCAGCAAACATACATCTTATATTCATGTCTCTACAATTCTATGCTTGTACGCTCTGTGTGTAATGTTGTGTATATCCGTCACTTCCTATCTTAGCTACATAAGAACAGACTACACGACAATCATAACGCATCTTCAATACGTCCCATGGTCATGTGAGCGATAGAGACTGACAGTGGATGGACACAGGGAGTAGTAAGAGACACCATCCAGAATTTCATCCAACGCAATGTACCCTAGACAAAACATACATCCGAAAGGTGAAGATCTTGGTCTAAGCGAGGCATGAAACGCATGCCAAAGGCAAAGCGAGGAGCCGGGTACAAGTGAAAGTATCTTTAAATGGTTATGGTTTTATCTCTTAGTTGGCACTGAGAGATAGATTCAACGCCAAAGTTCACAGCGATAGCTGTTTCCAGGCCAAGCTAGCAGCGAGAATGCAAACGATCCCCAAATATTTCTACAGATCCCTGACGAGGAGAAAGTCCGGCAACCAGTAGATCTGAACTCTCAAAGGGCCAAATGGCAAAGATCTCACTAAATTAGAGATGGTGGATGTCCTAAATACTAACTCCGCAGACCGGCTAGACCAGAGGCCTGCCAGTTCGGAACCATTCTCAACCATATTGCTTGTTAAGGGTCTGAGAAATTTCGAACTAACCCCTTGACTGATATCACAGAAGTTGTAATCCCTGCGACCAGGAAAATCACCAGGATTTCACAACAATCGACCAATAATCCTAAAACAATACGTAGAAGCCGTCTGAAAACAGGTACGTGGCCTGTCCAGGCACTCATTGGGTTCGCATCAACCCCCAAGAGATCGGAAGCAGGCCACTCTCACTTCAAACTCCAGAAGCGGAGACATGAAAATATTAGTTTCTTACTGACAAGACACATTACTCCCGACACTGTCGACGGTAATGAAAGGACTGTTGGATGAGCAAATGAAAGAATACATGAATAAAACTGTCTTCCAAGAAAACTAACAAGGGTTCTGGAAAGGCAGGTCCCGTGCGTCTAATTTGCTTGTAGGATGGTAAAGCTAGACGACAATCTGAGATCGTAAGAAACCAGTTCATGTAACAATGCTCGATTTCACAAAATCCATCGATACAATAACTCGTGCATTTCTAACAGCAAACGTTCCAAAGATGAGTTTTGCTGATCCACTTTTATTCTGAACCAGAAACTACGTGGTGAACGAAATGTTCCGTACTAGGGTAAATACAGTACACGCTAGTTGAAAGATCTTAATATCGAGAGTTTCACAAAGAACGAATTCGGATACATTTCTGGTCTTGATCTTTATTGACTATCTGTTGGATGAGATTAGCTCGGAAGTACTGATTTACACACACGACGCAAATATATAGAGATCTATAGAAAGTGAAAAGGATTCGCCTGAGCTTCTAAAGAACCTTACGACAATAGAGGAGTGGGTAATAGACAGTAGGTTAATTATAATTCTGTCGAGCATTCTGATTGAGGCTTGTAACCACGGTGGTTTTAGACACCAACTAAAACTGTATGGGTGATGGGACCTAGGCCAACACAACTCTCAGTTTGATGCCTAGATAGCTCGAGAGAATCATACCACATTTTTTCCTAACACTTTAAAACGTACACATGGCCTCACCTTTAAGTGTACAATGTCATTGCGCCCCCTCCCTTCAAAAGGGATGTAAATCTTTTAGACCATAACAATAATGGGAAACCAAATAGGACATACTTCAAAACCTGATATCATCCTCTTTAAGTTGCCTGAAGATAAGAGATGTTCCATAATGGGTTACAACATAATAAGTAAGCCAAATCACCCTAACGAAAGCATATTACCGGAACACCATTACCTCGCACATGGTCGCAACCCTTGAAAGACTGCACATGAGAGAGCGAACATCCAGGCATGGCCTCATTTTTTCTCACTAAGAGTTGGCTCTATTTGGAGTTCTCTCTCAGCTGAAGTGACCACAGCACCCTCATTAAAGAGCCTTACAAGGAGATTTGATAATTACGTACTCACTTATGGATTACCAACCGTCTTCTTGAACTAGCTGTCTGATGAATGTCTCACAAATTACCACTATCATCATTTCTTCAAATCAGTAACTACTTACTATCTCTCATATTATCATCTCCGTTACCCCTCTTATTCTTTCAGTCTTGACTTATTATTATTCACAAACATCTTATGAGTACAAGTGTTGTGAAGAAACCATTTCAGGTTTCTTGAAAAGTGCAATAATACACAAGTAGTGCCGCTGGTATTCGGAGTTTGATAACGCTTTAACCAGTAACACCTATTATGAATCGTACTCACCAAGTGAAATCAAAAGACAGAAGCGAGGAGATTCGAAGATATATTTGATGAGTTGTTAATATACCATGGATCGACTGATCTAATCTGTCCAGCGATCGTGGGAGAAGTTAATCATAGAGTTTCCACTCGTGATCTGCTGCGGATTCATAACCAAGCGCCTTCAGCTAGGTAAGTTCATTTAAAACAATGTGGTCAGCATCCAATGTCGAACACTTACAGAGCTATTGATTTTGGGGATTTATTTACTGCTAAAGATCACTCCCCCTCTAGCGGAATAGTGACGACCTTACGACGTGGCCAGCCAAAAGTTTAAACCCCAACGAGTTTGTCGTTGTTAAACAGTCTTCTGGTAGATTGCCATGTTTAGCAGCGTCTGGTTATCTTTCCTTACTATAAGGGGCCATGAAATACAACATAATATTGGGGAAACAAGGTGCGACGAGAATTTCGGTTCCTCGTAAGCTTCATCGTTCTTTTTATCGTCTTTTCCATCCGTCGTGGAAAGGAAAACAATGTGTAGGTGAATGTCGAAATACACTTGTACGCACGTAAAAACAAAACGAGCGAAAAAGGCAAATAAACTCATACACCTAAGACAGCGTAAAAGCGATTAAAAAATTTGTTTTGTTTTTTTAAAGAAAAGAATTAAATATACACATATTAGCAAAAACGTTTTTCGAAAAAATATATAGTTATAAGCATATTAAAACTTTTATCATATCTAATACAAAGGAAAGTCGAGATAAGGCTGAAGGTTAACTGGTGTCTTATGTGCAATAATCATTTAGATGTTCTGGAAATCTTACTCTTCTTACAGAACGCGTTGTTTCTACTTTAGTTTTAGATACTTCCGAAGTATCGATATGCGTGTTGGCTGTTGTGTGATGTATTATGTGTGTAGAAGCCATGTCGTTCGAATGCAGCGAAGGAAAATCGACATGGATAGGATTTCTTTCTAAATACTCTGCTTTGATTCAATTGATTATGATGCTATCGTTAGTGCCGTTCTTATCGACTACATTGTACCTGGGTTCACTCTGAAGACTTTTGAAGGGTCCTTCGTATGCTGATTCCAGGGTTCGTCGATACGAGTCTCAACGTACGAAGACATGTGTACTATATCTTAAGTCAGGTTGAAAGATTGTGGTTGATTGTGATCAAGTGGAGACAAGTTTGACTGAACGCATTGCGTTTGTAAGCCTGCTCGTGTAATGGTTCAGATCCATGTTCACTGAAGAAGATGAAGGATATACGAATTATTCTGGAAGCCGAAGTGTCGTTCCATAAACGAGTTGAGCTGCGGTGTATCTAACGTCAGCATTCACTGCATTGCGAATACACAGTAAAATGAGTGGAAGAGAGTCAGTTCACTGTGAAACGTTCGAAGCTGGCAATGAGGCTTTAATAATAATAATATATTCTCAAACAACAGATTGTTATATGAGACATGCCAGCTTACAGGCAAGATCAAATTGTTACAGAAGTTACAATTTTCACTGTAGTAAATTACTCAGCTGGGTTGGTATTTTTTTGAAGACGTTGCGTCGATAATGTTTTGGAACGGTTGGGCGATCCCTACCTGTATATGTGTCACATAGTAAGGTTTCCTTACCCGTTCCCATCTGTTCACTGTGCAGTTTAAGAGGTGTTGAGGATAACTCGTGCTGAAGATCAGTGTTTTCTTTTTGAAGCTGGGAGAGTTTAAGAAGGTCGATTCCTTGGAAACTGTTCAAGGAACTTATACGAGAAAAGGCGTCTGCAACTACATTGTTTGTTCCAGAAATGTGTTTTATATATGAAGTAAACTGCGAAATGTAGTCTAAATGTCGAGACTCACGAGATGAGTACTTGTCTGAAGATGGACTTAAAGAGAAAGTAAGGGGTTTATGATCAGTAAAAAGGGTGAATTCTCGGCCTTCAATGAAGTACATAGCTAGGAGTTCCCTACCGAAAGCGCTATAACTCGATTCAGTGTCTAGCAACCGTCTCGAGAAAAATGTCAAGGGTTGCCAGGAGTGGTTAACCCATTGTTGTAAGACTCCTCCGATACCTGAGTCGGATGTATGTACTGGGATACTAATGGGCGCTCGAGTGTTCTGATGTGCCAGCATTTGCGATAAGTTCTTTAACTGCAGGGAATGCTTTTCGCGTGGTGTCGTCCAGATGAATGGATTTCGCATTTACTACGAATCGCGCATTTTGCTGAAGAAGAGTTGATTCGGTTTATTGTTGGATGTTATTCATTGATGAGCCTCAACGAATTAAAGCATACAGAAACAAATGAAAATAGTGGGTTCCCTGTCAACTCACTGGATTTCAGTGGAGAATTCTACATGTTTGGTATACGAATCATAGAAAAGAAGACGAAATGCAACTTTCGATTGGGAGATGAGACTCCGTTTTGATGAAAAGTCTAAGAGGCGTGATTCCGGTTTAGTCTTGGGTTTTATGACATTTCTAGCTTTAAGGAGAAAAGTGGGTCTTATAGAGGCAGTATTATCCAGGGTCAACACATTTGATCTTGCTAATAAGACTCACTTTTGTTTGAACTTGCTGGCTATTTCAGAACACTAAACAAAGATACTGCGCAAGTTTCGAGTTATTCTGTTTTGGGTTGGAGTTCTCATGTTAGCACTTGTATTCTTGGTTATGGATTAATTTTATTTTGAATCATGAGATAGTGACAATTATTACCGATTTTCTTCGTCATTAGATATAAGTACGTCTCATGCGCACACTTATCACTTGGCTCACGGACGTCTTTTATTTTTCTCCTGGAAATTTCCAACTTCAAACACGATGCTCTACATGCTACCCACCCAGCAAAAAAGTACCTTTGGTCTAAACGCAAACCATTAGACTGTTTTGATTATGACAAAATCTCGTGCTACTACTAGCTGCGGCTATCAAATTGTCTTTAAACACTAATTAGTTCAGGCTCATATCAGTTTCTCAGTCTTCAATAGGAGGGATAGGAGGTCAATCAACCTATAATAATCGCAAGAATTTATAGTACTGCAGAAGTCCAATTTCTCCTTGAATGTCAATAGTAAGTGCTGATATTGCATGTTCTGGTAACGTATTCCAGTAATTCACAACTCGGTCCGAGAAATGGAACTCCAGGCGTAAGCGATTTAATCTCGGTTTTTAAGCCCTCTTAGAATATCCTCTCATAATCAATCTTAGATGAAAGAAAGGGACAAGACAAAACCAAAACCATCATTGTGTCCACATTAAGGCAGTATTAGGTCACCAAGTAACCTGTGTAAGATCATGCAGAAAAGTTGGGGCGTCTGTCTGTCTTCCTATGATGAGCCAGAGAGACTTGCCATCTTGGTCTCTCGCCGTTAAACTCGTCACAGCATATCCGCTTCATACTTGAAACAAGGATTCGCCGCTTGGATCCCATATTCCAAATGCGGTCTCACAAAAGTCAAGTAAACTTGTCGTTCAAGTAATAAAATTACTTACAAATAACCTGTATAACTTTAAAGCCTTTGTTAGAAACGGCCCTGCAGTTACTCATAGTTTCGAGGTTGTTGCTTGTTTTGACTTCTAGATCTTTATAATACATTACTCTAGGTAGCACAACTCAAAATATTGTGTAGTGATGTGGGCCGTAGTACTTATTTATTTGCATCACAATCTTATTGGATTTAACCTTCAATTATCATCAGCACAGCATTAAACCCCTCACAAAAGTGCTTAGGTTGAGGTTGTAAACTTCATAACACAAAGAGAAAAAATTACCAAAGTTAGGATGAACAAAAAGGATGAAAATTAGTTACTTAATTACTTACTTACGCCTGTTACTCCCAATGGAGCATAGGCCGCCAACCAGCCTTCTCCAACCCACTCTGTCCTGGGCCTTCTTTTCTGGTTCTATCCAGTTCTTGTTCATTCTTCTCATGTCTGTTTCTATTTCTCGGCGTAATGTGTTCTTTGGTCTTCCTCTTCTCCTTTGACCTTCAGGATTCCATGTGAGGGCTTGCTTTGTGACGCAATTGGGTGATTTCCTCAAGGTGTGCCCAATCCACTTCCATCGCTTCTCCGCCTGTAGCTCCTCTGGGGGTTACTGCCGGTCCCAAGCCCGGGTAAAGGAGGAGGGTTGGGCATGGGGTTAGTGACCCCATCCCGTAGAAAATCAACTCGCTAAAAAAACGCTAACCCGAAAAAATCATAAAAATTAGTAGTGTGTAAGTATTAAATGATTAAAATAGTGTTCAGTTATTCAATCAACTTAACTAGCTCTTCCAATTACTGGTTTTCGACACCTATAACGCTGACTAAGTAACAGGTACTTATGTACATAAGTCAGACCATAATCTGTTCGTTTGCACATCTTGGCTGTCATTTTGTCCGTAATTATCTAGCATAGCTCTTATAATAACGCTGAAGTCTTTAGCCAGTGACTTTCTTAAATAGATGATATTTTTTTGCCGGGATTATCCACTTAATAACTAATATTTGTTGCTAGTAATGCTACAAAGTTAAATGATTGTCAACCAGAAATGTGATTCGACGAATGATGAGACTAACAAGCTGAATTATCTGTTTGAAAGTAGTTCTTTGTTGCCGTCAGATCTGATCAATTATCCTAACCAAATCGGTGGTCATGGGCTTCTGTTTGGAAATAAATGTAAAAGTAAGTTTTAAATTAATATCTAAATGATTCTGTTATTTTTGACGTATGTTTTGAATTGTTCTAATCATTACTGTAGTCGATAGATTCCATTAAAATGTGAATTGGTTCTAGTTCCAAATTGTTACACCAGCCTGTCACTAGATATTAAGCAATATCATACTACCTAGTCCTTTTTGTTAATCAAGTTGTGTCGAAAGGTTTGTTGTGTAATCACCAAGGTATATTTGTAAGTGCACACAGAATACTGAGACATGGTCTATTATTACATATTAAGCTGTTAATGAAGTGGCTTTCTCACCTTCTAGTATATATTGTAACATTGGTTGTACAATTTATCTTATTAGTTACTTAAAACCATAATCACTGATATTATATTGATCTGTAGGCACTAGTTAAGATGGTTTAGGCTATTGACACTCAAGTATTTCATATTTGTTTTAAAATTCACCCTATCCCCGCAAATGCCCTGGTACGGCCGAGAATGGGGAGAGTCTGCTCTCCCTCTCGAAATGCTCTCATATGGCCACGCGAATATATAGCCTCTGTCAGGGAAGTCCTACTCACTGCCTTCTCGTGGCATTACTGTTGTTCACCGAATTGAGAGGACGAAAAGCGAATGTCCGGCGTTTTAACCAGGTTGGTGGACACGACGAGTCCACCTAGGGGAGTTGGAAAACCCTCGTTCCAAACCAATAGTGCACATGGACTCCAGTATCCTGAGGGAACGAATGGCGTATAAACCAACTGTTGGTCACTGGCTACCATGGTACTGCATCTCCTCACGATGCTCCACTGCCTTGTGGATCAGATCTTTCGGTCAAAGGCTCAGGGTGTGGACCCCTAAGAAAACCACCTGCTTCAGTTTGTGCACCTGGGCAGTATCACAGTCCTGACACAAATCGAATGAGATTTGTGCGTCTCATATTTATCTGGTGCTTTTTTGTACCAATATTTATGTGTTTAAATAAATAAATAAAAATAAAATCACCCTATTCACAATAGTTTAGGCGTTTTAGTAGTATTATTAGCGTTCAAGCAATATGTATGTCTGGAATGATATAACCTATCAGAAAATTGCCAACAAATGTGACTTTCTAATTATGTGGCTGGATTCTTGCTTCCTGTTTTTAAACGCCCCCGAATGCCCTGGTAGGACTGAAGATGGGGAGTCTGCTCTCTCTTTCAAAATGCTCTAACACGGCCACGTGTCTACGATCACATCCAGAAAATTCTTACTCACTGCCTTCTCGCGGCATTACTGTTGTTTACGAAAGTGAGAGGACGAAAAGCGAATATCAGGCGCTTTAACCGGGTTGGTGGATTTAGATATTCGTAGTATCTAATCAACACTCTAAAGCCTTATCTTAGTTCATAACATTCTTAAAAACTAACTACAGGAGGGAGAATTTAACAGCTTTTGGTACTGGTATGCATTTGGTGATTTCAGTCGTTATGCTCCTTATTAGGTGGATTAATCACCAAGGAGAGGTATCTTGTACTAGACACTTGGTCATACCTAATATGATTATCGATACACTACGCGATAGGTTAAGCTAAATTTGGGGAGGGTTGGGTTTTGAAGTGACGAACTACCTATTGCACTGTTCATATTAATTGCTCGTAGACATAAACCAGCCACAGTTTGCTTACAAACTGGATTGTGGTAAAACTATGGATTGAGTTTATAAGATTGTTTTATAATAACTTTAACATCAATAGATTATAGAATAACAAACTGTGATTTAAAACAATATGTTCTGAGTTATGGTTTTTACATGAACATAAATACTCATCGAAATTTGTCTATATGCGGTCGTGAGATAAAATATGGATCCTCAAATTTGTCATTTGTCATCACCGAGTCGATCGTAAAGTTAATGTTTTAGGATTAAT
The DNA here is from genome assembly GCA_944470415.2 of Schistosoma rodhaini. Taxonomy (NCBI): domain Eukaryota; kingdom Metazoa; phylum Platyhelminthes; class Trematoda; order Strigeidida; family Schistosomatidae; genus Schistosoma; species Schistosoma rodhaini. The sequence goes on from OX104040.1 coordinate 4,022,101, forward strand.
ATTTCAGGATAAATAATGTCTTTGCTATCTCAAAGCGTAACATAATGAACCGATGGACCTTCATGTGATGTTTGTATGTTCTTATGCATTTAACACTGGATGTGCTTTTTTATTCTTGTGATACATTTATCCACCAACTAATTAGATGAAACAAAAAACGTAATTATACCAACTGGATTCTCATGACCATTTATTTTTCCACTTTTTTATACCTGATTATTCACATATAAACTATCTGTACCAAACAGGTATTATTCTTGTATACAGGATTTTTAACTTTAACAAAATTAATAGAATAGTCCAAGTCGAAATCGTTCGGCTGGTGGAACTATAATTTTTGGACGACCTTTGGGCAACGCTAAAATGACCTTGGAATATCCACCTACTTACTAGGGTTATATATTAGTGTAAGGAACTAGGATTAGGATTAACAGTTGAAAATTAGGATTACGAATTAGATTTATTGTTTTCATCATGAACTGACACCAGCTTTAATGTCAAAATGGTATTAAGCCAAATGAGTGAGTGAATTTCGCTCCAAAATCCAAGATCTACTATCTTAAATGTGATTGTGCTCGTTCACAAATTACAGTCTCGCCGTTTGGCAATAAACAAAGATAATAAATAGCAGACAGTCATCAGTAAATGAATTTGTGTTTGACAATTTAGTTTTGCAATTTCTCACTAAGTAGTTGCAGATTTATTTTTCTATGCTTGCCACCCTATTATTCTGCTTTGCTTATAGCAGAGCGAAATGTATAAAAGCACAATATGACACAAAAACACTCCAATACTGTAAAGAGGTATATGCGAATATATCATATATTTAAATTGGGAATACGACGTATTGATGGAGACAGCTTAAATAAAGTACATAAAATGTGCTATTTATGAAAAAAAACAAACAAACAATAGTATCATCAATAGCTTATATTCTATGGCATTTATAGTAGCTTATCGAAATAATGGGGTTTTTCACATTCATGGCCTAAAACAAAAAGTTCTGATAAACCGATGGATCCTAGCCTAAAACTACCTCAACCGCACCTATCACTCCTTAACTTTCGCTATGTATAAATGATTCCGATTTGACGTAATTCCGCCACCATTTTGTCAAATAAACTAATTTCTCAACTTTTAGATGTTCATCAGTGAAAGTTAGTGCAGTAACAGGCTTATTTCAGTCGTATAAACGTATTTTGAATCGTATGATAATACAAATTACACTAACACTAATTAACAAGTAAACGAGATTTGAGTAAGCTGTTTATCATTATCATGCTGGTAGATTCTACGTAGAGTCAACGAGGAAATAATTTAAAACTATGTTTATTGAAACGCTTAGAAGATTTCCAGTTTATTTAACCATAAAAATACTAAATTTCACGTAATATTGAACTGCCGCTTATTTTATTTATTTATTTAAACACATAAATATTGGAACAACATATGTAAGCGAACAATTGTTTTCAATTAGATCGTCATCAGGCTTTACTCTAATATACATGAATATTTATATAAAAATGTTAGACCAATCAAGGCTATTTGAGTCAATAATAATCACAATGAAATAGAAATACGTTACCAAGCGTAATAATAGTTAAAAGTACAAGTTGATAGTGGGAAGACAGGTGTACTGATAGTAGTAAGAATAGCAAATTACGATAACAAAAGTCTTATCAATAATTAAACATTGAGAATTAAGAGGTCAAACGTGGGTAAATAGTCTGGAATAGTAATCACAAAACATTAAAATCATTACGTAATAAGAAGTATGTAAGTAAATAGATAGTGAAGAACACAAACGGAAAGAGGTAGAAAATTACAAACAAACAAAAAATGATAACCAAAAAAAAAAAATTTACAAATAATAATAATGTCAATTATTAAGTTATGTCCGGCCATGGAAGGGATAGGGGGGTTACGAATTTCTTCTGTACACATAAATTGGGATGGAATGTACGAATCCCTATGGCTTCTGCTATATGAAGTAGACGGGAGCGAACTCCGTTGGGAAACGATGGAGGTATACGATAGATCACTTGAAATGATTTCAATTTATCAACAGTATGACCACTATCAATTAGATGTGCCAAGATAGAACTGCGTATTGTTTTTATTTGGCCCTTTCCAAACCATGCTGGTAGATGTTCACTCATTCGTTGGTTAAGTTGCCTAGTAGTACGCCCGATATAGCTATCTCCACAGGAGCAGCTGAACTTATAAATGCACATGGAGGAGGCCAACTCAGGTAACTTATCCTTCGTTTGAGTAGACATCACTGGTCGACTCGAGAAAGTCAATGCAAGATAGGCTGCGTAGAAAGTTCTACTAATTACTTTTGTTAACCTATCTTTCAGAGTTTCACTAGCTACATCCCCGTTGAATGGTAATTTTATGTATAGAGGCTTCTTACGAACAGTTAAAATCTCCGATTTCTTCCTTGTATCATACATGTACTTTTTGATGAACGCAGCAGGGTAGCCGATCTCAGTCAGTGAGTTATAGATAAATTCCAGTTCCTGACTTAAAGTATCAACAGAACAGATCTTATTTGCTCTACTAGTGAGGCATTTAACCAAGTTTCTCTTATATTGGATAGGTGTAAAGCTATAGAAGTGAGTGTATTGGCAGGCAGAGGGTCTTTTTCTATACACGCTTCTACTTAACGAGCCATCACTTCGCCTGCTTAGTGTAACGTCAAGGAAATTCAGCTTCATGTCACATTCACCTTCACAAGTGAAGCTAATCGCTGGATGTACACTGTTGAACTGTTCTAGTAGTTCATCCTTACTGGTGTTCTGATCCACGACTATGAATGTATCGTCGATGTAGCGGCAGTATAGATCGAGTTTCTTAATAGCCTCCTTAACATAAATATTGGTACAAAAAAGCACCAGATACATATGCGCCATACAAATCTAGTTCGATTTGTGTCAGGACTGTGATTCTGCCCGGGTGCCCAAACTGAAGCAGGTGGTTTTCTTAGGGGTCCACACCCTGAGCCTTTGACCGAAAGATCTGATCCACAAGGCAGTGGAGCATCGTGAGGAGATGCAGTACCATGGTAGCCGGTGACCAACAGTTGGTTCATACGCCATTCGTTCCCTCAGGATACTGGAGTCCATGTGCACTATTGGTTTGGAATGAGGGTTTTCCAACTCCCCTAGGTGGACTCGTCGTGTCCACCAACCTGGTTAAAACGCCGGACATTCGCTTTTCGTCCTCTCAATTCGGTGAACAACAGTAATGCCACGAGAAGGCAGTGAGTAGGACTTCCCTGACAGAGGCTATATATTCGCGTGGCCATATGAGAGCATTTCGAGAGGGAGAGCAGACTCTCCCCATTCTCGGCCGTACCAGGGCATTTGGGGCTTTTTGTTTGTTAGATAACAGTTTAGTTTCAATTTCTATACAGTTTGGGAAATGCCACTTCATCGTTCAATTGTATCGTTTAGTATTCATTTTACTCTATATCAAGTATTTAAATATTTGCTAGCTGTACGTAAATTATGATCCATTGAAATTCTTCATTGTATATCATATTTAATGAAGTAAGGACTAGCTACATACTTAGGACTTTCTGGTTAACGTTTTTTCGCGAGATTTTCTGCGGGATGGCGGCCATGCTAATCTCTGACCCGACCGTTGCTGCTACCTTGACGTGGTGGTCGGGCTTGCCTATCGTAATGAACCAATGGAGTTATACTGGCTGGAACAATCGTTCCTCAAGGTCCTACCATGCCAGACAGGTCGGTTGAAGAGCGGTGAGATTAAAAGCAGCAAACCCAAGGTCCGAAGGCGAAGTCGTACTGCTGACTGTACAGAGGTGTGATGGCAGTAAGGTGTTTCCTTCAGACAACCAGCATAAAAGCGATGCTGCCTTCTCACAAGGAGGGGTGGGGTTATAAAAGGTTGACCCTAAAAATACACTATCCGCCTTATCCCATTTCCGTCTCCGGTGGTAAGGTCCCAACAAGTATGGAGCTAACACAAAAACCACCCACAAAAAGGTTGTGTGTGACCGACCTCAAGCAGTTGTCCCTTGGGTACTGCGGTCACGCTCTCGGGTCATTAAGACCACCTCTAACCCGATTTCCTTTTCAGGTACCTCTAAAAGAACCCTTCCACTGTGTGGTCAACCGTAAAGTGACAACTACCCTCATACCTCTAACAGCATTCATAATCAATCTTCTCTGTATCGTTGCAATTTTAGTAGATGTACCGCCGAAGCGAGTATTTAGAACTTTCTATCTTTTATAATTGTTACTAATTCCATTTACAACGAGTATTGCATTTTCAGTGTACAATCATTGATATCGATTCTTTAAAATAAAATTTAATATATACATATATTCAATTACTAACGTGCTTTTCTGGGCTCTATTCTCTTTATCTCTTCTTAAATATTCTAGTATTATATTCACATGTTCAGTCAACTATATATAAACCAATACAACATTATCCTAAAGGTCCACATGAATTAGAATTTTATCAACGTTTATTCGATCCAAATTGTCATGATTCCATTTTAGTTGAGTTACGAAAATTTGTACCCGATTTTTATGGCCTCTATCGTGATTCTGAACAAAAACGTGAGTTAATATACATAGATTTATTTAAGTTGGCTTTAACTTTATACTATTGAATATTGAGAAAAAGTAAACTGCTGATAAATTCTTATTCATTAATAACTGATAAACAAAGTTTTACTTATGGTCTCTCAATGAAGAAGTAACATAAGGTTTAAATCACTCGACTCTCAATCATAGGGTTGCAAGTTCAAACTCTTCTCTACCTGTTTCGGTTTTGGCAACCTGCTAGTATGACTCACTTTTAAGCAGAGTACAGCTCGAAGTACACGAACGCGTGCTTGGTTATTAAGTCTTATCAACCACTCGACTTAAGATTTGAGTGCGAAATCGTACTGGGGTGTGGCGACAGTGAGGTGTTTCTTTTGGATAACCAGTATCTACATCAATGCTTCCTTCTCACAACAGAGGAGAGGAGTTAGAACAGGTTGACCATGGAGATTTTACACCTCCCCTCACCCCACATTTCCGTATTTGACAGTAAGGCCTCTGGAGTACGTAGCTGACACATCAAAAACTGCTCTTAATAAGGTCATGTATGACCGACCTCAAGCACTTGTCCCTTGGTCTCTGCTGTCAAGCTCCTAGGTTGTTAAAGCCACTACTAATCCACTTTCCTTGTCATGTTTTTTAAGAAAGTATATATTTCCATGGTGTAAATGATCGGGAAGCGACGACGTCTCATACCTTTAACAGTGATTGAGAACCTCTTGTTCATAACTAAAAAATATTAGAAATCTATATCGTCTGATACAAATCAAGCATCTTTATACTTAGAAGAATCATGTTCTTGAAAAAGTTCCAACAAATAACTACAAACTTGGAAGCATATCCCTGGTGTTGTGGGTCATGAATTCGATCGCCAGTGTGGATTCTATACGTTTAGAATGTTTAAAAGTAGTCAGCGTTAGATGTCGTTTGAAACCGAACTCAACTTGAAGATTATCAGGTGTAATCCGATGTTTTTACACTATGAGACTTCTATCATTCCTTCAATATTTATTATGTGGTTTCGTTCTCTGGAAGTTTAACTGTTACCCTGAGCTCGTACCTGTCAAATATTTTCAATGTTCTTTTTTTTCACTCGCTTATTATTCAAAAAATTCTACTTAAGATAGATTTATACTTGGGTTTAAAAGATTTATTGGCTAATTTTAAACATCCATCATTATGTGATTTAAAAATGGGTCGTCGTACATATGCTCCTGATTCTTCACCATCAAAAATAATGATTGAATGTGCAAAGTATAAATGGCGTGAAGAAATTGGATTTCTGGTGACTGGATTAAAAGTAAGACTCGTTAATTTATTTTGTTTTCATTCTAACTAATATTACTTACTCTATTTACGTCTGTTACTCCCAGTGGAGCATAGGCCGCCGACCAGCATTCTAACTAATATAATATATATATAATTACAGTTAAGAATTCTGAGCACAAAATAGCAACAAGATTCCCATTTCTTGGACATTTAAATATGACTATTCACAAAATATGTTTAAAAAGTTCTTAAAGAAGTGATTAACTGGGATCATATACATCCGTGATTGTTTATCTATTTTATTTTTATTTAAGCACATAAACATTGGTACAAGGAGACACCAAGTATATATGTGTTACACAAATGATTCGATTTGTATTACGGCTGAAATACTACCCGGGTGCACAAACTGAAGCAGGTGTTTTTTTAAGGAACTACTCCTCGAGCAGTGGAGCAAATTTGGGAGATGCAGTCCCATGGTAGACGGTGACCAACAACGGGTTTATACATTATTTGTTTCCTTAGGGTGCTGAAACTCATGTGTATCATTGGTTTGAAATCAGGGTTTTTCAACTCCCTTAGGCGTATGCTCCATATCCACCAACCCGGTTAAGGCGACGGACATTCGCTTTTCGTCCTCTCAATCCGGTGAACAACAGTAATGCCACGAGAAGGCAGTGAATAGGACTTCCGTGGTGGTGGTTTTATTTACGTGTCCATGTGAGAGAATTTCGAGAGGGAGAGCAGACTCTCCCCACTCTCGGCCGTACCAGGGCATTTGGGGGCAATATTTACTTAATATATCCTCACATTTAAATCAGGAGGACACATTTGTCAGTTAATCAATATACAAATCGATTGATTTTTGATTAGTTCAAATTTCCTGTGTTATAAGGAAACAAAGTCCAAGATTAAACTGATAATCATCTCTGTTACGAGACTTTGCCTATATCAATAATCTTTATTGTATTTAAATGTAATACTATTATTTGTAATAATTGTTTGTATTTTCTTTTAATTTAGGTATTCTATCCAGATATTAATGAACATATTACATTTGATATTTTCTTTGGAAGATCATTAAATCCATCTACAATATATGATAATGGTAAAAGAGTTTGATTATTTTGATTAATATGAGTAATCTAATATTATCAGAAGGGTGTTTTTGTATGGAGATTTCAGTAATGTTATATAGTTGAGATCATGAGTCAGTTGTAGGTAGAAAACCTGGAAGCACTAGACGGCCGTTTCATTTTATTGTGGAACTCCGACTCAGTGGTTTAGTGGTTAAGCGCTCGCACGCGAGACTGATAGGTTCTGAGTTCGAATCTCGCTAGGTGGGATCGTGGATGCGCACTGCTGAGAAGTCCCAAAATAGGACGGAACGGCTGTCCAGTGCTTCCAGGTTTTCCATGGTGGTCTAGCTTCAATTGACTCATGATTTGAACTATATAAAATTCCCATTTAAACATTAAAAATTAAAAAAAAAAACATGAAGTTCAGTAAAGGGATCTCTAGTATTCTAATCTTTCCATTACATCATCTTGGTTATTTGTGTTCGTTGAAAAGAGATCCTTTCGTTGAATTTTATGTTTTTATTTATTCATTGTTTACATTTATTCATCATTAACTATTCTTAGTGTTAATTTATAGTGAACCAATACAAATATGTAAAGAAAAACATTTTAACTCAGCCAATTCTCCTTGCCAACGAACCATCCTTACAATATGTATATTTACATTTATGATAATAGAGGGGGGGGGGAAAGGAAAATAATTCCAAAGAATTTCAGATATAGATTATTTATTTATTTATTTAAACGCATAAATATTGGTACAAAAAAGCACCAGATAAATATGCGCCTCACAAATCTCATTTGATTTGTGTGAGGGCTGTGATACTGCCCAGGTGCCCAAACTGAAGCAGGTGGTTTTCTTAGGGGTCCACACCCGGAGCCTTTGACCTAAAGGTCTAGTCCACAAGGCAGTGGAGCATCGTGAGGAGATGCAGTCCCATGGTAGCCGGTGACCAACAGTTGGTTTATACGCCATTTGTTCCATCAGGATACTGGAGTCCATGTGCACCATTGGTTTGGAATGAGGGTTTTCCAACTCCCCTAGGTGGACTCGTCGTGTCCACCAACCCAGTTAAAGCGCCGGGTATCCGCTTTTCGTCCTCTCAATTCGGTGAACAACAGTAATGCCACGAGAAGGCAGTGAGTAGGACTTCCCTGACAGAGGCTATATATTCGCGTGGCCATAAGAGAGCATTTCGAGAGGGAGAGCAGACTCTCCCCACTCTCGGCCGTACCAGGGCATTTGGGGGCTCAGATATAAATTCAAAGTATTTGTGTTAAGTTGATAGGGAATATGTTGTATAATATAAGTTGAAACGTATACACAACAGAATTGTTAGTAAATAGTTAGAAAGTGCCAACTAACAAAGTTCAGAATGAAATGTGTATACAAACACTGCTTATACTCTTACTACTTCTACCATTATGGGATTTGAATCGACAACTGTATCTTTGTGCTAATGTGGTATGGCAACTTGAACTGATGTATGTATGTACGTGCATGCGAAATTCTATGTTGTGACTGACTGATTAATTTAGCAAATGATAAACAGTAAGGCAAGTGAAAATTAAACAGGAATAATGGGAGTAAAATTCCTTTAGTTAATGTAATGTTTGTATACATTGAGTGGGATTATGAAAAATATTAACTAAAGTTGTTTAAAAATTAAGTTTATTTCAATCTTTCCTACATAGCACCCCCAAGAGTGTCCGCAGGTACGACATATGCTTTGCACCCTCCAAGTGCAAGGTACTCCTACAAGACTGGCAGGATTCTCATCCTGTACTCACCCTGTATGGTGAGCAGATTGAAGTAGTTGAGAAGTTCATGTATCTAGGTACCTGTATAAGTGCTGGTGGTAGCGTGAGTGATGAGATTGATGTACGTATAGTGAAAACCAGAGCGGCTTATGCCAATCTGGGCCATCTTTGACGCCTTTGTGACGTTAGTCTGGCTGTAAAAGGTCGGATTTACAACGCGTCGGTGAGAGCAATTTTGCTCTATGCTTGTGAAACCTGGCCTTTCCCAGTTGAGGATGTTAGACGACTCTCTGTGTTCGATCATTGTTGTCTCCGAAGGATTGCTAACATCCATTGGCAACACAATGTTAGTAATGCAGAGGTTCGGCATCGTATGTTCGGGCGCAGAGACGATAATTCAATTGGTGTCATCATCTTGAAACATCGACTTCGGTGGCTCGGACATGTTTTACGAATGTCGTCCCAGAGACTTCCACGTCGTGCATTATTTGCCGACTCTGGGACTGGTTGGAAAAAGCGGAGAGGAGGTCAGTGTATGACATGGTGTCGTGGTATGAAAGAAAGCTATAAAGGGCTGGCTTGTGTTGGTCCTTCACGACTCCGTGTCTGAGGTCCAAGAGATGGTGCAACACAGTGGCTAGAGACGTTATCAGATATGGCTCAGAATAGAAGCCAGTGGCGATCCTGCTGTAACCTTCTTTTACTTTCTTCATAAAGGGTGGTTATAACTTTCTTAACTGAAACAGATCTTCTGATCGTACATTTCAGTTTCCCCCATCATCACTTTTATTTTTTTTAATGTATGCATCTTACCCCTTTTCTCTTCCCATTTTCATTGTTTTGTGTGGCGCATATATATCTGGTACCCCCTTGTACCAATATTTATGTGTTTAAATAAATGAATAAAAGAATGTCTGGAGGTAACAGTGGTACAAACAAGAGTAGATAAATAAACAAACAAAATCAAACCTATATATATATGGCATAAATGTGCGGTGTATGTGTGTGATTTCTTATTACAAAAACAATCGATACTCATCATTGAGTTATAGTACAATTAATAATGTTGATAGTAATCTTAACAAAACTGAGCTAACACAAGTCAGAAAAAAAGAGTCGTTTTTTTTGGTTTCGATGGTTCCGTTGGATGAGGTTGTTTAACTGCTTTGAGGATTTGTTGTTCTTGTTGACTATCATCTACGAAGGCATATCGTGTGCTGTTACGGGTATTAGGGCAGTTATCACTTCCCGGTTGCCCACACCGTAGAAGGGTTCTTCTAGAGGTACCTGAAAAAGAAGTCGGATTAGGGTTGGTCTTAACGACCTGGGAGCGTGACCGCAGTGCCCAAGGGACAACTGCTCGAGGCCGGTCACGCACGGCCTTTTTGTGGGGGATTTTAGACGTGTTAGCTCCGTACTTGTTGGGACCTTACCGCCGAAGACGGAAATCCGTGGGATAAGGCTAGGTGTGCATTTTTAGGGTCGACCATTTCTAACCCCCTCCCTCCTTGTGGGAAGGTAGCATCGCTGTTATGCTGGTTATCTGAAGGAAACACCTTACTGCTGTCACACCTCTGTACAGTCAGCAGTACGACTTCGCCTTCGGACCTTAGGATTGCTGCTTTTAGTCTTACCGCTCTTCAACCGACCTGTCTGGCATGGTAGGACCTTGAGGAACGATTGTTCCAGCCAGTATAGCTCGATTGGTTCATCACGATAGGCAAGCCCGACCACCACGTCAAGGTAGCAGCAACGGTCGGGACGAAGGCATATTCTAGTCTGTTTATAGAAACAATGTCCTTTTTACCATTTTTATTAATGATGAAATATGTTTCTATTCGCTTTATGACCTTACATAGTGGGGTTAATGGTTTTTGGATAGCATCAGTTAGAACAAAGTTTCATGTTTTTAGATACTTAATAACTTGTTCATGGCGCATGTTCACACGTGTTAGTATTGTCTGTTATTGTAGTGACGTGCTTTCGAAAGTCATTGTATTTTCTTGGAGTTTTTCACCGTGGCTAATTAGTTGTTCGGGTAGCACTAAAGTTGCTCCGTAAACCAATTCGGCTAATGTGCATCGTATGTCTCCTTTTACTGTTAATCATATTTTTAGGAGAATAAGGGATAATTCATTGTTCCACTTGGTTGTATCAGCCATAGACATGAGCGTGCTTTTTGATTGGCGGTGAAGTTTTTTCATAAGGCCTTTGGCTGCTGGATTGGGAAATTCCCAAATGCACTGACGGTGTGTTGTTGGACTTTGCTACTTTGGTACAACATGTACACCCTTGCCTAACTTCTGATATCTTAGTTCGTATGGGGCCAAAAGAGCGTTCTGCTATACGTCTTCTGGTTGCTCGAATTTCAGGGTGTGGTAGCAAATGGACGTGTTAAAATATCAGTTCTCGACACTTTTCAGGTACGAAAGGGCGACTAGTACCCGCGGAAACATCACAACTGTATTTCCTTAAAAGTTTTCGTATTTCGTTGGCATCTAAATCCTTCGGTTATTTTGTATTTACTGATGATTAAATTCTGACGAATGTTTGGAAGTTTTAGTGCCAGTCTACTAATGTCTCCTAAATAATTATTCGGTTTATTTGTTCACAAACAAATGTGTCTCTTAGTTCTGAGATGAGAGATAATTGTTACCAGCTATAACATATAAATACCTCGTTTTTTTTCAAATTACTGTGATTGATGGTTTCTCGGGATATTCACTCTATTCATTTTGATCGGGATTAAAGATTAAACGGTTTATGCCACTAATGACCGAATGTTGTTTTTAATGTAGTTGTCTTTAACTGTGTTTTGGCAATGATAGCGACTACCTAAAAAAAGCAACAGTCACTTAAGAAAATACTTACTTTTACTTACTTACGCCTGTTACTCCCAATGGAGCATAGGCCGCCGACCAGCATTCTCCAACCCACTCTGTCCTGGGCCTTCTTTTCTAGTTCTATCCAACTTTTGTTCATTCTTCGCATGTCTGTCTCTATTTCTCGGCGTAATGTGTTTTTTGATCTTTCTCTTCTCCTTTGGCCTTCAGGATTCCATGTGAGGGCTTGTCTTGTGACGCAATTGGGTGGTTTCCTCAAATTCTGCCCTATCCACTTCCAGCGCCTCTTCCTGATTTCTTCCTCTGCTGGAATCTGGTTTATTGTCTCCCACAGTAACTTGTTGCTGATAGTGTCTGGCCATCGGATCCGAAGTATCTTGCGTAGACAGCTGTTAATAAACACTTGTATCTTCTGGATAATGCCTTTCGTAGTTCTCCACGTCTCCGCCCCATACAGAAGAACTGTCTTGACATTTGTATTGAAAATTCTGATCTTGGTGTTGGTTGACAATTGTTTTGAGGTCCAGATGTTCTTCAGTTGTAAATATGCTGCTCTTGCTTTGTCGATCCTCGCCCTCACATCTGCATTTGATCCACCGTGTTCATCAATGATGCTGCCCAGATATGTAAGGGTTTCCACATTCTCTAAAGCTTCTCTGTCAAGTGTAATTCGATTGGTGCATGTTGTATTGTATCGGAGAGTCTTGTTTTTCCCTTTGTTTATATTGAGACCTACTGCTGTTGAGGCTGCTGCTACATTGGTCGTTTTCTCCTGCATTTGTTGTTGCGTGTGTGATATAAGATCCAGGTCATCTGAGAAGTCTAAATCGTCAAGCTGCATCCTATCTGTCCACTGTATCCCGTGCTTCCCCACCCCAGATGGTGACGTCTTCATAATCCAGTCGATCACCAGGAGAAAGAGAAACGGTGAGAGTAAGCAACCTTGTCTAACACCGGTCTTTACCTCGAATGAGTCTGTGAGTTGTCCTCCATGGACGATTTGGCAGTTTAATCCATCATATGAGTTCCATATGATGTTGATTATCTTAGGGATGCCGTAGTGTCGAAGAAGCCTCCATAGTGTTGTCTTGTCCACGCTATCAAATGCGTTCTCGTAGTCAATGAAGTTGATGTAGAGTGATGAATTCCATTCAATTGACTGTTCTACAATGATCCGCAAAGTTGCGATTTGGTCTGTACACGATCGATCCTTACGAAATCCAGCCTGTTGATCTTGAAGTTGGGCGTCTACGGAGTCCTTCATCCTGTTCAACAACACCCTGTTGAAGACTTTCCTGGTATTGAGAGAAGAGTGATGCCCCTGTAGTTGTCGCACTTGCTGAGATAGCTTTTCTTTGGTATCTTGATCAGAAGTCCTTTTTTCCAGTCTATTGGTACTTGTTCTTCATCCCAAATCTTACTGAAGAGAGTGTGGAGTGTCTTTTCAGTTGTTGCTACATCTGCTTTCAGTGCCTCTGCCGGGATGTTGTCTGGTCTGGAAAATACATGTTGATAATAATGTTAGCGACATATAAATTCTGTATCAAGCGAAAACTTCAAGGTCTTGAATGTGTTACTAACAGATAATGCGATTAAGTTATTCGATACAAATCCGTTTAGTAGGCTTGAAATCAAATTTCTTTTTAGAATTGGAAATACCTTACTTAGTGGTAAATGAGATACATCCACTTTCACCATTTCGTCATTATATTTCTAGTTCTTTGTGGTTGTTGTTGTCTTCATTTTGACCAATTAGAGGTTCTTACTAATTTATTTTTATCGTAATTTATGCGATATTCAGCTCTTTACATCGACATATATCCGAATGAAAAGTCATATCCTTAAATACAACCTTTCTTTCATATATTACCACCACTAAATTAACTACTTTTATGAATTCGGTGTTCATCTTGTTGTGCTCACGAGGTATGGCAACTTGAACCGATGGATATGTGTGCCTGATCCTACGTTGTAACTGACTGACATTTGAAGTTTTTATAAAGCTAATTATGTCATATTTTGACAATGTGTTCACTAGTTTATTCAGTTTGATTAGTATATTATTGAGTTAAATACAGTGTTGTATCTTCTCAACATTAATTACAATGTAATACCTGCTTCGATCTGGGCAGTCGGGCAGTATCACAGCTGTCACACAAATCAAATGAGATTTGTGCGGCGCATATATATCTGGTGCTTCCTTGTATCAATAATTATGTGTTTAAATAATAAACAATGTAATGATGCAAATTAATCACTCTATTTCAATTAACATTATAAAAAGTTAAATGGTAATGGTTATTTTACCCCTAATAAATCTGTGCAAAACCATTAACTTGTCAACTATTGAACACAATCCATTTTATTTTTGTAATTAAAAATGTACTACTGATTTTAATTTTTGCTAGTACAAATATTAAACAGTTCGAATTATTGGTAGTCAGATTAAAAGTCTCCTCTTCCTCCTCATATATAAACGTCATTTAATTGAACAAATATCATTCACTCCCAGCGACTAACTTTTTAAGATTCTTATTATGAAAGTGATTTATGAGAGAGTTTAATTTCTAAAATATTCATTAATTGAGGACAATTAATCATCTTCATGAAGTTAAGAATTACAATTTGCCGTTGAATAATGAAGAATGTCAATAATTAATTATACCGATAGAAGCTATCACACAATCAAGTATATTTTCTTAATAAAAACAAATGTATTCATTATAAGCAAAGATGAATAATGGCTAGCAGTGGAATCCAGGATGCGCATTTCGTCCTATTTCGGACTCGTCAGCTGGATGTATCTGCATCTCAGTATGGACATAGTATGTACATATGCCAATAAAAGACTGATCAATTACAGTCCTAAACATCATTTGGAAGATTCAAACAAACAATACCAAGTGAATTTAAATGTATTCGTTTTCTACAGACAAGCCAGTTGATTCAATACAATCTAAATAAGGTAAAAAGTATATAAGCTTTATCTATATGATTTGAAGTGTTACACCGTGTCGGAGTGTGAGGTAATTTCCCACTGAAGACAATGGTCTGAGTATCGTAGGTTGATTAAAGTTAGAGATTAACACTGTTGAATGCCAGCCCAGTTGTCTAACGGTTAAGCATTCGCTCACGAAACTAGTCTTGAATTCGATTTCCGCGTGCTGCAGCGTGGATGCATACTGCTGACGAGTCGCATACTAGGACGAAACTACCATCCATTGCTTCCACTTTTTTAATGGTAGTCTAACACCAATCGATTCATCATTTATATATATATTTCTATTTGTTGATTTTTTAGTTATATTTATACTTTTTTTTTATAATTTTATATTATTAAGGTATTCGTCTATTTCTTGGTCCAAATGTAAATCGTGCAAAAAGATTAGCTAAACAATTTGTTAAAAAATTAACCCAATTAGCTAAATGGTTTGAAAATCAAAATTATTATCATTTCTATGCTAGTTCATTATTATTAGCATATGATAGTATTGTTTTAAATAATAAAATGATGATATCTTCACATCCTACTACTACTACTACTTCTACTACTACCACCCCTTCATTACATCATCATCATCATAATAGTAGTTACCAAGAGGATAAAGAAATCATGATATCCAATATGGAACAAAATGAAACAATGTTATCTCCGTATGCCACCCCGTCACATCATTCTCATCATAATAGTTACCAAGAACATAAAGAAATCATGACATCCAATATGGAAGACAGTGTAACAGTAGAAGAAGAAGAATATGTTTTAGTTTATTTAATTGATTTTACACGTTGGGAATTAGTAACCAATTGTGATCAAATCAAAGATGAAAATTTTTTATATGGTTTAAATTATTTAATTGAATTATTTAAACGTGCATCATTAGATTCTACACCATTGGATAAAATTCCTAATCTATCTATAACTTAATCATTGACAAGGATTAGTATTGTTTATGTATATAGTTGAAAACATAAGTCAATTAAAGCTAGACCATCGTGGTGGAAAACCTGGAAGCACTGTTTGACAGCCATTTCGTCCTATTGTGGGATCAGATTTTCCTTGGTGGTCCTAGCTTCAATTAACTCATGGTATCAACCATATATATCTCCACAGAAACCCCCCACCCCCTAATCAATCGTATTATCAAGGAGGAAAACCAAACCAACAAACAAACAAACATATACAGTGTTCACATTTCATGTATTCAATAATCAATTTATTTCGCAAAAAATCTTTATTTTTTGGCTGCTTATTTTTCTTCTTCCCTTTTTTTGAACTGCCAAAAATGTTCGTCTTTCATTACTAATTACTAACAGTAGTAAAGTGAATCTGTTTTTTTTTTTTAATTTCTATATTGAACTGTATCAATAAATCAAGGTTAAAAAAACAATCGGGGGTGGGGGGGAATGGGTTGTAAGGATTTCTCTATTTCTTTACTTTTGTTACCCTATTACCATAATAGAATATATATGATGAGTGTATCCATCTCAAGGTTTATTTTTATTATTCTTATTATTGTAAATCTTATTTTGTTACAATTTTCATTAGAAATGAAGATTTTTTTATATTTTGTATTATGTTGTATGTTCTAATATATGAGAACAAGACTAATGTAATTTGAATTTGATACACAATTATTTCTATTAATGGCTTTAGTCGTTATATTCTATTTTTGATACAATCTAGAATGATCAGAAGAGGGGTTTTGTGGAAATTTTAGTAATTTTATGTAGTTGAGATTATGAGTCAATTGAAGCTAAACCTGGATGGCCGTTTCGTTCTATTGTGAGACTCCTCAGCAGTGCTCTGGCACGAGACTGGTAGGTCTTGAGTTTGAATCTCGCGAGGCGAGATCGTGGATGCGCACTGTTGAGGAGTTCCACAGTGGGACGGAACGACCGTCGTCCAGTGCTTCAAGGTTTTCCATGGTGGTCTAGCTTCAATTGACTCATGATCTCAACTCTATAAAAACAATCTACAATTCTTAGCACAAAGTATTTCAACAGGTTTCTTTTTTCCCTAGTAATTGATTGATCGTGACGATAAATATTGAGATCTTGTAGTGTTGTTGAGCAAACGTCTTGTAAATCATTTAATCAGGATTCTTGAATTGTGATTGCATCATAATAACGATACATGTTTAGACACTTAGTAGGAATGGAAGTCAGCCAATCAGTTAGATGTAAGCAGTTTAGGAATCGACATCTAAATAATGTTCATTCTTTTCAATGCATATTGTTAGCTTGCCACAATGTCTCTGATTGTACTTTTTTGTAACTTGTACAACGAATGGTTGTAAACTCCCTATACACATGAATTACGTGGGTGAAACTTGCTATAGTACAAGTATTCACCAAACTTGTGCTCATCTTTGTGAACTGTTTCACAATTTAGTAAATTGTTATCTGAGTAACCTTCATTACGTATTGGACTGCGACGACGTCGTAAAGTGGTGGAATTCCTGATGTTCTGGCGAGTTATTTCATCAAATTTTTCTTCTTCACCGCATTCGAGACATGTATACTTTACATGGTCCAGAAGTAGTTGTTTGAGAGTTGCATAAGGAGTGAAATCGGTTTGTCTGAGAACGCCAAAGGTTTTACTAAGCTGTATACTTCTTTTCCAATAAAGGTAAGGAAATGGGCCACAATATTAAAATCCCCATCATCTTCCTTGGTCATAGCCCAGATTTCGAACCTCTCCATGTAATCCTTAAAATCTGTATGTATATCTAACCGTTCCATCGCGACGCCAATGTGATGATTTGAATTATGAACTAGTAATCCCAGCAATGACACGAAAGAATACACTGTATTTGGAATTCAAAACAGTCATCAATACAGCGGAATCATTGGTTCATTCAAATAATACAGTAGCCCAGATATTCAAGCAGGCCGCCAGTACAGTCTGTTGCTATTAGCACGACTGACTGCGTAATAAGTGCTTATTAGTCATCGCAACGGAACAATACTCTTATAATGCAACACAAAGAAATCAAGACTGTGGGAGAGGAATAATCCATACACCAGTCACTAAGTGAGTTGCATATACAATAATAGCAACAGTGGACCACACATCCTTTTGAATGCTTGATCAATCAATAAACTAGAACGAATTGAATTAGTGGGTGGTCAATAATTTAATGTTTCTATGGAATTTGCAAAATCAATAAATCAGTTCAAACGACTCATCGTTGAATTGTACGCTCGTATATTGTTCTAATGATACTAGCGATTGTAATGCTGTAAAGAGCTTTATTTATTTATTATTTATTTAAACACATAAATATTGGTACAAAAAAGCACCAGATAAATATGCGCCTCACAAATCTCATTCGATTTGTGTGAGGGCTGTGATACTGCGCAGGTGGTATTCTTAGGGGGCCACACCCGGAGCCTTTGACCTAAAGGTCTAGTCCACAAGGCAGTAGAGCATCGTGAGGAGATGCAGTCCCATGGTAGCCGGTGATCAATGATTGATTCGTACGCCATTTGTTCCCTCAGGATATTGCAGTCCATGTGCACCATTGTTTTGGAATGAGGGTTTTCCAACTCTCCTAGGTGGACTTTCCGTGTCCACCAACCCGGTTAAAGCGCCGGACATTCGCTTTTCGTCCTCTCACTTTTGTGAACAACAGTAATGCCACGAGAAGGCAGTTAGTAGGACTTCCCTGACAGAGGCTATATATTCGCTGGCCATATGAGAGTATTTCGAGAGGGAGAGTCACCTCTCCCCACTTTCGGCCGTACCAGGGCATTTGGGGGCTACAATGATAAGGATTATAACCAGGATTTTTTTGGGGAGCGGTCACATCAGTTACCAAATAACATTCAATACAGAAATTCCTTTGTCGTTACTAATAAAATGATGAGCGAGGCTGATCGCACTTTCAGTGAAAACATTTATATCTTGATTAAAATAGGCGGACTCACTAGAGAGCGATTTCATTTAAATTAAGCAAGACGGAGGCTAAAGAAACCAGAATGTCGGTGAATAAAGCTTAGCTGTATCACCGAGATTAGTAATCTACTTTAAGTTGACGTCATTTCTAAGACCATCTGTGTTGATTTTAGTATCGAAAACAAGAATGCTTACTCAGGATAATGGAGTGAGTGAGTAGGATCTGAGGTCAAAGTTGTTTCCTTTCATTGCAACTTTTGACCACTTAAATTAGATATTTAGACAAACATTAAATCTAACAATCAGGTTCTAATTATTTAGGAGATTGAGTGAGATAAGAAACTTGAGTGTTGCGATTACTTATTCGTGGGATTCATAGCATTATTAATATCATTAGCTTAATTCGATATTATATTTTTGGTACGATATAGAATTCTCAACACAATGTATTTCAACAAGTTTCCGTTTTTTATTTCTTCACCGATTGCCCTGGTACGGCTGAGAGTGAGGAGAGTCCGCTTTCCCTCTCCAAATGCTCTCACATGGCCACACGTATATAGCCTCCGTCAGGGAGGTCCTACTCACTGTCTTTTCGTGACATTACTGTTGTTCACCGAATTGAGAGGACGAAAAGCGGATACCCGGCGCTTTAACTGGGTTGGTGGACACGGAAAGTCCACCTAGGGGAGTTGGAAAACCCTCATTCCAACCAATGGTGCACATGGGCTCCAGGATCGTGATGGAACAAATGGCGTATAAACCAACTGTTGGTCACCGGCTACCATGGGACTGCATCTCCTCACGATGCTCCACTGCCTTGTGGACTAGACCTTTAGGTCAAAGGCTCCGGGTGTGATCCGCTAAGAAAACCACCTGTTTCAGTTTGGGCATGTGGGTGGTATCCCAGCCCCCACACAAATCAAATGAGATTTGTGCGTCGCATATGTATCTGGTGCTTCCTTGTACCAATACTTGTGTTTAAATTAAATCTTCACCGATCCTGACGACAAATACTGAGTGATCACCAGTTAGAAGTTAGCCGTCCAGTCAATCGACACCTAAATAATGTACATTCTTTTTGCTGCATATTGCCAGCAATCATCATATCTCTGATTAGGCTTGGTGACCAGCATTCCTGACTTCTAGCAGTCCACAATGACTAGGAAGGAAGCAGCGTTTTGTTAATAAGAGTTTCAACATCAACTTTACTTTTCAACTTTTGAAACGCTGACAAAAACAATTTAGATTTACTAGATAACAAAATACGATGCTTTGAAGGCTTGACTGTCCCTCTTAATAATTACTATTATCTACGAGAAAATTAAATCTTTTAAGATACTACTGATTGACAAATAAGCAACTTACTACTACTACTACTACCACCACCACATCATGATGCGAATCATAGTAACACAATATTGAAATTAAAACACAAATTACAAAAACAAACAATCACTGGTTAGTACAATTTTGATTATACAATCAAATCTAAGCACCCACATATGAATATTAGATCGTTACCAAATGATGAAAGATAAAAAAAAAGCAAACAAACAAAGTGTAAAGATTATAGTTAAATAAGGATGAATTATGAAAGACATTGATTCCTGTAAAAGTTAAATATATATTCAGAAAAAAATCAACTTGATGATATAATGAAAGTTTATGAGAACAACTCGAAAATCAAATGAGAACAGTTCAGGAATTATTTTATTGTCTTAGGGATAATCCTATCGCCAAGGCTAAAATAAATAAAACCAGTACTATAAGGCCAAGACAAATACACTTTTTTCGTCGTGCTGATTTTCGATGTTTTGTAGCAGTGCTTAGTTGTTCTGTACCACTTTGAACCTGGAAAATAAATATAAAATATTAAAGACAATTAACTGAATAGATTTGAAGTCGAATGAACGCATATCATATGAAAAACGATAAATCTGGATGATCCAACTTAGAGATATAGTTACTTGGCTATTATTCTAAACAGCTTCTACAAATTTCTGCATAATACATTAGTTATTAAGACACACAACTTTATTTCCGAAACCCCAAAATGCCCTGGTATGATCGAGAGTGGAAAGAGTCCGCTCTCCGTCTCGAAATGCTCTCATATGGTCACGCGTATATAGCCTCTAACAGGGAAGTCCTACTCACTACTTTTTTGTGGCGGGGGTAGTGTTCAAGAAATTGAGAGGACGAAAAGCGAATGTCTGGCGCTTTAACCGAGTCGGTGGACACGGCGAGTCAATCTAGGGGAGTTGGAAAACACTCATTCTAAACCAATGGTGCACATCGGCTCCAGTATCCTGATGGAACAAATGGCGTATGAATCAATCGTTGGTCACCGGCTACCATGGGACTGCATCTCCTCACGATGGTCCACTGCCTTGTGGACTAGACCTTTAGGTCAAAGGCTCCGGGTGTGGCCCGTTAAGAAAACCACCTGCTTCAGTCTGGGCATGTGGGTGGTATCACAGCCTTTACACAAATCAAATGAGATTTGTATGGCGCATATTTATCTGGTGCTTCATTGTACCAATATTTATGTGCTTAGATGTATAAATAAATTTCCGAAACTTCTAGCCAGTTTGTACTATGTCTAGTAAATAACGGCTCTGATATCACAAAACATGTAAAGTCTTGCATATATAAATCTTATCTCTTTTGAAATTTTATCGCCAAAAACCTATTCCAATACCGCTTATGTTAGGCAGGAAAATTCCAGACTATAGGTGGATACGGGTTGGAGACCGATTTAGAACCATACTATATTAATTTTTCAACTACTAACCGTAGTCATCTATTAAACCTCAAACTGGAATATCACAGTCCTCTAGAAAACTGACGGCGATGGAGGATAACTTCGTATGTTAGTGATAGGTCTGCAGTTTCACATATAAACTGACTAACTCAGTACTATGAGATCTGAATAACGTTCATAATAGGTTTTAAACAGTGTGTGTATCTATTTTCATCGTGGACGACGTAAAAGTAAAGACTTCATGAGCATAAATTGCAGAAAAAACCTACCTGCTCATAGGCTACTTCTATATTATCTCCAATGGAATCAACTAACGTTCCTTGATCGTGAATGTATGTAGCAAGCGTTGTGAAAAGTTCGTTTACTTGAATTATATCAGATTCCAACTGTTCCATTTCATGTGCTCTTTGTATATCTGCCTTTGATTCTAAAGAAACCTGTTTCTGCTCTGAAGGTTCATCTAAAAATAGCAAAAACGGATAATGAAAAAGATTTTTCAATCTGGGTTTAGAAGCTATGATCGAACACTTGGAGCTTATACATGTCATCAAAATTCTTAGTGCGCTTCCCATCTATACAATGAATGCAAAGAGGATTAGTGCTAATTATATCCTCCAACCAACTGGGAGACGGACATCACTTCCATACCAGGAGTTGCCATGTACCGAGGGAAATTTTCGAATCTGTCCCAAGATTTTATCAGACAAAAGCCAACCAGAACTGATGAGATATTCGAAATAAGAGAAGTAAACGAAACATTCATTTACACTGCTACCTGTAGTCGAACAGGTAGCTGGTGAAAACCAATTCTGAAACATTTTTTGTTTAGAGAAATATATCCTAAACATTCTTCCATATCTTTGCTCATCATCTATTTTTCCAATGCCTAGGCGTTTAGATCTTTGAAGACCAGAAAACCTATGCCTCATTTGAAATGTAATCAGTGGGGATGGGTACAAACACACTCACAGACTCCAATGCCTTCAGAAATGATCCAGACAGTTTCCTAAAAGGATTGTCTCCTGCTTGAGAGCATGGTTTTATATATGTACCATGTAATAATTTCCATAAGAATGTCATTTTCTTGATTTTATGTCCTATGGTAAATAGAGAAATTTAGGAGTAAAATTAGAATGACAAAATATACAATCGAATACAAAATCGTATAACCGTTGATTAAAACAATAAAAGGTTTCGATTGATACGAGCTTCTTAGGCATGGTTCAAGTGATGGAAGGAAACCTACGGGAAGTAATGGAACTATTTTAAGAGTAATAAGAAAGCAGCAAAATGATTTAAAGGAATAGGATAATACACAGTGAAGAATAAGAGACACTAACATCATAGAGATACAACATACAGAAATAACAATCGATACTACCAATTGTTTCAAATCATGAGGTCTCTAAATCGACGACTTATTTATTACATGTAAAGGATACATATGCATTAAAGAAAAGTATATTTGAGATAACTTACGATCAATTGAGAAGATACCAAGTGAATGGTACCGTTCTTGACAATTGACTGAGTACGCATTTTTCTCACTACGAACATGCTGTTGAACAACGCTGCCTAGTTTCCGCAAGCGCCCTAATTGATTTATGGCTTGAGTGTTAAGAGTACGAGCTCGTGCACGTAGTTCGGGAATATGTGATCCAACTTGAATCACTCTATAAACAGATCAAATAAAATGAAATGAACCGTTGAAAGTACTACTTTAAACTAGGCTAAATAAAAAGGTTGGTATATTTTAAGTCCAAGAAACGGAAAGATTATATTACTGGAAGCTCTATCATCAATAATACCGGCTTACAACTACCTAATTAAAATTAGGACGAACCAAGCAGCTAGTAGGTTGAAATGTGGGGAAATTTTTTTAATTTGTTGGGAATAACTTACTATTATTTCGATATTGTCAAGGCGAATACTACAGCACTAGAGGTGGCAACAGTATCGCAAACGATTCGAGTACGCGGAACGTTATTCCTGATCTCCTGAAACCACGCTCTAAACTACATGTAGGAACTTTTAACGTCCGAACATTACGCCAAATAGGACAACAGGCTTCCTTAGCTAGGACTTTAGAATCTCCCACCATTGATGTGTGCTGCGTCTCCGAAACGCGCATACAAGATCCGAGTAGCGTCATTCATTTGACCCCACCGTGTCATAATGAAGAACAACTCGATTCACACTTCGTGTATCTGGAAGCCCTGATGCTGCTTCCCGTGGCCTCGCTGGCATAGGTATATCATTGAGTCCTAGGGCAGAACTAGCCCTTTTAGACTAGATCCCAGTAGACAGTCGTATGTGCGCTGTCCGACTAAACGGAACAGTAAGGACATTCATTATCTCTGCCTACCCTCCCACTGACTGCAGCTCAGATGATGTAGATGAGTTTAACAGAAAGCTTTCCGACTTTCTCCGAAAATCTAGGCGCTCTGATGTAGTAATAATGGCAGGTGACTTTAATGCTCAAGTAGGTAAACTAAGCGAAAGACACCTGAGTAGATCTTATGGTTTGGTGGCTCAAAGAATAGATAATGGCGACCGTCTGTTGCGGCTATGTTCAGATAACCGCCTGTTTCTAGCAAATACTAACTCTAAGGATAAGGAAAAACATCTTTTGACGTGGCGACCCCCGAAGTCGTCCCAACGTTGAACCCAACTAGATCACATCGCTATCAGCTACCGAAGGAGGAGCTCGATAGAAGACTGCTGCTTATTCTGGAGCACATGCTTAGATTCAGATCATGCTCTAGTACGAGCACGTATCTGCCTGTGTCTTACTGGACGCAGGAAAAACACTGCAAGGAAACCTCTTAGGGTTCTACCTAATGATAGGCAAGCTAAGAGTATATTTCAGATTTTATTTATTTATTTATTTAAACACAAATATTGGTACAAGGAAACACCAAATACATATGCGCCATACAAATCTCTTTCGATTTGCTTGAGGGCTGTGATACTGCCCAGGTGCCCAAACTGAAGCAGGATATATTTCAGAAACAACTAGAAAACCAGTCAGGCAGCCATGTAAGTTGTGCCGACCCCGAGGAGCGTGGAATGACATCCGAAAAGCTGTGGAAACAGCAGTGATAACTGCTAGTACGGTAAACCATAAGGTTGGGGAGAAACACTGGATCTCAGCAGCATCTACCGCACTGATAGATGCTCGGAAACTTATCCCATCTGGCTCTGAACATAACGAAGAGCTGAGTCAACTTAAGCGCAGGCCAATAAGAAGCCTACAAAATTATCGCGAACAGTGATGGGTAGAGAAAGCAAGAGAGATGGAAAAGGCAGCGGCAATAGCAGACAACTGTTCAGACTTGTTAAAGAAACCGGTATTAGGAACCCAATCGTCAGCGAAACTATCTCGGAAAAAGATGGACATATCATTCATTCTCAATCCAGGAGATTTGATCGACAGGTAGAACACTTTAGGGATCAGTTCAACTGAACTTCAGCCACATTTCGGTTACCCACGATCCCCAGTCGACCTGAACGGCAAGTTAATGTAAGTCTTCCAACTCTTTAGGAGGTTGAAAAAGCCATAGGAAATCTAAGGCGAGGGATATCAGCAGGCCGTGACAGATTTACCCCTGAGAGTTTTAAGGATGGCGGCCCAGTATTAGAAGTGAGATTGACTGAGGTCTTACGTAGAATTTGGGAACTGGACGTAATTCCATCTGACTGGTCTCAATCACTGATTGTGCCAGTTTATAAAAAAGGGCAAAAGTCCTCTTGTGACAATCACAGAGGAATCAGTTTGACTAATATTGTCTAAAATATTAGCTTCAATAATAGTAGGTCGCCTAACCAAAGCGCGTGAAGAGCAGACTAGAGAAAACCGGGCTGGTTTTCGACCTGGACGTGGTTGCATAGACCAGATATTCACCCTACGTCAGGTCCTAGAACATAGACACAAATTCAGACGTCCCACAATAGTAGTATTTCTTGACCTTAAGGCGGCATTTGAATCTATTGATCGTGAGGCTCTATGGTAGTGCTTGTCACTGAAAGGAGTACCAAAGAAGTACATTAACCTCATAAAGGCTCTCTACTCGAACACAACTGGTCGAGTTAGAGCCTATGGCGGACTGTCATCAGAATTGATTACCTCAGGTGGTGTTCGTCAGGGCTGTCCACTCTCCCCATTCTTGTTTAACTTTGTCATTGACATACTTTTAGAGATAGCACTTTCATCAGTTAAACCTCCAGGAGTTGAACTTTTACCGGGAGATTCACTTGTTGACTTAGAATACGCCAACGACATAGTTTTACTCGGTGAAGACGCTAACAACATGCAGAGCCTTCTGACCACTATAAGCAACTATGCAGGCATGTTCGGAATGCGAGTCTCCCCCTCGAAATGCAAAATGTTACTTCAGGATTGGGTTGCATCGGCACCTGAACTAATGATAGGGAGTGAAGTAGTTGAGCGTGTAGACCACTTCACTTATCTTGGGAGTCTCATCAGCCCTTGTGGTCTGGTATGTGACGAAATCTCACCACGGATACAGAAGGCTCGTCTACCTTTCGCCAACTTGCGTCATTTATGGCGTAGGCGAGATATCCGTCTAGCAACCAAAGTACGGGTTTACTGTGCAGCAGTCCGTTCCGTCCTACTTTATGGCAGTGAAACATGGCCAGTAAGAGTAGAGGATATTCGTAGGCTACTAGTATTCGATCATAGGTGTCTTCGAAGCATTGCTAGTATATCCTGGGACCACCTAGTAAGTAATGCAATTGTTAGGAAACAAGTACTAAGTAACGATGGCAGATCGAATGATGAAGTAGTGAAAATTCATCAGTTAAGGTGGCTGAGACACGTGTTACGTATGTCAACCACCGACTGCCCCGACGTGCAATGTTTTATGGTGTAGGAGTTGGTTGGAAAAAAGCTAGGAGCGGCCAAACCAAAACGTGGCACAAATCAAACTTCCTCTTGGATCAAGTGGAAGAATGCCCTAACAGAGTTAAAAACTCGAAAGCTGAACGGTGAAGCGAACCTTACGATTAAGGGTTTTCGGGTAGTCAGGTCTTGGAAGCCAATGCTTCCGTGACCTGTGTGGGTAGAACGTATGTCTCCAAAACACCTTAAATGTGTGTTACACGAATGCTCGTAGTCTTCGGAATAAGATGTGTGAACTAAGTTTGATGGTAGACGACTTAAATCCGGATATAATTGTTATCACCGAAACTTGGCTCACTGTAGATATAGACTGTTCTCCAGTCATTTCTGGCTACATCTGTATCAGAAGTGATAGAGTTAGAAGTCGCAAGGGAGGTGGCATGATATTATATGTTAGGGACCACTTCTGCATAAACTCGATCATATCGGAGGCGCATGTAAGTGGTACGTGTGAGGTAGTATGTTGTACAATTAGGTCTAGAAACGGGTTAGTGACGATAGGAGGAATATATCGTAGTCCGTGTTGTCTCGCTGACGACTTTATCCTAAAACACGTCTGTTCTTGGAGTAAGGCAGGATCTTGTCTCATCGTTAGAGACTTCAATGCACCCCATATAAACTGGATAGAGCTCACAGCTCCAGGTGGGGGTTTCGATAGCGTCCTTCTGTCATCAATTATTCAATGTGCACTTGTACAATGTATCGTCAAGCCAACGCATATAGACTTGGAACATAATCCGTCATTGATAGACCTTGTCCTCACACACCACTGTGAAAATATCGTCGACATTCAACACCATCCCCCACTGGTGAATAGTGATCATGTCGTACTTTCCTTTAAGTTCCGGATACATGGTATAGAATTTGCATCTGCTCCACCCCGTCCTAATATCTGGAGAGCTAATATTCCGGCAATCAGGGACTATGCTATCTCAATTGACTGGTCGGTCGATGCTGATGGATCGATTGATGATGCATGGAATAGGTTTAAGTCTACGTTCGAATCCGTAACTCAACCGTTTATCGCATGGTCAGCACGTAAGCTATCATATTGCCCTCCATAAATTAATAAGGAAACCCGAAGGCTGTTGAAGCGTAGGAAACACTTCTGGGACTTATTCTTGTCAACAGGTAAGGCATCATTTAAGTGAGAATATAAAAAAATCCGAAATATATGTAAAAAGACCATAGCTAAATCCCGCACGGCTTACGAACGACAGTTGGCATACGATAGCCGTACCTGTCCGAAGCGACTGTTTTCGTATGTTAAAAGGCGGACGAAACGTAGTGATGGTATCACCTCATTACTGTTAAGCGAAAATTCAGCTTTATTGGCTGAATCTGATCTAGCGAAAGCGGAGACATTTGCTAACTATTTCAGTGAAGTCTACTCTACGTGTAGTGTTACAACTACTTGTCCCGTTGACAATGAGATACCAGCCATAGGACCTTTACACGTGACAGAGGATATTGTTCTTCCTTTGATAACTAACCTAAAACCTTGTAAGATACCGGGCCCCGATGGGTTACACCCACGTTTACTGTCGTCGCTTGCGGACATTATTTCAAGACCGCTCACGATGCTCTTCAACATGTCCCTTTCACAGGCTCAACTACCTAGAGACTGGAAAGACGCCATAGTTAGTCCTATATTTAAGGATGGTCAGAGACGGATCGTATCTAACTACCGGCCTGTTAGCCTAACCAGTATAGTAGTTGAGTTACTTGAAAAATTAATTCGGGCTAAGCTACTAAGCCACATAGATTCGTACAATCTGTTAACTCCCGAGCAACATGGGTTTCGTAACAAGCATTCATACTTGACTAACTCATTGCGAGAGAGAATTGGACAGCTGCCCTAGACAACGGCCAGTCTGTCGACGTAATATTCATAGATTTTAGCAAAGCGTTTGATAAGGTTTCACACTTAGGTCTTATGCAAAAGCTCTCGAGCTTTGGAATAACAGGTGCTATACAGGAAAGGATAGGAAGCTTCTTATGTGACCGCAGACAGAGAGTAAGGGTCAATGGAACGCTATCCGAATGGAAACCGGTCAAAAGTGGTGCACCCCAAGACACCATCTTAGGCCCTCTACTTTTCCTTCTGTATATTAATGAACTACCTTTATTACTTAAGTCGTCGACGTGATTGTTTACGGATGATGTTAAAATCTGGAGAACAATAAGAAATGAAACTGATCGTTGTTATCTGCAAGCAGATTTGGACGAATTAGTTAGGTGGGCTCATGATTGGGGCATGGAAATTAATTCCAGGAAAAGCGTGTTCATGCACATCGAGCACGATATTAGTTACCATTATACCATTAATGGTACATCTCTGCCACACGTTCATGAGCACAAAGACTTAGGAGTAATTATAAGTCACGACTTAAAAACTACTACGCACTGCAATGCGGTTGCTTCCAAAGGCTTTCGCGCGCTATGGTCGCTTCGCAGAGCATTTAAATGCTTTGACGAGGATAGGTTTCGAATTTTATATTCCACCTATGTAAGGCCACACTTAGAATACTGTATCCAAGCGGCTAGCCCTTGTCTGATAACGGATACTAAATCGCTTGAGCGTGTCCAGCGTATAGGGACAAAATTAGTAAAGGGTCTTTCTAAACTCCCTTACGATGAGCGTTTAAAACGTCTAAACCTTTTCCCCTTATCTTATCGTAGGACGCGAGGTGACCTTATACTGGCATTTCGTATCTTTAATTATGATCAGGGTGTTAATATGTCTTATCTTTTTGCTCCCTCCAGCACTAATTATTTATTTATTTAAACACATATATATTGGTACAAAAGGGCACCAGGTACATATGCGCCACACAAAATAATGAAAGTAGGAAGAGAAGGGATGAAAAGATAAGGCGGACTGAAATGTACAACCAGAAGACTCTTTCAGTTAGGAAAGTTAGAACCATTCTTTATGTAGAAAGTAAAAGAAGGTTGCAGCAGGATCGCCACTGGCTTCTATTCTGAGCCATATCTGATAACGTCTCTAGCCACTGTGTTGCACCATCTCTCAAACCCCAGCGACAGAGTCGTGAAGGACCAACAGAAGCTAGCCCTTTGCAGCTCTCTTTCATGCCACGACACCATGTCATACACTGACCTCCTCTCCGCTTTTTCCAACCAGTCCCAGAGTCGGCAAATAATGCACGACGTGGAAGTCTCTGGGACGACATTCGTAAAACATGTCCGAGCCACCGAAGTCGATGTTTCAAGATGATGACACCAATTGAATTATCATCTCTGCGCCCGAACACACGATGCTGAACCTCTGCATTACTAACATGATGTTGCCACTGAATGTCAGCAATCCTTCGGAGACAACGATGATCGAACACAGAGAGTCGTCTAACATCCTCAACTGGGAAAGGCCAGGTTTCACAAGCATAGAGCAAAACTGCTCTCATTGACGCGTTGTAGATCCGACCTTTTACAGCCAGACTAACATCACGAAGGCGCCAAAGATGGCCCAGATTAGCATAAGCCGCTATGGCTTTCATTATACGTGCATCAATCTCATCACTCACGCCACCACCAGCACTTATATAGCTACCTAGATACACGAACTTCTCAACTACTTCAATCTGCTCACCATACAGGGTGAGTACAGGATGAGAATTCTGCCAGTCTTGTAGGAGTACTTTGCACTTGGAGGGTGCAAAGCACATGCCGTACCTGCGGACACTGATTGCCAACTGATTAAGTGCGGATTGCATGCCTTTGGCATTATCGCACAGTAAGACAATATCATCCGCATACTCAAGGTCGAGAAGTCGTTCCCCAGGCAACATATCTACACTGCCATTACTTACATCCATCAGAGCTGTTTCCAGGATGTCGTCGATAGCAAAGTTGAAGAGGAATGGTGAGATCGGGCAACCCTGTCTAACCCCACTGCCAACTGATTAAGTGCGGATTGCATGCCTTGGGCATTATCGCAGTCAGTCAGTCAGTCAGTCACAACGTAGAACTTTGTACGTACGTACATCAGTTCGAGTTGCCATACCACATCAACACAGAGATGCAGTTGTCCATTCAAATCCCATAGTGGTAGAAGTAGTAGGAGTATAATCAGAAATCCAAAAGATTAGGGTTTGAAGAAATTATTGAAGGAGTATAGTACAGTGAAATAAATTTGGAAAGAGAAAAAGATAAAGACATGAGGAATTCAGAAGATTAGAATTTGGTAGAACACAAAGAGTGGATGCACCTTCGCCATTGCAAACGATTTTCAGCCATGTCATTCAAGGTCTCTAACCATCGGTTGCTGTCATCTCGCAAATCCCAACCAGGTAGTCTACACCTACCAACATGGCCCAGTCCACCTGTCAGTGACTTCATTGATTTGTGCCACGTTTTGGTCTGGCCACCCCTAGCTTTCTTCCAACCTACTCCTACACCATGAAACATTGCACGTCGGGGCAGTCGGTGGTCGGGCATACGTAACACATGTCCCAGCCATCTCAACTAATGAAGTTTCACTACTTCATCAATCGGTTTGCCATCCCTACCTAGTACTCGTTTCCTAACAACTGCATTACTTACCCGGTGGTCCCAGGATATACGAGCAATGCTTCGAAGACACCTATGATCGAACACTAGTAGCCTACGAATATCCTCTACTCTTACTGGCCATGTTTCACTGCCATAAAGTAGGACGGAACGGACTGCTGCACAGTAAACCCGTACTTTGGTTGCTAGACGGATATCTCGCCTACGCCATAAATGACGCAAGTTGGCGAAAGGTAGACGAGCCTTCTGTATCCGTGGTGAGATTTCGTCACATACCAGACCACAAGGGCTGATGAGACTCCCAAGATAAGTGAAGTGGTCTACACGCTCAACTACTTCACTCCCTATCATTAGTTCAGGTGCCGATGCAACCCAATCCTGAAGTAACATTTTGCATTTCGAGGGGGAGACTCGCATTCCGAACATGCCTGCATAGTTGCTTATAGTGGTCAGAAGGCTCTGCATGTTGTTAGCGTCTTCACCGAGTAAAACTATGTCGTTGGCGTATTCTAAGTCAACAAGTGAATCTCCCGGTAAAAGTTCAACTCCTGGAGGTTTAACTGATGAAAGTGCTATCTCTAAAAGTATGTCAATGACAAAGTTAAACAAGAATGGGGAGAGTGGACAGCCCTGACGAACACCACCTGAGGTAATCAATTCTGATGACAGTCCGCCATAGGCTCTAACTCGACCAGTTGTGTTCGAGTAGAGAGCCTTTATGAGGTTAATGTACTTCTTTGGTACTCCTTTCAGTGACAAGCACTACCATAGAGCCTCACGATCAATAGATTCAAATGCCGCCTTAAGGTCAAGAAATACTACTATTGTGGGACGTCTGAATTTGTGTCTATGTTCTAGGACCTGACGTAGGGTGAATATCTGGTCTATGCAACCACGTCCAGGTCGAAAACCAGCCCGGTTTTCTCTAGTCTGCTCTTCACGCGCTTTGGTTAGGCGACCTACTATTATTGAAGCTAATATTTTAGACACTATATTAGTCAAACAGTAAGACAATATCATCCGCATACTCAAGGTCGAGAAGTCGTTCTCCAGGCAACATATCCACACTGCCATTAGTTACATCCATCAGAGCTGTTTCCAGGATGTTGTCGATAGCAAAGTTGAAGAGGAATGTTGAGATTGGGCAACCCTGCCTAACCCCACTGCTCGAATAGAACAAGGGAGAAAGGTGGTTGTATGCCCTCACTCTACCTGAGGTGTTCGTATACAGGGCCTTTAAGATGTTAATGAACTTCTCAGGCACACCCTTCTTCAATAGACAATCCCAGAGAACAGTCCTGTCCAACGAATCGAAGGCAGCCCTGATATCAAGAAACACTACGATAGTTGGCCTGCGATAATTATGACGGTGTCCTAACATTTGGCGGAGGGTGAAGATGTGATCAATGCATCCTCGACCAGAACGAAAACCAGCCTGCTCCTCGCGAGTCAATCGTTCTCGGGTTTTAAACAACCTACGAAGAATGATAGAAGCCAATAGTTTGGACGCGATCGAAAGTAGACTTATCCCCCGGTAGTTAATGCAGGAACAACATGAACCCTTTTTAAAGATAGGGACGACTATTGACTCATTCCATGATGTTGGAACACTTTCTTGCTCCCAAACCTTTCCAAACAACGCAGTCAGTTCCTTAGCCAGAAAGTTACCACCATCTTTAAAAAGAGCCGGAGGTAAGTCATCTGGGCCCTGTGATTTGTAACGTTTCAAGAGTTGGAGTTCCTTGCGGACTTCCGCCTCGTTAGGTGGATCAGTCGTCACCGGCCATGGGGGGCAGGACAAGCTGGTTGATGTTGCCGGAGCAGCAGGCCAGTTGAACTGCTTTTCGAAGAATTCCGCCCGTCGTCCAAGACGTCGGGAGATGTTAGTGATTGGCATCCCGTCATCCTCGTAGATTGTTTCACTCACACCAGACTTCTTGCTGCCAGTGGCTTGGATGAGTTGGAAGAGCTTCCGGCAGTTACCAGATGCAGCTGCTGCTTCCATCTCATTAGCACGCTCCGACCACCAGGCTTCCCGGTCCTTACGCAAGCTTTGCCCGATTTCATTACGTAACAGCCTTCGTTTGTGGTCAAACTCACGGTCACCCGGAGTAGACCGACGGGCTTCCATCAGTTGTAAGGAGCCAGAAGAAACCCAGTGCTTGTAAGCGGGACGTTTCGCGAAGCCGCAAGCGGCTTTACTCACCATTTTCATGGCGTCGTGAAGATGCAACCAATGCTCATCTATACTTTTCGGTGGGGTGGTAGCTAGCCTAGAGGCTAGCTCCGCTCGATACTTACTCGCAACAGGAGTTGCAGCCAGTTTACTAACATCAATCCGTTGGTGGTGGTCAATCCTTCGGCCACTGAAAAGTAAGGTGAGATTGGCGCAGACCAGGGCATGATCAGACTCCAGATAGGTACTCCAAAAGGAGGGGCAGTCTTGTACACAACCACGCCAGCGGTAGCTGATCGCGATGTGATCAATCTGAGTCCAGGCTTGGGATGCAGAGGGAGGACGCCAGGTGGCACACCGGCGATGACTGTGCCGGAAGTTAGTGCTGGCCAGAAACAGGTTGTGGTCTGTGCACAGTTGCAGCAAACGGTCCCCGTTATCTGTCCGGCGACCAACAAGTCCCCATCGGCCACCTAGACGACTCTCTTCTGTGCCTAGACGCCCGACCTGTGCATTTAAGTCTCCGGCTAGTACTACAATATCTGTCGGACGCGCTTTCTGGAGAAGAACTGTTAACTGATGGTAAAACTCATCCTTGATTACATCCGGGCTGCAATCTGTCGGGGCATAGGCGGAGATGACGAAAAGACACCGTTTCTCACGCCGATTTCTTCTCACTTTGATGGAACTTTCTAATCTAACAGCACATAACCGACTGTTAATGGGGATCCAATCGATTAGTGCTACCTCAGCCCTAGCGCTTAGTGCGACACCAACGCCAGCAAGACCAGACGAAGATGCCACAGGGTCCCCGGATAAGCGCACGTGGAACAAGCTTTTCGAGGCGACAGATGGAGAGCGGATTTGTAGTACTTCACTAGAGTCTTGAATACGGGTCTCGGATAGACAACATTAAGACCTTCCAAAGACATAGCCAGCCCTATATGTTGTCTGATATGCATTAGTGTGCGAACGTTGAAGGAAGCCAGCTTGAACGGCGTACGTGGTTTCAGAAAGACTGCTTCAGTATTCATTATCGGTGGAAGCATTCACTTTCAACCAGACAGTGACTGGAGATCGTTTAGATAGGACAGATTTTCCACCATGGGCGAGCTGCTGCATAAGTTGAAAAGTAAGGTTACACAAATTGGGGATAAAAGGGGGTGAGTTAGCGATATGGTAAATAATAATAAAGTTAGTAATAATAATGTTCATTGTCCTGCTTTTAGTATGACCAGGGATATCGTCAATAGAGTTCATCATTTCATTCATTTGTGTGTGGGCTGTGATACTGCCCGGGTGCCCAAACCGAAGCAGGTGGTTTTCTTAGGGGACCACACCCCGAGCCTTTGACCTAAAGGTCTGATCCACAAGGCAGTGGAGCATCGTGAGGAGATGCAGTCCAATGGTTGCCGTTGAACAACAGCAGGTTCTTCCGCCATTCGTTCCATCAGGATACTGGAGCCTATGTGCACCATTGGTTTGGAATCAGGGTTTTCCAACTCCCCTAGGTGGACCCTCCGTGTCCACCAATCCGGTTATAGCGCCGGACATTCGCTTTTCGTCCTTTCACTTTCGTAAACAACACCCCCGCCACGAGAAGGCAGTGAGTAGGACTTCCCTGGCAGATGCTATATATTCGCTTGCCATGTGAGAGCATTTCGAGAGGGAGAGTAGACTCTCCCCACTCTCGGCCGTACCAGGGCATTTGGGGGCAAATAAATGAAATGATGAACTCTATTAACGATACTATCCCTGCTCATACTAAAAGCAGGACAATGAACATTATTATTATTAACTTTATTATTATTTACCATATCGCTAACTCACCCCCTTTTATCCCCAATTTGTGTAACCTTACTTTTCAACTTATGCAGCAGCTCGCCCATGGTGGAAAATCTGTCCTATCTAAACGATCTCCAGTCACTGTCTGGTTGAAAGTGAATGCTTCCACCGATAATGAATACTGAAGCAGTCTTTCTGAAACCACGTACGCCGTTCAAGCTGGCTTCCTTCAACGTTCGCACACTAATGCATATCAGACAACATATAGGGCTGGCTATGTCTTTGGAAGGTCTTAATGTTGTCTATCCGAGACCCGTATTCAAGACTCTAGTGAAGTACTACAAATCCGCTCTCCATCTGTCGCCTCGAAAAGCTTGTTCCACGTGCGCTTATCCGGGGACCCTGTGGCATCTTCGTCTGGTCTTGCTGGCGTTGGTGTCGCACTAAGCGCTAGGGCTGAGGTAGCACTAATCGATTGGATCCCCATTAACAGTCGGTTATGTGCTGTTAGATTAGAAAGTTCCATCAAAGTGAGAAGAAATCGGCGTGAGAAACGGTGTCTTTTCGTCATCTCCGCCTATGCCCCGACAGATTGCAGCCCGGATGTAATCAAGGATGAGTTTTACCATCAGTTAACAGTTCTTCTCCAGAAAGCGCGTCCGACAGATATTGTAGTACTAGCCGGAGACTTAAATGCACAGGTCGGGCGTCTAGGCACAGAAGAGAGTCGTCTAGGTGGCCGATGGGGACTTGTTGGTCGCCGGACAGATAACGGGGACCGTTTGCTGCAACTGTGCACAGACCACAACCTGTTTCTGGCCAGCACTAACTTCCGGCACAGTCATCGCCGGTGTGCCACCTGGCGTCCTCCCTCTGCATCCCAAGCCTGGACTCAGATTGATCACATCGCGATCAGCTACCGCTGGCGTGGTTGTGTACAAGACTGCCCCTCCTTTTGGAGTACCTATCTGGAGTCTGATCATGCCCTGGTCTGCGCCAATCTCACCTTACTTTTCAGTGGCCGAAGGATTGACCACCACCAACGGATTGATGTTAGTAAACTGGCTGCAACTCCTGTTGCGAGTAAGTATCGAGCGGAGCTAGCCTCTAGGCTAGCTACCACCCCACCGAAAAGTATAGATGAGCATTGGTTGCATCTTCACGACGCCATGAAAATGGTGAGTAAAGCCGCTTGCGGCTTCGCGAAACGTCCCGCTTACAAGCACTGGGTTTCTTCTGGCTCCTTACAACTGATGGAAGCCCGTCGGTCTACTCCGGGTGACCGTGAGTTTGACCACAAACGAAGGCTGTTACGTAATGAAATCGGGCAAAGCTTGCGTAAGGACCGGGAAGCCTGGTGGTCGGAGCGTGCTAATGAGATGGAAGCAGCAGCTGCATCTGGTAACTGCCGGAAGCTCTTCCAACTCATCCAAGCCACTGGCAGCAAGAAGTCTGGTGTGAGTGAAACAATCTACGAGGATGACGGGATGCCAATCACTAACATCTCCCGACGTCTTGGACGACGGGCGGAATTCTTCGAAAAGCAGTTCAACTGGCCTGCTGCTCCGGCAACATCAACCAGCTTGTCCTGCCCCCCATGGCCGGTGACGACTGATCCACCTAACGAGGCGGAAGTCCGCAAGGAACTCCAACTCTTGAAACGTTACAAATCACAGGGCCCAGATGACTTACCTCCGGCTCTTTTTAAAGATGGTGGTAACTTTCTGGCTAAGGAACTGACTGCGTTGTTTGGAAAGGTTTGGGAGCAAGAAAGTGTTCCAACATCATGGAATGAGTCAATAGTCGTCCCTATCTTTAAAAAGGGTTCATGTTGTTCCTGCATTAACTACCGGGGGATAAGTCTACTTTCGATCGCGTCCAAACTATTGGCTTCTATCATTCTTCGTAGGTTGTTTAAAACCCGAGAACGATTGACTCGCGAGGAGCAGGCTGGTTTTCGTTCTGGTCGAGGATGCATTGATCACATCTTCACCCTCCGCCAAATGTTAGGACACCGTCATAATTATCGCAGGCCAACTATCGTAGTGTTTCTTGATATCAGGGCTGCCTTCGATTCGTTGGACAGGACTGTTCTCTGGGATTGTCTATTGAAGAAGGGTGTGCCTGAGAAGTTCATTAACATCTTAAAGGCCCTGTATACGAACACCTCAGGTAGAGTGAGGGCATACAACCACCTTTCTCCCTTGTTCTATTCGAGCAGTGGGGTTAGGCAGGGTTGCCCAATCTCAACATTCCTCTTCAACTTTGCTATCGACGACATCCTGGAAACAGCTCTGATGGATGTAACTAATGGCAGTGTAGATATGTTGCCTGGGGAACGACTTCTCGACCTTGAGTATGCGGATGATATTGTCTTACTGTGCGATAATGCCAAAGGCATGCAATCCGCACTTAATCAGTTGGCAATCAGTGTCCGCAGGTACGGCATGTGCTTTGCACCCTCCAAGTGCAAAGTACTCCTACAAGACTGGCAGAATTCTCATCCTGTACTCACCCTGTATGGTGAGCAGATTGAAGTAGTTGAGAAGTTCGTGTATCTAGGTAGCTATATAAGTGCTGGTGGTGGCGTGAGTGATGAGATTGATGCACGTATAATGAAAGCCATAGCGGCTTATGCTAATCTGGGCCATCTTTGGCGCCTTCGTGATGTTAGTCTGGCTGTAAAAGGTCGGATCTACAACGCGTCAATGAGAGCAGTTTTGCTCTATGCTTGTGAAACCTGGCCTTTCCCAGTTGAGGATGTTAGACGACTCTCTGTGTTCGATCATCGTTGTCTCCGAAGGATTGCTGACATTCAGTGGCAACACCATGTTAGTAATGCAGAGGTTCAGCATCGTGTGTTCGGGCGCAGAGATGATAATTCAATTGGTGTCATCATCTTGAAACATCGACTTCGGTGGCTCGGACATGTTTTACGAATGTCGTCCCAGAGACTTCCACGTCGTGCATTATTTGCCGACTCTGGGACTGGTTGGAAAAAGCGGAGAGGAGGTCAGTGTATGACATGGTGTCGTGGCATGAAATAGAGCTGCAAAGGGCTAGCTTTTGTTGGCCCTTCACGACTCCCTGGTTGGGGTCCGAGAGATAGTGCAACACAGTGGCTAGAGACGTTATCAGATATGGCTCAGAATAGAAGCCAGTGGCGATCCTGCTGCAACCTTCTTTTACTTTCTACATAAAGAATGGTTTTAACTTTCCTAACTGAAAGAATCTTCTGGTTGTACATTTCAGCCCGCCTTACGTTTTCATCCTTTATCTACCTACTTTCATTATTTTGTGTGGCGCATATGTACCTGGTGCCCTTTTGTACCAATATATATGTGTTTAAATAATAATAACCGGGTTGGTGGACACGGAGGGTCCACCTAGGGGAGTTGGAAAACCCTGATTCCAAACCAATGGTGCACATGGGCTCCAGTATCCTGATGGAACGAATGGCGGACGAACCTGTCATTGGTCAACGGCTACCATGGGACTGCATCTCCTCACGATGCTCCACTGCCTTGTGGACCAGACCTTTAGGTCAAAGGCTCGGGGTGTGGTCCCCTAAGAAAACCACCTGCTTCGGTTTGGGCACCCGGGCAGTATCACAGCCCACATACAAATAAATGAACCCCAGCACTAATAATCTCCGGGGTCATAGCAAGAAGGTTCTGAAACCGCGATCTAATAAACTAAAGGTGGGGTCCCGTTTTTCTCATCGAGTGGTCAATGATTGGAACGCTTTACCAGAACAAGTGGTATCAGGACCATCAGTGAGCATTTTCAAAAAAAAGCTGGACCTTCACTGGAAGGAAATCTGTCAGGATTAACACAGGTTCACCAACCTACTATCCTTATTACTGAAGACTGAATGACATGGCTGAAAATCGTTTACAATGGCGAAGGTACATCCACTCTTTGTGTTCTGCCAAATTCTAATCTTCTGAATTCTTCATGACCCTCTTTTTCTCTTTTCAAATTTATCTCACTGGATTATACTCCTTCAATAACATCTTCAAACCCTAATCTTTCACATAATGCTTATACTCTTACTACTTCTACCACTATGGGATTTGAATGGACAACTGCATCTCTGTGTAAATGTGGTATGGCAACCCGAACTAATGTACGTACGTACGAAGTTCTACGTTGTAACTGACTGAATATTGTAAAAATTTGAACTGTTCAAACTGTTTATCAAGCTATTATTATATGCATCTTTTCACAATATTTATAAAGTAACTAGATTACTAAATATAAATGTCCCGTTCTACGTTGTGACTGACTGAGCGTTAATTGAAAAGATTAGGCATTCAAGAGACGATCCGAGAAAATATAAAATAACAAAAAATCACGTAACAGTTATATTAATTTACTGAAGAGAAATTTAGAAGCCTATAGTTTAAGGGAAGGCAAAAAGTGAATACACCTATGCCACTATGGACGATTCTGAGCCATGTCATCTAAAGTTTCTAACCATTGGTAACGACAATCACGCGGACGCTAACCAAGTAGCCTAAAACTGTTTACATGGCTCAGTCTAATAGTCAGTATCTTCACGGATTGATCCTGACTTTGTTCGTCTACCCCCATTTTTCTTATAACCTACTTGCACAACAAGGCAGTTGGTGAGTGGGCATTCGCATAATTTACTTAGGTTCCTGAGCACTGAAATTTCATTTAGATCTTGGTAAATGTGATAAGTATAATAAGAATTTAATTACTTTTGAATAACTGCCAGGTGAGACGACAAATCCTTGGTTGAGAGTATTAGGTTGTGATATTTTTCATTAAGACTCTCTTTGTCACCATATCCACTAGTCACACTTTTAACAAGTTCATCGAATTGATCTATATCTGATTTAATTTTGATAATCCTCTGTTCAGTGGCAGTTAATTCAGCAATAGCATTTGATGCATCCATCTTGAGGCACCAGCTTACTTCTAGGGTATATAGTTGGTAATTATTAGGTCGGTTTCCTTAACAATGGAATCCAATTTAAACTAAAAAAAGTAGTTTGGAGGCTACATTATACAAACAAATAAGCTTACGTTGGATTTATATAGATCGTCCAGACTTGAATCAACCGCTTAAAGCGATAGCACAAAACAACGAAACTGTATATTATCTTATAATAAACGATTTATATCAGTTTTGTGTGTAGGATAGTGTTATCAAGCTTTTTTTCAATGAAATCCATACACGTTTTTTTCACCTTGTTCTCAAGGTGTGCGGTACAGTGGAGGAGGCTAAGGTCGCTTTCTGTGCATTCGGTACTTATGGAAGTTGCATGTACCGATGAGGTTAAGGTTTATAAAGACGAAGGTGAGGAAGATGAGCAGAAAAAGTCATCAGAAAACTTAACTGAAGATAAAGTGGGTCTGGTGATTGAGGGTGAAGGTCAGGTATGTACTATAACGCCTTGATATACTTCTACCTCTTTTGCGTTGCAACTGAAGTGATATGATTAGTAATGAACCTCATTATCGTGTTGTACTCCACTAGTTATGTTTGTTTTCTAGAAGTTTTTCATAAGCGTAATGCGTTTCTATTTGCCCCATGGTGCTATATATTTCAATCTTCTAGTAAAACCTGCCAGGCTAAAAATGTAGAATTAACATAAGGCCGTCAACTATATATCACTGAGTAGTTTGTACTTCATAGTTCAGCTTTGTTGTCTTTACTTTAGAACTCAAATGTTTGGTGGATCCTTTCTTAAATACCATGCTCCCAAACTTTATTTGTAAGGATATTGTCGATAACTAATTGAATTCTCATCAAAATCGCGTAAAAATTCATCTTAGTTTTTTTCTGATGAGTTATTGTATATACAATTGGTTTCTTGACCATCTGGTAGTAATTGTCTTCTGTCAGTCTTGTGTTTTATGTTTCCCAAGAATAAATGGATGATATTGTCCAAAAATCTCCAAGAGTGAGGTGGAATTATGTAAATACATAATACATGCCACAACTTCAAACCATCAACCTACTTGTGTCGCTTGTCTTACCATAATTCCCTTTCTTTTTCAATAAGTTCGGCTTATAATAAGTCATGATACTAGTTAGTTAATGATATTCTTTCTTCTGAATAATTTAACACTTCAACGATTTCAATAGGCCAGACTAAGGTCAGGTTCAGCGTCGTCTATGGTTGACTCAATTCATTCCGATGTTTTGCAAATATTTAGTCTTACCGTGAAAGCAAACTCTTGATGTCGCTTAAAACTTTCTCCCTTTGGTAATTTTAGATACCACATCAAGAAAACGAATCTTATCAAAACTATGTGACATATTACAGTACATTTTGAAAAATCTAATCACATACTATTCAGGTCATTTGTATATTTACTGTAAAAGGTCAACGCTTTCCCAACTTGCATCTCTAGATATTTGTGTCCTAAGATTTGATTCCAAGAAGGACTGGTTTATAAAAATTAGTGAGAATCCGCAAACCAGGTTTATTTGCAGTAGTTACTCACTGTTTATATTACCTAACTTCGTGTTTTGATAGGATAAGGGGCGTGTGAGAAGAAGCGAAAATAAAATTGTTTCTCTAATTTGCTCATACATACTATTCTATACGAGTAATAATGAATAAACATGAGTTCAATGTATTTTGGCAACTGTTTCCAATTGTTCAGTTACTATACACTACAGAGTATTGCATCAGTGTTTGGTAGTTTTACTAATAAATTCCTATGAACACTAGATCAGACAGGATGGACTTGATTCATGCTTCGAATGTGATTTGTGTGGATATGTTGCTGTTCTCGATCTCTCACGTACTTATCGTATATTGATGTAATATCAAATCGATGTTGGTGCCAACAGCCTGGATTTTGTTTCTAGATTCTGCCTAATTAATAAGCTTTTATCAATGTAATCTAAAAAGGTTTCGCGAACTTCGCAAACGTTTTTCTTCAGAAATGTTATTACTGAAATATTATTTAAACATGTAAAGATTGGTACAAAGATTCACCAAGTATATATGCGTCACTTAAATGATTCGATTTGTGTGAGGGATGAAACACTACCCGTGTACCCAAACCGAAGCAGGTGGTTTTCATAGGGGGCCACTCCTCGAACCTTTTACCTAAAGGTTCTGATCCACAAGGCAGTAGAGCAACTTTAGGAGATACAGTCCCATGGTAGCCGGTGACCAACAATGGGTTCACTCACCATTCGTTTCCTTAAGATGTTGGGACCCATGTGTGCTATTGGTCTTGGATCAGGGTTTTCCAACTCCTTTAGGTGGATCCTCTATACCCAACAACCCGGTTAAGGCGACGGACATTCGCTTTTCATCCTCTCAATTCGGTAGACAACAGTAATGCCACGAGAAGGCAGTGAGTAGGATTTCCCTGATGGTGGCTTTATACGCATGGTCATATGAGAGCATTTCAAGATAGAGCTGACTGTCCTCACTCTTAGCCTTACCAGGGCAGTTAGTGATCTAAATGATGTTTATTGCCTTACAGGATTCCTTTATTTAAACCTAATGTAGATTCCTTTTGACTATTTTTGTTAGCTTGTTAAACGTTTTCTTTGTTGTAAATAAAATAATTCCAAGACAACTACTTACCTAGGCATTCTCGTTGTCGCATTCCGGGTCTCCAACTTTCATGTTGACGACTCGTTTATCAGGGGTATGTATTTCTCTAAGTAACCCATTCAGCTATTTATTCATTTTGTGCTACCATTTATTTCATTTATTTATTTAAACACATAAATATTGGTACAAGGAAGCACCAGATAAATATGCGCCACACAAATCTCATTTGATTTGTGTGAAGGCTGTGATACTGCTCAGGTGCCCAAACTGAAGCAGGTGGTTTTCTCAGGGGCCCACATCCAGAGTCTTTGACTCAAGGTCTAGTCCACAAGGCAGTGGAGCATCGTAAGGAGATGCAGTCTCATGGTGGCCGGTGACCAACAATTGATTCATACTCCAGTTGTCCCTTCAGAATACTGGAGCCCATGTGCACCATTGGTTTGCAATGAGGGTTTTCTAACTCACCTAGGTGGACTTTTCGTGTCCACCAACCCGGTTAAAGCGCCGGACACTCGCTTTTTGTTCTTTCAATTTGGAAAACAACAGTAATGTCACGAGAAGTCAGTGAGTAGGACTTCCATGGCAGGGGCTATATACGCGTGGCCATATGAGAGCATTTGGAGAGGGAGAGCGGACTCTCCTCACTCTCGACCGTACCAGGGCATTTGGGGGCGACCTAAAGAAAACATGACGTCAGTCTATGTGATCATAATTGTCTGTTGATGTAAGTCATGTTAGTAGGTCCAGAGTCCCTGGTAGATGTTTTATGGTTTGTTGTAACAAGTGGCTGTAGATGTTGAATGATAAGGTTTTGAGTTGATCCCTAATGGGCAGATTCATTCAGTTCATGTCTTTCTTTAAGATCTGAGTTTTAAAATTGTTCTATAATTTTTGCTTCTCGTATTATATTCTCTGTGCCTGATCTTTCTTACTATCACAGATACCATCACTAGTACTACTTATACCACTCGGGTATTCACTTTGATAAGTTCATCTCGTATAACATTTTAGACGGAAGCACATATATGCTACATTCTACTTTGCCTACGGATGACTGACTTAGTATATGCTTAACAGACAAACTATTAGAAAAACGTACGTCTCTAGAAAGCAAACACTAAGAAGTAAAGCTGATTTCAACTATCCTACTTTGAAATGGTATTAGTTGTAATTCTGTACATTTCTAAATATTAGCTTGTAAATAATAAAAAGGGAATTGATTACCGAATTAAATGACACAGTCACTCATTTAAAACTTTTAAACCATATGAAAATCAATACAGTATGCTCATTTTCGCTTACGAATTATTAAAACATCAGATATTACAAGTAACAGTGATAGAAATAAATTTTTTGATCAATCGACCATGAAGCCGTTAATGATACAACTTAGTTCTAAAGGAAAACTATTGTAAAATATTTAATCATAGAGTTAAATTTTTAAGTTATTCTGTCTCATAGTTTTATATTTTAGGTAAAGCTATCAGCATACAATGCATATATATATATATATATATATATATATATATATATATTAAAAAAGCGTCTAATTCCTTATGCCAGAATAACACACCCTTGAAGTTTAATTCTTAGTTATATGTCAGTCAGTCAGTCAGTCACAACCTAGAACTTCGTACGTACGTACGTACATCAGTTCGGGTTGCCATACCACATCAACACAGAGATGCAGTTGTCCATTCAAATCCCATTAAGTAATAGCGAGGTTAGACGCAGGGTATTAGGGAATGATGGTTAATCAGTTGATGAGGTCATGAATCTTCATCGACTGAGATGGTTGGGCAACATGTTACGTATGTCTGAACACCGATTACCACGACGCGCAATGCTGACTAGTGTAGGGGATGGTTGGGAAAGAGTTAGGGGCGGCCAAACCAAAACATGGCATCAGTGCTTGAAGTCACTAACTTCTGGTGTGAGCCATGTCGGTAGATGCAGACTACCTGGTTGGGGTCCGCGTGACTATCGTAACCAATGGTTGGAGACTCTGTGTGACATGGCTCAGAATCGATCACAGTGGCGTAGGTGTATACACTCTTTATCTTCCCTTAAACCTTGAGATTAAAATTGCTTCATAACATTCTTCCTTCCTATACTATATCCTTATATACAACCTTTCTTTTATATATTACCACCACTAAATTAACTACTTCTATGAATCCGGTGTTGATCTTGTTGCGCTAACGAGGTATGGCAACTTGGACCGATGCGTATATGTGCCTGGTCCTACGTTGTAGCTGACTGACTCAAATTCCATAGTGGTAGAAGTAGTAAGAGTATAAGCATTATGTGAAAGATTAGGGTTTGAAGATGTTGTTGAAGGAGTATAATCCAGTGAGATAAATTTGAAAAGAGAAAAAGAGAGGGTCATGAAGAATTCAGAAGATTAGAATTTGGCAGAACACAAAGAGTGGATGTACCTTCGCCATTGCAAACGATTTTCATCCATGTCATTCAAGGTCTCTAACCATCGATAGCTATCAACTCGTGGATCCCAACCACGTAGTCTACACCTAC
The DNA here is from genome assembly GCA_944470415.2 of Schistosoma rodhaini. Taxonomy (NCBI): domain Eukaryota; kingdom Metazoa; phylum Platyhelminthes; class Trematoda; order Strigeidida; family Schistosomatidae; genus Schistosoma; species Schistosoma rodhaini. Next base: position 4,066,801 of record OX104040.1, read on the forward strand.
CAACATGGCTCAGTCCGCTTGTCAGTGACTTCATTGATTTGTGCCACGTTATATGTAGCTATAGACAGTTCGTTTTTTGACTGAATTCTAATTAAGAATTTGTTTAAAAGAGAATTTTCGTTAGGTTCCATTACGATATATCTTTTTAATAAATTAGCTGAAGTATTCTAAATCTTGATAATTACATGCAAATGTCCGATCTTTATCATATTGTCCAAAAATTATTCTCGTTTGTTTTTTTACCGTTCCATGTCATAGAAATAGCAATATAATTGTCAAAAATAAATGCAAATGACTAACTTCTCTATAAAGAGCATGTCTGCATAATGTATACCTTTTAGCCTGGTCACAGTTTTAGTCACTCAGTGTGAATCTCAGGAAATGATCTTCTGTTTATTATTCGATTAAATATTTAGTTTTATGTTCTTTATCTAGCTGGGTACTAAATAAAGCTTGTATGATATCAGTGATGAATGTTATTGATTATGTCAGGAAAAAGTTTTGTTGATTCACTCATTACAGTTGACCATACCAAAAGGAACAGTCTAATTTAGTAGACAAGAATTGAACTCTAAAGCTTGGAGGACAATAGTCGGATCTTATGATCAGTTTATGATTCTGTCCACTTATTTTAACACTTACAAATTTCGTTCACTTATCAAATCATTTTCCACAGTATAATCTGAAAGGTTTCTTTAAAATTAATAGTTGATCACCATGACGTAGATTGTTTTACTTTGTTTAATGTGGTATAAAATAATAATAATAGTAATAATGCAAATTGATTTGTTTCTAGTATGAACGAGAATATAATTGTCAGTTGAATGTTCCATTTCATTTATTTGCGACGTGAACGTGAACTCTATCTTTAAAAAGTGTTCACGTTGTTCCTGTAATAACTATCGGGGGATAAGTCTACTTTCGATTGCGTCCAAACTATTGGCTTCTATCATTCTTCGTAGGTTGTTTAAAACCCGAGAACGATTGACTCGCGAGGAGCAGGCTGGTTTTCGTTCTGGTCGAGGATGCATTGATCACATCTTCACCCTCCGCCAAATGTTAGGACACCGTCATACTTATCGCAGGCCAACAATCGTAGTGTTTCTTGATATCAGGGCTGCCTTCGATTCGTTGGACAGGACTGTTCTCTGGGATTGTCTATTGAAGAAGGGTGTGCCTGAGAAGTTCATTAACATCTTAAAGGCCCTGTATACGAACACCCCAGGCAGAGTGAGGGCATACAACCACCTTTCTCCCTTGTTCTATTCGAGCAGTGGGGCTAGGCAGGGTTGCCCAATCTCAACATTCCTCTTCAACTTTGCTATCGACGACATCCTGGAAACAGCTCTGATGGATGTAAGTAATGGCGGTGTGAATATGTTGCCTGGAGAACGACTTCTCGACCTTGAGTATGCGGATGATATTGTCTTACTGTTTGACTAATATAGTGTCTAAAATATTAGCTTCAATAATAGTAGGTCGCCTAACCAAAGCGCGTGAAGAGCAGACTAGAGAAAACCGGGCTGGTTTTCGACCTGGACGTGGTTGCATAGACCAGATATTCACCCTACGTCAGGTCCTAGAACATAGACACAAATTCAGACGTCCCACAGTAGTAGTATTGTAGTGAACAAAACACCGGTTGGGAACAATCGAATGTATTTAAGCAAAAATTACAGACTATCTCAGTAAATTCTGATAACCAAACAATGAACAGTCAATTTGCAAATTAACAACCAATTGTTTCAATCTTCTCTGTTTCTTCTCTAATTTCATTGCTCATGCATTTTCCAAACGATTGCGCTTCATTTCAGTTCTTTGCTCATCGGTCTTCTGACCCACACCATATACTACTTATATGAATATAAGTAGACCACACCACACTCGTCCCCCCTTTAAAGCATTCGAACATGAGGTGGATCTGCTCGCCATGCCACTATCTTCTTTCACTGCAGTCTGTGCCAAACTCTCCGTCAGAATGTCGAGTCTGCGGCGCGCTGACCTCCATAGCTCCGTCGACCTGCCGGGGCACCAACATCCGCATCCATCCGGCACCTGGGACGTTCAACACCCGTACTCCACCGGCCTGCTGAGCCATCTACATCCGACGTCCGCCCAGCAGCCGCACGTCCCACCGCTCCTCTCCGTCGACAGCACCCGCTACAGCCAACTCCGCCCCGCCAGAACACTCCACTCGACGCCACCTCTCCGCACCAGACTGCCCCAACTAGCACCTCAACTCCAAACCCGCAGCGGCGTCCGCAGAACAGCACCTTACCTCCTCCTGGTTGGCAGCGACACCAAATGTAGTGAACAAAACACCGGTTGGGAACAATCGAATGTATTTAAGCAAAAATTACAGACTATCTCAGTAAATTCTGATAACCAAACAATGAACAGTCAATTTGCAAATTAACAACCAATTGTTTCAATCTTCTCTGTTTCTTCTCTAATTTCATTGCTCATGCATTTTCCAAACGATTGCGCTTCATTTCAGTTCTTTGCTCATCGGTCTTCTGACCCACACCATATACTACTTATATGAATATAAGTAGACCACACCACACTCGTCCCCCCTTTAAAGCATTCGAACATGAGGTGGATCTGCTCGCCATGCCACTATCTTCTTTCACTGCAGTCTGTGCCAAACTCTCCGTCAGAATGTCGAGTCTGCGGCGCGCTGACCTCCATAGCTCCGTCGACCTGCCGGGGCACCAACATCCGCATCCACCCGGCACCTGGGACGTTCAACACCCGTACTCCACCGGCCTGCTGAGCCATCTACATCCGACGTCCGCCCAGCAGCCGCACGTCCCACCGCTCCTCTCCGTCGACAGCACCCGCTACAGCCAACTCCGCCCCGCCAGAACACTCCACTCGACGCCACCTCTCCGCACCAGACTGCCCCAACTAGCACCTCAACTCCAAACCCGCAGCGGCGTCCGCAGAACAGCACCTTACCTCCTCCTGGTTGGCAGCGACACCAAATGTAGTGAACAAAACACCGGTTGGGAACAATCGAATGTATTTAAGCAAAAATTACAGACTATCTCAGTAAATTCTGATAACCAAACAATGAACAGTCAATTTGCAAATTAACAACCAATTGTTTCAATCTTCTCTGTTTCTTCTCTAATTTCATTGCTCATGCATTTTCCAAACGATTGCGCTTCATTTCAGTTCTTTGCTCATCGGTCTTCTGCCCAAATACATTCTATGTCTGACAAACACCACATACTACTTATATGGATATAAGTAGACCACACCACAGTATTTCTTGACCTTAAGGCGGCATTTGACTCCATTGGTCGTGAGGCTCTATGGTAGTGCTTGTCACTGAAAGGAGTACCAAAGAAGTACATTAACCTCATAAAGGCTCTCTACTCGAACACAACTGGTCGAGTTAGAGCCTATGGCGAACTGTCATCAGAATTGATTGCCTCAGGTGGTGTTCGTCAGGGCTGTCCACTCTCCCCATTCTTGTTTAACTTTGTCATTGACATACTTTTAGAGATAGCACTTTCATCAGTTAAACCTCCAGGAGTTGAACTTTTACCGGGAGATTCACTTGCTGACTTAGAATACGCCAACGACATAGTTTTACTCGGTGAAGACGCTAACAACATGCAGAGCCTTCTGACCACTATAAGCAACTATGCAGGCATGTTCGGAATGCGAGTCTCCCCCTCGAAATGCAAAATGTTACTTCAGGATTGGGTTGCATCGGCACCTGAACTAATGATAGGGAGTGAAGTAGTTGGGCGTGTAGACCACTTCGCTTATCTTGGGAGTCTCATCAGCCCTTTTGGTCTGGTATGTGACGAAATCTCACCACGGATACAGAAGGCTCGTCTACCTTTCGCCAACTTGCGTCATTTATGGCGTAGGCGAGATATCCGTCTAGCAACCAAAGTACGGGTTTACTGTGCAGCAGTCCGTTCCGTCCTACTTTATGGTAGTGAAACATGGCCAGTAAGAGTAGAGGATATTCGTAGGCTACTAGTGTTCGATCATAGGTGTCTTCGAAGCATTGCTCGTATATCCTGGGACCACCGGGTAAGTAATGCAGTTGTTAGGAAACGAGTACTAGGTAGGGATGGCAAACCGATTGATGAAGTAGTGAAACTTCATTAGTTGAGATGGCTGGGACATGTGTTACATATGCCCGACCACCGACTGCCCCGACGTGCAATGTTTCATGGTGTAGGAGTAGGTTGGAAGAAAGCTACGGGTGGCCAGACCAAAACAATTGGCACAAATCAATGAAGTCACTGACAGGTGGACTGGGCCATGTTGGTAGGTGTAGACTACCTGGTTGGGATTTGCGAGATGACAGCAACCGATGGTTAGAGACCTTGAATGACATGGCTGAAAATCGTTTGCAATGGCGAAGGTGCATCCACTCTTTGTGTTCTACCAAATTCTAATCTTCTGAATTCCTCATGTCTTTATCTTTTTCTCTTTCCAAATTTATTTCACTGTACTATACTCCTTCAATAATTTCTTCAAACCCTAATCTTTTGGATTTCTGATTATACTCCTACTACTTCTACCACTATGGGATTTGAATGGACAACTGCATCTCTGTGTTGATGTGGTATGGCAACTCGAACTGATGTACGTACGTACAAAGTTCTACGTTGTGACTGACTGACTGCGATAATACCCAAGGCATGCAATCCGCACTTAATCAGTTGGCAGTGGGGTTAGACAGGGTTGCCCGATCTCACCATTCCTCTTCAACTTTGCTATCGACGACATCATGGAAACAGCTCTGATGGATGTAAGTAATGGCAGTGTAGATATGTTGCCTGGGGAACGACTTCTCGACCTCGAGTATGCGGATGATATTGTCTTACTGTGCGATAATGCCAAAGGCATGCAATCAGCACTTAATCAGTTGGCAATCAGTGTCCGCAGGTACGGCATGTGCTTTGCACCCTCCAAGTGCAAAGTACTCCTACAAGACTGGCAGAATTCTCATCCTGTACTCACCCTGGATGGTGAGGAGATTGAAGTAGTTGAGAAGTTCGTGTATCTAGGTAGCTATATAAGTGCTGGTGGTGGCGTGAGTGATGAGATTGATGCACGTATAATGAAAGCCATAGCGGCTTATGCCAATCTGGGCCATCTTTGGCGCCTTCGTGACGTTAGTCTGGCTGTAAAAGGTCGGATCTACAACGCGTCGGTGAGAGCAATTTTGCTCTATGCTTGTGAAACCTGGCCTCTCCGAGTTGAGGATGTTAGACGACTCTCTGTGTTCGATCATCGTTGTCTCCGAAGGATTGCTGACATTCAGTGGCAACACCATGTTAGTAATGCAGAGGTTCAGCATCGTGTGTTCGGGCGCAGAGATGATAATTCAATTGGTGTCATCATCTTGAAACATCGACTTCGGTGGCTCGGACATGTTTTACGAATGTCGTCCCAGAGACTTCCACGTCGTGCATTATTTGCCGACTCTGGGACTGGTTGGAGAAAGCGGAGAGGAGGTCAGTGTATGACATGGTGTCGTGGCATGAAAGAGAGCTGCAAAGGGCTAGCTTCTGTTGGTCCTTCACGACTCTGTCGCTGGGGTTTGAGAGATTGTGCAACACAGTGGCTAGAGACGTTATCAGATATGGCTCAGAATAGAAGCCAGTGGCGATCCTGCTTCAACCTTCTTCTACTTTCTTCATAAAGAATGGTTTTAACTTTCCTAACTGAGAGAGCTCTTCTGGTTGTACATTTCAGTTCCCCCCATTATTACTCTTCTCCTTTTCTTTTTTTCCTTCCTTTATATATTCACATCTTCCTTCTCCTCCCATTCTCATTATTTTGTGTGGCGCATATATATCCGGTGCCCTTTGTACCAATATATATGTGATTAAATAAATAAATAATAATTAATGTGGTATAAATCATATTTGTTTCTACCGTTCATATAGTGTTTAAATATTTTAATGTGTTGAATATCTTCTACACTATTGAAGAATGTAATACTTTGGAATAATGTACTTTTTCAAAGTTTCATCCTATTCATAATAAGTCATTATTTTAGTTCATTTACATTGTTATGATTTTATGTCCGGCTTTTTATCACGTGATTTATCCACCAACCGAAGGACGACTTATACAATCTTAGCACTCTGCCAAAACAATAACGTTCGACCAGTATGAGCAGTCTAGCGCTCTTATTGGTCCCTTGTCCGTATAGCCCTTCCAGTTGAGTTCAAAACACCAATTTCAGCTTCTGTTATGCGAATCATTTATTTCGAACATACTCGGTTCATATACCAGATAGACAGACCGCATCACACCATGAAATAGAAAAATAATATTTGTACAAGAACAGGCCAAATGTGACTGTGAACGTGGGATACAATAATCAATAAACGGAATATAATTTAGGGACAGTAAATCGTATAATAATAATCTATAGGTCAAAATGAAGCTTATAATAAAATGAATATAGATGTACACAGTCTAGTTACTCAATAATTAAACAATAAGAATATTTATAGAATAATCGTCCATTAATAGGTCCTGGGAATTATCCGTACTTATGTCTTCACTAGGATATAACATGTAAGATAAGAAGTGTATTTCACTGTAACTTCAAATTTAGATGATATGTATATGATCATTGAGTATTTGAAGTGTAATGATTTGAACTATTAAAATTGGCATATGTTTCCCGCTACCGTATCTTCTTTAAATTAGTCTAGATCAGCTTAAAAACTATTAGTGATAAACAATAAAATATGTATGTTGTGTATACTTAGCGATAATCTTGTATGGATACATTAGCTTTGTTAATTTTTTCTACTATTCAATGTGATAACATTCATAAGTGTTAATATTCGGTTTATATCATGTACTGTGGTGTGTGCTACTTATACGGACAGATATAAGTAATATATATCGGTAACTGGAAGTAGGCTTCTTACTGACAGAGAAGAAACATGGGGGGAGAAGAGAAAGAAAAACTAAAACAGTCCGAGTAGCAATAGGAATGAAAAGATGATGGAGCTTGTAAAGGACAATTTAAAGAAAATGTTCAAATAATATGTTCCATGTATTATCTTCATACTTTACAAATGCAGTGTGATTTTGCATAATACAATCAATTGGTTTACCCTGTCCAGGTCTTTGTTCATTAAAATAATGTTAGTATACAATCACATTATTATTTCAGTTATCTTTCATCACTGATAGTATTCTTCTTTTTTTATTCAGTATGAAAGGTTTCAGGAGTATTATAATGATCGTAATACAATTTATTTATTTAAACACATAAATATTTTTACAAGGAAGTACCAGGTATATATGCGTCTCACAAATCTCATTTGATTTGTGTGAGAGCTGTGATACTGCCCAGGTGCCCAAACTGAAGGTGGTGATTTTCTTACGGGGCCACACCCCGAGCCTTTGACTGAAGCTCTAGTCCACAAGGCAGTGGAGCATCGTGAGGAGATGCAGTCCCATGGTAGCCGGTGACCAACGATTGATTCATACGTCATTTGTTCCTTCAGGATCCTGGAGCCCATGTGCACCATTGGTTTGGAATGAGGGTTTTCCTACTCCCCTAGGTGGATCCTCCGTATCCACCAACCCGGTCAAAGCACCGGACATTCGCTTTTTGTCCTCTCAATTTCTTAAACAACACCCCTTGCCACGAGAAGTCAGTGAGTAGTACTTCTCTGGCAGAGGCTATATATTTGCGTGACCATATGAGAGCATTTCGAGATGGAGAGGTGACTCTCCCCACTCTCGACCGTACCAGGGCATTTGGGGGCAATCGTAATACAAAATAGTACTTCATTTCTGTTATGTATCCTTCTGTTTAGTATATTGATGTGTATATTTATAAAGTTTTTGTCACTAGTTTAACTTCAAGTCATATGCAATTTTGTCTTTTTTCCCCTTATAATTATAGTGTACACAGAAAGGATCATTCAATTTTGGATTCTTATCTCTAGATGACTATTACCATTCACGTAAGTTTTTCTTATCCCTGATCATTCTATTCATCAATAAATTCAACTTTGATTGTTTAAAGTTCTTCAATGTCTCGATTTTCAGTCATTATGGTGTATCATTCGATACTATAGAGAAATATTTTGATTAGGGTATGACTCCAAGCTAGTTATTTAATTCGTATTACTAATTTTAAAGAGTATAAATTTATGAATTTTACATTCCACATTTGTTAGATTTTCTGTTTGTGATTTATATATGTGTGAATATACCTGGAATCACTTAATTGATTAGCTGATGTTGTCCTATCAGTTGTAAATTGTTTTGGATAAATATGTTCAGAATATGGATTTATTTTCTTCTATCTGAAATGTCTATTAACTGGATTGATGAGGTAATGAATCTTCATCGACTGAGATGGTTAGGCCACGTGTTACGTATGCCTAAACACCGATTACCACGGTACGCACTACTGACTAGTCTTAAGGATGGTTGGTAGAGAGTTAGGGGCGCCAAACCAAAACGTGGCATCAGAGCATGAAGTCACTAACTTCTGGTGTGAGCCATGTAGGCAGATGCAGACTACTTGATTGGGGTCCGCGTGACTATCGTAACCAATGGTTGGAGACTCTAGGTGACATAGCTCGGAATCGATTACAACGGCGCAGGTGTGTACACTCTTTATCTTCCCTTAAACTATGAGATTAGAATTGCTTCATATCTTCCTGTACTATATCCTTATATACAACCTTTCTTTTATATATTACCACCACTAAATTAACTACTTCTATGAACCCGGTGTTCATCTTGTTGTGCTAACAAGGTATGGCAACTTGGACCGATGCATAAATGTGCCTGGTCCTACGTTGTAACTGACCGACCGACTGACCTATCAACTGGATACACCTGATTCCTAATAAATATTGTATTTCTATGTTCATATATCCAATTAACTTGATTTAATCACTTTCTCAAGCATAGAAATAATTCATTGTATATCTTGTTCGCTGTACTCAAATTAAGATTATAATGTTTTATACTTATATAAATTTTATGTTTCATTTAAAATTACCCTCAGACACCTACCAGATAGTCTGGACCTATCAACAGACAATGATGATCATATAGACTGACGTCATGTTTTCATTAGGCCACTACTAGCGTTATGGGAATGGTGGAAACATTTAACATAATTTGACCTGTACATTATAGTAAAATCGAGTGCGAATAAAAAAAGAATCATTCCTTTTCAGTTGAAATGAAATAACTTCTCACACTACTCGTCTTTTTAATTAATATCACTTGATAAAGATCAGAGAACCGATGGTCGCTTGATAAAACTACTTGGTTTACCCTAGGTAAGGTAAAAGCTTAACAACTATTGGTTCTATGAATATATCACACGAACATGAGAGCTTGAGTTAGGGTAGTTTGTTCAAAGACTATCAAGGGAATATGAAACTTCAACTGAAATACAAAGATATTTCTCACCGATCACTTGTTTACTAGAACTCGAAAACCTACTCGTAAACATAGACTTGTAATTTATTTAAATATTTTCCAACAATGATGCGTGGTATATATACAAACTCCCACTAGTCCTTCAGAAGTAAGTATGAGTGGGTATGAAGATGTGTTGAGTGTTCTCATATTTACCTTCATCAATATTGCATAATAATAATTTATCGGATGTTTGTGACAAGGAATAAATGTAATCGGTGGATTGTCATGACTGGTGCTTTGGACCATGTGATTAAACTGCTTCACTGAAATAAAGCCGGCTATTGCGCTCACTCAATCAGTCAGTCAGTCAGTTACAACGTATGACCACGCATATATGTGCATTGGTCCAAGTTGCCATACCTCACTAACACAAGAAGATGAACATCAAATTCATAGAATCAGTTACTTCAATGGTAGTAATATATGAAAGATTGTGTATAAGGTTAGATAGAGGTCGGAAGAATGAGTTTGTAGAAATAAAGGTTTATAGCAATTCTAATCTCATAGTTTATGGGAAGACAAAGAGTGTATACAGCTACAGCAATGTGATCGATTATGAGCCATATCAGCCAGCATCTGTAACCACTGTTCATGCTAGTCACGCGAACCCCAACTAAATAGTTTGCATTTACCAACATGGCTGAAACCAGAATTTATTGATTTTAATGACTTATGCCACGTTTTAGTTTGTCTACTCCTCATTCTCTCCCAACCGTCTCCAACACTAGTCAACTTTATGTTAAACGCTATACATTATTATATTTATTTATTTATTTATAAAGTCACTTTATCCGTTGGATTTCATTCACATCAGTGTCAGAAGTTGATTCATTCTATAATATCATACTCTTAATTATGAATTTTTGTTACCTTAGTTCATTCATAAATCTATATGTAGAAACTATATCATCAATTTTCTATGAAGTGGATAATTCTCTGTTCAAGATTTATTCGCCTTATAATAATAATAATAATAATAATAATAATCTTTCCCCCACCCTAAAAAAAAGAAGAAGAAGGAATGTTATTGATTGCGCAGAAAAAAAACCCCGATCCAAGTATTCTTCTTCCAAAATGATTATCAACTTTGTCTTTCAATGAAATGAAATAAAAAAGTATCTTTATTCTTTTCTCTCCTTTCAGTTGTCATCATTAATATCAAATTTTTATGATAAATTATATCGTACTTATTCGCTTCTATGCTAATGCTTTTTCTTTCGTATATTTCCTCCTTTATAGCACGTGGTATTTTTTTTGTTTTGTTTTCCATCTTTGTCTCCTTATTGTATCCACTGTATATTCTTCAACTATCTTTCATCTCTCTCTATATGCATATATATATATAGATAGATATAGATATATATGGTACTGTTTCTACGGTATTTTCGTTCCGTCTTGTTCCCAATTCATTTATTATTATTATTATTTCAGTATTTATTCTTCTTCTTATAGTTTCTTCTCTTTGATTTTCACTTGATCTATCAAATGTTAATGTAGTTTGTCTTTTTTTTATACTTCTGTTATCGATTGAATACCGTGTCATTGGATACTCATAGTTTGTAGGTAAAAAAAATAATCTTTAACTGAATTTTCATTCATTGACTACATTGAACATTAGTCTTTTCATAGGATGGCAATTATTCATTTGTAACATTTTGTCTATTTTACTTCACTAAAATAAAGCCGGCTATTGCACTCACTCACTCACTCACTTACTCACCCCCAACATAGTAGCCCCCAAATGCCCTGGTACTGCTGAGAGTGGAGAGAGTCTGCTCTCCCTCTCGAAATGCTCTCACATGGCCACACGTATATAGCCTCCGTCAGGAAAGTCCTACTCACTACTTTCTTGTGGCGGGGGTACTGTTTAAGAAATTGAGAGGACGAAAATCGAATGTCCGGTGCTTCAACCGGGTTGGTGGACACAAAACGTTCACCTAGGGGAGTTGGAAAACCCTGATTCCAAACCAATGGTGCACATGGGCTGACTCCATTATCCTGAAGGAACAAATGACGTATGAATCAATCGTTGTTCACCGGCTACCATGGGACTGCATCTCCTCACGATGCTCCACTGCCTTGTGGATTAGACCTTTAGTTCAAAGGCTCGGGGTGTGGCCCGTTAAGAAAACCACCTGCTTCAGTTTGGACTCTCAATCAGTATCACAGCTCTCACACAAATCGAATGAGATTTGTGCGTCTCATATTTATCTGGTGCTTCCTTGTACCAATAATTATATGTTTAAATAAATAAATCAATAAACTACTTTACTTCATACTTTAGTTTGTCTCTATCTTTATTTTCGGACGTACAATGTTTTATAGTGTAGGAGTAGGTTGGAAGAAAGCTATGGGCGATCAGACCAAAATGTGGCACAAATCCATGAAGTCACTGACAAGTGGACTGAGCCATGTTGGTAGGTGTAGACTACGTGGTTAGGATTCGCGAGATAATAGCAATTGATGGTTAGAGACCTTGAATGACATGGCTGAAAATCGTTTACAATGGCGAAGGTGCATCCACTCTTTGTGTTCTACCAAATTCTAATTTTCTGAATTCTTCATGACCCTCTCTTTTTCTCTTTTCAAATTTATTTCACTGGATTGTACTCCTTCAATAACATCTTCAAACCTTAATCTTTCTGATTACTGCTTATATTCTTACTACTTCTACCACTATGGGATTTGAATGGACAACTGCATCTCTGTGTTGATGTGGTATGGCAACTCGAACTGATGTACGTACGTACGAAGTTCTACGTTGTGACTGACTGACTGACTTAGTTTTCTAATTCATTTATGTGTCCGTGTTCGTTTCAATTAGATAGTAGAAGTATCACTTCAACGTAATAAGTTACCGAATCATCCATACTTTTTCTTGGAACTGTGACTTCTTGAAGCTATGGTTCAGACTGTGTAATCATAAGGTGTATAACTTGACCTTTTGACCTTGATGGAATATCGAATACTCACGTTTATTATTTCCTATTTAAAGAACAGAAACCCAGCATCATATGTTTGTCGGTTTTTAAAAAAAATACAGGATGATTAAAGCTTTCTAGCTATTGGCAACAATTCATAATTAATATTTCTTTGATCTTATGAAGTCTATGTACTTCTTATCAAAGTTTAATTTTGACTTTGTTCGTTTATTTTACTCAAAGTTATGTCTATACGTTTAGTGGTGATCTGTAACATTCATTTCCCTTTTAGTCTTTCCATTGCCATTTGTTACCGGTTCTCCGTCATTTCCTGTTAATGCTTCTTCATATGCTGCAGCCGCTGCGGCTGTGGCGGCCGCGGCTGCTGCTGCTGCAGCCGCTCATCAACAGGGTCCAGATGTCCCAAATCGATTCTCCTATCCCCCTTCATCACTGTCATCACCACATTCTTGTGAATCTGATACTTTTGGAAATTCAGCTCATATAACTACTGAAGAAAGGAAATCACAATTAAATGAAATACCAACTGGTTTAAATACAGATGATCATGTATTACGATGTGCTAATCCTTTGACAAATCGGGTAAGATTTCACATATTGAACTGATTTATCATTATTTCTCTATCAGTTTATATGAATAATATAGTTACATAATTTCAACTTCATTGTTTGTTTAAACAAATAACTTACTCTTATTTGTTGTTTCTTTAAAAGTCATGTTTACATTTTCATAATCACCTATGATTTATTTTAATTAGTGTATTCGTCTTTATATTACTACGCCTACTACGACTATGACTACTTCCTATTAAAGTTTAGCATGTGATTGATTATCTGACACAAGAATAAGAAGAAAACAAAAATGAGCACACACCATTCTGTCTATCAATGTTGTAAAATAATGAAAAGTGTGTAATATACACTAATTATTGATAAAAAATGAATACACCATTCTAAATTATCTTTTATTATTTAAATAGAAAAGATCATTTGTAAATTGTCAGTTTAGAATGTTCTTGATTCAATGAACATACTAGTAGTAGATTTGTCAACAGTAGTATGTATATATACAAATTCTTGAAATGATAGATTGTAATAAGTTTTAAATTAATTGGTTACAATATCTAATATGAGCTGATATTAGTCAACCAGCTACAACGTAAGACCAGGCACACATATGCATCGGTCCAAGTTGCCATACCTTGTTAGCACAACAAGATGAACACCGGGTTCATAGAAGTAGTTAATTTAGTGGTGGTAATATAGAAAAGAAAGATTGTATATAAGGATATAGTAGAGGAAGATATGAAGCAATTCTAATCTCATAGTTTAAGGGAAGATAAAGAGTGTACACACCTACGCCATTGTAATCGATTCTGAGCCATGTCACACAGAGTCTCCAACCATTGGTTACGATAGTCACGCGGACCCCAATCAAGTATTCTGCATCTGCCTACATGGCTGAGACTAAAAGTTAATAATTTCGAGCACTAATGCCATGTTTTGGTTTTGCTGGAGCTGATATTAAAAGTATCAACGCAATGTTATATGGGTTACGTTGTCTATTGGTTTCATTTTGTCCAATCAGACAATATAAGGAGACTCCTTTAGCAGTGCGCATTCACGATCTTACACGTGGGATTCGAACCTAGCATATTCGGTCTGATGCCCAAATGCTTAGATTCTCAACTATTGAGACGGCATCCAACAACGGTGTCCATGTCTAACTTCAACTAGTCCACGATATCACGTGACCATCTTACGAGTTTTCAATGGTGGTCTAACATTGATCAATTCATAACTTTAGTGAAATTCAATAATTTTCACAACCTCAAATTGAAAATAAGGAGATTTTGTGTTGAATCTTAAACTTAATTTGCTCTATTTGAGAGAAAACAAATAGATTATTCAATTCTTGTTACTGTATCGTAAAATGTTAGATCAATGAACGTCTTTAATCGTAACCCTACACACAGAACTAAATTATTGAACTTCATTACTTCACTTTATGAATCATTAAAAAAAAATTTTTGATGGGAGAATAAGTTAATTAAGTACCCATCAAAATATTTACTTTCCCATTTTTTATTAAAGTTGCTTAGAGTTAAGTGTTCACGTTTAGTTGTATTCTTATTCTATCAAGTATGCTTTCCATATTTCAAAGCTTTTCACATTCTTCTATAATTGGAGTCACTTGTGTTTAGTTATTACAATCAGATATATCAGTGTTTCTCTATTCATATTGATTACTGATTGTCTTAATAAACTGGTCATGTTCAAAGATTTCAGATATCAGAAGGAGTTTTGTAGAGATTTCAGTATTTTCATAGTTGAAATCATAGGTCAATTGAAGCTAGACCACCATCGAAAACCCGGAAGCACTGGACGACCGTTTCGTCCTATTGTTGTGAGACATCAACTCACTGAAGGCAATCGGTAAACGGTTGCTCAACTTCGTGGATTGGTTGAAGTTAGACATTAACACCGTTGGATGCCGGTCGGCTCAGTGGTCTAGTGGTTAAGCGCTCTAACGCGAGACTGGTAGCTTCTGGGTTCGAATCTCGCGAGTGTGGGATCGTGAATGCGCACTCCTGAGGAGTCCCACAACAGTACAAAATACGCGTCAGACTGGATTCCACTGCTAGCCACTATCGATCTCTTCAAAATATTGTTTTTTAAAAAAAAAATTAGTGTAATTTATCGTCTGTTTTGTATATTAGTTTTATTTTTAATGAATCATTCATAAAATAATTGAATGTTAAGTGAACAAAGGTTACTAGAGAAGAAATGAATAAAGATAAGTCAGTAAGAGAAAAAACGAGACGAGTTCTTTTCGACATTTTCATTTAGAATGATATTGTGTTTGTTTTTTTATTATAAAAAAGTTAGATATTGAAAGAAAGTTACATAACAATTGTTTAGTGAAAAAGTGATAAGGTAAAGATAATTGTTCACTTTTGGTAACTATAAAGAATAGTATAGGTAATGGTTGTAATAATGGTTAGTTAATAGTTATCAATATAGGGTTGTGGAGATTGTTGAGCTTAGATTAATATCATGAATGGATGAATATTAGACTACTATTGAAAACCTGGAAGTATTAGACGGTCATTTCATCGTAGAGGTTAAGTGTTCCCGTACGAAACCGAAGGTCTTGGGTTGGAATCCCTTTGGTACGGTATCGTGGATGCTCACTGCTGAGGAGTCCCATACTAGGATGAAACAGCTGTCCATTGCTTCCAGGTTTTCAATGGTGGTCTAACATTCATCTATTCATGATATCAATCTAATTAACAGTTGTTAAGGCGTAGAGAAAAATGATTGATCATGAGAGATACAAAGAAAGATTAAGACTATGAAATAATGAGGGTTCGAACATACTGTTTTTGTACGTAAATGTTAAGCTTCGATTGATGAATAGCTATGACCTCCACTGTACATAAGTCCCCTATCTGTATTCCTTTTGTCCTGATTCTGTTGACTGTGTGTATGATTTTAATGAAACGGATTAATAAGAATCAACTAAATGTTCTGTTATAAACGTATGTATGCCGTCGCCAATTGTTATAAACGTAGAAAGAGAGAGGATGCTGGTTATAACCTTAGGGGTTTCTGGTTATAACAGTCCTTTTACTTCTTACACGTATGTGGGACGTTAATTTATCTTAGACGAATATCTACACTAGATTCCCACCCAGTGTCTATTCTACAGGACTTCAACACAACTCAGATCAAGAACACCAGATTAGCCTGACTATGACGTCAATATATTTCCACACGAAAATCCGACACAAGGAACAGTTAATCAATAAGTGTCCATCAACAAGGAACAGTCAATAAGTCCATACATAATAAGGATAGGGAAATATATATATATATAACACATAACACCTGTCATCCCCTCTAATGTCTGACTCATTGAGACAACCAATCATTATCATTCTCGTCCACACATCACCTCCCTCGCGAAGTTTGATCGTATGATTTCATTTTAGGGTCTATTTGAAAAAATTTCGTTTGTTTCCGTTTCCTGAATGACCTTCGTCTAACTTCTGATTCTAGATCATTTTTTCTCATTTCAACTTGTGGTGGTGGTGGTGGAATATCAAATGTATCACATAATACTTCCATTGGTAATGGTTTGAGTTTAGATGACTCATAAATACATTTTCTATCTCGCAGTTGATTTACTTGTCTAATAATTAGTGTATTTTCAACCATCACTTCATATAATACTGTACCACGTCGTTTTTTTATAAACCCAAATATCCATTTTGGCTTGCCAGGCCGGAAATCCCGTGCATAAACTGAGTCACCTACTTTGAATTCTCGAATTTTCAGGCAATTCCCTTTCTTATTTTTTTGTAGTCCACTGATTCTGTCTTTCGGGTTCAAAACATCAAAAAATGTTCTAATCGGTCGGCCAAACATCATTTCGGCTGGAGATTTCCCGTCTTGACAGTTTGGACTTGGCGTAATTCTATAGGAAATGAGAAATTGTTGCAGAGCCTCTTCTACGTTGCCTTCTCCTCCCATCTTTAAGAGAGCTCGTTTAAGAATATCAACAAATTTCTCTGCCTGCCCGTTCGACTTAGGGTGATACGGTGGAGTTCTAACGTGCTCGATTCCATTCTGTTTACAGAACTCCGCAAACTCTAACGACGTGAACTGCGTCCCGTTATCTGAAACCAAAACATTAGGTGTACCAAACCTACCAAATAGTTGTCTCAGATGTAGCAGTGTTTCAGACGTAGATGGTCTTCGTACCACATAAATTTCAGGCCACTTTGAGTATGAATCAACCACCACCAAAAAATATTGTCCACTTATTGGTCCAGCATAATCAACATGTAGTCGGACCCAAGGCTTTGTCGTTTCTGGCCATGGCTGGGATTCTACCTTCGGTGGATCTTTTGCAACTTCGGCACATCGCCGACATCTCACTACGTATTCTTCCACAGCCTTATCCATGAATGGCCAATAGACATAACTACGCATAACAGCCTTCATTCTGTTCATTCCCGGATGACCAATGTGAAACTGTTTAAGCACAAAAAGCTGAAGAGATTTAGGGATAACAACACGTTCACCATACATCAAGCAATTATCATAAATCGATATAGACTCACGTCTCAAGAAAAATTGGTGAAACTCTCGATCAGCTTTGTCCTGTTTCCAACCCTTTAAAACAGCTTCTTTTATTCTTTTAAGTAGAGGATCACTACCCGTGGCTTCTTTAACTGCTTCTGCCGTTACTGGTAGGATTCTGATAGCATCACAGAACACTTTTTTTATTTCCGGTTCAATTGATATAGAAGCAACCACGCAATCTTCCTCTAACTTACGGTTATTAGCGATTAACCTTGACAATCCATCTGCATGACCCATACGAGCTGACGGCTTATACAGCAATTCGAAGTCATATCCTAGCAACATAGTAGCCCACCTAGTCAGCCGATTTGCAGTGTGGATAGGTATTCCTTTCTTAGCGCCAAATATGGCCAACAACGGTCTATGGTCAGTTTGTAGGGTAAATCTCCTACCGTATAGCATCTTGTGGAATTTTCTGACCGCAAACACTAGGGCTAAAGCCTCCTTTTCGATTTGACTATAATTCTTTTCAGCCGCAGTAAGGGTGCGTGAAGCATGGAAAATAGCTTTTTGTGAACCATTAGGAAACTTGTGAAGAATCACCGCTCCAATGCCGTAATCAGATGCATCAGCCGCCACAATTAACTCAAGTTTTGGGTCATAATGAGTGAGCAATAAGTCAGACGCCAAGATCTGTTTTACTTTTTTAAAGGACACTTGACATTCTTTATTCCAGTTCCATTTGGTGTTCTTAGTTAACAGTGCATTCAATGGAGCACGCAGGGCATGCATATTTGGCACAAAATGACTATAATAGTTAATCATTCCTAAAAATGACTGAAGCATTTTAACATTAGATGGACCTGGCATATTCACAATAGCATGTATCTTTTCAGGATCGGGTCTACGTCCATAAGAATCGATAATTGTTCCTAAATATCGAATACTTAACATAAAAAATGAACACTTTTCTACTTTTATACGAAAACCATACTCTCGAATACGAGCAAAAACTTCTTGTAAATGATCATAGTGTTCTTTTTCATTCCTACTGGCAATAATAATATCATCCATATATACCATGGCAAACGGGACGTCGCTTAACATGGTGTCCATGACTTGTTGAAAAATTGCCGGGGCACATTTTATACCAAAAGGCAGTCTATTATATTGGAACAATCCTCGGTGTGTGTTCACTGTCAGCAAGAATCTACAGTCTTCTTCGACCTCCACTTGTAGATATGCATCCGAAAAATCAATCTTCGAAAATACGGAGCACCCATTCAACTTACTAAATAAATCCTCTGGGATGGGTAAGGGGTATAAATGGTCCTGTAGTGCTTTGTTTAACCCAGTGGAGAAGTCTCCACATACACGTAATTTACCATCAGACTTCCTTACAACCACTAATGGTGTTGCCCATGCAGAATAATTTACAGGAGAAATAACCCCAGAACTCTGTAGTCTGTCAAGTTCTGCATCCAAGGCATCAGTAATCGAATAAGGTACAGGTCTCCTAGGAAGGAACACAGGTTTTGCTTCCTGTTGAACATACATACGAGCCTTTACTTTTACGCATAGTCCCAATTTATCCTCAAAAATATCTGAAAACTTATCACGCAATTCTTTAACACACAAACGACTAAAGTCACTTGACAGCGATCGCTGTACTGGTGAATTAATCATATTGCAGACAGTGCTCAACGGCAAGTCCCATAAACCAAATTTATCAATCCAATCAATACCTAATAGATTGGTATTACAGTTCCCAGAGACATAACATTTCCCGGTCATAGTCTTTTCACCTAGTGTGAGAGGTAGCTGTATTACTCCAAGGAGAGTAATATTAGTTCCTGACGCACTCTTAGCATTATGACATGTAGGTTGATATCGGGGTCGACCAATTTTAATCCAAGTTTCTCTAGAAATTAATGTTATGTCAGACCCAGTATCGACTTGTAGTTTGACCGGTTTGCCATCGAAAAAGATGGTTACATGCTTCCTTTTAGAGAAGAAATGCTCACTTTTTGTAGCCAGAACAACATTTGAGTTATGCGGTATTGATTTTGAAGTCTGCATCTTATTTCGTTTACGGAACTTATGCTCACGGTCAGAAACCTTCGGCCTACTTTTACAACATACTTGAGCATGACCATATTTACCACATTGAAAGCATACTCGTTTTTTAAAATAGCAAACATTGGCAGAATGACACTTACCACATCGCCAACATGACGTTTTGTGTTTCACTTGATTCGGGATTTTCTGGGAGTTCGAATCTTTATTTCCTTTAAAAGATTTACGTAAAGCATTAACTCCAACGTGTTCACTGTTCCTTTCTACGAGTTTCGTGTCATGCTTCAAATTAATCATTCTTTGACACTCTTCAGATACTGATTGTAGACTGATATTAGGATCTTGTTCGATTCTCGCTAGAATCCGTGCTCTAATATCTGCATCTACTGGAGATTGTAATCCACATACAAAAATAAGGCACTTAAACTGATCTGAGGACATTTCCTGTAATCGGAACCGCTCACATTCCCGGTTCACGATGCTTGCATACGTTACATAATCGTCCTGTACTTTCTTTACAAGTTGAAGACACTGGTATCTAGTGTGAAAAATTGATGACCGTTCACCAAATATACGAGTCAGGCATTCAACTGTTTCTTTGAACGTTATGTCGGATGGCTTCTTTGGGAGGATAAAATTACAGAATTTTTCATGTTCGGACACTCCGAGCTTTCGTAATAATAATCTCAATTTTGAGCTTTCGTCCCACTCTTTACATTCATTAATAAATAAATCCTCATGGCGTTTAAACCACGCCTCAAAAGTAACTCCACTTTCTGGATCAAATCTAAATTCAGTTATTGAATTTGCAATAGAATCCGGAGTCATAGTGGAATTAGACACATCAGTTCTTGAGGATATCGACATATTTTTGACTAATAATTCGATAAGAGTATTTTGCTGTTGCAATAAGGTTTTCAGATCATCCATTTTCTTGATACGAAATTCACTTTAACTGAATACGTAAGCGTAGATCCGTTTTAATCACCGTCGCCAATGTTATAAACGTATGTATGCCGTCGCCAATTGTTATAAACGTAGAGAGAGAGAGAGGATGCTGGTTATAACCTTAGGGGTTTCTGGTTATAACAGTCCTTTTACTTCTTACACGTATGTGGGACGTTAATTTATCTTAGACGAATATCTACACTAGATTCCCACCCAGTGTCTATTCTACAGGACTTCAACACAACTCAGATCAAGAACACCAGATTAGCCTGACTATGACGTCAATATATTTCCACACGAAAATCCGACACAAGGAACAGTTAATCAATAAGTGTCCATCAACAAGGAACAGTCAATAAGTCCATACATAATAAGGATAGGGAAATATATATATATATAACACATAACACCTGTCATCCCCTCTAATGTCTGACTCATTGAGACAACCAATCATTATCATTCTCGCCCACACATCATGTTCCAAGATTACACTTTTGTAATCCTTTAGATAACCAGGCAGGGTGGTGTTCGGAGCTCGCTTTGTTCAGCTAATACAACTTACTCCACATGAGCAAGTAAACGGATACATTCATATTGATTCTTCAATGAAACAATAAGTATTTTTTGTTATTTGAACATATTAACTTGTTTAAGCATAGCATCTTTCGCCAAACACTGAAACTATTATTATTTTTGACTACGTTTTTCTCTATATCTCTTCACAGTTTCAGTCTGCTTCTGGTTGTCAAACTAGTTGTGTTTCTCCAATGTTTCCTTCTTTTGGTGGACTCTCTCCATCGTTAAGTGCTTTCATGGCTGGACCATTCTACAGTGTTGCTTTACAAGCAGCTGCAGTGGCTGCAGCGGTATCATCTGGTTCATCTAGTCCAAAATTGCAATCAACATCTTGGCCACAACCAAGTGTTCATTCACCTGTGCCTTTTAGAATTCCGACTCCTAATACTTCGTTATCCAACCTTAATGTTTATGATAATTTATCTTCACAAAATAAATCATCGCCTTCTGTTATAGCTGTAGCCGCGGCGGCAGCGGCAGCAGCTGCCCTCAGTCAATCACCGTCGTCGACATCCGCTACAGCGGCAGCTGCATTTCATTCAGAGTTAATAAAAGCAGCAAGTGGGTATTGATTTTCCTCCCTACTTATACTATCTATGTTTTATGTGTGTAGTTAAGCTATTTACTGTCATTTGTCAGTGTTGAATTGCTTTCTGATATCTTTGAAAGTCTTCTTTTGCTTTTTTTCCCGAATTCATAAATAGCCTCTCCGACATGATATCGCTTCACACGATGTTTTGATATTATATAATTGAGGGTTGTCATGAAGAAATCGTAGACTTAGGTTTCATTCTATTTGGGAACAACTAGGGAAGTACCAGTTCTTTCAAGATTATACGCACCCTTTACTGATGGATACCAATTCATGTTACTTAAACTAGTGGTCCCGTTACAACTCCTCGATCAATACAATCCGTCCGGCGTATGACGTTGGTTATTACTTAGTACTCAATAAATGTTGACCTAGTATATTTTGTTTCCATCTCCTAATTCATGTAATGGTTTATTTCTGATACTACAATTTTTGTAAACCATACATTTTTCAGATATTAACTGTTATATTTCGTAGTAACATTAGTAAAAACAATATTGAATTTATATTTCTATGAAACAGCACCACCTATGACGATGATAACATGTGCTTCGCGTTTTATGTCACTGCCTACATCGAATTGCGATGTTGTAGATCAAAGTATGTAGTTTAATCATAATCATAATAAATTTCCTGGTAAACTTATATCGATTGTCTTATTTAGAAACTCGATGCAAATCTTCAGTTAATTAATAAACAAAGGTCCAAAAGAATATAGCAATAGATAGAATGCGACTAATAGTGTCATTCAGGACGTTTGTTTCTTTCTATTTGTGACTGTTAGCCACATTCCATCTATTCTATATTAACTTGTGTCATAATGGCTTTATCGAGGCAGTCCCTACAGGATCCCCATATATCAACCAAAACTGATGAAGTATCAGTCATAATATCAACAGTGAGATTATTCAAGCCATTTCAAGTTGAATTAAAGGTTCAAAATGTCATAGAAGTTATGATTATAGTGCCGATAGTTCCATCAGAGCTCATTCATCAATTGTAACATCTACATCTACTGTTAAATTATTTATATCATATCAATGTTTTGGTGAGTAAAACTGAGATTTGAACTAATGAGTCAACGGTTAAATATATATGCGAAATAACGAATTTTAAGATTTTTACAATCCTAATGTTTGAATTCATTTAGTATTGTTTGTTTGAATCTTCCCATCGATGTGTTAGGACTGCAACTGGTCAGTCTCTCATTGGCATATGTACATACTGTGCATATTGCCTCGATATAGCCTTAATTCACAAGCATTGTAAGCAAAAATGACTGATCAGTTGCAGTCCTAACACATCGATGGGACGATTCAAACAAACAATACTAAACGAATTCAAACTTCACCCCATCACACAAGCAAGTGACTATCAGGACTCAGTGCCCGAGTGGATAATGCGATGGCGTTTGCAGCGAAAGGTACTGGGTTCGAGTCCCAGAGTGAACATCAACAAATCTGAGATGCAGGTACATCCAGTTGACGAGTTCGAAATAGAACAAAACGCGCGTCCTGGATTCCACTGCTAGTCACTATCCATCTTTGCTTACAATCCTAATGTTTTTTTTAAGTTAGTAGTATATGCATCATCCCATTTGGTGTTTTTCTTACACAACCTTATTCCTTTCATTTTTGTACCTAATTTTGTTTTTCTGTGATTTAATTAAATTTCAGATTTATATAAAATTAATAATAATTCAAATCAACGATTTTTGCCAAATCCGAATCCATGTCATCATTCCCTTAGTCATGATAATTTATTATCACTATGCACTAATAGTAGTAATCAATCATCATCCAGTACTTTACCATTGAATATTGATAATTCAATGAATATCTATAACACCGCTTCTGATAATATGACTATCGGTGGTAGTGTACATCCCTCCAACAAATCAACATCAACAAACTTACCTTCACGTTTATATCCATTAACTGGTTCCAAATTAGATCAGTATAGTTCATCAATTAATCTTCAACTAAAAACTGATAATGACAATTTTACAGACAAACACTTTACAGAATTTTCAAGTTTAGATAATAGCAGTAATAAATCAATTCATAGCGAACGACTTGTTATTCCATCGAATTCTTTTGGTGAACAAGCTGCTTCATATGATTTACAAAGAAAACTAGGATCGTCTACATCAACACGGACTACTGACTTGTCGGTAAAATCAGATTCAGAAGAAAATCAGTTAAACCGTAGGTTAGTTCCATCCTGTCGAATCATCATTTGTTACTTTTTCTTTAAAATTATATTTTAAATTATTCAGTTAGTAATTCAAAAACAATTTTCTTTCAAGTTTATGTTATTTCGGATTTCTTTCTTTCCTTTCAAACTAGTTTGTTCACTGATTGTTCTCAACGTGCTACGGCAGCGGCTGCCGCGGCGGCGGCTGCAGCAGCTCATGTCCAGTTTCTTTCAAGTTTAGCAGTGGCTGCGGCAGTTCACTCATCAGCGTCATCATCATCTCCGACTCCTGTTCCTCAATTATCTTCGTTACATAATAGTAGTAGTTTATCACCAATACTATCCCGTAATAATTCGGTCGATTCAAACTTACAACATTCCATTTCATCACATCTTGATATTGTACAATCATCTTCAGTATCGACTTCACAAGAGCCATTATTCTCTTTTACTACATCTCAACTTAAATCACGTCATACAAATACTACAGATAATTTTGCTCATCAAATTTCTGGTCATTTAAAAGCATTTAAATCTTTTGGTTCAACCACTGATAATGTATGCTCATCATCTCATAATACGTAAGTGGATTTTAGATTTTCGTGCTTTACTACGGTAGTTATAAGTAGGTTTCAAGGTTAATGTTAACGCTTTATTGTCGTTAAATAGTAGTTCCTTGTCAGTCACATATCAGTTGTTATTATCCGGTATTCCTGCAGATTACTTACTTACGCCTGTTACCCCTCGTGGAGAAGCATAGGCCGCTCACCAGCATTCTCCATCCAACTCTGTCCTGGGCAATCCTTTCTAGTTTGTTCCAGTTGTTATTCATCTTTTTCATATCTTCTATTTCACGGTGTAATGTGTTCTTTGGTTTTCCTTTTTTCCGCTTCCCTTGCAGATTCCAAGTTAGGGCTTGCCTCGTAATGCACATTGGTGATTTCCAATCCACTCACAACGTCTTTTTCTTAATTTCCTCTTCAACTGGAAGCTGGTTTGTCCTCTCCCATAAAACTCTGTTGCTGATAGTATTGGGCCAGTGAATGTTGACTATTTTGCGTACACAACTGTTTATAAATACTTATACCTTATTGACGATGGATATAGTAGTTCTCCATATTTCAGCTCCGTACAGTAGAACTGTCTTGACGTTCGTAGATCAGTAAGAAGTAATTTATTGACACAGAGAGAGAGAAAGAATCTGTTTCATATGCACCGGTGTGGCAGAACTTCTACCCCAGATATTGAAGCCCATAGTATAATTTAGGTGTCGTCAATAGCTCCTACAAAGTACTTTCCTGATGCCATGTACATTAACTTGTAACTGGTAGATGATTTACAATGAAGCAAATTACTCAACTCATAATCACATTCATTCATCATTAGCAAAACTAATCATTGTAGACATACGAAGAGATGTTTAAATTATCTACCTGTATAACCGTTTTGTCCTTTTCTTATGCTTATTTATTCACTAGATCTCATAAATCCATCAATGATCCTTCAATTATAAAACATTCAAATAACAATCATTACAATAATAAATTATTCAATTCAGAAATGATCACATCTACAAATTCATTGCCAATTTCTTCTCCATCTACATGTTTTGTTAATCCATCATTATGTTATAATATACAAAGAAATTCTCCTGAATTATCATCATTAGGATCGCAATATCAATTATGTAATAATCGAATATATTCTAATCCTCTTGGTGTAAATCCTTTGAAATTACCTAATTTAACATCTAGTAGTACATGTTGTACTGTTAATACTTCTACTTCTACTACTACAACTACTACTATTACTAATACTACTACTAATACAAACAATAATAAAAGCAAAACTACTACTACTATCAATACTACTCATAATGAGGCAAGTAGTTTTGACAATGATATTGGTGATAATGATGTTGATCATAATAGAAGTAATTATAATCATAATAAAGATCATTGTAATCAACCTCATCAACAACAACAACAACCACCAATATCTAATACAAATTCAACTAAACGTGTACATATTAAAAAACCATTAAATGCATTCATGTTATTTATGAAAGATATGAGACCAATAGTACAAGAAGAATGTACATTAAAAGAATCAGCTGCAATTAATCAAATACTTGGTAAAAAATGGCATGAATTATCACGTGATAAACAAGCAAAATATTATGAATTAGCTAGAAAAGAAAAAGAACTACATCATCAGGTAGATAAGTAATAGTAGTATGTTAATGATTCGTTGTTGGTGTTTGTTTTTTTCCTTCAAATGGTATATACTACTATTAATTGTAACCAAAGAAAAAAGAATCTATGATTAGTATTATCGGCATATATATATATATATATATTACAGTTATTGATGATAGTAATTGTAAAGAACAAATTAGTGGTCTTTTGTAATCATTTTTTTAAAGACTGTACATTAGTCGATAGATTATATGCATTATCTATGTATGGTTGATTAGTAAATATGTTACTGGTATAGTAAATGATCTTATTTGTATGGCTAAGAAGATGTTTATGTGTATTTCAAGAATATGTATTTATTTGAACACATAAATATTGGTACAAAGGGGCACCAGATATATATGAACCACACGAATTTCGTTTGATTTGTGTGAGGGCTGTGATACTGCCCTGGTGCCTGAACCTAAACAGGTGGTTTTCCTAGTGGGTCACATCCGGAGTCTCTGACCTAAAGATCTGATCCACAAGGCAGTGGAGCATCGTGAGGAGGTGCATTCCCATGGTAGACGGTGACCAACAGTTGATTCATACGCCATTTGTTCCTTCAGGATACTGGAGCTCATGTGCACCATTGGTTCGGAACAAAGGTTTTCCAACTCCCTTAAATGAACTTTCCGTGTCCACCAATCCGGTCAAAGCGCCGGACATTCGGTTTTCTTCCTTTCAATTTGGTAAACAACAACAGTGACACGAGAAGTCAGTGAGTAGGACTTTCCTGACAGATGCTCTATACGCGTGACAGTGTGAGAGCATTTCGAGAGAGAGGGCGGGCTCTCCCCACTCTCGACCGTACCACGGCATTAAGAAGGTTTAGGATTTTTACAAGACTCCTTAAATTTTCAAATAATGTACATATTGGTTATTTGGATATTCCCATTGACTAGTCTCTTTTAACGTATATTTAACCTGTGCGAAATCCCTCAATATTGTCATCAAAGCACAATCATTTGAGTAGAGATAAATGGTAGGTAACAGTAGAATCTAGGATGCGCTAAGTGGATAACGTAATGATATTTTAAGCGAACAGTACTGAATTCGAGTCATGGAGTGAACATCAACTATGGAATGAGAGTACATCTAGCTGACATGTGCCAAATAGGGCTAAACGCACATCCCGGATTCCTCTGTTTGCCACCATGTATCTCTGTTAAAAATACTTGTCACTTAATGCTAATATTGAGGCACTCTTCACAGGATCCACATAAGTCAAAAGAGACTGATCGATTCCAATCAGTGGGAAGATCCAAACAAGCAATATATATATATATATATATATATATATATATATATATATATATATATTAAGAAGTTAGTGACAACTGTTGTTTTTAGTACCTTTTTGTTTAAGCTTTAAGATACAATCAGGATTTATCTACTGAAGAATGCTACTTCATCTTATTAATAGAGAACGAAGTATTTCTGTCTTAAAGTGTTTGGAAACTAGCTTAATAAGTTTCACTGTTGTTGGCACTAATATAAGTCATATTCCATCTGCTTATTGGCACTTGAGAGTGTTGCATATGCTTTGCACTATGTGTTCTATGAATTACAATGGACTTGTTTTTACTAAATCTCTTTTTGATGTTGTAGCTGTTCCCTGGCTGGTCAGCAAGAGATAATTATGCTATACATTCAAGACGTAAGAAAAAACGAAAATTGGCAGCTGCAGCAGCTGTTGCACAAACAAAAATTCATTCAACCAGTGGTAAAACTCTTGGTAATACTGGTATTCACATATCTTCAGAATCCGGTGGGGATTTTGGTAATTCCGATTCAAATGAAGAGCGTACTAGTAGACTTTCTGTATTAGTAGGTAATACAAACTCTACAGATATAAGTAGTGCTAAGAAATGTCGTGCACGTTTTGGTTTAGAGCATCAAAATCGTTGGTGTAAACCATGCAGGTGAGACATAAATACAAGTTGTGTTTTATTAAATGTTTGATTTTTTCGTTATTATCGTCTAATAATTTGTTTTGAGTATCAAAAAGATTTCAGAGGAAAAACGTAATCGTCAGCAATATGAACAGACTTGTCGATTACTTTTTATTGAATTAAATTGTTTGACATGACTAAAATTTGTGGTCGTTTACTAACGATAATATACATCAAACATTTTCTCGTTGATCCCCTTCTTTTCTTTCTCTGTTTCGTTACATCTTCAAAATCTTCAATCTACTATTCACTTTTTTTTCTAAATTTGAGTTTTATTGTGTTTCATAGATTTTAGATCAGAAGGGGTTTTGTGGATATTTCAGTATTTTCATAGTTGAACTCATGAGTCAATTGAAGCTAGACCACCATGGAAAACCTGGAAGTACTGCACGGCCGCTTCGTCCTATTATGGGACTTCTCAGGAGTGCGCATCCACGATCCCGCACTCACGAGATTCGAACCCATGACCTACCAGTCCCGTGGCAGAGCACTTAACCGATAGACCACTGAGCTGGCCGGCATCCGATGGTGTTAGTGTCTAACTTCAACCAATCCACGATGCTTGAGCAACCGTCCAGTGCTTCTAGGTTGCCCATGGTAGTCTAGCTTCAATTGACTCATGATTTCATAGATTTCTCTGTCACTATTTCAACGCTTTTCCAACTTGCATCTCCAGATATTTGTGTCTTAAGATTTGATTCCAAGATGGACTGGTTTATAACAATTAGTAGGAGATGCAGTCTCGTGATAAACGGTGACCAACAATGGGTTCATACACCATTCGATGCTGGAATCCATGTATGATATTGGTTTTGGATCAGGGTTTTCCAACTCCCTTAGGTGTATGCTCCGTATCCACTAATGTGTTTAAATCAACGGACACCCACTTTTCATCCTCTCAATTCGTTGTGAGTGAAACTTCCCTTATAGTGGTTGTATACGTGTGGCCGTACGAGAACATTTCGTTAGAAAAAGCCTGACCCTCCTTCTTCTCGGCCGCACCACGTTTAAGTAATTTAAATTTCACGCAGAAATACAATCCCACACACATTAATATCATGCTAGATTGTTTTAAGATATATGGTTATCATCAGTTGAATGAATAGTAGAGAGTGTTCAGCTTCTATTTGAACAGTTTAAATAATCTGTTGAAATGGAACACTTATTGATTTTGTGATTTATTCATCTGTTATTATTAGTACCCATATTAACTGCCCATAAAGCATAATGGCAGTAATGTAGTGAATGAAAACACAGGTGAGGACAACCAATTATGTATTTAGCAGAAATTACAACGTTACTTGGTAAAATACAAAAACCATACTATGATACTCTATATGTAAAATGTCCTTTAATTGTCTCAGGCTTCATTGTTCCTGGATTTCCATGCAAATTGCTTTTTATTTCTGTTCTTCTCTTCTTGATCTTCTCAACCTTCTGCTGTCAGATATTCTATCCTTTACTCACAATATATACTACTTATGTCGATATAAGTAGCCCACACCACATTAGTAGTAGTAGTACTGTAGTGAACAGAACACTAGTTGGGGACAATCGGATGTATTGAAACAAAAATTACAGAATATCTCAGTAAATTCTGACAACCATACAATGAACAGTCAATTTGCAAATTAACAAGCAATTGTCTCAATCTTCACTGTTTCTTCTCTAATTTCATTGTTCATACAATTTTCTACCAATTGCGCTTCATATCAGTTCTTTCCTCATCAGTCTTCTGCCAAAATACATTCTATGTCTGACCAACACCATATACTACTTATATGGATATAAGTAGACCACACCACAGTACTACTATCATCATTAATCAGATGTTATGAAATACAAGATGTCGCATTATTTAGTTTATTACTATTACTAATTAAATCATGTGATTTTTCATATAGAGTTGCCATACTGAACTGTTCCACTACTACAGACAAGATATCATCTCAAATGTATTAAAATAATGAATAGATGTTTACAAAATAATTGTTTATTTCTCTAATTGGTAATTTACTCTTATTATGCTAATGAAATATGTGACAAGTTATTGTTTTGTTTTGTTTGTTTGTTTTTCTCTTTCTACCAGAATATTTTTTTTGTTGTCTAGAGAAAATATTTTATAGATTTGATCTTTTTTTTCTTTTTGATGTAAAGCTAGTTTAATAAATGAATTTTAATCAGAAGGGGGTTTTGTGGAGATTTCAGTATTTTTCATAGTTAAAATCATAAGTCAATTGAAGGTAGACTACCTATGGGTTAAGTGCTTTGGCGCGAGACTGGTAGGTCTTGGGTTTGAATTTCGCGAGTGCGGGATCGTGTATGCGCACTGTTGAGGAGTCCAACAATAGGATGAAACGGCCGTTAAACAATGCTTCCAGGTTTTCCATGGTGGTCTAGCTTCAATTGACTCATGAATTCTAATACTTTGAATTCATTGTAAATTATAGTTCTGTGGTATTTTAGTTCAGATTAAACTTATATTAACGAGTGTAAATAATATGTATAGAGGAGTCTTCTTTTAAGAAATTTAAAACAATTAATCCCTTCGATAAACTTCGACAGTGTAATATGAACATGAAGATTATCAGAACCATCTCTGCCCCAGTATCTCACTCTTAACCTTAGCAGTATTCACTTAGTTGATCATTTACTCGAATCACTGAGTGGTAGATGATGATTTTTGCGTTTGAATAGTGCGTTGTATAATTTTGATGAATGTATCATTATGTATATACCTATGAACTACCTCTAACCACTGTTATTACATCCAATTTGTCTTAAACAATGATTTATACATTTTTGTTGACTATAAATGTAATTAAACTAAAATAAAAGAAGGGAATATGAGCATACAAATATAAAACAAGATGTTATATCGATTGGCTCGCCTATTAGAGAACAGTGAATTTGTTGATTGCCTAATGTTACACAAAAAACCGTACGAACCGTAGTCTTAGTTCCTGAAATTTCATATCTAACTACTCTATTATATGACCAGTTATTGTTATATCGAGTGATTGAGTGCCCTCTTTAATATATGAAGGTGCTGATTCCTGCCAATTAGAGAGGAGTGAATTATCGATCAGATCAATGATACACACAAAACCGTATGAGCAGTCTTGAGTACTTATCAATCCTGCTTTCTGCCTAGCCCAGCCAGTTAAGTCCAAAACACCAATAACAGCCCCTTGTGGTATGAATCATTATATCTCGAACATACTGAGTTTATATACCAAACAGACAGACCACATCGTACCATAAAATAGAAAATAACATTTGTACAAGATTTAGCCAAATGTGACTGTGAATAGGGGGAACAGTAATTAATAGACTGGGTATAACTCAGGAATGTTAAATGGTATAATAATAGTTCATAGGTCAAAATGAAGCTTATAATAAGAGGGACAGGAATATGAATAGTTTAGTTACTTAACGATTATACAATAGGAAATATACATATCATATTTGTCCATAGATAGTTCTCAAAGTTACCATTCATAATTCTCCACGGGATATAACACAAGAGAATTTCTTTTTACCTTATTGTAACTTCATTCAGAGTGATTTTCTCTTATTATAATGAAATAAGAAGATAAAGATTATCAGAATTATGTAATGATATATCAGTGCAATAAATTTCGAACAATCTGATCACCCATATACTTGTTGCGAATATTTATATATAAAAATAAAAGGTCAACTAGACAGAAAATGGGGGGTTAAGAGGAGACAAGGACAATAATAATAATGTGGAAACAATTTGAGAAAAAAAAGGAGAAATAGAGACAGACATGAGAAGAATGAACAAAAATGGATAGAACTAGAAAAGAAGGCCCAGGACAAAGTGGGTTGGAGAATGTTGGTCGGCGGCCTATGCTCCATTTGAGGGCAACAGGCGTAAGTAAGTAAGTAATTTGAAACCTAATCACTCTGGATAGGGTATGTTTAAGGTGAGAACAAACTGTTTTTGAATACACATAGAGGGTGGGTTAAATTTTCATATGGCTAAGGCTTCAATAAACCTTAGTATATACCCTTTTTTACATTTTTATACAGCACCACAAAAGCCGAATGAAGATCAATCTTATGACCTGTTTCGATTATATTTTTGGCAAGTATATATGTGATCAGATTGTTCAAAATGTATTGCGCTAATATCTCATCACATTGCTTTGATAGTCTTCGTCTTCTTATTACACTATCGAAATTGTAAATAAATCAAAGTCTTGTTTTGTTCAGGATTTAACTTCTTTCAACTGTTGTTAGTAAAAAGAGTTACGCAATAGGTCTAAATCCAACAAAGTAAACTACTAAATTACACCGATATAGTTATTGTTACCACAACCTGGTGACAATAATTGTATTAACTTAAGATGACAATGTATAATCTTATTGTGCTTTGTGTAACTGTCGTTTGGGTTGATAAATTTAATCAGAAGGGGTTTTGTGGAGATTTCATTAGTTTTCATAGTTGAAATAATAAGTCAATTGAAGCTAGACCACCAAGGAAAACCTGAAAGCACTGGACGGCCGTTTCGTTGAAGTTAGACATTAACACCATCGGATGCCGGCTCAGTGGTCTATCGGTTGTTGCACAGTGATGAATTTCCAGTCAAATTAACTTTTTCATGTATCCGAGATGATTTTCAATCATTTGATATTATTTAACAATTTTTATGAATGATTTTAATGATGGTGCAAATATTTTCTTATGGACTCACTATCAAGCTTTAATTGTAACTTCTGATCTGAGCAATGTTGGTAGATGCAGACTACTTGGTTGGTGTGCGCGCGACTATCATGACTAGTGGTTGGAGACTCTATGTGACATGGCTCAGAATCGATCACATTGCTGTAGCTGTATACACTCTTTGTCTTTCCATAAATCGTGAGATTAAAATTACTTTATACCTTTAGTTCTACCAACTAATTCTTTCTCCCTCTATCATATCCTTATACACAATCATTCTTTCATATATTACTACCATTGAAGTAACTGATTCTATGAATTTGATGTTCATCTTGTTGTGTTAGTGAGGTATGACAGCTGGGACAGATGCATATGGGTGTGTGGTCTTACATTATAGATGACTGACTGAATGTTCTTGGTAATCTTATTCTACTTTTTTGTTGTACCCTTTTTCCTGTTTGCTTCATTTTTCATTTCGACTCCTTGATCGTAACAGATGTAATTGCATATACAGACCATCTCAATGTGTATCATTTTTAGTTCTGTGTTTTTTTCAACAAACTATATTCAACTCTACAATCTATTGGGAAATTTTTTTCCTTATATTTTTCCCCTGGTTTAAAACCCTACACTTTCATTCATTCTAGCAGAGGATCTGGAATACTGGTACACAGGAAATAAACCCATTAATGATGCTGATGATAATAATGACCAAACTATTCTTATGCCTCTGTGTATTTGTGTTGAACATGAGAGAGTTTTCTGTATATCATCCATTATCTTCAATCACAAAATCTTATTACATCATATTCCGACACACTATTATTATTATTACTATATGTAACAGACCTATTTTTATCTTAATAGAACTGAATTACACAGATATACAACTTTTAATGTAGTGAATTACATTTCTAAGTCTATTCGTCTCTAATACCATTCATCATTTTTAATAGTGAACCATCTTAGTCTTCAATGACATATTTCTACAGCAAATTTCCTGGTACAGCCAAGGGTTGGGAGTGTTCTCTCGCTCTTTCAAAATTCTCTCAAATGGCCATGCGTATACAGATACTGCCAAGGAAGTCCTTCTCACACCAGGGGTGTTGTTCACCAAATTAAAAGGATGAAAAACAAATGTCTGTTGCTTAACCGGGTTGGTGGATATGGACTATCCACCTAGGGGAGTTAGAAAATCCTGGTTCCAAACCAATGGTGCACATAGGCTCCGGGATCCTGTGGGAACAAATGGCGTATGAATCAATCGTTGGTCACCGGCTACAAGGGACTGCATCTCCTTACGATGCTCCACTGTCTTATGGATCAGACCTTTAGGTCAAAGCCCCCTAAGAAAACCACCTGTTTCGGTTTGAGCGCCTGGGTAGTATCATAGCCCACATACAAATCAAGTGACTTGTATGGCGCATATGTATTCGGTGCTCCTTTGTACCAATATTCATGTGTTCAAATAGATAAATATGATTGAAAGTTTTTGATTTTTCACCATAAATCAGACAACACATTGATATTTTAAAATTTTGGATAAAAAGAAGTAAAGAGTAGCATTAATTAAGTCCAAATGTGTTTTGATAATCATTGAAATTTCTTTTTCTTTTTTTTCCTGAAGTAATTAAAACAAGAAAAGATGAATTCGCGCAAAATTAAAATATTTAAATGTGAAAATGATATAGAATAGTATCAATTTATAGATGGATACTTATTTCAGACCAATAACTTAAAATTAATTATTTCTAATTGAATAATAGTACCTCTTTTATTTACTGTTTGGTACTGTGTAGAAACTTTTCAAAGTTGGAGCCCATGTGCACCATTGGTTTGAAATCAGGGTATATATATATATATGTCACACTTTGTCATTCGATTTGTAAGAGGACTGGAATACTGCCAAGACGCCTGAACTGAAGCAGATGGTTTTCTTAGGGAGCCACTCTCCGGAACTTTGACCTGAAGGTCTAGTCTGCAAGAAGGTGGGGTAACTTTAGTAGATATGTTTCTATGGTAGCCGGTGACCAACAATAGGTTCATACGCCATTCATTTCTTCAGAATCCTTGTTTGATATGCATCATTTATGCAACTTTAGTATTCTCGTTGAGGAATCTCGTTAAGTAGTTTAAATAGCTCGTAGAGATTAAGCTATCTAACTCAAAATTGGAATAATACATATGAAAAATTATTCACTGTCTCAATACAAATAATGGGTTTTTTCCAATTCTCTGCTTGTTCTACACTTTGCTTGAACGCTTTCCTTGTTTTTTTCGTTGTTTATTTTTGTCACTCGTGTTGTTTCACTCCTATCCTCTTCCAGCTATTATCCTATGAAGTGTGTGTTTGTGTGAGGTGACGTAACACTACTGATTTCAACACTCTTTTAATGTATACAACATGTCTTTCAGTTAGTTAGTTAGTTAGCTGAATCAATAAATTTTCACAACCCGAATAAGTAACTCAAATTCTTTACTCTTTATTAACCATGATATCAGGCAGACAGTGGTAATTTTTTTTATTGGGAAACAAAATAACGGTAACTAAGGCACTACTATAATCAATCATTGAGCTTAATCAGCCGTATAGTAGTATTGAAATGTCCAACATATGGTATATTACTCAAAATTCAATAATCAAATGCCTATATCGGCTGTTGAATTACAGTAGTTATCCTTCTTCTGCTGTGAATCGGTAAATCAAAGTGATTCTATCAATCTACTGGTTAATTCAGTCATGTGTAATCAATTCTATCATCCATTGTAAGTTTTTCTCCTATCTCACCTATTAATGAGATAACTTGCATAGATAACATTTTATACCACCAAATAATTTGAATTACTCTCTCTGTCTCTTTCTCGCATATGCTTGTTATTGACCACAGACACTACTTAGTTCACTTAGGTGTTTAGAACTTGAAACACTCCACCTGCACTGTCAATTAATTTCTCAACTTACGCTAATTTAAAATATTTCCACTTATTACTTTTCTCTTTCTTAATGTTTCGGATAATCGATCGTCATCGTTTTGAATTCATCTATCAGTTTCCGTCCCTGGTACAGGTACACAAGGTTTTGCTTTCATGGAAAGTTTCAAACTCCATGATACACTAGCGAGTAAAGTATATTCTCCCCCCCCTGATAATCTCACATTCTCAAAATGATAATATTAATAAGGTTCTTGTGTTAACTAATTTATCTGTCTTTTGTTTGTGTACTGTTACAAATACCTTTTTTGAACCATTAACGTCTTTTGTTGTTACTTTAAAAATATATAAGTAGTATGGCTAGCTGATATAAATTTACCATTCAAAAGGTTTACCAAATTTACTTCCATACTTTTCTATACTGAATTCTTAAACAATTCACAGCATATAAAGTAGTCTGTAAGAATATTTACTGAATCTTCCATCAGAATTATACATTTCAAGCGGTGAAATACTGTCGGTTTTAAAATGCAAATATCAATGTAAGTTTTTACCTGATTAAATAAGCTGCTGAAGTATTGTTTGGTAACATTCAAATCACCATCGCTCTTTCTCTTCCTGATAATGATGACTTTAAAAATTAGTAAATGCAATCGAATGTTAATCAACATGTAAAATTATCTCATTGATCCCCATAATTTTACAGTATTTACCTGTAAATATATGAGGATGTTAAGTCTTTCTATGCTTTTGTCTATGTTCATCAATTTCATGTATGACATAAACAGTTGTTGAGTCCCAGAGTGAAAATCAAATCTGAGATGCAGGTACATTCAGCTGGTGAGTCCCAAATAGGACGAAACGCACGTCAAACCGGATTCCATTGCTAGCCAATATCCATCTTTGCTTACCATGCTTGTGAATTAAGGCTATATCGAAGCAACACGCACAGTATGCATATATGCCAATTAGAGACTGACCAGTTGCAGTCTAAAAACATCAATAGGAAGATTCAAATAAAACAATATTAAGTGAATTTAGTTGTTATGATTTATATCCCTTTCAAGACCATACCTCATATTACATTTGACTAATGAACGAGAAGAGATCATAAATCTACACTGTCAGTGTCACACTAATAGTTGAGAGTTATTGTATGTAATAGAAACTTTGGTTTTTATTTTGTTCAGTCGGTAGTTTGTCATTATTATCATCAACATCATTTTTTTGTATCTACATATGTGGTAACAGAGTTAGTACTCAGTTTATTGATTACTTCTTTGTGAAAAAAAAAACAAACAAACGATTAACCAAAAAAGATTCTGTCAAGTTAATATGAATGTCAATTATACACTACACTAAAAAGAATTAAGTTGTCAAGTTAAATAAACTCGTAAACTTGTTGTTGTCGACCCGTATCTTTACAAAAAAAAATAGAATAACCCAAGTGCGTATGCCTGAACACCGATTACCACAACGCGCTGTGCTGAATAGTGTAGGGGATGGTTGGAAAAGAGTTAGGGGCGGCCAAACCAAAACATGGCATCAGTGCTTGAAGTCACTAACTTGTAGTCTGAGCCATGTTGGTAGATGCAGACTACCTGGTTGGGGTCCGCGTGACTATCGTAACCAATAGTTGGAGACTCTGTGTGACATGGCTCAGAATCGATCACAGTGGCGTAGGTGTATACACTCTTTATCTTCCCTTAAACCTTAAGATCAAAATTGCTTCATAACATTCTTCTTTCCTATACTATATCCTTATATACAACCTATAATTTATATACTACCACCACTAAATTAAATATTTCTATGAATCCGGTGTTGATCTTGTTGCGCTAACAAGGTATGGCAACTTGGACCGATGCATATGTGTGCCTGGTCTTACGTTGTAGCTGACTGACTGACTGAATATCAGTTCCTCAGGAAATAAACTATTAGGTGAATGTAGTCTGTTTAAGTCACGTATTTCATTTAGGGTTTAACAAAAGTATATGATACATTGATTTAAAAACCAATATGAAAACCTTGTCTTTCAAGTACATTATATCACTTAGGCGCTTGTTTAAAAAGTTATTCATTACTTGTGTACAGGATTGTGTTTGTGTTATATCTGAAACGGTTTTGAATTCACTTAGTCAACGAATGGAACAAAGACTTGTGACTAGAAACTAATAAGCTAGCTTTTCTGACGTGTTCCAGACCCAGCTAACTAGAATAATAATTCCCAGTTGGAACTGGGGAAAATATATTCCGTAAACAGCCGGAAGCATAAACGTTCACAATAGGAAGAAATCAAACGTATATATATACAGCATAAAATTGTCCTTAGGAAGCTTTACAAAATAGCACACTCAAAGATACAACGGACCAATGTCGTTTAAGATATTTTCAAGTGCGAGATACGACTCGAAGGTGAACGAAGCGCTTTTGACGCGAAAACAAACAAATTCAAAATTACAAAAATAAGTCCGTTTTAGGGATTTAACATCCCCACACAGTTTGTTATACATTTTTGCCTATTTTGTATGAACTTAATGATACATATATTCATGTATGTGTGTATGTAACTTTTTAGACGAAAGAAAAAGTGTATTCGTTTCTTAACAGACACTGAATATGAAGAAGAGAATAATTTTCCAGTTTCTCCTATATCACCATCTACAACATTGAATAACTTGGAAAAGCAACCTACATCAATAACAACAACAACAACATCAGTAACGATAACATCGTCTCAACATTCAAATCATTCTAACTATAGTAAATCAAAACATCACTATACATCTTCAACTGATCTGATTAGTGGATTGTATCCTAGTAACAGTAGTAATAATGATAATAATACTCTATGGTCAAATTATACACCAAATTTTCATCGTGTTATCTCATCAATTGGTGAACAACGATCAGATGATAATTCATTGACACAGAATAACCATAAAAATAATGATCAGAATTTAGTCGATGAGTCTTTACTAACATACATATCAAGAGGTTCACATAACTTATCCGATCATCCAACTTCAATAGTATCACCATTTACTTCAACTGTTATATCTAACATCATTCATTCAAATGTTATATCTAATAGTCAATCTGAAAGATCTTCAAATTCGTTTACTTCAACCGATTGCACAAATCTGTCATCATCATCTATTTCATTATCAAAATGGTCTCCAAAGCATCTATTCAATCTTGCTACACTTCAAAATATTACTTCATCAAAATCTTCTGATTTATTATTATTTCCATCATCTAAAATGATGCATCCATCTGATAAGTGTAATTTATATTCCAATGAAAGTACAATATCTTCATGTCCTTCTTCACCTATTCCATCATATTCTACATCATTTATATCTCATTTACCATTATCATCAAAAGAAGAGAATTGTTGTATATCTCCATTATTATTATTATCATCATCATCAGATTTATCACATAGTAATTATGAGAAAATTGTCAATACTACTACTATCAATACTACTACTAATACTAGGAGAAATAATAATATCAAACGATTTATGCCTATTCATAATTATAATCTTCATATAAATACATCCATTTGTTGTACAACTAACACTACTACTACTACTACTTCAATGATTAGTAGTAGTATTAGTCATAATCATAATAATAATATTTATAAATCCCAGTGACATTTATAAAACAAAATTTTCATTTAAAGGCAATAAGTGATAATAATAATAATGAGCTTAGCAACTAACAAGTAAGTTCTCTTTAAATATGTTCTAGGTTACTTCTACCATTTATCGATTTCTTTTCTTAATTGATTATTATTAAATAAAGTTGCCTTCTTTTCTCCCTCCCTCCCTCTCTCTCTCTCTCTATTGAATAGTCTCTCTTTTTTTCCTTATTGTTGACAGTTTTCTCCTTATTAACCTATTGTATACACACAACATATCTTGAATACATATATATACATATAGGTGTGTGTGTGTGTGTGTCATTCGTTACAGTTTTAGCGCCGCCGATATATATTTCAACAATAAATGAATGATTATTCTTCATTCTCCTGTGATGTAATTGTGTTTTAGCTGCGTTATTTATCTATCTACTTATTTATATTATTTTTTTTGTTTCTATGTCACAAATCAAACTCTAATTTACTCTACAATCAAGTCATTAAAACATAATCACTTTTCTTTGTTTATTTCTAAAGCGCCTGATCCCCCCCCCTTCTTTTTTAAATTCTGTATATTTATATGAAATATTCATTGTTTTACATGATTACGTAATTGTCATATTTGGATTCATCTAATGGAACTTCAATAATATAGGATATTTATCATGTTGTTGGGTAATCTAATCCATCTATCTCTCTCTATCTCTATATATACATAGGTGTCTTGTTATTTACTTATTTATCTAATTTTTTTGTTTTGTTTTTATAATTATTTACTTTTAACCATTTGTAAATACCGGCAATCAGTTTACATTCTCTATTCTCTTGTCGTTGTTGTCCTTCATTCTTATTGTCTATGGTGTGTATGTGTATGTGTGTAGACATCCTTATTAATTGTACTTTTATCGTATTGTTTATTCTGCATGCCATACATGTGTAAACAAAATACACTAAGGAGTTTTTTTTGTTTTTTTTTCCTTCTTCATTTTTATTATTGCTATGAAGATGATTATTTAAACATCCCTGGTGCTAGGTGGTTATGTTAGAATATCAACAATAACAAGTGTTTTCTTTTAATCAATATTATCACTTCCCCGCACCCCCCTCCCGCCTTCTTTCCCTTATATTCTGCATATATATATATATATATATATATATATATATATATATATAAACATGATCTAATCAATTATCGTTCATATGTTAATTGATTTCCATTCTTCTTTTTTTCTCTCTCTCCTTGTATCCAATTCTTTTTTTTTTTTACTTTCATTGAGAGAAGTTCAATTATTTTCATTGTTCATTACATTATGTAATAATGATAAATCCTATTTAAGCAGCGTTTATTATTATTATATCAAACTACATCTATATATGTGTGTGTACAATGTTTATT
The DNA here is from genome assembly GCA_944470415.2 of Schistosoma rodhaini. Taxonomy (NCBI): domain Eukaryota; kingdom Metazoa; phylum Platyhelminthes; class Trematoda; order Strigeidida; family Schistosomatidae; genus Schistosoma; species Schistosoma rodhaini. The sequence goes on from OX104040.1 coordinate 4,107,545, forward strand.
CTATTTAATTAATGAATAATATTTCACTTTTTATTTTTATTTTTAGTTTCTATGTTCTTATTACTTAATTAATTATGCATGAAATTCATTTTGTGAATAATATCAATAATGAAGAAAGAAAAAACATTTTACAATGATGATAATAATAATAAACACCTTTACAGGTTTATTTGTGTATGTAACTGAAAATTACATGCATAATGACGTAATGGTTAACTTATGATTATCAGTATGGGGATGGGAGTTGTGTAGAAATTATTGAGATCATGAATTGATTGATGTTAGACTACCATTGGAAACACTGGAGAGACTCCTCAACAGTGATTGATTTATTTTATTTATTTAAACATATAAATATTGGTACAAAGGGGCACCAGATATATATGCATGGCACAAATCACATTTGATTTGTGTGAGGGCTGTGATACTACCCAGGTGCACGAACTGAAGCAGGTGGTTTTCTTAGGGGGCCACACCCGGAGCCTTTGACCTATACGTCTGATTCACAAAGCAGTGGAGCATCGTGAGGAGATGCAGTCCCATGGTAGACGATGACCAACGATTGATTCATATACCATTTGTTCCTTCAGGATACTGGAGCCCATGTATACCATTGGTTTGGAATGAGGGTTTTCTAACTCCCGTAGGTGGACTTTCCATATGTACCAACCCGGTTAAAGCTCCGGACATTCGCTTTTCGTCCTCTCAATTTGGTAAACAACAGTAGTGCCACGAGAAGTCAGTGAGTAACACTTCCGTGGTGGTGATAGTGGTTGTATTCTCGTGGCCATGTGAGAGCATTTGGAGACGGAGAGCGGACTGTTGGCCGTACCAGGGCATTTGGGGGGCCTGGTTGAGGTTAGACATTAACACCGTTGAATGCTGACTCAGTGGTCTAAAGGTTAGGCGTTTACGCGTGAGTGGGATGGTAAATGCGCACTTCTGAGGAGTCGCATAATAGAACGAAACGGTCGTTCGGTTCTTCTAGGTTTTTAATGTTGGTCTAATATCAATCAATTTATGATCTCAATCAATAACTTATGATTGTTATCTTAAAGGGTAAACACAAGTACATATATGGTGAATGCATTTTATGCTTTAGACATATATAGATCTTTGAATAGGACTTTGTATTTAATTGGTTGAGATTTGTTGTTTCATATCAAAATTACACGTTACTTCAATGGTTACTTAATATAGCGCTTATCAATGGTCTGTCATAAAATGGATATCTAAAAGTTTATGGAAAATAATTGGCATATGGGAATAGTGAACAATGTACTGGGCATTCCGAATCTTGAACATTGAATAAACGAAACTGTTTTCAATCGATATTGTACAGTTTACGACGAAGATGAAAATAAGTTACCAGTAATTTTTTTGTAATTTTATATTGTTAAGATCATTAGCCAATGGAAGCTCGATCAACGTGTAAAACCTGGAAGCACTGGACTGCCGTTTCGTCCTACCGTGGGACTCATCAGAAGTGCGCACCCACAATCCCTACTACGTTATCTCATGAGGCGCGATCGTGGATGCAGTAGTGCTGAAGAGTCCGGCGATAGGACGAAACGGCCGACCAGTGCTCTCAGGTTTTCCACCTTGGTCGAGCTTCCATTGGCTCATGATCTTAACAATATAAAATGACTAAAATCTCCACAAAATCCCCTTGTGATAATTTTTGTTGTAGTCGAAACACAGTCATTCAGGTACTATGCCAACTGGTTTTCATATTGATTATTATATTTATGATTTTCCTTATATTTCACGTGCATACTCGCCTATAGCAGTTTATACATCAAATAGCTCAACAATAGTGATTATGTGATCGATAATCCAATGAAGCGAATGACACTATAAATAAGATTTTTAATGTGAAAAATTTGTTTTTAACAATAGGTGTATCCATTTCCAAATAACGTATCCAATTATCAGTATTTAATTGTTTATTCTAGTTAGCGTTTTGCTAGCGAGGTTGTTTTCTATGGGATAAAGTTGCTAACCCCATGTTCAAACCTTCTTTACCTGGATTTGGGACCGGTAGTATCCCTGGAAGAGAACTAGACGGAGACAATTATGTGACATAATGAAGAAACTAGCTAGGAAATATAGTAAACCAGAGCGACCAGCCAGAGAAAAAGAAGGCGAGTCAATCACTGAGATTGAAAAAGCAGAGGAACAAGTAGATAGAACACTTTGAATAACTTGCAATGGCGACGGTGCATCCACTCTTTGTGTTCTGCCAAATTCTAATCTTCTGAATTCTTCATGTCTCTATCTTTTTTCTCTTTCCAAATTTATTTCATTGGATTATGCTCCTTCAATAACATCTTCAAACCCTAATCTTTCTTATTACTGCTTATACTCTTATTACTTCTACCTGTATGGGATTTGAATGGACAACTGCATCTCTGTGTTAATGTGGTATGGCAACTCGAACTGATGTACGTACGTACAAAGTTCTACGTTGTGACTGACTGAATAGACCAATCTCACTAAACCCACCGGACATGGAAGCAGAACCTACCAACCTTCCTATATATGTCACTCCACCAACGATCGAGGGAATTGGGATCGCCATCAGACAAATCAATAGTGGGGGAGCAACATAACCTGACAATATACCAGCCGTAGCACTGAAGTCAGGCATAGAAGTAACTTCAAACATGTTCCACATTCTATTCAGGAGGATTTAGGAGGGACAACAAGTGCCGACAGACTGGAAAGAAGTATTCCTTATCAAGATACCAAAGAAAGGAGATCTCAGCAGCAGCTTCCACATCAATGAGCCTCGACATACACCAGGGGAAAAGTAAGATCTCGAAATGCAACACAAAACACCAAATCAATCACATTTAATAAAAAAGCTCTGGAAAAAGTGGGAAGTTTCACGTACCTAAGCAGCATCATCGATGAATAAGGAGGGTCTGATGCAAATATGAAGGCAAAGATTGACAGAGCAAGGGTGATATTCCTACAATTGAAGAACATATGGAACTTAAAACAAATTTTAAAATGAGAATCTTCAATACCAACATCATGACAGTTTTATGGTAGGGAGATGAAACGTGGAGAACTACTACAACCATCATCAAGAAGGTACAAGTATTTATAAACAGTTGTCTTCGCAAAATACTCAACATTCACTGATCGGATACCATCAGCAACAGCCTTTTATAGGAGAGGACAGATCAGGTTCCAGGTGAAAATAAAATTAGGAAAAGACGTTGGATGTGGATAGGATATACATTGAGGAAATCACCAAACTGCATCACGAGACAAGCGCTAACTTGGAATCCTGAAGGGAAATTGAATAGAGGAAGACCAAAGAACACACTGCATCAGGAAATAAAAGCAGACATCAAAAGGATCAATGGCAACTGGAAAGGGTTGTCTAAGACAGATTTCGAAGGAAAATGCTGGTGGGTAGTTTGGCTCATCCACAAGAGGCATTACCAATCACTGTGGAATTGTGCTTGTTCAATATTTCCATTAAAGTACTAAGTATAATCGATTATTCCTGAATACATACTAACTTGAATGCATTCACCTGACAACCGTAAGGAAGACCGTTAACTAAAATGAATTTATAACGTACTTAGCAGTTTTGTCATGTGGTTCCAGCTGTAGAACCTTACTTGTTCGAACTATGATCCGTACATTCTTTCAATTCTAGTTACAATTTCAATATCAGTAGCAATGTTATTCCATAGATGTTATTATTTTTAATTAAATATAAATATCATTGTGTGTAATTTTAACAATGGTCTGCGTTTTCTTTCAAACTTCTCTAAGCATTAATATCATCATTGGTCTTCAATTATTTTAAATAGTTTTTTTACAGCTTAATCGAGTTAGTAAATCACTTAAGACAATGATGGACGGTGGCTCAATTTCGGGGATTGGTTGAAGCTAGACATTGATACTATCGAATGCCTGCTCAGTCGTCTATAGGTTGGGCGTTCGTGCGCGAGACTGATAGACCCTGAGTTCGATTCTCACGGAACGGGGTCATGGGTACGTACTACTGAAGAGTCCTACACTAGGATGAGACGACCGTCCAGGTCTTCCATGATGGTCTAGCTTTAATTGACTCATGAACTGAACTATTAAATCACTATGCTTTGCCTACTTGCTTATGCCTGTTACCCTTCGTGGAGGAGCATAGGCCGCCAACTAGCATTCTCCATCCAACTCTGTCCTCGGCAATCCTTTCCAGTTGTTATTCATCTTTTTCATATCTGCTTATTCCTTCAACTCCCAGGGAAGAGTTTAAATGGTTTGAACTATTTTTTCTGGTTAGCGTTTTTCTACGGGATGGGATCGCTAACCCCATGCTCAACCCTCCTCCTTTACCAGGGCTTTGGACCGGCAGTAACTCTAGAAGAGCTACAGGCGGAGTTAAATTACTATAGTATCAACAAAACTTTTTTCTGATTTAATCTAGTTACTTGATTTTCGATTTCAATGAATTTCAGAAAGTTTAATTTATCATTGTCCTGAAATTCATCATTTCAACTAGTTACATGTTTAAACATCATTACCTAGAGATTATCACATTGTTATTCACCATTCTCGAATGTCATTTACATGAATCAATATATTATATTATAAATGTTTATAATATATATGCCTACACTATTAGAAATGAATAAACAATCAGTGTTTCAACTTATAAACTACATTGACATACTATTCGTTTGTAATAAGGACAATGGAAGCATAGCTATTCATTTAAATTAGATGAATCGAAACCTGTTTTCATTCTTAAATGGGGAGAGAGATATGGGTTGATTTAATGTTTATGCTTTGAGGTCAATTATTTATGAAACATTTTCATGAAGAATATAAAAACGATGTTGAGGATAAGGGTAGTTTGTGGTTACTTGATTTGTTTGTGGGCTGTGATACTGCCTGGGTACCCAAACTGAAGCAGGTGGTTTTCTTAGGGAGTCACTCTTCGACCTAAACGTCTAATCAACAAGTCAATGGAGCAACGTAAGGAGTTGCAGTCCTATGGTAGTCGGTGACCAATAATTCGTTTGTACTCCATTTGTTTCCTCTGGATCCTGTGTGCACCATTGGTTTGGAATCAGAGTTTTCCAACTTTCTTAGGTGGATCCTCCATATCCACTAAGTGGTTAGAGCGCCGGACGTTCTATTGCGTAAACAACAGTAATGCCGCGATAAGGACTTCCCTGGCTGTATGTGTGTACGTGTGCCCGTATGAGACCATTTCAAGAGAATGGGAGAGAGAGCGAAACCTCCACACCATTGGCTGTTCCAGGACATTTGGGAGCTCACAAATCAAGTGACTTGTGTGCCGCATATGTATTCGGTGCTCCTTTGTACCAATGTTTATGTGTTCAAATAAATAAATAAATGTAGTTCGTGGTAAAGTTCTCAAAAATTTGACCGACAAATCATTCGAAGCCAGCAGCTGCATGTTATTTAACGTATTGATAATCATATGTGGTACGGTGTCCATAATTTTTCTAAGAATACAAAGTTGATATATCAGTGAGTTATCAAAAAAAACAAGTGATTAATAGTAGATTGGTTTTTATATGCATTCAAAGATATCTAGACGAATAGAAATGATACGTTGATACTTAGAACAGATATAGCTAATTACTGTTGATTCAAAATCAATCCAAATAAGAACATTGAATGATTTATTAGCTTAATATGGTATTTCCTATTAAGAAATTCACTTAATACAATTGATCCAATAGTTATAACATGATCTGATGTATTAGCAAACTAATCAATATGATCGAGATGTCGGAAGAAAGCTAGGGGCGGCCAGATCAAAACGTGGTACAAATCCATGAAGTCACGGACAAGTGGACTGAGACATGTTGGTAGGTGTAGACTACCTGGTTGGGATTCGCGACATGATAGCAATCGATGGTTAAAGACCTTGAATGACATGGCTGAAAGTCGTTTGCAATGGCGGAGGTGAATCCACTCTTTGTGTTCTACCAAATTCTAATCTTCAGAATTCTTCATGTCTCTATCTTTTTTGTCTTCCCAAATGGATTTCATTGGATAATATTCCTTCAATAACATACTCTTACTACTTCTATCACTATGGGATTTGAATGGACAACTATCTCTGTGCTAATGTGGTATGGCAACTCGAACTGATGTACGTTCGTACGAAATTCTATGTTGTTACTGACTGAGTGATCATACATTTGATATACAGAAGATTGATTAACCATAATAAAACTTTATGGCATTCTAGGTCCTTTGTAAGAAGACGTAAACTGTAAACAATCATAAGATAGACTAATCACAAAAGGACTTAAAGTGCTCGAATAATGTTAAGGATTAACAAAGAGGGAGGGTAATGTTATAACTTGTGGCCTCTTTTCCCGTGTAACTCCGCCTGTAGCTCCTCTGGGGGTTACTGCCGGTCCCAAGCCCGGGTAAAGGAGGAGGGTTGGGCATGGGGTTAGCCACCCCATCCCGTAGAAAATCAACTCGCTAAAAAAACGCTAACCAGAAAAAATAATTCAAACTCTGCCCTGGGAGTTGAAGGAATAATGACGTCTCATGATGAAAGCCGAGTTCCTTCGGAAGTCATGAGGCCGATACACATTCTTACAACCGGAGCGACAATTTTTATAGGTACATGGAATGTCCGAACAATGTGGGAGACCGGAAGAGTCTTCCGAATTGCTGCAGAAATGAGAAAATACAACCTGGAGGTTCTTGGAATCAGCGAAACACATTGGACGCAGGTCGGACAACAACGTCTGTCTTCAGGAGAACTTCTGTTATACTCCGGTCATGAAGAAGAAAATGCCCCACATACACAAGGAGTTGCATTGATGCTGTCCAGAAAAGCACAAAATGCACTTATTGGATGGGAACCTCATGCACCAAGGATCATCAAAGCCTCCTTCAGAACAAAGAGAGAGGGCATTACAATGAACGTCATCCAATGCCATGCGCCTACCAATGACTACGATGAAGACGCTAAAGACCAATTCTACGATAGGCTGCAGTCGATCGTCGAGAAGTGCCCAACCAAAGACCTGATAATTCTGATGGGAGATATCAATGCTAAGGTTGGAATGGACAACACTGGATACGAAGACGTCATGGGACAACATGGACTGGGAGAAAGGAACGAAAATGGCGAGAGATTTGCAAACCTATGTGCCTTCAATAAACTGGTCATAGGTGGCACCATATTCCCACACAAAAACATACACAAAGCCACTTGGATTTCACCGGATCACACTACACAGAATCAAATCGACCATATCTGCATCAACAAAAAGTTCAGGAGGACGATGGAGGATTTGAGGACCAGAAGAGGAGCTGATATAGCATCCGATCATCATTTGCTGGTCGCCAAGATGAAACTAAAACTCAAGAAGCAGTGGACAACTGCGCGGACAACATCACAAAAGTTTAATACGGCCTTTCTTCGAGATGCTGACAAACTCAACAAATTCAACATAGCCCTCAGCAACAGGTTCCAGGCCTTTTATGATCTACTCAATGGAGAGGGGACTACCATGGAGAACAACTGGAAAGGTATCAAGAAGGCAATCGTTTCAACATGTCAAGAGATTCTGGGCCAAAAGAAGCACCATCACAAGGAATGGATCACTGTTGGTACACTGGATAAGATTGAAGCAAGGAGGAACAAGAAGGCAGCAATCAATATCAGCCGAACCAGAGCGGAAAAAGCCAAGGCACAAGCCGAATACACAGAGGCAAACAAGCAAGTGAAGAGGAGCATCAGAACCGACAAACGTAAATATGTGGAAGATTTAGCAACGACAGCGGAAAAGGCTGCAAGAGAGGGAAACATGAGACAACTGTATGATACAACAAAGAAACTTGCTGGAAATTACCGTAAGCCAGAAAGACCAGTGAAAAACAAGGAAGGCAAAGTAATCACCGACATTGAAGAACAACGAAACAGGTGGGTAGAACACTTCGAAGAACTCTTGAATCGACCAGCTTCACTGAACCCACCCAACATCGAAGCAGCACCCACGGACCTCCCAATCGATATTGGCCCACCAACAATTGAAGAGATCAGCATGGCCATTAGACAAGTCAAGAGTGGCAAAGCAGCGGGACCAGACAACATCCCGGCAGAGGCACTGAAAGCAAATGTAACAGCAACTGCCAAGATACTACACATCCTCTTTAGTAAGATTTGGGACGAAGAACAAGTACCAACAGACTGGAAAAAAGGACTTCTGATCAAAATACCAAAGAAAAGTGATCTTAGCAAGTGCAACAACTGCAGGGGCATCACTCTTCTCTCAATACCAGGAAACGTCTTCAACCGAGTATTGTTAAACAGGATGAAGGATTCCGTGGACGCACAACTTCGAGATCAACAAGCTGGATTTCGTAAGGATAGATCGTGCACAGATCAAATCGCAACTCTGCGGATCATTGTGGAACAATCAATCGAATGGAATGCATCACTGTACATCAACTTCATCGACTACGAGAAGGCATTTGATAGCGTGGACAGGACTACACTATGGAAGCTTCTTCGACACTACGGCGTGCCTAAGAAGATAGTCAATATCATACGGAACTCCTATGATGGACTAAACTGCCAAATCGTCCACGGAGGACAACTCACTGAGTCTTTTAAAGTAAAGACTGGTGTTAGGCAAGGTTGCTTACTCTCACCCTTTCTCTTTCTTCTGGTCATCGACTGGATCATGAAGACGTCAACATCTGGAGGAAATCACGGGATACAGTGGACAGGCAGGATGCAGCTTGACGATTTAGACTTCGCGGATGATCTGGCTCTTCTATCACAAACGCAACAACAATTGCAGGAGAAAACGACCAGTGTAGCAGCAGCCTCAGCAGCAGTAGGTCTCAATATAAACAAAGGGAAAAGCAAGACTCTCCGATACTATACAACATGCACCAATCAAATTACACTTGACGGAGAAGCTTTGGAGGATGTGGAAACCCTTACATATCTGGACAGCATCATTGATGAACACAATGGATCAGATGCAGATGTGAGGGCGCGGATCGGCAAAGCAAGAGCAGCATATTTACAACTGAAAAACATCTGGAGCTCAAAACAATTGTCAACCAACACCAAGGTCACAATTTTCAGTACAAATGTCAAGACAGTTCTACTGTATGGGGCGGAGACGTGGAGAACTGCGAAAGGCATTATCCAGAAGATAAATGTGTTCATCAACAGCTGTCTACGCAAGATACTTCGGATCCGATGGCCAGACACTATCAGCAACAAGTTACTGTGGGAGAGAACAAACCATATTCCAGCAGAGGAAGAAATCAGGAAGATGCGCTGGAAGTGGATTGGGCACACCTTGAGGAAATCACCTGATTGCGTCACAAGACAAGCCCTCACATGGAATCCTGAAGGTCAAAGGAGAAGAGGGAGATCAAAGAACACATTACTCCGAGAAATTGAGACAGACATGAGAATAATGAACAAGAACTGGGTAGAACTAGAAAAGGAAGCCCAGGACAGAGTGGGTTGGAGAAAGCTGGTCGGCGGCCTATGCTCCATTGGGAGTAACAGGCGTAAGTAAGTAAGTAAGCTGTTTTCCCGTGTGAATATATGACGTGACGATATTTCAATTTGAGAACAGTGAATTGTCGATCGGACCAATGACACATGAAACCCGTACGAGCAGTCTAGAGTACTTTTTGCCTATCCCAACGATTTAAGTCCAAAACACCAATAACAGCCTCTGCAATATGAATCATTATATTTCAAATGTACTGGGTTTATATATCAAACAAACTGACCACATCGTACCATAAAATAGAAAACAACATTTGCACAAGATTCAGCTAAATGTGGCTGTGAATAGGGGGAACAGTAATTAATGGACTGCGTATAACTCAGGAATGGTATATCGTACAGTAATAGTCTAAGGGGGTCAAAATAAAGCTTATGAGAAAGGAACAAGAATATGAACAGTTAAATTACTCAACAATTATACAATAGGAAATATACATATCATATTGGTCCATAAATAGTCCTTTAAAGTTACCATTCATAATTCTCCACGGGATATAGCAAGCAATAATAATAATAGAATATCTTGGTAAAATCTGAGGACCATATAGTAATTTATTTTATTTATTTAAACACATAAATATTGGTACAACGAAGCACCAGATACATATGCGCCTCACAAATCTCATTTGATTTGTGTGAGGGTTGGAATACTGCCTGGGTGCCCAGACTGAAGCAGGTGGTTTTCTTAGGGGGCCACACCCGGAGCCTTTGACCTATATGTCTGATCCACAAGACAGTGGAACATCGTGAGGAGATGCAGTCCCATGGTAGCCGGTGATCAACGATTGATTCATACGCCATTTGTTCCGTCAGGATCCTGGAGCCCATGTGCACCATTGGTTTGGAATGAGGGTTTTCCAATTCTCCTAGGTGGACTTTCCATATGTACCAACCCGGTTAACGCGTCGGACATTCGCTTTTCGTCCTCTCAATTTCGTAAACAACAGTAATTTCACGAGAATGTCGTGAGTAATACTTCCCTGGCAGAGGCTATATACGCGTGGTCATGTGAGAGCATTTGGAGATGAAGAGGTGACTCTCCTCACTCTCGGACATACCAGGGCATTAAAGAGATTTATTATCCAGATAGTTGTATAAAGAAACCAGCAAAGGGCTGTCATTTCAATGATCAGATTATTAATTTCAAGTTATAGGTTTGTTATAATTAGTTAGGATGTTAGATACATTTGAGATTATTAGCGGTCTGTATACAAGCTTTATAACCTTCTGAATTAAAAAAAACACCTCAGTTTTGATTACTGTGAAGATACGACCGGTATTGTAGTTTGACAACTATTAACCAGTAACACCTTCTATATTCGAATCGTTCACCACTTAGTTAAAGTCAGAAGTCAGATGCGAAGAGAATGGAAAGATATATTTGATGCGTTGTCTATATATCGAGAAGCGGTTGCTCAAATCTGGCTAGTGAATGTAGGAGATGTTTCCCACACTGAGCTGTAACGTGATCTGTTGCGGATGCATGACCGAACTCCTTCAGCTAAACAAGTCCAATTAAAATAATGTCGAGCACTTAAAAATCTATCGATTGTGGGGAATTATTTACAGCTACATCTGGTATGTTTTATTCTAACCCAGTTAATAGAATATCATTTAACCCATGTACATATAATCGTCTTATAACTATAAACATTACTACTCTTCTGTCTTCTATCAATATACATACCTCATTAATTATGATAAACGAATATAAGATGGATAGTTTTTGTGGAGATTTCAATAATTTTATAGTTAAATTCACGAGTCAATTAAAGCTCGCGCGCGAAACCGATAAGTCCTGGGTTCGAATCACGAGGGGCGGGATCGTAGACGCGCATTGCTCAAGAGTACAATAATAGGACGAAACAGCCATCCAGTGCTTCCAGGTTTTCCATGGTGGTTTAGCTTCTATTGATTAATGGTCTCAACTATTAAAATTACTATAATATCCAAAACAACCCTTTCTGATATTAATCAATATATGCTCACTAGTGACTGGCTTCAAAAGGTATTTCCTGGAGTTCTAGTGAGAAGCAGTGACCAGTGGAGTTCAACCAGATCTGTTGTGTGATAGTAACTCACTGAAGATTTTGGTGGATGTGTCTCTCAATTTCGTGGATCGGTTGAAGTTAGACATTAACATCGTTAGATGCCAGCCGACTCAATGGTTTAGAGGTAAAGCGCGTGTGCGCGAAACATAAGTCCTGGGTTTGAATCACGAGAGGCGGGATCGTAGACGCGCACTGCTCAAGAGTCCCATAATAGGACGAAACAGCCATCCAGTGCTTCCAGGTTTTCCATGGTGGTTTAGCTTCAATGGACTCATAAAATATAAGATAGTTAAAACTAAATGATCTATCTAGAATATCGACTTTTGGCCAGTACAACTTCTTAAACTCAATTACATGTACCAAGAAGTATAAACTACCGAAATACTTAACTAGCTTTATGTGGTTGCTAAGTTACGTAAGTTGTTTTTTGTGACTTTGATCTCATTGATATTCCAAAATAGATATGTTGTTTATTCTACAGTGTCAAGTATATTGATCTCATTTTGATTTTTGTTTTTTTTATATTCTTTTAGTAATCTATTCAAATCCTGTATATTGATCGATCAATAAAGAGTAACGAATTGATTGATGATTGAAATCAATATCGTTACACTTAGATACTACTTATTATTAATAGTCATTTGAAATAGTTCAATTCCCATCACCTTTTCGGTACATCATCCAAAATTAAAAACAAAACTACCGACTTAGTAAACAAAATAATGTACGAATAAGATTGTTCATTCATATGACAAATTCAATGAAATATTGATTAAAATAAACTGAAGGGAATGACGATTGGTTAATTAAATAACCTTCATTTAATAGTTGAATTTATAAATCAATTAAAGTTAGACCATCTTGGGGAAACCTGGAAGCATTGGATGGCTGTTTCGTTCTAGTATGGGATTCCTCAGCAATATGTATCTATGATTGCGGGGTTTGAACTCGGGACGGAGCGGTCTCGCGCATGAACGTTTAATCTGTAGACCACTGATTTGATATCCAATGATGTTAATGTCCAACTTCAACCTTCATTTTTTATATTCATCATTATTATATTACATTGGTTGAGTGTTAATATCAATGAATAATCGTGGATCGGTTGAATTTAGACACTAACACAGTTGAATACCGGCTCAGTGGTTTATCGGTTAAGTGCTCTGACGCGAGACTGGTAGGTCCTGGGTTCGAATCTCGCGAGGCGGGATCGTGGATGCGCACTGCTTAGGATTCCCACAATAGGACGAAACGGTCGTCCAGTGCCTACACATCTTCCATGATGGTCTAGCTTCAATCGACTCATAATCTCAACTCTATAAAATCAATGAATAATCTTTGGAATTTTACCGCTTAAAGGCGAAAATTTCAATAAGTCATAATCAATTGACAGTCTATAACATGTAAGTCAGTTTGATTTATCATACTATTTCAGTAAACTAAAAAGCGATTTGTAAGATGGATATCAAACAATTAAAAATTATAGTAACATCAATGATAATGAGAAAGATAAATGATCGAACAATGTAATTCAGAAAGAAGAAGGAACGAATTCTAGGAATAAGAAACATGAAATGTTATCAGATCTCAAGATTTAGACGAAGGTAGAGAGTGAATGTAACGGTGTCACTGGGATCGATCCTGAGAATCCTGTCATATAATATTCATCACTATCTAGCACTATGGTTATCTTTCGCACCCCAATCAGTTTAGTACACACTTACCAACAACACTCAATCCAACAATCAGTAATTTCATAGATTAGTCCTATGCTTTAATCCTCTCCACCACTAATTACAACAGATTCAGTTTTAAGCCCATTATAATATAAATACTAAACAGTTTATACTCCATAATTAAACACATGCTTTCAGTGGATGAAGAAATAGTATTCAAAATTCTCCACTTAGTGTTCTAAATGTCGACAAAAAGATGACTTACTTAGATATAACTTGCATTATTAAATGATTTCAGTTAGATAACCACTGAAGTCCAAGAAGTACTGAACAAAGGTTTGATACCTATTTGAGACTATTCATTCACTGTCCATAACTATCTAATACTCCTTATTGTCAACATATCTCCAGTTGACAGTAATCTGTAGTTTAAACTTTTTTTCAAGTAAACATTAACTAGAACTTAATACCTAAATATTATTGAATCACTGAGTGTTTTATAAGGAATGTTAAATGAATGAAAGGAACATAACCGATCCATTCACACTGAACTAATTGCTCTATCAAATCCTCTCACTGTAATCTGGATTTAGATAGGGCAAGTTACTGGTGATTAGTAGCTTGTTCATTTATTGTCATTCATATCAATCTGTTTCAGTTACAGATATATGTTCGTTTTCAAGTTACTAGAATTCTCTATAGATGAAGTAGCTTGTTGTTTAAAAGTTAAGACCAATTATCCATAATTTTACATTAAATCTATTGATGCAAATAGATGTCGAAATAATGTAGAGATGACCGTAATCAACTTCTTTGTTCTTTGATGTGGTAATTAGTTCATCTGAATCACATATGAGCATTGGACATTGAATTGATTCTATTTACAGAGCATTGAAAGTGTTCATTTACAGATATATCCGTCATCCTCAGGTCTTGTCAAGAGAACTTAACTATTCAACTTCTACGTTTGAATTCACTGGCTACTACTATTCTTCCACTTTGGAATATGAAATGACTTTATTTAAAGTACATTGGAGTTAATAAGGTTACTTCATTAATTTGTTGACTTATTCAAACTAGGAATAAAGTGTGATTTTTAACAGAGGAATCTAAGTATGTTTGGTTAATATTGGAGTTTAACGGTGAGATTTCAACTTAAATGTTAAACCATAGTCTACTAATCATAGAAAATAAGTCTAATTTATTCAGAGAATGACCTCGATTTCTGGGGGAAGCATGGAATACAATGCACAGTACAAAATCAATTACACGATTTGGATTTCGCAGACGACCTAGCCCTCATATCTCATACACATGAACATATACAGACTTACTTACTTACGCCTGTTACCCCTTGTGGAGGAGCATAGGCCGTTCACCAGCATTCTCCATCCAACTCTGTCCTGAGCCTTCCTTTTCAGTTTCAGCCTTTTCATATCGGCTTCTATTTCCCGGCGTAGTTAGTTCTTTGGTCTTTCTCTTTTCCGCTTCTCTTCACGATTCCAAGTTAGGGATTGAGTCGTGATGCACATTGGTGATTTCCTTAATGTATGTCCTATACACTTCCAACGTCTTTTCCTAATTTTCTTTTCACCTGGAACCTGGTTTGTCCTCTCACACAGAAGGCTGTTGCTGATGATATCCGGTCAGTGAATGTTAAGTATTTTGCGTAGACAACTGTTTATAAATACTTGTACCTTCTTGACGATGGTTGAAGTAATTCTCTACCTTTCAGCTCCGTACAGTAGGACAGTCTTGACATTCGTATTGAAGATTGTGATTTTGAAATTAGTTGACACTTGTTTTAAGTTCTGTATGTTCTTCAATTGAAGGAATGCGGTCCTTGCTTTGCCAATCCTCGCCTTTACATCTGCATCCGATCCTCCTTGTTTATCAACGATTCTCCCCAGGTACTTTAATGTTTCCACCTCTTCCAGAGTTTCGCCATCAAGTGTGATTGGGTTGGTGTTCTCCGTGTTGCATTTGAGAATCTTGCTTTTTCCTTTGTGAATGTGGAGGCCTATCGATGCGGAGGCTGCTGTTACATTTGCTGTCTTCATCTGCATTTGGTCGTGTGTATGAGATAGGGGGGTTAGGTCATCTGCGAAGTCCAAATCATCTAATTGATTCTGAGAAATCCATTGTATTCCGTATTTCCTTTCAGATGTCGAATTCTTCATAATCCAGTCAATCACTAAAAGGAAGAGGAATGGGGAGAGTAGACAGCCTTGTCTGACTCCGGTCCTTACTGGAAATGCATCTGTCAGTTGTCCTCCATGCACCACTTTGCACCGTAGTCCATTGTATGAGTTTTGGATAATGTTGACAATCTTTTCAGGAACTCCATAGTGTTGAAGAAGTTTCCATAATGTTCTCGTGTCCACGCTGTCAAACGCCTTCTCATAGTCAATAAAGTTGACGTATAGTGATGAGTTCCACTCAACTGATTGTTCAACGATGATCCGTAGTGTCGCAATCTGGTCTGTACACGACCGATCCTTACGGAATCCAGCCTGATGATCCCTAAGTTCGGCGTCTTCTGCGTCTTTCATCCGATTCAGCAGCACTCTGTTGAAAACTTTTCCTGGTACTGATAACAAACTGATACCTCTGTAGTTCTCACATTGGCTCAGATCTCCTTTCTTTGGTATCTTGATGAGATATCCTTCTTTCCAGTCCATTGGCACTTGTTCCTCTTCCCAAATCTTCTTGAATAGAAGGTGAAGCATGTTTGCAGTTATTTCAATGTCTGACTTCAGTGCTTCTGCTGGTATATTGTCAGGCCCTGCCGCCTTCCCACTTTTGATTTGTCTGATGGTCATCTTGACTTCTTCGATCGCTGGTGGAGTGACATCTATTGGAAGGTCTGTGTGGGCTGCTTCGATGTTCGGTGGATTCAATGGGGCTGGTCTATTCAGCAGTTCCTCGAAGTATTCTGCCCATCTTTTCCTCTGTTCTTGAATCTCAGTGATTGTCTTTCCTTCTTTGTTTTTGACTGGTCTCTCTGGTTTGCTATATCTCCCTGCCAATTTCTTCGTTGTATCATATAGTTGTTTCATATTCCCTTCTCTTGCAGCTTTTTCCGCCATCGTTGCTAGTTCTCCCATGTATTTCTGCTTGTCGGCTTTAATGCTTTTCTTCACTTCCCTGTTTGCTTCTGCGTAGTCTGCTTGTGCTTTGACTTTCTCTACTCGTGTTCGGCTGTTGTTAATTGCTAGTTTCTTGTTCTTCCTTTCTTGAATTTTGTCCAGGGTTCCCATAGAGATCCATTCCTTGTGATGATGCATCTTAGGACCAAGAACCTCCTGACACGTTGAAGTTAGTGCTTCTTTGATCCCTTTCCAGTTGTCCTCCAAAGTAGTTTCTTGTTCTTTCAGTAGATCCTGTAGAGCTTGGAACCTGTTGTTGAGAGTTATCTTGAATTCATGGAGCTTGTCAGTATCTCGAAGGAAGGCTGTATTAAACCTTTGTAGTGCTGTTTGTCCAGTTTTCCAGTGTTTCTTAAGCTTCAGTCTCATCTTGGCCACAACCAGGTGGTGATCTGAAGCTATGTCAGCTCCTCTCCGGGTTCTCACATCTTCCATTGATCTTCGGAATTTTTTGTTGATACAGATGTGATCTATCTGGTTCTCTGTGGTGTGGTCCGGTGAGATCCATGTAGCTTTGTGTATGCGTTTGTGTGGGAATATTGTGCTGCCTATAACCAATTTGTTGAAAGCACATAGGTTTGCAAGCCTCTCCCCATTTTCATTTTTCTCTGCTAATCCATGTCGTCCAATTACATCTTCATATCCTGTGTTGTCCACTCCAACTTTAGCATTTAGATCTCCCATCAGGATGGTGAGGTCCTTTCGTGAGCACTTCTGTATAATTGATTGAAGCCTTTCATAGAACTGATGTTTATCATCGTCGTTGCTATCATTGGTGGGTGCATAACATTGGATAACGTTCATTGTGATCCCTTGCTTCTTTGTTGTGAATGATGCTTTGATTATCCTGGGTCCATGAGATTCCCATCCCACAAGTGCATTTCTTGCTTCTTTGGACAGCATTAGTACAACTCCCTGAGTGTGTGGAGCATTTTCCCCTTCGTGACCGGAGTACAGCAGCATCTCTCCTGTACCTAGAGTTTGTTGTCCAGTTTGTGTCCAATGGGTTTCGCTGATTCCGAGTACTGCCAAGTTGTATCTTCTCATTTCCATTTCTATTTGACTGGTCTTTCCTGCCTCCCACATTGTCCGGACGTTCCATGTACCTATAAAGAGTGTTGCTCTGGTTGTTAGAAGGTGCATCGGTTTCGTGACTTCCGAAGAATTTCGGCTTTCATCATGAGACGTCATTATTCCTTCAACTCCCAGGGCAGAGTTTAAATGGTTTGAATTATTTTTTCTGGTTAGCGTTTTTTAGCGAGTTAGCTTTTCTACGGGATGGGGTCGCTAACCCCATGCCCAACCCTGCTCCTTTACCCGGGCTTGGGACCGGCAGTAACTCTAGAAGAGCTACAGGCGGAGTTAACATATACAGACGAAGACAACAAATGTAGCAGCAGCCTAAGCACCAATAGACCTCAACACATACAAAGAAAACAGCATTATTCTCAAATACAACATGAAAAACTTCAACCCAATCACACTTGATGGCGATAATCTGGAAGATGTAGAAACATTCACGTATCTGGGAAGCATCATTGATAAACAAGGAGGATCGGATGCAGATGTAAAGGCGAGGATTGGCAAAGCAAGGACCGCATTCCTTCAATTGAAGAACATACAGAACTTAAAACAAGTGTCAACTAATTTCAAAGTCACAATCTTCAATAC
Source organism: Schistosoma rodhaini (assembly GCA_944470415.2). Classification (NCBI taxonomy): domain Eukaryota; kingdom Metazoa; phylum Platyhelminthes; class Trematoda; order Strigeidida; family Schistosomatidae; genus Schistosoma; species Schistosoma rodhaini. Next base: position 4,125,657 of record OX104040.1, read on the forward strand.
GAATGTCAAGACTGTCCTACTGTACGGAGCTGAAAGGTAGAGAATTACTTCAACCATCGTCAAGAAGGTACAAGTATTTATAAACAGTTGTCTACGCAAAATACTTAACATTCACTGACCGGATATCATCAGCAACAGCCTTCTGTGTGAGAGGACAAACCAGGTTCCAGGTGAAAAGAAAATTAGGAAAAGACGTTGGAAGTGTATAGGACATACATTAAGGAAATCACCAATGTGCATCACGACTCAATCCCTAACTTGGAATCCTGAAGGGAAACAGAAAAGTGGGAGGTCAAATAACACATTACGCCGGGGAATAGAAGCTTATCTGTAAAGGATGAATAACAACTAGAAAGAATTGCCCATGACAGAGTTGAATGGAGAATATTAGTGGGCCACCTATGCTCTACACGAGGGGGGGGGGGCTAACAGTCATAAGTAAGTCAATAAAGTATTCAAAGAATATAACTTAAACATTATCTCAGTTAAATCATTTCCTATACTCTATTGAATTATTATAATAATCGAAATTTCCCAATTTATCATGGTTCTCATGGTTACTAGTATCCTTTTGAGCATTATTTTTGTAAATAGTGAATATTATTGAAGGATTTAATCACACAACAAAAAAATTGTGATTATTTTTTTCTTATTTAAGGGAGAATAAATTTTCAAACAGTCAACTTGACTTTTTATCTAAAATTGATAAGCGGAAAATTTGGTGAATAAAACTTGTCAAAAATTGTCGCAAATATATATAAATATTCCAAATATCGGTCTTTTCATCGGTAAACATTCTGGTCTCTACACACACACACACACAGTGAGAGACAGTCAGAGAGATACAGACGGAGAGAGAGGGATACCGCTGTTACTATGCTGAAATATGAAAGTTAAAATATTTCATCTGGAAATACTTTTTCTTATTACCGAATAAATTGATTGACTTCATTTCAAATTGTAATGTAGATACCATTTTGTTTTGTGTTTTTTTTTAGATTAGACAATCATTAATCGTTTAACTGACATCGGTGATGTAGATAAAGTTTACCACCATTGATGAAACTTAGTATCATAGGGGAGTTTCCATAATATCAGCAAAAAGGCGACAAAAGCAAAGATGGATAGTGAGTAGCAGTGGAATCCAGAACGCACGTTTCTATCTTTGTTTATAATGTTTGTGAATTAAGGCTATATCGAAGTAATACTCACTGCCTTCTCGTGACAATACTGTTGTTTACGAAATTGAGAGGATGAAAAGAGAATATCCAGTGCTTTAACCGGGTTGGTGGACACGGAATGTTCAATTAGGGGGGCTGGAGAACCCTCATTCCAAACCAATGGGTTCCAGTATCCTGACGGAACAAATAGCGTATGAATCAATTGTTGGTCACCGTCTACTATGGGACTGCATCTTCTTACGATGCTCCACTGTCTTGTGGATCAGACCTTTAGGTCAAAAGCTCCGGATGTGACCCCCTATGAAAACCACCTGCTTGAGTTTGGGCACCTGGGCAGTATCATAGCTCTCACACAAATCGAATGAGATTTGTGCGGTGCATATATATCTGATGCTTCGTTGTACCAATATTTATGTGTTTAAATAAATAATAAATAATACGCACAGTATGCACATATGGCTAATAAGAGACTGATCAATTGCAGTCCTAAACATCAATGGGAAGATTCAAACAAACAATACTAAATGAATTCAAACAATTATTGTCTAATATTTAGGTGTCATTGTAGTGAACGGAAACACAAGCGGAGATAACCATCTATATTACAGAATTTCTTGGTAAAATATGAGAATTATACACTGAATACTTCATTTGTAAATCTTTCATTATTTATCCTTCACATTCTGTATGATTCTTCCAGTTTACAATTTCTTTCTATTTTCTCTTGTATTATCTTCAACTAGATCTTCTTAGCCTTTTACTGCCAGGTTTTCCAATTCCTACTGGTGTTACACACTACTTATGTCGACAGACATAAGTAGCTTACGCCACTTACCCATGACTTCACATTCTTCTATGTATATTCTTTTTGAAGTGGTAGCTTGTTTCTGAATTAGCATTATTATACCGTTTGTAAAATTAAGGCAAGTGTAGACGAAACATTTTTATGGTTCAAGTCCCTAACGTCGATTGATTTCAATCATACTTAACCGAAGTGTATTTTATTCTGTTGGATATGCTTCCACGTACCAACAAATGTTTACTCTTTAAATCACTTCTGTTACTTCAATCTCATCTTTCTACTTGTTTCCTGTTTGATCTTTGCAGATTCAACTACATCATTGATTTTAAAAAATTGACGAATATTAAGTTCACTTAGTATTGTTAAAACTTCACCCCATTGCACAAGCAAGTGGCTATCAGGACTCGGTAGCTAAGTAGATAACGTTATGGCGTTTGAAGCGAAAGGCACTGGGTTCGAGTCCAAGAGTGAACATCAACTCTGAGATGCTGGTAAATCCAACTGACGAGTCCGAAATAGGACGAAACATGCATTCTGGAATCCACTGCTAGCCACTATCCATCTTTGCTTACAATGTTTGATGAATACTGTTATCTGATTACATAGATGGACTTTATTTATAGCTATGGGTAACTGATTGAAAAACTTCATTTTCAACTTATAGTCTGCAAATCCGAATCCCATTTCATCAATTTTAACAGACTAAGTTTATCATTATCCCATGTATAGTAAGTATACAAGTGTGTTTATGATTAGTTGTTTGCAGGAAGACGATTTATCCAAGAAGTCAAACATATTTATTTATTTATTCATTTAAAGGACACAAATCATAGTACAATAGGTCACCAAAAGAATGTGCACACGAATGAAATACTAATAAGGAGAATAAGATTTTAAAACCAATACATAAAGGTGTCACAACAGGATCACTACTGGCTTCCGTTCTGAACAACGTCTGGGAAGAACTCAAGTCACTGAGTTGCACCATATCTAAGACCCCAAATAATAAGTTGTGTTGAACCTACAGGTGCCAGTCGTATAGAGTTATTCTTAATACCACGGCACACTGGTATAGAAAGAACAAGTCTTCCTTTTTACATCCATTCTCAGAGTCTGTAGGTAGTGCATGCTGTTTAATTACCTGAAACGAAAATCGTGAGACCTATCCAAACCACCAAAGTCGGTGTTCCAAGATGGTGACACTAATTAAATTATCGTTACTAAACCTGAAAATACACTGCAAAGGCCCAGCGTTCACAACATAGTGCTATAATTGGATTTCAGCAGTGATTAGGTACAAAAAAGGGTCGAATACATTTGGCTCAGATAGTAGGGTTTCAGAAGGATAGTATAGAACTCCTCGCAACGACACATTTTAGACCAAATGTTTTACTACCAGACTTTTCATGACGGCAATAAATTTGATAAAGAGAGACTTAAGACGCACTGAAGATCATCATATACAGATCAATCTCACTCATCAGATCACCTTGAATATTGATACATTTTCTCGGGTCGAAAAATAGTTTATCACAAAGGGTTGTTCCGGCCACTAGGTCATGGGATCAGTACTTAGCATTTCGAAAGTGTAAGTACATATAATACCTACATGGGACTGACCGCCAACTGACTGATGATCATTTGGGTGATTTGTGCATCATTTCACAGTAGTTCATTGTCATCCCTATACTTGAGGTCGAGAGTCTTTATCAAGAAGACAGATTTACACCACCATCGCAAAGCTATCTCTAGAATGTAACCGATGGCAAAGTTGGTGATGAACAGTCATATTATTCAACTTTCCCTAACTCCACTGTTCAAATGAAACCATGTTCGGAGGTGGTCGTGTGCCCAACTTGTTTGTGCATACAACCTCAAAAATGCTGATACAATTCTCAAGAAAACATCATTCTTTAACAGACAGTTAAATAGCGAAGAGCCATCCAATCAACTGGAGGCAGCTATGAACTCAAAAATTACAATAATTGTTTGTCTGCGATAAGTGTGGTGGCGTTTTAGGATTCGGTGGACGATGAACCAGTAGTCGATACATACAGGATCTGGACGAAAAGCAGCCCACCTCTCACGATCCATCTCTTCCTGGCTTTTGTACAATCTGTGAACCATTGCGAAGCTCAATAGTCTGGAAGCGATCGAGAGTAGCCTTATACCCTGTTTATTGCTGTATAGATCCCCCAAACCTCTTTTAAAATCGGAACAACGATCACTTTATTCCAAGGTGATAGAACACTCATAATCTGAGCCCACGCTTACGTTGCACAGGGAGGTTGCACTCAGTCAATGACTGTCGGAAGACGGTCTTGGTCAAAGACGTGTTATGCTATACCCAAGGCGATTAGCAGTGTCTTGTCTGCTACCATCGAGTCTCTGTTTGCCACCAAAAATAGACATTTGAACTACTTATCCAACTGTACAACTTGCACAATAAAGTTCGTTAAATACACTTTAGTGAGATTAATTAATTGACAATAGAACTCATTTTTAGTTCCATTCATTCTGCAAACCGTCGATGCGTAGAAGACTATTATGAAGAGACATTGCCTTGCACTAAAATTTTTCTCACCTTGATGGAGCTTTCTAACGTAATAGTGAATAAACGATATAAGCGATCAGTGTTACAACCGCTCTGGGCCGCTAAGTGTTCGGTTAAAGTATACATGGGCCAAGATTTTGGACAAACAAATGAAGGATGCATTTGCAGTGGTTTACTTGAATCTTGTTTATGCATCTCATAAGTAGTGAGAATAAAATAGTTTCTTCACAATCGTGAACTCGATATAAATCCGCCACCAGATAAACATTATCCATCTACCAAGGAGTTTCTATGATTTATAATCCTGATTAAAATCTTTACTAACCGAAGGATTATTCTTCGAATAAAATATTGACTTCTTGGTTATGTTCATAGTTGAAATCATGAGTCAATTGAAGCTAGACCACCATAGAAAACCTAGAAGCACTGGAAGGACGTTTCGGCCTTTTGGGAGACTCCTCAGCAGTGCACATCCACGATCCCGCCTCGCGAGATTCGAACCCAGGCACTGCTGAGGAATCCCACAATGGGACGAAACAGCCGTCCAATGCTTCCAGGTTTTCCATGGTGGTCCAGCTTCAATTGACTCATGATTTTAACTATGAAAATACTGAAATCTCCACAAAAAACCCATTCTGATTCTTTGTTATGGTTTATTTCAATTGTTTTCATCCTAAAACTTTGATGTACAAATGATAAGCGGAATGCTGTCAATTAAAACTCTATCCCAGTTATAGTACATTACTACTATTTTTTTAACCTTCTTGGGAATGTGTATTGTCGTTCAAATTTGAAACAAATTTCATATGATTGGTCTCTTTTACAAGTTTAAACAAAACAATAAAGATAATATTCACTTAGTATTGTTTGTTTGAATCTTCCCATTGAGTTTTAGGACTGCAATTGATGTCTCTTATTGGCATATGTGCATACTGTGCGTATCACCTCGATTTAGCCTTAATTTACGAGCATTTTAAGCAAACATAGATAGCGGCTAACAGTGGAACCCAGCACGCATGTTTCAATAGGAAGATTTAAACAAACAATACCAAGTGAATTTAAACTTCACCTCATTGCACAAGCAAGTGACTATCATGACTCAGTAGCTGAGTGGATAATGCGATGGCGTTTGAAGCGAACGGTACTGGGTTCGAGTCCTAGGGTGGACACAAACTCTGAGATTTAGGTACATCTAAATGATGAGTCCCAAATAAGACGAAACGCGCGCCCTGGATCCTACTTTCATCTCGCGCGAACGCTTGATTTTTTTACCACTAAGCCGGCATTCAACGGTGTTAATGTATAACTAAAATCAATCCATGATATTCCACGACCACCTTCCATTGTTTTCGGTGGGTAACTGCCTCACACCCGGCACAGTTGAATGTACTTAAAATTATAATATGACATAGTTTATTTCGGTATAGGGTAGTAGTCTGATATTGATCGTTTCACAAATCCGATGAGAATATTATTTGTTCTTAAATAATCGTTGAAAGATAAGACTATTTCATTTACATATTAACCTGAGTAAATATTTTAACAGAAAACTTGTCCGAATCATCGACCGTTTATTTAATGTCTCTTGAGAAAATTCACAATGTTTCCCGACCTCAAATGTTTTACTGAATATATGACACCGTAACTCGAAAAAGGTTATCTTGTGGACAGATGAATTTAATCTGATATTGATGACGAAAACGAAACGGTCAATCTACGAATTTTAGTTACTTTTAATCCACTGTTCATTCTACTTGAATCATATTCATTTCATTCACAGAGTAATAGTACGGTAGCAGCTAGTCATTTCAACATTCTTTGAGGTAGGAATCATGTACACTCTTAATCCAACCTCTTCACACGCAAGTTAAGTCGTTCTACAGACAAGTAATATAAAAACAGATTGAATTGTATTTCCAGCATAAAAATGCGACAGTTGTTAGGATCATTTTCATTTTTATCATAACGTTTGAGATACGACGATTCGAAATATAAAACAGAGCAATTGTTCAAAACTAAGTTACATGTGTAGCTATAATCTATACTCACACTTGACGCAGATATCGTTTTAACTTACTTACTTACGCCTGTTAGTCTCAATGGAGCATAGGCCGCCGACCAGCATTCTCCAACACACTCTGTCCTGGGCATCCCTTTCTAGTTCTGTTCAGTTTTTGTTCATTCTTCTCATGTCCGTCTCTATTTCTCCGCGTAATGTGTTCTCTGGTTTTCCTCTTCTCCTTTGACATTCAGGATTCCATGTGAGTGCTTGTTTTGTGACGCAGTTGGGTGATTTCCTAAAAGTGTCCTATTCACTTCCAGTAGAACGTACATGTAAAAACACCCCTTTTGAGGATAGAGTTCATCTACACCTTTTGAGTATGAAATACAGGAATAGTTCCAAAACAACTATTGGGACTAATTTCATCACGGCATAATTCTTAATATCATCGGTATCCTAGAAACGCTCGAAAATATTTGATTGACATTCCTCTAAAAGGCCGTCGGCACTATAATTTGTGAACGGATCAATCAGGTAACAGGTCTGGCATTTCGTCGCGAAATTCATTCATCCATTTGGAAAAATAACGCCTTGACATTACAGCTAATGTCAGTTTATGATGAAGACTCTAAATCTTATTCCTAACCCTGTCAACTGTAAATCATATTTCTAATTCGTCATACAGGTTTATAATCTTAATTTGATCTTAGTTATTAGGTGGATACTCTCAAAGTCACTTTAGGGTCGCTAAAAAGTCGATATATGTTGTAGATTTCTATTTGTCTCATGAGACAAGGATACGTGGGACCTAACACTCAACCCACAATCACGTGATTACAGGTCAACAACTATACATTTACATCTTCAAGGGGCGTAAATCAGGATGCCAATACAGAGAACCGTACATATCATAAGTAAAATATTTATAAGCATCAAAAGTATATTAATAAATTATAGAAGACAGGAATATAAGTTAACAAGTGGTGGGAATGAAAATCGAGTTTCAGAAATATTCCAACGCATCACTTTCCTTTTTGTCTTTAACGACAGAGTGTAACTGAAGTTCTTTGCCATGACAGGGTAGCGGTTCGAAAATTCGAGCATGAATATACTCGCCATTGTCTAGTTTCACCTGTAAAGCTTCGGTAAGCAGAGAACCTAAACGTTACCTTGACGAAGTGATTGGTTCCTGCGACTACCTGACTAGTGATCTGGACGATTTCAAATGAACGAGGTTTCCGTCCGATATGAGACTCCAACTTGCTTTCTAACTGAGAATATTAAGCGGAAAATATCAAACTTTACCAGAGTCTTAAGTTTTTCATTTTCCTCTGCAGACGGCTCTCTAGGTGTTCCGATTCCACCGCAGCATAAAGGCATCCTAGTGATGAGTGCACGATAAAGGCGTAAATTTCATTCAAAGTCACCCGCCATTCCATTTCAACGACCTTGAACCCGGGGTTATTCCGCATTCGAATTTGTGTGAGTTGGTTGGGTGTCCATTGAATTACATGATTTTTAGGTGTTATAATGTTCGAGTGTTCGATTGCTTGCATAAAATCGCAAAATCTTTTCGAATACTTATTGGCTTTTCACTTCTTTGTAGTGTACCGTTAGCAAACAATAATATATCAACGACCTTTGATTTATAAGCAATGAACAATTGATTGTCTTGTCGTATAGCTTTAATTGAACAATCATAATTAGTTGGAAGTTAAATAAGCGTAGGATTTGTGCACATTTCATCTTGAGATTGACTTCAAAGGCAATTTCAGCCAGCTGATCAAGTTTCTCACTAAAGTAGACTACAATTTGTCTTGTTGTTTGTTAAGTAATCCGTTCTTTAAGGGACATCATTATACAGAACTTCAATGCCTTTGTTGAAGACTTGGTCAAATCCATAAAACAACGTACTACCAATAGTAATACCATGACATCAACAGGGAGGACTACTGAAGAAAATATAATAAATAGCCAGTGTTTTAAGTATGGTGCATCATGCGTTGTTCCATTTGTTCGCCAGATTACTCCTTTTTTGTGCAAGGCAGTTTTAATGGAAGTAAAAAAGATAAGTTATTTCTACGTCAAATATGAAAGCAGTAATTTCATGTTCATGGTCGATAATGAAAGAAGTTCTGAAGTAGATACAGGCACTTGTGATTGCAGCTTTCCTGAGTTTGTGGCATACCAGTATACATGCTTTCATATCCTTCCAGAATACATCAGGCTAAATCGATTACTAAGGATAAACCCCACAATGAATCATATCCTTACACAACGAACTCTATGGAGGCTAGATAACACAAGTACCTTTGTTTCCAAGACAAAGCTCACAGTATCCCAAAATTGTACGAAGTCAGCGAATTCATAAACAGCTGGTTGTAAATAAATACAGCGATTGGTTTACAACAAAATCCTGTTTTCCATTTGATTGTTTTGAGGGTGAATCATCAAGCCTAGATGAATCACATTTGTTAACTACATACGTCAATGTATATCTATCTTCGAATATGAATGACGAAAAGAATATGTCTCATAATTTTTGTGCAAGTCAAATTCATATAATGGAATACCCCAAATGTTATATTAGTGTATATCCCCAAATACTCACATACAGTAATCGAAGCTTGAGATTTGACAAGATAATGAAAATTTGGAATGTCAAATTGATTATAACATTCATCGGTAAGGACCCAACATTATTTCTTTGGGGAGGATAGTGTTAGAAAGTCTATGATGCAAATTCCAGATATCAGTGGTTTCACTACACAACCGACAGGATGATTGTATGCAATTCCAGGACCTAGATAATACATAGTATACATCCCATACACTGTTGTACAGACGTAAGATGAACTTAAGAAAAAGATGTACAGTGGATTGCAGACACTTACACTCCAATTTGTGCTGTGGAGGATGTGATGTTTGTACGAACCAATAATTCTTCTGCATTGATGACTGTTTTGATTTTCAATTCCAAATACAATACATTCGTTTGTGCTCATCTAATACTTCTTGATTAAATTACTTTATTCCTGGGATTACTAGTTTATACTACTACTACTACTTAATATTATCCAACACATTCACTATGATGATCAGAAGTGTTTGAATTGTAGTATAATCAATTTGACATTCCAAATTTTCATTATCTTGTCAAATCTCAAGCTTCGATTACTGTATGTGAGTATTTGGGGATGTACACTAATATATAATTTGGGGTATTCCATTATATGAATTTGACTTGCACAAAAATTATGAGACATATTCTTTTCGTCATTCATATTCGAAGATAGATATACATCGACGTATGTAGTTAACAAATGTGATTCATCTAGGCTTGATGATTCACCCTCAAAACCATCAAGTGGAAAACATACAACTGCCACATACTCATTAAGATAATCTTAGACTTGATTTAGATTCTCTGCCTGTGCAAACTCCATTTCTAGGCAAGCTGGTTCTCTGATTGCTTCAGGAAAACTTGCTATCCCCTCTGTATCATCATACCGCTGACTAGAGATTCTACTCAACAAACATCGTTCATGGGAATATCCAACATCTGATACAATAACACCAGAAATGTGACTAGAATTCGACTCATTCCGAACACATTTGTCATATATTTTAGGAATATCATTGGAGTTAAATCCCTTGTGAAGACCACTGACACTTGACAAGATACCAGGATCTAATTTTTCTGAAATATTCCCCTCAAATTGATTAGGATTTTCATTAGAGAATAATGAATCATTAAAAAAATCTGCACCTACCAAAACTGAATCCGATTTTTGATTATGTTTTGACTTATTCAACATTTTATTCTCAGAGTTGTATGTATTTTCATCAGAAATATGTGACTGATTATGACAAACCGCATCTGGTACAATAACACGAGAAATGTGATAAGAAGTTGGTTGATCGGAAACTTTTGTCTCACAGTGATTCTAGGTTTCATTCAACTCTGAACTGCTATGTGACTCTATACCGCTTCTAGAAGACTCGGATAAAGATAACTGATCATTAGAAACATCCGCCTTAGCAATAATTTCAGTGAGATGTACCATGGTATTACAAACTAACTGAATGTGTCCAGTTTTACCACATTTAGAGCATTTAGAATTATGAAATACACATGAATTACATGGGTGAAACTCGGCACAGAACAAGCATTTACCTAACTTGTGCTCATCTTCGTGACCTGATTCGCAACTTCTGAATGAATTATTATCTAAATAACCTAGACTACATATTGGACTGCGACGAGGTAGTAAAGCAGTGGAATTTCTGATGTTCTGGCAAGTCATTTTATCGGATTTTTCTCCTTCACCACATTCGAAATTTGCATACTTTACATGGTCCAGCAGTAGTTGTTCAAGAGTTACATAAAAGAGTGAAATCGGCTTGTCTGGAAGTGCCAAAGTCTTTATAAGGCTGTATGCTTCTCTTCCGATAAATGTAAGGAAATGTGTCACAATATTAAAATCTTCATCATCTTCCTTGGTCGTAGCCCAGATTTCAAACCTCTCGATGTAATCCTCAAAAGCACTGAAATCTGAATGTATACCCAAACGTTTTATTACAGGCTCCATTGTGACGCCAATGAGATGTTTAAGAGTACGTGAATTATAGTATAAACTAGTAATCTTAAGAATAACGCAATTTAATCAAGAAGTACTAGATGAGCACAAACGAATGTATTGCATTTGGAATTCAAAATCAAAACAGTCATCAATACAAAAGAGTCACATTCGCCTACACTGTTAATATATTGAGCATAGCTCTATTAATCTCTAGAAACCCAGAGTCTCTTGTAACTATTAGCAAACTTCGTGTTTTTCCTTTCCTGTTCAAATTGTCGTGTAGATTTAGACTGGGACTTTTAAAAGCTTTTAGGAAGTCTAACTGAGCGTTCGTTTAGTGATACTTATCGGTAAATAACGTATACCTGTAGATACGGCAGATAACAGACACGATATTGTGAAAATTAGGGAATGAAATGCAATTTCCACTACGCTGCCAACACCTAATAAATGAACGAATAAACACCCAAAAATACTTGATATGGTGCTATTTATGAGCATTACAAAACGAACGGATAATCTTGGCTGCTCGAAACGATATAGGCCTTAGCACTAACTATTGCTGGAATAAAAATAAGTTTGTTGCAATGTATAGAGCCCTGGAAAGTTTAGATCAGAAGATCGTGCATAGGCAGTAGGCTCCTGTCTGATAGGTGATATCTTCACATTTGTATGGCACTTTAAATACCAAAGGATAATATAAAGCGATCGCGAACATGTTATATTATGTTTTCATTTTTAACTAGGCTAGAATAACTTGGACCACCCAAGGGATACACATTCATCCGCCAAGCAACCAGATCTTGCAACCCAATGAATTTAAATCTGGTATCCACAACATCAATTGACTAATTTAACAAAAGATTGGGTGGAAGCGTACCGAAAAAGTGGAACATCAGCCCTTTAGAGTTCGTTCTGGAAATCATGGATTTCATTCAGACGAAAAGTAGACAATTTAGAGACATTTGAAACATAGAGCGACAGTAGTGAAAAATTCTGAATTCTTTCCTCGTCACCTTTATCCCATGTTCTAAAGGAATGTCCCAATTATTTAACCTTTTTTCGCATTTCTTTTCCATTTATTGGCCGCTTGAGAATTATCTGAAAATGTGAGATCGCCTTGATTAAAACTCTATAAAAGTGTGGTAGGGAAATCAAAAATGTTTAAATGAGGAAGTTTCGCAGGACGATTTTAAATCGGATGTTTTTTTCACGACCTGTGGTGTCCGAAGTCATTTTTTGTTTGAATATGCCATTCAACAGTAACGCTAACGACGGAGTCAAGCATCAATACAAATGGACTGTCCCATTAAGGTCCAAACAAGGACCTTCGAAATTTGTTCTTTCACACCTCCATCTAGATCAGAAGTATGTTAATATTGATACTATCTATTTTAACAAAGGTACGTCGCAATAATTTTCAACGAAGATGCTGCCAGAAACAACTCGAGGGTTTATACGCTCCCACAAATCTGGCCTACAGGGAGCTAGGACATCCCCTGATCGTCGATCCAACACTTTTGATCAAGAGTACTCTTGGATACATTCCTCAACGTCCTGTAGGTGACATTTGATGTGCATATCGATACTACATAGACTTCACTCAGTCCCGTATAGTTAGTAAACGTTTATGACCCTGACTGAACCTGTGTGATTGTAAATACATTCACGTGGTCAAATTGATCTGCAGCAATACAAGTTTTCTCGGTTATCAATTTAAATAGGCCCTCTTATACTAAACAGCACATGCAGCAGGTGGCAAGGCTAAAGGCATAGTATGTAGACCATAACTCCAACCCATATGTAAAAATAGACCTGCATACCACTCAAAATACTTCAACTAACATTAGAAAATTGTGTTTTGTTACCAAAAAGCAAACTTAAGCGCTATACTTATCAAATTCTTAGTTTTGGTTGTTTCGATTGCTCATATCAAGCAATTTGTTTCTGTTTCTAAGTTCTAGTCTGTAACCAATAATCCTGAGATAAACATCAATCTAATAAATGTACATTTCAATAAAAAAGCTAACCAAATAGTGCTTCTTGCATTTTGCGCCTAGTCCGCGAGATATAGTTCTTGGATTAAGTACCTAATCCTGCCCAAAGGAACTTATACTTAAAGATTTACCAACGAAGAGGGATAACAACTTATTCACATCTCTTTTTCAAAGTAATGTTTGTAATAAAGCAAGCCAAAAAGTCCTCAATAATATGAAATCAACTAGACCTGCTTTTTAACTATTTTTATCGATAATATATTTATACTAAAATTACTTACTTATGCCTGTTACACCTCGTCGAGGAGCATAGGCCACGCCACCAGCATTCTCCATACAACCCTGTCCTGGGAAATCCTTTCCAGTTGTTATCCATCTTTTGCAGATATGCTTCTATTTCCCAGCGGAATGTGTTCTTTGGCCTTACTCCTTTCCGTTTACCTTCACCATTCCAAGTTAGGGATTGTCTCGTGATGCAATTTGGTGATTTCCTTAATGTATGTCCTATCCACTTACAGCGTCTTTTCCTAATTTCCTCTTCAGCTGGAAGTTGATTTGTCCTCTCCTACAGAAGGCTGTTGCTGATGATATCCGGTCAGTGAATGTTGAGTATTTTGCGTAGACAACTGTTTATAAATACTTCTACCTTCTTGACGATGGATGTAATAGTTTTCCACGTTTCGGCTCCATACATTATAACTATCTATCTTAACGTCCGTATTAAAGATTCTGACTTTGAAGTTAGTTGAGAGTTGTTTTGAGTTCAATATGTTCTTCATCTGTAGAAATGCGGTCCTTGCTTTGACAATCCTCGCCTTCGCATCTGCATCTGATCTTCGATTTTCATCAATGATGCTTTCCAGGTACGTGAATGTTTCCACCTCTTCCAGAGTTTCTCCATCAAATGTGATTGGCCTGGCGTTCTCCATGTTGTATTTAAGAATCTTGCTTTTTTCCTTGTGTATGTTGAGGCCTATTGATGCAGAGGCTGCTGCTACATTTGTTGTCTTCGTCTGTAATTGTCCATGTGTATGAGATAGGGGGGTTAGGTTATCTGCGAAGTCCAAATCGTCTAACCGATTTTGTACTGTCCATTGTATTCCGTGCTTTCCATCAGATGTCGAAGTCTTCATAATCCAGTCAATCAGCAGAAGAAAGAGGAAGGGGGAGAGTAGAAAGCCTTGTCTGAATCCGGCCCATACTGGGAATGCATTTGTCAGCTGTCCTCCATGCACTACTTTGCACTGTGATCCGTCGTATGAGTTCTGGATAATGTTGACAATCGTTTGAGGAACTCCGTAGTTTCGAAGAACTTTCCATCATATTTTCCCACCCACAATGTCAGACGTCTTCTAGAGTTACTGTCGGTCCCAAGCCCAGTTGAAAGGGGAGGGTTGGGCATGGGGTTAATGACTTCATCCTGTAGAAAATTATCACGCTAGCAAAACGCTGACCAGAAAAAATATTCAAACCATTAACACTGACATGGCTGTCAAGAAATATCTCAACTCCACATTAATCGAATGAAAATTAGTCTCCTATGTTGATGTTAGTGGATCCCACTAACTTGCTTGAAACGAATGAACCGCCTGTTAGAACGAAGCTGATCTATATTTTGAATAAATTTAGCGATAAACCCCTTCTATCAAAATACAGAGAGCAAATTACCTTTAAAATGACTAGGTTTACCTTTTTCCAGTTGATGGACATATTTGGCATCTCTTCTATCGGTCGTAATGTAAATATTTAAAAATCGTCGACAGAATTTGTCGTTGCTATCTTGACCACGATCACATTGACTAAATTAGATCCGTTAGGCCGTCTCTACTATCCTTCAAACTCTTGTCATAAATAAATTGACTAGAAGTAGGTTGAAGAAGCACGTAATTTCTTGAATACAGATAGTACTTTGCATAGTTTCTGAAGTTTATTTGATAAATTGCTGTCAGAAGTCACCAATATCAGTACAAACCAATCAGTAAAACATGCCATTATCTATTCGTTCTTACTAGAACTATTTTTATGCTAATTATGGTATCTTTTTACATTTTATGTACAGAACATACTGCATGGACATGAGTCAAATGAATGCACTGAAGGTGTTGAAGGCGAAAGTTGTGATGAAGAACAGTGTAAGGGTGTGTTTTTAAATAAGGAGGTCATTTTTTTGTATATTTTGGTGTGTATGAAGATACTAGTAACTAAGATGATTGATACCTCCAGCTTAGACTGAAACTAAGTTATTTTTTGGATAGAAAGACCATATTATAAGAGCCATATTAAACTAACCATCTTTGTTGGTCCATACCGACCACAATGTTTTCCTTGACATTAAAATGCTTTCGTTCAAATCGCAGATATCTCAGTTCTAAGGAAGATGAGATTTATCAAGGGGATCAGTTTGTTTGGTTGATAGACTAATACTTGTCATTGTGAACTATTCAAAATACCCTTAGATCTCAAAAAGTTAGATCTATATTTTTGAGTTCTAGGATTTCAAACATTACATTATGTCATGTGAATCATTTTGAATTATACTTTTGGGTGCCAAAGAATAAGTTGAAATGGTTGAGTGCTAGCGAAAGAAATGAAATGTAATTTCTCAAACAAGTAGGTTAGAATTAAGTGTCCGAAAGCGCTGACAAGATTACTACTAGTGGACAATAAGCGACAGTCATCACTCTTTATGATATTCTTGCTCAGCTAGCTCTATTCAAATTGATAAGATATAACCTCATTGTAAATAAACTACCTTGATCTAGAAATGTAAACAGAAAAGCAATACCAAATCAACCTAAACTGAAGTATAAAAAATTCTCTGGGCATTACATTAAAGGACAGTATTTGGGATATATAATTAATCAGTTTGCCAACTTTTCACCTATAGGTTAGTTGATATGAATATTAAAATTCTGTTCTTGAGGTCAACGAGTAGAAATTACTAAAGGCTTGTATAACTATTAAAAGGGCTTTTGTGGATACTATAGTAATTTTAATAGTTCAGATCATGAATTACTTGAAGCTAGACCACTTTAGAAAACCTGGAAGCACTTGACAGCCGTGTCGTCCTATCATGGGATTCTTCAGCAGTGCGTATCCATGATCCCGCCTCGCGAGATTCGAATCCAGGACCTATCAGTTTTGCGCTCGAGCACTTGTATAATTGTTGAATGATATATAAACAGCTAAAAGTTATGCTAAATAAATAAGAAAATAGTCTTAGTTAAAGAATTATAGGGAAATGTATACATGTACAGTCTTTTACAAGTCAATTTTCTTTATTTAGTTACCTTTAACAAAACTAGTTTATCAAGTGAATCTATTGAAAAAAGTTGTCAACCACTGCGTCCTAAACCAGTTGGAATGAACAATAAACCTAGAACTTATTCATCACAGGTAAACAAAAGTTCATTATAATTGGTTATGAATATGTTATTATTATTAACATTTTCACTCAGTTGAATCAACTTGTTGTTTTGTACTCATTAACCCTTTTACTTTAATGACAACTTAATCACCGTACTTAACAAACTATACAGTGAATTGACAATAAGGATGATCTGGAAATAAAAAACACTTTCAGTATCAAAGGAATGACATTACTGCAGCAGCGATTTGGAAGACTCTTCCGATCTCCCACACTGTCCGGACGGATGTTCCATGCACCTATAAAAATTGTCGCTCTGGTTTTTAGAAGGTGCATCGGCCTCATGACTTCCGAAGGAACTCGGCTTTCATCATGTGACGTCATAATTATTCCTTCAACTCCCAGGGCAGAGTTTAAATGGTTTGAATAATTTTTTCTGGTTAGCGTTTTTTAGAAGGTTGGTTTTCTATGGGATGGAGTAGCTAACCCCATGCCCAACCCTCCTCCTTTACCAGGGTTTGGGGCCGACAGTAGCCCCCGGAGGAGCTACGGGCGGAGTTAATGGCATTGCTACCAGAGATAATGTCATTACTATAATCTTAAAGAAGGCACCAATGAAGGTTCAAGAGGAATGACGTGATTTGATTCTGTCCAGCTACTTCACCATCAGCTACTTACTGCCTATCATATGTATTATTACGGTTGAGTAGAGATTCACAGAGGTTTATTAAGATCGTAAAAAGTGTTGCAAGTAAACAAAATTTGCAAGATAATACTGTAGAACATCAAATATAACAACTAAAAATCATAGAGCCATAAATGACTTATCATATAACAGGGTAATTAGATATGAAATTTCGGGAACTAAGAATAACACGAGCTTAAATTATTATTATTGCTGTGGTAACCGTCCATGGAGATACAGAAAAATTGAACAGTACACTGAATGCAGCAGCACCGATTGGAGCTCATTATTCTACAAAAGAAATTTCTGGCAAATCTAATTGTCCAGATTCTCATGTTTTACCAGAAAATATGTTGTATGCATCATATGATAATCAAGAATCTAGAGCAGTTTTGATGGACGTTGATTATCATAGTGACTCATTATTTACTAGTGGTTTTCCCAATAAATATGATGACAATGTTTTAGAAGAAGCAAACTCTGATCTCATGTCAAATGTCGATCCTCACGATCTCGCCAGTCCTAGTGGGTTCTCTGTTAAATGCGACGAACATGTTTTATATAATGTCACATTAATTGTAACCTGGGTATATGAAGATCCAACACTCTTTCGTGGGGAGGATAAATTCGGGAAACCTAAAATCTCCATATCCACTCCGGATCTTTCAAAAAAGGGAAGGTGTTGTATCTCGTGGAGATTTATGAATGGTAACTTTGAGAACTATTTATGGATCAAAATGATATGTATATTTCCTATTGTATAATTGTTAAGTGACTAAACTATTCATATTCATGTCCCTCTTATTATAAGCTTTATTTTGATCTATAGACTATTACTGTACGACTTACCATTTCTGAGTTATCCCCAGTCCATTAATTATTGTTCCCCCTATTCGCAGCCACATTTCGCCAAATATTGTACAAATGTTATTTTCTATTTTATGGTACAATGTGGTCTGTTTGATTGGTATATAAACCCAGTATGTTCGAGATATAATGATTCATATTGCAGAGGCTGTTAGTGGCGTTGTGGACTTAACTGGCTTGGCTGGGCAGAAAGCAGGACTGACAAGTACTCTAGACTGCTCATACGGTTTTGTATGTATCATCGGCCTGATCGATAATTCACTCCTCTTTAATTGGCGGCATTGTTACGTCATATATTAAACATGGGCACTCAGACACAAGTTATAACACTAAACAACTCTTAAACAAATAGGTTAATTACAACATTTATACAGTTGAAAAATAACTCGACTAAACATCCAAGTAGGTCAGAATGAAGTTAGAATTCAACTTGATAATTCAATCAAAAGTATTCTCACCTCAGTTTCCACGACGCTGATATTGGTCTCCATTTGGAATCAAGTTCAGGATGACTTAAATTATACATCTGTATCCCATACTAAGACGAAATGGCCTTCCAGTGCTTCCAGGTTTTCCATGGTGGTCTAGCTTCAGTTGACTCATGATTTCAACTATGAAAATATTGAAATCTCCACAAAACTCCTTCTGATTATAAACAAACATTAATGATCAAACTTACTATTTGATAATATTCGATTGATTTGTCTTCCGAAGTCAGGTTCTGCATACATGGAAAGAAGATGTAAACGGGGCTTGGTCGATCTGAAGAAAGTTATTCAGCAATCCAAGTACGTTCATTCTTATTTATATCAAAAAAACTTTTAAAAATGAAATTCTCAGTAGATATAAAACTATGCTCGTAGTATTAAACAGAATGAACTGCAAGCAAAGATGGATAAAGGCTAGCAGTGGAATCCAGGATGCGCGTTTCGTCCTATTTGGGATTCATCAGCTGGGTGTACCTGCATCTCAGAGTTGATGTTCACTTTTGGACTCAAACCCAGTACCTTTCGCTTCAAACACCATTGTGTTATCCTAAACATCAATGGGTAGATTCAAACAAATAATACTAAATGAATTTAAACTTCACTCCATTGCAAAAGCAAGTAGCTATCACGACTCAGTGGCCGAGTGGATAACGCGATGGCTGTTGAAGCGAACGATACTGTATTCGAGTCCCAGAGTGAACATCAACTTTGAGATGCAGGTACATCCAGCTGGTGTTTACTTTTAACATGGAAGGATTTAACCAAATTATCTGAGAAAATAATATGAAGTGGTTTAATGTGAATGAATACTTCTAGTAGTTTATCATCAGCGTAGAAGCTTATTTCGTCTCGTATTGCTATTTGGTTTAAATTCTTTGATCAGACAACTGATTATTTTGTTGGATCAGAACTGTTACTAGAAATCCATAATCTATGTAACTAACCTCGTTAGAAATGAAACATAAACTTGGCGATGACATGAGATAAGGTTATGGTACTTCGTTAGTCAACTGGAGCTGAAAATCTGGCTCTTTAAATATCCAAGTATGATGCTACTTGAACTCACTAATTGAGATTGTCTACTATAGTGTCCAAGTCTGGCTGCAACAATTGAACCTCTAATTCATACCATCTTAGGTAGGTGAAATGGTTAGAGGTAAAGTTAGAAGAATAAGAAAATAAAGGACTGATTGCAATCTGGATTTATTGATCATGCTGAGGTTTGATGATAATAAGGTGTTTCTAGAGGTTAACTCTAATGCACAATGATTATACGTCCCCATAGCAGATATAGGGACTATAGAAAGTTAACTCCAAATTAAACAAACTTTACCTTAACCCACATACTTACGGGTGTTTGGTCTATAAAGTATGAAGCTAATAAATCTAAAACTGTTTTTAAAATGAGCATTCCTGTCTGATTCTTAGAAATCAGTCTTTCAGTTCCGTAGTCACATTCTCAAGTTGGCACAACTATATATTTATTCAATTCCTTTAGAAAGAAGCATCCTTCCACTGGGTGACGAGCCGGGTAGTAACACCTCCCTACACATTTAAAACATCACTGGGAGTTACTTTATTCATATCCATTCTTCACGTCCTTACATTTCTTCTTATACCCTCCTCCAGCTTGCTCTTTTGGTTTACCCACCACAATCGCTAGCGATTCAATTCGGTTAACCGTTATTCCTTGCTTTATCAAACTATGCTACCAGTATTTGAACTCTACGCGTATTGGAAGACAACTTTCATTATCTAGGACTATACAGTCTCGTGTCGTTGGTATACAGTGCTCCTCGAAAGCTTAGATAGAGGATCCAAGTTTGGTAATTGATATGATCTCACCATTATACCCGACCGTTGCTGCTACCTTGACGTGGTGGTCGGGCTTGCTTATCGTGATGAACCAATCGAGCTATACTGGCTGGAACAATCGTTCCTCAAGGTCCTACCATGCCTGAAAGGTCGGTTGAAGAGCGGTAATACTAAAAGCAGCAAACCCAAGGTCCGAAGGTGAAGTCGTACTGCAGAGGTATGACAGCAGTAAGGTGTTTCCTTCAAACAACCAGCATGACAGCGATGCTGCCTTCCTACAAGGAGGGGTGGGGTTAGAAAAGGTCGACTCTAAAAATGCACCCCTCGCCTTATCCCACGGATATCCGTCTCCGGCGGTAAGGTCCTTTGAAGAACGGAGCTAACACAACTACCCTCAAAAAGGTCGTGTATGACCGACCTCAAGCAGTTGTCCCTTGGGCACTGCGGTCACGCTCTCAGGTCATTAAGACCACTTCTAACCCAATTTCCTTTTCAGGTACCATTAGAAGAACTCTTCCACGATGTGGGCAACCGGGAAGTGATAACTGCCCTCATACCTCTAACAGCACTCAAGACCACTGTATTCATAATCAATCTCATTCTTCAATTCCTACTATTCCTTCTACCTTGAATTTCAACACTAAACTTCCTCTTCCGGTTTCCTCCTCAAGTGTCACCATGGCCAACGATTCTAGTGCGCAAAACGCTGTCCCCGGTCTACTAAAACCTCGCTCCAAACTACACATGGGAGCCTTCCATGTACGTACTTTAAGTTAAATCGGTCAACAGGCCTCCTTAGCTAGAACCCTAGAATCTCGTACCATTGATGTATGCTGTGTCTCCGAAACACGCATACAGGATCCTAGTGTGGTCATTCACTTGACCTCACCTCGCTAAAATGGACAGCCAATGAAATACACCCTCCGTGTATCTGGCGACCCGTTGGCTAGTTCTCGTGGACTTGCAGGTGTAGGCATAGCATTAAGTACAAGGGCAGAACAGGCACTATTAGAATGGATCCCCGTTAACAGTCTCCGATCTGCTGTTTGGCTAAATGGCTCCGTATGAACTCGGAAGGATAGGGACACACGTCGTTGCCTTTTCGTCGTTGCCTTTTCGTCGTTTCTGCCTACGCTCCCACTGACTGCAGCCATGATGAAGTGAAATATGACTTTTACAGAAAACTCTCTGAGCTTCTTCAGAAAGCTAAGCGCTCAGACATAGTAGTCGTAGCAGGTGAATTTAATGCCCAGGTAGGCAGCTTAAATCAAACAGAACGACATTTAGGTGGGTGTTTTAGTATTCCGGCTCAACGAACCGATAATGGTGATCGTCTGTTGCAACTATGCTCAGACAATCGTTTATTTTTAGCAAGCACTAGTTTTAAGCATAAGGAGAGACATCGTCTAACATGGCGACCACCTTCACCAAACCAACGATGGACTCAAATAGACCATATTGTCATCAGTCATCGTTGGAGAGGCTCAATAGAAGATTGTCGCTCGTATTGAAATACTTGTTTAGACTCTGATCACGCTTTAATACGAGCACGCATTTGTCTGCGCCTCAATGGACGCAGGAAAAGTACACTAAGAAGACCCATTAGGATTGAACTGGAAGATGAGAAAGCCAAATGCGAATTCCAGAAACAACTGAGTTCACATCTAGGCAGTTCTGTAAACGAGACTGACCCAGATGCTGCTTGGAAAGACATGAACAGCTGTGGAGACAGCAGTAACATCTATTCGTTACTTAAACCATAAGACTCCAAAAAACCAGTGGATTTCTTCTAAGTCTATTTCACTGATGGATTCATCCCATCAGGCTCTGAACACGACGAAGAGCGTAAACAAATTAGATCTAGGTCAACTAAAAGCCTAAGGAACGATCGTGAGCAGTGGTGAGCAACGAAAGCAAAAGAGATGGAAAAGGCAGTGGCTGTAGGCAACACCAGGCAACTATTCAGACTAACAAAAGAAACCGGAATTAAGAAGTCAAGTGTAAGTGAGACAATCTCGGAAAAAGACGGAACCCTTATCTGCTCTCAACCCAAACGTTTAGAACGATGGGCGGAACACTTTAAGGAGCAGTTTAGCTGGCCTTCAGCTACTGCACAACTACCCACTACTCCCAGAAAACCTGAATGGAACATTGAATTAGGCCCTCCGACCCTACTTGAAGTTCAAAAGGCTATAGGTAATCTGAAACGAGAAAGAGTAGCTAGTCCATATGGATTGGCTCCAGAGGTCTTTAAATATGGTGGTCCGATTTTAGCGATTAGGTTGACTAATATTCTGGCTAAAATCTGGGAGACGGACGT
The DNA here is from genome assembly GCA_944470415.2 of Schistosoma rodhaini. Lineage (NCBI taxonomy): Eukaryota > Metazoa > Platyhelminthes > Trematoda > Strigeidida > Schistosomatidae > Schistosoma > Schistosoma rodhaini. The sequence continues at coordinate 4,148,318 of OX104040.1, forward strand.
AATCCCATCTGACTGGTCACAATCTCTGATTGTCCCAATATATAAAAAGGGGCCAAAATCATCCTGTGATGACCATAGAGGGATTAGTCTGACTAACTTAGCATTAAAATACTAGCCTCAATAATTATCGGGCGCCTAATTAAGACTTGTGAACTGCAAACACGAGAAAATCAGGCTGGCTTCAGACCTGGTCGTGGCTGTATCGACCATATGTTCACCATTCGTCAAGTTTTAGAGCACAGACACGCTTATCGGCGTCCGACAATGATAGTTTTTCTTGACTTAAAAGCAGCATTTGACTCTGTAGACCGAGAGGTTCTGTGGCAGTGTCTATCATTGAAAGGTGTACCTCAGAAGTACATAAACCTTGTGAAGGCTCTTTACTCGAACACTACCAGTCGAGTGAGAGCTTATGGCGAACTGTCATATGATTTTACCACCTCAAGTGGTGTCCGTCAAGTCTGTCCACTATCCCCATTTTTGTTCAACTTCATTATAGACCTGTTACTGGAAATAACACTCTCGTCGACTGAATTTTCAGGAATTGATCTTCTACCAAGAGGGTTAACTTATCGACTTAGAATGCGCAGATGACATAGTCCTGTTTGGTGAAGACGCTGACAAAATGCAGAGTCTTCTGTTGGAAGTGAGTAATAATGCCAGGATGTTTGGGATGCGTTTCTCCCCATCTAAATGTAAATTGTTACTCCAGGACTGGCCTGCGTCAACACCTGAACTAAAGATAGGGAGTGAAGTAGTCGAACGCGTTGACAACTCCACTTATCTTGGAAGTCTGATCAGTCCTAATGGGTTGGTTTCTGACGAAATCACAGCACGGATTCAAAAAGCTCGTTTGGCTTTTGCCAACATACGTCACCTATGGCGAAGACGAGATATCCGTCTATCAATTAAGGGACGAGTATACTGCGCAGCAGTTCGCTCTGTTCTACTTTACGGCTGTGTAACATGGCCATTAAGAGTAGAAGATACTCGTAGGTTACTAGTATTTGACCACAGATGCCTTAGAAATATTGCTCGCATTTGCTGGGATGGCCGGGTAAGTAATAGTGAGTTACGACGCAGGGTATTAGGGAATGATGGTTAATCAGTTGATGAGGTCATGAATCTTCATCGACTGAGATGGTTGGGCCATGTGTTACGTATGCCTGAACACCGATTACCACGACGCGCAATGCTGACTAGTGTAGGGGATTGTTGGAAGAGAGTTAGGGGCGGCCAAACCAAAACATGGCATCAGTGCTTGAAGTCACTAACTTCTTATCTGAGTCATGTTGGTAGATGCAGACTACCTGGTTGGGGTCCGCGTGACTATCGTAACCAATGGTTGGAGACTCTATGTGACATGGCTCAGAATCGTTTACAATGGCGTAGGTGCATACACTCTTTATCTTCCCTTAAACCTTGAGATTAAAATTGCTTCATATCTGTCTTCCTTCCTATACTATATCCTTATATACAACCTTTCTTTATATACTACCACCACTAAATTAACTACTATGAATTCGGTGTTGATCTTGTTGTGCTAATGAGGTATGGCAACTTGGACCGATGCATAAATGTGCCTGGTCCTACGTTGTCGCTGACTGACTGACTGAGATAATATGAGGGACTAGCTCTATATATCTGAAGCTCGTATATCTGAAGAATTGACTACTAACTCTCATAGGGTTGCTGGCTTAGATGGAGAGTTAAGTTTAAAATCAAACCGAATTCTCCTGGGCCGCAATTCGGCAGATACTCGCTGATGGGCTTTACAATTAAATAAGTAATAAGAAATATAGAGGACATGTACACACCATAAAAGACCATATCGTCATCAGCTGGAGGTCTGAGATAGGAAAGTCTTTAATTTATGGAGCACATCTTTGAATTAGTTTCTTGATCTGGTACGAGGATGAGTCTTCATGCACACTACTGGATGTAGAAGAATCACCACAGGAAAACCTTTTATAGCTTAACCCAAAGATGAGAACTAATTGTGTTCATTTCAGAAGCAGTTAAGTAAGCACTTAGCCAAGATAATGTTTACACTGTCCAAGAATCTGTAAATAAAGCTATGATGCATATCAAATCTTGAAGCAAAAAGTTAGTTGGTGAGATATACCCTGTTGACAGATGCTCGGAAACTCATCTTTCCAGGCTCCGAACGTGACGAAGAATGAAAACGATGCAATAATTATGAATAATGGTGGGAAATGAAAGCTAAATGAATAGAATAGGCGGGAGCAGTTAGTATCACAAGACAGACTCACCAAAAAACTGGTATTATTAAGGCCAGCTATTGATGAGACTACCTTCTAATTATTCTTTCTTTTTCCATCTTTTCTCCATTCTTATCTTTGCCTTTTGACCTGTATAAACTATACTACTTTCTAACTTTCAGTAGCTCATATCATTATTAATCATTTTTAGTCAAACAAATCAAATTACCTATTCGTTATCACAAGGGGGTTTTGTGGGGATTTTAGTAATTTTACATACATGATCATGAATTAAATGAAGCTAGACCACCGTAGAAAACCTGAAAGCACTGGACAGCCGTTTCGTCCTATTGTGGGACTCCTCAACAATGCGCATCCACGATCCCACCTATTTGTTTCTGTGATAACCCTTAGCATCTACATTAATCTACAACATTCAATACGTTTATTATTGTAACCACATTCTATTAACACTCTTGAAATTTATCTCTACTTCTTGCGTTTTTTATTAAACACTTGTTATCTCGCAACAACCTCAATATTTTGATGCTTGTAGTTGTCGTTTCGATTTGTCGACTACTTCTGTAAGATTGACATAGTTACCGCTTATTACCTAGTTTATCGGAACACGAAAAGATGAGTTTGAATAATGTGCAAAAATGTGTTTACAGCTACAACGATGTGATCGATTCTAAGCCATGTCACCTAGAGTCTCCAATCATTGGTTACGATAGTTGCGCGGACTCCAACCAAGTAGTCTGTATCTACCAACATGACTCAGACTAGAATCTATATTTCTCTAGTAAACTAACTTTTTGATTAAGAGTGCGTCCTGTTTGACAAAGAAGCTGAGAAACTACTAAGTCTTCTAAAACTCTTGACTAACAGTACAAACAAGTTTGGGGTAAATTTATCTCAATGTACATTCAAAATATTGTCATAAGATTTCTCTCCATTTAGCTTGGAAGTCTCATCAAGTCTGGTGAATTATTGTTCAAAGAAATATCTGTAAGGATTTTACTTTTAACCAACATGCATCACTCATAGCATAGACAAGGCGTGCAACTGACAATCAAAGGACGAATATACTACTCTTCAGTTCACTTACTGTTACTCTATGTCTGTGAACCATTGTCTATGAAAGTAGAGGATGTGTGTAGATGGTAGCATTTTGATCTGGTCTGAATTAATTTTTAATAGTGTATGTTTAAGCGGATGCTAAATAGTAATATGTAAGAATGCCGGGTGGATTGTTGTTGTTGGATTCTGCCCTCTTACAAATCACTTACATTATGAAAGATGTTGATTGACCCTGGTGATACATGTTAACATAAGCATAACTCTTATCCATGGTCTCCACTGAATAGTTTCTAATTATTAAACAGATAATTTTGTAAAGATGGATAATGGCTAGCAGTGGAATCCAGTCTGATGCGCATTTCGTCCAGCCTGAAACTCGTCAGCTGGATGTACCTTCATCTCAGAGTTGGTCTTCACTCTGGGACTCGAACCCAGAACCGTTCGTTTCAAATGCCATCGCGTTATCCACTCAGCTACTGAGTCCTGATAGCCAATTGCTTGTACAACGGGGTGAAGTTCAAATTCACTTAGTATTGTTTGTTTCTAATTATTGAACAGATAATTTTGCACTTTATTTGATAGTTATCATAAGATAGGAGAGGAAGTTTGTAGTTTTCTATTCCTTTGTTTGTGTCTCCTTTTAAAGTAATTTGTCTCCTTTTCTAGTGATATGACAAAATGTGTAAAACATGGAAGAAGCTTCTTTGGTATGCTACACCAAGAAATAATACAAAAAGTATGCAATTATTATATGTTTCATTTGATTTGATTTTATCAACTATGTAAGTCTAGTAATGCTTCTCTTGAGATGGTGGAGAAGATTTGTAGCTCAGGTGGATGATTTTGATGGAGTTTTGTTGTCTGCATAGTTTGGTTGTGAAGCTTTCATCCTCGTCCTTCTGAACGACATCATCAGCACAAACTTCGGGTAGAAGTGAAGTGTTCGAATTTTTTCATATGTGGTTCATAGCTTATCCTGTACACTTCAATTTTGTTGTTGTTCAGAAGGACGATGAAATCTCCGTGACCAAACCATCCAGCTCAGAGAAGAAAACTCCATCAAAATGCTTCTCTTGGTAACATTCTAGATTTCATCACTGATTAATGTCCTGAATATAAGAGGTGAGACCATAAATTATGGCCGAACTAATCAGATTTAGTATGACGCGTCTTGGATATTAGTATGAAATTTATTCAACCATTTGGTTAAATATCGTTTTGGCATTTGAGCTTATGTCGGTTCGTAAAAAAAACACGAAATGTAATTCCTAACCTTAATCTGAAATCCTTACATTGGCTTAAAACCTTCATTTAGCCCTAGTAACTAGGGGAACATTCTCAGTTACTTTAGAGTCGCTCAAAGATCGATTGATGTTAGACCACCATTGGAAACCTGGAAAAACTGTGTTGGAGAGATCCAGACAAATGCTCAAAATAGATAAGAAAGGCTTAGGGAGCATTAAGAAGCATTTAATCCAATCGGCATTTGACTAGAAGTTTTGCTAGAAACATCACGAAAATGAAAAGTCACATAAAGAGTTTCTGATTGACTGATTACTACACTGTTACTATGTTTAATGGTATTTTAGAATTTTCAGGAAAACTCAAGGACTTCTTAAATACTATAAAAACCCTATGTTTTCTGTGCATAAATGAACCTTTGGAGTAAAGTGCTTCTGGCATACTTTGCGACTTAGCTTGTGGGGTTACGAGAGTAGCTTAAGATCCGATTACAGTTTTTAATTAGGAAGACTTATCAACTGGACGGCAGTTTCGTCTTAGCACGGGACTCCTCAGCAGTGTGCATCTACGATCCCACTCACAGGAATTGAACCCAAGGCCCTCGATCTCACGTGCGATCGCTAAAGCTCTAGACCACGGAGTCGGCATCCAAAGATGTTAATGTCTAACCTGAACCAACCCATAAAATTTCAAGACCATCTTCCATTGTAGATAGATACCTGTCTCTACCTGACATGGACTAACTCCACTGGTCATGGTTTCTCACTAGAACTCCGAGAATTCCCTCATGAAGCTATTTTAATGAATGTATTCGTTAACTTGATTTAGCTATTCAGAACTGTAGAGTTCGTTTATGTATGTGTATGATCTCAAACTTTGAAATTCTATCTGTAAACTTATTTCATTGAAATTCATATCGTTTATTTCTTCAGGTATATAACTTCTGGAATTTATATAACCAAGTTATAGAGTCAAGAAAAAGTCGAATCATACCTCCAACTCGTGCATATACATTAAATGAACAAAATCATTCGAATGGTGAGTTGTTTAGTGTCAATATGGGGTTGTGGAGATGATTAAGTATTTGATTGAGATCATGAATCGATGGATGTTAAACTATGATTGATAAACTGGAAACACTGGATGGCCTTTCCATCTTATTGTGGGGCTCCTTGACAGTGTGCATCCATGATCTAACACGCATAAATCAAACCCAGCATCTTCGGTCTCACGCGCGAAGGCTTAACTTGTAGACCACTGAACCGGCCGGCATCCAGTAGTGTTAATGTCAAACCTGAATTAATCCATGAAATTGCGTGACCATTTCTACCTCGTGGTGCAGTTTGATGATTTCCGTAGTGTATGTCCTGTCCACTTCCAACGTCTTCTCTTAATCTCCTCTTCAGCTGGAAGCTGGTTTTTTCTGTCCCACAGTAGACTATTGCTGATGATATCCGGCCAACGAACATTGAGTATCCACCAGTAGCTCTTTTAGAGTTACTCCCGGTCCCATGGTAGGGTCAAGGAGGAGGGTTGGGCATGGGGTTGGGAACCCCGTTATGTAGAAAAGAAATCCTTACTGGAAAAAACGCTAACCAGAATAAACAAATTAAACCTGAAATTATTCATGCTGACTATATATTTACTCATTATTAAAATAATTATAATCTACCCGAAGTTTGTGCTGATGATGTCGTTCAGAAGAACGATGGAGACTCCACGTCCAAACCATCGAGCTCAGAGAACAAAACTCCATCAAAGTCACTCACCTGAGCTACAAATCTTCTCCACCATCTCAAAAGTGTTAAGAAGTTAATACACTCCTCTGCTTTGGCCTAGTACCTACCATAGCCTTGGCAGAAAAAAATGCCTGTCTACATCACCTTATCATTTAGAGGTGATCCTAATAGTCTTTTATTGAAACAAAGGCTTAAATCAGTCATCAACAAAACGTATTGTGCAGCGAAGGTCATTATCAAAGAAAGAACGAGGTTCATGCTTCATGCAAAACCTAAAGGACATGAAAATGATTGTGTCACATCCCAGTGTGTTTACCAATTTAAATGTGTGTGTGTGTGTGGTCACACATACATAGGGTGGAGCAATCGTGATCCGAAAATTAGAGCGTGCGAACATGTACTAAAATGGTTGCAGAAACAAATAGAAGCAAATGACCCAATAAGAGTAGAGGATAAACATCCATCATCCTCTGTTGCTAAACACATAATCGAAACAGGCCATAAGATTGATCTTAACTCGGCTTTTGTGGTGTTGTATAAAAGTGTAAAAGGGGGTATACTAAAGTTTATTGAAGCCTTAGCCATACGAAAATTTACCCACTTCTCTTTGTTCATTCAAAAACAGTTTTTTCACACCTTAAACAAACACTGGTAATATTACCTTATTATCCAATGTGATGTGGTTTCAAATATGGAGACAATACGCACAGTATGCACATATGCCAATAAGAGACTGATCAATTGCAGTCTCAAACATGAATGGGAAGATTCAAAGAAACAATACGGAGTGAATTCAAACTTTACTCCATTTTACAAGCAAGTGGCTATTGGGACTCAGAAGCTGAGTGGATAACTCAATGGCGTTTGAAGCGAGCGGTACTAGGTTCGAGTCACAGAGTGAAGATGAACTGTGAGATGCAAGTGCTACCAGCTTGACGAGTCCCAAGTAGGACGAAACGCATGTTCTTTATTCCAGTGCTAGTCACCATCATCTATCTTTGCTTAGAATGCTTGTGAATTAAGGCAGTACCGAGGTAATCCGCTCAGGATGCACATATTCCAATAAGAGACTGATCAATCGCAGTCCTAAACATCAATGGAAGCATTCCAGTAAACAATACCAAGTAAGTGTTTTCATATTAACAATTTTCATTCATTCTACTTTGAATTTTCTATCAGGTGAATCAATAGAAAAGACAATTAATGAAATTGATGAAGATGATCTACTTGATGAAGAACCAGAAATACGTGAATTAATGAATCATTTAATTGCTAATGGTTGTGATTTGAAAATTCCTTTAAGTAAAACACAGTAAGTATTATACTATTCTGATAATGATACACAAGATTCCTATTTAAGAGCCTAAATCAAATACTTGAATAGTCAGTTAGTCAGCTACAATGTAGGACCAGGCATATATATGCATTGGTCAAAGTTACCATACCTCATTAGCACAAAAAGATAAACACCGGATTCATAGAAGTAGTTAATTTAGTGATGGTAATATATAAAAGATAGGTTGTATATAAGGATGGGAAGAAAGATATGAAGCAATTTTAATCTCAAGGTCTAGGGGAAGATAAAGAGTGTATACACCTACGTCATTGTGATTGATCATGAGCCATATCAGCCAGCATCTCCAACCACTGATCATGATAGTCACGCGGACCCCAACCAGGTAGTCTGCATCTACCAACATGACTCAGATAAGAAGTTAGTGACTTCAAGCACTGATGCCACGTTTTGGTTTGGCCGCCCCCTCTCACTCTCCTGCAACCATCCCCAATACTAGTCAGCATTGCGCGTCGTGGTAATCGGTGTTCAGGCATACGTAACACGTGGCCCAACCACCTCAGTCGATGAAGATTCACAACCTCATCAACCTGACCGTTGCTGCTACCTTGATGTGGTGGTCGGGCTTGCCTATCGTGATGAACTAATCGAGCTATACTGGCTGGAACAATCGTTCCTCAAGGTCCTACCATGCCAGAAAGGTCGGTTGAAGAGTGGTAAGACTAAAACCCAAGGTACGAAGGCGAAGTCGTACTGCTGACTGTACAGAGGTGTGACGGCAGTAAGGTCCTTCCTTCTTCGTATTGTGGGAGTCCTCGTGGATGGGCACTGCTGAGGAGTTTAGCTTTAAATGACTCATGATCTCAACTATTGAAAGACATTTATTTGCTAATTATATATGCTTGTATTTACTCCTAAAGTTTGATGTTTTCTTTTTTTTATTCTATTATTTTACTTATTGAGTTTCAGTGATTGGTGACAATAAATGAATTTGTTAATTTCTGTTAATGATTTTTTATTATTAATTTACTTATCTGAATAGAACTCCCCTTGTAATCCCTCCGGAGCTACTGCCGGTCCCAAGTTATGTTAAAGGTGGAGGGTTAGGCACGGGGTTAGCGACCCCATCCCGTAGAAAACTAACTAGCTAAGAAAAAACGTTAACCAGGAAAAATAATTCAAACCATTATTTGAATTGATATACAAGTTGATATTATACTTCTAACATACATCTATACAACTCGTATTTGTATTTATTTGAAATTAGTATAGGAATTTATGAAGATTGTAGTAATTTCAGAGTTTGAATCACAAATCAATCTAAGTTAGATCATCATTGAATACTTGAAAGCACTAGACGGTAATTTCGTTCCGGTAGAATGGGACTCCTCAACTGTGCGCATCCACGATCTCATAAATGGGACTCGAACTTAGGACCTTCGGTCATGCGTAAGAACACTTCACTTCTAGATACTAAGTCGTCATCTAAAGAAGTTGATGTTAAACTTTAATTAATTCATGATCATGCGCAACGCTTTATCCATTGTGTGAGGTGGATAACTATCTCACACCCAAATCAGATTGGACTCCACTGGTCACAACTTCTCACTAGAGATATAGGAAATCCATCTAGAAGCTAGTCACTAGTGAACATATGGAAGCATATATCATAATTGCAATTGGTTGATATAGTTTTAGAAAATCCTTATTGAAATGTATTATTGAATTAATTAATTGATCATGTGTTTTACCCTACACTGCTATCCACCATCCATCTTTGCTTAAAATGCTTGTGACTTTAGGCAATATCGAGATAATCCTCACAACATGCACTTATGCCAACAAGAGACTGATCAATTGCAGTCTCAAACATTAATGAGAAGATTCAAGTAAACAGTACCAAGTGAATTTAAAGTTCACTCCATTTCACAAGCAAGAGACTATCAGGACTCAGCAGCTAAGTAGATAATGCAATGATATTTGAAGCGAACGGTACTGAGTTCGAGTCCCAGAGTGGAGATCAACTTTGAGATACAAATGTATCCAGCTGACGAGTCTCAGGTTGGACGAAATGCGCGTCAGACTGGATTCCACTGCTAACCACTATTCATCTTTGCCTATAAATCTAACAATATTTTGTTTTTACAAACCATTTCAGAGAATTATCAAGTGACATTAGACAATCTGAAAATCATTTCACTTCAGCTACTGAACATCGACGTCTTAAACAATATAAACAATGGTATACTGAATCACAAAGACCTTTTACTCCAAGATTTTTCAATATATGCAAACCAGATTTTGGTAAAGAATTAAATTCTAATCAACTAGGTGATACCTATAAGTCGATAACTTCGAAAGAAGAGGTCAAAGAGGATAAGAAGGAAAAAGATTATGATGATGATGATGATGATGACGATGATTCAGTTAGGTAAATTAAATAGTATTTTAATTGTCTTATTTATTGATTCAAATTTCTTTTTACTACTTACTCTAGCCTGTTAGCCCTTATGGAGCATAGGCCACCTATCAGCATTCTCCAACTCATTCTGTCCTGAGCCTTCTTTTCTAGTTCTATCCAACTTTTGTTTATTCCTCTCATATCTGTCTCCGTTTCTCGGCGTAATGTGTTATTTGGTCTTCCTCTTCTCCTTTGACCTTGAGGATTCCATGTAAGGGCTTGTCTTGTGATGCAGTTGGGTGATTTCCTCAAAGTGTGTCCTATCCACTTCCAGCGCTTCTTCCTGATTTCTTCCTCCGCTGGAATCTGGTTTGTTCTCTCCCACAGTAACTTGTTGCTGATAGTATCTGGTCAACGGATTCGAAGTATTTTGCGTAGACAACTGTTAATAAACACCTGTATCTTCTGGATAATGGCTTTCATAGTTCTCCAGCTTTTCGTTCCATACAGTAGAACTGTCTTGACATTTGTATTGAAAATTCTAACCTTGATATTGGTTGACAATTGTTTTGAGTTCCAGGTGTTTTTCAGTTGTAAATACGCTGCTCTTGCTTTACCGATCCGCGCCCTCACATCTGCATCTGATCCACCGTGTTCATCAATGATGCTGCCCAGATATGTAAAGCTTTCCACATCCTCCAAAGCTTCTCCGTCTAGTGTAATTTGATTGGTGCATGTTGTATAGTATCGGAGAGTCTTGTTTTTCCCTTTGTTTATATTGAGACCTACTGCTGCTGAGGCTGCTGCTACACTAGTCATTTTCTCCTGCATTTGTTGTTGCGTGTATGGTAGAAGAGCCAGATCATCCGCGAAGTCTAAATCGTCCAGCTGCATCCTATTTGTTTACTGTATCCCGTGCTTCACTTCAGATGTTGACGTCTTCATGATCCAGTCGATCGCCAGGAGAAAAAGAAAGGGTGAGAGTAAGTAACCATGCCTGATACAGGTCTTTACTTTGAACGAATGAGTAATATTGAAAATAAATGAACTATTCTAGCAATTATGTTTATCACTCCAAAGATGTTATAATGATTTATATAATTAACCATTCTTTTAATAATTGATTGTTTAAAATCAATTTGATAACCTTAATTCAATCTTAATGGGTCAGACTCTTCAATGTCAATCTACGCATTCGGTTTTAATCTACTATAATAGTAATCTTAGTGAATAATTGATGAAAGACTAATTTTATTTGAGCAATTCATTCTCCTTAACAACAATTTTATTTTCATAGTTGAAAGAATGAGTCAATTGAAGCTAGACCACCATGGAAAGCCTGGAAGCACTGGACGGCCGTTTCATCCTATTGCGGGACTCCACAAAAACCCCCTTATCATGTGCTCACTAGTGACTGGCTCCTTAAGGTATTTCCTGGAGTTCAAGTGAGAAACAGTAACCAGGGGATTTCAACCAGGTCAGTTGGCAGACAACAACTTACTGAAGACATTGGTGGAATGGTTACTCAACTTCGTGGATTGGCTGAAGTTAGACATGAACACCGTCGGACGCCAACCGACTCAGTGGTCTATCGGTTAAGTACTCGCGAGCGAGACCGATAAGTCATGGATTCGAATCTGGCGAGGCGAGGCCGTGGATGTGCACTACTGAGGAATCCCATAACAGAACGAAACGACCGTCCAGTGCTTCAAGGTTTTCCTTGGTGGTCAAGCTTCAGTTCACTTACGCTTTTAACTATGAAAATACTGAAATCTCCACAAAACCCCTCCTAATTTTATTCTCATCAAAATAATTTTTCATATAGGGATATTATATTTAAACAAATCTGTTGTGTTTTATGGATTATGGAACAAATGCATAATTTAAATCATCCTGAAATTGATTCCAAATGGAGACCAATATCAGCGTCGTGGAAACTGAGGTGAGAATACTTTTGATTAAATTATCAAGTTGAATACTAACTTCATTCTGACCTACATGGATGTTTGGTCGAGTTATTTTTCAACTGTATAAATGTTGTAATTAACCTATTTGTTTAAGAGTTGTTTAGTGTTATAACTTATGTCTGAGTGCCCGTGTTTAATATATGACGTAACAATGCGGCCAATTAAAGAGGAGTGAATTATCGATCAGGCCGATGATACATACAAAACCGTATGAGCAGTCTTGAGTACTTGTCAGTCCTGCTTTCTGCCCAGCCAAGCCAGTTAAGTCCACAACGCCACTAACAGCCTCTGCAATATGAATCATTATATCTCGAACATACTGGGTTTATATACCAATCAAACAGACCACATTGTACCATAAAATAGAAAATAACATTTGTGCAAGATTTGGCCAAATGTGGCTGCGAATAGGGGGAACAATAATTAATGGACTGGGGATAACTCAGAAATGGTAAGTCGTACAGTAATAGTCTATAGATCAAAATAAAGCTTTTAATAAGAGGGACATGAATATGAATAGTTTAGTCACTTAACAATTATACAATAGGAAATATACATATCATTTTGATCCATAAATAGTTCTCAAAGTTACCATTCATAAATCTCCACGGGATACAACACCTTCCCTTTTTTGAAAGATCCGGAGTGGATATGGAGATTTTAGGTTTCCCGAATTTATCCTCCCCACGAAAGAGTGTTGGATCCTCATATACCCAGGTTACAATTAATGTGACATTATATAAAACATGTTCGTCGCATTTAACAGAGAACCCACTAAGACTGGCGAGATCGTGAGGATCGACATTTGACATGAGATCAGAGTTTGCTTCTTCTAAAACATTGTCATCATTATTTATTGGGAAAACCACTAGTAAATAATGAGTCACTATGATAATCAACGTCCATCAAAACTGCTCTAGATTCTTGATTATCATATGATGCATGCAACATATTTTCTGGTAAACCATGAGAATCTGGACAATTAGATTTGCCAGAAATTTCTTTTGTAGAATAATGAGCTCCAATCGGTGCTGCTGCATTCAGTGTACTGTTCAATTTTTCTGTATCTCCATGGACGGTTACCACAGCAATAATAATAATTTAAGCTCGTGTTATTCTTAGTTCCCGAAATTTCATATCTAATTAAGTCGTACAGTAATAGTCTATGGGTCAAAATAAAGCTTTTAATAAGAGGGACACGAATATGGATGCTTTAGTTAATTAACAATTATACAATAGGAAATATACATATCATATTAGCCCATAAATATTTCTCATAGTTAACCTACGTAATTCACTTAGTGATATAACATTTAGATTGAATTATTATGAATGTTAACTACATTTGCTGATGTTCTACAATAAAAAGAAGATTCAATAAATTCTCCGCTGCATATTTAAAGTAGAAGAAAACAGTTGCGACGGTACCGTCTTAAAAGATCAGTGAGCTACTCAGAATGAATCTGAGACCTATACTCGGTTTGAAGATCATGAACAACATGACATTTAATGGGGTCATTTCGTCAATATTCATATTGTATGTAAATTCACAGTTACATAGAATAAATGAGTTAGTTCCATCAATTTTGTATACCTGAAGCCAACCAAACCAATTGTAAGACAAATAGGCTACAAGAAAATGCTCGGATATGATTAGTCAAGAGTTAGCTTGTCAGAAATACTTAAGAAATAGAAGTAACAGAACTACTGTTTCATTGACATCATGAACCGATCAACATTATGCCACCATTGAGAACCTGGAAACATTGAACTGCCGTTTCGTCCCGGCATGGGGCTCCTCACTCGGGAGTCGAACCTAGCACCTCCAGTCTCTCGTGGACACATAACCTCTAGATCACTGAGCTGATAGAGAACCGTGTTAATGTCTAAATTCAGTCAATTTATGATATTACGTAACCATCTCCCATTGCCTTCGGTGAGTAACTGTCTCGTACTAAACACGGTTGAACTCCACTGATCAAGGCTTTTCACTAGAACTCCGAGAATAATCTCTCAAACGTAGTCAGTAGTGAACACATGGTAACTCTAAGTATGAGACTGTGGTTATTGTTCAGTGGTCTTGAGGTAAAGAGTTTACGTTAGACCGAAGGTCCTTAGCTTGAATCCCATGTACAAAATTGTGGATACTCATTTCTGAAGAGTTTCATACTAAATCGAAACGGCCATCCAGTGATTCCAGCTTTTCACTGGTGATCTCACACTGATCAATTCATGGTTTCAATGAAATTCAACAATTTTCTTGACTCCGTACTGTGCAAATTATTGAGCTTTTTGGTTGATCACAATAACAGTTTTAAATTTCACTACTTCATATATAACTCCACCCATAGCTGGCGAAACTCTGGAAAAGGTGGAAACATTCACGCACCTTGGAAGCATGATTGATGAACAAGGAGGATCGGATGCAGATGTAAAGGCGAGGTTTGTCAAAGCAAGGGCAGCATTTCTACAATTGAAGAACATATGGAATTCAAAACAAATGCAAAGTAATTTCAAAGTGAGAATCTTTAATACGAACGTCAAGACAGTCCTATTGTACGGAGCTGAAACGTGAAGAACTATTACATCCATCGTCAAGAAGGTATAAGTATTTATAAACAGTTGTCTATGCAAAATACTCAACATTCACTGACCGGATACTATCAGCAACAGACTTTTGTGGGAGAGGACAAATCAACTTCCAGCTGAAGGGGAAATTAGAAAAAGGCGTCGTAAGTGGATAGGACATACATTAAGGAAATCACCAAATTGCATCACGAGGCAATCCTTAACTTGGAATCCGGAAGAGAAGCGGAAAAGAAGGAGGCCAAAGAACACATTATGTCGGGAAATAGAAGCATATATGAAAAGGTTGAATGTTAACTGGAAAGAACTGGAAAGGAAGGCTCAGGCCAGAGTTGGCTGGAGAATGATGGTGAGAGGCCTATGCTCCTCGACGAAGGGTAACAGGCATAAGTATATAACTTCATATATAAAGTACTAATTTTTACATAACTTATGATTTTACACTTTTTCTACTTTAATTAACTAGTTCAAATGATTCAACAACAGAATTAAGTGAAGTGTATGATCAACAAAATCAAGCTGATCAAGTTTGGCATGACTTTATCTATGATACAAATTATAAACAAACAAAGACCAAATTTCGTAATCAGCAAGTTAGTTTAAATAAGCCTAATAAAATATATCTTATTATATGTTTTGATTGAGATCATGATCATGGATTGATGTTAGACTACCATTGAAAACTTGGAAACACTGGACGGCTGTTTTGTCCGATTGTGGTACTCCTCAGCAGTGCACATCCACGATCCCGCCTCGCGGGATTCAAACCTAGCATCTTCAGTTTCATGAACGAAAGCTTAACCTGCAGACCAGTGGGCCGGTTGGCATCCAGTAGTGTCAATGTCTAACCTGAACCAATCCACGAGATTTTGCGACCATCTTCCATTGTACTGAGGCCTAATAAAATATATCTTATTATATGTTTTGATTGAGATCATGAATCGATTGATGTTAGACTATGATTGATAACCTGAAAAAATTGGAAGGTCGTTTCATCTTATTATGGAACTTTTCAACAGTGCGCATCCACGATCCCGTCTCGCGTGCGAACGCTTAACCTCCAGACGACTGAGCTGACATTCGAGAGTGTTAATGTCTAACCTGAACCAATCCATGAAATCGTGCAACCGTCCTTCATTGTACTGAGGTTGCTTCTCAAAATGTTAATTGTAGATTGAAGGAACAACAATTATATCTTAGATAAATTTTCTTAATGTTATCTTTTTTAATAGATTAATGTTTTATTTTTTAGCTTAGTTCAACGAATAGTTTAAATTCTTTACAATCTGGAACATTATCATCTGAACAAAGATGTCCAACACCTTCATCGTCAATTATGAAATCTCAATCAATCAATAAAGTAACGAAATTCGGTAAGTAATATAAATTACTTATCTTAATAATGATGAAAGATCAATTAAAGGTGTTGAATAATTGATTTACTTGCCAAGAACTTGATCACTATAGTCAATGTGAACAGGTTGAAAATTAAACCATTTCATCTATTTTTTATATATAGTTGAGATTGTGAATCAATTGAAGCTAGACCACCATGGAAAATCTGGAAGCATTAAACGGTTGTTTGGGCCTATTGTGGGACTCCACAAAAAACCCCTTATCATATGTTCACTAGTGACTGGATCCATGAGGTATTTCCTGGAGTTCTAGTGAGAAGCAGTAGTGACCACGGGAGTTCAACCAGGTCTGTTTGAAGATATCAACTCACTGAAGACATTGGTGAAATGGTTACTCAACTTCGTGGATTGGTTGAGGTTAGACATTAACACCGTTTGATGCCGACTCAGTGGTTTATCGGTTAAGTGCTCGCGCTCGAGACTGGTAGGTGGATCGTGGATACGCAATACTGAGGAGTCCCACAGTAGGGCGAAACGGCCGTTCAGTGCTTCCAGGTAGATTATTATGTTTTTGATTAAGATCATGAACTAGTTGATGCTAGACCACTATTGTAAACCTGAAAGCATTGAACGGTCGTTTCATCCTATTGTAGGACACCTCAGCAGTGCTCATCCACAATCCCGTTTGAGGCCATCCAATACTTCCAGGCTTTTAATAGTAGTCTAGCATCAATCGGTTCATGATCTCAATCACAAATACATAAATACTTGGATGTATGGATTCACTAGGTATTGTTTACTTGAATCTTCTCATCGATATTTAGGACTACAACTGATCAGTCTCTTACTGGTATATGTACATACTGTATGTATTGCATCGATAAAGCCTTAATTCATAAGCATTCTAAGCAAAGATAGATAGTGGTTAGCAATGGAATCCAGGACGTTTCGTCCTAATTGAGACTCGTCAGCTGGATGTATCTAGATGTGTGTTCTATATTCTAGTTCTTTTCATTAGTTTAACTGATATTATAGTGAACAAGAACACGAGTGGGAACAGTTTAATGTATTAGACACGGAAATTACAATTTGTCTCACTTAAATATGACAATCATACCGTAAACAGTTAATTTACAAACTATCAATCAATTGTCTCAATCTTATCCGTTCCTTCTGCAAATATCAGTCCGTAGTCTCCGATTATTATTGTCCATGCATTATCATACCGATTGCGCTTCATTCCTGTTCTTTCCTTATCGATCTTCTACTGAAATACATTCAATGCTCGACCATCGTTATATACTACTTATATGGATATAAGTAACCCTTATTTACTTACGCCTGTTATTCCTAATGGAGCATAGGCCGCTGACCAGCTTTCTCTTACTCACTCTATCCTGGACCTTCTTTTCTAGTTCTATCCAGTTCTTGTTCATTTTTCTCATGTCTGTCTCTATTTCTCAGTGTAATGTGTTCTTTGATTTTCCTCTTCTCCTTTGGCCTTCAGGATTCCACATCACACACACTCACACCACAATATCATCTAATAATTTTATATTAAAAAATTTTGATTATTTTGATCAGTTTTATGAAACTTCTCTATTCATTCATATTATTGATTATATTTCATTGATTTAATAGATATTAATGAACAATCATTATCTGATCAATTTTCAATAATCAATAAAAATTTTAATCGATCATCAATAATCAATCAATCAGATCTTAATATATCTAATAAAAAATGTGTACAATTTTTAAAAAGTGATAACACTATGAAAAAAAATGAAAAGTTTGTTTAAATAATTTTGTGTTTTCGTTTTTTTTTTGGGGGGGGGAAATTTTTTTTGTTGTTTTTCATGTTCCCCCTCCCTTTTTTCAGTATTGACTCTATGAATAAAGATTGATAAAACAAAATGCTATGGTGATATTCTGTCACAATTGATAATAATCAGACTGATGTCATGAATGGATTAATGTTAGATCATTAGTGGAAAACGTAAAAGCATCGAATGGTTGTTTCGTCCTAATATGGGATTCCTCAGTGATGTACATACATATGATCCCTCACGTGGAATCAATAATTAATCATTATCCGCAAACTAAAATACATTCACAATAAGTTTTTTTAATGAAATCAATTGATTCAGTCAGTGAAAATCATATCCCACTATAGGACAAAACGGCCATTCAGTGATTCTAGGTTTTCCGTGGTGGTCTAGCTTCACCATTAGAATGATTTTGTTCATTTAATGTATATGCACGAGTTGGAGGTATGATTCGACCTGATTATATAAATTCCAGAAGTTATATACGTGAAGAAATAAACCATATGAATTTGTGAATACTGTCTATATATTGTGTGTATATTGTAAGACTAATATGAATGAATCATTTTTTGTTGAATGATGACCAATACAAAGCCAAAAGGATCTTTACTAGCTGAAAATGGTTCCAAATATAACTTGGCTTTTAATGTTGTATCCATGCAAGTTAAAGAAAACATCAATAATTTGATTGACTAATGAGATAAATATTAGTATTGTAGTGAAGGAGAACACAAGGGAGGACAATCGAATGTATTTGAACACAAACTTACAGAATTATTTGGTGAAATCTGAGTACCATACATTGAATGCTTCATTTGCAAAATGTCAATCAATCATCTCAGACTTCATCGTTCTTTCGTTTCCATATCAATCATTCTTTGTTCTCGTTCTCTTTTCTTTGATCTTCTTAGCCTTCTGCTACCAGACATTTCACCATTGACTGATGATACATACTACTCATATATATCGACATCAGTAGCACATACACATAATAATATTTACCCATATCAGAAGGGGTTTTGTGGAGATTTCATTATTTTCATAGTTGAAATCATGAGTTAATTGAGGCAAGATAACCATGGAAAACCTGGAAGCACTAGACGATCTATCGGTTAAGTTCTCTAGCGCGAGGCTGGTAGGTCCTTTGTTCAAATCTCGCGAGGCGGGATCGTGGATGCGCACTGCTGAAGAGTCCCATAATAGGACGAAACGGTCGTTTAGTGCTTTCAGGTTTTCCATGGTGGTCTAGCTTCAATTGACTCATGATTTCATTTATCCATATATTATGAATTAATCCCCATTCATTTCTATAAATATTTCTTTATTAAATGATTTCGATAATCCAGTCTTTGATCAAATTGAATAAGAATCTTTCTTTTCATTTTATTCTATTTAGTCAATGGATCAATAGTATAAATGATATTCATAAATTGTCAAAAGAAACCCTTAGTGAACTAGTGGTAAGTTGAAGTGAATGTATCTATACTGAATTATTTTTCTTCTGGTTAGCTTTTGTTTTAGCGAGTTAGTTTTGTACAGGATGGGATCTCTAACTCCATGCTCAACTTTTCTCCTTTATCCGGGCTTAGGACCGACAGTAGTTCCAGAGGGGCTCCAGGTGGAGTTAATACCTATACTACTATATGGATATAATAATCATAAGTTATCATGAATTATGCTTTAAATTAGTGTGTACAGGTCTATTGAATCAGTTTTATCATAGATTGTAATTTTATATTTGAAATCATGAGTAAATTGAAGCTAAACCACCGTGGAAAACCTGGGAGCACTGGACGGCCGTTTTGTCCTATTATAGGACTCCTCAGCAGTGTGCATCGACGATCCCACCTCACGAGATTCGGACCCAGGACCAACCAGTCTCGCGTCAGAGCGCTTAACCACTAGACCACTGAGCTTGTCGACATCTAACGGTGTTAATGTCTGACTTCAACAGATCCTCGAAGTTGAGCAACCGTTCACAACTCCACTGGTCACTGCTTCTCACTAGAATTGCTGAGGAGTCCCACCATAGGACGAAACGGCCGTTCAGTGCTTCCAGGTTTTCCATGGTGGTCTAGCTTCAACTGACTCATGATTTTAATCATAAAATTAGTGAAATCTCCACAAAACCCCTTCTGATTATCACAGGTTGGTTGATCATTATGATTAGATCTGGGAAAAGATCATGTTGACCAACGTATTATTTTTTTAAAACCTTTTGTAACTTATGTTGACATATGATCTGTTTTTGTTTTTCAATGTAAACAGATTAAAGATGGTTAAATTTATGACTGTCATATAAAGCATACCAATAACTTGCTTTCCATAGGAATATGGTGAAGCCTATTAGGCCCTTCTGGAGAAGAGTGCTACATCGAAGCACAGCACAACTATCGGGGCTCGATAGCTGTTTTTGCATTGCTTACTCAGAACCATTACATAATTCTTTCTTCCTTTTATTTTTTGGGCAGACTCATTCATTCTTTCTTTTTGAACCAGCATTAACTATGCAATGATTGTTTGTAGCAATCGTCATCATTTGTGGGTATAGGTAGGGTGGTTGATTAGGCCGACCTCCATCACCCGTACATGGAAACAGTACCATGATCTAGGAGGCACGACGAAGATGTGTGAGTAGGGTTTCACCTTCCAAAAAACTTGCTTAATCAATCATTAAAGTCATAACGTGACCACATAATTGATACTGCCTTATAAATTAATCATAGACATGACTCTCTCTATACTCGTAATATAGTTCCATACTATTAGTAATGATGGAGAACTCAAGTAAGGACAACCGAATGTATTTGGGCACAAAATCGCAGAACCATATAGTAAATAGTTATTTTCAGAAGGAGTTTTTTGTGGATATTTAGTATTTTCATAGTTGAAAGCGTGAGTCAATTGAAACTAGACCACCAGGGAGGAGTCCCATAATAAGACAAAACAGCCATCCGGTGCCTCCAGGTTTTCCTTGGTGGTCTAGCTTCAATTGACTCACGCTTTCAACTATGAAAATAGTAAATAGTTTGCAAAATAACAATCCATCGTCTCAATCTTCACTATTCCTTTTGAAAATATCAGTCCATGATCTGAGATTTCATTGTTCATGCACTTTCATACTGATCACGTTTCATTACCGTTCTTCCGTTACCGATCTTCTACTGAAATACATTCTATGTCTGATCACTGTTATATACTACTTATATGGATATAAGTAACCCACACCATGCTATAAATGATGAATTGTATGGTATAAACATGTTTGAACTGATTATTTGTTTTATGATTATTTTGTAAATTTTTAACTTAGCATCAAATAGAAGTTGAAATGGATAAAGAAACTTTAAAGGAATCCGAACTAAAATTGACAACAAGAGGACAAATCTCGTCAAAAACTATTGAGAAAAGGTAGTTTTCTTTATTGTATATACTAAGAAAGCATAAAACTTAGGTTCATGCAAGTTTTAGATAGATACAATTGACATAGAATATCTTGTTTAAACATAAATTGATTCGAAGCAAAAATGGATATTGGGCAGAAGTGGAATCTAGGACGCCAGTTTCGTCCTATTTGAGACTCGTCAACCGGATGTACCTGATCTCAGAGTTGATGTTCACTCTGGGACTCAAACTCATCTTTGCTTAGAATGTTTGTGAATTAAGGCTTTATTGGGGAAATACTCACAGTATGCACATATGCTGATAAGAGACTGATCAATTGTAGTGCTAAACATCAATGGGAAGATTCAAATAAACAATACGAAATGAAACAAGTTGAGTGTTGGTTTTTTGAACAACAAGGAGGCTAAAAGCATTAAGTGTAGTTGAATACTAAAACAAGAATAAAAAATGAATAATTGACAGATTCTCCTCGATGCGTTTATATGGAAAACTAAAAAAATTTCCTAATTGTTTAATGATTTCATCCAGTTTTAGAGTAGGATATCCTTTAAGAGCAACCGTAGTAAATTATACTGCATTTTCACTCTGACGTATTGTAGATAATAGTCATTCAACGTTTTATCAACAAATATACATCAAAACTTGTAAGCACTAGACGGCCTTTTTGTCCTATTGTGGGACTCCGTAGCAGGCGGGATCGTGGATGCTCACTGATGAAGAGTCCTACAATAGGACGAAACGACCATCCAGTACTTCCAGATTTTCCTTGGTGATCTAGCTTCAATTGATTCATGATTTCAACTATTAAAATCACTATAATATCCACAAAACCGCTTCAAATATACATAGGTCTTCTATTAAAGTAAACCAATTGAATGGTATGAAAAAATTTTTGTCGTTTACATTTTTAGTATGGAGATATGGGGAGATTGTAGTAGTTTCACAGTTGAAATCATGAGTCAACCTAAGCTAGACCATCATTGAAAACCTGGAAGCATAGGCCGTGACCAGTGGAGTGCGATTCTAGTCGGATATGAGGCAGTCACTGACCGGAAATAATATCATGGATTGATTGATGATAGACATTAACACCGTTGGATGCAGCTTCAGTGTCTAGAGTTCAGATGTTCACGCACGATACCTAAGATCCTGATTTTGACTCCTACATGTGAGATCGTGGATTTGAACTACTGAGGAGTCCCATTCCGAGACAAAACGGCCTCTCTACGCTCCCAGGTTCTCAATGGTGGCCTAGCTTAGATCAACTTATGGTTTCAATTGTAGCTATACATCTTTATCTGGATTGAAATTATTGTTATTGAGATTATAATTTCTTTGATAGGCCAGTGAAAAGTCATGTGAATGAAGTTCCTAAAGAATTTTCAAGTAATAAGTTCATGAATTTAGTGAAGAATATACGTAAAGAATTATCAATAGTG
Organism: Schistosoma rodhaini; assembly: GCA_944470415.2. NCBI lineage: Eukaryota > Metazoa > Platyhelminthes > Trematoda > Strigeidida > Schistosomatidae > Schistosoma > Schistosoma rodhaini. The sequence goes on from OX104040.1 coordinate 4,170,877, forward strand.
ACTGATGAGAATAGTATTAAATTTCAAGATCGTTTGGAATTTATGAAACAGTAAGTCTTGCCAAGTGTTTTCTATGTAAACTGTTTGGTAAATTTATATTTAATAGTTGAATTCATGAGTCAATTAAAGCTAGACCACTATGGAAAACCTGCAAGAACTGGATGCCTCTTCGTCCTCGACAGTGCACATCCCCGATTCCACCCTGCGAGACTTGAACCCAGAACCTATTGGTCTCGCACGCGAACACTTAACCTGTAGACCACTGAGCCGACCAGCATCCCACGGTGTTAATATCTAAATTCAATTATTCTTTCCGTCATGATTCAAATTAGTTTACTTATAAAAATTACACAGAGAACAACATTTTCATATATTACTGAATAATCAGTAAATGGTTGTTGATCAATAAATAAGCGACATTATTGTTCCCCCGTTTTAAATTCTCCAGTGAGTTGATTTGAAAATTAAGGTTTGAATTACCCAAAGTGCCTGATATTTCCACACAATATTCAACAATTCAAATAGGTGTAATATTAAGCAATCAGTGAGGGATATCAATGTTTATCATGGAATAGATCACACCGATTGCGAATTCTTAGCCACGATTAATCCTTACACTCAAAAGTCTGATTGATTATCTACTTTACCATAGAAGAGTTAACGCAAGCACATCTAGCTGACGACTCCCAAACGAGACAAAACGTGCTTCCTGGATTCCACTTGTAGCCATCATCCATCTCTGCTTATGAAAGTGAATTTTATTTAAATGTCGAAAAAATACCTTTTAACAATGTTTACATGGAGAAAATCAGATCGTCCGTGAAAAATATCTACTTACTTACTTACTTACGCCTGTGACCTCTTGTGGAAAAACATAGGCCGCCCACCAGCATTCTCCATCCAGCCCCGTCCTGAGAAATCCTTTCCAGTTCTTTTCAGTTGTTATTCATCCTTTTAATAACTGCTTCTATTTCCTGGCGTAATGTGTTCTTTGGCCTTCCTCTTTTCCGTTTCCCTTACGGATTCCAAATTAGGGTTTACCTAGTGATGCAGTTTGATGATTCCATCAATGTATATCCTATCCACTTACAATGTCTTTTCTCAATCTCCTCTTCAGATGGAAGCTGTTTTTTTCTGTCCTACAGTAGACTATTGCTGATGGTATCTGGCCAACGGAATTCAATATCATATGTAAACAACTGTTTCGAAATACTTTTATCTTTTTGATGATGGTTGTAATTGTTCTTCAAGTTTCAGCTCCGTATAGTAGAACTATACTATATTTATAACATATTACTGACTGTCTTCCCTTAAATTCTTAGGGGTGGACCATTTCAACGATAAACGACTTGTTTTCCAAACTTTACATTACATTAGTCGGAAAAGAATTAGGTTGATATTAACAGTAAAACATTATTATCATGTATTGAATAATGGTTTCATCATTTGTGAGCAATAATTTAAACGGTATCTAGATCAATAATGTGAGGAAATAAACTTTACCAATAACAGTCTACTAAGTGTTGATAAGCTATTCGATCATAGATGTCTTCGAAGCATTGCTCGCATATTCTGGGGCCACCGGGTAAGTAATGCAGTTGTTAGGAAACGAGTACTAGGTAGGGATGGCAAATCGATTGATGAAGTAGTGAAACTTCATTAGTTGAGATGGCTGGGACACGTGTTACGCATGCCCGACCACCGACTGCCCCGACGTACAATGTTTTATGGTGTAGGAGTAGGCTGGAAGAAAACTAGGGGCGGACAGACAAAAACATGGAACAAATCCATGAAGTCACTGACAATTGGACTGAGACATGTTGATAGGTGTAGATTACTTGGTTGGGATGCGCGAGATGATAGCAATCGATGGTTAGAGACCCTGAATGACATGTCTCAAAATCGTTTGAAATGGTGATGGTGCATCCACTCTTTTTGTTCCGCCAAATTCTAATCTTCTGAATTCCTCATGTCTCTATCTTTTTCTCTTTCCAAATTTATTTCATTGGATTATGCTCCTTCAATAACATATTCAAACCCTAATCTTTCACATAATGCTTATACTCTTACCACTTCTACCACTATGGGATTTGAATCGACAACTTCATATCTGTGCTAATGTGGTATGACAACTCAAACTGATGTAAATGCGTACGAAGTTCTACGTTGTGACTGACTGACTGACTTTAGCTTGACAGATCAAGTTCCCAGATATAAGGAAATACATTAAATGTTCCATAACGTATTCTAAAAATTTACTGTTTATTTTATTCATGCTTCTTAACTGCCTCACCTCATGTACTGAACTTTTTTTCTTCCTTTTTATAGAATAAAACCGGAAATATGCTTGGCTAAATATCATAATATTCCTGTTAATAGTTATACACATGTAGCTATGCAATCTATGCGTAGAATGGCTCTTTATGATAAAGCAACTGGTGAATTGTCCAAAAAATCTAAACAAAAAAATGAAGTAGCTCCATGGTAATTTAAATGACTTATTTTAGATTTACAGGGGTTATTATTATTATTATTATGGTTATAGTTATATAATATACCCTTATGGGCCAGGGTAATCTTGCACTAGTTTTCAGGAGAACCAGACACCATCCAGACTTTCACGTGACAACCCAAACTGTACAGCTCAATCGCGCTTAACAAGAGAGCTAGATACTGCCCTCTGGCTTAACCCAAGCAGTACAGCTCAATCCCGCCCTATAGGAGAACCGGACACTATATAGGCTTCAAAGCTACAATCCGAACGGTACAGCTCAATCCTGTGGCGCAACCACACAGGTACCGAGCACCCTGGTGGACCATTCGCATCATTCATATACACATTCACATCCTGTGTATAAATATCCCGATCAGTGATCGCGTAAATCAATTATGCACAGCATGAACAGGCCAAAGTTGACCCATTCCGCTTACACGACAGTCAAACTCATTACTGTTAGCAATGGCGACGTGCCTTACAATGTTCCAATGACAATGGCCCTTGAGAACACTGAAAAACAACCACCAGTATGAATGAAATCGGTTAAACAGCAAACCAACTTTTCACATGAACAGCCAGCAAAACTTGCTAAAGTAGTACCGAACCATCCACAATGTCAATGGCGAACCTCCAGTCTCACAAAAACCTTCAGCTCTACATGGCCATATAGCTTATACTGCATACAACACATATATAGGGTAGTAAGTGAAACAGCCCAACCTGAAGCGTTAGGGCATAAGAACGCTTAAAACTCATTGTTCGGTGTCGGAATAGTCATACAAGACCACCAAGATCATTTTTATCGCATTTACGAAATTTCCATTTTCCCGACTTTCCAGACCCTGAGTTATGGGTGGTATCCCTAGAAATTATTATTATTAATCATTAATTGATATCTGTCAGTTGGATACATGCTGAAGATCTAGACAGAGGGTGGGAGGATGGGAGATAAAGAACAATGAAGCATAGTCATGTCTTTAGATAGATTAACTATAATAAGTTTTTCTATATTGGTTTCTAACACTTCAGTGATTCGATTCATCTATTTACACCGTTATTTACATTTTAATTTCATGTCTGCCTCATTAAACTTCAAATATTGCCTTTAATATATACATGTAAGATATATGCAAAATACAAGTGTATAGGATAAGATGGTGGTTGGAGGTGGTCAACAAGTGTATAGAATCACATCGCCTGACGCGATATTTTCTTCTGGCTGGCTTTCCTGATTGCATAATTTGAAATCGTATTCCTTACATGATTATAAGATAAAAATGAAACGTAGGGAAGAGAAAAGGACTAATATTACAGATCAGAAGGGGTTTTGTGGAGATTTCAGTATTTTTGTAGTTGAAATCAGGAGTCAATTGAAACTAGACCACCATCGAAAATCTGGAAGCACTGGAAGGACGTTTCGTCCTATTATGGGACTCTTCATCAGTCCGCATCCACGATCCCGCACCCGCTAGATTTGAACCCAGGACCTACCAGTCTCGCACCAGAGCACTTAAGCGATAAACCACCGTAATGGGACGAGACGGTCTTCCAGTGCTTCCAGGTTTCCCATGGTGGTAGCTTCAATTGACTCATGATTTTGACTGATATTACGTTATTCTTTGTGTGTTGCGAAGTTCTATCAATCAAAATAAGAATAAACATTATTGTTTATTTGATTATAAGACTCCTCAGCAGTGCACATCCACGATCCTGCACGCTGGATCTTCAGTCGAGATTCTTTAACTTCTATTCGCTAGCATAGAATATATTTCGTTATATTTATGCTCTTTATATACAACTACTACTGAGAACCACCTCCAGACCCTACCTCATTACTTTATAACATCAAATTATACCCGCGAGATACCAGTTATAGTTCATGAAGGTCAATAATGAAACCTTTTGTGATAGCAATTCGTAGCAATTAGTAAATCTTTATGGGGTTTAAATTAACAACGGCGAGACTATAGTTTATGGATGAACCAATCAAGTATAAGAAAATAGGTCTCGGATTTTGGCGCGAAATTCACTTCATCCTTTCGGCTAAATAGAGTTTTGGCATTACAGATAATGTCAGTTTGTGATGAAAATCATAAATCTAATTCCCAATCTTAACCATTAACTGTACATCATAGTTTGAAATCCTCACACTGGGTTATAACTCTTATTTAGTCCTAGTTATTAGGTGGAACTCTAAACAACTGTCAACTAATTTCAAAGTCAGAATCTTTGATGTGAACGTCAAGACAGTCCTACTGTACGGAGCTGAAACGTGGAGAACTACTACATCCATCGTCAAGAAGGTACAAGTATTTATAAACAGCTGTTTACGCAAAATACTCAACATTCACTGACCGGATACTATCAGCAACAGCGTTTTATGGGAGAGGACAAACCAGATTCCAGATGAAGAGGAAATTAGGAAAAGATGTTGAAAGTGAATTGGACATACATTAAGGAATTCACCAAACTGCATCACGAAACAAGCGCTAACTTGGGATCCTGGAGGGAAGCGGAGAAGAGAGAGGCCAAAGAACACATTACGTTGGGAAATAGAAGCATATATGAAAAGGATGAATAATAACTGGAAAGGATTGCCCAGGACGAGGTTGTATGGAGAATGCTGGTGGGGTGGCCTATGCTCCTCGACGAGGGGTAACAGGCATAAGTAAGTAAGTATTAGGTGAACACTCTTAAAGTCAGTCTAGCATTACTCAAAGGCCATCCCTTAGCAACAATTCTTTCTAAACACTGTGTAATTAAACATTTTTCATTTTATTGTTTCTCCCTGACTATAGGTATTCGGATATTTTAACTGATTTATCTGATCTAAAATTTGAACCAAAATTCGTAACCGTTTTATCTAAACTTAAATTTTATGCTCAAGTAAGTAAATTATCAATCCTTTCTGTTAAAAAAAACTAAGAAACTTAAACGAATTTAGTTTTCAAGGATTTTTAAACGCAGTTCAATAATAAGCAAAGATGGATAGTGGTAAGCAGTGAAATCAGGACACGCGTTTCGTCCTAATTGGGAATCGTCAAGCTGGATGCATCTGTATCTCAGAGTTGATGTTCACTCTGGGACTGGAACCCAGTACCTTTCGCTTCAAACGCCATCGCGTTATCCACTCAGTTACTGATTTCTGATAGTCACTTGCTTGTATAATGGAGTGAACTTTAAATTCACTTGGGAAGATTCAAACAAACAATACTAAGTGAACAGTTTAATTAGCTTAAATGCATTACCCATATTTTTAATATTCAGAATATTCTTCTGTATGGGTTGTGGAGATAGTTGAATTTCATTTTATTGGTGAAACTAAGTCAGACCACTACTACAGATCTGAAAAGGTTGAACCTCAGCAATGCAAATCCACTATCCCGAAAGCGAGAATTGAACCCAGGACCTTCGGTCTCGTGTGTAAACACTTGACTTCTAGACCACGGGGATAGTGTTCAACGGTGTTAATGTCTAACTTCAATCAATCCATGCATGACATTACGAGATCAGATGTTAGAGGTTTATGCGCGTGACCGAAGGTCCTTGGTCCAAGTCCTGTAAGCAGTATCGTGGATACGCACTGATGAAGATTTCAATGCTTTCAGCTCTTCAGTCATGATCCAACTTAGATATATTTATGATTTCAATGAAATTCATAATATTCTTCTCATTTTGTAATACTTTGTTCTTCAAATATTTATATTATCCCTGATCATTTTATGACTGTCTAACTCCTTACTTATTTATGTGTAGAATAATAAATGATTCACCTTTGTGTAAGATTTCAAGTTACTAAATTTATTCATTCTTCATAGTTGAAATCATGAGCCAATTAAAGCTAGACCACCATGGAAATCCTGGAAGCACTGGACGGCTGTTTCGTCCTATTATGGGACTCCTCAGCAGTGCGCATCCATGACGTCGTCTTGCGAGATTCGAACCCAGGAACTACCAGTCTCACGTCAGAGCACTTAATTGATAGACCACTGAGCTGGCATCCAACAGTAATAATGTCTAACTTCAACTAATCCACGAAAATGAGTGACACATCCACCATTGTCTTCGATGAGTTGATATCTCACAGCAGACCTGGTTGAACTCCACTGGTCACTACTTTTCACTAGAATCTCAGGACATGTGTATTCATTTCAGTCACTAGTGAGCGTATGATTATAATCAGAAGGGGTTTTGTTGAGATTTTAGTATTTTTTTATAGTTGAAATCATGAGTCAATCGATCTAAGTCTATCGGTTAAGTGATCTGGCGTGAGACTGGTAGGTTCTGGGTTCGAATCTCGTAAGTGCGGGATCGTGGATGTGCACTGCTGAGGAGTCCCACAATATGACGAAACGGCCGTCTAGCTTCAACTGACTCATGATTTCAACTATGAAAATACTGAAATCTCCACAAAACCCCTTCTGTTTATCCATTCTGTTGCTTTTCTTCCAAATCTAAATCAAATGATTTGTATTGTTTAACTTCAGTCATTACTTAAATATTCTGGACTGATTATACAGTTAGATTTCGAACTGATTCCTCTCCTTTTCGACATCTGTTTTCTTTTTTTTGCTTAATACTGTTTTATGATTATACTTTGATATTCACCTAACTGTATGGCTGTGCATGTTTAGATTTCTCGAATAGGGTAAACATAACTTAATTTCAATTGATCTCTTGTTAAACATGTTTAGATGGTTTGTACAAACATCTCAGTCATAAATAAGTTCACTTGGGACATGAATAACCTAGAAATGACATTTGTGATTAGTTCACTGTGTGACATAACTTTGAAGTGTTGACGAAGTATGAATTCCAATAAGATTGCAAACACAAATTTTTAATGATAACTGATCAGTATAAAAGTCAACCCCAGAACTTTCTATCGATTGTCTCTAACCATTTGGGAACAGATCATGTTCACTGTGTTATCGAGTCCATATAGTCTAGTGAACACTTCGTAGATAAAATAGAATCATTTATTATTCAATAAATAATTTGTCTCAACTTCATAATATTTTTTGTCAGTCAGTCAGTCAGTTAGAGGTATGAGGGCAGTTATCACTTCCCGGTTGCTTACACCGTGGAAGGATTCTTCTAGCGGTACCTGAAAAGGAAATTGGGTTAGAAGTGATCTTAATGACCTGAAAGCGTGACCGCAGTGCCTAAGGTACAACTGTTTGAGGTCGGTCACATACGACCTTTTTGTGGGTAATTTCTGTGTTAGCTCCGTACTTGTTGGGACCTTACCGCTGGAGACGGATATCCGTGAGATAAGGCGATGTGTGCATTTTTAGAGTCGACCATTTCTAACCCCACCCCTCCTTGTGAGAAGGCAGCATCTCTGTTATGCTGGTTGTTTGAAGGAAACACCTTACTGCTGTCACACCTCTGTACAGTCAGCAGTACGACTTCGCCTTCGGATCTTGGGTTTGCTGCTTTTAGTCTTACCGCTTTTCAACCGACCTGCCTGGCATGGTAGGACCTTGAGGAACGATTGTTCCAGCCAGTATAGCTCGATTGCTTCATCACAATAAGCAGCGTTGTCCTATCTTTTGATTAAAATACTATCGAACGTCGAAAACAATATAACATGTCTGATATTTTAAAGAACTTATGCTTTAAGAAAATGTCTCTATTCATGAATAGTCAACAGTTTGGATTATAATTCCTTTCTTTCTAACAGCTTAATGTAGGTTTCTTTTGTTTGTTTGTTTTTTTGTAGTTATCACCAAGTCTGTTTACTGTGATGTCATTTACTCGTGTCCTGTCTTCTTTAACACTTTGGGAAATTCTTTCACCAGCAAGTTCTGTAGCTATCGATTTTATACGAACACGCATTGTAGACATGTCCATTGAAGAATATTTGGATTGGTTATGTCAAGTAAGTTTTTCATTCAGTTGTTCATGTATTAATTATTCAACTACGTTCAGAGTTCTTGAATAGGATATATAGTTCCATTCTAAAACTTTAGATATTCTTATTCCTAGTTAATAAATCAACATTCTAAGCAAATTTCTCTTATTATACAACATACTTCAAAGTAAGAACTACTACATCCATCGTCAAGAAGGTATAAGTATTTATAAACAGTTGTCTATGCAAAATACTCAACATTCACTGACCGGATATCATCAGCAACAGACTTTTGTGGGAGAGGACAAATCAACTTCCAGCTGAAGAGGAAATTAGAAAAAGGCGTTGTAAGTGGATAGGACATACATTAAGGAAATCACCAATGTGCATCACGAGGCAAGCCCTAACATGGAATCCAGAAGGGAAGTGGAAAAGAGGAAGGCCAAAGAACACATTACGCCAGGAAATAGAAGCATACATGAAAGGGATGAATAACAATTGGAAAGGACCTCCCAGGACGGGGCTGGATCGAGAATGCTGGTGGGCGACCTATGCTCCTCCACGAGGGTTAACAGCGTCAAAGTATAATAGTGTCAACAAAGCATTTGAATGTAATTTACGTTAGTTTAAGCAAGTTGATAGAACCACTATAGAACTTTCATCAACTTCTGGCAGCCATAAGAACATATTTCACTGACGAAAACTGTAGTTAACATATGCCAACAGCCTTAAAAAATTTTAGATTCTACTTGTTTATTTATTATTTACCTATTTAAACACATAAATATTGGTACAAAGGGCCACTGAATACATATGCACCACACAAGTCACTTCATTTATGTATGGGCTGTGATACTGCCCGGATGCTCAGACCGAAACAAATGGTTTTCTTGAAGGCTCATTCCCGGAGCCTTTGACCTAAAGGTCTGATCCACAAGACAGTGGAGCAACGTCAGGAGTTGCAATCCCATGGTAGCTGGTGACCAATAATAGGTTCATACGTCATTTGATCTTCAGAATCTTGGAGCCCATGTACACCATCCGTTTGGAATCAGAGCTTACCAACTCCTCTAGGTAGATCCTCCATATCCACCAACCCGGTTGAAACTCCGGACATTCGTTTTTCATCCTCTCAACTTCGTAAACAACATCTCTGCCACGAGAAGACAGTGGATTCTACTTACTTGTAAAAGTATTAGTAACAATGAAACCTGATAAATATTAGTTAAATGCAATCGAGATTGGAGGTTTTTCATTATCTCTTTAAACATTTCTCAGAAAATTTATCAGGCATTTTCAATTTATTAAAAGTATTAGTAAGATACTGGGCTACAGCCTTTATTAAAATCTAGTTTTTTAAGAATTGAAATAACTTGATTTACTATTTTACTCATTTGAGAAGTATTTCCAGTTTTAATAATTTGGATTCAACTAATCTACATCATTTATGGTATACGAGTAATACTCAATCATATTTCGAAGTTGTTTTATAGGGACATGTTACGTATGCCCAACCACCGACTGCCCCGACGTACAATGTTTTATGGCGTAGGAGTAGGTTGGAAAAAAGTTAATATCGGCCAGACCAAAACGTGGTACAAATCCATGAAGTCACTGACAACTGGACTGAATCATGTTGGTAGGTGTAGACTACCTGGTTGGGATTCGAGAGATGATAGCAGTCGATGGTTAGAGACCTTGAATGACATGGCTCGAGATCGTTTGCGATGGCGTAGGTGCATCCACTCTTTGTGTTCTGCCAAATTCTTATCTTCTGAATTCTTTATGTCTCCCTCTTTTGAATTTTATTTCACTGTATTATATTCCTTCAATAACATCTTCAAACCCTAATCTTCCCGATTACTGCTTATACTCTTACTATTTCTACCACTATGGGATTTGAATCGACAACTTCATCTCTGTGTAAATGTGATATGCAACTCGAACTGATGTACGTACGTACGAAGTTCTACGTTGTGACTGACTGACTGTGTCTTTTAGAAGTGATCATTTACGACATATGAATTAATGAATTTAGTTGGCGGTCCTATCAGTATGCAAAGATCTAATACACAAGCTACGAACTAACTAACAGTTGCTTTGATTTATGTACTAGGTTTTAGACTGTCTTGGTTAAACTATGAATTGTCAAGGCCATTGGGAGGGAATGTGACTTAGAGATTATTATTATCAGAAAGGGTTTTGTGGAGATTTAGTAGATAGAATGGAAGGATACACATGAAAGGGGAACAATGTAATGAAATATTGATGATCTATTGAAAATATGAAAAGATAAGGACTAAATTTAACAAGTTCATTTTGATTAATCTCTAAGTTGAAAGCGTGAGTCAATTGAAGCTAGAACACCATGGAAAACCTGGAAGCACTGGACGGCCATTTGGTCCTATTATGGGACTCCTCCTTCTGATAATAATAATAATAATAACCATATGCTCACTAATGACTGACTTCGAGAGGCAAATCCAGTAGTTCTAGTGAGAAGCAGTGACCAGTGGAGTTCAAACCACGTCTGTTGTGAGATATCAACTCACTGAAGACAATTGGTGAACGGTTGTTCAACTCCGTTGGACGTCAACTCAATGGTCTATCGGTTAAGGACTCTGGTACGAAACTGATAGGTCCTGGGTTCAAGTCTCGCGAATGTGGGATCGTGGATGCGCAATGCTGAGGAGTCCCATAATAGGACCAAATGGCCGTCCAGTGCTTCCAGGTTTTCCATGGTGTTCTAGCTTCAATTGACTCACGCTTTCAACTTAGAGATTAATCAAAATGAACTTGTTAAATTTAGTCCTTATCTTTTCATATTTTCAATAGATCATCAATATTACATTACATTGTTCCCCTTTCATGTGTATCCTTCCATTCTTTCTCCAATATCTTTTCAATTAGATTTTTTTTAAAGTATAGCAGCTTTAAATCAGACACTACTGTTCTAGACGTTTCTATTATGACCGTCTATCTGTCTAAAATGGTCTAATATTTCTTATATTTATAAGCAAAGATGGATAGTGGCTAGTAGTGGAATCCAGAACGCGCGTTTCGTTTTATTTGAGACTCGTTAGTCGGATCTCAGAGTTATTGTTCACTCTAGGACTCAAACCCAGTACCTTTCGCTTCAAACTTCATCGCGTTATTCACTTAGCTACTGAGTCCTGATATCCACTTCCTTGTGCCATTGGGTGAAGTTTAGATTCACTTAGTATTATTTGTTAACTAAATTAATCGATTATTGTAGTGATCTCTTTGTATACTGTGTAATTCCTTTTTCTTTCATTTTTTGTATAGACCTATCCAAAAATCAAGGAACTTATCACCCATAATATGGAAGATTGATCTATGAAATAATCAATAACTGACTTTATTCGTTTTCTTTCATCAGTCATGTATACGTTTATTTACTCCTTTCTGTTGTATCTGTCTATAATGTTTAAAAGTTCTCCATGAATATATCTGATTGTTAATCAAGTTTAACGGCCTTCTTTTTGGGTTTTCTAGAAGTTTCCGATCAGTTGAGTAGTGTATGTTTATGCTAGACAACTAGACAATGGTCCCATGGTAGCCAACTGGGAAATTTTGACCTCACAACACAACTAAAAACAAGCACCTGAATTGATAAAGGTTCACAGCACTTATTTCTTTAGGCTTAATCTCAGTATTTTCATTTAGTAAGCCTTCTGTACTACAATTTTAATGTTAAAATACAACCTAAGCAGATTCACAACCTTTCAAATTTTTGTTTCCTAAACACTCTATGTTACTATAAAGTACTTCATTTTATTGCTCTCTGTAATGACAAACATTCTTACAAAGGATTAAAATTCTATCTTCATGTAAATGATCAATCTATATTTGAACTGCGTTCTAGAACCTGTAAAGGGGTGAATGCGTGATCTGAAATGTGTTCCTTTGTTTAGAAATTGTTTTTCTTGAGCTCCATACAAAGATCAAGCGTTTGAAGTGGCTATATACTAGTCATTTGTATTTTATATCGTGGTGTGTTTACAATGAAGGAAAATTAAATCATGACTCTGTTGAACTTCTAGAAAACAGCAGGTGTCTTTTTTCAGTTAGTGTGGTGTGTGCTACTTACGTTCATATAAGTAGTAAAAAAAATACCAATCAGAATTGGAATGCCTGGTAGCAGAAGGTTGGGCAGATCAAATCGAAGAGAACGCAAACAGAGAGTAATTGTTATGTCAGTGAAAGAACGATCTGTGTGGAGCATCCATATCTGGTGCCCCTTTGTACCAATATTTAGGTGTTCAAATAAATAAATAACTTATAAAATTGTATTATTCCACAACTCTTATGGTAATCATCTTGTTTTGCTAATGAGGTGTGACAACTTGGGCTGATGCATTTGAGTACATGGTCCTACGTTGTATCTGACTAACTCACTGATTCCACAGATAGGTTTTTCATATAAGTTGTTCAATCGTTTACCAAAAGAAATGTGCATTTTTGTAAGCAATATAAATTTCAACTATAAAATTACTAAAAATCTTCCCCCTTCTGATAACTGCTTTCAAGTATGCTGTCGCTAGACTATCGTTTCTCTACAATCACAACATATGATTAATGAAACTATGAAAATTAGTTCAAATATTTTTTAAATTCACAGTAAACAACTATTATATCACGATCAAGAGCGGTCAAAAGAGTTAGTCTCATACCAGCAAAATATTTCATCTTGAAAATGTTCTTCAGTTTGAAAGTCAACGATCAGAGCCAGAGACTCTTATGTCTTAAGTATATACTTCATTTCTTAAACCTGTACCCAGAACAACTGTATAGTCATTCTGTAGAGTTAACGAATTCATTGAGATGAAAAAACAAGTTTATTAATTCAAGTATCTGTTACTTTGATTAGAACTTCTTGTGTTCCAACGTTTGTCGGAAAGACGTCTATGCAATGGACTCTACTTCATAAATGGCCCTAAATGTCCTGGTACAGCCGAGAGTGAGGAGGACTAGCCCCCTTTCTTGAAATGCTCTCACACGGCCATATGTATACAGCCTCTACCAGGGAAGTCCTACTCACTGCATTCTCGTCGTGGGGGTGTTGTTTACGAAATCGAGAGGACAAAAAACGAATATCCAAGTATTTCATAGGGTTGTGGAGATTTTCGAGTTTTAATTAAAATGATGAATTGACCAATGTTAGACCACCTTTGAGAACGTGGAAGAATTGAACTTCTGTTTCACCCTAGCATGGGACTCATCAGCAGTATACATCCATCATACTAGACGTAGGATTCTAACCCATTATTTTCAGTGTCAACCATAATAAATTGTTAAGCAAGAATTACGCTGATTAATTTGTATCATTTAACATAATAATAAGAAATAAAAATTCTTAAGTGGTGTTCAACCAGTTCTGTTGTGAGATAGTAACTCACTGAAGACAATGGTGGATGTGTCACTCAATTTCGTGGATTGGTTGAAGTTAGGTATTAACATTGTTGGATGCCCGCCAGTTTAGTGGTCTATAGGTCAAGCACTCACGTGCGAGACTGACAGATCCTGAGTTTGAATCTGGCAAGGTGGAATCGTGTATGCGCGCTAATGAGGAGTCCCACAGTGGGACGAAAAGTCCATTCAGTACTTCCAGGTTTTCCATGGTGGTCTACCTTCAATTGACTAATAATCTCAACTATAAAAATTATCAACCATTAAAAAGAAATGAATGACAAAAATATCAGTGATATTATTTCCTTCCACCCCCCCCCTCTCTCTATTTTTCTTTAGTTTGTTTTTTAATTATTTTTATTTCATTTTGTTTATTATTGTATCAAGTAGAAAAAAAGTTTTTTTTTCTAATTAGACTATAAAAACGAGCGAAGAAAGAAAAAAGGAAAGAGAGAGAGAAGGTTCTTCTATTATGAAAGAATGAATGTATATCTATGTATATATATATATATATTATTAGTGTCTATAACCTTCCTTTTAATGTTCTATGAATGTGTAAACATTGAACATTGAATATTGAACATTGAAATAATAAAACAATTTTAATTTATATAGTTGAAATCATAAGCCAATTGAAGTTAGACGACCATAGAAAAGCTGAAAGCACAAGATAGCCGTTTCGTCCTATTGTAGGACTCTTCAACTATGTACATGTATATATATATAATTACTGAAATCTTTACAAACCTCCCCCCCTTCTGATAATTTTTAAAAAATGTTAGTTTACTTTTTATCATAATGAATTTTAAATTCGTTCTTTTATGAGTTATCGCTAATCTTTAAAAAAAACAAGATAATATCCCACTCCATTGAACATGTAAATGGATTCATATAAAGAAAAGGAAAAAAAAGAAGAAACGTGAATTAATTATAATTAAACAAAAAGTTTTATGATGTAATAAATGTAACCATAATAACGAATAAATAATAAAAAAAATAAAAATAATAAAATTTAGGCGGTAAATAGATGATTGAAATGATTGTGAATTGAAAGAGAATTAATGATGATGATGATGATGATGATGATGATGATGATGATGATGATGATGATGATGATGATGATGATGATGATGATGATGATGATGATGATGATGATGATGATGATGATGATGATGATGATGATGATGATGATGATGATGATGATGATGATGATGATGATGATGATGATGATGATGATGATTTGGATGATGATGATGATGATGATGATGATGATGATGATGATGATGATGATGATGATGATGATGATGATGATGATGATGATGATGATGATGATGATGATGATGATGATGATGATGATGATGATGATGATGATGATGATGATGATGATGATGATGATGATGATGATGATGATGATGATGATGATGATGATGATGATGATGATGATGATGATGATGATGATGATGATGATGATGATGATGATGATGATGATGATGATGATGATGATGATGATGATGATGATGATGATGATGATGATGATGATGATGATGATGATGATGATGATGATGATGATGATGATGATGATGATGATGATGATGATGATGATGATGATGATGATGATGATGATGATGATGATGATGATGATGATGATGATGATGATGATGATGATGATGATGATGATGATGATGATGATGATGATGATGATGATGATGATGATGATGATGATGATGATGATGATGATGATGATGATGATGATGATGATGATGATGATGATGATGATGATGATGATGATGATGATGATGATGATGATGATGATGATGATGATGATGATGATGATGATGATGATGATGATGATGATGATGATGATGATGATGATGATGATGATGATGATGATGATGATGATGATGATGATGATGATGATGATGATGATGATGATGATGGTGATGATGAAGGAGGAGGATAGGCCACCCAATAGCTATCTATCAACCAGTTCCTGGTCATTCTTTTTTTGTTCATTTCATCCTTTTCATGTATGCTTCCAATTCTTGACAAAGTGTGTTCTTCGGTATTCCACTTTCCCGTTTATCTTCAGGATCCCAAGTTAGTGCTTGCTTCGTGATGCAGTTTTCTGATTTCTTCAGTGTGTCCTATCTACTCACAACACCTTTTCCTAACCTCTTATTCAGCTGGAAACTGGTTTGCTCTCTTTCTCTCTCTCACTAAGTTGTTGCTGATGGTATCCGACCATTGGACACTGAATATCTTATGTAGACAATTGTTCGTAAATAATTGCAGCTTTCGATGACGGTTGTAATAGTTCTTCAAGTTTCAGCTTCCTACAATAGAACTAAATGTCTTAATGTTCTTATTGAATATTGTGACTTTGATATTTATTATAGTTGACTATTTGTAGTTGTTGAATATTATAGTTGATATTTGTTGACAGTGGTTTTGAGTTCCATATGTTCTTCAAGTGTAGGCATGCGGTCCTTGA
Source organism: Schistosoma rodhaini (assembly GCA_944470415.2). Classification (NCBI taxonomy): domain Eukaryota; kingdom Metazoa; phylum Platyhelminthes; class Trematoda; order Strigeidida; family Schistosomatidae; genus Schistosoma; species Schistosoma rodhaini. Next base: position 4,187,152 of record OX104040.1, read on the forward strand.
TTTATCGATCCTCACCTTTAGGTCTGCATCAGATCTATCAGTGTTGCTGACCAAGTACGTGAAGGATTCCACATATTCCACAGCTTCTCCATCAAGTATGATTGTGTATGATGTTCTCCGTGTTGTATTTGTGCATCTTGATTTTTTCTTTGGGTCTGTTGAGGCCTACTGCTGTAGAGGCTGCTGCCTGTAGCTTTTCTAGGGTTACTACTTGTCCCAAGCCCAAGTAAAGACGAAGGTTTGGGCATGGAGTCAGCAACCTCATCTCATGGAAAACAACCCTGCTAAAAGAAGAGCTAGCAGCAATAACCAAATTCAATCATCTATATATGACACTGTTGGGTGTCGAATCAGTTTTCTAGTCCTGAGTAAGACTCCTGCGTGCGGAATCGTGCATGTGCACACACAAATCGTCCCATACTAGGTTGGAACGGTAGTCCATTATTTTCCTATTTTGAATAGTGGTTTAACAGTGATCAGTTCATATTCTTTAATTCCCTTCCCCCTCACTTCCTCTCTCCCTCTCTCACCCCTCTCTCTCCGTTTTTAGTTATTCTGTTATTCTTTAAAAATACAACATAATATCTGTATATCTACCTAAATACAATAGGTTTTTGACACACACAAAAAAAATTAGGCATATTCTTATAATCATACTGCAATAATTCTTCCATCTTGGAAGAAGAAGAAGAAGAAGAAAACCAAAAAAAGACAATATGGAATACTGACAAAATTGTACATTTTAAAATATTAATTCTTGTTTTAAAGCAACAACAACAAAATGGAAAAGAGAACAAATTGGGTTACGTTTAGTCGTCAAAATCACGGATAACGGATTGTTTAAATTCATAACTATTAAAAATATACAATTATTTGGCGCCTTTTATTAATTTATTAATATTCAATGAAAGAAGTATTTATAATAATACTAATAATCTGTCCTTTAAAGGAAGAGTATAAGTAGTATTGATTAGCGTCACTGGTATTTCTAATTTTACCCTTTAAAATAGTATTCAAACGTAAAGTTGTAATAGGTGACTAGTTTTTAAAGCTCACTAGTGACTGGCTCCTGGAGTTCTAGTGAGAATTTGTGACCAGTGGAGCTAATCCATATCAGGTAGAGACAGGTATCTACCTCAGTATAATGGAAATTGGTCGCGCAATTTCGTGGATTGGTTGAGGTTAAACATTAATACCGTTAGATGCAGGCCGGCTCAGTGGTCTATCGGTTAAGTGCTCTGGCGTGAGACCTGTAGGTCTTGGGTTCGAATCTCGCTAGTGAGGGAACGTAGATGTGCACTGCTGAGGAGTCCCACAATAGGACGAAATGGCCGTCCAGTGTTTCCAGGTTTTCCATGGTGGTTTAGCTTCAATTTACTCATGATCTTAACTATATGAACAGAATTAATTAGATCAGATTAAACTCATTACTAATTAGTAATCATTTTCGTTGAATAAGTTATTATTGTCAGATTATAGTGCAGCCGGCTACCCTTTTCAACACAGTTTAACCATGAAGAATGGTGTTAGTAAATGTATTTTTATCAAATATTGTATTGGGTTAATCTAAAAAGTAATATTCTTTTGTATTATTTCTAGGATAAACACAAAGTCATTTTGAAACTTTTGATAATGCAAACTAGAAACTAGGTTATGTAATGAACTTGATGATTTCTAATCACAATTGATTGATCACAGGGTGGTGATCAATATCATGCGTGTCAACTCCTTCTTAGTGCTGATTGAATGCTATCGATCAAGTTGCAATGTGTCCATTAGTCTAGGTGACTCGACACTGCGTGCACTATGTTGAAATAAGATGGTGGATGGAGGTGGTCAACAGGAAACCCTGGACTCGGATTTCGTACTGCTCGGCACTCGTCAGCAACGTGTGCCTGCAATCTTGAGAGAATTGCTTCTACCTGACGGATTTGACCCCGTGTCACCCAGCTTCACCACCCAGTGATCAATCAATAAATAAATAACAATAAATTCTGTGAACTATACGGTTACTTTGCTTACTTACTCCTGTAAACCCTCGTAAAGGAACAATTGCAGACCACCAAAATTCTCTATCCAACTATATACTTCGAAATCCTTTCCAGTTATTTCCAGCTTGCTATTCATACTTTTGATGTCTGCTTCCAATTCTTGACGCTGAACTAGAGATAGTGTTGTTTATTTAATATTGTAGATATTAAATAAATAAGTTCAGAATTAATTTGTTGATTAGCTGACTATGATTTTTGAATCAATTTATTTCAGTGTAAATTTATCAACATAAATTTTTTGTTAAAATGAAAAGAGAGTCATTTGTTTTATCGAAATGTGGATTACGGCTGAATCAGTTTGAAAATATTGTAGCGAAGAAGAACACGGATGGGGACAATTGAATGTATTTAGGCACAAATTACAAACTATCTCACTAAATTCTGATAACCATACAGCAAACAGTTAAATTGCAAAATAACGATCAGTTGATTCAATCTTGACTATTCCTTCTGCAAATATGTAATCCGTCATCTCTGATTTCATTGTTCATGCATTTTCGTACCGACTGTGCTTCATTCCTGTTCGTTCATTATCGATCTTCTGCCAAAATACATTCTATGTCTGACCATTACCATGTACTACTTATGTAGATATAAGTAGACCACACCACAATATCACAATCTTAAGAAATAGAAGTTACATAACTATAATTATAATTTGCCTATGATACTTATTGTAGACCAAACTGAGAATGAAGTGAAATGTAAACGTTTAATTCATATTTGATGATTTCTTTTAAAATAAATCTTAAATTAAATTCACTTGGTATTGTTTATTTGAATCTTCCCATTGATGTTTGGCACTCCAATTGTTCAGTCTCTTAGTGACATATATGCATACTGTGTGTACTGCTTCAATATTGCCTTAATTCACAAGCATTATAAGCAGAGATTGATTGTGGCTAACAGTGGAATCCAAGACGCGCCTTTCATCCTACTGGGTTCGAGTTCTATAGTGTACATAAAATCTAGAATGCAGGTACATCCAGCTGACGAGTCCCAAAAAGTCAAAACATACATCCTGGATTCCATTCCTAGCCACCAACCATCTTTGTTCAAATCCCAAATTATTTCAAGACTGTAAATAGAACCTTCGTCTATACTTTTTATCTTAGTAGTGTCAGTACATGTCAATTAAATTGTATTCAACCAATGGAGCCAACACAACTTTTTTCTTGTTTTACCTACCACAAATAGTACTAATTGAGTTATGATAGAATATAAATAATCATGGAACATATGAAACGACTTAATTTATGGCTATTAACATAATTTTTCTTTAACAAATTAAGTTCAGAGATGAATCAGTCTATAATGAATACAAAGAAGATGGATAGTGGTTACTAAGGTTACTTACGTTTATATTTTATAATCATTAAATTATTTTTTTTTCGTTATTCACAATCGGTTAATGAATAATTGATCAATCATCAACCATTTCGACTTGGGTGCGACATTTAGGGACATTTTGATTTATAAAAATTCTCTAGGGTAATCGTTTTTCTCCTGTTTTTTTTTTGTTAAAAAATACGTAAGAATTCTATCATCAATCGTTTAATTATACTACAAATAGCTTATCACCCCTTTCTCCATTTAACTCAACCTATTTTGCGCAACATTTAAAAGTAACCAATCAAAACAATGCATTTGTAAATTAGTAATTTATTAATTAACCAATCATAATTAAGATGAAGAGAGAGAGGGAAAGAGAAAGAGAGAAGTAAAAAAATGGAAACTTATTCAATGATCTTTTATGAAAAAGAAAATATTTTTTAATATATTAAAAATTAATAGAACCTTATTTTTATAATTAAACAGCATCATCGTCATCATCACCATTGAATTATCTTCTTTGTTATATAAAAAAGCAACACAATTCCTTGAATGTCACGTAAGCGACCATCATTTATGGTACATGACTTATTACAAGAAACTGAAGTTACATTTAAACATTGGCAACATAAAGATCTTTTTAATTTTCAAACTAAAAAAAAGGTTTTATTAGATGATGAAGAAGATAATGATGTTGATGATGATGATATCAGTACTGAAGATATTGACAACTTTTCTAAATTATATAACAATAAACTAAATTTTATTCATCAACAGTATAAATCTAATCCTTCTAGTTTATTCGATGTATACAAAAATGATTGGGATAATTGTTTATTTAATGTAAAACATATAATACCATTGGATAAAGAAGGTTAGTTCAATGAATGAATATGAAAATCGTGTTTAAGATTATATATTCCTCTGTTGTATACTTATTTTCTTGTCTTTTAATAATACTTTTGTGGGTTTTTTGTGGAGATTTCAGTAATTTTATTAGTTGAAATCATAACTCAATTGAAGCTAGACCATTATGGAAAACCTGATTAAACGCTCTCGCGTGAGACTGATAAATTCTGGGTTAGAATCTCCCCCTAAGGGGGGACTGTGGATGAGCACTGATGAGGAGTCTCACAATAGGACAAAACGCCGTCCAGTGCTTCCAGGTTTTTCATGGTAGTCTAGTTTCAATTGACTCATGATTTTAACTATAAAATTACTTTTGTGAGTTTTTACACCATTAGTTTGATTTCACATAAATACTGTGGTGTATGCTACTTATGTTTGTTGACATAAGTATTATGTGATATCAATTGGAAGAGGGATGTATGACAACAGAAGGCTAAGAAGATCGAGTTGAAGAGAATAGAAGGGAAAATAGAAATGAACTGTGACTTGGAAGAATCAAACACAATATGAAGGACAAATGATGAAATTTTGCGAATGAAGTATTCAATATATGGTTCTCATATTTTACCAAGATATTCTGTAATGTTATACCAGAATACGTAGGTTGTCCCCACCTGACTTCTCGTTCATTACAATACGACCAAGTAATGTGAAAACAATCCACTTCTAAAGTTGGAACTTTTGAATCATATAGACAACAAACAGACACATAATATAACAATTCTTTTCATCACATTTCAGTATTAAATCGTAAATCAAAGAGTTTAATCACTAGATACTAAACTTCTAACTCATGAAATGTTTTCCATGTTTTCAACAGTCAGGTAACAGCACTGGTTAACATACGACAAGTCTGACTTATAACTTCATAACAATGTTATATGTTTCTGTCAAGTTCATGCATAGCCTGGAAGAGATTCTGGAATCATCTAGTAAATTGTATTGTTTCTAGACATTTTTTATAAAGGAAAATAACATTCATTGTGTAGTAGTTGTATTGGAAGCTTCTAAAATACTCACTTCGTGTTCATTTTTTACTAAGTGATTCATTTAAAACTTCAGATATTCTGAGAAAACATTTGTAAAAGCCAATTCCATCAACGGTTCCTGTGTACTTGCTTCCAAATATACATTGTAACTTTCTTAATTCAATAGGCATTAACCTCAATCGGATACGGATCTCATTCAACTAATTTAACGAGGATTTCTTGATATAAGTTGAAACTACTTTAACTGATATCTTAACTATGCTACTAATTCTTCATGATATCTCTCCTATGAATAGAATCTAGATGTATTCTTAATATCAGAAGGGGTTTTAGTGGAGATTTAGTATTTTCATAGTTGAAAGCATGAGTCAAATGAAGCTAGATCACCAAGGAAAACCTGGAAGCACTGGACGGCCGTTTTGTCCTATTGTGTCACCATTCAAACCACGTCTGTTATGAGATAGGAACTCACTAGAAATAATTGGTGAACGGTTGCTCAACTTCATAGATTGGTTGAAGTTAGACATTAACACCATCGGATGACGGCTCAGTGGTCTAGTGGTCAAGCGCTTTCGAGTGAGACTGATAGGTCCTGGGTTCGACTCACGCGAGAAGGGATCGTGGATGCACTTTGCTGAGGAGTCCCACAATAGGACGAAACGGCCGTCCAGTGCTTCCAGGTATTCTTAATAAATGAAGGTAATTTTGCCATTTTTGGAATACTTTTTCATCATTTCTACGTTTATTGATTGTGTTTTTAAAACTATTGGATGTATATGGTATTGATGATAAACAACTTTTGCAACCGAGAGCATTTTAAGAATATAATACTTTCAACCCCTTCTATCATTGTTTGTTCTTATGCTAAGATGTGACTAATTGAATTAAATTTCATTTTGATAATAAATTTTAATTATGATGTTTGAATGAACATCATCCAACTGATAGTATTTGAAAAACAAACAACATTCTTATAAATATGGGGATTTGTGGAGATAGTCGTATTTTCAAAGTTCAATTCATCAGCCAATATAAGCTAAAACACAAAGGAATACCTCGAAATAATGAATGACAGATTCCTCCCTGTATGGGACTCCTCAATAATACATATTCACAAAACCACACACGAAACGCGAACATAAGACATTCAGTCAAGTAAGCGAACAATTAACCTCTATAACTTCAATGGATCCATAATCATGCGTAACAGTTCATTCATTGTCTTTGGTGGGTAACTGCCTTACATTCAACACGGATTAAACTTCAATAATCATGAATTCTCACTAGAACTGTATGAAATTCATCATGGAGCTAGTCACTAGGGTCTACATGATTATTATGAGAATGGAGATTGTCGTATTTTCAAGGTTCAATTCACGAGTCAATCTAAGTTAGACCACCATTGAAAGCCTAGAAGCATTGGACGGTCATTTCATCCTAGTATGGGACTCCCCATTAGTGTTCATTCACCATCCTACTTTTAAAACAAATAATAAAGAAATCATGGACATCCCTACTAAAGTACTTTGTATTCTTAGTTTGTTTTTTCTCGAGATTATTTATGAACACGTCAGCTGAGATGAATTTTTATGTTTATTCTTGTTGCCGCTTGATAGGTCTGTTACAGAACTTAGTTTCTAAGCTTAAATGGAAGTTATAGTTTTTAAAATCAATTTTGGAGCAGAGAAATTAATTCAGATTATTGATAAATTATACTGATCGAATATTCTATGTGTTTCCTTGTAAATAATTCACAAACATCAAATGATGTTATGAACTTATCTGATATGTTCGAAGGATATGATCCTTAAAAAAGTTGTTTCAAAATATTGTCTAACGACTGAGACATTTTGTGGTGGATTGAACTTATCTTTGATATTGTAGGACTTGAGAGGATACCTGCTTTGTGAATACTGTTATATCGATTGCTTTAGTGTCCTGTTAAATATATGAACGTGATAAGACGGCCAATTAAAGAGGAGTGATTTTAATCGATCGGATCCAATGATACACTATATCCGTTTGAGCAGTCTTGAGTACTTTTCAGTCCTGCTTTCTGCCTAGCTCAGCCAGTTAGTTCCAGAACACCAATAACGGCTTCTGCAATATGAATCATTATTCGCAAGCATACAGGGTTCATATACTAACCGAACAGACCATATCGTACCATAAAATAGAAAATAATATTTGTACAAGATACAGCTAAATGTGACTGTGAATAGGGGTTACAGTAATCAATGGACTGAGGATAACTCAGGAATGGCAAATCGTATAATAGTAGTCTATAGGTCAAAATAAAGCTTATAATAAGAGGGACACGAATATGGATGCTTTAGTTACTTAAAGATTATACAATAGGAAATATACATATCATATTGGTCCATAAATAGTTCTCAAAGTTACCATTCATAAACATCCACGGGATATAACAAATACTTTATGAAGATACTGCAAAACTGAAAGGAGTCATATGGTACCCTGAGATTCCTCAAAAGATCCTAGAGTTGTTTGTTAATTGTGATTATGATTGCCCTAACGATATACTTTTAAATTCCATCAACTTGAAAATTTCTGGCAATTAAACATTTTGAACTGATTATGAAAACACTCAAACCCTGATCTAGTTTGATAAGTAGGACTTTGTTAATTTGATGTTCGGTAGTTGAAAGCAATCGATAAAAGTCCTGGACTTAAATTTCCAAATAGTTGACACTCACTCAAATCTTGAGGAAACTGATTCTTCTTTTGCCTTTCTGACTTTAAGACATAGTGCACTCAATGTCAAGTTGCATAGACCAGTAGCCGCATTGCAGCTTAGTTGATTGGTTACATGCACATTAACTCTTTCTATTATAGGGTCAAAATATTCTTCGTAAACACCAAGTACTTGGAGAAATCTTTGAGTCTATCACTCTTTTGTGAAATTTTATATAGTTAACTATACTACTACTAATCAATACTTCATTCACCTATCTTCATAGATGAAGAATCTGAGCAAGTCGAAAATTTCTCCATGTACTTCCTTTCTTATGAAGCATATTTCATTTGTATTTAAGTAGAAGTTAAGAGTTTTTTTTGTCATTCATGAATACATGTAGTAACACCGGCATTGAGGTCACTAAATACTTTCTAACGTACAGTTTTTGTATCCAATGTCAATTCGTCTGACGCAGATGAAATTTAATTGATTAGTATAATTTCAGGAACTAATGACAATAGAAACCAGTTTAAAGACATTTATTTAAACACATAAATATTGGTACAAAGGGGCATCAGATACATATGCGCCACACATGTCTCATTTGATTTGTGTGAGGGCTTGAATACTGCCCGGGTGCCCAAACCGAAGCAGGTGGTTTTCTTAGGTGGCCACACCCCGAGCTTTCTACCTAAAGATCTGATCCACAAGGCAGTGGAGCAATGTCACGAGATGAAGTCTCATGGTAGCAGGTGACGAACAGTTCGTTCATACGCCATTTGTTCTCTCAGGATACTGGAGCTGATGTGCACCATTGGTTTAGAATGAGGGCTTTCCAACTTCCCTAGGTGAACCCTCCGTGTCCACCAAAGCAGTTAAAGCGCCATACATTCAATTTTCGTTCTCTCAATTTCGTAAACAACAGTAGTGCCGCGAGAAGGCTGTGAGTATACTCCAGACATTATTCACAAAAATTAACTCTAAGCGACGTTTCCACTATTCCATGAATATGAAGTAATTATCTAGTTTGATACATCAATGAGTTTGCCAAGAGATGCTTTTTTAAGAACATATTTTAGGTGAAATAAGAATAACAAATTATCAAGTTAGCTAATAATCCATAGATCCAAGTTATGGAAAGTTGGTTTTGTTTTCGTGAATATTACCACTAGATGATCGATCCATTATTATCTTCTGAACACACCCAACATTAACATTTTATTTGATGACAGGTAATTGGTTAGTTTTTCATTACATCTATTTCTCTTTAAAATCAATATCTATCATATCATAATAGATATTTTCCGTAGTTGTTAAAAGATAAAGAGGATTTCAGTTGTATACTTACTTACTTACTTACTTACTCACTCACTCACCCACTCACTTACTTACGCTTGTTACCCCTCGTAGAGGAGTATAGGCCGCACAACAGCATTCTCCATCCAACCCTATCCTAGACAATCCTATCCAGATCTTTCCAGTTCTTATTCATCTTTTTCATATCTGCTTCAATTGTATACCATTAAATCAACACAAATTGTCCAGCAATTATATGTAATAATAGGGATTACAAAATGATATACATACAGAATATAAGATTTTAGTGACATACTGAACCTGGATTGTTAATCCGATACTTGCTGAATTACATGAACAAAGTCTAATGACTTGTATCTTCTTGTAATGTAGGGTGGACATATTACACTACTCATTAATATCAGTTGTCATTTAATTTCCAACCAACCGAACAGTGTGTGTATGAGATAATAAAATAATGGGTTATACCTATTCTGATTAGTTGTTTACCACGGTGATTAAGGCGATAAGTCTAAGTTATTCACACCTAATAAGAGCTTATTAGTCTACTTTGTATCTCACTTTTGACTTTTAAATAAGCGTAACTTTACTATTCATATAAACTATTCAATAGTTGAATTCATGAGTCGATTTAAGCTAGACCATCATGGTAAACCTGGAAGCACTGGACGGCCGTTTCGTCTTATTGTGGAACTCCTCAGCAGTGTGCATCCAGGATCCCACCTCGCGAAATTCGAACGCAGGACCTATCAGTCTCGCGCGCGAGCGCTTAACCACTATATAACAACTATATAAAATCTCCACGAAACCCCCTTCTGATAATGATCATTGGCTCACTGATGACTGGCTCCATGATGTATTTCCTGGAGTTATAGTGAGAAGCAGTAACCAGTGGAGTTCAACCAGGTCTGTTGGAAGATATCAACTTATTAAAGACATTGGTGAACGGTTGTTAAATTTCGTGGACAAAAATGAAATGTCAAATTTTATAAAATTAAAGTCACTGGCAATCATATATATACCCTTTGTTTACTGTTTACAGTAACTAAATTTCAAAGTAGAGTTTCTTCCATATTTCGTCTGTTTTCGACAGAGTTCAAGAAACAAAGAGTTTGAAATATGAAATTATGACTACAATGCTAGTATTACATACGCTAGAGTTGACAATTTCTCTATTCAGAGATATTAGTCTATATTTTATCCGTATGTGGTTGTGCAAATTATTAAGTTTTTGATTAAGATTATGAACCAATCACTATCAGACCACTTCTCAATAGTGCACACTGACAATCCTATACACGCGATTCAAACACAGGACATTTAGTCTCGAACGTGAACCCTTAAGCTGTAGATATTGAGCCGGCCGGCATCCAACGATGTTATTTCATCTTGTTACGACACACTTACCTGTAATCCAATAATCTCTATCCGGTTCATACATTTATATTATTGATATATTCATAGTTGAAAGCATGAGTCAATTGAAGCTAGACCACCATGGAAAACCTGGAAGCACTGGACGGCCGTTTCGTTTTATTGTGGGACTCTTCAACAGTGCGTATGAACGACCTCATCTCACGAGATCTGAACCCATGACCTGCCAGTCTCGCGGCAGAGCATTTAACCGATAGACTACTTAGCCAGCATCCGATGGTGTTTATGTCTAACTCCAACCTATCTACAACAGGACGAAACAGCCATCCAGTGCTTCCAGGTTTTCCCTGGTGGTCTAGCTTCAATTGACAACCCCTTCTGATAGTATTAATATTATCAGAAAAAGTAAAATTCTAATGAAATAACAATCTGAAATTTGATATTTAAACGACTTCACTATTTTGGAATTGAATGATTGTTACCATTTAGAAAGAAAGAAAGAGAGAGAGAGAGAGAGAGAGGGGGAGATTCATAACATGTGATAGAAACTTTAAAAAAAAATTGGTTTCTCTTTTAACCAATTCAATAATTAATGTTTCTCTTCAATTAATGAACAATTCATTGGTAGGTAGAATGATGTAGATTTCTTTAACCCACATGTCAAACCATTTCATTGTCTCTGTGTTTTCTTGTTGTTGTTGTTGTTGTTGTTGTTGGTTAAAATGTCGATTGTTAGCGTTTTGTTGACTCTATGTTATTTTAATTATTCATGAATTGATGATGACTCTCCATGTAGGTAGTATTTGTATACTTTATGATTGTTATCGTATTCCAGCTAATATCTATCTATATATGTAAATGTGTGTGTGTGTGTGTATGATTGTACAGTGAGGGAGCCAGAAAAATCTAGTGTGAATTATTGAATAGTGATTTCATTTAATATAAATAATGATATGTATTAAAATTTAACTAACTGTTTTAAAATGAGAGTGGAAAAAAAAAGGAGAAGAAAAGAAAAGAAGAATGATTTGATCAAAGCAATGAAACCATTCAGATTTGAAATAGTCTGTAACTTATATGGAATTTAAAAGTTATTTACTTGAATTAATCGTGGATGAGTACTGCCACTGAGGAGTCCCATAATAGAACGAAACGGTTGTTCAGTGCTTCCTGGTTTATCATGATAGTCTAGCTTCAATTGATTCATGATCATATCTCTATAAAATTACTAAAATCTTCATCAAATCTTTTCTGAAAATAATGTAATTGTTAATCTAAATAATTAGGCTTAAGTTAAATTTTGATTGATGTTTATAGATTAGTTGAATTACTTTACAATCTCAAAGTATTGTGGTGTGGTCTACTTATATTCATATAAGTAGTATATGGTGTTGATCAGACATGAAATGTATTTTTGCAGAAAACAGATGAGGAAAGAACTGGAATAAAGCACAATCGATAGGAAAATGCATGACCAATGGAATGAAAGAAGAAATAGTGAAAATTGGAACAATTGGTTGTTAATTAGCAAATTGATTGTTCATTTTATGGTTATCAGAATTTACTGAGATAGTCTGTAATGTTTGCTTAAATACATTCGATTATCCCCAACCAGTATTCTGTTCATTACAGTATCTCTAGAGTTCTCAATAGATTAGAACTGTGATAATCAGTTTATTTTCCAGAAGAATGAATTAATGTGATTAATGAGGTTAGAATATTTCGTTTATAGTTTAGAAATTGTAGTGTTGACATTAAACAATCTTGTGAATTCAACTCTTAATCTATCTTGGTCAGAATTCATATGGAGCGATGAGACATTTTGATGGAACCTAATAATACCGTTAATCATAAATGTATTCTTTTTTTAAAAAAAAATATTTCAATGACTAGAAAACTATCAGTATGGAGTTGTGGCGATTATTCAGTTTTCTAATTGAGATCATGGACTGATCGATGTTAAACCACTGATCATGGTTGTTCAGTACTTCCAGGTTTTCAATGATGGTCTAATATCGATTGGTTCATGATCTCGATTAGAAAACTGTATGTCTGACATTTTGTGATTTAATTTTAGTTAATTCTTCAGAGTAAAGAAATTATTAAAACAAAATTAACATAATTCATTTTTGTATTTGTTGTTTGAATCTTTCGATTGATGTTTAGAATTGATGTTGATCAGTCTCCTACTGGTGTATGTGAATCCTGTAGGGATTGCCTCGATAATGTCTTTAGTCACGAGCATTATAACCAGGTACATTCAGCGGACGAGTCTAAAATAGAATGAAACGTTCATCCTGGATTTCACCGTTAACCAACATTATCTCTGCTTAAAATTAACACAAGTTTAAATAGTCCAAAGGAAACAAATCCGAATATAAAAATATCATTAAAAATCAACATTTTAATCTGCTGAGTCACTTTAGCGTTCTGTTTAGCAAGTTCGTTTTCTGAGGTATGGGGTTGCTGACGCTATGCCTAACCTTCCTTTTTTACCCGGGCTGTGGATCGGCAAAAACCATAGAGGGACTATAGTGTTCTATGAAGAATGATAGTGAGGGCCTATGCTCCTCCACGAGCAGCAACAGGCGTAGTTAAATAAGTAAGTTAATCACTCTAGGTAGTATAAGATACTAAATTTATTTAGTATTGTTTGTTTGAATCTTCTCATCGATGTGTTAGGACTGCGACTGGTCAGTCTCTAATTGGCATATGTGCATACTGTGCGTATTGCCTCGATATTACCTTAATTCACAAGCATGGTAAGCAGAGATGTATAGTGGCTAGTAATTCATGTAACAGATTGAAAAATCTTATTTGACATTTCCATAAATAAGTTTTCATGGATTAATTGAAGTTAGACAATAATACCATCGGTTACCTGCTCAGTGGTCTAAAGGTTAGGCGTCCAAGTGCGAAATAGATAGATCCTGTGTTCTAATCTCATGGGCGAGGTCATGAATGCTTATTACTAAATAGTTCTATACTAATACAAAACAACTGTTTATTACTTCTTAGTTTTTCATGATGATGCAACTTTAATTGATTCATGAATTCAACTATTAGATATCATATCAGAATAAGTTTTGTGGATGTTATAGTAATTTAAATAGTTGAAATCATGAATCAATTGAAGTTAGACCATCATTGAAAACCTGGAAGCACTGAACGGCCGTTTCATCCTGTTGTGGGACCTCTCAGCAGTGCGCATCTACGATCCCGCCTCGCAAGATTCCAGCCCAGGACCTATCACTCTCACCTCTAGACCACTGAGCCTGCATCCGACGATGTTAATGTCTAACTTCAACCGATCCACGATGTTTGAGCAACCGTTCACCAATGTCTTCAGTGAGTTACTATTTCATAACAGACACAGTTGAACTATACTGGTCTCACTAGAACTCAAGGAAATATCTCTTGAAGCCAGTCACTACTGAGCATATTTTGATTATTATCAGAAGGGGGATTTGTGGATATTATAGTAATTTTAACAGTCCAGTGCTTCCAAGTTCTCAATAGTGGTCTAACTTCAATTGATTCATGATCTCAACTGTTCAACTTATTAGATATTAATAAATGATTTCTTCTTCTTCTTCTTCTCTTTTTTTCTATTCTTCATATCAGATCTAATGAATACCCATCTATTGAATAAAACGAATGAAAAAGAAATTTTCTATTATCCTCATCATCATCCTCCTCCTCCTCATCATCATAAGAATTTAATCAAGAAATCAAGAAAAGCACGTACAGCCTTCACGGATTATCAGTTAACTGAATTAGAACAAAGTTTTGATCGTCAAAAATATTTAGCTGTACAAGATCGAATAGAATTAGCAAGTAAATTAAATTTAACTGATAGACAAGTTAAAACATGGTATCAAAATAGAAGGTAATTACTAATATTACTGTCATTATTATTATTATTATTATGGAAGCACTGGACGGCCGTTTCGTCCTATTGTGGGACTCTTCAGTAGTGGAGTTCAACTAGGTCTGTTGTGAGATATCAACTCACTGAAGACATTGGCGATTAGTTGCTCAACTTCGTGGATTCGTTGAAGTTAGACATTAACAGCGCTGGATGCCGACCGGCTCAGTGGTCTATCGGTTAACTGCTCTGGCGCTAGACTGGTAGGTCCTGGATTGGAATTTCGAGGGGCGATGTCGTGGATGCGCACTGCTGAAGAGTCTCACAATAGGACGAAACGGCTGTGCAATGCTTCCAAGTTTTCCATGGTGGTCTAGCTTCAATTGACTTATGCTTTCAATTATGCAAATTATAATTAATATTTATTTATCTTTATTGAACTCATTCATATTGTGATGTGGATTGCTTATATGCATATAAGTAGTATCTGGTAATGGTTATGGTCAGGCATAGAATGTATTTTAGTAGAAGGTTGATAAGGAAAGAACGGGAACGAAACATAATTGGTGTGAAAATGTATGAACAATGAGACCAGAGGTTATATAAAATGACCGCGCCTTCATAGCTGAGGCATGGCACTTCGACCAATTGTTTCCACGCTCACCATTGTTGACTTTCTAGTGGTACATGCTGAATATAAATTTTATCAGTAAGTATACGTTCAGCTTCAAAGATTATGTGGTAATGAACTAATGCTATTACAGTATGACTTATTTTTAGCTTCTGGAAGGTTGGTGGTTAGATTTGGTCAAGTTTGGGAATTCCACGAGTATATCCTGGAATTTCTTAGTTGTTACTGTCAAATTTTGTACCAAATTTAGATAAGTAGTGTTGTGGTCTGAATCGCTTACATCCACATAAGTAGTATATGACGACGGTCAGACATAGAATGCATTTCACTAGAAGATTGATAAGGGAAAAACGGAAACGGTATGAAAATGCATGAACAATAATAATCAGAGACGATGGACTGATATTTGCAGAAGGAATGGTCAAGATTCAGACAATTGATTGATGGTTTGCAAATTAACTGTTTACGGTATGGTTGTCATATTTTAGTGAGGCAGTCTGTAATTTTCGTGGCAATGACATTCGTTTGTCCCCACTCATGTTCCTGCTCACTATAATAGTATAAACCAGATTAGTATTTTCATATTATTATTGTGTGATCAACAGTATAATCTCACATTTTTATGGTAGGTTGTTATTCATGAATGATCAATTCAACATTTTCATAAACTTCAAATCTGACTTAGAACCACGGTAACAACCAAAATCCAGTAAAGTTTTTTAACATGATTGAATCTATACAGCTATTAAACGGTATCGAATTCACTTAGTATTGTTTGTTTGAATGTTCTCATTGATGTTTTAGGACTGAAACTGGTCAGTCTCTAATTGGCATATGTACATACTGTTGTGTATCGCCTCTATATAGCCTCAATTCACAAGCATTATTAACAAAGATGGATAGCATCTAGCAGCGGAATCGAAGACGCGCGTTTCGTCCTATTTGGGACTCGTCAGCTGGATGTGTCTGCATTTCAGACTTGTTGGTGTTCACTCTGGAACTCGAACCCAGTACCTTTCGCTTCAAACGCCGTCGCGTTATCTTCTCGGCCACTGAGTACTGTATCATTCTATAGATTTGATTACATAGACTATGAACATACTACTGAAATCTTTAAGCTCATTATTCATGTTTCTTGATATAGTGGCTAAGTGAAAACATAGAGAATATATTTTCTCACAGCATATTAAAGGGGCTGTTGAGAAAGACAATCTCTAAACATCTAAATAAATTAAACACATACTCATCAAGACAAATGTACAATGGAAGAATATGACTATATCATCATCATGATTTTAATTCACTCAAATCATTAGTCGATCTATATTAGTTCGTCAGTAAAAATCTAAAAGCATTGGATGGCCTAGTGTAGGACTCCTCAGCAGTGTACAGCCATGAACCTAAAGATTTTGGGTTCAAGTCCCATGTACAGGATCATAGATGAGCACTGCTGAAGAGTTCCTTACTAAAATAAACAATCTTTCAGTGACTCCAGGTTTTCACTGATGGTCTGTCTCAGATCGATTCATGAAATTTACTATTAAAGTTTTATTTTTATTATCGAATAAAAATCACAACATCAATCACATTGAATGTTCTTGACTTGAAGCTGATCATATTCAACCTACTTTCTTTCTTTCTTTTCTTTTACACTATCAATACTATTAGAACAAAATGGAAACGTCAAACAGCTGTTGGTCTTGAATTAATGACAGAAACTGAAAATTTTATAGCAATACAACATTTAATAGAACAAAATCCATTTTGGGCATATCATCCAACAGTGAAATATATTTTATCAAATATAAATCCTATTCATAAATCATCATCATCGTCGACTACATTGACGACGACGATGACGACGACGACGACGATGACATCAACAACAACAACAAAACCAATAACAGTGAACATATCATTGAATAATCAAAATTCATCCTTAGTAACAACAGAGGCAAATGAGTTGGCAACTAAAACAACACCAACGATTTCAGATGTCGGTAATCATAATCATCATCACCACCATCAATATCATCAACATCATCAAGACTATAAACAACATCTTCAAAGTACTTATCCTAGGATATTAAATGCGTTGCCAGTTAGAAGAAACTCATTAAATGATGAAGACCATGTTCATATAAAACCATCCTTATTATGTATTCCTTCATCGAATAATCCATCATTCTATACAAAATCAATAAATTTAGAACAATTAGAAATCAGAAAAAAATCAATAAATTCATTTAAAAATCAATCAATCATTAATCAATTTATTGATATACAACAATTATGGTCAATCATACCATCATTAAATCAATCAATCAATAATGAATATTCTAATCTTCTTCCTTCTTCTTCATCATCTTCTTCATCTTCATCAACATCATCTGTTCCTGGTATTTGTTGTCATTCATTAATTGAAGGAACTTGAATGATTCAATCCTTCTTAGATAAAGTTTTTTTTTTCTTTTTTTTTGTAATGGTTACATAACAGATTGTTTTTCAACAGAATGTATTTAAAAAAGACATTTTCTTAATGAAAAGAGGTTTATCATTTGAAGAACTTCTTTAGAATATAAAGGACTTTTCAAAGATCTTCAATTTTGAATCGTTTCATTGTAATATTGTAGTGAATGGAAACATAAGTGAGAACAATGAAATGGATCTGAATACAAGATTTTAGAACATCTTAGTCGAATGTTTCATTTGTAAAAGTTAATCAATTGTTTTTGATGGAGTTTTGTTTTTTGAGCTGGATGGTTTGGTCGTCAGCACAAACTTTGGGTAGAATACTTCATTTCTACCTGAAATGTTTGCTGGTGATGTCATTCAGAAGGACGATGAAAGCTCTAGGACTAAACTATCCAGCTAAGATAACAAAACTTCATCAAAATCATTCACTTGAGCTACAAATCTTCACCATCTGGTTAATCAATCGTCTTAGAATTCATTGTTCATTCGTTTCTACACCAATTATTCTTTGTTCTCATTCTCTTTTCTTTGATCTTTTTAGCCTTCTGTCACTAGATATTTCACTATTGATTGATGATATATACTACTTATATGTGTCGATGTTAGTAGCATACTTCACAAACACTAATGTGTTGTGCATTGTCAGAATTTCATGATATATAAGAGAAAGAAGAAATTTCAGTAAGTCTTCATAATAGACTACACAGAATATTGAATCAATGATTGCCATAATGATTAGCGATTCTGTGAATATTTTCAGGAAATATTGTTCAGTTATGTTATATCTAGAGCTTTGATTCTTACTATACCTACTTGAATGATCGAGCCCACAAAGTCGCAAGAGAGAAGACAGAAGACTACTAAGTAGGAACTTTATTTCCCAAAACAGTGTCAAAATATAGTACAGAAATCTCATGTATTTATAGTTATTGGCTGAATGTAAATCATCATTTCGGTCAACCAATAGGCACATAGGGGGTCATTCTTATCCATCCAATAGGGAAGCTACACGTCAACATTCTAGAATATTTCCCTAGAAGTGATTGGATGGAATGTCTTCGGCTCTTTCTGGGCTTCTTTAAGGCTTCCTAGTTTACCAACGAGTCATCCTTACAAGTTACATTATGTAATACAGAGTTCAGTAAGATTACACTGTTATCTCAATGAGTTGCATTGGCTTTAGTTGGTTGGACTGTCATCTTTGTTCCATCATAATTTAAGTTATTCACTGATTTAGATCAGAACTAAAAGATACAAATCTAGAGTCACTTAAATGTATAATACTAAGTTGAATGATTGTTTGAATTTCTCCACATGTGGTTCACAGCTCATCCTGGGCACTTCAATGTTGATTGGTTCTTGTCGACCTTAAATCTGTCATTGTTCATTTCTTTGTTTTGGTTGTATCTCTCATTGGTTTGATTTTTGTTCCTATGTTTTTGCATAATTTTCCTGATTGGTTGATAAATTGAATTTATTTCAGTGTGCTTGTTTATTGCTGATTGACTTAAGTGCTGATGATGTCGTCCAGAAGGACGATGAAAGCTCCACGACCAAACCATCCAGCTCAGAGAATAAAACTCTATCATAAGCTGAATGATTCTCTAATTGTAATGCTCTGGTGAAAAACTGCTTAATGAACAGTCATCTTATTCAGAGAGTGATAGTGATAACGTTCATGATTGTGTAAGTGAATACTAATTTAACTAAAGACTCATTATAAGATTGAACAAGAATTAAAGCTAGTTGAAATCATGAGTCAATTGAAGCTAGACCACCATGGAAAATCTGGAAGCACCGGACGGCCGTTTCGTCCTATTGTGGGACTCCTTAGCAGTGCCCATCCACCATCCCGCCTCGTGAGATTCGAACCCAAGATTATTCAACAGATATATATATATATATATATATATATATATATATATATATATCGTCACTAGCTTACATATAATAAGTAACTGTTGAACCTTAAGGAGTACTGGATAGTTAATTTATACTTCTGTATAGCAAATCAACAGCTCTTGTCATTAAGGTATCATATTATTGAATAGAAATACATGAAATACGGTGGTCAATATATTATTATTGTTGTTAGAATGGGGGTTTGTGCTCACTAGTGATTGGCTTCAAGATGGATTTCCTACAGTCCTAGTTAGAAGCCGCGACCAGTGGAGTCCAATCTGTGCCGGTTATGAGACAGTTATCTACCTCAGACAATGGATCGATTGAAGTTAGATTTTAGCATCGTTGGATACCAGCTCAGTGTTCTAGAGGTTGAGTGTTCTCAAACCAAACCAAGGGTCCTGGACTCGAGTCCCTTTTGGTGTGGAATCGTGGATTTATACTGCTTAAGAGTCCTATATTGGGACGAAACGGTGTTCCAATGCTTCCAGGTTTTCATTAGAGATCTAGATTAGGTTGACTCATGAATATATCTATTAAAAATATATTATTGTCTGAACAATCAATTCAAATACATTCGTATAAGTTTCTAACTATTTGAAATTTAGCAAACTGATTTTGAAAAAGCTCTATTTACCGAATAGTAGTAGACCATAAATAGTTGGCACGAAAACATTCAAGTTTTCCTAGTAGTTTTTCTATCCGTTCGTTACTAAGCACTAATGGATAAGATGTATTTAGTATATGGAGAAATCAAATAATCGTAGGCATTAACTTCATCTACTTCATAAATAGAGTATTAAACTACCCATTTAATATGTTTATCAATGATCTTATCCATCTCTCTTTATAATCATTGAGTCGAATAACCTGTACAGTGTTCTGTAGTTTTCAGTGGTCCATCCAGTTAATATCAACCTTGTTGAAAGAGTTACTTGAAAACTGTTTGCAACAAATCTCCATAAATGAGCAAAAGTGGATGATAGCTAACAGTGGAATCCAGGACGCGCGGAGTTGATGTTTACTTTAGGACTCGAATCCATTACTATATACTTCAAGCATCATTACATTATCCACTTAGTACATCCTGGATTCCACTTATAGCCACCATCTATCTGTTTTTGACTTATCGACAATAGCGTGACATAAGATATACATATACTACTAAGAGACTGATCAATTGCAGTTCTAAACTCAATAACTAAGTTTCATAAGATGCTTCCGACAATATTTAGATAAATATTAAACTTTTCAAAAAACTGCGGCTAGCAATGGAATCCAGGACGCACGTCACCTCGTCCAAATCGGGACTCGTCATCTGGATGTACCTGCATTCCAGAGTTGATGTTCACTCCGTGACTCTAACCCAGTACCATTCACTTCAAACGCCATCGTATTATCCACCTGGCTCCTAGATTCCACTGCTAGCCACTATCCATCTTTGCTTAGAATGCTTGTAAATTAAAGTTATATCGAGGCAATACACACAATATGCACATATGCCAATAAGAGACTAATCCATTACAGTCTTAAACATCAATGGGAAGATTCACACAAAACAATACCAAATGACTTTAAACAAATTAAGCATTTAACATATATAGAGAGAAGAAGAAAAAGTAATTTATATCCGCCTTGCTTTAATCGACAGTTACTATATTCTCCTATCAACTATAAAGAGATTTAAACCAAACTAAAAACAAGTACCTAATCTAAATGAGGATAAAGAAGTCAACAATGAACCATTACTAATGAAATATTCTATCATTTTCACAGATATTTAATATTCAATGATTGACAGAATAAATCATAGATATTTTCAATGAATTCCCACATGTAATAATAGTAATAGTAATATTACTACTACTATTATTATTATTATTATTACTACCACCACCATCACTACTACTACTACTACTACTACTACCACCACCACCATTACTACTACTACCACCATCACCACTACTACTACTACTACCACCACCATCATTACTACTACTACCACCATCACCACTACCACTACTACCACCACCACTACTACTACCACCACCACCACTATTACTACTATTACTACGACGACTACTACTACTACTACCACCGATAATAATAGTAGTAGTATTAGATATGTTTAATATGCATGACACTAAAGATATTTAACAACCAACTACCATTTTCAATGTTTAACCTAATTGTAACATACACACACACGTACACAACTCCATTGAGTTACATGGAATTACAAAAAAAAAAGGGAAAGTTATTAAGTGATCACTGTAAAAGGAGTTAATTACCAACTTTTAATTAACTAAAACAGTTGAGATAATTTTAAAATGTCAATCATTATTATTTTCTAAATATTATCCAAATATAAATTGGAATAGGTTTGTTAAGTAATTCATACATTTCATATCACTTATTCTAAATAAAGTATAACAATGATGTTTGGTAGAATGTTTTATTAGTTGAATTGATGTGTTGATCTAAGTCAGACTACCAGTGAAAATCCAGGAAGTAGTGGATGAATGTTACGTCACGAAACAGGACTCCTCAGCAGTGCACATCCATGATCCTGTAAAAAAGAAGCTCAAATCGGAGAACTTCAGTTTCGCGCGCGGACGCCTAACCCATAGACCACTGAGCCAGCATCCGATGATGTTAATGTCATGCTCACTATTGACTAGCTTCAAGATGGATTTCCTACAGTTTAAGTGAGAATCCATGACTAGTGGAGTGAAATCTGTGATGGGTATGAGACAGTTATCCACCTCAGACAATGCATGAAGTGTTGCTCAAGATCATGATCGATTGAAGTTAGATATTAACACAGTTGGATACCGGCCCAGTGTTTTAGAGGTTGAGCGGTCGCATGCCAGACTGAAGGTCCTGTGTTCGATTCTAGGAGTGAACATCAACTCAGAGATGTAGACAAATCCAGTAAACATGTCCCAAATGGGACGAAACGTGCATCATGGATTTCCCTGTTAGCCACCATCTATATTTGGTTATAACGTTTGTGATTAAAGACAAAATCGAGGCAATCCGTACAGGATACGTATGTGCCAATAAGAGACTGATCAATTTCAATCCTAAACATCAATGGGAATAGATAAGATGGTTTTCGTGTTGTTTGACACTCGTTACAGATACACCTTGTTGACGAGTGACAAGTAGCACGAAACCCGGGTCCAAGGTTTCCTGTTGACCATCTTCAACCACCATCTTATCTCAACATGGTGTATGCAATGTAGAGTCACCTAGACTAGTGGCCACATTGCAACTTGGTCGATAGCATTCGATCTGCACTAAAAAAAGACTTGACACATATGACATTAATCGCCATCCAGTGATCAATCAATTGTGATTAATGAGAAGATTCAAACAAACAAACAATGAATCCCAACTATTTTGACGTTTGAAAAACATCACTTTTGGAAAACAATATTTAGATTTTTGGGTGCCCATGTTAATAAGTAGTAAGTTGTACAGTTTTATTATTTGTTTTACAGTAATGATCTACCTTAATATTCACTGCATTCATATTTGAAGTCATTTCTTTTTGGCAATGACAAGCAGGTTATTATAAGTTCTATTTTGTTTAACCTTGGCTATATCAAAAGGTGAGTCTTGGTGAATAATAGTTATTTGATAAAAACAGAAGATTAATACAAACTGATACGCTTGATGCTAATACGAGTCCACCTTACTCGATGAAGGTCAAAAACACAGTGACACAATAGGTTATTCTAATCCGTTGTCCTCGGCCCTCCGAACTAGATCAAGAAGTCTTGATGAGACATAGAAGAATGTATTCTACAAGCCTCCAGGAAATACGAGGTCACTTAACACACAAATCAAGCTTATTCATACAATGATAGAAACGCCCTTGGGAGAGCCACAAAATAGAGTACGAAAAAATCCGTCAACCAATGACAGTCAAGTATTTTCAAGTGAGAAATGTAAGTTGTAGGTCAACTAAGAGTCTCTTGGTGCGAAAACATAAATTAAAATTCATTTAGTATTGTTTGCTTGAATCTTCCCATCGATGTGTTAGGACTGCAACTGGTCAGTCTCTAATTGGCAGATGTGCATACTGTGCGTATTGCCTCTATATAGCCTTAATTCACAAGCATTAGAAGCAAAGATGGATAGTGTCTAGCAGTGGAATCCAGTTGCAGCCCTAACACATCGATGGGAAGATTCAAACAAACGATACTAAATGAATTTAAACTTCACCCCATTGCACAAGCAAGTGACTAACATGACTCAGTAGCTAAATGGATAACGCGATGGCATTTTAAGCGAAAGGTACTGGGTTCGAGTCCCAGAGTGAACATTAACAAGTCTGAGATGAAGGTACATCCTGCCGACGAGCCCCCCCCCCAAATAGGACGAAACGCGCTTCCTCAATTCCACTGTTAGCGACTATCTATCTTTGCCTACTATAAAATTAAAACTTTCAAAATGAAATTACAAAATTGAGACCTTTTCCAAATGAGTTCTGGGGATCCAATGTCCTCAACACAAATTCATATTGATTCAATTAAATACTAATTAAATTTAGTGATCATGAATTAAAAAAAGGATTGCTTCAACGAAAAATCATAGTACTTATAAGTAGTATAACGAAAATGAGTTGAAAACCAAACCAACAAATTTTACATTAATTCAATGTGTACTAAACATCAATGAATATGAACCATCTCAAAACATTTAGTATTATTTGTTTGAAGCGTTTGAAGCGAAAGGTACTCGGTTTGAGTCCCAGAGATGCAGGTACATTCAGCTGAAGAGTCCCAAATAAGACGAAACGCACTTCCTGGATTCCACTGCTAGCCACTATCCATCTTTGCTTCATCTCAAAACAGTTTATGGATTTGAAGATTAATTTCTTTCTTATATATTGTAATTTGGGCTTTAGCATCTCTAACACAAATAAATATGTGTTAGTTACTATTTCAGGGTTACGCGTTAAGTGGGATATAAACTTGAGGGACTATTATAAGTAAATGTGATATTAAGAACCAATCAGAAGTAGCTTAATGAGAGGGTCAATCGATGGCGATCAGAAGTTAGCTAAAGGAAAGGTGAATTTCATTGGCTAAGAAATGAATTAATTTCCTAAGGGTTAGAGTAATATATATGAGCACAATACACTTATGTTCTCAATCAAGTAGTCAGTCGGGGGTTAACGCATAGCACACAGTGTGTCAGAATCAGATTTTATACACCATCCTTAACACCAGTTTCTGGTGACGGTGATAGGATGAATTATGTATATCAGTCAGTCAGTCTGTCTGTCACAACGTAGAAATTCGTACGTACGTACATCCGTTCGAGTTACCATACCACATTAACACAGAGATGCAGTTGTCCATTCAAATCCCATAGTGGTAGAAGTAGTAAGAGTATAAGCAGTAGTCCAATAGGTTGATGCTATTCAAGAAGCATAATCCAGTTAAATCAATTTGGAAAGAGAGAAAAGATAGAGACATGAAGTCGTGGAGATAAGAGAGTTATTAGGTGTAGGAAGGATTTGAATATAACCAACTGGGTCTCGTGTGCAGTTAAAGGGTATGAGGGCTAATATCACTTCCCGACTGTCAACACTGTGGAAGGGTATTTCTTGAGGGACCTGACAAAGAAGTCGGATTAGGGTTGGTCTTAACGACCTGGGAGCGTGACCACAGTGCCCAAAGGACAACTGCTTGAGGCTGATCACGCACGACCTTTTTGTGGGGTATTTTTGACGTGTTAGCTCCGTTCTTCAAAGAGCCTTACTGCCGAAGACGGATATTCATGAGATAAGGCGAGGTGTGCATCTTTAGGGTCAACTTTTTCTAAACCCACCCCTCCTTGTGGGAAGGCAGCATCGCTGTTATGCTGGTTGTCTGAAGGAATCACCTTACTGCCGTCAAACCTCTGTACAATCGGCAGTACGACTTCGGACCTTGATTTCGCTGCTTTTAGTCTTACCGCTCTTCAACCGACCTGTCTGGCATGGTAGGACCTTGAGGAACGAGTGTTCTAACCTATATAGCTCGATTGGTTCAACACGATAGGCAAGCCCGACCACCACGTCAAGGTAGTAGCAACGGAATAAAGAACATCTACAAAGTAGAACTGTGGAGAGTTGAACTTTCATAGTCTTCACATCAGCAGCAGTAACCTGCCTACCAGTTCGATCTTTCATACCGGTTTCAAATTTTCTTTTGAGGACAATCTTCTGGTCTATGGATCACAAACCATCCATGAACTATTACAAGGATGATTGTGTAGCATCTTGTATGATTTTATGACATATTCCTAACTGTCAAAGTTTACACGGAATCTTGATTAGCAGTTTCGAAAGTTAGACAGTTTTTCGGATGAAGCTTTTCATCTAGTCTTACTTTTCTGCCTCTACATAGATAATTGATCAATTTTAAGAAACATGTATTATTCTAAACTAAAATAATCAACTGAGTAGAAGTAAGAGGATTCATACGACCAATGGAAGATTTTCAAATATCCTTTGTTCTGTTGTTAGATGTTCTCGTCAATCACCATTCAAACACAACCCTTCACTTGTACCTTAGCCTAATCTAACCATCCCAGTATCCATAAAGCTAGATGGATTTAAAAAGAATGAAGACATGTAAATACTAAAGCGAACAGTATGAGAAATTGAATGAATGAAATGAAGGAATATGAAAATGTAACAGATTCAAAGTCAAGTGAGATGAGAGCATAAGCTCAGCGGTTTTATTATTATTATTATTCCCAAAGGAGAACTATTATAGTTAAGATCATGAGTCAATTGAAGCTAGACTACCATTGAAAACCTGAAAGCACTGAACGGCCGTTTCGTCCTATTGCGGGACTCCTCAGTGAAAGTGCTCATCCGCGATCCCGTCTCACGAGATTGAAACCCAGGACCTACCAGTCTTGCGCCAGAGCAATTAACTGACAGACCACTGAGCCGGCCGGCATCCAACGGTGTTAATGTCTAAGACGACTGTTTCCTAACCCTTCAGGACCTAGCATATTACTGAACAGTAAAAATATCAGAAGTCATCATCTAACCTATACCTAAAAATTATTATTACTATTAAGTTAAAAAGAAGGTTATACATATTTTGAGCCAACCTAAAATTACTGTTTGAAAGTGATTGAACGAGTGATATCGATTCTTATTAGAAAAGGGGGTTTGTGGAGATTATAGTAATTTTAATAGTTGAATTCATGAATCGGATAGAGGCAGGTAACTAACTCAGGTAATTGATAAATGATTGAGCAAGATCATGATCGATTGAAGTTAGACATTAACACCGTTGTATGTCGACTCAGCTGCCTACAGGTTAAGCGTTAGCTCGTGAGATCGAAGGTCCTGAGTTTGAGTCTCTTAAGCACAGGATAATGGATGTGTACCACTGAAAAGTCCCATACTAGGACGAAATGGCCGTCCAATACTTGCAAGTGTTCTATGGTAATCTAGCTTGGATCGACTCCTATGCTCCTCCATGAGAAGTAACAGGCGTAAGTAAGTAAGTCGCTTTCTATGAGATGGTATTGCTGACCTCATGCCCAACGCTTCTCCTTTTCCCGGGGCTTACGACTGTCAGTAACTCTAGAAGAGATATATGCAAAGTTACTAAGATGATTTATGTAAAAATAACAAAAGAATATGATCTGAAAAAAACTTATAATACATGACAATTAAGGTAAATTCTTGTTTTAAGATGGTGGTTGTAGGTGATCAACAGGAAACCCTGGACCCGGGTTTCGTGCTACTTGGCACTCATTAGCAAGGTGTACCTGTAATCACCACCCAGTGATCAATCAATTGTGAAATTTTTATTATGTCATACAATCAATATTTGATTCCATTGAATAGTTGACAATATAGTAGTAGACAATATGGTTTCTTTTTTTCTTAATCCTGAATTATTAAAACCAAAGTTAAGTATATAGAAACTATCTTTTTACCTATTTTAAATTATACATAATCATATTCAAATGACAAGTTCCTCTTAGTCTTTCTTTGAATTGTTTTTAGTTTATGTAATAGATTGTTATTGAATAAGGAACAGACAGTCAGTCAGTCAGTCAGTCAGTCAGCCAGGATATATAGATAAGTTCTTTAGCCGCATTGTCTTGTATGTCTTGAGAATAAAAGAAAGACAATTTGTTTTGTATTTTCTTTATTATTACTTTATTCAACACACCGTTTGTTGATAACTAACACAGAGTTGCACTATTAGTCTGGATTTCATTGAATGTTTCAGTAATTGTTATATCCTAGTGAAGATATAAGTACGGGTAACTCCCGGGATCTATTAATGGATTATGATTCTATATATATTCTTATTGTTTAACTATTGAGCAATTAAATTGCGTATATCTATATTCATCTTATTATAAGCTTCATTTTGACCTATAGATTATTATTATACGATTTACTGTCCCCAAATTATGTTCAGATTATAAATTACCGTCTCCCACGTTCACAGCCACATTTGGTTTGATCTTGTACAAAGATTGTTTCCTATTTTATGGTACGATGCCGGTTTGTCTATCTAGTATATAAACCGAGTATGCTCGAAATTAATGATTCGCATAGATTGGCATAGCAGAAGCTGTTATTGGTGTTCTGGATTCAATTGGAAGGGCTAGGCGGACAAGGGACCCATAAGGACGCTAGACTACTTATACCGGTCGAACGTCATTGATTTAGCACAGTGTTAAGATTGCAAAAGTCGTATTTCGATTAGTGGATAATTCACGTGATAAAAAGCCGGATATAAAATCAATAACGAATTGGATATGATGTTCTTATTTTATAGTCACAACAGTATTCATATGACACCTTTCCCTTAGATCATATTTTGTTTTAGACTGTTATTGAAATTATTATACAAACGATATCTGAGGGCAAGGATCCGCAAGCCAAGAGCAGCATATTTACAACTGAAGAACATCTGAAAGTCAAAATAATTGTCAACCAACACCAAGATCGGAATTTTCAATACAAATGTGAAGACAGTTCTACTGTATGGGGCGGAGACGTGGAGGACTACGAAAGCCAATATCCAGAAGATACAAATGTTTATTAACAGTTTTCTACGCAAGATACTTCAGATCCGTTGGACAAACACTATCAGCAACAGGTTACTGTGGGAGACAACAAACCAGATTCTAGCGGAGGAAGAAATTAGGAATAAGCGCTGGAAGTGGATAGGACACGCATTGAGGAAATCACCCAACTATGTCACAAGACAACCCCTCACATGGAATCCTGAAGGCCAAAGGAGAAGAGGAAGATCAAAGAACACATTACACTGAGAAATATAGACAGACATGAGAAGAATGAACAAAAGATGGATAGAACTAGAAAGGAATGACCAGGACAGAGTGGGTTGGAGAATGCTGGTCGGCAGCCTATGCTCTATTGGGAGTAACAGGCATAAGTAAGTAAGTAAGTAAGTAATCTGTGTATCACGTAAGCATTAATTGTATAGAATAAAATGAATACAATGCTAATTATGTTACTGATATAGTGGGGTGAATAGTACAGAAGCTTGACTTGAAACTATCTATATGGGAGATTATTATTTATATTTATATTACAGAAACACTTATACTTTCATTTTTATATTCTCCTATTTCCGAACTTTTGTTTGAATGATAACTCTCTGTTAACTGCCTTATTCCCCTACTACTCTGATCTTGTATCACTAAGGACTGGTTTATATATGCATTCTAATTTTCTAATTATGTTGTTGTATGGTAAGATATTTCAAGTTTGTTATTATAAGAATTTTGAGTTACAATTGAATTGAGTTTTATGGAGAATTGACCTTTTCTTTGACCACTGGATTGTAAGGATGTCGAGAACCAATAATGATTAACTTCTTACCAGTTGTTCGTATTATTAGATATGTCAGTTGGTAAATAAAAAGTCATTGGTCTAAATATGGTTAAGGTATCGTTATGGGGATTTGCGGTGATTGTAATATTTTTACTAGTCAATCTAAGCTAGACCAGTATTGGAAACCTAGAAGCTTCGAACTGTTCCAAAGTGCGCACTCACGATTCCGGATGTAGGACTCGAACATAGGACATTCGGTCTTGCCTCCCAACGATAAATCTTTTGACTACTGCAAAAATACTACAACCTACACAAATCCCTATACTGAGAAAACGTTTTACCCACTAGTGATTAGTTTCATGTTGTAACTTCTGGAGTTCAAGTGAAAAGCCATGACCAGTGAAGTCCTATCCGTGTCGGGCGAGGACAGATATCCATCTGAAAGAATTGATAATTCAACTAGAGAGAGGTTAAACAATTACTTTCCTGTCATTATGATCCAATCACACTGGACCTAACACAACCCGAAATTCACTAAATTCTGATAACCATACAGCAAGCTGTTAATTTGCAAAATAACAAACAATTGTCTCAACCTTCATTGTTCTTTCAGTAAATATTAATCCATCTTCTCTAATTCCATTGTTCATGCATTTTCCTACCAATTGCACTTCATTTCAGCTCTTTCCTTATCGATCTTCTGCCATAATACATTCTATATCTGACCATCACCATATACTACTTATATATAGATATAAGTAGACCATACTAACTTCATTTATAACACAATATTCCTTATAGAAAAGAATTCTTTATTTGTTGTATTTACTCATGGCTGGAATGGATTCAATAATAAACAAATGCTTACATAGTATTATATAATATTGAGTCCAGTCTTTAAATAATCAAAAACATAATAACCCACTTGTTTGTTCATAAAAATGGATCATTCAAATGAATTCACAGAAGAAGAAGAAGGGAAAAACAAAATTGAATCTGTCTTGTTAGCTTATTACTGAAGGGTTGTAATGAAGGAGAGTAATGAAACAAAGACATTAGTTAGATAAATACAGATGTTCCATATTGTTCTCCTTCTTGAAGTAGATCCATTAAACTTTATCAACAAGATGTTCTAAATTAATGAAATGATCTGATTGTTCATGTCCTTCATGATAATCTTGTAATGGATAATGTTGACAATGATTGTTGAATGGTTGAGTTGAACGCTTCTGTTGTTGTTGTTGTTGTTGTGATGGGGGTGCGGGTTGTGGTGGAGGTTGTTGTTGTTGTGGATACTGTTGTAATTTTCTTAATTGTGATGAACTTCTTCGACAACAATTATTCATGATTGAATGACGTGGTAAACTATAGATATTATTATTATTATTTGTTGTACAATTATTCATAGTAGAATATTTTGTTGAATTTGTTTGACCTAATAGTATCCATGGAATTACTGAAGCTTCTTGACGAAGCCATTGAATATGAATAGGTAGGAAATTGAATTTCTCTTGTAATTGACCATTGGACATATTCAGTAAATCTGCTGGTGTCATTAATAGACATTTATGATTATGTTTATTTGTACTATTAGTACTACTACTATTATTAGTAGTAGTACTATTACTATTAGTAATCGTACTGTTTGTAGTAATACTATTATAATGTAATATATGATTTATATACATAGGTAAACCGATTGTTATTAAAAATTCTTGTAAACTTCCTGTTTTGATACCATCACAATTAAGAAAACGTTGTGATCGAATCTCTTCATTAAATGATATCTAAGAAGAAGAAGAAGAAGAAGACGGAGAAGAACATTGAGAGTTATATCATTGTCCATTGTGGAATACACTATTGACTGATGAAGTTTAAATTCATTTAGTATTGTTTGTTTGAATCTTCCCATCGACGTGTTAGGACAGCAACTGGTCAGTCTCACTCCATCGCACAAGCAAGAGGCTATCAGGACTCAGTGGCCGAGGGGATAACGCGATGACGTTTGAAGCGAAAGGCAATGGGTTCGAGTCCATCGCAGAGGGAACATCAACTCTGAGATGCAGGTACATCCAGCTGACGAGTCACAAATAGGGCGAAACGCGCGTCAAACTGGATTCCACTGCTAGACACTATCCATCTTTGCTTCTAATGCTTGTGAGTTAAGGCAATATCGAGGAAATGCCCACAGTATGCACATATGCCAATTAGAGACTGACCAGTTGCAGTCCTAACACATCGATGGGAAGATTCAAACAAACAATACTAAATGAATTTGTGATTTTGATTATTTCTCAGCTTTTATAACACCTAGATTTATATGTATTGATTATAATACATATTCGGTTTATCACAATTGATTGATCACTCCGCCTGTAGCTCCTCCGTGGGTTACTGCAGATCTCAATCTCGGGTAAAGGAGAATGGTTGGGTATGGGGTTAACGACCAAATCCCGTAAAAAACCAACTTGCTAAAAAGTGCTAACTAGATTGATCACTGAGTGGTGATCAATGTCATGTGTGTCAAGTCTTTCTTAGTGCAGATCGAATGCTATCGACCAAGTTGTAATGTGGCTACTAGTCTAGGTGACTTGACACTGCGTGCAATATGTTGAGATAAGATGGTGGTTCGAGGTGGTCAACAGGAAAACTTGGACCCGGGTTTTGTGCTACTTGTCACTCGTCAACAAGGTATACCTGTAATCTTGAGGGAACTGGTGCTCTCTAACGGATTCAATCCCGTATCGATCTGCACTAACAAGGACTTGACACATATGACATTAATCACCACTCAATGGTCAATCAATTGTGATTGCAACTCAGTCTTACAGGCGTTCTGTTTATCAGTAAACACTATTGGTCAAGATTTAGATCAATTAAGCAAAGTCATATATATATGTATACTCCTTGTTTTCCTAATTGAGGAGGAGTTCATACCAGTGTCGAAATTGGAAGACTACTCAACCAAACATAGTATTAGTTCATTTTTGTATTGGTTATTTGGATCTTATCACTGATATTTAGGGCTGCAAATGTACATTCTCATATTAACATATTTGCATCCTATGATGATTGCCTCAATATTGCCTTAAATCACAAGCATTATTAACAAAGATGAATAATAGCTAGCAGGGGAATCCAGTTTGACGCGCGTTTCGTCCTATTTGGGACACTTCAGCTGGATGTATCTGCATCTCAGAGTTGATGTTCATGCCAGGACTTGAACCCAGTACCGTTCAATTTAAATGCCATCGTGTTATCAAGTCCCGGACACATTCCTCTCTCATAGTGTATTCGTTAGTGTTCATTAATGCACGCACATGATGTGACGTCATAATGATCTGATGATCTCACCGGTGGTAAGAATATTGTTAGCAGAACCTTAACTTAACTAAGACTTCTTTCTAACATGAGAATTTGGGTACGAATATAGAAAAAAGTCAATAACTTATAATGTAACAACTTAAATCGATTAAATATTAAACATACTACAGGTCTTCGTATCTCCCTTAAATTAGTATCCCTTTCAGCTTCTAATGCCATAGCAACAGTAAGAAGATCCAAATTTGTTTCAAATGAATAACGTTGTATTAAACGTAAAGGAATATTTGCTCGACCAGTCTATGAAAAAAATAGAAAATGAAAGATAATTGAACAATTCAACATTAACTACATCAATTAGATCAATAAACTAGGCATGTTTTACTGTACAGGTTTTACAGTTCATATTACCAGAACTCGAAGGTTCTGGGTTCGAATCTCACAAGGTAGGATCGTGGATGCGCACTGCTGAAGAGTCGCATACTAGGACGAAGTGGCCATTCAATGCTTACAAGTTTTCAATGGTGGTCTAACATTCATCGATTCATGATGTCAATAAGATGTTTGCTATTTATAATGCATTAACTTGCCTATTCTCTAGGCTACTGTATTTCTAAATGATAAGGAACAATATCCATGTGTTTCGTGGGTAAGACTATAGCTTATAGACGACCTTTGGGATGCCCACCTACATACCAGGGTTAAACGAGGGTTACACATTTGTATGAGAAATTAGGATTAGAATTTACAGTTAAATGTCAAGGTTAAGAACAAGATCTAATGTTTTCATCATGAACTGACATTATCTATAATACCAAAATGGTATTTAGCCAAATGAGTGAATGAGTTTCGCCCCAAAATTCAAGATCTGCTATCTTAAATGTGATTGGTTCTTCCATAAAAGATAGTCTCGCCGTATCTTGTATTTAAATGTAATTCAATTAAGATTTTCAAAGAATATAAATGATTCTCTCTCTAACTGAATGGATCATACAATGGTCTATCGGTTAAGTGCTCTGGCACGAGAGTGGTAGGTCCTGAGTTTGAATCTAGCGTAGCGAGGTCATGGATGCAGACTGCTGAGAAGTCCCACAATAGAACGAAACTGCCATCCAGTACTTCCAGGTTTTCCTTGGTGGTCTAGCTTTAATTGACTGATGCTTTCAACTATAAAAATACTAAATCTCCACAAAAACCCCTTCTGATAATAAACAATAAGTTATTTGAAGTTCTAGTAGAATGTTGAAACTCGAATACAACCATATTGAATCCTAAGAAGATTGCGATTAAGAAAACGTCTAGTCATTGAATCAATACAGTTATATATTTCTAAAGCAACTTATGGTAATGAATTAGATTTAATGTACGATCGAAGGGGAATTCTAATGAAAATGTAATAAACAGGAATGAAATATATTTGAAGTAACTCTATATATTGACCTCTCAAATAAAAGTACTTACGAACAATGTAAACTATAACTAACCACGTAAGCAAAGATGGATAGTGGCTAACAGTGGAATCCAGTTTGACGCGCGTTTCATCCTGTTTGGGACTCGTCAGCTGGATGAACCTGCATCTCAGAGTTGATGTTCACTCTGCGATGGACTCGAACCCAGTAACTTTCTCTTCAAACGCCATCGTGTTATCCAGCTGACAAGTTCCAAGTAGGAAGAAACGCGCGTCAAACTGTATTCCGATGCTAGCTACTATCCATCTTTGGTTACAATGCTTGTGAATTAAGGCATTATCGAGGCAATACGCACAATATGCACATGTAGCCAATAGGAGACTAACCAGTTGCAGTCCTAACACATCGATGGCAAGATTCAAACAAACAATACCAAGTGAATTTATAACTAACCTCATCAGAATAAGGTGGTTGAGTAAGATCAATATGTTCCGAGTTTAATTTCTTTCTTAATATATACCTAGCTAAATAAATATGTTGAATGTATACATTCTTTGCATCTTCATTTATTGATTGTACTGAATTAGAGATATGATGTTGATTAGGTTGAGGATACTGTACAAAGTGACTTGCAGCCGTCGTTAGGGAAGGAGTCTGTGATGGTTGCATCGGTGTATTCAATAGATTACTTTCTTTCTTTTGTTGTTGTTGTTGATGTCTTGATGATGACAATAGAAATCGTTCATCAATTTTCACAGTTTTTGGTGTAGTTGATGATGATCGTTTTACATTATCGATTTCAGGTTGATTATCTCTGGATAGTCTACTGTTTCGTAGAATACCTACTGGATGTTTCTGCTAAATGAATTGAAGGCAAAAATTTATGAAAGCCAAAAATTGAACACGTTTTAAACATGGTTAATAAAGCATTACAAGAATGGGAACAGTTTTTCCGCGAATCGACCTAATCACTGATTTAAGCAATCAATAATAAAGCTTACAAAATACTTCTGTATAGATCTTTGGCAACTTTGAATCAAATGGAGTTCAGTTTGTATTTCAATCAATGATATTGTTAATGATTTGGTTGCTTTAAGCGTTTTAATCATGTTACTATTAAGGCTATATCGAGGAAATGCGCACAGTATGCACATATGCCAATTAGAGACTGACAAATCGATAGGAAGGTTCAAACAAACAATACTACATGTTACTATTAGTTACAAAATATTAAGCATTCACAACTTCAAATTGTGTCAGGAGGTTTGGGGATATAAGGAACATTATCATAAAGAGTGGACCTATGTCGATATCCTGAGCAGGATTGAAGAAAGGAAGTACAAGAAAACAACAATTAACAACAGTCAAACAAGAGTAGAGATAGTGAAAGCACAGACTGAATACACAGAAACCAACAAGGAAGTAAAGAGGAGCATTAGTCCTAACAAGCAGAAGTATGTGGAAGATCTAACAAGGCCAGTAGAAATAGCTACAAGAGAAGGAAATATGAAACAACTGCATAACACAACAAAGAAACTCGGAGGAGAAGAATATAATAAGTCAGAGAAACCAGTCAAGGACAAATAAGGCAAGATAATCACTGAGATTTAAGAACAGAGAAAGAGATAGGTAGAACACTTTAAGGAACTTTTGAATCGACCAATTTCACTGAATTCACCAAACATCGAAGTAGCACACACTGACCTTTCCATAGATGTTACTCCTTCAACAACGGAAGAAATCAGGATAACCATCAGACAAATGAAGAGTGAGAAAATAGCACTGGTTTGACAATATACCAGCTGAAGCAGTGAAGTCAGACAACAGAAGCAAATGAAAGATGCTTCAAATTCTATTGGAGAAGATTTGAGATGGTGAAGAAGTGCCACTGACAGACTAGAAAGATACCTCATCAGGATACCAAAGAGAAGAGATCTTAGCAAATGTGAGAATTACAGTGGCATCACACTACTATCGGTACCAGGAAACGGTTTCAGCAGAGTATTGTTGAGTCAGATAAAATATTCAGTAAACGCTCAACTTTGAGATCAACAGGTCGAGTTTCGTGATGATCGGTCGTGCACAGACCAAATCATGACACTACTGATCATTGTTGAACAGTCGATTGGATGAACCACGTCACAATACATCAACTTCCTTGACTGGCAGAAAGCATTTGATAGCGTGAATAGGAAAACCATATGGAAACTTCTTCGACACTATGGTGTACCTAATGTCATCAATATCATCTGGAATTCATACAATGAACTACACTGTAATGTGGTGGTATGGAGGACAACTTACAGATGCATTTCAAGTGAGGACCAGAATCAGACAGCACTGCCTACTCCTACTTCTTCTCTTTATTCTGGTGCTTGATTGAATCATGAAGACCTCCACAACTGAGGTGGAGCACGGAATACAATGGATGGATTAGATGCAACTAGAAGATTTGCACTTCATAGTTGAATTGGTTTTCCTATCCAATACGCATCAACAAATGCAGATGAAGACATCTGATGTAGCAACAGCCTCTATATTAGTAGGTTTCAGCATACACAAGGGAAAACCAAGACGCCCAAATACAACACGGAGATTACTTCACACAATTACACATGATGGGGAAGCTCTGGAACATGTGGAATCCTTCACGTACTTGATCACCATCATGGATGATCAATGAGAATCCGATGTAGACATAAAGGTGAAGATTGAAGAACATAAGGAACTCACAACAACTGTCAACCAATATCAAGGTCACAATATTCAATACGAACGTGAAGACGGTTAGTTCTATTGTGGGAAGCTGAAACTTGGAGAAGTGTTACAACCATCATCGAAACGGTGAACGTATTTATAAACAATTATCTACGCAAGATACTCAGTGTCCAATGGTTGGATACCATCAACAACAACTTGGAAGAAGATATGAAAAGGATGAATAGCAACTGCAATGAACAGGAAAGAATTGACCAGGAAATAGTTGATGGAGACTGCTGATGAGTGTCCTATTCTCCTCCATGTGTGGTAACATGAGTAAATAAGTAGGTAAGCTTGTGCATCACTATCTGACCAATTATTCGCTATCACATATTCTTCTTCGTTAACCACTTCCGAAAGTGAGTGCTTTCCATTAGACCATTTGAGATGCTCATTGCAAATATGATTACTAAATATCATTACTTAGTATAATACTCATCTGATATATTTTTGAGAAACCAAGGACAAATAAATAGTTTGAGAGCGTAATCAACTTTCAAGTACTCATTGGTTTCCTACCCATCTTCAGCTATCTCTCCGTGATACAGAACATCTTTAGACTGTCTGGTTATTCTTATCATACCAAATCTCTGAACTTCACTTGAAGTTAAAACTAATTTTTCCGACCAATAACAATATAGGAAGGAATAAACAGTTTAAAAGACAACTTCACCTCTTATGGTTAACACTGTACAACATTGGAATAGTTTATTACATTCAGAAAGTACTTTGGGTTAGAAAGTAGTTGCTATGTAAAACATATTGAGTTTTTTTTTCAAAATCTTCACATTTTATCAATAATAGAATGATTGTTAAAAACACAAAACAAATTGAATCATATTCAATAGAAAGAAACTTACTGACTGACATTGCATTTCTCCAAATAATCTAGAAACTATAAATCAAAAAATATGTATATTCAGTAGAGGTTTTTTAGAGATTTCAGTATTTTCATAGTTGAAATCATGAGTCAATTGAAGCTAGACTACCATGGAAAACCTGGAAGCCGTTTCGTCCTGTTATGGGACTCCTCAGCAGTGCGCATCCACAATCTAGCACTCGTGGGATTCGAATCCAGAACCTATCAGTCTCGTTTCAGAGCACTTAGACATGAACACCGTTGAGTGCCAGCCGGCTGAACGGTCTATCGGTTAAGTGCTCTGGCACGAGACTGGTAGGTCCTGGGTTTGAATATCGCGAGGCAGGGTCGTGGATGCGCACCGCTGAGGAGTCTCACAATACGACGAAACAGCCGTTCAGTGGTTCCAGGTTTTCAATGGTGGTCTAGCTTCAATTGACTCATGATTTCAATTATGAAAACAATATATATACATACATATATATATCGTATTATCATAAATTTCAAAAGGTAGAAATCAAATTGAGGTATTATTTAAGCTGTTTCCTCGTCAGGTTATTGGGTGAACTACCACTGAAACAGTAAACAATTGTCAAGAACCATCAAAATGACGTAACTGTTGAATAGAGCTGATCTATTCACTTACTAATAAATATTTCTCACGGACAAACAATACGATATGATTTGGAATCTTGACTAGCATAAAGTTTTTTTTTAAATCATTCACCTACAAGTTAGGCATTCTAACGTGAGACCGAAGAACATGAGTTCAAGTCCCATGTGTGGGATCGTGGATGCGCACTGCTGAGTCCTATACTAGGGCGAAATGGTCGTCCAATGCTTCCAAGTTTTTAAAGATGGTCTAGTTTAGATCGACCGGTGAATTCAACCGTGAAGATAAACACTAATCATGTAAGATCAAATGATTTGGTCATCTACACTTTTAATAAAAATCTCTGTCACCATGTTAATTATCAGTGACTTTTGTGTATGAAGATAACTTGCTTAAAGGAAGATGTTTTACCATATTTTTGAACTTGAGCTTAATTTAAATCTCTCAACGAATCTTTATTCCTCTGAGTTAATCGTAAACAAACCTCGTCAGCCAGTCTAATTATTTATAGTCTTCTAAGAATTCCGTATAGTCAAAAGGTGGCACACATTTTATCTTAGCGTCCCATTACTTTTATTCATGTATTTACCCATAACCATTTGTTTCAAAGCAAATCTACATATCTTGCCGTTTTCTCTACAAATCAATTAGATATATCTGGTATATATCTGCCCCAACCGTAGCTGCTACCTCAATATGATAGTTAGGCTGTTTTGTCGTATTAATCCTGTCGATATATGTTGGCTGGAATAATTGTCCCCTTTAGTTCTCTCATGCCCAGCAGGTCAAGTTTGGAAATGGTAAAATTAAAAACAATAAACTTATAGCCAGAGAAGGAAGACGTACTAATGACTGTATTGAGGTTTAAAGGCAGTAATGTGTTTCTCTCAGACAATCAGCATGTGTAGAGTTGATGCCTTCTAACAACGAAAAGAACGGGTTAGAAAAGGTCTGCCTAAAACATGTCATACTTCGCCTTACCACACAGATTTCGATCTTCAGTGGCAAGGGCCTCTGAAACACAAAGCTAAGACATCGAAAAATTCTTACAGACAGACTTTGTGTGACCGGCCTTAAGCGGTTGTCTCTTGGCCTACGAAGTCACGCTCCCAGGTCACCACAATTACCGCTAGTCTGGTTTTCTTCTCAGGTCCCTCAAGAAGATATATGCTTCCATGATGTGGTCAACAGGAAAGAGACACGCATCTTCCTACTTCCAACAGAACTCGAAATTCTCTTGTTCACTGACAGAAATAATTTACTGTAGATTCTGTTTTATATTGAAATGGTTTCTGTACTTTGAATAACTTCTAGACCAAGGTAAATAAAGTAGGTAGGTGAACAGTCATAACAAATTAGATATACGTAGGTCTGAACATGATTGTTTCTGCCATTTAGTCATTATTAAGGAATGATTTCATGCTGAGTTGGTAAAATTTAACAGTTAACCTCATAGATAAGGTAGTCAAAGACAACTTCTGTTTTGACACTGAGACCTTCAAAACTAGATCATCAATATGGTATTTAATGTGACAGCAATGAATCCTGGTATCAAGACGACTAATTAGTGATGTGTTGCGTAACAGGTTAACTTAACTATTACCAACTGATGAATCCATTCTTCTGTTGCATCAACTCACTAAGTACTTACCATTTTGAAATGAATTCTTATCAGAGTTTATTGTTTGATAAGATCCAACATTTTGTCTGATTGGTATATTTAAATCGATTTCTTCATATGAAGTCATTTTAATAGATCCATTATGCTCAGTAGATATTGGTTGACCATAACCCCATCTAGGCAAAGTAATATAAGAGTTCATATTAATCACTTTTACTTATATTTATCAGCTGAAATGACTTCAAACATGTTCCCGAATTAGTCAGGAACTAGCTCATGTCGAATGGAATTTACCATTACAGATATAAGCTTTAAGTATTCGGATAAAATCAGTATTATCCAATAGAACGAATAATTCAATCGTTAAACAGATGCACTGGAACTATATTGAATCAGATGTATCCTCTTAGGCTATGCCACAAAAACTGACACTTATTTACAATTGATTTATCACTGGGAAAAGACCAACCTTAAACATGTCAGGTCCTTATTAGTACAGATTGAATTCTGTAGACCGAATTGTAAT
This sequence comes from Schistosoma rodhaini, assembly GCA_944470415.2. NCBI lineage: Eukaryota > Metazoa > Platyhelminthes > Trematoda > Strigeidida > Schistosomatidae > Schistosoma > Schistosoma rodhaini. Next base: position 4,227,654 of record OX104040.1, read on the forward strand.
GTGATCTCTAGTTTAGTTGACTTCATATCTGATACACTATGTTAAGATGAGGTAGTGGTTGGATGTAGATAACAGAAAACTCTGGACCATTTGGTACTAGTCAGTAGGATGTATCTGTAATTATGAGGGAAGTGTTGCTCCCTGACGAATTCAATTCCGTAAAACCCAGCTTCACAGTCATAGATGTTATCACTGACCAACTTACATCTTCATGTTCATGAACACATCCCAGACGAGCTAAACAAAAGTGTAATGTAGTTAAGACTGTAAAAATTTCAATATTAGCTTATTTAGTTGAAACACAACCATGAAGCCATTATAAATCAAGCATCAGAAGAAATGACTATTCAGATTACAAAGAAAGATGAAGATATCTGAACACAAGAAACCGGTTCAATCTCTTTGTTTACATTAGTTAACCACAATCCATAGACCTAATTTGACTAATGTACATCAATTTACCAAATATTTCCATGGTCCTTTTTAATAGAATTATAGGGAACAAAGAACTCGAGTGAGGGTAACCAACATGATTACAGGATATCTTGGTAACATTTAGAATTTTCAATACAAATGTGAAGACAGTTCTACTGTATGGGGCGGAGACGTGGAGGACTACGAAAGCCAATATCCAGAAGATACGAGTGTTTCTTAACAGTTTTCTACGCAAGATACTTCAGATCCGTTGGACAAACACTATCAGCAACAGGTTACTGTGGGAGACAACAAACCAGATTCTAGCGGAGGAAGAAATTAGGAAGAAGCGCTGGAAGTGGATTGTGCACACATTGAGGAAATCACCCAACTGTGTCACAAGACAACCCCTCACATGGAATCCTGAAGGCCAAAGGAGAAGAGGAAGACCAAAGTACACATTACACTGAGAAATAGAGACAGACATGAGAAGAATGAACAAAAGTTGGATAGAACTAGAAAGGAATGACCAGGACAGAGTGGGTTGGAGAATGCTGGTCGGCGGCCTATTCTCCATTGGTAGTAACAGGCGTAAGTAAGTAAGTAAGTAAGTAAGTAAGTAAGTAAGTAAGTAAGTAAGTAAGTAAGTAAGTAAGTAAGTAAATAAGTAAGTAAGTAAGCAGGTAAGTAAGTAAGTAAGTAAGCAAGTAAGTAAGTAAGTAAGTAAGTAAGTAGGTAAGTAAGTAAGTAAGTAAGCAAGTAAGTAAGTAAGTAAGTAAGAAAGTAAGCAAGTAAGTAAGTAAGTAAGTAAGTAAGTAAGTAAGTAAATAAGTAAGTAAGTAAGCAGGTAAGTAAGTAAGTAAGTAAGCAGGTAAGTAAGTAAGTAAGTAAGTAAGTAAGTTGGTAACATTTGAGAACCATACATTAAATGGTTCATTTTCTCCGCATCTGTCAATTGTCCTTCACATTCTATATGATCCTTCTAATTCACAATTTCTATCTGTTGACATTCACATTCTCTTCAATTTGACCTTTTCAACTTTCTGACTGATGTTACATACTACTTATGTCTGTCGATATAAGTAGCATACACCACAGATTTAGTTTTTAAGATAAGTAAACCATCTAATAAATACCCAATCCATGTAACTATTCCTTACCAAATTCATACATGACTTATTCTCCGACCAAACATTCGAGTACATTAGTAACCTATTATTATTCCTTCCTTTACCTTTCTATGTTACCTATATTCATTATGTTTATCAAGTCTAACTATTTCAATTAAAGTATAAACTTATTCAAATTAACATTATATCCGAATGATTACTACATGAATTAAGAACTATATATATATATATATATATATAAACGCAACAGCGTTTTATGGGAGAGGACAAACCAGCTTCCAGCTGAAGAAGAAATTAAGAAAAGACGTTGGAAGTGGATAGGACATACATTAAGGAAATCACCAATGTGCATCACGAAGCAATCCCTAACTTGGAATCCGGAAGGGAAGCGGAAAAAAGGAAGGTCAAAGAACACATTACGCCGGGAGATTGAAGCGGATATGAAAAGGATGAATAACAACTGGAACAAACCGGAAAGGATTGCCCATGACAGAGTTGGATGGTGAATGCTGGTGAGCGGCCTGTGCTCCTCGACGAGGGGTAACAAGCTTAAGTAAGTAAATGATACTGATTTAAATTAATACTGGTTGTTTATAAATAGGATAAAACTCTGTTACAACTATATAGGCTTTTTAATCAGAAAACTTAGATGAAGAATAGATGCAGTAAGCAGAATGGTAGGAGACTGTAATTAGAACAGTAAAATAGATTATAACGTCAGTGATATGTTGAAATGTCTAAAAAGGTTGGCATATGACGTTAAAGATATCAAAATTCATACTTTCCACATAAACTATTGAATATTAATGAGTAGTATAGTAAATACACAAAAAAGGGATAGCGAAGAAAATTAAGATGATTGGGATTGGTCTAATGGAAACCCTGGTGGCAACATTGAAATTTGGTCAATGGAATTCAACCAGCACCAAAGAAAGATTAGACACATGTGAGAATGGTTACTACTCAATGATGAATCATTTGTGGACTTAAAAATGTTTATCAACACACGAAAATTCTCACTATCATAGTCTTAGCTGTAATCAAATACCCTAGCATCATCAGTGTTTAATCTTATATTGACTGAATATATATATATAATCTAGTCTTCAGTTAGTTACATTATAAATGACTAATTGTTATATCTATGATGAAACCTATAACTACTCTATGCATACTGTACGTATTGCCTCGATATAGCCTTAATTCACAAGCATTATAAGCAAAGATGGATAGTAGCTAGTAGTGGAATCCAGGACGCACGTTTCGTCCTGTTTGGGTCTAGTCACCTGGATGTAACTGCATCTCAGACTGGGTGTTCACTTTGGGACTCGAATCAAGTACCGTTCGCTTCAAATGCCATTGCAATATCGAGGCAATACGCATAGTATGCACATATGTAATTAAGAGACTGACCAGTTGCAGTCCTAAACATCAATGGGAACATTCATTAAACAGTACCAAGTGAATTTAAACTTCACCCCATTGCACAAGCAAGTGGCTATCAGTACTCAGTAGCTGAGTAGATAACGCAGTGGGGTTTGAAGCAAATGGTATTGGGTTCGAGTCCCAGAGTGAACATCAACTCTGAGATGCAGGTACATCCAGCTTACGAGTGCTAAGTAGAACGAAACGCGCATCAAACTGGATTCCACTGCTTACCACTAACCATCTTCTCTTATAATATACAAATTTTTTATTGTACAATTAACAAAAATATTAATCAAATATATCTTAGTTACAGACAATAGGCGAGACTAAAGAGCATGGACGAGCCAATCAGAAGCTTTCGCGGGTTTTCAAGGTCACAGCGCTAAGTTCGGTACCTGACGCTTACGTACGGTCAGTTTACAAAGGATTTTAGAGAAAACATGATAATTAAGCGTCTACAAGATATGTTACCATAAGATTTTGGCTCAAAATTCAATTATATATTTGGATTGAGTTGTGGCATTATAGCTGATGTCAGTTCGTGATGAAAACCCTAAGTAAAATTCATAACCTTAACCATGAACTGTAAATCATAATTTGAATTCTTCACACGGGTTTATAACCCTCATTTAGTCTTAGTTATTACGTTGACACTCTCAGATTCACTCTAGCGTCGCTCAAATGTCGTCCATTATTTATAGTCTCATCTTTAACCCTAAACCTTAACCCTAATCCTAAACCGTAAACCATACCAACATACCGACAACACTGAAACTATGTGGTCGAGGCTGAAAGAATTTTCGGGACTTTATCATGGTTCCAGATGTCGACTACTATGGAGCCACATGGATGGGTTCCTGTACCGGATGCACTATGATTTTAAAACTTCTGAACCTATATCTGACCTTGATAAGTTTTTGATACATGTAAAAGAACAGTATCCCCTTTAATTTTTGAGTTTTGTATAATATATTTTTATTGTATGCTAACTGTCTTCTGATTGGCCAATATTTCTCAAGGTCATTTAAGATTCGTTCAAAGGTCGTCCATGTTCTTTAGTCTCGCCCAGATAATATACACCGAAAAGAATGTACATTATTTAGATGTCGATTGATTGGATAGCTAACTTCTAACTAGTGACCATTCAATACATGTCGTCAGGATCCATCAAGAAGTAAGAAAACGGAAACTTGTTGAAATATCTCGTGCTGAGAACTCTATATTATACCAAAACTATCATATTGAATAAGGTTAATAAGAACAATAATAAGAATAAGAATAGTAACTACCGTGATTGATGTTGTTCCATTCGTTCTAATTTATTCGATGAAATCTCTTCTTGATGATGTTTTGATTCATTTGTGTTATTATTACAAAAATTTATAAATTTTGGTTTATATGTTAAATATGAATGAGTAGTAGTAGTATTATCAGTTCCACTTGATATACCAGAATCATGAATAGTTTGTAAATCAATAAAATCTTTCGGATTCTTTTCCAATGATCTATTCAATGTTTTATGAAATAATGAAGGATCTTTGATATGGATGAAAAAAAAAGAAATAATAATAAAGATTATCAGAAGGGAGGTTTGTGGAGATCTTAGTACTTTTATATAGTTAAAATCATGAGTCAGTTGAAGCTAGACTATCATGGAAAACTTGGAAGCACTGTACAGCGGTTTCGTCCTTTCTGATCTATAATCATATGCTCATTAGTGACTGACTTCGAGGAATGTTTCCTTGAGTTCTAGTGGGAAGCAGTGACTAGTGGAGTTCAACCAAGTCTGTTGTTGAGATATCAACTCACTGAAGACAATTGGTGAACGGTTGCTCCAACTTCGTGGATTTGTTGAAGTTAGACATTAACACCGTTGGATGCCGGCAGGCTCAGTGGTCTATCGGTTGAGTGCTCTGGCCCGTGACTGGTAGGTCCTGGGTTTCAATCTCGATAGACGGGATCGTGGATGCTCACTGCTGAGAAGTCCCATAATAGGACGAAACGGCTGTCAAACAGCGCTTCCAGGTTTTCCATGGTGGTTTAGCTTCTACTGACTAATGATCTTCACCATATAAACTATAAATGAATTCGTTGAACAATTAGAATAAACAAAAAGTTCTGAAAGTACCTCAACGACATCGTTTCGTAGTTCAACAGTATAATCATTTCACATGGTGTTGTATACTTGTATCTTTTTGATGGAGTTTTGTTATCTGGGTTGGATGGTTTTAATCGTGGAGCTTTCATCCTTCTTCTGAACGACATCATCAACACCAATCAACATCGTGGTGTATAGAATAAGTTTTGAACCATATGTGGAGAAATTCAAACACTTCATTTCTACTCGAAGTTTGTTCTGATGATGTCGTTCAGAAGAATGATGAAGGCTCCACGACCAAACTATCCAGCTCAGAGAACAAAACTCCATCAAAATCATTTACCTGAGCTACAAATCTTCTCCATCATCTCATATATGTATCTTCCTATTGTTGTTTAGGACTGTAATTAATCAGTCTCTTATAGGCAGGAATTAGTAGTTAAGCGGATAACCCGATGGTGTTTGAAGCGGACGGTATTAGGTTCGAGTCCCAAATAAGATGAAATGCGCGTCCTGGATTCCACTACTAGCTACTATCCATCTCTATTTATTACCATCATTATTGGCATTTACCCTCTATATGAGTTATAAATGATAAAAATAATTTTGACAATTATACTTTCTCATAACTGTGTTTATTTATTGTAAGGAAAGCTCGTGGGTGAACTCAAGGAAGCTCTAGGAAGCTCCGGAAGAGCCAAAGACATTCCATTCAATTATCTTTTGGAAGAGCATTCCAGAATCTTAACGTGTGGCTTCTCGATTGGATAAATGTTAAGAACTACTGTATGCGGATTGGATGACTGTGATGATGATGATTTCCTTTTTAACGAAAACTATAAATACCTTAGAGTTTTGTACCGTATTTGACACTGTTTGGAATAACATTCCTTCTCACTTGTCTTCTGTCTTCTCATTTGAGAATTGGAGGATTCTAGTGTTCGAGTGTTCAAGTAGTACGCGGTATAGCAAGTGCTTAGTCTTTAGAAATGACATTATAGTGAATTTACGAATGATTCATAATCAAGTATGTTATTCATTGCTCAGCAAGGTTTCAATGATCACTCATATACTGATCGGAGTTGTAAACAGTTTGCATATGAATTAGAAAGATTCAATAAGTCACTTTTTCCATATGAAGTACAAGAAATGACTACTTGAAAGAAAACATTTTAATGATTATTACATCACAGAATTTTATTATATATGATTTATACTTCGTAATGGTTAACAGTAGTATCTGTGAAGTTTTCATAATAGATCAGAAGGGGTTTTGTGGAAATTTAGGTATTTTCATACTTAAAATCATGAGTTAATTGAGGCTAGACCATCGTGGATACCTGGAAGCACTGGACGTCCTTTTCGTCCTGTTGTGGGACTCCTCAGCAGTGCGCATCCACGATCCTGCCTTGCGAGATTCAAACTCAGGACCTGCTAGTCTGAATTGAAGAGATATTTCGTGGAGTTCTAGTGGGAAGCAGTGACCAGTGGAGTTGAAACCACGTCTGTTGTTGAGATATCACCTCACTGAAGACAATTGGTGAACGGTTGCTCAAACTTCGTGGATTGGTTAAAGTTAGACATTAATACCGTTGGATGCTGGCCAGCTCAGTAGTTATCGGTTAAGTGCTCTGGCGCTAGACCGGTAGGTCCTGGGTTCTAATCTCAAACACCATGTCGGTTGCTTTCAATATTTACACGTTTACTAGTCAACAGAATACAGTCTTAGGTGATCAAATCTTTTTAAACAAGATTTTAGTTAGAATAGTAGAGTTTGTGGGAACTGTTGAATTTTCATAGTTTAAATCGTGAACTTATCTAATTTAGATCATCATTAAAAACCTAAAAGCCCTGAATGAACTTCTGGCTCAAGTATGAAACTCATCAACAGCACACATTCACGTCCTTGAACGCGGGTGCCAAACTTGTGACCTTTGGTCTCTTACTTAAAAGCTTAACCCCCCTACTTCACCGAGATGGCGTCTAACTTCAATCAATACATGATATTTTGCAACTCACATCCATGGTGTACGGTGGATAACTGTATCTGTATTATTTGTTACAGTAGGATTTTATATTATACCACTAAACATTTGGTATCTATACCAAAAGTGTATCTGTGGGCGAAAGTGAATCATTTCACTGAAATGTCACTACCAACCTATCGATGACAACAGAGCACTTATCTAAAGGTCTTAAGTTTATTGATTTGATTCTAATTGTTGAATTGTATACTGAATTCATTGAAAATCATCAATTAAGTTAGTGGAAACTTTTGTTATACTATTATGTTCATTGACTTACTTAACCATGAATCTGTAAGTAGTTGAGCAGCTGTCATTAATGTTGCCCTTGTTTCAGCATCTGTAACACCCATTTCAATTAATTCATTTCTAGTTAATTTACTTAATCGATCAACATCTACAACTCCATGTTTTAGTAGACAAGGCCAAACAGACTATGATAATAAATTAAAAATGAAGAAATAATTAATCATTAATGTACAATGTTTAAAATTGATAATTTTTAAACAACATGAACTTTATGCTCCCAAATGCCCTGGTACGGCTGAGAGTGGGGAGAGTCCGATCTCCCTCTCGAAATTCTCTGACACGGCCACCCCTATATAGTCTCTGACAAGGAAGTCCTACTCACTGCCTTCTCGTGACTTAACTGTTGTTTAACAAATTGAGAGGAAGAAAAGCGAATGTCTGGCGCTTTAACTGGGTTGGTGGACACGGAAAGTTCACCTAGGGGAGTTAGAAAACCCTCATTGCAAACCAATGGTGCACATGGGATCCAGTATCCTGAAAAAACAAATGGCATATGAATCAATCGTTGGTCACCGACTACCATAGGACTGCATCTCCTCACGATGCTCCATCGCCTTGTGGATCTGACCTTCAAGTCAAAGGCTCCGAGTGTGGCTTCCTAAGAAAACCATCTGCTTGAGTTTGGGCACCTGAGCAGTATCACAGTCCCCACACAAATGGAATGAGATTCCTGCGGCGCATATATATCTGATGCTTCCTTGTACCAATATTAATGTGTTTAAATAAAATTAAATAAATGTGAAATTTATTAGTCGACAAAAAAATCTTGACAGATATCAGCTTCATATACGGGAACAATGATCGAAAAGGAACGATTAAAAGCTCTTCAGCTTTCATGAATTGATCTTAACGACTGACATAGTAAGAGATATTATTACACATTTGATAAAGTCTCAGCTGTTGGATTAAACTGACAAAACAGACATCTTAGTGCCAGTATTTTCTTTAGTCCTTATCGATGAATAATTTCATTAATCGATCTTACTACATGACGTAAACGATCACTGTAATGGGATTGTCCTAAATTAACTCGATTTCCACCCCACCCCCAACCCCCCAATGTATACTTAAGTCAATAAATTTTTGACATTTTGTATCATAAATTTTATTTACAATACAGATTTTTCAGTTAGTTACAACATTTTCTTATCTTGTTACGTAATCCATATTCATATCTAGATTTAATGGAATTTGTGACTGATTTTTTTTGTTTTTGCCTTTTTTAGATTGCCGCTTTCATTGCTTTCATACCACCACCACCACCACTACTACTACTACTACTACTACTACTACTACTACTACTACTACCACTAATAATAATAATGATAATAATAATTGTAGCCATAGCAACAATAAAACTTTGGCCAACTTTGCTTTCATGTTATATGAATCAATATTTTTGTTAATATTATAAATAAATCAAAGCAATTAGTGTCATATAAACCATGATAAATCTACAAACAGAACAATACAAGTAACCTTATATAATGAGATATCTCTTTTAGATTTCTACTAGATAGTTCAGTTAGATTCTTTGTATAAAAGAGATATAAATTAAACAAATGGATTATTTCTTTAATAGTTGAGATCATGAGTCAATTGATAGAAAACCTGGAAGCACTGGACGGCTGCTTCGTTCTATTGTGGGACTACTCAGCAATGCTCTTCCACAATCCCGCCTTGAAAGATTCAAATCCAGGATCTATCAGTTTCACGCGCAAGCGATTAACCTGCAAACCACTGAGGTAGCCGGCATCCAATGATGTTAATGTTTAACGTCAACCGATCCACGAAATTGAGAGACACATCCACCATTATATTCAATGACTTACTATTTTCCAGCAGACCTGGTTGGACTCCCACGTTCACTACTGCTTCTCACTAGAACTCCAGGAAATACCTCGTGAAGCCAGTCACTAGTGAGTATATGTTGATTAATATCATAAGGGGTTTTCGTGAATATTATAGTAGTTTTTAATAGTTGAGATCATGAGTCAATTGAAGCTAGACTACCATGGAAAACCTGGAAGCATTTGAATGCCGTTTCGTTCTATTGTGGGACCCCCCAGCAGTGCACACACATGACCTTGCCTCACGAGATTCGAACCCAGGACCTATCGGTCACGCATTCAGGCACTTAACCTCTAGACTACTGAGCTGACCGGCATCCAACGGTGTCAATGTCTAATTTCCAGGTTTTCCATGGTGATCTAGTTTCAACTAATCCATGATCTCAACTATTAAAATTACTACAATATCCACAAAAACCCCTCCTGATACTAATTAAATTTGTTAGATACTCACATGGCTATTAACAGACATAGGTTATCTTCCAAGGTCTTTCCTCGAAAAAAGACGTGAATAGACTTCTGTTCCCACAAAGAAATCAATGACAAGAAATTTTTGAATATTTTATGGAAACAAATGTGTGTTTCTTGTGCCCAGTGTTCTAGCTAACGATGATGAAGCATGACCTACCTACTATCTATTTGTCTTAGTATATGAAACTAACAATTTCCATGATACTATTTTTGAATGTCATTCAATAGCGATGTGAACAATCACTATAGTCATCACCTGTTTGTAATTCATCTTGCAATGGCCCCCAAATGCCCTGGTAAGGCCGAGAGTGGGGAGAGTTTGCCTTCCCTCTCGAAATGCTCTCATATGGCCACGCGAATATATAGCCTCTGTCAGGGAAGTCCTACTCACTGACTTCTCGTAGCGGAGGTGTTGTTCACAAAAGTGAGAGGACGAAAAGTGAATGTCCGGCGCTTTAACCGGGTTGGTGGATGTGGAGGATCCACATAGGGGAGTTGGAAAACCCTCATTCCAAACCAATGGTGCACATGGGCTCCAGTATCCTGAAAGAACAAATGGCGTATGAACCAACTGTTGGTCACCGGCCACCATGGGAATGAATCTCCTCACGATGCTCCATTGCCTTGTGGACTAGACCTTTAGGTCAAAGGCTCCGAGTGTGGCCTCCTGAGAAAACCACCTGTTTCAGTCTGGGCACCTGGTCAGTATCACAGCCCACACACAAATTGAATGAGATTTGTGAGGCGCATATATATCTGGTGCTTCCTTCCACCAATATTTATGTGTTTAAATAAATAAATAAATAGAAATAACATCTTGCAATGGAAAGGTATTAAGCTATTTTGTGTGTGTTGAAGTGTTACTGAATTATTTTAACCCTAATAATGTATAATTAAGTAACAATAGTTTATGTAGATAATGCACTCAGATCTTTCATGAATACCTAAGTAGACAGTCCAAGTTACAGTTTAATTGTTTAAAACCCTGACAGTCTGTTCAGTTCTGAATGTTCTCCAAAGAGAGGAAGCATCAGTTATATATGCGCCGCAAGAATCTCATTCCATTTGTGTGAGGACTGTGATACTGCTCAGGTGCCCAAACTCAAGCAGATGGTTTTCTTAGGAAGCCACACTCGGAGCCTTTGACCTGAAGGTCAGATCCACAAGGCAGTGGAGCATCGTGAGGAGATGCAGTCCTATGGTAGTCGGTGACCAACGATTGATCCATACGCCATTTGTTTTTTCAGGATACTGGATCCCATGTGCACCATTGGTTTGTAATGAGGGTTTTCAACTCCTCTGGGTGACTTTCCGTGTCCACCAACCCAGTTAAAGCGCCAGACATTCGCTTTTCTTCCTCTCAATTTGTTAAACAACAGTTAAGTCACGAGAAGGCAGTGAGTAGGACTTCCTTGTCAGAGACTATATAGGGGTGGCCGTGTCAGAGAATTTCGAGAGGGAGATCGGACTCTCCCCACTCTCAGCCGTACCAGGGCATTTGGGGGCTCTCCAAATTGAGGATGGCCGTTTTGTTCTATTGTGGGACTCCTCAGCAGTGCGCATTCACGATTCCACCTTCAATTGATTCATCATTTCAATTATATAAAATTACTAAAATCTCCACAAACCTCCTTCTCATAATGATCATATTCTCAATAGTGACTGGCTCCATGAGTTATTTCCTGGAGTTCTAGTGAGAAGCAGTAGTGACCAGCGGAGTTCAATCAGGTCTGTTGGGAGATATCAACTCACTGAAGACAATATTTGCTCAATTTCGTGGGTTATTTGAATTAAGACATTAACACAGTTGGATGCCGGCCACCTCAGTAGTCTACATGTTAATCGCTGGCTTGCGAGACTGATAGGTCCTCGACTCGAATCTAAAGAGACGGAATCGTAGGTGTGCATTGCTGAGGATTCCCACAACGAGAAGGAACGGCTATTCGGTGCTTCCAGATTTTCCATGATAGTCTAGCTTCAATTGACTCACGCTTTCAATTATGAAAATACTAAATCTCCACAAAAACCCTTTCCTTTTAATCTATTCGCTTTATACTTAAACATGTAACTTTATGGCTTAATCTCATATTAGTCATATGACTGACTTATAAAAATATTATTGTTTCTAGTAAATTACCTGTATCCCAAGACGTTGCATCAAAGATAGTAATGTGGATTCAGAGTATTTCACTTTATTAGTAGTTAAACAAGATGTTCCTAAACTTTTATATTCATCATTTTTGGATTCCGTATACAGTGAATTTGAATGTCCTGTAACGCTGAATGGTTTTGAATTGATTTGTTCTATGCCCTGATCTATTGTTGTTGATGCATTCGGAATAAGTGGTAATGTTTCATATGTATCAATTGTAGGACTACTTGGTGCTGATTGACTAACATCTGATTGATATGGTGAATTAATAAGTCCATTATGTGTACGACTAAAGAATGGACCACAACGTAGAGTCATTCCTTGACGTTTACGCCAATTTGTTTGTGACATCATTTTTCGATAACATTTTCTTGAATCTTTTGTATATTGAAATTTTATTGAAGACATAGGACCAGGTGTTTCATTCTCACTACTATTTGGAGATGTTGGAGCTGATGAAAGTACTTCTTTTCTTGCTAGAAAAATATTTAAAAACCAATAAACATATTGAATTTAGATCAGAAGAGGTTTTGTGAAGATTTTAGTATTTTCATAGTTGAAATCATGGGTTCGAATTTCGCGAGTGCGTGATCGTGGATGAGCAATGCTGATGAGTCCCATAATAGGACGAAACGGCCGTCCAATGCTTCCAGGTTTTCAATGGTGGTCTAACTTCAATTGATTCATGATCTCAACTATGAAAATATTGAATTTAGGTTAGTAGCTTAGTATTTCTTTCTTTGAATGTTATGTACTTTTAATAAAGAAACTTCATCAATGAATTTTTAAAAAAAAGGTATCTTACTCTTTATTATAAGAACGATAAGAAAACAAGATCGATTGCGAAGGGACTGGAACATTTATACATGAGTTATTCAGAAAGGAAACAAAAAAGCTGTTATATCCCATAGAGAATGATGAATGGTAACATTTGAGAATCATTTATAGACCAATATGATATGTATATTTCCTATTGTATTATTGTTAAGTAACTTAACTATTCATATTCGTGTCCCTCTTATTATAAGCTTTATTTTGACCCATAGACTATTACTACACGATTAACCATTCCTGAGTTATCCTCAGTCTATTAATTAACTGTTCCTCCTATTCACAGCCACATTTGGCTGAATCTTATTACAAAAGTTAATTTCTATTTTATGGTACGATGTGGTCAGTCTTTTTGGTATATAAACTCAGTATGTTTGAAATACAAGGATTCGTACCGCAGAGACTATTAATGGTGTTCTGGACTTAACTGACTGGGCTAGGCAGAAAGCAGGACTGATAAGTACTCAAGACTGCTCATACGGTTTTCTGTGTCCTTGGTTCGATCGATGAATCACTGCTCTCTAATTGGCGGTATCATCACATTGTACATTAACAGGGGATCCAGACGGCCACACAAGTTATAACAAAAACACCGATTCATCAGAACTGTCTTTAAAATACCAATAAGGCATACTGAAATATATCTTTGAAGAAAAAGAAACTTGTACTCCGTTTAAACGCATTATTCAAGTCGAAAATCCTTCAGTCAGGAAAATCGAGTTATTTTCCAAGTAAACTTAGAACACCACTTGTGATTCCTCGTTTTTGAAAACTTTACGTACTTCATAGTTGTTTCGTTCGCTACCTGACATGATCTGAACAAATATCTATGATGTAACAAATATGATATATGAAAAATAAGTAATCATAAAATGATGTTGTATTCTAAGCAAGGACGGATAGTGGAATGCAGGACGCGCGTTCCGCTTTATTTAGAACTCGTCATCTGGATATATCTGCATCCCAGAGTTGATGTTCAATCCGGTGTCGTTCACTTCTAACCCATCGTGTTATAAACTAGAAAGCAGCTTGTTTGTTCAATAGGGTATAGTCTAAATTCACTTGGTATTGTTTACTTGAATCTTCTCATTGTTATTTAGGACTGCAATTGATCAGTCTCTTAATGACATTTGTGTATGCTATGCATATTGTCTCAATATTGCCCTAATTCACAAGAACTATGAACAAAGATGGATAGTGGTTCAAGTCCCAGAGTGAAAATCAACTCTGAGATGTAGGTACATCCAGCTGACGAGTCCCAAATAGGACGAAACGCGCCTTGTCCTGGATTCCACTGCTAGCCACTTTACATCATTGAGGTAAGATGGTGGTTGGAGGTGGTCAACAGGAAACCCTGACCCGGGTTTCGTGCTACTTACAGGTACACCTTGCTGACGAGTGCCAAGTAGCACGAAACCCGGATCAGGGTTTCCTGTTGACCACCTCCAACCACCATCTTACCTCAATATACATAGTGCAAGCAGTGTCGAGCCACCTAGACTGGTGGTCACATTGCAACTCAATCGATAGCATTCGATCAGCACTAAGAAGGACCTGACACGCATGAGATTGATCACCACCCAGTGATCAATCAATTGTGACTATTCATCTTTGTTTAATACGGTAACCAGTTTTAATAATAACAGTCATTGGGATTTTGAAGACATTGGTTTAACAGTGAAACAGTTCAGCTCACCACAAACAGTATTAGTACAATATCAAGAAATTATGTATTCAGGGAATAAATCAATGAAGATCTAACCAAAAGAAGTTATCATGAAAGTTCTAAGAGATAGAATAGTAGAAGTTTCATAATTCACATCGAAAGAAATCATAGAAACATCTATTCTTATGTTTCTAATTTTTGTATTTTACTACACTTAAGTTATATAATGTCATCAGAAGGGGGTTTTGCGGAGATCTTAGTAATTTTATATAGTTGAAATCATGAGTCAATTGAAGCTAGACCACCATGGAAAATCTGGGAGCACTGGACGGCCGTTTCGTTCTATTGTGGGACTCCTCAGCAGTGCTCATCCATGATCTCGCCTTTCGATATTCGAATCCAGGACACATCAGCCTCAAAAGTATACAATCATTACTCTACACAGCATTATATATCAGAGTGATCTAAAGAATCAACAGTTTAAAATGTAAATCTTCATTAAGTCCCCTTCATTCTGATCGATTATCATTGAATAATTTGACTTACACGTAGGAACTATTTCTTTTCTCCTTTTTTGTTTTGTTTTACGTAAATCAGTCAGACAGTCAGTCACAACGTAGAACTTCGTACGTGCGTAAGTACATCAGTTCAAGTTGCCATACCACATTAGCACAAAGATACAGTTGTCGATTCAAATCCCATAGTGGTAGAAGTAGTAATAGTATAAGCATTATGTGAAAGATTAGGGTTTGATGATGTTATTGAAGGAGTATAATCCAGTGAAATAAATTTGCAAAGAGAAAAAGACAGAGACATGAAGAATTCAGAAGATTAGAATTTGATAGAACACAAAGATTGGATGCAACTTCGCCATTACAAACGATTTTGAGCCATGTCATTCAAGGTTTCTAACCATCGATTGCTATCATGTCGCGAATCCCATCCAGATAGTCTACACCTACCAACATGGCTCAGTCCAATTGTCATTGACTTCATGGATTTGTGCCACATTTTGGTCTGACCGCCGCTAACTTTCTTCCAACCCACTCCTACACCATGGAACATTGCACATCGGAGCAGTCGGTGGTTGAGAATAATCGACACGTGTCCCAGCTATCTCAGCTGATGAAGATCCAGTACTTCATCAATCGATTTGCCATTCTTACCTAGTACCCATTTCTTAGTTTTACAAAGTATCTAGAATGGTATTCTTTTTTTTCTGAATGGCTAATCACTATTAGTAATAAGGAACAAGTAACTAAAATTCAATTTGACTAATCAATAATAAAAAAATTTGTAATCAGGCACATTCACATATGGTAACCATGTTATAATGAATCAATGTGAAGCAGTATTAAAAGTAAGAAAGAGCTAAAGAGAGAGAGAGAGAGAGAGTGTGTGTGTGAGGGAGAGAGGGAGGGAGGGAGTGGGAGAATGGAAAGTAAAAGTGTAACATACATGAGATAGAATGCAATCATTTTCTATATTGTACAACATATTTGTTAGTCAATATAACATTACAATGATTACAATTATACTGTTAATACAAATAGACATAATGAATATACAAGTAGCAAACATTAACCTCTTCTTCTTTTTTATTTTATTAATAATAGTAATGATGACTATGATCCCCTAGTGTGCATATATATGTGTGTGTGTGTATGTTCATGTGTGTGTGTGTGTGTGATTGAATGGAATCCATACAAAATCATATCCCTATACACCTAGATACTAATAAAGGAATGAAAATATTGACTAATACTAAGTTATAATAATAATCATAATCACCATACTAACTGACTTGTTGATGTATGTTGATACCTGATTTAATTTATATAGATAGACAGATTACATTAAAACAAAACAAAAAAACAACTAAGAAATAGGTCAATTACTAGGTGTTTCGTATTTATATTTAGTTAACCTTCTTCAATAATTCACTTATTTATTTGATAGAATGTATGATTGTATAAGAGCTTAATGAAATGTGAATGTTTACATGTGTAATGTGAATGTGAATGTGTATTTTTTTTTCATAAATTGATGGTGGTGGTGGTGGGGGGGGTGAGGTGTGGAGGTTGGGAAAAGGGTAATAATAGAATGATGTGATGATTCAGTGTTCATGAATGTATCTAACGGAAAAGTCGGTAATCAAAATCTATGGCAGTAATAATAATAAATGTTGAAAACAAAATAAAATACAATAATTGACATTAAATTATTGAATGTTTACAATTCAAGGTATGTCAGTGAAATGTCACTGAGCCCTACCCAGATCATCTTGTAGTTGGCTCACTGAAAAATATCGAACAAATCATCGATCCTTGTCAAAGTCAATGACAGTCAATGCGCATTAGCTAATTGTATGCCATAGGCTTGCCCATATGATGATGATCTTGCTATCTTCTCTGTATTTATTCTTATTAATATATTTCCATGATAACGTCCTTTGTGTTATACAGTCTTTAAAGCAGTTGATCGCGAGGTGTGACTTTGAAGTTAGCTGGTTCGTCACATCATTCTTGCCTAAGTCGAGTAAGCCCTCAATCATTCAGCATAGATCACCTAGTTAGTGATCTACAAACTAATTTGGAACGCGTTAGATGAACAGTCTAGTGAACTTACAGAATATAATCAATGTTTATGTTGCATTGAACAATTAATGGATGGATGATAGAAGAATATTAGTCAGTTTAACATTGAACCAAAATTCCAAATCCTATCAGATTCTATATAGATATATATGGGTGGGACTATAACTGATGAACGATATTTGGGCGAAGCAACATTGACCTTGACAATGTTCACTTACTTGCTGGGGTATAAATTAGTGTTATGTAGTAGCGAAGACATAAGTACGGGTAACTTGCAGGACCTACTATTGGACTATCATTCTTATTGTATAACTATTCGGTAACTAGGTTATCTATATCTATATTCATTTTATTGTAAGCTTCATTTCGACCTATTGATTATTATTGTATGATTTACTGTTCCTAATTTATACTCAGTTTATTGATGACTATCTCCCACATTCACAATCACATTTGGCTTGATCTTGTACAAATGTTGTTTACTATTTTATGGTATGATGTGGCCTGTCTGTCTGGTATATAGATAAATTATGTTTGAAATAAACGATTCGCTTTACAGCAGCTGCTATTGGTGTTTTGGACTCAAGTGGACGGGTTAGGCGGATAAGGACCAATAAGGACGCTAGATTACTCATACTAATCGAACGTCATTGTCACAGTGTGGAGGTCGTAGAAGTCGTATTCTATTGGTGGACAATTTATGCGAATTACGTCCTTGTTAAATTCGTAAGGTCATAACGAATCAGCGACGACCTTGATCAAGTCATAACAATTGGCTACCGCCTAGGTCAAAAACATAACAAATTGGCGACGGCTAGGTCAAGTCATAACAATTAGTAAGAGGAATTATGCTTAGAATTTAAAGCTGGACGTTGGGGGGAGAGGTTTATCAGGATCTGACGTCAGCCATAGTGCTAAAATGCTATTTAGCCAAATTGATAGATGAATTTCCTAAAATTTGAGACCTGTTATCTTAAATATGATCTTTTTCCTCCGTGAATTATGGTCTCGCCGATATATGTAAATTAGACAAAAAACAACAACCTTAACACCATAAATCTATTCATATTATATAGACGTCATATGGGTACACCTCGGTATCATTTGTAGTCATATACTAATAAAATTTATTTTTAGCCAGAAAAGGAATCCACTGTAACTATCTGGCATTGAAAGACAATGGACATATGATTGTAGTAATTTTAAGAGTTCAATCCATGAGTCGATCTAACCTCGATCACTACTGAAAACCTGACAGCACTGGACAGCCATTTTGTCATTGTATAGGACTCTTCAACAGTACGCATTCACGATCTCACACATGGGGCTCGGATCCAGGACCTTTGGTCTCACTCGTGAACTCTTAACCTCTAAACTACTGAGCCGTCATGCAATGGTTTTAACGTCCGAGATGGAAGTCTCTGGAATCATGGACGTACACTGCTGAGGAGTCCCTTACTAGGACAAAGCAATCGTCCAATACTTCCGGATTTTCTATAGTGATCTATCTTAGATCGAATCATGAATTCAACTTTTTCATTTGTCATAAATTGTTTTCAGAAGATTCAGCTCATTATTGTAATGACACTGAATATTTACAAAAGTGATTAATGCTTCTGAATCATTGAATTGACACTAGTAACTTCAAAATAATCAAATATTTATCATGTAGTAGACTGTAAAGTGGTATTGTGGTGAACAAGGAGACGAGTAGGGACAATCGAATGTAGTTGGGACGTAAATTACAGACTCACTAAAATCTGACAGCCATACAGTAAACATTATAAGGAAAGATGAACAGTAGTCAGCAGTGAAATCCAGGACACACGTTTCGTCCTATTTGGTACTCGTCCATCTTTGCTTATAATGCTTGTGAATTAAGTCTATATCGAGGCAGCACGCACAGTATGTATATATGCTAATAAGAAACTGATTCAAATAAACAATACCAAGTGAATTCATACAGTAAACAGTTAATTTGCAAACTATTAATCAATTGTCTCAATCTTGACTGTTCCTTCTGTAAATATCAGTTCATCGTCTCTGTTACGTCTACCCGTTTGTGAACGTTATGTTTGCTTCCCGAAGCTAGTTTCGGATCCCCGAGCTAGAACTATACAGCAACTTGAAGACCACAGAGAAGAAACGAGTATTAGAGAAACACTTTACTACAAGGTTCCTTTATGTACAGAAAAACAGGGGTTTTATAGTAATTAAAGGACCTTGAGATTCTATAGTAGCAGTATGTTAAACAGCCAATCAGGACCTTGTTATTTTAGTAGCATAGCTTCTAACTAATCGCTGATTGGTTGGGCTCTTTATGAGCCTCCGGAGGCTCTGATAGAGTTTACTGTAAGCCGACTTAACAGTCTCTGATTCTTATTGTTCATGTATTTTTATACCAAGTGCGTCCTGTTCACATTATCTCCTGATCGATCTTCTACTGAAATACATTCAATGCTCGGCCATCGTTATATACTACTTATGTGAATATAAGTAACCCACATGACAGTATGACTTAAGAAGTGATAATTATATAATGAAACCATTCAATGAAAGAAACTTCATACTGGAGAAAAATATAATTGAATTTTGATTAATTATATGAAGAAGTAATTAGTTATTCATGCTTAATCTTCTTCTTCTCTTAGTTTAACTAAAGCTAAAATATGATTTACTCACAGAGAGGCTGACTTTTAATGTCGAAGTTGTATCACTGTATAACATAGTTACACAATGCACACTGCTGAGGAGTCCCAAAAAAGGACGAAACGGTCATCCAGTGCTTCTAGGTTTTCCCTGATGGTCTAGCTTCAATTGACTCATGCTTTCAACTATGAAAATAGTTACACAATATGAAGTTCGCTATGAAGTATCGTGTTTTCATATATAGAAAGTATTCATTATATTAACTGCTTCACTACTATCATTCAACTGGCCTCCCCCTCCCCCCCACCGCCAAAATACAATTTGACGCATAGAAAACATGAAAAATAAAACTTACAATTAAGAAATAAGACCAATGGTTTTGTTAATTCATGATTAATTTCACAAGGATTATGTAAATTGCTTGTATCAACCATTTGTAACTCTGTTTGATTCATTGTATTCATTATTGATCCATTTGTTCAACAATATGTTGAATAGTCTTCTTTAAAAGAAATTGAATTTAAATCATCTAGTAAAGAAGAAAAGAAACCATGTTGAAATTAATGATACTGACTGAATTTATAAACCTGGAATCACTAGACGGATGTTTCGCCCTATTGTGGGACTCCTCAGCAGTGTGCATCCATGACCTCACCCCGTGAAATTCAAACCCATGACCTACCAGTTTCAACAGTGCCTACAGGTTTTCTCTAGTGGTCTAGCTTCAAATGACTCACGCTTGCAACTATGAAAATACTAAATCTCCACAAAATCCCTTCTGATAATAATAATGAATTTTGTTAAACTTATTCTATCATGTCGAGTATACTTCATTTATGTTTCAAGACTTAATATTCCATGAAATACGAAGATGTGATTCATGGTCCAGAAAATTTGTTTACAAAAGTAAGAGTAAACAAAGATGGATGGTAACTAGCAGTGCAATCGAGGATGCGCGTTTCACCATATTTATGACTCGTTTGCTGGATCTACCTGCATCTCAGTGTTGTTGTTTACTCCAGGACTATAATCGAGTATCGTTTGCTTGTGAATTAGCTAGACCATCATGGAAAACCTGGAGGCACTGATGAAGAGTCCCATAATAGGACGAAACGGCCATCCAGTGTTTCCAGGTTTTCCATGGTGTTCTAGCTTCAATTGACTCATGATCTGAACTATCAAAATTATATTAAAACGATTGAATAAGAATATTTCCTTCAATATTAAAACCGTTTTCCTTTCTAAATCTGATATTTGTAGAATCCAAAAAGAACAAAGACATATAATACGGTCTGATTATATCATAAACATAAATGATAAATAAGGGTAATTGTCGACGGTACTAGTTACACAACTATATTGCTATTACATAAGTTCATTAATATGTGGTGTTGTCTACTTATATCTATATAAGTAGTATATGGTGTGGGTCAGACATAGAATGTATTTTGGCAGAAGACCGATGAGGAAAGAACTGAAATGAAGCGCAATCGGTAGGAAAATGCATGAGCAATGGAATAAGAGAAGAAACAGTGAAGATTGAAACAATTGGTTGTTAATTTGCAAATTGAATGTTCATTGTTCGGTTATGAGAATTTACTGAGTTAGTCTGTAATCTTTGCTTAAATACATTTGATTGTCCCCAACCAGTGTTTTGTTCACTACAAATAATGCTAACTGGTATTCGATTTTCCCTATGACTGTTAGTAGGCAGTTACAAGAACACTGAACGTAACTATTTTCAACGGAAGGATGCAAAAAATTGGAAAATGAATGATTCATATATAAACAACAATATTTAGAACTAAATACAATGTAAGGAGGCTGATAATATTCTTAGTTTATTTATGACTTAAGAAGTGGAATGAGATAAGAAACTGCAACTAATTAGTCAGAAATCGGATGAACCAGAATAAAAACAACTAGCAAAGATCCCCGATTTTGATGAAGTTTTGTTCTCTGAGCTGGATGATTTGGTCATGGAGCTTTCATCGTTCTTCTGAACGACATTATCAACAACAATCAACATCGAGGTGTACAAAACAAGCTGTGAATCACATGTAGAGAAATTCGAACACTTCATTTCCACCCGAAGTTTATGCTGATGATGTCGTTCAAAAGAATGAGGAAAGCTCCACGACCAAACCATCCAGCTCAGAGAACAAAACTCCATCATAGTCATTGTTTTGACAAGAAGGATTGAATTTCTCAAGAACACGAATAAGATAGTCTATCTACTGAAATCATATCTAATGATCCCCTTCTTAAAGCAACTACTTCATCAGATAATTTCTAGCTGTAATGATTAGAGTAGTTACAATCTAATTCTCAGTGATATAGAATTTCCAGAGCCTGATTAATTTATGTAAACTTGTATAAAACAACCATATACAACCGTCAAATCTGATTTTTCCCACACACCGGTTAAATCACTTGGTCAGTACACAAATGTTCCAGCATTTTTCTCTCAAAGAATCTTCTATTCAACTAGCGAATGCAACACTTTAAAATCTATCGTGTAAGCTACTTATTTTTGTCAATATAAGTAGTATGCAACACTAATCAAAAGTTGAATGACTGACAGTAGAAGGCTAAGAAGATCAATTTAAAGAAATTAGAAATGGAAATATAAAGCAATTTTGAATTGGAAGAATCATAAACAATCTGAAGACCAAATGGTGGAAGATTTACAAATGATACATTTAATGTATGGTTAATCATATTTTACCAAAATATACAGCAATTTTACACAAAGATGAATAGTTGCTAGCAGTGCAATCCAGGATGCGCGTCACTTCGTCCTATTTGGGACTCGTCAGCTGGATGTACATGCATCTCAGAGTTGATGTTCACTTTGAGACTAGAACCCAGTACCTTTCGCTTCAAATGCCATGACGTTATCCACTCAGCTACTGAGTCCTGATAGCCACTTGTTTGTGCAATTGGGTGAAGGACGAAACGCCCGTCAAACTGGATTCCACTGCTAGCCACTATTCATCTTTGCTTACCATGATTGTTAATTTAGGCTATATCGAGGCAATACGCACAGTATGCATATATGCCAATTAGAGACTGACCAGTTTCAGTCCTAAAACATTAATGAGAAGATTCAAACAAGTAATACTAAGTGAATTCATACTGTAATTTTGTATTAAAATAATAAATTGGTTATCAACACCCGAATCTCGTTTACTACAATATTCCATATTAAAAGGTTAAATTTGTAGCTCACTTAAATGAAAACACGTTCACATATTTAACAGTTGAGTTCATGAGTTAATTAAAGCTAGAACACAATGAAAAATCTGGAAGCACTGGACGGACAATTCGTCCTAGTATAGAACTTCTCAGCACTGTGCCTCCACAACCCACCAAGGAAAACCTGGAAGCACTGGATGGCCATTTCGTACAATTGTAGGACTCCTCAGCAGTGCACACCCATGACCTCGCCTCGCGAGATTCGAACCCAAAACCAGAGGAGTTCAAACCACGTCTGTTGTGAGATAAGAACTCACTGAAGACAACTGGTGAACTGCTGCTCAATTTCGTGGATTGGTTGGTTAGATATTAACACTGGTGGATGCCAGCTAAGTGGTCCATCGGTCAAGTGCTCTGGCGCGAGACTGGTAGGTCCTGGGTTCGAATCTCGCAACGCGAGGTCGTGGATGCGCACTGCTGAGAAGTCTCACAATGGGACGAAACAGCCGTCCAGTGCCTCCAGATTTTCCTTGATGGTCTACTTTCAATCGACGCATGCTTTCGAACATAGTGCAATTATCTCACTTCTTCTCAATTAAGGATAAAGTAATGAAATGTCTTGTATTTGAATTTTATAGATTCCTTGTATCAATGAATTAGGAATTTTAGCTAGACAATCATCGAATACTTGTAAATACTTAACAATTGTTTCATACAAGCTTAAAGTCAGTCAACGGGATATATCCATGTTTCTTAGAGTGATTAAACCAAAGTCATTTGAGATACAGATGAAAACCTGGAAGCACTGGACGCCTGTTTCGTCCTATTGTGGGACTACTTAGCAGTCCGCACCTACGATTCCGCCTAGTGAGGTTCGAACCAAGAACCTACCAGTTTCGCACCAGAGAACTTAACCGATAGCAAGTAAGCTGGCCGGTATCCGATGGTGACAATGACTAACTTTTTTTATGACGTAATATTCAATTTCTAGTTTTTTTAATAATACCAGTTGTTACCAAGTGTCTTTCCTTTTTTATGAGAGAAAAATAAAACTAATAGTGAATTTTCGTGTTGACATTTGAAATTGTTTTTTTTTCTTTAAAAAAAAATAATTCTAAGCTATTTTATATTGAACAGAATAGGGATTTGTGGAGATTGTAGTATTATCATAATTGAGTTCATAAATTAATCTAAGCTAAACCACTATTAAAACCTTGGAAACATTGGATGTCCATTTTGTTCTAGTTAAGAACATCTCAGCAGCGAGCATTCACAATCCCATACACGGGACTTGAACCTAGAGTATTCTGTCTCGCGCATGAACTCAACCTATAAATCACTCAACTGGCCGGCATTTGATGGTATTGTGGCGTGGTCTACTTATATCCATATAAGTAGTATATGATGCTGATCAGACATAGAATGTATTTTGGCAGAAGATGGATGAGGAAAAAACAGGAAAGAAGCGCAATCGGTCCAGAAATGTATGAACAATAATAATCACATATGATGGACTGATATTTGCAGAAGGAACAGTTAAGATTGAGACAATTGATTGTTATTTTGCAAATTAACTGTCAACTGTATGGTTATCAGAATATAGTGAGATAGTCTGTAATTGATGCTTAAATACATTCGATTGTCCCTATTGGTGTTCTTGTTCACTACAGTATAAATGTCTAAATTTAATCGATCCATGAACTCTAACTATTGAGACAAGTTTCAATCCTCAGTAGAAATTCCTTTGTCAGCAATAATAGGATTTCAGTTGAACACGTCAAAAAAAGAGAATAATAACATTGAAAGTAAATTAAATTATCATCCTCATTTTTGTTTAGGAGACCCAGAAAATTCCTCGAAAAAACCTCGATGGTGCTCTGTAAACGTTAGGAGACATTTTATTTAATCAGCATTGAATGGAAATTTCTCAGAAACATCTAGAATGTGAATGGTCAAGTGTCACATTTCTAATTGGATGATTACCTATACTGCTACTGTGTTTAGCAGCATTCCAAAACTTTCCTGAAAGCTCAAAGCCATCTGAAATTCTATAAATACCTTCGATTTTCTGCACATAAACGAACCTTGGACAAGGTATTCCTTCCATATTTCATGCCTTGTCGCTCGAGTTCCAGTTGTCGTGTGCATTTAGCGTCGGATTATTAAAAGAGCTTAGGAAACAGATTCAACCGTTCAGTCAGAAGATTTATAAATTCTATAAAATCAATATTAATCATAGTGTTCTTCAATAGGTGTGTGTTTAAAATATTGTATAATACCTAAGCTCTTTGTTTTTGAAAACTTCAATCACTCGGTGGATCAAATGCAGATGTGACGGCGAGGATCGGCAAAGCAAGAGCAGCATACTTACAACTGAAAAACATCTGGAACTCACAACAATTGTCAACCAACACCAAGAGCAAAATTTTCAATACAAATGTCAAGACAGTTCTACTGTACGGAGCGGAAACTTGGAGAACTACGAAAGCCATCATCCAGGAGATACAAGTGTTTATTAACAGTTGTCTACGCAAGATACTTCGAATACGTTGGCCAGACACTATCAGCAACATTCTGCTACGGAAGAGAACAAACCAGATTCCAGCAGAAGAAGTAATCAGGAAGAAGCTCTGAAAGTAGATAGGACACACATTGAGGAAGTCACTCAATTGCGTCACAAGACAAGCCCTCATATAGAATCCTGAAGGTTAAAGGAGAAGAGGAAGACTAAAGAACACATTACGCTGAGAAATGGAGACAGACATGAGAAGAATGAACAAAAAATGAATAGAACTAGAAAAAGAGGCCCAGGAGAAAGCTGGTCGGTGGCCTATGCTCCATTGGTAGTACCAGGCGTAAGTAAAGTAAAGTAAAAAAAAAGTATATATAATCTTACCAATCATTTATACAGTCATCTATTGACAATCCTTTGGGTAATCTGGTTAGCGTATTATTTTAGCCAGCTGCTTATCTACGGGATGGGGTCGCTAACCCCATACCCAACCCTCCTCATTTCCCCGGACTTGAGACCGGCAGTAGCCCCTTGAGGAGCTACAGGCGGGGTAATCTAGCCATCGAATAATTCTAACAACTATGGATCAATAAAAACAAGTCTGAAAAAAATACATAGTATATGTAAATATCCCAAAGTTGTTGTAGAATATGATAGTTTATAAAGTATTTCAGAAGAAATAGTGGGAGCATTAATGATGAAACTCAGTGTGATTTAGAATTTACATAGTTTTTTTTTCAGAATCAGGTAATAGAATATCACGTATTAATGGGATGGGTACTTTGTTATGAATGAAATATCAATTGACTTAGTGAAAATCACTAAAACAAAATAACATTACTACTAATAACTATCATAACAAAAACAATTGAATTGAATGACAATTATCATTACGTCAAAATTGAGATGAATCGACAACATCACTCTTATCTAGTTATTGAAAATATTTATAAAATGATTCAGAACTCATTCTAACACGTAGGTAACAAAGAAATACATTGGCATGGTATCTGAATTCCGTCACACAAACTCCAGAGAGTCAATGAACTAAACAAAATGATATTTATTTAGTATTGTTTGTTTGAATCTTCTCATTGATGTTTTAGGACTACAACTGGTCAGTCTCTTATTGGCATATATGCATACTGTGTATATTGCCTCGATATAGCCTAAATTTGCAAGCATTGTAAGCAAAGATGGATAGTGGCTAACAATGGAATCCAGGAAGTGCGTTTCGTCCTATTTGGGACTCATCATATGGATGTACCTTCATCTCAGAGTCGATGTTCACATTGAGACTAGAACCCAGTACCTTTCGCTTCAAACGTCATCGCGTTATCCACTCGGTCATTGAGTCCTGATAACCACTTGCTTGTGAATTGGGTGAAGTTTAAATTCACTTAGTATTGTTTGTTTGAATCTTCCCATTGATGTTTTAGGACTACAACTGGTCAGTCTCTTATTGGCATATGTGCATACTGTGCATATTGCCTCGATATAGCCTTATTTCACAAACATTGTAACCAAAGATAGACAGTGACTAGCAGTGGATAACGCAATGGCATTTGAAGCGAAAGGTACTGGGTTCTAGTCTCAATGTGAACATTAACTCTGAGATGCCGGTAGATCCAACTGACGAGTCCCACATAGGACGAAGTGACGCGCATCCTGGATTCCATTGCTAGCCACTATCCATCTTTGCTTACATTTGATATATTGTTGACATAGAATGAACCAAGAAAATATTTTAATTGTTTTCATGATTAGAATATCTGTTAGTGACAACTTTACGTATATAGAAAACATAATTATGTTCTTTGATAGATAAAAATGGAATGTGGAATATATTTTTACTATAGTCAATATCATAACTGGATTGTTAGATTAACTTTGGGATAGTCATTAACCGCTAGGGAGTTTCATTTGTCTGGAATTGACCTTAATGAAATACTTAATTCATATATACCTTATTTAAACTAATCAGTAGATAATGAGTCAGTTTCAATCAGTCTAATCGTTTCATAAAAGTAAAGTAGAATTTTCTGATCATCTCTAAGTTTCTTCTAAAGTGATCTTTTGTGTTATATCCCATGGAGATTTATGAATGGTAACTTTGAGAACTATTTATGGACCAATATCATATGTATATTTCCTATTGTATAGTTGCTAAGTAACTTAACTACTCATACTCATGTCCCTCTTATTATAAGCTTTATTTTGACCCATAGATTATTACTATACCATTTGCCGGTCCTAAGTTATCCCCGGTCTATTAATTACGGTTCCCCTCCTATTCACAGCCACATTTGGCTTAATCTTGTACAAATGTTAATTTCTATTTTATGGTACAATGTGGTCAGTCTTTTTGATATATAAATTCAGTATGTTTGAAATACAAGGATTCATACCGCAGAGACTATTAATGGTGTTCTAAACTTAACTGACTGGGCTAGGCAGAAATCAGGACTGATAAGTACTCAAAACTGCTCATACAGTTTTGTGTGCATTATTGCTCTGATCGATTGAAATCACTCCTCTCTGATTGGCAGGGATCAGCACATTCATATATCAAATAGGGCACGCACTCACACACTCACACGTGTTATAACACTTTACTTTACTACTAAAGTCTTTCAACTTATTTAATTTTATGAAATCTGAAATTCATCAATTAAGATTTCATACCATTTGTATGTATAGTCTTTCTTATTGAATAGTATAATTCACATTCTTTTGTCCAATATCAAAGACAACAGAACTCCATTTACTTACTAATGACTTCTGTATTATTGTGATAAATAAAACTGATACAGATAAAACATACATTGATAACAATATGGCTTAAAATTATGACATCTTTTTATCATTATTTAAGTAATTTGAAAAATATATATGAACTACTTAAGTACAAATTCATGTGTTTCAACATACAAACAACAACCATATAGACACATATATATAAGGAGATTTCGAACTAATGGCGTCGTATGGTCGAGAGTGGAGTGAGTTATCTCTATATCTCGAAATGCTCTCACATGATCACGCGTATATAGTCACTACCAGGGAAGTACTACTCACTGCCTTATCTCAGCATCCCTGTTGTTTACCAAATTCTGAGGAAGGAAAACAAATGTCTGTTTTTTTAATCGGGTTTGTGGATATGGAGGATTCATATAGGGGAGTTGGAAAACCCTCATTCTAAACCAATGATGTACATGGGCATTAGGATTCTAAGGAAATAAATGGCGTATGAACCTATTGTTGGTCATCGATTATCATGGGACTGCATCTCCTGATGTTGCTCCATTGTCTTATGGATCTAACCTTTATGTCTCAGGCTTCAAGTGTGGCCCCCTAAGGAAACAACTTACTTCGGTTTAAGCTCACGGGAAGTATTACAGCCCATATACAAATCAATTGACTTGTGTGGTGTATATGTATTCGGTGCCCTTTTGTACCAATATTTAAGTATTCAAAAAAATAATAAATAATCAACTTATGCACAAGTAATAATTTTATGAAAACATTTCTTTCAAAATGACTATTATTTTCCAAATTTTTTTGTTATTATCAGAAGGGGTTTTGTGGAGATTTCAGTAGTTTCATAGTTGAAATCATGAGTTCATTGAAGCTAGACCACTAAGGAAAACCTGTAAGCACTGGATGACCGTTTCGTCCTAGCATGAGACTCCTCAGAAGTGCACATCCACGATCGTTTAAGTGCTCTGGAGTGAGACTGTTTGGTCCTAGGTTCGAATCTCGCGAGTGCTAGATTGTGGATACGCACTGCCACTGAGAAGTCTCATACTAGAATGAAACAGTCATCCAATACTTCCAGGTTTTCCATGTTAGTTTAGCTTCAATTGACTTATACTTTCAACTATAAAAATTTATTATTATCATCAAAACTCTTCTTATAAATAATAACAATTATCAATATTAAAGGTTTCTTACCTTTATGTGATTGCACCTTTAACGTGAATACTCTTTTTAATTCTTATTCAATATGATGCCTTCAATTCTTGTATTTATCATCATCCTTAGTAATAATTATAGTTTTTAATGAAATATATGAATATAAAAAAATTCCCAAGAAAAAAAAGAGGAAAAAGGAACTTCCTCAACTTTTCTTTGTGTTTAAAAAGGTATTCAATTAATTTCAACTGAAAAAATTAATTTTTATTTTCCCCGAAATTAACCAATGAAATTTCGAGAAAATATTTAACCAATCAACATTTAATAATTTATGCGTAGGTGGAGATAATCGTTACACAGAATTGATGAATAGAAAAAAATGTGATTATTAGAAGGGGGTTACGTGGAGATTTTAATAATTTTATAGTTGAATTCATTAGTCAGTTAAAGCTAGATCACCACGGAATATCTAGAAGAACTGGACAACCGTTCCGTCCTCACGTGGGACTCCTCAGCAGTGAGCATTCACGATCCCGCTTCAAGAGATTTAAACCCAAAAACTATCGATCTCTCTCTTCGAGAGGTATTTCTTAATGACAAACAGTGATTAGTGGAGTTCAACCGGGTCTGTTATGAGATAGTAATTCACTGAACACAATGGTGGACAGTGGTGCGATTCCGTGGATTTGTTGAAGTTCGACATTAACACCTTTGAATGCCGAACAGCTCAATGGTCTGAAGATTAAGTGTTCTCTCGTGAGACCGACGGTTGTGGGTTCGAATCCCACGGTAGGGGTCGTGGAGACACACTACTGAGGAGTCCCACAATAGGACGAAACAGCGGTCTAATGCTTCCAGGGTTTCCATTGTGGTCAAGCTTCAATCGACTCATAAACTGAACTATTAAATTATCGAACAATAAAATAGAAATCAACTTATGTTTCTATTTAAAAAAAGGTATGGAAATAAACTATTCAAGTTTTTTTTTTAAACAATATGATGTATACTATTGAACATTGAAAAGTCAATATGAATGATCAAAAAATGCCTGAATTCTGTCTATATTTCATAGTGAAATAGTTAAATCATTGGCGACTGTACATAATAACACAAGTTCGTCGATAAGTCATTATTATTGGTCGACAGGTAAATAAAATCATTTAATGAGATGCATATATACATACAATAAGCATTCATATGTCTTAAATAGCTTTATGAAACTAATTCAATTAAAGATGATGACAGTCGGTTCTTATCTATTGAGTTTTCTCTGAGCTTATTTGTGTGAAGATTTCATTGTTGTTCTGAATAATAATATCAGTAATGACTTCATATAGAAATGATCCTGAGATGATATAGGTGGATCACTTTTGTAAAATTTCATTCTCTGAGCTGGATAGTTTTGTTAACTTGAAGTTTGTGTTGATGATGTTGTTCAGAAGAACAATGAAAGGTTCAAGAACGAAACGTTCAGCTCAGTCAACGAAACTTCATCAAATAGACATGATCTATCTAATGATTCCACAAGTGCTAAAACATTCCATTCTCAGGACCTTGTTTGTATCTGGTTATCCTTATTCATCTCTCCATCACTATTGTATGTCCCGATAAGTTTATATTTGCCATTCATTGCACTGACCGTTTGTTGAGTAGACTGATAACTTGTGATTATAACCATACTTAGGTCAATTATAGCTTGATCTGAATCCTATACTTAAAGGAATTTTATAACTTTCTTTCGGTTTCAATGATCCAGGATTTTAACAATGGTGAATTATGGGATTTTACTGAGAGCCTGTTAGCGATTGCGTAGACGAGGAAAGCTTCTACTCTGTCCAGCATAATATTTGTTATAGGTTGTCACAATTGATTGATCAATGAGTGGTGATCAATGTCATGTGTGTCAAGTCCTTCTTAGTGTTGATCAAATGCTATCGAGCAAGTTGCAATGTGGCCACTAGTCTAGGTGGCTCGACACTGCGTGCACTATGTTGGGGTAGGATGGTGGTTGAAGGTGGTCAACAGGAAACCCTGGACCTGGGTTTCGTGCTACTTGTCACTCGTGAGGAAGGTGTACCTGTAATCTTGATGGAACTGGTGCTCCCTGATGGATTCAATCCCGTGTCACTCAGCTTCACAGTCAGAGACGTTATCACTGAGCTATTCGGGCAGCAACCAATCTCCTGTATGACTGAGATGTAATCACAATTGATTGATTACTGGGTGATGATCAATGTCATGTATGTCAAGACCTTCTTATAGGTTGTGCCGCTTACTATGTAAATTCATCTTCTTTTCTTTCTCAGTAGTAGTTGTATACAACAAACTTTTTGATCTATTTGGTTATTATTATTGTAATGTAATATTTTATATGCGTGACTAAACTTCATATATACCTATAGCTTTAGCATTTACATAACAACTTCTACGATCACACCTGATGTAAATGATCTCATTGGAGTCCGTTTGAACTGTTTGTAAATCAGCCTATTTTGTTTGAAATATTTTATGCATTTTGACAGCTATTTATAACTGCTGAGCAGTTTCGACATAGTGTCTTTGGTGAATTTTGTTCCTGTCGAGGTAAATAGGGCTTCGACATTAAAGAAAGTCACTATTCCATAGTTGGTTAGTTGCATATATTTAATCTTGGCTAAAAGCTGCTTTAAAGAATTGAGAGAGTAACCACATGCTTCAGTTACATTTTAGTAAAATCTGAGAGCCATACAGTAGATACTTCATTTGCAAAATGTCTCAAACTTGACTGTTCCTTTTGAAAATATCAGTCAATCGTCCCAGACTTCATTGTTCTTTCGTTTCCACACCAATCATTCTCTGTTCTCGTCCTCTTTTCTTTGATGTTCTTAACCTTCTGCCGCTAGGCATTTCACTTTTGATTAATGATATATAATACTTATATCTGTCGACATTAATAGAACACACCACAATATTAAGACAATCAACTTTGTTAAGTGTTAGAAAGTGGTATACAACAAAATTGATTCTAGATCATAAAACTGAAAGCTATTGATAATGGATGGGTACATGGCTGAGATAATTGAATATTTTAAAAGTCTTCTAGGTATAAATAACTTTCGACATAGACTATAGAACTACTCGATAGTTACCAAATTAAGTAATCAATAAAAAGAAGCCAGACCACCATGAAAAACCTGCAAGCACCGGACAGCCGTTTCGTTCTACTGTGGGACTTCTCAGCAATGCACAGCCACGACCCCACCTCGCCAGATTCGAACCAAGGACCCATCAGTCTCGCGCTCAAGCGCCTAACCTCTAGACCACTGAGCTGGCATCCAACTGTGTTAATGTCTAACTTCAACAAATCCACGACTCATGATCTCAACTACTGAAATTACTATAATATCCACAAAAACCCCTTCTGATATTAAATAAAAAGAATTTTAAAAAATTTCGATAATTCTTAAATTCATTTGATGTTGTTTATTTGTCTTTTGCCATTGTTATTTCGGACTGCCATTGATCAGTCTCTTATTGGCGCATGTGCATACTGTGCGTATTGCCTTAAATCACAAGCATTCTAAGCAAAGATGGATAGTGGCTAGCAGTGGAATCCAGGACGCTCATTTCGTCCTATTTGGGACTCGTCAGCTGGATGTGCCTGCATCTCAGAGTTGGCGTTCACTTTGGGACTCGAACCCAGTACCTTTTGCTCAGTGGCCGAGTGGATAACGCGATGGCGTTTGAAGCGAAAGGTACTGGGTTCGAGTGAACATCAACTCAGATGCAGATACATCCATATGACGAGTCCCAAATAGGACGAAACACGCGTCAAACTGGATTGCACTCGTAGACACTATCCATCTTTGCTTATAATGCTTGTTAATTAAGGCTATATCGAGGCAATACGTACAGTATGCACACATGGCCGATAAGAGATTGATCAATTGCAGCCCTAAACACCAATGGGAAGATTCAAATAAACAGTACTAAGTGAATTTAAACTTCACCCCATTGCACAAGCAAGTGGCTAAGTGGATAACTTGATTGCATTTGAAACAAACGATACTGGTTTCTACTCTCAGAGTGAACATCAACTCTTAGCTGTAGATACATTCAACTGACGTGTCTCAAATAAAACGAAACACACATCTTAGATTCTACTACTAGTTACTATCCATCAACCCCTTCTAAAATTTGAATAATTGATTGAAATTTAAACAAAATCAATAAAATTAGTCTAATTCAATATTGATGAATCATTCATAGTGATTTATGATTATTGAATATTGATTTTTTTGTCTATTGTAATCATAAGTCTGGAAAAAAAAATTTTTTTTTGGTTTTAGTCCTAAATTTAAAAAATTAAAAAAAAATTAGGAGAAAAACGACTGACTTGACAGAATATTTTTTTTCTCTTAGATACAAAACAGAATGTATACAATGAAATAATTGATTGGAAAAAAAAAATTTTTTTTTTCTGATTATACAATTTTAAGGATGAATATGAGTAATCTATGATACAAGATAAATTAGATATTAATCATTTTCCAACTCCCCTAGGTAGAAATTCCATGTCCATCAACTCGGTTAAAGCGCCGGACAATCGCTTTACTTGCGCTCAACTTCGTAAGCAATAGTGATGCTGCAAGAAGGCAGTGAGTAGGGAATTCCGTGACGAAGGCTGTATACGCGTGGTCATATGAGAGCATTTCGAGAGATAGGGCGGGC
This sequence comes from Schistosoma rodhaini, assembly GCA_944470415.2. NCBI lineage: Eukaryota > Metazoa > Platyhelminthes > Trematoda > Strigeidida > Schistosomatidae > Schistosoma > Schistosoma rodhaini. The sequence goes on from OX104040.1 coordinate 4,261,608, forward strand.
TCTCCCCAATCTCAGACGTACCAGGGCATTTATCTAATAAAATAGTAGAAAACTTTAGCAGATAAGATTTTGTCATTGGTATGACAAAAGGGGATTAATAATCATGTGGTATGGGTTACTTATATCTATATAAGTAGTATATAAAGATGTACAGGTATATAATGTATTTCAGCAGAAGATCGATAAAGAAAGAACGGAAACGAAAGGCAATTAGTATAAAAATGCATAAACACTGAAATCTGAGATAATAGACTGATATTTTCAAAAGGAACAGTCGATTTTGAGACGATGAATTGCCATTTTACAAATCAACTATTTACTATAAGGTTCTGTAATTTTGTGACCAAATACATTCGATTCTTTCCACTAGTGTTCATGTTTACTACAATAACATTTTGTAAGTATGATAAGAAGTTGGATTGAAAGTAAGGCGAAAAACAAACACGGGTCATTCTGACAGAAACTTCATTCTATGGTCTAATACTCAAAATAACATACAGACTTATTCTTACATTCGATTAAGTTGAACTATCACAATTGATTGATCAATGGGTGGTGATCAATGTCATGTGTTTCAAGTCCTTCTTAGTGTTGATCAAATGCTATCGAGCAAGTTGCAATGTGGCAACTAGTCTAGGTGGCTCGAAACTGTGTGTACTATGTTGAGATAAGATGGTGGTTGAAGATGGTCAACAGGAAACCCTGGACCTGGGTTTCGTGCTACTTGTCACTCGTGAGGAAGGTGTACCTGTAATCTTGATGGAACTGGTGCTCCCTGATGGATTCAATCCCGTGTCACTCAGCTTCACAGTCAGAGACGTTATCACTGAGCTATTTGGGCTGCGACAGACCTCCTGTATGACTGAGATGCAATCACAATTGATTGATTACTGGGTGGTGATCAATTTCATGCGTGTCAAGTCCTTCTCAGTGCTGATCGAACGCTTTCTATCAGGTTGCAATGTGGCCCTCAAGATTACAGGTAAGCCTTGCTGACAAGTGCCAAGTAGCACGAAACCCGGGTCCTGAGTTTCCTGTTGACCACGTCCAAATACCACCTTATCTCAAAGTAGAAGTATACTAGACTCGTAAAATTTTAAAATGATAGAAATGTTTAGCGGTTCAGGTTGGTGGTTGAGTTTCGGTTAAAAAAAATTAGAAACTTCCTAAAGAAAAACTCGGCTATAAGTTTACTAATTGTCAATAGGGGATAAAAATAATTATCGTCAGCCTAAAAAAATGAATAATACTGCGTCTAATAACGGTACAACACTTGAAAGGTTAATTGAGATGTAATTATTAAACCAGCTCGGTGAATGTCTGCTAACATGACGGGAACTTTGAGAAACATTCCCTGGGAATACAGAACATGTGTTTAACACCCATTTATTTTAAAATTCAGTTATGAATTTGTTAATAAGAACGTCAAATTCACACATTATTTTTCCAGGCTAACCTGTGGCTTGCCCCCAAATGCCCCGGTACGACCAAGAGTGAGGAGAGTCAGCTCTACCTCTCCAAATGCTCTCACATGGCCACCCCTATATAGCCTCCTCCAGAGAAATACTACTCACTGCCTTATCGTGGTATTACCAAATTCAGAGGACGAAAAGTGAATGTCCGGTGCATTAACTGGGTTGGTGGACACGGAAAGTTCACCTTGGGGCAGTTGGAAAACCCTCATTCCAAAGCAATGGTGCACATGGGCTTCAGTATCCTGAGGGAACAAATGGAGTATGAATCAATCTTTGGTCACCGGCTACCATGGGACTGTATCTCCTCACAATGCTCTACTGTCTTGTGAGTCAGACCTTTAGATCAAAGGCTCTGAATGTGGCCCCCTAAGAAAACCACCTGCTTCAGTTTGGGCATCTGAGAAGTATCACAGCCTTTACACAAATCAAATGAGATTTGTGTGGTTTATATATATATATATATGGTACCCCTTTTGTACCAATATTCCTCTCGAAATTTACTGTTATACTTTCACAAACCCGCTACTAAATTTCCACTATAAATATCTTAAACACGTACCTATTGAGATTTATTATTTATGGCATATTATGCTCTGATATTTCATGCATATAATAACATGAGTTTAAATATCTGAATGAGACATAGAAATTGTTAGATCTATATGGTATTCTAATTAAGTTAGAATATCATTTGAACTATCAACTCTATTGATATAGGTTATAAACTGTTAATTGATTCATCATATTGTGGTGTGGGTTACTTATATCCACATAAGTAGTATATGGTGTAGGTCAGACATAGAATGTATTTTGGCCGAAAATCGAAAAGGAAAGAACAGGAACGAAACACAATAATGAAATCAAAGAAGATGGACTGATATTTACAGAAGTAACAGTCAATATTGAGACAATTGATTGTTATTTTGCAAATTAACTGTCAACTGTATGGTTATCAGATTTGAATGAGACAGTTTGTAATTTGTACTGAAATACATTCGATTGTCCCCACCCGTGTTCTTGTTTACTACAATATTGGATTACTTAAATAAAACTTTATAGATAAGTAAGGATTTGTGTACTAAGACATTGAGTTACACCGCAACACAAGTGGTCATTGACAAAGTTGAAACATTCTGAAAAATCAGGTGCCCCATCGAAACAACATTATATATTGGATAAATATTACACTCTATCTCACTACGTTCAAAGTAGAACTTCAACACATGTGTTCAATATGAATTTCAGAATATGGACGAAGTCATATAAATCACTCGTCGACTGATCAGTTCCATATTCTTTCACACAATATCAACAAGCTCATAAACACAGACAAACTCTGATGTTATCAGGGTTCCTATCAAAAATCATCCATCCAATAAACAACACAATGTGAGTGAACATGAAATAGAAACTTAAAACAAGCAGATCAATGAGACGTGTAGCCCACTTCTAAATGGTCTTGATAAGCAGATATGAGTGACATGGACCTCAGATACTCTTTGTGTTGATCTCATTGTGAATGATCCAGAACAAACAGACAACTCCTATGAAATCTCTTCGAATACAACACTAACAGCAAACGAATTTCCTAATGGCTATTCTCCTAAAACTGACTTGTGTTAAAAAACCACCATTTTCACTGTTCTATATCTCTTCAATAATGTCCATTGACCAGAAATTTCTCTGTTTACTGTAAACTCCACTTACTCATACTTTCCTGTGTTCAATTTCGAATGGAGTGGGAGGAGACAGTGAAACCGAATTGAATGGGTCGGAATCTAGTATCTTCTATATTTCAACTTGCAGAGCTATTTGCATAACTGATATGTAATAATACCAGCAAGCATCTAGTTGATTAGACTGTCTCCACCGCTAAGGTTGACAATGAGGATTTCGTATAATCTATCCCGAATCATTAACGCATAAACAGTACATTATTACTTAATTTCGGGTTTGATAAGTCCCGAAAAATGATACCCTATTATTTATAAAATGGAGTGATTCCATATTGTCACTGACCAATATTATCTATTACGAATAAACTATATAAAAGAGCACTGTACCCTTGCGTTTCACAGTTGAGGAATCAATTTCTCCAGACCCAATATTGTACTTTAATAAATCAATAATAACAACAACAACAACAACAACCAATTTCTGATAAGTAGAATCTGTATGAATTTTCATACTATTGTATCCGAACTCGTGTGTGGAACCGTGGATGAGCACTGCTGAGAAGTTTCATACTAGGACGAAACGGTTCCCAAGTGCTTCCATGTTTTCAATAATACTGTAACATTGATCGGTTCACGATCTCACTGAAACTATTGTTATGCCTGGAATTAAGCCTAATGAGGCCAGTAAATTAATTAACACCAAAACAGGCGTCAATGAGAAGTCAATTGTATTAGGAGTCATTTATTTTCAACAATACTGAAGTAAATAAGTACAGGGTAAACATCTTCAAAAAACAGAAACGAACAGAATTTGCAAAATACAATGCAAAACACTGGAATTTCTTATAATGTCATTACTATTTTCACTAACCCATTCAAAAAAGAGTAAGTGAACGTCCGATGAAACATTTGTACTTTGTGTAGAATAAAGCGGTTTTTTGATTTCATTTTTCTAATAAAAAAAGACAGAAAATGATGGGAATGAGAAATTTTTAAAAGACTAAATTTACACATTTTTTTAGTAAAGAAACAAAACGCCCCCAAATGCCCTGGTATGACTGAGAGTGGGGAGAGTCAGCTCTCCCTCTCCAAATGCTCTCACATGACCACGCCTATATAGCCTCTGTCAGGGAAGTCATACTCATTGCCTTCTCGTGGCATTACTGTTGTTTACGAAATTCAGAGGACGAAAAGTGAATGTCCGGTGCTTTAACCGGGTTGGTGGACACGGAAAGTCTACCTAGGGGAGTTGGAAAACCGTGATTCCAAACCAATGGTGCACATGGGCTTCAGTATCCTGAGGGAACAAATGGCGCATGAACCTATCGTTAGTCACCAGCTACCATGGGACTGCATCTCCTCACGATGCTCCACTGCCTTGTAGGTCAGACCTTTAGGTTAAAGGCTCTAAGTGTGGCCCCTTAAGAAAACCACCTGCTTCAGTTTGGGCACCCGGGCAGTATCATAGCTTTCACACAAATCAAGTGAGATTTGTGTGGCGCATATGTATTCGGCGCCCCTTTGTACCAATATTTATGTGTTCAAATAAATAAATAAATAGATAAAGAAACAAAACGTTTTGATTTAAAACAAAAGCTGTTCAAAGACATGGTAGCTATAACATTAATTCAATTTTCTCTCTACCTACTTACACAGTCATAAAGGGAAACAATTTGAAAACTGTCAATAGTTTAAGTTTAATATCTCTGAAAGGAAGAGTGACAGCATTTAACCGGGGAAATCCGGCAGAGTATCAGGTAGTTCGAGATTGCATTTAAAACTTTTGTAAGATTTGATAACAGATATAAACTTGAAATAACGCGATGTTCATGTTATAAATAATCCGAACTTCGTTCAAGAGAGTATATAATAATAATATAAAGTCCAACAGTCTGACCAAGAACATTGAGCATAAAACACTGGAAACACCAGGAGATCAACTCACCGACCTACCTACCTACCTACCTAACTACCGACAGTTCTTTGACATATACTTGGAATTTAACAAGTGGGATTTTCGACAGAATAAAACTTTAATGACACAATTAAAAACAGTAAATATCAGTTGCAAACGTGAAGAACTTACTTAATTTCAACCACTTTGGCACACTGCATGAATTAGAAGCAGGTCTATCAATGCGTCTTAAGTTTTTCTGAGCGTCAATATCCATTTGAGACGAACTGTCTTGAGTTAAGTTGTGGGATGGTAAATTTGTCATCCTATTTACATAAAAATGAACCAGAAATGTTTGGAGTGTAAATTAATAGGTTATACACTGAATCTATCTATACCTAACAACTGAGCAGAAATTCTTAAGCTCTCCATACTCATATGCTTAATGGAAAAATGTAGTTTACTGTTAAAATAGTATAATCAATCCATATAATGCGAGTATTATTGAAATCCTCAACCGTGTTCCGACGAATTGCAGCTCGGACCCATCAAAAAAATCATTTCTGTTATTAACAAAATGATCTCAACAAAGCGCGTTAGACAGATTGTGAAGCTAGCAAGGGACTTGTATGTCCAGGTCGGTAGTCAAGACAAACACACAGAGGGTTGTTTGGATACCCAGTCGAGACTAGATGAATATATATTTAACGACGAACCTATATTCAGATTGATGAGTCTTGTTACAGAAAGGCTTAAACTTTCCTCCTAGGTGGTCTCATTATCCGTAAATACTTCTATACGTCAACTGAAACACGAAAGAGAAAGTGCTAATCGTGAATAAAAGCTTAATTCCAAGGTTAGTTTATGTATAGAAAAAAGAGGTTATTTATAGTCTTGGGCTTTCGGAGATTTCTAATGACATCCGAAAAGCTGTGGAAACAGCTGTGATATCCGCTAGTAAGGTAAACCATAAGGTTAGGGAGAAACAATGGATCTCAGCAGCATCTACCGCACTGATAGATGCTCGAAAACTCATCCCTCCTGGCTCTGAACATAACGAAGAGCGGAGTCAGCTTAAACACAGGCTAATAAGAAGCCTACGTAATGATCGTGAACAGTGGTGGGTAGCGATAGCAAGAGAGATGGAAAAAGGCAGCGGCAATAGGTAACAGTAGACAGCTATTCCGGCTCGTTAAAGAAACCGATATTAGGAACCCAAGTATCAGTGAAACCATCTCAGATAAAGATGGGCATATCATTCATTCTCAATCCAGGAGATTGGATCGATGGGCAGAACACTTTAGGGATCAGTTCAACTGGCCTTTAGCTACACTTCAGTTACCAACGATCCCCAGTCGTCCTGAATGGCAAATTAAGGTAAGTCCTCTAACTCTCGACGAGGTTGAAAAAGCTATAGGAAATCTGAAGCGAGGGAGAGCAGCAGGCCCTGACAGGTTTACTCCTGAGAGTTTTAAGGATGGTGGTCCAGTACTAGCAGTGAGATTGACTGAGGTCTTAGGTAGAATCTGGGAACTGGACGTAATTCCATCTGACTGGTCCCAATCACTGATTGTGCCAGTCTATAAGAAAGGACAAAAGTCCTCCTGTGACAATCACAGAGGGATTAGTTTGACTAATTTAGTGTCTAAAAGATTAGCTTCAATAATACTAATACGCCTAACCAAAGCTCGTGAAGAGCAGACTAGAGAAAACCAGGCTGGTTTCCGACCTGGACGTGGTTGCATAGACCAGATATTCACTCTACATCAGGTCCTAGGACATAGGCATACATTCAGACGTCCCACAATAGTAGTATTTCTTGACCTTAAGGCGGCATTAGACTCCGTTGATCGTGAGGTTCTATGGCAGTGTTTTTCACTGAAAGGAATACCAAAGAAGTACATTAACCTCATAAAAGCTCTCTACTCGAACACAACTGGTCGAGTTAGAGCCTATGGCGAATTGTCATCAGAATTGGTTACCTCAAGTGGTGTACGTCAGGGCTGTCCACTCTCCCCATTCTTGTTTAACTTTGTCATTGACATGCTTTTGGAGATAACACTTTCATCATCTTAATCTCCAGGAGTTGAACTTTTACCGGGACGCTCAATTGTTGACTTCGAATACGCCGACGACAAAATTTTATTTGGTGAAGACGCTGTCAACATGCAGAGTCTTCTGACAACTATAAACAAATATGCAGGCATGTTCGAGATGAGATTCTCCCCCTCGAAGTGCAAAATGTTACTTCAGGATTGAGTTGCATCGACACCTGAACTAATGATAGGGAGCGAAGTAGTTGAGCGTGATGACAGCTTCACTTATCTTGGTAGTCTCATCAGCCCTTGTGGTTTGGTGTGACGAAATCTCAGCACGGATATAGAAGGCTCGTCTAGCTTTCGCCAACTTGCGTCATTTATGGAGTAGGCGGGATATCCGTTTACGGGTTTACTGTGAAGCAATTCGTTCCGTCCTACTTTATGGCAGTGAAACATGGCCAGTATGAGTAGAGGATATTCGTAGGCTACTAGTATTCGATCATAGGTGTCTTCGAAGCATTGCTCATATATCCTGGGACCACTTGGTTAGTAATGCAGTTGTTAAGAAACGGGTACTAGGTAAGGATGGCAAATCGATTGATGAAGTAGTGAAACTTCATTAGTTGAGATGGCTGGGACATGTGTTACGTATGCCCGACCACCGACTGCCCCGACGTGCAATGTTTATGGTGTAGGAGTAGGTTGGAAGAAAGTTAGGGGCGGTCAGACAAAAACGTGGCACAAATCCATGAAGTTACTGACAAGTGAACTGGGCCGTGTTGGTAGGTGTAGACTACCTGGTTGGGATTCGCGAGATGATAGCAACTGATGGTTAGAAACCTTGAATGACATGGCTCAAAATCGTTTGTAATGGCGAAGCTGCATCCACTCTTTGTGTTCTACTAAATTCCAATCTTCTGAATTCTTCATGTCCCTATCCTTTTTTTCTCTTTTCAAATTTATTTCACTGGATTATACTCCTTCAATAACATCATCAAACCCTAATCTTTCACATTAATGCATATACTCTTACTACTTCTACCACTATGGGATTTGAATCAACAACTTCATCTCTGTGCAAATGTGGTATGGCAACTCGAACTGATGTACCTACGTACGAAGTTCTACGTTGTGACTGACTGACTGACTGACTTCAGAGATTTCTGAAACTATAATAAATATGGTAGGCAGCATATGTAAATATTCAGTCAAAACCATTTATTACTACCTCTAAAAGTAAATAATTTTCAACATTTGAAATCTTAAAATAGTATAATCAATGAGACTTCAAACAGGATCAACCAATCACTGAACAATTTACATCATTGGTCACCGGCTTTCATTGGACTGCATCTCCTCACGATGCTCCACTGCCTTGTGGATCAGACCTTTAGATCAAAGGCTCCGAGTGTAGCCCCTTAAGAAAACCACCTGCTTCGGTTTGGGCACCTGAGCAGTATCACAGCCCTTACACAAATCAAATGAGATTTGTGTGGCGCCCCTTTGTACCAATATTTGTGTTTAAATAAATTAAATTAGACAAACAACATACCAGTAAGAAACAATTGACTGAGCTTTAATACTATTTTCTTCATTGGCTTTATCTAATACATCTGATCTTAGAACTAGAAAATGAAACCAAAAAGACAATATCACTGTTTAATCATTTGACTTTATTGAATAAGGCGAAATAAGGCGACCCTATCGATGATGCAATAATCAAAGCTGAATGAAATGCAATTGATGTAAACTAGCAGTTAGTTAATGACTACTCGCAATATATAGAGTTATAAGTTTAAGAATGAGGAGAGTGAAATTGTCGACGATGGTCACACAACCTTACCATTTTACAACGATTACACGATCATAATAGAATGAACACCCGCTACCTAAGGCAACTTGGAAACCAAAGAAATGGCAGTTTACAAATATTCGATTTGATTTCCTTATGACCTACTAAACAATAAACATGTTGGAAACATGAAGAAATCCATGTTTAAGAAAGTGACCCAGAAGCAGAGGAAATCCTCAACTACTGGCTACTTGTCGTATGTTCATTGTTGAATTTCAATTGAAGACCATCAAGTCAGACATTAAGATGAACTTCTTGATTTCCAGAAGGTCATTACTGGTGGAGTTCAACAATATTGAGAGGGCAACAGTGACATTGGATGATAATCAAGCTACATTATAAATTTACTAAAATTAGAAATTCAAATCATTGAGTTTTGACTTCACAACCTCAAGTTAACGCTTTCGCTTCGAAATACGAAGGTTTGACTCCCAGTATAGTTGTGTGGACTGCCGAGAAGTCGTCAAAGTTTAGTCGAAGTGCTTCATTATACCATCTAGATAGGCAAACAAATGTCAGATCTGGTATTAATGTATATTATCAGACCATAAATAGATTTCTTTAATTCATTTGGATAGTGACTAGCGGTGTAATCTATGACACTCATTTTGTCCTATTTTGAATGTACCTAAATTCAAAATAATGTTTATGACGACAACTGGATCCAGTACCTTCAGCTTCAAGCACTAAAGTGTTATTCACTGAGCTACTTAGTCCAGATAGACAATAACTTATTCGAGTGTCTAGGTATTAGAAAGGAATTGGAATTTTCTGTTGTTCTTATCAGATTTTGTTAACATATCTGTATCCTAAGCAGATTGTCTCCATATAATCATCGAATGACAAGCTCTAGTAAAGTTAAATTGTGATTAGTAATAAAATCCACAACATATATTTCGTCTTCTTCGGGATTAATCAGTAAGGTGTACCAGTATCTCAATGTTGAAGTTCACACTAAGTCCCAAATAGAGCGAAACGTATATCTTCGATTTTACTATTAACCACATTTTAACTCTACTAAACCTGTATTCCTTTATATACACACACGTACACTGTCAATGACTGCCTAGGACTATTTATTAAATAGGCCAAATAAAAATTTGTTGACAGGTAGTAAGCTGAAAAAAAAGCAAACGATATTAGACATTGTAAGCAAAGATGGATAGTGGCTAGCAGTGGAATCCAGGACAAGGCGCGTTTCGTCCTATTTGGGACTCGTCAGCTGGATGTACCTGCATCTCAGAGTTGATGTTCACTCTGAGACTCGAACCCAGTACCTTTCGCTTCAAACGCCATCGCGTTATCCACTCGGTCACTGAGTCCTGATAGCCATTTGCTTGTGCAATAGGGTGAAGTGAACATCAACTCTGAGATGCAGGTACATCCAGCTGACGAGTCCCAAATAAGACGAAACGCACGTCTTGGATTCCACTGCTAGCCACTATCCATATTTGCTTACGAAGATTATAGAGTTCTATAACTTACATAAAAATAATAATATTGATAAATGTGGTTTTTAGTGGAAAACACAAAAAACTGTCAACCAAGAAAAATAATCGTTGAATAAAAACCACTTCGTTCGTTTATATACACATACGTACACTGTTAATGACTGCCTAGGACTATTTATTAAATAGGCCAAATAAAAATTTGTTGACAGGTCTTAAGTTAAAAGAGTAAATGATTTATACTACTTACCATTTTCAGCTGGTATATCAGTAGGATGATAAAACACTTTGGATAAAGGTACTAAATCAGCCTAGGAAACAATAAATGAGATACATGAAAATAAAAAAATACATAAGAATAAATTACAAAACTAGGTTTTATTATTATTTTATTTGAAAACATAAATATTGGTATGAGGAGGCATCAGATATATATGCACCACACAAAAAATTGTCATTTCATTTAAATGTGTGAGGGCTATAGTACTGCCCGGGTGCCCAGACCCGAAGCAGGTGGTTTTCTTAGGAGGCTACACCCGGAGCCTTTGACATAAATGTCTGACCCACAAGACAGTGAAGCATCGTAAGGAGATGGAGTCACACGGTAGCCGGTGACCAACGGTTGATTAATACGCCATTTGTTCATTTGGGATCCTGATGCCTATGTACACCGTTGGTTTGGAATCAGGGTTTTCCAACTTCCCTAAGTAGACCTTCCGTGTCTACCAACCCGGTTAAAGCGACGGACATTCGCTTTTCGTCCACTCAATTTCCTAAACAACAGTAATGCCACGAGAAGGCAGTGAGTAGGATTACCTGGTAGAGGTGGTATACGCGGGACCGTGTGAGAGCATTTCCACAGAGAAGGCGGGCCCTCTCCACTGTCGGCCGTACTGGGGAATTTGGGGGCCAAAACTAAGTTATTTTATAGAAAATACAATTTATTAGTTAAGTCAATTCAAATAGACTCTTTATGTGAAACACAAACTTGGTGGTATATCTAACATTTCAAGATGAAATAACTAATTAGATCTTAGTAAATCTCCTTTTTTGTTTATCAACTAATAAACAGAGGAAAAGAGAGAGAGAGAACTACTTTAGATCATGCTACAAGGAATTCAATATACTCTGTGTAGAAGATTGAATTCAATTACTCAGAACTCATCATAGATACAGGTCACGCAGGTTTGTGTCATGGAATCTAAACATTGATAAGAAATTCTGGCGAAACTAAACTATACTGACGACCTTTGAACGAATCTAAAATGACCTTGAGAAATATTAACCAATCAGAAGACAATCAGTATACAGTAAAAATATATTATACAAAACTCAAAAATTAAACGGGATACTGTTTTTTTACATGACTCAAAAACTTCTCAAGGTCAAATATAGGTTCAGAAGTTCTAAAATCATAGTGCATACGGTACAGGAACACATCCATATGGCTCCATAGTAGTCGACCTCTGAAACCATGATAAGGTCTCGAAAATTCTTTTACCTCGACCACATAGCTTCAATGTCGTTGGTATATTGGTATGGTTTACGGTTTAGGGTTAGAGTTAAGGTTTAGGATTAGGGTTTAGGGTTAAGGGTGAGACTATAATTCATAGACGACCTTTGAGCGACGCAAGAGTGACCCTGAGAGTGTCAACATAATAACTAAGACCAAATGAGGGTTATAAACCAGTTTGAAGAATTCAAATTATGATTTACAGTTCATGGTTAAAGCTAGGAATTATAGTTAGGGCTTTCATCACGAATTGGTATCAGCTATAATGCCAAAACTCTATTTATACGAATGGATAATTGAATTTCGCGCCAAAATCTTATGATCACTTCTCTTGTAGACGCTGAATTATCACGTCTTCCCTAAAATCCTCTGTAAACCGATCGTACGTAAGCATCAAGTACCGAACTTAGCGCCGTGACCTTGGAAACCCGCGAAAGCTTCTCATTGGCTCGTCAGTATAGTTTAGTCTCGCCGTTTATCTGTCTGGTATGTAAACAGAGTATGCTTGAAATAAATGATTCACATAGCAGAAGCTGCAATTGGTTTTCTGGACACAATTGAAAGGGCTAGGCGGATAAGAGACCAATAAGGACGCTAGACTACTCATACCAGTTGAACGTCATTGATTTGGCACAGTATTGAGATTAGAAAAGTCGCATTTCGATTGATGGATAAATTACGTGATAAAAAGACGGACATAAAATCATAATGAATTGGAATACGGTCTCTATTTTTTATAAAGTCATTACCGTACCATAAGTATTCCTTAAAATATCTTTTTTTTGAAAAAACACCCCTTTGAACAAATAAAAAAATGTAAAACAGAAGAAAATTTTCACACTCACTTCAATTAATGTGATGTTGTTATCGGACAGAAACAATTTAGGCGGAGTAGTATCTGTCAAAAAGCAATGGATAACAATGAATGATCAATTATGTATGTAAAATGGAACACTATTCAATCGATATTATATAGAAAAACAAAACAGAACATACTGATTGTGTATAGACTATGGATACCAGGTATTAGGTACCTAGAACTTATTAAATGATGAGAATTATTGGAATACTTAGTACTTAAATTTTTTACACGTTATTTATCAACAGTGACTAATTCTGTAAACTAGTTATATCAGAAGGGGTTTTTGTGGAGATTTTAGTAATTTTATAGAGTTGAGATCATGACTAGGGAAAACCTGGAAGCACCGGACGGCCGTTTCGTTCTACTGTGGGACTCCTGAGCAGTGCGCATCCACTATCTAGCCTCGCGAGATTGGAACCAAGGGCCTACCAGTCTCGCGCCAGAGTACTTAACCACTAGACCACTGAGGCGGCATCCAACGGTGTTAATGTCTAACTTCAACCAATCCACGATATTGAACAACCATTCACCAATGTTATCAGTGAGTCTATCGGTTAAGTGCTCTGGCGCGAGACTGGTAGGTCCTTGGTTCGAATCTCGCGAGGCGGGATCGTGGGTGTGCACTGCTGAGGAGTCCCACGATAAGAAGAAACGGCCATCCAATGCTTCCAGGTTTTCCACGGTGGTCTAGCTTCAATTGACTCATAACTAGTTTTTTTAGAGTTGAGATCATATGACTGATATGACAGTTTCGGATTACGAATGATGACCAATATAAAATACTTCCAAAGATACATATAGTTTTATGCATGAACATAAGCCATTTTTCAAAATGAATGATCTTTAGTTTGAACATACATGACTATGAATGAATATGAAGTTTCCAGACTGATAAAACTTTAGTTAGACAAAAACAAGTTACTTCATTCAAATTGTACAGTGAATATAGATCTGTCAAGTGTCTTCTATCTCTTAATAGCCCATTAATCAAAATTTGAATAGGACTGTAGTTCATTGTATCTTTTTTTTCTTTACTAAATAGTTAACTGATGTTTAATGTTTGCATCATAGAATGCAGTCAATCTAAATGTGGTTATGTGTTTGAAATAAGGTTAATGTAAACAACAGTTTCCCAATCCACCATAAGATTCCGATTATATAAGTTATTTTGGCAACACCAAACTGCAGTACACAACGGAAATGCAACAATTGATCAAATAACTTTTGTTACCATGTCATTTTTTAAAAAGTTACCTGTGACAAGGAAAAAGTCAGTGAGGACACATTGGAAAAGTGTAGTCACACTAAGATTGTTATAATTGTAAAGCTGAAAAGTCTTATTGACATACTCGCTACTACTTTATACGTCCAGTCTACTGTCATTAATCAACGAAGATTATATTCTAATTTAATATTTTGGTTAATTTATAGGCTGTTAAACTAATGACAGTTTTATTGAAATCACGAACCGATCTAAGTTACATGACTATTGAAAAACTGGAAGCATTGAACAGCTGTCTCGTCATAATATGGGACTCTTCAGGAAAGCCCATCAGCAATCCCACAACCGGGAACCATGCGCAGGACCTTCAATTTCGCGGGCGAACACTTAAACAACCAAACCACTGAGCCAGGATCTAATGGTGAACGAATCTAAATTCACTCAATCCATAAGTCCCATACTAGGACGAAACGGAAGTTCAGCGATTTCACGTTCTCAATGTTTGTACAACTTACATCGATTCGTCATTTCAACCTCATACGTACTAGTATTGAAATAAGAGTGATTAAGTAAATTATATGTTCTTTTCCCAACTTACTGTGGGATATAACCTTGGGTAAACTTTTGAATGATCTATCTTCAACAGAAAACACTATTATCGGTGTGATGGTCTCATTTATTTATTTATTTATGCGATGACATCCTGGTAACAGCTCTGATGGATGTAAGTAATGGCGGTGTGGACATGTTGCCTGGAGAACGACTTCTCGACCACGAGTATGCGGATGATATTGTCTTACTGTGCGATAATGCCCAAACCATGCAATCAGCACTTAATCAGTTGGCAATCAGTGTCCGCAGGTACGGCATGTGCTTTGCACCCTCCAAGTGCAAAGTACTCCTACAAGACTGGCACGATTCTCATCCTGTACTCACCCTAGATAGTGAGCAGATTGAAGTAGTTGAGAAGTTCGTGAATCTAGGTAGCTATATAAGTGCTGGTGGTGGTGTGAGTGATGAGATTGATGCACGTATAATGAAAGCCAGAGCGGCTTATGCCAATCTGGGCCATCTTTGGCGCCTTCGTGATGTTAGTCGGGCTGTAAAAGGTCGGATCTACAACGCGTCGGTGAGAGCAGTTTTGCTCTATGCTTGTGAAACCTGGCCTCTCCGAGTTGAGGATGTTAGACGACTCTCTGTGTTCGATCATCGTTGTCTCCGAAGGATTGCTGACATACAGTGGCAACACCATGTTAGTAATGCAGAGGTTCGGTATGGTGTGTTCGGGTGGAGGGAAATATATCACTTGGTGTCATTTATCTTGAAACATCGACTTCGGTGGCTTGGACACGTTCTACGAATGTCATCCCAGAGAATTCCACGTCGTACATCATTTTCCGACGCTGGGACTGGTTGGAAAAAGCGGAGAGGAGGTCAGTGTATGACATGGTGTCGTGGCATGAGAAAAAGCTGTACAGGACTGGCTTCTGTTAGTCCTTCACGACTCCCTGGCTGGGGTCCGAGAAATGGTGCAACACAGTGGCTAGAGACGTTATCAGATATGGCTCAGAATAGAAGCCAGTGGCGATCCTGTTGTAACCTTCTTTTACTTTCTTCATAAAGAGAGGTTCTAACTTTCTTAACTGAAAGAGTCTTCTGGTTGTACATTTCAGTTCGCCTTATCTTTTCATCCCTTCTCTTCCTACTTCCATTATTTTGTGTGGTGTATATGTATCTGGTGCCATTTTGTACCAATATATATGTGTTTAGATAAATTTATGCGAACACATAAATATTGGTACAAGGAAGCACCAGATATACATGCACCACACAAATCTCATTTGATTTGTGTGTGGGCTGTGATACTGCCTGGGTGCCCAGACTAAAGCAGGTGGTTTTTTTAAGGAGCTACACCCGGAACCTTTGACCTAAAAATCTGATCCACAAGGCAGTGGAGCATCGTAGGGAGATGCAGTCCCATGATAGCCGGTGACCAATGATTGATTAATACACCATTTGTTCCCTCAGGATACTGGAGCCCATGTGCATCATTGGTTTGGAATCACGGTTTTCCAACTCCCATAGGTGGACTTTCCGTGTCCACCAACTCGGTTAAAGCATCATACATTCGCTTTTCGTCCTCTCAATTTGGTAAACAACAATAATGCCATGAGAAGGACTTCCCTGGAAGAAGCTATAACATATGGGTTACTGGTTGGTTTTTTAGCCTTATTTTATCATTCCTATACAGTTATTATTTATTTTGTATCTATGTGCAGTGTATACAATTGTTACTGAAGATAATAATTGAATGAGTAAGTAAATCATTTATTCAGTACTGCAAAGTGTAGTGTGGTCTACTTATATCCACATAAGTAGTATATAGTGATGGTCAGACATATAATGTATTTTGGAAGAAGGTCGATAAGGAACGAACCTCAATCTGTACAAAAATGCATGAGGAATATATTTAGAGAAGACGGACTGATATTTACAGAAGAAACAGTTAAGATTGAGACAATTGATTGTTATTTTGCAAATTAACTGTTTCCTGTATGGTTATCAGAACTTATAGTTGAAAGCCTGAGTCGATTGAAGGTAGATCACCAGGGAAAACCTGGAAGCACTAGACTCTTAAGCAATGCGCATCCACGATCCCGCACTCGCAAGATACGCACCCAGGAACTACCAGTTGTGAGATAGGAACTCTCTGAAGACAACTGGTGAACGGTTGCTCATCTTCGTGGATCGGTTGAAGTTATACATTAACACCGTTGGATGCCGGCTCAGCGGTCTATCGGTTAAGGGCTCTGGCTCGAGACTGGTAGGTCTAGGGTTTGAATCTCGCGAGTGCGGGATCGTGGATGCGCACTGCTGAGGTGTCGCACAATAGGACGAAACGGCCGTCCAGTGCTTCCAGGTTTTCAATGGTGGTCTAGCTTCAATTGACTCACGCTTTCAACTATGAAAATACTGAAATCTCCACAAAACCCCATCTGATAATTATTATCAGAATTTAGTTAGTCTGTAATTTGTGCTTGAATACATTTAATTGTCCCAACTAATGTTCTTGTTCACTACAACAATACAACAACTCACCTTCAAAATAATCTATACTATAGTTATGTTTAAATGATTTAAAAGTACAGAAGTCATTAGTAATAACCGAAATATAAAAGGATTATGTAATCAACAACTTACATAGTTTAAAGTCATAAGTAGAATTTTGTAGATCATGAATAAATTTATATAATGCCGACACTATAAAAGATAAGTATAAATACATTGATTATTACAATAGACTAACTAATCTACAATAGAATGGTTAATGATGAAATCAAATTGTTTAAACAACAATTAAACAGTAAAGATACAAAGTATGAAACTATAGATCGATAATAGTCAGAACGATTTTATCATTCTTACACTTTTAGACAATGAAGAACTAAATGTCTACTTGGTGTATCAATAACTTACTTGGATACGGATAAAAATAACCGACCGATATCATATTATAGAGTTTGGGGGGGGGATTAAGTTCTACTTTGAAGTCATGTTCCCTTTGATCAAACAAGTTAAGATGGAAAATAGATGTTCATAAACAATATTTTATGATTACTGTTTGTTGTCTACAATGTATTGAATGAATTTAATGACTATGGTTCATTGAATATTGACTCATTGATTGAATTGTATCCGGTTTCTAGTGAGAACTATGGTTCTTAGATTTGATTCTTTGTAACGTTGTATGCACTAATGAAAAATCTTAAATTGATAGGAATAAACCAGTTACTGCTATACTATGAATTTAATTGTTATCCAAACCTTTCTGGTAAGAAAATGAAATTTCAAATAGATAACGTCATAAATTATTTAGGGAGATAGTAAAATAAAGACTATTCTTAAATGAATATTACCTTTTTGTTATATCTAGAGCTTTGATTCTTACTATGCCACGTACTACTAAACTACTTGAACAATCGAACCCGCAACGTCACAAGAGAGAAAAGAGAAGATTAGTAAGTAGGGACTTTTATTTCCCAAAACAGTGTCAAAATATAGTACAGAAATCTTATGTATTTATAGTTTTTGGCTCAGAGTAAATCATCATTTCGGGTAACCAATAAGCACATAAGGGGTCATTCGTATCCATCCAATGGGGAAGCTACACGTCAACATTCTAGAATATTCCCCTGGCAGTGATTGGATGGAATGCCTTCGGCTCTTTCTGGCCTTCTTGAGGCTTCCTAGAGTTTACCAACTAGCCATCCTAACACTTTTGTTTGTTACTTATTAACCATATGATAATCCATATTTAAGTGAGCATTGTCAAAGTTTGGAGTGGGTAGAGAGATGGTTAGAAAGCTGAAGATCCTGTGAACCTTTATTAAATAAATTAGTTGATGTTTGTTGAATATAGATAGTTTTTACTTGTAAGACATTGTGTAGTATCGGAGTAAATCAAAATAAGACTAATGGGATGCTGCGACTTGGGTCAGGACACATCTGTGATGCTAAGCTCTATGCTGATGATAATTTACTGACTGATATCAGCTGATTAAATCAGATATCTAAAGTTCTAAGCCTTTTATGTAGTATATTCATCGTCATTCAATTACTCTAATCGTTATTCATAATCCCTTGAACTCACAATACAATACTTGAGACTGGACAAAACGTTTTGTCAAGAAATGTCAAGTAACAGTTGATACGTGAAATTCATCAACAAATCAGCGGATTTAAACGCAGAAAGGCATGTTTTCCTGAGAAATTTCGTATACTTAGTTCGTTTACTAACTTGAAGAGAACAAAAAACAAAGATTTGAGTAAACAGGTATAGTGAGTTTGTTATTCAGCATAAACCTCCATTCTTACTCTTTATCAAATATTCGAGAGCAGTTTTCAATGAGTTACAATCAGATATCGTCATTTTGTGTAGCGTTGAGGTTAGGTGTAAAAATACTTTGCAAAAGCGACAGACTGGTTGATAAGGTTATGAATCTTCATCGACTGAGCTGAGCAGGATACATGGTGGGTACACCCAGTTACCGCCTATGTTGGGGATGCTAGGTCCCCAGAAATTACTTGATAAACGTCCTATTTTCGTAATTTTATTTTGGAAATTTGAATTCCTTGTTTTCACGCCAAAAGCGCCTCCTTTGTATTTCCCACTCGGAAGTACCTTAAATGTCATTGGTTCGTTCCCTCTTTTGGTACGCTACTTTGTGACGATTTCCAAGGATATTTTTGTAAGGTATATATACGCATGATTTGTGTGTTTCTTCGTTCGTGTTTTCGGGCTGTTTGTGAAATATACACTTCCCTCGGCTGAATCTGATCTCCCTCTAGTTAGCAGGGCTGGGGTGCAGTGAAATAGCTAGCTTGTACTGTTTTATTGACTTTAGTTCCGTTCGCCGGTTTTAGGTGATTTTGTGATCCCTACATACCTCAATATGTGGTATTTTCTGGCATATAAGGAGGTTAGAAGGAAGTCAGGGGCGAACAAACCAAGATAATAGCTCCAACCCATGAAATCACTGACTGTTGGTTTAAGCCATGTTGGTAGATGCAGCCTAGCTAGATGGGGTTCACCTAATAAATGCGAACAATGGTTGGAGACTTTAAGTAAAATGGCTTAGAATTGTTTATGATGGCTCAGATGCATTCATTCTTTCTCGTAATCTCAATCTTAAATTTGACTATTTCTTCACACCGATCTTTCTACTCTACCTTTTCAAACACCATTTCTAATGCTTAGTCCTTTCAATTGTTATTGTTGCTACATTACTCATTTACTATATCATATATCTTACCAACTTCATTTCCTCGCGCTGATATGACCACGCAACTTAGAGCAATACACGTCGGTACTAGGCTCCACTTTGATAATGACTGACTGACTGACATTATCAAATGAAGTCCCTACTCATTGTAATCATGAATTAATTTCAATTAACAGAATCGAAGGCAAACATGAAACTTGAGAAAGGGGAGTTTCGCAAATACAGTTTAAGAAGCATTCCATTTAGGTTAATATGACGTTGTCCCTAGTCTTTGTTGCATCATCATAATGTGACAGTTTGAACTGACGGCTTATTGCATTAAGTAAAATGAGATTAGTAAATAATCACAAATAGCTTTGAAAGAAAATGACTTTAAAAACAAACCTTTTTCATTAGGAAGAAAACATGCTTGAACGACAAGATTATCAACCCAGTGAAATTGAATAATAGCTCTACAATATTTAGAATAAGATTTATGACGAGCTTCTGAACGCATAGCCGATGTTTGAAGAGGTTGATTTTCCGCCCTGCAAAACGAAAAAAATGAGTGGACTGATGAAAGGAATTTCAATTTTAAGCTATATTTGCAATGAAAAGGAAAAAAATGAGTGAAGCAGAATAGCCATGTTATGGAAGACATACAACTTCAATATGATGACCGCAGTCAGTCAGTCAGTCAGCTACAACGTAGGACCATGCACATATATGCATCGGTCCAAGTTGCCATACCTCAAGGATCTCAAGGATTAAGGGAAGATAAAAAATACATACACCTACGCCATTGTGATCGATTCTGAGCCATGTCACCCAGAGTTTCCAACCATTGGTTACGATAGTAATTACAGAAAAACAAATATCAGCGAACCCAATTTACCAAAATATACAAATGATAATGATCTGTGTCAATGTCGATTCCTAAGTACAAGATTCAAATAATCCCTCCTCGTGAGTACTATCCATTCACATTTCACCTAATATATACGGAAGGTTAACCCACATCAAAACCAAAACTGTTAACTAAGATTTTTTTCAAAAATTTTAATTATGCGACAAGAATAATGCGATTGTTGAATATGGTTCCATTAAGGGTTTATACAACTTACCATTCATTACGATATGAACGCATTAATCTACGTATATCTTCTTCAGTATGTTCAAAGAATTCATCGGGTAAATCGTCAACAAACGCTATTTCATTAGCGAAAGTGTCAATAAATAAGTAAAAAAAAAGAAAGAATAAACGATTATTAGCACATGATATACTAAACGTTCGATCAACTAATCCATTAATTTCTCAATAGTTTGTCTTTTGAAAATAAGAATTCGATGGTTTCAGACTATTACTAAACACTACCGCTTAGTCTCTCATCAGAATTTGTTCCTTCTTAACCACCATTACAGAGTAGATGAGACACATATAACAAGCAAAAGATGTAGAAATATAATGTACAAATTGAAATTAGAGTAATTTTGATTATAGATCAGAGGGGGTTTTGTGAAGAATTTAGTATTTTCATAGTTGAAATCATGAGTCAATTGAAGCTAGACCATCATCGAAAACCTGGAAGCATTGGACGGCGTTTCGTCCTATTATGGGACTCCTCAGTCGTGCGCATCCACGATCCAACACTCGCAGTGACCAGTGGAGTTCTACCAAGTCTGTTGTGGAGATATCAACTCACTGAAGACAATTGGTGAACGGTTCCTCAAAATCGTGGATTGGTTGAAGTTAGACATTAACACTGTTGGATACCGGCTCAGCGGTCCATCGGTTAAGTGTTCCGGTGAGAAGCTAGTAGGTCCTGGGTTCGAATCTCGTGGGTGCGGGATCGTGGATGCGCACTGCTGAGAAGTCCCATAATAGGACGACACGGACGTCCAATGCTTCCAGGTTTTCGATGGTGGTCTAGCTTCGATTGACTAATAATTTTGATTAGCCAGTTAAATGTAATTAATAGTCGGTTCGTGTACACGACTTGGGTGTACACAATTCACGTTATTTCAATTTATATCAAGATAGAGGAAGAAAAATGAATGAGACAAAAATTTCAAAAAGCGTTCAAATCTTCCGGATAGTTAAAGTAACCCATTATGTCATTGAATAAAAATAAAGAGCAATAAACGGCCGTTATCATGAATAGTAAGCTCAACTATCGATTTGAAGTAGTAGTGCAGTGAACGAAAGCTCAGATATGATAAACCATCAGCATTTGTGTAACTTCCTTTAGTTATTCTTTACATAATTCATCATTCTTCTGATCGCTCATCGTTTTCCTTTCTCTTCTCTTTATTTGATTCTTCTGCTGGGAAGCATTCTACTTCTGATTCATGCTACTAATACTTATTTCTGTTTGCATAAGTAGTATACACTATAGTACATATGGTGTGGTGTGTGCTACTGATGTCGACGGATATGACTAGTATGTATCATCAATCGACTGTGGAATGCTAGGCTGCAGAAGGTTGAGAAAGTCCAACAGACAAGAACAGAAAGTGATTGGTATTGAAAAGAAGGAACAACAAAATCTGAGACAATCGATGGATATTTTGCAAATGAAATATTTACTGTATGGTTTTCGGATCTTATCAAGATATTCTGTAATGTTATATTCAAATACATTCGGTTATCCCCACTGATGTTCTCGTTCACTACAATGATCATGATGATCTACACTGTTAGCTGCTGGTTATCGTGATCTCTAAACCTTAACAGTGATAAAAGAATCTCCTTGAATTCCTATTATAGAGTATAATTCAATGAAAATATTTTGAATAAAGACAATAATTTAATGCAGTTTTGTTCTCTGAGCTGGAGAACAAAATCAGTGACACGTAATGATTGATGAATTCAAAGATTATTAACTGGGTGATTGCCAATCATTCGTTTAATGACAGTTAAATGAACCTACTGACATAATCTCACAAACTTGACTCGTCATCACACTTTACCATAGTTCCCTACAAAAGTGTAGCAACACAAATTAAGTTTAACTACGGTACACTTAACCAAAGTTCCGCTTTCTAAGACTCATATTTGGAATTCATACGTAAAAAAAACATAAATACATAAATATTGGTACAATGAAGCACCAGATAAATATGCGCCTCACAAATCTTATTCGATTTGTGTCAGGGCTGTGATACTGTCCAGGTGCCCAGACTGAAGCAGGTGGTTTTCTTAGGGGGCCACACTCGGAGCCTTTGACCTGAATGTCTGATCCACAAGGCAGTGGAGCATCGTGAGGAGATGCAGTCCTATGGTAGCCGGTGATCAACGGTTGATTCGTACGCCATTTGTTACTTCAGGATACTGGAGCCCATGTGCACCACTGGTTTGGAATCAGGGTTTTCCAACTCCCCTAGGTGGACCCTCCGTGTCCACCGACCCAGTTAAAGCGCCGGACATTCGCTTTTCGTCCTCTCACTTTCGTAAACAACACCCCGCCACGAGAAGGCAGTGACTAGGACTTCCCTGGCAGAGGCTATATATTCGCTGGCCATATGAGAGCATTTCGAGAGGGAGAGGTGACTCTCCCCACTCTCGTCCGTACCAGGGCATTTGGGGGCCATTTGGAATTCAGTTCTGATATCTAACACCCAACACGCAGAAATGTGACATGGCGATGAATAACCGAAAATTCTGTAACTGATAGTAGTATCTATGATTATTTAGGAATGAGTCCCTAGCTGCGTAGCTACCTTTGTTCTAAACAACAAATTACAGATTAACCTTCCCCTACCTCTCACTGGCTACTTCAGCATAAGAGATTGAATCGTAACGACCACCTATATTTTACACAATGAGCGAAGATCAACGCCTACTACATAATAAGTCTTCTACACTTAATCTTTAAAGTGTTGTGGGAGATGATTCGCTTCATTATTGAAATTTAAAATACTAAAAATAAAGCTTCAACGTATTGATTCTATTATGAGTCAGTCAGTCACAACGTAGAACTTCGTACGTGCGTACATCAGTTCGAGTTGCCATTATCACATTAGCACAGAGATGCATTTGTCGATTCAAATCCCATAGTGGTAGAAGTAGTAAAAGTATAAGCATTATGTGAAAGATTAGGGTCTGAAGAGATTATGAACTCGATATTAAAGATAGTTTTCAATTCATTTTGAAAATCATCTCAACAGGTATACTTCCAAGTAAAGTATCTTTGAATGTTTGGAAATTTAATTAAATTGGACGTTTGGCCATATTCATATGAATCCCTTAATTTGAATGTATGTCAATTGAAACAGATTAGTAAGAAATATTCGCAACCTTCAGAAAGCTCACAAACTTGTAGAATGGAAGGTGAATTTATCGACATAACATTCAGGGATGTTAGCACAAAGTATATATAACAACTGTTTCGATTTCCTATCTCCAGTAGTATATATATAACATCGTGAAAGTGCATCAAAGTATACGCCCTTTTACACTTTTTAAACAACACAACAAAAGCTGAGTTAAGATCAATCTTATGACCTGTTTCGATTATGTGTTTAGCAACAGAGGATGATGGATGTTTATCCTCTACTCTTATTGAGTCCTTCGACTGTATTTGTTTTTGCAACCATTTTGGGTGAACATGTACCAAAATGAATTCACTTAGTATTGTTTGTTTGGATCTTCCCATCAATGTGTTTAGGACTGCAACTGGTCAGTCTCTAATTGGCATATGTGCATACTGCGTGTATTGCCTCGATATACCTTAATTCACAAGCATGGTAAGCAGAGATGGATAGTGTCTACGAGTGCAATCCAGTTTGACGCGTGTTTCGTCCTATTTGGGACTCGTCATATGGATGTACCTGCATCTCAGAGTTGATGTTCACTCTGGGACTCGAACCCAGTACCCTCGCTTCAAACGCCATCGCGTTATCCACTCGGCCACTGAGTCCATCTCTGCTTACCATGCTTGTGAATTAAGGTATATCGAGGCAATACACACAGTATGCACATATGCCAATTAGAGACTGACCAGTTGCAGTCCTAAACACATTGATGGGAAGATCCAAACAAACAATACTAAGTGAATTCATTTTGGTACATGTTCACCCAAAATGGTTGCAAAAACAAATACAGTCGAAGGACTCAATAAGAGTAGAGGATAAACATCCATCATCCTCTGTTGCTAAACACATAATCGAAACAGGTCATAAGATTGATCTTAACTCAGCTTTTGTTGTGTTGTTTAAAAGTGTAAAAAGGGCGTATACTAAGGTTTGTTGAAGCCTTAGCCATACGAAAATTCAACTTCCCTTTGTGTATTCAAAAACAGTTTGTTCTCTCCTTAAACCTACCCTAGTAATATTAGCTTATTATGCAGAGTGATTAGGTGTCAAGTTTTTTTCACATTATTTTATCATTATTATCCTTTTCTATTTCTTAACCTTATTACCCGTCTAGTTGACCTTTTATTTTTATATATAAATGTTCTTAACAAGTATATGTGTGATCAGATTGTTCGAAATGTATTGCGCTAATATATCACATAATTCTGATAATCTTCGTCTTCTTATTACATTATCGAAATTTACCAAAGGGACTAATTGCTTTAAATTTACTTACATTCTTTGGAGGATACATTGGATGGTCGACGAAATACAACAAATTCACGATCTACACTGTCGTCCGGAAACTCCTTGCCTTCAGAACTGAAGCTAATGTTTGAATAATAATAATTATTATTATACATAAATATATATTAGATATTTATGACAATTAATCGTTATTAATATAGGACATGGCACAAATATGAGTTAGCTCAATTCAACACACCAACCAACCCCCCATCATTACATAGAAACAAAACTGATAAGATAAGTATCGAAAGAGTCGAAACGGTATCATCATCACTTTTGGTGAGAAAGAATACGATCACAATTATAAGGAATAAATGAATGAGAAGAATAAAAAACACGGAATAATAATAAAGCCATTCAGTATTTGTTCTATTCAAGATGTGTCAGTTGGTTATGACTATATGACAACGAATAATAGTTTCGATTGAGCCAAACAATCATACATTCACATGTCTGAAACACAGCTCTACTGGGTTAATGAGTTGCTATTACATCTTCTCTTTCAAAAAGTATTACTATTCCATTAGAAAATGGTCCACGTATTCGGAAAGTTATTTCTATTGGGTAAAAATTGATTTTAAGCTGAATGATTGAACAAACTCGCGAAAAGAATCACTGGATATAATATGGAAATGTAGAAAAGTAGTTGAAAAACGTAAAACAAGAAGAGGAATAATTTCACTACCCGTGGATACTTCGATGGGTTCCATTCTGTACAACTTTATAGTTCATCCAAAGCTTACAAGATATTACTCTATTTTACTTAGTATTGTTTGTTTGGATCTTCCCATTGATGTTTTTAGGACTGCAACTGGTCAGTCTCTAACGCGATGGCGTTTAAAGCGAAAGGTACTGGATTCTAATCTCAGAGTGTACATCAACTCCGAGATGCAGGTACATCCAGCTGACGAGTCCCAAAATAAAACGAAACGCACGTCCTGAATTCCACTGTCACCCACTATCCATTTTTGAATATAAATATGTTATTTCGCATCTTCAAAGCACTAAATAAGTGTTATACTAACAAGAAACTGAAACATCTTATTGTCTGTAGTCAAGAAGTTGGTGTGAACAAGGATGAAAATTGAAAAATTTCCACAGATTTTATCACATTCCAAACTCATTTACTGCCAACATACACATCAGAATTTACGCATGAACAAATGCTAAAAAAGTCGTATAAATAGAGTGTCATTTTACAAGGCATAATCTGAAGGATTGTTTTCAATATGTACGACAATGAATGTATAGTGAATCATCAATGGATAAGTACTTTGAAGAAATAGGAACAATAACCCTAAATGCCCTGGTACGGACGAGAGTGGGGAGAGTCACCTATCCCTCTTCAAATGCTTTCACATGACCACGCCAATATAGCCTCTGTCAGGGAAGTCCTACTTACTGCCTTCTAGTCGCGGGGGTGTTGTTTACGAAAGTGAGAGGACGAAAAGTGAATGTCCGGTGCTTTAACCGGGTTGGTGGACACGGAAAGTCCACCTAGGGGAGTTAGGAAAACCTCATTCTAAACCAGTGGTGCACATGGGCTCCAGTATCCTGATAGAACGAATGGCGTATGAACCTGTTGTTGGTCACCGGCTACCATGGGACTGCATCTCCTCACGATGCTCCACTGCCTTGTGGATCAGACATTCAGGTCAAAGGCTCCGGGTGTGGCCCGTTAAGAAAACCACCTTCTTCAATTTGGGCATGTGGGCAGTATCACAGCCCTCACACAAATCGTATGAGATTTGTAAGGCGCATATTTATCTGGTGCTTCATTGTACCAATATTTATGTGTTTAAATAAATAAAATAAAATAATATGTGTATGATGCCCCTTTTGTACCAATATTTGTGTGTTTAAATAACTAAAGAAATAAACTTTTATACGACGTCAGTGTCCTCGTTTAATGTATTTTAAGAACTGCAACAGACGACAAATGTTTTCCAAACTAAAATTGAAGTCAAGTTCCATAAGGAAAACAAACTTACATATTTGAGTTCAAATCTTGTCCTTCAGTATCAACAGGAAACTAAAACAGAAAAATAAGTAGTATATAACGACCACATTAAAAAAACACATTCATTATCCCTACGCATTGTCTTTATTAAATCATTTGAAAGTGTGTAAGATTCATAATTTAACATTAGGAAAATTAAAAATATTTTATTCTAACGATTTCTAATTGATGTTTCCATGGAATAAACTAATGGCATGCCGGCTGAGTGGTCTATCGGTTAAGTGCTCTGGAGCGAGACTGGTAGGTCCTGGGTTCGATACTCCCGAGGCGGGATCGTGGGTGCGCACTGCTGAGGAGTCCCACAATAGGACGAAACGGCCGTCCAGTGCTTCCAGGTTTTCCATGCTGGTCTAGCTCCAATTGACTCATGATTTCAAGTATATATAATGGCATGACTGTTTGTTCGAGTTCATTGTTCAAACTTGAACTATGAGTGAATTTGCTAAAGTGTAGTTGAACAGAATCAGTGAATAAGACAAAATCAACCAACAAATCTATTAGATAAAAAATATGAAGTATATGAGACTAAAAAGTAAGAAAATATACAGATTATGTGGATGCGAATGAAACAATACGGTAATTCATTTTTGCCAGATGGGCAAATAATGAACAGAAATTGGAGAGAGCTACAAAGGAAGGCCCAGGACAGAGTGGGTTGGAGAATGCTGGTCGGCAGCCTATGTTCGATTGGGAGTAACAGGCGTAAGTAAGTAAGTAACTGGGCAAATAATGAAGGCGATTGTAAGTGGAATACATAATTTTTATTTATTTTATTTAAGAACTGTTCATGTACAGCAGTATTACTGCTATGCTATTTCAACCGCCAAACCAATAATGAGATAACTGAAAAACGGAAAATACCCGATCATTAGTAATCTAAACACCAAGCATCAGTAAGCTCCGATGTAAAAATACACATAAAGTTTGCTTGGAACTCCTATAGACAATGATTAAAATGGGAAACATTTGAGTAGTTAAAAAACGATTCTAGGTTTTATCATAATTAGTCACTAAGATTGCTAATTTTGAGGAGTCATTGTCGGCTTAACGCAGTGTTTAGGATCGCCTATCTTGATGACCTGACGTTTGTTGAAACCTTTGTTTTTCAGGGTCATATCATCTTAGGTAAGTTAGTTGGGAAGTGGTAGGACAAAAGCTTTAAATCAAAGATTGAAGTGTGAAGTCATACTGTCAACGGTGGAGGTATAGAAGTAGAAGTATCCTATTGGTGAGAACTACCTGAGACAATACTTCCCTTTCACTGAATGAAGGATTAGAAAGGGTCGATCCTAATAACGTCAAACATTACCTTGCTCAAAAAAGGTTGTGTGAGATTGTCCTCAAGCAGCTGTTCTATAGGGTTTATGAAGACTGCTAATAACATATCTAGAAAAACGACCGAGATCATTTTGTTCAAGATCCAACCTCATCTTTCCCATACAATATTATGTTCCGATTATCAACATTCCTCTGGTTTTATTTCAACTTCCATGTATGTCATCAATACTAATGACTTGCATTCATCAAAATTTTACGGATTCGTGACCGAGTTAGACAAAAGAATACAACAAAGATTCAAACTAATGAAACGGAAACAATGTGCGAAAGTTCAAAACACTATTTACATACATAGTGAAATGTTTGGAGTTTCATTAGTGAAGAATATGTACTTCGTATTTTCCCTAGTTTCATTTCGTGAACTCTTTATTTATACCAGCCTTTTTCTAACTAGCTAAAAACGGTGAAAAACTGTTTTAAGTCATTTCCTGAGTCACTTAAGATCATCACTAAAATGTAAGCTTATTGTTGAAGCCTTCAGCACTTGATTGCTGAGTCAAATCGTACACACTACAACTTTGGAGCCTCCAGCCATTGATTCATGCTGTGTCTACAAAACCTACACATGATATATAAGTATGGTCATCATCTGACAGAACCACTGGAAAATTAACTGTAACCTATTGTGATATCGTGTTGGTGAAAGCATGAAATTAATTTCATAAGCAGAACGCCCTGTCCTGAACCGGATTCGAATCAACAATCACCATCAGGCGACACCGAACAAATCACATGCCACTTCAAAACAACACGATGAGAAGGACGTCTGAACAAGGTATTATAATTGTATTATTCATCCGGACAGGGTCACTGCACATGTTTCTGTCAATCCAGAAACCAATAAATTTGCAGCAACTGACAATATCGTTATTTAGATTTTAGCAATATAACTTCCCAAACGATTTTAACTTCCCTCTTACTAATTTGGATGTTGTGACATAATAATCAATAAAGAAATATTTTGTAGACTTTTCAAATATTCATTATAAATTTGTTTGAATAGTAGATCACAGTTCAAAAATGATATCTTGGTAGCATCCGCAACAAAATTTGACACCAAATATATATGCGCCACATAAATCATTCGACTTGTGTGAGGGCTGTGATACTGCCCGGGTGTCCAGACCGAAGCAGGTGATTTTCTTGGGGGCCATATCCAGAGCCTTTGACCTAAAGGTCTAATCCACAAGGTAGTGAAGGAACGTCAGGAGATGCAGTCCCATGGTAGCCGGTGACCAACGATTGGTTCATACATAGGTTGATAGCATAACAAAACTAATGCGAAAAGCAAAACTGTGATGTTATCGACCATTTTAAAACAAACGAGGCACTGTAGTTAAGAGACTGATTTTCTCTATTTTACTAGGTAAACCCTAATTAGGAAAAAAAATCTATCTGTAAATGTGTTGCCTGTCAAGATATATATATAATTATTCAAAGAGGAGATTACTTTAAATTCATTGAATGGAAAAGTAGACGATAGTGCTTGATTTTGATGAAACGGTGACGACGAAATTTCCAAATTGATACCTAGAGTTTCTCCTAAAGTTCTTTGCTAAAAATATGTAAAAAAAAATAGACAAAAGAAGATTGATGTAAACAAGAATTTAATTACTTTACATAACACATAATGGATAGTGATTAATTTTAGTCCTGAAAGCCCCAAATGCTCTGGTACGGCTGAGAGTGGGGAGAGTCCGCTCTCCCTCTACAAATGCTCTCATATGGCCTCGCGTATACAGCCTCTGTCAGGGAACTCCTGCTCACTGCCTTCTCGCAGCGTTACTGTTGTTTACCAAATTAAGAGGACGAAAAGCGAATGTCCGGTGCTTTAACCGGGTTGGTGGACACGGAAAATTCATCTAGGCGAGGTGGAAAACCCTCATTCCAAATCAATGGTGCACATGGGCTCCAATATCCTGATAGAACGAATGGCGTATGAATCTGTTGTTGGTCACCGGCTACCATGGAAATGCATCTCCTCACGATGCTCCACTGCCTTGTGGGTCATACCTTTAGGTCAAAGGCTCCGGGTGTAGTCCCCTAAGAAGACCACCTGCTTCGGTTTGGGCACCGAAGCAGTATCATAGCCCTCACGCAAATCAAATGAGATTTGTGTGGCGCATATTTATCTGGTGCCCCCTTGTACCAATATTTATGTGTTTAATTAAAATATAAACTCGATAGCTCAGTGAATAGTAATGCATTAGTACTTAAGATGAAGTGAACGTTAACCATTCGATTACTAAAAAGGATAGGCACGAAGATAATATCATCTTGTTTGGAAAGTTCAGTTGATCAGTCAAAAATGTAATGAAAATGATGTTTGAGATTTTATAGTTGACCATCATTATCATGATCATCATCATCCTGCATTAATCTTACTGTGAAAGATTTTAATGCACAAAATAGTTTGATTACCATATTGAATTTACTCCTACGTGTTAGTCATGTCCATAAATAAAGTGATATGGAATTTATTTGTTTATTTAAACACATAAATATTGGTACAAGGGGGCACCAGATAAATATGCGCCACACAAATCTCATTCGATTTGTGTGAGAGCTGTGATACTGCCCAGGTGCCCAGACTGAAGCAGGTAGTTTTCTTAGGGGGTAACACTCGGAGCCTTTGATCTAAAGGTCTGATCCACAAGGCAGTGGAGCATCGTGAGGAGATGCAGTCCAATGAAAGCCGGTGACCAATGATTGATTAATACGCCATTTGTTACTTCAGGATACTGGGACCCATGTGCACCATTGGTTTGGAATCAGGGTTTTCCAACTCCCCTAGGTGGACTTTCCGTGTCCACCAACCCAGTTAAAGCGTCAGACATTCGCTTCTCGTCCTCTCAATTTGGTAAACAACAGTAATGCTACGAGAAGGCAGTGAGTAGGACTTCCCTGACAGAGGCTATATAGGCGTGACCATGTGAGAGCATTTGTAGAGGGAGAGCGGACTCTCCCCACTCTCTTCCGTACCAGGGCATTCGGGGGTATGAACTAATACTAATCAGTGGAACTTGTACTCTTATCATATGTATGATTGTTAACCTCAATTAGTTATTTTGTTGCACTTTTCCATTACTACTATTCAGTATTTTCGTGTATGTGTCATGCCTACAGTACAAATTATGATTTATTTACGTTTTAGAAACTGATAAGCTTGTTTCAATGACCATTATTACACTCAGACTGATTCAACAGTATGGTGGAAAAGTTACCTTTAAACAAAATAGACCTGACAAAGTGTTGATATTCTTCAACTAAAGAAGATAGTATTTAACGCCTACTTCATGTACTTCACAATGTAAATAGCTGTCGAAAAATAAAATTCATTACTAGGATTCCATTCATTTTAAGTCAGTCAGTGGGAGAGTAGGCAGAGACGATGAAGAGACAACGACGAGTTTCCCTATCTTTCCGAGTCCTTACTGATCCGTTTAGTCGGACAGCGCATAGACGACTGTCTACTGGGGTCCAGTCTAAAAGAGCTAGTTCTGTCCTACGACTTAATGCTATACCTACTCCAGCGAGGCCACGGGAAGCAGCATCAGGGCTTCCAGATACACGAAGCGTGTATTGAGATGGTTCTTTATTTTGATATGGTGAGGCCAAATGAATGACGCTACTCGGATCTTGTATGCGCGTTTCTGAGACGCAGCACACATCGATGGTGCGAGATTCTTAAGTTCTAGCTAAGGAGGCCTGTTGGCACAATGTTCGGACGTTAAAAGTTCCTACATGTAGTTTAGAGCGTGGTTTCAGGAGACCAGGAATAACGTTCCGGGTACTCTAATCTTTTGCCCTAGAGGTGTGAGGTTATAAAAGGACGTGAAATGGGTTAGTCGTGGAGATAAGAGAGTTATTAGGTGTAAGAAGGATTTGAAAGTGACCTACTTGGTCTCGTGTGCAGTTACGGGTATGAGGGCTAATATCACTTCCCGGCTGCCCACATCGTGGAAGGGTATTTCTTGAGGGACCTGAAAAAGAAGTTGGATTAGTGTTGGTCTTAACGACTTGGTAGCGTGACCGTAGTGCCAAGGGACAACTGCTTGAGGCAGGTTACGCACGGCCTTCTTGTGAGTTTTTTTTTGACGTGTTAGCTCCTTTCTTCAAAGGACCTTACCGCCGGAGACGGAAATCCGTGGGATAAGGAAAGGTGTGCATTTTTAGGGTCGACCTTTTCTAACCCCACTGCTCCTTGTGGGAAGGCAGCATCGCCGTTATGCTGGTTTTCTGAAGGGAACACCTTACTGCCGTCACACCTCTGTACAGTCGGCAGTACGACAATTAAGTGAAAAAAAATCCACCAAC
Source organism: Schistosoma rodhaini (assembly GCA_944470415.2). Lineage (NCBI taxonomy): Eukaryota > Metazoa > Platyhelminthes > Trematoda > Strigeidida > Schistosomatidae > Schistosoma > Schistosoma rodhaini. The sequence continues at coordinate 4,294,630 of OX104040.1, forward strand.
TGGGATATCATTGCAAGTTATTGAAGTATAAAATAGCTGAGTGATTATCATCAGCTAGAATACCATTTCACCTTGTCAGCTAATTACTTTAGTAATGACCTGGCATAGAAGTTAGAATCTGATTTAACTCATTCTCCAGGTACTTGAATATGAACCATACTACCTGGTGATCAAACAACCGTAGATTCGAATAACGTGCTCAATTAACTGAATTATAAGTTAGTAAGTAGGTTTCATAGACTACATAAACTAAGATCTTCTGTCACATTGTTTAAATGAGTGAAAATGTTACGCTAATCCCAAATATTCAACCAAATCTTATTATCTAAGTACTATTTCAGTGAGTGGTTATGATTTCACAGATAAAGTGTTCAGTTAGTAACAAATCGGATATACTGGCTTGAACAAGACAGAATTCCCACGAAGCATGGTACAGGAGTGTGTATGGGGTAGCTAAGTTGCAGCTTTTAATAAATATAAGGATCTCTGCTCTTTATTTTTCATATAAGAAACGCATACACAGCAGACTCTACTCTTGCAACCAACAAGGCCAAATTTAAGCTTAATTCCGAAGGATATTATTTTACTGAGTAATCTAATCAAATGTATGTAATTTACATGGACTTGTATGAACCATGGGTTACATCTGCTCTCTAAAATCATAAAGTTTTCTTGTGATGAAGTCCATTAAGAGATTCATTCTTATACCTCTCACCCTATGTGCAGCATAGGACCCTGACCAGGATCACTACGATATTGAAACATAATTATTTGAACAACTACCGTTCTTTCAAGTCTACTCTGCTTTCCCTTTATGGTATGACACAATTTTCAGATGGACGGTGATGAAACGGAATGTCAAGGTTCATTGTTATATTAACCTTAGTATATATGGAATCACCTTATTGAAGTGTTTTACAGTAAGTAAAATTAATAATATTTTATGATTGTTACTTAGATTAAAATGTACGTATGACTAGCAATAGTCGTATAGTGCTGAGAAAATACATATCTAGAGACCAGCTGATGAACCTGTCTCATATTAACAGTATTGATATTACTACTATTAAACGGCCCCCAAAATGACCTGGTACGGACGAGAGTGGGGAGAATCCGCTCTCCCTCTACAAATGCTCTCATATGGCCTCGCGTATACAGCCTCTGTCAGAGAAGTCCTACTCACTGTCTTCTCGTGGCGGGGGTGTTGTTCACGAAATTGAGAGGACGAAAAGCGGATGTCCGGCGTTTTTACCGGGTTAGTGGACACAGAAAGTTCATCTAGGGGAGTTGGAAAACCCTCATTCCAAATCAGCGGTGCACATGGGCTCCAGTATCCTGATAGAACGAATGGCGTATGAACCTAAAGTTGGTCACCGGCTATCATGGGACTGTCTCCTTACGATGCACCACTGTCTTGTGGGTCATACCTTTAGGCCAAAGGCTCTGGGTATGGCCCCCTAAGAAGACCACCTGCTTCGGTTTGGGCACCCGGGCAGTATCACAGCTCTTACACAAATCAAATGACATTTGTGTGGCGCATATGTATCTGGTATCCCCTTGTACCAATATTTATGTGTATAAATAATAATAATAATACTATTAAACGACAGAACCAAAATGACAGCTACAAAGTTGTGCCTAATAAATAATTTTTAAAACATTTATTAATGACAATGGTCAGCGTGATTAATGGATATATAATATTAAAAAAATCCTTCAAATCAAATTTCACTATATTAAGAAGCTTATGCTGAAGATCTCACCCGTTGATTTTGTTCTATGGGAGGATATGTAGGTTCAATTTGTCCAATATTAGCAAACGCAGAAGTTGATGGACGATCTGAGAATATACTGAATGGTGAAACAAAGCCTGGGAAGGTTCCTTCATCAATCCTGGCTGAAAATACATCAATCGGTAAGGAGTTTCGCAATATTTCCAATCAAACAACAGATTACTAAAAATGCTAATAGGATACCAGTTACCATAAACACATAACATCGAAGAGCAAAGAAAACACAACTTAGCAACGAAGGATAAGAAAATAATAAGGATATATAGTTGAGAATAAGAACCGACATAAATCAAACAACCACTAAAAACTTGAGAACCATGGACGGCCGTTTCGTTCACGACATCTTAGTAGTACGTAACCACGAACCCGCAACCGGAGATCTAACCCAGGACCTTTGTTCTTGCGCACTAACCCTTTACCGCTAGACCACTGAGCCGAGATCTCCTGTCGTACAAATCTAACTCCAAACAATCGACGATATTGCGCGAGCACCTTCTAATGTCTTCGGTGAATACCTTTGTTACGCCTAACACGGTCGAACTCCACTGGTCACAGTTTTTCACTACAACCCCAGGGATTTTCCCTTGAAGAAGCTTTCAAACGTAAGACTATAAATACAAACTACACAAAGTAATTTTTCGACGAAATCTATCATTCACTCCAATATTTATATACAATATGGAGTAACATTGTGTAAAAACACTGAAAAAAGCATCTCAGCGAATCCCAGAGAATTCCTCGTCGTGCATTATTTACCGACTCTGGGACTGGTTGGAAAAAGTGGAGAGGTGGTCAGTGTATGGCATGATGTGGTGGTATGAAAGAAAGCTGCAAAAAGCTGGCTTCTGTTGGTCCCTTACGACTTCCTGGCTGGGGTCCGAGAGATGGTGGCTAGAGACGTTATCAGATATGGCTCAGAATAGAAGCCAGTGGCGATCCTGTTGTAACCTTCTTTCACTTTCTTCATGAAGAGTGGTTATAACTTCCTTAACTAAAAGAGTTCTTCTGGTTGTACATTTCTGTTTCCCCATTATTACTCTTATTATTACACCAACATACACTAATCTGTAGTTGTTATTATTCCTTTCTTTTTTTCTTATATGCACCTTACCCCTTTTTCTCTTCCCATTCTCAGTGTTTTGTGTGGCGCATATATATCTGGTGCCCCCTTGTACCAATATTTGTGTTTAAATAAAAATGAATATGGATTTTCAACTCTCCTAGATGGATGCGCAGTATCCACCAACCGCGTTAAAGAGCCGGATATTCATTTTTCGTCCGTTCCACTTCGTAAAAAACACCCCTGTCTCGAGAAGGCAGTGAGTAGGACTTCCCTGGTACTGGTGTATACGCGTGGCCATGTGAGAGCACTTTGAGAGCGAGAGCTGACTCCTCTAACTGTCGTCTCTACCAGGGCAGGAGAGCTGTTATTGTATTTTGGTCATGAGGCAGAAAACCCACCCCACCCCCTTAAACGCACAAAGAGCTACGCTGATGGTATCCACAGAAGCACGATAAGCACTTATAAGATGGGAGACTTATGGCTACAGGAACGGAAACGGATCCTTTAAAAGCAAAAAGGAAATGGTTACAATCAATGTCACCCATTGAGACGCAACCATCAATGATAGCAGAGAGGATTATATGAGCCAGTTTTACGAGAGGCTACAGTCTAGGAAAAGACCTAACCATCATGATGGAGGGGCCTAATCGCTAAGGTCGGGATGGACAATACTGGGTGCAAACGATTTATGACGCGATATGAACCGAAAGAGAAAAACCAGAATAGTGAGAGACTGACAAGTCTATATGTTTTCACCATCTTTTTAGGTAGCAGCACTTTTCCGTACAAATCAATATATAAAGTTACGTGGCTTTCACCAGATTACACTATAGAAAGCTAGGTCGATCACATCTAACTCCATAAAGAAATTCAGATCCATGGAAAACGTAAGAACTAATAAAGGAGTTGATATAGCTTCAGATCACTACACAATGGTGACCGAGCTCAAACTGAAGATAAGGAAGCACGGAATACTTGGATAAGCAGTACCATTGAAGTTTAATATAACGTTGCTTCGTAATGCTAACAAGCCCAGAGAGTTGAAGATGGATCTCAGCAACAAGTTCCAAGTAATTCTAAACCTACTAGAAGAGGAATCTGCTATGAAGAACAGTTGGGAATAGATTAAAAAAGTAATAACTTCAATGTGACAACAGGTGCTGGACCCCAACAAGCGCCACCATAAGGAATGGATTTCTAGAACGGTTTGGCCAAGATTCAAGAAAAGGAAAACAAGATATCAGTCAACAGCCAATCTGAAACAGGCACAGGTCAAATATACAGAACCAAGCAAACGAGTGAAGAGCACTACAGCTGACAAGTGGAAATATGTAGAAAACCTGGGAACGACCGCAGAACAAGCTTTAAGGAAACAAAATATGAAAGAACTAGATGACATAATCAAGAAACTTGTAGGAGAATATATTAAACTAAAGTAACCAGTCAGGAAGAAGAAACGAAAATCCATCATTGAAGTTCAAGAGCGATGGAACAAGTGGATAGGACACTTTGAAGAGCTATGGAACAAAACAGTACTGTTGAACCCACCAAACATCCAATCAGCACGCACAGACGATACACCACCTACAACAAAAGAAATCAGCAAGACCATCAGACAAATCAAGAATGGGGAAGTAGCAGAAATAGACAGCATATCAGCTGAGGCACTGAAGATATAGAAGTAATTGCAAAGATATCCCATGTTCTCAGAATGATTTAGGAGGAAGAACAAGTAACAATAGACCGGAAAGAGGGATACATAAGAAAGATCTCATCAAGTGTGAGAACTATAGAGGCATCACAATACTGTCAGTACCAGGCAAACGTTTCAACAGAACGCTGCCAAGTCGAATGAAATGTTCAGTATGCGCCCAACTTAGAGACCAACAAGCTAGCTTTCTTGAGTATCAACCATGTACCAAACAAATCGACACAATACGAATCATTATAAGCAGAGGTGGATGGTGCCTAGAGGTAAAATCTAGGACGTGCGTTTCGTTCAACTTGGTTGGATGTACCAGCATTCTAGAGTTGTTCACTCTGCAACATCTGCTTATTATGTTCGTAACTTAATAGCGGTATCAAGGTGATCCGCAGAGAGGAACATATGCTGAAAGAGATTGATCAATTGCAGTCCTCAGCATCGATGGGAATATACAAACAACCGATACAAATGAGTATAAACTATTGTTGAACAATCAATTGACTCGAAATCATCACTAAGCATCAACTTCCTTGATTATGAGAGAGCATTCAGCTTCCAACTGATGAGGGAATTACCAAAAGATGCTGGAGGTAGGTAGGACATAATTCTGAGGATCATCAAACTCCAGTAAAAAGCAAGGCTTAACTTGGAATAGTCAAGACGAACGAGAAATGAGATCAAATATCACACTGCACCAGGAATTGGAGGTAGATATCAAAAGAATGAATAGCATTTGACAACAACTGGGAAGGAGAACCCAAGATATAGTTGTTTAGAGACCGGCAGTTGGCGGATAATCGGTCAGTCAGTCAGTCAGCTACAATGTAGGACCAGGCACATATATGCATCGGTCCAAGTTTCCATACCTCGTTAGCATAACAAGATGAACACCGGATTCATAGAAGTAATTAATTTAGTGGTGGTAGTATATAAAGAAAGGTTGTATATAAGGATATAGTATAGGAAGAAAGACAGATATAAAGCAATTTTAATCTCAAGGTTTAAAGGAAGATAAAGAGTGTATACACCTACGCCATTGTGATCAATTCTGAGCCATGTCACACAGAGTCTCCAACCATTGGTTACGATAGTCACACGGACCCCAATCAAGTAGTCTGCATCTGCCAACATGGCTCAGATTAGAAGTTAGTGACTTTAAACACTAATGCCACGTTTTGGTTTGTCTGTCCCTAACTCTCTTCCAACCATCCCCTACACTAGTCAACATTGCGCGTCGTGGTAATCGGTGTTCAGGCATACGTAACACGTGGCCCAACCATCTCAGTCGATGAAGATTCATCACCTCATCAACTGATTTACCATCATTCCCTAATACCCTGCGTCGTAACTCACTATTACTTACCCGGTGATCCCAGCAGATGCAAGCAATATTTATAAGGCATCTGTGGTCAAAAACTAGTAATTTACGTGTATTTTCTACTCTTAGTGGCCATGTTTTGCAGCCGTAAAGTAGAACAGAGTGAACTGTCGCGCAGTATACTCGTCCCTTAATTGATAGACGGATATCTCGTCTTCGCCATAGGTGATGTAAGTTGGCAAAAGCCAAACGAGCTTTTTGAATCCGTGCTGAGATTTCGTCAGAAACCAACCCATTAGGGCTGATCAGACTTCCAAGATAAGTGAAGTTGTCCACGCGTTCGACTACTTCACTCCCTATCCTTAGTTCAGGTGTTGACGCAGGCCAGTCCTGGAGTAACAATTTACATTTAGATGGGGAGAAACGCATCCCAAACATCCTGGCATTATTACTCAGTTCTAACAGAAGACTCTGCATTTTGTCAGCGTCTTCACCAAACAGGACTATGTCATCTGCGTATTCTAAGTCGATAAGTGAACCTCCTGGCAGAAGATTAATTCCTGAAAATTCAGTCGACGAGAGTGTTATTTCCAGTAACAGGTATATAATGAAGTTAAACAAAAATGGGGATAGAGGACAGCCTTGACGGACACCACTTGAGGTTGTAAGATCATACGACAGTTCGCCATAAGCTCTCACTCCATTGGTAGTGTCCGAGTAAAGAGCCTTCACAAGGTTTATGTACTTCTCAGGTACACCTTTCAATGACAGACACTGCCACAGAACCTCTCGGTCCACAGAGTCAAATGCTGCTTTCAAGTCAAGAAAAACTATCATTGTCGGACGCCGATAAGCATCCCTGTGTTCTAAAACCTGAGGAATAGTGAATATGTGGTCGATACAGCCACGACCAGGTCTGAAGCCAGCCTGATTTTCTCGTGTTTGCAGTTCACGAGTCTTAGTTAGGCGCCCGATAATTATTGAGGCTAGTATTTTAGATGCTATGTTAGTCAGACTAATCCCTCTATGGTTATCACAGGATGATTTTGGCCCCTTTTCATATATTAGGACAATCAGTGATTGTGACCAGTCAGATGGGATTACGTCCGTCTCCCAGATTTTAGCCAGAATATTAGTCAACCTAGTCGCTAAAATCGGACCACCATATTTAAAGACCTCTGGAGCCAATCCATATGGACTAGCTACTCTTTCTCGTTTCAGATTACTTATAGCCTTTTGAACTTCAGGTAGGGTCGGGGGACCTAATTCAATGTTCCATTCAGGTTTTCTGGGAGTAGTGGGTAGTTGTGCAGTAGCTGAAGGCCAGCTACACTGCTCCTTAAAGTGTTCCGCCCATCGTTCTAAACGTTTGGGTTGAGAGCAGATAAGGGTTCCATCGACCTTAAGTAGGAATGTAAATGTAAATATACATTCTCTAATAGCTCCCCATCAGGCAATATAACTTTTTACGCTGTATAGCTATTTTGTAAACTGGTTTATTAAGGAAACTGTCCGTTTGGGTTTAATTACTTGGGCTAATTCACATAGCCCATACATATGTTATAACATAGAATACGAAAATGACTCGGCCATCGATCAGCCACATTTACTTGGGGTTAATAGTTGCACGAAGACAAGGAAGCAAGTATGACGGAACAGAACTCTACAAAAGCTCATTGGTCCAAGTAAATATGTGCTACAACCACGTAGATCTGCATGGGTGAGAAGATACTAAAACAAACTAGAAAGATGTAATTGAAAAGATCACAAATAAGGGAAATAGCAAGGTCCGAGATGCAATGAAAAACGTAGATAGACATGCTTAAATGCGTCGGAATTTTAGTCGTGTAACTGAGGGTCACTAACATACATGATGATACTATTCAGAGTACACACTGTATGGTCTCACTGCTGAAGCACAAATCGCTTAGTGCACATCATACTCGTGCATTGATAAACATTCCCAAACCCCATTTGATAGATAAAGTTCTCTATCTTTACGGGAATCACATTGGGATAAACTCACTGCAAAATAAGTAAACAGTTTTACATTTAATCACTTCATTTCCCAATCTAAAGTCATGTGATGTTAGTGTAGACTCGTAATACAGTATTACTTAACGTTTGGCACATGTGAAATGAATCTTAGGTTTCTGATTAAGGTTTCAAGGAATTCTCCATATTGCTGTTTTTGACTAAACAGATTATCGTTTGCATAACCTAAATTGAGATTTAAAACTACCAAATAGTACACAAAATTACTGATTAAAGAAACGTCTTAAAACACAACACTCCATGTGGCTCAAGGTATCCTCTTTCGAACTGCTTAATGACTCTATGGCACCTTGATAATACTAACAATTTATGATGAAGGTAGTCAACATATGTTATTATTATTATTATATGTGTACGTATGAAGCTGTAATTCAATGATCCAGGGATGTAACTAAAAACTGATGGATGATATGTGCAAACTTATTTCAGTTATTTGGAATTGAACAAGTAGGAAGCCCACCAACTTGACACACACTGATGCATCACACAGCCAGTAAAAAGTTACCGAATTATATATATATATATATATAAAAACTCCATTAATTATCAACTACTTACTTGTTTCTCGTATACTGTCTGAATGGTCAGGTTGATTATTGTCGGTCATTTGATGGGGGAAAATCAGCACCTATTATTTGATATCTCTGAAATTCGGTGAGATAATAGTCTTCTGGAGTTCTAGAATACCTCTATAAACACATATATGGTAAGGTGAAACTCACTAGCGTCACCAGTTTAGCGCTGTTTGATTTAATGTTTCCGAATCTATAAGAGCATTTAACTCTGATATCTTTACTATACCTTTATCAAATGTTCTTGCATAATGTAGATACAGGATACAAGCAACAATGGACAGGATTTGTCGTTGAAGTATGTGGTGCAGTAATTAGTTGTAACAATGCCGAACTGTGACTGATATCTAAATTATCCAGTGTGGTTCCACGTAAACTTTCACCTACAACATGGATAACAAATGAATGGTGGTCCATTAAATTTGTTGGTTAGTAATAAATAATACAAATTCTGGGTACATTACGTCTGACGTAGGGACTATGAACGAGCAACGCTTCGAACAGACTTATATCCAACTTTTGAATGTTTCACTGCCACAAAGTAAAATATACCACCACCAGTGCTTAGAAAACTATTGCATGACACTAATTCAGATAGTTCATGGTTAATTGTGTACAATGATTTGCCTCCTTGGTAAACAGTTACAAGACGCTTGATCTTCACAAAACCCTACGATAGAAACACATCAACCCAAACAATCAATAAAGGGTAAATAAAGGCGAAAATGCATTGGAAATTAAGTCGGAAATAAAGCGGGAATGCGCCAAAACGTCTGCTTTTTCGCCTGTCCGGGGTAAATAAAGCGGAATTTCCACTTATGTCGCTCTGTTTTTCAAATGTCGCTAAATTGCCTATTTTTACCCTAAATATCCGACGAATTGCCGACTTTTATCCTAACTATCCGCTACATTGTCTACTTTTCTACTGCATACACACCGATGTAATCAAGCGCCCCCTTTTAAAACGCTTCTGTATTTACCCCAACCGCCTTCTGTGTTCGCCTTCATTCCCACAACACAGCACACGGATAATGTAATGTACGTAAAATATGGTATAAGTTCAAAATTTTTATTGGAAACAAACAGCTTATTAATGTACAACGTTATGAGTAGTTTGAAGATGGTAGATCATCAATGTTCATAATGTAATTGCAATTGTCACGGACCAGGCATTTCAAGTATTGTTTCTTTCCATCACGCCTGTTGGACTATGGAGACTCAAATAATTCTTGTGAATTCTAAAATGTAATGAAGAAAAATGTTACTAGATCTAGGAAACTTGTTTTGCACAACTAGAAACTTGGAGCTGAACTTACGGTTATATCCTTGAACACGGAATAATAATCACTTTAAAGTCGTACGTACGTGTTCTTTCTTCCGTAGATGACGCTTCTGTACTTTGTCTCTCATGTTGTGAAAATAACTGCGTAGCCATGTCATACAGTTTCGCAAGGTCTTTCTCGTTGACAGATGACGACAGGAATCGATTAGTGAGTGCACCTGAAGTTTAAAAACCTTACCTATCTTACTTTGCACGCAGCCATAAAACCAGCACTTCTGAAGCGCTCGTTTTGATGAAGTACCAAGTAGCGTGAAATTAATGGCGACTTCAGGTGTCATGATGTAGGACAGAAGATATTGCATGGAGGTTTTAGGGTCATCATCCATTAAACGCGTCAACATGGCCATCTGTAATAGGAATGAAGGATAAAAATCATGTTGTGTGCTTACAAACCTGTCCCTCACGTCTTTTTGCTCAAGACAAGCATCCAATGTTCCCAGTTCCTCTTCAGATGACAAAGGGAAATGTTGACTGGATAGTCCACAGTCGAATTGACGCGGATCTTCGCGGCCAGCGAACTTTGAGAGCATCAGCTTCCTATTTGTATTAAGTTCACTCAAGCTTGCCAATATTTTTAGCTGCACAGTATGCATCCTTTCAAATCGGAAAAATTGAACTTGATCGTAGGGATGACTTACTCAGCCATTAGATTTTTATTCTCGGACGTGGAGGGCGAGGTGTCTAATTGTGTTGAACTGCTTAATTGACATGTCCAAATTAAAGATACTTACTTCGCAATCGGAGAGACAACCTTCTCAAACATCCGAAGTTTTTGATATTGAACGCGGCTATTCCCAGCCTGCATCTCTGCGACATCCATGTCCACGGAATTGTAAAGAAAACCTTCTTTACGTTTCAATGCACCTCTACGAAATTTAAGTAAGATTACTGAACTGACTTCTTTTGCTTTTCTGTGTTTAACGGCAACGTGTTTTCGTCCGGCGAAGAGTTCTGATTAGTAACATAGCATTTTTGGAACGATGCCAACAAATCATTGGCAGATTTGAAACTATCTCTAAGAAGCGATCGTTTGCATGTTTGTAAGTAACCGCATTTGTGGACAACACTGCATTTGAACATAGACCAATTTTCTTCAGGTAGGTCATTGTTTTGCAGATGAAGATCAATGTTCTCCCTTGAATACAGACAGAGTTTTTCTCCAATAACCCAACGTCCAGCTGCAATCACCAACTTACTTTTGCTTGGTGCCTTAAGGATTACGTACCTATTGTTGGGAGACTAAATATTACACAACAGGAAATTAAAGGAAATACAATCACATAACAGTGTGTAACAAAAGGACAATAACCAAATGATTAACACAATTTATCGACATACATTTACAGTCAACATCATGAATCGAAACCCAACTGTATTCACTGCTAACTACGGAGCATTTAAATATTCCCATGTCAGTGGAAGGTAATGGATCTTCAAAGCAATTTTGTGGGTCGGTGAATTGCCTGAATTTTAAGAGTCCATTCTCTTGAATATCAGTTATTAATCCCGGCTTTCCGTTGACTACTACAACATTATCAGGCTTAAATGAATTTATTTTACTATTCCTAAACATTATTACTTGCTTACGTGAGTCAGCCTTACCTATCACCGGGTTACTATGGGTCGATATGTTAACCTGGAGCTTATCGCAGAAAGACATTTGTTCCGCATAACGCTGAGCTGCTTGCTTAGCCACGGAATACCCACTGTGTACGGATTTCTTAATTTGTCTCATATAAGACTCGAATGGAAATGCTGAGTACCTATCTAACGGTCCATGTGCCAGAACATCGTCAGGAAGATGCTGTAGCGAATGCACATTATAAATTAAGTTTTCACATCCGTAACACCATTCATATTCTCTTAGAAAATTCCTTAAATCCATCCTGACAGATTCTATCACCCTATTATAAAACTTAGGATGCGCAAGCAAGTAAATGGACAAAGCAAGACGTTTAAAATTTAGATACAACGGTTTAGGCAGAATACTTTGAAGAATAACCGGGCCTAAGTATAGAAAAAATGACCTACACTCGGACGCCTTCCATACCGATACGAAGTCAAGTGTACGGCATTTACGCTGAAAGTCGGAGGGAATACTTTCCACGCACCTAGATATCAACTTATTTATAGTCCTAATTACACAGGAGTTTACGTTCTTTAGCCTCTTATGTCCTAATTCTATCCAGAGAGTCACAAGTTTCTTTGTGACGCCTAAGTAAACCATGTGCATGGGATCTAAGGGGGAAGTTAAGATCATGTCTATCGGCAGACTTTCGAATATAGAGTGTCCTTGATGGTGAATAGATTGTGTCTGATTCCGGAAACTGTCGTCAGTTCTTAACGTATATTCACCGTTTGGGAAAGTCATCTTTCCATCAAGTCGTCTACCATTTACAACACACCGGTCGCAACCTACCTTTCCGTTGTGATTACCTAATGTCAGAACGAGCAGGTACATCACACATTACCGCAGTTAACTTAATAGCTATGTATTTGTTGAACCTAACACTAAGTAGACCCATGTCAGTCATTTCTTTTATTTCAGAAGTAGTGTCGGCGGAAATTTCGTTGAATTGTGCCGGCTTAGTAATTCCTCCGTAGATCCCTATCATGAAGACATCACTAAGTATAGGGGCAACGATCCGTCCTAATACAGGCCACAAATGTTGACTTGAGCTCCTTGACATAGAAAGCCCATCTATATTAATCTATAATTGTAAAGTGTCAAAATCACAAGTACACAACCAACGTTCAACATATCTTAGCAGGTTGGTCTTCAATCCAAGATGGTAGTAAAACCCACTACTGATGGACTTTGGTTGTACACTTGTGCACGTCCTCAAGAGACTTCTAATGATGGTCGGCAAGTCTGGTATGAGAAGGGACTTGTGACATCATTTCTACATATATAGGTGGTAAAGTCAGTTACCTTTAGTCGTGCTTTTAATAGCAAAGTTACTAAACGAAAGCAAGTCATGTTTCAAAAAATCTGTACGTCAGTTGACAGAGAAACTAATTCAGAGGGGGTTTTGTGGTTTTCGATGGTGGTCTAGCTTCAATTGACTCATGATTTCAACTGTGAAAAAAGAGAAACTAATTGTCATGATATTCCTTCAACTGTAATACCTTCCACAAGCTGTACCATTGAAAGGCTTCTGGAAGATAATGGTACGTGTATGAAGTTCATACGCTAATAAATTTCTTATAGGATGTTCTACCGTCGATTTGCCCTGTCTCAAGCCCTTGAATCGTAAAGAGAAGATCAACAGGATATTAATGAATTTAATGCCATCAACCTCTCTGAGTATCCGAGATGCAGACCGGGTTCTGAATGACTTTCCGCCGACACTACTTCTGAAATAAAAGAAATGACTGACATGGGTCTACTTAGTGTTAGGTTCAACAAATACATAGCTATTAAGTTAACTGCGGTAATGTGTGATGTACCTGCTCGTTCTGACATTAGGTAATCACAACGGAAAGGTAGGTTGCGACCGGTGTGTTGTAAATGGTAGACGACTTGATGGAAAGATGACTTTCCCAAACGGTGAATATACGTTAAGAACTGACGACAGTTTCCGGAATCAGACACAATCTATTCACCATCAAGGACACTCTATATTCGAAAGTCTGCCGATAGACATGATCTTAACTTCCCCCTTAGATCCCATGCACATGGTTTACTTAGGCGTCACAAAGAAACTTGTGACTCTCTGGATAGAATTAGGACATAAGAGGCTAAAGAACGTAAACTCCTGTGTAATTAGGACTATAAATAAGTTGATATCTAGGTGCGTGGAAAGTATTCCCTCCGACTTTCAGCGTAAATGCCGTACACTTGACTTCGTATCGGTATGGAAGGCGTCCGAGTGTAGGTCATTTTTTCTATACTTAGGCCCGGTTATTCTTCAAAGTATTCTGCCTAAACCGTTGTATCTAAATTTTAAACGTCTTGCTTTGTCCATTTACTTGCTTGCGCATCCTAAGTTTTATAATAGGGTGATAGAATCTGTCAGGATGGATTTAAGGAATTTTCTAAGAGAATATGAATGGTGTTACGGATGTGAAAACTTAATTTATAATGTGCATTCGCTACAGCATCTTCCTGACGATGTTCTGGCACATGGACCGTTAGATAGGTACTCAGCATTTCCATTCGAGTCTTATATGAGACAAATTAAGAAATCCGTACACAGTGGGTATTCCGTGGCTAAGCAAGCAGCTCAGCGTTATGCGGAACAAATGTCTTTCTGCGATAAGCTCCAGGTTAACATATCGACCCATAGTAACCCGGTGATAGGTAAGGCTGACTCACGTAAGCAAGTAATAATGTTTAGGAATAGTAAAATAAATTCATTTAAGCCTGATAATGTTGTAGTAGTCAACGGAAAGCCGGGATTAATAACTGATATTCAAGAGAATGGACTCTTAAAATTCAGGCAATTCACCGACCCACAAAATTGCTTTGAAGATCCATTACCTTCCACTGACATGGGAATATTTAAATGCTCCGTAGTTAGCAGTGAATACAGTTGGGTTTCGATTCATGATGTTGACTGTAAATGTATGTCGATAAATTGTGTTAATCATTTGGTTATTGTCCTTTTGTTACACACTGTTATGTGATTGTATTTCCTTTAATTTCCTGTTGTGTAATATTTAGTCTCCCAACAATAGGTACGTAATCCTTAAGGCACCAAGCAAAAGTAAGTTGGTGATTGCAGCTGGACGTTGGGTTATTGGAGAAAAACTCTGTCTGTATTCAAGGGAGAACATTGATCTTCATCTGCAAAACAATGACCTACCTGAAGAAAATTGGTCTATGTTCAAATGCAGTGTTGTCCACAAATGCGGTTACTTACAAACATGCAAACGATCGCTTCTTAGAGATAGTTTCAAATCTGCCAATGATTTGTTGGCATCGTTCCAAAAATGCTATGTTACTAATCAGAACTCTTCGCCGGACGAAAACACGTTGCCGTTAAACACAGAAAAGCAAAAGAAGTCAGTTCAGTAATCTTACTTAAATTTCGTAGAGGTGCATTGAAACGTAAAGAAGGTTTTCTTTACAATTCCGTGGACATGGATGTCGCAGAGATGCAGGCTGGGAATAGCCGCGTTCAATATCAAAAACTTCGGATGTTTGAGAAGGTTGTCTCTCCGATTGCGAAGTAAGTATCTTTAATTTGGACATGTCAATTAAGCAGTTCAACACAATTAGACACCTCGCCCTCCACGTCCGAGAATAAAAATCTAATGGCTGAGTAAGTCATCCCTACGATCAAGTTCAATTTTTCCGATTTGAAAGGATGCATACTGTGCAGCTAAAAATATTGGCAAGCTTGAGTGAACTTAATACAAATAGGAAGCTGATGCTCTCAAAGTTCGCTGGCCGCGAAGATCCGCGTCAATTCGACTGTGGACTATCCAGTCAACATTTCCCTTTGTCATCTGAAGAGGAACTGGGAACATTGGATGCTTGTCTTGAGCAAAAAGACGTGAGGGACAGGTTTGTAAGCACACAACATGATTTTTATCCTTCATTCCTATTACAGATGGCCATGTTGACGCGTTTAATGGATGATGACCCTAAAACCTCCATGCAATATCTTCTGTCCTACATCATGACACCTGAAGTCGCCATTAATTTCACGCTACTTGGTACTTCATCAAAACGAGCGCTTCAGAAGTGCTGGTTTTATGGCTGCGTGCAAAGTAAGATAGGTAAGGTTTTTAAACTTCAGGTGCACTCACTAATCGATTCCTGTCGTCATCTGTCAACGAGAAAGACCTTGCGAAACTGTATGACATGGCTACGCAGTTATTTTCACAACATGAGAGACAAAGTACAGAAGCGTCATCTACGGAAGAAAGAACACGTACGTACGACTTTAAAGTGATTATTATTCCGTGTTCAAGGATATAACCGTAAGTTCAGCTCCAAGTTTCTAGTTGTGCAAAACAAGTTTCCTAGATCTAGTAACATTTTTCTTCATTACATTTTAGAATTCACAAGAATTATTTGAGTCTCCATAGTCCAACAGGCGTGATGGAAAGAAACAATACTTGAAATGCCTGGTCCGTGACAATTGCAATTACATTATGAACATTGATGATCTACCATCTTCAAACTACTCATAACGTTGTACATTAATAAGCTGTTTGTTTCCAATAAAAATTTTGAACTTATACCATATTTTACGTACATTACATTATCCGTGTGCTGTGTTGTGGGAATGAAGGCGAACACAGAAGGCGGTTGGGGTAAATACAGAAGCGTTTTAAAAGGGGGCGCTTGATTACATCGGTGTGTATGCAGTAGAAAAGTAGACAATGTAGCGGATAGTTAGGATAAAAGTCGGCAATTCGTCGGATATTTAGGGTAAAAATAGGCAATTTAGCGACATTTGAAAAACAGAGCGACATAAGTGGAAATTCCGCTTTATTTACCCCGGACAGGCGAAAAAGCAGACGTTTTGGCGCATTCCCGCTTTATTTCCGACTTAATTTCCAATGCATTTTCGCCTTTATTTACCCTTTATTGGTTGTTTGTGTGTTCGGATATATATTTCGAAAATCGAACCACGTGGTACTGCACGAAAAGGGAAAGCTTATATATAAAATAGTTTTATACATCACCTTGCAAGTATACTTTACGAAGGGCTTCTTTCAGAACATTTACCCTTTGTTGCTCTGCAATATAAAAACAGACTCACACGAATACACACACAAATAAGCACACGAAGTTGTTCACAAATAGCATCAAGGTCGTCTACAATAATGCTGTCAGTTATAAATAATGTTGTTGTAATAAAAAGAAATTAGATTTTAAGCGGAATCTGAACACATGAAGTATCGATAAATCTGGATTTTTTGCTATTCAAAGTTTTATTCTCAATAGTCAAAAGGTACTTGCGTTGAGATGAATCATTTCTGTCAATCAAGTTAATTAGGTTCTAGAGCACATACAAGTCGTGGTGCTTGTGGCTTAGGAGATTTGGTTTTCTCAGCTTTCTCTTAAGAGTTTTAAAGATATTTTGGCTATTTTTAGGGTTATAAATGATATTGTAGATATTTGGAACGTTTATGTGAAGGCGACATGTATTGCGATATAGATCAAAAAATGTAATATCTGTGTTATTTTGTGGTGAAACATGATCCCGATAATAATCATGGAACGAAAGTTTCGGCGCGTTTACTGGTTTCTTGATTAGACTGACCACCCTGGTGCTCTATTGTGATTTTTGATTTTGACAGTATAGTGGTTGAACGATGAAATGTATTCAATATTTCGCTGTGATCACTCACAAAAAATTCATGATGTAGGTCAGAAGTCATTTTGAATATCAAGCCATATATTATTTCTCCTAGTTGGCATTCTGACCAGTTGAATACACTCATAAATTTCTTCTGTTTCAGCCAACATCTTACATTATTTCGGCACCAAAGTTGAATTCTTTGAAAGCTTTGACAAATAAAAGTCTCCCTCAACGATTTTTAACCTTATTAGTTGATGGGGAACGACTAAAAATATGTCTGTTAGCAATTCGTCGGGATAAGTATTTGCATGAGATAAATCTTCTTTTTGATCTTCAATTTTCTGTTGAGTGAATTATCTATCACTTACCTAATTCCTTACTCCTGTTACTACCACCCAGGGTAGCAGAGGTTGTCCATGAGGATCCTTTTTGGACTCAGCCCTTGAAAATCCTTTCCCGTTGTTTCCGGTCGTTATTCACTTTTTCTTATGTCCGCGTTCACTTCTCAACGTAATGTGTTATTTGGTCTTCCTCTCCATTAACCATGGGATCCTCCTTGTTTATCGATGATACTTCCCAGGTAAGTGAAACTCTTCACATCCTCTAGAGCCTCCCCACCAAGTGTGATCTGGTTGGTGCTTGCTTAATTGTAATTCATGTTCTTGCATTCCCCTATGTATGTTGAGGCATGCTGCTGCTAGATTGGCTGTCTTCACCAGTATTTGTTGAGGTGAATGGGACAGATAAGCTAGGTTATCTGAGAAGTCTGAATCGTGTAGCTGCATCCAAGCTATTTGTGCGCATTTATCCATGGTATCAATATATTCATTCTGAAATCTAGGATGTTTGAACAAGCATCCATTCCAGAGTATCTATAGGGCCGCAAAAATGTAGTTATCAACGCTTAAGGAGTAAGTAGTCGTGTATGCTTTGCACCACGAATCCATAGTAAGGATAATGCTTGGAATTGCAAGACATGAAAGGGTTTCAAGATAACTTATTTTGTTGAAGCGAAAGTGAGCAATGGATAAAAAAATGAGGAAATGAGAGGTATCGTGAAAAAGCAGGTCATAAGTAGCAGCTCAGTGAATACTCGTGTGATTGGTTAAGTTATGAATTGTATTTTGAGGGGGAACGAATTCAGTAATTTTTTCATCATCTGTAACATATTTAACACATTTTTATTGTATCTAACATCTTACACAGACATAATAGATATTATGAGCGCCAGATTAAGAAGATTATCGGTTCGATGGTCTACTGATTAATCGTCTATAATCCGAGGTATTTTTGTAGTTTTGAACTGTTTATCATTATCAGACGGTCAAAGAATCCAAGGGTTTTTTCAAGGAAAGACACCTGGTGATAGGTCGCTGTCACAGTTTTTACATCACCTCCAAGTCTTAGTGGGTGACAACACAGTGGGTGAAGCAGTCCTAAAACGAGGATCGATACAAGCCCTTCCATGCCACGTTCAAAACCATTTAGATGCACAAGATCCTGAAACCTCTTTATCTCACTTAACGCGTATAGCAGATAGAATAATGGAAAAAAAGTCTCCCAACTGTATCACGCACTACTAACCACACACAAAAAGAAGAACAGTCAAAAGACCCAGTCACAGAAGGACTCATTAAGAATATTAAAAGTTTCACTGAGACTGTCGCCAGAATGCAGATATGTTGTAGAAACAGTAGCAAGTCACTACAACGACCAAGTTCCAGGTCACAAATGTTCAGGCAATTTATGCAGTTACGTTGGTACCACTGGAAGTTTAGTGTCAACTCAGACAAGTGCAATCATTCATGCACCTGGCATAAACAGAAAATATTGGAAACGAATAACCCCTCCCCAGGTCGCGACGACTGAGTAAGGGTGCCTACACAGTCACTTGTTTTATGTTAGAGACAGGAACCCAGGCTTGAACTTCTTCGTAGACACTGGCTCTGCTCTTAGTATCGTTCCTCAAAACAAAAATGAGCTAAGTCGAGAAACATCCCCGGTTACACCTCAAGTTATCAATAAGACTGAAACCGCGACATTTGGTCAGAAAACTTTAACGTTAGATTTGAGGTTCATGAGGCGATTCCCTTGGGTTTGCACTGTAGTCGATTTACATGTGGCAATACTGGGTATGAACTTTTTAGAGAGATGAATTTCTTGTTGACACTAAAAACCGAGGCTTAGCAGTGAAAAAAACTTCGAACTACACAAAGGGTACGGAAGGTCACATCACATCTCTAAATTTGATACAAACTCCTCTAGTAGCAAAAGCGACATGTCGGTATATACTTGCGGAATTTCCATACCCAAACAAATCGGACCCACAGCCTTCCAAAAGCAAACTAAACGTAAGTCGTACGGTCAAAATCGAAGGTGCACTTGTGTTTGCTAGACCCAGGAGACCAGCACTACTTAAACTTAAAATCGCTAGAACTGAATTTGGCTACATGCTACAACTGGATATTATCCGTCATTCTGATAGTCAATGGGCATCGCCTTTGCATATGGTCCCAAAGAAAAGTGAAGACAACTGGCAACCGTGCGGGGACTACAAAGCCCTTAACCGTCGAACTGTACCAGATAGGTACCCAATATCTCATATCTAAGATTTTCACAAACGGTTTACAGGGTATGAACATATTTGCGAAAATTGACTTACGGCATGTCACAGTAGCCCGGTAGCTGAGGAAGATATCCCTAAGATAGCTATTACTACACGTTTTCGATTGTTCGAGTTTGTACACATGCAATTCGGCCTGAGGAGTGCGACACAAACATTTCAAAAATTAATGAATACCCTACTTCGGGATATGTCATTTAAGCAGGTGTATATATACTATTTGTTAATTGCCAGTCCCGACTTACAATCACACTGACAGCAGTGTTTAAACGGCTGGATGAAAATGGAATGAACACACATCAAAGTAAGTGTGTGTTATGGCTTTCGAACTCTAGAATTTCTCGTGCACACAATAAGTTGAGAAGGAGTTACACCGATCAAAGAAGCGGACGCAATCAAACAATACCCCATACCTAGCTCTGTAACGACTTAAAGTTTTTAAGTCTAATTAACTTTTATCAAAGATTCATACCTGGTTGTGCACAATCAATGCAACCCTTGACAGATTCTCTTAAATGAAAACCAAAAGAATTCAAGCTGACTTTTGAGGCTGCTAAGGCTATCAAACAGCTCAAGGATAAACTGGCTTAAGCATCTACGTTAATGTATCCAAACTCTTCTTCCCCATTTGCCTTGATGGTTGGTGCTTCGAACAAAGCAGTAGGCGGTACCTTAAACCAACTGGATAAAAACGCCATAAAACCACTTGCTTTCGTCTCAAAAAGACTCGTCCCGGCAAAGACAAGGTACCTTCTAGTGAGGACATCTTCCAATCTACCTAAAGATTAAGTATTTCTGACACATGTTAGAAGAGAGGGACTTCATAGTTTTTGCAGATCATAAATCACTGATCAATACACTAAAAGCGAGAGCCGATAAATACTACCCTCGAGAAGTCCGACACCTTGACTACATATCACAGTTAACGAGTGACATTCGACAAGTCAAATATCAGGAAAATCGGGCAGCAGATGCATTATCTCGACCAGAAATGAACTTGACACAACAGTCTACAGTAAATTTCAAGACATTGAAATACAAACAAGAAAAGGAACAATAATTAAGAAACCTACTTACAACAAACAACTCTAATCTGTATTCCGATTTTTTGTGACACGGCTAAGATAATGCCGCAACCTTCGTCCCCAAATGTAAGCGAAGAATAATGGTTAATAACTTTCATTCTTTGTCTCACCCTGATGCAAAAGCTTTGACTAAACAAATCAATGCTAGATATATATAGCCGAATTTACAAAAGGATGTGCACAAATGGTTTGGAGAGTGTCCAACGTGTCAACAGTCAAAAGGTAATCGTCGCACAAATTCACCCATCGACGATTTTTGACAACCAGATGCGCATTTTGCTCATGGCTTTAATTATCTGTTTACACGTATAGATCGATTCACGAGATTCCTTATAGCCATACCGGACATCACAGTCGAAACGGTGGCCAAAGTTTCCATGCAGGACTGGGTGATCATTTTTGGTACACCTATAACACTAAAGGGGCACAATTTGAATCTGAACTGTTTAACAACTTAGCTAAGCTTCTAGGCTCCAATAGAATATGTCACACTGTATATCACTACCAGGCTGATGGGATGATGGATATCATACTCAATCCCCAACCAGTGGACAGAATTCCTACCGTCAGCTATGCTAGGAATACGAAAAGCAGTCAAAACTGACTCACAGTGTTCAGCAGCGGAACAAGTTTCCGGGACGCCTCTGAGACTACCGGCTGAGTTTATTAACTTTCATACAGACAATAGAAATCTTGAATTAGAAAATCATGCAGACCAACTACGGGACCATATATCCAAACCCAAACCAATTAATACTCGTGAACAGTCGCGAGCTACATATGTACCTGAGGATCTAAGCAACTGCACGCAATTCTGGATAAAGTGTGACAAGATAAAAGTATTACTTGGCCCTCCGCTCGAAGGTCCTTCCCATGTTAGGTCGAAAAATCTAATCGTGGTAGGAAAACAAGGAAACATCGACTCCGTAAGTATTGATAGGCTACAACCGGCTTATCTAGATCATGAACAACTATATATATTGTTAAACCGTTTACCTGACAAAACGATCAATGAAGCAACTAGTAGGGACGAAAAATCTTCACAAGTGGCTAAGAAGGTTAGATGGGGACAACCGATTATTCAATCACAAATATCCACAGTTTTGGCTGCAGCCTAAAATACAAACACGTATCTGCTAAGATCATGTGCTTATTTGACTAAAAAATATTTTTCGTTTCTTCTCGTACCGTTTCACCTATTTTATGTAATCAACAAAATCATCACCAAAAGAAAAATAAGTAGTAGTCCGAAATATTATGCTACTCACACCACCTCAGATCTCTTGCTTTTGGTGTATGAGCGTTATATTCATTTAAAAAAATACTAGATACATAATCCATTTATCCATGAACAGACGCTGGGTAATATAAAGTGAAAACATAGAAAAAGGGGTAAGTCACAAAAGAACGAAGAATCTTTGACTAAGGTGAGTTATGTGAGCCAGCTTCGCTTGCCGAATTACTCATTGATAATAGACAATGAAAAAGTTGGATGGAAGCATCAAACAAATTCCCTATCAACACGTAAAATAAATCCACACAATAAACTCTTGCAATAACGACAAATTTCAGAAGCAACTCAGGCGACTTTTAACTTTTTTCTTTCGTGGTTAATTTACCATGTTTTTGGTACTTGTTAACTTATATATATTTCCTTAGACTGGTTGTATATATTTCATACGAACCACTGCCAAAACTGTTTTTGGTATATGTTTAGCAGCTTTATGTGACCTATACGAATATTAACAAGTGGTTTTTAGACGAAGCATTTTGTATCAAACAATCGACAAATGCATGTTAGTGGTTCTCATTGTCATTCTTTTACGTGCTTATAAGGGTTATTTATTAAGTTAACGAGTATTGCTGCACCATGACGTGTGATGTAATCACATAGCCCTGCTGGATTGGCATCATTCTTTTTTTCTTATTTTATTTTCCGGCATTTCCAAATCGACAAACGTGAACGTGTTCTGAATCACCAAAAACATTGGACATGTAGAACTGCATTACCCATTTTATTTTTCATAGCCGATCTCCGATTTAAAGCTACTCATAAATGGTTTCTCGACATCTCTTTTTAGCTTCGTTACAATTTGACAAGCACGTAATATGGTCGATTTAAGCGATGAAAATAAGAACTCAAGCAATCAATAACCTGAATAATAACTATTTACGCAAATAGTGTTGGTTTCCTACAGTTATCTTTATACAAACATCAACTAAAAGTTCGTACCATTATCATAGAGATGGGTTGGGAGTTACATCCCACTTCACTAAAACCTGTACTGTCATGGTTTGTGCTCACTTTATCGATGTATGAACACTTAATTAATTGAAGATATCGTACAGTATATTACATGTAAGGTTGGCTATGTTGATTTGGCATACCTAACTTTCCACTCATTTTATAAGTGATGCGTTGGGTAATCAGGACATTGAGTTTATGACATAAATCTCACGGCTACGCTCAGGTTTAAGCAATTATTGCCAGTGGTCCATACGGAATTCTGAAGCCTACCAATAGTGTTATAAAAAAACATGCGTTATATAGATAAGTCATATATTTCGCTTTGTTTGACGTGAAGCAGAAACTTACCACTTGTGTGACTTTTCCATTTGGTTATTAATAATGTGGACAGAAAACATTTGTACTGTTCATACTTTTAAGGAGCTAACATGGTGTTCCAGTGTGACTTGTTAAGGCACTTTGGTATACTAATCTGTCCTTTTATTGTTATTTTTCTCCATATCTGAGCAAATTACAATCAGCGAACATCGTATTCATGTTAGTTTTGTGAACACAAACCCTTTACTCATCCGAACCACTGCCCTCCTGAATGCTAGACCGCTAACTTAACCAATAGACCACACCAGCCTATAGTGGACATGACTGCAGTATTTCCTTACACTAATTATTCATAATACTCATGACTAATAGAAGTTGTACACTTGTAAGGTGCTGAACAACTCGTTGCCTGAATGACTTGAGATGTAGCTTCAACATAACGTGCATAGCTACGTCAAGTCATTAAATGGTCGCTGATATCAAAAACATATTCGATCCTCGTACTCTGATTTTCTTTCTCTCCTTAACCGTGTATTCCACTTTTTCGCGTTGGTGAGTAATCGTATGCACCCGCGGTTAAGAACGCGTTTATAAAAGGCAGTCATCATAGACCCAAGGCCATATATTTGATCGCGTTTGGTGAGGAGTAAAACTTCTGGCAAATTCACACACCTACATATATGCATTTTAAAAGAGTAATAATTTTTGTTTCCACAATAATTTGTACACAAGATGCCTGTAACGTGTCTATTTCCTTACAGATTACCAATTTATTCTGGAAGCCAAACGCATACGTGGAACCAAACAGTTATCAAAGATATTTATGTAGTTCCTTTTTATACCTTATTATTTTATGCAGGCATCGGAGCAATTCTTTAGGTTTAACTAGTTTTCATCATTGCTTTGGGAGTACATTCTCCTTATTATTTTACTTCAGAGCGACTCAAGAGGCAGGTGAGTAAACACATGAGAGCCAGACAGAGCATGGAAAAATCGTACCTCACCACATGATGTTGGGTAGCCTGATCACCACACTTCCTCAGATATTCTTGTTTGATTTCCCCACCCTCTTTTCTCTTACAATCTCCGGTCACCATACAGAGGGTACATGATAAACCATCAGTGATAGTTGTGGAAGAAACTAAATGCTACAAGATAGCAAGCTAGTAAATGAAGAGACATCCTTGAAGTATCGTCGGATGGTGATGGAGTCGGTCGTCATTGATTAAAAGTCAAACACTGAACGAGTTGGTAATTCTCCGTCGGGCTGTGGAAACAGAACCTAGGTGTTCTTGAATGATGGGTTGATCGAGCCGACGTTCCTGTGGAAGTCGATTATAGGAGGAAGCTAATGTAACAGCTTAGGCTGGTCAGTTAACACTTGACCTCAAACAACTAAGTTTATGTCAAAACAATAGAGCTCAAGTACTCATTCACTTCCTTATTTCGTATAGGCATTACAGTTCCCATTATCTTATATTGAATGTTGAAAAGCTTTATGTGTTTGGACAGGAAACTGTTTTCTCGGCTATGACTATCTCGCGATCTAAATAAAAACTTATTTACTACTAGTCTGGTTTCCTCTGTCAATGGAACGAGGGATACCTACAGCACAAAAAATCGAAGTCACGAAAATCCAGTGAATTTCTACGACATCTACTGCACTGATAGACTCTCGTAAACTTATCCCCTCAGACCCTTAACGCGATGATGAGAAAAAGCAAATCAGATCTAAGTCAACCAAAAGTTTAAGGAAAGACGGTGAGCAGTAGTGGGTAACGTAAGCGAGAGATGGATAAGGTAGTGGATGTAGTTAACACAAGACAACTCTCCAGACTAATAAAAGAAACTGGAATTAAGAAGCCAAGTGTAAGTGGGAAGATCTCGTAAAAAGACGATGCTCTTATCTGCTCTCAGCCTAAAAGTTCAGAATTGTGGGCGGAACACTTTCACAAGCAGTTCAGCTGGCTTTCGGCTACTTTACAACAACCCACCACTACCAAACAGCCTGAATAAAATATTGAAATGGGCCCACCGACCCTAATTAAAGTTTGGAAGGCTATGGCTAATCTGAAATGAGGATGAGCATCTGGCTCAGACGGATTGACTCCAAAGGTCTTTAGGGATGGGATGCGTTTCTCCCCTCTTAAATTCAATTCGTTACTCTTATCAGATACTAAACATCCGCTTCATTCATATCTTTCTCCTTGTATATCTTCTGGTAGAACGAGACGTAAATATATTAAAATCCATGCACGCAAGCAAATCTATAAAAGTTCTGTAATATCTTACCTTGCAAATTTACTTTGTGACGAACAGGCTGTTAGAGTTGACCTAGTAAATAACCTGTATTCTTGAGCATGTCTCAAATTCGATAATTTGTATAAACTCAGATTTTCCTAAACCTTTTTTATTTCCGTTCTGTTTTTTTGTTTCTCTTGTTTCTTTTTTGGTAAAAAAAAACTTGTTGAAATAACTCGTGCTGAGAATTCTATATTGTACCAGATTATAATATTGAATAAAGCCATTAATAATAATAATAATAATAATAATAATAATAAGGACTGACGTGCCCCAACACCTGAACTAAGGATAAGAAGTGAAGTAACCGAACGCGTCAATAAATTCACTTGTATTGAAAGTCTGATCGGCTGTAATGGATTGGTGTCTGAGAAAATCTCTGCGCGGATTCAAAAAGCTTTTTTGACTTTTGCCAACTTATATCACCTACGTCGAGGAAGAGATATCCGTTCATCGATTAAAGGAAGAGTATACTGTACAGCAGTTCGTTCTGTTCTACTTTACGGTTGCGAAACATGGTCACTGACAGCAGACGTTACTGGCAAGTTACTAGTATTTGATCACAGATATATATATATATATACATGGAAGTAGGAAGTACGGTCAAGTGATACACTCCTATCTTGCAAACCAGATAACAAGGGAACCAAATTCTAGTTGTGATACCAAAGTTTATTTGTAACTTACGGGTAATGAAATCAAACATATCATTCTTCAGTATTTTTTTCTGGAGCGAAACTTCAAAACTACCAAATCAGAAGCACAGACCAAAAATTTACAAGCAGTTAGTTAACAACAAACTACTTCAAGTTTTAAGTAAAACAAATTTATCCACAACAGTGGAATTGATTATACTTGATATAAGTTCCTAACCAGTTAAATATTTTCGGTTCCTGTTGTAATACAAACCCTAAATCTTCTACCCGAAAATCGCAATTTGGGTTTTGTTGGGTGCCTGAAGATAAGTCATGGAAGTTTATCGGCCCATATCGGCTTTATTCTGAGGAACAACACGAACCGCCGCACATGTATCCCCTAGAAAGTTCGGGCTAGGACCCTTGTCTTAGAAGTTTAACAGGCGAAATTTAAGGTACCTCTCCTCGGCAGTCGCAGCATGTGGAAGGGCTGCTTGTTTCTCGGATTCCTAGGAATCAGTTTGAGCAAGGAGTGGGGTTGATTGCACTTAGATGATTGGGCACCAAACATGCAGTGAAACCAACAAAACTATTCAGATCGTCTGAACGTGTATGACCCCCCCATATCTTGATCTGTTCTGTTGTGGTGACCTGCTTCAACCTTTATGAACGCCAGTTTTTGCGAGACCCTTGACACTTGAGATAGGTTCTACAGTGAAGAGATCTGCTGATGGTTCTCCACTTCGCATGTCGTGTATCATATGCGAATCAGCTGTGTGAATGTCTCTACATAATCCCAATCTCAATGCGTGTTCACTGAGTTCATGTTTATCCAGTGTCAAGTGTAGCATGGGGGAGTGTATGTTCATTCTTAAAACTGCTTCACCTACACTATCATCTCTAACCAAGACTTACAGATTACTTCAAAACTTCGATGACCTACGACCTAATGTTTCAACTTACAAAGGTCCTTGGATTCTCTGTTCGATAGGGATGGACGATTTATCACCTTGAATCCTATGATTGTGCATGCTTGATAATCGGAAGGGCTTCAAATGGAATCACAGTTTTCCCTTGGGACTGAAATAATTAGCAAATTGCACAAATCTCGGTGTCGAGTTTCCGAAATAATGCAATTTACAGCAATTAAAATTACGTAAGTACGAAAGCATCATTAGTTCATACGAATAACACATGTTCCACAGCCTGAAGTGGAATATAAATTTATGTAATCGATTGTGCTTCACCTTATGTACATCGTGTATCTGTCCGACTGTGTATTGGATGTAGACTGTGCGTGGTCCAGGATGTACTAATTGATATTAGAATTAAAAAAGATATCGGAACAGACGAGCCTGGTTCCTGAAATTATATTCGACCACCATATCGATTGAGTGTACTTTAATCATTGATGTCTAGAATTAGAATCAAAGGTTTTTCAATACCCTCCTACACCATGAGATAATGTTGGATCTTCATATTCTCAAGTTACAAATTATGTGGATTTATTCTAAACACATTTCTCACATAGACTAGAGGACTCATTAGACGTTGCTTTATGGTGGGGATAAGCAACATTTGACATGAAATCATCCAAACTGTGATCACATTTGGATTCACTTAGAAATTGTGCTTCGCATTGATCATGTTCTCCACCAGAAACAAATATATTATGAGCACAATTTTCACTTGATATGACTTCGGGACTTGATACTTTTGGAATATTTTCCTAAACTTTATTAGGAAACTCTGGAGAACAATGGGTCATCAGAAAAATAAGCATCTACCAAAATTGCATCAGATTTCCGATCATTATTTGACTCATTCAACACACTTTCCTCATTTTTATAAGGATTTCCACCAGAAAATATGTGAATCATTCAGACAATCCATATCTGTTAAAATACCATGAGAAATATGATAAGAATTTGATTCATCAGAAACTTTTGTCCCACAATGATTTTGACTTTCATCTGATACACTTGTATTCATTGTCCTATTTCAGTTATTTTCTGGATACGAGTTCCTCCAGCTTTCTCAGCAAATATCATATGAAGTATAAGTTTACTTCTGTTGGAGTTTAGTTTCAGAGTTCTGCAAGGCTAAGAAAGCTTCATTTAATTCTGGAATGAGATATGACTCTGTACCGTGTCAACAATAAAGTCATGGAATGAACCAAAGGAAGTATATAATTGCTTCTGAATATGAACATTAGCCTCTGAAATAGTGGATAAATGTAGATAATCACTAGAAACGCCCAAATAAAAAGACACGAACCACAGGGTATGTCATCACTATTGGCAGAACGAACGGTAGCTCTATAGACCGATTTAATGTATCCCATTTTACCACATTTAAAGCATTAAAGCATTGGCATGACGAAAGACACATGAATTACGTAGGTGAAATTTACCACGAGTTGGGCATTTACCAAACCTGTACTTACCTCTATGGCCTGTTTCGCAACTCCTCAATGAATTATTGCCTGCGTTACCTCGAGTACACATTATTATTATTATTCACAAACATCTTATGGGTACATAAGTGCTGCGAAGAAACCATTTCGGGTTTCTTCAAAATGCAATAATACACAATTTTCAATAATGTTAGTATTACATTTGCCATGTTTGCGAAAGGAAGGAAAAATGAAATATTAATAATAGAATAGTAATAGTAAATCAGGTTCTGCGTATTTGGCAAGAATTTTGAATTGATTTTGAAGGAGGAAAGGAGGAAACTAAGGAAATAGAAATGAAAGAGTCGCGGAATACGTAAAGATCTTAACGTAGAACAAGAATAAACAACTATGTATGTATAGAAAAACGAGTAATAAAAATAAAATAAAACAGAATAAATTAATAAGTAAAAAACTTATTATAGCGGTAGAATATGACGTTAGAATAAGTGTTTGTGCATGCGCAGTCATAGTTTTGGGTGATGCTATGAAAGTTTCAATTAAGTGCAAAAGATAATCAATATGTATGAGGTGTATATACATATTGAAGATATGAAACGAGTCTGATAAGTTGAATTCAACGTAACTCAAGTTATTGTCTTAATCCAAAGCTCCGTAATCTTAAGAATAATATTTATTTAGAAGGAAAAAAAGGGAGAGAGAAAAGAAATGAACACATGGTGAAAGGGTCCAACCATGATCATAATAGTGTAATGGATATGGACTTTTGAGATGAACGAATAATTTTAAAATAATAATAATAACAACAATAATAAACCCTTACGACTAAATACGTGTAGATTTATGAAAAGTTTCAAAGGTTTCACTTTGCTTTTCAGTCAGTTAGATAGATGACGGACCTTTTTTGTATAAATCATTGTTAAGCATGTTAATATTCAATAGGTGACACAATCCACTTTCGGAAAGAAAATCATCAAGAAGACTTCGGAACCGGATTATAGTTTCACTGCATCGGAGGTTCATTGGCAGTCTATTCCACATGGTTGAGTAGCGAATAACGAAAAAATTCTGGCGTAAATTTGTGTGGGTTTTGGGAATCGCTAGAATATTTTCCTTATTGCGTAGATTGTGGGACGGTGTCATAGAGTATGAAGGGGTAGATAGCGAAGAGTAATAAATACCGTTAAGAAGCCGGTAGAGAAAGATAAGGTTTAATTTGATACGCCTGATCCAGAGAGGTTCTAGTTTGAGTTGTTGACATCTTTGGTGATAGTCTTTGTTGTCAGAATACCCCAAAACAGCTTTGGTGAACCTTCTTTGAACACCTTCAATTTTAATCAGGTCATTATGTCTGCAATTACTGTAAACCAAAATACCATATTCAAGAATTGGTAAGATACATTTTCTGTATAATAATAGTCTCGATTCGGTATTATTGAAATTAATCATTATAAATCTGATGAGCTTTCTATCTTTGGATACTTGAGATGCAATGTGTTCATAAAAGTTCAAACTGTCGCTATATCTTAAACCCAAGTCACGAACAGTGTTGAGAGGTTTCAGTGTATGTTTTTGTATAGCCAGATTTAAGTTAAGGCAACGGCCAATGTTAATAAATCCACTTATGTCAACATTAAGTGGCAAATTCCACGAAATATTTCATTCATACAACTTGTATGTTTCTTCTTGGATTACCGTTGAAATATAACTTTTTTTGTGAGAAATGAGAATGAATAAACCGCTTTTAGATCATCAGCAAAAAGAAAAGGTTTACCATATTGAAAGAGGGAGCAAACGTCATTGATTAAAAGGAGAAATAGTAATGAACCAATTACACTTCCTTGTATAACCCCACTGGTTACATTCACAGGTTTGGAGTAACAAGATCCAAAGCGGACAATTTGGCTACGTTCTTCTAAAAATGACTTGAGCCAAGATAAAAGGGGATTCTGTATTCCATATGAAGAAGTTTGTGTGAGACGCTGTCGAAGGTTTTACTAAAGTCGAAGTACAGAATTATCACTGATTGACCAACATCTCTTCTCTGGGTAATTTGATCAAAAATTTCCAGGTGCGATGTGAAGCATGAGCGTTTGGTCATAAATCGGTGTTGGGATGGGCTAATCAAATTAGACGTAAGTAAAAATGATAATAGCTGTTTGTGGATTATTTTTTCCATAGTTCTTGACAGCACTGATGTCAAATTAATTGGTCTATAGTTAACAATATCACTGCATGATCCGGTTTTGAATCCGGGGGTGATAAGAGATGTTTTCCATACAGATGGATGGGCCCCATATTCCATAGATAGGACTGTGATGATTAAGTGATGTAGGATTCTTGATGTTTTGGCGAAATAGTCTTTGAAATTTCGCTCGTTCATGGCGTTTGAAATTAGTACACTTTGCATAATTTCCTAGTAGTTCTTTGAGGTTTGTGTAGGGATATGAAATACACTTATCTGAGAGTGCCGGTTTTTAGTAAGCCGTATGCATCCTTTCTGATGAATAGAAGGAATGAATCTACAATTTCATCGTCCTTAACAACTTTCCTAGTGTTTTACAGATTTCAAACCTTTCCATGCAATCTTCGAAAGCTTCAGAATTCGAATGTATATCCAACTGTTCAAACACAGGCTCCATCGTGAAGTTAGTATGATGATTAGGAGAATTTGAATTAATGTACCAGCTAGGAATTCCAGAAATAGTGCAATTTAAGTTAGGTGGAACTATGTGAGTCCAAATGAACATATTGAATTTGGGAATCATAATCAACGGGCAATCAAGTACAAAAAATCATTAGTTCGTACAAATACCTCAAATTTCCGTGGATATGTTGTTGCACCTTCAGATGCAGTGCTTCATTTGATCTGTTAATGAACATATAAAAATATTTCTTCTAAAAAAGGAAACATCTCTTACCAAACTTATATTTACCCCCTCCTTATGCAATGAAATCAAAAGACAGAGTGATGTGCGGTCAACTATTTAGATAAACAGGATACATAATATTTTGTTCATGTCTACTTGGAATAATAGAAGAAACTATTTATTTTCTGTTGAGGAGTCCATCAAGTTAGATACAAGGCTCTGCTATGCCCTTGCAACTTGTTTGGACCCATTCAACTAAGTAATTTTTTCATAGCATAATGTCGGTAGGATTCTGAACACAGCGGCAATTCACGACAGTGGGCGTCGGTCGTCAGAACATGGCTCACTATTACCTTTAGAGCAGCGTGAGACAAAACTGCAGGAACCGACTATTTTCCAATGCTATGGCTATTTTTTGTGTCTTTAATCTACGCTTAGACATGCCTATCACATTGGTACCCACCAACTAAGTCTTAGACCAGCTAACCAGAACGTTTATTTAACCCGAAGGGCACATACATATGCATCCCCAGTTACTTCACTCCAGGTGTATATACCAGCAGCATATGGTAGCACTTGGAATTTCATGACATCTATATGTATGCAGTACTCCAATAAATACTGATTTCTGTGAAGAACACTTGGAATTTATTCTTTATGATCAAAAGATCCCGGCCCAGTAAAATCAGAATTCAGGAATGGAGTTCGAAGATACATTTGAAATGTATTCGTATGACGGAAAGCGTTTGATTTCAGCTAGGATGTGTCCAGTAAAACTGCTGAGGTCAGAAACATTGTCGGAGACCAACAGGAATATTTATTTTAGGGATTTGAATACCGCTGTAGAGCTTTCAAGTTCAGCCTAAATAGGTAACGGGTGCATGCGTTAAAGAAAAACTGAGTCAGAAGATTAAGAAATTTAGTTTTAGATACTGTGCTGGATCCATGACAAAACATGTTTCGCTTCAGGAGTCCTCTAGTACACTTCAATGGACCTATTTGGACGGGAGGGAATGTGGAAATTTGTCCATTCCTACTGAACAGATATCAGATATATGTTATTTTCATTAATTTACCACTAAACCATTATCACGCGACTCTGCTGATCTTTTTCTTGCCACATGGAGGTTAGTTATGCATGATAATCCCTTACTGAGATTATGTCTAATGCTTAACAAGTTATTGGTTTTCGTGAACGTTATAATGGTCCTCTTAATTATTCTTAACAATATCTTGACTACCATGGTGGGACTGACAGGTCTACAAACTGATAATTCAAATTAGAGATGGGGAACTAGGATGAAAGTGATATACAGTAACAAGAATCGGGAAGGTTTAGATGCAAAACCAGTCGTATGTCATATAATTAGATAATAGTCTTGGAATAAAACTAGTCGCTTGTTGTGCAGTGGTCGAGATAGTCATTCGCTTCAGATTGTCTGAAGTATGTAGCGGCCAAACCACCATCTTGAAGTCTTTTAAAAAGTGGTGTGATATTTTCCTAACGACCCTTCAATGGCCTCCCAACGAACTGTCATTTATTCTGCCATTTCTTCTTGGAGAGACCGTCAAACCATTGGTATTGCATATCTCAATTCGTAAAAAATAAGCTTCTCGTAATTTATCTACAATTACTTAAAATAATTTATGCCACCAGTGCCTAGTTGTTTATCCGCGCTACTGGAGTCCATCTTGGTAGACCTCAGGACATACATATTGCTTCGTGTAAGTTGCTTTGTTTGTTTCCATCTATCCCAAATATTGCTCAAAGCCTAAAATAGGTCATCTATCAGATTGTTTAATTTAGGAGTAACCACCGGTGTTTCGTCTGCAGGTAACTAAAATATTGTCAGTTCTAGTGGTATCACAGGGTAACGTAAATCGCCAAAATTAACAAGTAGATGTATTCATACCGATTACTTAGTTTTGGGTCGGTGATGAATGTTCTTCAAATAGAATCTTGCTTCTTATTGTTACTAGTCGACGTATTTATCACATTTTAGGACTACTGGCCAGAGACACAAACGCGGTCTGTCTAGATTTAGACTTGCTTGTTTGAGCACTGTCGATCAATCGCTTGTGTTAGCTCTTTTCTAGTAGGCTTCTATGAACATATTCCCTTCAATAAGTTGATTAAACATATGGACGGCAGTTAGTAAATCTTAAGAGTTGATAACCTAATGGAAAGCCTGTGATGCTGAGGGAATAACGTCGGTTCATGTTTTCTCAGCTCTTTCTGTTTCCCATGAGTTGTCCTAGCGTAGTCGTGAGAGGAGGAAGATATGTCAGACTCAAATTTATCAAAATTAATTTTCAAGTTTCTGAAAGACAAAAGTGTGGAACCTCAGGTTTGTACGATAAACCTCATAGTTCCGAAGTTGCCCGGACCCCC
The DNA here is from genome assembly GCA_944470415.2 of Schistosoma rodhaini. Classification (NCBI taxonomy): domain Eukaryota; kingdom Metazoa; phylum Platyhelminthes; class Trematoda; order Strigeidida; family Schistosomatidae; genus Schistosoma; species Schistosoma rodhaini. The sequence continues at coordinate 4,328,628 of OX104040.1, forward strand.
GTATGTACAATAGTGAACATATTTGTGTTGAATTTGGTAAATGCTCATAACGCTTATATAGTTCCGAACTGTTATAATTGTGTTTTTTGCTTATATAAACGACCCAACTATTCCTATTGCTTAGTATTCTTATACGATGACACTCGACAAGACCCCGAAATCAGAACACGTTGAACAGGAATTAGATTGCATTCAAAATAATAATGGTATGTGAACAGCAATCGATAGTTTAGATAATGTTCATATATTTATAGTATATACATAAGAAGCTTATAGATTTTTCTACAATAATATGCCCGGACTGATCGGTTTAAAAATTAACCAATCAGCGCTCAGCAACACCATCATGCATAAAACATGCTTAATTCAATCTATATCTCAATAAAACCTCCCCCTTGAGCAGATTCGTAGGATCTGGTGTTTGGGTTCAACTGCAACCGCTTTACTGGTTTGTGCTCTCGGTTAGTACACCTAGGTAATAAGGACGCTGTATCATCCTTCGTTTGCACCTTGACTGTCCTGTCTGTTTCAGGTGTTTTGATCTCAAGGGTGTCTAGTAGAACATCAAGAGGTAATCTATGCTGCGTTTCGTTGTTGGAAATCGAGGCTGATTTCAATCAGACGCACCCAGATTTCTGAACCAACGGACACCTCGTCAATCACATTTCCTTTCTTTTGCACGATCCGACCAGCTATCCATGTAGGATGTTTTCCTCGATAGTCCATAGCAAGTACCTTTTGACCCACACTGAACAATCGTTTTTGTGCCCCATGATGACTATTGTACTGTTTCTCCATCATCACGTTTCTTTGCGGCTTAAGAGCTGGAGTCGGACGAATAACATCGAAATGTGTACGTATTTTTCTGCCAAGTAACGCTTCCGCTGGGGAGACTCCATTTGTTGTCTGAGGGTTCGGTGTCGGACGGTGTATAAACAAGAACTTCTCTATGATCTCTTTGGTGTCCCCTCCCCTCTTGATTTTTTTAGAACATTTTTGAACGTACCAACAAAACGTTCTAGCTGGCCATTCGATTGCGGATGGAATGGAGGTGTTCTGATGTGCCTGATTCCGTTTTGCTGACAAAATGCTGAAAAGTCTTTTCTGACTTCACCTGACGACACTGGAGTGTTTCGAATTGCCGCTGCTGCTACACTCCATATTTCTGGAACCTTTTTACCTGTCTTTTTTGCATATAAAGTGGTGTCTAATGATGGACATGACACGTTACAAACGCTGTTGATGGGTATATCCATTAACCCAAGCTTTTCTAACATATCTAGACCAAGTAGATCAAGGTTTGGTCGTTCTGTCAGATAGCATACTCCTTTACAGCTATTTCCAATGAAGGAAAATTCACATTGTAATTCACCAACTAGTTTCAGTACACCTCCAGATACGTTTTTAGCCGTTTTCTTGGATGGCTTCATTGGCGGTTTCCCAAGCAGGTTAAACGTTTCTCTAGACACTAGGGTGATATCGGATACTGTGTCAATTTCGAGACGAACCGCTATACCATTAATCTGGATCATAACATACTTTCTCCGAATGTCATAGTCTGTTTGAAAGGCTGCTACCAGAGAAAGTGATTTAGATTCAGCTGATTTCACCACACGTGGAGGACGTTTATACTTCTTCTTGGGCTGGGACGTACGATTCGACAATGGCCTTCTTTATGTCCACGTCTGTTGCACACCTGACATTTATGCTTCTTAAATGGACAGAACCGTACATAATGTCAATCACCACATAATCAACATGCAATCGTTGGTTTGCTACCACTTGTTTTCGGTTTCTGACTTTTTAACCTAGTCATAGCATTTACACTACTGTAGGTTAAATTAGAATTTACCTGTTCAATTAACTGATTGTCCTGTCTGATGTTTTGTAGTCGTTTACACTCATCTGTCAATGTCTTGAGTGTGACGTTTGGGTCTTGATCCAAACGAGTCAGAAGTCTGGTTCTAATTTCAGAATCTTGTGGTAACTGCAGAGCTTTGATGAATACAAGGCATTTAAATTGATCTTCTGTCAACGAGCGTAACTTGAACCGTTCACACTCTGTTGACGACATCTGCTAGGGCACCATATTCATCGGCTTCACGTTTCACCAAACTCAGACACTGATATCTAATACTAAACAATGAGGAAGATTCGCCGAATATCTCTGACAACTGCGTTACTGTCTCCTCGAAACTGATCTCTCGAGGTAACTTTGGCAATATATGATCAGCATAACGTGCATGTTCATTGCTTCCCAACTTACGCATCAACAACCGAGTCTTCCATGCGTCATCTTGTTGACAAAATTCTATTCTAAATGTATCTTCCCAACGCTTGAACCACGTGAGAAAAGTATTTCCACTTTCGGGATCATATATGAATTCTGGAATGCTGCTAGCAACTGCATCACAAGAAGTACTTGAAACAGCATGTGTACTCGAGTTTTGGATGCTAAACTGTTGCATCAGAGTCTCCAACAACCGCATTTGTGCATCAAGTTGTGCTTGCTGTTGTTGTAGTATTCGGCTGAGCTGGTCATCTGATATATGCATTTTAAATGAATTTTCCTTTTTCCTCGTCGCTGCTGTTATAATTGTATTTTTTGCTTATATAAACGACCCAGCTATTCCTATTGCTTAGTATTCTTATACGATGACACTCGACAAGACCCCGAAATCAGAACACGTTGAACAGGAATTAGATTGCATTCAAAATAATAATGGAATGTGAACAGCAATCGATAGTTTAGATAATGTTCATATATTTATAGTATATACATAAGAAGCTTATAGATTTTTCTACAATAATATGCCCGGACTGATCGGTTTAAAAATTAACCAATCAGCGCTCAGCAACACCATCATGCATAAAACATGCTTAATCCAATCTATATCCCACTAACACGAACCTTTTAACTTTGGTCACTGTAGTGAGCCGTAATTTTAGGCAGTAACTCACTTTCAGCTATGATTCAGGACTAGAGGCGCTGACTCTTCACACCGACACAAACATGACCTATGTGTTTATAGACGCACTTTATAATACTGATAAACGTTGACTACAATTTGGAATTACTTATAAGAGCGTCTAGGCCGGTCTAGAGTGCCCACCTCGGCATCTTCCGCCACTTTCTAGATTTTTAGTTTATATGTGTAAAGCAGCATAGACGAATATTTAAATATGCATTCATATTGAGTTAGAAAATCAAGGAATCAAAAATGACTCGCGGCACTTTACGAAGTTTCAATTCCCTCAAGAAGCATTTAGAATCTGTTTTTGATCCAGAAGTTCCAAATCTTTCGGTTTCAGTAGAAACATACTACGTGATACTCTGTTGAATGCTCAGCTGAAGTCGACACAAACAACATTCATTAATTTTTCATTATCAGTGAGTTCGATGTGCGCGACAATCAGTCCGGGAATCACGTTCAATATTTAACATAATGGTTTTCGTGAACGTCATATTATTTATTATTTATTTATTTAAACACATATATATTGGTACAAAAGGGCACCAGGTACATATGCGCCACACAAAATAATGAAAGTAGGAAGAGAAGGGATGAAAAGATAAGGCGGACTGAAATGTACAACCAGAAGACTCTTTCAGTTAGGAAAGTTAGAAACACTTTATGTAGAAAGTAAAATAAGGTTGCAGCAGGATCGCCACTGGCTTCTATTCTGAGCCATATCTGATAACGTCTCTAGCCACTGTGTTGCACTATCTCTCGGACCCCAACCAGGGAGTCGTGAAGGACCAACAAAAGCTAGCCCTTTGCAGCTCTCTTTCATGCCACGACACCATGTCATACACTGACCTCCTCTCCGCTTTCTCCAACCAGTCCCAGGGTTGGCAAATAATGCACGACGTGGAAGTCTCTGGGACGACATTCGTAAAACATGTCCAAGCCACCGAAGTCGGTGTTTCAAGATGGTGACACCAATTGAATTATCGTCTCTGCGCCCGAACACACGATGCCGAACCTCTGCATTAATAACATGGTGTTGCCACTGGATGTCAGCAATCCTTCGGAGACAACGATGATCAAACACAGAGAGACGTCTAACATCCTCAACTCGGAGAGGCCAGGTTTCACAAGCATAGAGCAAAGCTGCTCTCACCGACGCGTTGTAGATCCGACCTTTTACAGCCCGACTAACATCACGAAGGTGCCAAAGATGGCCCAGATTGGCATAAGCCGCTCTGGCTTTCATTATACGTGCATCAATCTCATCACTCACGCCACCACCAGCACTTATGTAGCTACATAGATACACGAACTTCTCAACTACTTCGATCTGGTCACCATCCAGGGTGAGTACAGGATGAGAATCTTGCCATTCTTGTAGGAGTACTTTGCGCTTTGAGGGTGCAAAGCACATGCCGTACCTGCGGACACTGATTGCCAACTGATTAAGTGCTGATTGCATGCCTTGGGCATTATCGCACAGTAAGACAATATCATCCGCATACTTGAGGTCGAGAAGTCGTTCTCTAGGCAACATATCCACACCGCCATTACTTACATCCATCAGAGCTGTTTCCAGGATGTCGTCGATGGCAAAGTTGAAGAGGAATGGTGAGATCGGGCAACCCTGCCTAACCCCACTGCTCGAATGGAACAAGGGAGAAAGGTGGTTGTATGCCCTCACTCTGCCTGAGGTGTTCGTATACAGGGCCTTTAAGATGTTAATGAACTTCTCAGGCACACCCTTCTTCAATAGACAATCCCAGAGAACAGTCCTGTCCAACGAATCGAAGGCATCCCTGATATCAAGAAACACTACGATTGTTGGCCTGCGATAAGTATGACGGTGTTCTAACATTTGGCGGAGGGTGAAGATGTGATCAATGCATCCTCGACCAGAACGAAAACCAGCCTGCTCCTCGCGAGTCAATCGTTCTCGGGTTTTAAACAACCTACGAAGAGTGATAGAAGCCAATAGTTTGGACGCAATCGAAAGTAGACTTATCCCCCGGTAGTTATTGCAGGAACAACGTGAACCCTTTTTAAAGATAGGGACGACTATTGACTCATTCCATGATGTTGGAACACTTTCTTGCTCCCAAACCTTTCCAAACAACGCAGTCAGTTCCTTAGACAGAAAGTCACCACCATCTTTAAAAAGAGCCGGAGGTAAGTCATCTGGGCCAGGTGATTTATAACGTTTCAAGAGTTGGAGTTCCTTGAGGACTTCCGCCTCGTTTGGTGAATCAGTCGTCACCGGCCATGGCGGGCAGGACAAGCTGGTTGATGTTGCCGGAGCAGCAGGCCAGTTGAACTGCCCTTCGAAAAATTCCGCCCATCGTCCAAGACGTCGACAGATGTTAGTGATTGGCATCCCGTCATCCTCGTAGATTGTTTCACTCACACCAGACTTCTTGCTGCCAGTGGCTCGGATGAGTTGGAAGAGCTTCCGGCAGTTACCAGATGCAGCTGCTGCTTCCATCTCATTAGCACGCTTCGACCACCAGGCTTCCCGGTCCTTACGCAAGCTTTGCCTGGTTTCATTACGTAACAGCCTTCGTTTGTGGTCAAACTCACGGTCACCCGGAGTAGACCGACGGGCTTCCATCAGTTGTAAGGAGCCAGAAGAAACCCGGTGCTTGTAAGCGGGACGTTTCGCGAAGCCGCAAGCGACTTTACTCGCCATTTTCATGGCGTCGTGAAGATGCAACCAATGCTCATCTATACTTTTCGGTGGGGTGGTAGCTAGCCTAGAGGCTAGCTCCGCTCGATACTTACTTGCAACAGAAGTTGCAGCCAGTTTACTAACATCAATCCGTTGGTGGTGGTCAATCCTTCGGCCACTGAAAAGTAAGGTGAGATTGGCGCAGACCAGGGCATGATCAGACTCCAGATAGGTACTCCAAAAGGAGCGGCAGTCTTGTACACAACCACGCCAGCGGTAGCTGATCGCGATGTGATCAATCTGAGTCCAGGCTTGGGATGCAGAGGGAGGACGCCAGGTGGCACACCGGCGATGACTGTGTTGGAAGTTAGTGCTGGCCAGAAACAGGTTGTGGTCTGTGCACAGTTGCAGCAAACGGTCCCCGTTATCTGTCCGGCGACCAACAAGTCCCCATCGGCCACCTAGACGACTCTCTTCTGTGCCTAGACGCCCGACCTGCGCATTCAAGTCTCCGGCTAGTACTACAATATCTGTCGAACGCGCTTTCTGGAGAAGAACTGTTAACTGATGGTAAAACTCATCCTTGATTGCATCCGGGCTGCAAACTGTCGGGGCATAGGCGGAGATGACGAAAAGACACCGTTTCTCACGCCGATTTCTTCTCACTTTGATGGAACTTTCTAATCTAACAGCACATAACCGACTGTTAATGAGGATCCAATCGATTAGTGCTGCCTCAGCTCTAGCGCTTAGTGCGACACCAACACCAGCAAGACCAGACGAAGATGCCACAGGGTCCCCGGATAAGCGCACGTGGAACAAGCTCTTCGAGGCGACAGATGGAGAGCGGATTTGTAGTACTTCACTAGAGTCTTGAATACGGGTCTCGGATAGACAACAAACATCAACATTAAGACCTTCCAAAGACATAGCCAGCCCTATATGTTGTCTGATATGCATTAGTGTGCGAACGTTGAAGGAAGCCAGCTTGAACGGCGTACGTGGTTTCAGAAAGACTGCTTCAGTATTCATTATCGGTGGAAGCATTCACTTTCAACCAGACAGTGACTGGAGATCGTTTAGATAGGACAGATTTTCCACCATGGGCGAGCTGCTGCATAAGTTGAAAAGTAAGGTTACACAAATTGGGGATAAAAGGGGGTGAGTTAGCGATATGGTAAATAATAATAATAATAATAATAATGTTAATTGTCTTGCTTTTAGTATGACCAGGGATATTATCGTCAATAGAGTCCATAATTTCATTCATTTGTGTGTGGGCTGTGATACTGCCCGGGTGCCCAAACCGAAGCAGGGAACGTCATAATAGTCCTCTTAATTATTCTTAACCATAGTGAGGCTAAAAGACCTTTAGTTTGATGTGTTGTCATAATCTTGTCTTGTATCCTCTGTTGGTGCCCGTAATAAGTCGCCTTTTTTGGTGGCGTTGCTTGTGGGGCTAATCCTAAGTTGAAAGTAGGAGCATGTGTGAAGGTCGTCTCAAAATAATCAGCTATGGCTTTTGCTTTGACATTATTTTCTATCATTCGCGATGCACTTCCTTTCGTTGCTAAATTGTGGATCCATGGGTTCATTTCGGTTTTGTAATAGACATGAAAATAATCGTTTCGACTTCTTCATTTCAGTTTGCACTAGTTGGTTTTCGTACTTCTGAGTGATGCGGATTGTGCCGATGCATTTATTCGTGATCGATTTATATTAAGGCTAGTAAATCTTTAGTCTCACTTTAGATGTAGTACTTTCCTTTAAAGGTCTTAATCTTCACTGCATCAGTAAAAGCAAGCACTACTGCGGTCTCGATTTCATAATTGCCTCTGGTTATTAAAGTCCACTTCATTTATTTTCTTTCATAAAACACATTATCCAGTGGCCACGATTCGGCTGTTATACTGCCTGAGTGTCCTAATCGAAGCAGGTTGTTTACTTAGGGGGTCACTCCCCGGGCTTTTGACCTAAGGTTTTAATCCACAAGGCAGTAGAGCAACTTAAAAAGATGCAGTCTCATGGTTTCCGGCGACCAACAATAGGCTCATACTTCTTTTATCCCCCAAGGACTCTGTAAACTATGTGTACCATTGATTGGGAATCAGGGTTCTCTAACTTTATGTGAACCCTCAACCGCTCAACGGAAATTCCAAAAATCAAATCACAGACTTGATAACAATTTTGTATATCTATCATAATTCAACATTTGGTTTAGTGTTGATTCCTTCCTTAAAGTATTTGGTAATTGCTCGAACTAACCGGCTGCTCTATGCCCATTAAGTCATTCTTTATGAACTAGTGACCCTGCTTAGATGCCAAACTGAAGTGGTTGTAAGTTGAGTTATAACCACTGCGCTGCCCCTCTAGATACTCCGTGTTTTGTCATTTGTATTCAATTCCGCAACCTGCAGTACAGTACTATACAGTGCCGATTAACTCAGTTTTGGATGCTTGGTATAATCTCTAACAAGTTCCATTCTTGAGTATTCATTAATGTTTTGCAGTCGTATTTTCTTGATCTTAATTTCATTTATGAAGTATACTTCAAGTTCTGGGATAATGGGGATATCGTATCATAATTGGCCAGTTTTCATGAAGCGTTTGCAGATGATCAAGTGATGTACCTTCATATTATGTGTTGACCTTAAAGCAAAACATTTTAGAACTCAGTATAGGTTATGTATTTGTTTTTCTGGGATGCTTTCAACTGACAATCTGTCACTGTCTCAGAGAACTAACTTCAATTTATGTAACGTCCCTGTATATGTGATGCTAGGCCTTCATCCGATTTTCGCTAAGAACTGAGTTTCAGAAGGCTCGTGAGTAGTTCTCGAACCAACCGGTTAGACTAGCATAGTTTGTTATCAGTAACCGCTCGTCATAGTCTTACTGCATCATGTATTTTGGCATTCATAGTCGAATGTGTAAATCAAGTTAGTCCTCAACAAAATTTAGGGATCCACCCAGCTGCATGCGTCTATTCGAGTCACTCACCCGCCGCAACTGCGTGATCTGGGTTGAGTAAATCTATGGTAATCGTTCTTGTTTCTATCTGAAAATAAATGTTTTTGTAGCCATCCATTCGTTTATACGTTGATCAAGGTATGATTTCTCGAAAGTTGAAATTTCGAAATTTATGTTTAATCGAAACTAATAACAGCCAGCTTGTGAAAAAACATGTCGAATAAGAAAGGCATGGGTTTTTAATTCCTTGAAAATCAAATAAAGAGGCCGTTTACCAGTGAAAAGTTCAAGGACTGCTTCGCCTTTTTATCTATACCTATTGTTCATATAGAGGCATGGTAAAGGACGAGTCATATTAAACATTAATCCATTATTGTATAATTTTTTATTCTGAAAATCTCTGGCTTCCAGTGATACATTTTTACTTACTCTTGTTGCAGAATAAAGGATGTCTGTCATCATTCGACTACAAAACCTACCAATTTCAGCAAACGCCTCAAATATTCGACGCTTTTTCAGCGGGTTATCTATTCCTGAAGGGGGTGTGCACATCGTCGGGGGCACGGAAGGTGACGCATTTATTGCTTTCGCTACAGATGAAGATGCAAGAAAAGCTATGCTGCTTGATCGACAAACGATCAATGGGGCATCTGTTCGCCTGTTTCTGAGCAGTAAAGCCGAAATGCAGTCAATAATCGAATCTGCAAAAACCTCAGCTTTATTTTCCAGCGGAGGAAATCCTGTTTTATCTCAACCTATCTCTCAAAAGACTGAAACTATGCATGCACTAGATGTAACAGCTCCTACATTACCCAGTTCCTTCCCATCATACCGTAATGGAGCGACTCGTGAATCATTTGATGACTCTTCTAAGCAGTATCCTTACACTTATAGCAAAGGTGTAACCCTGGATCCGCCTCGGGGACAAATTGAATCAGCTGCGCGTAATAACCCGGATAAATACCCTGAAAATTTACCTCCAGATAGACCTCATTTTAATCAGGATCGAGATTACAGTTACAACAACCAACCTAACATGCATTCAAGGTATGATGAAATACGAGACTTCCCACCAACTAACGACTATGGTCCAAGGGACACATACTTGAATAACCGTAGTGACTTGGGGCATAGATCTTATCGCGATGATTATGATTATAATAGGCACCCGCCATCAATCGCATCTGAAGATAATTTCGTCTCGAGGGGCAAGGACAATGAAGTCAAAAATAGTCCAAGGGATTCTTATGCCGATCACTATCCTGCACTACACGTTTCGGATGGTATGACGGCAGATTATGACAAGTACCGCGCACAATCTCCTAGAGTATTCAACGATCGGTTCCCTCCACATGATATTCAATCACGTGAATTTGGACATGGAAATACCCACCCGTTTCCATCAGAATTTAGAAGTGGCCCGGGTCATCCTCTTGATCGTGAAACTGTATGCACCAATTCTAGGTTGCAAGAGGAACGCGATTTTTCTGTTAGACCCCCGTGGCTCAATGATAATGCACCCATTTCAGGACCAAAGCGTCCATTTCAGCATCAGACTTCAGACTTCGAAGAGTACCCACGGAAACGTCGACCACAACCTTCATCATATACTCGCCCATCTGACATAGTGCCTGGAGAAACTGATTACGTACTAAGAGTTTGTTTGCCCGCCCCAGAAGCTGGGATAAAGACCGTTTTCGAAGTTTTACGTGGGGTCCAAGTTGTTCCGAAATGGGGTATCCGGGTTGAAGAAGATTTGCTACAACGTCCCACTGGGTATGTGTTTATAATGATGACAACTCGTGATTCGTACGAGCGAGCACTCAGTTTTAATAATCGTCCCCACAAAGGAGACGTGATAAAAGTAATCAAATCTACTCTGAGTGAATTTTACAGTGTTAGTGATACAAACTTCACTTCTAAATGCCCCCCAGAAGTTGCCAAAAAACTTCCACCACCTGATCAATCCTACCCTCCTCATTACAACGATGGTTGCCTTGAGCTAGCTGAGCTTCCATCTGATACCACCAAGACAGAAGTAGTTCGGTTTTTGGGTGCTCCTGGTCTAACTTGTGAGAATGTTGTACTGGCTCGATTCCCTCCAAATGATAAGTCTGCACCACGCGGTACCAACTTGACTAGGGCACTAGTTACTCTCCCTTCTGCAGAGGATATCAAAATCCTTCTCTCTGCGAAACCACGGCCATTTCGACCAGATGCGGGACTTCCATCAGTACGCTTAACACCAATATCAAAGTTGCAAGTCAGTGCTTATTCAGCCTTAGCGATCGGTAGTAAATCCGAAAGCATTAAAGAGTCTATCAAACCACCTGTTCCTCGTGATGTTGATACGGAGCCTACTAAACCACCTGGTGGCTTTTTGACATGTGCTTGTGTCAGCGGATTTTCTCGTACAGTAAAAGATTCTGAAGTTCTGAATCTGTTTCCATCCATCCTAATTCCTGGAGATGCGGTACGACTAGCTCCTGATGCCAATATTGCTTTCATTGATTTCATTAGTGAAAACAACTGTCGTCGTGCTGTAAATGAAGTATCGACTGAAGGTTCTAAGGCAAAACAGTCACACCCATCTCTTCATATAGAAGCCATTTCTCGAGAGGAAATGCTGAACCGTTTGGGCGCCGATTCAAAAGATGAACAACTTAACTTTGACAGACCTGTGAGATCTCGTGACAGAGATCCACGGGAATCCCGCATCCATTGGGACCAGCGCCAGCGTCCTTCACCTTCGAATCCATTCGAGAGCCGTCCCCCAAGTGTAGGCAGAGCGAAGTACGATGACTCTTACTATGACCGTCCCTCCGCACCTGCCCCTTTTGATGACCATCACGACTCCTTCCGTAGGTTCCGCCCACCTGTGGATAATTTACATTCTATCCCACCACACCAATCAGATATTTCATCTGCTCCGAGACAACCTGTTCCTCTTCCACATCGTCGCCCAGTTCCTGACTTTGTTACTGTTTTTGTCGGAAATCTTCCACCCGCATGTACTGTTGATCAACTAGCTGGAATAATGAGGGATTATTACTTCGTTCCGGGTTCGATAAGACTGCGCCGTGACCCTCAAGGACAGTTTGTTGGTGAGGCGTTAGTTGATTTCAAAACAAGTTACGAAGCTGATAGGGCACTTAGAGGACTAAATGGATATCGAGTAGCCGGTCGACCATTGGTATTGCATTTCGATCACCGGAAGTAACAGGTAAGATTATTAATTATTTTATATTGTAGGACCACTCTTAAACTTTTTATGTAAAGTAACTTCTTGCATTTTTGAAAATCTTTGTGTAACTTAGTTATTTTCTGAGATTTGAAACTAGAATTTGACCCAATATATCAATCCCTTGAATAAGTCCTAGTCTTTTTTCTCATATTTGGGTCAAATTGTACCCAATGACCAAGCTAGTTTATACCAAAACTTAAACGTGCATCCTCTCGATTCATTAGTATTTCTATATTTTGGATGTATTTATTGTAAGATCATTGCAAACATTTCCTCTAGCGTACTGCAAGTGAATGTTTCCAGATAATATGAAACTACACCAATTATTTGTCAAATTGAGAATATAATTTAATGGTGTAAATAAGTCATAAAACCCCTGTTTGTAAGCACATTTGCGACCGAGGATTAGTACCGCCACCTACTGTATTGTTAACCATGTCACTGAATGGAGTTATGTTTGAGATTCTGTCTGGAGTTTTGCAGTAACGCACTAACTCAATGAACCTATTGTTGACTACACACCACCATATCATAAAGTGTTTGTTCTCCGACTTTGTCTCATCGTATCATAGGCACAGTAATAATCACTGATATATATATTGAGTATGCCATGGCTACTATTATTCTACTGAGGTAGGGCTAATTGAGTTATGATCTTTTTTATTTCGAAGTGCAAGTATTCAATGCCGACAGTCGTTTGTGAACGGTGGTGATCATAGGTGGTTATTAAAAATCTTTTACTCAAGGTCAAGTTTTGTAAACATGGATCACATTATTGTAGTATGCAGCTCTTATACCGGAAATAGTTTTGTAAGTAAAGTGTTACCAAACTGACATAAGAATCTGACTTTCTTCGTATATTAATTTAACCAACCAGTCACATCACCGTTACTACTCATATAACCCTTTGATACAATTTTTCAAGGTGTATGCAAGCAAAAGATGTTGACAACCATGCAAATGTATCTGTTGATATATGCCTAACGGAGCGCTCATAATATGCATTTTGTAATCCTTTTTAACTAGTGAATAAGATAGTTAGCTTATTTGAGAATGATAAAGGGATATTTGGCGGCCAATAGGCGTAATATAGCGATCGAAGTTTCTGTAAGAAAGGTGAAAGTCAGCTTCCAAAATACTCTTCAGTGTCGTAAATGTTTGTAAAAATTGTGAATTAGCGAACTTATATCCGACGTTTTGTTTGACCGATACTAGGATTATAGCTGGTGATAGGTGGAAATAGCTCTCGGTGTCAACGAGATGCGTAGTTATTGTGTACAATTTTTGACAGTGGGATCCAATCACTAGGTTTCAGGACCTTTAAGTTTTGTGAAAATGTTCGCTTGAGAGACTTATGCTGTTGTGCTTAGTTCACTGATGAGCGTGAAAAATACATTTGGAGTGCTTAAAAACCCAGAGCTGATAAGTGAAGCATCTCTGAGAATTGTATGCAATTTTAGCTTACCATCTTCAAACGACTGTTAGTAGTAGGCTTGTGATGGACTCCTCGACCATCAATGCGATGGTAATGTTAGCAAGATTGGGCACCGATTCTATAGGTTCGTTTAATAAAGTGCTTGAAATGACTTGACGAAAATGGGACGTTTTTGTATAGTCACTGTAATGTTGGATACTGGTCTCGGATACACGATGACAGCGAAATTTCCCACAGTGCTTGATCTGTGTTGAAATGTAGACGGTAAATTAATATATTTGGTTTGAAGGTAGTCTGAGCTGTGGAACTTGTAGTCCGAATGAAAATTGTAGCAACGATAGGATAATTAATAAATTTAAAAATTTGTACGGGAGGATTAAGAGTTACATGCTAGCAATGCATTAGTGTAGGGGGTGGTATAAGATTCAGTTGTTTGTATGAAAGTAATTTTGGCATTTAAGAACTTCGCCATAAGACTAGTAATGTACGTTTTCATTTAATGTTGTTATGGTTCGTGCAAAAGCATCTTAACCAGAGCTAATTTCTTCACTTACGAACTGTCGATTCAAATCTGATATTCAGAAGACAATGACGCGACGTCAAAAATTCGTTCATTGAGTAGCAGGTGATAGATGTTCGTTGACGCATTCATTCACTGACTCACTCACAATCATGGTGATAATAGACTGGAGGTTTTCCAACTATATATCTAATAAACTGATTTCACCACCGGAAATTCATTCATTATCCTTCCTTCCGTTTAGTAGAAGAATCCCACAATAGGATGAGGCTATAAACGCTCGACTATGTAGACGTATTTTATGAAAAGTGGCTGCACCCATCAAGTAGAAGAGAACATTGCAACTGAGGTAGTGTTGTTATTGTTGTAGACTGATGCGTAGATCTTATGTAGTTATGTTTTAAGAAAAGTGAAAATAGTAAAGGAAGGAGAATAATCCTCAAAACAGAGCCATTGCCTCGGTGTTAAGATGAATAATGGATGTTAGTCGTTGATTACAATAGTTTCATTGTCGGTTAGTCATGTGTCTTCACTTATTTCAATTCTTAGTTTGCATGTTTTTCTTTCGGACTGACGAACGTAGTATTAGCTAATTTAATTGTTCTTAGCATTTTATTGTTTACAGATAAGGCTGTATTGTTGAAGGGATTTTTTTGTGTGAAGATATTCATGTATTATGTGTGTAAGCTGGACTAAACTGGTAACAAATGTTTTGTTTTTGAGTTTACCAAGTAAATAAGCCTTAGGCTTTTGTTAAATTGAGTAATGGTGATGTTAATTTACAAGCGATAGATTAAGTTGGGTAAATGTAACAATGAAAACTTGTAGTGATCTACTAGATTGTTTGTTGAATATGGTTTTGTGGAATAAACTATTTGTGTTGACTGACCTATGAACAAGAGTGGTATGTGAGCAATATTTGAAGAAGATACAAGGGTACTGCATGATTATCATTCAATGCTGTTGTATATTCAGGTATATTCTTTCTAAATGATTTTACTTACATTGAATGTATATACGTTACCTAAATGATAAGATTATGGGAAAGCAGATGCATTTGATGGTTGTTTGCCGTAGCTAGTTGTTTCGTAGTTGTTTTTTTTTCCAGAATTTTGTTAGTATGCTATAACTTGTGACAACAACTTGTTGAAATAACTGTTATTTAATGTATTCCGTACATTTCTACTGTTTGGAAATGAATACAAACTAGACGCGAAGAAGTGTTGATCAAAATAATTGAGTATTGTCGAATTTTTTACTTGATTTAAGTGTGATTGTGGTAATTTGTACTTGTGTATTGTTGGTAAGAAACAAGAATTTAGTGCTCTTAGTATATTGATTACTGTTTGGTTAATAGATGTAGCGTCGAAGAGTTCGTTCTGCGGTCGAAAAAAGCGGATTAATACTAATTGATTGTTAAGTCGCTGGATGTGGGATGGTTTATGACTGGTTGGTCATGAACCGTTTTAACTATTGATAAAATATGAAGTACTTAGTTATTGAAAACTATGAGGCATGTAGAAATATATATTTTGTATATTACGTACGTTAGCGACTTGATTTAATGAAAATTGGCTAAAGCAATTTAGGTTTCTGCAAGGGTTTCCCATGCTACGAATGACGGATGAAATGAAAGTAATCGTTACTAGAAGTGGTAATGGTGTGATGAGGCTAATTAAAATCTGTCAGATGAGTGGTAATTGCAAAAGTGTTTGGCGGTAAATATATTCCTGTGGCAATAGTTATTGCATGAAAAGAAAGCCCACATTAACGTTGTACTCTAGGTGAATACATATCACAAATGCCAAATAGATGAGGGAAATTTGAGAAGTGACAAACTTGATAGTAGAACATGGAATGAAGTTCCATATTGATGCTTACTAGACAACATAATACATATTATATGTTAAGATCAGGTCAACGCTTATTGATCTGAGCGACATAATTTTGAGGCCACAGTTTTCAATTTCATTACTGAAAGTGATGTAAGCGTTTGCGAAAAAGCAAACAACTGACCAAACCACAAAGGATTAACAGTGTTAAGATCATTAGCCTCGTTGTGTGTGAATCATGACCGCGAAGTTGGACTTGATTCAACTGATTTGACAAAGCAAGCCATGTGAGAATTTTGTACGGGTTTGTGTGATTTCCATAATTTATGAATTTGTGGTGAAATTGTGCACGATGGAAGGGGAGATATTTTCATATATTATTATGTAGACAAAGATTATCCAGTTAATAAAGAGATTACTAAGATGATATTTAATATTAGATTGATTTGTGAGTTGACGAAATATTGACTAAGTTATCATTGCAACCGTGAATGACCGACAAGTTTTAATTGTAGTGGTGACCATGTGAAATTGACAAGTAGAATGGTAGTCATTATTTTCACCCTCTCATCATGTACACTATGTTGTCTAGGTCTTTACATATGTGGTTGAGCGGTTGCACAAGTTAGTAATTTGTGGAGGATGTTTAATACGGCAATGTGCATTTCGAATGAGGACGCTAAATCTTATGTACATGATTTGAAGGTATTGGGAATCTATTTGTCAATAAAAATTGATCTAAATAATCACTTACGACTTGGACATAAAGCCTGATATGTAGTTAATAGATGATGATGATGATGAATGAATGAAATTAGTTTTTGAAGTGGTAGTGACGTAATTGTGTTATTTTGGTTAAGTGGGAAATGCTCCTGCCCTGTCTAGGTATGTAACTGTTTGGGATTATTTTTTGCGGGAAGAGTTTTCGTGACGTACCTGGTAACTTTGCAGAGTAGATTGTCGTTGTGATTGATTAGCATAGGTGCATTGTGGATAGTTAATGCGAAATAAGCACCTAGGATAAGTCCGATTATTCAGTTGATCAATAAAGAAGTGTCCTGATAATCATAAGTGGATATGTAGGATTATGAATATCTCCGTATTAACCGTGATGCTGCATGAATGAGAATACGGTCGTGGCAGGTAATTGTGAGACTCTAGTTATTATGATCTTTGTTCATGCACACATACATACCAATCATGTAGTGTAATTATGAATGATGCTTTAATAGGGATCTGACAAACGGTATCGATTGCTATACAACGCGTTTGGTATTATCTAAAGACAAAAGTGTCTAGTTGCAAATGTGCAATGCTAAACTGCAATTATTATCATTCTCATTTGTTTTTATTATTGAAAATGTAATTGAATTGAGTTTGATAGAATTTACTTGAAAGTGTCTAGTCAATGTGATGGTACAAAAGTGTATCTATAACTAAACCTTGAGTTAGTTGGTGATTAGGATTTCTATAATTAGAAGTGATGGACAATAGTTTGTGCGATAGTGCGATGAGCCGATGCTTCAGGTTAGGTTATATTATTAGGTGATGACTTCATGTTAACAGTGTATTTGCTTGACGAAGTGGTTGAGATAGTAAAGGATTGTTGTGGAACATTATGAATTGATATTAATTTAGCAGAACGAGGAAGCTAGGTTTTGTAAGTAACTCATTAAGTTAATATTGATTATGATTTGTGGGAAAGATGAAGAGGAAAAGTGAAATGAATAAGGTTTTTAGGAGACCTATTGTTTTTGGTTTGTAGTGTTGCGTAAGTTTTAGTGTTTCAGGTCTCATAGAGTAATTGGACTGTTTCGAACTAATAATTGGAGATAGGTTGTGAGAATGTGTATTCCGGGGAGATTGACCCCATCAGTTTTTGTTCCAATGTAACATGTCACTTAAGATTACAATGCAAAGACCAATTTCTCTTCTGTCTGTTACTACTCTAGTTCCATGGACATCGACCGAGGGACCTTATGGCTTGCGGTGTTCTTTCAGCATGGATTCCTCACTATATTTCGTTTCAATTGGGACTGAATCAACTCGTGTATTTTTTGTGAAGCAGTAGTCAGTGTGTAGTTGACAGACTCTAAATCAGCTTATTACCAATTCTTCAGTTCAATTGGTCTTTTATGTACAAGCCTACTCGATCGGAAAAGATGTTTTTTTACTGTAGTTCCTCTATGACTTCTACTTCTACTCGTTTAACCTGTTGTTACCGTTGCCGTTATCTGATCGGGGTTTCCTATTTGGCTCTAAAATAAATTCGGTTTGTCTGTAGTTTTATTTGTGTTGAACGAGTCAATTGTAGGTTTGTTTATGTTTTGAATTAGGGTTGAAGCGGTAATGAAGCAGCATATTTGATGAGAATAGAATACTTTTGCGTACACTGAAGTGATGGGGGTCCATGAATGTTTTGTATGTTTTTTTGACATTCATGGTTTTTATAAAGGTAACAGTTGACGGTTCTTTTCTCTTATTATTGTACTTCGCGTAACTACAACAATACAATATCCTACTAGGCTTAGTAAAATCGTCAGGCATTTTTTTAGTTTGTATAGCGAAACTGTGTTACTAGACAGTTACATCAGGATTATGAAAACATTTATTGTTGAATTACGCCGTCGATTGTGGTGTTAGGTGTTTTATGTTCTCTGATTTCGTCGTACCATGTAAAGGACTGTTTCGAAGGTGAACATAGGAAAAATAGGTTTTGTGGTTAATTACAGCTGGCGAATTTTCGGCACTGATGTGTAGTTATGTAGGTTATAAAGGTGCTACGATGTAAATATAAATGTTTGCTATTTTATTTGAATTAGTTGGACTGTTAGTAGGATGATCATGTTGAATTTGATCTTAGTGTCTGAAAGTTTGTTACTTTTCAAAGGTTATGATGTTGCGCCTAACCACTTTCTGGTCCTCTCAAAGTAGGTACTCATAGGTATTTATATAACGTGAGAAATACCGTCACCGTGAATTGCACAGTAGTGTATGTGCATGAAGAAGTGATTTAGTCTTTTTAAACTGTAGTGAATGTTTAATGGATAATAAGGTTTGTGATCAATAGTCAAGAATGGGATGCATAAATCATAGAAATGAACTCTGAATGTATGGGAATGTAATATTGAAATACCCAAATTTTTGAGTACATCCTCTCGATTCATTAATATTTCTATATTTTGGATGTATTTATTGTAAGACCATTGCAAACATTTCCTCCAGCGTACTGCAAGTGAATGTTTCCAGATAATATAAAACTACACGAATGATTTGCCAAATTGAGAATTTAATGGTGTAAATTAATCATCTACCAGGTCTGTTGTAGAGATATCATCTCACTGAAGACAATTGGTGAACGGTCGCTCAATATCGTGGATTGGTTGAAGTTAGACATTAACACCGTTGGATGCCAGCTCAGTGGTCTATCGGTTAAGGGCTTCGGCTCGAGACTGGTAGGTCCTGGGTTTGAATCTCGCTCGCGAGAGCGGGTTCGTGGATGCACACTGCTGAGGAGTCCCATAATAGGACGAAACGGCCGTCCAGTGCTTCCAGGTTTTCGATGGTGGTCTAGCTTCAATTGACTCATGATTTCAACTGTGAAAATACTAAATTCTCCACAAAACCCCCTCTGATCCATAAAACTTCTGTTTGTAAGCACAATTGAAAGATAGATAGTCCACTGACTGGTCAATTGCCAGAAAGTTCTTTGAATACTTTAAATTGTGTAAGGGAGATATAAAATGTAGGAGTTCCTTCTCTCTATTAGTGATCACTTATAGGATTTTGAAACAAATGTTTATTATCATGTTGATTATGAATGTTAAGGATGCTTTAACTTCTCATATTTGATGCGTTTGCATTCTAAGGTAGTAAAATGTATATCGTTGGCTTCAGTCGTTGATAGTTCTTGTAAATTTTAATAAGTTTATTCTTGTTTAACTTTGGTAACACGATGATAAAGTATTTGCTACGTCAGTTTAAAGTTATGATGGACATTTCATATGATATTATGACTTAGAGGATCGAACAGATCACGAACTTCCCATAAGTTCTGTTAAATTTTAATATTTGTTTATTACGTGAGAATTACTTGATTACAATACGAAGGTAGGGAATTCGCTACAAAAATCATGTAAAAGGAAATATAAACCAAACCATCTAAGAAAAAGATTGAAGTAATGTCACGACGAAGATGGATGCCTTGCACTTAAGGTGTGCATCATATGGAATTTTGAAATTTGCGACCGAGGATTAGTACCATCACCTACTGTATTGTTAACCATGTCACTGAATGGAATTATGTTTGAGATTCTGTCTGGAGTTTTGCAGTAACGCACTAACTCAATGAACCTATTGTTGACTACACACCACCATATCATAAAGTGTTTGTTCTCCGACTTTGTCTCATCGTATCATAGGCACAGTAATAATCACTGATATATATATTGAGTATGCCATGGCTACTATTATTCTACTGAGGTAGGGCTAATTGAGTTATGATTTTTTTTATTTCGAAGTGCAAGTATTCAATGCCGACAGTCGTTTGTGAACGGTGGTGATCATAGGTGGTTATTAAAAATCTTTTACTCAAGGTCAAGTTTTGTAAACATGGATCACATTATTGTAGTATGCAGCTCTTATACCGGAAATAGTTTTGTAAGTAAAGTGTTACCAAACTGACATAAGAATCTGACTTTCTTCGTATATTAATTTAACCAACCAGTCACATTACCGTTACTACTCATATAACCCTTTGATACAATTTTTCAAGGTGTATGCAAGCAAAAGATGTTGACAACCATGCAAATGTATCTGTTGATATATGCCTAACGGAGCGCTCATAATATGCATTTTGTAATCCTTTTTAACTAGTGAATAAGATAGTTAGCTTATTTGAGAATGATAAAGGGATATTTGGCGGCCAATAGGCGTAATATAGCGATCAAAGTTTCTGTAAGAAAGGTGAAAGTCAGCTTTCAAAATACTCTTCAGTGTCGTAAATGTTTGTAAAAATTGTGAATTAGCGAACTTATATCCGACGTTTTGTTTGACCGATACTAGGATTATAGCTGGTGATAGGTGGAAATAGCTCTCGGTGTCAACGAGATGCGTAGTTATTGTGTACAATTTTTGACAGTGGGATCCAATCACTAGGTTTCAGGACCTTTAAGTTTTGTGAAAATGTTCGCTTGAGAGACTTATGCTGTTGTGCTTAGTTCACTGATGAGCGTGAAAAATACATTTGGAGTGCTTAAAAACCCAGAGCTGATAAGTGAAGCATCTCTGAGAATTGTATGCAATTTTAGCTTACCATCTTCAAACGACTGTTAGTAGTAGGCTTGTGATGGACTCCTCGACCATCAATGCGATGGTAATGTTAGCAAGATTGGGCGCCGATTCTATAGGTTCGTTTAATAAAGTGCTTGAAATGACTTGACGAAAATGGGACGTTTTTGTATAGTCACTGTAATGTTGGATACTGGTCTCGGATACACGATGACAGCGAAATTTCCCACAGTGCTTGATCTGTGTTGAAATGTAGACGGTAAATTAATATATTTGGTTTGAAGGTAGTCTGAGCTGTGGAACTTGTAGTCCGAATGAAAATTGTAGCAACGATAGGATAATTAATAAATTTAAAAATTTGTACGGGAGGATTAAGAGTTACATGCTAGCAATGCATTAGTGTAGGGGGTGGTATAAGATTCAGTTGTTTGTATGAAAGTAATTTTGGCATTTAAGAACTTCGCCATAAGACTAGTAATGTACGTTTTCATTTAATGTTGTTATGGTTCGTGCAAAAGCATCTTAACCAGAGCTAATTTCTTCACTTACGAACTGTCGATTCAAATCTGATATTCAGAAGACAATGACGCGACGTCAAAAATTCGTTCATTGAGTAGCAGGTGATAGATGTTCGTTGACGCATTCATTCACTGACTCACTCACAATCATGGTGATAATAGACTGGAGGTTTTCCAACTATATATCTAATAAGCTGATTTCACCACCGGAAATTCATTCATTATCCTTCCTTCCGTTTAGTAGAAGAATACCACAATAGGATGAGGCTATAAACGCTCGACTATGTAGACGTATTTTATGAAAAGTGGCTGCACCCATCAAGTAGAAGAGAACATTGCAACTGAGGTAGTGTTGTTATTGTTGTAGACTGATGCGTAGATCTTATGTAGTTATGTTTTAAGAAAAGTGAAAATAGTAAAGGAAGGAGAATAATCCTCAAAACAGAGCCATTGCCTCGGTGTTAAGATGAATAATGGATGTTAGTCGTTGATTACAATAGTTTCATTGTCGGTTAGTCATGTGTCTTCACTTATTTCAATTCTTAGTTTGCATGTTTTTCTTTCGGACTGACGAACGTAGTATTAGCTAATTTAATTGTTCTTAGCATTTTATTGTTTACAGATAAGGCTGTATTGTTGAAGGGATTTTTTTGTGTGAAGATATTCATGTATTATGTGTGTAAGCTGGACTAAACTGGTAACAAATGTTTTGTTTTTGAGTTTACCAAGTAAATAAGCCTTAGGCTTTTGTTAAATTGAGTAATGGTGATGTTAATTTACAAGCGATAGATTAAGTTGGGTAAATGTAACAATGAAAACTTGTAGTGATCTACTAGATTGTTTGTTGAATATGGTTTTGTGGAATAAACTATTTGTGTTGACTGACCTATGAACAAGAGTGGTATGTGAGCAATATTTGAAGAAGATACAAGGGTACTGCATGATTATCATTCAATGCTGTTGTATATTCAGGTATATTCTTTCTAAATGATTTTACTTACATTGAATGTATATACGTTACCTAAATGATAAGATTATGGGAAAGCAGATGCATTTGATGGTTGTTTGCCGTAGCTAGTTGTTTCGTAGTTGTTTTTTTTTTCCAGAATTTTGTTAGTATGCTATAACTTGTGACAACAACTTGTTGAAATAACTGTTATTTAATGTATTCCGTACATTTCTACTGTTTGGAAATGAATACAAACTAGACGCGAAGAAGTGTTGATCAAAATAATTGAGTATTGTCGAATTTTTTACTTGATTTAAGTGTGATTGTGGTAATTTGTACTTGTGTATTGTTGGTAAGAAACAAGAATTTAGTGCTCTTAGTATATTGATTACTGTTTGGTTAATAGATGTAGCGTCGAAGAGTTCGTTCTGCGGTCGAAAAAAGCGGATTAATACTAATTGATTGTTAAGTCGCTGGATGTGGGATGGTTTATGACTGGTTGGTCATGAACCGTTTTAACTATTGATAAAATATGAAGTACTTAGTTATTGAAAACTATGAGGCATGTAGAAATATATATTTTGTATATTACGTACGTTAGCGACTTGATTTAATGAAAATTGGCTAAAGCAATTTAGGTTTCTGCAAGGGTTTCCCATGCTACGAATGACGGATGAAATGAAAGTAATCGTTACTAGAAGTGGTAATGGTGTGATGAGGCTAATTAAAATCTGTCAGATGAGTGGTAATTGCAAAAGTGTTTGGCGGTAAATATATTCCTGTGGCAATAGTTATTGCATGAAAAGAAAGCCCACATTAACGTTGTACTCTAGGTGAATACATATCACAAATGCCAAATAGATGAGGGAAATTTGAGAAGTGACAAACTTGATAGTAGAACATGGAATGAAGTTCCATATTGATGCTTACTAGACAACATAATACATATTATATGTTAAGATCAGGTCAACGCTTATTGATCTGAGCGACATAATTTTGAGGCCACAGTTTCCAATTTCATTACTGAAAGTGATGTAAGCGTTTGCGAAAAAGCAAACAACTGACCAAACCACAAAGGATTAACAGTGTTAAGATCATTAGCCTCGTTGTGTGTGAATCATGACCGCGAAGTTGGACTTGATTCAACTGATTTGACAAAGCAAGCCATGTGAGAATTTTGTACGGGTTTGTGTGATTTCCATAATTTATGAATTTGTGGTGAAATTGTGCACGATGGAAGGGGGGATATTTTCATATATTATTATGTAGACAAAGATTATCCAGTTAATAAAGAGATTACTAAGATGATATTTAATATTAGATTGATTTGTGAGTTGACGAAATATTGACTAAGTTATCATTGCAACCGTGAATGACCGACAAGTTTTAATTGTAGTGGTGACCATGTGAAATTGACAAGTAGAATGGTAGTCATTATTTTCACCTTCTCATCATGTACACTATGTTGTCTAGGTCTTTACATATGTGGTTGAGCGGTTGCACAAGTTAGTAATTTGTGGAGGATGTTTAATACGGCAATGTGCATTTCGAATGAGGACGCTAAATCTTATGTACATGATTTGAAGGTATTGGGAATCTATTTGTCAATAAAAATTGATCTAAATAATCACTTACGACTTGGACATAAAGCCTGATATGTAGTTAATAGATGATGATGATGATGATGAATGAATGAAATTAGTTTTTGAAGTGGTAGTGACGTAATTGTGTTATTTTGGTTAAGTGGGAAATGCTCCTGCCCTGTCTAGGTATGTAACTGTTTGGGATTATTTTTTGCGGGAAGAGTTTTCGTGACGTACCTGGTAACTTTGGAGAGTAGATTGTCGTTGTGATTGATTAGCATAGGTGCATTGTGGATAGTTAATGCGAAATAAGCACCTAGGATAAGTCCGATTATTCAGTTGATCAATAAAGAAGTGTCCTGATAATCATAAGTGGATATGTAGAATTATGAATATCTCCGTATTAACCGTGATGCTGCATGAATGAGAATACGGTCGTGGCAGGTAATTGTGAGACTCTAGTTATTATGATCTTTGTTCATGTACACATACATACGAATCATGTAGTGTAATTATGAATGATGCTTTAATAGGGATCTGACAAACGGTATCGATTGCTATACAACGCGTTTGGTATTATCTAAAGACAAAAGTGTCTAGTTGCAAATGTGCAATGCTAAACTGCAATTATTATCATTCTCATTTGTTTTTATTATTGAAAATGTAATTGAATTGAGTTTGATAGAATTTACTTGAAAGTGTCTAGTCAATGTGATGGTACAAAAGTGTATCTATAACTAAACCTTGAGTTAGTTGGTGATTAGGATTTCTATAATTAGAAGTGATGGACAATAGTTTGTGCGATAGTGCGATGAGCCGATGCTTCAGGTTAGGTTATATTATTAGGTGATGACTTCATGTTAACAGTGTATTTGCTTGACGAAGTGGTTGAGATAGTAAAGGATTGTTGTGGAACATTATGAATTGATATTAATTTAGCATTCATCTGAAGGATGGTAGATATCAGAACGAGGAAGCTAGGTTTTGTCAGTAACTCATTAAGTTAATATTGATTATGATTTGTGGGAAAGATGAAGAGGAAAAGTGAAATGAATAAGGTTTTTAGGAGACCTATTGTTTTTGGTTTGTAGTGTTGCGTAAGTTTTAGTGTTTCAGGTCTCATAGAGTAATTGGACTGTTTCGAACTAATAATTGGAGATAGGTTGTGAGAATGTGTATTCCGGGGAGATTGACCCCATCAGTTTTTGTTCCAATGTAACATGTCACTTAAGATTACAATGCAAAGACCAATTTCTCTTCTGTCTGTTACTACTCTAGTTCCATGGACATCGATCGAGGGACCTTATGGCTTGCGGTGTTCTTTCAGCATGGATTCCTCACTATATTTCGTTTCAATTGGGACTGAATCAACTCGTGTATTTTTTGTGAAGCAGTAGTCAGTGTGTAGTTGACAGACTCTAAATCAGCTTATTACCAATTCTTCAGTTCAATTGGTCTTTTATGTACAAGCCTACTCGATCGGAAAAGATGTTTTTTTACTGTAGTTCCTCTATGACTTCTACTTCTACTCGTTTAACCTGTTGTTACCGTTGCCGTTATCTGATCGGGGTTTCCTATTTGGCTCTAAAATAAATTCGGTTTGTCTGTAGTTTTATTTGTGTTGAACGAGTCAATTGTAGGTTTGTTTATGTTTTGAATTAGGGTTGAAGCGGTAATGAAGCAGCATATTTGATGAGAATAGAATACTTTTGCGTACACTGAAGTGATGGGGGTCCATGAATGTTTTGTATGTTTTTTTGACATTCATGGTTTTTATAAAGGTAACAGTTGACGGTTCTTTTCTCTTATTATTGTACTTCGCGTAACTACAACAATACAATATCCTACTAGGCTTAGTAAAATCGTCAGGCATTTTTTTTAGTTTGTATAGCGAAACTGTGTTACTAGACAGTTACATCAGGATTATGAAAACATTTATTGTTGAATTACGCCGTCGATTGTGGTGTTAGGTGTTTTATGTTCTCTGATTTCGTCGTACCATGTAAAGGACTGTTTCGAAGGTGAACATAGGAAAAATAGGTTTTGTGGTTAATTACAGCTGGCGAATTTTCGGCACTGATGTGTAGTTATGTAGGTTATAAAGGTGCTACGATGTAAATATAAATGTTTGCTATTTTATTTGAATTAGTTGAACTGTTAGTAGGATGATCATGTTGAATTTGATCTTAGTGTCTGAAAGTTTGTTACTTTTCAAAGGTTATGATGTTGCGCCTAACCACTTTCTGATCCTCTCAAAGTAGGTACTCATAGGTATTTATATAACGTGAGAAATACCGTCACCGTGAATTGCACAGTAGTGTATGTGCATGAAGAAGTGATTTAGTCTTTTTAAACTTTAGTGAATGTTTAATGGATAATAAGGTTTGTGATCAGTAGTCAAGAATGGGATGCATAAATCATAGAAATTAACTCTGAATGTATGGGAATGTAATATTGAAATACCCAAATTTTTGAGTACATCCTCTCGATTCATTAGTATTTCTATATTTTGGATGTATTTATTGTAAGACCATTGCAAACATTTCCTCCAGCGTACTGCAAGTGAATGTTTCCAGATAATATAAAACTACACGAATGATTTGCCAAATTGAGAATTTAATGGTGTAAATTAATCATCTACCAGGTCTGTTGTAGAGATATCATCTCACTGAAGACAATTGGTGAACGGTCGCTCAATATCGTGGATTGGTTGAAGTTAGACATTAACACCGTTGGATGCCAGCTCAGTGGTCTATCGGTTAAGGGCTTCGGCTCGAGACTGGTAGGTCCTGGGTTTGAATCTCGCTCGCGAGAGTGGGTTCGTGGATGCGCACTGCTGAGGAGTCCCATAATAGGACGAAACGGCCGTCCAGTGCTTCCAGGTTTTCGATGGTGGTCTAGCTTCAATTGACTCATGATTTCAACTGTGAAAATACTAAATTCTCCACAAAACCCCCTCTGATCCATAAAACTTCTGCTTGTAAGCACAATTGAAAGATAGATAGTCCACTGACTGGTCAATTGCCAGAAAGTTCTTTGAATACTTTAAATTGTGTAAGGGAGATATAAAATGTAGGAGTTCCTTCTCTCTATTAGTGATCACTTATAGGATTTTGAAACAAATGTTTATTATCATGTTGATTATGAATGTTAAGGATGCTTTAACTTCTCATATTTGATGCGTTTGCATTCTAAGGTAGTAAAATGTATATCGTTGGCTTCAGTCGTTGATAGTTCTTGTAAATTTTAATAAGTTTATTCTTGTTTAACTTTGGTAACACGATGATAAAGTATTTGCTACGTCAGTTTAAAGTTATGATGGACATTTCATATGATATTATGACTTAGAGGATCGAACAGATCACGAACTTCCCATAAGTTCTGTTAAATTTTAATATTTGTTTATTACGTGAGAATTACTTGATTACAATACGAAGGTAGGGAATTCGCTACAAAAATCATGTAAAAGGAAATATAAACCAAACCATCTAAGAAAAAGATTGAAGTAATGTCACGACGAAGATGGATGCCTTGCACTTAAGGTGTGCATCATATGGAATTTTGAAATTTGCGACCGAGGATTAGTACCATCACCTACTGTATTGTTAACCATGTCACTGAATGGAATTATGTTTGAGATTCTGTCTGGAGTTTTGCAGTAACGCACTAACTCAATGAACCTATTGTTGACTACACACCACCATATCATAAAGTGTTTGTTCTCCGACTTTGTCTCATCGTATCATAGGCACAGTAATAATCACTGATATATATATTGAGTATGCCATGGCTACTATTATTCTACTGAGGTAGGGCTAATTGAGTTATGATTTTTTTTATTTCGAAGTGCAAGTATTCAATGCCGACAGTCGTTTGTGAACGGTGGTGATCATAGGTGGTTATTAAAAATCTTTTACTCAAGGTCAAGTTTTGTAAACATGGATCACATTATTGTAGTATGCAGCTCTTATACCGGAAATAGTTTTGTAAGTAAAGTGTTACCAAACTGACATAAGAATCTGACTTTCTTCGTATATTAATTTAACCAACCAGTCACATTACCGTTACTACTCATATAACCCTTTGATACAATTTTTCAAGGTGTATGCAAGCAAAAGATGTTGACAACCATGCAAATGTATCTGTTGATATATGCCTAACGGAGCGCTCATAATATGCATTTTGTAATCCTTTTTAACTAGTGAATAAGATAGTTAGCTTATTTGAGAATGATAAAGGGATATTTGGCGGCCAATAGGCGTAATATAGCGATCAAAGTTTCTGTAAGAAAGGTGAAAGTCAGCTTTCAAAATACTCTTCAGTGTCGTAAATGTTTGTAAAAATTGTGAATTAGCGAACTTATATCCGACGTTTTGTTTGACCGATACTAGGATTATAGCTGGTGATAGGTGGAAATAGCTCTCGGTGTCAACGAGATGCGTAGTTATTGTGTACAATTTTTGACAGTGGGATCCAATCACTAGGTTTCAGGACCTTTAAGTTTTGTGAAAATGTTCGCTTGAGAGACTTATGCTGTTGTGCTTAGTTCACTGATGAGCGTGAAAAATACATTTGGAGTGCTTAAAAACCCAGAGCTGATAAGTGAAGCATCTCTGAGAATTGTATGCAATTTTAGCTTACCATCTTCAAACGACTGTTAGTAGTAGGCTTGTGATGGACTCCTCGACCATCAATGCGATGGTAATGTTAGCAAGATTGGGCGCCGATTCTATAGGTTCGTTTAATAAAGTGCTTGAAATGACTTGACGAAAATGGGACGTTTTTGTATAGTCACTGTAATGTTGGATACTGGTCTCGGATACACGATGACAGCGAAATTTCCCACAGTGCTTGATCTGTGTTGAAATGTAGACGGTAAATTAATATATTTGGTTTGAAGGTAGTCTGAGCTGTGGAACTTGTAGTCCGAATGAAAATTGTAGCAACGATAGGATAATTAATAAATTTAAAAATTTGTACGGGAGGATTAAGAGTTACATGCTAGCAATGCATTAGTGTAGGGGGTGGTATAAGATTCGGTTGTTTGTATGAAAGTAATTTTGGCATTTAAGAACTTCGCCATAAGACTAGTAATGTACGTTTTCATTTAATGTTGTTATGGTTCGTGCAAAAGCATCTTAACCAGAGCTAATTTCTTCACTTACGAACTGTCGATTCAAATCTGATATTCAGAAGACAATGACGCGACGTCAAAAATTCGTTCATTGAGTAGCAGGTGATAGATGTTCGTTGACGCATTCATTCACTGACTCACTCACAATCATGGTGATAATAGACTGGAGGTTTTCCAACTATATATCTAATAAGCTGATTTCACCACCGGAAATTCATTCATTATCCTTCCTTCCGTTTAGTAGAAGAATACCACAATAGGATGAGGCTATAAACGCTCGACTATGTAGACGTATTTTATGAAAAGTGGCTGCACCCATCAAGTAGAAGAGAACATTGCAACTGAGGTAGTGTTGTTATTGTTGTAGACTGATGCGTAGATCTTATGTAGTTATGTTTTAAGAAAAGTGAAAATAGTAAAGGAAGGAGAATAATCCTCAAAACAGAGCCATTGCCTCGGTGTTAAGATGAATAATGGATGTTAGTCGTTGATTGCAATAGTTTCATTGTCGGTTAGTCATGTGTCTTCACTTATTTCAATTCTTAGTTTGCATGTTTTTCTTTCGGACTGACGAACGTAGTATTAGCTAATTTAATTGTTCTTAGCATTTTATTGTTTACAGATAAGGCTGTATTGTTGAAGGGATTTTTTTGTGTGAAGATATTCATGTATTATGTGTGTAAGCTGGACTAAACTGGTAACAAATGTTTTGTTTTTGAGTTTACCAAGTAAATAAGCCTTAGGCTTTTGTTAAATTGAGTAATGGTGATGTTAATTTACAAGCGATAGATTAAGTTGGGTAAATGTAACAATGAAAACTTGTAGTGATCTACTAGATTGTTTGTTGAATATGGTTTTGTGGAATAAACTATTTGTGTTGACTGACCTATGAACAAGAGTGGTATGTGAGCAATATTTGAAGAAGATACAAGGGTACTGCATGATTATCATTCAATGCTGTTGTATATTCAGGTATATTCTTTCTAAATGATTTTACTTACATTGAATGTATATACGTTACCTAAATGATAAGATTATGGGAAAGCAGATACAGTTGATGGTTGTTTGCCGTAGCTAATTGTTTCGTAGTTGTTTTTTTTTCCAGAATTTTGTTAGTATGCTATAACTTGTGACAACAACTTGTTGAAATAACTGTTATTTAATGTATTCCGTACATTTCTACTGTTTGGAAATGAATACAAACTAGACGCGAAGAAGTGTTGATCAAAATAATTGAGTATTGTCGAATTTTTTATTTGATTTAAGTGTGATTGTGGTAATTCGTACTTGTGTATTGTTGGTAAGAAACAAGAATTTAGTGCTCTTAGTATATTGATTACTGTTTGGTTAATAGATGTAGCGTCGAAGAGTTCGTTCTGCGGTCGAAAAAAGCGGATTAATACTAATTGATTGTTAAGTCGCTGGATGTGGGATGGTTTATGACTGGTTGGTCATGAACCGTTTTAACTATTGATAAAATATGAAGTACTTAGTTATTGAAAACTATGAGGCATGTAGAAATATATATTTTGTATATTACGTACGTTAGCGACTTGATTTAATGAAAATTGGCTAAAGCAATTTAGGTTTCTGCAAGGGTTTCCCATGCTACGAATGACGGATGAAATGAAAGTAATCGTTACTAGAAGTGGTAATGGTGTGATGAGGCTAATTAAAATCTGTCAGATGAGTGGTAATTGCAAAAGTGTTTGGCGGTAAATATATTCCTGTGGCAATAGTTATTGCATGAAAAGAAAGCCCACATTAACGTTGTACTCTAGGTGAATACATATCACAAATGCCAAATAGATGAGGGAAATTTGAGAAGTGACAAACTTGATAGTAGAACATGGAATGAAGTTCCATATTGATGCTTACTAGACAACATAATACATATTATATGTTAAGATCAGGTCAACGCTTATTGATCTGAGCGACATAATTTTGAGGCCACAGTTTTCAATTTCATTACTGAAAGTGATGTAAGCGTTTGCGAAAAGCAAACAACTGACCAAACCACAAAGGATTAACAGTGTTAAGATCATTAGCCTCGTTGTGTGTGAATCATGACCGCGAAGTTGGACTTGATTCAACTGATTTGACAAAGCAAGCCATGTGAGAATTTTGTACGGGTTTGTGTGATTTCCATAATTTATGAATTTGTGGTGAAATTGTGCACGATGGAAGGGGGGATATTTTCATATATTATTATGTAGACAAAGATTATCCAGTTAATAAAGAGATTACTAAGATGATATTTAATATTAGATTGATTTGTGAGTTGACGAAATATTGACTAAGTTATCATTGCAACCGTGAATGACCGACAAGTTTTAATTGTAGTGGTGACCATGTGAAATTGACAAGTAGAATGGTAGTCATTATTTTCACCCTCTCATCATGTACACTATGTTGTCTAGGTCTTTACATATGTGGTTGAGCGGTTGCACAAGTTAGTAATTTGTGGAGGATGTTTAATACGGCAATGTGCATTTCGAATGAGGACGCTAAATCTTATGTACATGATTTGAAGGTATTGGGAATCTATTTGTCAATAAAAATTGATCTAAATAATCACTTACGACTTGGACATAAAGCCTGATATGTAGTTAATAGATGATGATGATGATGATGAATGAATGAAATTAGTTTTTGAAGTGGTAGTGACGTAATTGTGTTATTTTGGTTAAGTGGGAAATGCTCCTGCCCTGTCTAGGTATGTAACTGTTTGGGATTATTTTTTGCGGGAAGAGTTTTCGTGACGTACCTGGTAACTTTGCAGAGTAGATTGTCGTTGTGATTGATTAGCATAGGTGCATTGTGGATAGTTAATGCGAAATAAGCACCTAGGATAAGTCCGATTATTCAGTTGATCAATAAAGAAGTGTCCTGATAATCATAAGTGGATATGTAGAATTATGAATATCTCCGTATTAACCGTGATGCTGCATGAATGAGAATACGGTCGTGGCAGGTAATTGTGAGACTCTAGTTATTATGATCTTTGTTCATGCACACATACATACGAATCATGTAGTGTAATTATGAATGATGCTTTAATAGGGATCTGACAAACGGTATCGATTGCTATACAACGCGTTTGGTATTATCTAAAGACAAAAGTGTCTAGTTGCAAATGTGCAATGCTAAACTGCAATTATTATCATTCTCATTTGTTTTTATTATTGAAAATGTAATTGAATTGAGTTTGATAGAATTTACTTGAAAGTGTCTAGTCAATGTGATGGTACAAAAGTGTATCTATAACTAAACCTTGAGTTAGTTGGTGATTAGGATTTCTATAATTAGAAGTGATGGACAATAGTTTGTGCGATAGTTTAATATATCAATACTTCATATTAGTCGATTTGATTCTATAATCATTTGAATGACTCTTTTTAATATATTGATAAATATAGTTTATTTTTTTTTCTTCTTGTTCTTTTATGTCTTTGTATTCGGGGAATTTATCATATAGAATAGTGTTATGTAATTCTATTGAATTATCATTATCTAATATATTCTACATCATTTTGTTTTGCCTAAAATTGTTTTTTCCAACTTGTTTGTTGCCAAGATTTTCTGTATGTGTTTGGTTAGCTACTATTTTCTTGTATTGATTTGTTTTTTTTTTACTATTTTGACGATGATCTTTACGAATGTTTTTTTTTTGGAATGGTGTTTGGATCTGCTTTTTCTTACACCTTTTTGGATCTCTTATTAGCCTATACTTGATCGTTGTTTTTTTGTAGGTGTATCGTGCCTTTATTTTTCTTACTTTCTCTTTCTTTTTAGTCTATTTTAAAGGGATAATGTTGTCACTTTACTTGTTTTCCATTATGTTGATGTACCAATTGTTAGGATATTAAAAATGTTTAACATCGTTTTGCCATGTATATCTTTCTTAGTAACCTATATAGTGTGATACTCTTGATAATCCCCCCTTTGTGTTTATGATTACTTGTTAAGTTCTCTTTTCTTCAGTTTTCATTAATCGACCCTTTTTCATATTCGGGATTGTTTTGAGTGACTTATTTGCTGTTTTTTTGTTTGACTGAATAATGTCAAGTCGTATCTTATTAGGAATATTCTTTACCGTTAGAAACATTTACATTTATTAAATAGTTCACCCAGGTCTGTTGAGAGATATCAACTCATTGAAGACAATTGGTGAACGGTTGCTCAATTTCGGGGATTAGTTGAAGTTAGATATTAAACCGTTGGATGCCGTTCGGCTGAGTGGTCTAATGGTTAAGCACTCGCTTGCGAAACTGATAAGTCCTGGGTTTGAATCTCACGAGTCGAGATCGTGGATTCGTACTTCTCAGAAGTCTCACAATAGGACGAGACGGCTGTTCAGTGCTTCCAGGTTTTCCATGGTGTTCTAACTTCAATTGACTCATGATTTCAACTACAAAAATTACTAAAATCTTCACAAAAACCCTTTTATGATCAATAATTAAACGTTGGTTATCACAATGTAAGAATGATTACTTAGATATTTTATTAGTACTGAATGAATGTATCATCTCTTAGTGTTGTTAAACAATCCTAAAGTTAACATGACACAGTTTATCTTAATTTAAAATACTCAGCATATGCTAGATCTTTGCAAGATTTTACGTTAACCTATTTAATGATGTTTATAATTGTTATACTGTGTAAACAACTATAATTTGTGTAGTAAGCAAAGATGGATAGTGACTAGCAGTGGAATCCAGTTTGACGCGCTTTTCGTCTTATTTGGGACTCATCAGCTGGATGTACCTGCATCTCAGAGTTGATGTTCATCACTCTGGGACTCCAACCCAGTACATTTCGCTTGTGAATTAAGGCTATATCGAGGCAATACACACAGTATGTATATATTGCCAATTAGAGACTGACCAGTTGCAGTCCTAACACATCGATGGGAAAATCCAAACAAATAATACTAAATGAATTTATAATTCGTGTAGTTACTGATAAGGTTTTGTTTTTTTATGGTTCATTCATTATCTATCATTGGATATCTGTAATTATCACGTCTGTATTCAAACTTATTTTTGTTATGGAAAAGGGAATTCCAACGACTGGAAACAAATTTTCGACTTTTACTAGATCATACTTATTCGCAAATATTAATAAAGAAACAACAACAACACAAGATAATAAGATCCATTACTAATGAACAGAATCAACAAAGATCACCAAAGTCACAAAACCCATCCTCTCACCACATTGTCTATAACCCCATAAATAAACAATCAACCAACTATGTTAATGAACTGAGTAAACAATTTTCGTAGAATAGTTTTGTCAACGTTAATTTTGTTTCCTTAGGCTGATGCAGAAACGAATAAATCACGAGGAACACTAGAACTTCTTCTTTGGCGCCAAAATGGTCTCTTTGTTGCCATAGGACCAAAAGTTTCAAAATTCAATTGGCGTTCTCTTTTAGATAATGAAGTCCAACTGTTTCCACCTATGGTACCGCTTGAATTAGATGTTCGTCCACGTGTTGATAAACCACTATTATAATGACTGTTTGTTGATTTCTTATATTTTCTGCGTCCACTCTGAAGGTTAGTAGGGCTTCTTGGTCGTCCGTCTGACCTACTTATCTGATCGTAAAAACACTTTTCTCGGACATAGTATTCACCTCTAAAATTTAAACAAATATTTCATTTTTGACTTGAAAATAAGCTCATAGATACCTCGAAATATGCATTGTAAAGTTTTATCTTATTTAAGGTCTATGATTAAGTTTCTTTAAATCAAAGAAATAGTACACAAATAACTCAACTACATTTGAATCATAATGATTCCATCGTTTAACTAATCATCCGTTAGACTAAACGTAGATGCAATGACTAGCAGGTATATTAATGTTAAACGAATCATCTTGTATGTAGTTATATTCATATCCATCATATTTACCCCTTAGCATTATTGTTCTGTGATATCTAATATCTTCAATCATTCTAGTTCTAGCTATTCCATAAAGCTTAATTATCACTTCTGTTCTGTGTGCTGTAATATCTGTACTTTAGAATCATCTTGATAAAAATTACTCTTGGTATGAAAGAAGTTATGCTCTCAACCCCTGTAATTTGTTTATTTAAAATTGTTAGTTATATGCTTAGGGGTTAATCCATGTATATTTTCTATTTCATCTCACCCTAGTGATCGTTTCTTAGTTCTGTCATGCCATTTTCCATTTCCCAATAATAGCATAGATACTAAACAACTTTTAACGGTGCATTTGACTTAATTTTTATAAAAATATCTTTCGGAAGACATTTATAGCTTACTAATATCATCATTTTTCACCTGCATGAGTAAGTAGTACCTAACTGGATCACTAAAATTTTGTACACTACCGAATAATGATTGTTGTTCAGTCTATGAGTACAACTTTCCAAATTCGAATAAGTTCGAAACATTTTTTAGAAAAATGAGATCTTATAATTAGTATCCATAAGACTGTGAAACTATAAAGGCACATCGTCTTAAATCAGTTTCGCTGTTTCTTCCTTGAGTTCAGTCATAATTTCTAAAGTATTTTTCAGTAGCACTTTTCTTTAAGATAGTTTTATTTTCAGTAATAGCAAAGAACGTAAAACTTATGCTTACGTTTATTTCAGTGACTAAACTCACTTAGATAAAGTTTCCTTACTCTCAGATGGACGTTTGTTTTCAGAAATGAGAACGTTTGTGTTATTGGCTGTAGTAGAACTAACTGCTCCTGAAGAGGATTCCCTAGATAAATTATTGGAATTAATTGGCAATCTCGAAGCATTATTTGTTGCCATCGATGGTATTGGCCGATCTCCAATAGTTCGCTCTACCTCTGAATTCTCTCGACTTACTGAATCTTCATCCGTGTTTAGGCTCATCTTAGCCAACTCGGCTTCCAGTTCAGCATTTGCCGTTTCAAAATCATATGGTATCGTACAATCTATTTCTTCTTTCAAATGGAAAAAATTAGAAATGAGTAAAGCAATATTTTCCGACTTCACCATGTAGACTGACAGAAATCACATACATAGTGTCTGTCATAAGTGTGTTGACCCATGTTGTTATACAGAATAAGCTCTATGGGATAAAGATAATTGAGGCGATGGAAACAATTTAGTAGCACTAATAAAAAGTAAAACTAGACCTTTGGAATGTTTCATAAGTCTACAGAAAAAGAGTATATGAAGAGGTGCTAGAATTCATGATCAAGGAATGGATAATTAACCATGTTATCCAAAGTCTCCAACCACTAATCGTGGTTATCACGTGAACACCAACCAGGTAGTCTAAATCTACTTACATGGCTTAGACCAACATTCAGTGTTTTAATGAACTGATGCCATGTTTTGGTTTGGTCGTCCGTAGCCTTCTTCCAATTTGTGTTTGGATTGGGACGCAATGCTTATGGAAAAAGGCGGTGGTTAAACACGCGGAACACATTTCGATATAGATTTACAACTTTATCAACTAATTTACCACCTTTGCTATGAATACCTTGTGTAACTTTAACATTGCTCAATCTGTCGTTTCACGAAACACTAGCAATACTGTAGTATGTGCTACTAATGTCGACAGATATAAGTAGTATATATCACCAATCGAGGGTGGAGTGCCTGGAGGCAGAAGGTTGAGAAAACTAAAGAGAAAAGAACGAGGACAGAGAATGTTTGGTAATGGAAAATGAAAAAAACTAAGTCTGAGACGATTGATGGATTTTTGAAAATGAAATATTTACTCAGATTTCACCAAGATATACTGTAATGTTGTATTAAAATACATTTGGTTGTTCCCGTCTGTGTTCGCGTTCACTACAATACCTATAGGACATATATGTTCGAAAAATCCTCGTCTTACTCATGTCTTTTCCATCGGCCAATTATGACAACGATAGAGCAGAACCAGGTGGTTTGCTGCATCGCATACACGCTCACTAGTTGACGGACGAACATCTCTCCTAAGCTACAAGTTTGCAAACGCCAATCAGGCTTTCATAGTGCATGCCGAAATTTTGTTAGACACCGATTTGATATGGGAAACAATTTCATACTGCTAGTAATTTTAGATTTTTGTTTAAACTAAACGTGTTCACATACGAATGCACTAAAAAGCTGTCATCTTTTTCGCTAACCATGCTAGTGTATTCTGTTGGCAGACAAGGTGGTATTTGGGTTCGAAAATATGAACTGTGGCTCGAACAGTCTGTTCGCAGTTCAACTAAGTAGGACCCTTTAATGTACTGTAGTTTTGAACTCAGCTAACATACTTGGAGAATCAGCTGGTCATAAAGTACACTTTATTTGCAACTTAGTTTCTGAAAACATTTAACTTACCAGATTGAACTCTGGGATTGATTCTTGTTGCTTTTCTTTCTAACATCCGGCGTCTGGTCCCTCTGAACCGAGGGAACATAAAATTGGTCGATCTTTGTTGCATGGTTGTTGCCACTTCAGGAGGCAAATAAACATACACTCCATAAGGATTTACACTACTTCTAATATGTTGTCTGTAACTACTGTTTGGAAGTCTCATTGGTCGAATTTGTCTATTATTACGATATCGTAATCCTAAATGGCCAAATTTAGGTGGATTAGAAATACTCATAAGTCTAAATGGTGGGTTTTGTATAATCGGAGGATAACCAAACTTTTGAAGATTTCCTGGGTGTGGAACGATTGGAAACATAGGTATGTAA
The DNA here is from genome assembly GCA_944470415.2 of Schistosoma rodhaini. Taxonomy (NCBI): domain Eukaryota; kingdom Metazoa; phylum Platyhelminthes; class Trematoda; order Strigeidida; family Schistosomatidae; genus Schistosoma; species Schistosoma rodhaini. Next base: position 4,366,431 of record OX104040.1, read on the forward strand.
TCCCTTTGCTTCGGTAAAGGTCTCATGTTACGACTTCGACGAGAGTACGTGTTTAGCATACGTGGTTTATGCACGGTACGTTGATTTGATGGATCTCTACTTCTATTCACAACTGAAAAATCTCCAGTAGTCGACTTATTTTTAATTGAACTTATTTCCACGAGACGTTTTTGGTCCCTAGGAGCATAGCCCTGCAAACGAGAGTAAAAGAAATCCGCAAAGAAAAATTTTAATAATCTTATAGTTAGATTTATCAGTTATTGATTTTTTTTTCAAATTTCATTGATCGGGTGTAGCAAGATCAGTACTAAGTAAACTATCTCTCTATAGAATTTACAATAATATTACATCATAGTCACTGAATAGAAATGTGCTTTAATCGGACATAACTATATCAGATGCCTACCATATTATACAATCATACCTTATCGATATTTCTATTTGCTATATTTGGTATTATTATTTGAATATATAAATATTGGTACAAGGGGGTACCAGATATGTATGCACCACACAAAGAATGGCCATTTCATTTTAATTGTGTGAAGGTTATGATACTACCCGGGTGCTCAGATCGAAGCAGGTGTTTTTCTTAGGGGGCCACACCCCGAGCTTTTGACCTAAAGGTCTGACCCACAAGGCAGTGGAGCATTGTGAGGGGATGCATTATCACGGTAGCTGGTGACCAATAATTACTTCATACATCATTCGTTCCCTCAGAGTAGTGGAGCGCATTTGCATCATTGGTTTGAAATCAGGGTTTCCTTACTCCCCTAGGTGGACCCACCGGTCCGGTTAAGGCACCGGACATTCGCTTTTCATACTCTCAATTTGGTAAACAACAGTAATGCCACGAGAAGGCAGTGAGTAGGAATTCCCTGTCAGAGGCTGTATACGCGTGGCCGTGTGAGAGCATTTCGATAAAGATGACGAGCCCTCCCTACTTTCGGCCGTACCAGGACATTTGGGGGGGGCAAGATGATAGTTACAGTAAGTACAAAAAACAAAAACCATATGAATGAAACATTATTTCGTTGGAAGTTGAAAATAAGTAAGGAATTATCCACCTATAAGTTAAAATATATCAACAATATTATAGAAGGTGAAGTATTAGTCTTTACATTAACTCTATTTGAAAGTTTTCATTTTGAAGCAACCTAATTAAACACTATGTAGTTCTTCATATTTTTTAAAGCTTATATTAAGATGCATCTGGATCATCATTTTAAATCAGATCAGTTTTGGCACCTGGGCAGTATCACAGCCCTCACACAAATCAAATAAGATTTGTGCGGCGCATTTGTATCTGGTGCTTCCTCAGTTAATGATTCCTTATACCTTACCTAAATATTTGAGCATAAAAACTTCTAGTTAGAATGCAACATAGTAATTCTTATGTATAAGAATTCTGTACCCATCATTGGTAATTATAATCTATTTCATTCAAATCAAACATTTAAGATACAATCCAAGTATTTGACTATGTTCATATGAACTTCAGTGTTTGTATTTAGTTTGCACTAGGTCTATATTTAAGAATAATCATTGGTTTAAATTCACTTAGTATTGTTTGTTTTGAATCTTCCCATTGATGTTTAGTGCTGCAACTGGTTAGTCTATAATTGAAATATGTGCATACCGTGTGTATTGCCTCGATATAGCCTAAATTCACAAGCATTGTAAGCAAAGATGGATAGTGGTTAGCAGTGGAATCCAGTTTGATGCGCGTTCCGTCCTATCTGGGACTCGTCAGTTGGATGTAACTGCATCTCAGAGTTGATGGACAACGAGATGACGTTTGAAGCGAAAGGTACTGGGTTTGAGTCCCAGAGTGAACATCAATTCTGAAATTCAAATACACCTAACTGAAGACTCCCGAATAGGACGAAACGCGCGTCCTGGATTCCATTGCTAGCCACTATCCATCTGCTTACAATCATTGGTTTACTTTCTAATGTTGGTCACTAGTAAAACTTGTATATAACTTCGACATAACAGATCATTCTTATGCTCAACTTGTCTTACTCTTTTTTTCCAAATGGCTTTTAAACCAGTTGGTGATATACTAGAGTCTAGTTTGCTTCATTCGTTTTGAATTCATCATCTTCCTTCCTAAACTGTTACACTTAGACCTCATATATAAACAATTTCTCGGAAATATCTAAATTAGATAACTGGTTGTTTAGTGTCAACGAATCTTCATCTAGATTTATGTATATTCATTGTGTTTCACTTCAAAAGTTTGTCAGCTTCCTTCTGGAATATAGGTGAAGCTTACAAATTCAAATGCATGCTATTTATTACTATTACTACTATTATTCATTTAACTATTAAAACTGATTTGTGGGCCAGGATGATAATAATTGGTTGTTTTGTTCAGTCAGACTTGTAGGTAGTCGAACAGGTACTAAATGAGTTATATATTCTCTTATCCTTATTCATTAGTATTATTATTGATTACTGGTTGTTGCCCCGACCGTTGCCGCTACCTTGACGTGGTGGTTGGACTTGTCTATCGTGATGAACCGATCGAGGTATACTGGCTGGAACAAACGTTCTTCAAGGTCCTACCATGCCAGACAGGTCGGTTGAAGAGCAATAAGACTAAAAGCAGCAAACCCAAGGTCCGAAGGCGAAGTCGTACTGCTGACTGCACAGAGGTGTGACGGCAGTAAGGTGTTTCCTTCAGACAACCAGCATAACAGCGATGCTGCCTTCCCACAAGGAGGGGTGGGGTTAGAAAAGGTCAACCCTAAAAATGCACACCTCGCCTTATCTCACGGATTTCCGTCTCCGCCGGTAAGGTCCTTTGAAGAACGGAGCTAACACGGAAATTACTCACAAAAAGGTCGTGTGTGACCGACCTCAAATATTTGTCTCTTGGACACTGGTCACGCTCTCAGGTCATTAAGACCACTTCTAATCCAATTTCGTTCCCACGTACCTCTAGAAGAACCTTTCCACGATATGGGCAACCGGGAAGTGACAACCGCTCTCATAACTATAACAGCGTTCAAGATCACTGTATTCATAATCAATCTCCTTCTTCAATTCCTATTATTCCTCACATCTTGACTTTTAACACTGAACTTCCTCTTTTGGCTTCCTCCCCAAGTGTCACCATAGCAAACAATTATAGTGCGCAAAACACTCTCCCAGGTCTATTAAAACCTCGCTCCAAACCACACACTGGAGCCTTCAACGTACGTACTCGATGTCAAATCCGCCAACAGGTCTCCTTGGCTAAGACCCTAGAATCTCGTACGATTGATGTATACACGCATAAAAGATGCTAGTGTGATCATTCACTTGACCTCACCTGGCCAAAATGGACAGCCGATGAAGTACATCCCTCTGTGTATCTGGCGACCTGTGGGCTGGTTCTGGTGGACTCACAGGTGTAGGCATAGCACTTAGTACAAGGGCAGAACAAACACTATTAGAATGGATCCCCGTTAACAATCACCTGTGTGCTGTCCGGCTAAATGGCTCCGTAAGAACTTGCAAGGATAAGGACACACGTCGTTGTCTTTTCGTCGTTTCTACCCACGCTTCTACTTACTGCAGCCCAGATGAAGTGAAAGATGAATTTTACAGAAAGCTCTGTGAACTTCATAAAAGTAAACGCTCAGACATAGTACTAGTTGCAGGTGACTTTAATGCCCAAGTTAGTAGCTTAAACCAAACGGAAAGACATTTAGGTGGGTATTTTAGTATTCCGGCTCAGCGAACAAATAATGGTTATCGTCTGTTGCAACTATGTTCAGAAAATCGTTTATGTTTAGCAAACATTAATTTTAAGCGTAAGGAGAGACATTGTCTAAAATGGCGACCTCCTGCACGAAACCAACGACGGACTCAAATAGACCATATTACCATCAGTCATCGTTGGAGAGGCTCTATAGAAGATTGTCGCTCGTACTGGAATACATGTTTAGACTGTGATCATGCTTTAATACGAGCACTCATTTGTTTGCGCCTCACTGGACGCAGAAAAGCCATACTAAGAAAGCACATTAGAATTGAACTCAGTGACGAGAAAGCCAAAAGTTTCAGGAACAACTGAGTTCATATTTAGACCGTTCTGTAAATGAGGCTGACCCAGATGCTGTTTGGAAAGATATACGAACAGCTGTGGAAACAGCAGTAACATCTATTAGTAATTTGAACCAAAAAGTTAAAAAAAAACAATGGATTTTCGTAAATTCATCCCATCAGGCTCTGAACACGATGAAGAGCGAAAGCAGATCAGAACTAGGTTAACAAAAGTCTAAGGAACAACCGTGAGCAGTAGTGGGCAACGAAAGCAAAAGAGATGGAAAAAGCAGCGGCTGTAGGTAATACCAGATAGCTTTTCAGACTAATAAAAGAAACCGGAGTTAAGAAGTCAAGTGTAAGTGAGACAATCTCGGAAAAAGACGGAACCCTTATCTGCTCTCAACCCAAACGTTTAGAACGATGGGCGGAACACTTTAAGGAGCAGTTCGGCTGGTTTTCGGATACTTTAAAACTATCCAGCATTTTCAAACAACCTAAATGTAACATTGAAGTAGGTCCACCGACTCTAGCTGAAGTGCTCCAGGCTATAGCTAGTGTGTAACAAGGATGAGCAGATGGATTGGATCCAGAGGTCTTTAAGGATGGTGGTCCAATTTTAGCGATTCGGTTGACTAATATTTTAGCTAAAATCTGGAAGTTGGACGTAATCCCATGACAGATTGTCCAAATATATAAGAAAGGGTCAAAATCATCCTGTGATAATCATGGCATCTAAAATACTAGCCTCAATAATTATCGGACGCCTAACTAAGACTCGTGAACTCCAAACACGAGAAAATCAGGCTGGCTTCAGACCTGGTCGTAGCTGTATCGACCACATATTCACCATTCGTCAAATTTTAGAGCACAGACATGCTTATCGGCGTCCGACAATGATAGTTTTTCTTGACCTAAAAGCAGCATTTGATTCTGTAGACTGAGAGGTTCTATGGCAGCGTCTGTCATTGAAAGGTCTACTTTAGAATTACATAAACCTTGTGAGAGCTCTTTACTCGAACACTACTAGTCGAATGAGAGCTTATGGCGAACACCGATTACCACGACGCTCAATGTTGACTAGTATTGGCTGTAGTTGGGAGAGAGTTGGGGGTGGGCAAATCAAAACATGACATCAGTGCTTGAGGTCACTCACTTCTAGCGTGAGTCGTGTTGGTAGATGCAGACTACTTGGTTAGGGTCCGCGTGACTATCGTAACCAATGGTTGGAGACTCTGGGAGACATGGCTCAGAATCGATCACAACGGCGTAGGTGTATACACTCTTTATCTTCCCTTAAACCTTGAGATTAAAATTGCTTCATATCTGTCTTCCTTCCTATACTATATCCTTATATAGAATCTTTCTTTATGTACTACCCCCACTAAATTAACTACTTCTATGAATCCGGTGTTGATCTTGTTGTGCTAATGAGGTATGGCAACTTGGACTAATGCATATATATGCCCGGTCCTACGTTGTAGCTGACTGATTGAGTGGTTATTATTGTTGTTGTTCAATTGTGTCTGTTTCTGGTGTGCAAATATATTTACGTTCTAATCAGGCTAATCACGTATTCTTTATCTGAGTTCTGTTAAAGCCCTATAGAAAATAGACTCTAGGAAGCAATCTAGTGTAATCTATTCATCTATAGTAAACTCACATCCTATTCAAAGTATAAACAATCAACTATCATTACAATCACTTACCAATGTATTCTTTTGTTGTTTTTGTTTCTCTTTATTATTAGTAGTATTAGTAGTAGTAGTATTATTCATTGGATCATTTAATTTTTTTCGATCTAATTTCATATTTTCTTTTAATGGCCACATTTGATCAATACATGATATCCAAAATGTAATTGAATCATAAATTGTTCCAATAATAGGTATTTTATGATAATTAGGATCATCATTATGATCATAATGATGATTACGTAATAATAAATGATGATCATATCCAAGAAATTTAACATTTTTTAATGTAATTGTATTTTCAATTAAATTAATTTTTGTTATAAAACCTTCATAATGATATTTTGCTTTAGTTATTAATAATAATTTAATGCCTATTGTTAATTGATTTAATTGTTTATTGATTTTATTCATAGTGATGTTGATTCTTTTCTTTTTTTCTTTTTTCTCTCTTGTTGATTGTTTTAGGTTATTTTCTCTTTTTTGTTTGTTGTTGTTGTTGTTGATTTCTATTCAATATGATTCATAATAGTTTGTTTTGTTTTTTTTTTGAAGAAAATTTAAATGATGTTTTTGAATTCAGATCAATAATTGATCGATTGATTGATTAATTAATCGATTATATGAATCAATTGGATTTAATGAAAATGTATTTTCTATTTAGTATAACATTAAAGAAAAAGTAAAATGATGTAATAAATACCATTTTTGATGATCATTTAAGATTTCATTGATTTATGAATTTAACTATTGCAAAATTTTCATAGTTGAAATCATGAGTCAATGGAAGCTGGACCACTATGAAAAACCTGAAAGCACTGGATGGCCGTTCCGTCTTATTGTGGGACTCCTCAGCAGTGCGCACCCACAATCCCGTCTAGCGAGATTCGAATCCACGACCTACCAGTTTTGCGGCGGAGCACTTAACCGATAGACCACTGAGCCGGTCGGCATTCAAAGGTGTTAATGTCTAACTTCAACTTTAGGAGTCCCATAATAAGACGAAACGGCCGTACAGTGCTTCCAGGTTTTCCATGGTGGTCTAGCTTCAATTGACTCATGATTTCAACTTTGAAAATGTTAAAAAATTATCAAAATCTTTACAACACCCCCTTTTTTGATAATAATCATCATGTGTTTAGTAGCGAATAGTTTCAAGAGGTGTTTCATAGAGTTCTATTAAAAACAAACCATGACCAGTGAAATTCAACTAGGTCTATTGTAAGGTAATGACTCATTAGAGGCAACAGTGGATGGTGTTAGACATTAACACCATTGGATGCAGGCTTAGTGGTCTAAAGATTAAGCGTTCGCGCGTGATACTGATAGGTCCCTGGGTTCGAATCTCTCGAGGCGTAATCGTGGATATGCACTGTTGAAGAGTTCTATACTAGGACGAAACGGTCTTCCAGTGCTTCCAGGTTTTTCATGATAGTCTAGCTTCAATTCATTCATGATTTCAACTATTAAATTGCCAAGAATTTATTTATTTCCATTTTCGTGTCTGTATATTAGTAATTGAATAATGACATTTATCAATGTATTTCTCAAACTATGAAAGAGTATAATGCAGTGACAAAGATTTGTTTATAACCTTTGAAATGGTGTTATCATGTAAATTCTGATAAACTATTCATTTACTTAACTTATTCAAATATATAATGAGCTTATATTTTAATAAATAAGTAGTAACGTGTTGAAGTGCATTATTAAACAATATAAGTGATTATTACAAGATTAAAACTGTAATTTGCCAGTCGGTTTGTCTATTTGCTAAATCTCACGACTATATTGATCTATCAATGTGCCTTAGATTGTCGAGTAAAATGATGGTTGGAGGTAGTCAACAGGAGAATATGGACATAGATTTCGCGTTATTTTGAACTTGTCAGCAAGGTGTATCTGTTTTCTTAAGGTAACTGATGCTCCCTGACGGATTCAACCCCGTGTCATCTAGCTTTATAGTCAGAGACGTTACCACTGAAGTATCCGGTCTGAGACTGACCTCCTGTAGGACTGTGATGTACTTACAATTGATTGATCACTGCGTGGTGATCAATATCATGTGTATCAGGTCCTTCTTGGTGCAGATCAAATCCTACCAACCAGGTTTCACTGTGTAGGAAACAACATTCGAAAAGAATTTTTTACTCTTCGAAAATTTAAAAAATTAAGATCAGTGGATATCGTTTGTTCCCATAACCTAGGACTGTTTAATGAAGTTCTCACCCATAATAATAATAATGATTGTGACATTACAAATGGTGTTATATGGTAAATATTTCGTCAGTGAATTAACTAAATGCCTATGATACTTATTTCTCTTTTTCATTACATGTTTATTCATTTCACTGGACTGTCATTGTTTCCGTTCGTTTATCTAGTAGAGGTTAATCATAGAAATTTGTTTTAATCCCATAATATGAATTAGAATAATCTTTCCTTCGAAATGTTTGAATTTCTATGTTCTACTCCCAGTCTTCAGTTTACTTGACTATATATTAGTTTTCATAGTTGAAAGCGTGAGTCAATTGAAGCTAGACAACTAGGGAAAACCTAGAAGCACTGAACGGCCGTTTCGTCCGATTGTGAGACTCCTCAGCAGTGCGCATCCACGACCTCACCTAACGAGATTTGAATTCACAACCTACCAATCTCGCTCTAGAGCACTTAACCGATAGACCACTAAGCCGGCCGGCATCCGATAGTGTTTATGTCTAACTCCAACCAATCCACAACAGGACAAAACGGCCTTCTAGTGCTTCCAGGTTTTCCTTGATGGTCTAGCTTCAATTGACTCACGCTTTCAACTATGAAAATACTAAATCTCCACATAAACCCTTCTAATATATATTAATTGTCAACGCTATTTCAAGACTGCATAGATCATAGCGATAAAAAGAAATACTATATTATAATTATCAATATCAAGCTTTAATGATATTAGATATATATTGACCATTGGGCAAATGGTTTACAGCTACACAATCATCAATGTATGTGTGTGTGTGTGTGTGTGCTTTAATCCCAATGAATAAACTGATAATTATTAAACCATTACAAATTGTCTTGGTAATATTGTTCAAATAACACATGACTACTACTACTACTACTTATAAATATCAGTGGGTGTTTTATTTATGAAATCTTTAATGGATACAATATAAATGCTTAAGTTAACTCTATTAGAAACCAATATAATAGTATATTTATTCAATGAATTGACTTACATAATTTGTTTATCACTGGAATACATCAAATGTAACTTATATTGGAAGATTTAATCATATAAAAATGATTACATAATCTAATTTATTGATTTATACATTGAATATATTGATTGATTGATTGATTGATTAGTTTATTAGATATTTGTGATCAGTCATCGAGAAATGAAGTTATGAATTAATTGGATAGTATAATCTTTATTATATTAACCAATTGTTTATTATTCATTATTAATCATATTGTATTTAAAGTATTCAAATCCAATTAATATTGTTTACTTGAATCTACTCATTGATTGATCAGTCTCTTATTGGTCTATGTGAATCCTGCATCGATATTGCCTTAATTCATAAACTTTATAAGCAAAGATGGAAAGTGGTTAGAAGTGGAATCAAGGATGTACGTTTCGTCCTATTTGGGACTCGTCAGTTAGATGTACATGCATCTGAAAGTTGATGTTCACTCTGGGATTCGAACCCATCTTTTCTTGGAATGCTTATGAATTAAGGTTATATCGAAGCAATACGCAAAGTATGCACATATGCCAATTAGAGACTGACCAGTTACAGTCCGAACACATCAATGGGAAGATTCAAACAAACAATACTAAATGAATTTAAACTTCACCCCATTGCACAAGCAAATGACTATCAGGACTCAGTGGTCGAGTGGATAACGCGATAACATTTAAAGTAAACGATACTGGGTTCGAGTCCCGAAGTGATCATGAACTTTGAGGTTCAGGTATATCTAGCTGACGAGTCCCAAGTAGAACGAAATGCTTATCCATGATTCCACTGCTAACCATTTTTGCTTATGAATAGTTATTTTTATCCAGATATTATTTTCTTCACTAAATAAATCATCACTTCTTAAAAACTGTTCCTGCACTCCATTTACTTATATTCATAATTACTTTCTTTTTTCTTCAAAGGATTCAAGTATCGTCATATTGGCCTATTGTATCGTATACATGATCAAAAAAGGATGATGACCATCAAGTTAACTATAAGACATTTTACCATTTAATAACTCTTTGGTATAATTTAATGACCTATTCAATTAAAACAATAAAATCAATTTGTTATATTGTTCATTGTTTTTTTCCTTAATTATTTATGCTTAGTCTCAGAGAGAAGTTAATGATCATATGAATAAAGTACAGTAGTAGTGTGATGTGGGTTACTTATATCCACATAAGTAGTATATAATGATGGTCGAGGATTGAATGTATTTCAGTAGAAGGTCAATGATGAAAAAACGAAAATGGAACGCGATTGGTATGAAAATGCATGAGCAATTATAATTAGAGACAATGAACTGATATTTGCAACAGGAACGTTGAAGATTGAGACAAATGACTGATAGTTTGCAAAGTAACTGTTTACTATATGGTTCTGTATTTTTTGTGCCCAAATATATTCGATTGTCCTCACTTGTGTTCTATTCACTATATTTGGTTTATACAATAAGTCTTACATGAAAACATTGTCATATGATTGAATATTTGGTATGATTTATCAATTCTATTATTATAAATAGCAGTTGATCGAAGAGAGAGTTTTCCTTCAGTTCGTTCTCTGTAAAGACTTTACATTAACATTCTGATTTTACAGCTAAGAATTAAAACCAACACCGTTTAAGTAATGGTTAGTTTATCTAACAACGTATTTTAATATTTTCTATAGAACCAATACTTACTTACGCCTGTTACTCCCAATGGACCATAGACCGTTAACCAGTATTCTCCAACCCACTCTGTCCTGACCCTTCCTTTCTACTTCTATCTAGTTTTTGTTCATTCTTCTCATGTCTGTTTCCATTTCTCGGCGAAATGTGTTCTTTGGTCTTCCTCTTTTTCTTTGGCCTTCAGAATTCCATGTAAGGGCTTGTCTTGTGACACAGTTGGCTGATTTCCTCAATGTGTGTCCTATCCACTTCCAGAATTTCTTCCTGATTTCTTCCTCCACAGGAATCTGGTTTGTTGTCTCCCATAGTAGAATGTTGCTGTTAGTGTCTGGCCAACGGATGCGAAGTATTTTGCGTAGACAACTGTTAATAAACACTTGTATCTTCTGGATGATGGCCTTCATAGTTTTCCAAGTTTCAGCCCCATATAGTGTAAAAACGATAATCATTTAAAAAATCGGTGGATGCAAAATTAAATTTAAAGATAAGATTGCATAATCAATCAGCTATAATAGCTCAGTATTTGAGAATAAAAATGAAGTAAGTTTATAATTAAGTAATTAATAAAATAGTAAAACTGTTGAAGAGAAAACTAGGTAATTAGTTTAATAACAGGAACAAAAATTATTAAGGAGAGGATCTCGTTAACTTAAGTGGTGTTACAAAACTTGTCATTGATGCATTAGTATACTTGAGAAACAAACAACAAGAAGAAACTGAATATTCAATCAACCTTTCATTAAGTCATCATTATTATTACTTTTTTGATAGCATCGAGTTTCGATCGACTATGATCACCACTACAGTAAGATTACGCGCCCAAAATCGACTTGGTTCTTTTGATAGCTCGTAAACCAGAAGAATGTAACTGGTCCAGATAAAGTATATTTATTGGCGATTTCGTGGTATCGAAAGAATATCGAGATGTGCCAACGAAGCAAAAAGGCAAAGCATAAGGAAGTTCGAACGGACAAGGCGGACGAACGACCGAAAAAGTGATTTTGATACAGTTAAACAACAACGAGCACAGTAAAACAATCACTGGTATAATTGGTTATAATAATAATTGCTTCCATTATACCAATCGCGTTCTCGTCGAGAAAAGCAGGTCACTGTAACTTCATTCACTTGCCAGTGTTAACCAAAATTGATTGATCAAGTGTATAACTATATCTTTGAAATACTAAGCTTAATATCTAATGTGAAATGAAGGAATATTCATGTAGAGTTTAACCAGTATGCATTAATTCAATTATGTTTTCCGTAATGTGAACATCTTGGAGTTATTTGAAATGTTACTGGTAGTACATTTTGAATCAGTAACAATCATCGGTGTATTCTTGTAAAACTGTACCAGAGAAAAAATCGAAACCATACAGATAACAAGAGACAAAAAAATTGTTGATCACTATTGAAATGAAGGGATAAAAGATGTCATAGCGTTGTGAATGAGAACACAGGGGGGGAAGATCAAATGTTACAAGGTCCTTTCATAAAATGTGGAAATCATACCTTTGTAGATGGCATCGAGTCGCGATTGAATATGATCGCCATTGCAATAAGATTATGTGCCAGATATCGACTTGAATCCCTCGGTAGGCCAAAAACCAGTAGGTTGTTAATGGTCTAGATACGATATATTTGTTAGCGATCTCGTGGTATCGAAAGAATACCGAGACGTACCAAAGATTACAGGCAAAATGGCAGAGCGTAAGAGCGTTCGCACAAGCGAAATGGACAATGGAACCAAAAGTGATTTTGGCACAGTTAAATAAACAAGTACAGTAAAACAATCACTGGTACAATTGGTTATAATAATAATTGTTTTCATTACATCAATCGCGTTCTCATCGTAAAAGTAGGTCACTACACGTTCAATACTTCATTTGTAAATTGTCCATCAATCACTTTAAACTTCATTGTTCCTTTATGTTTATAACAATTACTCTCTGTTCCTGTTCTCTTCGATCCGATCTTCTCAACATTCTGAAAGGTATTCCACTCTGAATTTGTGTTACCTGCTACTTATATCCGTCGACACAAGTAGTACACACCACAATAATGTCTTCGAAGAGTAAACTTAAATTATTTTTAGATTCGATGAAATGAAAAAGATGATTCGTAGATGAATTTTAGATGTCAAAAGTAGCAGTAAAAATATTTGAATAATTAGAATTTTGGTTTCCATGAGTTTATGTCTATTAAATATTTTCTATTATGATCCAATAAGTTAGGAGTTAATAGTTGAATTCATGATTCAATTAAAACTAGACCATCATGTATTTCGATAATGCAATGAGAAGACGAAGTTTATCAGAATTATGTGTTATATTAGCGCAATACATTTCGAACAATCTGATCAAACCTAATATACTTGTTAAGACATTTTTTTTATATGAAAATAAATAAAGTACACAAAAACAATGTGATGACTACTCTGGATAATAAATCAGCATCACTAGGGTACATCCAGCTAACGAGTCCCAAATAGGACAAAACGCGCGTCCTGGATTCCACTGCTAGCCATTATCCATCTTTGCTTATTATCAGGGTAGGTGTGGAGATAGGACCATAAAACCTATTTTGTAAATAATTTTTCATAGTTTACGCATGTATTTTCATATTCTGTACATTTAGCATTAAACAATTGTACTTGTTGTTTAAGTGTATTACTTTGAAGACTTGTAATTTGACTTCCTTCCGTTTTGAATATAACATATCGTGGCACTGTTACTGCTCCTCAATAAATACACTCTAATTCTAATCTGCATCGTTCTGCCATGTCTGCTAATATGTTAAATGAAGTACTAATTGCATACCATCTCCATTTATAGACAATCGTGACATTCTTATTGAATTCTACGCTTGGTGAACCTATTGGATCTATATCGGCCATATTGGGATTACTAATCTTTTATAATTGTGGATTATTTAGACCAAACTCAACTGAACACGCAATAGCCTGAAGAGTTAAGTAACGTCCCTTATTTTCTTTATCTGTGTGTAATTAACTTATTAACTGTTAATTGTTATATAAACTTTAGACGTAATATTTTGTTGCTAATTTTTGTTATCATACGTTTTGGTCCACCACATAGGTTGAGGGTAAGAACAAATTGTTTTTGAACACATAAAGAGGGTTTCAATTTCCGTATAGCCAAAGCTTCAATAAACCTTAGTATACGTCTTTGAAGGCTTTTGTACAACATTACAAAAGCTGATTTGATGTCAACCTTATGACCAGTTTCAACTAAATGTTTCGCAATAGAGGAAGATGTTTGTCTATCCTGTGATCTTATTTGACTATTCGAATTCATTTGGTTCTGTAGCCATTTAGGTATGTGTTCCGCCACACTTATTTGCAAATCACGATTGCTCCTCCCTATGTACGTGTTTCCGTACATACATGTAAATTGGTATGCACAATGGGGTGTGACACAATCGCTTATGTGCTGTCTAGGTTTTTGATGAAACATCGACCTTGTCTTTTCAATGATGACAAGTTGAGCTGCATAGAATGTCCTATTTATGGCTAATTTTAGTCTCCGTCTCAACATGACACTATTTGAGTCACACCTAAATGGTAATATAAACTCGGTTTTTTGGTGCCAGAAGTGTCATAGATCTAATTGTATTGCAACCCTTCCAGTGGGTTATGAATTTAAATGAATAACCATTATTCATTAACGTATTAGTTAAAAGCTTCGTTTCTACTTCATTAGTATCACTAGTACAAATACGATTGATTCTATTGAATAAGCCATTTATTAAACCACGTTTGTAACGAATTGGGCAGTGACTATGGAAATTAAGGTATTGCCCCGTCCATGTCGGCTTTCTATATATAGAACGTTGGATGGAACCATTTTCTCTCCTACTGATCAGTATATCTAGAAAAGGAAGTTGGTTGTTCTTCTTTTCTTCACACCGAATCAGAGAAGCATACTAACTTCTCAGCACTTCAAGTCATTAAAAGAATTGAGAAACAATGCCGATATTATTATACTTAAACCCGATAAAGGACCTGGTGTTGTAATTATGAATAGGTCCGATTACATAAATAAAATGGAATTGATTCTCAGTGATAAGAGCAAATTCATGGCTGATGTTGACTATGATGGACAACATAAATTAGAAAAGAAAGTAAACTCGAATTTAACAAAATTGTTAAACATGAACACTATTGACAAAGATGAGTTTCATTTATTAAAACCTATGGGTTCGGTGTATCCTCATTTATATGGATTGCCAAAAATACATAAGCCTAATATCCCTTTATGTCCAATTCTATCAATGTGTCAGTCACCTACACACAAACTCGCGAAATGGCTTACAAAAGTATTAAATCCTATCCGACATCAATTTTGTAAGTATTCCTTGATTGACTCATTTGATTTAATTAAATACTTAAAGGATATGAATATAAAAACAAAGACAATGTGTTCTTTTGATGTGAATACTTTATTTACAAATGTACCCCTGAGAAAAACTTTTGATATTTTATGTGACTATATTTCACTTAATAATCTTCCATTGCCATTTCCTGTTGAAACTCTTAAAGATTTATTATTATTGTGCACTGACAATGTAAAATTCACATTTCAAGGTGAGCACTTTCGACAAATTGATGGCGTAGCTATGGGTAGTCCTTTAGGACCGTTGCTGGAGGATGTGTTCATGGGGTATGTTGAAAATTTAGCTGAAAACTCAATCCAAAAGATGTGTCTGTATAGACGATACGTTGATGATATCATAATCATAAGGGATAAATGTGAAGACGTGAACCACTTGTTAAAAGAACTCAATACAAGTCAGAAGCATATTTCTCTTACGTGCGAAGAAGAGAAGAACAACCAACTTCCTTTTCTAGATATACTGATCAGTAGGAGAGAAAATGGTTCCATCCAACGTTCTATATATAGAAAGCCGACATGGACGGGGCAATACCTTAATTTCCATAGTCACTGCCCAATTCGTTACAAACGTGGTTTAATAAATGGCTTATTCAATAGAATCAATCGTATTTGTACTAGTGATACTAATGAAGTAGAAACGAAGCTTTTAACTAATACGTTAATGAATAATGGTTATTCATTTAAATTCATAACCCACTGGAAGGGTTGCAATACAATTAGATCTATGACACTTCTGGCACCAAAAAACCGAGTTTATATTACCATTTAGGTGTGACTCAAATAGTGTCATGTTGAGACGGAGACTAAAATTAGCCATAAATAGGACATTCTATGCAGCTCAACTTGTCATCATTGAAAAGACAAGGTCGATGTTTCATCAAAAACCTAGACAGCACATAAGCGATTGTGTCACACCCCATTGTGCATACCAATTTACATGTATGTACGGAAACACGTACATAGGGAGGAGCAATCGTGATTTGCAAATAAGTGTGGCGGAACACATACCTAAATGGCTGCAGAACCAAATGAATTCGAATGGTCAAATAAGATCACAGGATAGACAAACATCTTCCTCCATTGCGAAACATTTAGTTGAAACTGGTCATAAGGTTGACATCAAATCAGCTTTTGTAATGTTGTACAAAAGCCTTCAAAGACGTATACTAAGGTTTATTGAAGCTTTGGCTATACGGAAATTGAAACCCTCTTTATGTGTTCAAAAACAATTTGTTCTTACCCTCAACCTACCCTGATAATAAGCAAAGATGGATAATGGCTAGCAGTGGAATCCAGGACGCGCGTTTTGTCCTATTTGGGACTCGTTAGCTGGATGTACCCTAGTGATGCTGATTTATTATCCAGAGTAGTCATCACATTGTTTTTGTGTACTTTATTTATTTTCATATAAAAAAAATGTCTTAACAAGTATATTAGGTTTGATCAGATTGTTCGAAATGTATTGCGCTAATATCCCATCACATAATTCTGATAAACTTCGTCTTCTCATTGCATTATCGAATTTATCAAAGGGACTAATTGTTTAAACATCATTTATTTATCTAAGGGAATCTTTCAAATAATGATGTACTTTGGTTAAAGTTCAATCGTGCCACTGTAAAGAAATAAATTCCAAAGATAGTTGATTTCCATCCCAACATGACTTTGTTGCTTATAGTGACTTTATGAAACAGAGAACTTGCATTTCGTTTAGTTGTAAATTCATGTTACATAAGTGTTTTCACTTGGGAAAAGTTGTTAACTTGAATTATGAGATCGTTCCCTAATTGTATTGAAAAAATCTAATATAAAGAAGTTTAGCTTGATGCGTTATGCTCACTGATCTAAGTGTAGATTGGAAGAAAGCTAATGGCAGCCGAACCAAATATGACATTAATCCATAAAATCATTGATTGTCAACATATCCAGGCTACCTGACTGTTGTCTGTCTAATCTTTATGAACAATAGCAGAGATGGATAGTGGCTAGCAGTGGAATCCAGGACGCGCGTTTCGTCCTATTTGGGACTCGTCAGCTGGATGTACCTGCATCTCAGAGTTGATGTTCACTCTGAGACTCGAACCCAGTACCCTCGCTTCAAACGCCATCGCGTTATCCACTCGGCCACTGAGTCCTGATAGCCACTTGCTTGTGCGATGGGGTGAAGTTTAAATTCAACTTAGTATTGTTTGCTTGAATCTTCCCATCGATTTGTTAGGACTGCAACTGGTCAGTCTCTAATTGGCATATGTGCATACTGTGCGTATTGCCTCGATATACCTTAATTCACAAGCATGGTTAGCAGAGATGGATAGTGGCTAGCAGTGGAATCCAGGACGCGCGTTTCGTCCTATTTGGGACTCGTCAGCTGGATGTACCTGCATCTCAGAGTTGATGTTCACTCTGAGACTCGAACCCAGTACCCTCGCTTCAAACGCCATCGCGTTATCCACTCGGCCACTGAGTCCTGATAGCCACTTGCTTGTGCGATGGGGTGAAGTTTAAATTCAACTTAGTATTGTTTGCTTGAATCTTCCCATCGATTTGTTAGGACTGCAACTGGTCAGTCTCTAATTGGCATATGTGCATACTGTGCGTATTGCCTCGATATACCTTAATTCACAAGCATGGTTAGCAGAGATGGATAGTGGCTAGCAGTGGAATCCAGGACGCGCGTTTCGTCCTATTTGGGACTCGTCAGCTGGATGTACCTGCATCTCAGAGTTGATGTTCACTCTGAGACTCGAACCCAGTACCCTCGCTTCAAACGCCATCGCGTTATCCACTCGGCCACTGAGTCCTGATAGCCACTTGCTTGTGCGATGGGGTGAAGTTTAAATTCAACTTAGTATTGTTTGCTTGAATCTTCCCATCGATTTGTTAGGACTGCAACTGGTCTGACCAGTTGCAGTCCTAACAAATCGATGGGAAGATTCAAGCAAACAATACTAAGTTGAATTTATGAACAATAGTTGGAAAAAAAATAAAATATTTGTAATATCCCAGTGAGTAGAATAATTAGATCTTCTAACATTTCGTGACTCAGTGTAAGTCACTTCTTTTCAGAATAAACAACCAAATTAAAATTAATGTAAGTTTAAATAGTACAAAGGGACAACTCAAGAATAATTGGAAAAGTTGAGTGAGAGTCTGTAACCGCTCTGAATAACGCTAATCAACTCTTGAAAATCCGGAGCTTTCACATCGTACCTGTTATCCCACTAATTCATTCTTCTTGAATAATATTATCTACGCTTAATACTTGTTACTTCTAATGCCCCTAATATCAATACCTTGGTATTCATCTTGCTGTAATGACGTAGTGCGTCAACTTCAACTGACCTCCACATTTCGCCTATGACAAATCGATAACGAGTTGTCTTGCTAACAGTTAACTTCAGAACTAAGTGTTACTGACATGAATCAAAGTAGTTAATCCTTTAATATTATCTGTCATACTCTGAAGTTGTGATATCTATCCGGAACTCGACTCTTATTCTTAGTTAACATTTATCAATTGATACATTGTGTGATTATGCAGAAGCTGTGGAAAAACTGGTGCCTTTTGTTTGGCTTTGAATATATAAACTAAAATTATGAACATTTAAGTATTCGTCTGAAAGATTTATGCTACTCTGTCCTGAAGCCCAACGCTTTCATTTATTATCCTTTTAAATTTCAAAAGTCCTAGTGACGTCTGTGTCACTTCGAGTAATGTGGCAACTGTAGTATCGAGTCAAAAAGTGGAAGTAAATGAGCAGAAAAATTATTAGGTTACACAGATTGAGTGTTGAAGTAATCTCAAGTGTTATTTTTCACCCTCATGCAGAGTTTGTTTGAAAATGAAATGTTTGGATTACTTATTGATCAAAGTCCAAACTAACTGAGTACTCAATGCTGTGACCTCCTGAAATACTGAGAATTTCAATTATCGTTTTTCGCAGTCGTTTTAAAATTCGGAAAGTGAACAATACTCTGGCAAAATAGTCTACAGTTACTTGAGGTTAATTATCTTGGAAGAATTTGGCACATCAGTGATACGGAGTTTACCTAAGTTACTGGTGCAGGTTTTACAACTTCAGTCATCATCTCCATGTATGTCGCAATGTCACAGGATAGGAACGATAAATTTTCATCACATGAAGACTTCCAGAGAAGGTCTAGAGTATAAAAAAATTATTTATGCATATGAATAAAGTGTCAACCTCTTTTAAGTTATAGTTTCGAGTTTTGTAGATATCATATCGATATGCATAGTTATTGATAAAAACTTACAATTCTAAAACTCATGCGAATTAGGTATTTTCGACATGGATCTGTTATTATCAGGATGAGCCAGGTATTTGTACATTTATCTGGTTAAAAATTCAGTTATCCAAAAGTTAATTTGTGTTAGTGCAACGGACATTTTGCAAGTATCATTGTTAGATTCTCCCATAGGTCATAATTAGCTTCCCCTTCAAAAATTCCATTACTCATGTGTTGAGGAATTCCTGCTTTCAACCAATCGGCTTCTCCAAGTAAGCAAATGTCTTACAACCTATGAAGGTTTTTTTAGCGGTCGTCTTTAAATTTACCATTCCGAACCATCAATCGGGGGCACAATCGACCTACAGAAAGATAGATTTCGGCCACAGACTAAAAGGACCATGGGTACTTTTGTCGAGTCACCTAGGTACAGATGTTTATGTGCACTCAGCAAAATAGAACTTGTAGAATTATGGCCTATTTTTTATTAGTACTGCTATAATGCCAGACCACTCTTTCGTTTATCTTTTCTATCTTCCTGCTCGATTTGTACATTATCTCAAAGTCCCGACTATACATCATTCAGATATTTTTTCAGAAGGGAGTACAGCGCTTTAAACCAGACTATTCGTGTATTTCCTAATGTGTTCAATATCTCTAACTCTCCATGTAAGTAACTTGTAATCTTTTAGATTTTCTGGCCAATAAATAATAAATGCATTAGGATCCTGTTGCGGAAAAGCTACACGGCGGACCACAGCCTCACTATTTGCTATGAAACCTATTTGTTGTCACTGGAATATTGTGGAGACATTCAGTGGAAAATTATGGAGAGAAAATGAACTTGTTGCAATTTAGCACCCTAAGGTTACCTAGCATATATTTACGTAATTCAAGTGCGTGCCTCCACGTCAGGTCTATCCGGTAATACTCATCCATTAATTGCAGTGACTTTGACATAACACTGAGTTCTATGTTGTATTTGACGGATATCAGTATGAGTAGTCTGAAAGAATCACAACTGCATCTGCATAAAGCTATTCATGCTTTACTTTCTGTACTCTTTCAGCTGACAGGTGGTTAACCATGTGACAACTCTCATGGGACACACCACACGGTTTCAAGGGCGTCCACCAAATGAAAGTCTTCACACCGCACGGTCTCCATCTCGCATTTATTTTGTTTCATGCACTCCTGCTACAGTACAACCAGTTAACAAGAATTAGCATGTCTAATAACTGGTTGTTTAATGTCTTTTGCAATATTATTTCAAATTTTCCACTTAATTTCACATCATTTCTAATAATCAAAGTATATCCATCTCTGTCCAACAAGATGCAAGTATAAAAAACTCTTCTATGCTTTGATTACACCAGTACTCTCGTAAGTGCAACTTTTTTGATGTAAAATTGATGTACTGTTCATTTTTTCACATCCATTTATTAGCGGTAGTTCTTGACGCGAACAGTATAACATACATCAATTATCCCTCTACACGAGAAGTAAGGTATCTTATCACTAGCCATAGCCCTCAATAAGCACATGATTTTGATGCCTCTTAATCATATGGATCACTGATAGATAAGCGCTAAACTATTTATTTTTCAGGCGAACTTTATTCCGGGACTACAAAGTACCTGAAATGATCGTTATCATCATACTTAACCTCTACAAAAGAATGAATTGCTATGTCTTGTGTAAAGGACAACTCATAGGATCGATTTGAATCAAAACCAGTATCAGAAACATTTTCTTACTCTTACCGTTCCCCTCGTTGAGTGTGAACCGTTTCGAGACGAGTCTCATACTGTCAGCCCTGCTACACCCAAACCTTTCTCAATATGTATAAAATATTTTCGCAATTAATTGATTTTTCTCTTGTGCTTTGGCATAAGACAGTGGTTCCATGAGTCTCCGTTGGGTCAATTGTAGTTTCTCCAGGCAATGGACGGCGGTAGTTTTATTGATAAGAAGGTCGTTTATCAGACTGTTATATTGTTAGATCGCTAGGCGAACGTGATTCCTGCTAGTGCAGTTTATCATACTACTGACAATTACCTAGCCTACAATCAACTCTCTTTGCCACCTCCAATTGAGAATATGAATAATTACTTGTGTTCTCACGAGCGGTGGATCCCTTACCAACTAAGAGAGCCTTTGTGTGACTTAGACAGGCAGTTAATCACAGCCCGGAAATCAGGTTCATTCACAGCTTAATAACTAATGCAAACAACTCTCACTTCTTGGGATGAGCAGCTTATGAATTGTGTATGCCCATCGCATAGTTATTTTGTCGAATCGTCTTGCTGAACGATGCTGCTTCCAAAGTTAATGGTTTATTTTGATTATTGATAGAGGCGTGAAATATTTACACAACAACATACTCAGACCAAGTATGTGATATCTTAGTTTTTATCTAGATTCTGCTGACTGGTTCATGCAAACAAGTTTAGTTCACTTTTGTTTATCGATTTGTCAGCTAGTTTTATTCTGTTGTTTCAACGGCCTTTTTATTCCAGTCTTACTGTAACTACCAGACGCCTATTCTGAACTTATTTTTGAGACGGTACAGGCTGGAAATTATTATTGGTATTCTGGATTTATTTCATTGAAATACAGTCAAGATGTGTTTTGTCTTCGGGGCAATATCTGAGTGGTATTACATCAATGTTATCACAAATTTAAGCCGGTTGATATCTGTTCGGTTCTAGTATTTGTCCATCATTATTTTTATTACCAACATTTTGATTTTGTTGATGGCTGTTCGGTTCAATTACAAAATGGTCAGGTTCATTACTGATGCACGTACCGGTTGAATTAGTTAATATCTGTGAATATTACTGCTTGATTTCTGAATAAATTCACCGATTGCAAATCAGTGGAAATAACGCTTACATAATATAAAGTCAGAAAGTGATGGTTATGTCACCTTAGGGATATTGGCTTACACAGTTGCATCTCCTAAACGTATATCAAATATGGGAGGACTTTCAAAGAGGTCAAGAAAAATATGAACTTGGAACGTAAAGTGATGGAATATTTTATATTCTCGAAAAAACTCAATGTTTATGGCTGTTAAAATTAACTATGAGCTTCATTGTTATCGATTACAGTTTTCTGTAGAAACTCAACCTCTTCCATTGCTCAATTAATTTTTGAAAACTACAAAGACAATTTTCAGGGCTTAGTTTGAGAAACCATAGCGGTTTTTTACTGGATGTTATTTCTGTCGACATTCAAGAAATAAGTGAAAAGTAACATGGAATAGGCACATATCGGTTACTGTGGTATTTGTGTCAGTCGACTTTCCCTCGTGTACGACTACTCTGCTGCTGATTGAAATTTCAAATGCACCATATTTGACCGTGTTACAGAGTTCTCTCCCACTTGAATACTGGGCCGTTTGTGACTACTAGAGCACTAGTTGGATATTTCTGGGTATTATTAATAAGCCTACCAAATAACATTACTTCTGATTACCATACTCGCTTTCCAAAAGAAATCAATTCCATTGTCGAGTGAATCTCTCAAGGAATTACTCTATATTTGAACCGCTATACAAAGCCGTGAAGTCAAATTTTGGAGGCCAGCTGGAAATCGAAACTCTTAATAGGTTGATTACTGAGGCTAAAATTCTGAACTTTGGCATAGATGTAATTCGGGAACCTAAAGTAATGACTACAAGACTGTAAACGAGCTTTATTTCCGATCGGGAAACACTACTGATTGTGAGGGCAGCGCAAGTTCGCATTCGGTTAATAATAGTTCCGATATTTGTGAAAATATGAGGAATGATTCAACTTGGAATTATAAAGTAGTTTACATTGACGAGCTCATGTTTGCTAAATATGTGCTTTGCGACAAATTTCATCCACGTTAAAGATTTGTCATTGTGCTTAATGACCCAGTTTGTTTGCAAAACAATTTCTCATTTCGACCTCTTCTTATTTAACCACTTTTGTCAGTTACCCCTCATGCAGGAGCCTAAGCCGCCTACAAACATTATTCATCCAACTCTTAACTCGACCCTCCATCCAAATTGCTATCCATTACTTTGATAACCTTCTTTAATTTCTTGCCCAATATGTCTTTGGTCTTACTTTCTTCCGTTAAGAATTGATGTGTGGGCGAGAAAGACAGTGATTTGTTATTTTGCTTAGTCAGACTTGTAGGTAGTCTGACAGGTGTGCGTAAGTTATCTATTCTCCTGTCCTTATCATTGTTAATTGATCGTCCATTTGTTGCAGTGTATCGGTTTGGTGTGGAAATATATTTACGTTGTAGTCAGGCTTATCACGTGTCTGTAATCTGAGTTGTGTTGAAGTCGTGTAGCGTAGACACTGAGAGGGAATCTAGTGTAGATATTCATCGAAGGTAAATTAAGGTCCCATTCGTGTATACTGAAAAAGCGGACCGTTATAACAAAACTGTTCATACTTTCAATACGTGCTGCTTGTGTTTGTAAACAAGTTAATAGACATCCATATCCTTTTTTCCAATGACCTTCTTTTGGCTACAAAAGTTCTATACAAGTCTACTTCGGTGGCTGAGAAGCCATACCAAACTCGTTGCATTCTACAAACGGGAAGGGGCTATTCTAGTGAACTTATCGTAAAACACCAATAAGTCATTATCCTAACTGTGCTGGTTACTTTCAATAGCCAATGTCTTCTGCGTATTGTGGGCAATACTTGAGACGTTTCTGTGTGCTTTTCTTTCGTGATAGTGTCTAATTATCAATTTTGTCACTAACTTTTGGACGTTTAAAAACAACCTGAAAATTCATTCGACATCCAACACAGAGTAATCCATTTGATATTTTCAGCCGTAATCCTTTCAGATCATTATGCTCAAATACTGCACAAATTTACTCGCAGTATAGAGTTTAGTTGGTTTAAATGAATTTTATGGTCGGTGTTTTTTCAGTATAGTTATCGTCCACTGGATGTGATTGCTAATCCCATGCCCGGCACTGTTCCTTTATTGGGGCTTGGCAAGGGGAGTGCCAGTAGAAGGGGTACAGGTGAGATTTGATCTCGCCGCTAGTTATGGAAAACTTTGTAATTCTGATCATAATAATGTGTTTTAAATGATCTGATATATTATTATTATCATCCTTGATTTCGAAACGTACCTTCGGCATTCAGAAGCAATTGTTAACGTCATTTGGTTTATTCGATCATTTTGTTGTTGATACAGACAGTATAGAGCCCATTATTTATTTACAAACCCAAGGTCTTTGGACTCCAACATTTCAGTATGACCTACTGAGGTTTCAGCATCAGAGATAACTGGACAATTTTAGTAGGAAGGTCTGTATAGTATTAAGGACTTGCAACTGTTCTAACTTTGCTGCAGAAGCAATCACCATCTGCATGAGTGGTCTGGGGTAAAAGATCCATTTATTACTCTCAGATACTATCGTCCTAATGATCTGAGGGAAAATTTCAGGACGTTGATAACTGAACTCGACACCATTGCTGTTACAATATTTGATGGACTGCGAAATAAAGTGGATACATTTCTTCTGCAAAATACGAGTCCTAAGCAGTCTGTGACAAAAGTGGATACATAATTCTTTTTTTAAAAAGATTCTCCATTAAAACAGTAGGTGCGTAGAGTCCGAAGAAGTTACGTATTCTTGTGGAAGTGATCATCGACCAGCAACGGGGACTGATGTGAAGAATGCTGGAAAATCTATGGTTCTAATTCTGGATACTAGTGATTTAGAAACATGTAACCGAAATGTTGACCAAATATCATCCCAAGAATCAAGTAAGTCTGTTCCAACTTCGATCGTTAGTTCTAATTCCAAGAAATACGTTCTAATGAACGTAGACTTTATACCCAATAAGAAGTCGGATAGACTCATGAAATTCCTAAAATTCTGCAATATAGTCTTCAGGAATACACACTCTTTGGCTAGTTTAGATACATCTGTGTAGAGTCTTCAGTTTTTTCAGGAGTGATGCATGACTACTTTGACTTTTATTCCGTTCGGAATTTTTCAGTCTTTAGGTAACCGGGTAACCACGCTATAGGACGTCTCATAGATCTGCGAAATCATACACGGACAAACATTTGAATTATTTTGGAAAAAGAGAAGTTATTCATTCGTGTCAGAGTAGTTACAGCTGGTCGAAATCTCAAGCTGAGAACCTATTCAAACTCCAATCTGGTGTATCAACCGTAGTCATGTAATAGAACCAAACAGTACATGACTTCATTTGGAATGTTTAAATATTGGTATCCATAACCATATTAATGCATAGAGCAAAGTACAGGAATGAGATAATCAGGTAGCAAATTATGATTTCTAGGTCATGGCGCGTGTTCCGCATTGGCGTGTTGACTGTCATCTGTGTTTGTTTATTTTGACGAGAATGTTATGACGTACTTATCAGAAGAGCAATTCTAGGACGATTTTATGTTATCACTGTAAGATAGTACAGATAGATTAGATTCAGAAATAGGGTCAAGGTCAGGAGTTAGAAAACACAACACTAGTGATATGTCAAGTTAGGGATAAGGATGAATGATTAGGCGGTTTGTTGCTTAACTCTGTTGAAAAATTAGTCTGTCTGAAAGTTATGTGTACTTGCATTATGCGTGTGATAGTTCTACTTGGTGAAGACTCATCAATTGCGATTGCTTTTGGCAGACAACATCGTACACATAAGCCGTCATAATTGACCTCTTGGTCTCATACGATAATTAGTTACAACTTGTCAGTTGAATTAATATCTGATGATCAGTAATGACTTGATATTGTTCATCTATCTGGTTGGTCATTTTATAGTACTTACCACTCATTCAGA
Organism: Schistosoma rodhaini; assembly: GCA_944470415.2. NCBI lineage: Eukaryota > Metazoa > Platyhelminthes > Trematoda > Strigeidida > Schistosomatidae > Schistosoma > Schistosoma rodhaini. The sequence goes on from OX104040.1 coordinate 4,392,558, forward strand.
ACTAGGTGTCGTCCCTCAAAATCTGTCTGAATGGCACAGGTTCATTTACTTTTCCCTTTATTTAGATCCTGAGTTGTTAAAATATTTAAAACTTCTCATTATTCTACGAGTTGATATTTTCTCGAGCCATATCCTCTTCGTCTGATGCTTTTTTTAATTATTGCTATTACTGTTGCTTTTCTACCGTCTTGGTATTTGTCGTGATAGATTCTCTTTCCGCTTATATGGTGTGGCAGCCTAGATCAATGCTGATACACGCCAGCTCCAACATTACTCATAACTGTCTGACTTATGCTTGACTTTAAGCACTTTATTGGTCAATGTTTAGACCCGAAATCAAATGATAGTTAAGTTATTCTGTCATTTTGTGTATGTTGACAATTTGATGTCTATTAAAATAAAAGAGCAGGCGATACTTTAAGTTCATCTCGTTTTCTATTTTTAAAACTGATTGGTCGTATTTAGTATGTTTGTTTCCTGCTCGGTCTTTTCTTCGTTACTTTTCTTCAGTCGTACCTCCATCGGGTTAAATATTTGAACTTCTAGTTATGCATTTTTGTGTCAGATTCTACATTTCACCCTTTTTGCCTTTATATAATTTCGTTTCCACATCCTCATATTTGAATTTTAAAAGTTATTTATCTTTCTACTTGTCAGTTCTAAAGGTTACCGGTAAACACAGGAGTATTCGGTGTTTTTTTATATCAAACTGCAGGGTTAATATCATCTATGGCTAGTAAAAAATGCATGCCCTTAATAACTAACTACAAATCAGATGATTCTTCGTTGGATGGTGATGCTGACTGTGATGATATCTTTAATAGTCTCACAGAGAATAGTCCAAATAATGCTAGTGATGAAGACGACCAACCATTGGTTAGTTTACAACATAATCATTTCCCCTTGCTTTATTCTTTATTTGTATAGTATTTTGTTGGTCGACTATAATCAACATTTTTTCTATCATCGCCTTTAACGCTCACTAAGATCTTAGGAATTTTACATGAGTCTAAATATGTTTGATGGTTAAATGCATATCTGAAATTTATCTTTGTGCCTACGTCAAAACTTTGGATGTGAAGACTACTTTGTAGAAGTGGTTGGGTTTCCAGATATACCATGAAGTTTATATAACTTGGTAAAATATGCTACTGGAAACAGTTTTTTTCACCACCAACTAATGGTTTTGAATTAAGAAAAGTTTCTTTGAAGCTAACCGACTCACCATGATCAGCTGTCGATGTTCTTCAGGTTTATATTGAATACTTCTAACTATCAAGTTTCAAACTCGAAAACTACACAGTCGTAAGGTGTTCCTCTCACACACCCAGGATCGAAAACATTGCTTTCATCTCACTACAAAATGAGTTCTTAAAGGTCAGTTTCAAGGATACGACCATCGATTTCGAAAGGATATTTACGTACGTCTGTTACCCCTCATGGAGGAGCATAGGTCGCTTAGCAGCATTCTCCATCCAACTCTGTCCTAAGCAATCGTTTCCAGTCGCTATTCATCCTTTTGATGTCTGCTTCTAATTCTCGGTGCAATATGTCTTTGGTCTTTCTTCCATTTCCCTTCAGGACTTCATGTTGAGGTTTGCCTCGAGCTCTGGTTTGATGATTTCCTCAATGTACATCTTATCCAACTCTATAATTTTTTCCCAATCTCCACAGCTGGAAACTGGTTTGTTCTCCCCCATAGTAGGCTGTTGCTGATGGTATCTGGCCAACGGAGTATCTTTTGTAGACAATTGTTTATGATTACTTGTACCTTTTTGATGATGGTTGTGGTAGTTCTCCAAGTTTCAGCTCCATACAGTAGGACCGTCTTGACATTCGTGTTCAAATTTCTAACTTTGATATTGGTTTACAGTTGTTTTGAGTTCCATATGTTTTTCAACTGTAGGAATGCTGTCCTTGTTTCTCCAATCCTCACCCTTACATCTGCATCAGATCATCTACGCCCATCGGTGATGCTGCTCAGATACGTGAAAGTCTCGACGTCTCACAGAGTTCCTCCATCAAGTTTTATTGGATCGTTCTTTGTGTTATATTTAAGGATCTGGTGGTGATGGAATTGACTCAAATGTTATCGAAATATGTGCTCAACATGTCTGGATGAACGCTTTCTTCACCCAGATATGTAAGGATAAGGCATGCTAAGAAACAAGTTTCTGGCTGTAATGACGTGTAAACTTAAACTTAATCTAGTCTTAGAGTGTTTATTAGAACTCGTTTTTAATAAAAATTTAATCATTGTACAAATTATTGGCTTTCTAGAACTTCTTCCTAAACTAAAATCAAATGAGATTTGCGTGGCGCATATATCTGGTGCTCCTTTGTACCAATATTTATGTGTTTAAATAAATAAATAAATAAACATGTTACATGCGTCAAACCGAGCAGCAGAATCTCGCGTCATATAGTATCTCCAAAAATCTCACTCAGAATCCAAGTGTAATCATTCATCTGAATTTAGCGTGAAGAGTCAGGGAGATTAAGTCTTTTTAAATCTGTCGTTCCTGACTTTCCCTTTTTGTAGTATCGGTAGTGTTAGTATAGGATTAAGTTCGAAGGCCGAATGGAATCTCCCATACTGTATTTTTGTAGGTTTCCAGTTGTGCATTGTTCGATTACACAATAATAAGGACTTGAAATAACAGGGTCATAAGTTAATGTCACTTTAATCGTCCGTCTACGCCTCCACTGACTGCAGTTCAAATAAAGATGAGTTCTAAAGAAAGCTTTTTAACCCGCAAAAAGCTGAAATCTTAGACAATGTAATTCTAGTAGGTATGGTGAACCAAACTGAAATGATTCTTTTAGTATCACTGCTCAGAGATTAGATGACGGCAACCGTCTTCTGTAACTACGGACAGAACCGTATCTTCTTAGCAGTCACTAACTTCAAAAGCAAAGAGAGACATCATTTGACTTGATGACGTCCGTAATCTCCTCAACGGTAAATGCAAATTAATTATAATTCTTGGTAAAATAATACGATCATTCAAATCTTGTTTTTTATGTTTGAGTTTCCGGGAGAATAGCAATAATTACTGAAATTCAGATGCATCTGGTTTCTTGTGTATATTCTGAATAAGACTGTGCCTATTTTGGGTTCTACCAACTCTCAATGTGAAGATACTTCTCCAAGTCCTCGTAATGGGCGTCTTCTGTTTTTATTTTTTAAAACTCAAATTTGTATTGAGTGATTTATCTCACCTTTTGTTTATTACTTTAGTCTAATTTCCGTCATCTTCACTCATCACAAAATGATTTTCTAAAAAGCTTGACTGTTATACAACCGTCTGCAAATGATTCCTCTATCGGTTCATTTAAACAACAACTCAACTCTCCTGAAGACTCGATATTACCAAATATATCTGATTCAGAAGATTCTGATTCTTTCTCATCCAGTACTGATGAGGAGTTCAAGAAATTGGTGGATACTTGTTCTTCATTACCTGTAACTGAAGTAAGATATATATCGGGGGTTTTTATGCAGTTAAACAAATCACTGTTTTTTACGCATGGTCACTGTCAATCAATCCTGTGATTTTTTTTCCTTTTTCTGTCTAATTGTAATGACGTTTACATGTACCCCTATGTGTAAGATATGCCGAATTCTTATTACAAGACAATCACATACGTCTCCTTAAAATTCCCGTAGTTTTATATCTTAGATATGTATTTATATGTTAGGTGTTTCGTTTAAACACTGACTATCACATTTTCCTCTGAGGTCCATTTATATGAGATAAATCTTTGTGGTGTCTAAAACCCACTTAAGGAACCAAATAACGGTACAGATATTATACATGAGTATATTTACAATAGCCTTAGAAACACAGTAACAAGTTCAAAACAACAGGATTAAGCGAAATATTATATATATATATATATATATATTGAAAGTACAGTGCTCGCATTTGGATGATGCTTCATAAAACTAGAGAGTATTTTTTCCTTCATTTAGATCGAATTCAGTAATTAGGAACGTATGATATGGAAAAAGTATATGGGATCAAGTCACCAGACGACATCAGCTCAACGAGATAAAGTTAACAAGATAAACAGTGAGATATTAAGCGGATTAGTATCGATAATAGTAAAGGAGATTCAAAATAGACAATATGGCAACACCGTCAATCGATCCACCATATTCTACTTGTACCCTACGTTTAACTTTGACATTGGTCACTCAGTAGTTCCAACAAAACCGGGCAATGCTTCGAAGTCGCCTATCACCAAATACTTACTTACGCCTGTTACTCCCAATGGACCATAGGCCGTTGACCAGTATTCTCCAACCCACTCTGTCCTGGGCCTTCCTTTCTAGTTCTATCCAGTTTTTGTTAATTCTTCTCATGTCTGTTTCCATTTCTCGGCGAAATGTGTTCTTTGGTCTTCCTCTTTTTCTTTGGCCTTCAGAATTCCATGTAAGGGCTTGTCTTGTGACACAGTTGGCTGATTTCCTCAATGTGTGTCCTATCCACTTCCAGAATTTCTTCCTGATTTCTTCCTCCACAGGAATCTGGTTTGTTGTCTCCCATAGTAGAATGTTGCTGTTAGTGTCCGGTCAACGGATGCGAAGTATTTTGCGTAGACGACTGTTAATAAACACTTGTATCTTCTGGATGACGGCTTTCGTAGTTCTCCAAGTTTCCGCTCCATACAGGAGAACTGTCTTGACATTTGTATTGAAAATTCTGACTTTGGTGTTGGTTGACAGTTGTTTTGAGTTCCATATGTTCTTCAGTTGTAGATATGTTGCTCTTGCTTTGCCGATTCACACTTTCACATCTGCATCAGATCCACCGTGTTCATCAATGATGCTGCCCAGATATGTAAAGGTCTTCACATCCTCCAAAACTTCTCCGTCAAGGGTGATTTGATTTATGCATGTTGTGTTGCATTGGAGAGTCTTGCTTTTCCCTTTGTGTATGTTGAGACATACTGCTGGTTAGGCTGCTGCTACACTGATCGTCTTCTCCTGAATTTGTTGTTGCGTGTGCGATAAAAGAGCCAGATCATCTGCGAAGTCCAGGTCATCCAGCTGCATCCTAGCTGTCCATTGTATCCCGTGCTTCCCCCCAGATGTTGACGTCTTCATAATCCAGTCGATCACCAGGAGAAAGAGTGAGAGTAAGCAACCTTGCCTAACACCGGTCTTCACCTCGAATGAGTCGGTGAGTTGTTCTCCATGAACGATTTGGCAGTTTAATCCATCATAGGAATCCCACATGATATTGACTATTTTCCCAGGCACGCCGTAGTGTCGAAGAAGCCTCCAACATTGATTGGGAGGTCCTTAGGTGCTGCTTCGATGTTGGGTGGGTTCAATGGGGCTGGTCGATTTAAGATTTCCTTAAAGTGCTATACCCACCTGTTTCGCTGTTCTTCAGTGTTGGTGACTACTTTGCCTTCCTTGCTTTTCACTGATTGTTCTGATTTACGATAATTTCCAGCGAGCTTCTTTGTTGTATCAATATATATGTGTTTAAATAAATAAATAATGTATCATACAATCGTCTCATGTTTCCTTCTCTTACAGCCTTTTCCGCCATCGTTGCTAGATCTCCCACATATTTACGTTTGTCGGCTCAGATGCTCCTCTTCACTTGCTTGTTTGCTTCTGTGTACTCAGCTTGTGCCTTGGCTTTCTCTGTTCTTGTTCGGCTGATATTGATTGCTGCCTTCTTGTTCCTTCTTTCTTAAATCTTATCCAGTATATCAACAATGATTCATTCCTTGTGATGGTGCTTCTTGTGGCCCAGAACCTCCTGATGTGTTGAAGTGATTGCCTCCTTGATCCCTTTCTAGTTGTTCTCCATGGTCGTTCCCTTTCTAGTGAGTAGATCATGAAAGGTCTGGAACTTATTGTTGGAGGCTATCTTGAATTTGTTGAGTTTATCAGTATCCTGAAGAAAAGCCGTATTAAACTTATGTGATTTTGTCCGCCTCAATGTCCAGAGCTTTTTTAGTTTCAATTTCATCTTGGCAACCAGCAAGTGATGACATGATGCTATATCAACTCCTCTTCTGATTCTCACATCCTCCACCGTCCTCTTGAACTTTGTATTGATGCCGGTATGATCAATTTGGTTCTGTGTAGTGTGATCCGGTGAAGTCCATGTGGCTTTGTGTATGCGTTTATGTGGGAATATGGTACCACCTAAGAACAGTTTGTTAAAGGCACATAGGTTTGCAAATCTCTCACCATTTTCGTTCCTTTCTCCTAGTCTATGTCGTCACATGATGTCTTCATATCCGGTGTTGTCCATTCCAACTTTGGCACTTAGGTCTTTCGTCAGAATGTTCAAGTCCTTTGTTTGGCGTTTCTTGACTATTGACTGCAACCTATCGTGGAATCGATCTTTAACGTCTTCATTGTAGTCGTTTTCAAGGGCATAGCATTGGGTGAAGTTCATTGTAATGCCCCTTTTCTTTGTTTTGAAGTAGGCTTTGACAATCATGAGTCCATGATATTCCCATCCTATAAATACTTTTTTGTGCTTGTTTGGATAGCATTAGTGCAACGCCTTGCGTATATGGAGCATTTTATTCTTTATGGCCGGAGTATAACGGTAGCTCCCCTGAAGCTAGTGGTTGTTGTCCAACCTGCTTCCAATGTGTTTCACTGACTCTAAGCACTTCCAGGTTGTATTTTTTCATTTCTGCAGCGATTTGGATGGCTTTCCCGGTCTCCTACATTGTACGAACACTCCATGTACCTAAATTAATGGTTGCTCTGGTTGTCAGAAGGGGCATCAGCCTCGTGACTTCCGAAGGAACTAAGCTTTCACTATGAGGCGTCCTAACTCTTCTAAATAAAGACCTAACTCCCACGATGGAGTTTAAATAGTTTGAATTATTTTTTTTATAGTTTACGCCCTTTTAGCGAGTCAGTTTTCTACAGGATAGGGTCGCTAACCCCGTGCCCAGCTCTCCTCTTTTACCTGGGCTTGGGACCGGTAGTAACCCCAGAGGGGCTCCAAGCGTTGATCAAATACTAATAATCTACAGATGTCCTCAACCTTTGAAACTCACGTTTCACAGCGATAAATAATAAGTGTACTGCTGCACAGTATTCTCACCTTTTGGTTGGCCAACGAACACCTCCCCAACATCACTTGTGACACAAGTTGGGAAAAGCCAAACAAGCTTTCCAAGCTCGCACCAATGTTTCCGTTACTTTTGACTGAAATCAGTATTATTGTGATCTTTCACACCTCAGGATTGTTGTGACCACTGCAATATAGCAATGCCTCGCAGATCTTACTTTGCTTTGTACTGCACGATACTATGTATAAATTGTTTCGTTTATACAGCTAATTTTATTCTTTTGAAGTAATAAAAGTTTCAATAATATTATCAACAACATTACATCCATTCGTAAATATCACATTTGACATTCGATTTCGTCACTGTTTACTTCTACTTAGTGCAGAACCATTTAGAAACGACCACCAAGTAAAGTTGATCAGATCCGATGACTTGTTTTATTTTTAAATTTTTTTTGTATTTTGCAGCTCCTTAGATCCAAACAATTTACACTTATGTATAGTGATAAAAACTGTCAAAAAGGCAAATCAGATAGAATAATGTAAGTCTTTTATCTGAGAATACGCTTTAATTTCACTTGTTGAGTAATCTTGCTATTTGCGGAGTTGTGGAATTTTAATCCATTTAATCTAGATCAAGTACTTGTCTATGTACTTGATTTTAGGCCAAACTACTCAAGAGCTAATGATCCTCAGACTGAAATAGTTTGGATAAGGTTCTAACTTTTTACCTATCAGTTAAAAGCTAGGCATTTTTGACCATTAATTTATTTGTTCTATTTATCATAGACCGGATTCTATTTTTCAGATTACAATTGATTGTTCACTGGGTGGTGATCAATGTCATGCGTGTCAAGTCCTTCTTAATGCTGATCGAATGCTATCGATTAAGTTGCAATGTGGCCACTAGCCTAGGTAGCTCGACACTGCTTGCACTATATATATTGAGATAAGATGGTGGTTGGAGGTGGTCAACAGGAAACTCTGGCCCCGGGTTTCGTGCTACTTGGCACTCATCAGCAAGGTGTACCTAAAATCTTGAGGGAACTGGTGCTCCCTGACGAATTCGATCCCGTGTCACTCAGCTTCACAGTCAGAGACGTTACCCCTGAGCTATTCGGGTCGCGACCGACCTCCTGTAGGACTGAGATGTGTATTTGGCCTCTCTTCATCACCAGCATTTCAACCTTACAGTTACAATGAACTAATTAAAAAGAATCATGACTACACATACTTTATCGAGTCAGTATGCAGATATCGATCAAAAAAAGGGATAGCACTGATATCGATTAATCAAAACTAACAGAACTAAATAGACTTGTAAAAATTGTTACTTTCCGGATAATGATGTGATGAGCTATTAATAAGAGACGAGATGGATCGTAAAAGGTAAGAAGAGTAAGAAAACATGAATTTCCCATGAACTGGTAATGCACTATGTGCATTATATATGGGCTTGATTAAGAAATTAGACAGAAAATTCTATTTGTAAAAATCAAAATGATTAGAATTAACAATAGCTTGAACGTTTCACTCGGCGATCCGATGTAGGTCTCTTTATGGAACTATTCAAATGTCAAAATTATTGGTTACAAATAGTGGTTATGAAATAACTATGTGCTGAACAACAATCCAATTATGCCGTATGAAATACTATAAATACCCTCTGTTTTCTGTACATAAACTAACTTGGAAGTAAAGCGTTTGTTTTTTCACATTTCGCGGATTTTCTATCGTGTTCACTCACTGTCAAATCAATTAAGACCAGGCTATCAAATCTTTGGACATCGTATCCTTTGGTTACATTCTTTATTTTTCAAGAAGTTCGACAGATTACTCATTTCTAATTGTACTTATACTATATGTCTAAATTAAGATTGATTGTTTAGGACAACTTAGTTGCCTGCCAACATTTCCCCTGTTAATATGTCAATCAGTATATGTCAATCCATGCATATGTACACATTATCATTCTCTCATCATCCATCTTTTTCATGTTGTCAATTATATACAAATTTTTATCATAGAAACATAGGCTATTCACAATTTTTTCAAGAAATTCAATCTTCTATAAAATATGAACAACCTAACGCAAGTTTTCACGATATATGTCAATTAGTTGATAAGCGATGGAATCAATTATCAAAAGTAGAGAAAAAAGTAAGTTATGCAGTGCATAAGAAAATGTTTATCTCATAATTCGTTTGTTGTTCTTTCCTTTTTTTATGGCTACTTTTTCGGCTTCTCATTATTTCAAAGGTGAACATCGTTATTTAGAAATCAGTGAGTGATGAAATCGATGCACATATAATGAAAGCCTGAGCGGTTTATGCCAATCTGGGCCATCTTTAGCGCCTTCGTGATGTTGGTCTGGCTGTAAAGGATCGGACCCACAACGCGACGGTGAGAGCAGTTTTGCTCTATGCTTGCGAAACCAGGCTTCTCCGAGTTGAGGATGTTAGACGACTCTCTGTTTTCGATCATCGTTGTCTCCGAAGGATTGGTGACATCCAGTGGCAACATGATCTTAGTAATGCAGAGGTTCGACATCGTGTGTCCGGGTGTAGAGACGATAATTCAATTAGTGTCATTATTTTGAAACACCGACTTCTGTGGCTTGGACATGTTCTACGAATGTCGTCCCAGAGAATTCTTTGTCGTGAATTATTTGCCGACTCTGGGACTGGTTGGAAAAAGCGGAGAGGTGGTCAGTGTATGATATGGTGTCGTGGTATGAAAGAAAGCTTCCAAGGGCTGGCTTCTGTTGGTCTTTCACGACTCCCTGGCTGGTGTCCTAGAGATGGTGCAATACAGTGGTTAGAGACGTTATCAGATATGGCTCAGAATAGAAGCCAATGGCGAGCCTGCTGTACCCTTCTTTTACTTTCTTCATAAAGAGTGGTTATAACTTTGTTAACTGAAAGAGTTCTTCTGGTTGTACGTTTCTGTTCCCTCCATTATTACTCTTATTATTACACCAACGTACACTAATTTGTAGTTGTTATTGTTCCTTTCTTTTTTTCTTATATACACCTCACCCCTTTTTCTCTTCCCATTCTCATTGTTTTGTGTGGCGCATATATATCTGGTGCCCCCTTGTACCAATATTTGTGTTTAAATGAAAAGTGAATAGGGATTTCCAACTCTCCTAGATGGATGCGCCGTATCCACCAACCGCGTTAAAGAGCCGGATATTCATTTTTCGTCCTCTCAATTCCGTAAACATCACCCCCGCTACGATAAGGTAGTGAGTCGTAGGACTTCACTGTTAGAGGCTATATACGCGTGGCCATTTGAGAGCATTTCGAGAGGGAGTGCCGACTCTACCCATTCTCGGTCGTATCAGACCATTTTGGGTTTTTTAAAGCCGGCGACACCCGGTATTCCCCACCGGTCACCCATGCAAGTACTGACCGGGCCCAACGTTGCGTAACTGCGGTGATTGGACGAGAACCGGTGCTTTCAACGCAGTATGATCACCGGCGTAGCGTAGCGAAAAGCATAATAGTCGAATAGTAGAGTATATATATACGTATGTACCTACGTACACATGCTTAGATATCTACATTAATATGGATCATTTATTGGCTTTCTCTCAGAAATTAAAGAGTTACTCAACTGCTAATTTATTTAATGATAGAAATATATTGTTTTATTTGTTCAATCATTTCAGGAATACAAAAGACATTCTATAGTATCGATGGAGTCACAAAAGATGACCTCTTTATCAAAATGCAGATCAAAACTACTCAATTTAGTAAGTCATTTATGTTTTTAATATCTATGTATATATTACATATTATCTATTCTAGTGTCTTTAAAATAAATGTATTTTATATTATGGATGTCGGTAATTTAAACAGTTTTCTTCCACAGATTTATGTTTATTAGAACCAATAATATTACTAAATGGATATCACCCCCAAATGCCCTGGTACGTCTGAGAGTGGGGAGAGTCCACTCTCCCTCTCCAAATGCTCTCACATGGCCACGCGAATATATAGCCCCTGCCAGGGAAGTCCTACTCACTGCCTTCTCGTCCCATTACTGTTGTTTACAAAATCGAGAGGACGAAAAGCGAATGTCCGGCGCTTTAACAGGGTTGGTGGACACGAAAAGTCCACCTAGGGGAGTTGGAAAACCCTGATTCCAAACCAATGGTGAACATGGGCTCCAATATCCTGAGGGAACAAATGGCTTATGAATCAATCGTTTGTCACCGGCTACCATAGGACTGCATCTCCTGACGTTGCTCCAATGCCTTGTGGATCAGATCTTTAGGTCAAAGGCTCCGGGTGTGGCCCTTTAAGAAGACCACCTGTTCCAGTTTGGGCACCTGAGCAGTATCACAGCCCTCACACAAATCAAATGAGATTTGTGAGGCGCATATATATCTGGTGCCCCTTTTTGCCAACATTTATGTATTTAAATAATAATAATAAATAGATATCCTGCCCTGTTATTTTCCAACAATGCAAATATTTCCGTAAATTTTCCCGTTTTAGGTTTGTTTCAACTAAATAATTACTAATACTAACCGTATATACACAGTTTTTTACAAAGAGCTAAACACTCGAAAATTCGATTGTCGTTTGGTAGATGATGGTGAGTGCCTTCTGCAGCTCTGTGCAGACCACAATCTATATTTATTCATGATCAACCTCAGTCAAAGTTTTCACTGACGGATTACTTGGGATCCACCTTCTGCATCTCAAACCCTGACCTAGATTTATCACATTACGATCAGCTACTATAAGCGTGGGTGTGTACAAAACTACTACTTCTTTCATTGTACCTATTTGGATTCTGAACATCCTGTATCTTGCGTTTTAGTGCCTAAAAAACTTATCGTCTTTAACGAATTTATGTGTGCAAATGGGCTCTACCGTCATTTGGAACCAAGTATCAAATCGACTTAGTTTTAGGGTTAGTTATCAGTCCACCGAAAAGTATAGGCGACCATCGGCTGGGTTTGCATGACGCCATACAAATGACGAATAAAATCTCTTAAAGCTCCGCGAGACGTCTTTCTCTTGGGTATCGGGTCCCTTGCAGGCTCTCTAAAGCTTCTTCAGGGACCTCATTCTTCGGCGACTAGCGATTTGGTGGTACTCGTAAATTCTTACGTTAGAAAACTTCACAAAGCTTGCTTAAGGACAGATTTAAGGGTGATTGAGTTATAACTAATTGCAAGGAGTAGTTGCATCTGGTAACTGTGGGAGACTGTTTCAACCTAACGGAGATACTAGAAGCAACAATCTGCTCCTTGGCCTCTTTAATAACGTGGAGAAATTCTAATCAGGGAACCAAGAGTGTTCCGTTATCTTGAATTAAATTGATCGTGTATTCCACTTTTTGAAATGGCCTACTTAAGTAGTGTGATAATTATCAGGGTAAAATTTTTCTGTCCAAACTATTATATTTTGTCATACTCGTCAGATTGTACAAAACCCTTGACTGGCTCGTGAGAAGCAGACCAAGTATCGATAACAATTCAATCGGTGTCACCATCTTGATATACTAACTTCGGTGACTTGATCATGTTTTATGAATTTTATCTGAGACACCATCCTTTACCGAATGAAGTATTTCTCGGTTATATTTTTAACTGAAATGTATCTTCGAACGGACATTCTTTTTCGCTACTGTTTCGATTATATTATCCTTTTCTTTCTTATTTCTTCATAACATCCCTTCATTTGTATACATATATGTGCTTGGTCCTACGTTGTCGCTGACTGACTGACTGGAATACATTCATTCATTGTATAGTAGATCAACAGATTGGTTGTAGCAAGTGAAATGTTAAAATCTTTCACGATTGAAGCTGTTAGATACCGACCGTTGAAAAACCATTTATAAAATACACTTTTGGGTATTAATAATTGAAATGTTAATTAATTGATTAACTTAAACATAAATATTGTTACAAAGGGACACCAAATACATATGCGCCGCACAAGTCACTTGATCTATGTGTGGTCTGTGATGCTGCTTGTGTGCTCAGACCGAAGCAGGTGGTTTCCTTAGGGGACCACACTCGGAGCTTTCGATCTAAAGGTGTGATCTACAAGGCAGTGGAGCAACGTCAGGAGATGCGGTCCCATGGTAGACTGTGACCAACGATTGGTTCATACTCCATTTGTTCCTTCAGAATTCTCAATCCCATGTGCACCATTGGTTTGGAATCAGGGTTTTCCAACTCCCCTAGGTGGACTTTTCGTGTCCACCAACCCTGTTAAAGCGCCGGACATTCGCTTTTCGTCCTCTCGATTTTGTAAACAACAGTAATGGGACGAGAAGGCAGTGAGTAGGACTTCCCCGGCAGGGGCTATATATTCGCGTGGCCATGTGAGAGCATTTTGAAAGGGATAGCAGATTCCCCATCCTCGGTCGTATCAGGGCATTTAGGCGAAGTCTATTGTAATATTGCTTAATTTATTTATTTATTTATTTATTTATTTAAACACATAAAAATTGGTACAATGAAGCACCAGATAAATATGCGCCTCACAAATCTCATTCGATTTGTGTGAGGGCTGTGATACTGCCCAGGTGCCCAGACTGAAGCAGGTGGTTTTCTTAGGGGGCCACACCCGGAGCCTTTGACCTGACTGTCTGATCCACAAGGCAGTGGAGCATCGTGAGGAGGTGCAGTCCTATGGTAGCCGGTGACAAACGATTGATTCATAAGCCATTTGTTCCCTCAGGATACTGGAGCCAGCCCATGTGCACCATTGGTTCGGAATGAGGGTATTCCGATTCCCCGTGTCCATTGACATGGTTAAAGCGCCGGACATTCGCTTTTCGTCCTCTCACTTTCGTAAACAACACCCCCGCCACGAGATGGCAGTGAGTAGGACTTCCCTGGCAGAGGCTATATATTCGCTGGCCATATGAGAGTATTTCGAGAGGGAGAGGTGACTCTCCCCACTCACGGCCGTACCAGGGCATTTGGGGGCATTGCATAATTGATGGGGAGAGAATTCCTTACTGTAAAAAAAATTATGCTAATGAATAATCAAATATGTATTATTGTCAGTATAGGGTTGTGAAGACGGTTGAGTTTTAATTGAGGTCATGAATGGATCAATGTTAGACCACTATTGGAAACCTCTAAGCACTGAACGGTCGTTTTGTTCTAGTATGGGACTCGTACCTGCTTCAGTTCGGTCACCTGGGCATTATCACATCCCTCACACAAATCAAATGAAATTTGTGCGACGCATATATATCTGGTGCCCCTTGTACCAATATTTATGTGTTTAAATAAATAAATAAGTAAATGGAACTCGTGAGCAGTGCTCATCCACAATCTTGTATACGGGACTAGAAACGGGAACATGGGTAATAACTAATATTAACATATCTTGTGACACTGGCTTATGCGAATATAATTAAAACATCAGTCAATTGGTTAATCTTCTAAATTTTTAATTAACCTTAAAGTTTCGTGCATGTCATTGTGGTTTTTTTTGAAAACAGCTTACTAATCTCTTTTCGTTACTGTTTGACTGTTCTATGTATAGAAAACACGTTCTATCACAAATGAAGATATTATCATCAATTGGAAAGTTACTTAAAAGTCATTGGTTTATAGAATTAACGAATAATTATTACCAGTTTCAATTAAGTTATAATGATCTCTCTCTTTTTCTCTGAGAAATGGTTCTACTAACCATCACTTGACACATTTCTGTTAGTAGTACTGTTTTCGTTTGAAATTTTGTACTTTCAGTTTAAGAGTATATCTCCTTCCTTCTTTATTTTTAAAAAAAAAAAATCTCATTTAGTTAAGCGAAGACAATAAACAATGCTGTAATCCAACATGTAATAATCCAGTTTCTTATGATCCTCGTTGGAATGGTCAGTATTGTTCAACTAAATGTGTTGGAGAACATTGTCAATTAACCTTTATTGATTGGTGTAATAATAAACGATATGATGGAAAGGTAAATGTATTATCTAAACTACCAATTGTTGTACCTTGATTAACTCATTTTTTTCCTAAATACATATGTATTATCTTGTTAATTTGTGTGATACATTATTCTCAGTCAGTCTAGTGTTTAAGTGTAACTCCATTGCTAAATATTGATTGAACTTGTAGCTTGTGATTTAAACGAATAAATGCTTTGCACTTATACAGTAACTGTCCAAAATTAATCCATCCCACTTCTTAGAGCTGATAAGAGTTTCAATTTAGTTTAAACTCAGTTTCTTTCTTTATCCAATCATCCCACTCTGAAGTTCCGTGAGTGACTCTAATTTTACTAGTCATCTTTGTTTTAATCATGTTATTCTGTCATATATGGTATTACAGAAGCAGTACAGTTCATATTCATTTTGATTCTTATTTCTTATACTCATACATCTTTCCATATATATATGATAAGACAAGTCTTCTTCTTGGAAGTGTATACATTTAGATTTGTCGTAGAAAACTCCAAGCATAATATCATTTCTTCAAGTTTCTAACTGATTGGTCTGAGTCGTATATGCAGTTAGGTAGATAAAAACTACCTATTTTAACTTCATAAAATCCTTAACGATATTTTACGATCCCAACCAGGGAATCGTAAAGGACCAACAGAAGCCAGTCCTGTACAGCTTTTTTTCATAACACGGCACCATGTCATACACTGATCACCTCTCCGCTTTTTCCAACCAGTCCCAGCGTCGGCGAATAATGCACGATGAGGAATTCTCTGGGACGACATTCGTAGAACATGTCCAAGCCACAGAAGTCGGTGTTTCAAGATGGTGACACTGATTGAATCATCGTCTCTACACCCGAACACACGATGCTGAACCTCTGCATTACTAACATCATGTTGCCACTGAATGTCACCAATCCTTCGGAGACAACGATGATCGAAAACAGAGAGTCGTCTAACATCCTCAACTCGGAGAAGCCTGGTTTCGCAAGCATAGAGCAAAACTGCTCTCACCGTCGCGTTGTGGGTCCGATCCTTTACAGCCAGACTAACATCACGAAGGCGCCAAAGATGGCCCAGATTGGCATAAACCGCTCAGGCTTTCATTATATGTGCATCGATCTCATCACTCACGCTACCACCAGCACTTATGCAGTTACCTAGATACATGAACTTGTCAACTACTTCAATCTTCTCACCACCTAAGTGAGTACAGGATTAGGGTTCTGCTAGTCTTGTAAAAAAGCTTTAGACATCGACGGGGCAAAGCATATACCATACTTACGGACACTGATTGCCAACTGACTATGTGCGGATTGCATGGTTTGGGTATTATCGAACAATAAGACAATATCATACACATACTTGATGTGCTTGATGCTATTAAGAGTTCATTTTACTCGTTAAACGAAACGAAGGTGAAAGACACAGTGACACGATAGGCTATTCTAATCCGTTGTCCCAGGCCCTGCTAACTATATCAAGAAGTACTGATGAGGCTTAGGGAATGTATTCTACAAGCATCCAGAAATACGAAGTCACTAAGCACACAAATTAAGCTTATTCATACAATGATAGAAACGCCCTTAGGATAGCCAAAAAATAACTTACTAAAAAACCGTCAACCAATGACAGTCAAGGATTTCCAAGTGGGAAATGCAAGGTGTAGGTCAACTAAGCGTCTCTTGGCGCGAAGACACAAAATCCAAATTTTCAAAATAAAATTACGAAATTAGGACCTTTTCCAAGTGAGTTCTGGGAATCTAATGTCCTCAACAAAACTCAAGGTCGAGAAGTATTTCTCCAGGCAACAGATCCACACCGCTATTACGTACATCCATCAGAGCTGTTCCCAGAATGTCATCGATGGCAAAGTTGAAGAGGAATGGTGAGATTGGGCAACCCCGTCTAACTCCACTTCTTGAATGGAACAATGGAGAGAGGCATTTGTATGCCTTCACTCTGCCTGAGGTGTTTGTATACATGGCTTTTAGAATGTTAATAAACTTCTCAGGCACAGCCTTCTTCATTAGACAATCCCAGAGAGCAGTCCTGTCCAATGAATCGATACAGCCCTGATATCAGGAAACACTACAATTGTTGGCCTATGATAAGTATGATATTTTGTGGAGGATGAAGATATGATAAATACATTCTTGACTAGAACGCAAACCAGCATGCTCCTCGCCAGTCAATCGTTCTCGGGTTTTGCACAACCTACGAAGTATGGTGGAAGCATATAGTTTGGACGCAATCGGAAGTAGACTTATCCCCCGATAGTTCTTACAGGAACGACGTGAACCCTTTTTAAAGATAGGGACAACTATCGACTCGTTCCATGATGTTGGAACACTCTCTAGCTCCCTAACCTTTGTAAACGACGTAGTCACTCCCTTAACCAGCCCTAACAGGCCATGGAGGGCAGGGCAGTCTGATCGATGTTGCCGGAGCAGAAGGCCAGTTGAACTGCCCTTCAAAGAATTCTGCCCATCGTCTAACACGTCGATGGATGTTAGTGATCGGCATCCATTCATCTTCACAGATTGTTTCGCTCACATCCGACTTCTTGCTGTCAGTGGCTCGGATGAGTTGGAAGAGCTTCTGGCAGTTACCAGATTCAGCTGATATTTCCAACTCATTAAGACCACCAGGCTTCTCGGTCCTTACTCAAGCTTTGCCCAATTTTATCACGTAACAGTTGTCGTTTGTGGTCAAACCCACGGTCATCCGGAGTAGACCGACGAGTCTCGATGAGTTGTTAGGAGCCTGAAAAAACCCAGTGCTTATAAGCGGGACGTTTCGTGAAGCCGCAAGCGACTTTACTCGCCATTTTCATGGCGTCATGCAGTTGAAGCCAATGCTCATTTATACTTTTTGGTGAGATGGTAGATAACCTAGAACCTAGCTCGGTTTGATACTTAGTTGCAACAGATGCTGCAATCAATTTACTAACGTCAATCCATTTAGGACGATGAATTCGTTGGCCATTGAAGAGTAAGGCAAGATTGGCCCAAACAAGGCATGATCAGAGTTTAGATAGGTACTCTAAAAGGAGCGGCAGTCTTTCACACAACTGCGCCAGCAGTAGCTGATCGCGGTGTGACCAATCTGAGTCCAGGCTTGAGATGCAGAGAGAGGATGTCATTTGACACATCGGTGATGACCATGCCGGTAGTTAGTGCTAGCCAGAAACAGGTTGTGGTCTGTGCACAGTTGCAGTAGACGGTCCCCGTTATCTGATCTGCGACCAACAAGTCTTCATCGGCCACCCAAACGACTCTCTTCTGTGCCTAGACGCCCTACCTGTGCATTCGAGACTCCGGCTAGTACTACAATATCTGTCGAACGCACTTTCTGAAGAAGAACAGTTAATTGGTGATAAAATTCATCCCTGATTGCATCCGGGCTGCAATCTGTCGGAGCGAGACGGAGATGACGAGTAGACATCGTTTCTCACATCGATTTCTTCTTACTTTGATGAAATTTTCCAATCGATTAGTGCTACCCCAGCTCTATCGCTTAGTGCGACACCAACGCAAAAAAGACCAGACCGAAAAGCATTTCTCGGATACACAGCAGAGGTCGATATTAAGACTTTAAAAAGACACAGCCAGCCCTATCTGTTTTCCGATCTGCATTAATGTGCAAACGTTGAAAAAAGCCAGTTTGAATGGTGTACGTAGTTTCAAAAAGACTGGTTCAATATACGTATTCGGTGGGAGCATTCACTTTCGACCAGGCAGTGACTCAAGATCGTTTAGATAGAACAGAGTTACCACCCTGGGCGAGCTGTTGTATAAATTGAAAAAGGGGAGTACATGAAGTGGGAATAGAAGAAGATAAGTGACGTAGTATATAAAAAAAATTGATAATAATAGTTATGATGAAAATGAGTGTTATTAAGTGGATTCTAATTGTCTGAATTCTAATTAAAGCGAGCATAGTATTTCATGAAGTAATTGTCATCTCATTAGATTTGTGTGAGGGCTGTGATACTGCTCAGGTGACCAAACTGGAACAGGTGGTCTTCTTAAAGGGCCACACCCGGAGCCTTTGACCTAAAGATCTGATCCACAAGGCATTGGAGCAACATCAGGAGATGCAGTCCTATGGTAGCCGGTGACAAACGATTGATTCATAAGCCATTTGTTCCCTCAGGATATTGGAGCCCATGTTCACCATTGGTTTGGAATCAGGGTTTTCCAACTCCCCTAGGTGGACTTTCCGTGTCCACCAACCCTGTTAAAGCGCCGGACATTCGCTTTTCGTCCTCTCGATTTTGTAAACAACAGTAATGGGACGAGAAGGCAGTGAGTAGGACTTCCCTGACAAGGGCTATATATGTACGCATGACCATATGAGAGCATTTGGAGAGGGAGAGCGAACTCTCCCCACTCTCGACCGTATCAGGGTATTTAGGGACATGTTTCTCTTAAGAAAAAATTGTTAGAGTCTTCTTGATGGAAATGATTAAAATCAAAACTATCCTTATCTAAATATGATTAGATAAATTTTTAGTGTAAATTTATTCACATAAACTTTGATTTTTTTCCCTTGAAACACGACTTGGACAAGATTTTTCTTAAGGGAAACATTATAATCACTGAAATTATAATCCCTTAGCTTATTTTGAACATATGTTTTACATATAATTTAACAGCTACTTCTAGCTAATCAGTATTGAACAGGACAAAACGTGCGTCCTGGATTCCACTGCTAGCCACTATCCATTATGGTTCATAATGCTTATAACTTAAGATAATATCAAGGCATCTTGCATAGAATGCGCATGTGCCAATAAACAACTAATACCAAAATGAATGCACAAACTATTTGCCATGGGTTTAATAGAAGCCCTTACAAATGGAATTATATTTATGAATTTTTTTAGCTTATAAATTTAACTAATATTGTTTATTTAACATGTCGTTGAAAGTGTTGCCATTGTGATTACAAAAAAAGCGAATACATTTGATTCATCTAAACATTTTCTGATAATACAAACAAATTCATAAGGTTTCCATGATGGTCTAGCTTCAATTGATTCATGATGTCAATTATTAAAATTACTATAATATCCAAAAAAACCCTTTCTGATATTAATCAACATATGCTCACTAGTGACTGGTTTCAAGAGGTATTTCCTGAAGTTCTAGCGAGAAGCAGTAGTGACCAGTGGAGTTCAACCGGGTCTTTTAGTAATTCACTGAAGACAATGATGGATGTGTCGCTCAATTTCGTGGATTAATTGAAATTAGACCTTAACATCATTGGATCCCGGCTTAGTGGTTAAATATTTGCAGGCGAGATTGATAGGTCCTGAGTTCGAATCTCGCTAGGCGGGATCGTGTATGTTTGCCAATCATAAATATATCTCTGTTATATTATTTATTAGTTTAATAATGTTCATTACATAATCTATCAATTGTATATTAACAATTTCATAAACAATATCGTTTACATTCAAACTGTATATTTTCTATATGTTTTAGATTTTAAATGATAATTTATATACACTTCAAAGGATTCCAATGATCTCTCCTTCTGAAACAAATATTATCAGTACCAAATCTCCTACTTATAAGAATGATAATACTGTTATCAATAATTCCATCAACACTACTGCTACTATTACTACTACTATTACTACTACTACTACTACTACTACTACTACTACTACTACTACTAATAATAATAATAATAATAATAATAATAATAATAATAATGGTAATAGACCTATTATGATTGATGCATCCGATTATGTTGGAGTTAGTTTAAAAAGAAAACCTTTATTTGAATCGTTAAGAGCTGAACAATTTAATGCTCAATCCATTTTCATTAAAACATCATCAAACACATCAAATTCTACTACTACAAGATGAAATAAATATAAAACTTTCCTATTTTGTTTTTTTTACCCTTCTATTTTGTAAATTTATTCTTCTTCTTCTTCTTCTTCTTCAAACAAAACACAAAAACAAAATGAGACAAGTTTCCGAGAAAAATGATTCGTATATGTTGTATAGTTTGTTTGTTTATTTGTTTTAATTTGGAAGCCGTTGGGGATCGGTGGGCGAAAAAACAAAACAAAACAAGTTTACAAAAAGAATGATTCCTATATTGTATAGTTTAATTGTTTGATTGTTTCTTTGCAACCGGGAAGAAGAGTGTCGGTAAAACAAAACAAAAGATTAGAACAACATTTGATGCATTTTTTTAATTTTTGTTAAAAAAATTTATGTATACACATTGAAAATTTTTTTATATTTGTAAAGAGGTTTGTAGGGTGGGTTTATTTTTTTCTCTCATAAAATCATTTTTCGTTTACTAGTTTATATTTTCGGGTTTTTTTTTCTTTTTTTAAAAAAAAATTATTTAAATATTTTCTGGGGAAAAAAAAACTAATCTCAGATCAATATTCTAATAAACATTTTTGTATAGAATAATGGATGGTTGACAATAAGTGGTGGTGGTAGTGGTGGTGGTGAAATGTCAATTTATGGTATCTATGCTGAAGTCTTCTATATACATTTTTTATTATTTTGACATCAGTAATTTGATTATTCTATAATTCAATAAATTTCAATTTGAGAATTTTTCTTTTTTCTTTTATGATTGAATTATTTGTGATTATGATATAAAATAATGAGAAACATGCTCCCTTTCCCAGGATTATAAATTTCAAATATTGAACATTTATTTACTTAAACACATAAACAACAGTACAAAGAGGTACCGAATAAATATGTGTCACATATATCATTCGATTTGTGTAACAGCTAGCATACTGATTGCGTAATCAGACCGCAAAAGATAATTTCCTTGAAAGCGACTCATGAGAAGTGTACATACACAATCCTGTATACGCGACTGGAAAGGGCACAGGAAATAACTAATATTTAAATATCATGTGACACTCTCGTATGCAAATATGAACAAAATATCTTGGTGTTTGTTGGTGGTAGTTGGGTATAGTTATTGTCATATTATTGGTTGTATTGGTGTGTGTGTGTGATTATTTTTGGTTAGTCGATGATGATAATGTAATTGAGTGAATTGATGTGATGTAGATTTGGCATTTGTATGTGTTGATTGATTGTAATATGCAGGACGAGTTTCAGTAAAGATTTGTTATACATTTTGGTTATTTGTGGTAGTTGAGTGTTGTTGTAATTGTTGTGTTGTTATGACACATTGTTTGTGAATATGTAGTTATTGTGTGTGTGTGTGTGTGTTTGATTGGTAATGTGGTGTGGTGTGGTGTGGTGTGGTGTGGTATGTAGATTTGTTTAGCCTGTAGATCTAATTGTTGCGCCCTATACAATGATGATAGGGTGTGTGATCGTGGCTGATATTGATGTTGTGATGCAACGGTGTCATTTGTTGTGAAATGCCACCTACGAGAGACAAGGACATTGGTGTTTGTTGGTGGTAGATGGGTATAGTTATTGTCATATTATTGGTTGTATTGGTGTGTGTGTGTGATTATTTTTGGTTAGTCGATGATGATAATGTAATTGAGTGAATTGATGTGATGTAGATTTGGCATTTGTATGTGTTGATTGATTGTAATATGCAGGACGAGTTTCAGTAAAGATTTGTTATACATTTTGGTTATTTGTGGTAGTTGAGTGTTGTTGTAATTGTTGTGTTGTTATGACACATTGTTTGTGAATATGTAGTTATTGTGTGTGTGTGTGTTTGATTGGTAATGTGGTGTGGTGTGGTGTGGTGTGGTATGTAGATTTGTTTAGCCTGTAGATCTAATTGTTGCGCCCTATACAATGATGATAGGGTGTGTGATCGTCGCTGATATTGATGTTGTGATGCAACGGTGTCATTTGTTGTGAAATGCCACCTACGAGAGACAAGGACATTGGTGTTTGTTGGTGGTAGATGGGTATAGTTATTGTCATATTATTGGTTGTATTGGTGTGTGTGTGTGTGATTATTTTTGGTTAGTCGATGATGATAATGTAATTGAGTGAATTGATGTGATGTAGATTTGGCATTTGTATGTGTTGATTGATTGTAATATGCAGGACGAGTTTCAGTAAAGATTTGTTATACATTTTGGTTATTTGTGGTAGTTGAGTGTTGTTGTAATTGTTGTGTTGTTATGAAACATTGTTTGTGAATATGTAGTTATTGTGTGTGTGTGTGTTTGATTGGTAATGTGGTGTGGTGTGGTGTGGTGTGGTATGTAGATTTGTTTAGCCTGTAGATCTAATTGTTGCGCCCTATACAATGATGATAGGGTGTGTGATCGTGGCTGATATTGATGTTGTGATGCAACGGTGTCATTTGTTGTGAAATGCCACCTACGAGAGACAAGGACATTGGTGTTTGTTGGTGGTAGATGGGTATAGTTATTGTCATATTATTGGTTGTATGGTTGTATTGGTGTGTGTGTGTGTGTGTGTGATTATTTTTGGTTAGTCGATGATGATAATGTAATTGAGTGAATTGATGTGATGTAGATTTGGCATTTGTATGTGTTGATTGATTGTAATATGCAGGACGAGTTTCAGTAAAGATTTGTTATACATTTTGGTTATTTGTGGTAGTTGAGTGTTGTTGTAATTGTTGTGTTGTTATGACACATTGTTTGTGAATATGTAGTTATTGTGTGTGTGTGTGTGTTTGATTGGTAATGTGGTGTGGTATGTAGATTTGTTTTGCCTGTAGATGTAATTGTTGCGACCTATACAATGATGATAGGGTGTGTGATCGTGGCTGATATTGATGTTGTGATGCAACGGTGTCATTTGTTGTGAAATGCCACCTACGAGAGACAAGGACATTGGTGTTTGTTGGTGGTAGATGGGTATAGTTATTGTCATATTATTGGTTGTATTGGTGTGTGTGTGTGATTATTTTTGGTTAGTCGATGATGATAATGTAATTGAGTGAATTGATGTGATGTAGATTTGGCATTTGTATGTGTTGATTGATTGTAATATGCAGGACGAGTTTCAGTAAAGATTTGTTATACATTTTGGTTATTTGTGGTAGTTGAGTGTTGTTGTAATTGTTGTGTTGTTATGAAACATTGTTTGTGAATATGTAGTTATTGTGTGTGTGTGTGTGTTTGATTGGTAATGTGGTGTGGTGTGGTGTGGTGTGGTATGTAGATTTGTTTAGCCTGTAGATCTAATTGTTGCGCCCTATACAATGATGATAGGGTGTGTGATCGTGGCTGATATTGATGTTGTGATGCAACGGTGTCATTTGTTGTGAAATGCCACCTACGAGAGACAAGGACATTGGTGTTTGTTGGTGGTAGATGGGTATAGTTATTGTCATATTATTGGTTGTATTGGTGTGTGTGTGTGATTATTTTTGGTTAGTCGATGATGATAATGTAATTGAGTGAATTGATGTGATGTAGATTTGGCATTTGTATGTGTTGATTGATTGTAATATGCAGGACGAGTTTCAGTAAAGATTTGTTATACATTTTGGTTATTTGTGGTAGTTGAGTGTTGTTGTAATTGTTGTGTTGTTATGAAACATTGTTTGTGAATATGTAGTTATTGTGTGTGTGTGTGTTTGATTGGTAATGTGGTGTGGTGTGGTATGTAGATTTGTTTAGCCTGTAGATCTAATTGTTGCGCCCTATACAATGATGATAGGGTGTGTGATCGTGGCTGATATTGATGTTGTGATGCAACGGTGTCATTTGTTGTGAAATGCCACCTACGAGAGACAAGGACATTGGTGTTTGTTGGTGGTAGATGGGTATAGTTATTGTCATATTATTGGTTGTATGGTTGTATTGGTGTGTGTGTGTGTGTGTGATTATTTTTGGTTAGTCGATGATGATAATGTAATTGAGTGAATTGATGTGATGTAGATTTGGCATTTGTATGTGTTGATTGATTGTAATATGCAGGACGAGTTTCAGTAAAGATTTGTTATACATTTTGGTTATTTGTGGTAGTTGAGTGTTGTTGTAATTGTTGTGTTGTTATGACACATTGTTTGTGAATATGTAGTTATTGTGTGTGTGTGTGTTTGATTGGTAATGTGGTGTGGTGTGGTATGTAGATTTGTTTAGCCTGTAGATCTAATTGTTGCGCCCTATACAATGATGATAGGGTGTGTGATCGTGGCTGATATTGATGTTGTGATGCAACGGTGTCATTTGTTGTGAAATGCCACCTACGAGAGACAAGGACATTGGTGTTTGTTGGTGGTAGATGGGTATAGTTATTGTCATATTATTGGTTGTATTGGTGTGTGTGTGTGTGATTATTTTTGGTTAGTCGATGATGATAATGTAATTGAGTGAATTGATGTGATGTAGATTTGGCATTTGTATGTGTTGATTGATTGTAATATGCAGGACGAGTTTCAGTAAAGATTTGTTATACATTTTGGTTATTTGTGGTAGTTGAGTGTTGTTGTAATTGTTGTGTTGTTATGAAACATTGTTTGTGAATATGTAGTTATTGTGTGTGTGTGTGTGTTTGATTGGTAATGTGGTGTGGTGTGGTGTGGTGTGGTATGTAGATTTGTTTAGCCTGTAGATCTAATTGTTGCGCCCTATACAATGATGATAGGGTGTGTGATCGTGGCTGATATTGATGTTGTGATGCAACGGTGTCATTTGTTGTGAAATGCCACCTACGAGAGACAAGGACATTGGTGTTTGTTGGTGGTAGATGGGTATAGTTATTGTCATATTATTGGTTGTATGGTTGTATTGGTGTGTGTGTGTGTGTGTGATTATTTTTGGTTAGTCGATGATGATAATGTAATTGAGTGAATTGATGTGATGTAGATTTGGCATTTGTATGTGTTGATTGATTGTAATATGCAGGACGAGTTTCAGTAAAGATTTGTTATACATTTTGGTTATTTGTGGTAGTTGAGTGTTGTTGTAATTGTTGTGTTGTTATGACACATTGTTTGTGAATATGTAGTTATTGTGTGTGTGTGTGTGTTTGATTGGTAATGTGGTGTGGTGTGGTGTGGTATGTAGATTTGTTTAGCCTGTAGATCTAATTGTTGCGCCCTATACAATGATGATAGGGTGTGTGATCGTGGCTGATATTGATGTTGTGATGCAACGGTGTCATTTGTTGTGAAATGCCACCTACGAGAGACAAGGACATTGGTGTTTGTTGGTGGTAGATGGGTATAGTTATTGTCATATTATTGGTTGTATGGTTGTATTGGTGTGTGTGTGTGTGATTATTTTTGGTTAGTCGATGATGATAATGTAATTGAGTGAATTGATGTGATGTAGATTTGGCATTTGTATGTGTTGATTGATTGTAATATGCAGGACGAGTTTCAGTAAAGATTTGTTATACATTTTGGTTATTTGTGGTAGTTGAGTGTTGTTGTAATTGTTGTGTTGTTATGAAACATTGTTTGTGAATATGTAGTTATTGTGTGTGTGTGTGTGTTTGATTGGTAATGTGGTGTGGTGTGGTGTGGTGTGGTATGTAGATTTGTTTAGCCTGTAGATCTAATTGTTGCGCCCTATACAATGATGATAGGGTGTGTGATCGTGGCTGATATTGATGTTGTGATGCAACGGTGTCATTTGTTGTGAAATGCCACCTACGAGAGACAAGGACATTGGTGTTTGTTGGTGGTAGATGGGTATAGTTATTGTCATATTATTGGTTGTATGGTTGTATTGGTGTGTGTGTGTGTGTGATTATTTTTGGTTAGTCGATGATGATAA
Organism: Schistosoma rodhaini; assembly: GCA_944470415.2. Lineage (NCBI taxonomy): Eukaryota > Metazoa > Platyhelminthes > Trematoda > Strigeidida > Schistosomatidae > Schistosoma > Schistosoma rodhaini. Next base: position 4,419,260 of record OX104040.1, read on the forward strand.
TGTAATTGAGTGAATTGATGTGATGTAGATTTGGCATTTGTATGTGTTGATTGATTGTAATATGCAGGACGAGTTTCAGTAAAGATTTGTTATACATTTTGGTTATTTGTGGTAGTTGAGTGTTGTTGTAATTGTTGTGTTGTTATGAAACATTGTTTGTGAATATGTAGTTATTGTGTGTGTGTGTGTTTGATTGGTAATGTGGTGTGGTGTGGTGTGGTGTGGTATGTAGATTTGTTTAGCCTGTAGATCTAATTGTTGCGCCCTATATAATGATGATAGGGTGTGTGATCGTGGCTGATATTGATGTTGTGATGCAACGGTGTCATTTGTTGTGAAATGCCACCTACGAGAGACAAGGACATTGGTGTTTGTTGGTGGTAGATGGGTATAGTTATTGTCATATTATTGGTTGTATGGTTGTATTGGTGTGTGTGTGTGTGTGATTATTTTTGGTTAGTCGATGATGATAATGTAATTGAGTGAATTGATGTGATGTAGATTTGGCATTTGTATGTGTTGATTGATTGTAATATGCAGGACGAGTTTCAGTAAAGATTTGTTATACATTTTGGTTATTTGTGGTAGTTGAGTGTTGTTGTAATTGTTGTGTTGTTATGACACATTGTTTGTGAATATGTAGTTATTGTGTGTGTGTGTGTTTGATTGGTAATGTGGTGTGGTGTGGTGTGGTGTGGTATGTAGATTTGTTTAGCCTGTAGATCTAATTGTTGCGCCCTATACAATGATGATAGGGTGTGTGATCGTGGCTGATATTGATGTTGTGATGCAACGGTGTCATTTGTTGTGAAATGCCACCTACGAGAGACAAGGACATTGGTGTTTGTTGGTGGTAGATGGGTATAGTTATTGTCATATTATTGGTTGTATGGTTGTATTGGTGTGTGTGTGTGTGATTATTTTTGGTTAGTCGATGATGATAATGTAATTGAGTGAATTGATGTGATGTAGATTTGGCATTTGTATGTGTTGATTGATTGTAATATGCAGGACGAGTTTCAGTAAAGATTTGTTATACATTTTGGTTATTTGTGGTAGTTGAGTGTTGTTGTAATTGTTGTGTTGTTATGACACATTGTTTGTGAATATGTAGTTATTGTGTGTGTGTGTGTGTTTGATTGGTAATGTGGTGTGGTGTGGTGTGGTGTGGTATGTAGATTTGTTTAGCCTGTAGATCTAATTGTTGCGCCCTATACAATGATGATAGGGTGTGTGATCGTGGCTGATATTGATGTTGTGATGCAACGGTGTCATTTGTTGTGAAATGCCACCTACGAGAGACAAGGACATTGGTGTTTGTTGGTGGTAGATGGGTATAGTTATTGTCATATTATTGGTTGTATGGTTGTATTGGTGTGTGTGTGTGTGATTATTTTTGGTTAGTCGATGATGATAATGTAATTGAGTGAATTGATGTGATGTAGATTTGGCATTTGTATGTGTTGATTGATTGTAATATGCAGGACGAGTTTCAGTAAAGATTTGTTATACATTTTGGTTATTTGTGGTAGTTGAGTGTTGTTGTAATTGTTGTGTTGTTATGACACATTGTTTGTGAATATGTAGTTATTGTGTGTGTGTGTGTGTTTGATTGGTAATGTGGTGTGGTGTGGTGTGGTGTGGTATGTAGATTTGTTTAGCCTGTAGATCTAATTGTTGCGCCCTATACAATGATGATAGGGTGTGTGATCGTGGCTGATATTGATGTTGTGATGCAACGGTGTCATTTGTTGTGAAATGCCACCTACGAGAGACAAGGACATTGGTGTTTGTTGGTGGTAGATGGGTATAGTTATTGTCATATTATTGGTTGTATGGTTGTATTGGTGTGTGTGTGTGTGTGATTATTTTTGGTTAGTCGATGATGATAATGTAATTGAGTGAATTGATGTGATGTAGATTTGGCATTTGTATGTGTTGATTGATTGTAATATGCAGGACGAGTTTCAGTAAAGATTTGTTATACATTTTGGTTATTTGTGGTAGTTGAGTGTTGTTGTAATTGTTGTGTTGTTATGAAACATTGTTTGTGAATATGTAGTTATTGTGTGTGTGTGTGTTTGATTGGTAATGTGGTGTGGTGTGGTGTGGTGTGGTATGTAGATTTGTTTAGCCTGTAGATCTAATTGTTGCGCCCTATATAATGATGATAGGGTGTGTGATCGTGGCTGATATTGATGTTGTGATGCAACGGTGTCATTTGTTGTGAAATGCCACCTACGAGAGACAAGGACATTGGTGTTTGTTGGTGGTAGATGGGTATAGTTATTGTCATATTATTGGTTGTATGGTTGTATTGGTGTGTGTGTGTGTGATTATTTTTGGTTAGTCGATGATGATAATGTAATTGAGTGAATTGATGTGATGTAGATTTGGCATTTGTATGTGTTGATTGATTGTAATATGCAGGACGAGTTTCAGTAAAGATTTGTTATACATTTTGGTTATTTGTGGTAGTTGAGTGTTGTTGTAATTGTTGTGTTGTTATGACACATTGTTTGTGAATATGTAGTTATTGTGTGTGTGTGTGTGTTTGATTGGTAATGTGGTGTGGTGTGGTGTGGTGTGGTATGTAGATTTGTTTAGCCTGTAGATCTAATTGTTGCGCCCTATACAATGATGATAGGGTGTGTGATCGTGGCTGATATTGATGTTGTGATGCAACGGTGTCATTTGTTGTGAAATGCCACCTACGAGAGACAAGGACATTGGTGTTTGTTGGTGGTAGATGGGTATAGTTATTGTCATATTATTGGTTGTATGGTTGTATTGGTGTGTGTGTGTGTGTGATTATTTTTGGTTAGTCGATGATGATAATGTAATTGAGTGAATTGATGTGATGTAGATTTGGCATTTGTATGTGTTGATTGATTGTAATATGCAGGACGAGTTTCAGTAAAGATTTGTTATACATTTTGGTTATTTGTGGTAGTTGAGTGTTGTTGTAATTGTTGTGTTGTTATGACACATTGTTTGTGAATATGTAGTTATTGTGTGTGTGTGTGTGTTTGATTGGTAATGTGGTGTGGTGTGGTATGTAGATTTGTTTAGCCTGTAGATCTAATTGTTGCGCCCTATACAATGATGATAGGGTGTGTGATCGTGGCTGATATTGATGTTGTGATGCAACGGTGTCATTTGTTGTGAAATGCCACCTACGAGAGACAAGGACATTGGTGTTTGTTGGTGGTAGATGGGTATAGTTATTGTCATATTATTGGTTGTATGGTTGTATTTGTGTGTGTGTGTGTGTGATTATTTTTGGTTAGTCGATGATGATAATGTAATTGAGTGAATTGATGTGATGTAGATTTGGCATTTGTATGTGTTGATTGATTGTAATATGCAGGACGAGTTTCAGTAAAGATTTGTTATACATTTTGGTTATTTGTGGTAGTTGAGTGTTGTTGTAATTGTTGTGTTGTTATGACACATTGTTTGTGAATATGTAGTTATTGTGTGTGTGTGTGTTTGATTGGTAATGTGGTGTGGTGTGGTGTGGTGTGGTATGTAGATTTGTTTAGCCTGTAGATCTAATTGTTGCGCCCTATACAATGATGATAGGGTGTGTGATCGTGGCTGATATTGATGTTGTGATGCAACGGTGTCATTTGTTGTGAAATGCCACCTACGAGAGACAAGGACATTGGTGTTTGTTGGTGGTAGATGGGTATAGTTATTGTCATATTATTGGTTGTATGGTTGTATTGGTGTGTGTGTGTGTGTGATTATTTTTGGTTAGTCGATGATGATAATGTAATTGAGTGAATTGATGTGATGTAGATTTGGCATTTGTATGTGTTGATTGATTGTAATATGCAGGACGAGTTTCAGTAAAGATTTGTTATACATTTTGGTTATTTGTGGTAGTTGAGTGTTGTTGTAATTGTTGTGTTGTTATGACACATTGTTTGTGAATATGTAGTTATTGTGTGTGTGTGTGTGTTTGATTGGTAATGTGGTGTGGTGTGGTATGTAGATTTGTTTAGCCTGTAGATCTAATTGTTGCGCCCTATACAATGATGATAGGGTGTGTGATCGTGGCTGATATTGATGTTGTGATGCAACGGTGTCATTTGTTGTGAAATGCCACCTACGAGAGACAAGGACATTGGTGTTTGTTGGTGGTAGATGGGTATAGTTATTGTCATATTATTGGTTGTATGGTTGTATTGGTGTGTGTGTGTGTGTGATTATTTTTGGTTAGTCGATGATGATAATGTAATTGAGTGAATTGATGTGATGTAGATTTGGCATTTGTATGTGTTGATTGATTGTAATATGCAGGACGAGTTTCAGTAAAGATTTGTTATACATTTTGGTTATTTGTGGTAGTTGAGTGTTGTTGTAATTGTTGTGTTGTTATGACACATTGTTTGTGAATATGTAGTTATTGTGTGTGTGTGTGTTTGATTGGTAATGTGGTGTGGTGTGGTGTGGTGTGGTGTGGTATGTAGATTTGTTTAGCCTGTAGATCTAATTGTTGCGCCCTATATAATGATGATAGGGTGTGTGATCGTGGCTGATATTGATGTTGTGATGCAACGGTGTCATTTGTTGTGAAATGCCACCTACGAGAGACAAGGACATTGGTGTTTGTTGGTGGTAGATGGGTATAGTTATTGTCATATTATTGGTTGTATGGTTGTATTGGTGTGTGTGTGTGTGTGATTATTTTTGGTTAGTCGATGATGATAATGTAATTGAGTGAATTGATGTGATGTAGATTTGGCATTTGTATGTGTTGATTGATTGTAATATGCAGGACGAGTTTCAGTAAAGATTTGTTATACATTTTGGTTATTTGTGGTAGTTGAGTGTTGTTGTAATTGTTGTGTTGTTATGACACATTGTTTGTGAATATGTAGTTATTGTGTGTGTGTGTGTGTTTGATTGGTAATGTGGTGTGGTGTGGTGTGGTGTGGTATGTAGATTTGTTTAGCCTGTAGATCTAATTGTTGCGCCCTATACAATGATGATAGGGTGTGTGATCGTGGCTGATATTGATGTTGTGATGCAACGGTGTCATTTGTTGTGAAATGCCACCTACGAGAGACAAGGACATTGGTGTTTGTTGGTGGTAGATGGGTATAGTTATTGTCATATTATTGGTTGTATGGTTGTATTGGTGTGTGTGTGTGTGTGATTATTTTTGGTTAGTCGATGATGATAATGTAATTGAGTGAATTGATGTGATGTAGATTTGGCATTTGTATGTGTTGATTGATTGTAATATGCAGGACGAGTTTCAGTAAAGATTTGTTATACATTTTGGTTATTTGTGGTAGTTGAGTGTTGTTGTAATTGTTGTGTTGTTATGAAACATTGTTTGTGAATATGTAGTTATTGTGTGTGTGTGTGTGTTTGATTGGTAATGTGGTGTGGTGTGGTGTGGTGTGGTATGTAGATTTGTTTAGCCTGTAGATCTAATTGTTGCGCCCTATACAATGATGATAGGGTGTGTGATCGTGGCTGATATTGATGTTGTGATGCAACGGTGTCATTTGTTGTGAAATGCCACCTACGAGAGACAAGGACATTGGTGTTTGTTGGTGGTAGATGGGTATAGTTATTGTCATATTATTGGTTGTATGGTTGTATTGGTGTGTGTGTGTGTGTGATTATTTTTGGTTAGTCGATGATGATAATGTAATTGAGTGAATTGATGTGATGTAGATTTGGCATTTGTATGTGTTGATTGATTGTAATATGCAGGACGAGTTTCAGTAAAGATTTGTTATACATTTTGGTTATTTGTGGTAGTTGAGTGTTGTTGTAATTGTTGTGTTGTTATGACACATTGTTTGTGAATATGTAGTTATTGTGTGTGTGTGTGTGTTTGATTGGTAATGTGGTGTGGTGTGGTGTGGTGTGGTATGTAGATTTGTTTAGCCTGTAGATCTAATTGTTGCGCCCTATACAATGATGATAGGGTGTGTGATCGTGGCTGATATTGATGTTGTGGTGCAACGGTGTCATTTGTTGTGAAATGCCACCTACGAGAGACAAGGACATTGGTGTTTGTTGGTGGTAGATGGGTATAGTTATTGTCATATTATTGGTTGTATGGTTGTATTGGTGTGTGTGTGTGTGTGATTATTTTTGGTTAGTCGATGATGATAATGTAATTGAGTGAATTGATGTGATGTAGATTTGGCATTTGTATGTGTTGATTGATTGTAATATGCAGGACGAGTTTCAGTAAAGATTTGTTATACATTTTGGTTATTTGTGGTAGTTGAGTGTTGTTGTAATTGTTGTGTTGTTATGACACATTGTTTGTGAATATGTAGTTATTGTGTGTGTGTGTGTTTGATTGGTAATGTGGTGTGGTGTGGTGTGGTGTGGTATGTAGATTTGTTTAGCCTGTAGATCTAATTGTTGCGCCCTATATAATGATGATAGGGTGTGTGATCGTGGCTGATATTGATGTTGTGATGCAACGGTGTCATTTGTTGTGAAATGCCACCTACGAGAGACAAGGACATTGGTGTTTGTTGGTGGTAGATGGGTATAGTTATTGTCATATTATTGGTTGTATGGTTGTATTGGTGTGTGTGTGTGTGTGATTATTTTTGGTTAGTCGATGATGATAATGTAATTGAGTGAATTGATGTGATGTAGATTTGGCATTTGTATGTGTTGATTGATTGTAATATGCAGGACGAGTTTCAGTAAAGATTTGTTATACATTTTGGTTATTTGTGGTAGTTGAGTGTTGTTGTAATTGTTGTGTTGTTATGACACATTGTTTGTGAATATGTAGTTATTGTGTGTGTGTGTGTTTGATTGGTAATGTGGTGTGGTGTGGTGTGGTGTGGTATGTAGATTTGTTTAGCCTGTAGATCTAATTGTTGCGCCCTATACAATGATGATAGGGTGTGTGATCGTGGCTGATATTGATGTTGTGATGCAACGGTGTCATTTGTTGTGAAATGCCACCTACGAGAGACAAGGACATTGGTGTTTGTTGGTGGTAGATGGGTATAGTTATTGTCATATTATTGGTTGTATGGTTGTATTGGTGTGTGTGTGTGTGTGATTATTTTTGGTTAGTCGATGATGATAATGTAATTGAGTGAATTGATGTGATGTAGATTTGGCATTTGTATGTGTTGATTGATTGTAATATGCAGGACGAGTTTCAGTAAAGATTTGTTATACATTTTGGTTATTTGTGGTAGTTGAGTGTTGTTGTAATTGTTGTGTTGTTATGACACATTGTTTGTGAATATGTAGTTATTGTGTGTGTGTGTGTTTGATTGGTAATGTGGTGTGGTGTGGTGTGGTGTGGTATGTAGATTTGTTTAGCCTGTAGATCTAATTGTTGCGCCCTATACAATGATGATAGGGTGTGTGATCGTGGCTGATATTGATGTTGTGATGCAACGGTGTCATTTGTTGTGAAATGCCACCTACGAGAGACAAGGACATTGGTGTTTGTTGGTGGTAGATGGGTATAGTTATTGTCATATTATTGGTTGTATGGTTGTATTGGTGTGTGTGTGTGTGTGATTATTTTTGGTTAGTCGATGATGATAATGTAATTGAGTGAATTGATGTGATGTAGATTTGGCATTTGTATGTGTTGATTGATTGTAATATGCAGGACGAGTTTCAGTAAAGATTTGTTATACATTTTGGTTATTTGTGGTAGTTGAGTGTTGTTGTAATTGTTGTGTTGTTATGAAACATTGTTTGTGAATATGTAGTTATTGTGTGTGTGTGTGTGTTTGATTGGTAATGTGGTGTGGTGTGGTATGTAGATTTGTTTAGCCTGTAGATCTAATTGTTGCGCCCTATACAATGATGATAGGGTGTGTGATCGTGGCTGATATTGATGTTGTGATGCAACGGTGTCATTTGTTGTGAAATGCCACCTACGAGAGACAAGGACATTGGTGTTTGTTGGTGGTAGATGGGTATAGTTATTGTCATATTATTGGTTGTATGGTTGTATTGGTGTGTGTGTGTGTGTGATTATTTTTGGTTAGTCGATGATGATAATGTAATTGAGTGAATTGATGTGATGTAGATTTGGCATTTGTATGTGTTGATTGATTGTAATATGCAGGACGAGTTTCAGTAAAGATTTGTTATACATTTTGGTTATTTGTGGTAGTTGAGTGTTGTTGTAATTGTTGTGTTGTTATGACACATTGTTTGTGAATATGTAGTTATTGTGTGTGTGTGTGTGTTTGATTGGTAATGTGGTGTGGTGTGGTATGTAGATTTGTTTAGCCTGTAGATCTAATTGTTGCGCCCTATACAATGATGATAGGGTGTGTGATCGTGGCTGATATTGATGTTGTGATGCAACGGTGTCATTTGTTGTGAAATGCCACCTACGAGAGACAAGGACATTGGTGTTTGTTGGTGGTAGATGGGTATAGTTATTGTCATATTATTGGTTGTATGGTTGTATTGGTGTGTGTGTGTGTGTGATTATTTTTGGTTAGTCGATGATGATAATGTAATTGAGTGAATTGATGTGATGTAGATTTGGCATTTGTATGTGTTGATTGATTGTAATATGCAGGACGAGTTTCAGTAAAGATTTGTTATACATTTTGGTTATTTGTGGTAGTTGAGTGTTGTTGTAATTGTTGTGTTGTTATGACACATTGTTTGTGAATATGTAGTTATTGTGTGTGTGTGTGTGTTTGATTGGTAATGTGGTGTGGTGTGGTATGTAGATTTGTTTAGCCTGTAGATCTAATTGTTGCGCCCTATACAATGATGATAGGGTGTGTGATCGTGGCTGATATTGATGTTGTGATGCAACGGTGTCATTTGTTGTGAAATGCCACCTACGAGAGACAAGGACATTGGTGTTTGTTGGTGGTAGATGGGTATAGTTATTGTCATATTATTGGTTGTATGGTTGTATTGGTGTGTGTGTGTGTGTGATTATTTTTGGTTAGTCGATGATGATAATGTAATTGAGTGAATTGATGTGATGTAGATTTGGCATTTGTATGTGTTGATTGATTGTAATATGCAGGACGAGTTTCAGTAAAGATTTGTTATACATTTTGGTTATTTGTGGTAGTTGAGTGTTGTTGTAATTGTTGTGTTGTTATGACACATTGTTTGTGAATATGTAGTTATTGTGTGTGTGTGTGTTTGATTGGTAATGTGGTGTGGTGTGGTGTGGTGTGGTATGTAGATTTGTTTAGCCTGTAGATCTAATTGTTGCGCCCTATACAATGATGATAGGGTGTGTGATCGTGGCTGATATTGATGTTGTGATGCAACGGTGTCATTTGTTGTGAAATGCCACCTACGAGAGACAAGGACATTGGTGTTTGTTGGTGGTAGATGGGTATAGTTATTGTCATATTATTGGTTGTATGGTTGTATTGGTGTGTGTGTGTGTGTGATTATTTTTGGTTAGTCGATGATGATAATGTAATTGAGTGAATTGATGTGATGTAGATTTGGCATTTGTATGTGTTGATTGATTGTAATATGCAGGACGAGTTTCAGTAAAGATTTGTTATACATTTTGGTTATTTGTGGTAGTTGAGTGTTGTTGTAATTGTTGTGTTGTTATGACACATTGTTTGTGAATATGTAGTTATTGTGTGTGTGTGTGTGTTTGATTGGTAATGTGGTGTGGTGTGGTGTGGTGTGGTATGTAGATTTGTTTAGCCTGTAGATCTAATTGTTGCGCCCTATACAATGATGATAGGGTGTGTGATCGTGGCTGATATTGATGTTGTGATGCAACGGTGTCATTTGTTGTGAAATGCCACCTACGAGAGACAAGGACATTGGTGTTTGTTGGTGGTAGATGGGTATAGTTATTGTCATATTATTGGTTGTATGGTTGTATTGGTGTGTGTGTGTGTGTGTGATTATTTTTGGTTAGTCGATGATGATAATGTAATTGAGTGAATTGATGTGATGTAGATTTGGCATTTGTATGTGTTGATTGATTGTAATATGCAGGACGAGTTTCAGTAAAGATTTGTTATACATTTTGGTTATTTGTGGTAGTTGAGTGTTGTTGTAATTGTTGTGTTGTTATGAAACATTGTTTGTGAATATGTAGTTATTGTGTGTGTGTGTGTGTTTGATTGGTAATGTGGTGTGGTATGTAGATTTGTTTAGCCTGTAGATCTAATTGTTGCGCCCTATACAATGATGATAGGGTGTGTGATCGTGGCTGATATTGATGTTGTGATGCAACGGTGTCATTTGTTGTGAAATGCCACCTACGAGAGACAAGGACATTGGTGTTTGTTGGTGGTAGATGGGTTATATTTTAGCTTTTGTGAATGTTTTATTTTGTGTGTTTGAGTGATTATTTTTGTAGGCGCCTAATGAATATTGTGGCCTAATTTTTTTTTGATTTGTTATATCTCGATCTCAGATTTTTAACATGTGTTGTATATTGTTAGCGCTCGAACGCTGGTTCTTTCCAAGTCGCACCTCAGATGTTAAGGTGTTGGATTGTTATTCTGTATAATGTCAGTTTTTATATAAAACTGTCATGTATTTGTTTTTTGAAAATGAAATCATTTTTAGTTATCCCATCCGCACACTGGGGTTTATTGGCTTTTGTCTAGGGAAGCTACGCGTAGTAATTCTGAATTATTCTTCTCGAAGGTCGTTGTATGGAATATGGTCGGCTCTTTTTGAGCTTCTCAGAGCTCCCCCAAGTTTACCTTTTTACCGTCGTCACATTCCTCATTGAGGATTTTTCACTTCGTTGTTGTAAGTTATTAGTCCTACTAGTCGTGTAGGTAATTTTATGTTATATCCCGAAGAGAGTTATGAAAGGTAACTTTTGAGGATAATTCATGGAACAATATCAAATGTATATTGCCTATTGTATAATTGTTAAGTAACTAAAGTATTCATGTTCGTGTCCCTGTTATTATAAAGTTTATTTTGACCTATGAACTATTGTTATACGATTCTTGAGTTATCCGCAGTCTATTGATTACTGCTTCTCACATTCACAACCACTTTCGGTTGAATCTTGTACGAATGTTTTTTTTTATTTTATTGGTACGATGTGGTATATAAACCAAGTATGCTTGAAATATAATGATTCATATTATAAAGGCTGTTATTGGTGTTCTGGACTTAACTGACTTGGCTAGATAGAATGGGGACTGACAAGTAATCTAGACTGGCCGTACGGTTTTCGTGTGTCGTTGTTCCGATCAATAAATCACTGCTCTCTAATAGGTAAGCACAAGATATAACAATTGGTGTCCACAAGTTGTAACATAATCCATAATCGGCCTAGAGAGATTATACATATGCTTCCTTATCATTACGACCTGACCACGCGGGATCTAGTTCAATTGAATAAAACTTGTATTTGATGTGGTCTCACATAACATATTAGCTATGATTGAATTATTTCGTATCATTTTCTTGTTGTAAGTTACGACCAAAGATACTGTTGTAATTGTTATCGTATAGTTAACATCCTGAATCAATTGAAGTTAGACTACCATGGAATACCTGGACGGCCGTTTCGTCCTACTGTAGGACTCCTCAGCAGGCAGGATCGTGGATGCGCACCTCTGAGGAATCCCACAACAGGACGAAACGGCCATGCAGGTTTTCCATGGAGGTCTAGATTCAAGTGATTCATGATCTTAGCTATATAAAATTAGTGAAATCTCCACAAAAACCCCCTTGTGTTTAATTTCAGTTGGTTTCTTTGATTGATGACAAAAAAAACACAAAGTTAGATAATTTCAGTTATCTGTAATTTTTTATTTATTAATGAGGTAATTTAGAAAAAAACACAATGATCACCATAAAAAATAATTAACCATAGTTAAAAGACTTTGTACAATAGTTATGAGACCATGTATATGTGTACAATCGTTTCTATGTCTATTCTCTGATAAATGATGAGAAGAAGAAGCCAGTTGAATGGATCACAATTATTTAATTGAACAGAAGAGAAATTAAATTACAATCAAACACTAACAACGTGAAGTATGAAAAAAATCAAGAAATTGTTTCTATGATAATTATACCACTTTGTAGGTTTATAAGTAGTAGTCAACAATCACATATGATGAATAGCAACTGGAAAGGAAGGCTCACGACAGAGTTGGATAGAGAATGCTGGTGAGCGGACTATGCTCCTCGACGAGGGGTGACAGGCGTAAGTAAGTAAGTAACAATCACATATGTTTGTCGTATACAAAAAACATTGTTTGTTGCTTTTCCTTCTTAGAGTAGAAAGACTTTTGTTAGTATACACAAGAAGATAAAAAGTCAACATACAAAACTATGGGTTGAAAGAATACAATTTTGTTAATTATAGTACTCTATAAATTTAAAAAGAAAAAAAAACAGCAAAATCATATACATTAGGGGGATAATTACTATTGTGGACTCCTCTTGTTTTGTTTTATAAATTATAGATTGTTGAAATATTTGGTTTGGATATTGTCAGTTCTGATAATTCCAATGATGATATATTAGTGCCATGATTTGAATATTGTTCTATAATGACAGGAATATCAGAAGGATTAACATCATTAAGTAATTTAGTTTCAGCAGGTGACCTCGATGTTGGTACATCTAAAACTATGAAGAAATCAAGAAATATTTAACAAACATAAGAGTAACCGGAAATATGAACAACATACAATAAATATATATATTTCAAGATCATAAGTTTATTTATTTAAACACATAAATATTGGTACAAAGGGGCACCAAATACATATGCGCCGCACAAATCTCATTTGATTTGTGTGAGGGCTGTGATACTGCCCAGGTGCCTAAACTGAAGCAGGTGCTTTTCTTAGGGGGGCACACCCAGAGCCTTTGACGTAAAGGTCTGATCAACAAGGCAGTGGAGCATCGTGAGGAGATGCAGTCCCATGGTAGCCGCTGACCGGCGATTGATTCATACGCCATTTGTTCCTTCAGGATACTGTAGCTCATGTGCACATTGGTTTGGAATGAGGGTTTTCCAACCCCCCCTAGGTGAACTTTCCATGTCCACCAATCCGGTTAAATAGCCGGATATTCGATTTCCGTCCTCTCAATTTGGTAAACAACAGTAATGCCACGAGAAGGCAGTGAGTAGGACTTCCATGACAGAGGCTATATATTCGCGTGGCCATGTGATTGCATTTCTAGAGGGAGAGTTGACTCTTCCCACTCTCGACCGTACCAGGGCATTTGGGGGCTTACAAGTGTTTTACTTAATGTCTTCGAGAATTTATCACTAGTTTTAGACTGAACATTGTGAATAAAATTATACCTTTATGTTTCCTTCATTTTAACACCTAATAACCTCTGACCTGTTCTTGCACACACACATATATATCATTGATAAACTTTTATCATTCCAATCGTTTACATTCCACCTATATCAATTGTGCTACACCATTTCTAATCTCAATGCTATAATTCCAATACATATTTGGCTGTAAGCAGCTAATGAGAAGCCATGAAATATAATGAATTCATAATATTCTGCATCCACGTTCGTTCTGACTTCATTTAAATTCAAAAAGTACTTACCTTGATTGACTGCATTGATATAATCATCATTCATTGACAATTCATGAGTGAGTTCTTCACCAGGTTCAGTTATAGCCGGTGAATCATTTGGATGAGTAATAACATTAGTCATATTTGTTTCCGGTACATTACTTGGGAATAATTGTTCCAATAACTCAGGAAGAAAACTGGACAAATGCTTTTCAGTTAATTCCCATAGAATAGCTGAATTTGAATTTGCAGGTGAATCTTTAATTAGAATTGGATTAATATCATGTGTTCCAGTGCACATAACTAACAATACATTCTTCAATGATTCACGTACGGCATCCGTCTTAAAATTAGAAAATAAAAGTATACAAAATGTTCAGTATCACTAATGTTCAGTATACTAACTAATACTATATGGGAAATAGCAGCTAGAACAACAATGTCATTAATTTACAGATATGATACTCATTTAGGGTGCGAGTGGTCCATTCTCCCTCCCAATATGCTATCACATGGCCACGCGAATATATAGCCTCTGTCATGGAAGTCCTACTCACTGCCTTCTCGTGGCATTACTGTTGTTTACCAAATTGAGAGGACGGAAATCGAATATCCGGCTATTTAACCGGATTGGTGGACATGGAAAGTTCACCTAGGGGGGGGGGTTGGAAAACCCTCATTCCAAACCAATGTGCACATGAGCTACAGTATCCTGAAGGAACAAATTGCGTATGAATCAATCGCCGGTCAGCGGCTACCATGGGATTGCATCTCCTCACGATGCTCCACTGCCTTGTTGATCAGACCTTTACGTCAAAGGCTCTGGGTGTGGCCCCCTAAGAAAAGCACCTGCTTCAGTTTAGGCACCTGAGCAGTATCACAGCCCTCACACAAATCAAATGAGATTTGTGCGGCGCATATGTATTTGGTGCCCCTTTGTACCAATATTTATGTGTTTAAATAAATAAATAACTCTAATGTTTAACAATGAGGATCGGATTTTGACCAGATGTAAACTGGTTTGACATTACAAATAATTAATTACAAATTACCCTAGCTTGCAAACACGCAATTTAATAATCCATCCATTTTATTTATTTTAATGTTATAGGCTTGTCTTATAGAAGTATGTGAATGTGATATATGATAACAAGCACAATCGTTTGAAACCTAATACGCAACTTATAACTTTTCCATTGGCGAGTCAATAAAATAACGCTGAATTCCGGTGGATCTATTAATCAATACCAAGCTGAGGAGCCCCACCACAATAGGACGAAACGGCCGTCCAGTGCTTTCAGGTTTTTCCATGGTGGTCTAGCTTCAATTGACTTATGATTTCAACTATATATATATAAAAAATATCATGTTAGTTGATACAATTAAAAATGGTGATATTCTTATTATAATCATTGAGTGATGTGTCACTGAGTTTATAAGATGCAAATTCGAAATGACTATATTCAAGTCAATTAATAAATAGATGTATCTATACAGCGCTTGGTTGTTTTTTTCTTCAAAGATGATCTCCGCTTTATTTCATAGTATATGTTAATTTAATTTCACTAATGGAAAGGTCACCAATGTTAACGTAACACAGGGATTTATTTATTGAATTACTTAAGTGAACCTAACACAAACCTCGGCATCGAGTTATTAAACATAAGCTTAATTAATAGAACATCAACGTTATCCACTCAAAGTTATAAGTAAATTTGAGAGACATCTGTCATAATGCAGTAGGTGTTACTTCAGATGGCGATATCTTAAAGAGGTATCGTAAAAGAAATCAAGGTACTGAACAACAGACTGAAATCTTAATAGATATGTTATTTGCATTACTAGTGTGGTGTAAGCTACTTATATTGACATAAGTAGTATATATTGTGAGTAAGGAATAGAATATCTGACAGCAAAAGATTGAGAAGAACATAAATAAAAAGCAATTTGTGTGGAAATCCAGGAACAATGAAGCCTGAGACAATTAGAGAACATTTTGCAAATAGAGTATTATAGTATGGTTTTTGTATTTTACCAAGTAACGTTGTAATTTGCGCTACATACATAGTTGGTTGTCCTCACCTGTGTTCTCATTCACTACAACTAATGTGGCAGAAATGAAGAACAAATATTTAAATCATATGATCACAGGTTAGTTAGTAAGCTGCTACCAATTCATAATAATAACTGTAGGCTCCCCCTATTGGGGAGTTGAACCCTACTCCATTACTTAATCATACTTTGTAAACTGAATTGGGGCATTGCATACTAAATAATACGAATATTTCACAAAGAAGTATGAATTGAATCATCATTTACCAATGAATCAGAGTTACTGCTAGCCAACATATACTGTTCCATATAAGCAAGCATACGTATCCACAATGTATTGAATGTATCTAATTCATATAATGGACGAAGATGTTGTAGATAAACTTTAGTTAATAATGGAATAGCACGCATACGAGGATCAGCAAATTCAACAGCATGTAGATGATGAGCATATCCATTATTGTAATTAATAATATCATGCGAATTTCTTGAATTAGTTGTAAGAACTTCCTCAAGTGTAATACTTTCTAGGAAACCAGATAATAAGGGGAATAAAACCTAAAGAAAATATATGGAAAAGAAAAACAAATTATTTATACTTGGCGATTGATAGCAGTGGAAAATTACTTCATTTAATCCCCCCAAATGCCTTGGTAGGGCAGAGAGTAAGGAGAGTCGGCCCTCTCTTTCTAGAAATGCTCTCACATGGCCACATGTATACAATCAGTGTCAGAGAAGTCCTACTCAATGCCTTCTAGCAGCATTACTGTTGTTTACCGGATTCGGAGGACGAAAAGTGAATGTCCGGCACTTTAATCGGGTTGGTGGATATGAAGAGTCCACATAGGTGAGTTGGAAAACCCTCATTCCAAACCAATGGTGAACATGGGATCCAGAATCCTGACGGAACAAATGGCACACATGAATCAGTCGTTGGTCACCGGCTACCACGGGATCGCATCTTCTGATGTTGCTCCACTGCCTTGTAGATTAGATCTTTAGATGAAAGGTCCCGAGTGTGGCCTCCCAAGAAAACCACCTGTTTCAATCTGGGCATTTGAGCAGTATCCCAGCCCTTACACAAATCGAATGATTTATGTGGCATATATCTATTTGGTGCCTCCTTGTACCAATGTTTATGTGTTTAAATAATAAACAACTTCATTCAATATTCCAACGAAATACTCAATAGGCAAATTAAGTGTCAGTGTTGTTTTTAACAGTCTATTACATTTTAAATCATTGATTCTATAGTTGAATGTCTAAGACACGATAAGGAACATCATCATCAGGTGAACTTGT
Source organism: Schistosoma rodhaini (assembly GCA_944470415.2). Taxonomy (NCBI): domain Eukaryota; kingdom Metazoa; phylum Platyhelminthes; class Trematoda; order Strigeidida; family Schistosomatidae; genus Schistosoma; species Schistosoma rodhaini. The sequence continues at coordinate 4,436,123 of OX104040.1, forward strand.
ATGGTAATTAGAACATATACATGCATACTTTAATCAATAAAATTTGTAACTTCAGGGGAAAAAAAACAGTATTCATTAACATTCTATCAACAATGACTACTTCTGGGCAGGCCTGTTTGAATATCTGGGTTACCTGTCCCTGTAATCTAGATATCTCAACAAGTAATCTATTTTTTTATTTGTTTTAACACATCTTCAAGTTTATTAATCATATAACCTATTCAGCTGCGTTTATCAAACGTTTACGACCTCTTGTTGTACAGGTTGCAAAAAAGTACAATCAGAGACATCGTGATGGCTGACAATATGCATTGAAAAGAATGAACATTATTCAAATGTCAATTCCTGAACTGGTTAGCGTTTTTTACGGAATAGGGTCTCTAACCTCATGTCCAACCTCCATCCTTTATCCGCGATTGGGACCAGTAGTAGCCCCCAGAGGGGTTCAAAAAATCCTTCAACAAATATTATACTACAATTGGTTAAACGAAGATTTATTCATGACCTATTCACATGGAATAAAGTACACTATGTATATACAAATAGATTCGCTTACTTCATTAAAACAATTCTCCCATTGTTTACCATTTAATAAATGTAAAGTTGGTGATAATAATGCTTTTTGTAAATAAGTTAATGCATCTGTTCTAACATCACGACGAATATCTGAACATAATCTAGCTGTAGATTGTAATAATGGACGCCAACAAACATTCCATAAATGATCTAAATTTATTGAATCCATACTTGAATTTGATGTTTCAACATCGTTTGTATTATTATGTGAATATTTTTCATTATCTAGTTGGCTATTTGTAAATTCTTCATTGACGACAGTAGATGAAGTTAGTTGAGCAGGATTAATTCTTGTCCATTCTCTGTATATTGATGTTGCACGTGTAAATAATATATTAATTAAATCTAGAAGCTTTAAAAAATACAGAGAAATAGGTATATCTATTTAGTATCAGAAGGGGTTTTTTGTAGATATTATAATAATTTCAATGGTTGAGACCATGAATCAATTGGAGTTAGACCACCATGGAAAATCTAGAAGCACTGGATGGCCGTATCGTTCTAGTATGAGACTCCTCGACAAGGCACATTCACGATCCCGCCTCTCTAGATTAGAACCTAGGACCTAAAGGGTTTCACGCGAGGAAGCTTAAACTGTAGACTACTAAGCCGGCATTCAATGGTGTTAATGTCGAGCCTCAACTAATCTACAAAATTGAGCGATAAATATATTTATTAGACATTTAAGATATTAAAAAATCCGAGTACAAATTCATGAAAACGAATCCTCTTTCTTGCATCTTGTAATGGTATAAAGAGCACGTAATTCAATTTCATATTGGTAAGTTGATAGGTCTTGCACATTAACTTATTAGACGCTTCCTATATCCGTTAACTTTTGCACCCCCTAAACTCTGATCAGAAAAAAACATACTAGGAAGCATTATTACGAAGTGGGATACTTGGTATTAACTTTAGCGACAACTGAGATATCATATACAACAGCTCTATTCAATTTTAGCCACACAACTACTCCAAAAGATCAATCTTGTTAATTCCTACAGTATCGTTTGTTTGAATCATTGTAGGGTTCAGGAAATGTCTGAGAAATCGATGTACAAGACTAACCAGTTCGGTAATAAGATTAGTTTTACTGAATATAACTCTCAATAAACGTTATTCATTAAAACAGTTTAACCAGGTAATTTTGTACATTGTACACATACAGTAAGTTATTGACTAATTTTTATTAAATACTGCTTCGTTCAGTGTATTCAATTTATGACTACTGAACAGGTAAATAAATCTGGTATACTCATTGTATTTCTGATAGAGCATTTGATTTATGGTTGAAACAATTGTGAATTTATGGTTGGTGCCACGACGCAAAACTCTTTATCTACAGTTCGGCATTTGTTTTCTATTCGCTGAAAGATATCAGTCATTGTTTCATTGTAGCAAGTAGCATATATCTATATACGATACAATAGAAAATATTAACGAATAAAGTTGAAATACATTACAATTTACCTGTACAGCAATGACACCAGTAATAGGACTAAGTACAGATTCACTAAATACCACCCCTTTTTCAACTGTTTTCGATTTTCCATGTTCAAGATGTTGCTCAGTATCTGTATCTGAATCAGACAAAGCATAATTGGGACGATTCGTCGAATGCCTTGGATGATCAGGACGACAACGGTGGCCTGATTCTGTTTTATTATTAACATCATACGAAGATGAAACGAGATTATTTGCGTTTCTTGGAGGTAAATTGATACAGGCTTCAACAAAAACACGTAACGCTTCAACAGCACACTAGGAGTGAAGAAAATAAATATTAAAAACCCTAATTATTAATATTATATATATATATATATATATATATATATATATATATATATATATATATATATATATATATATATATATATATATATATTCTACTCTGGTTTGATGCATTGAAGCGTCTTATTCGTCTTTAACCTTCTATTACTGTATAGTTTGTCATGCCAAATGTGGAAATGTGATTGTGACTGAATCGTACTGACAAATCATAACAACTCGGAAAATCACATTTTATGAATGTATGTATTATAACCACTTGATGAGTTCGATAATTGGACATTCTTTATTAACTCCTCGTAGTCCATACTACTTACACATTTCATTTTGAACAATCGAGAAAAGTCGGGAAATGTAAATAATAGTCCTACTCTAATCTTAGTCATGTATGGGAAGTCGAGTGTGTTTGCAGACTTCTATGTGACCTTAGTCTTCTAGAAGATTCTGAAAACATGTTGGACAAGTAACAACATGGGTAAATATCCAATTAAAAGGTGATAAATAATCCTTTAATCTTCTAAATGTTTCTGAGAAGCTTCCGTTTAATCCTGATTGGATGAAACGTTTCCCTATGCCTCGAGAAATGCTGTTGACGGATATTTGTGAATTATGAATATTTATTAACTGAGTTTTTCATTTCGATTGTAACTTTAACCTAACACACTGAATCAATGAGAAATTCAACAAACGATAAGTGCCCATGATTTGCCAAGAAAAAGCTTTTGTTTTTAAGAGACAAGAAGCCAATGGTGGTTTGATATTCCAACGGATGATTACACATATGTGTCGATTCGATTAGTCAACAAACTTCCTTTCTCACACTCCGTCTTTCCATTCGAGTAGTCGACTGTAGTCATGTATAGGAAGATTGTGTATTAGTATCAAGTTTCGGACACTACATGTCACAACACTATACAGAAACTTTTTTGAACCGAAATAAATATCAGGCTACTTACACGGCCACTTAGGTTAAAATATTCAACAGATAAAGTATAAGGTTATGAGCGACTACATAAACAATTGAAAACAATAGAAATCAAAGTTATTACAAACCTCAAAGTTATCTGGTGTAATGTGAGCTGGATCACGAATTAAAAATGCCAGACAGTCAACAGCTTGTTCTAAAGTTACTGGATCTCGTGAACCAATCACCACTTCATAACTTAAAACCAAAGGAGATATAAGAAGAGATGATTTCTCCCATGTTATTTGTGCCATTTTATTAGGAAGCTTATGGATTACTTCATATGACTCTGAAACGTCTGTTGTGTCATTCTCAGCGTGTTCGATCACCTCTGATGAGTTTTTCTGGATTTGTCCACCATCATTTTCGGATACAAACATATTTGAACTGGATAAGTGTGAAGATGATTTACTTGCCACTGCGGAGACCTCATGAACAGTATGATGTGTTTCACTATCGCTTGTATAACCACGACTAGATTTATACGGATTCGAAGGATGATTCGTACTCATTTTCCGAGGAATATCTGAACTAGAATCTAAATGAATATGCACAAAACAACTTCGGTATTAAATGAATATGTAATATTTATGTACAATGTGTGGCATGTTGTAGAATGGAATGAAGTAGACTGTATTCAAATAAAGACAAAATAGAAAAGATTTTCATAAAAAGAAATTTGGGAAAATACCTTTTCAACAATTTACAGTATGATTCACTTTTGTATTGATTGTTTGGACCTTACCATTGATGTTTAAGGACTGTAATTGTTCAGTCACTTATTATGTTCATCCTATGCGGATTGCCTCGATATTGTCTCAAGTCACAAGCATTATAAGCAGAGATGATGGTGGATAGCAGTGAAAGCCAAAACACGCATTTCTTCCTATTCGAGACTCGACAGAACAAGTTAGTGGCTACCTGGACTCAGTGGATAGGTGAATAAGGCAATGGTGTCCGAAGTGAACGGTACTGGGTTCGAGTCCGGGAGTGAGATGCAGTTACATCCAGCCAACAAGTCCCATATTCGACGAAACACGCGTCCTTGATTCTAGTGCTAGCCACCATCATCTCTGCTTACAACTTATAGTACATTTGAATAATTGAAAAAACAAGATACATTCGGAAAGTGGAATAAGTATAACGACAAAAAAACCTTTACAGGCAGAGATGGATGAAGATATTATGTCAGGAAAAAAAACAGACTGATAATCAATTGCAGTTCTAACTATTAATGGAATGATTCAAACAACCAATACAAATAAAAGAAAGACTTGAGTCTTTGTTGACTTTTATTTATTTATTTGAACACGTAAATATTGGCACCAAATACATATGCGCCATACAAGTCATTTTGATTTGTGTGAGGGCTGGGATAATGCCCGAGTGTCTAAACCAAAACAGGTGGATTGTTTAGGGGGCCATACCCAGAGCTTTTGACTTAACGGTCTAATCCATAAGGTAGTGGAACATCGTGAGGAGATGAAGTCCTAGACCAACAATTGGTTCATACTCCATTTGTTACTTCATGATCCTGGATCCCATGTGCACCATTGGTTTGGAACGAGGGTTTTCTAACTTTCCGATGTGGACTCTTCGTGTCAACCGACACGATTAAAGCGCCGGGCATTCACTTTTCGTCCCCTCAATTCGGTAAACAATAGTAATGCTGCGATAAGGTTGTGAGTGGGACTTACCTGGCATAAATAAGATTTATCTAAAATATATCTAAGAACTTATGTTCCATATTGAAGGATATTGTTGACTCTTAGCTATTTATATAAGAGTTAGTTCAAATAACTTACGATCATTTAGTAGAATAAGATAATTTACTATAAGAAATTGTTTCTTATCTAAAAGATTAATCATTATGATAACGATATGATTTAACTACACCACCACAAACAGGTCAAATAAGTTTGTTAGTAGTATGTTGTATTCACTGAAATGATTGAAGTATATACATATAAAAAGTGAAGTAAACTAAACAACTAACCGAAAATATGATCATCATCATCATCATCAACCATATGGATAAAATTAAAAGAAAAAGAAGTAGCAGCTCAAAATTATCTTACATGAGAATTTCTCTTCACTATCACATTTCGTTACTGTTGTACCGGTTAAAAGGATATTAGCTCTTCGACCAGCTCCACATATTTCTAATAAACCAAAAATAAGTTTCCAATCAGTAGTTGGATCTGGTAGATCAGCAGCATGATTTCTTAGTAAATCAGTTAAACCACCAATCACTTGTCGAGCAACACGTGAACCATGTTTAAATAATAATGATAATGATGAAGCACTATTACCATTATTGTTAACAAAGAATGTAGAAGATTTTTTATGTGTATGTCGTGAATTCGATACTTTAGGTGAAGAAATACTTGCTTGTGGTGATGTTGATGATGGATTAATACAATACATAAGTTGTTCACCATGATTTAATAATAACCAATAAAGTGTTGCAAAGATCTGAAAGTTTTGAAGATAATGAAAAATGAACTAATTATTAAATCAATTAATTGATGATTGAAATAAGGATTGGGAAAAAACAACAAATAACTAAAGATTCGAACTCTTGTCTTTCTATTTCTGGAAAATCAGCTACTCAATAATAATAGTAACAATAATCAGAAGGGGGTTTATATGGAGATTTTAGTAATTTTATACAGTTAAGATCATCCACGATCCCGCCTCGCGGGATTCCTAGAGTTCTAGTGAGAAGTTGTGACCAGTGGAGCTAATCGATGTCAGGTAGAGACAGGTATCCACCTCCGTACAATAGAAGTTGGTCGCGTAGTTTTTTGGATTGGTTGAGGTTAGACATTAACACCGTTGGAAGCCGGCTTAGTGGTTTATCGATTAAATGCTCTGGTGAGAGACTGGTAGGTCCTGGGTTCGAATCTGGCGAGGCAGGATCGTGGATGCGCACTGCTAAGGAGCCCCACGATAGGACGAAACGGCCATTCAGTGCTTCCAGGTTTTCCTTGGTGGTCTAGCTTCAATTGACGCATGATCTTAACTATATAAAAGTAACAATTATACTTTTATAATGCATTGAAATTGGTCGACAAAAACTTCAAAAATTATACTGTCATTGTTACCCGTACTCTGTTCGGATTTATAATATGGGAATATAATATGGCTTTCTGTAAATATGATTACTATCAGAATGGGGATTTGTATAGATTGTAGAAATATTAATAGTTGAATTCATGACTCAATCTAAACTAAACTACCATCGAGAACCTGGAAGCACTAGACGGCTGTTTAGTCCTAGTATGGGACACCCTCAGAGGTACACATCCACGATCCCGCACGTAAGACTTGAAACAAGGACCTTCGGACTCGTGCGCAAACGCTTACTCTGTAAACTACTGAGCCGGCATCTAACAGTGTTAATGTCTAACATCATGGGTTGATTGAAGTTATCTACTCCGAATTGGTAAGTCAATGATGTACGGTAACCTGAAGGTGAAAAACTCCTTATTACGAATAAAACGCTCTTTCTTGATAGTTTACAATAAAAATAAATACATCACACTATTCAGTTGGTAATCTCAGTATACGTAATAATTTCGAACTATCTACAAATGATTAGATACCATCAGATATAATGGATTTATAATGTTTTTTTATGCAAACTTTGTCATTTCTACTCAGTATAAATATTTCATGTACTTTGTAAAGAAGAACTGTTGAATACTATTGCTTGAACGTATAAAAACCATTTAGTAGAACAAAATAAAGTATTTAGGAACACCGATCAGATATTTTACATCTGTATAGCATAGCATTACTGATAGTGTAAAATAAGTGTCAATTGGTATATGTCACAATATGTAGTCGCTATACTAATACTTAACTTCAGATTACGCAAACAGATTAGAAAAGCTTTTCAGTCAGTCAGTCGGTCACAACGTAGAACTTCGTACGTACGTACATCAGTTCGAGTTGCCATACCACATTAGCACAAAGATGCAGTTGTCAACTCAAATCCCATAGTGATAGAAGTAGTAAGAGTATAAACAGTAATTCGAAAGATTAGGGTTTGAAGATGTTATTGAAGGAGTATAATTCAGTGACATAAATTTGGAAAGAGAAAAAAGATAGAGACATGAAGAATTCAGAAGATTAGAATTTGGGAGAACACAAAGAGTGAATGCACCTTCGCCATTGAAAACAATTTTGTGCCATGTCATTCAAGGTCTCTAACCATCGATTGTTATCATCTCGCGAGTCCCAACCAGGTAGTCTACACCTACCAGCATGGCTCAGTCCAATTGTCAGTGCCACGTTTTGGTCTGGCCGCCCCTAGCTTTCTTCCAACCTACTCCTACACCATAAAACATTGCACGTCGGGGCAGTCAGTGGTTGGGCATACGTAATACGTGTCCCAGCGCTTTTACGCTTCAATGATTTATAGGCTGAAATAAGTTTTACAACTTATACAAATTACAGTGAAAATTACTTCTGTATTTGGACAAACAAACAAAAATATCCCCAATGAGCTACAATCCCACACCTAATAACCATTTCTGAAGCGAATATATAGAGTACTCAAAAGCCTGGTTGCTACCATTGTCATTTAGTCATGAATAAAGTAAGACCTGACACTGAATGTGAATCACCTCAAGCTGATACAACGTGGCAGTGATGAAGGCTTAGACACTAGTCTGCAAACACGAATAAATAATACGGGATATTTAAACCACTTTAAAGAATATCGATAAGTGAACAGGATTTCCATCAGTGACTTAAATATCATTTAACAATAGTTCAATATGTACGACCATGCTATAAAATGAACAAAGTTGAGGGATATGTAGAATCAAGCAATTTATAACTTTTATAGTTGAAATCATAAGTCAATTGCAGTTAGACCACTATGGAAAACCTGGAAGCACTGGACGGCCGTTTCGTTCTATTAAGGGACTCCTCAACAGTACGCACCCATGATCCCGCCTCGGGAGATTAGAACACAGGACCTACCAATCTCGCGCCAGAGCACTGAGCCGACATCCAGCGGTGTTAATGTCTAACTTCAACCAATCCCCGAAATTATAATTTGACTAATTGCTACTTTAAAAGCTATAGACCTTGAAAAAAACAACTTTAAAGTCAAAACATATATGGATATAAAACAAGAAAGGGATAAAATTATCAGAACTGTTTAAATCGATAGAGTAACCGAAAAAACTCTATACCCAATGTGTCACATTCTGAAAAAACGCCGTAGTTCTTATATTACACAAAATTACTTTAAAATAAAACATTGGAAAGTTTGTATACAAAAAACTAACTTGACTAGTTACTTCATGACGACGTAATAAACAGATGGCTAGACGTAGAAAACCAACAATCACTCTTTCAACAATGAGACTTGGAGAACGTGAAGACAGCAGTAAGTCAACAAGGTAATATCTGACTAATGACCAGAAACATACCAACCGATCACGATTACGCATTAGTACACGAATAAGTAGTTCTAAACAGAATACACGACAATCATCCGACGAAGTAACACTGGTGGCATTGCATGGTGAATAATATGATGTATTACCATTACCAGTCCATTGTATTAATGCTGGTGCAGATGAAGGAGGTGGAAATACGTGCATTGTCGAATTATGTTGACTCGGATCTTGAGGTGAAACGCCGATATTCGATACTTCAGTCTCTGTCAAGGTGGTACTAGGTGAGGAATTTGAGTCGACTGGTGCTAATGATGATGATGATAAACCTGAATCAACATTTAAACATGAACTTTGTACGGATCGATCTGAGAGATGAGAATTATCATACTGTAAACCTTCCACAGAGAAAATAGAGTTAGAATCAAAATTATGTGAAAGCATAGTATAAGAATCTCCTCGTGTAGCACATAACAGAGCCTGTAAAAGTTAGAAGAAAAAAACAACAAAATTCTAGACAAAATTCGATGTTCATTCAAAAGAAAAATCAGAATTCCTGCTTAAGCAATAATAGTTAGAGATTACTTTATAATTGTGTGGAAGTGTATGGAAGCTGGAGACTACAGATAAAGGTTAAAATATCAACTAAGTGAAACAGGATGAATCTTTTATCATTCTTTAACTATGGCTCAACCCCGAAATTCCCTGGTACGGCCAACAGTAGGGAGAGCCAACACTTCCTATCAAATTGCTTTCACATGGCAACGCATATACAGCCACTATCGGGAAAGTTCTACTCACTGTCTTTTCGCGACATTACTGATGTGTACGAAATTGGGTGGACGAAAAGCGAATGTCCGGCGCCTTGACCGGGTTGGTGAACACGGAAAGTTCACATAGGGGAGTTGGAAAACCCTCATTCCAAACCAATGGTGCACATGGTATCTAGGATCCTGAAGTAACAAATAGAGTATGAACCTATTGTTGGTCAGAGGCTACCATGAGACTGCATCTCCTAACATTGCCCCACTGCCTTGTAGATTAGACCATTAAGTCAAAGGCTCTGGGTATGGCCTCCTAAAGAAAACTATCTGTTTCGCTTCGAGTGCCCGGGAAGTATTCCAGCTCTCAGACAAATCGAATGACGAAGTGTGGAGCACATATATATGGTGTCTCCTTGTAGCAATGTTTAAGTAGACAATAATAAAACCACTCATTACCAACCAAGGCATACTAAATTTGATATAGAAAACATAAGGTCAATCTAATACAGTTGATAAAATTGATCTGTGTTTCCCCAATCGAGATCGTCTATCGAATGAAAAAGAAAAAAAGTCCCTATCAACAATACATATAGAGAGATTCTCCACTCCAAAAAAAAACCAAAGAAATAAAATTCCACATACCTTAATTAGTTCAGTTAATGAGGCATCAACTAAGAATTTACTGTCTTCAATCAATTGATCAATACGACATTGAATTACGATTTCCGAAGAAAATTTAGAAGATGTTTGTTCATCTAATTGACTACGATTAACATATGATAATAAATGACTTTGATTTATTAATAAATTATTATTATTATTATTGAATAATTTGTTTTCTTCCAGATGTTTCGATTGACAATCAAGTGATGAAGATATTCCAATATCTTTATTTAAAATAATTTCATCATTTTCATCTTCATTATCATTTTCATCATCTTTTAATTCATCATCGTTTTCGTTTTCATCACCAGAACCAATCCATGAAGATCCAGTAGTTAAATATTGATAGAATGAACTGAATACACCTAATTCACTAATATAACCATTTTAAAGAACAAAAACGATGAATATAAGAAGTTAGAAAAAACATGATCAGTAAACACAGAAATCCATATTTCATAGAACATTTCAAAAAGTGATTGTAATTATGGATTGGCCTAACATATATAGACTAAGATTAGGCAGATGAAATTAAGAAACTATTGTAAAGTGATGATTTGCAGAAACTTGATTAATTAGATAACTTACCGATTACTGTTAGTATTTTGTAAACGTGATGCATTTTGACGACGTCTATGTGAATGACGTGAGTTTTTTGATTCTTTTTTTATAGGTATACAACCTTTTGTAGTTATATAAACTTTACGAGAATTTGTTAGAAAATCTTGTGATTCAAGTAGTTCATTAGGTAGAAGATTTGCACGAAATAATTGTAATAAACAGTCTAACAATGAATGCCATCCATAACGTAAAATATCTGCATGTCTAGATGAAATAGTAAATACTAAATAAAGTGATAAACAAGCTTTTGTATTGCGTCCAAGCATAATTGGTAAATTTGTAGGATTCTAAAATGTGAAATAACAACCAGAAAAGAAAATTACATTAATGTGTCAGATAACGTAAACATGTTGACTGATGCTTGATATAGATTAACTTGTATCAAGTCAAACAACCTTGATAACTACACTCAAATGAAGAATGAATACTATGTACAAACTTTTGTATAACACTATGAATGATATTGATTGAAAGCATTTATTCAATAAAACTTCAGTACATGACAGTTGGTTTAAATCTATGACTATAAGGTTTATAGTTGGCTCCTCAGATAGAGTTGTGCGTGCGAAGTCGTGGATGCGCGCTACTAGAGAGTCCTACTCTACGACGAAACAGACGTTCAATGCTTCCAGGTTCTGAATGGTGATCTAACATTGATTGGTTCATGATCTCCACTATTCAATAGCTCCATGCAATCTAAAAATATTCACATGTTCTAGCAAATTTATATTTTAATACTTGTATAATAAAATATTCAGGGTTGGATGCAGAATGCAGGTGTGCGGCCGTCTGTGCTCCCCCACGAGGGGTAACAGGCGCAAGTAAATAGATAATAATAATAATAAATGGTCCAAAAAATAATTAAAACATGAACACACTTACATCGTTAGCAGTTAATAAAGTTGTAAATTTACACAAAGAAATAACTAAATTGTCCAATACATCACTCATTCCATAATAAGCAGCTATTGTGGCACATCGATTAAATCCATCAATTGCTTTAGATTGTACTTCAGGATCATTAGTTTTATCAAAGATAAATGATAAAGCAGATACTGTAGGTCCCCAGATTAATTCAAATAGATCAGCATCAAATGCACCAGTTTGTACATGAATAAACAGTGCTTGTTTAGTAGATGAACGACGTAGAAGGCACTATGAAATAGTATATGGAGCAGTATACATATATATATATAACTTAAATTACCTGACAAGTCTTATTTACATATAGTGTAGAGACTATAAGAATAGAAACTCGTCCATTAGGCTTATTATTATTAAAATAACTTAATTCTTCACTTTTCTTTACCCTAATAGTTAATATACAAGAAATCAACGACAACTGATCGTCAGTGATGGATAACGGTAAAAGTCAATAAAGTAGCTTCATTTATCTTGTATTCTGGGTGTATTACAGTTCATCAAAACTTTTCCTATCGCCTTTATATATCTTCTACACTTTTAATCTGATGTACACATATTCACAACTCCGCCTGTAGCTCTTACGTGGACAATTTGGTTACTCAACAGTTTCGGAAACACATGCCCTGGTACGACCGAGAGTGTGGAGAGTCCGCTCTCCCTCTCCAAATGCTTTTACATGGCCAAGCGTATATAACCCCTACCAGGGAAGTCCTACTCACTGCCTTCTCGTGGCACTACTGTTGTTTACGAAATTGAGAGGATGAAAAGCGAATGTCCGGCGCTACATAATTTCGACTCCTTTAGTTATTTACAAATCGTAATGATAATCAGGTATGGTATCATAAGTCAACGTACAACTGTTCCAGACTCTATATGTTGATAATGTCCGTATGTTTATCTGACGGATATCAATATGTTAGACACGGAATTGACATATTGTAATGAACAGAACACTAGTTGGGGACAATCAAATGTATTTAAGCAAAGATTACAGACTATCTCAGTAAATTCTGATAACCAAACAATGAACAGTCAATTTGCAAATTAACAACCAATTGTTTCAATCTTCACTGTTTCTTCTCTTATTCCATTGTTCATGCATTTTCCAAACGATTGCGCTTCATTTCAGTTCTTTCCTCATCGGTCTTCTGCCAAAATACATTCTATGTCTGACCCGCACCATATACTAATTATGTGGATATAACTAGACCACACCACAATATTATTCTTTGTATGAACTGTGAAAATATAACTACTCACTAATTCTGTATACGAAAAGTAATATGTCATCATATGAAATTAACTAAATCTATTGAAACCAATTAACGTTTATCACATTCTATATATAGGTACTGGGTTCGAGTCCCAGAGTGAACATCAACTCTCAGATGCAGGTACATCCAGCTGACGAGTCCCAAATAGGACGAAACGCGCATCAAACTGGATTCCACTACTAGCCACTAACCATCTTTGCTCACTGTGCTTGTGAATTTAGGCTATATCGAGGTAATACACACAATATGCACATATGCCAATTAGAGACTGATCAGTTGCAGTCTTAACACATCGATGGGAAGATTCAAACAAACAATACTAAGTGAATTTATAAGTTATTTAGATGAAAACGATCATAAATTCTTACTTTCCATAAATAATTCTCACGAACTAAACCAGTTTGTTCAATAGGCATTACAATTTCATGATTATGAATATTATTATAAATGGATTCCAAAAGTTTCGGATCAAAATCTTGATTTCCATTCATACCTAGTAATAAAAAATATAGTTAAAGTAACTAAAGAGAATATGATAGATTTAGTTGTCAAGTGTATGAATTCTATGCTAATCTCATTTGAGATTTATCCAAATTTAGAATGACATACAAGTGAAATAAAGAATTTTCTTAAATGAAGGCGATCTACAACTCAGGTGGACCTATAGGATGAGGATCTCAAGGATCCAGGATCATCAAGGAATCCTTCAAAACAAACGAGGGGATTACAACATCATCCAGTGCTATACACCCATCGATGAAGATGATAAGGACCAGGTTTATGAGAAGCTGTAGTCGGTCGTAGATGTGTCCCGAAAAAGCAAGTACACTATTCCTAAAAATGAGGAACATTCGGAAATCAAAACAACTCTTACTTAACACCAAAGTCAGAATTTTCAACATGAAAATTAAAATAGTTCCATTGTACGGAGCTGAAACTTGAACAATCACCACCACTATCACCAAAAAGGTAAAAGCAATTATATACAGATGTCTAGGTAAGATACCCGAAATCCGTTGTTCAGAGATAAATGATAATAATCTCTAACAGAGAACAAATCATCTCCCATGTTAAGGGGTAATTAGAAAAAGATGTAGAAGGTGGATAAGACACACTTTGTGGAAATAATAAAAATATACCACAAAGCAAGCCGTAACTTGAAATCCCCAATATAAATATAAAAAAGGCAAATTAAAAAACACATGGTGTCGAGTATTTTAGGATGACGTCTAAAGCATAAATAGAGTTTTCTAAAAATTCGAAAGGCGACTTTAGGCAGAGTTATTCAGAGATTCCTAGTCGGTGGCTAATACTCCATGAGAGGTAACAGCCAAAAGTGAACCAGAAATTGAAATGTAATAAGAAGTTTCTGGACGACAGAAACTTTAAAATAGAAACCAAGCAGTGAACTGGACACTGAATTCTATTACTTACTGAAAGCGAATGGAAAATTTTAGATGTATAAATCAATTTAAATAGGTCGAAATTCATGCATTTAATTTAATAGCTGGAAGTTGAGACATTCAAATTACTAAGATGAATCTTCATAATGGTAATTTTTATTTTATTTAAATACATAAACATTGGTACAAAGGGGAACCAGATATATATGCACCACACAAATCTCACTCGATTTGTGTGAGGGCTGTGATACTGCCCAGGTGCTCAAACCGAAACAGGTGGTTTTCTTAGGGGGCCACACTCGGAGCCTTTCACCTAAATATCTAGTCCACAAGGCAGTGGAGCATCATAAGGAGATGCAGTCCCATGGTAGCCGGTGAACAACGATTGATTCGTACGCCATTTGTTCCTTCAGGATAATGGAGTCAGCCCATGTGCACCATTGGTTTGGAATCAGGGCTTTCCAACTCCCCTAGATAGACACTCCACATCCACCAACCCGGTTAAAGCGTCGGACATTCGCTTTTTGTCCTCTCAATTTCGTAAACAACACCTTTGCCACAAGAAGGCAGTGAGTAGGACTTCCTTGGCAGAGGCTCTATACGCGTGGCTATGTGAGAGCATTTCGAGAGGGCGAGCGGAATCTCCCCACTCTCGACAGTACCAAGGCATTTTGGGGCTCATAATGATAAAATTTTATCCATTGAATCACAAAATAAATTTACAATAGGATTATTCATTTCAACTGATAATTCGACATTAGATGAATGAATTTGGATTTCAAACATCAAATTGAGGGAGTAAAAAGCTAATTGAATGTGATTAAGTTGATGGAACATTTACAAGACATTTTATCATAAATAGCCTAATTGATGATGATACCGAAAATTTCTGATGGAGTTTTGTTCTCTGAGCTGGATGGTTTGGTCGTGGAGCTTTCATCGTTCTTCTGAACAACATCATCAGCACCAACTTCCACCTGAAGTTTGTGCTGATGATGTCATCCACCTGAGCCACAAGTCTTCTCCGCCATTTCAATTCATTCATTCATTTTTCAATGATTATTATATAAAGAAGTAACTTTTTTTGTTTGACAAAATTATAAACTAACCGCTTAAATTCTTTTTAAAATCTTCCATACGCATTGGAGCATTTTGTCGTTTAGAATTTGGATTATGTTGATCTGTATTTAACATAAGAATAGCATAGGCTAATGTAAAAGCAGCATCAACATCAATAAATGGTGATTGATTTGATGTATACCAATGTTCTGCAAAATGTTCTATTATTCGTTGAATAAGTGGTGCTTCACCAGGTAAACGAAATGCTTCCAAATAAACACGTAAAGCTTCATCAATTGGAACTCCAACAAAATTAAACTGCCTTTTAAATATAAAATGAAATATATATATAAATGACAACTAAGAAGGCACATCTGAAAAGATGAAGTACAAGGAAGACATTTTAGTGGCAAATCCGCCACAACTCAAGATTTCTGGAATTTAATCATCAACTTGTTACCAATACACAAAACGAGTAGTTGAAACTAACAAATGAAAAATAATGATTGGAAGGAAAAATATGTGCTTATGACTATTAAATAAGAAGTAAACACTAGTGGGGATAATCGAATGTATATCAGCGCGAAATTACAGCACATCTTACTGAAATCTGAAAACCAAACAGTAAGTACTTAATTTGCAAAATATCAATCAAAATTGACTGTTCATCTGCAGATATCAATCAATTGTCTCAAATTTTACTGTTCCTTCATTTCCATACCAATTGCTTTATATTTCTGTTCTTCCCGTCTTGATCTTTTGCTGCGAGATGTTCTATTCCTGACTCACGACATATACTAATTATGTCGATATAAGTAGCGCACATCACACTTGTAAACTAATTGGTTAGTGCGGTTACTATGGGGAATTTAGTGTACATATTAATATTTCAATTTATTAAATAAAAAGCAGAAAAGTGTTACTACTATAACGTGTGTTCTACTTAATTAAAATGGATACATACACATATTGTTATAACTGGAGAACTACCAATCTCGTGACTTCAGACACACATTCTGATGGTTTAAGAATCAGATGTTGACAAAATGAAAGTGTACTAACATAAAATGCAAAGTACGTTGAAGTGGAATCAATCATCACATTAATTTGACCCCATATTGATACGTCTGCTATCTGAATGATTGATATCGGGTTCTTAACTGCTTCCTAGGTTCGCCATATATTCCAAACCTGACTAAATTCTAACTCACTGAGGAAATTTTTAATTAAGTCTAATTTCGAAGTATGTATTATTTTTTATTACTTATTTAAACACATAAGCATGGAATTCACTTAGTATTGTTTGATTGAATCTTCCCATTGATGTTTTAGGACTGCAACTAGTCAGTCTCTTATTGGCATATGTGCATACTGTGTGTGTTGCCTCGATATAGCCTAAATTCACAAGCATGGTAAGCAAAGGTGGATAATGGCTAGTAGTGGAATCCAGGATGCGCGTTTCGTCCCATTCGGGACACGTCAGCTGTGAATTTAAACTTCACCCCATTGCACAAGCAGTTGGCTATCAGGACTCAGTAGCTCAGTGAATAACACGATGGCGTTTGAAGCGAAAGGTACTGAGCTCGAGTCCCAGAGTGAACATCAACTCTCAGATGCAGGTACATCCAGCTGACGAGTCCCAAATAGGATGAAGTGATGGCCGTCCTGAATTCCACTGCTAGCCACTATCCATCTTTGCTTACATAAGAATTGGTACAAGGAGGCATCAAACAGATATGAGCCACATAAATCACTCGATTTGTGTGAGGGCTAGGATACTGTCCGGGTGCCCAAACCGAAGCAGATATGGCTAATAATAAAATGTGCGTTAGTAAAATATAATGATGACGTTAGATCTTTGAGAATCCAGGGTACCAATATGTTATAGTATGGTGGTGACTTAATAAATCAGGTTGGGAGTTACGTTTATTTTAAAAGACAAATTAAAAGATTTGATTCCAATTAGATGGTAACCATTGATAGTTGTTTAATTAACAAAATGAATATACTGGATAAAATATTTTGTGACTGAAGTGCATATGTCACAACTTAAACATGGAAGAGAATAATAATCAATAACATTAAATCTCAGGTTAGATATCACTAATCTCCGAATATAATCTATGATATAAAAACTAAAATTTATTACATGCTGAAAGGAAAATAGCGGATTGCATTTAGATTACTGCCGTTTCAAGGTAATCTGTATGATATATTCTAGTGAAGACATAAATAAGGGTAACTCCCAGGATCCATTAATGGACTATTATTCTATCTAATATTCTTATTGTTTAACTGTTAAGTAATTAGATTGTGTATATCTATATTCATCTTATTATAAGCTTCATTTTGACCTATGGATTATTATTATACAAGTTACTGTTCCTAAGTCATATTCAGTTTATTGATTGTTGTATCCCACGTTCACAGCCACATTTGGCTTGATCTTGTACAAATATTATTTCCTGTTTTATGGTGTGATGCGGTCTGTCTGTCTGCTATATAAACCGAGTATGTTTGAAATAAATGATTCGCATAGCAGAAGCTGTAATTGATGTTGTGGACTCCATCGGAAGGGCTAGGAGGACAAAGGACCAATAAGGGTGCTTGACTGCTCATGCCGGTCGAAGTCATTGGTTAGCACAGTGCTAAGATTGGAAAAGTCATATTCCGATTGGTGGATGATTCACGTGATAAAAAACCGGACATAAAATCATAACGAATTGGCATACGACCTATTTTTTAATAAAATCATAACACTGAAAATTTCTGAGCTGTAAACATCCTACATAGTAGATGTTGATTGCCAAAAGGTTAGAGTAAAGGATGATGATATTTCTACAACACAATGATGATTTGGAAAGATGAACAGAAATTGTCGAAAGAATGAAAAAAAACCTTAGTTGTTCCTTAAGATCTTTGAATTAAAAATCGGTCTCACAATGCATACCTTCTTATTCTGGATGAAAGTGAACTCAGTCAACTGTAGTAGTTGATGACCATCCAGTTTGTCCGAAGATAACATCAAAAAATAAACAAGTATCAATAACGAACTACTTGTATCCACCTATGGTTTTGAATTTCAAATCACCGAGGGGGGTTGATGAACCAAGGGAAGAACGAATTTACAACCCCAACTCAAGTGGAAATCTAAGAGTAAGGATGTGATTTCTTTGAAAAATAAATGGAACCGCGGAATGACAGTGTGAAACAAAATACTATGCTAACTGTTGGGGATGTCAAATCCCCAGAACTTACTCGGTAAATGGCTTAATTTCGTAATTTTATTTGGGAAATTTGAATTTCTTTGTTTTCGCGCGAAAAGCGCTCTTTTCACCTTCGGGTCGAATTTTCCTCTTGTAAAATATCTTAACGCTATTGATCCATTGTTTCTTTGAGTGTGTTATTTTGTAATACTACCCAAGGACAATTCATTACTGTATATATACGTTTGATTTTTTCCCCTTAAGATTGCTGTGCTTCTGGCTGATACGGAATATATTTTCCCCGCTTCCAACTTGGACTTCTTACTCTAGTTAGCTGGGTCTGGGTCGCGTCAGGATAGCTAGCTTATCGGTCTGTGGTTACAAGTCTTTGTTCCGTTCGCTACTACTGAATTCGAAACGCTTCAGATATAACACTAACGACTAAAAGTGATTTTGTTTGCTCCATTGAGATCGATTTTAAGTAGCGACGAATAATTTCCAGTAAAAGATAAGTGCTAACTCATAAACACCAACAAGGAAGTTTACAGCTTACATCATCATCAACCAATCGATGATCATGTGACTTAATTATGCTATTTTACACTCCTAATCTGCTTTATCATGTTGTTTACTAGGTGGCACAGTAACCAGAATCACCCCCCCAACTACATCACAGCTAAAACTGTAAGATCAATATTACAATTACAATGTCACCTCGAATAAATTTTTTTTTAAAAAGGGAGGGGGGGAACAACAGTAAAACATACAATAGTATTATTAAAATAAGCAAAAATAATTTATCTCACCTAACAAATGCTGTTAACACATCAGTATTTTCACGATCACTAATATATTCACCAATCATTCGTTTATCTAAACGTGGATTTTCCCGTAGAAACAAGGCTAATTCATCATAATTTAATGGTTTTTGTAAAATATCATTCTCTTGTAAAAATGTTATACCACGTTTAGGTTTTATATTGAAATGATCTGAACCCAATATTAATAACTAAAAAAAATAAAGTAAGTTTACAAAAAAAATACTCAACAATTTAAGCATATTTAAATTATTTAAACAATCGGTAAAGTCCCCGAATTCCCTAATATGGCGGTGGGTGGAGAAAGTCACCTCTCTTTCTCTATCTCAAAATGCTCTCACATGGCCACGTGCGTACAACCAATGTCAGGGAAATCCTATTCAATGCCTTCTTGCAGCATTACTGTTGTTTACCAAATTGAGAAGACGAAAAGCGAATTTCCGACGCTTTAACCGTGTTGGTGGACACGGAGAATCCATCTAGGGGAGTTAGAAAACCCTGATTCCAAACCAATGGTGCACATGGACTCCAGCATTCTAAGAAACGAATGATGTATGAACCAATCGTTGGTCACAAGCTATCATAGAACTAAATCTCTTAAAGTTGCTCCACTGACTTGTAGACTAGACCTTTAGGTCAATGGCTCTGAGTGTGGCCTCCCAAGGAAACCACCTGCTTCGGTCTGGGCACTCGAGCAGTATCTCAGCCCTCACACAAATCGAATGATTTATGTGGCGCATATCAATGTACCAATGTTTATGTGTTTAAATAAATATTAATACAACCAAATGACAGAATGTAGATTGACTGGTTAACTTTAAACAAACAAACAAGAAAATTAAGGAGTATGAAACTATAGAGTCAGTCAGTCAACTACAACGTAGGAACAGGCACTTATATGCATCGGTCCAAGTTGTCACACCTCATTAGCACAACGATATGAACAAACTCATAGACGTATTTACTCCAATGGTTGTAATATATAAAGATTGCAAGGAGAAGGAATTGGTTGTAGAAAGAAAGGTATAAAATAATCTCACGGTTTAAGGGAAAACAGAGAGTGTATACACCTACGCCATTGTGATCGATCCTGAGTAATGTCACCCAGAGTGTCCAACAATTGGTTACAATAGTCACATGGAACCCAATCAAGTAGTCTGCTTCTACATGACTAAGATTAGAAGTTATTGATTTCAAGGACCGATGCCACGTTTTGGATAGGCCGTCACCAACTTTCTTCCAACCATTCCCAACACCAGTCAGCATTGCGCATCGTGATAAATGGTGTTCAGGCATACATAACACGAGGCCCAACCATCTCAGTCGATGAAGATTTACTACCTCATCAACTGATTTACCATCATCCTCTAATACCCTGCGTCTAATTTCACTATTACTTACCCGGTGATCCCAGAAGATTTGAAATATTTTATCAGTTTTAAAATTCGTCAGTCAGTTCTAATTTCTGTATCATTGAATGTGAAAGTTTTAAAGAATAAACTCACAATATCATCTACTTTACATGAATACTAGGAAATAGAATTGGGTTTATAGATTTATATAAATAATTAACGAAGATGATAGCCTTATTCATTATATTTAATATGTACAATTGTCATACATATGGTATCATATTATAATCAACTAACGTATGAGTGATCAATGGTTCGAATCTGCAAAGAAAAACCTGGTTAAGTCAACTAACTGAAACAACAAACCATTACAGCTTTAGATGAAAGTGCTAGGTTTTCAAAAATAGATATATACATCTAACTACTAACTCAAATGTATGCGCATCTGACAGACCTAATAATAAAACCTACCTTCTTTTTGGACTTGGAAATGTTTAATTCCTCTCGAGATGGCAATTTTGTTAAATCAACAAAATGGCGATTGGGTCGTACTCTATACTTACTATCAATAATACTAGTTTTATCGGCTAATGGTAAATAATTTGTTGAATTTGGAAATTTGTTTAAAGAATCTTGATCTATTATTGTTGCTTGTGATGCACCACATTGGACCTCAATAGTGTTCAATACAGCCAATAGAGCATCCAATGCTAGTAAATGTGTACCCATTAAACGTACAACAGGAAAAGCATTTTTAGCTAACATTTTTGTAATATCTTCAAAAAGATTAGAACAATACGGATCACAATCATAGTTTATGTAAAGCTCTGCAGCTAAACCGGGAACAAGAAATAAACGAACAACTGAATCCAATGCAATTTCACGTCGTTCATAACCCGTTGATTCGTTATCTGAAGAAATGATAGCGGTTAGTCGTTGCAAATAAACCTACAAAGTATCCAGATAAAAAACAGACAAAAAATTCATGCTTCGAAAAATCATAACAACAGAACCAGCAAAAACCTATTCCTGCAAACCTAAGATTTATGGCGTGATGATTATTGCCAATGCTATGACTCACATTGTTGATTGTTAAAGCATATTATGAAAAGCATTTCACTTTCGTCAAATAAGCACTTCATAAATATCTCCCCACCGACCACACTGTAGGTGACCATGTACTGTTTCAATCTATACAGCTGGTTAGCCTCAGCTCAATATAATCAGATGACATCAGAAGTAACCTATGGATAAACATCTTCCAACTTTTTGTGTATCGCTTACATAAACTGGTCAATATAGATGTTCACTCACTACAAGTGTTATTCTCTTCTGGTTAGCCTGTTATGAACCGTAGCTTGATAAGCTACACAATTCGTAATAAAAACGCAAAACCAGATTCATCTGAACTTGAAATACACTTTCAGTGATTGTTTGTCCAGCGCCAACACAAACATGGAGACAAAATGAAGCAAACATTTTATCACCACTCCAATCGACAATCACAGTGAAAGACGCTTAGGTATTCATGTGACTTTTGGAGTACGTTTGACGATCAACCATTGATGGTAGTTTCGGAGTGTGTGGTTTGTGAATTCATTCTTTAGTTCGATACTAGTTGAATTCATCAAAAATAGTGTATTTCCCGACACTTGAGACAAAAGATTTCAACGAAAACGTAGTACATGTGTAGGCCACATATTCAACACAACTGTAAGACATAAAAAAGGGTTTATCTTTAATAAGTTCCCAGGCCTGTCAGACGTAGGAATGAAGGGCGCTGTCGAGATTATCCTCCGGAGAGAGGCCCACGCGCACCACCGCGTTACATGAACTCTGGCCCGCCACCCCCGCGAATGGGGCGTTATGGTCCGGCTTGGGATGATGGATATGGAGGGCATTATGGACCACCACCACCACGTAACAGCTCCAGAGGTTACGATTATCCCCCAAATGGTACCAATGGACGGTATCCTCCGATTGACCGTGCAGAGCAACACAGACCACTCCCACGAGGTCCAGCCCGTGACCCACTTCCGTTACCGCCCAGTGTGGGGTATCGTGGACCTCCAGTCCCTGAGCCTATCCCGTCGCCTCGAGATTATCCTCCCAAAGCTCCCCCGATGAGACAAAGTTACGATATGTATGGTGAATATGACCGGTACCGGGAGCCAATAACGCCATCTGGTCCCCCACGCCCAAACGATTATTATGATACATACGGCAGTTACAGCAGCGGGAACTACGAAGACTATAGGGAGAGCGATAGATCAATGTCAAATTATGATTCAGGATACGACTACAGATAATTTTTTTAAAATTAGAAGCTAATCTTCGAATCTTCAAAAAAGGGGAGGTGTTATGCAGTAGCGAAGACATAAGTACGGGTAACTTGCAGGACCTACTATAGGACTATCATTCTATTCGGTAACTAGATTATCCATATCTATATTCATCTTACTGTAAGCTTCATTTTGACCTATTGATCATTACTATATGATTTACTGTCTCTATGTTATACTCAGTTTTATTGATTATTGTCTCCCACGCTAACAGCCTCATTTGGCTTGGTTTTGTACAAATATTATTTTCTATTTTATGGTGTGGTGTGGTCTGCCTGTCTGGTATATAGATAAAGTATGTTAAAATAAACGATTCGCATTACAGCAACTGCTATTGGTGTTTTGGACTCAAGTGGACGGGTTAGGCGGATAAGGGCCAATAAGGACGCTAGATTACTCATACTACTCGAACGTCATTGTCACAGTGTGAAGGTCGTAGAAGTCGTATTCTATTGGTGGACAATTTACGCGAATTACGTCCTTGTTAAATTCGTAAGGTCATAACGAATCAGCGACGACCTTGATCAAGTCATAACATAAATCCAAGTTGCCTCTACCCCTTCAGGAGAAGGACTCCATATGTAAAGGGACGTGAGGCTTGTGAGTGCCACGAACAAATTATTTAAGTGACTCTTTATATTCATTTCGGTACCGTTTACATTGTATAATAAGTTATTTGGATAAGATATTTGAAATAAGATTTTCCCAGAATTAAGCCAAATGTTCTGTCTGAATGTTTACAGGTACTCTACCCAATTGCAGTATGGATTGTGTGTGACACAACCATGCAACAAATCTCTCCATATCACCTCTTTTCTGAATAATTAGGATAAAAATTAGGCCCGAAGAATTCGCTAGCATGGAAAAAATGAAATCAGCTTACAATATAGATAGAAAGTTATCGTTTAATACAACAAATGATGAAACAGAATCAAATCGAATTTTTATATTGCCTACCTCCATTTGTAACTTCAACTGACTCCTCATAGATTCAAACAACAGGAAGCATACACGTAGAGTGGCAGCAAATTGCCAAACATCCTCTGAATATAATAGCTATAAATAAAATAAAATATCATTAATACCACAGCACTTTTGAGATAAGTAAAAGAGTTGAATACAACGATTATTATTATCATTACATAATAATTAAACTCATCTAATAAGTATCAGAAGGGGTTAGGTGGAGATTTTTAGTAATTTTATAGAGTTGAGATCATGAGTCAATTGAAGCTAGACCAACATAGAAAACCTGGAAGCACTAGACGGCCGTTTCGTCCTATTGTGGGACTCCTCAACAATGCGCATCCACAATCCCGCCTCGCGAGATTCGAACCCAGGACCTACCAGTCTCGCGACAGAGCACTTAACCGATAGAGTTGAATACAATGATTGTTATTATCATTAAATAACAATTAAACTCATCTAATAAGTGTCAAATTAGTTTATTCAAGTAAACAACAGTATCTTTTTATAGTGCACTATTAACTAAAATAATAAAAGTTCAGGAGCAATCAGCGTGAAGGCTTTTCTGTATCCAAATTTTTATGGTTTTCGATTAAATGTGTTCGTAAAATTAAACAAACCTGTCTTTTGAAAATTCTAATTTTATCCTATTTAATTCTTCAGCAGGAAATGTTAACGTCGTAGAAGAATGAATAGTATTTATGCATTAGAGACGTAAACAAAATCTATCAACAGCAGTGTAAGGTACACGGGATAGGCTTCAACTCTGTATAAGAATTTAAAAAGAATCACAGTACTCCTCTTTCAAATCTCCACATAACCCTTCCACAATTTTCAATTTCACATTAAACAGAGAACATCAGGCATTCTTAATGAGGTAAGACATTGAGGCTGGCTGTGAAGTAGTGAGACATAGATCATTAAAGTATATAGTATCGTCAATAGAGTTCGTCATTTCATTTATTTGTAGGTCAGTGTATGACATGGTGTCGTGGCATGAAAGAAAGCTGCAAAGGGCTAGCTTCCGTTGGTCCTTCACGACTCCCTGGATGGGGTCCGAGAGATAGTGCAACACAGTGGCTAGAGACGTTATCAGATATGGCTCAGAATAGAAGCCAGTGGCGATCCTGCTGCAACCTTCTTTTACTTTCTACATAAAGAATGGTTCTAACTTTCTTAAATGAAAGAGTCTTCTGGTTGCACATTTCAGTCCGCCTTATCTTTTCATCCCTTCTCTTCCTACTTTCATTATTTTGTGTGGCGCATATGTACCTGGTGCCCTTTTGTACCAATATATATGTGTTTAAATAAAATAAAAAATAAAGTATATAGTATTGTTTGTTTGAGTCTTCCCATTGATGCTTAGGACTACAATTGGTAAGTCGCTTATTGGCATATGTGCATACTGTGCCTCGATGTTGCCTTAATTTACAAGCATTATAAGCAAAGACGGATAATGGCTATCAGGACTCAGTGGCCGAGTGGATAACGCTATGGTGTTTGAAGCGAAAGGTACTGGGTTCGAGCCCCAGAGTGAACATCAACTCTGAGATGTAGGTACATCCAGCTGACGAATCCCAAATAGGACGAAACGCGCGTCCTGGATTCCACTGCTAGCCACTATCCATCTTTGCTAACAATTAAAGTATATAGCTTAACATTGTAACCTTAAAAAAGTTGCCAAGTACTCAGGTTTCGTTTTCCGAAACTTTTACTATTTTTTCGAAGAGATTGGTGGTTTGAGATCTCATCTAAAGTATAAATATATAAAACATTGCGATCTTATGGAGTTAGTTGGTTCAAGAGAAAGATTGAACATACTATGCAGATTTCATTAGTAAATACTTATTAAAAGACTATCGTACTACGTTAAACAACATTAGCATATTAAACTCAATTATATTTAAATAAAAACAAAAAAAAGTAATTATTTTACATTTTCGTACCAGCATTAAGTATTTGGTTAAGTCACCTCGAACTAAATGAAGTAATCGTGGGCTACTGGCTATTGCATCAGCCCCTGTCTCCAGTGCGATTGTAATAAGCCCTAATGAAATAGAAATCACACTCTCTTTATTATGCTCAGGAGAAAGGGAATGTATGAGATTAGACAACAATTCACAAACAGTTTCGATAGTATACGGTTGTGGTTGATTATCTGAAAAGAAAAACAAGGAAACGTCACTGAAAGTAAACGAACTAGATAGAAACACATTGTAACATAACAATAAGAATATAAATACTGTGATAAATTTTCATAGAGACGTGATCAGATGATGCAACAGCTTGCAAACTACTACCCGATACCATCATACGTCAGTCAGTTATACGAAACGTAGAATCTAACACATTGTGCGTACATCGGTTCAGATTTCCACACCCTACGAGTATAGTGAGATGTAATTGTAGGGGCAAATCCCAGAGTAATAGAGGTAGTGTTAAGTCTGTTTTACGTTCTCTGTCCTTATTCACTTCCCTTCGACTCTTTTTTGTATTGTTTTATGCTACTTATTAGTATTTAGTAAATAATTGTATTCCTGGCTATTTATACGCTCATCTTGTAACGCCGATTTGTCGTGTAATATTCTGAAATATTTACACATACGCATAACATTTATTGTATTCATCATGGTAATTACCTTATATCAATCATCGTAGCAGTTATTTGCAATTTTGTGTAGTCGTTTGATCCTTGTTTAAGACGTGATAAACACCATATACACCTTACAAGTTGAGGTTTATAACTAATTTTTGTATGTTATTCAATAAATAATCGCTATTTTAGACAAATAATTGTTTTGTGAACTTCGATTTTGCGTGTATCTCAATTGGGTGATTTGGACGCTTCGATAGATTTAACAGGTAGTAATAGTAATAATGGTAATAAAAACGATCAGACATCGAAGACACGATTCGAGAAAATACAAATCAACGAAGTATAAAAAAAGTCATACAGAATTAAGAAACTTAGGGTGTATGGAAAGATAAAGAATGAATGAGCATGAATCATTACGAACGATTTAGAGAAATGAGTGGGAAAATCACAAGAGGATCTTCTGATAGAAGATCGATTTCTGATAAGTCACACAGTGAAAATGCTATCACTAAAAAATTGTCTATGAAAAAATTAACTAGAAGTGGGGAAAGCAGACAGCCTTCATGAATGCCACTTGGAGTAATTGATTTCTATGACATTTCGCCATAAGCTATGACTCAACAAGTAGTATTTGAGTAGACACTTTGTACAAGGTCAATGTACTTCTTTGATCCGTCTCATAATGACAGGCATTGCCGTAAAACCTGTCCATCAACAGAATCGAATGGTGCTTCAAGTTCAAGAACTACAACTATGGTCTGGAGTCGATATGTCTGTGTTCCAGAATTAGCCGAAGTGTAATTATTTGGTCAATACATCCACGCCCAGATCTGAAGCCAGTCTGGTTCACCTGGGTTCACCATTGACGAGCTCTGTTTAGGCATTGAATGATTATTGAGGCTAATATTATAGACATTATTTCATTTGAACTGGTTCCTCTGTGGTTATCACAAAACCATAAATCCTTTCCTATAAAATGGAACAATCAATGATCGAGACCATTCAAATGGGATTAAGTCCAGTTCCCAGACTATAGCTAAGATCTCGTTCAACCTAACAGCTAAAACTGGACCACTATTCGTAAACATCTATACTGGGTGACCTATTTCCGTTAAACTGTTTATTCACATTCTGAAGAATGTTGATGTAAACTATTTCGCAATCCAATAGTACTATTTGAAAAAAGCAAATGTACAACTAGTACAATCACAGAACTATGAATTTAATGGTTAATCCACATAATAATTTTGTTTGTTCAGTTGAATGAGATTTCGGAGAGAACTGAAACACAGACTTACTCATTAAAAACTGGAAATAACTATGTTTACAGTTTAATAATCTCGAAATTTTAACATCAGTCAGTCACTCACAACATAGAACTTCGTACGTACGTACGTACGTACGTACATCAGTTCGAGTTGCCATACCACATTAACACAGAAATACAGTTGTCGATTCAAATCCCATAGTGGTAGAAGTAGTAAGAGTATAAACAGTAATTCGAAAGATTGGGGTTTAAAGATGTCATTGAAGCAGTATAATACGGTGAAATAAATTTGAAAAGAGAAAAAGATAGAGACATGAAGAATTCAGAAGATTAGGATTTAGCAGAACACAAAGAGTAGATGCACCTTTGCCATTGTAAACGATTTTGAGCCATGTCATTCAACGTCTCTAACCATCGATTGCTATCATCTCGCGAATCCAAACCAGGTAGTCTACACCTACCAACATGGCTCAGTCCACTTGTCAGCGACATCATGGATTTTTTGCGCCACGTTTTGGTCTGGCCACCCCTAGCTTTCTTCCAACCTACTCCTACACCATGAAACATTGCACATCGTGACAGTCGGTGGTTGGGCATACGTAACACATGTCCCAGCCATCTCAACTGATGAAGTTTCACTACTTCATCAATCGATTTGCCATCCTTACTAGTCACATTAAAAGCCTAGTACTGAATATAAGTGATTTCATTAAGCAAAGAGAATAGTACCAACGGATTATTTTATTTTACTCTAACCATTGATTATGTTGTCTACAAATTTATAAAAGTAACCCTCTGTCTATACAAAACATTTGTATAATATTTTGTAAATAAAAACAACCTGACTGATCAAAATGCAATCGAATACACATAGGCACATACCGACTGTTTGTAAATCATCAAAGTGTGTAACAGGTTGGGAAAGTATTGTTGAATTTTCAAGTTGTACAGTCTACAGTGGGAAAAACTAAACTTAAGGAAAACCTCGACAGTAAAAAAACACAAAAAAGTGATACCCAAACAAAAATAATTTCTCAATAGTGTATTACAGGATAACAACAGTGTTGTTGACTTGAATGAACCAAATTTGACACTTATTAGATAAGCTCAATTGTGTGGCCTACACAAGCACTAAGTTTTCGATTAAATCTGTTGGGAAATACAATATTTCCGATGAATTCAACTAGTATCGAACTAAAGAATGAATTCGCAAACCACACGCTCCAAAACTACTCCTTGCAAGTTCATGAATTGAAAAGCTGACATAGAATTCTATAATCACTTAAACGACATACAAGGGAATCAGGAATAACAGATGGAAAACAATTACCTGTTATAGTGTATGTCTTTAAAAAAGACAAATCCTTTCCTGGCCATACATTATGTCGTTTGTATAAACGTATTCATATATATTCAATTTTATTCGCAGCGAGAATAGATCTATACAGTTAGTTGCTAGACTACATGCGATAATACTCTTTGATACATGTGCATATGTTCTGTATATCTAGCAATCATAGTGAAATTTACTATGAAGGACTGGATGATGGAATGGATTTTAATCAGCATCATCATCATCAGCATCCATATTTTATCACCCGATCTACAACACCCGAATGCTGAATGAACTTTAGTTTCGCTCAACAATTGACTATTACAGTACCTTCCTATACAGGTTTTCCTGTAAACAACCATGGCAACAGTAGTTAGACATCGGGTAACAGCTGATAGAATATTGGGTCATAAATCTGCTTGTCTCCTCTCAAATATCAAAAAGTAGACAGTTACCGATGATTGAATTATTTCTACAGTTATTTCATGATAAATTATGCGACAACTATACACTCAGGCTTATACTCAACAATCAATAATAATGACGATAATTATAATGATAGCAAAGTTATATGTTTCCTGGGCAACTTGATGATGATGATTAAGAAATTTGTTCTTCACTACACGGACGATGTGTGTTTTTATGGATCAGGCAGTCTAATAGCAAAATATTCACAAATGCCCCCTTACGATCACACAGTAAATTGGTCATTGATTTGATTGACTGGATTTCTAATAAA
The DNA here is from genome assembly GCA_944470415.2 of Schistosoma rodhaini. Lineage (NCBI taxonomy): Eukaryota > Metazoa > Platyhelminthes > Trematoda > Strigeidida > Schistosomatidae > Schistosoma > Schistosoma rodhaini. The sequence continues at coordinate 4,466,195 of OX104040.1, forward strand.
GAATGTGTCAACATTACACGATCTACTCAGGCACTAGTGGACTGACTTAGCACGCCTTAAATTCAGGTAATTTAAAATAATAGGTGATGATGTATATACGACTGCATTTACAAAAAGCTTACTGGTTGTTGCACAACTCGATCTGTTTTGAATCCAACTAGAGTTGGTAGACGGCTGAAAAATAGCTGAATCATGGAAGCCAAACACAATTCAGATGTTCTTCTAAGCAATTCACTCAATTTTGGTTCGAAACATATGCGGAAACAACTCTGTAGGATCTCACGAATAGCTCGATCTGAGACGAGAGCTCCAGCAGGAACGAGTAATAATGTCCGTAATAAATGCAGGACTTTCATTAATACAACCTACAAAGCAAATGAGATAGGGGAAGTTATTTAACGTATTAAAAAATACCAACAATATAATTCAATGTTCAGTGCAACTTGGCAATCGAGTACAGATATATCTACTCAGTTTTGGACGAGACTCTTGTATGGACGCTATTGATACTGTCAGGTTCCCCAAATTGAAGGGAGTGGATTTTCGAATCCTCAACACAACAGTTGAATGCAGAATGCACTATCCACTTATGTACCACTGTATAGAATGCTAGAAAACAGATGAGTGAATATCTATGTTGACAAGTTTGTGTAAGTGATACACAAAAAGTTGGAAGATGTTTATCCATAGGTTAATTCTAATGTCATTTGAACTTAACTTTGAAGTTTTCACAATCACGCGTTTCAAGGTATATGATTATACTGAGCTGAGGCTAACCAGTTGTATAAAATTAAAACAGTACATGATTACCTACAGTGTGATCAGTGGGGAGATATTCATGCAATGCGCATTTGACGAAAGTGAAATGCTTTTCTTATTATGCTTCAACAATCAAGAATGTGAGTAGAAGGATAGCCAACAACCATCGCAGTTTGATGTGATTCTGTGCTACATAATAGTTTGTAGAAACATGAAATCGATCCCACTGGTAAGTAAATGTACTTTAAGTAACTAGGAAAACAAAACATCGAGCGGAAACAGTGATAACCTTTATCCAGTTACTGGTTGCTTAGATCAATTATAATGCAATAATTTGTGCCAAAGGCTTATGAAAAAAGTACAACAGATATTATTGTAACCCCTTAAAATGCGACCGAAAATGTCAGCAGAAAACAAGTCAGAGTTTCGCAAAGAAAAAGCAATAACTATCTGTATTATTCTTTCTGACCACTATTATCATAGGCGGCGAAATTAAGCATATAGAAACCGGTTCAAATGGCAAGTCTTTGTGGAATTTTTGAAATATATTCAGGTCAGTAAACATGATCATTAAGATACCACATTTTTATAAACTAGCAAAAAAGGGCCATTACACTAACTGGAAATTATGTCTTAATTCATTACGATTAGAATTTCAAAATATTCGAGCTCATTGACAAAATATGGAGCCAAGAATTCAGGTAAATAAGACAGGCAGAATTAAAAGTCAATTTTCATAACAAAGAATAACCAACTGACATATTCTTCTCACGAGATCCCAACTGTATATGCTCGTATAATTCCCCGTGAAACGACATTAGTTTCCTTTAAATACGTCCGTAATTTCATCAACAAACACTGAACATTCACCGAGTTTTCTACATCATGAGATTTTAAAATACAACTCGCTTTTGAGCAAGTTTTATTATGCGTTACACTCTTAATCAATAGATAATAAACCCAGACAAAGGAGGTTTCTGAAGGAAACATTCGCTCAATAAAAGCTCATTTCATGTGCGAGACATCTTTCTAATGTTCTGATGATTATATATGCTTTCATTTTTCTCTTGGACTAGTGTTGCTCATAACTCTATCGTGCTAACATCTTTTACACTGACCCCATAAGTAAATATTATACAATGAACGGAGATGTGGATCAATTGCATCGTAATTTAGTGTGTGAGTTTTAAAGATCCTTAGCAAATGAATTTATTCGGCTGTTCATTTGATCTTCATTCTTCTAAAGCTCTATCATTGGACTAATGTTAAATTATATGGACGATTTACTAAACTACACCTGCTTTGAAGCTCAATAAGAACTTTCAAGTAAAGAACACTAATATAAACAAAAACAAAGCTATTACACTCCAAGCCTACCTCTGCAGAGCGTGGATCAGTTCCCACAAAGCGGGCTTGAGTACTTGCATCGGCAATCGCTTCGACTGCTAATCCAATGGAATTCAGCGGACCAGTTTTATTTAGAGATGACTCGTCTGATTTTGTAGAGGGTAATTCCAAAAGTCCATAGGATAGAAACTTATCCACAGCTGTTAATGCAAGACCCGTTACCGGACCTGTTGTATCTTCTGAACGGATAACCTCAAGGAATGGTGTAAGATAAACCAATGGTTCCAGTTCATTAACACCTAAATTAAATTATGCAAATGGATAGAAACGTCACTCAAATGAAAATTAGATGCTAAACCCCATAAATCATAAAAGAAATAAAAGTTACCGTCTATTATCGAATATCTAGTAGACAGAACGTTTCAAGGAGTCCTGCTTTTTACTTTACGTTTTCGAAACATTTCACATAGTTAACATGACATGGACGTTTAGCTTTCTTCCTACAAACCACAATCCGGAGAATTTTCTATGAGAACTCCGATCAATTGCGATACCAAAAATTAATCCGTTTTAACACATAACTTTTACGGCTTTATGATTGCAATAACCGTATTTTTTCTGACCACTAAGCATAGCTGTCATCAACACGGTATTCCCAAGCAAGGGTTGTACTGTTGGCAAAAATGATTTTTGCAACAATCATATATATATATATTGCAGCTATTCGTCTGCTTTCTCTCCCTAACATATTATAGCTTACCTTTGCCAAACGTAACTCGATTAGTTAGTCCTTTATCCTAATGTAATATAGAGTTCAGAAATTGAGTCCCAACACATGTAATGAAGGGTGGCTTTAGGAGATTTGAGGAAGGATCCACTAAACTCAAGATTGATAGTGTTAAGAGGCTGGTAGAAATGACAACTGCTGTAGCCATCACGCCCTAGTCAACGGGACCATTTTATCCTTAAGCCCACTTATTGCAATGATCTCTAACTGCGTCATTACGATATACGAGACCAAATTTGACTTTGAGGTAGCAGCTGTGACCTAGAAAAGAAGCTTTGACTTTTATCCTCAATATTTACTAAATGTAGGACAATACAACTGGCTGTCAGGAAATATTTCAAGAAAAGTGATTACGCGTGCTTTACGTGCTTGTCCCCCTAAATAATTGCGTAGGTCGAGCTAAACTTAGTGAGTTGAAATGTTTTTAAGTCAACAATATAAATAATTCAAAGGTATGTTAAATACTATGAGGTTTTCTAAGAGCGTTCAGGAAAGATACACTTTTCTTAATAGCTGATTCATTAGGTTGTCGCGGCTGCTGAAACAAGAAGTATCCATCGATCTAAGATTAACGACTGCCTACGTACAATACAGACGAAATATTACTATAAAATAAACCTTGGAATTTAGTTTGTACTCAAATGGTATTTTAATACTGAAAACAGACGACTTACTTTTAGCCACATTTAGGATGGACCTTAACTGGTTGAAACTCAATAACAGAGGCCTTTTACTATCATCCTAAAAGCTATAAAAGAAGTATTAACACTTACTTGATACATCCTAAAAGAATTCCTGTGACTGCACCGCAAAGCAGTTAGCATAAGTGAAACTTCTGATTGTATCATGCACAGAGCATTTGATGGGGCCATCTTTGGGTGCTTCGTCTTACTTACATGAAGAAACAAGACAATGACAGCCACGTATACTTAATTATAAAAGTATGAATTTTCCTCCAACAATGACCTACGAAATTAATGTACACAATGTCCAATATATTTGTGACTAACGTATACAAACAAATGTATTTCAAGCACACATGCTAGTGTCATATTATAATTTTAAACTGAAACTATTAAACTTAAACTATTAAATTCCATCGAGAGTTGGATAGGATTGGAATCACGGATTTTTTTTCTTAAGCATGTTTTATTCAAGAACAAATTTATTATTACAAACGGTTATAACGTAACCAGGAGATAGTTTGCTTGACTATATAAGCTTAAATCTGGCAAATAAAATAGATGTGTTTAAGTTTATCTCAAGACCAAGTAATCCGAACTAACTTTGCGCCGTTAATTGACTACAAAATCACTATGACTATGTTTGACTCCAATATAATAATAAATCTACTACACGATTTAACACTTATATATATGGCGAGAGCAGGAAAACTTGATCGGTGTGCTCTGACTCAACAATTCAGGCTGGTTCACTTTGTAACTTATTCCTCTTCATATTAAAAAAACATATTTTATCCCCAGCACAAATATTTTATTCGAAAGTTTTAGAGAACATAGTGCTGACTGACACGTAGGATAAATTAGTACAGACATTCGTGTGACCTCAACGTAAGGTCTGACGGAATTGTAGCTGTAAATGGGTTCCGAAAATCAATGACTTTAAGTCTTTGAAATTTGATTTGTTTATGAAGCTTTAATCCAACGGAGTTGTCAGGCAAACATGCACAGATTTTCACAAACCCATGTGTATACACAATTAAAAGCGTTCAATCATTTATTAAAATGAGTACAAGACAACCAATAGGATTGCTCATGTACATTTGACAGTTAAACACTTGTCTCATATCCTTATAATAATGCTATAAAGTGGTTCATAGAATAACAAGGAAAAAATAATTAAATTGTATGTCCAAATATCACAATAACGCACTCAAAAAGTGTTTCACTGGTTATGATCATAACGCCTTGATTTCCCATAAGGTCATATATCTTTTTACACCAATTTGAATAAGCAATGAATGGAGTAGTGATCCAGTTGAATCCTCTCTTTTATCAACCAAACAGGTAGAATAATAGTATGTAGTGACCGGCCAGTCTCGATAAGGACACGATTGGAATAATGGAAACAATTATTATTATTGTAACCAATTGTACCAAAGATCGTTTAACTGTATTTGTTTAACTGTACTACACGAATGCTACACTTTTCTCTTTTTCTCTCATTTTTGTTGTTGTTTACCCCGAGCCTACGCCTCCGACCATCGCTGTTACGGTATCGTCGACTTCAGTCAACTTTGGCAAAAGCTGGCCTGATCACCCACGCTCTAGTCAACGCACTCAGTCGACCTCTCTGGCTCCAAATACGTATGGTATACATTTGGTCCCGAACATAGTTATCCTGGTCGCATTTGGTTCCTTGGCTCAATCTGGTTTCGTCCTACGTCTGCAGCGTTTCTGGCCCGGATCCCTACGAACGCAACCTTCAGATTCTGGATACAAACCACTCTGGTGTAGCATGCTAATCCAAGCAATCAATACAGTACGTTCCTTCTAGTACCGTTCTACGTCAAAGACTTTTGGTGGCAACTCGAGGATCAATGATCAGTTCCTGTTCTGCCAACGCCTTCGTCCTACAATTGTACGTTTTGCGATCAGTCCCACGAACGAAACCGCTACGTATCGAAAGTGTAAACCCTTTCTAGCAGGGGGCTCCTGTAGTGACCGGCCAGTCTCGATAAGAACACGATTGGAATAACGGAAACAATTATTATTATTGTAACCAATTGTACCAGAGATTGTTTAACTGTAATTGTTTAACTGTATCAGTTTCACTTCTGCTTTCGCTATCCGCCTTGTTTGGTTCGAACTTGCTCACGCACTGCCTGTTCGCCTGTACTCTTTGGCACGTCTCGGTATTATTTCGATACCACGAGATCGCCAATAAATACAATTGATCTGGATTGATAAAGTCTTCTGTTTTACGAGCTATCAAAGGAACCAAGTCGTTTTTGGGCGCGTAAACGAATTGTAGTGGTGATCATAGTCCGTCTTCGACTCGACATCCACTACAAGTATTTATCTCTTCCTTCGTATCCGTCAGTTTTGTTTCAGATTTATTCATTTCTAGCCTCCGAGTCGAACCAGTAAGTTCATCGTATCTAGGCATTAATCTGCATCGAGGCAAGTTCTCTCCTGTGTATAACTGAGCAGACAGATTGAAGACGTACTGATTCTTAAATTCGACCTATAAGTCTTTACACCAACTAACAAGTAAACGTTTCTTGTCACTCATTTATTTTCACATCTCTTTTCATTAAACTTTGATTGCTGGGAACTTTTCCAGTCTTATAGTAAAACGTATGTACCCTGATTCATACAGACTGGCAATAATAGGTGTTGATTTCAGGCAGCTGATGAAAAACCAGAAAATATATCCTGTTACATTAATTATTCTTGTGATAGTTTTACTCCACAGAAATCGAAATCCACTTTTTTGATAAGGAACGGTTCTCAGAAAATATTATCACCCAGTTATTCAACCAGTAATTTCGTGGAAACAAACGTTTATATTGTGTTAGTCTAGAATCTTGATAACTTGCAAGTTGTATTTAAGATACACGCGTTCGTCAACTATAAGGTGATCTCTTTGACCTCTACTCAGTAACCGGGAAATATCCAGTTTTTCACTACCACCGCTGAATAGTTACAGGCTTCTAAGTATACGCACAGCGTCTTACCTTTGCCAGGAAACAACAACACTGACAAGATAGACAACAATCATATCATGGTTGAACCACTGCGCGGTAGGTCTAGCTGTCTTGAGAAGCTTCTCTCCACCTAGTTGATTCAACTGAAACATATACAAAACCATTTTCTTGCGAAAATTGGACTTGTGGTTACTAGACACACGTAAAGTTGCTTGCTAGGACGGTTAAGAGTAGAATTGAAACTTTAAGTATCTGTCAGGTTTTAGTCCACGTTCATTTATCTCTATTATTTTTCTCCTCCAGAAATCATCTACTTGAGTACTTCCTCGTCAACTTGTCTCACATTTTCCCTATTTAGTGAATAACATTCACAGTAATAGCATACTCACCAGTACTTACACTACAACTAAAAGGATAACTTGCAGAGGTAGGAATCTAACTTCATGGGTAAACGTAGAGTCGAAAATGTTCGTTTTCAGTAGCAGGATTATAACAAGGCTCCCGGTGGCACCAGAAAAGGAATTCCAGAGCAACGTGTGCAATATAGATCACTCAACTGGAACACCGAAAATAAATCTGAAACTAAGTAATCTGCATCACTCTCCTACCCACGTTCTTACTCTCAGTAATACTAGTACACAAAAAGAAGATATGAGACAGAGACGAACCAAAATGGCCGTGTGGTAGACTACTATTCAGAAGAATCGATAAGTGTAAATCTTGTAGTGAGTAAGTTCACTGTCTCTGTGATTTTGCAGTTCATCGAGTCCAAGATAAACTAATTCCGTCTGCGGCTCTGATAAATCGGCCCTCAGGGTAGAAAACATCCATCAACAGAACTAATAAAAAAGAAACATAAGACCCATCACCAATAGTATATTGATGTCGCTAAACAAAGGCTCGACCAGTCGCGCGACTATGGGAGTAACAACATAAGCGCATACAACAATGAAATTATCGAGTGACGCGAATACCCCAGTTTTTGTTAACATTAATGAGCGCTTGGAAGTTAAATGGCAAAAGTATGGATTTCAAAACGACAAAAGTGGGAGAAAACAAAGTTCGATGGAACTCCACTGTTAGTTTTAGTGTTCTAGTGTAGCTCATTAGAGAGTAGGGCAGCCTTTGACAAAAAAAGGGACAAGTACTGTAAAATGCTGGGAAGGGGTCTAATTTTAGCCAAGATATGCTACCTATGTCCTAACCTAAAGATAGATAAAGCCAAACCCTCTCCAGTGAGGGTAACTTTAGATTCAGCACAACTTACTGAAAAAATTTATTGACATCCTGGAGGCCATCGGCTGGACAGTTCCATCAAGCGCCAGTTACACACGAAAAACCGTGGGCTGCGTGAGACTTCGTTATGGAATTACCAACAGACACCCAAGAACCAACCGGGATAGTTGTTGACGGAGTGCTACAGTTAGAGGGTGGTAGTTAAGCAAAAGTTCACGGACATGATATGAAAAAATGGTTTTTACTATCAAGTGGTTCAGACCTTCATACCACTACGATAACTAGCGTATCCAAGCTCCCTCATCCGTTACGCCTCACGACTGTTTAGTCTCTGCATTTGATGGATGTGAACCTCAGAAATGAGAGGACTTAACTCAGGCTCTCCAGGCTTAGTTAAGCTTGACATAAAACCCCTTCAGTCACATCATATTTTGTGAAAGTTGACCTAGGTGAGCAAGACATCATCAGCGTAGCTCAATCCAACACACCTCAGTGTTATCTGACCTTGACCGGCAACCCACGGTTTGGTTTATGGGAGACGATATACGGACAGAATACCTGCAGCGACCAGTCGATACGGAACTAGCCAAAATCAGAAGACCGAAGCTGCTATAGATGAGCACAAGGTAGTGAGATAAATTATCAAGTGTACTGGGAGAATGTGTGCTTTTACGTAGACCTTAAAATATTAACAATGACTAAAACGTGGTCATCCTCTGGCGTTAAAGAAAAAAATGTGCTTGCAAGACATGACCCTTTTAAGATACGATAGGGTACACAAAATAAGAGATGAAGTGGTAATATATATTTACAGCCAAAGTCGTAAAACCACATAGTACCGAATTGACTGAGTTGAATCATACTGAAATTGCATCAATGTAGATGGTACTAAGTACTTGATTGGAGGAATATACCAGCACCGCACAGGTTCTAACACTCGAAAAGATGTGATAATTCTGGTGATACTAAAACTGACACACTTGGGGTTTGACTGAATACTTTTTGGAAACGTTGACATCATCAATATTCCTCGATTTTGTAAAAAGCCTTTGACGCAGCACCTCATGTACGTTTCATAGCGATATATGTCTCACTGAAGTACTCTTATCTGGGTTCTGAAACTACATAAAGAACAGAATATTTCGTACCGAGGTAAGTAGAGTGCACACGAGTTTGAAACAGTTTCACGAGAAACAATCCGAGACCCACTCTTGTTCTCAAGAAAATTAACTCAGCAGCGCTGAGTCGCGTAGGCGACTGGATCTGGAGGTTCACAAAAAAATTCAAATGAGATAGGTAACTGGGAAGAAGGCAATGGGTTTGAAACATGTGCACAGTCTCACCTCGAAGTCCAAGATGTCGTTGCGTCACTTCCATTGAAAAGGTATATAAATCTCTTAGATCAAGTACAGAAACAAGCAACTTAATGGGTGACAGGTCTAAAGTATAAATCTTACGAAGACAATCTCTATAATCTGGGATTGAAATAAGAGGAAACTAAACAGGCACGTACTGTCCGATGGATTACCATGCCTCTCATCGAGCAACTGTGTCAGATGCATGTCATATGAACTACAACAGTTATCATTAACACATTACCAGTAACTAATTCTTATCTCTCATAATATCAACGCTGTCCCAATCTAATTCTTGCAATTACATCTTCTAACACATCACCGGTTATCAAGTGAAATTAATCTATTCCCATCTCGCTTATTATCACCTTAATTCTTGAGTTTATCTTCTCACACTGTCTGCATCAACAATCGATTAACCCACTTAACAAGTTCTAGAAACAATCGTCTTTCCCTGGTACTCGAGTTATCTGGTATTGTGATAGCTGGCTGATATGCAGAAAACCTACTGCTCCTGGACAAACACAATCGATCGGATTACAAGACACACGAACCCACAAATAACTACCACACTGACTAGAGCTAATGCAGTCAAGTAGCTAAACAGTCACCCATGGAACATGACGAAAAACCTGTAACCATACTGAGACAATAAGAAAAAAGTGCAAAGAAATCACTTGGTTTATACAAGCTCAAAGTCATTACAGATTGGAGTGTTTTCCTAGTCTCTTTTAAGTTTTCCCTATTTTATTTTCATTTAATTTTAAATAAGTTCCTCAAATGCAGAAGGGTAATTATCCTCCTCAAGTGTAGGCAGGATTCAATTCGACTTAATCTGATTTTCCTTTGTCCCCTTAACAAGGCCAATGCTGAGACCTTCATTAAATGAGCAAGTCCCGACCTGTAATCTAGCTGTATCTCAACTTGTCGATATTGGGGAAAGTACTGATTTCCACAGTATTCTCACTATTCTCTTCAATAAAACAATCGTGAAGTGCTCGTATATAATCAGAGGAATTGACCACCCTGGTCAAGATAATACCATCCAATATATTATTTACATGTTCAGAAAGTTTTGCTAAACGATCTTGTTTCAAAACAATAAAAATATCTTCTACATACGAAAATGAGAATTTGGATATCATTGACTAGTCTAATTTGTGAAGAATGTATGGATAAATTCCCAACCACTGATAAAAGCAGAGATCCTAAAATTACTCATTTCCGTTGATATAGATCTCTTTAAAAAAAAGTGAATGAAGTTAAACACGAGTGTAACTCTATGTACAAACTAACGTTGGAGATAATCTGACATGAAAGGTAAACTCATATCAATGACCGATTATAAACTTTCATGCATCATAGAAAAGAACCTTTTTTCAATGAATATATTTGTAAATAAAGAGGAAGCATCAAAACTGTGATCAAATTGATAGTCAAAATATTGAAAATAGTTCCATTAAAAAGACAGATAGAACTTGATGAGCACAACTGAATATATTACATTTCGAATTCGGAATAATCACAGAATAATTTAGAAATCATTGTTGTATATCAGCGTCAATTTGTCTTAAATTAGACATCTTCAATACATCCTGTACTGATTTTATCTTCGAATTTGACAAAATCATTGATTCCATAAATTATCGTCTTGTCATATAGGTTGAAGGTTCTAGATAAGCACTTCACTAGATTACATGTGAGTTTGTAAAACTAACCACTGATTCTAGTGGTATATTATTTTTGTGAACCTCTAGTAGCTCATGAAGTCAATAAGGACTGCTAGTTTCTAACTATGAAGTGGATCATAATGTAAGTCCTAGTTTCATGTTATTATTTGTATTAGTACTCGTTTCAGCCTTAGGCTTGATGAATAAAAGTTCGTTTTCCATACTATTCACATATTCATTTAAAAGACATTTCAAATTCGGTTCAGTTTGTAGACCACCAACGCACCTAATCTATGTCGATGATAGGAGGCCTACTCGAGTTGGACAGAAATGGTGTAACCAACTTGCTTGCGTCGAAGTTATACCACATGGTTAATATCTAACGTGGATAACCATTTTGCCGTATTTAAGTATCATAGCTACCTTGAAGACCGTACAACGTGAGCGACATTAATACAGATTTATATTATTAAGAGTAGGCACAAAAAGGTTCAGTGAGCCCACTGCCGCACGGACTAGTCCATAGCGTGCAAGTTGACTGATGCGCGTCGGTTATCTTTGACCCTGAGAATGGTCCGTAAATTGCTTGATATTCAGTGACCTGACTTCCGGATGATTTGGCTACGGCCATGATATTTCACTAGCCCTACAAATTGATAAGTACAAGAGTGGTGTACTTTTATTACAGTTAAGACCCTTCTTAAGTAAAGATATTCCATGGTTAATTGTCACACTTTCAGTCGAACCCACTGAGATTATTTTAAATATAATTTTTATCTCTTATAACTACCATATATGTGGCGCCCAATTTTTGTGAAAATCTTTGCTCAAATTTTAAAAAAATTGCTTATATAAATAATGCTTGATTATTCAATAAATTATGGATAGATCATATGACTAAACGTAGAAAAAACACAGACCATTTTAATGCCCTGGTATGGCTGAGAGTGGGGAGAGATCGCTCTTCCTTTCCAAATGCTCTCACATCACCACGCGTATATAGCCTCTGACAGGGAAGTCCTACTCACTGACTTCTCACAGTGGCATTACTGTTGTTTACGAAATTGAGAGGTTGAAAAGCGAATGTTCGGCGCTTTAACCGGGTTAGTGGACACGGAAAGTCCATATAGGGGAGTTGGAAAACCCTGATTCCAAACCAATGGTGCACATGGACTCCAGTATCCTGTGGGAGCGAATCGCATATGAATCAATCGTTGGTGACCGGCTACCATGGGACTGAATCTCCTTACGATGCCCCACTGCCTAGTGCATTAGACTTTTAGGTCAAAGGCTCCGGGTGTGGCCCTCTAAGAAAACCAACTGTTTCGGTCCAGGCACCCGGGTAATATCCCATCCCTCACAAAAATCGAATGATTTATATGGCACATGTCTATTTGGTGCCTCCTTTTATCAATATTTATGTGTTTAAATAAATTAAAATAAATTTCAAAAAAATAATTTCAAAAAATGCATTTGTAAAATGTACAATAGTAAAGTTCATCATTGAACAATACAATCTATTTTTTCACCTAAATGATCTGCATATTTATTAGCTAGTTGTTGACGTAACTTTATTAGTAATGTACGTGTTTTAATTAATTGATCTAAAGAATTATGTAATAGTTCTGGATTAATATTATTTGTTAATTGTGATGCAATAGTTATAATATCATCAAATGAATCTTCCCATGTATCTTTACTATTATTATCTAAAAGTGGAGATGAAGAATTTGTTTATCTTATTTACATTTCAATAGTTAACATAAGTACATTTCACACAATCATCAACTTGATAGTTAAATTCATGAGTCAATTGAAACTTGACCACCATGGAAAACCTGATAGCATTGGGCGGTCGTTTCGTCGTGGATTCGAATCCCAGGGGGGGGGGCAGGATCGTGGATGCGCAATGATGATGAGTATCATTCTACTATATGAAACGGCCATCCAGTACTTCCAAGTTTTTCATAATAGTCTAGCTTCAATTAACTCATGAATTCAACTAATAAATTACTAAAATTTCCACAAAACATTTTCAAATGAAAAACAAAAATGTTTCTAAGGAACAAGAAGCTGACCGAATACATGATTTCATATATCAATATCCATGAAAAAAACAACTATGAGATTGTAAGTAACAACATTTGCCGTAATCTGGAACTAACGATACTGGAGTGACCTACATATTTATGGTTATTATGATACATCTACTTGAGTCGACTACTTGACGATGCGAAACTAGCATTAAATGATAGTGCAAATGCATGTTAACGATTAGTGAATGTACGATGTTAAACTACAATAGTGTAGTCTGATGATCAGAGTGGTTCCGAACTACATTTAACAACAAATCCTACCACCTCTATGACAGTAGCGAAGGTGATAAAAGTTGATCGCTAAGATGTCCATTACATTGTATGGGTGGAAATCATTATTCATTGAGTTAATGTAATGGATAGAAATATGAAAACCACTCACAAGTTATCAATCCAAAAAGCTTATAAAGAATTTATTTAGTCATGCTTCTGTTGATAACTTTAAATTCATAATAGACTTTTTAACTCCACTTCTATTGGTTTATCTATTCAAATTATCTGGGAGTATCAGGGAGTTTGAGAGTAGCCAAATGTCAGTATAAGTATTCCTCAACATTTTCTATCAATTTTCATGGCTAATGCCTTCTCTTACTTGAAACTAGCTACACCCTTTTCAATTTCATTAAAAAACTAAAAGGGAAAAGACTAGATGGATCTGATAGTTTAATTCTGGAAATCTTTGCCTAATCTATGAAGATAATTACATTCTGCAGTTACATAGAAATTCATAGAAAACACAATAGATCCTCAATGTTCTGCAGAGGAACTATAAACGTATTTTTTTTAATTCACCTAACAAATTTAATATATTGTGAAGTAATTGATCATAACCAATATGCAACTAATTCTGGTCCTACTAATTAAGAGACCTTAAAAAAGCCATTTCTTATTTGTTAGTCTGACTTTGTTTATATTTATTATTTTAATTTTTATTCTGTTTCATTTTGCCATCGGTGAACTGAACAAATTCTTCATTATCAGGTGTTTTTTGTGGAGATTTTAGTAATTTTATAGTTGAATTCATGAGTCAATTAAAGCTAGATAACCATGGAAAACCTGGAAACACTGGACGGTCGTTTCTTCCTATTATGGGACTCCTTACGATTACAACTATAAAATCACTAAAATCTCCACAAAAAACCCTTCTAATATTAATCAACATATGCTCACTAATGACTGGCTTTGAAGATATTTCCTGGATTTCTAATGAGAAGCAGTAGTGACCATTGGAGTTCAACCAGGTCTGTTGTGAGATATCAACTCACTAAAGACAATAGTGGATGTGTTGCTCACTTGGATGGCGGCTTAATGGTCTAGAGGTTAAGCGCTTGCACGCGAGACTGATAGATCCTGGATTCGGATCTCACGAAGCGAGATTGTGGCCGCGTACTGCTGAAGAGTCTCACAACAGGACGAAACAGCCGTCTAGTGCTTCCAGGTTTTCCATGATGCTCTAGCTATAATTGACTCATAATCTCAAATATGAAATTCTTCATTGTTCAGTCATTTTTTATACTTTCATTAAGTTTGTCATCAATTAGCTAAATTAATTTAATTCAGGAAGTGAATTAAACATTCATGAACAAGAGTTCATAAAGCGATAAAGATGTCTAGTTTTTCAATAGTTCATAGATGATACTGCACAGTTGAAACGAACTGAACATCTTTTCTTATCTAAGCTTCCTTCAACAGCCGCATGTATTCATTGTCTCATTTCAAAAGTAACACTGTACATAAACTAGTTGTATCTGTCGACTACATTCTGGAAATTACCAGAACTTCACAACCTCGACGTCACAAACTTTTGATACACCATTACTCATTATCTTAAAATTTTGTCATAACCATAGACAGTTCATCCGTAAAAAGATCTGTCTCTAGATCATGAAAGTTAGGTAATTATTTCTGATATTTGATTTCACTCTAGATTAATATACTTCAATTATAAAAAGGTGTTACATGTAAAGAATGTTGTTAAACTCTATATTATTATTATTATACACCTACAACTTGATAGATTGAAAATGTACTTTACATAATGTTAATATAAGTTATCATAATGAGAAGGGGTTTTATGGAGATTTCAGTATTTTTCATAGTTGAAATCATGAGTCAATTGAAGCTAGACCACAATGGAAAACCTGGAAGCACTGTTCGACGGTCGTTTCGTCTTATTGTGAGACTCCTCAGCAGTATGCATCCACGATCCCGCCTCGCGAAAGTCGTATCTAAGACGTACCAGTCTCGCGCGTGAGCACTTAACCACTAGACCACTAAGCCGGTCAGCATCCAACAGTGTTATTGTCTAACTTTAACCAATCTACAAAATCTGAGCAACCATTCACCAATTGTCTTCAGTGAGTTGATATCCCTACAACAGACTTGATTGAACTCCATTGATCATTATTGCTTCTCATTAGAACTGCAGGATATATATATATATATATTGAATTCAGTCACTAGTGAGTATATGATTATAATCAGAAGTTAAGTTCTCTAGCGTTAGACTGATGAGTTCTGGATTCCAATCTCACGAAACGGGATCATGAATGCGTACTATCACTGAGGAGTCTAACAATAAGATGAAATGGCCTTTAAACATTGCTTCTTCTAAATTTTCCATAATTATTCTAGTTTTAATTAATTCACACTTTATTAAATCAATTCAATAATCACTTACCATTATTTATTATTATTATTGATGATAATGATGATGATATATTCAATTCATTATATTGTTCATTTATATTTAATAATGGTTTTGGTTGTATTAATAATTCATTTAAATTTAATTGAATACCATTTAATAAATTAATGAATTGTTTAACAATACATTGAATTTCATTAATATTCTCTTTTATATATTTATATAATTGTTTAATTAATTGAACATTTAATGATTTCAATATAGTAATAAAATATTTTAATAATTGATATGATTTAAATAAATTTTTATGTAAATTTTGTTTTTCTAAAGTTAACTAAATAGAAAAAAAAAATTCAAAAAAAAAAAATAACTTGAAGGTCATTCAATTTTACAATTAACACTACAAAAAACTTACTTGGATATTCTTATTAGCAAAGTAAATTAGATTATCCTCTATGATGCTTATTTACTTATTGATTTACGCCTATTACTCTCAATGGAGCATACGCCACCGACCAGCATTCTCCAACACACTCTCTCCTGGGCCTTCCTTTCTAGTTCTATCCAGTTGTTGTTCATTATTCTCATGCCTGTCTTCATTTCTCGTAGTGTTCATTGGACTTCCTCTTCTCCTTTGACCTTCAGGATTCCATATAAAGGATTTTCTTATGACGCAGTTGGGTGATTTCCTCAAGGTGTGCCCAATCCACTTCCATCGCTTCTTCCTGATTTCTTCCTCTGCTGGAATCTGGTTTGTTGTTTCCCACAGTAAAAATGTTGCTGATAGTGTCTGGCCAACGGATCAGAAGTATCTTGCTCAGACAACTGTTAATAACCACTTGTATCTGCTGGATAAAGGCTTTCGTAGTTCTCCGAGTTTCCGCATCACACAGTAGAACTGTCTTCACATTTGTATTGAAAATATTGATCTTGATGTTGGTTGACAATTGTTTTGAGTTCCAGATGTTCTACAGTTGTAAATACGCTGCTCTTGCTTTGCCGATCAGCGCCTTCACATCTGCATCGGATCCACCACGTTTATCAATGATGCCGCCCAGATATGTAAGGGTTTCCACATCCTCCAAAGCTACTCCATCAAGTGTGATTCGATTGATACATGTTGCGTTGTATCAGAGAGTCTTGCTTTTCCCTATGTGTATGTTCAGACCTACTGCTGCTGAAAGATATGATGCCCATAATAATAAATTTTTTCTTATCAAAAGATAATAATAATAATAATGACCACACCAAGAAAGAACTCACATCAGAAATACGCTTATTTAATTGACGAATTTCACTATGTCTAAGTGATAAAGATGCTTTAATACCAATAATTTCTGCTTCCACACGTGTACGATATTCATTGAATTTATGTTGTTCCAATTTTTGATGGGATTCTGCGGCTTCAGAACGACATGTTTCCGTTTCAAGTAGCTAACACATATACATACAACAGAAAACAATACATTACATTAGTGAACTTTACTAATCAGTAAACATGATAATAGTATTATCAATTTCTATAGTTTTGAATGTTTAGCTAATAACATAGTCAAACAAAAATAAGTATATGTCTTACCTATCTACTGAGGAAAGACAAAAACACTATGGAGAACAACTGGATATGGATTAAAGAACTAATAGTTACAACGTGCTAGAAGTTAGTGAGCCCCAACAAGCACTAATATAAAGGCTAGATCTCCGTAGATACTCTGAGCAAGATTTAAAAAATGTAAGACAAAAAGACGGTAGTCAACAGCAACCTAAAAACAGATGATAAAGTAGAAACATATACAGAATCAAACAAACAAGTGAAATAGAGAATTAGGGCTGAGAATCAGAAATATGTACGATACCTAGTAACCACAGCAAAATAAGCCCCAAGAGGAGAAATTCGAGAATACTATATGATAAAACCTAGAAGCTAGTAGGGAAATGTGGTAACCCAGAGTTAGCAGTCAAGAGCGAAAAGCGCAAACCAATTATGGACGTTCAAGAACAATGGGCAGATGGGTGGGTAGAGGGCTTTCAACAACTGGTGAATAGAAAAGTCTAATGAAACTCACCAGTCATACAAGCGGCATGCATAAACCTACCTACAGACGACACACCAACAACAGTAATAGAAACTAGTAAGACTAAAAAAGAAAGTAGCAAGAAAAGGCAGGATACCACATGAAGCACTATAATCAGACATAGAAGTGACTACAAAGATATTCCATGATCCCTACAGAAAGATTTGGAAGAAAGCACAAGTATCAACGCAGTAGAAAAAAAATACCTGACCAAAATATTAAAAAAGACCTTAGTAAGTGTAAGAACTGCAAAAGTATCATGCTATTATCAGTATTAGGTACAGTTTTCAATAAACTGTTACTAAACCGAATGGAAGAATAACCAGACATCCAAATTTCAGATAAAAAGCTGACGTTCTCAAGGATCGATCACGCACCGATCAAAGCGTGACAACACGGATCACTGTTGAAAAATCAGTTAAATGGAACTCATCACCATACATCAACTTCCTCGGTTATGAGAAAGTTTCGCGGAGTGGACGAGAAAACCATGTGGAATCGCCTGCGACACTAAAAAGCATCTTAAAAGATACCCACCATCATCAAGAACTCCTACGATAGACTGGATTACAAAGTTGTATATTTAGAGAAGCTTATAGATCCATTTTAAATCAAGACTGATGTTTGGTAAGGCCGCTTAGTATCATCTTTCCTCTTGCTTCTAGTTGTTGACTGGATAATCATGACGTCCACATCTCAGTAGAAGTATGGAACACGCTTGACACTTTAGACACAAGTGCGAGGTTTTCAATTTAAACATAACTTGACTCTCATATCTTATGCACAGCGACAAATACAGACGAAGACTGCCAGGGTAGAAACAGCCTCTTCGGCACCAGGTTTCGATATTCACAGGAGAAAAACCAAGATCCAGAAATATAACACATCCAGCAACGATGAAATCACACTTGATGGACAAGCTCTGAAAGAGGTGGATATTTTTACGCACATGAGCAGCAACATCAATAAACAAGATCTATAGCAAATATAGAGGCACAAATTGGCAAAGCAAATACACCATTACTAAAAATGAGCAGCATCTGGAAATCAAAACAACTATCACGTAACACCAAAGTCAGAATTTTCAACATGAACATTAAAAAAAGTTACACTGTACGGAGCTGAAACTCGAACAACCAACACCTTTATCACCAAAATGGTAGAAGTATTTATATACAGATATCTAGACAATATATCTCAGATCCTTTGTTCAGAGATAAGCGGTGATAATCCTCTGTAACAGAAAACAAATCACCTACCATGTTAAGGGGAAATTGGAAAAAGATGCAGAAGTTGGATAAGATACACTTAGTGGAAATCGTAAAAACATATCGCAAAGCAAGCCGTAACTTGAAATCCCCAATATAAATGGAAAAAATGCAAATCAGAAAACACATGGTGCCGAGTTTTTTAGGATGACGTCTGAAACATAAATAGAGCATTCTAAAAACTGAAAAGCCGACCTCATGTAAAGTTGTTCGGAAACTCCTGGTCAGCTGTCTCTCCTAGGAGTAACAAACCTGAATATTTTGTTAGTAAATTTATTTTGTAGCAAACTTAGATCGGATTTCCATGATCATTAATGAACAATTAGAAAATGACCATAAATGTATATACATATGTTCGTCAACTACTCACTTTTTTAGTTTTTTCAAATGCGATCTGATAACGTTCTAATTCACATTTCAAATCTTCAACAAAAATTGGTATCACCTTTGATGCTTTCATATCATCAGATTTTTCAATTTTGCTTTCATTAAGATCCTACACAAAATGTGATAAAAATTAAATATGGGTAAAAAATTATTGATTCAAAAATATTTCATTATAATTCCTTCTGGTACTTTTTTTGATTGCTGTCAGTTAGTTATGTAAACACAGTGTAGAAACTGGCAAGTGTCTAAACTAAGTCAGTTGCACTCTGGATTTACTAGATCAAATAATTTATAAAAAAATTAATTGAATGATCTGTCAAATACAGGGTAGGTAGAATGGAACCCGTTTAAATTTTGATTAAAAATCGACTTTATTTGCTTTATGTAGAATAGTACAATTAAAGTATTGACTATGATCTGTTGCCCCCAAATGCCCTGGTACGACCGAGAGTGGAGAGAGTTCGCTCTTTCTCTCGAAATCCTCTAACATGGCCAGCGAATATATAGCCTCTGACAGGGAAGTCCTACTCACTGACTTCTCACAGTGGCATTACTGTTGTTTACCAAATTGAAAGGACGAAAAAAGAATGACCGGCGCTTTAACCGGATTGGTGGACACGAATAGTCCACCTAGAGGAGTTGGAAAACTCTCATTCCAAACCAATGGTGCACATGAGCTCCACTATTCCGAGAGAACGAATGGCGTATGAATCAATTATTGGTCACCGGCTACCATTGTACTGCTTCTCCTCACGATTCTCCACTGCCTTGTAGATCAGACATTCAGGTCAAAGGCTCCGGGTGTGGTCCCCTAAGAAAACCACCTGCTTTAGTTTGGGCACTTGGGCAGTATCTCAACCAACACACAAGTGGAATGAGATTTGTGTGGCGCATATATTTCTGGTGCACCCTTGTACCAATATTTATGTGTTTAAATAAATAAATATAAAATGTTCACAAAATAAACTCGGAATATTTTAGTATGAATTTAACTGAGTTATAAACAATTTCCATAATGGTATATGTAAATTAAGCGAACCAATGTAGTTCTGATATAACAAGTACACGAAGATTGGATTACATTGACAAATCATAAACTGTGATTAAAATGTTCTGAGTTTCAATGGATATTATATAACGATAAGAGAAATAAGAGGATAATAACAATAATAATGAGACAAATAGTATTATAATCAGAAGGAGGTTTTGTGGAGATTTTAGTAATTTTATAGTTGAAATCATGAATCAATTGAAGCTAGACCAACCATGGAAAACTTGGAAGCAATGAACGACCGTTTCGTCCTATTGTGGAAATCCTCAGCAATGCACACCCACGATCCCACCTCGCGAGATTCGGACCGAGGATGTATCGGTTATATCCCGATAACAATAGCGAGTGGTAACTTTGGGATCCATTTATGGACCAATATTATGCATATAATTTTTATCGCATATTTGTTAAATAATTAAACTACTCATATTCATGTTCCTTTCATTGTGAGCTTTATTTTGACCCTTAGACTACTATTGTACGATTTACCATTCCTGAGTTATACCCAGTCTATTAATTACTGCACCCCTTATTCACAGCCACATTTGGTTAATTCTTGTACACATGTTATTTTCTATTTTATTGGTACAATGTGGTCTGCTTGGTTGGTATATAAACTCCGTATGTTTGAGAATAATCATTCATATTGCAGAGGTTGTTATTGGTGTTCTGAACTTAACTGGCTGAGCTAGGCAGATCGCAGGACCGGTTAGCACTCGTACGGTATTCGTGTGTTACTGTTCCAATCGATAATTCGCTGCTCCCTGATTGGCGGTCTTATCACATCATACATTAAATATGCATCCACTCGGCCACAAGATATAACAGTATCAGTCTCACACTTAACCTCTATACCACTAAGCCGGCCGGCATCCAAATGAGTGACACATCCACCATTGTCTTCGTTGAGTTACTATCTCATAACAGACCTGTTCACTAATCCTTCTCATTAGAACTCCAGGAAAAATATCTCTTGAAGTCCATCACTATTGGTGAGTAGATGTTGATTCATAAATAAAAAAACAATTATAATTATACATTATTAATCATTTACTTTTTTATTTAATTGTTCACGTTCTTCATATTGTTTAATTTTTATATTAGCATTATTTAATTGTATATCATTATGGATTAATTTCATTTTATATTCTTCAATATGATTTTCTAATAATAAATTTTGATTTTTCATTAATTGAAACTAAATGAATAAAAAAAATTTAATTAAATATAAATATACTACTGAATTCGGTTTATTATGTAATTTGTAATAAACAACCCAGTTACTCCTATAGCTGTAAATAATTTCCTAAAATCAATAGCTCATTAAGTGTTCGACATTGGATGCTGACCACATTATTTTTAAGTGGACTTGTTTAACTGAAGATGTTCGGTCATGCATCCGTTACCAGATCACGTTACGATTCAGTGTGGGAAACAGCTCCTACGTTTCAATAGCCAGAATAGAGTAAACGTTTCTCGATATATTGATAATGTATCAAATATATCTTTCCGATCTCTTCGCATCTGACTTGTGATTTTAACCGATTGGGGGACGATTCGAATATAGAAGGTGTTACTGGTTAATAGTTGTCAAACTAGAATACTGGTCGTATCTTCACTCCTATTGCTTAGTATTCTTATACAAATGACACTCGACAAGACCCTCCAAAAATTAGAACATGTTGAACAGGAATGAAATTGTATTCAAAATAATAAGTGTAGGTGAATAGCAATCAATGATTAGAAAAACGTTCATATATTTATAGTATATACATAAGAAGCTTCTAGATGCTTCCTCCAATAATCTGCCAGAGCTGATTGGTTTAAAATCAGCTAATCAGCGTGAGCCGTCACGATCATGCACATAATGTGCCCTAATCCGGTTTATTTCCGCTATATACGGAATTTTAATTATTCAATATTTTGTTACTATGAAGACATAATTAGGTTTCAAGAATAACCAATTCCAAAATCAATAATATATTTTAAAAGACAAATACATGATGATGGAGGACTAATAATTAACTAATTAAATTTGATTTAGTTAATTCTATTTACTGACTAATAAGTTGATACAACACAAATATGATCATTATTATCCGCAAATGCCCTGGTACGGCTGAGAGTGGGGAGAGACAGCTCTCCCTCTCCAAATGCTCTCATATCGCCACGTCTATATAGCCTCTGACAGGGAAGTCCTACTCACTGACTTCTCACAGTGGCATTACTGTTGTTTACCAAATTGAGAGGACAAAAAGCGAATGACCGGCGCTTTAACCGGATTGCTGGATGTGGAGTGTCTACCTAGAGGATTTGGAAAATCCTGATTTCAAACCCATGGTGCACATGAGCTTCACTATTCCGAGGGAACAGATGGCGTATGAATCAATCATTGGTCACCGGCTACCATTGTACTGCTTCTCCTCACGATGCTCCACTGCTTTATGAACAAGACCTTTAGGTCAAAGGCTCCGGGTGTGGTCCCCTAAGAAAACCACCTGCTTTGGTCTGGGAACCTGGGCAGTATCACAGCCCTCACATAAATCGAATGAGATTTGTGCGACGCATATATATATATGGTGCCCCTTTGTACCAATATTTATGTGTTCAAATAAATAAATAAATAAATCATTAGTTAATTGAATCTCAAAAGTCATGATTAGTAAATAATACTGAAAAGTTCTAGTACTTTTAAAATTTGATCAGTTTTCTTTGGTTTCAAAAAATGTAGTTGTTATATCCTAGTGAAGAAATAAATACGGGTAACTTCCGCACTTTCCGTCTTATTTGGGACCCGTCAACTGGATGTACCTGCATCTCAGAGTTGATGTTCACTCTGGGACTCAAGCCCAGTACTGGTCGCTTTAAACGCCATCGCATTACCCACTCAGCTACTGAGTCGCGATAGTCTCTTGCTTGTGCAATATGGTGAAGTTTAAATTCACTTAGTATTATTTACTTGACTCTTCCCATTGATGTTCGAATCCCAGAGTGAGCATCAACTCTGAGATGTAAGTACATCAAGCTGATGAGTACCGAATAGGACGAAACGCGTGTCCTGGATTCCACTGCTAGCCCACTATCCATCTTTGCTTGTAATGCTTTTCATATTACTTTCTTAACTACTTTTATCTCCTCTTCCCCTCATTTTTTAGTCTAGTTGACCTTGTATTATCGTTATATGAATTTTTTAGCAATTTTATAAAATGTGATCAGAGTGCTCGAAATGTATTGAGCTAATATATCATATAGTTCTGATAATCATCTTCTTACTACACTAACCAAGTTTATCAAAGGGATTAATTGCTTCAAATTTCTTTAAATAGCATGATCATCAATTTTGAGTTGTCCACCATACCAACATTGTTGTTGAATTTCGTATTACAATTAGAAGTAGCCAAAATTCATTGAAAGTAATTTTGTTTGGAATGAAGTTTATTTATACTGAAAGTCCTCAAAAGAAATAAAACTCGGATTTCGAATAACAACAAAGATTTGTAATATCAACCAACTGAATGTACTAAATAGAAAAATCATCCAATCAAAAATCAGTTACTAATGTTGAATAAATTCAATAACATTAGTTGCTATAATATTTAAGGCCTTTTAAATATACTGAGATGCAGGTACATCCAGCTGACGAGTCCCAAATAGGACGGAACGCGCATCAAACTGGATTCCACTGCTAGCCACTAACAATCTTTGCTCACTATGCTTGTGAATTTAGGCTATATCGAGGCAATACGCACAGTATGCACATATGCCAATTAGAGACTGATCAGTTGCAGTCCTAACACATCGATGGGAAGATTCAAACAAACAATACTAAATGAATTTATACTTACCTTGTTTAAAGTTTCTTGATAATCTTCTAATGTTGGTAATTTAGCTAAATACACTTCCATTTGATCAATTTTATCTTGTTTCAATTGAATAGCTTCTTGATTCTTCTTTAAATCAATTTTTAAAGCTGATATCTCATTTCGATATGTTTCATTCTAGAAATTTACAACCAATATAAGTTTTAACATGAGAAGCATACTACCTTCTTTGAGATTGAATTACTATTAGACAAATACATACCTATTCATATACCTATATAATCTTATTTTGTAATAAACAGAATGTTATTTACGTGAAATGCTATCATTTAAACCACAACGTTTCCTAACAATCTGTTTAATCATGACTCCCAAAGTTGTAGAAAATGGATATGAGTCAGTAATCAAATAATTCCCTAAAACAAAATACCAGTTAAAATTCATTTAGTATTGCTTGTTTGAATCTTCCCATCGATGTGTTAGGACTGCAGCTGGTCAGTCTCTAATTGGCATATGTGCATACTGTGCGTATTGCCTCGAGTCCCAGAGTGAACATCAACTCTGAGATGCAGGTACATCCAGCTGACGAGTCCCAAATATTACGAAACGCGCGTCCTGGATTCCACTGCTAGCCACTATCCATCTCTGCTTAAAATACCAGTTAGTTGCAAATTTAGGTATAGTAAGATCATTTGAACTGTTCCTCGAGGAACTCTCCTCATAGTTTATGAATGCTGACTACCAATAATTGCCATTCATCAACTCCAAACAATTTTTCACTCACACCAAGAGTTTTCCTCCCAGTAGCTCAGATGAAAGATGGCTTAAGTTGTCAGATCGGTTTACTGTTTTCAACTGATTATTGTGCTCCAACTACCAGTTTCTTCGGTCTCTATAAGAACTGTGTGGATTTCCCTTATGTAACGATCTGTATTTATCACTAAATTTCCAATTCCTTGAAAGTGTATCAATGGGGTGTAAGGGGTTGAGGGTATCTAGAGAAGCCTGATACTTATAAGCGGAGTGCTTTGTGAAGCCTCAAGCGCCCTAAATTGTCAGTTACATGACATCTGCAACAACTATGTTCGAAGTTTATTCCGAGAAGAAACAGGTTATTATCTGCAAGGAACTCCTGGAGGTGATCACTGCCATATGATCTACAAACACAAAGTTCACGATGAACATGAAGTGACTATCTTCCATCCGTAGACCCACTACCTGAGGATCCAAGTTACTAGTTAGTACCACAGTATTTGTTGAACGGGATATCCTGAGATTACTAAAACGGTGATAGGACTCATTTTTGATTGCAACCAGGCCGAAATTTGTCAAGATGTAGAGAAAGATTACGAAGAAACAACGTTTTTTACGTCAGTTTCTTTTCTCCTTGATAGAACTTTCCAATCTAACATCAGATAAACAACTGCTATTGACAATTCAATCAATTTGTGCTACCTCTACCGACATCCCTAGATATGTGCCCATGAAATCGACTACTTGAAATCCCCAAATTCTGTGATGACAAATTCAGTGATACAGTCATGGGTATATAAAAACAGTTTAGATACAAAAAGCTACAACTCAAAAAAACCATACCTCATGTTGCAAAGATTGAATTTTTAAATTCTGTTTGTCTAACAAATCTTCATTTGTTTTTTTGCTTTGTTCCAGTTCATATTCAGTCGCCCTGAAAATAAGTATATATGGTAAAACTATTGAACTGATAACAATACAACATTAGCATGTTTAGCATTTGCGTTACAATAAAATATAACTCTTATTAAATGTAGTCTAATAAAACCCGAGAATCATACACCTCTAAGGCGTTTACTTACAAAAGGTCATTGACAGTATATAAATATGTGAAGATTAAGGATGAATTGACAGGGACGAGTTCCAAATCTATGAATTAATCACTAAACAACAATCCCACCACTCATATATGATTTGAGTTATTTCCTAATTGAATTATCCAATGACAAATATCTACGCAGAATCACGCAGAAAACTGAAAATTCCAAGTTGTTATATTATTCAACAGTAGAGAAAACCATAAATAAATAAAAATATCAATTGCAGTACTGGTATAGGTGGGAGCTGTGTGAAAGTCTAATGAAGTTTAAAAAAGCAGGTTATGTCTAAAAACGGAGAGTGATTTGAGGTATGAAAAGAACATTCAACAAAACTGATTTACACAATGACTGTACTGATTATTCGATAATGAGATATTCAAAGGACAAATATTCTACTAGTAAGCTTTACATATATGATAGTTGAAAGCGTGAGTCAATTGAAGCTAGACCACCAAGGAAAACCTGGAAGCACTGGACGGCCTGTTCGTCCTTTTGTGGGACTCCCCAGCAGTGCGCATCCACGAACCCGCTCTCGCGAGATTCGAACTCAGGACCTACCAGTCCTGACCAGTGGAGTTTAAAACCACGTCTGTTGTGAGTTAGGAACTCACTGAAGACAATTGGTGAATGGTTGCTCAACTTCGTGGATCAGTTGAAGTTAGACATTAACACCTTTGGATGCCAGCTCAGTGGTCTATCGGTTAAGGGCTTCGGCTCGAGACTGGTAGGTCCTGGGTTTGAATCTCGCGAGAGCGGGTTCGTGGATGCGCACTGCTGAGGAGTCCCATAATAGGGCGAAACGGCCGTCAAACAGTGCTTCCAGGTTTTCCATGGTGGTCTAGCTTCAATTGACTCATGCTTTCTACTATGAAAAATACTAGTAATTGTTCGATTTGGAATGGTGCGAGTCTGATATTGAATAAATAGATATTAATTCCAGTGAATAGAGTATTTGATATCACTATGGACTGATTTTAGATTGAATGCATGACCAGAATGGATAACAAATAAAATGCAACTACAATTTATTTTGAAGCAAGACGGTGGTTGGAGGTGGTCAACAGGAAACCCTGGACCCGGGTTTCGTGCTATTTGGCACTCGTCAGCAAGGTGTACCTGTAATCTTGAGGGATCCGGTGCTCCCTGACGGATTCGATTCCATGTCCAGGGTTTCCTGTTGACCACTTACAACCACCATCTTATCTCAATATATAGTGCACGCAGTGTCGAGCCACCTAGACTAGTGGCTACATTGCAACTTGATCGAAAGCATTCGATCAGCACCAAGAAGGACTTGACACGCATGACATTGATCACCACCCAGTGATCAATTAATTGTGATTACAATTTATTTCCTGACAATGATCCCTAAAATCTGTTGAAATAATAACCCCATAAAAACCTGTTTTATTATTGCATGAAAATTTCAAAAATTATTATTTATTCATGTAGCAACTGGTAAGTTTCAATGTACAATAGTGAAAATATTTAGGATGGTTCGAAAATACGATCAAAACGTCGGATATCTAGTAATTGAATAGCGATAAAAGTCAGTTTACGAAAAGCAAATTTGGAAGTCGACTGAATATTCATGTGTTCGATTGATTAGCTGTTGTGATTAATATACTTAATCTGAGACGAAAGCATATGCATATGGCAAACTGATCATTACAAGAGGTGACTTGTTTATACTCAGTGAGAGGGGGTAAATCGACTTGATTTTTAGAATATGATTAACCGCACCCTTGAAGTTATATCCACTTAACTGATAATATTTTACTTTTCGTTCAAGAACTTGTGTTAGTTCACCAAAGCGACTACAAGTAGTACATAATGTTGATTGTAAACTTGATAGTTGCTTGTTATGTCGTAAATCGCACTTATGAAAATCTTGCCTGCTTCGTAATCCTGAAATAACAGATTTAGGAAACTCAGCTTCGAACTACATATCATTAGAACTAATGTGGCCAAATAACTAGACACGTTTCATAGAACCCAATAAATATGTATTTGATCGCTATTTATTACTAAGACGAAAAAATCAAATAATCATGAAGATATTGGATCTATATTAGAAAGGATTAATATATACAAGAGTTAGTCGCAATAAGCCTGTATTGTACCAATGATAATTTTACTGCATATGCTAATAAACCTCGTAATCCGAATGTGATTAGCAGTACATACAATTAACTCAGCCTGTAGCTGTTCTAGAGTTACTGCCAGCCTAAAGCCCGGGCAAATTAGGAGGGTGAGGCATGAAGTCGGTAATCCCATCCCGCAGAAAAAAATCCTGCTAGGAATACGCTAACCAGAACAAACAAATTAAACCATTTAAAATCTGTCCTGGGGGTTGAAGGGAGAGTTATGACGCCTCAAGATGAAAATTGAGATACTTCGGAAGTCACAAGGCCGATATCCCTTCTAGCCACCACAGCAACACTCTTTATAGGTACATGGAACATCTGAACAATGTTGGAGACCTAGTAGATCAGTCAAGTAGCAACGGAAATGAATAAATACAACTTGGCAGTGTTCGGAATCAGCGAAATCCGTTGGACCCAAGCTGGACAGCAAAGGCTAGATACGGGACAAATGATTCTGTACTCCGGCCACGAAGATGAAAACGCTTTACACACGCAGGGAGTTACTCTAATACTGTCCAGAGAAGCACGAAATGCACTTACAGGATGTGATCCACAAACATCAAAGCATTATTCAAAACAAAGAAGGAGGGGATCACAATGAATGTTATCCAATGTTATGCACCCATCAATGATAGCAACGACGACAATAAAGATCAGTTCTATGAGAGGTTGCAATCAATCATAGCTAAGTGCCCAAGAAAGGACCTCACCGTCCTGATGGGAGATCTAAATGCCAAAGTCGGAGTGGACAACAGTGGATATGAAGATATAATGGGACGACATGGACTGGGATAGAGAAGTGAAAATGATGAGAGGTTTACCAATCTATGTGCACTCAAAAAAGTGGTTACAGGCGGCACAATATTCCACCACAAACACACACACGAGGCTACATGTGTCTCACAGGTTCGCACCAGATAGATCATATTTGTGTCAACAAAAATTTCCGAAGGACAATTGGAGGTGTGAGAACAACGAGAGGTGGTGACATAGCTTCAGATCACCAACTGGTTGTGGCCAAGATGAAACGGAAGCTAAAGAAGCACTGGAAAACTAAAGAAACACCATTACAAAGATTCAATACAACCTTCCTTCGACATACTGACAAACTCAACCAATTCAATATAGATCTCAAGAACAGGTTCCAAACCCTACAAGATCTACTCAAAGAAGAAGAAACTACTATGGAGGACAATTGTGCAGAGGCCGATCGAGCATGAACATCAACGCATCAGGAGGTGCTCGGCCGCGAAAGGCATCAATATAAGGTATGGGTCTCTAGCAAAACCCTGGACAAGATTCAAGAAAGGAAGAGCACGAAGACAACAGTTAACAACGGCCAAACAAGAACACAGTAAGTCAGGACACATGCTGAATACAACGAAGAAAACAAGCAAGTGAAAAGCATTAGGGCCGACAAGTAGAAGTTCGTTGAAGAGCCAGCGACGACAGAGGGAAAAGCTTCAATAGAGCGAAATATGAAACAACTATATGATAACGAAGAAACTAGCGGGGAAATTCGGTAAACCAGAGAGACCAGTCAATGACAAAGAAGGAAAGACAATCACGGAGATTCAAGAACAGGCAAAAGATTGACAGAATACTTTGAGGAACCACTGAATAGACCAGCCCCATTGAATCCACAGGACATCGAGGCAGCACACACAAGCCTTCCTATAAATGTCACTCCACCAACGGTCGAAGAAATCAGAATGGTCATCAGACAAATCAAGAATGAGAAAGCGGCAGGACCTGACAATATACCAGCTGAAGCACTGAAGTCAGACATTGAAGTAACCGCATAGATGTTTCACCTTCTATTCAAGATTTGGGAGGAAGAACAAGTGCCAACGGACAGGAAAGAAGGATATCTCATCAAGATACCAAAGAAAGGAGATCTGAGTAAATGTGTAAACATCAGAGGCATCATACCGTTGTCCGTAACAGGAAAAGTTTTCAATAGTGTTGCTGAACCGCATGAAAGAGGCAGTAGACGCACAACTTCGAGATCAACAGGCTGGATTCCGTAAAGATATGTAATTTTGAGGCAACTAGTTGAGAAAGGTTTGGGGGTTTCCATATCGCGAAATACATGGAATACTTTTGTCATTTTTATACTCTTATTGATATTATAGATGGTTTGTTTCAAGATTACTCGTCAATGAACAATGTGAGTGAAAACAGTGACCTTTATAAATAGTTAGCTATCATTTTGTCCTGCTTAGAAAGTGCATTCCTCAGTTTGGGATGGTTCGTAGAAAATTTCAAAGACTTACCCCAAAAGTCGATTGAAATAAATTATATTCCTCTGTAATTCTGATGACAGTTCTAATATCTTCATCTTTAATAGTCTATTTTCACTAACATGATCATCCAAATCTGTTGATTGGCAAGTAGATAATAACGTATCGGAGCTCCTTGGTTTTGAAAAAGGTACTACTTCATTGCTCATTGCAGTGAAATTCCTGAAATAAGACCAATTGTTGTTATATAGAAATGATATACACTTAAGTGTATATCATATATATATCATATATAAGAATTCTTATGAGCAGGGAAAATGTCATTTAATTCTGTCAGTTAAATATCACAACAGTAACTTTGAATAAACTATTTACTTGACAGAAACTTATGTGGGCTATGTAACTGACAACGAGTTAATACATCCTAAACTTCTGTAGTGGTCAATCCCATAACCAACCTAGGTTATAACCTAGGTTGGCATAGCTATATCTACTTCCAAGTTTTGCTGTTTATGCTTTGAAGACGAAACAATCACATTGATCACAACAAGTAGTGGTACAAGCGTGAAATGAAAATAATGTGATGAACAAATAAAAATTTAGTAAATTCTGGGTGTGGAAAGTTTAGTTGAGTAGTCGCCTAATATCCTAGCGACCAATCAATTCATTCAATATCCAATATCTTTAAGGCGATTTTATATGAATCGGTCGATTTATATGTGCTCACTTCTTTACGTTTCGGTAAAGTTCCAGCTATTTGGTAATGTCTAATAGGCGGTAGCTCATTGATTTGACTGCACTCAGTCAGTATGGTAGTTATTGTGGGTTAGCATATCTTGTAATCTTGGTGAATGAGTTTGTCTAAAGGTAGTAGATTTTTTGTATATCAGTAGCTATCAACTTGCAAGACAGAAGGTTGGTTGGACGCTTTCGATGTGGAGTTTAATAAAATTATAATTCAAGTACCAAGGGAGGACGATGGTTTCTAGAACTAACTAAATGATTAATTGGGTTGATTGGTCGGTAAATGAGACAGTATAAGAAGACGAAAATTCAGGAACAAAAGCAAGAATGATGGTGATAAGAAACGAGATGGGAATAAGTTAGTCTCATATGCCGATGATGATAGTAATTAAGTTGCGTGACATGGACCATTGACTTCAGTAGATGCTGTAACATGATTATTGCGATTAATATACGCTGTTAAAGTCTCCGAATAAAAATTCCGGGTCGAACTTCAGATGCGGTAGTTATATTGGTATCTAGATTATCTCGTCTTTTGGAGTATTCGTGGCTGTGGGTAGCCGCTAGATTCCTTCAACTAAGTGGATGATGCCGTTCACGTTAAAGCAACATCAGTACGGTTCCATCATATCGGTTTACTCAGAACTGTGTGATATTACGCCTTTCGTATGCTTGTTAATATATATCGACAGTCCTCTTGCATTTCGTACCCTGTCACATCGGAAATGTCAAGTTATGAGTGCTCACTCCTTCGTTAGTGATAGTGTAGGAGAGACATGTATTGGGATCTTCATATCCAAGTGAAGGCACTTGTTTCAGGTATATCCTGATTTACACCTTTAACTCCATATATTGTTGCAAAGACTTTTGATTATTTTTCTCTTTATCTATTGGTCCTTCACAAAAGCAACTGGTTATGGGATTATGAAGAGATTTCTGTTTGAGGTGGGTCGGCAATTCGGTGTAAACTGGATAATGAAGGATTTTCGTCAGTATATTGAGTCCCTTTCGATTAACAGTGTCCTCAATGTACTATATCATGGATTCCTGATGGAGATAAGTTTACATTCAGTTGTGTCCTATTTGGCTTTTTCAGGTCGTCCTTCACAACATCAGCTGCGGATCGAGATGTCACTTTTCAAAATTTAGCAGGCCTGGAGAGCTTCAGTCACGCAAACTTAATAACCGTGAGGCTTTAAGGACGAGGAACCAAAAGACGCGATAATTATTTACTTTGTATGAAGGTCCATGACAGGTAATAGTCAATGCCGATGCTACATAAAACGTCCGTGGGTTTCGTAAGTAATACCAGTCACTAGCTCAGGTACCTCGTGAATCACTACTCAGGTTGTTCTTAGGTATTCGTCAGTGATCTCCTGATGACATCATTTACGGCCCATCATATCTAACTGAAACTTGAGAGGACATATTTATGCTACGGTAACTAGCTCCACAGTTTGAAGGCATGTCACTCTGTTTAGGCATCACATAATATCTGCCTCCTCTGTTCCTAATCAGAGGCTGTCCTACTTTCAGGCAAGCTGCTCTCAGATTATGTTGATTTCCTTCCTAACCTCAATAAACCACACCTACTGCTTAAAGTGTATTTGCCAAGGTTGTTGCTACTATGATCTTCAAGTGACGTTTTGGCTGTGTTGGGTGGTTCGAGTAATGTGCTTCTCCCTTCTCGATTTGCTTCGTGCGTTGTTTCTGCGCCGTTTGCATATGTATCAGAACAATGGACAGATGAAATTTAAACCTGCATTTTTATTTATGTCCTGCAATTTCAAACCAACGGCAGACCCATATACTACAGAAAATACATCTTTATTCCGATCTCTCGGTTTTAAATAGAGAAACATACGCCGCAATAACCATTGTTGTCTGTACTCCTGAGTAAGCTGCACACCACCGAGAACTAAGGATGTGAGAATATATGTTGTGACGTAGTCCTCAGCATCTAGTTGGAGACTAGGTTTGAGTAATTGAGCCAAGTAAACCAAGTCGTACACTGCACACTTAAGTCCATTATCTAGTGTAGTTGTGGGTTTTCTCAGGACTTTCTGGCTCGTCATTTTTTCCTAAACTAATCCCCCTGCTAGTCGTTCTTAACGTTTTACTTTAAGTATTGGTGAAAATGCCTTTACTGTTCATTCTGCTCAATAAACCAAAGAGTAAACAGTGAGAAAATTGAAGAGATAGTACACAGTAAAAGTTTAGAAAAAGGAAAACAGTCTAAACAAGTATATGTTATGTAAGGATAGGCAGTGATGGACACTTGAAATCCCAACGGTACTATTGGCCGTCCTAGCGGAGACCTCGTACGGGCCTAGTAATTTAAACACGAATTCGGTTCCTTCAAAGGAATGAACGCTTGCATGCTTCAGTCACAGTTGAGCCTATTGGTGACAACTAAGAATCAATAACAATAGTTCAGATGCAAGTAACCACTGCCGAATTCTAGATCTTTGATCATAAAATATACTCATACATATCTCTTAGCTGCCCAGCGCGTTAAACGGGTTGGTAGATGAGTTGGAAAACTCTAGTTCCAAATCAATGGTGCACATAGGTTCCAGTATCCTGAATTAAACAAATGGCGTGTGCATCAATCGTCGGTCACCGGCTACCATGAGACTGCATCTCCTTAAGATGCTCCACTGTCTTGAGGATCAGACCTTTAGGTCAAAGGCTTCGGGTGTGGCCCCCATTAAGAAAACCACCTACTTCGGTTAGGACACACGGGTAGTATCAAAGCCCTTACACAAATCGAATGAGACTTTATGTGGCGCATATGTATCTGGTTCCCCTTTATGTTTTTTTATGTGTTCAAATAAATAACAGTCCCTACTTAAGTAGTTGGCAGTCAGCCTTCATAGATTTGTCAGGTGCTTTACATCTTCTAAGTGCAACGTACTAATACGAGTCTGACGAAGACACGTCTTCCTAATCACCCTAGGTAGTCAGCAATTAGAGGTAGTAGAAAAGTCTGTGCATTTCGGTTGTTGTGTGGGTACTGGTAGTGGCTTGTCAAATGAGACCAGTTTACATATAGCGAAACCCAGAGCGACCTGTAGCAATTCACAATACCTTTGGCGTCTTCGTGATATCATTCGAGCTGTGAAGGGTCAGATCTGCAAGGCGCCAGTATGATCAACTTTGCTCTAAGCTTGTGCAACCTGGTCTCTCCGAGCTGTGGATGTTAAGAGACTTAGTATGTTTGACCATCGCCGTGGTTGGCATTCAATTGCAGCGCTATTTGTGTAATGACGAAGTTGGTAAACGGGTGTTAGCGTATAGCGGCGACAATTTAACCCGTGTCAGCACTTTCGAACACCGAGTTCGGCAGCCTCTACAAATGTCGTTCCGAAGAAATGCACATGGTGAACTATCTACTGCGGCTAGGTCTGGTTGCATTAGAGAAAAGCATGGCTAGTTTATGAATTGGTGTCATAGTATTTAGCATGGATAAAAGTTGTATGGGGCTGGTCTCCCTGTCTTTCACGACTCCTTATTTTCAGCACTGAAAATAACGCAACAACGGATTGAGACTTCATCAGGCGAACAGTACCTTACAAAGACTTTGCGCACACAATCGACTCATTAAATGAGGTAGGACTTAACACAGTTTGTTTGGTTCTGACATGCGATTGGAAGACTCAATTAATAATCTAACTACCCATAACACTTTTCGGTACTGGTGGACACCGACATTCTTTGATACTGATAATCATGATAGAGATTGAAAAAATTGTAGGTACTGGTCAAATACACCATCAGTAGGTTGCCGACTTATGTACATGTAGCCTGATAACGATCTACATGGTTCATGTTCTAAGATGTACAAGAGTTGCTGAGATAATAATTCGGTGCTCAGATTGAGGTCTAAGGCAGAGTTGAGTCTGAACCTATCGTCCGTTTGAACTAGTAGGTCATTGACTCAAGATACAATTTTTACATCATCACGGTTGAAATTACAAAACAGACAAGCAAACTTCCAAGTTAAAAACAATTGACTGTCTATAATTTTATCGAAGATATTCAGTGGTACATACAGTAATGTACATTTACAGACATATGTAAAAATAATTTCCAAGTTTGCAAAAACAACTGATGCCAAAAATTAAATATCACGGTAGTAAAACTCTAAAATACAGAAAACATGGAGGAAAGTTAATACTATATAGCTAATGTAAACAACAGGATTCACATCCGATCAATTTAATTTCAATATTGTTAAAAATGTAAGCTCACACAGGGTATTTTATATGTGATATTATCACCTGTTTCATTTGTATGAGACCTACTATCCTATTTAACACCATAGTTCAGTCAGTCATGAATCAAGCAACTTAATCAATTCACTGGAAGATGTAGTACCAGCGCAACCAATAGGAAGTCATTTACGTATGGTGACAAGGCGTTCGGAATAAGATGTTAGCTAGAGCTACCAAGTAAAACTTCTCGATTAACAGAAACAAACTGTTTACTTCGAGATTTTAAAACACTCGAAGGAATTTCTGATTTATATTATCCCTAACAAAAGAATCAGTAAAAATTAAACCTGGATGCTTCAACAACACAGGATAAATGGTGTTAGTTATATCCATAACTAACCAATCAAGTCGCTGCTTAAACACGCACCACGTTAACCTGGTCTACTGTGTCTGTAGACCATCCCTGTTGCATGTGACCTACCAATTGAAGGATATTATTGTTACATCATATATGTGTGACTGCAACTCATACTTTTTATTCATTTCGATCAGACACCCAATACTAGTCAGAACTTTCGAGCGTTTCACTTATTAACTATAGTTCCTTTAATTATTGCACAAATCGAATTGCCTTTTACGTTCAGAAGCAGATAAAGTTTAAAGCCACGTTGCCCTTGTTTTGATTATAGCTTCCACATAGACTCCGGGTCGTCAGTATCGCGTTTACATTACCGGTAGAACACCTGCAGGAAAATTTAAATCATACAATGTTTCGACCAGTATCTCATCAAAAATTCATACATTGAGTACTGTTAAATGTTTACGCAGAAGAATCATAAAGCTGATCAGATTCCTGAATTGTCTCTCTACTATCTAGAAACTCATACTGATGGCCAGTTTGAAGGAAACGGCCACCGAATAGATCCCCTGTTAGAGTTAGAA
Source organism: Schistosoma rodhaini (assembly GCA_944470415.2). Lineage (NCBI taxonomy): Eukaryota > Metazoa > Platyhelminthes > Trematoda > Strigeidida > Schistosomatidae > Schistosoma > Schistosoma rodhaini. The sequence continues at coordinate 4,502,510 of OX104040.1, forward strand.
TTAGCTGAAGTACGCTTCGCTCAGACAGAAAAAGAAATTGAGTAGGATAGGTTACATCAAAGAGGAAGAAAACATTATAGTCAAGCTGTGGCTGACAAGGTGCTGTCGTACGAGTCTACATCTGCCTCACGTGGAGTTAGTATCCCTCCTGCTAAAAACTGGATAACAATGACATCTAAAGCTTTAGACCTACCAAACAGAGGGATCATAAGGTTTGATGGTAACCCCATGAACTATTGGATTTTCATACGGAATTTCGAAGCGTACTTAGATGACAGCGTTGGATTCCGATTTAGGTCAAACTATTTGGTTCAGTATTGTGATGGTGAAGCTAAGGCTACTATTGTTCATTGTGCCTTGCTCGAACCAGAAAGAGGCTATTGCAAAGCGTCTGTGCTTCTCGAGGAAGCGTTCGGTCAGAAATACATCGTAGTTCACGCATTTATTGACAACAGGCTGAACATCCCTGCTATTAAGGAGACTGATCCAGTAATTTGAAAAGGCTGTCTCATCGGATGAAGACTCATGAGTTAATGCCAAGGCAGAAGAATTATGTATTTGATCTGAATTCTACAAAGACCACTGAGACTAAGTTTTCGAAACTCCCACTACGCTTGCAAAGTATTATTTATTTGTTTATTTAAACACATAAATATTGGTACAAGAAGCACCAGATATATATGCGCCTCATGAATCTCATTCGATTTGTGTGAGGGCTGTGATACTGCCCAGGTTCCCAGACTGAAGAAGGTGGTTTTCTTAGAGAGCCGTATCCGGAGCCTTTGACCTGAAGGTCTAGTCCACAAGGCAGTGGAGCATCATGAGGAGATGCAGTCCCATGGTAGCCGGTGATCAATGATTGATCCATACGCGATTTGTTCCTTCAGGTTACTGGAGCCCATGTGCACCATTGGTTTGGAATCAGGGTTTTCCAACTCCCCTAGGTGAACTTTCCGTGTCCACCAATCCGGTTAAAGCGCCGGACATTCGCTTTTCGTCCTCTCACTTTCGTAAACAACACCCCCGCCACGAGAATGCAGAGAGTAAGACTTCCCTGGCAGAGGCTATATATTCGCTGGCCATATGAGAGCATTTCGAGAGGGAGAGGTGACTCTCCCCACTCTCGGCCGTACCAGGACATTTGGGGGCACACTTGCAAAGAGAACGGTTGAAAGTGGCAGGTCAAATTTTTAAGGGGGAAAGAGAGCTTTTACTCAAGGACCTTTGAAAGCTTGTGAAAGAGCAGTCGGATATTGCTAATATCAGATACGGATTAGTGGTCAATAGGGATCTCTCTAATCGCGACCAAAGGCAGTTCGTTGTTGCTACTAAAAGAAACTGTGACTCAGAGTATAAGGTGAGTGTCATTGGGTAGCACAAGCGGGTCTGATGTTCATCCACACGTCAAACCAAGTACTCTTCAGTTGTCATGTTTACTAAGTACCGAAAGCCATTCCTTAGACCAATGTGGAAGGTTTAGAGATAAGTATATAAATGAGAGGATGGAGTTTGTACCAAATAAGTTCTGTAATGTCTGTCTGAAGGCCGGTCATGAGTAAAACACTCAACACCTGTTGGAAGTCCACCACTCATACCATTAGGTCACACTTTCACAAATTTATACACTAAGTGTAATCTTCATACATAGTGCAAAGAATGCTGAAGATAGTCAAATATACTTAAGCAGTTTAAATCGCCAAAAAGTGCCACGTTTCCAAAATTCCGTTGTTCTGCCATCAAATCTCATCATATTAAGAGTCTTTTAATGTTGCTTCAGCTAAAGACGCTTCCCCTAGTTGGTCTGTTACTTTTTTAATGTGAGTATTTTGCCGTGCTTTTGCAGACATAGGGGCTGTTCACTGAGTCCAATCTTCCCTGGTCATTCCAGGAAATCTCTCGAACAAAATTCGCCATTACCTGGAATTAAAAGAGGATGACTTGTTGGTATTCGGCAACCAAGGAGTCAAAGATGATAGTACGAACTAATTGGCAAAACATCAGTAGGTTTAAACTTGTACTGAGTCAATAGTCTAAACAACATCAAGGCAAATCATTGTCAGTAATAGTCTAAAAGTCAACTATATATAGGAAACTAGTCGGAGTCAACCATCAAACTGTCATAAAATTGAGATCTCTTGGATTTCACGGGCGAAATGGAGAAAGACCTAGACCACTGGATGGCAGGTTTATGAATTTGTTTGCCGGTTGCTAACATTAATGATAAAATGCACATTTAATTAAAGTAACTAGTTGAAACATGTCAATACGCAAATATACATGAGGTTCATGTCCCGATAGGATAAAATTAATGTTTTTGGTACAGTCGGTTTCAAGTGGTGCAAGTTAACTAAAGTCTGTTCAACATATAGTGATTTATATTCGCGGAAATTATGACGGGAATTAATGAATCACAATAGTTGATCAGCACAAGAAGTAGCAAATTATTAATATATTATGAAACTGTTCTCATGATAGTAAATCAGCTTGACAAGTTATGAGAAAAACTTATATGAGTGATATTTAGCGGTCAACAAGTATCATTTCGCCACTTCCAATTAATAAGGGCCAACGACAGAAGTAGACCTTTAAGCTAACCGAAATGAATAATTGATCATAGCTTTAATTGGTAGGTTTTTTAATACCATAATCCAACAGAAAAGTCGTAAGTTCATTCACTTATGAAATTATTATGACTTGATATTTCTCTGAACTAAGGTTATCATTGATTATATATCATTGTGCTTCCAATGTATGACCAAAACATTTATCGCAGTGATGAGAAACAACAACTAAGTTGTACATAAAAATACCAGCTACCAAAATGAACGACTCGATAATTAGTCTGCAATAAATAAGACATGCCCATCCACAAATCTTCGAAAAAAACACTTGTTTGCTGTTTGAGAGACACTAAACGCTTCAAGATGATGCAAACTTGCAATTAGCTAGTGTTAATGCTCATCTAAAATTCGTTTAATATTAGCTAGTAATTATCTTGTTGTTAAACCAAGTCTCTGCAGAGACAATGATAAGTTCGCAACATCAACTGATTTCATCACCCCAGTCCATTTAAAATCTGCATGTAAAGAACATAGTTTCTGGTCTAGTTTCTTATTTTAGTTAGTTAACGGAACGGAGTAATCACCTCCAAATGTAGGCGGTGTACGTCTAACCCTACTCTTAACTCAGTTGACTCCACAGTTTACAGATGTTTATACGAAATAAGGAGAGGAAATGTGAAATTTAGTTGTTTTCAATTGAAATACCTTACATCATTACAAAACAATTATTTTGCGGCATTGTTGTGGTTAGTGATCAGTTACTTATAGTTATGTTTCTAATCGTTTATAAGTTACAGACATTTAGATATAAATCTACCAAGGTCATCCGTGACATATTTCGAGTGGCTGAATTATTTATTAGCACTTCCACAAACAACTTACCGCTATTATAAATGGTACGAAACCAGGCACTAACACTTGTACATTCGACACAATGGTGCCTTGTATATCATATTGAGATCAATTTTTGGACCAATTAAATCACGAATATTTTTATAACCATATCGAATCATAGTTGGACTAAGTAACAAAAACAGAGTGGTAGAAAATAATGCAGAACCACATGAAAAGGTTTGTGAGGGTTAAATTTGATATATTTTGTAACAAAACAAAATTAATGATGATGGAAGACTAACGTGAATGTGGCAAAGACGATATAAAGTAGTTTGTCAGTTAGTTGGAAGCAGTCTGTTGGATGTCAAGTAATATGGTTTAATTTTGAGTCGTACTCACCAGCAAAATATACTCACAGTTTTGACATGATCGGTGGGTTATTTGAAGTGCGATTCTCGATCACTATTTACCTTGATACGGTCGACCGTGAAGTCAGTCCACTTTTCATATGTAGACGGTCTTATACGGTTGTTCTTTTGTATTATTTCATGTGGAGGTGATACTTACTACCTTCATGAAAGCCAGGAGTGTCAACAGGAGTGGGATGAAAAGGTGTATATGAATGAACATGGAAGTGCATTTCCTGACATCGCTTTACCGTAGCGTTATGAACTGAATCATCCAGACCAATCGTTCGACATATTATCAGAGAAAATTACCTACTTTACTCTAGGGGCTCAGCAGTATGTCAGAGGCCTCGCATCAACCATAGAAATTACAAATGGCGAATATGAATTATTCATCAGTCAGACTCGAGTTACTTTGTTCACAATGAAATTTACTTTATATTACTGCACATCTGTGTACTATTTAAGTAATAAGTATAATTTTGTTTTCATGTGATTTATAACCATTTTTATTTTTACTTTCAATGTTTGCGCAACTCAACCACCTGTTGTCATTGTTGAAATTTTAGTCAGTTTAGAGAAATTTGAACTTGCTCAGATAGTTGATTTCTGAAAGACGTATCAGAATTCGACACATTGTCACTTGAATTTAAGACACGGGTGCCGTTCAAGCTTAATGTTCGTACCTAGACACGTAGGTGCATATTGAACGACATGTTTGGGAAATCTTGTTATTGTTGTGAAATGCGTTTCAGAGACACGTATACAAAATTTCATCCGTCCATCGAGAAACCATGTTTCGCGTGTGGTTAAAAGGGATCTAATCTTACCGCAGTCATCGCACTAGACAAACAACGTTAGGACCTGAGACCCAGTGGTCGAAATTCAAGCCACCTTGTTAGATCACAGTATATTTCTGGCAAGTAAGACAAGTATCCCAATTAAATATCAAGCGTAGCTGAGTTTAGAACTATTAACTCTCTGGAAAGCGAGGGTTTTTGTATTACAAGAAGTCATGTTTTAAGCCAACGAAAGAGTGGGAAAATGTTGGTCAGTCTCAGAACTCCTCTTTCGTTTTACCATCGACAACATATAAAGTACAAATATGTGATTATGTGAATCTTTTCAATACTTAGGGAAAAATGTTTTGTCGATAGGATGGATTACTTAAATAACATTTAGTTGGGTGATCGTTGGCGTTCGAAGGTAATGAACGTACTTTTCTTCTTCATAAAAGCGTTAAGAACTTCAATGAGACTGATAGACACTGCTACAAATAGCTGAAACATAGATGCATATTTAGATGGCTGTCAGTTTGCTTCTGAAGATTTGTCAGATTAGATCGATTTTGCACATAGAAAGCTAGCTGCTCATAACGGTCTGATTCACCCTTACAGAAATTTTTACGTGACCATGATCACAAGTGGTTGAGTGTATGACTATTTTATCACAATAATCTTTCTTTGTTTGTAAATTTTGACCTTATAGAGAGAATGTTGTTCATTCCGTCTGTTTTCGTCTGGACAGAATGGTTATATTAGTTACCCTCACAATAAGTGCAAGTACGTTGTATTATTCCCTCGATTCTCTATGAACAAATGTAACACGTCTTCGCCAACACAGTAAATAAAATTACTATTACGTCATGTCCTACGACACAGCAGTGAAACAAACAATGCTCTAGAAATAGGTGGTATCAAAAAGAGCAAACTCTAAACTAGCTCACCGTTCCAGAGATAATCCCCAGGCTATAACAGACAATCCTTCAGGTAACCCCATTGGTCTAAGCATTTCCGGACGAAATAGTCCCGAATTACCTATTTCCACCCACTTCTTGAGACCTGAAATTTAAATTCGGAGAAGCAGCAGAATTTTAGCAACAATGCAAACATCAGTATATGAGACTTTGGACCATAAGTATTATGGTTGTTTGTAATACTAAGTGGATTGTAAAGTGGGGTAGAATTCTCAACCGTAACTTATTAGTTGAATAACAAGTCTCCAGGAAATGTAGTTTGTTACAACAATAGATAGCGGTTTTTTTCAATCTGCGTCATGAATCGAAACTGCTTTATTCATAATAGCTTAAATAGTAGTAGTGTTGGGCGCCGGCTGGACGCATACACGAAACAAGGTTTTGGACTTGTTGGCAGTCATTGAAACATGTTCACAGTCCTGAAAAATTCGTGTTATATTTAAGTTACAATCACGTTCTAAGAAATATTGATGATCAGAGGACCGTTAACATAAGAATGCTACGGGCATTTCTGTTGCCCATTCCATAAACATTAAACATTTAATCCGCGATGTAACAAAAAGGCCATGCTAGACCAATGAGAATTAATCTAAGATATGAATAGGAAACCTACGGTAATGTAAAAAGGAACAAATAGTTTAGCAAATTATGAAGTATGGTGTACAAAAGCATAAATCAATGATTTTTGAGAATATTTACTCACCAGGATGATAACTAAAAATTTCCATACTCGGTTCAGTATATGGATTATATGCTGGTTTGAATCTCAGTTGCGTAAGTCCCAACTTTGAAAAGAAAGTTCGAATTACACTTTTTAAATGGCCTAAGCTAAGACCAAAGTCAGCAACTAGACCTTCAACTTGATGAAATTCTGCCAAATGAGTGGCGTCCAGATTTTCATTTCGAAACACACGATCAATACTGTAATATTTAGCTGGAGTAAATGGATTCTACAAACATAACACATACAGACAATGCGATAATAAAACAAACCATGTATATATCATATTTGTTTCACGCTACGGTTCGTTGTAAGGTTAAAAGTTCATTAACTGGGAGACAAGAATTCATTCAGGTAGTCATACTAAATTAATGGTTGGACGTTTAACAAGAGAACTATCACTTTATCAGGGTACCAGTTGCCATGTTACATGAAGAATCAATGTGCATAAGATAGTTAAGCCTCAACTAAATATTCAATGTCAAAAGAATTGGCATGGGGGTCAGAAGAGCTAAATCATAGAGTTTACTGTTCAACCTTCTTGATAGTTTAGATACCAAGACAGGGCAGCACAGTATTAACTCATCACATGTTTAAACGTTAGCAGACTATTTCAAATTATCTATTTACTATCAACATTTTTTAAACATCAAAATACACAATCAGAGTCAACTCACTGACATTAGTTTTTATTATCTCTCTAATAAAAAGAGTTGATCAGTATTTTAAGACCTAGTGAAACTTGGAAAATACACTGGTTTTAACTGTTCAGCGTCGACAAGCCTCTCAGTACGTATGCACTCTAAAATCGGACTACATTTTTATGATGACCATCTGAAGAGTAACAATATATCAGTATCTCAAACACTATGGTTCAAATGAGTAGTAGTTATTCATTATCAGATACCTGTCTATGCGAGGTTACTGCAGACAACAATCACGCTTTTGTTACTGAAAATGGGTTTTAAAATGATCACCTATGGGGAGTTGAATATTTTTACCCATCACAAAGACTAAAAAGGCACACTTGACTGTAAGGTAACACCTCACACATCATAGAAAATTTCATTGGTAGATATTGCCCCTTATAATTAACATCATACTTTATAAGGAAACTGCACACTGACCTCTAAGTGATCTCATCAATGAGCAATAAATTGCACGAATTTATAGTCTAATAAGAGAACTAAGAAAGACAACTACTTATCATTATCATCATTATTACTAAAGCACATTGTGAAATGTTAAAATAAATCACACTCAGACAGATTAGGGAATATGGATTCTCATTAGAGATTATCAGCTTTACGTGATATAGCAGTTTTAGAAACGAAAACGATCAATTTGATGATATTAGTTGTCATACATTGACCGTAAAGAGACAGAAGAAAGATAATGATTGAAGTGTGTGTTTACAACTGATTTTTCGTATTAGGAGCACAAGTTTTCAATACATCCACATTATCGATATAGGGTTGTGGGGACAGTTGAATTTCATTGGAATCATGAACTGATCTCCGTCGGACCACCGCTGGAAGACTGTTTCGTTTTAGTATGGAGCGCATGAGAGAAAACCTAGGAACTTTGGTCTCACGCGCAAACGCTGGTCCACTAGACCACTGAGTCTGCATCCAATGTCCAACTTCAATCAACCCACAATATTGCGTGACCATCTTCTATTGTCTTCGGAGGGAAACTACCTTACATCCAACATAGTTTGGTTACATTAGGCACGACTTTACATCAGAACTCTGAAATTTTTCTTTCAACAAAATTTTCTTTCACCAGTGACCACATGATCGCTTTTAGTATGTGGTTGAGGAAACTGTTGAAATCCATTGACGTCGCTAACCAACCGAAGGTTCTAGGTCAGTTTCCCGTGTGTGGCATCACGATTGAACGCTTCTGAGGAGTCTCGTACTATGATTGAATGGCTATTGTACTTCCAGTTCACCAATGGTAGTCTAACTTAGATCGGTTCATCATTTCAATGGGATATCTAGGTTGCACAGACATATTTCCGTTAAAAATTCTACATTATCCTCTTATGTACCCTTAGAGGAGCTGAATATTCTTCATTTAAGCGTACTACTATCATTGCAACGTAAATTTTGGTTCATCACCCTTTCAATTTGACCCTATAATACTTGTTCCTTTAACCCAACACTACTAACTCATCGAATTACTCATGTTTTGGTATGATTATTAAAATTCTTAGTTCCTAAGTCACCAAGGTTAACTATGGCCAATGACATAAAAATTATTTTATATCCACTGTTGAGGTATTAAATCTCTCCGCCAACGACACGACATAGGAATTTATCAAACCAAATGAAGTCAGGTGTTTATTTATGGTAATCAGTGTTTTAGAACACATCTTTCTTGTTAAATCAAGAGCATGAACACTCCACAAGTTCCCATTGGTCTGATTGACATGGAATATTTTGAGAAGCATTGGTTGGGTTTTGGTTAAAACCTATAACGAGACATTCAGCCATTGGTAAATCGCGAAATAAACATCAGATGCCATACTATACTATTTGAACAGAATCTATCGACATCCTTAAGAAAACAAGCCCAATTATTCTTACTGTAGAAAGATCTCACCTACCTTTTTAGATAATGCATGAAGCATACGGGCGCTCACTGCTGTTGTATGTGTACGCAACAAATTTTTCTCCGCTTCCTCCATTAGCCATGGTGACTGATAGCCTCGACTACCAAAAGCACCTTGACTATGCGCAGTACGAACTTTATCAATGTAACAAGTTTCGACTGTTTTGTTAATATCTGAAATCTCAGGATCTACAGATGAGAATATAGTAATCATGACGAATGAAGACAATAAAAATGAGACTATAAATCAAGTCAGAATTTATTTCTAAATTTACAATAAAAGTTAATAACAACACAAATTTCAAATAATCGCATTTTCTATATAGCAGGCTAGTCATTATAAAACATAAATGATACGATTTTGGAGCTTCAATGAGTAATTACCAGTTGGTTGCAAGTTCGGTGAGAATATCAACAAACTACAACCAAGCAAGTAATCCACTGAATTGTCGTAGAAAAAGTAATCTAAACAAAGACATGTCATAACAGAATCTCAAATTAAATTTCATATTCCATTCCAACTGGTGTGATAAGTTCTAATTCCAATGCATCAGACACTATTGACAATAAACAACAACAGTTATACTCTAGTCAATCGGTTACATATGAGCACATACTTAACTTGTTAGTGACATTCCCCGAAGCGCTGGTACACCACTCGGTCAGTCATCGTTTTTGAACACATATTGTTCAACTTAGATCAAACTTTTAATGCTGTCGATCAGTGAAAAATATCGATAAAAGTGTAATACAATCAACGGATTAATACACAGAACGAATGTTGTTCATTCCGTCTCCTTTCGTCTGGAACATCACGTCAAACTCGACACCGTTAATCACCAAATTGATTATGTAAAATAAATCGGTTGGAGGATGACTAGCACTAATTGTACTCGCTTTGACAATAGACTTTTGTCAATAGTTAGAATATAAAAACGGTACTGCCCAACTAACAAACCAACCAACCATCCCACAGAAGATATTCACATGGACACAAAAAGACCAAATAATTCAACTCAAAACTTCAATAGCTGGCTAATAATTTACCCGAAAGGAAAAATGTATCATGTGCATCTCGAGCAGGATGTTGTTGTGGTTGAAAAAGACTATCGAAATTCCAAAAACTGCATTCAACATAATTGTTCGTAGGCATTTCTGAAAATCTGAAATGTTTAGGATGAGGAATGAATGTGATGAACAGAAATGGAAAATCAAGTCTTTTAAAACTAAGGTACCGTCGTAAAGTTTTCAAAACTTATGAAGGCTTTTGCGAATGCTTTTTCATTAAAAAAGCAACCTATGATGACTATGCAGTAAATAGTTGGAAAATGACCTTTCAGCCAACTATCAAGATGACAAATATACATTTATTTTAATTAGACTTAATAGAATACTTGATTTGCACAAACTTGGCCTACCGTAGCATAGGGCTATGGAATCTCATTCTTCATTGATATTGCTTTACTTGTTTTGAGACCTACCACTCAGTCAGTCAGTCAGCTACAACGTAGGACCAGGCACATATATGCATCGGTCCAAGTTGCCATACCTCGTTAGCACAACCACCTACCATTAGAAAAAATGAGCAGTAAATAACGTCTATTCTCTACGATCCTTCCTAGACTTGAACACTGCATGCCTGACCTAATTTGGAAACGCTGAATATGAACACTCCATAAATATCTGCAAATAGTCTGTGCTGGTGGTCAATGATACTTTTAGTCAAAAGATTTGTAAGGTCTGACTGAGTGGAACTGTGTGTTAGACGATTCCCTTTCAGGTGTTCGACCAGAGTTTTTCAACCGCCACATTTCTTACAACTGACTAGCCAGTACCCTTAACCTTAGTATAAAGGGTGATTTACAAGTCGATGTGTGTACATCCATTCTTCCCAACACAACTTATTAGCATTACAGCTACGCACTTAAGACAAGTAAGCTTTCAGAAAAATGAACTCAATGAAAGCAACCCGGAAGTAGTTGATAATTTTAAAATAATATTTAATGATGATTAACTGGTCTCATACGAGAAAATCGCGACATATTACTACTTACAAACTGGTAGTCGAAAATCAAGTATGCACAACACTAAGACACGGTTACACAACTACCCTTAAACCAACATATATACCGAAGACAGATTGTTTTTATTCTACTGAGATCAATCATTTGCAGACAACCACAAAAAGCAAACAGCTGCGTTATGACAGAAAACTGCGTTTCATATCATTGATTAAGTTATTCTGTAACATCGAGAAAAAGTTCCAAGATACGTTAGACTAGATGGTAGATTGATGAATTTTCGGTGGTTTTATGAACTATACTGGCAAATTGAAATTCTATTTCACACGACGCAAAACGATGTTGGAGCACTTGACAAATAGGAAGACAGTTGCGTTTCATAATGAGGATTTCAGTATTTTAAAGCATGTCAATTTTATCAAATCAACAGTAGAGTCACACCCATCTTGTTAAATATATTCTGCAATGCCTAGGACAACGGGAGTGACACACTGAGATTTAGAATGTAGATAGAACATATTGATATACATTCAAAGGAATTCAAACAAAAACTCCCACAACCATACAATCGTGGCAATATGAAAATAAATACGTTTGGAGTAGTAAATTAATAACTTCCAGTTAAAAGATTTTCTATTAAGACACTACCACATATGTGAGTCTCTTTCAGTTGTCAAAATATAGCAAGCACATTGAGATGAAAGTATCAACACAAGTATAAGAGAGAACTAAAAGTAGTGACAGTATGTGATGATAGGAAAAACTTATCTACTTCACTTATTTGAACACATAAACATCGGTACAAGGAGGGGCCGAAATAGATGTGCGCCACACAAAATAGTTACCATTCGATTTGTGTGTGGGCTGGAATACTTTCAAGGTGCCCAAACAGAGACAGGTGATTTCCTTGGAGGTACACTCCTCGAGGCTCTGACCCACAGGTCTAATCCTCGATGCAGTGGAGCAACGTCAGGAGACCCAGTTCCATGGTGGCCGGTGATCAAGAGTAGGTTGACACCCCATTTATTCCCTGGGGATCTTGAAGCCAATGCGCACCATTAGTTTAGAATCAGAGTTTTCCAACCTACGTAGGTGGATCGCCGTGCCCACTAACCCGGCTTAAGTGCCGGACATTCTCTTTTCGTCCTTCCAGTTTCGTAAACAACAACAACAACCCCACTGCAAGAAGGAAGTAGTCAAATGAGAGAATTTCGAGAGGAAGAGAGGGCTCTCCACATCCACGACCGTACCACGGCACTTGGAGGCGTAGGAAAGACCATGCATTGACAATGTGATTCGGTAGGAATTCGTGGAGTAAAAAAACACGAGATAATTTTAAAGCTCAAGATCTACAGAGAAACGAAGAGTAAATGTATTTACACTATTGTGACCTATTCTCAGACATCATCCAACATCCCTAGCAATTGGTTAAGATAAACGTGCAGACTCAAAACTAGTAGTCCGCACCTACCAATACGGCTCAATCAAACATTCAATCACTTCATGGAGAGATGCCAAATCTTGGTTTTCGCTGTCCCTAGCTTTATTACAACCCAATCCTGCATCGACAAACGTCACGTGTTAGGGCAGGAGGTAGTTCGACGACATAATAATCTTCCAGTCATGCAAGTCAATCGACGTTTGCTATCTCACTAACACATTTGGCATCTTTACTTAGTACTCTGCGCCCAACCTCGGCATTTCTTACTTGGCAATCCCAACACATGGGAAATGCTTCAAAGGTATCGACGACCGAATACTAACAACCAACGGACACCTACTTTTAAAGGCTTTAATTTACAACCATAAAATAGGAAGGATTGAAATGCTACACAGTACATTTTTTCTTTGGTTGACAGGCAGAGATCTCGGTTACGCCACAGAAGCCGTAAGTTGACAAAAGATAAGTGAATTTTCTGAAACCGTGTCGAAATTTCCTCAGGCACCGACCGAACAAGTCTAGCGAGACTTCGAAGATAAATGGAGTGTTTAACGGGCTCAACCACTTCAGTCTCTATCATTAGTTTGGATGTCAGCACAGTCCTCAAGCAACATTTTGCATTTAGACGGAGAAAAGCACATCCCAAACATCCTTGAATTTTCCCGCAAGGTGATTAGATGACACTGTATTCCCTCAGAGAACTTCGTCATCTGCGTATTACAAGTAGGTATGTAGACCTGGTAGGAGAGCGGTTCCTGAAGAGTCATGGTGACAGCGTTATTTATAATAGGATATCTATGAAAAGATCAAATAAAGACGGGAAAAGGGATAATGTAGCTATCATAATTGTTTCAGGAAAACAAATATCGTTGTTACCCCTCTTTCTTACTTTTTCTCTTTCTGATTGTTCCTCTATGTGAATCAAGTCAAGGGGACGTGCTATAACTGTGGGTATTACTGTGTTTTCTGTTTGTCCTCATAATGACATGATGATGGAACACCTAGTTGCTATTGTCCTATGGGGTTGGGATTGATAATAGCAATTATATGACATATTTCCCGGGGAAATGCAGCCTATCGTTATCATCAACAGTTCTCTGAGGGTGTCACATGCTTCTATTATTCCACACTTTATTGATTGATCAAGAGTCAAAACTAAAACACTATGCATAATCAAACCATCGTTGTACAGTTTCAGGCATGACCATATTGTTAAGATTTCTGTCCATTCTTCTGTAGTTGTGTTGAGCATAAATTTAGATGTATATGAGGACTGAAAGCAGTATAGTTGTTAATTTTAATGCATGGAAGTTCAAAATTCACATTACACTTTTCTAAACTCATTCAATGAAGCATAAGTTTTAGAAATATAAATGCATAGTCATTTTAGTGAAAGCATGTGACTGTGTTTTGATGGTGTAAACGTTTCGTACACAGGTTGATTCAGAATTATTAGTGTCAAATAAGTACTGAAGGATTTACAACTAATACTAGGACAGCATAAGAGAAACAATGCTAAAGGAACTGTCTATTTGTACATTACAGGCTTTTCTATGATCTCATAAAGTTGTTTATTTGCAAAAGAACGGATAGGTTTACGCAACTAGGAACATTCCTAATCCCAGCTGTGGAAGCATTCTTCCTTTCCCTGCATTTCAGGGCTAACGTAACCTAGCTGCGATCTTTCCTTGCTTTTCTTGTTTAATTCAGCAGCTAAAATCCAATGGATATTCAAAACTTGATTCTTCTTGAGTTAACGGGTGAGAGTTATTTTAAATCAGATAAACTGGCTGAGAAGCTTGGAGTCGATCACCAAATAGTTGTTGGAGGAATAAAAAGTTTGGAAAACTACAGTGGGGTACGTTCTTGAAAATGCTTATATATTTTGCTGTCTATAGATTATACAGTGTGAAGATGTGGTTGAGGTTATTTTACAGTTAACAGAAGAAGGTGATGAGATTTTAAACAGTGGTAGCCATGAATACAGAGTATACTGTGCTATCCCAGAATCAGGGATACTACAAAGTGATATTTTGGTTTGTTACTGATGCGAAATTTATAGTTTGATAGAAAATATTTCCAGGTGCTAAAATAGGTATTAGCAAAGCCCTTTCGTCAAAGTGGATATCACTCACCAAGAATGAGGCTGGTGTACCTTATTTGCATCGTTTGGTAAGTGTGTAGTTACTGCGAAATATCATATTAGATCCCAGAAGTCAAAGATGATGTGCAACGGTTGTTGTCAGATGTAAAAGAGTCTAGACGTCCCTTATCAAATAACGAAAAGTCTCAATTGAAAAAACGAAAACTGGTTACCGAATTGTATGTTAATCTAATTTTCATCACAATCATAAATTTATAGAAAGCGCACATCCTACTTGGTACGAAAAGGTCCATCATTTTCAACAAATATAAAATCTGAAGAAACGGATTTATCATCTGAGTTGCTTTTCAGGTGAGAAATCATTGTTCATGCATCAAATCACAGTACTTTTGCCTCCGTATTTTGTCAAATATGAATTCTCCCAAGCCATATTATAATGATCTGATACAATCTTGTGATTTCGTACCTAATAGGATTTCACAGATACAAAATAAGATATCCATTTTTTGTATTGTTTGCTTGAATCTTCCCATTGATGTTTATGACTGAAAATGACCAGTCTCTTATTGGCATATGTGCATTCTTTGCAGATTACCTCGATATTGCCTTGAATCACGAACATTATAAACACAAGCCAGTGGCTGTACAGACTCAGTAGATAAGTGGATAGCGCGATAGCGTTTGGAGTGAACGGTACTGAGTTCGAGTCTTGAAGTAGACATCAACTCAGGGATGCAAGTACATTCAGATAGTGAGTCCCGAATAGAACGGAACGCACGTCATAAATTCCACTGCTGGTCATCATCCATCTTTGCCAAATCAATTTGCTCGAACTCTTATTTTTTATGCCACTCGCAAAACGTGTAAGCATGTACTTTGGACACATGGTCCCAGTTCGATAGATTATTCTTATTGTTCGTAATTAAGTAATCTTTATCAATGATCTGAACAATGTGTATTCAAAAGTACACTGTGTATACATTTTTCCTGTTAAAGCAAACAATTATTTCATTAGTTAATTACTCTGAAGACAAGTTTGATAGTTATCCTTATTCATTTACTTATAACACATGAAGAAACTTCGGTACGACAAGTCGCCGAGATATTTATTTAGTACACGCAAATCTGGTACAACTGCGCAACAGGATAGAATGCACTACACAAAATACGGAGATGACATTATGAAGAAAAAAATGATAGGAATTGAGTAAGATCGAAGAAACAAATGTAAATATAAAGATTTCTTGACCTTAAGTATGTGGATGATATTGTCATATTGTGCGATAATACACAACCTATACAAATTGCACTTAATCGACAAACGCTCAGTGTCTTTCAGAAATACATTACATTTTGGAAGTATTAAATACCTTCACTTTTAAACACATTATTTAGATGTGGTTCTTGTAACCTGTATCTCAGCCTACCATTTTTATGATGACTACCATTTGAGAATATACTGATGCTCTACTTTGTTTCCCTGCAAACGATATTCAGAATAATTTGGTTACATTCTTATTTTACAGTGTCACTCATATATATTTCTTTATTCCTATTTTGTCTATACTTATCTTCAATTCACTCGACGACTCATATATATTAAAAGTTCTGTCCTTTCCGAACGATCTCAAATCGCTGATGCGACCTGGTCTCAAGAAAACGCGCTCGACAAATATCTTAATACTAACGAGAGTCTTGGATCCTCAGGTTGGGTGTCTTGGTTTAGGGGAGTTTCGTTTGGTGTCCTTTGGAGCTTCATGGTCACAGTTCGGATGAAAATACTACTTTCTGTAGCTCTGTAGTAACCATAGTCTGTTATTAGTTTTAGGCAACAATGTATTGGGTTCTCAACACCATTAATTGTCCTCAATAAGGCCAAAATATATTTAATATTTCAGGAAAGTATTTAGTGGCCACAGGAGTCGGTAGTGTATGTTAGTTTAATCGTCCTTGCAATATTTAGTCTAGCCCTGCTCCTAGTAGCATTGTATAACTCTGCAGATGGTGTCTCAATTAGTATAATACAATCTAATCAGTAGCTTCGACACTCAAATCGACTAATTTCAAAATCACCATCTTAGTGGTCCTACAAATTTTAGTGAATATTTCAAAGACACATAGTCGAGTACTCGTAACCTTCACACATTCATAGGCTTTCAGTGGTTATATCTAGCTGGTGTAAAGTCTGACAGCAGATTTCTGCACAGTTTGGCGGTTTGATGACGGAAAGAAAGGATCATACAACTTTGAGTACTGTAATCGAGTGCATATAGTAACATCGTCTCAACAATTCTTTAATGTCTTTAGTAAGTAATAGTTATGAGCGTTATGTTCACCTGGTTTTACTGTATTAGACTTTGTTAAACTTTTGGTTTCTATCATGCTCTAATTAAATAGCCGTGCCAAATCACACTAAAATTAAAACAGTTGGTTAAAATTATCAATCTCCGTAGTACTTTGATGTACTTGGCTGACTTAAAAATCTATATGTATTCTTAAAGTCAATTAGTTTTCCTCCTGCTTCTTCAGCCTCAGACAGTTAAAGTAAATATTATTAGTAGTGAAATTAGATCAATTCGTTCAAAAGGATACTGTAATTTATTGCTACCATCATATAAATAACTGGCTTTATGTACATGTCGCTCTTAATCTTTCAAGAAATGTAATTATAATTTTCAATCACTTAAGTATTCAACTTAACTGAGGATCATTAAGTTCAATTCCCACTACATATAATTTAGTACGTTGCTCTGAAATAAGTGTGACTAAGATCCCAGTACAAATAACTACTCTGTCACAGTGTTATTAACTTTATCATTGTGAGTACCACTCCTATTCAAATTAATGTTCTGTTTTCATGTGGTTTGCGCTTACATTTTCGTTAGTGGAGAATGGCAAACAGCTAAATTTAAGGCTTATAACTTTTACTCTCTTGGTGCCGCTCTACCATCTGGACATCTTCATCCTCTTCTGCGTGTACGATCAGAATTCTGTAGGATACTTTGTGATATGGGGTATGTTGTTCACTTTTCTGTGTTTTGTCCTGATATTTTTTCATGAGTTTAAGTCGTACTTCTCAAATATGTGTGCTTGGTGCTTGTTTGATATCCGCTCATCACTTCTTGTTTAGTGAACACTTAATTAAGGAGTTGCTGTTGATTGTCAACTGCTAAATTTACAAAAGACAAGGAGTATCTGAGTGAATAATCGTTTCCAATATCTTCTTCAGACCACAGCTATAAATCCATAAATATTATGTTACATTAAACGGTATATTAGGTCATACATATGCAAGTTATGGTTGATTAAGTTGGTGTTTTTCATTCAGTCGGTCATTCACAACGTAGAGCCTCGTACTCATGTACTTTGACTAAAGTAGCTGTACCCCATTAGCACAGAGAGATGAAATCGTCAGGTCAAATCCCAAAATAGTAAAGCTAGTAACAGTATCAATAGTAATAAGAAAGATTAGGCGTTAAAGACACTTTAAAAAGAAAATATAAACCAGTGAAATAAAAACACTGAAAATTTTATGAGGAATCTAGAAGCTCATAATTTAGGGAAAAACAGTAAATGGATGCATTTGGACCGTAGACCGAGAGGTTACGTGACAGTCTGTCTTTGAAAGATGTATCCCAGAAGTACATAAACCTTGTGAAGGCTCTACTCTAACACTAGTCAAGTCAGAGCTTATAGCGAACTGTCATCTGATTTTCTAACCTCAAGTGGTGTCCGGCAAGACTGTCCGCTATCTCAATTTTTGTTTGACTTCATAGACCTATTGCTGGAAATAACGCTCTCATCGACTGAATTTTTGGGCATTGATCTCCTACCAGGAGTTTCACTTGGGGACTTAGAATACGCGGATGATATAGTCGTGTTTGGTGAAGACGCTAATGCAATGCATAGTCTTTTGGTAGCACTGAATAACAATGCAAGGATGCTTGGGATGCGTTTCTTCCCCTCTAAATGTCAATTGTTGCTCCAGAACTTGCCTGCGTCAACACCTGAACTAAGGATAGGGAGTGAAGTAGTCGAACGCGTCGACAACTTCACTTATCTTGGAAGTCTGATCAGCCCTAATGGGTTGGTGTCTGACGAAATCTCAACATGGATTCAAAAAGCTCGTTTGGCTTTTGCCAACTTACGTCACCTATGGTTAAGGTAAGATATCCGTCTATCAATTAAAGAATGAGTATACTGCACAGCAGTATGGTTTGTTTTACTTTATGGCTGCAAAACGTGGCCATTAAGAGAAGATAGTCGTAAGCTGCTAGTATTTGACCACAGATGCCTTAGAAATATTGATGAAGTTGTAAATCTTCATCGATTGAGATGGTTGGGCCACGTGTTACGTATGCCTGAAAACTGATCACCACGGTGCACAATGCTGACTAGTATTGGGGATGGTTGGGGCCAAACCAAAATGTGACATCAGTGATTGAAGTCACTAACTTCTAGTCTTAGCCATGTTGGTAGATGCAGACTACTTGGTTGGTGTCCGCGTGACTATCGTAACCAATGGTTGGAGACTCTGGGTGACATAGCTCAGAATCGATCACAATGGCGTAGGCGTATACTCTCTCTGTCTTCCCTTAAACCTTGAGATTAAAATTGCTTCATATCTTTCTGTACAATATCCTAACATGCAATCTCACTTTTATATAATACTACCATAGAATTAACGCTTCTATGAATTCGGCGTTCATGTTGTTGTGCTAATGAGGTGTGACAACTTCGAACGATGCATATATGTTTCTGGTCCTACGTTGTAGCTGACTGCCTGGACCATATCATCCAAAGTCTGTAACCGCTGGTTATGATAGTCATGCAGACCCCAACTAGGTAGTCTATACCTATTAACATTGCTAAGTCTAATTGTCATTGACTTCATGAACTGATTCCATGTTTTGGTCCGGACCCTCTAGCTTTCTTCCAGTCTACTCCTGTAACAGAAAACATCATTCGTCGAGGTAGACAGTGGTTTGGCATACGTGACACATGTCCCAACCATCTTAATTGACCAAGATTTACTATCTCTTCTATCGATTTGACATCATTACCTAATACCCTAATCTTAATCCAGGCATTGCTTACTCTGTGGTCCCAAAATACACGAGCAGTGCTTCTCAGACACCTATAATCTTCTACTCTTAATGGTCATTCTTCACATCCATAAAGAAGGACGTTCCGAGCTGCTGTACGGTAAACTCGCTTTTTGGTTGGCAGACGGATATCTCACGCTAAATGTGACGCGAGTTGTCAAAAGTCAATCGAGTCTTTTGAATTTTTGCCAAGATTTGCGATAAACTAGACTATCAGTACTGGTGAGACTCATGATAAATGGAGAGGTTGATGAGTTCAACCACTTCACTTCCTATCATTAAAGTTAGTGCTGTTAGTTAGAAATGGTGGATTACAGGTTGATCGTGTTTTAAATATACTAAGAAAACGCGTCATTATACCCTTCTTGCATAACCTCATATCTCTACTAAAGACCTTTTTACATACCTAAAGGTAGTGAGTCCTAATCAGTAAATCAGATTGGTATCCAAAAAAACTAATTAAAAGTAGGTGTCCGTTGGTTGTTAGTATTCGGTCGTCGATACCTTTGAAGCATTTCCCATGTGTTGGGATTGCCAAGTAAGAAATGCCGAGGTTGGGCGCAGAGTACTAAGTAAAGATGCCAAATGTGTTAGTGAGATAGCAAACGTCGATTGACTTGCATGACTGGAAGATTATTATGTCGTCGAACTACCTCCTGCCCTAACACGTGACGTTTGTCGATGCAGGATTGGGTTGTAATAAAGCTAGGGACAGCGAAAACCAAGATTTGGCATCTCTCCATGAAGTGATTGAATGTTTGATTGAGCCGTATTGGTAGGTGCGGACTACTAGTTTTGAGTCTGCACGTTTATCTTAACCAATTGCTAGGGATGTTGGATGATGTCTGAGAATAGGTCACAATAGTGTAAATACATTTACTCTTCGTTTCTCTGTAGATCTTGAGCTTTAAAATTATCTCGTGTTTTTTTACTCCACGAATTCCTACCGAATCACATTGTCAATGCATGGTCTTTCCTACGCCTCCAAGTGCCGTGGTACGGTCGTGGATGTGGAGAGCCCTCTCTTCCTCTCGAAATTCTCTCATTTGACTACTTCCTTCTTGCAGTGGGGTTGTTGTTGTTGTTTACGAAACTGGAAGGACGAAAAGAGAATGTCCGGCACTTAAGCCGGGTTAGTGGGCACGGCGATCCACCTACGTAGGTTGGAAAACTCTGATTCTAAACTAATGGTGCGCATTGGCTTCAAGATCCCCAGGGAATAAATGGGGTGTCAACCTACTCTTGATCACCGGCCACCATGGAACTGGGTCTCCTGACGTTGCTCCACTGCATCGAGGATTAGACCTGTGGGTCAGAGCCTCGAGGAGTGTACCTCCAAGGAAATCACCTGTCTCTGTTTGGGCACCTTGAAAGTATTCCAGCCCACACACAAATCGAATGGTAACTATTTTGTGTGGCGCACATCTATTTCGGCCCCTCCTTGTACCGATGTTTATGTGTTCAAATAAGTGAAGTAGATAAGTTTTTCCTATCATCACATACTGTCACTACTTTTAGTTCTCTCTTATACTTGTGTTGATACTTTCATCTCAATGTGCTTGCTATATTTTGACAACTGAAAGAGACTCACATATGTGGTAGTGTCTTAATAGAAAATCTTTTAACTGGAAGTTATTAATTTACTACTCCAAACGTATTTATTTTCATATTGCCACGATTGTATGGTTGTGGGAGTTTTTGTTTGAATTCCTTTGAATGTATATCAATATGTTCTATCTACATTCTAAATCTCAGTGTGTCACTCCCGTTGTCCTAGGCATTGCAGAATATATTTAACAAGATGGGTGTGACTCTACTGTTGATTTGATAAAATTGACATGCTTTAAAATACTGAAATCCTCATTATGAAACGCAACTGTCTTCCTATTTGTCAAGTGCTCCAACATCGTTTTGCGTCGTGTGAAATAGAATTTCAATTTGCCAGTATAGTTCATAAAACCACCGAAAATTCATCAATCTACCATCTAGTCTAACGTATCTTGGAACTTTTTCTCGATGTTACAGAATAACTTAATCAATGATATGAAACGCAGTTTTCTGTCATAACGCAGCTGTTTGCTTTTTGTGGTTGTCTGCAAATGATTGATCTCAGTAGAATAAAAACAATCTGTCTTCGGTATATATGTTGGTTTAAGGGTAGTTGTGTAACCGTGTCTTAGTGTTGTGCATACTTGATTTTCGACTACCAGTTTGTAAGTAGTAATATGTCGCGATTTTCTCGTATGAGACCAGTTAATCATCATTAAATATTATTTTAAAATTATCAACTACTTCCGGGTTGCTTTCATTGAGTTCATTTTTCTGAAAGCTTACTTGTCTTAAGTGCGTAGCTGTAATGCTAATAAGTTGTGTTGGGAAGAATGGATGTACACACATCGACTTGTAAATCACCCTTTATACTAAGGTTAAGGGTACTGGCTAGTCAGTTGTAAGAAATGTGGCGGTTGAAAAACTCTGGTCGAACACCTGAAAGGGAATCGTCTAACACACAGTTCCACTCAGTCAGACCTTACAAATCTTTTGACTAAAAGTATCATTGACCACCAGCACAGACTATTTGCAGATATTTATGGAGTGTTCATATTCAGCGTTTCCAAATTAGGTCAGGCATGCAGTGTTCAAGTCTAGGAAGGATCGTAGAGAATAGACGTTATTTACTGCTCATTTTTTCTAATGGTAGGTGGTTGTGCTAACGAGGTATGGCAACTTGGACCGATGCATATATGTGCCTGGTCCTACGTTGTAGCTGACTGACTGACTGAGTGGTAGGTCTCAAAACAAGTAAAGCAATATCAATGAAGAATGAGATTCCATAGCCCTATGCTACGGTAGGCCAAGTTTGTGCAAATCAAGTATTCTATTAAGTCTAATTAAAATAAATGTATATTTGTCATCTTGATAGTTGGCTGAAAGGTCATTTTCCAACTATTTACTGCATAGTCATCATAGGTTGCTTTTTTAATGAAAAAGCATTCGCAAAAGCCTTCATAAGTTTTGAAAACTTTACGACGGTACCTTAGTTTTAAAAGACTTGATTTTCCATTTCTGTTCATCACATTCATTCCTCATCCTAAACATTTCAGATTTTCAGAAATGCCTACGAACAATTATGTTGAATGCAGTTTTTGGAATTTCGATAGTCTTTTTCAACCACAACAACATCCTGCTCGAGATGCACATGATACATTTTTCCTTTCGGGTAAATTATTAGCCAGCTATTGAAGTTTTGAGTTGAATTATTTGGTCTTTTTGTGTCCATGTGAATATCTTCTGTGGGATGGTTGGTTGGTTTGTTAGTTGGGCAGTACCGTTTTTATATTCTAACTATTGACAAAAGTCTATTGTCAAAGCGAGTACAATTAGTGCTAGTCATCCTCCAACCGATTTATTTTACATAATCAATTTGGTGATTAACGGTGTCGAGTTTGACGTGATGTTCCAGACGAAAGGAGACGGAATGAACAACATTCGTTCTGTGTATTAATCCGTTGATTGTATTACACTTTTATCGATATTTTTCACTGATCGACAGCATTAAAAGTTTGATCTAAGTTGAACGATATGTGTTCAAAAACGATGACTGACCGAGTGGTGTACCAGCGCTTCGGGGAATGTCACTAACAAGTTAAGTATGTGCTCATATGTAACCGATTGACTAGAGTATAACTGTTGTTGTTTATTGTCAATAGTGTCTGATGCATTGGAATTAGAACTTATCACACCAGTTGGAATGGAATATGAAATTTAATTTGAGATTCTGTTATGACATGTCTTTGTTTAGATTACTTTTTCTACGACAATTCAGTGGATTACTTGCTTGGTTGTAGTTTGTTGATATTCTCACCGAACTTGCAACCAACTGGTAATTACTCATTGAAGCTCCAAAATCGTATCATTTATGTTTTATAATGACTAGCCTGCTATATAGAAAATGCGATTATTTGAAATTTGTGTTGTTATTAACTTTTATTGTAAATTTAGAAATAAATTCTGACTTGATTTATAGTCTCATTTTTATTGTCTTCATTCGTCATGATTACTATATTCTCATCTGTAGATCCTGAGATTTCAGATATTAACAAAACAGTCGAAACTTGTTACATTGATAAAGTTCGTACTGCGCATAGTCAAGGTGCTTTTGGTAGTCGAGGCTATCAGTCACCATGGCTAATGGAGGAAGCGGAGAAAAATTTGTTGCGTACACATACAACAGCAGTGAGCGCCCGTATGCTTCATGCATTATCTAAAAAGGTAGGTGAGATCTTTCTACAGTAAGAATAATTGGGCTTGTTTTCTTAAGGATGTCGATAGATTCTGTTCAAATAGTATAGTATGGCATCTGATGTTTATTTCGCGATTTACCAATGGCTGAATGTCTCGTTATAGGTTTTAACCAAAACCCAACCAATGCTTCTCAAAATATTCCATGTCAATCAGACCAATGGGAACTTGTGGAGTGTTCATGCTCTTGATTTAACAAGAAAGATGTGTTCTAAAACACTGATTACCATAAATAAACACCTGACTTCATTTGGTTTGATAAATTCCTATGTCGTGTCGTTGGCGGAGAGATTTAATACCTCAACAGTGGATATAAAATAATTTTTATGTCATTGGCCATAGTTAACCTTGGTGACTTAGGAACTAAGAATTTTAATAATCATACCAAAACATGAGTAATTCGATGAGTTAGTAGTGTTGGGTTAAAGGAACAAGTATTATAGGGTCAAATTGAAAGGGTGATGAACCAAAATTTACGTTGCAATGATAGTAGTACGCTTAAATGAAGAATATTCAGCTCCTCTAAGGGTACATAAGAGGATAATGTAGAATTTTTAACGGAAATATGTCTGTGCAACCTAGATATCCCATTGAAATGATGAACCGATCTAAGTTAGACTACCATTGGTGAACTGGAAGTACAATAGCCATTCAATCATAGTACGAGACTCCTCAGAAGCGTTCAATCGTGATGCCACACACGGGAAACTGACCTAGAACCTTCGGTTGGTTAGCGACGTCAATGGATTTCAACAGTTTCCTCAACCACATACTAAAAGCGATCATGTGGTCACTGGTGAAAGAAAATTTTGTTGAAAGAAAAATTTCAGAGTTCTGATGTAAAGTCGTGCCTAATGTAACCAAACTATGTTGGATGTAAGGTAGTTTCCCTCCGAAGACAATAGAAGATGGTCACGCAATATTGTGGGTTGATTGAAGTTGGACATTGGATGCAGACTCAGTGGTCTAGTGGACCAGCGTTTGCGCGTGAGACCAAAGTTCCTAGGTTTTCTCTCATGCGCTCCATACTAAAACGAAACAGTCTTCCAGCGGTGGTCCGACGGAGATCAGTTCATGATTCCAATGAAATTCAACTGTCCCCACAACCCTATATCGATAATGTGGATGTATTGAAAACTTGTGCTCCTAATACGAAAAATCAGTTGTAAACACACACTTCAATCATTATCTTTCTTCTGTCTCTTTACGGTCAATGTATGACAACTAATATCATCAAATTGATCGTTTTCGTTTCTAAAACTGCTATATCACGTAAAGCTGATAATCTCTAATGAGAATCCATATTCCCTAATCTGTCTGAGTGTGATTTATTTTAACATTTCACAATGTGCTTTAGTAATAATGATGATAATGATAAGTAGTTGTCTTTCTTAGTTCTCTTATTAGACTATAAATTCGTGCAATTTATTGCTCATTGATGAGATCACTTAGAGGTCAGTGTGCAGTTTCCTTATAAAGTATGATGTTAATTATAAGGGGCAATATCTACCAATGAAATTTTCTATGATGTGTGAGGTGTTACCTTACAGTCAAGTGTGCCTTTTTAGTCTTTGTGATGGGTAAAAATATTCAACTCCCCATAGGTGATCATTTTAAAACCCATTTTCAGTAACAAAAGCGTGATTGTTGTCTGCAGTAACCTCGCATAGACAGGTATCTGATAATGAATAACTACTACTCATTTGAACCATAGTGTTTGAGATACTGATATATTGTTACTCTTCAGATGGTCATCATAAAAATGTAGTCCGATTTTAGAGTGCATACGTACTGAGAGGCTTGTCGACGCTGAACAGTTAAAACCAGTGTATTTTCCAAGTTTCACTAGGTCTTAAAATACTGATCAACTCTTTTTATTAGAGAGATAATAAAAACTAATGTCAGTGAGTTGACTCTGATTGTGTATTTTGATGTTTAAAAAATGTTGATAGTAAATAGATAATTTGAAATAGTCTGCTAACGTTTAAACATGTGATGAGTTAATACTGTGCTGCCCTGTCTTGGTATCTAAACTATCAAGAAGGTTGAACAGTAAACTCTATGATTTAGCTCTTCTGACCCCCATGCCAATTCTTTTGACATTGAATATTTAGTTGAGGCTTAACTATCTTATGCACATTGATTCTTCATGTAACATGGCAACTGGTACCCTGATAAAGTGATAGTTCTCTTGTTAAACGTCCAACCATTAATTTAGTATGACTACCTGAATGAATTCTTGTCTCCCAGTTAATGAACTTTTAACCTTACAACGAACCGTAGCGTGAAACAAATATGATATATACATGGTTTGTTTTATTATCGCATTGTCTGTATGTGTTATGTTTGTAGAATCCATTTACTCCAGCTAAATATTACAGTATTGATCGTGTGTTTCGAAATGAAAATCTGGACGCCACTCATTTGGCAGAATTTCATCAAGTTGAAGGTCTAGTTGCTGACTTTGGTCTTAGCTTAGGCCATTTAAAAAGTGTAATTCGAACTTTCTTTTCAAAGTTGGGACTTACGCAACTGAGATTCAAACCAGCATATAATCCATATACTGAACCGAGTATGGAAATTTTTAGTTATCATCCTGGTGAGTAAATATTCTCAAAAATCATTGATTTATGCTTTTGTACACCATACTTCATAATTTGCTAAACTATTTGTTCCTTTTTACATTACCGTAGGTTTCCTATTCATATCTTAGATTAATTCTCATTGGTCTAGCATGGCCTTTTTGTTACATCGCGGATTAAATGTTTAATGTTTATGGAATGGGCAACAGAAATGCCCGTAGCATTCTTATGTTAACGGTCCTCTGATCATCAATATTTCTTAGAACGTGATTGTAACTTAAATATAACACGAATTTTTCAGGACTGTGAACATGTTTCAATGACTGCCAACAAGTCCAAAACCTTGTTTCGTGTATGCGTCCAGCCGGCGCCCAACACTACTACTATTTAAGCTATTATGAATAAAGCAGTTTCGATTCATGACGCAGATTGAAAAAAACCGCTATCTATTGTTGTAACAAACTACATTTCCTGGAGACTTGTTATTCAACTAATAAGTTACGGTTGAGAATTCTACCCCACTTTACAATCCACTTAGTATTACAAACAACCATAATACTTATGGTCCAAAGTCTCATATACTGATGTTTGCATTGTTGCTAAAATTCTGCTGCTTCTCCGAATTTAAATTTCAGGTCTCAAGAAGTGGGTGGAAATAGGTAATTCGGGACTATTTCGTCCGGAAATGCTTAGACCAATGGGGTTACCTGAAGGATTGTCTGTTATAGCCTGGGGATTATCTCTGGAACGGTGAGCTAGTTTAGAGTTTGCTCTTTTTGATACCACCTATTTCTAGAGCATTGTTTGTTTCACTGCTGTGTCGTAGGACATGACGTAATAGTAATTTTATTTACTGTGTTGGCGAAGACGTGTTACATTTGTTCATAGAGAATCGAGGGAATAATACAACGTACTTGCACTTATTGTGAGGGTAACTAATATAACCATTCTGTCCAGACGAAAACAGACGGAATGAACAACATTCTCTCTATAAGGTCAAAATTTACAAACAAAGAAAGATTATTGTGATAAAATAGTCATACACTCAACCACTTGTGATCATGGTCACGTAAAAATTTCTGTAAGGGTGAATCAGACCGTTATGAGCAGCTAGCTTTCTATGTGCAAAATCGATCTAATCTGACAAATCTTCAGAAGCAAACTGACAGCCATCTAAATATGCATCTATGTTTCAGCTATTTGTAGCAGTGTCTATCAGTCTCATTGAAGTTCTTAACGCTTTTATGAAGAAGAAAAGTACGTTCATTACCTTCGAACGCCAACGATCACCCAACTAAATGTTATTTAAGTAATCCATCCTATCGACAAAACATTTTTCCCTAAGTATTGAAAAGATTCACATAATCACATATTTGTACTTTATATGTTGTCGATTGTAAAACGAAAGAGGAGTTCTGAGACTGACCAACATTTTCCCACTCTTTCGTTGGCTTAAAACATGACTTCTTGTAATACAAAAACCCTCGCTTTCCAGAGAGTTAATAGTTCTAAACTCAGCTACGCTTGATATTTAATTGGGATACTTGTCTTACTTGCCAGAAATATACTGTGATCTAACAAGGTGGCTTGAATTTCGACCACTGGGTCTCAGGTCCTAACGTTGTTTGTCTAGTGCGATGACTGCGGTAAGATTAGATCCCTTTTAACCACACGCGAAACATGGTTTCTCGATGGACGGATGAAATTTTGTATACGTGTCTCTGAAACGCATTTCACAACAATAACAAGATTTCCCAAACATGTCGTTCAATATGCACCTACGTGTCTAGGTACGAACATTAAGCTTGAACGGCACCCGTGTCTTAAATTCAAGTGACAATGTGTCGAATTCTGATACGTCTTTCAGAAATCAACTATCTGAGCAAGTTCAAATTTCTCTAAACTGACTAAAATTTCAACAATGACAACAGGTGGTTGAGTTGCGCAAACATTGAAAGTAAAAATAAAAATGGTTATAAATCACATGAAAACAAAATTATACTTATTACTTAAATAGTACACAGATGTGCAGTAATATAAAGTAAATTTCATTGTGAACAAAGTAACTCGAGTCTGACTGATGAATAATTCATATTCGCCATTTGTAATTTCTATGGTTGATGCGAGGCCTCTGACATACTGCTGAGCCCCTAGAGTAAAGTAGGTAATTTTCTCTGATAATATGTCGAACGATTGGTCTGGATGATTCAGTTCATAACGCTACGGTAAAGCGATGTCAGGAAATGCACTTCCATGTTCATTCATATACACCTTTTCATCCCACTCCTGTTGACACTCCTGGCTTTCATGAAGGTAGTAAGTATCACCTCCACATGAAATAATACAAAAGAACAACCGTATAAGACCGTCTACATATGAAAAGTGGACTGACTTCACGGTCGACCGTATCAAGGTAAATAGTGATCGAGAATCGCACTTCAAATAACCCACCGATCATGTCAAAACTGTGAGTATATTTTGCTGGTGAGTACGACTCAAAATTAAACCATATTACTTGACATCCAACAGACTGCTTCCAACTAACTGACAAACTACTTTATATCGTCTTTGCCACATTCACGTTAGTCTTCCATCATCATTAATTTTGTTTTGTTACAAAATATATCAAATTTAACCCTCACAAACCTTTTCATGTGGTTCTGCATTATTTTCTACCACTCTGTTTTTGTTACTTAGTCCAACTATGATTCGATATGGTTATAAAAATATTCGTGATTTAATTGGTCCAAAAATTGATCTCAATATGATATACAAGGCACCATTGTGTCGAATGTACAAGTGTTAGTGCCTGGTTTCGTACCATTTATAATAGCGGTAAGTTGTTTGTGGAAGTGCTAATAAATAATTCAGCCACTCGAAATATGTCACGGATGACCTTGGTAGATTTATATCTAAATGTCTGTAACTTATAAACGATTAGAAACATAACTATAAGTAACTGATCACTAACCACAACAATGCCGCAAAATAATTGTTTTGTAATGATGTAAGGTATTTCAATTGAAAACAACTAAATTTCACATTTCCTCTCCTTATTTCGTATAAACATCTGTAAACTGTGGAGTCAACTGAGTTAAGAGTAGGGTTAGACGTACACCGCCTACATTTGGAGGTGATTACTCCGTTCCGTTAACTAACTAAAATAAGAAACTAGACCAGAAACTATGTTCTTTACATGCAGATTTTAAATGGACTGGGGTGATGAAATCAGTTGATGTTGCGAACTTATCATTGTCTCTGCAGAGACTTGGTTTAACAACAAGATAATTACTAGCTAATATTAAACGAATTTTAGATGAGCATTAACACTAGCTAATTGCAAGTTTGCATCATCTTGAAGCGTTTAGTGTCTCTCAAACAGCAAACAAGTGTTTTTTTCGAAGATTTGTGGATGGGCATGTCTTATTTATTGCAGACTAATTATCGAGTCGTTCATTTTGGTAGCTGGTATTTTTATGTACAACTTAGTTGTTGTTTCTCATCACTGCGATAAATGTTTTGGTCATACATTGGAAGCACAATGATATATAATCAATGATAACCTTAGTTCAGAGAAATATCAAGTCATAATAATTTCATAAGTGAATGAACTTACGACTTTTCTGTTGGATTATGGTATTAAAAAACCTACCAATTAAAGCTATGATCAATTATTCATTTCGGTTAGCTTAAAGGTCTACTTCTGTCGTTGGCCCTTATTAATTGGAAGTGGCGAAATGATACTTGTTGACCGCTAAATATCACTCATATAAGTTTTTCTCATAACTTGTCAAGCTGATTTACTATCATGAGAACAGTTTCATAATATATTAATAATTTGCTACTTCTTGTGCTGATCAACTATTGTGATTCATTAATTCCCGTCATAATTTCCGCGAATATAAATCACTATATGTTGAACAGACTTTAGTTAACTTGCACCACTTGAAACCGACTGTACCAAAAACATTAATTTTATCCTATCGGGACATGAACCTCATGTATATTTGCGTATTGACATGTTTCAACTAGTTACTTTAATTAAATGTGCATTTTATCATTAATGTTAGCAACCGGCAAACAAATTCATAAACCTGCCATCCAGTGGTCTAGGTCTTTCTCCATTTCGCCCGTGAAATCCAAGAGATCTCAATTTTATGACAGTTTGATGGTTGACTCCGACTAGTTTCCTATATATAGTTGACTTTTAGACTATTACTGACAATGATTTGCCTTGATGTTGTTTAGACTATTGACTCAGTACAAGTTTAAACCTACTGATGTTTTGCCAATTAGTTCGTACTATCATCTTTGACTCCTTGGTTGCCGAATACCAACAAGTCATCCTCTTTTAATTCCAGGTAATGGCGAATTTTGTTCGAGAGATTTCCTGGAATGACCAGGGAAGATTGGACTCAGTGAACAGCCCCTATGTCTGCAAAAGCACGGCAAAATACTCACATTAAAAAAGTAACAGACCAACTAGGGGAAGCGTCTTTAGCTGAAGCAACATTAAAAGACTCTTAATATGATGAGATTTGATGGCAGAACAACGGAATTTTGGAAACGTGGCACTTTTTGGCGATTTAAACTGCTTAAGTATATTTGACTATCTTCAGCATTCTTTGCACTATGTATGAAGATTACACTTAGTGTATAAATTTGTGAAAGTGTGACCTAATGGTATGAGTGGTGGACTTCCAACAGGTGTTGAGTGTTTTACTCATGACCGGCCTTCAGACAGACATTACAGAACTTATTTGGTACAAACTCCATCCTCTCATTTATATACTTATCTCTAAACCTTCCACATTGGTCTAAGGAATGGCTTTCGGTACTTAGTAAACATGACAACTGAAGAGTACTTGGTTTGACGTGTGGATGAACATCAGACCCGCTTGTGCTACCCAATGACACTCACCTTATACTCTGAGTCACAGTTTCTTTTAGTAGCAACAACGAACTGCCTTTGGTCGCGATTAGAGAGATCCCTATTGACCACTAATCCGTATCTGATATTAGCAATATCCGACTGCTCTTTCACAAGCTTTCAAAGGTCCTTGAGTAAAAGCTCTCTTTCCCCCTTAAAAATTTGACCTGCCACTTTCAACCGTTCTCTTTGCAAGTGTGCCCCCAAATGTCCTGGTACGGCCGAGAGTGGGGAGAGTCACCTCTCCCTCTCGAAATGCTCTCATATGGCCAGCGAATATATAGCCTCTGCCAGGGAAGTCTTACTCTCTGCATTCTCGTGGCGGGGGTGTTGTTTACGAAAGTGAGAGGACGAAAAGCGAATGTCCGGCGCTTTAACCGGATTGGTGGACACGGAAAGTTCACCTAGGGGAGTTGGAAAACCCTGATTCCAAACCAATGGTGCACATGGGCTCCAGTAACCTGAAGGAACAAATCGCGTATGGATCAATCATTGATCACCGGCTACCATGGGACTGCATCTCCTCATGATGCTCCACTGCCTTGTGGACTAGACCTTCAGGTCAAAGGCTCCGGATACGGCTCTCTAAGAAAACCACCTTCTTCAGTCTGGGAACCTGGGCAGTATCACAGCCCTCACACAAATCGAATGAGATTCATGAGGCGCATATATATCTGGTGCTTCTTGTACCAATATTTATGTGTTTAAATAAACAAATAAATAATACTTTGCAAGCGTAGTGGGAGTTTCGAAAACTTAGTCTCAGTGGTCTTTGTAGAATTCAGATCAAATACATAATTCTTCTGCCTTGGCATTAACTCATGAGTCTTCATCCGATGAGACAGCCTTTTCAAATTACTGGATCAGTCTCCTTAATAGCAGGGATGTTCAGCCTGTTGTCAATAAATGCGTGAACTACGATGTATTTCTGACCGAACGCTTCCTCGAGAAGCACAGACGCTTTGCAATAGCCTCTTTCTGGTTCGAGCAAGGCACAATGAACAATAGTAGCCTTAGCTTCACCATCACAATACTGAACCAAATAGTTTGACCTAAATCGGAATCCAACGCTGTCATCTAAGTACGCTTCGAAATTCCGTATGAAAATCCAATAGTTCATGGGGTTACCATCAAACCTTATGATCCCTCTGTTTGGTAGGTCTAAAGCTTTAGATGTCATTGTTATCCAGTTTTTAGCAGGAGGGATACTAACTCCACGTGAGGCAGATGTAGACTCGTACGACAGCACCTTGTCAGCCACAGCTTGACTATAATGTTTTCTTCCTCTTTGATGTAACCTATCCTACTCAATTTCTTTTTCTGTCTGAGCGAAGCGTACTTCAGCTAATTCTAACTCTAACAGGGGATCTATTCGGTGGCCGTTTCCTTCAAACTGGCCATCAGTATGAGTTTCTAGATAGTAGAGAGACAATTCAGGAATCTGATCAGCTTTATGATTCTTCTGCGTAAACATTTAACAGTACTCAATGTATGAATTTTTGATGAGATACTGGTCGAAACATTGTATGATTTAAATTTTCCTGCAGGTGTTCTACCGGTAATGTAAACGCGATACTGACGACCCGGAGTCTATGTGGAAGCTATAATCAAAACAAGGGCAACGTGGCTTTAAACTTTATCTGCTTCTGAACGTAAAAGGCAATTCGATTTGTGCAATAATTAAAGGAACTATAGTTAATAAGTGAAACGCTCGAAAGTTCTGACTAGTATTGGGTGTCTGATCGAAATGAATAAAAAGTATGAGTTGCAGTCACACATATATGATGTAACAATAATATCCTTCAATTGGTAGGTCACATGCAACAGGGATGGTCTACAGACACAGTAGACCAGGTTAACGTGGTGCGTGTTTAAGCAGCGACTTGATTGGTTAGTTATGGATATAACTAACACCATTTATCCTGTGTTGTTGAAGCATCCAGGTTTAATTTTTACTGATTCTTTTGTTAGGGATAATATAAATCAGAAATTCCTTCGAGTGTTTTAAAATCTCGAAGTAAACAGTTTGTTTCTGTTAATCGAGAAGTTTTACTTGGTAGCTCTAGCTAACATCTTATTCCGAACGCCTTGTCACCATACGTAAATGACTTCCTATTGGTTGCGCTGGTACTACATCTTCCAGTGAATTGATTAAGTTGCTTGATTCATGACTGACTGAACTATGGTGTTAAATAGGATAGTAGGTCTCATACAAATGAAACAGGTGATAATATCACATATAAAATACCCTGTGTGAGCTTACATTTTTAACAATATTGAAATTAAATTGATCGGATGTGAATCCTGTTGTTTACATTAGCTATATAGTATTAACTTTCCTCCATGTTTTCTGTATTTTAGAGTTTTACTACCGTGATATTTAATTTTTGGCATCAGTTGTTTTTGCAAACTTGGAAATTATTTTTACATATGTCTGTAAATGTACATTACTGTATGTACCACTGAATATCTTCGATAAAATTATAGACAGTCAATTGTTTTTAACTTGGAAGTTTGCTTGTCTGTTTTGTAATTTCAACCGTGATGATGTAAAAATTGTATCTTGAGTCAATGACCTACTAGTTCAAACGGACGATAGGTTCAGACTCAACTCTGCCTTAGACCTCAATCTGAGCACCGAATTATTATCTCAGCAACTCTTGTACATCTTAGAACATGAACCATGTAGATCGTTATCAGGCTACATGTACATAAGTCGGCAACCTACTGATGGTGTATTTGACCAGTACCTACAATTTTTTCAATCTCTATCATGATTATCAGTATCAAAGAATGTCGGTGTCCACCAGTACCGAAAAGTGTTATGGGTAGTTAGATTATTAATTGAGTCTTCCAATCGCATGTCAGAACCAAACAAACTGTGTTAAGTCCTACCTCATTTAATGAGTCGATTGTGTGCGCAAAGTCTTTGTAAGGTACTGTTCGCCTGATGAAGTCTCAATCCGTTGTTGCGTTATTTTCAGTGCTGAAAATAAGGAGTCGTGAAAGACAGGGAGACCAGCCCCATACAACTTTTATCCATGCTAAATACTATGACACCAATTCATAAACTAGCCATGCTTTTCTCTAATGCAACCAGACCTAGCCGCAGTAGATAGTTCACCATGTGCATTTCTTCGGAACGACATTTGTAGAGGCTGCCGAACTCGGTGTTCGAAAGTGCTGACACGGGTTAAATTGTCGCCGCTATACGCTAACACCCGTTTACCAACTTCGTCATTACACAAATAGCGCTGCAATTGAATGCCAACCACGGCGATGGTCAAACATACTAAGTCTCTTAACATCCACAGCTCGGAGAGACCAGGTTGCACAAGCTTAGAGCAAAGTTGATCATACTGGCGCCTTGCAGATCTGACCCTTCACAGCTCGAATGATATCACGAAGACGCCAAAGGTATTGT
The DNA here is from genome assembly GCA_944470415.2 of Schistosoma rodhaini. Lineage (NCBI taxonomy): Eukaryota > Metazoa > Platyhelminthes > Trematoda > Strigeidida > Schistosomatidae > Schistosoma > Schistosoma rodhaini. The sequence goes on from OX104040.1 coordinate 4,537,314, forward strand.
GAATTGCTACAGGTCGCTCTGGGTTTCGCTATATGTAAACTGGTCTCATTTGACAAGCCATTACCAGCACCCACACAACAACCGAAATGCACAGACTTTTCTACTACCTCTAATTGCTGACTACCTAGGGTGATTAGGAAGACGTGTCTTCGACAGACTCGTATTAGTACGTTGCACTTAGAAGATGTAAAGCACCTGACAAATCTATGAAGGCTGACTGCCAACTACTTAAGTAGGGACTGTTATTTATTTGAACACATAAAAAAACATAAAGGGGAACCAGATACATATGCGCCACATAAAGTCTCATTCGATTTGTGTAAGGGCTTTGATACTACCCGTGTGTCCTAACCGAAGTAGGTGGTTTTCTTAATGGGGGCCACACCCGAAGCCTTTGACCTAAAGGTCTGATCCTCAAGACAGTGGAGCATCTTAAGGAGATGCAGTCTCATGGTAGCCGGTGTCTGACGATTGATTCATACACCATTTTTTCCTCAGGATACTGGAACCCATGTGCATCGTTGGTTTGGAGTCAGGGTTTTATAACTCCCCTAGGTGGACTTTCCATGTCCACCAACCCGTCTAATGCGCCGGATATTCGCTTTTCGTCCTCTTAATTTCGTAAACAACATTCTCGCCACTAGAAGTCAGTCAGTAGGCTGTAATAGTATGGTCGTGTGAAAGCATTTCGAGGACAGGCCCTTCCAACTCGCAACCGTACCAGGACATTGTGAACTCTACATCTTGTATATTGTCTCGTAGTAAAAAAATATCAGTCCTTTGATCAATGTAGAATATTCTCCTCCGGGTGACCTCCACACTGCTTTTACTCGCTTTCATCAGAGTGGTTTACAAAATGTCATAGATTGCAAAGTGGTTCATGAGAAGCAGCATTCTTGTACACAACGATGCTGTAGGTAGCTGATCGTGATATTTTCGATTTTAATCCTGGATTGAATTGCAGGAAAAAGAGGGAGAGGTAACTCATTGGAGATGTGAGTGCTGAACGTCAATTTTAGCCATGAACTGGCAGTATTTATCCAATCTGAGACCAGAGGGTCTCCATTTCTCACTTAAGCGAGTCTTCTTCTTAGATGGCAAACCTACACATTCGAACTTCCTCTAATCACTACGATACTTGTGGAAAGTGAATATGTGAGATCAATTAACTGGTTGTAGGAATTACCCCTGATAGTATATGTATTACATTCTGTCGGGGTGTAGGTGGAGCTTATGGTGAGGTATCGTTCTCATATTTGGTTAAGAGAACAATCTAACGCAACAATACATAAGTGACTGTTAAGTTGGACCCAGCCGATTAGTGAAGACTCTCATCCAGCTCTTAATGAAAGACTAACCCCAACAAAACCATACAGGGAATACACAGGACTATCAGATAAACGCTCAAAAAACAAGCTTTCGAAGCGACGGATGGAGAGAGAATATTCAGTACTCCACCAAAGTCTAAAATACGAGTTGTCAATCGTTAACAGACTTTAGTGTCAAAACTTTCCAAGGACATGGCCAAACCTTTGTAGTGTCCGATCTGGATTAGTGTGCGAATATTTAAGAAGGCCGGTTTGAGCAAAACATGTGGTTTCAGAAAGTCTGATTTTGGTCTCATATTCACTGGGAAGATTCAACCTTCTCTTAGAGACTTGAGATAGTTTGAGTGGTATGGAATTTTCGCAACAAGCAGAAGCTTCAATGATAAGCAGCAGGACGTTTTATTCCGGAGGTGCTATGATTCTAGTCGTAAAGAAACATGAATCACCTGGTTTAGTGATAGAAATACGGTTGAGGTTACGTCTTAGCAAACTGGTGGATTGTGGCAATCCAGTTGAAAACGCATCCAGTAATCATCAACTATATAAAGATTGCGAGCGAACCAACCAGTCAGGAAATTCGAAGTATGGGGTAGAACGGATACAGACTATGGCAAATCAGTGATGTTGGAGACAGTCATCCCAAAACAATGAAAACGATAAAGATGTCCCGGTCACATCGAAATTGGATGGTGATGGTACCGAATTACCTTTTACTAAAAGTATCCAAAAACAACCGAGGAAGACAGCAGTGATTTTCAGGAAGAGGGATAGTTTCTATTCTATCCAGATTTTACGTGGCGTGAAACTTAAGCTAAGCAGATACGAGTCGACTGCTTACTTAGTGTTAGGTCAGCAACAACAGAATAAGAACGTAGAGTTGTTTACAGCTAGATCTTACGTAAACATTGTTTACAACTTCTCCTTACTGAATGATGAAACTCATTAAGGTAGATGTGATCCACTTTTCTCCACCATATGCGTAGCGAATTTTGTAATCGGAAGACTAAAACGCCTTCCTGCTTAGGGTCCTACATGACTTTGAAATATCTTAGGTAGAGCCAGGAAAGCATCCACCAACAGGTTATGCTGTGATCCGGGATTGATACCTTCGGTAAGAATAAGGTCAACCTCAATTCTGAATGGTATGCATACTGTGGATCTACGGAACAAAAACGCTTGTCGTAACCGAAAATGTGGTGTTAGAAATTCCTGATTCAAACTTTTGAAAGTTTCCTCAAAATTAAGTAGCATACCAGTTACTTTGGATAATCTTGAGGATACAACGGATATTCTAGTTTTACAACTAGCAACCAGTAGTATCTTCTATAATCGTTCGTTCCCGGCTAGAGGAAATCAGAAGTCAGACGAGAAGAAGTAGGAAAGATATCTTTGATACTTTACCAATATATCGAGAGACTTCGTTATTAGCTGACTATGCAAACGTAGGAGCAGTGTCCCACGCCGAGTTGAAACGTGATCTGGTACGGATGCATGACCGAAAGCCTACAGTTAAACAAGTCCACTTAAACAACGTGGTCAGCATCCAATGTCGAACACTTAATGAGCTATTGATTTTGGGGATTTATTTACGGCTACATATCACTCCCCCCCTAGTGAGGTAGTGATGCCCCTAAGACGTGACCAGCCAGAAGTTTAAACCCAACGAGTTTGTCGTTGGTAAACACTCTTCTGATAGCTTGCTTCGTTTAGCAGCGTCTGGTCGTCTTTCCTTAAACTAAGGGACCAAAATGTACAATATAGCAATAAAAAAATAAAGTACAATGAAAATTTCGGTTCCTTGCGAAACTTCGTCGTTCTTTTCCAGCCGTCCTGGAAAAGAGGAAAAATAAAACGTGTGAGTGCATGTCGAAAATACACTCGTACTTGCGTAAGGACACAAGATGAGCGGAAAAAAAAACTAATACACTTACAAACAGCGTAAAAGCGATCGGGAAAAAAATGGTTTTCTTATGGTTTTTTTTGTATATATAAATATATATATACGCTCAAAAAAATAAAAATGTTTTGTTTTTTTTTTGTTTTTTTTATATAAATAAAAAAATGAGCATAATAAAAAAAATTTATAATAAACTATGAAAGGGTAATTCAAGATAAAGCTTATGTCCTACGTGCAATATTCGTTAAGATGTTCTGGAAGTCTTACTAGTCTTCCAGAACGCGTTGTTTTAGGTTTATTTATTGTCGTTGGCGAAGTATCAAGTTTTGTGTCAGTTGTCGTGTAGGGTACTACAAGTGTAGTAGCTGTGTCGTTTGCTTGTACCGAAGGAAAATTGACGTATATAGGGTTTCCTTCTAAGTACGCTGCTTTGAGTCGTTCGATACTGATGCTATCGTTCGTACCGTTCTTATCGACTACATAGTGCTTGGGTTTGCGTTGAAGAACGTTGAAGGGTCCTTCTTATGCTGATTCGATGGGTCGTCGATGTGAGTCTCGACGAATGAAGACGTGTGTACTATGTCGTAAGTCAGGTTGAACGAAAACCTCAGTTGATTGAGGTCGAGTGTGAGCAGGTTTAACTGAACGCATAGCGTTTGTAAGCCTACTCGTGTAAGAGTTTAGATCCATGTTCAATGAAGAAGCCGAAGGATCCACGAATTCTCCTGGGAGTCGGAGTGTCGTTCCGTAAACGAGTTGAGATGCCGTGTATCCAATGTCAGCTTTCACTGCATTGCAGATACCTAGCAAGACGAGTGGAAGAGCGTCTGTCCACTGTGAAACGTTTTCAGCTGATATTGAAGCTTTTAGTTGTCGATGAAAACGTCCTACCAACCTGTTTGCTTGTGTGTGGTAGGCGGTCGTTCGGAAGCGCGTGATTCCTAATAGTGAGGTGAGACAACGGAAAAGTCCAGATTCGAACTGGCGTCCACGGTCTGTAGTGATTGTGGAAGGGCAGTCGAAATTTGCTACCCATCGTTCGACGGAAGCCCGGGCCACTGTTTCCGCATTAATGTCCTTAATCGGTACTGCTTCTGGCCATCGAGTGAAACGGTCTACGCATGTTAGGAGATATGAGTATCCGTTTGTGTCGGGTAAGGTTCCTACCAAATCCAGATGAACATGGTCGAAACGAGCGTCAGGGGTTTTGAAAGAGCCAAAGGGACATTTGTTGTGTCTTATGACCTTAGATTTCTGACAGCTTACACAGTAGCATGCCCACTCCCTCACGTCTTTATGCATGCCAGGCCAACAAAAGCGTTCGGCTATAAGTTTGACTGTTGCACGAGCACCTGAATGAGAAAGATTGTGCAACGTATTGAAGACGTTGCGGCGATAATGTTTTGGTACAATTGGACGATCTCTACCTGTAGATGTGTCACAGAGTAAGGTTTCCTTACCTGTTCCCATCTGCCTAATACTTAGTTTAAGAGTTGTCGAGGATAACTCATGCTGAAGATCAATGTCTTCTTTTTGAAGCTGAGCGAGTTTAAGAAGGTCGATTCCTTGGAAACTGTTCAAGGAGCTAATTCGAGACAAGGCGTCTGCGACTACATTGTTAGCTCCAGAAATATGTTGTATATCTGAAGTAAACTGCGAAATGTAGTCGAGACTCTCGTGGTGAGTACTTGTCTGAAGATGAATTTAAAGAGAAGGTAAGATGTTTGTGATCGGTAAAAAGCGTGAATTCTCTTCCTTCGATGGAATGTTGAAAATGCCGTACAGCACAATACATAGCTAGGAGTTCCCTACCGAACGTGCTGTACCTAGATTCCGCGTCTAACAACCGTCTGGAGAAAAATCCTAAAGGTTGCCACGAGTTGTTAACCCATTGTTGTAAGACTCCTCCGATTGCTGAGTCGGATGCGTCTACGGCGATACTAATGGGTGCTTGAGTGTCCTGATGAGCGAGCAGGGTTGCCGTAGCGATGTGTTCCTTAACTGTGGAGAATGCTTTACGGGCTGTGTCGTCTAAACTAATTGATTTTGCATTTCCACGCAGCTGATCGGTTAACGGTTTCATTAGGGATGCGCATTTGGGTATGAACCGTCTATAGAAACTTACAAGTCCGTTAAAAGTTCGCAACTGCTTGATCGTGGTCGGTTCTGGGCAATCCAAAATGGCCGCTACTTTGCTCGTAAGAAGTCTTAGGAGTTGGTTACGATTTGGCATTTCTGAATGTTTACAGTAATGCCATGCCTTTGGAGTCGATCGAAAACAATGTCCAGATGCTTGAGATGTGATTCTCTGTCCGGACTTGCTATTAGACAGTCATCAACGTACGCATGTACGAAGTTGAGACCTCGAAAGACGTCGTCTATAAACCTTTGGAAGGTTTGAGTTGCATTTCTTAAACCAAAAGGCATTCGCAAGAATTCGTAAAGACTAAAAGGAGTGATGATAGCGGTTTTAGGAACGTCGTCAGGTGCCATCGGTATTTGGTTATAAGCCTTAACTAAGTCGATTTTTAAATAGACAGTTGTACCTTTCAAGGTAGCCGTCAAATTGGGAATATGAGGCAATAGGTAACGATCGGGAATGGTTTTAGCATTCAGACGCCGATAACCACCAGTTGGTCGCCAATCGTTGCTGTCCTTTTTAGGGACCATGTTCAATGGGGATGACCATGGACTATTTGATGGTCGAATTATCCCTAAGTCTATCATATGGTCGAATTCGTTTTTGGCTAATCTAAGCTTTTCGGGAGCGAGTCGACGGGCTTTCGAGAATACAGGTGGTCCTGTAGTCGAGATGTGATGTGTAACATTGCTGGTTACACAAGGCAATTTCGATTGCGGTTGGTCTATCCCGGGGTATTTTCGAGTAATGATTGGTACAAGGGGTCTATGGTGTGTTTAATCGTGACTGGGGATAACCTGCAACCAGAAAGAGGAGTTACGCAAACGGATGACTTAGTGTTTCCGTCTATTAACTTTCTTGAGCGAGTGTAGATAAGCAGATTGTGGTATTGTAACAGATCTATACCAATGATTGGCATAGAGACGTCTGCAACAATGAAAATCCAGTGTATGGGTTTGCGTAAACCCACGTTAAGGTAGACATACCTTTTACCGTAAGTAGCGATCGGTTTTCCGTTTGCCGCCTGTAAACTTAAAACAGACTCGTGAAGTCTGTCGTCGGGATTTGCTAGAAGAACACTAACTTCTGCGCCAGTGTCGACGACGTAGCTAACTTTCGTAGTCACATCCGTGACATATAAGAGGCGGCTGTGTTCGCCGACTACGGTTGCCGTTAACGCGTGCCGGCCGGGAAGTTTCTCGAAATCTTATTCGTGTCAGTCGCCTTAGACTTCGGGTAATTGCAGGGCTTCCTGCAATTTCTAGAGGATTTACCGTACTGGTTGTGATACCAGCACCAGTCGGGGTCGTTTGAGGTTTTTCTTTGATGGAAAAGACTTCGGCGCTAGTGGATTTGGTGATCTCTAGGATTCGGTCGGCAGATGCAGCCAGCTCGTCTACAGCGTTGTTTTGAAATGAAACAAGCACTGCCTGCACCTGATGAGGAAGCTTAGACAAGAAAAGTTGTCTGAATAGGCCATCATCGAAAGTTCGTTGGCCGATAACCTCTCTCATTCTTAGCAACATGTCTGTCGCAGAACCATGTTGCAAGTCGATGTTATGAAGGAGTTGGTCTAACCGTTGTCGGTCAGTTAGATCTCCACGTTTAAGAATCGAACATTTGAGAGTTTCGTAAGGTTCGGGAACATCACTAGTAAACATACTAGGTGTTACGTACCTGTTAAACCTGCTCGGTAACGCCTTAACTACCGCAAGGAATCGTGTGCGCGAGTCCGTGATTCCGTGCATGCGAAAATCAGCTTATGCGTAGCAGAACCAAAGTGGCGTTAACTGAATCGAAGTTGGGGGAATAGACTTTAACTTAAAAACCTTGAATGAGTGTTCCGCCATAGTAATATAGAGAACGAAAAATGTCTAATTAAAATATATCCGGGAAAAAAGTTCGCGAAAAAACAGTATATCACAATATATAAAATTCAAATAAACAATAACAATGAATAATAATATTCAAACATGGAACAGACTCACAGTATATTGGCTTGGTGTATCAGATCACGTTAGGCTCACCACTGGGGATACGACTAGTTTTCTAGTTTTACGACTAGCAACCAGTAGTATCTTCTATAATCGTTCGTTCCCGGCTAGAGGAAATCAGAAGTCAGACGAGAAGAAGTAGGAAAGATATCTTTGATACTTTACCAATATATCGAGAGACTTCGTTATTAGCTGACTATGCAAACGTAGGAGCAGTGTCCCACGCCGAGTTGAAACGTGATCTGGTACGGATGCATGACCGAAAGCCTACAGTTAAACAAGTCCACTTAAACAACGTGGTCAGCATCCAATGTCGAACACTTAATGAGCTATTGATTTTGGGGATTTATTTACAGCTACAATCTGCTATGAACGGATGGCTAGTTCCTCTCTGAATATTTTGCACGATGCTTTTCATCGTATCTCCATCCATCATCGTATATTCACTTTCCATTTACAATTATTCTGGTTATTAATGGTTAATCTAACAAAGGCCTAGTGATGTAATTATCACCTGAAGTTCTAAACTAATCCAATTGTAAAATACACGAACCTCATGTTCAGTCACCTTGTACTTCGACACTCCTTCATCTGAGGCTCGTAAACACTTTTCGAAACTAAGATTAAAGAACAAATGTGTCATTGAGGAAACATATATTGAATTTGTCAACAACAAGCATTGAAAAGCTTTACTACACAGACCAAGTATTTGTATAAAAAAGCAGACACTGACCAGTTTCTGTACTATTTTTTGAAGACGTCTGTTGCTCTTCATAACTAAGAATAAGTCACGATATCTTGCATGGGGATCTTTAAAGATACTCTGAATACTGATTCCGCTTAACGAAGATTGGCACTTGAAGACATTACATTGTACTTCTACCTGGCGCCTGTTTGTGTCTTTGAATCTACAGCGTGACAGTTTAATATCTGTTAGGTGCCATCGTGAACAGATCATGACGGACGTGTAAGGCCATATGACACTACACTGTTTTAAAGTAGTTGTTTTTTTTCTGTTCTCAAATAAACCTTAACCTGGGTCTTAAACCGAAGTTATACTATATTTCTAATTAAATTCGGCTCGTGGTTGTTTATATCTGATGTTTGCCCTGTTCATCACCCGCATTTGGGCACAAGAACGTTTACTTGATACCTATTAGTTGTACCAAACTTAGCCTTTCAGATATTCTTATAAATCTGTGTATTCAGTTCTTGGAAAATAGCTTGTTTCTATACTCAATAACGTAGCCTTTGACATACCTTCATAGCTATTTAACACAGTAAAACTTCACTTACTTAAATCCTATAACAGTCTTTAATTAGGCGTTTCAAGTTAACGTAGGAAAATAATAAGTTAAATTATGTGAATACTGTGGGATTTTTGAAATTTTCCAGGATTATGCTTTCCATTCAACTTTAGCAATTTGAGTTATTCCCTTCAAGTGCGTTCCATAGTTAGTCGGTAAGTGTTTTTTTTTCCTGGCTACGTCATATTGCAGTTGTGTCCTGTTACGTAATGATTACCATACATAAAAACGAGTATTTTCAATATAGTTGGGCGCCAGATAAACGTAAGATTTTCAGGAAGAAAACTGTATTTGTCTCAGTAAGACCGACGTTTTATTGGAAAAGGTTGAGCCAAATCGCGAGGCAAAAAGTTGGACCTACATGAAGTTCAATCGGGATTTCCTGCAGAATGACTCCCCAGTGGGATCCTACTAATATGTTTAAGACAGTTTGTAAGTTCAGGGTCATCAGTGACAAGCCTAATTTATAGCTTGTGGTTAAACATAAGGATCGGAGATTGTCTTTTCAGGTAAATTGAGTTAGAACGGGCTTGCTCATGTTAATAAAATGGCTACAATAGTCAACCGGGCTCCTACTTTTCAGTCAAGCAAACTGCAATGTTGCTTGACATTGTATTTTAGAACATATCACTTGAGTTTTCCTATGAGTTCACCATTTGTACTGTATTTCTCGTTAGCGTCATTTGTCTCTCCAACCTTACAAGCTTTAAAGTAGTTATACCTGATTTGTGAGACGATAACTATCGACTTGTCTCAAAATCTTTATCCGGTTTATCGCCAATACTTTAGGCGGTTGTGACCTTTCTTGTGGTTAGTTTATTGCTCAAGTTTCGATCACCATGTTTTCTATTTTTTTAGTATCATTCAGTGATGTATAGCTAGTTTCCTTATCTGTATTAAGAGCATTATAATACGGTAGTATGCGATCAGTACAGTTTTAGTTGAAAACGGGATTTCACCCTACCTATTTTATCGTCAGTGTTTGTGATATTTTGGTGTCTGTAAAAGCAATAATCATTGGTTCTGTAAATAAGTTTTCTAATTGTACTAACTCCACATTTCTTGTTCATATTTAGAAAAAAAACTGATGCTCAGTCAGCTACTCCTAAGAGACCCAAGAAGCCAGAAGGTCTCCGCGTGAAGGAAAAGATTAGACGACGAAAACTTATTACAGTAGCCCGCAAAAAGGTGATACGTCGACAGACTTATATAAAGTTAAAGTCTCTCATGAAGCAAAGAGCGGAAAAATACATGCATGTAAGTTCTGTGTAACATAATGACTTTCAGGAGTACCGAAGATTGGCAAAGCGGGAAACCACATTGCAGCGTAAAGCTAAGAAGACGGGAGACTTCTATGTTCCAGCTGAACCAAAACTCGCGTTTGTCGTGCGAATCCGGGGTATTAACGGTGTCCACCCACGCCCAAGAAAGACTATGCAACTGTTTCGCCTCCGGCAAATCAACAACGGGATGTTTGTGCGATTAAATAAGGTAATTCCGGCTTTTCGCTTATCATTACTGTACAGGCAACTCTTAACATGCTTCGAATAATTGATCCGTACGTCGCTTGGGGTTATCCTAGTCTTAAAATTGTTCGTCAACTCATTTATAAACGCGGATTTTGTAAGTACCATGGTACACGACTTCCTTTAACAAATGAGCTAATTCAACACAAACTTGGACATCTTGGTTTAATATGCGTTGAGGACCTTGTACATGAAATATATACAGTTGGACCAAACTTCAAACATGCTGTTGCTTTTCTATGGACATTCAAGTTGAGTAATCCTAGTGGCGGTTTTCGCAAGAAAGGAAAACACTTTGTTGAAGGTGGTGATTTTGGCAACCGAGAAACCTATATAAACCGATTACTTAAAGCTATGATTTAAATAAATAAGTTGCGCTTGGTAATACTCATGATCGTTCTTTTCATTCAACTATTTATCAATACCATTTAGGCTCCTTTTACATTACTTAGACAGCATTCATATTAACTTGTCAAATGTTGCTAACAATATTTTCCAGAGCCTTAGTTATAATGGAAAGTCCAGCACAAATATGGGTCTACCTGAGCCATCGCATCACAATGTCAAGATGAAACTAACTAGGTGTAAGGAGAACCGAGATAATGTTATTGAAGATGATAGAACATAACATTAATGCTTCAAAATACTTGCGATCGAAGCCTGGAACTTGAAAATACTACTATGAAAGGCCACATTCCACAATCACACTAATACGGAGGTCTGTTTCGCAGTTTATCTGCTGTTTGGTTGCTAAATATCTTGATCCATAAGTAGAGTTTTCAAATGAGGGCCTAGAATCTCTCAGATACCATCACAACAGGGCTTCTGAGGTCGTCGGTCAGTCAGTCAATCAGCTACAACGTAGGACCAGGCATATATATGCGTCGGTCCAAGTTGCCATACCTCGTCGTCGGTGTGATCGATTGTGTCACTACTTCTCAGTAGTTGGCGCGTTTACGCAAATTTACGTTCAGAACATGGAAAAAAACTCAGAACATTTTATTTACTCTGAAGAAGTGGCTTTCATTAAGTCCCGAAGCGTCAAAGATACAATTTTTCTACTTATTGGAATATAACAAAACTATACTTATTATTTCCTTGACATTGTTACTCAGGTTGTCCAGAATAATTGGATTTTCTTTTGCTGAGCCTAATGTAAGTATCACATGTGTTAATCACTCAAGTTATTTGGAAATCGACGGTGTTCGAATGTCTGTCGAGTTGTTCCTTGAAGTGTTCTGCCTATCTCTTCAAACCCCTGGATCACTTCTCTTTTTCTGATGTGTAAACAGATGTTCATATCGTCTGTACTTACGCCTGTTCCCCTCTGTGGAGGAGCATAGACTGCCCACCAGCATTCTCCTGGGCAATCCTTTCCAGTTGTTATTCATCCTTCTCATATTTGCTTCTACTTTCCGGCGTAAAGTGTTCTTTGGCCTTCCTCTTTTCCGCTTCCCTTTAGGATTCCAAGTTAGGGCTTGCCTCGTGATGCAGTTTGGTGATTTCCGTAATGTGTGTCTGATCCAATTCCAACGTCTTTTCCTGATTTCCTCATCAGCTGGAAGCTGGTTTGTCCTCTCATAAAACGCTGTTGCTGATAGTATCCGGCCAGTGAGTGTTGAGTATTTTGCGTAGACAACTGTTTATCAATACTTGTACCTTCTTGGCGGTGGATGTAGTAGTTCCTCACGTTTCAGCTCCGTTCAGTAGGACTGTCTTGACGTTCGTATTGAGGATTCTGAGTTTGATATTAATTGACGGTAGGGATGTGGCCCTTGCTTTGCCAATCTTGGCCTTTAATTCTGCACCCGATCCTCCTTGTTTATCAACGATGCCTCCCAGGTACGTGAATGTTTCCACCTGTTCCAGAGTTTCTCCATCAAGTGTGATTGGGTTGGTGTTCTCCGTGTTGTATTTGAGAATCTTGCTTTTTCCTTTGTGAATATGGAGGCCTATCGATGCAGAGGCTGCTGCTACATTTGCTGTCTTCATCTGCATTTGTTCGTGTGTGTAAGAGAGGAGGGCTAGGTCATGTGTGAAGTCCAAATAGTTTAATTGATTCTGAGATGTCTACTGTATTCCATGTTTTCCTTCAGATGTCGAGGTCTTCATAATCCACTCAATCACCAGAAAAAATGGGAGAGTAGAAAGCCTTGTCTGACTCCAGTCCTTACTAGAAATGCATCTGTCAGTTGTCCTTCATGCACGACTTTGTAGTGTAGCCCATCGTATGAGTTCCGGATAATTTTGACAATCTTCTCAGGAACTCCATAGTGGCTTTAATGCTCTTCACTTGCTTGTTCTCTTCGATGTATTCTGTATGTGTCCTGACTTACTGTGTTCTTGTTCGGCCGTTGTTAACTGTTGTCTTCGTATTCTTTCTTTCTTGGATCTTGTCCGGTGTTCTGCTACAGATTCATTCCTTATATTGATGCCTCTCGCGGCCGAGCACCTGATACGTTGATGTTCATGCTCGATCGGCCTCTGTACAATTGTCCTCCATGGTAGTTTCTTCTTCTTTGCGTAGATCTTGTAGGGTTTGAAACCCGTTGTTGAGATTTATATTGAATTGGTTGAGTTTGTCAGTATGTCGAAGAAAGGTTGTATTGAATCTTTGTAATGGCGTTTCTTTAGTTTTCCAGTGCTTCTTTAGCTTCAGTTTCATCTTGGCCACAACCAATTGGTGATCTGAAGCTATGTCAGCTCCTCTCGTTGTTCTCACACCTCCAATTGTCCTTCGGAAGTTTTTGTTGCGAACCTGTGAGACTCATGTAGCCTCGTGTGTGTGTTTGTGGTGGAATATTGTGCCGCCTGTAACCACTTTGTTGAGTGCACATAGATTAGCGAACCTCTCCTCATTTTCACTTCTCTATCCCAGTCCATGTCGTCCCATTATATCTTCATATCCGGTGTTGTTCACTCCGACTCTGGCGTTTAGATCTCCCATCAGGACGGTGAGGTCCTTTCCTGGGCACTTAGCTATGATTGAATGCAACCTCTCATAGAACTGATCTTTATTGTCGTTGTTGCTATCATTGGTGGGTGGATAACATTCATTGTGATCCCCTCCTTCTTTGTTTTGAATGATGTCTGTGGATTCCATCCTGTAAGTGCATTTCGTGCTTCTCTGGACAGTATTACAGTAGCTCCCTGCGTGTGTGGAGCATTTTTATCTTCGTGACCTAAGTACAGAAGCTTCTCCCGTATATAGCCTTTGCTGTCCAACGGGTTTCGCTGATTCCGATCACTGCCAAGTTGTATTTATTCATTTCCGTTGCTACTTGACTGATCTACTAGGTCTCCATTGTTCAGATGTTATTTTATATTTATTTAAATACATAAATATTGGTACAAGGAAGCACCAGATAAATATGCGCCTCACAAATCTCATTCGATTTGTGTGAGGGCTGTGATACTGCCCAGACTGAAGCAGGTGGTTTTCTTAGGGGGCCACACCCGGAGCCTTTGACCTAAAGGTCTAGTCCGCAAGGCAGTGGAGCATCATGAGGAGATGCAGTCCCATGGTAGCCGGTGATCAACGGTTGATTCGTACGCCATTTGTTCCCTCAGGATACTTGAGCCCATGTGCACCACTGGTTTGGAATCAGGGTTTTCCAACTCCCCTAGGTGGACCCTCTATGTCCACCAATCCGGTTAAAGCGCCGGACATTCTCTTTTCGTCCTCTCACTTTCGTAAACAACACCCCGCCACGAGAATGCAGTGAGTAGGACTTCTCTGGCAGAGGCTATATATTCGCTGGCCATATGAGAGCATTTCGAGAGGGAGAGGTGACTCTCCCCACTCTCGGCCGTACCAGGGAATTTGGGGGCCGTTTAGATGTCCAATGTACCTGTAAAGAGTGTTGCTGTGGTGGTTAAAAGGGATATCGGCCTCGTGACCTTCGAAGTATTTCAACTTGAGGCATCATAATTCTCCCTTCAACTCCCAGGACAGATTTTAAATGGTTTAGTTTGTTCTGGTTAGCGTATTCTTAGCAGGATTTTTTTCTACGGGATAGGATTACCGACTTCATGCTTAATCATTCTGTTTTGCCTGGGCTTTAGGCTGGCAGTAACTCTAGAGCAGCTACATGTGAATTTCTGTATCGTCTGTAGCCGCTAGTTCTTCTATCTACTTCACTCCTTAAGGTGGCTCCACATACTTTTTGTCAGTTTCTTGGTTACCTTCCTTCTCGTGCTCAAAGCCCCATAGGATAAGTTTCAAATCATCTGTCGATACTGGTGATATGTATCGGTCTTTCTTGCTCTTCAGGACCAATTCACTGGTTGGTGTCATGTCTTTCTGGATATCATCTCATTTTGTGTTACTATAACCTTTGCTTTGATGGTCGACTAAATGTTTGCTTCTAAAGTATGCACTTTGATTCTTCATCGAAGAACTTTAAGAGGTCATAATGCTATGGATTTTTAATTGAAATAAGACTCAGGCAAACATGTTCTTGTATTCATGACTAGAAATCAAACAAGTTAGCCGGAAAAAACGACAACCTGTCCAATCTGTTCAATGGTATTTAGTGTCCATCATCGACTGTGCAGGTCATGCCAGACGTTCATCTTGTACTTATAATTAATACTTGCTAAGAAAGACGGCTGTCTCACAGAGAGACACAGATTCAATTAAGTATCTTTTGTTTTGGTATAGCCTACTTACTCATACCTTAAAATCGCCTGCTACAACCACTCTCCAACGGAGATCAGAAACTTTTCCCTTAAACGCATATTTCTCGGCATGAAGGATAAGTCTCACTGGTTCTCTATATCGACTAGATAAGGTCGAATGAATGGCCACATTTAAATTTTGTGTTTTGGAGATGTAGCATTTGTCAATGGTACAAGATTCTCGAATTCTAGGTAATAAAGCCTGTTATCCGATTTCACATAAGGTGAGAACATTGGGAGATTAGATATGTTGTTTGAATTGCAGTTCTAGAGGAGCAGGGATAACATTTCGTAAAGGTAAATGAAGCATGAGAAAGTGTTTAGGACCAGAACCAGCAGTAAAAATAGAAGTTTGTTGGGAAGCGAAGGATTTTAATTGCGGATAAGTTTATATGGGTCATCACTTATTCAAGTTTGTCTATCCTCTTGGTTTTTGTATGTATTTCAAACTTAATTTTAAGTGATGAGCAACTATCCAGCCTACATTTTTGAAGTTGATAATGGCCAGCGAAGAATTTCTAGTTTCGCAATTGTAATGAATATCTACTTACTTTGCAGAATCAAAGGTCTATTAACTGCTTTAGCAAGCACTCGCAACTTGAAAGATAAAGATATTATAGGATAATACAAAATATACTGAAGGAAGGAAACTAAGTTCTTCGAAGCAGTCAATGAGACTGAACATGTGACCCTTACAATGCGGATTAACAATATGAACTTCTGACGATGAGCCCCCAAATCGACTGAACTTATTAGTTTTAATTTTTCTGGGTCTTTTATTCGTAGTATGAAAGTTAAATATTATCACTGTTCAAAACCTTCCAAGTCATATTTGGAATCTAATATGAAGTTTGATAATAACTGGGTAATTGTTTTAGTGTCTGCTACAAGTTCCGAGTTTATTTACTTGTATCTATGTGACACTTAAATTCTCATAGAAAGGTTGTTAACACGACCTAGATGTTGACTGATCTTATCTGCCATCATTCACAATAATCAAAATATATGAATTTTTCGGCTATGATTAACAGTTCATTGTAAAATGTGAGTGCAGACACAGGTTCCTATCAGTGTTGCAGAGATATTTTTCGTTTCAAAAGTGCAACGTAGACATTTTCGAACACTAATTACTAAGTGATTGAGTGTGGTTTGATTAGCTCGTTTATTATCACACGATTAAGGAACGTGAGTCGCGTATCCAAGATAGACGTATTTTTGCCGACAATAGATGCACACTCACGAACTTTCAGAGCTATTTTCAGAATTTCATCGATAGTAAAACCGAAAAGTAATGCTGAAATCGGGCAACTCTAATTAGCTCATTCTTGATTGGGACAGTAAACAGATGGCTGTATACCACAACTCTGCCTATGGTGCTTGTGCGTAAAGTCTACACGATAAACTTAACAAACACTATTGAACTTGTGATCTCTGGGTTGGGTGGATTGGTTGTGGACCTTTCACTGTGCTTCTGAACAACACTATCGACACGTACTTCAAAGACAACTATTGCGATCTCTATACAATTGACTAACGGCTTGTTCTGTTGACCTGAAATTTGACTGGTTGTTATCCGTAGCTGTATGGTCATCTACTATGTGTTTGTTTTGGATGCTTTCTCTCCCGACCCGAATTGTTAATCTGTTTCCTTATTTCTAATAGAATTGGCTAATTTCGATATCTAGTGATTTAGAGTTCTAGGCAACCCTAACACCAAGAAGCAACGACTGTTGACCTTCAATGGATATGGGGATGTTCCGCCATTTAGCGGACAATGGAAACATGATCCATGAGAACAGAAGTCCTGAATAGCGACCAATTTTTTCCTTGAGAGTTGGTCGTTCAGGTGCTTCGATTAATGGACGTAGGATGATGAAAGCTAGTATTTGAAAACCAATAAGAGACGGGCTACTACATGGGGAACTGCTTTGTAAATTACATTAGCTGAGATGGGAGCGACGACTGCTTCACTCTACGACCATGTAACACTCTCTTTCCTATACTTTTATAAACAGCCTAGAGCAAAATATATAACTTAGTGATTTGTTAGTTAGCGAAATTGATGTGAACAGCGAAACAAGAAGCCTTAACAAACTACGGAAGCTATTTTTGGGGACGTTATTTCATTTAATTCAAAGCTTGTAAAACTAACATTTACTTTTGTCCTTAGTCTATTCTACAAATCATAAGCTTTCGTTTGATGTATGATTCACTGCCATAGCCTTTTCTGTTCGTTCCAAAGCTATTGTAATTTAGACGTAATCTTTTGTACACTATTTTTCTACTATAATCCCTCAGTTTTGGAGATAATTGTATTTTCGTAATTATTGTACGTTGTGGCCAAGTTAGTCATCTGTTTATTCATGTATCTTTTTACACTAATCTGAATTTGGAATTCAAGTACTAGATCGGGATTGGAATAAAACGAGTAGTGTTCCAGTTGTTTTGTCGTCTCTCTCGCGTGCTTGTCAGCCAATCAGGTGATAGAATAGTTTTTGTCTCTCTATCCCCACTTAGAACTCTTGCATACTAGACTCAAGGTTAAGCCAGTCAGCCTATCGCGTCAAAATCTGAATCTACATTAGACAAGTTACACTCGGCACGAAAGTAGGTAGACAGATTCTAAGACATAACAGAATTTTAGACCTACTGATTTCATAAATTGTAGATATATATACACAGAACTCTTTTGCATAGTAATATCAAGTATATAAGAAAGCTTAATATAACAAGAGTATTCTTGTTGTTGTTGTTTTTAACTAGAACTTCATCAGAATTTACTCTTCAGGAAAATCTAGGTCATAAAAGGTATAATAATAATTAGTATGAATAAAAAAATCTGACTGATTAGAAGTATTAAAGATAAAACAATAAAAGGGGTTCTATGAATGAGGAATTAATACCATTATTGTAAAATCGAGAGAAATAATAATAATTATTGGATACAATTTACTTAATATTATTTGTTTGAATCTTCCCATTGATGTTTTAGGACTGCAACTGTTCAGTCTCTTATTGACATATGTGCATACTGTACGTATTGCCTTGATATAGCCTTAACTTACAAGCATTATACTGCAACATCCATCCTACCATCAACATGAACAATAAAACACTAGTCACAAATTATCAAATTATGCACAAACACTAACTTACCGTTACACTCAACAGAACATCGTCCTCGTCCAATCAGTCACCACCGTTACACAACTATTATTTACTGAAGAAAAAACAAAACACAACAACATATCAATTTCTCAATTAACATCACATCAATAGACACTAAACCTACATATACAATGGTACACATACACATACATGCACACATCTATACATTTCATCAATACTATCTCAGATAGAGCCCAATCACTGATCATAGAGGGCAAGTTATCATCACCAAATTACGTCTCGCTTACCGAATTACAAACACATTCACACAACAACATACATCATGTACAAAACATCATCACAACACCAATCAAAACACATCACATCACATCAACTATCGACAAACAAACACTTACCGCTACTTCGATTAAAACACCTTGCATTTAGATTATCACCATCACCGCAAACTTCACTCGTCACCCATCACCACTCTATCGCAATCAATATCACCAACAAACTGAAAAATAAAAATAAAACAATTCTCAATTGGACACACACACACACAACACCAAATCTCTCATCAAATGTATACATTTCATCAATACTATCTCAGATAGAGCCCAATCACTGATCATAGAGGGCAAGTTATCATCACCAAATTACGTCTCGCTTACCGAATTACAAACACATTCACACAACAACAAACAATCACTCAACCATCGAACATTACATAAACACCATCACAACACCACACACAACTATACTACCACATAAATCTACTCACCTCTTTTATCACTCCACACAATTAACGCCACAACCAGTTGGGACAAACACCAAATCACATCAACTCTCTGCAATATAAACAAAATTTACATTATTAACACACAAATACACCACAATCCAACACACAATATACACTTACATGCAACATTTCAGTATTCACTAAACTATATCATATCTCGGTCAACAGACCGTCGTGAATATATTCACATCATATCAAACACATCTCGCTCACTCACACACACGCCCCAACTCATCAACACATACAACCACCATCCATACATACATACATACATCCTACCATCAACATGAACAATAAAACACTAGTCACAAATTATCAAATTATGCACAAACACTAACTTACCGTTACACTCAACAGAACATCGTCCTCGTCCAATCAGTCACCACCGTTACACAACTATTATTTACTGAAGAAAAAACAAAACAAAACAACATATCAATTTCTCAATTAACATCACATCAATAGACACTAAACCTACATATACAATGGTACACATACACATACATGCACACATGTATACATTTCATCAATACTATCTCAGATAGAGCCCAATCACTGATCATAGAGGGCAAGTTATCATCACCAAATTACGTCTCGCTTACCGAATTACAAACACATTCACACAACAACAACAACAACAACATACATCATGTACAAAACATCATCACAACACCAATCAAAACACATCACATCACATCAACTATCGACAAACAAACACTTACCGCTACTTCGATTAAAACACCTTGCATTTAGATTATCACCATCACCGCAAACTTCACTCGTCACCCATCACCACTCTATCGCCATCAATGTCACCAACAAACTGAAAAATAAAAATAAAACAATTCTCAAGTGGACACACACACACACAACACCAAATCTCTCATCAAATGTATACATTTCATCAATACTATCTCAGATAGAGCCCAATCACTGATCATAGAGGGCAAGTTATCATCACCAAATTACGTCTCGCTTACCGAATTACAAACACATTCACACAACAACAAACAATCACTCAACCATCGAACATTACATAAACACCATCACAACACCACACACAACTATACTACCACATAAATCTACTCACCTCTTTTATCACTCCACACAATTAACGCCACAACCAGTTGGGACAAACACCAAATCACACCAACTCTCTGCAATATAAACAAAATTTACATTATTAACACACAAATACACCACAATCCAACACACAATATACACTTACATGCAACATTTCAGTATTCACTAAACTATATCATATCTCGGTCAACAGACCGTCGTGAATATATTCACATCATATCAAACACATCTCGCTCACTCACACACACGCCCCAACTCATCAACACATACAACCACCATCCATACATACATACATACATCCTACCATCAACATGAACAATAAAACACTAGTCACAAATTATCAAATTATGCACAAACACTAACTTACCGTTACACTCAACAGAACATCGTCCTCGTCCAATCAGTCACCACCGTTACACAACTATTATTTACTGAAGAAAAAACAAAACAAAACAACATATCAATTTCTCAATTAACATCACATCAATAGACACTAAACCTACATATACAATGGTACACATACACATACATGCACACATGTATACATTTCATCAATACTATCTCAGATAGAGCCCAATCACTGATCATAGAGGGCAAGTTATCATCACCAAATTACGTCTCGCTTACCGAATTACAAACACATTCACACAACAACAACAACAACAACATACATCATGTACAAAACATCATCACAACACCAATCAAAACACATCACATCACATCAACTATCGACAAACAAACACTTACCGCTACTTCGATTAAAACACCTTGCATTTAGATTATCACCATCACCGCAAACTTCACTCGTCACCCATCACCACTCTATCGCAATCAATATCACCAACAAACTGAAAAATAAAAATAAAACAATTCTCAATTGGACACACACACACACAACACCAAATCTCTCATCAAATGTATACATTTCATCAATACTATCTCAGATAGAGCCCAATCACTGATCATAGAGGGCAAGTTATCATCACCAAATTACGTCTCGCTTACCTAATTGCAAATTTAGTTACACAAAAACAAACAATCACTCAACCATCGAACATTACATAAACACCATCACAACACCACACACAACTATACTACCACATAAATCTACTCACCTCTTTTATCACTCCACACAATTAACGCCACAACCAGTTGGGACAAACACCAAATCACATCAACTCTCTGCAATATAAACAAAATTTACATTATTAACACACAAATACACCACAATCCAACACACAATATACACTTACATGCAACATTTCAGTATTCACTAAACTATATCATATCTCGGTCAACAGACCGTCGTGAATATATTCACATCATATCAAACACATCTCGCTCACTCACACACACGCCCCAACTCATCAACACATACAACCACCATCCATACATACATACATCCATCCTACCATCAACATGAACAATAAAACACTAGTCACAAATTATCAAATTATGCACAAACACTAACTTACCGTTACACTCAACAGAACATCGTCCTCGTCCAATCAGTCACCACCGTTACACAACTATTATTTACTGAAGAAAAAACAAAACAAAACAACATATCAATTTCTCAATTAACATCACATCAATAGACACTAAACCTACATATACAATGGTACACATACACATACATGCACACATCTATACATTTCATCAATACTATCTCAGATAGAGCCCAATCACTGATCATAGAGGGCAAGTTATCATCACCAAATTACGTCTCGCTTACCGAATTACAAACACATTCACACAACAACAAACAATCACTCAACCATCGAACATTACATAAACACCATCACAACACCACACACAACTATACTACCACATAAATCTACTCACCTCTTTTATCACTCCACACAATTAACGCCACAACCAGTTGGGACAAACACCAAATCACATCAACTCTCTGCAATATAAACAAAATTTACATTATTAACACACAAATACACCACAATCCAACACACAATATACACTTACATGCAACATTTCAGTATTCACTAAACTATATCATATCTCGGTCAACAGACCGTCGTGAATATATTCACATCATATCAAACACATCTCGCTCACTCACACACACGCCCCAACTCATCAACACATACAACCACCATCCATACATACATACATCCATCCTACCATCAACATGAACAATAAAACACTAGTCACAAATTATCAAATTATGCACAAACACTAACTTACCGTTACACTCAACAGAACATCGTCCTCGTCCAATCAGTCACCACCGTTACACAACTATTATTTACTGAAGAAAAAACAAAACACAACAAAACAAAACAACATATCAATTTCTCAATTAACATCACATCAATAGACACTAAACCTACATATACAATGGTACACATACACATACATGCACACATGTATACATTTCATCAATACTATCTCAGATAGAGCCCAATCACTGATCATAGAGGGCAAGTTATCATCACCAAATTACGTCTCGCTTACCGAATTACAAACACATTCACACAACAACAACAACAACAACAACAACATACATCATGTACAAAACATCATCACAACACCAATCAAAACACATCACATCACATCACATCAACTATCGACAAACAAACACTTACCGCTACTTCGATTAAAACACCTTCCATACAGATTATCACCATCACCGCAAACTTCACTCGTCACCCATCACCACTCTATCGCAATCAATATCACCAACAAACTGAAAAATAAAAGTAAAACAATTCTCAATTGGACACACACACACACAACACCAAATCTCTCATCAAATGTATACATTTCATCAATACTATCTCAGATAGAGCCCAATCACTGATCATAGAGGGCAAGTTATCATCACCAAATTACGTCTCGCTTACCGAATTACAAACACATTCACACAACAACAAACAATCACTCAACCATCGAACATTACATAAACACCATCACAACACCACACACAACTATACTACCACATAAATCTACTCACCTCTTTTATCACTCCACACAATTAACGCCACAACCAGTTGGGACAAACACCAAATCACATCAACTCTCTGCAATATAAACAAAATTTACATTATTAACACACAAATACACCACAATCCAACACACAATATACACTTACATGCAACATTTCAGTATTCACTAAACTATATCATATCTCGGTCAACAGACCGTCGTGAATATATTCACATCATATCAAACACATCTCGCTCACTCACACACACGCCCCAACTCATCAACACATACAACCACCATCCATACATACATACATACATCCTACCATCAA
This sequence comes from Schistosoma rodhaini, assembly GCA_944470415.2. Classification (NCBI taxonomy): domain Eukaryota; kingdom Metazoa; phylum Platyhelminthes; class Trematoda; order Strigeidida; family Schistosomatidae; genus Schistosoma; species Schistosoma rodhaini. Next base: position 4,560,456 of record OX104040.1, read on the forward strand.
CATGAACAATAAAACACTAGTCACAAATTATCAAATTATGCACAAACACTAACTTACCGTTACACTCAACAGAACATCGTCCTCGTCCAATCAGTCACCACCGTTACACAACTATTATTTACTGAAGAAAAAACAAAACACAACAAAACAAAACAACATATCAATTTCTCAATTAACATCACATCAATAGACACTAAACCTACATATACAATGGTACACATACACATACATGCACACATGTATACATTTCATCAATACTATCTCAGATAGAGCCCAATCACTGATCATAGAGGGCAAGTTATCATCACCAAATTACGTCTCGCTTACCGAATTACAAACACATTCACACAACAACAACAACAACATACATCATGTACAAAACATCACACACATAAAGCAACACTACTCACAACACCAATCAAAACACATCACATCACATCACATCAACTATCGACAAACAAACACTTACCGCTACTTCGATTAAAACACCTTCCATACAGATTATCACCATCACCGCAAACTTCACTCGTCACCCATCACCACTCTATCGCCATCAATGTCACCAACAAACTGAAAAATAAAAATAAAACAATTCTCAAGTGGACACACACACACACAACACAAAATCTCTCATCAAATGTATACATTTCATCAATACTATCTCAGATAGAGCCCAATCACTGATCATAGAGGGCAAGTTATCATCACCAAATTACGTCTCGCTTACCTAATTGCAAATTTAGTTACACAAAAACAAACAATCACTCAACCATCGAACATTACATAAACACCATCACAACACCACACACAACTATACTACCACATAAATCTACTCACCTCTTTTATCACTCCACACAATTAACGCCACAACCAGTTGGGACAAACACCAAATCACATCAACTCTCTGCAATATAAACAAAATTTACATTATTAACACACAAATACACCACAATCCAACACACAATATACACTTACATGCAACATTTCAGTATTCACTAAACTATATCATATCTCGGTCAACAGACCGTCGTGAATATATTCACATCATATCAAACACATCTCGCTCACTCACACACACGCCCCAACTCATCAACACATACAACCACCATCCATACATACATACATCCATCCTACCATCAACATGAACAATAAAACACTAGTCACAAATTATCAAATTATGCACAAACACTAACTTACCGTTACACTCAACAGAACATCGTCCTCGTCCAATCAGTCACCACCGTTACACAACTATTATTTACTGAAGAAAAAACAAAACAAAACAACATATCAATTTCTCAATTAACATCACATCAATAGACACTAAACCTACATATACAATGGTACACATACACATACATGCACACATCTATACATTTCATCAATACTATCTCAGATAGAGCCCAATCACTGATCATAGAGGGCAAGTTATCATCACCAAATTACGTCTCGCTTACCGAATTACAAACACATTCACACAACAACAACAACAACATACATCATGTACAAAACATCATCACAACACCAATCAAAACACATCACATCACATCAACTATCGACAAACAAACACTTACCGCTACTTCGATTAAAACACCTTGCATTTAGATTATCACCATCACCGCAAACTTCACTCGTCACCCATCACCACTCTTTTTCTCACTCACATGCAGAACTAGCTTATCAACAGACAAAACTACCACATGAATCTGCTAATTTTTTTTATCCAGTATCTAAGTTTTGGCTTTCTCGTTTATTATTATTGTTTAAACATAAATATTGGCACAAGGAAGCACCAAATACATATGCGCATCATAAATCTCATTTGATTTGTATGAGGGCTGTGATACTGCCCGAGTGCCCAAACTGAAGCAGGTGGTTTTCTCAGGGGCCCACACCCGGAGCCTTTAATCTAAAGGTCTGATCCACAAGACAGTGGAGCATCGTGAGGAGATGCAGTTTCATGGTAGCCGGTCACCCACGATTGATTCGTACGCCATTTGTTACCTCAGGATACTGGAGCTCATGTGCACCATTGGTTTGGAATCGGGGTTTTCCAACTCTCCTAGGTGGACTCGCCTTGTCCACCAACCCGGTTGTAGCGCCGAACATTCGCTTTTCGTCCTCTCAATTTCGTAAAGAACAGAAGTGCCACGAGAAGGCAGTGAGTAGGACTTCCCTGGCAGAGGCTATATATTCGCTGGCCATGTGAGAGCATTTCGAGAGGAAGAGCAGACTCTCACCACTCTCGGCTGTACCAGGGCATTTGGGGTCTTTCTCGTTACTCATTTAAGTTATAATGGGCTTTCTCAGTGTGATTTTTCTGTGACCAGTGTTGCACAAAGAAATGCGTGCTCGTAGTCAATCATTATCAGAGTTTAAACATGTATTTCAGAACGAGCGACAGTCTTCTAATAGGCCTCTACAACGATGACTGATGGCTATATGGTCTATTTGAGTCCATTGTTGGTTTGGTGCTGGTGGTCGCCTTGTCAGACGATGTCTCTCCTCATGCTTAAAGTTAGTGCTTGCTAAATATAAACGATTGTCTGAACATAGTTGCAACAGACGTTCGTCATTATCGGTTCGCTGAGCCGGAATACTAAAATACCCACGTAAATGTCTGTTTGGTTTAAGCTGCCCAAATGAGCATTGAAATCACACGCTACGAGTACTGTCTGAGCGCTTAGCTTTTTGAACAACGTCAGAGAGCTTTATGTAATAGTCATCTTTCATTTCATCCGGGCTGCAGTAAGTGAGAGCGTAGGCAGAAACGACGAAAAAACGACGTGTGTCTCTATCTTTCCGAGTTCTTACAGAGCCATTTAGTCGAACATTTATTATTTTATTTATTTAAACACATATATATTGGTACAAAAGGGCACCAGGTACATATGCGCCACACTATTTGTGTGTGTGGGCTGTGATACTGCCCGGGTGCCCAAACCGAAGCAGGTGGTTTTCTTAAGGGGCCACACCCCGAACCTTTGACCAAAAGGTCTGATCCACAAGGCAGTGGAGCATCGTGAGGAGATGCAGTCCCATGGTAGCCGTTGACCAATGACAGGTTCGTCCGCCATTCGTTCCATTAGGATACTGGAGCCCATTTGCACCATTGGTTTGGAATCAGGGTTTTCCAACTCCCCTAGGTGGACCCTCCGTGTCCACCAACCCGGCTAAAGCGCCGGACATTCGCTTTTCGTCCTCTCACTTTTGTAAACAACACCCCCGCCACGAGAAGGCAGTGAGTAGGACTTCCCTGGAGGCTATATATTCGCTGGCCATGTGAGAGCATTTCGAGAGGGAGAGTAGACTCTCCCCACTATCGGTCGTACCAGGGCATTTGGGGGCTTAGTCGAACAGCACATAGGCGACTGTTAACGGGGATCCATACCAATAGTGCTTGTTCTGCTTTCATACTAAGTGCTATGCCTACACATGCAAGTCCACGAGAACTAGCCATCGGGTAGCCAGATACACGGAGGACGTATCTCGTCAGCTCTCCATTTTGGCGAGGTAAGTGACCACACTAGGATCCTGTAGGCGTGTTTCGAAAACACAGCATACATCAATCGTACGAGATTCTAGGGTCCTAGCCAAGGAGGACTGTTCGCCGATTTGACATAGTGTACGAACGTTGAATGCTCCAACTCGTAGTTTGGAGTGAAGTTTTAGTAGACCTGGGAGTGTTTTGCGCACTAGAATCGTTGGTTATGGTGACACTTGAGGAAGACGAAGGAGGAAGTTTAGTGTTAAAAGTCGAGGTGGGAGGAGTCAGTCAGCTACAACGTAGGATCGGGTACATATGTGCATCGGTCCAAGTTGCCATATCTCGTTAGTACAATATGATGAACAATGAATTCATAGTAGTTAATTTAGTGGTGGTAATATATAGAAAAAAGGTTGTATGTAAGGATATAGTATAGGAAGACAGATATGAAGCAATTTTAATCTCAATGTTTGAAGGAAGATAAAGAGTGTATACACCACCATTGTGATCGATTCTGAGCCATGTCACCTAAAGTCTCCAACCTTTGGTTACGATAGTCATGCGGACCCTAACAATGTAGTCTGCATCTGCCAACATGGCTCGGACTAGAAGTTAGTAACTTCATGCTCTGATACTACGTTTTGGTTTGGTCGCCTCTAACTCTCGACCAACCATCCACAATGCTAGTCAGCATAGAGCGTCGTGATAATCAGTGTTTAGGCATACGTAACGTGGTTCAACCATCTCAGTCGATGAAGATTCATCACTTCATCAAATGATTTACCATCATTTCCTAATACCCTGTGTCTAACCTCACTATTACTTACGCGGTGTTCCCAGCAGATGCGAGCAATATGTCTAAGACATCTGTGGTCAAATACTAGTAACGTACGAGTATCTTCTACTCCTAATAGTCATGTTTCACAGACGTAAAGTAGAACAGAGCGAACGGCTGGGCAGTATACTCGTCCCTTAGTTGATAGACGGATATCTCGTCTTCGCCATAGGTGACGTAAGTTGGCAAAAGCCAAACGAGCTTTTTGAATCCGTGCTGAGTTTTCGTCAGATACCGACCCATTAGGGATGATCAGACTTGAAAAGGAAATTGGGTTAGAAGTGGTCTTAATAACCTGAGTGCCCAATGGACAACTGACTGAGGTCGGTCACACACGACCGTAATTGTTGGGACCTTGACGCCGGAGACGGATATCCGTGGGATAAGGCGGGGTGCTCATTTTTAGGGTCGACCTTTTCTAACCACACCCGTCTTTGTGGGAAGGCGGCATCGCTGTAGGTGCATACACTCTTTATCTTCTCTTAAACCTTAAGATTAAAATTGCTTCATAACGTTCTCCCTTCCTATACTATATCCTTATATACAACCTATCTTTTATATACCACTACCACTAAATTAACTACTATGAATCCGGTGTTCATCTTGTTGTACTATTGAGGTATGGCAACTTGGACCGATGCACAAATGTGCCTAGTCCTACGTTGTGGCTGACTGACTGGCATTATTACTCAGTTCTAACAAAAGACTGCATTTTGTCAGCGTCTTCACCAAACAGGACTATGTCATCTGCATATTATAAGTCGATAAGTGGACCTCCTGGTAGGAGATCGATTCCTGAAAATTCGATGATGGGAGGAGTAAAGGAATTGAAGGAGATTGTTTATGAATACAGTGGTCTTGAGTGATGTTATAGGTATAAGGGCAGTTATCACTTCCCGGTATCCCACGCGGTGGAAAGGTTTTTCTAGAGGTACCTGAAAAAGAAATCGGGTTAGAAGTGGTCTTAATGACCTGAGAGCGTGACCGGAGTGCCCAATGGACAACTGACTGAGGTCGGTCGCACACGACCGTAATTGTTGGGACCTTACCGCCGGAGATGGATATCCGTGGGATAAGGCGAGGTATGCATTTTTAGGGTCGACCTTTTCTAACCACACCCCTCCTTGTGGGAAGGCAGCGTCAATGTTATGCTGATTGTCTGAAGGAAACACCTTACTGCCGTCACACCTATGTACGGTCAGCAGTACGACTTCGGACCTTGTGTTTGCTACTTTTAGTCTTACCGCTCTTCAACCGATCTGCCTGGCATGGTAGGACGTTGAGGAACGATTGTTCCAGCCAGTGTAGCTCCAATGGTTCGTCACGATGGGCAAGCCCGAGCACCAAGTCAAGGTAGCAGCAACGGTTGGGTCAATACACTCTCAGATATAATTTATCACATCAGATTGCCTATTTGTTTCTTATTGTTGTGAATTTTACGATAACTGCGATAAAGCTTCTAGAGGCCCTTGAAGACCCGTTTCTTTCCAGTCGGAACTAAATAGAATGTGAACGTGGCGTGCTTCGTCTGATCAGTAGTATATCATGATTGCAGATTGGTTGAATTATAATGTTGATTTAACAAACGCTAATATTTGTAAATAACTTAGCAAGATGTCATTTGCATATGAATAGGTTGAAGCTTTGGTTGAGCGTTAAGAAAACGTTATGAAGAGTTATAGATTCGTATTCTAAGAAGCTCCAAACCAGCAAATGAACTTAATTTGAAAAGGACTCACAGATTATCCATTCAAATCGCATGTCGAACACATTACTAATTTCAATCATGTACTTCATTTCAATGGCTTGGCTGGTGTGCAGCACGTTATATATTGACGTTCAATTGGAAGCAGGAGCGATCTAAAACAACAACACAGAATTCAGAACCAGTAGGTGCCTCTGAAGCAAGAACGCGGAGTACTGGTACAACAGATATATTTATAAAATTGAAAGACGCGGTTCGAGTATAGAAAGGGAAACTTATTACAAAATAGTTTTATTCGTTGTTCTGCAGGTTAAGGTCGCGTACGGCTTTCTCCTTCTTTTTCAGTGCGTCTACTCTGTTTCCCAACACTAAGAAAAACAAATTCGCATTAGTAACGTCGCAAGTATGATTTCTACTACGTTGCACGTTTTACAATCGAATCGTGGTTCAAGGTCGACCCTGAAAAACTCGATGTCGCAAAAGTCAGAGAAGTGCTATGCAAACTTGACACAGCGGATTATGAACACTACATCAGCCTAATTCTTCCTTAGAATCCTATCGATCTTTTTTGTGCAACTGTTGTAACTTTGTCGCAAAGTTTTGGTGAAGAATCAGCACTGTTCAATATTCCTCGCCATTGTGTGAAGTTGGCTAAAGCTAGAGATGATGACTAGCTGCCTAATGCTGACATAGTATATCGCGAGTGTGAGCGTTTCACATTAACAGCTATGACAGAAGACCAGTTTAATGGCCTTGTTTTAGTATGCAGCTTGCAGTCGCCTGAAGATGCCGATATCAGGAACTGAATTCCAAGGAAAATTGAACAGTGTTCAATTATAACCCTACAAGAAGTGACCAGTGAATGTCAGAGGTCGATGAATTTAAAAAATGACATTTCTACGGCTTAAAACACTGGTCGACCACCATATGTGCAGGCAGTAAATGGCCGGAAAGATTCTTTTGTGCGTAAGGGAGACAGTTTAAACAAACAGCTCCAATCAACTTGTCGGTTGTCTTGAGTGGCACTACAAAAAGTTTTGCCCATATAAAGACTATCGCTTTACTTAATGTCATCGTAAGGGTTAACAGGAATCTGGCTGCAGGAAAAGAACCCACCGTCATTCTTCGAAAACCTATTTCAATAAATACAGATCTGGTACAACAATGTAGCTGTAAATAATTCCCCAAAATCAATAGCTCATTAAGTGTTCGACATTGGATGCTGACCACGTTGTTTAAGTGGACCTGTTTAGCTGAAGGCTTTCGGTCATGCTTCCGTACCAGATCACGATGCAACACGGCGTGGGACACAGCTCCTACGTTCATTAGCCAGCTTATAGTAAAGGTTCCTCGATATATTGGTAACGTATCAAATATATCTTTCCTACCTCTCCTCATCTGACTTCTGGTTTCTATTCCACTGGGAAAGAACGATTATAAAAGATACTACTGGTTGCTAGTTGCAAAACTAGAATATCTGTTGTATCCTCAGTGGTGAGACCGACGTGATCTGGTACACCAAGCCAATATACTGTGAGTCTGTTCCATTTTGTAATATTATTATTCATTGTTATTCTTTATTTGAATTTTATATACTGTGATATACTGTTTTTTTTCGCGAATTTTTTTCCCGGATATATTTTAATTAGACATTTATCGTTATCTATATTACTATGGCGGAACACTCACCCAAGGTTTTTAAGTTAAAGTCCATTCCCCCTATTTCGATTCAGTTAACGCCATTTTGGCCCGACAATATCGAGTCCTGGTTCTGCTATGCATAAGGTGATTTTTGCATGCACAGCATCACGGACTCGCGCACACGATTCATTGCGGTAGTTAAGGCGTTACCGCGCGAGTTTAACAGGTACGTAACACCTAGTATGTTTACTAGTGATGTTCCCGAACCTTACGAAACTCTTAAATGTTCGATTCTTAAACGTGTAGACCTAACCGACGGACAACGGTTAGACCAACTCTTCCATAACATCGACTTGCAACAGGGTTCTGCGACAGACATGTTGCTAAGAATGAGAGAGGTTATCGGCCAACGAACTTTCGATGATGGCCTATTCAGACAACTTTTCTTGTCTAAGCTTCCTCATCAGGTGCAGGCAGTGCTTGTTTCATTTCAAAACAACGCCATAGATGAGCTGGCTGCATCTGCCGACCGAATCTTAGAAATCACTAAATCTTCAAAGGCCGATGTTTTTTCCGTCAAGGAAAAACCTCAATCGACCCCGTCTGACATAACCGAACTATGTCATACACTGACACGATATCTTAGGTTTCGTAATGACCGTAGTCGGTCAAAATCCTCACGTAGGAGCGTCTCACGTAAGCGATCTGCCTCTCGATCACGAGAGACAGACAACCCCGACTGGTGCTGGTATCACAACCAGTACGGTAAATCCTCTAGAAATTGCAGGAAGCCCTGCAATTACCCGAAGTCTAAGGCGACTGACACGAATAAGATTTCGAGAAACTTCCCGGCCGGCACGCGTTAACGGAAACCGTAGTCGGCGAACACAGCCGCCTCTTATATGTCACGGATGTGACTACGAAAGTTAGCTACGTCGTCGACACTGGCGCAGAAGTTAGTGTTCTTCTAGTAAATCCCGACGACAGACTTCACGAGTCTGTTTTAAGTTTACAGGCGGCAAACGGAAAACCGATCGCTACTTACGGTAAAAGGTATGTCTACCTTAACGCAAACCCATACACTGGATTTTCGTTGTTGCAGACGTCTCTATGCCAATCATTGGTATTGACCTGTTATAGCACCACAATCTACTCATCGACACACGCGCACGAAGGTTAATAGACGGAAACACTAAGTTATCCGTTAGCGTAACTCCTTGTTCTGGTTGCAGGTTATCCCCAGTCACGATTAAGCACGCCATAGACCCCTTGTACTAAGCAGTACTCGACAAATACCCCGGGATATACCAATCGCAATCGAAATTACCTTGTGTAACCAGCAATGTTACACATCACATCTCGACTACAGGACCACCTGTATTTTCGAAAGCCCGAAGACTCGCTCCCGAAAAACTTAAGTTAGCTAAAAACGAATTCAACCACATGATTGACATAGGAATAATTCGACCATCGAATAGTCCATGGTCATCCCCATTGCATATGGTCCCTAAAAAGGACAGCAATGATTGGCGGCCAACTGGTGGTTATCGGCGTCTGAATGCTAAAACCATTCCCGATCGTTACCCGCTGCCTCATATTCACGATTTGACAGCTACCTTGAAAGGTACAACTGTCTTTTCGAAAATCGACTTGGTTAAAGCTTATAACCAAATCCCGATGGCAACTGACGACATTCCTAAAACTGCCATCATCACTCCTTTCAGTCTTTACGAATTCTTGCGAATGCCTTTTGGTTTAAGAAACGCGGCTCAAACCTTCCAAAGGTTTATAGACGACGTCTTCCGAGGTCTCAACTTCGTACATGCGTATGTTGATGACTGTCTAATAGCAAGTCCGGACAAAGAATCGCATCTCAAGCATCTGGACATTGATTTCGATCGACTCCAAAGGCATGGCATTACTGTCAACATACAGAAATGCCAAATCGGGACAAACTCCTTAGACTTCCTAGGACACACCATTGATGCCCAAGGCATCCGACCCATTAGGAGCAAAGTGGCGGCCATTCTGGATTACCCAGAACCGACCACGATCAAGCAGTTGCGAACTTTTAACGGACTTGTAAGTTTCTATAGACGGTTCATATCCAAATGCGCATCCCTTATGAAACCGTTAACCGATCAGCTGCGTGGAAATGCAAAATCAATTAGTTTAGACGACACAGCCCGTAAAGCATTCTCCACAGTTAAGGAACACATCGCTACGGCAACCCTGCTCGCTCATCAGGACACTCAAGCGCCCATTAGTATCGCCGTAGACGCATCCGACTCAGCAATCGGAGGAGTCTTACAACAATGGGTTAACAACTCGTGGCAACCTTTAGGATTTTTCTCCAGACGGTTGCTAGACGCGGAATCTAGGTACAGCACGTTCGGTAGGGAACTCCTAGCTATGTATTGTGCTGTACGGCATTTCCAACATTCCATCGAAGGAAGAGAATTCACACTTTTTACCGATCACAAACCTCTTACCTTCTCTTTAAGTTCATCTTCAGACAAGTACTCACTGCGGGAGTCTCGACAACTCGACTACATTTCGCAGTTTAATTCAGATATACAACACATTTCTGGAGCTAACAATGTAGTCGCAGACGCCTTGTCTCGAATTAGCTCCTTGAACAGTTTCCAAGGAATCGACCTTCTTAAACTCGCTCAGCTTCAAAAAGGAGACATTGATCTTCAGCATGAGTTATCCTCGACAACTCTTAAACTAAGTATTAGGCAGATGGGAACAGGTAAGGAAACCTTACTTGCGACACATCTACAGGTAGGGATCGTCCAATAGTACCAAAATATTATCGACGCAACGTCTTCAATACATTGCACAATCTTTCTCATCCAGGTGTTCGTGCAACAGTCAAGCTTATAGCCAAACGCTTTTGTTGGCCTGGTATGAATAAAGACGTGAAGGAGTGGGCATGCTACTGTGTAAGCTGTCAGAAATCTAAGGTCATAAAACACAACAAATGTCCCTTTGGCTCTTTCAAAACCCCTGACGCTCGTTTCGACCATGTTCATCTGGATTTGGTAGGAACCTTACCCGATTCAAATGGATACTCATATCTCTTAACATGCGTAGACCGTTTTACTCGATGGCCGGAAGCAGTACCGATTAAGGACATTAATGCGGAAACAGTGGCCCGGGCTTCCGTCGAACGATGGGTAGCAAATTTCGGCTGCCCTTCCACAATCACTACAGACCGTGGACGCCAGTTCGAATCTGGACTTTTCCGTTGTCTCACCTCACTATTAGGAATCACGCGCTTCCGAACAACCGCCTACCACACACAAGCAAACGGGTTGGTAGGACGTTTTCATCGACAAGTAAAAGCCTCATTATCAGCTTCAAACGTTTCACAGTGGACAGACGCTCTTCCACTCATCTTGCTAGGTATCTGCAATGCAGTGAAAGCTGACATTGGATACACTGCATCTCAACTCGTTTACGGAACGACACTCCGACTCCCAGGAGAATTCGTAGATCCTTCGGCTTCTTCATTGAACATGGATCTAAACTCTTACACGAGTAGGCTTACAAACGCTGTGCGTTCAGTTAAACCTGCTCACACTCGACCTCAATCAACTGATGTTTTCGTTCAACCCGAATTACGACATAGTACACACGTTTTCGTTCGTCGAGACTCATATCGACGACCCCTCGAATCAGCATACGAAGGACCCTTCAAAGTTCTTCAACGCGAACCCAAGCACTATGTAGTCGATAAGAACGGTACGAACGATAGCATCAGTATCGATCGACTCAAAGCAGCGTACCTAGAAGGAAACCCTAGCTACGCCGAATTTCCTTCGGTACAATCGTGCGACACGGCTCCTACACTTGCAGTACCCTACACGACAGCCGATGGACAACTTGATACTTCGTCAACGTCGATATATAAACCTAAAACAACGCGTTCTGGAAGACGAGTAAGATTTCCAGAACATCTTAACGAATATTGTACGTAGGATATAAGCTTTATCTCGAATTACCCTTTCACTGTTTATTCTAAAAAAATTTTAATATGCTCATTTTTTTATTTATATAAAAAACAAAAAAAACAATACATTATTTTTTTGAGCGTATATATATATATATTTACATATATAAAAAAAACCCAAAAGAAAACCATTTTTTCCGATCGCTTTTACGCTGTTTATAAGCGTATTAGTTTATTTTTTTTCCGCTCATCTTGTGTCCTTACGCAAGTACGAGTGTATTTTCGACATGTACTCACACGTTTTATTTTTTATTTTTTCCAGGACGGCTGGAAAAGAACGACGAAGTTTCGCAAGGAACCGGAATTTTCATTGTACTATATTTCTTTATTGCTATGTTGTACATTTTGGTCCCTTAGTTTAAGGAAAGACGACCAGACGCTGCTAAACGAAGCAAGCTATCAGAAGAGTGTTTACCAACGACAAACTCGTTGGGTTTAAACTTCTGGCTGGTCACGTCTTAGGGGCATCACTACCTCACTAGGGGGGGAGTGATCTGTAGCTGTAAATAATTCCCCAAAATCAATAGCTCATTAAGTGTTCGACATTGGATGCTGACCACGTTGTTTAAGTGGACCTGTTTAGCTGAAGGCTTTCGGTCATGCTTCCGTACCAGATCACGATGCAACACGGCGTGGGACACAGCTCCTACGTTCATTAGCCAGCTTATAGTAAAGGTTCCTCGATATATTGGTAACGTATCAAATATATCTTTCCTACCTCTCCTCATCTGACTTCTGGTTTCTATTCCACTGGGAAAGAACGATTATAAAAGATACTACTGGTTGCTAGTTGCAAAACTAGAATATCCGTTGTATCCTCAATAACTCACAAAATATTGGTATCTCATAACAGAGCACTAATTCGCCACCTAAGATATTGCGTAGCTCCGGATATCAATAAGCAATATACTCGCCATCCACTCGATACAAAACCTGATATCTCTCTCGCTAACCCAGAAACTTGGGAAATATTGGGAGACCCACAGTTCATCTAACACAACTAGCACACAGCGAGTCTTGTGGGAAGTTAAATATTATTGAAGAAATACTCTGTACTGTTTCTAAAGGTAATATGGCAAGGAATGTAACATTATACCTTACAAAGAGTCCAGCACTTGACTTATTGGGATTAGATTTGATAGGGACATTAGAACTAGCAGACCGTTCGATTAATAACATCTGCAACAGAACTGATTACCCTTTAGAGTGGAAAAAGAAGAATGCTGTGCTGCAAAGATACCACCACGTGTTTATAGAAGGATTGGGAGAATGTACGGAAGCCAAATCATTATTGTAGTGAAGAAGAACACGAGTGGGGACAATCGAATGTATTTCAGCACAAAATTGCAAACTGTCTAACTAAAATCTGACAACCATACAGTAAACAGTTAATTTGCAAAATAACAATCCACTGGCTCAATCTTGACCGTTCCTTCTGCAAATATCAGTCCACATTCTCTTACTTCATTTTTCATGCATTTCCATACCAAGTGCGTTCCGTTTCTATTCTTTCATCATCGATCTTCTATTGAAATACATTCAGTGCCTGGCCATCATTATATACTACTTATGTGGATATAAGTAACCCACATCATATTAACCCTCAAACCCGGAGCTACTCCCGTTTTTCGACCAGAAAGCCTCGTGCCTTATGCTGCCCTTTCAGTAGCTGAGCAAGGATAAGAACAGCTTCTGAAAGTGGATGTTACCGGACCTGTAAACTTCTCAGGTTGGGCTGCACCAATGGTTGTGGTCAAGAAGTCTGGTGGAAGCGTTCACTGGTGTGCGGATTACTCCACCGGATTAAATAAAGCTCTAGAGTCTTACCAGTATCCTCTACTCCTACCGGAAGATCTCTTTGCACAGCTAAATGGTGGCAGGTAGTTTGTAATATTGGACTTATTAAACACGTATTTACAAATCCCTGTATCCGATGAAAGTAAAGATTTTCCAACGATCGATATGCACAGGAGTCTGTTTCGGTATAACCGACAACCTTTTAGAGTGAAGACGGCGCCCTATATTTTCCAGCAAATTATGGATACCATGTTATAAGGTAGGGTTATAAGGTATATAAGGTTATTCCAGAAGCGGCAGCTTATTTAGACGATATTATAATAATGGTGTGGTGTTGGTTGCTTATATCCACATAAGTAGTATATGACGGTGGTCAGGCATAGAATGTATTTCATTAGAAGACTGATAAGGAAAGAACCGAAACGGAACGCAGTTGGTATGAAAATGCATGAACAATGAAGTAAGAGAAGATGGACTGATATTTGCAGAGGGAACAGTCGAAATTGAGACAGTTGACTGTTATTTTGTAAATTAACTGTTTACCCGTGGCGAAACCCACCTCACACGTCCTCGTCATTCCTCCTGGATCATGGGACTGTTTCCATGAAACAAAGTGAGCAGTAACCCAGGTGGTGGAGATCGGGCTAATCGCCCTCTCTACCTATACCCACAAATGATCACAAAAGCAACAAAGAAACATTGCACAATTATAACTGGACCCAAAGAAGACAAAAAATGCACAAAATTTCCGAAAACCTAAAATTAGTTTATGGAATGTCCTGGGTTGTTCACAAGAGAGCAAACTCCATCAGATCGTAGAACAAATTGTCGAACACAAGTACCGCATAGCAGTGATTACGGAAACTAGGATGGTCTCCAAAACCACCGAATTAAATAATAGTTCAACCCTCTATAACTTCAACCCAGACATCAAAGACTGCCGAAACACCGGTGTCGGCTTCGTCATTAGTAACCACTCAATGGTTACTGCCGACAGAATAGCCACCATTAAAATAAATGGTAAAGCCACTAACCAAACTATAAACATTATTGGTTGCTATGCCCCAACTGAGTCTTCTGGTGAAGATATCAGTAAGGAAAAATTCTATCTCAAACTTAAAAATACAATTAAGCAGCTTAAACTAAATAAACTTCCTATACTCGTTCTAGGCGACTTCAACTGTAGGCTAAGCCAGGAACTTCACACCTACTACCCTAACATCGTAGGAAAAGCCTATAGACGTGAACCAGAAACATCAGCAAATGGCATAAGGCTAATACACTTACACGAAACATTAAGTCTGCGAGTAATTAATACGTTCATTACTAAACTAGTACACAAGACTTCCATCTAGGTACACCCTAAAACCGAAACTGGACATATGATAGATTTAGTATTAATAAAAAATAACTCTTAATTAATGGTTTGTAGCATTAACAACAGTCGCTCTATGGAAACAAATCCCGATCATTATATGGTCACAATCATACTTAAGCTAAAGTATCTAAATAATTATAAGACCCCTAACCCTAATAATAAACCTAAACGAAGGCAACGTCAGATGATACACGCCTTGACTGCAGAATACTTAAATATACTGAATAGCTTACTTCAAAATAAATATAATCCATGTCAAATAGAAAAGGCGATCAGACAAGCTGCTGATAAAGCTTCAATCCCATATAAGTCGGCCACCTAAAGATGGCAACACAACATATAATTCAGACCTCTCTAGATACTAACTGTACTATCGTTCCAACATTCGTTGACTTAACTAAATGTTTCGACACTTTACTTAAACAATTAATCTTAGACACATTAGCTAAAATACGTCCATCAAATAATGTAAACTCCTGCATAAATAAACTACTAGATAGTCCTAAGGGTTATTTAAGGAACATAGAACTAAACTTCACAATGCATAGGGGAGTTAGGCAGGGTAGTAAAGAAGGTCCGTCTATCTTCAACTTCCAAAATATATTAGAACATACAACAGACAAAACTTTAAAAGGGGTAACCCCAAAAAATCAGCATAAGAAGACTTGGACAGTTAAATACTTAGAATATACTAATGACTTATGCCTAATCACTAATACAACGGAAGATGCTACTAAAGCCTTGAACCACCTACAATAAAACTTAACTAGTATTGGTATGGAGATATCAATCTCCGAAACTAAAGTTATGGTAATAAATAAGAAAAGTAGCTTACCATCTGTCAAGACGGACAATAAGGAGATAGAGGAGGTAGAAACCTTTCACTATCTTGGTTCCACTATAAATAACAAAGAAACTCCTGATAGTGCTATCACCCATAACATAGAAAAAGCTAAAAGTGCAATAATTAAGATCAAGCCAATACTCAAGTCTAAAGAACTCAGCCTTAGTACCAAAATCAAGCTGGTGAATTTTTCAATAATCCCCGTCCTTACATATGGTCTAGAATCCATAATACTATAGGACCAGGACTGGTCTAGCCTAGAATCGGTACTAAACACAGTAAGACGAATAATTTTAGGTATAAATGATAAAAAGCAACTTACTGTTGAACAACTTAAACTTAAAATAAACTTACCAAGCTTAACTAATAAAATCATGCAAAGCAGACTAAATTTATGGTATGTAGCACACAAAAGTTCAAATAGCCTAATGGTGACGTCCTTATATGGTAACTTTGAAAACCCGAGTAATAATAGGAAGGCTCATACTAAAAACTGGTTAAGACAGCTATTCCAAAACATTAAGGCAATCGGTGAACGTCTTCCCAGTAACTGCAAAAACCAACACAACAAGGTTAAAATAAATTCATATCAAGAGCATTTCCCAAAAATAATAGGAAAACGTCAACTTAAGCATGTATGCCAAAATATAAACTTCATTGGGATGTTCGCCACAATAAAGGAAATGAACAGTCGCTATAGAAATGATCACCTAAATAAAACTACTAATGAAAACCTGTATAACTGTCCCCTAAATGACCGTAACAAGACATATAAGACTTTGGATTGGTTAAATAAACATATTCAATCTTGTCATCCGCAATACAATCTAACCAAAACTGAAGCTAAAACTAAAATAAATAAAAATAACTCCCAAAATAACCAAAATAAATGTCCATGCCCTGGTTGCAATAAGACACTACCAACTAAAAAAGGCATAATTAGTCACTGCTATGTAGTACATTGGTGGTCATCAATCACCGGACAGGAAGTAAAGCCAAAGACAAAAAAATAATGCAGAAACAACTATTGCGCCCCGGTAGTTGTGCCGTGCTTCAATGTAGCCTCTTCTCCAGAAGAGCCTACTAGGATTCACCAACTTGTTTGGCTGGAAGGAGCAGCATAAGGATGTGAGGAAAAAACCGACTCACACATCCTAGCCGTGCCTGCTGGATCACGGGACTGAAATAATGTGAGTGGTAATGCTGGTGGTGGAGATCGGCCTAATCAACCACTCTACCTATACCCGATGTAATATACTCGACGTAATATTCTTCTCCAGAAAAGCCTACTAGGCTTCACCACGTTCCTATGGGTGGAAGGGGCACCACAAGTATAACTGGTTTGTGGTGGTCAAGCGTTCCTAGCGACGTCGCCTTTTGATACTTCGATGTAGGTTTTTCCTTTCACTGAAAAACAGAATTCACCAAGCGTTGGATTGGTCACCCACTAATACCATTTCAAACTTTTTGGAAACTTCACTCTTACTAAATAGTCTCAAGCAATTTAATGATTCTACTCAAAAGTCTATTCGCAATTGTGAAAATATTTCATAACTGAATAGGTTGATCATAAGACAATGATTTTTTCTCCCTCTAATCCCCTCTTCAAACTCCTCTTTCTCACTCCCTCCCCCCACTCTCAAAATGTCCTGTTCCTTCGTTATATTTTAATGAACGAACTACATGATTTATATCCCTAATAATTTTATAATTTACCAAGAGTTCTAAGTCATTTATTAAGAATAATCATTGAATTCGTCTTCTCTGCTCTCTATAACAAGATAAATGCTTTATTTTCCTTTTTCTTTATTTCCCTATTTTTTTTATAGTTAAATATATTATGTGAACATGAAAAATCTTTTGCAGTGTTAAATGTAGTGTACAATTTCCAATATTTTCCAATATTGCATAAATGTTAAAACTATTATTATTATTATTGACATGCAGGCTGCTACTCAGACTGCGCGTCTACTTACAAAGATCAGTGTCAATTCAGATCTGTATACGTACAACGAAAACACGGAGCTCCCATCAACCAATATTAGGCTAAACAAATTGAAGATTGCACATAGTATAAACTCTCATTTATGAAGAGGTGATGACTATACAAATTGAATGGATGTCAATAAATCAATGTGATGATTTGTCGAGCTCCATTCTGTCAAATAAAATATCGCCTCGTTCGTATGAGTGAGCGTTTCGACGAGCAGCCTAACTCTCACAAAACAATAAGTATTCAAACCTAAACATAGTTTACAAAACAGAACAGTAGTAGAGAAATTGAGGTCATGTCATTCGATCAAAAGTTTTCATATAACTGTGGTGATAGAAATCAGCTGGTTTCTCGAAAATGAGAACTCTGAATAATGAACGACGAAATCCTCTGTGAAGTGATTAGTTGTGATGTTTTGTGTCAGTTTTATGAGAAGCTGTTCCAAATCGTTAGATCGAATCATGGATTGACCTTCGCTAGACCACCTATGATGACTGGAGAACACGGAAGAAGGGATTTGTTCCAATATGGGACCTGAAAACAATGAACAACAACTGTTCAACCACAAATTGTACTTGTGAACACTTCACCAGATAACGCAAGAACCGTTGTGCATACTGATAATTACTCGTCAGCAAAGTCTGTCTGGAGGTTTGAAGGAGGTGTTGCATTGCAGTGAGTTGGGGCTCATGTAAAATAGCTCCACAATCTGTGATATCAACACTGAGCTATTCTTCAACACCTGGACTCTTGTTTATACGCGAATTCCCTGTTCAATGAATAATGTGTATTGGCTAACTCACTCAATGTTCAATGCCGTTAAGTTGTTAACAAGATGTAAACATGATACTAGTCACTACTCACTGACCAATCACTTGTTGTGTCTACTTACCAGTCAATTGATAAAGCATTTCTTAATTCACGTGAATGTTTCGTCTCCATAATCCCCATTGTTTTTTTGTTGACATCACAGAAGATCAAGCAGTGACAGCTCAGTCTCTTCAGTCTACACATAAAGGTAAGTTATTCGAACAGTAATCTCATCCGATGAATTGCACTCACATCACGTGTTGTATGAAATATTGATCGAGTTTAGTTTATTTCGATGTATCTCGAGTGAATTATTCAGTACAATTTGAATTAATGTTCAGTCACTGCAGATATTCTGCACATACACTGGAACTACAGTGAAAATTGTTATGAGTGACCATTTTCATGGGTTCCATTTGTTGAAAATTGGAGTGACGATCCCAGTGTTGTTTAGTATGACGTATTGTTGATTCTTGATTTAGCTCATTCATTTAGAAGCTCTTTATTAGTTATCGTACGTTGGATCACTGAGTTTGAATTTGTACCCAATGTTTCATGTAGAACTGACGGAAAATTTGTCTATCCATTATGAGCATGGTGAGGCGTTCTTGTCATAAATGTAGGTCAAAACACCCTCAATAATCGCTCTAAATTACAATAAATTAACATATTGATAAGGAATGTAAGAAAATTCTCGAGCGCACCAAAAATTAAGTGTTATTCCTTTGTTTCAGGATAGATCAATTAAAAATCCAGTCCGTAGATGATATTTGATCGCTTTATAACACAAATTGCTTCCAAATCTTTAAAAATACTTCAATTCACGATCAAAAAGCGCAATCCTAGGCAACTCAAGCAACACAATCAAAGGGAGAACTATCAATATAGCTGCCAACAAGACTAAGTATTAATTAAAACAACATAAACGCAGTTCAGGAGGAGACAGTGAAACTCAATGAAGTTGAAAGGAAAATGAAAAAAACTATAATAAAATAAAATATTGCAATCTCACATGGCATCAAAAGGACTAACAAATTGCACAACTAAATAAACCAATAAGAAAAAGTTGCAAATGTATACATGAAGAGATTTCCACACAGAAATACCTTCAAAATGGATATTACATATACCAATCGTGTTCTCGTCACAAAAGTAGGTCGTTACAGTAGCACCACGCTAGAAAGGGTTTATACTTTCGATACGTAACGGTTTCGTTCATGGAACTGATCGGCAAACGTGCGATTGTAGGACGAACAGGAAGCGATAATTGATCCTCAAGTTGCCACTAAAAGTCCTTTACGCAGAACAGTATCAGCAGAAACGTGCTGTATTTGTTGCTGGAGTTAGCATGCCACATCAGAGTGGTTTGTATCCAGAATCTCAAGGTTGCGTTCGTAGGGGTCCGGACCAGAATACGCTGCAGACGTAGGACGGAACCATGTTGAGCCAAGGAACCAGGAGCGACCATAACAACCAGGTTCTGGAACAAATGTGTGTCATGCGTATTTGGAGACAGAAGCATCGACTGAGTGCATTGACAAGAGCGTAGGTGACCAGGCCAACCTTCGCCAAGGTTGAGTGAAGTTGACTGGACCAACGGGACAGCGG
This sequence comes from Schistosoma rodhaini, assembly GCA_944470415.2. Lineage (NCBI taxonomy): Eukaryota > Metazoa > Platyhelminthes > Trematoda > Strigeidida > Schistosomatidae > Schistosoma > Schistosoma rodhaini. The sequence continues at coordinate 4,580,572 of OX104040.1, forward strand.
TCGGAAGCGCGGGCTCAGTATAAAGAAAAAAATCAAAGAAAAAAGAGAGAAGTGTAGTGTGCATGTAGTATGGAGGTAGAGTCCTATACAGTATTCGTTGTTGATTGAGAGGTTAGTCGCGAAAACGTACGGGTAGGCGTACTCGGCGATCGGAACGTGAGACGGTAATCTCGTCCGTACCTCGTGAGACTGAAATCTCATCCGGAGTCCATAGCAGCGTGGTCTGCTGATCTGGACTGGAGTCCCGTCTGTAGATAGTGTTGATGACACGTGCTTTTGACTGAGACGTGAGAATGAGGCCTCTTATATATCTAGCGTGGGATCCGAAATAGATGTAGAGACGCCGCTAGAAGGTTTAGTGAGTCCGGTATTGGGTCTCAGTTCATCAGACAGGGCACTGTCATCGACGTGTGTGGGCTAGAAACGCTCAATGCTGACTATCTTGATGCGGCCATCTCGATCAACCTTGAAGGTATTCTAGTGACAAGAAATCACGTGAAAAGGTCCTTCGTAAGGCTGTTGCAAAGGTTTGAACACCGAATCTACTCGTATGGAAACATGTGAACGTGTGGATAACTCTCGAGGGAGAGCGATTTGTCAATGATGTGTACGGGTTTACATAGGAGGCAGTGTTAGCAGAAATTTAGACAATCATTGGACATAGTCTGATTGAACAAAATTGCTACTGGTCCGTGGTGTGAAAAATTCCGCAAGCAGAGGCAATGTCGTGTCATATAAGAGTTCAGTGACGGAATATTGAATATCTGCCTGATACTCAAGAAGATGAGAGTAAAGATTTCGTTCGCGCGAAATATCTAAACCTGATAAAACAACTGACAAGTAAGAAAATCTTCTTGGTGTGTTTCCTCAACAGACAGTTTCCCTCTCTTTATCTCTGATTTCTAAATATACGACCTTATGACAATTAATTTCTTATCATTATGCGATCGACTGATGAAATTTCAGATATCACTTTCAACTATTTCAATGTTCCATTCAAATCACTTTGTCGGTTTGTTTCGCAATGTCTCCCTCTAATTTAGGTGAGAATACGACCACCCAGAGCGAAATATCTCAACCTGATAAAACGACTGACAAGGCAGAAAATCTTATTCGTATGTTTTCCCAACTGATAATTTCTCTCTCTCCCTCATTTGCAAATTATGTATCTTGCTTGTTTGCTTTAGTCGTTTCGCACATTCACTTACCAACGATTGATGATAGTGAGTTTGCTGGCAATTGCACCACATCCGTCAGTTGTCTTACATGGCAGCCATCAATCCTTATTTCTATCAACCTGTTGACCATGTTCGTTGAGTATGCTTGCTGAGAGTCGCTGAAGTATGTGACAATGATGTTGCTTGTGGAAACAATGGAAAAAGTGTGATTGAAACGTATCGGTCAGTCAAATAAACTCCTCTGAACTCCTCAAACGACATGTGAATCACCTACTTCACCCCGAAATTTCTTTTACCTAAAGTGACAATTTAATTATACTGCATATTTGTCTGAGTGAGAACAAATAAACATGACGATAGCCGTGTATTTTAGATTGGTTTGAAGTTTATTTACATAGATTTATCACTTCAGTTTTTCTAATCACAATTCATATCCAGTCCTCGTTGATAAATACTACATAATTGTTTACCAAAATATAGGTCACTGTATTTATGCTTCGTTTCCATCTGGTAAAATGTGAAATGTGTCGCTCACTGCATAATCGTTATTATCCAATTCAAATGTTGTATAATGATCACGTGTGAGTAATGACATCACTTGCAGTCCTTTATTATCATGTCACATTATTCACCATTACTCTTTGTTATTCCTAACATTCCGTTTGTTATGGCAAATTATTGTGGTGTCCTATCGCACTGAATTTGTTTACGTTATAAATAAATCATTCAGTACAACTTACATTATTGCAGGTTCCACAAATACTATACCCCAACATTGTTTATCTAGATTGCGTAAATGTTAAGAATACCTCTCAGTATCTGTTGAAAATAGCTTTTCAGGTTTGATCGTGGAAACAAGTGAATGTGTTGAGTTGGCTTCCAGAGAACTCTAACAGAGCCTCCAGAGGCTCATAAAGAGCCCCAACCAATCAGTGATTAATTAGAAGTTGTGTGAAGTTATGTTACTAAAATAACGAGATCCTGATTGGCTGATTAACACACTGCTACTATGTTAAGGAGTATTCTAGAACTTTCGGTAAAACTCAAGGTCTCTTAAATTACTAAAAAATCCCTGTATTTTCTGTACATAAATGAACCCTGTAGTAAAGTGCTTCCCACGTACTTTGTGCCTTTTCTCTGGTCTTCAAGTCGCTGAGTAGTTCTAGCTCGGGGGTACGGAACTAGCTTAGGGAAGCGAATATAGCGTTCATAATCGGCCAGACGTAACAGAATGATTATTGGATATCGTAATGTCCCTAACATCATTTGATACTAGTAGCTATTGGGGGATTCACCCTGGTCAAACCGTCAGTCTCTGTGAAAGCGATGTGTGTGGGAAAACAATCGACACACAGAACACAACCTATTGGATTTGTACCAAACCGAAATAACATAAACATAGAGCTCAGTAGAAATACCTTACACATGTGATAACATCTACAGCGTGGAACCAGCACACCAACCACAAATACACTTAGGCATAACCAGTAAGAATACGAGAAACCTCCGAATCAGAATCAGGTTCACTCTAAAATCCAGATATACCGACTCTCTTAATTCATAACGACGAGACCACGTGGCGTCAGTTTTCAACATACAGACGGAATAGCCTCTTTAAGACGTTAATCGATTAACTTTTCAAATAAAATCTGTTAACAATTTCCAGTATTAGTGACTTGTTCTCAGCAAATTATCCGCTTACTGAGGCTATTCGCTGAATCACTAAGAACTGATTGTAGCACAACGGTACCCTGTTTTCCGATTAAAGTCACGATTTTATCAAATATCGAGTACGATGAGCAGCTAAAATATTTCTGTAGAGAATTAACAAACCCATTATGATTATTATAATACTTATTATTATTATTCTTATTCTACTTATTATTATTAATGACAAAGAATGTTTATAATGACTGCAGTGTTAATTAAACTAAACACTTAAAATAGTATACAGATGAATATGAAAGAAAAACTGACAATATCATTAATATTTTTGATTGAGATTATGAACCGATTGATGTTAGACTACTATTGGATACTTGGAAGTACTGGACGGCCGTTTCGTCCTATCGCGTGACTCCTCAGCAGTACGTATCCACGATCCCACTAATGGGATCTCAATCAAACACATTATAGTCTCCACAATCCACAATCAGTATGCTTGTGATTTGCCTTTATGCGTATTTCTTTTAGAGTTTCGGTCTCCGATGATAACACGTGGCATAAATTAAGCTTGTATGATAGACACTCATATATTACTTTGTGTGCATGAACTTCCTTCAACTGAAATGCATTGACAATTGATAGGTGCGAAGTTCACTATTTATATGGCAATTCACATAGATGTACCCATTATATTGGTTCCAAAACCCTTCAAATCACTATTTAGTATGAAAATGCCTTTGTAATATCCAATTCCGTATTGTTGGCTTTGTCCATGTTCACCATTAATTTAGATTACAGTGGATAGTTTTACTAAATTCTATCAAATTATGATGAAACGTGTGTTATCGTTGAGCAATTACTTTTCACCTAAAATTCCTCAGTGTTGATCCATCGTAAGTCTCTACTAAAATATTTGCAATTTAGTTTTAAGCGAACAAGTGATAGAAAATATTTCAACGTATTTCCATACAGTGGTTGACTCTGACACGCATAATCTTCTTCTAACTTGTTACTATGCTTATCATTCAGATGGTCTAATTCATAATGAGTATGAGCCTGTAATCTCTTAAAATAAAACAATGGTATTTACTAATTAGAATAGTTGTATGTTTTCATCTCCCGGTCACATTCCTATTACAAATATCACCTAAATAATTGTGTGCAAGTACTTAAATAGAAGACTGATTGTATGTAGTTTTATTGATCATAAAATGAATTGATGAATGCCTAATAGTAACCATGTTTAAATTATGAGTCGTGACAATTCACGTCCTCTTTCTATACTTGATTTACTGTGCAAGTGAATTACACAATCTATTCCTTAGAAATAAAAATTCGATTTTATCACTATTTGACATACGACAAGTAACTTATCAGGAATAATAACCAAACAAACAAGACTTACTTACTTACTTACTTACCAACTTACACCTGTTACCGCTCGTGAAGAGGGAAAAGGTCGCACACCAGAATTCTCCAAAGAACTCTGCCCTTAACAATCCTTTCCAGTATTTTACAATTCCTATTCATTATTCTGATATCTACTTCCGATTCCCGACCCAATGTGTTCTTTGATCTTCCTCTTTCACGTCTTCGGTTCAGCGAGAAATTTATTTTACCCAATAAAATAATTATGGTTTATACGACTGATTGGCTTCGATCTGACAATCATTGATAACCGAAGAGAAATGAGAATATACATTTCATCTTTGCATGGTGAAATTGTCGACAATATAACTGTTGAAATCTGGTGAAACGCGGTGACAGCAATCGCGTTTCTATACTAGCGAATTCATTTGGAGGCATGTAGTACTGAATATCATACACAGGAAACTTCGATGCTGTGATGTGCGGTCAAACACGAAAGTCAATCTACATATCACGACGATAAAAGGAAGCTCACGTTGAATATTGGAGGTTTGAATTGCAGTCAAAGTAATGTAAGATCAAAACTTTGCTATAAAGGTTGTTATAAAGGTTGTTTTGACCTTTATACTATTACTGCACGATTTGCCATTACTGAGTTATTCCTAGTCCATCAATTATTGTTCCTCCTATTCACAGCCACTTTTAGCTGAATCCTGTACAAATGATATTTTCTATTTTATTGGTACGATGTGTTCCGTCTGTTTGGTATATAAACCCAGTATGTTTGAGAATAATGATTCATATTACAGTGGCTGTTACTCTTATTGGTGTTCTGGACTCAACTGTCTGGGCTAGGCAGAAAGCAGAACTGATGAGTTCTCAAGACTGTTTATACGGCTATCGTGCGTCACTGTTCCAATTGATAATTCACTCCTCCCTAATTGGCGGTCTTATCACGTTGACACATTGACAAGACAGAGATGCTGGTGAATGTTACACATCCATTTGTTGTTTTATGCTGATATATTGGTGCAGAAATCTTCACATTCATTACTATTAACTGTACCATGAAAATAGAAACACATATGGATTAGGAATTTCGCTTGTACTATGAATGAACTAAGCGTATTTCAAGGTGAGACTGAATGAATCGTATTTTGACAACTTTAATTTCCAACATCCACAAACCTTCATTTGGTATGAAGCTCTAATGTCACATTCTTATTCAACACTGTTGAGGATAACGTAACCGGAAACTGAATAGGCGCATACACAAGTTAACAGGGAAAGTGTGAGCAGGATGAAGTGAAGTTGAACGGTGTGATAAATGTTTTATTTCATGTCCTCAAATCACACTGCTGAGTAAAAATAGAAGAGATGATGAAAAGATGAGAAATAATGTGATGGATTTATCAAAGACTGAATGAATATTTGTTTGGACTCTACCTCGTTACACGTGATAGCTACTTTTAATATTTTTTCTAATTAAAGTCTCATTCATATTGATTTTGACCTTGGCATATTTTAAAAAATGCGGCATCGGCCGATTGGATGATTTCTATCATTTCACTTGCCAATCACATACGTTTCCAATGTAATTAAAATGACACGATATGATTGTATTTAAATAGACATCAGGAAGTAAACTATCTAATTGATTGCAGAAAACGTTGGTGAATTACGGAGTACAAATATGTTTAGATCACAAGTAGCAGTTGTTCAGTTTCTCTTCTTTTTCCTGATCTGGAATGCAGGTGAGGTGAAAACTTTTTATATAGGCGTTCTCATATTTGTTTTTATTCACATGAAGATGAACTTGACGTAAACAGTCACTCAGTAGTTGTGACATTAGTCACTATACAGTGGTTAATCATTTTAAATATTTTGACTGACCACGAAATCGCCAGTCATTAATGTGCGTTGGCGAGCACTCGTCATCTCGTGAGAGATGTTGACATGTATTCGATTCCTACGCACAGCATCAGTTCTCTTATGATCACAATGGACGTCACCGATAGGAATCAATCAGCATGGGATCATGCTAAGTTCTGCTTCCTCATGACCAATTCCTAACTACTTACGGGCAGTCTAATAAGTCGAACGCCTTGATAGTCTACAGGCTCCAATGAAGCCTTGCTCTAGTCATTGGTTGATAAATAAGAAATCATTGTTCATGTATAACAAGCATTTTGAAATATGCTAACATGACGATATTCAAAAGCAATATCCTCTTAAGAAAACTGCATTACAATTACATTGTGGCTGCAGCATAATTTATAAAACTTTCCTGTTTGTTATTCTTAATGAAGAACCATGAAGGAAGCATTCGTTCAATACTGTTCTTACCTAGTATCAATATGAACAACTGAATGTTTCAATCAGTATCCATTGGTTGATATAATTACTGGTAGAATGTCCTGATTGAACACATAGTGGAACATTTGACTTCACTTCGTATTTGTAGAAATAAAGACAGGCTTTGAATATGAAAATTCGGTGAATTTTCCATGTGCAGTTAACATGTAGGCAGGTACTCAGACTGCGCGTCTACTTACAAAGATCAGTGTCAATTCAGATCTGTATACGTACAACGAAAACACGGAGCTCCCATCAACCAATATTAGGCTAAACAAATTGAAGATTGCACATAGTATAAACTCTCATTTATGAAGAGGTGATGACTATACAAATTGAATGGATGTCAATAAATCAATGTGATGATTTGTCGAGCTCCATTCTGTCAAATAAAATATCGCCTCGTTCGTATGAGTGAGCGTTTCGACGAGCAGCCTAACTCTCACAAAACAATAAGTATTCAAACCTAAACATAGTTTACAAAACAGAACAGTAGTAGAGAAATTGAGGTCATGTCATTCGATCAAAAGTTTTCATATAACTGTGGTGATAGAAATCAGCTGGTTTCTCGAAAATGAGAACTCTGAATAATGAACGACGAAATCCTCTGTGAAGTGATTAGTTGTGATGTTTTGTGTCAGTTTTATGAGAAGCTGTTCCAAATCGTTAGATCGAATCATGGATTGACCTTCGCTAGACCACCTATGATGACTGGAGAACACGGAAGAAGGGATTTGTTCCAATATGGGACCTGAAAACAATGAACAACAACTGTTCAACCACAAATTGTACTTGTGAACACTTCACCAGATAACGCAAGAACCGTTGTGCATACTGATAATTACTCGTCAGCAAAGTCTGTCTGGAGGTTTGAAGGAGGTGTTGCATTGCAGTGAGTTGGGGCTCATGTAAAATAGCTCCACAATCTGTGATATCAACACTGAGCTATTCTTCAACACCTGGACTCTTGTTTATACGCGAATTCCCTGTTCAATGAATAATGTGTATTGGCTAACTCACTCAATGTTCAATGCCGTTAAGTTGTTAACAAGATGTAAACATGATACTAGTCACTACTCACTGACCAATCACTTGTTGTGTCTACTTACCAGTCAATTGATAAAGCATTTCTTAATTCACGTGAATGTTTCGTCTCCATAATCCCCATTGTTTTTTTGTTGACATCACAGAAGATCAAGCAGTGACAGCTCAGTCTCTTCAGTCTACACATAAAGGTAAGTTATTCGAACAGTAATCTCATCCGATGAATTGCACTCACATCACGTGTTGTATGAAATATTGATCGAGTTTAGTTTATTTCGATGTATCTCGAGTGAATTATTCAGTACAATTTGAATTAATGTTCAGTCACTGCAGATATTCTGCACATACACTGGAACTACAGTGAAAATTGTTATGAGTGACCATTTTCATGGGTTCCATTTGTTGAAAATTGGAGTGACGATCCCAGTGTTGTTTAGTATGACGTATTGTTGATTCTTGATTTAGCTCATTCATTTAGAAGCTCTTTATTAGTTATCGTATATTGGATCACTGAGTTTGAATTCGTTTCCAATGTTAAATGTACGATTGACGAATCGTTTTGTCATCCATAATCAGCATGGTGTGGCTTGAAAAAATGGTGGATAAATATGTCAGTGTCCATAGATCTGCACATAAGCAATATAAATCACACAGTGAAAGTAATGGATTACTTTGGATAATTTGCCCGATCCTCCAAAACAGCTATGCTAATGTTTCCAATGACTGTCGTGTTTGAATGATGCCTGCGTCTAATTTATTTGAATTCTGATTTCTTTTAGATATCGTTGTAACTACACTCAAAGTTTCTACTATTGATTGGGATGAAATAATTGAAAAGACTGAAGTTGAACAATCCCTGAATCTTTTGGATAGATACTGTAAAAATGTAAGTCTAAGCGCTATCACTCGAGTTCTCAAACATGAAGACATGTGTAGGACAACATTATTCGAGTCATTTTACTTCAGTCGATCTTCATATATTGGCCACATCAATCTCCAGTTGAACCTACAAATCGATCTAGCAAACACATAGCAATCAATGTTGGATGATGTATTGTCATTCGATTTGTACATTGATGTGAAAATTTGTAAAATATGTAGGAATTAAACTTTATTACTGTAGGGTAAATGTTAAATATCAGTGTGATTCAGTGTTGGGTTATTGTAACTGTGGTCAAGCATTTTTATGAAAAATGTGATTAGACATAAATATGCAGATGTGAGTATTTATACGAACACTAATAAAATTTACGTTTTGAGTTAGAATGATCACCTTCACAAATACTTCAAAGAAACAACTTGACGGATAGTCTTTTCATGTGATTTTTTGAAGGTTTTGGATGTGGTGAGGGGATTGGAGCCAAAACTGAGTTCTGCTACTCTATCATGTGACATCAGTGAAACACAACGGCTAGGCGAAACCATCAATGTTGAACTTGCATTGTTATCCAATGAAATGGAAACCATATTTTCACCAAATCCGTGGTTTCCATCGTTGAAGCATACACTTGAATCCGGTATTGTGAATAAGGAAAGCACGTGGATAACTGGTGAGTGAATCACTAATGCACGTCAATTTTCTAGTTGATATACACACTTGATCAATATGTAAACTGTTCAGTTAAATTAACATAACTTGTGGTTTTCAGCACTAAGTAAATATACTGCACTCCATTTCAGATATCATTTCAGTGAGTGGTAAGTTCACGATAAATTCTGTAGTTTATGTGTATTGTAAAGTCTGTTGAAGTCGGTCATACTACGAAATATTGAACACACTGATCCGTCAATGTAGTGTACTAATTTCATAGATGATGGATGTGTAATGGTTTGTAAGCATGAGTGATAAAATGAGTGAAAGATTCAGCCTGTTGTCATCAACCACATAATAATATTTATTCTGAATTGTAGATCCGAAACCCCTTGACCGTGGTAAGTTGTCCTGTGTATGAGGCGGTTGTTTTGAAATTCGAATTTCCTGTTATCTCTTAATGATCCAAACTGATGTTTGAAGGTGACTGACAATATGAAATGTGTTGATTGCTTTGTTTGTCAATGATGTGAGAACTGAATGATGGGGACCAGTCGAGCGTAATGTCGATTATGCGACTGAAGTGATATTGTACAGTTTATTGCATGTGTCGAAGAACGTTCCACTCGTTTGGGACTTCCTAATTGATCTCCGCAATCTGCTCAATCATAGACTCCCCACATTGAGATGCTTGAAAAACATTCGAAACACAAACACTCTCGCATTAAATTCACACGGAAGAACCAAGTGATTGATCAGAAATATTATTCGAATGCTACGTTGTATGTCTCTCAGCTCTATTTCAGTGATTTCCTCACTAGACAAGTGCTCTAGTTCTTTGGCGAGTTGACTTCGATTCGTTCAGCTCAACAGTCTGCAGATTGATATTCTTGTTGAGACTTTGGTGATAAACTATGACAACGTTTCCTGCACTGGTTTCAACTCCTCGTCACGGCGGACGCCGTATTCGTTTGACCGACAATGAAACCAGCAGTGAATGTAAATTATGTCCAAACAATCTTATTGTTTGTGTTACAAATTCCACGGTCAACACAAATACTGATGTGTAGTTCGGCTTACAATATACACCGATTGGAGCGTTTTAATTAACAAACCGATTGGTGAAATATTTTATTAATAGTGAGTATTCGTTTCACAAACCACAATTAATGAATGTCGTATGTTTCAGAATCCTATCTGTTCATAAAGGACTATGGTAAGAATGTAGTAACTACTGATAAGTGCTCTGAAGTGAGTTAATTGCTGTTCATGCATTATGATGTTTTCTTGAATCTATTGCATTTTGCGTTGATCGATCAAGTACCAGTCGCATGTTGATTTAACGAGCCTAGAAATTTAAGTTGACTGCATGACCTTTTATATCTTCGCACCGTTAATTCCACAATTTCAACGAAAAGTTCGTTGATATTCACATTGATGACATTTGTTGATGTGTATTGTTTTCTTGATATTCTAAAGACCTAAACCTCAAACATCATTGTTATGTGGCTTTCGTGGAATTTGTTATCTACGATCATCAGGATTTATATAGAAAACGATTTCATAGGGAAATCATAGCAAACCCTTACAGGTTTCTTACATGACACATACACATGAGTATAGAATATTTAACTGTTAAGAAAGAACATTATGCCAGTAGATTACAGCATACGTATTAATCCCATAAAACACTGTCTCAATACTTTGATTTCAGCTGAAGGAGGTTATGTCGAGAAGATACCCCGGATTCGGTGAATTAGTGAAGAGCTGTTTTTTTGATGTGAAATCGGGAGATATAAAAACGGAGATGAATTACCTAGAACTTATGAAGAAAGGATATTGCTGTACAAATTATAATATATATAGAAGAATTCACTGGTCTATTATAGAACTACTGTTTGGGGAAGAACATGGTTAGTATTTATGCAAAATACGTGAAAATACAAAGTTATATTTGTTCCTGATTTTTTTTTATTGATTGATATATAGCATCAATCTCATTCTATTTGTTAATCACTGAATGAGCTGAGTGAGAAGCTTCTAAAAATCTTCTGGTGCTTTTAGCAATATCTCTATCCAAGATTACAACATTTCTTCGGTCGAATGTGTGTCTAAAGTTGTCCACATTTATTGATATAGTCTAGGATATGTTATGGCATCGGACAGATAATTGGTGTTTGTGCAGGTGAAGATGAAGATAGCATCCATTTTGTCCGATACTCGCAACTAAAAACATTTAATTTGTAGACGACTTTCAGTTTCTCTTCATTCATAATTTCGCTCTTCGGTTTGTATAGGGTTGATTGAAGTGGTTTAACAGGTTTGTGTGCTAAACCTATTCCAAACAGCTTCAATAATCTCGTTGTAATTTACGATATGTTTTTCACATATGGTAGGATGATCCGTTCGATGATTTATGTACCTAATTTTGTTTCCATTGACACGTCTCATTGATATTTTTCGATGCAGTCGACCGAGCAGCCATCCCTTCGAAAAAATATTCTTCAGATATTTCCCTTGATCTTTCGATCCACAAGTGTGTTGCATTGCATCTCCTTACTCCTGAATAAAGTTTGAACGCATCTGATTTTGTGAGTTCATGTGCTGTTTCTACTTTAATTGAGAATTTAATCTGTCTCAGTTGGCTTCCAACTTAATCGGGTTTCAAATTTTACTGTGTCCGTCCTAGTGATCAGTACATTGAAGAATAATCATTTGTAGTTTGACGCCCCTCCCACTGTGAATTGTATGTCATCAAACATGTTGTTGAACAGATTATGTGTTTTCCAGCTTGTCCTTTTCGACGATGACGAGTATATCAATCACATAAGGACTCTAAAGTCGCAACAGATGAAACAAAGAAGATGAAAGCAAGCACATTATTGCACTAAGATATTAGTAATGAAGAATATAAACAGATCAGTTGTTGACTTTTCATATATCATTTTCAACTATCTCACTGTCCCATAAAACTCACTGTGTCGGTTTGCTTCGCAATGTATAATTCGCAATGTATTTTTCGCATTTAGGTGGGGATAAGACCGGACCGAACGGAATATCTCAACCTGATAAAACGACTGACAAGAAAGAAAATCTTCTTGGTATGTTTCGTTAATTGATAGTTTATCTCTCTTTCTCTCTGATTTGTAAATATACGATCTTATGACATTTGATTTTTCAACATTATGCGATCGATGGATGATATTTCAGATATCACTTTCAACTATTTCACTGTCCCATAAAACTCACTGTGTCGGTTTGCTTCGCAATGTATAATTCGCATTTAGGTGGGGATAAGAACGAACCGAGCGGAATATCTCAGCCTGATAAAACGACTGACAAGAAAGAAAATCTTCTTGGTATGTTTCGTTAATTGATAGTTTATCTCTCTTTCTCTCTGATTTGTAAATATACGATCTTATGACATTTGATTTTTCAACATTATGCGATCGATGGATGATATTTCAGATATCACTTTCAACTATTTCACTGTCCCATAAAACTCACTGTGTCGGTTTGCTTCGCAATGTATAATTCGCATTTAGGTGGGGATAAGACCGGACTGAACGGAATATCTCAACCTGATAAAACGACTGACAAGAAGGAAAATCTTCTTGGTATGTTTCGTTAATTGATAGTTTATCTCTCTTTCTCTCTGATTTGTAAATATACGATCTTATGACATTTGATTTTTCAACATTATGCGATCGATGGATGATATTTCAGATATCACTTTCAACTATTTCACTGTCCCATAAAACTCACTGTGTCGGTTTGCTTCGCAATGTATAATTCGCATTTAGGTGGGGATAAGAACGAACCGAGCGGAATATCTCAACCTGATAAAACGACTGACAAGAAGGAAAATCTTCTTGGTATGTTTCGTTAATTGATAGTTTATCTCTCTTTCTCTCTGATTTGTAAATATACGATCTTATGACATTTGATTTTTCAACATTATGCGATCGATGGATGATATTTCAGATATCACTTTCAACTATTTCACTGTCCCATAAAACTCACTGTGTCGGTTTGCTTCGCAATGTATAATTCGCATTTAGGTGGGGATAAGACCGGACCGAGCGGAATATCTCAACCTGATAAAACGACTGACAAGAAGGAAAATCTTCTTGGTATGTTTCGTTAATTGATAGTTTATCTCTCTTTCTCTCTGATTTGTAAATATACGATCTTATGACATTTGATTTTTCAACATTATGCGATCGATGGATGATATTTCAGATATCACTTTCAACTATTTCACTGTCCCATAAAACTCACTGTGTCGGTTTGCTTCGCAATGTATTCTTCGCATTTAGGTGGGGATAAGAACGAACCGAGCGGAATATCTCAACCTGATAAAACGACTGACAAGAAGGAAAATCTTCTTGGTATGTTTCGTTAATTGATAGTTTATCTCTCTTTCTCTCTGATTTGTAAATATACGATCTTATGACATTTGATTTTTCAACATTATGCGATCGATGGATGATATTTCAGATATCACTTTCAACTATTTCACTGTCCCATAAAACTCACTGTGTCGGTTTGCTTCGCAATGTATAATTCGCATTTAGGTGGGGATAAGAACGAACCGAACGGAATATCTCAACCTGATAAAACGACTGACAAGAAGGAAAATCTTGGTATGTTTCGTTAATTGATAGTTTATCTCTCTTTCTCTCTGATTTGTAAATATACGATCTTATGACATTTGATTTTTCAACATTATGCGATCGATGGATGATATTTCAGATATCACTTTCAACTATTTCACTGTCCCATAAAACTCACTGTGTCGGTTTGCTTCGCAATGTATAATTCGCATTTAGGTGGGGATAAGACCGGACTGAACGGAATATCTCAACCTGATAAAATGACTGACAAGAAAGAAAATCTTCTTGGTATGTTTCGTTAATTGATAGTTTCTCTCTCACTCTCGTTTGCAAATTAGATTTCTTGAGACATGTCAGTTTTGGTGGTCATATATACGTGACCATTGTTTCCAACTATATTTTTCCATAACTTTGTGTCTTTTCCTTGATTCATCAGCATATCTCATGTGCTTGTTCGCATCACGTGTTTTTTATGTTCTGTCTATTCATCCTATGGCATTTTTTCACATCATTTAGTCTCGATTTTAACCTGTTCTATTTCCTTTTCTTATATACCTTTAGTTTTCAACTAATTGTTGTATTCCGCCTATTCTCTATTTCATACGGACACCATTATTTACAAAGTCTTTCTGTCTTCATTTGTATGAATTTGGTTATCTAAAATCTCCTTCATCCATTTCCTCTACAAACTCATCATTGATAGTTCTGTGTTTTATCTTTTACTGATTTAAAATTATTTCCCGCTTTTCAATTTGTCACTGACTTTCTAATATCTGTGTGCGAACTCATCATCACTCTCTTTCATCACATTGTGTTGTCCAGTATATTTGTCCTGTTTTTTGTTCTCTGTTTATTGACGAGTTTCATGACATGGAAAAGTTACTTTACATTGTGATGTGAAATTACGTCTTATTGAATTTTTTCATCGAAATTATTTTCAAGGTTTACCCTCAATAATACGAATCTCCGAACTGGAAAATTTGAAATTGAACTATGCAGGTAACATTCAAAATTGATTATACTGAAACAACTCCTTTTCATTTTAACACGAAAATATTCGAGTGCATTTTTCTACTTATGACTTGACAGCTATATGCATTGTGGTTAAGACTAGGTAGAGGCATTGCACACATGTCGCATATATGCAAACAAAACCGAAGTAATTTCGGCAAAACTATCAACAACGGAATAATCAAAGTCATTTAAATTGAATAAATTGGGCGAATGTGGTCACTGGAAATTCGCTCTAGGTGTGTAGTTTCTCCGTAGTCTAATGATTCATTAGTGACTTAAATTCTGTCCCTTCAGCCAGCACACTCCTAAAAAGTGTTAGGCAATGAGCTTTTTCTAAATCATGGTTGACGTTTCATTTTGTGGACACGCAATCCCTTAAAATTTTTTTAGTACATATTCTTAACTATTAGCTATCTAACTTTGTTGAGGTGTCATTCATTAAGCTGGATAACTTGGTTGTGCAGCTGTCATTATGCTTCTGAATGATATCGTTTGCTCAAAACCGAGGTATTGGAGAACCTGCCATTGTCTGTCTCCTTATTCCCACTGTATGTCACTTCGACTTAATTCTTACTTCTATATTTGCAGATGAATGATTTGATTGATTGAAAGACTATGATGATTTCGATGTGTTTGGTAATTGCTGATTTAGTTAGGTGTCAAGCTATGAGAATGTTCTGTGGTGCACGTGGTATCCTTTCCAATAATCGTAATTCATATCCACTCCTCGCTGATAAATACTTCGTAATTGTTTATCAAATTATAGGTCACTGTATTTATGCTTCGTTTCCATCTGGTAAGTCGTGAAATGTGTCGCTCACTGCATAATCGTTATTGTCCAATTCAAATGTTGTATATTGATCACGTGTGAGTGGTGATATCAACTGCAGTCCTCTATCATCATGTCACATCATTCAGTACAACTTACATTATTGCAGATTCCACAAATACTATTCCTCATCATTGTTTACCTAGATAGCGTAAATGTTAAGAATAACTCTCAGTATATGTTGAAAATAGCTTTTCAGATTTGACCGTGGATACAAGTGAATGATTATTGGATATCGTAATGTCCCTAACATCATTTGATACTAGTAGCTATTGGGGGATTCACCCGGGTCGAAACGTCAGTCTCTGTGAAAGCAATGTGTGTGAGAAAACAATCGACACTCAGAACACAACCTATTGGATTTGTGTCAAAGCGAAATAACATGAACATAGAGCTCAGTAGAAATACCTTATCCATTTGATAACATCTACAGCGTGGAACCAGCACACCAACCATGAATACACTTTAGCATAACCAGTAACAATATGAGAAACCTTGGAATCGGAATCACATTCACTCTAAAGTCGAGATATACACACTCTCTTTATTCATAACGACGAGACCACATGGAGTCGGTTTACAATATGCAGAGAGAATCAACTGTTTAAGACGCTAATTGATTAACCTTTCAAATAAAATCTGTTAAAAATCTTCAGTATTAGTGATTTGTTCTCAGTAAACCATCCGCTCACTGAGGCTATTCGCTTAATCACTAAGAACAGACTGACAGGTTGACATGTCCATTTAAATCTCGTCTCAATAACTCACTTTCACAACAAGTTCGGTCAAATGAAGTAAACAATATTCAGACTGTAAACGAACGTCATATACACAGACGTCTGATATCACTGTTGTCCGAATATGTGACGACCGTTACCATGTCTAACGCTGTTACGTTTCTTAAAATAACGACCTATGTCTAGGAAACGTGTATCGATTTGTTGATTGGCAAAATCAGAGTCTCAACAATCGATAGATTGATGCAAATGTTTGTCGGTTGAGGTAGCCTTATCAAACAACAATACAGGAATAGAAAGCATGCATGTTAGCGAAATTGTTACGGTTGCAGTTTCATCCCATGATTTCCATTGATCACTTGATTTACAAATTAACAGGTCGGTCAGATGACGAGTGACAAGTGAGTAGTGTATCGTTGTGTTATCGTTAGATCTTGATAAATATCTGTGTTTGTAAACTTGTTAGTGTTTTCAAGTTTCATTGAAAGGTCATTGTAGATAGATAGTTGATTTAACCATGACCATGTAGCATGGTAGTCAACGTCCACAAATTGCTTTGAATTTCTACTCACAGATTGTGTATTAACGTTGATTTGTCGATGTTGTTTGGATGAATATGGATTGATCAAGATGTTTTGTAAGCATTTGGGAAAATCTGTTCAATCTGTATTTCATCGACATTCAGTTGTCGACATCAACGATACCCGTGCAAATCAATAATTGTTCCAGAATAGCTGTATATATCTTCCCACATAATGTGCACAATTATTCAGATGATCATAGTGAGGCAGAATATTTGTTGTAGTTTTGCTCAGTTTGTGATATGACACGATTGTTGTCCATCGATCAAACAGAAATGACGAATCAAAGTTGAACTAATCGTCATCACATCACTCGATTAGGAAACTTAATTACTTTGGTACAATTTACACCATCCTATTTGTTATATATTATTACACGTTGTATGCTCAATTATTATTCTAATTCAAAAGCATTTTATTGTTCAGAGCTATGATAATGAATGTTTTCATCAGAATTATTTCGTGTCTGAAATACCACTACTACTACTACTACCACCAAGAATGATCAAAACTTTCACATACTTTTCTTTTAGATGACCAGCTTTCTAACCTCATGAACATCACCACTATCATCGGATACACTGAAACATTTTGATCCAATTTAGTAAAGTAATATACGCAATGGATTGAATAATTTTTAACATCCACAAAGTAAATAAATAAACATTTTTCAAACAAATCTCTATGTAATATCAAATTAAATAAACACCGTCTTATTATGTAGCAGACTTAACAATATTCTTCAATCATATTCTGTAATTTTCATACACAATACATGGAATACAGTAATCAGAGTGTTGACTCTTTTTATTTACATCACTTTCAAGAAGGAAACGGTGAATAGTTGTTTGTATTGAATGATAGAAGTAATTACTATAACACTTCAGTGAGGGTATGTACACAGACAAAGTCAAATTGGCTTTCAGGATGACTTGTTTATGGAGAACATTTATTTTAAAGATATTTCACATGCGATGACCGAGTTTCGTAAGCTTGTTCACTGAAAATCGTTGAGTTGGATGTATTGAGTGATGGTTCACTTGTGCAACACACAATGAGGGATGTTAGTCAGATTGGCCAATGGTACATCATCCATAGAACAACTCGAGTTCATTATACGCTATTAGGTCGAAAATGATTGGAAATGAATTCAGTTACAGGAGATTACTCAGTAGTATGCTGTGCTATATTAAATGGAATCCGACAAGAAGGAAATGACATTAGGGAATACTGGAAGCACTTGTAGATGGCGTCGAGTCGCGTTTGACTATGATCACCACATCAATGAGATTACGCGCCCGAAAACGACTTGGTCCCTTTGATAACTCGCAAGGTGTGTGGTGAATCTTTTGAAGTCATTGTTAATATGCTTGTGTATAGACATCTTAAGTCTTGCAAACTCTTGGCAGGTGTTATCTTATCAGATACTAACCATCCGCTTCATTCATATCTTTCTCCTTGTATATCTTCTGGTAGAACGAGACGTAAATACATTAAAATCCATACACGCAAGCAAGTCTATAAAAGTTCTGTAATACCTTACCTAGCAAATTTACTTTGTGACGAACAGGCTGTTAGAGTTGACCTAGTAAATAACCTGTACTCTTAAGCATGTCTCAAATTCGATAATTTGTATAAGCTGAGTTTTCTCTTAAAACTTTTTTATTCGTTTTCTGTTTTTTTTTTGGTTTTTGTTTTTTTCGTAAAAAAAATTTGTTGAAATAACTCATGCTGAGAATTCTATATTGTACCAGATTATAATATTGAATAAAGCCATTAATAATAATAATAGTAAGTGTACTCGGCGACCGGAATGCGAGACGGTAGTCTCGTTCGAACCTCGTGAGCCTGCAATCTCCTCCGCAGTCAAGGGCGGCGTGGTCTGCTGGTCTGGACGTGAGACGGAAGTATCGTCCGTAAATGGGGCAGATGACACGTGCTGTTGGGTCGAGAATGATTGGAAATGAAGTAAGTTATTGGAGTTACTAGGTAGTATGCTGTGTTATATGAAATGGAATTTGACAAGAAGGAAACGACATTATTAAATACCGGATTAACTAACATAGACCCCACAGGAAAGTACATTTTCTCACTTGAGTCTACGAGATTTTATTTCTATACAAGGTTAATTTATCAAACAGAAGAAATCTGTTTTCACAAACATTCACTTCACATGTCTGAATAGACTTAGAAATACGACCTTTCACATGAAAAAGACTGCAGATGAATATCAACCACACTAACTATGTCAACTTGCCATTGATGATGTTTCGCATAAAGTCTGTTCAAAAATTAAGCACACTTATAACTCCACCTGGAGCCCCTCTGAAGCTAACCAGGAAAGATCGCTAACCACTTATAAGCATTTCAAATCATCAAGAGATTTGGATTTCTAAATAAACTATAAACTATAAAATACCACAAATGTAGATGAACATACTCTTCAAGTTTACATTGCTTTCACCCAAGATAAAACATCCTACGAAATATTCACGATTTGATTCTGTTGTAGTTTACACAAAATCATTTTATAATCTCTTCGTTACAGTTTCATATTCACTGATGTTGATCCATTAAAATCGAACTTGTTCGTTTGTATTACGATGTGGTTAGCCATTTCTAGTAACACTCTATCAAATTTCTTATCATTTGACTTCATCTATTGTCGCTCTTGTTGGAACTTTACGCATGATAGTTGTTCCATCAATATACTGTGCCAAGTGTAATCATAGATCCGTTGTTTACTTGGTGGGTTTCTACTCTCAAGATTCTCACGTCACAACAACTCAATCGTTATAAGATATCACCAGAGATCTTGACCTTACCGAAACGTCGACGAATGATCGTTACATTTATGATTCGGAAGTTCTCTTCAACGATGATATGGAGCTTGAAATAAACTTGATTGACCAACACTCGTGTGTAATTTTATGGATGTGAATTACCTTCAAATAGAAATTCAGTAGTAATTGGCAGTTATGAAAGTCGAAATTTTGTTTGCATCGTATATATATTGTCATTGTTAGTCTCATGTTGATATCACTGACAAGCATGGAATTTTCCTATTACTGAAATCCGTTCGTTGAACATCCATTAGTTCGTGTTAGTACATCGAGATTGTCCTGTGATAGAGTGTCCGTGAAAACGTATGGCAAACGTAATAATTTGGCAGATATTCTATTGTAATACCCTGGTAATGCATTCAATTTCAACTACTTGGATAAATAAATTGGTTTTCATTGCAAATGTTCGAAGAGATTGCACTTCAGTGGGTCAGGTAATTAAAGAGTTCGTGCATATAATGATTTAATCAACCACAACGTGACTTAAACAAGACATCCAAAATGCCATATTGTTACGAAAGTTCTTCAAAATGTTATCCAGTTATAAGATATAATTAGAATTGAATTTCGGAATTTATGGTTTACAGATGCCTAACAGAGATTTCATTCAGATGGGTGTGTATGTTTGGACGCATCACTAGTTGATTTCAGATTGTCATTCCTACCTAGTTACTTATCCCTCATGGAAGAGCATAGGTCGCACAACAGGATTCTCCATCGAACTCCGTCCTTAACAATCCTTTCCAGTTCATTTCAGCTGCTATTCGTTCTTCTAATATCTGTTTCATTTGTGGCTGCATAATACTAGATAACATTCATTGTAATATCCTCCTTCTTTGTTTCAAATAATAACTAGATGATTCTGTTTTCATGTGATTTCCATGTTAGGAGATATTTTCGTGCTTTTTTGAACAGTATCAGAGCAACTCCCTGAGTGTGCTGAACATCTTCTTCTTCATGATTGAAGTACAACGGCATCCTGTTTTCCGATCAAAGTCACGCTTTTATTAAATATCAAGTATGATGAGCAGCTAAAATATTTCTGTAGAGAATTAACAAACACATTATGATTATTATAATTCTTAATATTCTTCTTCTCCAGTGCTAAATAAAGTAAACTCTAAAAATAGTATACAGATGAATATGAAAGAAAGCTGACAATATCAATAATATTTTTGATTGAGATTATGAAACGATTGATGTTAGACCACCATTAGATACCTGGAAACACCGGACGGCCGATTCATCCTATCATGTGACTCCTCAGCAGTGCGTATCCACGATCCCACTCACGGGATCTCAATCAAACACATTCTAATCTCCACAACCCCATAGTTTATTAATTAGTTTGCATAAAGTGGATAATGTTGAAACTGTGCATGTTGAATACTCTGGATACAAGTTTATATCGAAACAATTTTGCAAGTTATACCGTATATTTTCAGAATGTTCAACATATAGTTATCAGGGAATATTGTTTCTTGAAATCAATCACACCTAATCTAATACCTGATTAATTTTTGATGGCATTTATATGTGATTCGTTTGGACAACCTATGTTGGAGCAGAACATTTACATATTCTACATCGACGTATTCATTCAGTGTATATATTTACATCTATTTTTGGTAGTTACAATCACATACTAAATCGTCTTCTCAAACTATATTCTAAAGTATGTCATATCTCTGACTGTTGTCAGATGAAGAAACGTTCGATAATTTACAAGATGGATTTCTTGAAGCTTTAAATGCCTCATCAAGTTGCTAGTTCTCATTTTACATCCATAACTGTCAATGATTATGGCGCTGACTTTTCAGACTTTATTTCAGTATGCTTATGATTTGCCTTTATGTGTATTTCTTTCAGAGTTTCAGTCTCCGATGATAAAACGTAGCTAAAATTAGGCTTGTATGATAGACACTTTGACATGTATCATCTTTTTCTAACTTGTTACTATGCTTATCATTCAGATGGTCTAATTCATAATGAGTATGAGCCTGTAATCTCTTAAAATAAAACAATGGTATTTACTAATTAGAATAGTTGTATGTTTTCATCTCCCGGTCACATTCCTATTACAAATATCACCTAAATAATTGTGTGCAAGTACTTAAATAGAAGACTGATTGTATATAGTTTTATTGATCATAAAATCAATTGATGAATGCCTAATAGTAACCATGTTTAAATTATGAGTCGTGACAATTCACGTCCTCTTTCTATACTTGATTTACTGTGCAAGTGAATTACACAATTGTGATGTTTAAATAAATCAATGACTTCTTTGTATTGATGACTGTTGTAATTTTGAATTCCAAATACAATACATTCGTTCGAGTTCATCTGATACTTCTTGACTAAATTGCGTTATTCCTGGAATTACTAGTTCATACTACAATTCAAATACTTCTAATTATCATATTGGCGTCGCGATGGAGCCTGCGATACAACAGTTGGACATTCATTCAACTTCTGAAGCTTGTGAGGATTACCTTGAAAGGTTTGAGATATGGAGCATGACCAAGAAAGATATGAAGGGTGACAAAATTGTGGCACATTTTCTTACATTCATCGGTCAAGAAGCCTACAGTTTATTAAAAACCTTGGCATATCCAGATAAGCCGATTTCACTCCCATATACAACTCTCAAGGAATTACTATTAAACCATGTGAAGTGCACCAGTTTTGAGTGTCGTGAGAGAGCAAAATTTCATAAGATGATTCGTCAGGATAACCAGAAGGTTAAAGACTTCATCCTTGAATTGCAAAGACAAGCTGCCAAATGCAATTTTGGTGATCAGCTTCATGTACAGTTGAGAGATCGTTTAATTGCTGGAATTAACATACCAGGTCTGGAAAAGGAGCTGTTAAGAATGCCGAACTGTTCTTTTCAAGATGCTAGAACTGCATGTATTAACTACGAAGCAGTGAATGAACTTGATATTCAATCGATGAAAATTTCTAATACTTTGCTTAGTCGTCATGATGAATTACAATCTCAGGGTCGATCAAATTTGCGTTCGTTTAATCGTGATTGCTATTCCCGTGGAAATATGAAAGGTGGTTTAACAAGGAACTGCAAAGCAAACAACAAAGGTGAGAATAAGTTTGGTAAATGCTTATCTTGTGGCAAATTTCATTTTCGTAATTCATGTGCATTTCGTAATGCTAAATGTTTTAAATGTGGCAAGATAGGACACATTCAGTCAGTGTGCAAAACTACTGTTCACTTTGCTTCAAGTATTACTAAGTCTGGTAACTTAGATCCCAATAATTCGGCTGTTCTTGATGATCATTTATCTTTATCCACTACTTCAAAAGGGAATGTTCATATTCAAAAGCGATTATATACATCCCTTGGTTCATTTCATGACTTTATTGTGGACACAGGTAGTATAGAGTCCATTATTTCATTCAAGAACTTGAAATCTTTAGATCCTAATGTTGTGGTAAAACCCACTGAGGTCTCAATACTGGGGATTACTGGACACAGACTACCTATACGAGGATGTTGTAAATTGCTAATAAGAGATGATAATTCTTCATACGTACCTTGTGAATTTTTAGTTAGTGAAACAGGACTGTCCATACTGGGTTTAAAAAATCTGAAAAGGCTTAAAGTGGAATTGTCTCTACTAGTTTCTACAGAGAATTCTGATGCTTTACTCAAGGATTTGATAGCTGTGTGTGCTAAGTGTAGTGGAGGTATGAAAATTCAGCCCATTAAACTTCAAGTACAGGGTGATCCGGTCTTTCTTAAAAGACGAATAATTCCTTATGGTCTTCGAGAAGCAGTACATAAGTCACTGAATGATTTGTGTGCGAAAGGTATAATTGAACCAGTTCAGTCCTCAGCATGGGGTACTCCTATTGTTACGCCATTGAAATCGGATGGCAAGACCCCTAGAATATGCGGTGATTACAGATTGACACTGAACTCCCGCTTGTTGAAGCAAACATGCACGACGATGGAGGCTGAAGATATTCTAAATCGGCTTCATGGTTCTAAAGTGTTCTCGAAAGTTGACTTGAAAGATGCTTATCTTCAAATTCCTTTAGATCAATCTTCATCTATCTTGACAACAATTAACACTCCTTTTGGTCTGTTCAAATACAACTTCCTTCCATTTGGTCTTAGTTGTTCTCCAGCCATATTTCAAGAGGTCATGAATAAGATAGTCAGCGATATTGAAGGTGTTGAAGTTTATCAAGATGATCTCATTGTTCATGGTGCTGATAAAGTAGTCCATGACCAGAGACTTATTGCTTTATTGCGTCATTTAATTAAGAAGAATATTACAGTGAATCCAAATAAGTGTTCATTTAGTGTATCTAGTTTTGAATGCCTTGGATACCTAGTTGATGGTAATGGTTTTAGACCAGATATGAAACGACTAGCTCCACTGACAAATGCACCGTCTCCAAAAAACATCACAGAATTACGTTCACTAGTGGGTGCTCTTCAGTACTATTCTCGTTTTATTCCTAATTTTTCTTGTCGTGCCAATTGTTTATTTAATATTTTGACATCCAATTCATTCAAATGTGGTGAAGAACAAGAGTCATGCCTACGAAGTCTGCTAAAGTTTCTTCAAAGTGATGCTGTCCTTCGAACTTACTCACCCAGTGTACATTCTGTTCTTATTACTGATGCGTCACCTGTAGGTATTGGTGCAGTTTTGGAACAGGAAGGTAGGCCAGTTATATGTGTTTCACGCAAACTTTCTGTTGCTGAACAAGGTTATTCACAAACGCAGCGAGAAGCGTTAGCTGTGTTTTGGGCTGTTAAAAGACTTCATAAATATTTATTTGGAAAGAAGTTTACCATTGTTACTGATCATGAAGCCTTAAAGTTCATTTATCATCCTGACAAATCCTTAGCACGTTCCTCAGCTGCTATGGTTCAACGATGGAGTATTGCTTTGAGTGCTTATGACTATACGATTCAGCACAGGAGTGCAAAACAAATTCAACACGTTGATTACATTTCTCGACAACCATTACAAGATAGACCTGTTAATACTTCAGACTGCTTGTTAGTGCAACCTTTACCGGTGAGACGTCCAGATCTCATTAGAGAAACTCGTAGATACTTTGGATGTATACTCAGTGCTATACGGAAGGGTTGGAATGCTAATCTGAAACGTAGATTTCCTGTCTATTATTCAAAGCGGGACGAGTTATCTACTACTCCTGACGGTATTTTGTGTTTAAATGATCGTGTTGTTATTCCTCCTTCATTACGCAAACCTGTCCTTGATGATCTTCATAGTGGACATCTTGGTGTTGAGAAAATGAAGTCCTTAGCAAGACTCACATGTTGGTGGCCAGAGATAAATGCAGATATATGTCGTACAGCAAATAATTGTGAGAAATGTCATAAGCTAAAAAGTCTGCCTTCGAAGTGGACTCCATGGCCAGTATCGTCTGAGGCCTGGCAGAGAATTCATGCAGACTACTGTGGTCCATTTCTTGGCAAATACTATGCACTTGTAATTATTGATTCTTTTTCTAAGTGGCCTGAAGTTTTTTTCACAACTTCACCGAATTCTGACTTCACAATTCAAGCATTTAGGAAGGTGTTTAGTCGAGAAGGAGTTCCCATGGTGTTGGTGACTGATAATGGCTCTCATTTTGCTGCAGATGCAGTCACTAATTGGTTAAATGGTATAGGGTGCAGACATCTGTTTACGGCTCCCAGGCACCCTTGTTCCAATGGTCAGGCAGAAAATTACGTAAGAACATTGAAAATTGCTATTGATTCTATTGCTGCTTCGACATTCAATGAACTGGAGAGGGGAGTAGATACATTTCTACTTCAATATAGAAATGCTAAGCATTCTGTGACGAAAGAGACTCCATCAAAGCTATTAAAAGGAAGAATTCTCCGTTCGAATATGAGGTGTTTGGAGTCTGCAGAAGTTACGTATTATCGTGGTAATGATCTTCGACCAGCCACGGGGATCGTGGTGAAGAATGTTGGAAAATCTATGGTGCGAATTCTGGATATCAATGACTTGACCATACATAACCGACACGTTGATCAAATACCATACCAGAATCCAGGTGAGTCTGTTCCAATTTCGGTTGTTAATTCTAATACTAATGAGTGCATTCTAGATAATACAGAGTCTACATCCAATACACCGTCGGACAGATGTAAGATGAACTTAAGAAGAGGACGAACAATCGATTACAGACACTTACACTCCAATTCGAGCTGTGGCGGATGTGATGTTTAAATAAATCAATGACTTCTTTGTATTGATGACTGTTGTAATTTTGAATTCCAAATACAATACATTCGTTCGAGTTCATCTGATACTTCTTGACTAAATTGCGTTATTCCTGGAATTACTAGTTCATACTACAATTCAAATACTTCTAATTATCATAACAATCTATTCCTTAGAAATAAAAATTCGATTTTATCACTATTTGACATACGACAAGTAACTTATCAGGAATAATAACCAAACAAACAAGACTTACTTACTTACTTACTTACCAACTTACACCTGTTACCGCTCGTGAAGAGGGAAAAGGTCGCACACCAGAATTCTCCAAAGAACTCTGCCCTTAACAATCCTTTCCAGTATTTTACAATTCCTATTCATTATTCTGATATCTACTTCCGATTCCCGACCCAATGTGTTCTTTGATCTTCCTCTTTCACGTCTTCGGTTCAGCGAGAAATTTATTTTACCCAATAAAATAATTATGGTTTATACGACTGATTGGCTTCGATCTGACAATCATTGATAACCGAAGAGAAATGAGAATATACATTTCATCTTTGCATGGTGAAATTGTCGACAATATAACTGTTGAAATCTGGTGAAACGCGGTGACAGCAATCGCGTTTCTATACTAGCGAATTCATTTGGAGGCATGTAGTACTGAATATCATACACAGGAAACTTCGATGCTGTGATGTGCGGTCAAACACGAAAGTCAATCTACATATCACGACGATAAAAGGAAGCTCACGTTGAATATTGGAGGTTTGAATTGCAGTCAAAGTAATGTGAGATCAAAACTTTGCTTGAGTAATAAACGGAGTAAGTGTTTGATCACAGTAAATGTTGAAATGGAAAATGATGGTTTATGATTCAGTGGATCTAGTCATAAATGCAGTATCATATCAAACAGTTCATATAATGTTTTCATATAATGGTCATATCATCATAGTTAATGTGAATATAATCGTTATTAATTAGGTGTATTATACAAAGGATCAATTATCAATTTCTACCCATTACAAAATATGAATGATAGTGCTAGGCGTATAAAATGCTCCCTGACAACTGTGAACAGCAGACAAATTGACAACATCATCAATTCAAAACCGAGGTCAGTATCACACAATTTGTGGATGAACTCATCACACAGCAACTACTAACTTCAGAGCATTTCTGCATTATTACTGATGACAGTTTCTGATTAAAATAACTTCAATGTTGGTTTCGCACACTAACCACAATACATTAATGTTACATCCCGTGGAGGTTTATGGATGGTAACTTTGAGAACTATTTATGAACTAATATGATATGCATATTTTCTATTGCATAATTGGTAAGTAACTAAACTCTTCATATTCGTGTCCCTCTTATTATAAAGGTTGTTTTGACCTTTATACTATTACTGCACGATTTGCCATTACTGAGTTATTCCTAGTCCATCAATTATTGTTCCCCCTATTCACAGCCACTTTTAGCTGAATCCTGTACAAATGATATTTTCTATTTTATTGGTACGATGTGGTCCGTCTGTTTGGTATATAAACCCAGTATGGTTGAGAAAAACGATTCATATTGCAGAAACTGTTACTGTTATTTGTGTTCTGGACTCAACTGTCTGGGCTAGGCACAAAGCAGGGCTGATGAGTACTCAAGACTGTTTATACGGCTTTCGTGCGTCACTGTTCCAATCGATAATTCACTCCTTCCTAATTGACGGTTTTATCACGTTGACACATTGACAAGACAGAGATGCTGGTGAATGTTACACATCCATTTGTTGTTTTATGCTGATATATTGGTGCAGAAATCTTCACATTCATTACTATTAACTGTACCATGAAAATAGAAACACATATGGATTAAGAATTTTGCTTGTACTATGAATGAACTAAGCGTATTTCAAGGTGAGACTGAATGAATCGTATTTTGACAACTTTAATTTCCAACATCCACAAACCTTCACTTGGTATGAGGCTCTCATGTCACATTCTTATTCAACACTGTTGAAGATAATGTAACCGGAAACTGAATAGGCGCATACACAAGTTAACAGGGAAAGTGTGAGCAGGATGAAGTGAAGTTGAACGGTGTGATAGATTTCTTATATCACGTTCTCAAATCACACTGATGCGTGAAAATAGAAGAGATGATGAAAAGATGAGAAATAATGTGATGGATTTATCAAAGATTGAATGAATATTTGCTTGGACTCTACCTCGTTACACTCCGCCTGTAGCTCTTCTAGAGTTACTGCCGGTCCCAAGCCCGGGTAAAGGAGGAGAGTTGGGCATGGGATTAGCGACCCCATCCCATAGAAAAGCTAACTCACCAATAAAACGCTAACCAGAAAAAATAATTCAAACTATTTAAACTCTGCCCCGGGAGTTGAAGGAATAATTATGACGTCTCATGATAAAAGCCGAAATTCTTCGGAAATCACGAGACCGATGCACCTTCTAACAACCAGAGCAACACTCTTTATAGGTGCATGGAACGTCCGGACAATGTGGGAGACAGGAAAGACCAGCCAAATAGCATCGGAAATGAGGAGATACAACTTGGCAGTACTCGGAATCAGCGAAACCCATTGGACACAAACTGGACAACAAAGGCTAGGTACAGGCGAGATGCTGCTGTACTCCGGTCACGAAGGGGAAAATGCTCCACACACTCAGGGAGTTGCTCTAATGCTATCCAAAGAAGCACGAAATGCACTTGTGGGATGGGAATCTCATGGACCCAGGATAATCAAAAGCATCATTCAGAACAAAGAAGGAGGGGATCACAATGAACGTTATCCAATGTTATGCACCCACCAATGATAGCAACGACGATGATAAAGATCAGTTCTATGAAAGGCTGCAATCAATTGTAGCAAAGTGCTCACGAAAGGACCTCACCACCCTGATGGGAGTTCTAAATGCTAAAGTTGGAGTGGACAACACAGGATATGAAGATATAATTGGACGACATGGACTAGGAGAGAGAAATGAAAATGGGGAGAGACTTGCAAACCTATGTGCTTTCAACAAATTGGTTATAGGCGGCACAATACTCCCACGCAAACGCATACACAAAGCTACATGGATCACCGGACCAAACCACAGAGAACCAGATTGATCACATCTGTATGAACAAAAAATTTCGAAGATCAATGGAAGATGTGAGAACCCGGAGAGGAGCTGACATAGCTTCAGATCACCACTGGCTGGTTGTGGCCAAGATGAGACTGAAGCTAAAGAAAGACTGGACAACTGGACAAACAGCACTACAAAGGTTCAATATAGCCTTCCTTCGAGATACTGACAAGCTCAACGAATTCAAGATAACTCTCAACAACAGGTTCCAAGCTCTACAGGATCTACTGAAAGAACAAGAAACTACTTTGGAGGACAACTGGAAAGGGATAAAAGAAGCACTAACTTCAACGTGTCAGGAGGTTCTTGGTCCTAAGAAGCATCATCACAAGGAATGGATCTCTATGGGAACCCTTGACAAAATTCAAGAAAGGAAGAACAAGAAATTAGCAATTAACAACAGCCGAACACGAGCAGAGAAAGTCAAAGCACAAGCAGACTACGCAGAAGCAAACAGGGAAGTGAAGAAAAGCATTAAGGCTGACAAGCAGAAATACATGGGAGAACTAGCAACGACGGCGGAAAAAGCTGCAAGAGAAGGGAATATGAAACAACTATATGATACAACGAAGAAATTGGCAGGGAGATATAATAAACCGAAGAGACCAGTCAAGGACAAAGAAGGAAAGACAATCACTGAGATTCAAGAACAGAGGAAAAGATGGGCAGAATACTTCGAGGAACTGCTGAATAGACCAGCCCCATTGAATCCACCGAATATCGAAGCAGCACACACAGACCTTCCAATAGATGTTACTCCACCAACTATCGAAGAAGTCAAGATGGCCATCAGACAAATCAGAAGGGGGAAGACGGCAGGACCTGACAATATACCAGCAGAAGCACTGAAGTCAGACATTGAAATAACTACAAACATGCTTCACCTTCTATTCAAGAAGATTTGGGTAGAGGAACAAGTGCCAATGGACTGGAAAGAAGGATATCTCATCAAGATACCAAAGAAAGGAGATCTGAGCCAATGTGAGAACTACAGAGGCATCAGTTTGTTATCAGTACCAGGAAAAGTTTTCAACAGAGTGCTGCTGAATCGGATGAAAGACGCAGTAGACGCCGAACTTAGGGATCAACAGGCTGGATTACGCAAGGATAGGTCATGCACAGACCAGATTGCGACACTACGGATCATCGTTGAACAATCAGTTGAGTGGAACTCATCACTATACATCAACTTCATTGACTATGGGAAGGCGTTTAAAAGCGTCGACAGGAGAACATTATGGAAACTTCTTCGACACTAAGGAGTTTCTGAAAAGATTGTCAACATTATCCAAAACTCATACGATGGACTACAATGCAAAGTCATGCATGGAGGACAGCTGACAGATGCATTTCCAGTAAGGACCGGAGTCAGACAAGGCTGTCTGCTCTCCCCATTCCTCTTCCTTCTAGTGATTGACTGCATTATGGAGAATTCGACATCTGAAGAGAAATACGGAATACAATGGACAGCTCAGAATCAATTAGATGATTTGGACTTCGCAGATGACCTAGCCCTCCTCTCTCATACACACGAACAAATGCAGATGAAGACCGCAAATGTAGCAGCAGCCTCCGCATCGATAGGCCTCCACATTCACAAAGGAAAAAGCAAGATTCTCAAATACAACACGGAGAACACCAACCCAATCACACTTGATGGCGAAACTCTGGAAGAGGTGGAAACATTCAAGTACCTGGGGAGCATCGTTGATAAACAAGGGGGATCGGATGCAGATGTAAAGGCGAGGATTGGCAAAGCAAGGGCAGCATTTCTACAATTGCAGAACATATAGAACTCAAAACAACTCTCAACCAATTTCAAGGTCAGAATCTTTAATACGAACGTCAAGACAGTCCTACTGTATGGAGCTGAAACGTGGAGAACTACTACGACCATCATCAGGAAGTTAGAAGTATTTATAAATAGTTGTCTACGCAAAATATTCAACATCCATTGGCCGGATACTATCAGCAACAGCGTTTTATGGGAGAGGACAAACCAGTTTCCAGCTGAAGAGGAAATTAGGAAAAGACGTTGGAAGTGGATCGGACATACATTGAGGAAATCACCAATGTGCATCACGACTCAATCCCTAACTTGGAATTCGGAAGGGAAGCGGAAAAGAGGAAGGCCAAAGAATACACTACGCCGGGAAATATAAGCCGATATGAAAAGCATGAATAGCTCCCTCTTTCAATATGGTAAACCTTTTCTTTTTGCCGATGATCTAGAAGTGGTTTATTCATTCTCATCTCCCACAAAAGAAAGCTATATTTCAACGGTAATCCAAGAAGAAATAAACAAGTTGTACGAATAGACTATTTCGTGGAATTTGCCACTTAATGTTGACAAAAGTGGATTTATTAACATTGGCCGTTGCCTTAACTTAAATCTGGCTATACAAAAACATACACTGAAACCTCTCAACACTGTTCGTGACTTGGGTTTAAGATATAGCGACAGTTTGAACTTTTCTGAACACATTGCATCTCAAGTATCCAAAGCTAGAAAGCTCATCGGATTCATAATGATTAATTTCAATAATACTGAATCGAGATTATTATTATACTGAAAATGTATCTTACCAATTCTTGAATATGGTATTTTAGTTTACAGTAATTGCAGACATAATGACCTGATTAAAATTGAAGGTGTTCAAAGAAGGTTCACCAAAGCTGTTTTGGGGTATTCTGACAACAAAGACTATTACCAAAGATGTCAACAACTCAAACTAGAACCTCTCTGGATCAGGCGTATCAAATTAAACCTTATCTTTCTCTACCGGCTTCTCAACGGTATTATTACTCTTCGCTATCTACCCCTTCATACTCTATGACACCGTCCCACAATCTACGCAATAAGGAAAATATTCTAGCGATTCCCAAAACCCACACAAATTTACGCCAGAATTTTTTCGTTATTCGCTACTCAACCATGTGGAATAGACTGCCAATGAACCTCCGATGCAGTGAAACTATAATCCGGTTCCGAAGTCTTCTTGATGATTTTCTTTCCGAAAGTGGATTGTGTCACCTATTGAATATTAACGTGCTTAACAATGATTTATACAAAAAAGGTCCGTCATCTATCTAACTGACTGAAAAGCAAAGTGAAACCTTTGAAACTTTTCATAAATCTACACGTATTTAGTCGTAAGGGTTTATTATTGTTGTTATTATTATTATTTTAAAATTATTCGTTCATCTCAAAAGTCTATATCCATTACACTATTATGATCATGGTTGGACCCTTTCACCATGTGTTCATTTCTTTTCTCTCTCCCTTTTTTTCCTTCTAAATAAATATTATTCTTAAGATTACGAAGCTTTGGATTAAGACAATAACTTGAGTTACGTTGAATTCAACTTATCAGACTCGTTTCATATCTTCAATATGTATATACACCTCATACATATTGATTATCTTTTGCACTTAATTGAAACTTTCATAGCATCACCCAAAACTATGTCTGCACGAACAAACACTTATTCTAACGTCATATCTTACTGTAATAATAAGTTATTTACTTATGAATTTATTCTATTTTATTTTTATTACTCGTTTTTGCTATACATACATAGTTGTTTATTCTTGTTCTACGTTAAGATATTTACGTATTCCGCGACTCTTTCATTTCTATTTCCTTAGTTTCCTCCTTTCCTCCTTCAAAATCAATTCAAAATTCTTGCCAAATACGCAGAACCTGATTTACTATTACTATTTTATTATTATTATTTTATTTTCCTTTTCCTTCCTTTCTAAAACACGGCATATGTATTGTTAACATTATTGAAGATTGTGTATTATTGCATTTTTGAAGAAACCCGAAATGGTTTCTTCACAGCACTTATGTACCCATAAGGTGTTTGTGAATAATAATAATAATAATAATAATAATAATAATAATAATAATAATAATAATAATAATAATAATAATAATAAAGAACTGGAAAGGAAGGCTCAGGACAGAGTTGGATGGAGAATGCTGGTGGGCGGCCTATGCTCCTCGACGAGGGGTAACAGGCGTAAGTAAGTAAGTAATGATAGTTAATCAATAGTTCGGTTATCATATCCACAAGCATGTTAGTACGAGAAACGTGTGTATAAGAGTGTATTTATTTATGAGCACTTAACAATGTCGTGCTATGTGTAATTGAAAAACGGAATGAAGGGATTAATAAGTGTTCAAGGTCACACATTCAAACAACAAGTACAATCGTTTAGTGATAGATGTAGAGACTGTGTGTATAAAGAAAATAAACGCAGAAGCTATCAAAAGCTATTTACAAAATTAGTTTATTAGGCTTTTCTCCACAAGCTCATCACACAGCAACTACTAACTTTCGGCACAAAATTCAGAGCATTTCTGCATTATAACTGATAACAGTTTCCGATAAATTAAATTCAGTGCTGGATTTCGCACACTAACCACAATACTATGATAATCAGAAGTATTTGAATTGCAGCATAAACTAGTAATCCCAGAAAAAACGCAATTTGATCAAGAAGTATTAGATGAGCACAAACGAATGTATTGTATTTGGAATTCAAAATCACAACGGTCATCAATACAAAGAAGTCATTAATTTTGAAGACACGACCGGTATTGTAGTTTTACAACTATCAACCAGTAGCACCTTCTACATACGAAGCTTTTCCCCGATCAGTGGAAATCAGAAGTCAGACGAGAAGAGTTAGGAAAGATATATTTGATCCGTTATCAATATATCGAGGAGCGTTTACTCTAATCTGGCTAGTGAACGTAGGAGCTGTTTCCCACGCTGGGTCGTATCATGATCTAGTACGGATGCATGACCGAACGTCTTCAGCTAAACAAGTCCACTTAAAACAATGTAGTCAGCATCCAATGTCGAACACTTAATGAGCTATTGATTTTGCGGAATTATTTACAGCTACAATTCACTGAAACATCACAAATACCTTATCACAACTACGAGCGAACGAGGAGTGTTCAAATTTGATTCAGTTCACCAAACTGTTGTAATAAATTGGCAGTCTAAGACCTTAACTTCAAGATCGCATAACATCGTTTCTCAATATAAAGGCTGAAGGACATGTAGAGGACGTCAGTGAACACACTCTTCAAATAAAATATGCAATATCATTGGTTTACCCTCAATAATCTATTCATTTACCGAGGTTGTTCTCCGGTTCACTAAACACTTCCTAGCAGTTTATCATATCCATTTAAAGCTCGTGTCAATAACTGTCTCTCACAACGGGCGTTGTCAAATTAAGTAGACCATAGTGAAACTGCTAGTGAACGTTTCAAATGGCGACTTTTGTCGTTAATGTAATCCGAATGAGTGATGACTGTTATTAGATATAATCTCTGTTTTCCTTCCTCTAAACAGGCGCCATTCGGGCTGAGTTCACCTACAATATTCTCATGATCACTTTGAACACATGCTCAGTGGTGTTGTCACATATGAGAATAGTTGGTGAGTATTGCAATTATCACAACGGCAAGGAATGGCGAACGGATTCACATTGAAATAATACATCGAGGACTGTTGGACAGGCAGAATGTCATCGTATTTTGTTCTAAATGTAGACTACGAAACCGGTGACAATAATTTACTTGAAATCCTTACTATTTGTGGAGAGGGAGAACTGCACGTTGACACATTGACAAGACAGAGATGCTGGTGAATGTTACACATCCATTTGTTGTTTTATGCTGATATATTGGTGCAGAAATCTTCACATCCATTACTATTAACTGTACCATGAAAATAGAAACACATATGGATTAAGAATTTTGCTTGTACTATGAATGAACTAAGCGTATTTCAAGGTGAGACTGAATGAATCGTATTTTGACAACTTTAATTTCCAACATCCACAAACCTTCACTTGGTATGAGGCTCTCATGTCACATTCTTATTCAACACTGTTGAAGATAATGTAACCGGAAACTGAATAGGCGCATACACAAGTTAACAGGGAAAGTGTGAGCAGGATGAAGTGAAGTTGAACGGTGTGATAGATTTCTTATATCACGTTCTCAAATCACACTGATGCGTGAAAATAGAAGAGATAATGAAAAGATGAGAAATAATGTGATGGATTTATCAAAGATTGAATGAATATTTGTTTGAACTCTACCTCGTTACACGTGATGGCCACTGTTAATACTTTTTCTAATTAAAGTCTCATTCACATTGATTTTCACCTTGGCATATTTTAAAAAATGTGGCATCGACCGATTGGATGATTTCTATCATTTCACTCGTCAATCACATACGTTTCCAATGTAATTAAAATGACACGATATGATTGTATTTAAATAGACATCAGGAAGAAAACGAAACTCAACAGCTCTTCCTCATAGGTATCACAATGAGCTTAGGGACAGATATTGAATATTCCATCGCTGAACTTGTATACGGCACTACATTGCGTCTACCTGGGGAATTTTTCACACCACAGAGCAGTAACAATTTTGGTTAATCAAACTACGTCCAATGATTGTCTGGATTTACACGAACACTGCCTCCTATGTAAACCCGTATACAACATCGACAGGTCGCTCTCCCTCAAGAGTTATTCAGCTGTTCACACGTTTTCATACGAGTAGATTCGGTGCTCAAACCTTTGCAACAGCCTTACGAAGGACCTTTTAACGTTATTTTCTGTCACTAGAACACCTCCAAGGTTGATTGAGGTGGCTGCATCGAAATAGTCAGCATTGATCGTCTCAAGCCCACACTCGTCGATGACAGAGCCCTAACTGATGAGCTGAGACCAAACCTTCTTGTGGCATCTCTACATCTACTTCAGATCTCACGCTGGATACATCAGAGGCCTCATTATCACATCCCAGTCAACAACACGTGTCATCAGTACTGTCTACAGACGAGTCTCCAGTCTCACGTCCAGATAAGCAGACCACGAAATCAATAACAAATATATCTGATTGCAGGCGTTAACGGCCTTCTGGCTTTTGACTTATGGAGGTATCCAATTCGGTATCTTGCACGTAATCTTCCTGAAGTGATGATCAAAGTCATTTTCGACTCGATGCGATCAACAAACTCACTTTCACAACAAGTGCTGTCAAATCAAGTAAACAATATTCAGACTGTAAACGAACGTCATATACACAGTCAGTCAGTCAGCTACAACGTAGGATCAGGCACATATATGCATCGGTCCAATTTGCCATACCTCGTTAGCACAACAAGATCAACACCGGATTCATAGAAGTAATTAATTTAACGGTGGTAGTATATAGAGAAAGGTTGTATGTAGGGATATAGTATGGAACGAAAAAAGTTATAAGCAATTTTAATCTCAAGGTTTAGGGGAAGATAAAGAGTGTATACACCTACACCATTGCGATCGATTCTGAACCATGCCACCTAGAGTCTCCAACCATTGGTTACGATAGTCACGCGGACACCAACCAGGTAGTCTGCATCTACCAACATGGCTCAGATTAGAAGTTAGTGACTTCAAGCACCGATGCCATGTTTTGGTTTGGCCGCCCTTAACTCTCTTCCAACCATCCCCTACACTAGTCAGCATTGCACGTCGTGGTAATCGGCTTACGGGCATACGTAACACGTGGCACAACCATCTCAGTCGATGAAGATTCATCACCTCATCAACTGATTTACCATCATTCCCTAATACTCTGCGTCTAATCTCACTATTACTTACCCGGTTATCCCAGCAGATGCGAGCAATATTTCTAAGATATCTGTGGTCAAATATTAGTAACTTACGAGTATCTTCTACTCTTAATGGTCATGTTTCACAGCCGTGAAGTAGAACAGAGCGAACTGATGCGCAGTATACTCGTCCCTTAATTGATAGACGGATATCTCGTCTACGCCATAGGTGACGTAAGTTGGCAAAAGCCAAACGAGCTTTTTGAATCCGTGCTAAGATTTCATCAGACACCAACCCGTTAGGGCTGATCAGACTTCCAAGATAAGTGAAGTTGTCCACGCGTTCGACTACTTCACCCCCTATCTTTAGTTCAGTGTTAACGCAGGCCAGTCCTGGAGTAACAATTTACATTTGGATGGGGAGAAGCGCATCCCAAACATCCTGGCATTATTACTCAGTTCTAACAGAAGACTCTGCATTTTAGCAGCGTCTTCACCAAACAGGACTATGTCATCTGCGTATTCTAAGTCGCTTAGTGGACCCCCTGGTAGAGGATCAATTTCTGAAAATTCAGTCGACGAGAGTGTTATTTCCAGTAACAGGTATATAATGAAGTTAAACAAAAATGGGGATAGTGGATAGCCTTGACGGACACCACTTGAGGTTGTAAAATCACGTGACAGTTCGTCATAAGCTGTGACTTGACTGGTAGTGTTCGAGTAAAGAGCCTTCACAAGGTTTATGTACTTCTCAGGTACACCTTTCAATGACAGACACTGCCACAGAACCTCTCGTTCTACATAGTCAAATGCTGCTTTCAAGTCAAGAAAAACTATCATTGTCGGACGCTAATGAACATGTCTGTGATTTAAGCTGCCTACCTGGGCATTAAAGTCACCAGCTACGACTACTATGTCTGAGCGCTTAGCTTTCTGAAGAAGCTCAGAGAGCTTTCTGTAAAAGTCATCTTTCACTTCATCATGGCTGCAGTCAGTGGGAGCGTAGGCAGAAACGACGAGAAGGCAACGACGTGCGTCCCTAACCTTCCGAGTTCTTATGGAGCCATTTAGCCGGACAGCACACAGGCAACTGTCAACGGAGATCCATTCTAGTAGTGCCTGTTCTGCCCTTGTACTTAGGGCTTTGCCCACATCTGCAAATCCACGAGAACTAGCCAACGGGTCGCCAGATACACGGAGGGTGTATTTCGTTGGCTGTCCATTTTGGCGAGGTGAGGTCAAGTGAATGACCACACTGGGATACTGTATGCGTGTTTCGGAGACACAGCATACATCAATGGTACGAGATTCTAGAGTTTTAGCTAAGGAGGCCTATTGACCGATTTGACTTAGGGTACGTACTTTGAAGAGAGGTTTTAGTGGACCTGGAACAGCGTTTCGGGCCATGGTGACACTTGAGAAGGAAACAGAGAGAGGAAGTTTAGTGCTGAAAGTCAAGGTAGAAGGAATAGCAGGAACTGAAGAAGGAGATTGATTATGAATACAGTGGTCTTGAGTACTGTTGGCTCCGTTCTTCAAAGGACCTTACCGCCGGAGACGGATATCCGTGGGATAAGTCGAGGTGCGCATTTTTAGAGTCGACCTTTTCTAACCACACCCCTCCTTGTGAGAAGGCAGCATCGCTGTTATGCTGGTTGTCTGAAGGGAACACATTACTGCCGTCACACCTCTGTACAGTCAGCAGTACGACTACGCCTTCGGACCTTGGGATTGCTGCTTTTAGTCTCACCGCTCTTCAAACGACATGCCTGGCATGGTAGGACCTTGAGGAACGATTGTTGCAGCCAGTATAGATCGATTGATTCATCACGTTAAGCAAGCGCGAGCACCAAGTCAAGGTAGCAGCAACGGTCGGAGTCATATGCATAGACGTCTGATATCACTGTTATCCGAATATGTGACGACCGTTACCATGTCTAACGCTGTTACGTTTCTTAAAATAACGACCTATGTCTAGGAAACGTGTATCGATTTGTCGAATGGCAAAATCGGGGTCTCAACAATCGATAGATTGATGCAAATGTTTGTCGGTTGAGGTAGCCTTATCAAACAACAATACAGGAATAGAAAGCATGCATGTTAGAGAAATTGTTACGGTTGCAGTTTCATCCCATGATTTCCATTGATCACTTGATTTGCAAATTAACAGGTCGGTCAGATGACGAGTGACAAGTGAGTAGTGTATCGTTGTTATATCGTTAGATCTTGGTAAATATCTGTGTTTGTAAACTTGTTAGTGTTTTCAAGTTTCATTGAAAGGTCATTGTAGATAGATAGTTGATTTAACCATGACCATGTAGCATGGTAGTCAACGTCCACAAATCGCTTTGAATTTCTACTCACAGATTGTGTATTAACGTTGATTTGTCGATGTTGTTTGGATGAATATGGATTGATCAAGATGTTTTGTAAGCATTTGGGAAAATCTGTTCAATCTGTATTTGATCGACATTCAGTCGTCAACATCAATCTGTCTCTCGACCACGAGAGACACATCTACAGGTAGGGATCGTCCAATAGTACGAAAACATTATCGACACAACGTCTTCAATACGTTGCACAATCTTTCTCATCCAGGTGCTCGTGCAACAGTCAAGCTTATAGCCAAACGCTTTTGCTAGCCTGGTATCAATAAAGACGTGAGGGAGTGGGCACGCTCCTGTGTAAGCTGCCAGAAATCTAAGGTGATCAGACACAACAAATGTCCCTTAAGCTCTTTCAAAACCTCTGACGCTCGTTTCGACCACGTCCATCTAGATTTGGTAGGACCCTTACCCGATTCAAATGGATATTCATATCTCTTAACATGCGTATATCGTTTTACTCGATGGCCATAAGCAGTACCGATTAAGGACATTACTGCTGAATCTGTGGTTCGCGCTTTCGTCGAACGATGGGTAGCAAATTTCGACTGCCCTTCAACCATCACTACAGACCGCGGACACCAGTTCGAATCTGGACTTTTCCGTTGTCTCACCTCACTTTTAGGAATCACGCGCTTCCGAACGAACGCATACCACCCACAAGCAAACGGGTTGGTAGGACGTTTTCATCGACAACTAAAAGCTTCGCTATTAGCTGCAAACGTTTCACAATGGACAGACGCTCTTCCACTCATCTTGCTAGGTATCCGCAATGCAGTGAAAGCTGACATTGGATACACTGCATCTCAACTCGTTTACGGAACGACACTCCGACTCCCAGGAGAATTCGTGGATCCTTCGGCTTCTTCATTGAACATGGATCTAAACTCTTACACGAGCAGGCTTACAAACGCTATGCGTTCAGTTAAACATGCTCACACTCGACCACAGTCAACTGATGTTTCCGCTCAACTTGACTTACGACATAGTACACACGTTTTCGTTCGTCGAGACTCACATCGACGACCTCTCGAATCAGCACACGAAGGACCCTTCAAAGTTCTTTAACGTGAACCTAAGTACCATGTAGTCGACAAGAACTTTAGTGCTAAGATTATAACTGGCGATTTCAATTATCCTGGGATTAACTGGAGTACCGGTAGTTGTCAGTCTGGCAATGATGAATTTTTGTCAATCCTTAATCTGTACTGCTGGTCACAGTGGGTTCGTACCCCAAAAAGGGGTGATAATACACTTGATCTAATATTTAGTAGAGATATCATTCCCCTATCTGTACAAGTATACAACGAGTTTGAAAGCAGTGATCATAGGATAGTAGCTTGTGCTCTCCCCATCCATCCCTCCTACAACCGACCAATTCAAAGAACCTGAAATTATAGAGACTTTAAGCATGCAGACTGAGACCTCTTGCGCTCATTGATCAAACTCTCAGACTGGGATGAATTCTTTTCATGTAATAGTCTGACAGATGCCGTCAACATATTCTACTTGATTGTTAACTCTTGTCTAGACTCCTGTGCACCAATTAAGACTTACAGGATTAGTAAACATTACGAATTATATATACCAGATAAATATCGTAATAAACTAAGCCGCCTAAAGAAACGTTATTTTAAATCTAACGACTTCACGGCATTTACAAAAAATATCAATACTTTTTAACCAAATAAAAAAGAAACATAGGTTAAAAGCCATTAATGAAGAGCTATTAGCACTACGTACTAGCTCAAAAGTGCAAAACCTAATCCACCTTTACAATAAACGTGCTAAATCAACTCAAAAGGTTGATATACCATGCATCCTGTATAATAATAGTTTTATATATGATCCGAAAACTATAGCAGACCTTTTCATTGGTAGTTTTGCAAATGGCAAAGAATCCATAAATAGCTGTTTCTAGAGTTATATGCACGACTGGTAACTCAATTAAATCTATCTCCTTCACATGTCTGAAAATTAGTAGCGTTATTAATAACCTCAAGGTTTCGAAAGGTCACAGAGCAAACGGGATTTCATCATTTCTCTACAGATATGGTGGTCCAGATATCCAACTTCTTCTCCTTAAGCTGTTTACTCTCTCTATGGAATCAGGCTCTTATCCTGACCGTTGGAAAACCGCGTACATCATACCACGTTACAAATCCGGAGATAAGACTGACATGAACAACTATCGGCCAATAAATATTACTCCAGTTATCTCTAGGATTATGGAAAAAATTATTAGTGACGAACTACCCAACTATTTATTGACTGAACAATTTATTGGTGATTCGCAACATGGATTTCTTAAAAATCGATCCTGTATGACATGTCATTTTGACTTCTTTAATTTAGTCTATTCGCTTCGTAGCCAAGGATATCTAGTATTAGTGCTATATCTGGACATTTCTAAGGCATTCGACATGGTCAACCACCAACTTCTCATAGGTAAACTCGCATCTTATGGGGTCCAAAACACGTTACTAGCCTGGTTTGATTCCTACCTCAGCAATCGACATCAAATAGTTAAAATGAACCCTTCATTGTCGAATGCCGTCCCTGTTAGAAGTGGGGTAATTCAGGATTGTGTCTTAGGTCCTTTGGTCTTTTTACTTTTCATTAATGATATTTGTGAGTGTTTTAGTGTGGGTAAGTCCCTTTTGTTTGCAGACGATCTTAAGGTGGTGTACTCATTTTCTTCACATGGGCTGAGCAATATTCAAAATTGTATCAGCTCGGAGCTTAACAATGTAGCACAGTGGTGCTCGAAATGGCAACTGGAGCTTAATACGGCTAAATGTGGTTGGTTATGCTTCCATGATACATCACTCAACCTCGATCTTACCATAAATGGTGAAATGTTATCTAGGTTACACTCAGTGGTAGATCTAGGACTTAGGTACTCCGACGACTTGTCGCTTACTGAACAGATAATGAAACAAACGTCCAAGTTTCAAC
This sequence comes from Schistosoma rodhaini, assembly GCA_944470415.2. NCBI lineage: Eukaryota > Metazoa > Platyhelminthes > Trematoda > Strigeidida > Schistosomatidae > Schistosoma > Schistosoma rodhaini. Next base: position 4,622,698 of record OX104040.1, read on the forward strand.
GTATTATAGGTTACATAACTCGAAACCTTCATAACAGCGAATCTCGTATATTGATGTACAAAGTCTGTGTTCAACCGCTCCTCGAATACTGCGCGTTTCTCCTTAGTAGCGCGCGCATAAAAAATAAATTAAAACTGGAATCAGTACAGAGACGATTTACACTTCGCACTCTTGGAACTGATAGTGTCTTGACATATAATTCGAGGTGTAGTAAACTAGGGTGATGATGCAACGGATATTCTAGTTTTACAACTAGATACCAGTAGCACCTTCTAAATTCGATTGTTCCCAGTCAGATAGAAATCAGAAGTCAGACGAGAAGAGGCAGGAAAGATATATTTGATTCGTTACCAATATATCGAGGACCTTTTCTATGAGCTGGCTAATGAAACGTAGGAGCTGTGTCCCACGCCGTGTTGAAACGTGATCTGGTGCGGATGCATGACCGAAAGCCTTCAGCTAAACAAGTCCACTTAAACAACATGGTCAGCATCCAATGTCGAACACTTAATGAACTATTGATTTTGGGGAATTATTTACAGCTACAGACCACTCCCCCCCTAGTGAGGTAGTGATGCCCCTAAGACGTGACCAGCCAGAAGTTTAAACCCAACGAGTTTGTCGTTGGTAAACACTCTTCTGATAGCTTGCTTCGTTTAGCAGCGTCTGGTCGTCTTTCCTTAAGCTAAGGGACCAAAATGAACAACATAGCAATAAAGAAATATAGTACAATGAAAATTTCGGTTCCTTGCGAAACTTCGTCGTTCTTTTCCAGCCGTCCTGGAAAAGAGGAAAAATAAAACGTGTGAGTGCATGTCGGAAATACACTCGTACTTGCGTAGGGACACAAGATGAGCGGGAAAAAAAATAAACTAATACACTTACCAACAGCGTAAAAGCGATCAGGAAAAAAGTGTTTTTTTATATACAATATATATATATATATATATATACGCTCAAAAAAATAAAAATGTTTTGTTTTTTTTTGGTTTTTTTATATAAATAAAAAAATGAGCATATTAAAAAACTTTTATAATGAACTATGGAAGGGTAATTCAAGATAAAGCTTATGTCCTACGTGCAATATTCGTTAAGATGTTCTGGAAATCTTACTCGTCTTCCAGAACGCGTTGTTTTAGGTTTATATATCGACGTTGACGAAGTATCAAGTTGTGTGTCAGTTGTCTTGTAGGGTACTACGAGTGTAGTAGCTGTGTCGTTTGCTTGTACCGAAGGAAAATCGACGTAGCTAGCGTTTCCTTCTAGGTACGCAGCTTTGAGTCGTTCGATACTGATGCTATCTTTCGTACCGTTCTTATCGACTACATAGTACATAGGTTCGCGTTGAAGAACTTTGAAGGGTCCTTCGTATGCTGATTCGAGGGGTCGTCGATGTGAGTCTCGACGAACGAAAACGTGTGTACTATGTCGTAAGTCAAGTTGAGCGGAAACATCAGTTGACTGTGGTCGAGTGTGAGCATGTTTAACTGAACGCATAGCGTTTGTAAGCCTGCTCGTGTAAGAGTTTAGATCCATGTTCAATGAAGAAGCCGAAGGATCCACGAATTCTCCTGGGAGTCGGAGTGTCGTTCCGTAAACGAGTTGAGATGCAGTGTATCCAATGTCAGCTTTCACCGCATTGCGGATACCTAGCAAGACGAGTGGAAGAGCGTCTGTCCATTGTGAAACGTTTGCAGCTAATAGCGAAGCTTTTAGTTGTCGATGAAAACGTCCTACCAACCCGTTTGCTTGTGGGTGGTATGCGTTCGTTCGGAAGCGCGTGATTCCTAAAAGTGAGGTGAGACAACGGAAAAGTCCAGATTCGAACTGGTGTCCGCGGTCTGTAGTGATGGTTGAAGGGCAGTCGAAATTTGCTACCCATCGTTCGACGAAAGCGCGAACCACAGATTCAGCAGTAATGTCCTTAATCGGTACTGCTTATGGCCATCGAGTAAAACGATATACGCATGTTAAGAGATATGAATATCCATTTGAATCGGGTAAGGGTCCTACCAAATCTAGATGGACGTGGTCGAAACGAGCGTCAGAGGTTTTGAAAGAGCTTAAGGGACATTTGTTGTGTCTGATCACCTTAGATTTCTGACAGCTTACACAGGAGCGTGCCCACTCCCTCACGTCTTTATTGATACCAGGCTAGCAAAAGCGTTTGGCTATAAGCTTGACTGTTGCACGAGCACCTGGATGAGAAAGATTGTGCAACGTATTGAAGACGTTGTGTCGATAATGTTTTCGTACTATTGGACGATCCCTACCTGTAGATGTGTCACAGAATAAGGTTTCCTTACCTGTTCCCATCTGCTGATACTTAGTTTAAGAGTTGTCGAGGATAACTCATGCTGAAGATCAATGTCTCCTTTTTGAAGCTGAGCGAGTTTAAGAAGGTCGATTCCTTGGAAACTGTTCAAGGAGCTAATTCGAGACAAGGCGTCTGCGACTACATTGTTAGCTCCAGAAATGTGTTGTATATCTGAATAAAACTGCGAAATGTAGTCGAGTTGTCGAGACTCCCGCAGTGAGTACTTGTCTGAAGATGAACTTAAAGAGAAGGTAAGAGGTTTGTGATCGGTAAAAAGTGTGAATTCTCTTCCTTCGATGGAATGTTGGAAATGCCGTACAGCACAATACATAGCTAGGAGTTCCCTACCGAACATGCTGTACCTAGATTCAGTGTCTAGCAACCGTCTGGAGAAAAATCCTAAAGGTTGCCACGAGTTGTTAACCCATTGTTGTAAGACTCCTCCGATTGCTGAGTCGGATGCGTCTACGGCAATACTAATGGGCGCTTGAGTGTCCTGATGAGCGAGCAGGGTTGTCGTAGCGATGTGTTCCTTAACTGTGGAGAATGCTTTACGGGCTGTGTCGTCTAAACTAATTGATTTTGCATTTCCACGCAGCTGATCGGTTAACGGTTTCATAAGGGATGCGCATTTGGATATGAACCGTCTATAGAAACTTACAAGTCCGTTAAAAGTTCGCAACTGCTTGATCGTGGTCGGTTCTGGGTAATCCAGAATGGCCGCCACTTTGCTCCTAAGGGGTCGGATGCCTTGAGCATCAATGGTGTGTCCTAGGAAGTCTAAGGAGTTGGTTCCGATTTGGCATTTCTGTATGTTGACAGTAATGCCAGTAATGGAGTCGATCGAAAACAATGTCCAGATGCTTGAGATGCGATTCTTTGTCCGGACTTGCTATTAGACAGTTATCAACATACGCATGTACGAAGTTGAGACCTCGGAAGACGTCGTCTATAAACCTTTGGAAGGTTTGAGCCGCGTTTCTTAAACCAAAAGGCATTCGTAGAAATTCGTAAAGACCGAAAGGAGTAATGATGGCGGTTTTAGGAATGTCGTCAGTTGCCATCGGGATTTGGTTATAAGCTTTAACTAAGTCGATTTTCGAAAAGACAGTTGTACCTTTCAAGGTAGCTGTCAAATCGTGAATATGAGGCAGCGGGTAACGATCGGGAATGGTTTTAGCATTCAGACGCCGATAATCACCAGTTGGCCGCCAATCATTGCTGTCCTTTTTAGGGACCATGTGCAATGGGGATGACCATGGACTATTCGATGGTCGAATTATTCCTATGTCAATCATGTGGTTGAATTCGTTTTTAGCTAACCTAAGCTTTTCGGGAGCGAGTCTTCGGGCTTTCGAAAATACAGGTGGTCCTGTAGTCGAGATGTGATGTGTAACATTGCTGGTTACACAAGGTAATTTCGATTGCGATTGGTATATCCCGGGGTATTTGTCGAGTACTGCTTAGTACAAGGGGTCTATGGCGTGCTTAATCGTGACTGGGGATAACCTGCAACCAGAACAAGGAGTTACGCTAACGGATAACTTAGTGTTTCCGTCTGTTAACCTTCGTGAGCGTGTGTCGATGAGTAGATTGTGGTGTTATAACAGGTCAATACCAATGATTGGCATAGAGACATCTGCAACCACGAAAATCCAGTGTATGGGTTTACGTAAACCCACGTTAAGGTAGACGTACCTTTTACCGTAAGTAGCGATCGGCTTTCCGTTTGCCGCCTGTAAACTTAAAACAGACTCGCGAAATCTGTCGCGAGATTTGCTAGAAGAACGCTAACTTCTGCGCCAGTGTCGACGAGGTAGCGAACTTTCGTAGTCACATCCGTGACATATAAGAGGCGGCTGTGTTCGCTGGCTACGGTTGCCGTTAACGCGTGCCGGCTGGGAAGTTTCCCGAACTGTTTTTCGTGTCACTCGATTTCGGGGTCGGATAATTGCAAGGTTTCCTGCAGTTTCTGGAAAACTTACCGTACTGGTTATGATACCAGCACCAGTCGGGATTGTCTGTCTCTCGTGATCGAGAGCCAGATCGCTTACGTGAGGCGCTTCTACGCGGGGTTTTTGACCGACTACGGTCATTGCGAAACTCTAAGATATCGTGTAAGCGTGTGACATAGTTCGGCCATGTCAGTCGAGGTCGATTGGGGTTTTTCATTGATGGAAAAAACCTCGGCCTTAGAAAATTTGGTGATTTCCAAGATTCGATCGGCAGATGCAGCTAGTTCATCTATGGCATTGTTTTGAAATGAAACAAGCACTGCCTGCACCTGTTGAGGGAGTTTAGACAAGAAAAGTTGTCTAAATAGGCCATCATCGAAAGTTCGTTGGCCGATGACTTCTCTCATTCTAAGCAACATGTCCGTCTCAGAACCATGTTGCAAGTCGATATTGTTAAGGAGTTGGTCTAACCGTTGTCGATCAGTTAGGTCTCCTCGTTTTAAAATCGATAGCTTAAGCGATTCGTAAGGTTCGGAAACATCACTAGTAAACATACTAGGTGTTACGTACCTGTTAAACTCGCGCGGTAACGCCTTAACTACCGCGAGGAAACGTGTGCGCGAGTCCGTGATTCCGTGCATGCAAAAATCGGCTTCTGCATAGCAGAACCAGGACTCGATATTGTCGGGCCAAAATGGCGTTAACTGAATCGAAATAGGGGGAATGGACTTTAACTTAAAAACCTTGGGTGAGTGTTCCGCCATAGTAATATAGATAACGATAAATGTCTAATTAAAATATATCCGGGAAAAAAATTCGCGAAAAAAAACAGTATATCACAGTATATAAAATTCAAATAAAGAATAACAATGAATAATAATATTACAAAATGGAACAGACTCACAGTATATTGGCTTGGTGTACCAGATCACGTCGGTCTCACCACTGAGGATACAACAGATATTCTAGTTTTACAACTAGATACCAGTAGCACCTTCTAAATTCGGTTGTTCCCAGTCAGATAGAAATCAGAAGTCAGACGAGAAGAGGCAGGAAAGATATATTTGATTCGTTACCAATATATCGAGGACCTTTTCTATGAGCTGGCTAATGAAACGTAGGAGCTGTGTCCCACGCCGTGTTGAAACGTGATCTGGTGCGGATGCATGACCGAAAGCCTTCAGCTAAACAAGTCCACTTAAACAACATGGTCAGCATCCAATGTCGAACACTTAATGAGCTATTGATTTTGAGGAATTATTTACAGCTACAAGGGCTTGACCATTTATGGAAGAGTAGATTCAATCTTAACCTTATCTTCTTTTTCAAAATACTTAACAAACTCTCCTTTACATCCAGCCAGGCGATTCAATACGCTAAATCCTCATATTACGACATTCGTAACTCCTTGTCTTTAGCCAAACAAACATATTCTAGATCTTCTCTCTATATTAACTACTTTACCTGTAAGTTTTCTAGGCTCAGGAATAATTTACCTTAAACTATCCGTATGTTAAACTCTCTCCCATTGTTTGTTCGCTCAATTAATGCCTTTTGCTCCTCTGAAAATGCATTAAATGCGATAGCGCCTGCAAGTGTATCTTACTCCACAAGTGAGATTATCGGAACTTTAAGTGTTTAACCTCTTACTTGCTATCATTGTTTTGTTGTTCCGTGCTCTTTGCTTTTATTTTACTTTCTCTAGTTGTAGATAATTATCAATAACTCGCTTTGGCACTAGAAATAACCTTACAGAACATCAGGCTATCCACTTAAGAAAAAATGACAAGTTCCTTGGTGCTGCATCGGCCTGCCATATATAAGCTATTTATCAATTACTAAACCAGCAAACATAAAACTTTCTTATATTTCATGTTTGCTCTCTACATTAAATGTTGATTTTTATAACAATCTGATCATGCCTGTAAACTGGTGCGAATCCTGTAAATATTATTTTCAGAATATATTATTATTATTAAAATCAATAGCTCATTAAGTGTTCGACATTGGATGCTGACTACATTGTTTTAAGTGGACTTGTTTAGCTGAAGACGTTCGGTCATGCATCCGTACTAGATCATGATACGACCCAGCGTGGGAAACAGCTCCTACGTTCACTAGCCAGATTAGAGTAAACGCTCCTCGATATATTGATAACGGATCAAATATATCTTTCCTAACTCTTCTCGTCTGACTTCTGATTTCCACTGATCGGGGAAAAGCTTCGTATGTAGAAGGTGCTACTGGTAGCAGGTTGCAAAATCGGATTACTAGTCGTAACTTCAGCATCAAATATATTTACCAACCCCTTCGCTTCTGACTTTTGTTTTTACTGGTTGGGCACGATTCGATTATAGAAGGTGTTACTGGGAAAGTGTTGTCAAACTACAATACTGGTGCTATCTTCGAGTTAAACGGGAATGGTGTGACGGACCAGCTAACTTCGAAGTTACACCTCGAGGTCTGTATCTAACGTGGATTAACCCGTCGACTTATCAAAGTACTGTGGATGCTTTGGAGACCGTATGACACAAAAGACGCTATTACGTAAATATATTAGCAAGAACGAGTACAGAGATGTTAGTGATACCACTAACGCATGTGTCAGTACATGGTGTACGACTAACTGATGTGCGTTTTTTGTCCTTGACTTTAACAAGGATCGATGATCTGTTCGATATTCAGTGGCTCAAATACCGGATGATTTGGTTTAGTCGTAGTGGCATTTCACCCACGTCATTGTCAGAAGCAAATATACCGGAGGATACATTTTATATGCTGTCGTTTTACGTGAAGTGTCTAGAGTTCGTAGGAAATATGTAACGCTCCATACCCACTCGTTAACGGGTGTGGATACATGACCGAATGACTTCAGCTGAGTGACTCCATCAAAACTAATGTGCCCAGGATCAAATGTCAAAGACTTAAAGAGCTTTATATTTTGAGGATTTACCTATCACAAAATATATATAGCTTCAGTTTACTATCGGTTGAAAGCTACAATAATTTTTTATAGACATATTCAAGGATAATATCAAGAGGAACGTGTTTATAATTGTGAATAATATAGATCTAATTTTGGTCATTATCTTTCCATGCACCGGCTTTCTTTCTAAATATCCTATTGGAACATTGAAATTTGTTGACAAAATAATCTATACCAGAGAAATCACAATAGATGTTGTAAACTTATACTTCTGACTTGAGATTGAAATTATTTTCCTTCCCTAAATTGTTTGGGCACCGAATTAAAATAATTGGTTGCGAGTTGGGAGTTTCGGTTTCGTTGTTGTTCAGGTCTCCTTTCGAATGGCAGGTAGCCCTGCACAAGTGTTGCAGATTGAGCCGAAGAATGAACTGATATTTGAAGGTAGTTAATATAATCTGTCATTTAAGATAATATGCCCTTAGTGAAGTCTTAACATAGTGTTCGATATCCATAGGGGATCAGTTGATGTATACTAATTCATACAATTCATATTACTTTAGTTATACGATTTCGCCATGAACATTTCGAAATAGCTCTGTTTGATCTGAGTTTCTGGACTCCATAAATCGCTCTGAAAAATATTTTGATGGAGAGAACAATAGATATTATGGCCTGAGTTTTCATGTGTTTGTCGAAATACAGTCACCACCCGACTGGACGTTAGCACAAGAAGTACATCAAGTCATAGTCTTTCCTCTCAGACGAGACGACAGGGTCTTTTTATATTTGTACTTAATATCATTTAATCCTGTTTTGTCATATGTTAAGCATATCGCTAGTACTCCCGTTGCTTGTGAATACGGCTCAGTACCAAACGTAACTTACTATGCGAGAAGCAGAAATAAATTGTCTTGGGTCGTGACTACTACTTATAAACCACCTTCACTAAGGTATGCGACCGCAAATGGCAGCCATCTCAGACTCCCTCCAGGAGTTCTGCTGTTGCCCACATTATCCGAATCAGCGCTTAACAATTTCATGGATTGGCATTTTGACCAGATAGTCTCTGACGTTCTCTCGATTTGCCATGATACGCTAAAGTGATATCTGTTTTCGGGTTGATATAGTTCCGTGACTTCACCAATTGATTCATACAAATAGTCGCCTGAAGATATTAATGTTCAAAGGCTAAACCTACACCGATACCTGTTACTTTCAAGTTTTTTTTCACAATTTTAAGTAATGAAAATAATTTGGGAATATTCGTGGATTTGAAAGAGAACTTAAATGGTAGCCAAGATGGTTGCCGATGTTGACAGACAGTAAGAGCTGCCCTACTGAATTATTCACCTTAGAGGACACAGCCGAAAGTGGTACAATATAGGTCGCTTCGTAGTAAACCGGCTTTATGTGGGTTGGCAAACATTTCATTTGTGGCACAAGTAGAGTTGTCGAAAGTCAAACAACATTTTAGTACGAGTCCTGTGGTTTTCTCAACTACCATCTTACCTAGGCCAAGAATTCTCATATAGATGCTGTAATTGATATCCTTCCTCTAGTCTTACTAGATGATATGGACTGGTTCTTGACATTTTTGACTTAAAACGAGTGATTAGCATCCCAAACACTTTTTGGAGTGTTATTCATGTTGATCTTAGTCACTTGTTCATTCTCGAGAACAAGTATCCCTAACACATTTCTGATAAAAGAAATCCGTAAGCCCAAGCTACTTATATCCCTGGCTTTCTCTTTATTTTATTTCAACACATACATATTGGTACAAAAAAGCACCAGATACATATGCGCCACACAAAACAATAAAAATAGGAGGAGAAAGGATGAAAAATAAGGGAGACTGAAATGTACAACCGGAAGACTCTTTCAGTTAAGAAAGTTAGAACCACTCTTTATGAAGAAAGTAAAAGAAGGTTACAGCAGGCTCGTCACTGGCTTCTATTCTGAGCCATGTCTGACAACGTCTCTAGCCACTGTGTTGCACCATTTCTCGGACCCCAGCCAGGGAGTCGTGAAGGACCAACAGAAGCCAGCCCTTTGCATCTTTCTTTCATGCCACGACACCATGTCATACACTGACCACCTCTTTGTATGTTTTAACCAGTCCCAGAGTCGGCAGATAATGCACAACGTGGAATTATCTGGAACGACATTCGTTAAATATGTCCAAGCCACCGAAGTCTATTTTCAAGATGCTGACACCAATTGAATTATCGTCTCTGCTCCCGGACACACGATGCCGAACCTCTGCATTACTAACATGGTGTTGCCACTGGATGTCAGCAATCCTTCGGAGACAACGATGATCGAACACAGAGCGTCGTCTAACATCCTCAACTCGGGGAGGCCAGGTTTCACGAGCATGGAGCGAAACCGTTTTCACCGACGCGTTGTAGATCCGATCCTTTACAGCCCGACTAACATCACGAAGGTGCCAGAGATGGCCCACATTGGCATAAGCCGTTCTGGCTTTCACTATACACGGAATGATCTCATCACTCACGCCACCACCAGAACTTATGCAGCTGTCTAGATACACGAACTTCTCGACTACTTCAATCTGCTCACCATCCAGAGTGAGTACAGGATTAGAATCCTGCCAGTCTTGTAGGAGTACTTTGCACTTGGATGGTGCAAAACACATGCCGTACATGCGGACACTAATTGCCAACTGATAAAGTGCGGATTGCATGCCTTGGGCGTTATCGCACAGTAAGACAATACTCAAGGTCGAGAAGTCGTTCTCCAGGCAGCAGATCCACACCGCCATTACTTACATCGATCAGAGCTGTTTCCAGCATGTCATCGATGGCAAAGTTGAAGAGAAATGGTGAGATCAGGTGACTCTGCCTAACCCCACTGCTTGAATGGAACAAGGGAGAAAGATGGTTGTATGCCCTCACTCTGCCTGAGGTGTTCGTATACAGGGCCTTTAAGATGTTGATAAACTTCTCAGGCACACCCCTCTTCAATAGAAAATCCCAGAGAACAGTCCTGTCCAACGAATCGAAGGCAGCCCTGATATCAAGAAACACTACGTTTGTTGGCCTGCGATAAGTATGACGGTGTTCTAACATTTGTCGGAGAGTAAAGAAGTGATCAATGCATCCTCGACCAGAACGAAGGCTTTCTCTTATATATCCTGAATCTTTTTATCCTATCTGTTCATACCTTATATACATATTTGGCTTAATACTGTATGCAGTCACCAGGAGTAATTCTTACTGTTTGTCGGGTTTCGGTTTGGGTAGCCCAGGAATACATGCGTCACTTCTCATCACTGCTTCACATTCATCAAAAAAGCAAGATCTGTACAGATACGTTGGAAAAACCTCATCGGTTTTTACTAGTGTTTCCCAATTCTAAATTACTGAAGCCGTGTTGTGGTTTCAGCTTTTGGGATCAAAACAACAGGTCGCAAATTCGAGCACTTCACTTTGCTTCGGGTGACCGAGTAGTGTCACCAGTGCTCCCCAGAAGTGCGGTTGAAAGCTGAATACGTAAACCTGTTCCTGGTCAATGAGTTGTGTTGTTGAAATTTATGTCTCTGGTGTCTGGACCTTACGACTCTTCAGTGTTCCAACCAATCTGACTACAAGGTAAACGTATCTTTCATAGCGGTATCCCGCGTTGTAGCTGACTGACTGGTATCCGGAGCCTTTAACGTATTTCCAAGTGATTCGGTAGCCGGTTATTGACTTAAATCGTTTTGGTCTTTTTTTCATCAACACTTCATTCCAATTACGTGTATTTTTCCCTCATCATTTATATGGCTTTCCTGTAGGTCCTTTCGTCGATGTAGTAACTTCTTATATCAAATTGACAAATCCTTTGGACCGAGCCGTCGGGTTTAAAGTCAAGACAACAATGCCAAAATGTTATTGTGTAAAACCAAGCAACGGATATATCGAGCCTCATCAAACTATAGAGGTTGCAGGTTTGTTTTGTGCTTTTGTCTGGGGTAAATACTTATTTTTCAGTAATGCTCCAGCCGTTTAGTTACAATGCCGCAGAAAAGTTTAATCATAAGTTTATGATTCAGTCTATCGTTGCTCCTGATGACCCTCGTCCTACCACAGAGCAGCTGGTATGTAATTAGCTAAAACTTAAGTATTTATTTCCTAAGTGGAAGGATACACCTCATAGCAAGCTCATGGACTCACGACTCTTTTGTATTTTACATTCGCCTGATGAGCTTCATGTTGAACCTTGCCGGGATTTAGTCTTCGAAGGTTATTTTCTTTGTTTTTAAGTATTAACTCATTTAGGTCCTTTTGTGAGACCTGTTACATCTGTTGTGAAACTGACCAACCCTTCTTTGCAGCCCGTTTGCTTTAAGATTAGCGCATCGTCCCCAGATCACTTTTCTGCCACCCCCAGTGTAGGTGTTATATCTTCTCATGAAAATGTGGAGATCTCAGGTATAATACATTTTTTCGTTACGATCTTGTATAGTTGTGTTCCATCCCAATGATTTCGACTTTACAGCAAAAAATCGTGAGAGAATGTTAATTCAATCTGCCGTTGCTTCGGAAGGAGCAGATCCAAAGAAAGATCAAACAGTGGGTTTATTAAAAAAATTAATACAGTAGGCTTTGTTTAAAGAAGGAAAGGTGACGGATTATTACCTAAAATGTGTTTTCAAAAACACAGGCATTGTAAGTTAATTTCTGTTGTATTTTAAATGTTTAGGAGGAAAAAATAGAAGTTTGCAAACAGCAAATTGCATCATCTGTAAGTGAAAAACTTAATTTAACGCACATTTTTAGAAACCTGTACATGATACTAGTGTGACCCAAACAGATATTGAGAAGTTAATGGCTGAAATATCTGCTCTTCGCCAAGAAAATGCTGCACTGAAGGTAATATTATATCCTGTAGCAAATACAAATCTGAAATTGTTTTGTTTTCCTAAATACTATGTTTTGGAAGCAGGCTTGGTAAGCATCACTTTGCGAACCGTTTTCACAAACTGCAGAGGAGTCGAATTATCTTACAAACAGTAATTTAACATAGATTTTTCGTTGTTTAATTCAGCTACCATTTACCACTATACGCCATGATATCCTACTGTTGTGCCAAAGAGTAGCCTTTGTGGTGTATTCTTTTAATTTCGGAGCACCAGGCACATCTAATGATTTGGCTGCTCGGTAACGACGAATAAACAGAAAATTCCACATTTACATGTTACGAAATGTTATGGCATCCTAATTGCTCCATCTATTTATTTATTTAAACACAAACATTGTGTTATAATTTCACTTATCACGACCCAGCTATTGTTATTGTTTAGTATTCTTAGACGCCAATTCACTCGACAAGTCCCCAAATCAGAACACAGTTGAATAACAAGGATAGATGGAAATAAGAAGTAAAATAAGAAATACGTTAGGATATTTATAGTTTTTACATGAGAAGATTCTAGAGTCTCCTCCAGGTATCGACTAGCGCTGATTGGATTAGCCAACACAGTCTTGCATGGAATATGCTTTAATCCAATCCATGTCCCGCTAACACATTGGTCCAAGGAGACACCAAATATAAATACTCTACACTTCGTCATTCAATTTGTGTAAGAGCTGGACTACCGCTCGGGCGCCCAAACCAAGGCAAGTGGTTTTCTTAGGGACCCACTTGTGTTATGACTTTATAAAAAAATAAGACGTATGCTAATTCGTTATTGATTTTTATGTCCAACTTTTATCACGTGAATTATACGCCAATCGAAATACGACTAGTCTAATCTTAACACTGACAAATCCATGATGTTCGACCAGTATGAGTAGTCTAGCGTCCTTATTGGCCACTTGTCCGCCTAGCCCTTCCAACTGAGTCCAGAACACCAACTTCAGCTTCTGCTATACGAATCTGTGCGAATCATTTATTTCAAGCATACTCTGTTTATATACCAGACAGACCGCATCATACCATAAAATAGAAAATAATATTTGTACAAGATCAAGCCAAATGTGGCTGTGAACGTGGGAGACTGTAGTCTTTAAAGTGAGTATAATTTAAGAACAGTAAATCGTATAATAGTAATCAATAGGTCAAAATGAAGCTTATAATAAGATGAATATAGATGTACACAGCCTAGTTACTCAATAGTTAAACAATAGGAATATACATAGAATAATAGTCCATTAATAGGTCCTGGGAGTTACCCGTACTTATGTCTAGGATATAACAACTTGTCTTTGATCATGTCCTGGTATCATGGCAAAATAATTTAAAATTAAGCTAGGATTAAGGCATAATTTATCCAGTCAATCACGAGGTAGCACCTAATATGTATGTACATTCGTTCAAATTGCCATGCTTCATTAGCACAATGCGACAAAACGTCAGGCCAAATCCCAGAATGGTAGAGGTACAAATAGTATCAATCGTAATAGGAAGAATTAGATACTAAAGACATGACTCGAAAAGAAAATATAAATTAATAAAATAAAAACCAAAGGTTACGCAGGATTTAGAATATCAGAACTCGGGGAAAGACAAAGAATAGAAGCACCTGCGACACTGCAAACGATTTTGAGCCATGTCATTCATAGTCTCTAAGCACTAGTTACGATAACCACGCTGACCCCAACTAGATAGTCTACACCTGTTAACATTGAGAAGTCCGATTGTCGATGACTTCTGTTATATATATATATATATATATATATATATAATATTAGTTCATAAATGGAACCAAAAGTTACCATTCACTGTTGTTATCGGGATGTAACAACTTCATGGACTGATTTCATGTTTTGGTTTGGCCACCCCTAACTTTCTTCCAAACCACTTCCATTTTCACTCTGGATGGTGAGCAGATTGAAGTAGTCGAGAAGTTCGTGTATCTAGACAGCTGCATAAGTTCTGGTGGTGGCGTGAGTGATGAGATCATTCCGTGTATAGTGAAAGCCAGAACGGCTTATGCCAATGTGGGCCATCTCTGGCACCTTCGTGATGTTAGTCGGGCTGTAAAGGATCGGATCTACAACGCGTCGGTGAAAACGGTTTCGCTCCATGCTCGTGAAACCTGGCCTCCCCGAGTTGAGGATGTTAGACGACGCTCTGTGTTCGATCATCGTTGTCTCCGAAGGATTGCTGACATCCAGTGGCAACACCATGTTAGTAATGCAGAGGTTCGGCATCGTGTGTCCGGGAGCAGAGACGATAATTCAATTGGTGTCAGCATCTTGAAAATAGACTTCGGTGGCTTGGACATATTTAACGAATGTCGTTCCAGATAATTCCACGTTGTGCATTATCTGCCGACTCTGGGACTGGTTAAAACATACAAAGAGGTGGTCAGTGTATGACATGGTGTCGTGGCATGAAAGAAAGATGCAAAGGGCTGGCTTCTGTTGGTCCTTCACGACTCCCTGGCTGGGGTCCGAGAAATGGTGCAACACAGTGGCTAGAGACGTTGTCAGACATGGCTCAGAATAGAAGCCAGTGACGAGCCTGCTGTAACCTTCTTTTACTTTCTTCATAAAGAGTGGTTCTAACTTTCTTAACTGAAGGAGTCTTCTGGTGTGAAACTGAACAGAACTCTTTATTTTTTTTGCATAACTGAGGCTTTTCGTCGTTCTTTGTCTTGTAAAAAAACTGACGGAAATTTTGAGTTCGATCTTAGTGGAAAATTACTTTTCTACAGTCCTTCTTTACTCTCTACACTGTAAATGTCTATACTTCAGACAAACTTAAGGAAGAAACTATAAAATGGTTCCTGGTACTAGTTAAAAATGCTTTAGTATGTAAAGCCATTAAATCTCTGAAGAGGTATAGTCTTCACACAATTATCAAATATCAGAAGAATTCTAATATGAATAATCTGCATAAGAATTAATTATTTTTAAAACTTTAAACTCGGTACTTCAACACCAAACTGTACAATTTATTTAAAACAGTGAGACCATTTCTTTTTGTGCTAACTGAATCAAGGGCTTTTTAATTAGTTAAATTGAATTGATCGTTACAAACCTCATTACCTAACAATAAATATCATAAATGACAAACCCTGAAGATACTTGATGTTTATATCCGATTGGGTCAGTTTATCTCTGTTATTATAGTTTACTTAATTCGATAATATAATATGACTCATGTAGTAGAAATAGTTTGTGTTGTAGTGAATTTTAAAAGATAAAACCCATTAATCGACGACCGACTGAGTACGTCTAATATATGTTAGAAAATTGAAACAATTATTATGTATAAAATATCTGGTCGAGTTTCTTAACATACAACAAATGAATGATTAAAAAGAAAAAATAAAGGTCATAAAACAATAAATGCTTATTGACTCTTGCCCCACTGCAACAATATCATTCTGATGTTATACTAAAGACAGTTATTCATCAATGCTTCTTGTACTAGTTGATTGCTTTGCTTTCAAAAAGTTTGATAAAAATAGATATCTCAATTGCTTTTATCAGTAGTCCAGTATGATTGTTATGTTTTCAGCTTCAAAATTATATCCAAACTTATGCACACCAGTTTTCAACTAAAAAATAAACAAAGGTATAACACAGGATATTAGGAAATGATGAGGTCATGAATCTTCATCGACTGAGATGGTTAGGCCACGTGTTACGTATGCCTGAACACCAATTACCACGACGCGCAATATTGACTAGTGTAGGGGATGGTTGGAAGAGACTTAGGGGCGGCCAAACCAAAACGTGGCATCAGTGCTTGAAGTCACTAACTTCTAATCTGAGCCATGTTGGCAGATGCAGACTACCTTGCTGGGGTCCGTGTGACTATCGTAACCAATGGTTGGAAACTCTAGGTGACATGGTTCAGAATCGATCGCAATGGTGTAGGTGTATACACTCTTTATCTTCCCTTAAACCTTGAGATTAAAATTGCTTCATATCTGTCTTCCTTCCTGTACTATATCCTTATATACAACCTATCTTTTACATACTACCACCGTTAAATTAATTACTTCTATGAATCCGGTGTTGATCTTGTTGTGCTAACGAGGTATGGCAACTTGGACCGATGCATATATGTGCCTGGTCCTACGTTGTAGCTGACTGACTTGAACAACATACATCTCTAGTTTATAGTAAAGTTTTCTGTTGTCTTGATTTATTTTCTTTATTTAATAAACAATATCTTTTATAATTTATTGATAGAACTGAAAGCATTGTCCATAGTTTCTTATTTGTTCAGTTATTGTATGTATATGCTCAGGGTTACAATTTATCTTGTATGAAACTGTCTGGTGACTATTATCAGGTATCTTGTAGACAAAATTTCGTATAGATCTTTCTATACTTTGAATGAATAGGTAAATAAAGCTACCATATTAAGTCTGATTATTGTTTTCCCTAATAGGATGTGTTACTAAACAATAATAATAATAACTCGTTATACTTGTCTAAATGAATGTAACGATTCTTGATCTGTAAAGATCTATCGTTTTGTGGAGGGGGGACATAACAGGTATAGATAAAATAACAGATAGTTGATTAGAAGGGGTTTTGTGGAGATTTCAGTATTTTTATAGTTGAAATCATAAGTCAATTGAAGCTAGACCGGCTTAGTGGTTTATCGGTTAAGTGCTCTGGTAGGCCCTGGGTTCAAGTCTCGCAAGTGCGGAATCGTGGATGCGCACTGCTGTGGAGTCCCGTAATAGGACGAAACGACCATCCAGTGCTTCGAGGTTTTCCATGGTGGTCTAGCTTCAATTGACTCATGATTTCAGCTAGTTGATTATTTAGTTTCTAATTAACAACTTTGTCTCATGGTGTAATTAAATACTTCTTTCACTGTATCCTTCGAAAGTTTTATTATACCACTGTATATATAAAATTAACTAAACGTAGTTTCATAAAAAAGGTATTATAACTTATTTAAATTAAACTTTTGTTACCTGAAACATTTAGAGTATTGTGATAACAATTGTCTTGACTTTTTATAATCTTTTATCATTATTTATGGTTTTTCACTGTTCGTAGGAATCGGATCTTCATTTACGACGTACAGCAGCTATCTCAGATACATGTCGAATGCCTACTGAATATGGTGCTAGATCCATGACTGCCAATGATGGCCGTCATCATAATCAAATCAGAGCTGATACTTTTAGCAATATCCCACCGATTTTATATTTAATCACAGCTTTAATCATTGGTCTCTTCTTGGGTCGTTTTGTTCTGTAAATGATCTATAAACTTACAACAACAGTTATATTTTAAATTGTTATCATTATCGTTACGTGAAAATTTCTTCAAAATCTATTCACATACATTAATTTCCTCAGTTTGTATGTGAGTTTATGTTTAATCTTTGCTATGATACATTACTGTATTGATAAAAAAAAAGATGAATCCTATTTGTTCTAGTTAGCTATTCAATACTTTATTTGACATGCTTCATCTTAATTCTATTCCAATAAATTTCCATAAAATTTATCAAAGGAAATGTGTAAAACTTTTTTTCCTCTTTTTTTTTTTAAAAAAAAAAGGTGGATACTTGTTTTCATTTGCTTTTGACATTATTGTGCTGTTGTTTTCTTCTGTGATTAATTGAGAAAATTGAATAATACATTATGTATTAAAAGTGAAATATTTATATAAATAGTATAATTGATCATGTTATTGAAAGGAGGGTATGTTTATGATATAATATACAGTGTAATTGTATGTATCTTAATTCACTGTTCCAACTAATTAGTTATTATATCTGTGGTGTTATATCCTGAAAATGTTCGATCTCTTCAAATAAACCACTTTTTCCGTAAATTTTATTATTTCTTTTTTTATTGTTTATACGGATGGGCACAACTGTATTTTATGTTTTAATTTTCAGGTCCATATCGTGGATCATTATATGTAGGTTATATAGTTCAAATTAACCTGTTGTTTTCGCAATAATTCAGCTTTTTTGCCGTTCTTTAATCTAACACAGGAGCGATGAATAGGTCTTAACTATTAAGTGTGTGTGGTACGTAGCGAAATATTTAAACAACCAATTTACTAAAAATTAGATGCTTCCATCAATCAATGAAACATAGAACCACATCTAGATATGCAAAATTTTTGATTTATAAATAAGATTAACGGTTCATTTATTTATGTTCATATTTACTGATTGATATCATCTTGTCAATTCTTGGTTGATCCTGTAAACTCCATTATGGGTTCAAATAATTCATACTTGTAATAATGTCTTAGTTATTTGGTTTTTCTATACAACTAGTCTAGTGAACAATTATCATCAAAGCTAACTCTTACAGAACTGTCAAAAGAACAATTATACGAAGATTTTTCACACAAGAAAACAAACAACTTCGAAGTTCATCTACAACAACCCATAAAGTGTGCGATTGAATCACATCGAAATTAAGGGTTCATCACTTAGATTCATTCTAATAGTAGGTTATTGACAGAACGGATAATTAGGCTCCGAGAATTCAAATAAAGATAGAACAAATATTGATGCAGAATAATAATAATATCCGCATTTCTGAGCATATTCCAAAGAAACTGAGGTTGCAAGGGTCCAGGGCTCTCAACAGTGCGATAGCTCGGCATTTACTCGACACCGGGCACAGCATCAACATTTCTAATGCCTTTAAAAACATTAGTAAACAAAGAAGTACAACTGCTCTCCGGTTTGCTGAGGCGATCGCGATAAAAAAACTCAAACCGGACCTATGTATTCAAAAAGAGACAGTGATAAACTTATTACTACCTTGGTAACCCATTTTTGTTTCAGTTTTTTTATTAGTTCAATTTTGGTTAATATTCAATTGTTTTTTATACCCAATTCTTAAACCACCCTTTCTCTCACACATTTCCGCTCATTTGTCTCTCCTAATTATATGAACTATCCAAATCTTATTCAATTACTACGTAACCCACCCTAATTGTTTTCAACTACGTCTATAAATTATTAAATCATTACGTAATCCCACACTAATTGTTTTCAACTACCTCTAACATAATCACATTTTGATTTTATCTGTCTCTGAACTCCACTCAACTATTACGCCACCCTTTATCCTAATACCTAATAACCTCTGACCTTTCCTTGACCATATATATATATATAGTTATCATCGATGACTTTTGTTATTCCAATCCTTTACATTCCCTTATGTCAGTTGTTCCATTCTATTTATTACCCTAATGCTAAAACTCTAATGCATATTTGGTTGTAAGCAGCTGATGAGAAAGCACGAAATATAATGAATTCATATTATTCTGCATCAATATTTGTTCTATCTTTATTTAAATTCATAAAGGGAACTAACTGCGTGAAATTTCCGAGAATTCATTTAGCAAGTTATAAGACTTTTATATCATGGAGTTGACTCTGATAATAAACGTACACGTACCAAGAAGTTTATATGAAATTAAAATACTAGCAAGGTAAATAAGTGATTGTACCGCCAGATGAAGGGGATTTCTACTCTGTTCTGCTCTGTATAAAAGATAAATTCCATTTTTTTCAAAATTTATTATTTTCTAACTGAATTGCATGTTGATTTTAATACCTTATGTCTATTACCTGTAATTACTTGATAATTATTTGTAAGAAATCATAATTTCAGAGGGGGTCACTCAATGAAAGACTCTCACAAATTTTTGTGCTCAATATTCAGTGGTGGTTATTCTTATTGTTTAGAGCTGTTGTGTAGCCATTGTGTGATATATTTAACTTATACAGCCCAAACTAGTCTAATGAGGTAGAATTGATGTTAGTGATATAGTCCAGCTAGTATGTTCCATCATATTCAAATATGTAATTAGTTTTCTGGGTTTCGCCAATTATAAGAAGCTGTCAAATTTCCAGGTGGGACCCGAAAAAGACAATGCGGTTTAAGATCCAGTTTTTTTTTTCTGATAGGGAGACTGAAACGTGGACTTTGGAGGCAAGTAAAATATATTGTGTAGTGTTTTACACTTCCAGTCCAGCTACAGATAAGCAACAAATCACTTCTCTGATGACTGATAGTTTGTCAACAATGACATCATCAGAATAATAATAATGCGTCGGAATTTTTATAATATTTTCATATAATTTTCAACAACGTGAAATATGTAAATAACCACATTATCCAGTTGTTCTCGGAGTTATGCTCATTCGCTTTGCTCCAAACTGTCATAAAGCTATCTGGGTTTACATTTTTAAAAGGTGTTGGGTGTTCAGAAATGCGGTACTGTAGTTTGTATCACATAATAAGTCTAACATTAATGTTGAATATGTACAAAATAGTTTGGTGAAGATTTTACTATTACTACCTGGAAAGTGTTAATGGTGTCTACCATTTTATCGACATAGTCAACCTCATGAAAATAAAACTGAGGACGCCCCCTCTGGTGAATTGGATTGATCGAAGTTCATAAAACAAACTTCTTTGCGATGATCTAGGTAAAAATAGCGTTTGTACAAACTTCTTTTGAATGTAAAGGTTAGGTTAAGATCCCGATGGCTTCAGTAGTATTCGAAACACTAGCTCGTAAACCGTGTTGTAAATTTGATGGGATCTGGCGAATAACCTAAAAACTTTATTCAGATCAACTTGACATTCTTTATCCATTAATTGAACAAGAATAGAACACTTTACAATTCTTGACTATCCTTTACCCAAATAATATTAATAGTATTCCGCTATGTAACGACGGACTTGTCGAATTGTGCATCTCGACTGGCTCTACAGGAGTAATCTAATTGATAGATACACTTAAGTGTGGCTGATTCAAACCGTATGATTTTATTGGTGGATATCATCAAAGAACCGTAGAAAACCGGATTCAGTTTAGCATCAGTAGATATTTTCTGCGCTGCATTTTCTAATCTTTGAGTTATTCCCTCTGTAGTTCCATTTAAGATAGAATGTTTCAAGAACTACTGTCTGCAGAACGGTTATTACCTTCGGTCTTTTCTTTCATGTGTTCGTTGATAAACTTTTCTGGATAACCATTCTTGCTAAGGAGGTTGCGAACATTACCACGTTCATTTTCAAGAGCATCAAAATAAATCATTTTGAATCAGTATTCCTACTAAATTGCTTTTATATTTGATCGGTATAGCACCATAGACATGAGCATATTGTCCAATTGCGGATTTTCTATGTATCTCTCTGAAAACTTTTACTGCAGGTACAAGAATTAAAGTTTCTTTAAGCTTCTCTCTATTAGATCACTGCAAATAAAATACAGTTTCCAGTATGGTAATGTTAGTCAGTAAAGACGATACATCTGAAGATATCACAGTTATGTTTGACCAACAGACTTTTTATTACCAAAAAATTCGAAGGGATCCTTGACACTATGCTTAACAATTTCTTTGCGCAGCGCTTCAATGATCCTTACTAAGTAGTTATCTAAAGTATGATAGACTGAATTATTTATATCTAAAATGGGTAAAATGGTCAAACCTTTGTTGTGTATTTTTAGCTGACCGTATAGCCTTGATGTTATCTCGACGTACATCTCAACACTCTAAAACTCGCATACAGTATTTGAGTACAATCATCTATTGTTGTAGGCGTGGCATTAAGTTCTAAAGTAGAACAGGCTCTATTAGACTGGATTCCGATAGACAATCGCTTGTGCGCTGCCCAACTAAAAGAGACGGTAAGAACTGGAAAATATAAATGCCTTTGTCTCTGTCTACACTCCCACTGTTTGTAATTCAGATGAAGCTAACGATGGAATTTATGTGAAACTTCCCAACCTTTTACAATGTGGAAGTGGCAAGTGATTTTAATGCTCATTAGGCAAAGTAGATCAAACTGAAAGACACTTAAGTGGGCCTTATGGTGTCGCGGTTTAGTGAACAGATAATGGCGACCGCCTGCTGCAGCTGTGCTCATATAGTCATCTAGTAAACACCAACATAAGGAGGAACATAGTCCGATGTGGTGACTTCTAAAGTCAACCTGACGATGTATTCAAAGAGACCGAATTGCCATCAGCCAACGTACGAGGCTAAATATAGGACTGATGCTCATTCTTGAACACATGTCTAGACTCGGATCATGGTCTAGTTCGAGAACGTGTTTGTCTGTCTTACTGGACGTAGAAAGGCCACAGCCAGGAAGCCAACCTAATGGTGAAAAGAATTAGATTATATTTCGGGGACAATTGGAGGAGTTAGTCAACCATGGAAGTGATATTCACTCGGAGGCAGCGAGAAATGATATCCGAAAATTTGTGGAAACATCAGTGGCATATACTAGTAACTTAAACCAAAAGGTTAGGAAACATCATAGGATTTCAGCGGTGTCTACTGAAGTGGTTGAGACTGGGCGATTCATACAGTCGGGTTCCGAAAACAGTGAGCAGAGACAGACGTACTTATCGACGTTCGATGAGGCGGATTTCGACTCCGTCGATCGTGGGGCTATACCGCAGTCTTTCATTAGACAGCATACCAAAGCACTACATTGTATAGAATTTCTTCTCGAACACTACTGGTCGAGTCAGAGCTTATGGTGGACTGTCATCAGGATTGGTTGCTTCAAGTGGTGATCGCTTTCCTCACTCTATTTAACTTTATCATAACATTATCAAAACATAACACTTTCATCTAGTGAGTTTTCACGGAGTGGTCTTCTATCAGGCGAATCGTTTGTTGACGTAGAATATGCTATCGATATGATTCTATTTAATGCAGACGTTGACAAAATGCTGAGTCTTCTGATCATGTTAAGCAGCAATGCAAGGATGTTTAGGATATGATCCTCTCCCTCCATTTACCAAATGTTGCTTGGATCAGTACCTAAATCAGTGGTAAGGAGTGAAGTAGTTGGACCCATCACTTACCTTAGAAGTCTCACCAGTACTGATGGTCTGGCGCCTCACAAAAGCTCGCAAGGATTTAGAAAGCATCTTTGGCTTCTGTCAACTTGCATCACCTGTGACGTAGGTGAGGCATCCTACTGCCAACCGAAAGACGGACTTACTATGCAATAATTCATTTTGTTCTACTTTATAGATGTCAAAATGGCCATTAGGAATTAAGAATATTTGTAGGCTACTAGTATTTGATCGTAAGTATCTTCGAAGCGTCGTCTATGTATTTTGGGATCACTGATTAATCAATGCCATGGTTAGGAATAGATTATTCACTAAGAACGCCAAATCGATAACAGATAGTAAATATTGACCAATTGAGGCGGTTCGAACATGTGTTACGTATGCCCAACCACTGCCTACCTCGACGAGCGGTGTTTTCTGATGCAGTAGGCTAGAAGAAAGTTAGGGGTGGTCTAACCAAAACATGAAGTCATTGAAAACTGGAATTCCCAATGTTAACAGGTATAGACTACCTTGTTGGGGTCAGCGTGATTATCGTAACTAGTGCTTAGAGACTATGAATGACATGGTTCAAAATCGTTTGCAGTGTCGCAGGTGCTTCTATTCTTTGTCTTTCCCCGAGTTCTGATATTCTAAATCCTGCGTAACCTTTGGTTTTTATTTTATTAATTTATATTTTCTTTTCGAGTCGTGTCTTTAGTATCTAATTCTTCTTATTACGATTGATACTATTTGTACCTCTACCATTCTGGGATTTGGCCTGACGTTTTGTCGCATTGTGCTAATGAAGTATGGCAATTTGAACCAGTGTTCATACGTAGGAGGTTCTTCGTTGCAACTAAATGATGAACTGAATCACCAAGAGATCAGGATTGTTGGCTTCAATTGAAAATTGAAAATTCGAATCATTTCATTGTTTAACTGACAAGATTACTGAATTCACAGAAAAATATCTAACAGGGTTTATTTGGTATATCAATTAAAATGTATATTTTCTTTCAAGGAAGAATTATAAAATAAATAATTACAAAGAAAACTTCAAAAGGAAACTACTTTTGAAAGTTTACCGATGAAACATAAACCACACCACAAAGAGTGTTCACAAATACAACAGTGAAGGTTTACGAATTAAGAGTAATATATATGTATAAGAAAAAAGGGAACTAGACAGAAGGAAACATAAATAACTAAATGACAAGATAAAGAAAAGTAGTTAGATGGTAGCAATACCAATAGTTCTGTAGAATCTCACATATGATATATATAGGCAAATATAATCAGTGTTACGATGACATTGTTAAATATGTTCATTACCAATCAAAACTAACTGTGAACTGTGAATAGAAAAACAAAAGATCAAAGATAATTTCACATTAATCTACATTAACAAATACAGTACAAACAGACGAGCAGGTATGCTACTTTACATTCGTTTACTTTATTATTAAACCCTTCATCTATTTTTATCAAAATTTCACAGATGAGAATATAGACGAAATAAGAATAATCAATAGGAAATAAATGGATGGAGCATTTGAGCATTAGTCTTAATATACACATTAGATACCATCTACGCTCTTAAAAAATACCTAGCCTTGGAGATATATATATCTCCAAGGCTAATGTAGACAAATAAGCAAGTAGATAAGTAGACAAATTATATCATCATTATGCTTTATTGACAATACTCATTTTGAAAATGATAATGAGAGAACTATTACTTTATCATCCATCTTAACAAAAATGAAAACAGACATGTTCATTGTGAATACATGGTAGTCAGTGGTTAATTACATGAATACAATGTTATTTTATAATAACCAAAGATAACATATTATGATTTTTAAAAAGAAATATTGGAAATATATTTTGATCAATTAATAAAGGTTTATTAGTTGTATTTATATTGGAATGTGAATTATACAATAATAAAGGTGTTGCTTTTATACTAAATGTGCATAAGTTAAATATTCCAAATTGTGGTGCTAAAGCTTTTAATGTTAAACACTTAACTTGATATGGTTGTAGATGAAATTCTTGTTTAGTTAAACCAATCCATATAAGAGATGGAATAAATGAGGCATCACAAGAAATTGATTCCACTTGTGAAGATGAGTTATACACTCGAAATGGATTTATGTGTTGTGGATGACTTGTTCCAGTTGTTGATGATAAGACCTCTTCTGTTATTGATTCACGTCTAATAAATAAAAGAGTATTTGGGAAGAATGCTATGAACTAATAATAGAATATGATCATTTAAAGCTGAAACTAAATTTATGCCAAAATCCATAACCTTGGACAACAAACGTGCCTTAATATACAAAGTCCTATTTTCAGAAGGGAGTTTTGTGGAGATTTTAGTATTTTCATAGTTAAAATCATGAGTCAATTGAAGTTAGACCACCATGGAAAACCCGGAAACACTGGATGGCCGTTTCGTCTTATTGTGGGACTAAGACAATAGTGGACGGTTGTTCAATTTTGTTGATTGGTTGGAATTAGACATTAACACCGTTGAATGCCAGTTCAGTGGTCTAGGGGTTAAGCGCTCACACGCGAGACTGATAAGTCCTGGTTTCCAATCTCGCGAGACGGGATCGTGGCGACGCACTGCTGAGGAGTCCCACGATAGGGCAAAACGGCCACCCAGTGCATCCAGGTTTTCCATGGTGGTCTAGCTTCAATTGACTCATGATTTCAACTAAAAAGAAGTTCTATTTCATATATGATTGCTGAATTTTCAGCAAATAAATAATTAAAAAATAAATTCACTTGATATTGTTTATTTGTATCTTTCATTGTCGTTTTAGGACTGCAATTGATCAGTCTATATTTGGAATATGTGCATCCTGAGCGGGTTGCTTCGATATCGCCTTAAGTAACAAGCTTTTTGAGCAAAGTGAATTCAAACTTCAACCGATTACACAAACAGGTGACTACCAGTAGCTAAGTGGATAACGCGATGGTGTTTGACACGAACGGTACTAGGTTCGAGTCCCAGGGTGAACAATAAATCTGCGATGCAGGTACATTAAGCTAACAAGTCCTAAATAGGATGACACGTGCGTCCTGGATCCACTGATAGCTGCTATCCATCTTACCTTGAAAATAAGCCTGAGAAATTTGCTATCCAATAAAATCTCTTAACATTGAAATAATCCAAAATGATATAACTGAACAGTTTGAGACTACTCATGGAGTTGTTCCAACTAGGTAAATAAATTATTGCTTTGATGAGATCAGACTTAATTGTACATCATGATGGCGTCAAGTTCTCTGTACTTCACAATTCATGAAATTTAATGATTATTTACAATCAGAACTATAAAGCTGACATTGAATAAAGTGTCTGTTATATTTATTATCCAATCAAAAATGATTAAAAAAAAATTCATTGGGATTATTTAAATTTCCATCGAGATACGTAATTCTCGGAAGAAATGTTAGTTTAAGCGAAATGTTAATAGAAAGTGGAAATCGGTAAACTGTGACTCCAGAAAGAGCTAATATATATCTATTCAGTTAATCTAATAGCATTAAACTAATCCAGAAATCGAATAGTGAATGGAAATGTATATTTATAATTTGTATAAACATGACTATTTATTATGCTTGGTAAAAAAAAAGAATCCTTCTCCCATATTCGTCAAACACCCTGGTGCGACGGAGGATGGGAAAAGTCACCTCTCCCTCTCCAAATGTTCTCATACGGTCAATGACAGGCAAGTCATACTCACTGCCTTCTAACGACCGGGATGTTGTCTACGAAATTGAGAGGACGAAAAAAGAATGTCTGGCGCTTTAACCAAGTTGTTGAATATGGTGGATTAACCTAGAGAAGTTGGGGAAACCTCATTCCAAACCAATCGTGCACAAGGACTCTAGCATCCTGAACCGACAAATGGCGTATGAACCAATCGTTGGTCACCAGATACCATGGCATTGAATCTACTGACGTTGCACCACTGACCTATGGATGAGACCTTTATGTTAAAGGCTCCGAGTGTGGCACCCTAAGAAAACCACCTGCTTCGGTGGTTCATTCATTATCAATGATAATGAATATGTGAGAATCATAATTGTAACAAACTTATTAATAATGAAAAAAACTATGAGTATCCATGAGAAAGAAATATTTTCAATGAGTCAAACTCTACTTGTAGTTATGATCCAATTGGTTTAAGAATAAAATAATTAACAACTGAAATTTCTAGTTCATATGATATGAAAAACATTTTTAACATTATTATAGAAAGCTAATAAGGAAATACATAACAAAATTAAATCATTAATGGGAATCTCACGTGTAATCAACCATATTATCGGAATACAGTTTAAACATACTCATATGACCAGTTAGTATTGATTAAAAGCGATGGAAGTTTGTCTGAGGCATGCATATATATATATATATATATATAATTGATTGATTGATCAATGGGTAAGTGAGAAGTGTCATGTTTCACATTTTTCTTAGTACAGATCGATTTCTATCGACCAGGCCACAATGTGGCAACTACTCTACGTGACTCGATATCGTGTGCACAATTTCAAGAGATGAGATAGTGGTTGGAAGTAGTGAATCGAAAACCCTGGAGATAAGTTTGGAGTTATTAGGTACTCGTTAACGCGGTACACATCTCAATCCTATAGGAGGTCAGTCGCGGCCCGGGTAGCTCAATGGTGACATCAATAAAAGGTGACTAATAAACAGTAATCATAGCTTGATGAATATTTCCAAGAAGATGAAGAATGAACTAATGAATGAATTTTCTACAAGTATTTGAATTCATCTATTAGAAATAGTCTATTTCAAATGAGCAATATTGGCCTACAACACTGAATATATAAATATTTGATCATCTAAGTTTAGATCGTTTTTTTTTTCTTTATTCAAATCTTAAAATTTAATGTACAATACTTATTCTCATTGAATAATGTTGATTGACACAGTTATTTAATATAGAAAAAGGAAATGTTCTATGGAAATGATGTGAACAGAGAAACAAGAAGCCTTAACAAACTACGGAAGCTATTTTGGAGACGTTATTTCATTTAATTTAAAGCTTGTATAACAGTAACATTTACCTTTGTCCCTAGTCTATTCTACAGATCATAAGCTTTCGTTTGATGTATGATTCACTGCCATAGCCTTTTCTGTTCGTTCCAAAGCTATTGTAATTTAGACGTATTCTTTTGTACTCTAATCCCCCAGTTTTGGACATAGTTGTATTTTCTTAATTATTGTATGTTATGGTCAGGTTAGTCATCTATTTATTCATGTATCTTTTTACACTAATCTGAAATCGGGTACCAGATCGGAAGTTGGAATAAAGCGAGTAATGTTCCAGTTGTCTTGTCTTCTTTCTCGCGCGTGCCTGTCAGCCAATCAGGTGATAGAATAGTTTTCGTCTCTCTATCCCCACTTTGAACTCACGCATACTAGACTCAAGGTTAAACCAGCCAGTCTATAGCGTCAACGTCTTAATCTACATCAGACAAGTTATCCTTGGCACGAAAGTGGGTAGATAGATCAAAGATGTAACAGGAAAGTACACAACATAATCATCCTGTAAACATGAATGTGACAATAACTAAAAAAAAACACAACTTACTCAAATTTATTCTTATCATTCATATCTAATTGAACAATAATAGGCCACATTGAACTATTGTATATTTTAGCTTGTACAGAGATTGGAACAAAACTTATTGTTGTTGAATACATTTTTTAAAAGATCAAAAAAAATTAACATAAAAGAGTTAAGTATTAAGTATGTTGAAATAGTTATATTATGCACAGAAGTACTATCATAATCCCTACTACTAATAAGTCATTTATATAGAAATCTCATTTCAAAGTAAATACATATAATTTAATATGGAAATCTGATAAAATACTTAGAGTACTACTACTACTAATATTACTGTTGACTACAAACCTGAACCTGATACTTGCTACTGTTGTATAATCGAAGAAAGAATAAAAGAATGAAGATGAAAATTTAATTACATACCTATCAAAAATGACAAAAGTCATCACAATTGATTGATCACTGGGTGATGATCAATGTCTTGCGTGTCAAGTTGTGATTACATCTCAATCGCGGCCTGAATAGCTCAGTGGTAACGTCTCTGACTGTGAAACTGAGTGACACGGGATCGAATCCGTCAGGTAGCACCAGTTCCCTCAAGATTATAGGTACACCTTGCTGACGTGTGCCAAGTAGCACGAAACCCGGGTCCAAGGTTTGCTATTGACCACCTTTAACCACCATCTTATGACAAAAAATCAGAAATGACATTCAATCCTATAATGAGATGATGATACTGCCATCTAATTCATCTGGAAACTAAACTTGAGTACATCAAGCTAGTATCATAGTTGATAATTAATTATCAGAATAAATATTTATCGAGATTATAGCAATTTGAATATTAAAATTACTACAATCTTCACAAATCTCTAATCTGATAATAATCATATTCTCATTAATGATTAGCTTTGAAGTGAAGTTCCGAGTGAGAAGTTGTGACAAATAGAATTCAAACAATATCGAGTAGAGACAAGTATCTACGTCAGCCAGTGAAATAATTTACATAATAATTAATTAAATTGAAAACGTTTAGCTCGATACTTCAACATTAAACTGTACAACTTATCTAAAAATAGTGAAACTATTTTTCTGTAATTTAATTTAATTTTGCAATTTGTAGAGTGAGGGCATACAACCATCTTTCTCCCTTGTTCCATTCAAGCAGTGGGGTTAGGCAGAGTCACCTGATCTCACCAGTTCTCTTCAACTTTGCCATCGATGACATGCTGGAAACAGCTCTGATCGATGTAAGTAATGGCGGTGTGGATCTGCTGTATAGAGAACGACTTCTTGACCTTGATTATGCAGATGATATTGTCTTAGTGTGCGATAATGCCCAAGGCATGCAATCCGCACTTTATCAGTTGGCAATCAGTGTCCGCAAGTACGGTATATGCTTCGCACCCTCCAAGTGCAAAGTACTCCTACAAGACTGGCAGGATTCTAATCCTGTACTCACTCTGCATGGTGAGCAGATTAAAGTAGTCGAGAAGTTCGTGTATCTAGACAGCTGCATAAGTTCTGGTGGTGGCGTGAGTGATGAGATCATTCCGTGTATAGTGAAAGCCAGATCGGCTTATGCCAATGTGGGCCATCTCTGGCACCTTCGTGATATTAGTCGGGCTGTAAAAGGTCGGATCTACAAAGCGTCGGTGAAAACGGTTTCGCTCTATGCTTGTGAAACCTGGCCTCCCCGAGTTGAGGATGTTAGACGACTCTCTGTGTTCGATCACCGTTGTCTCCGAAGGATTGCTGAAATCCAGTGGCAACACCATGTTAGTAATGCAGAGGTTCGGCATCGTGTGTCCGGGCGCAGAGACGATAATTCAATTGGTGTCAGCATCCTTCTTTTTCTTTCTTCATAAAGAGTGGTTCCAACTTTCTTGACTGAGAGAGCTCTTCTGGTTGTACATTTCAGTTCCATCCCCATCATTTCTCTTCTTTTTTTTCTTATTTTATATATACACATCTTCCTTCTCCTCCCATTCTCATTATTTTGTGTGGCGCATATGTATCTGGTGCCTTTTTGTACCAATATGTATGTGTTTAAATACAATAAATAATAAAATAAGATTGTATCAAAACATGACCACTAAATTAATTTACCATTTTTTTGTTTGTTCCCATGGTAACTGATTAAATGTTGAATGATAAAAATCTTTAAAGAAATCTTTAAGTGATGAATAAGTATAACTTGTATTATCATTATCATTATGGTTGTTGTTTAATTGATTTATATCATTACAGTTTTGATTATTTTGTGAATAATTTACAAATTTTGGATAATTTAATTGAATTCTTATTAAATTTGATAAATCATAATTGTTTAAATTTATTAATTTTTTATTATTTATTTGATGTTTACATTTTTTAAATCTCCTTTTAGATAATTTTAAATCTAATATATTCTGTAAAATAATCATTTAAAGAAAAAAAATAAACAAATGAACAATTGATCATTGAATATATATATATATATATATATATATATATATATACAAGGATGAATGAATATCAAAAGATTAGATGACAGGAAACTCATACTCACGACCGGGGTGTTGTCTAAGAAATTGAAAGGACGAAGAGAGAATATCCCGCGATTTAACCAGATTGGTGGACAAGGGAAGTCCATCGAGGGAAGTTGGAAATTTCTCATTCCAAACCAATCTTGCACATGGGCTCTGGCATCCTGAACGGACAAATGGCGTATGAACCTATTGTTGGTCACCAGCTACCACGGCACTGAATCTACTGACATTGCTCCACTGACTTTTGTATGAGACCAATATTATAAGCTAACCAGTAAATATCTTTGGAAGGAAATTCCCGGAGTCCCAGTAAGAAAATATGACCAGTGGAGTTCAACCGTGTCACTTAACGAAGACAATGGAATATGATCACGCAAAACCTTGGCCTTATAAATTACTTTGATCATCTCTTTAAATAGAATATTATAATCAGCATAAAAAACATTCGTAACTGAAAATATGCAAGTTTCCATTTAATTTGAACAAGCTTAAGCGTTTACGTACAATATAGTAATTCGTATTCTTGATATATTTAGCTAATTGTATTACTTAAGCACCTTGAAAAGGTATTCAAAATATAACATCAGAAAATGATTTTCCCTAAAATACTGCCAAATTTATAAAAACACAAACCTACGAGTTTACAATGAACAATCGAGATATTACATGGTACCTTAAAATGACCAATAAGCATAGCAATCTGAACCAAAAAAAATGTTAGAACACTCATCAAATGTTTGGAAAAGAATAATGTGACTGCATATCATCCAGGTAAATCTGATTGACGTTTTAAATTCAAGGTACAATTCAACTATCAAAGTCTACGATTTTAATTGGTAATATAACATTTGAAGCTGAATGTCGAGTGCATAAACAATTGAGTGCCCAACCACATAAAGAAGCTGATAAAGTGAAATATCAATCAATCTCTACTTGCATGCGACAAAACAATAAAATTTGTGTAACAACAAATAAACGTGCAGAAACTGTACACTTTTATACATATAATATCAGCTATTGTAATTATAGCGTCCCTTTTACTACAAATTATTGACATAAACATCAGAAAGAACGTTGGCTCACAACAAACAAAGGGTAACAACATTATTGACAACAAAAGCTTACATAATTATTGTTATAATTATACGGCATTTGTACAGGATAATTTAGATGATTAATTCTTAAATGACTTTGTCCCCAGATAGATTGATTAAGATTAGTCAATGTAGTTTCTGTTGAACCCTATACACAAGAATACAGAATAAAAAACAAACCGATTTGAGAAGAAGAAAAAAAGAAAATTTTTTGGAAGAATATGGTAAAGTACTTGGCAACTATTACTTCTTTCTACACAATGAATTATTATCAAAACAGACACACACACACACATATACCATAAATTCCAAATATTGTAAATAAGAATAACACATATATAATTGGACAATATTGTTTTCAATTACATCATCATCAGATTTTACTCTAATATACAATACTATTGATATACATATATTAAATGATTAAAGCCAAACAATGCAGCTTATGAGTCAATAATAACAGTGAATTAAATTACATAATTAAACATAAACGAGTACAAATTGATTGTGTGATAAGAATAATCAGGGCTAGAATCGATATTTGGCAATAGAAAGTAGGTCAACGACTAAAAATAATAAATACAGAAATAATATCCGTTAAAAATTATTGAAATTACGTAATGAGAAATGAATTCCTACAAGATAGACTGACGAAAGTAATGAAGAGGACATTTATTGCAGCTAACCACCATATATCATTTTCAAAACGAGTTATGGGGATTCCTTCACTAAAGAGTAATTTACATAGTCTTCCTACATCCATGTGCATCGACGAATTCAGGTGCTACTGTGGAGAAAGCCATGTTCACAGTAGAATCAGACAATCAAACCATAGAGTTAGTAAACACTTCTTTTTGTGATTGGAAAAACATATGCTAAAAACAAAAGCAGCTGACTTCTGTCACATTTGATGGATGATAGTGGTCATATGGTAGATAAAAATAAATAAGTTAAAGTAATTTATACTATATCCACCAGGTTCTCTTATGGAGACCGATCTGGTTTTTTACATACAGCAGAGTCTATGGTGAGTCTCCCATTAGCAGCGAAGAATTCAGAAACCGTCTAAAGTATTTACTGATTTAGTACGCTACAACTCATATCAACATGGAAAACCATAAAAAAACCGGCGAAAAACCAAGTATAACAAGCATAACAGTTGTAGTAAAGAATTATAATGCAGAAACAGAAATGTAGAAGAATCAAAACAACGAAATAATGGTCAAATGTTTGAGATTCATTGGACTGTTAAAGGTAAATATGGCGTTTCTACTACGACTAATAATGATATATATCACACTCAACTTCCCACAAAGTTAAAACCAACGGTCAATTACCTTATGGATCTACCGTGTTCGAATACAGTCAAGTTGGACTCTTTCATTATCTTCATTGCAGCCAGCTATAACAACACAACAGGGTGTTGTCATATATCAGTGACACTTTAAAACAAGAGATTTGTCTACCAAAAAAGTACCCTTAACATAAAAGGTAACATAGACAATACGGTTTATAACCTTCAATCCATTATAACTACCAAAAGCTCTCCACTTTCTGGTCCTTTGTAATATCTTCTAAGCAGTAAGAATAATAGTGACAGTAAAAAATAATGATAATATTAACCATTCTGTATACCTTCCATGTTATAAGGAGATTAATATCCAAGGATGAACTATCGTCAAAAGATTTAATTGAATCATTCTGAAAACAAAACAATCAAAATATTTTATTTCATTGAGTCATATATAAGATAAGTAACAAAAGACATGATAGTTACATTTAAAATATTAATATAATTTAGTCAAGTTAGATAATGACAAGAACTACAAGAAAAGATTTCCATTGCTCTTTCTGCTTCCGACTCTTCAAATGCTATAATTTTCACTTTCAAACAGCAATGTTTATCTACGATTATTCAATCTCAGAAGTTATACAGTAGTTGTGAATTAATTTTCACAACATATTATTAATTACCAAACGAACCTCGAGTATTCGATGTTATGAAAGTGATCAGTCTAACGAACAAAACGATGAAAAGAAACGAATAATCTTGACAGTTATTATTATTTCTAATGATCTTGTGACTTAACATTTGCTTTGATTATGGTGAGATTCTATTTCGAAAGAAATAGACAAGAGAGATTTGTTGCGTATTCGATTCAAGTCGATAAAATACTATGGAATCAGATGGTCAACTAAGTATAATTAACATCTAGTAACGGTTTACAGAACGAACAATATAAGAAGTTTAAGGAGACTATCAAATACCGACCACCAAAATGTACCTTCATTCTGTTGTTAAGATTGACTGTAAGACTAGAAACCCTGTACTGGTCGTTTTAAACGATACAATGTTGTCCTCGATCTGTGACATTATTCCAACAACCTGACTGAATATAACACATGGCTGAACGTGCTTTTTTTATTATTTTAAGAACAGACCTTCGCGACATTTAATTTCGTCAATATATTTTAGTCAGTAACAAAATGGGGGAGATTATCCTACAATTTTTACCAAATATATTTAGGAAACAGAAGTCTCAAAATACAACAACATCATTATTATTATTTTACTGGAAATTTTAAAAAAAAAACACAATAAATACTTACAGATTGATGATACCAATGTATTCCAGACCGACAAAAAAATTCTAAATTAGTTGATGATATCATCATCATCATCATGTTGTCATCGTTACATCTATTGATCAATGATTGTGGTAAATTTGAATCATTATTATCAGTACTAGTGTTAGTATTATCCATATTATTTGATTGACAATAATAATGATGATGATGATGATGATTGAAATGGATTACAGAAATATATTTGTTCCCTGTATTATTATATCCTTCCTGTGAAGTGTGATTACTCATTTCATTATGTTCTATATAATCTGAATTATTTTTAATTGGATTAGCTTTAAAATAAAGAGTAATAATTTCTCCTACATGTATACTAGGAATAGTATCTAAGTTGAAGAAATAAAAAAAATGAACATGAAAAAAAAACATTTAAGTTAATCAAAAAAAATTTTTCTAAAAAAAAAATAATGAGGTCTTTATGTGATTTGATTTGCTTTTTCACCTTTTTTTTTTAATTCAATAAATAAACAGTTAAAATGTAATCATAAAATTGCATAATCAAATTGAAAAAATTGGTAAATGATGCATTTCTTCTTTTTATTGATTTCATCTTTTCATAGTGTCCTAAGTCAACATTTTAATATAAATAAATAAGAAAATCAATTAAACGTGATCATTTTAAAGAAAACAGTGCTCTAAATAAATTTAGAAGAAATTATCTATACTATAATAAACATAATTTTATTATTTACTTAAACAAATAAATATTGTTACAAAAGGGCATCAGATATATATATATATAAATATGCGCTGTGATACTGCCCAGATGCCCAAATCGAAGCAGGTGGTTTTCTTAAAGGGCCACATCCGGGGCCTTTGACCGAAAAATCCGACCCACAAGGCAGTGGAGCAACATCAGTAGATTCAGTGACATGGTAGCCGGTGACCAACGATTGATTCGTACGCCATTTGTTCCCTCAGGATACTGGAACCCATGTGCACCATTGGTTTGTAATGAGGGTTTTCCAACACCCCTTGGTGGACCCTCCATGTCCACCTGTAGCGTCGTGCTCGTACGGCGAGGTCTCCAATTCTGTAGTGCCGCGATTCGTTAATCGTTTACTTCGATAACCGTTATAATTCTAATCTTAACGGTGCGTAAAATCAGAAGACAAAGGATAGCAGCAACTACAGTTTATTGTCGAATAACTCAGGTCAGAAGGTTATCAATACCTGAGCGAATAAACAGGCGAATAAGCGAAGGAAGCGAACGAAGAGGAAATGACATGCAGTGGAGATGGCTGGTAAGCCAACTCGAGAGCGAAGCGGAAGATGATACGTATTGGAGATGGCTGGGAAGCAAACCCGAGAACGAGGCGAAAGATGATGCGTATTGGAGATGGCTGGGATGCCAACCCGATTTAAGCAAGCGTTAATCAACATTTATAGTCGGACAAAAATGAGTGACAGACATATGATGAATAAGATACGAAGTGTACACATATATGCTCATGTAAAAGTACAGCCAAGGTTAATAAGCGAATAATGAACAAGATCAAAATATGACTCATGACAGGCGAATTGGCTTGGCCAGTAGCTAGGATAAAGTATATGGGCTTAACAAATAAACTGATACTACACACCAACCCGGTTAAAGCGCCGGACATTCACTTTTCGTCCTATCAATTTTGTGAACAACACCCCAGCTACGAGAAGGCAGTGAGTAGGACTTCTCTGGTAGAGGCTATATATTCGCGTGGCCATGTGAGAGCATTTCGAGAGGGAGAGCGGACTCTCCCCACTCTCGGCCGTACCAGGGCATTTGGGGGCACTGTAATAAACAGTATTGTTTTGTCTTTTGTGATATATTTTCCATGATAGTCTAGCTTCAACTGATTCATGATATCTCAATGATATATAATATGTATTTATGGTTATGTAGCGCTTGATCAAATCCAATGGTTTGATTCAATCTAAAATTAGTTATATGATTAAATAGAGCAATGTCATAACCTCTAAGTAGATAAATGAAGTGAATAGAGCAAATGAAAAAAATGAATTAACATGAAGAATTAAATAAAAATTGAATAACATGTTTAAGTGTAATTATCTTTTTGTTCAGTGGTAAATTAAATAAAAGTGGAAGTCACTTTCATGAAGGATCAGAAAATATAGATATTTTCTTCTCAAAGATAAATAGATAGATAGAACCAAACATCTAGATCAAACAGAAGAATGATTAAATTATTTTAAATTGCATCAAACGTGAAAGGACTACAAATTGGTTTATGGATTCATGAGCCGATGATATATTACTTACTTAGCCAACTTATTTTTAGATGGCGCACCGACTGGTAACAGTTTCTAAGTAACAATGGTTATGAAAGATGACTTAGTTAAATGTGGGAAAAACCCAGTGGATAAAGTTTAAGCCCAAGGAAGTGTATCTTTTTAAATTGCTTAATAGATTGTTTTTTAGTTAAAACTGATTAAAAGTCTATCAAAACTAACACTAATTACCTCATTTAATAATCTACACGTACACACAATGGGCATATGAGGTTTTTGGAAAGCCCAACCATTTCTAGATATGTAAATGTTCAATTTTCAGATGATCAAAAACTAAGCAATTATCAATTTTGACCATTAAAAGTACCGTCTTTGTTAAATACTAACAAGTGAATAGTATTAAAATAATAAAATATTAAACTGATTTTTATTTCTTACCAATATTACATGTTGATTGGATTGGTTTTATACTCCAATACCGACTAATACAAGCAATTTGCAAAATTTGAAAATTCATAGGAACCTAATACATAAAATAAAATTCATATGAAGTAGATCATGATAAATCAAATGAGAATTATTTCAAAAGTAACATTTTGATTTATAGAAGAACTTCCATCTAAATGTTATTATTGAGTCGGCTTCCGGAGAACTTCAACGAAGCCTCCAGAGGCCCAAAAGGAGACGAAGAACCCTAGCCAATCAAAGTATGATGGAACATTCTAGAATTCCAACGTGATGTGCTACTATTGGTCGGTAGCACAATATGTCGTTAACGGATTGGCTAAAATATGATGTTGATTTAACAGACGCTAACATCTATAAATACCCATGATTGTCTGTACAAGAACGAACCTTAGAGTAAAGTATTTTTCTCTCATGCTTGCGTCTTCTCTCTGGGTGTTCAAGTCGCTGAGTAGGTCTAGCCTGTGCGTTACCAGAATAGCTAAGGAAAACGAATATAACGTTCAATCGACAAGACTTATCGGTGATCAAATAGTTTCACATTATTTGGGTGCCGAGTTGGTGTAAAACATTAAGGAAGAAGAATATATTCGTAAAATCTCAGAGATTTGAATTTAAAGTACATTCAACCTTTCGTATGTCGATCTGGTCCAAACGTTTTCAAACATCAAAATTATCGAATATAAATAAGCATATAATTCTCTGGTTAACTGTATACAAAATAGAGTATCCAATCAAGATTAACAATGTTTAAAATAGGTATTTGCTTTAGTGTGTAAGAAACATGTGATATGTAACATAAACTTTGTTAAGATAACAAACTGTGTGTATTCATTCATAAGCGGTGTGAGAAGAAATTTCATTCACTAAATATTAACTGATCAGTCGGTTTTTTTTAATAGAAAACATACAATTTGTATACATGATATGAATCAAACATGTCACAGCATGCATAAAATGATGGTAAGTAAACGAAATAAAAGTGAAGAAATGAATAAAAGATGGATAGTTGCTAGCAGTGGAATCCAGGACGGGAGTTTCGTCCTATTTAGGAGACGTCAGTTGGATGTACCTGCATCTCAGAGTTGATGCTCATTATGGGACTCGAACCGAGTTCCGTTCGCTTTAAACGCCATCGCGTTATCCACGAAACGCGCGTCCTAGATTACACTTTAAGCCACTGTCCATCTTTGCTTAAAAAGCTTGTGACTGAAGACCGTAGAGGATGCACATATGCCAACAAGAGACTGATCAATTGCAGTCCTAAATAACAATGGGAAGATAGAAATTAACAACACCAAGTAAAGGAATGAAAGTTTGTGTTATTTTTATTGTTCCAGTTAATTGTTCAATATATTCACATAAGATAATTGATTAGAATCGTTGAATGTAATTGTTGTGATTCAGATAATAAGTGATAGTTAAAATAGAATAAGGAGTTTATGTTTATTTGATTGTTTTAGTGATGACAATTGAATAATCTAATCGATATCATAAATTGGAATGTCAAAAATTGGCATGAGTAAATAATACAATTAAATGTAAGTGGATATTTTAAATGTTTTAAATACTTAAACATATAATTCAATGAATTTAAATAAATGAAATCTTTACAATATTTGATTAAGATCCCTCTATAAGTGTTTAGCAACTAAATTTAATCTAATGGTTTGTCCATTGCACAAACCCGAGATCGAACAGTTTATATATTAACACATTTGAACATTATATATTGTTGCAGAAGAATGTAAGAAGAAATCAGTCAGTCAGTCAGCTACAACGTAGGACCAGGCACGTATATGTATCGATCCAAGTTGCCATACCTCGTTAGTACAACAAGATAGCGCATCGTGGTAATCGGTGTTCAGACATACGTAACACGTGACCCAACGATCTCAGTTGATGAAGATTCATGACCTCATCAACTGATTTACCATCGTTCCCTAATACCCTGAGTCTAACCTCACTATTACTTACCCGGCCATCCCAGAAAATGAGAACAATATTTCTAAGGCATCTGTGGTCAAATACTAGTAACTTGACAGCATCTTATACTCTTAATGGCCAAGTTTCATAGCCGTAAAGTAGAACAGAACGAACTGCTGCGCAGTATACTCGTCCCTTAATTGATAGACGGATATCTCGTCTCCGTCATAAGTGGGGAAAAGCCAAACGAGCTTTTTGAATCCGTGCTGAGATTTCGTCAAACACGATGTAAGAACAAATATGTTTTTGAGATGGTGGAGAAGATTTGTAGCTCAGGTGGGTGATTTTTATGTTGGTTTGTTCTCTGAGCTGGATGGTTTGGTTGTGGAGCTTTCATCGTCCTTCTGAACGACATCATCAGCACAAACTTCGGGTAGAAGTGAAGTGTTTGAATTTCTCCACATGTGATCCACAGCTTGTCCTCTGCACCTCGATGTTGATTGGTTCTTATTGACCTTAAATCTGTCATTGTTTATTTCTTTGTTTTGATTGTCTCTCCTATTGTTTTGATTTTTGTTCCTATGTTCCTGCATAATTTTCTTGATTGGTTGATAGATTGGATTGATTTCAAGGTGCAGAGGACAAGCTGTGGATCACATGTGGAGAAATTCAAACACTTCACTTCTACCCGAAGTTTGTGCTGATGATGTCGTTCAGAAGGACGATGAGAGCTCCACAGACTTACCATCCAGCTCAGAGAACAAACCAACATACAAATATGTTTTATTTTCTTCAAAGACCTATCAAATGAATACATCTGTATTTCATAAAAGTTTTTCTGATCGCCCAAACACTCTATTCTAATGTTACATCATTGTTTAATGAATAAAGTGTTAAGGTCCATATACAAAATTATGTTACAGTTTGCATAGATAAGCATATTATACATTGAGATGTGTATACACATCTACCATACATATACATATTCCAAATTAAAATTGAAAAGTAACATTCTACTCACAAACATAATAATAGTAATATTAAAATCTAATTATTAAAAAAATTGGATAAAAAGATAATTAGCTTACTGTTGAATTCACAACATTTTTAATTTGTACACTAATCAATAAATCATTGATATTGGTTATATTTAAACAATTTGCAACAGCTTCAAAATTCAATGATGATTTAAGTTCTAGTTCAGAACGATGTCGAACATAACGACAGCTTGATATAAAAAAAAAGTATAGAAATAAGCATACAATGAAATAAACTGACAATGA
Source organism: Schistosoma rodhaini (assembly GCA_944470415.2). NCBI lineage: Eukaryota > Metazoa > Platyhelminthes > Trematoda > Strigeidida > Schistosomatidae > Schistosoma > Schistosoma rodhaini. The sequence goes on from OX104040.1 coordinate 4,663,464, forward strand.
TGATGATATCAAATGTATCTATGCAAAATAATGAAAATATATTATGAGAATAAAATAGTTCATATGTTATTCAGTGTTATTTACGAAAATGAAAGGACGAAAAGCGAATGTCTGGCACTTTAACCGGGTTGGTGGACACGGAAAGCTCATCTAGGGGAGTTGGAAAACCCTGATTTCAAACCAATGGTGCACATGGGCTCCAGGATCCTGAAGGAACACATGGCGTATTAACCAATCGCTGGTCACCGGCTACCATGGCACTGAATCTACTGACGTTGCTCCACTGTCTTGAGGATCAGATCTTTCGGTCAAAGGCTCCGGGTGTGGCCCTTTAAGAAAACCACCTGCTTCGATTTCGGCACCTGGGCAGTATCTCAGCCCTTGCACAAATCTAATGAGATTTGTGTGGCGCATATGTATCTGATGTCCCTTTGTACCAATATTTATCTGTTCAAATAAATTTATGAAATAAATGATCATAACTAAACTGCATTATACAGTTTAAGTAATGTAAAATATTTCATATATGAAGTTGATCAAGATATGCATAAATCATAGATATGAATACTGTTATTTATTCACTTTGAGGAAGCGGCTTAAATCAAGTTACGAAACATCAGATATACAGTTTATCTACTCATTGGTCAATTTATTTGAAACTATCAAGTTCAACTTTAGCATTGATACTTATAATCATAGACAGTGTTTATTTACACAGTGTAGACGATAAATAAAATTCGTTTATTTAACATACAATAGATCACTTCGAAATCTATGAAAAAAACGAGATGTTCAAATTCTTTTCATTTTCAACAATCAACAAATGAAGGGTGTTTTCCGGTTGAAGTATATTAAACTTCAACACAGCGAATTGATAGAAGTGAAAGAGTTGCAGAAAAACGAAAGTGTTGTGATGAAATTGTTATGATATTAAGCTATTATTCCTTATAAATTATAAATTTAAACTTCATCCTACTGTCCATGGATTGATAATCCGTCTTCACAATTGATCGATCACTGGGTGGTGATCAATGTCATGCGTGTCAAGTCCACTCAGTGATCAATCAATTGTGATTACATCCCAGTCCTACAGGAGGTCGGTCGCGGCCCGGGTAGCTCAGTGGTAACGTCTCTGACTGTGAAACTGAGTGACACGGGATCGAATCCGTCAGGGAGCATCAGTTTCCTCAAGATTACAGGTACACCTTGCTGACGAGTGCCAAGTAGCACGAAACCCGGGTCCAGGGTTTCCTGTTGACCACCTCCAACCACCATCTTATCTCAATGTATATAGCGCACCCAGTGTCGAGCCACCAAGACCAGTGGCCATATTGCAACTTGATCGATAGCATTCGATCAGCACTAAGAAGGACTTGACACACATGACATTGATCACCACCTAGTGATCGATTAATAATCCATCTGTCTGACTAAACAAGTCTCCCTTATGCTTTGTAGTGTACTGGAATTGTGTTTTTAAAAAATGGAATTGTAGTGATTTCATTTTAAGCCTAATACATAACAACACTGTCCACTCTCAAGCTTTTACATAATTCTCAAAATTCACAATTAAATTTTCTTTTTCACTTTAAGTTATCAGTGAAACAGTCATACTGATTAAAGCAAATCACAATATAAAGTAGTAATGATGAAATTTCTGTTCAATGTTTTATTTATAATATATGTCTAAAATGGAACATTGTTGATTAAAAAAATAAGATATTTACCCGGTAAATGGTTTTTGCCGTTGTTCATTTCGTAAATTGTTAGTGGATTCATATTGGAAAACAATATGTACAGTTTTTTGTTGTATATGAGGTAAAAGACCAGTATTAGTGTTTATAGTAGAAGTCATAGGAGCTGTAGCAGTAACAGTAGGAGAACCACCACAAATTACAACACCGGAAGTGTTACTACTGTAGCTATTCTGATTAGATAGTGATGTTGATGATGATGGTGGTAAAGCTGAAATGAGCTGAGGATAACGATGTGAATTAGAATTACGATGCCTTCTACGAGAATATGGATATGTTAAGTATGGACCGCGTAACCATAATTTTTGAGTAATAGTTGTACCTGGCATTAGTACAGAAGGTTGTTTACCAGTAGAGTAACTGCTGTTTAAAGAAGACTGACCACAAGGAACGTCAATCCATGGCTCTAATGGCTAAAAAAAAGTTTTTTAAAAGAAATGAGATGAGGTTTTATCAATTCCTGTTAAAAAAAATCATGCATTTACACATTATTCTTTTTTACTCAGATGCTTAGCTATACTATTATCATGACTACTTCCCTGGTTCACTGACTGACAAACGAATGCTTCAACGCTATTCAATATGATACACTATCGAACAGACTTTAAGTCAGTGAATTGAATTCCAATGAAACTAACTATGAGAAATTTATTTGGGTAAGCTACTACACTTTCACTGTTACAGTCTTCAAAAAAAAGAGCTCATCGAACTTTGGGAGAAATAAGACTTTTGAGTGAAATCAGTAAATTTATAAAATGTCAGAAAATTGTTTATTGGACTGAGAGTTAGGAATGAGGGTTTATCGATAGAATCTTGAATTATATTGGAATATGGTTCTATTTTTCTGGCTAATTGTCTTGTCTTCAATATCCACTCAATAGAGTAAGTGGAGTAAGTTGCAGTTGAGTCAGTAGTTAAATAATACGATAAGCCATTACTGTATTCATCTGTCGATCAAAATTAAACATCTTCACCTAAACAATATTATTCACAGAATCGTAACTTACACTATTTATACATTGAATTCTATGATACACAAGTTAAGAACGAAGATACTTGTTCACTGAGATTTGGAGCTAGCATCCAACCTTCGGAAATACCAAGTACATTGTGGACTGAAGAATAAAATGAAGTCTGGAATCGCGCTTTACAAAAACCCATTATTATTAGCTAGAGGAAGTTTATTATTGGGATCATGAACCGAAGTTAGACAGTAAGTTAGAACAGTTCGTCATCTCGATAACATTTAACAATCTATAAAATCATGTAACTTATGAAGTGTATTGTACTATTTCAATAAATTTGCAATTATCTGAATTATTCGATCACTAATCATTTTGAATCTTTTCGAATAACACCATGCCTTTTCGACTAACTTTAGCAGTTTCTTGTTCAACCTTATTTATGATTTTATGCAACAGTTTGGATGTTTACAAAAAATCAAAGAACTATTTACTTGTTTGTTCTTAGATTACTCAGACGAGCATAATCAGTTTAAAGGTGAATAAGGATTTCAAGACCAACAAGATTGAACGGAAACATATCAGCATAATTGAAACATCCATTTTGCCGATCACCACATTAGTAACTCAAAATATTGTTAGAATATCCACACACAAGAACACAGAAAGATTTGACTGTTGTGTATATAAAAACAACAATAATAAAAGTATACAAACTTTCGTAAATACCAGAACCTACCTGAATTGAAAGATATTGAATATGTTTATTTGATGACAGATCATATGGAACTGAACCAAATGCAAATAAACCTGGATAATTTGATGCAATACGCAAATTAGTCAGTGGTATTAAACCGCTGTTAGTTAGTGAAATTTGAACTGAACATATTTGACCTTCATAGAGTTGGCTTGGGAATGAGCTGAAAAATACCTATAAATATTTCGTCCATAACAAAAGATACAAGGTGAAAATGTCCGATTAATTCTTGTTCCATCGCAACTCATAAAATAAACACAAGTAAAACAATATTTGAAATACCATCAACAACGTCACTAAGGTATTTAGCAAATTTATCAATCATATGAAAATATAAATTACACATGACATAGCAGATCATAAAATAAACGAAATCACTTGAAACCTTAATTCCTTTTAATTATTTAATACGACCTGAAGTCCGACACATATAGTTATTAACCTATGATCTATTCCACTAAAGAATAGTAGCTTAGGGAACTCGGGTGTATCTATGAGTAACCAAATGACTCAAATAATATCAACTTGGACCACTGATTTAGGGCATAGTGCATTTATCTATTCAAACAATATTCTCATAAAGTTGGTACACTGTGTATCATCTTTTTTGGTTAAATCGTATACATAAACGATCAATACGAACCACAACCTCTCTTATGAACTTAACATTCAGACATGTGACTTTACTCGAACGTGATGGGTCCTCTATCGTCGTTAAAAATATATTCTAACGATATAGTTTTAACAGTCAAATAATTTTCTTATTGTTTTTGTAATACGGAAGTAATCGTGAAAACGACATTATACTGAAGAGTTGAGTAAAATAAGAGCTATTTTAATAAAATAAAGTGATAGACAGAAAAGTGAGCCAAGTTGTAAATAGTAGAGGGAATACGAAAATATGATTTTCTTTTTAAAAATAGAAAAAAATTACATCACGACCCTATTCGGTGTTAACTTTTACTCAGAACAGGTTGGAGAGCAGTTTAAAGAATTTACCAGAGGTGAGATAAACGAACGTCTTGTCGACACGTATCGGTCTCCATATGTTTTGGAAACCTGCGAGTCTATCAATGCCAAGCTTTAGAACATTTTTACTGGCTTAGGACGAATTACCTGGAAACGTGATTGCCTTCTAACAACATTAGTACGAAGACCAATTTAAAAAAACACAACATTTGCCAGAACTAAGATAAATTATGACAAGTACAGTAGGTTACAATTCATATAAATCAATTTCCCTGAAGTCACAAACCAATCACAGCTCACTTTCAGCGAATATATTGAAATTTATATACACGGTGGAAAGTGAATTATGATGCACAAACAGTGGCCAAGATCTTTTGCAGAAACGGGGTTCTAGCCACATCTTTAATTTTAAAATTTAAAGTCAAAAAAGAGTCATGAACTAATGATCATAAATACGAACAAAAACTGGCTTAAACGTAAAGAACAGTAACTAAGTGGGTATGAATTGTAAATTAGCGAACTGTAAAACTTGATGAAGTGAGATACAGCATAATTTTTGTTAATTTTTTTAGATGCTAAGCTTATCACAATGAAATCGATTCTTGAGCTATTCATCATCTAGTTCAGACGTATTAAATGCCAAAGGGTTTCAGCCTAATTAACCACGAATGAAAACAACTCAAACACTTGTTTAATTAAATAACGTTGTTCGAGTTTTTAAAAGTCACGTAATGATTGACACACTGCTTTAGATTTGAGCGTTAGGGCAGCTTTAGTTTCAGATATGTTAATGTTAAACGGAGAGTAGAACAAGAACAGAAACAAAGATATGATATATATATATATATATAAAGCAAGGTTAGTAAAAATTTACTGAAAAGCATAACTTGTTAAAAGAATTCCAACTTACTCTTAAAGAAGGAACAGGATGAGTAATGGACCAATCCAACGGTAGTCGTATCACGGAATTATCGTTTATACTGTTATTCTTTTTATGATTGAATAAAATTTTACCTTTTACAGAATTACGTTCACTAATAGAAGCTGGAACACTGTCATTATTATTACTAATAGGAGGTGGGAGATTAGTACACATTGTATCAGTAGTAGCTGATAAATTTTTGCCATCAACATATAGATTGTTATTGAATGAATTTGATGTGTTGGTAGATAAACATACATTTGGTGCAGATTCAATAAAAGATGGTGAATTACCGACATAATGATCAGTGTTAATGTGATTTTCAACATTATTTTGATGAGGTGACAGATAGCTCCATTCAAATGCTAGGCCAGTTATAGTTATCTGACCTAATTGTTTAGCAATTACACTGAGTTGAAGCTAGAAATTATGAAGGAAAATAATTGAGAAAAAAGAACAATCAGAATATTTATTTGAGTTAAAAAGAAATAAAAGCAATGAAATATGAATAACACTGATATAAAATGTAAATCATGATTTACGATGTCAGTGAGTTATTTTGAAAGTAGACTACTAATTAGGGAAATTTCATCATGACTTATTTTGCTAATATTCATAACATATTGACTCCATCTCTTGAAAAGACTGCCACCAAATGCCCTGGTACAGACGAGAGTGGGGAGTGTCCGCTCTCCATCTGGAAATCCTCTCACATGGCCACGCGAATATATAGCCTCTGCCAGGGAAGTCCTACTCACTGCCTTCTCGTGGCGGGGGTGTTGTTCACAAAAGTGAGAGGACGAAAAGCGAATGTCTGGCGCCTTAACCGGGTTGGTGGACACGGAGAATCCACCTAGGGGAGTTGGAAAACCCTGATTTCAAACTAATGGTGCGCATAGACTCCAGTATCCTAAGGGAACAAATCGCATATGAATCAATTGTTGGCCACCGGCTACCATGGGACTGCATCTTCTCATGATGCTCCACTGCCTTGTGGATCAGACCTTTGAGTCAAAGGCTCCGGGTGTGCTCCCCCTAAGAAAACCAGCTGATTCAGTTTGTGCACCTGGTCAGTATCACAGCCTTCACACAAATCTCATTTGATTTGTGTAGCGCATATGTATCTGATGCCCCTTTGTACCAATATTTATGTTTCCAAATAAATAATTAATTAATTAATAAAAGAGTTTCACATAATCTGTGAAAACATGAATATAAACTATGAATTATTGATAAGGACTAGACTTATCATGACTCTATGATAAACTCTTGACTATTGCATCCTACTCATCTTAACATTCGGTGAGTTACTTAGTAAACTACGCATTTAAACATAAAAAATTGCTCACAGCATGAAACTTTGGAGATGAGTTCATAAATACCAAATAACCAGTGCTTATTTCCATTTTGTTTGATTACTTTAGTCAATGATACATAATAAATAAGATTTCCTGCAAGGTTGATAACCTAAAAATCTTGAGAACATTGATTATAAAATAAAAAGATTTCCACACTTAACAGATTATTGATCCCTAAGATATAATCAATGATAATGCGCTTAAACTACACTGATAACTGATTAAAATTAAGAAATATCCCAGCTCAGTGTTCTATCGGTTAAGGGATCTGGTCCGAGACTGGTAGATCCTGGGTTCTAATCTCGCGGTTGCGAGTTCGTGGATGCGCACTGCTGAGAAGTTCCACAATAGGACGAAACAGCCGTCTAGTGTTTCCAGGTTTTCCATGGTGGTCTAGTTTCAATTGACTCACGCTTTCAAGTATGAAAAATACTATATCTCCACAAAATCCCTTCTAATACATATGATAAATAATATGATTAAAAAAATTTACATTTTTTCGTTCTCCTGGTAACATAATAAATTCATTTATAATTTCACCAGAAACAAATTGATTAATCATTTCATAATGATCATGAGAATAAGAATAATTGGAATGAGATGGAATTTCATTTGTTATATGAATGAATTGATCATTATTTATATGATTATGAGAAGATGGATTATTATTATTATTATTAACATTTATGTCCATTGTATTCATTATACAAGATGATGATTCTGTAATGGAATTTGTCAATTTAAATATCCATAATAAATGAACATTAGTGAAAACTAATGGAATACGCATAGGATTAATGAGAGTCATTCGTATAGTTAAATGTTCTAAAATTGAAGTAAACCAAAAAGAAAATAAATATGTATACTGTTTATATTGACAAAATAAAAATCAATATGATTATCAAAAAAAAAAAAAGATTCATACTTAGAAATAATAAACACATACATGTAATCTTATGAGAGAAAAAAGGGGGAAATTTCATTCATGTCATCAATATTAAATACTAATGAATCAAATGTGAATGCAAAGTACTATAGAAATCTTGATAGTTGGGATCATGAATCAATTAAAGCTTAACAACCATGGAAAACCTGGAAGCACTGAACGGCTGTTTCGTTCTAATGTGGGACTATTGACCAGTGCACATCCACGATCCCATTCACAAAACCCCTGCTGATAATACAATAGAAACGTAAATAAGAGATCGAATAGAAAAGAATGATCATCATTTTGAACCAAATTCAATATTTCTAAAGAAAATATATTTACTTTGTTTGTTGTTGAACCTATAACTGATTGTATCAACTACATTAATATTTAAACACAAAAAATTTAATCCATACAAAATTGAACTTTAGAAGTACTCAAATGGAAAACTTTATGAATAACCCATAAATTACAAGTGGATAATGCTGATAAAGTCATTGAAATTCTATAAATCAATTATGAACAGAATAATATTCCAGTGAAAATAAATTACACAATGTAACCTGTATTAGTAAGTACATTGTTTGAGTAAAATACAACGTACAATGTTTCCACTTAATGTATAAGCTCTATCCACCATAGTCACAAAATAGTCTATCAGAATAAAATTTACATATCTAATTATTCAAAGTTGAAATCATGAGTCGATTGAAGCCAGACCACCATGGAAAACCTGGAAGAGCTGTTTGACGGCCGTTTCATCCTATTGTGGCACTCCTCTGCAGTGGGCATCCTCGACCTCGCCTCCTGAGACTCGAACCCAGGACCTACCAGTCTCGCGCCAGAGCGCTTAACCGATAGACCACTGAGCCGGCATCCATGGTGTTAATGTTTAACTTAAATCAATCCACGAAATTGAGCAACCATTCACCAATGTCATCAGTGAGTTACTATCTCACAACAGACGTGGTTTGACCTCCATTGGTTACTGCTTCCCACTAGAACTCCAGGACATGTATCTTGAAGTCAGTCACTAGTGAGCATATGATTATAAACAATCGACTCATAACTTCAACTTTGAAACCCCTTATGAATATCTGATTATAAAAATAACGAATTGATTAAAGAATTTCCTTTTCAGTAATTTACCCTACATTAGATTATAGCTGTTACACTAAGAATATGAAAATACAATATAAGGATAGACCTAAGGTATTTGACTATCATGACTCTATACTAACATATACAAATATACATATATGTATGTATCACAACACTGAAACACTACTAATCATCAATGAGTTACTCTACATAGTAATTATATAATGACACATTGATAACAAAATAATCTTGAGTAATAGGAAGAGACTAATTATAATCAAAGTAGATATATATTTGAAAACTCAAATAGTTGCTATGCTGAATATGTAAAAAAGAAACGAACAAAATATTTTATATAGTTATGTAAGAATTAAGAAACAAATCTTGTAAATAAAAGAAGTAGGAGAAATTAGAAATTGAATGAAATGGAAGATAATCATTCATATAGAATATTTTGTTTCATTAATCTACGTGATGACATATGAACAAGGAATAAACATGATGATGTAACAGAAAAATTGCAATACGAGATTACGTAATTTGAAAGAAAAAATAATAATAATAATAATAATAGTAGTAGTAGTAGTAGTAACAAAATATTGTGTGTGTGCAAATAGAAAGCCATGCAAAAATAATAAGTTAGCAACGGAATTATAACGAAAATGGAGTAAGATGGTTTAAATGTTTTCGTTACAATAATTAAAAGGTAATAGAGGGAGGATGAAATGACTCGATATCAGAGACACTTAGTTATCTTGATCTTCATCTATTATTATTATTATTATTATTATTATTATTATTATTATTATTATTATTATTATTATTGCATTCCGAATATGAAAATATCCCCCTCTCTTTACGTATGTCTTATATCCTCATGATTTTATTCATAATTGTTCCTGATATTATGTCATTTCATTTTACACCTCGATTATCTTTAATTATTGTAACAAATACAGTTTATCCATCTAACTTCAGTTACATTATAATAGGTTGTTAATTTTACAAAGCATTCTATTTGCACACACACACACACACAGTCTTTTGTTATGATAATTCGTATTATGTAATCTGTTATTACCATTTTTCTATTACATCATCATGTTTACTCCTTGTTCATAGAATAATTGTAATTTAAAAATTTTTCACGGAATATGTTTTCTAAGCTGGTGTCAATAAATAGTCAATAAATGTAGACTTTGACAAAAGACAACAAATTAATACTAAAAAGCAATTAGTTATTAGAGTGACACAAACGTATTTGATGATTACTTCATCAAGTTACACAACTATAGATTCGAAATTACGATAATTGTATTGTGGGACTCCTCAGCATCCTGCATCCACGACCTCGCCAAGCGAGACTCGAACCCAGGACCTAATAGTCTCGCGCCAGAGCACTTAACCGATAGACTACTAAATCTCCACAAAAAACTCTTCTGATAATAATAATCATATGCTCACTAGTGACTGACTTCGAGAGGTAAATCCTGAAGTTGTAGTAAGAAGCAGTAACCAATGGAGTTCAAACCACGTCTGTTGTGAGATAGTAACTCACTGATGACATTGGTGAATGGTTGCTCAATTTCGTGGATTGGTTTAAGTTAAACATTAACACCATGGATGCCGGCTCAGTGGTCTATCGGTTAAGCGCTCTGGCGCGAGACTGGTAGGTCCTGGGTTCGATTTTCAGGAGGCGAGGTCGAGGATGCCCACTGCAGAGGAGTGCCACAATAGGATGAAACGGCCGTCAAACAGCTCTTCCAGGTTTTCCATAGTGGTCTGGCTTCAAGTGACTCACGCTTTCAACTATGAAAATTTAAATAAATTGATAACAAATTTTACAGAATAACATGAATTCAATGTATTTCAAGGCTTCTTATAAGGTTTAAACGACTGGTGAAAAGGTTTTATTACATACCATAATAAATGAACTTTGCTTCGAAACAAAATACTTAGCACAATAGTTTATACATGCGCACTGCTGAGGAGTCCCATATTAAGACAATACAGCTGTCCAGTGCTTCCAGGTTTGCAATGGTGGTTTAGTTTAAAAATAAACTCTTGAATTCAACAATAGTTAAGATTGATGAGTATTTAATATGTTGAAGATAAAAACAATTATAAAAGAATAAAGAGAGGAGGCGATGAAGTTGTAATGATGGTAAATAGGCAAAGAATAACATACGAATTTTTAACAAATGAATGATAGTCAAGGAAGCTTGTTGACAAAACATAATTTCAATGATAAAGTATAATAAAGAGATAATATAAGTGACAAACATTGCAATGTTATGTAGTAGCGAAGACATAAGTACGAGTAACTTGCAGGACCTACAATTGGACTAGCATTCTTATTGTATAACTACTCGGTAACTAGATTATCTAAGCTTTATTTTGACCTATTGATTATTACTATATGATTTACTGTCCCTATGTTATACTCAGTTTTATTGATTATTGTCTCCCACACTTACAGCCTTATTTGGCCTGGTTTTGTACAAATATTATTTTCTATTATGTGGTATGATGTGGCCTGTCTGTCTGATATATAAACAAAGTATGCTTGAAATAAACGATTCGTATTGCCGAGGCTGCTATTGGTGTTTTGGACTCAAGTGGACGGGTTAGGCGGATAAGGGCCAATAAGGACGCTAGGTTACTCATACTAATCGAACGTCATTGTTACAGTGTGAATGTCGTAGAAGGCGTATTCTATTGGTGAATAATTTACGCGAATTACGTCCTTGTTAAATTCGTAAGGTCATAACGAATCAGCGACGACCTTGATCAAGTCATAACAATTGGCTACCGCCTAGGTCAAAAACATAACAAATTGGCGACAGCTAGGTCAAGTCATAACATGCGATAATATAACTATCTTACCACGCCAATAAATAAGGTTTATCATATTTTCTTTCAGTATATAAATAGCACGTCGAAGGCGTTTGATAATAAAGGTCTCTGTGAAATGAAGTACAAGTGGTATCTGCTACTTTTAAATTATTTTGAACGTATTCGTGATACCCACGTTGTATCGATTACTCATTAAATATCTAGTGATGCCAACTAACGAGGAATATGTTCGGAAAACATTGTGAATACGCTTCTTTCTGTTCCTCCAATTTACGCGCTTTTACAAGTATATGTAAATTCGTAAATGCATTTGGAGGTAACCTCAGAAGAGCATTAATGCACTTTTGACTGAATTAAGGAACAATTGGTTTTATAAACCGAAAACAAATGGTTTACTGAGAAGCTTCTCTTTAGCGCTACTGTAATCATTTTAATTGATCCTCAAGCCCAACTTTCCAGATGCCCACCATATTTTACTCACACTTCATATTATAAACAACGTTCTCCCGCGAGTAAGCAAAATATATTATTTGAGCATTATTCCTTTAAAATGTGTCAGACCGAACTTTTTCAAATGTTTTTGAAAGTAATGTATACCAGAACTGTTGGACTAACAAAAAAACGCAATATATCTCTATATGCATCATAACCATTAGGTTGAATTTTAAAGTTAAACACTGCGAAGGATTTGTTTATTTGGTAGCTGCAGTCCACTATGTATACATCAAAGGTTAATTTAACGATCGATCTTAATCAACATTAGTGAAATAAATTTAATAGTGAGTATACAGAGAATCGGAAAACAGTAGGTATAATCGATCAGAAATTACTATGATATACCTACTAACTTACCACCAAGAGGAAATGTAGGCATTCGTCTATACTTTGAACGAGGTGTGTAAATAATTTTATCACGTTTGAAGTAACGAGAATTCTTCGACTTATCGGTTGGTAATGTTGTTTGCAAAAGAATATATTCCAGTCTTTGACACATCATACTTTGGGATGATGTAATTTTTTTATGAGTAACACGATAACTAGATTCATCATTACTGTCATTCACATGATAAGGATAACAATCACTGTTTCTGTAACGAGTATCAACATTCTGACCGTCTACCAAACTTTCATCACTGCTGCTACTGCTAATGTCTGTGGCCTCCATCCAATTATGATAATTTTTAGTGAATTTTTGAAATTCTACATTATTGAATGGATCCGTATTATTATCCAACTCGATGACTTGTGACATTGATGAAGGTGGTAATTCGTCACCAGTATCTTCATTCACTATTTCATCTTCTTCAGTATCCGAAAATTGTACACCACGAGCTTCAACGAATAGATCTTTAAACAATAAGATGGAAACGAAGTAATAATAGTTTCATAAAGATAGAAATATACATTAGCAAAGTACTATCACATTGGCTTACTGTGAAAATAAATATGGAATAATGATAAGAATGACTATAAGGTGTAAATTATATAAAACTTCATTCATTAGCCACTCAAATAGACTAGATGAAATATAAGTAGAAGGCTTAATTATATGCTTATTGAAATGAAAGATCATATATTCTCAACTGTCATAATAGTCTATGGTAAGAAGATTATGCTGATCAGGCTTTCAATAGTTAATAATTTGTGACCAAAAAATTTTTATTAAGAAAGATGAATAGAATATGTGATAGTTTACGGGCATGTCACCTTCTACCAGTTAGTTGTACAATATTAAATGAGGCATAGCTCGATCGATTTCGAAATGAATCAGCATGACTTAGACTTAACAGAAGTAAAGAAAATTGTGAATTATTAGTCAGTGTTGAGTAGGAACAGATAGATTTCCATACTGTAAAAGTACGAATAATGGGAAATACTTGGTTGACGATAGGTAATATGACTTACAATGAATGATAATATTTATTTATTTAAACACATAAATATTGGTACAAGGAAGCACCAGATAAATATGTGCCACACAAATCTCATTCTATTTGTGTGAGGTCTGTGATACTGCCCAGGTGCCCAAACTGAAGCAGGTGGTTTGCTTAAGGGGCAACACCCTCTGCCCTTCACCCAAAGATCTGATCCACAAGGCAGTGGAGCATCGTAAGGAGATGCAGTCCCATGGTAGCCGGTCACCAACGATTGATTCATACGTCATTTATTCCCTCAGGATACTGGAGCCCATGTGCACCATTCGTTTAGAATCAGGGTTTTCCAACTCCCCTAGGTGCATCCTCCACATACACCAACCCGGTTAAAGCGCCGGACATTCGCTTTTCGTCCTCTCACTTTTGTGAGCAACACCCCCGCCACGAGAAGGCAGGGAGTAGGACTTCCCTGGCAGAGGCTATATATTCGCGTGGCCATGTGAGAGGATTTCGAGATGGAGAGCGGACTCTCCTCACTCTCGGCCGTACCAGAGCATTTGGGGGTGAATGATAATACAAGAAGTGTGCTCACTGTACTTGTTGCTTCATTATTAATTTATTGCATTATTGGTCACATTTATTTTCACTTGGAAACACATCCTACAATGAGCAACTGAACACATCGTTTAATAATCCCCGCTGTATATTAAACAAATTTTTATTTAGGAAATTTGGAGAAGTATCAAAAAGCGATTAAATTTCGTGAAGAGCAGAAATTGTGATTGGCTTAGCTTAGTTTTCTAATACGCCAGAGATATAATGAAACGAGTATTGCAGAAGTATAGGTTTTGAAACTATAACAAGAAGTACTATTGTTTGCATTTTTATTGTATCACCAATAGACACTCAGATTTCTGTTTTTATATTCACCTTGTAGTATCGGTTTACATGTTAAGCTCATATAATTTATTATACCTTCTGGCCAAGCCAATTCACCTATACATTGAGTCATATTTTGATCTCGTTAATTACTCGCTTATTAACCTTGACTACTTTTTTATATGAGCGTATGTGTATGCACACTTCGTATCTTATTCATCATATGTCCGTCATACATTTTTGTCTGATTATAAATATTGAGTAATACTTTCTCATACTGAGTTGGCTTCCCCGCCATCTCCAATACGCATCATTTTTGCTTCGTTCCGCTGTCATCTATTTGGTTCATCACTCTGATTCCCTGACCAGACCAATGAGTGTAGAAATTATATGTATTCTAAATCCATTCTCGTATTTGACTTAATTAACTCCGTCATTCACTAACGCGGATAAAGTCATTTATTACATACAAGGATAGACAGTACGTACGATCCAAAAGGAATCAGATTTAAGTTACATAATCGGCGATCCCGACTAGCGAACACGCAACAACCTATTTCCGAGATTCTCGTTTAATCTATAAATCGTTGTCACATATCCTATTACTCCCTAATACTCTAGTTTTGTATTATTATTAATTATTAAGTTAAATACACATTGTAATTTTCTAAATATGTTGCTGTGTAATCAAATATCTAAATTATATTATTGCATGAATGTTAAGTCGTAATTGAATAAAGTACAATCAAGAATTGTTTGGCATCTAGTCATCGTCTTCTGATTGGTTCGATTACACAAGAAAACCAACGCAATACAATTTAAGAAAAAGCCTATTGTTCTTTCCAAACAATTTAGTCATTTTACAAACGAAAGCATCTCTAGTATTTTTGTTTTCTGTTTATGGAGTGCTGAGCCGGTTAACGTGTTATTACTTGAAATGAATAAAAAAAACTAAGACTAAATAAAATCTTAATATACATAAAACGATACAGAACATGTTGCATATATGAGTAACAATAAAATAAATTGTGAAGATTTGAGCAGATAAATTAGAAAGAAATCATAAAATTGATCAATATATTTTATAGAGTTGAGATCATGAGTCAATCGAAGCTAGACCACCATGGAAAACCTGGAAGCACTGGACGGTCGTTTCGTTTTATTGTAGGACTCCTCAACAGTGTGCATCCACGATCCCGCCTCGCGAGATTCGAACCCAAGACTTACCAGTCTCACACCATGTGCTCACTAGTGACTGACTCGATGGGGTATTTCCTGGAGTTCTAGTGGGAAGCAGTGGCCAGTGGAGTTCTACCAAGTCCGTTGTAGAGATATCAACTCACTGAAGACATTGGTGATCGGTTGCTCAATTTCGTGGATTGGTTGAAGTTAGACATTAACACCATTGGATGCTGGCCGGCTGTTTGATGTAGTAGTTAAGCGCTCGCTCGCGGAACTAATAGGTCCTGGCTTTGAATCTCGAGAGGAGGGATTGTGAATGCGCAACGCTGTGTAGTCTCACAATATGACGAAACGGCCGTCAAACAGTGCTTTCATATTTTCCATGGTGCTCTAGCTTCAATTGCCTCATGATGTCAAATCTATAAAGTTACTAAAATCTCCACCAAACCCTTTCTGATAATATATTTTAATCAAAAGTTTGTATCCTGTTAAAATAAACCATGAAAAGGCTACTGACAAGAAAATTTGTTTTCTTTTTTTTACTGTTAATGATTTTGTGTGTGTGTGTGTGTGAAATAGTAATTGAAACGTTTACCAAACAAAAAAGTACCATGTAATGAATTTTATTAGCAGAAAAACAAAAAAATTCACAGAATTAAAATCGGCATAACAAGCAAATGGAATTTCGTGAAGTGTTTTCACACAGATCCCGTGCAAGCAAACATTTGATTTTTAAGAATGAAGCATAGGTGCAATTGTGAATAAATTTAGTTGAGTATAGACGAATATTAAATTAATAATAATAATAATAAATGGGGTGAATACAGAAACACACACACACACACATACAAAAGCTAGATATCTTACCGGAATGTAAATTTGCTTGATTATAATTATCTATAATAGACAAAGATTATTATTGTTAATAAACTTGTGTCTATTTACTATCAGAATTAATGTAAAATACCCATTGAATGAAGGTATAACTAAAAAAAATTTTGTTCCATGTAAACCTGGCAAACTTAATTCCGATAACTGTGACTTCACTGACAACAATCATGTCTAGATTTCTGAAATACACTGTGAGCTATCAATTTAGGTTGGAGATTAGTTAACTTACTTATTAACTATATAAACGCCTTGTAATACACTTTAACCACTTAGTTAATCTGAGCAACTTAACTTATGATCACACAAAGATTGGATATAATCTAATTCTACAAAACAAGATGCAGTAATAAAAACTAGATCTGAGAGAAGTTTCAAGGATAAAATGGAATAGAAAAATGACATCATTAATAACTGGTTAACTACAAAGAATGTGTACAGATAAAAAAGTAATTGATGCCTTTAATGAATAAACAACAACAACAACAACTAAATGCAATAACAATTTTGCGTTTATTTATGATACGCCTCTTAAAGCTAAACTAAACAACTTTTTTTTGGTATCAAGGATTACTCTTTGCAAAATAATCCAGTGATAAAGTTTATTTGTTTGTTTTGTTTGTTTTTTTCTGTGAAATTCTTACTAATTTGAAATAGCGTAAAAGTTGCTTCATTTATAGATCCTTTACAATTTTAGCATAATTTATGCATACCCCATTCATTATTTTATAATCATGATTTATTTGTATGTATTCAACATTTATTAATTTAACATAATCATGTTTTAAAATAAAAACTAATGGAAATACTTAGATGATCATTTATTTATTAATTGTATATTACCATAATGCAATGAGAAGACGAAGATTATCAGAACTATGTGATGGGATATTAGCGCAATACATTTCGAACAATCCGATCACATATAGTATACTTGTTAAGAACATTTATATATAAAAATAAAAGGTCAACTAGACGGGTAATAAGGTTAAGAAATAGACAAGGATAATAATAATAAAAATAATGTGAAAACAATTTGACACCTAATCACTCTGGATAATAAGGTAATATTACCAGGGTAGGTTTAAAGAGAGGACAAACTGTTTTTGAATACCCCTATTTCCAGTCTAGTTGACCTTTTATTTTTATATATAAATGTTCTTAACAAGTATATGTGTGATCAGATTGTTCGAAATGTATTGCGCTAATATCCCATCACATAGTTCTGATAATCTTCGTCTTCTCATTGCATTATCGAAATTTATCAAAGGGACTAATTGCTTTAAATTGTATATTAGACTACTTCTCAACTTCACTTATAAACGATTAAAAACGGTTAACAATTTTTTCACAATTCTTTTTTAATAACATACATATAATTTCTATTGTCATAATAACTAACAATTTTAATTTCATTTAATCTTGATCGAAAATTAATTGATCCTGATATATATTCACTAACAAGAATATAGTAGGGTATTCAAAGAGAATAAATGTCCAGTCTTTTTTTATTTTATATCAAAAATCGGATAGAACAATCAGACATAAATATAATTCAAATGTAATAGCGCAAATTCTTAGCAATTTATGCTGTTTCAATTTGAACTAAACAGATTACAAAGATGCACATTTTATAGCTAATTAAAAATGAGTACAGGTAACACTTTCAAAAACAAGTTCATCAATCATTAATTCCTAATTCTGATATTAATATAAGAAGATAACCAATATCAAGTTGTTCATGAGATTAAATTTCAATCCTGAAAAGATTCTGGAACATAGAATTATCGACAGTGCCTAGCATTAACTATAATTAGTAGTAAATTAAAATATAGAACAAAAGATTAGTCAATTGAATGTGAATAATATTAAACAACCAAATAATCATTTTATTTACCAGCTTGTTGTTGATGTCGTTGCGATGGTTTACCAATTATGATCTTAAAATTGTGAAGATCAATAATTGGTAGAGGGAATTCTGGCAAAGAAGTTTGCTCTTTATCATGATTAGTAGATAAAAATTTCTGAAAATAGATTTTTTTTATAAAGAAAAAAAACAAGTAGAATATGGAATTCTAATATAATTACGTTGACATTTAAAACTGATAAGCAGTACATTCAAAACAGAAATAATGAAATAGATATCATAGTGACAAATGTTAAACCATCAATATTGATATCTAATAACATAAACACTTCGACTTGATCCGGAGAGATAATTCAACAGATTATAATTGTTAAAATTCAATTCACTAGGAATATGAGGGAAATCAAATATATAAAATAGTGGTGTAGTGAACGAGAACACAAGTGGGGACAATCGAATGTATTTGAATACAAAATTATAGAATATCTTAGTAAAATCTGAGAATCCTACAGTAAATACTTCATTTGCAAAATATCAATCAATTTTCTCATACTTGACTGTTCCTTTTGCAAATATCAGTCAATGGTTTCAGACTTCATTGTTCCTGCAATTTCATATCAAATGCTTTCTGTTCCCGTTGTTTCCTTCTCGACCTTCTGATTCTGACTATCATTATATACTACTCATGTCGACATAAGTAGCACAAGCCACAATGGTAAATATACGGTCAATCATAAAAAGGAGAGATAAGATGAGAACTACTGAATAATTTCATAATTCGAACGTGATGTAGATTGCAACAGTTTAATAACCTGAATAACAATAGAGATAATGAATTGCCTTTAATCTTATAAAGACATTATATACTTCATAGATTAAATTTTCAAAGTTCAATTGTTTTATACGTTCATTTTTATTGTATATTTGGACTGGAATCACCAAATAATAGAAATAGCCAAAGAACAGAATTTTTCATTCAAACCTTTAAAAAAAGTTGCCTGTTACATAATCAAATACTTAATGAAGAGATGATGATGATGATTTGTTTGATTTGCAAACGAAAACATCTGAGTATATCGTTAAAGTTTTATATATCAGCTGATGAGAAGCTTATTCAATAGTTCATTGTATTGAAATGATATTATTATTCACAGTACGTGTTCGTTATTTTTGATAAAAGATGGAAGATGATATTTATCAAAATGATATGCTTGATGCCGATTACGATTCTCCGTAAACGAACGAAAGTCAATGACACAGTGACACGATAGGCTAATCTAATCCGTTTTCCCAGGCCCCGCTAACTAGAGGAAGAAGTCCAAGACGAAGTAGGGGAAAATATATTCCGTAAGCAGCCGAAGTACAAGCAATCATAATAGGAAATCAAAGGTATATATACAGTATAAAGTTGTCCTTGGGAAGCATTACAAAATGGCACACTAAAAAGATACAACGGACCAATAACGTTTAAGGTATTTCCAAGTGGGAAATACGACTCGAAGGTGAAAGGAGCGCTTTTGGTTCGAAAACAAGAAAATTCGAATTTTCAAAATAAAATTACAAAAATAAGTCATTTACTAAGTAAGTTCTGGGGATTTAACATCCCCAACACACAAAAAAAACCATTCACAAAAGATGTATACATGAAGTAAATTAAGTTTACTTCCTCAGTCCCATATTAACTCGTTTAAGCATAAACTACAAGGTAGCAGAATTAAATATAACTCCATATAAGTGAGTTTTATTGTGATAAAATATTTAATCAAAATCATATTTACTCTAATCTAATTAAGTCAACTAAATTGTATACTAATTAAGATGAACAAGGTTACTATTAACGTATTAAATGGAAACACAGATTAAAACAATACAATACTTATTGTGTATTCATCAAAATAGAATAAACATCAAATGAATAGATTGTCTTCAACTGTTGGCTGTGAACATTTTAACAAAGTGTACTTGATGTGAATCGTCAATATATATATATATATATGAACATATTATTCAAAAGAGTAAGATGAAACTGAGGAGAAAAAACAATGTACAACATAATTTACTTACTGTTAATGTTGATAAATATTCTTTAACAAATATCAATTGACGTTCTGCAGACTGTCGACTAGATGATTTCAATGTTTCTGCTAAAGCTTTACAAGATGTAGTTAAATCTCCAATAAGATAAGCTTGTTTACCGACACTGAAATTTATATGATCCTGATAGAAGGGATTGAGTATAAAATAAAACAAATAAGATAGACTAAACACGTAAATAATCAAAGTCAGTTACTGATGAAATTATACCAAGATAATCAATATTATTGTTGTTCTTGTCAGGATGTAAGTCAATTGCTCAGATGTCGTGATATAATTCAGTCTCAAATAAAGAGATAGCAAAGTTTTGAATCACTGAATTACAGCAAGTTTACACAATCTTGTATACTACACTATCGTTGATAAGAGCAGGATAAACATGAAGGATTTTAATCATTATTAATCATCAATTAAAACGTCTTGTGTTGAAATTTATTAATTTAACGTTAAGTACTTCATTCATTGAATCATAGCTCTTTCTCTTCACAAATATACACTGAATAACACGTTTGAAAAGAGACGTTGCGAATTGGTGGTAGAAAATCATCTATGAAGATAATAAATTTGTTGCTGCTGACGAAAAAAAAAGCACGACTGAAAATTATGAAAGTACATTTTTTTAGGTTGACTGTGTTTCTGTGAGGATGGTTCACAGGTGAAGTCAAGGAAGCTCTAAGAAGCCCAGAAAGAGCCCGACATATTCCAATCAATCAGCATTGAGAAGAATATTCTAGAATCACTACATGTAGCTCCCCTATTGGACAATGATGATAACTTTCTGTGTGCCGGATTGGATAACTATAATGATGATTTCGTTTCTACTAAAAACTATAAATATCTGACAATTTCATACCATAATCGACACTGTTTGGAATATCATTCCTTCTACTTGTATTCTGTCTTCTGATTTGTGACTTGGGAGGGTTCTAGCGTTCGACTGCTAAAGTATTGTGCGATAGACTAAGAAATCGAAGTTCGAGATATAACACTTCCCTCTAGGTTGGATGATCATGATTATACTATCAAGCTCGCATAATATGACAATTCGAAAATCTTCACCCTCTATCATGGGAAAATAAGTTTACCAGATTTAAAAGATAAAACACAGCATTTAAAAAAGCGTATACTCTAAATATACCTCTAATAAACTCCATCCATGACCCATAACAATTGGCATAGTTGATTTGTAACTTCGTATTGCCAAAATCGGCTAAATAATTTAAAATTTCGGGGTGGAAGGAAAAGTTGAAGAAAAACAATTTTTGAAATATCGATAGATTAATATGATATATTTAACAACGTAAGTAGCTAACATGAATCTTATCTAGTATTAATTTGGACAACTCATGTGGACCTTAAACGGTTATTACCGATTCCAAGCATGCGTCAAAGAGGAGGGTTGGGCATGGGGTCGGCAACCACATACCGTAAAAAACAAACTTGTTAAAATAAAACGCTAACCAGAACAAACAATTCAAACCATTTAAACGCTATCCTGAGATTTGAAGGATATTCATTCAAAACAATTGTGACGTCTAATCACGATAGACAAAATTCTTCAAAAGTCAAGTGGCCGAAACACCACTTCTAACAACCAGAGCATCATGGAACGTCCGGACAATCTGGCAGACCAGGAGGAGGAGATACAACATGGCAGTACTCAAAATCAGCGAAAACTATTGGACACAAGCTGGACAGCAAAGGCTAGATAAGGAGAGATGCAACTGTACTCCGGTCACAAAGCGGAAAATGCTCCACACACTCACGGAGTTGTTCTGATGCTGTCCAAACAAACACGTTATGCACTTACAGGATGGGAATTTCACGGATTCAGGATAATCAAAGCATCATTCAAAACAAAGAAGGGAATTACACTGAATTTTATCCCAAGTTATGCACAAACCAATGATAGCAAAGACAACCATTAAAATCAGTTATATGAAAGGCTGCAACTAGTGATAGCGAAGTGATCAGGAAACGACCTCACCATCCTGATAGGAGACATCAAAGTGAGAATTTTCAATACCAACGTCAAATCAGCTCTATTGTACGAAGATGAAACTTGGAGAACTACTACAACCATCATCAAAAAGGTATAAGTATTTATAAACAATTGTCTACGTAAGATACTCAATGTCCGTTGGCCGGAGACCATCAGTAACAGCCTATTATGGGAGAGAACAAACAAGCTTCCATCTGAAGAGGAAATTAGAAAAAGACGATGGATGTGGATAGCTCACACACATTGAGGAAATCACCAAACTGCATCACGAAGCAAGCGCTAACTTGGAATCCTGAAGGGAAACGGAAAAGAAGAAGGCCAAAGAACACACTGCATCGGGAATCGGAAGCAGACATGAAAAGGATGAATAGCAACTGGGAGAATTGGAAAGAATTGCCTAGGACAGGGTTCGATGGAGAGTGTTGGTGAGCGACCAACGCTCCTTCATCAAGGGTAACAGACGTAAATAAATAAGTCGTTTGGACAGTCAATGAACTTGAGCATACCAAATCAGCTTATACAAAATGTAATAAGCTAAGTGTTGATCAAACTAGTGACCAAATTACGAATAGTTAAAAATAAATGAATAATAGTGAACTGAACATTCCCATTGATTAGCTTCATACTTACTGTGAAGTCCCGTAAAAGCAATAATATTTCTGGTAACGATAATGATTATTGAAATGAAAACGACGAATGTAAATCGTAACTGAATAAAACATGCAATAAGTACCCTTTTAGCAAAATCGATAGTGTTCTACGACATCCTCTCAGTTATGTAGCTCAACTGGAAAGAAGAAAGATTTCAACTCCTCAATGTAGCTGGCAACCAAATACGGAATATCACGTGTTAGTAATGAGATTTAACCAGTTAATCAGGAGTTTTGGAGACCACGTAATATAAGAAAAAATTATCTCAGATATAAAAAAATTAATTTGTACAATACAATCATAATAGAAATATCATAAATAACCTGTTTGGCTCGGGCATATCGATGTGCTGCCAATGCCATACGAAATGCAAACTTTCTTAACATTGGACGTTTCAGTGATAGGACACAATGAGCTACTTGTTCTATAAGGAGACCGCTGATAAGATCATCTTCCTAAATAAAATAGAATTACATCAAAGCAATACTGAAAGTTCTGACAATTGAAAAAAACAGATGGATATTCAATAGAGAAAGTCAACTAACGGTACAACGGTATGACTTTGTATTACGAAGCGTTAATAACAACAATGGTTGTTGCCTTTCAGTGATTTAATATGCACATGACTATGAAAAAATAAAATATCTACCCATGACATTGCAATTAAAACATTATCAATCATGTCAGCGCTTGAGAAACAACTTGTATCAACATATAACCGAATGAATTAGCAAAAGAAAGTAGCATTCGGCTAGTGGGAATAGTTCTTTTCAACAGAAGACGGTTGAATTGATAGTTCAACGAAAATGTATAAACCTATATCAACAAAAATAATAGAAGACTAAACAAATTCACGAAAAAGACCTAACTTTTTAGCTCAGTACAAATCGATGAAAGAGGACTAATTTCATACTGATGCAGAGTGAAATGAAGCTATGATTAATTATGAACTAATCATACATTTTTGTTGATTGAACAAACATTAATCATTCAATTGCTTTGATTTTAACTTGGAGGTAGGTGTATAGATTTCAGAAATAGCTACTATTTAATGATTATAAATACAATGAATAGATCAGTCAAACAATTAGCCAGTTAACAACGATGTAACACATGGCTAGAATATATATATATATATATATATATATATATATATATATGCCATATTATTTGCATTAATTCACATCAGCGCATAGAGGAAACTAACAAGATGAGAAGTAATTGAATGGAATTACAGTTTACATATGAGGTATGTTACAGTTGGAAAAGAACAATTAGAATTGAAGAATGGAAAGATGGGAATGACATTAAACTTAAGATGTAAAATTAAAACCACTGTGCCAATGGAAAATTTTTTGTGTTATTTAGTCAATTAGCGTGTCCAACTATAAATGTAAACATTTCATTAGCCTCAAACTACGATAATTGCACTTAACGACATAGTTCAGATCAGTAGACAATGACTTCATGGGTTTATACTATGACTTGAAATATGGGTTCTTAGCGTTTTAGACAATCTAGTTCTACATCACACATGATCGGATGTAGGATTAGATGGTGCATACACATGCGTAACACGTTTTATAACCGTATCAACCAATAAATATCTTTAGCATCTACAAAGTCTAAGGAATAAGTACTTGAGGTCAATCACATACAGTCTTTTGTGAGTAATGTTACGTATGTTAGCCCAGTACATTTCATATATTACCGTCGATGAGGGAAATTTGTGTGGTAAGGTGGAGTATGCTATATTTAAAGACAACCGATTCTAACTTCCTCCACCTTATAAAAAAGGTGGCATCGTTGCAAACTTTGATAATATGAGGAAAGCACTCTACTTCAGTCATTCCCTAGTACACTAGACAGCATGACTCCACCCCAAGACTTTCACTTGCTACTTTTAGTCTTACTGGTCCTTAAACGACGTTTCTAGAACAGTATGACCTAAAGAAACAAGTATTCCAGCCAATATAGCTCGGTCGGGTCATCATGACACACTAACTGGTGTTTCCTGATAATCAGATATCTGAATTGTCATCCATATTTTCCCACCATCTACATTTGTCATAATACAAAAATACACATTCTGCTTAGATGAATAATATATGCTTAATCTGAATTGTGTTATTTGCAAATTAGAAAAGTAATTTATAAAGGTCAGGATGATTTGGAGTAAAGAATCCAGTCACAATCAGCAGAATAGTATTATGGCAAAAATGAAAATGCAAAACAAAAAAAATGGTGTAAATAAAAAACATAGTAGGAGGATTTCATTTTGTCATTTGAGATAATAATGATAATAGTAACGGTAATAATAACAATAGTAATATGGTTGTGTGAATATAATATGTAATAACAAGGGTGTCATCAAGGTAATTACCATTAACGAATTGGGAATGATGGATGTGAAGAGTAAGACAGGGGTAATCAACAAAAAAAGGAGGGGTAGGAGATTTATAATATTTAGTTTAGGTATCTGGTGATCCAGTCGTACTCAAAGGTAAACATAGAGGCTGGATATACCTTTCCTGAATACATAAGTTTGGTTTGATGGAGTCGATAATAATAATAATAATAATAATAATAATAATAATAATAATATCAGAATTATGAACTTATAACTGTAGAGCCTGGTGATGATGTTATTCAAAACAGCCGTTCGCTCAAATAATATTCAGTTTTGAAAACATTGATTATTCATGAAAGTTTGCTGTTTTTGGATCATGCATAGATCAGAAAACTACAGAAGGATTATTTATGAAATGATTATTTACTCAAATTCCTTCACTTACGTCTGAAGTTAATCGAATTAGTGCCACAGCAGCTTCATTATAGAGACCAC
This sequence comes from Schistosoma rodhaini, assembly GCA_944470415.2. NCBI lineage: Eukaryota > Metazoa > Platyhelminthes > Trematoda > Strigeidida > Schistosomatidae > Schistosoma > Schistosoma rodhaini. The sequence goes on from OX104040.1 coordinate 4,689,353, forward strand.
GACTACATAATGCTTCAAAATTTAACAGAGTTGATCGTAAAGCAAGTTCTGGTGATCTGAATGTACATACACATAACATAATTATATATATATATATATATATATATATATATATATATATATATATACCTGAAAGAAATATACTTCACGTTAAATATCCTATATACTTCAAGAAAGAACATTGATACTATAATAGCCAGATTGTTAGTATGGGATAAAATCTTCATTCAATCTATATGTGATGAATGAACAAACTTGGAATCAATACAATTACATTTTTTGTTTAAATCTCCCTACTGAGCTATAGGACTATAATTGATAAGTTTCTTTTGGAACATTTGCCTTGAGTCCCAAATAAGGCGAATTACACCGTTCATATATCAAATGGATGCCCACTTGAAAAGAACTAATTAACAACCCGAACCTCTTGGCTCTATTGAAAGCGCCTTTAACTTTGCCGAGAGTTGAAGTGGCCTTTTTCCAAATGTTTCTGACCAAATAAGTAACATTAAATCCAAAGGACAGCTTTAGTCGATTAAATTGAGGCCACGAAGCCAAATGGTTCTGATAAGTTAAAATCACTAAACAATTGGTAAACCGTAAAAATCACATAAACATTATTACCACCCATTCGTTTTCTGACGAATTATCTTTATCGTGGTAAATTCATCCCTGTCGGGAGCTATTTAGTCACAATCACTAAGGTAACAATCTTTTGGAATAAAAAAAATTTGCTACCGAATACCAATGGTTTGGAACTACGTACACCGATCTTCCCATTTTCAGTGATTCTAAATTTTAAACTAATCTATGACACAAAACATTTTAAACCATATAACATAGTCTAGATTTCTCCGTGATACACGTATGTCCTATATCCGAAATTCCAAATACTCAACTTCTAACTATTGAGTGTCAGATTTGTCTTTCAATAAAGTTTCTTTATATTTTCATAAAAACAAAGTGAATTTTAAATATTCACGTAATAAGAGTAGTTTGAAATCTGTGTAAAATAAGAGATACATGGCTCATTGTTATAAAATTACGATAGGAATACATCAAACTAATTGAGGAAGTCAATCAAAACTTACAAATGTGATTGAAGGTAAGTAGCTACAGCTGAATCCATGAGATGATATGGGTATTGACGTTGGCTTGTCGCACCTTGAAGATAAACGGATAAGGCAGACATTTCCTAGAATGTTAAATAAACAGAAATAAACAAACTATGAAAGATCAAAAACCGTATTCACTTATTTAAAAGTGCGAAAACAGGTAGAGGATATCATCAGAGCACCACAGGAATTTCATACAACAGTACTGAACGAGTAATGACGCAGTTGCATAAATTAATGACTTCATTTAACTTCTAAACTGTCACGAGCGATAAAGTATATGACAATGTTTTACGAGTTCATAATTCACATACTAAAAGGTGGTATGTTGGTTGAAGTAAATTTGTTAGGAGAACTTGATAATTGGAAGATCAATACACGATTTCGAACTACGTAACTATTTATGAAAATAAACTATTGTATCTCGAACTTAGATTTCTTAGTCTATCGCACAATACTTGAGCACTCGAACGCTGGAACCCTCCCAAGTCAAAATCAAAAGACAGAAGACAAGTAGAAGGAATGATATTCCAAACAGTGTCGATTATGGTACAAAATTATCAGGTATTTATAGTTTTTAGTAGAAACAAAATCATCATTATAGTTATCCAATCCGCAGACAGGGGGTTATCAGCATTGTCCAATAGGGAAGCTCCACGTGGCAATTCTGGAATATTCTTCCAACAGCTGATTGGATGGAACATGTCGGGCTCCTTAGAGCCTCCTCGACTTCACCTGTGGACCATCCTCACATAAACTATCTGATTAGAATCCACAAAACGATCAGATTTGATGACCAGAAGCTCATAAAGTTTCACTTCAAGGTTTTTTTTAATGGCTCAGATGTATCTGATCATCAATTTTTTATACACCACTAAACGTCCTAGCATTAACTAAACTTCCAGTTTCTATAATGGATATATGTTATGTTAGCTAAACGATCAGAAATAAGGTCAATAAACGTGATGTTATTCAGTAAAACATATACATTAAAAAAACGTCAAACACAACCCACACTACTTATTATAATTGAGCAATATAGCTCAGTGTTATAATTCAGGGGAAAAAATAGTTAATCGAAAAGTGCATATCACCTTTCTCTAGTCGTTTTCAAAGTCCTATAATCATTCCAAAAACATAATCTATTGTTGGACGATAAGTTACGTCCACTTATAACAACGTTTAATACGATTAACCACACAACATGCTGTTGAAGTTTGTAATTACCTCAATTCACATCGGAGTGAAAACTATCAAACAGAATAATGGGGTAAATAGCGATGCTAAAGTTTTAGTATTCTATCAGATTTAATATTTGGTCGAGGATTATTCTTTACCAAATTAAGCAGTCGTTCCATTAGTATTCGCTTTATAAATAAGTGATTAATACACAAATACGTCAAACGTCTTGTTGATTTGTCTTATTCAAAAGCTTTGGACAAAGAATACACTATGTATAATTTTGATGGTACTGAGCTAAAAGAAATTTGGATGGAATATCCTTTAGGAAATTACACAACGCTGAAATTTATTGAGTTTGCTTTCACACAAAAATGATAAAAAGATGAAAAAAATAATCAACACAAATCACCTGAGCTCCAGCATAGTTTAACCAAGCTGAATCATTTTGAAAATCACGTTTTAATACATTATACGTCTGATAGGCTACTTCATATTGCTGAAACAGAAATGCTAAATCAGCTAGACGACGCATTTGTGATTCAGGTGAATCTTGGTTATACACAATTGTGGAGTGATTGACTGGGCATGCATATGAAACACTTTGAGGAGTCAATGTAGTGTTGGTAGATAATTCTCCCTTTGAATTATTTACAATAACAGGATTTGTTGGACTACATGGATTACTTATATTGTTCGCCGACGTTTCAATAGGTGATGGATTAGAATATATTTTTGAAGTTGTTAAGTTATTTGTACTATTAACCGTAGTGTTGTTGCTGCCGCCACCACCACCAACAGCTTGAGTAAAAAATTTCTTAGTGGCATTAAAGAAAGAACGTGAAAGGCGCATTCGATGCGCAATCTACAAATGGAGTTGAAATACAAAGTATAATGTACAAACTTGTATTATATGTGCATTTTATTATATAGTTATTTTATGGTTAGTGATTTATTTTCATCATGGTTTTTTGAAGATGAACACTGAACTGAAATGCTAGTGACTGTTTTCAGTGAAATCTAATAATCAGTGGCAGTTTTATATTATTCACGATTATTGAGATGTTTCACGCTACATAGAAATAAACCTTATCATTCAACCAAATGAACATTTGGATTGCTTTAGAGTTTGAACAACAAACAGTACAAACGTTACTTTTCTAAAGTTGAATAATTGACTACGTTTTTGTGATATTAATTTACTGAACCGTTAACTAACTGATTTCGAATGTCAATACGCATCATTTAAAGCCTCATTTCTTTCCATTACTTTCGAATTCCTTTTGTAAGTATGAAGATATCAAATTGATTGAGCTAAGAATTTCTCCCCATGAAAATCACTCAAATCTTGTACTGCGTCTCCAAAACCTACATGCAAGTGTAATCATTCACCTGATCTCACCTAGTCAATATAAAGGACTAGCACGATTTACCCCACACGTATCTAAAATCCTTGAACGAAACTTCTCGTTATCTTGTTTTTGAAGGTGTAGTACTAATTTTTAAGGTACTCTCGAATTGAATTTTAACAACCAATATCTTGTGTGGCTTTGGACTTAATAAGGCAGTAAAAACTCAAAAAGAATAAATACATATCATGTTATCTATTTGGTGGCTACAGAGAACTGCACCTCTGATGACATTGAAGAAGAGTTCTACAAAAAGCTTATTGGCCTACTCCAAAAAGCTAAAGACTCAGGTATGGTAACAGTTGTAAGTGATTTTAACGTTTGGATAGATAATGTGAGTTAAAAGGTACGTGAGTTTTCGGCATCGTAGCCCAGTGAAATGACAGAGCCCGTCCGTTATGACTATGATTGGGTAACACCTTCTTCCCATGAAAAACTAAATATAGAGACAAAGAGGCATAATTTTACCTGGAAGCAAACCAAAATTGAGTAAATGATGGACACAAATAGATCATATCATTTTAGGTTAGATAGAAGACTACTGCTCATCCAAAAGTAAACAAGTGTACTCTGTCAAAACTCTAGTAATAAGTTGTGTTTATTTGTGTTTTAACGGATGAAGAGAGGTAACAACGGGAAGATCTTTTGAAGTTCTCCTTTGGGACGAAAAAGTAAAATCATATTTTAGAAAACACTACCTAAGTACATAGCGAATCGTGTGGATTCAAAAGGTCGAAAAACCACTAGATCTATGAAAGATACCGAAACACGGTGAGAACCAAAGGCAACATAGAAATAAACTGGCAAACTTTCTACTCAGTGATTATGAGCGGTGATGATAGTGGAAGGGAGATAGAAAAAAATAGAGATGAAAAACACTAAGAGATGGCCTTGAGGGTTATAACAGAAATACATATTAAAAGCCTCTGAAATAGACGAATCCTTAATTTACTTTATGATCACATGACCGTGACGATAGACATAACAGATAAAGTGACATTTGTACCTGTTAGGATTTGCTATGCAGACTTTGTGGTTGATGTACTCATGATAAATGCGACTAATAGATCTTAAACTAAGACGAAAGTAACAATAATCTAGGCAGAACAATATGAATTTATTTTGTTTCTTAGATATTCTTTAGCTGTTCAAAACCCCAAAACAATAATAATGATCATTCAAGATAAACAAATATTGAACTTTTTGTTAAATAAAACAAACTCTTGATTAAAGTTAGGATTGATATGTAGATTTAGTTTAATAAAAAGACAATCATACAAGAATTAAATCATATTTAATAAAGTTGTTCCTTTATATTATGTTAGCCATATGAATATCCTAGAAGAGAAAGCTGACTTTAGTCAGTCAGTCACAACGTAGAACTTGGTATGTACGTACATCAGTTCGAGTTTCCATACCAGTAAATCTTAGTACCATTTAAATTATTTGGTCAATAATTATTCTGTAAATGATAAGCAGTTACAATTTCTAACACCTATCTCAACTTAGTAAAATGTACTAAATGTGAAAGGGTACTCTCCTTTGTATTCTTTCAATTTATTGTACTTTTGAAACATACATGTAAATGAATAGACAAGTTTATGATGATAACGTTGTCAATTTTCCATTACCTTTGTAGCCATAACTTCAAGAATTGATTATGTAACGTCATTTTCTTCAAAATCCTCATTTTAACTTTTTTTCAAGCTTTATACAGTTATTCAACTTTTTTCGTATTTTTTATTGCATAACTTACGACATTACCCTCTTTCTGTAGAATTTATCTCAATGCTCTTCTTAGTCCACATTTCTAGGGGATTTAGACAGTTAACCGATAACTATCAATTTTATGAATAATTCTGTTGACTACGTTATACTCATTTACTTTTTATTGGGCTATATCTACATGTCAATCACAGTCTTAGTCAAAATTTTACTGATAAAAAGTTGAAAGTCTAATTCATACACACTGACCGTTTAAATCTTCACATTGATGTATAGGACTGCAACTAATTAGTCTTTTTTTGCATATTTACATTCTGTGCAGACTACCTCGATATTGTCATTAAATCACAAGCATTGTAAGCAGAGATGGACGGTGGCTACCAGTGGAATTCAAGGTGCATGTTTCATTCTATTTGGGTCTTATCAGCTGGATATACCTGCATCCCTGCGTCAATGTTTACTTCGGGACACGAACTCAGTATTAAAGTAAACATCAACTGCAGGATGCAGGTACATCTAGCTGACGAGTCTCGAATAGGACAAACGCGTACCCCGAATTCTACAGTTAGCCAAGAAATAAATTCAGATTGCTCTTATTTTCTTTAATTCGTAAATGATAAGAACTACATGAAATAAGGTGAACTAATTCAAAATAGGTCGTATTAGCCTAGCAGCATTTACTACTTATTTTGACTTATATTTTACTTCATGCTTCGAACTCGTTATTAGATTGTCTCTTTCTAAATTGTTTTTTATGTTCGGTTATAGCATTAAAACATTACTATAAAACTAAATTCTTTGACATCCATCTTATTAAATTTATCTCTCTGTGATAACATAGTGTGGTATGACGCACATGTGTTAAGTCCTAAAACTGGACATATTGTAAATGCCTATATATCATTTATAGTTTATATCTGTTATGAAAGTCAATCAAATAATGACAAGTAGTAAGTTGATCAAACACATCTGCCAACAGCAATTTAAACATAATAAGTAATCGAATCTACTTCAAAGCATTATCAGAATTGTTTCGAAAGAAATTTCTTGTTGTGCTACAGAGATTTATTTATTTAAACACATAAATATTGATACAAAGGGGCACCAGATATATAAGCGCCTCACAAATCTCATTCGATTTGTGTGAGGGCTGTGATACTGCCCAGGTGCCCAGACTGAAGCAGGTGGTTTTCTCAGGGGGCCACACCCGGAGCCTTTCACCTAAAGGTCTGGTCCACAAGACAGTGGAGCATCGTGAGGAGATGCAGTCCAATGGTAGCCGGTCACCAACAATAGGTTTATACGCCATTTGTTTCCTCAGGATACTGGAGCCCATGTGCACCATTGGTTTGGAATGAGGGTTTTCCAACTCCCCTAGGTGCATTCTCAACATCCACCAACCCGGTTAAAGCGCCGGACATTCGCTTTTCGTCCTCTCACTTTTGTGAGCAACACCCCCGCCACGAGAAGGCAGTGAGTAGGACTTCCCTGGTAGAGGCTATATATTCGCTGGCCATGTGAGAGGATTTCGAGATGGAGAGCGGACTCTCCCCACTCTCGGCCGTACCAGGGCATTTGGGGGCTACAGAGATATAAAACTCCTTTACCTTATATTTAACTGTAAAAAATCAATCATGCTTAAAACAAACTCAGTAACCCTATAGATATATAACACTTTTAATGAAACTTCATATCAAAACTTTTTTAGTTCTCTTCGAATTTGCATTTTTCTGATGAATCGTCATACAAAAAAAACTGAGAATATACAATTGCTTCCTATAGTTTGACTACAATAAATCATTGTGATAGATAAACAAGGTCCGCTACTATGAGGTACTAATGTATCGATCGAAAATACTGATATATGACCAAACATGCAATAATGAGTAAATTTACTCAATTTCCAGATATTTCCCCATGTCTAAAAGCATGATAATCCGGTTTTAATATTTACATTGAGACGAACAGTGTCAATCAAGTTGGTTACATTGTGTCAGAAATTCACAGAAATTGTTAATTATGGACTGGGGAATTTTCTTAAGAACGAAGTAAACGGTATCACGATAACCTTAAGGCTTGAAAGTCTCGGGTTTAATCCCGGACTAGTTTACGTGAGAAGACTCAGTGGACTCTAATTTCTGATCATACGATACCAAGACACATTTATTTACAAAATTAAGCCCTTAGAACAAACTATATTTTATGTGAATCCGTTAAATAATATGTCTATAATATATATAAATATATAGAAGGTACAAACAAAATCACCTGATCGTTTAGACTACGCATTGTTTTCTCTACCCAAGGGAGAAGAGCCCGTACACTAAAATCATAAACAAACATGTGTATACGATCCCGATCAGCTTGTGTCAAATGTTGTCCATGTGGTTCGCTGTAACGACTGGGTAAAAATGTATACGATGAATGGGAGCTAATGCTTGAAGCAGGTAAACAAGATGTATCAATAAGTGGTGTTTTACCAACATCTAAAAACAGAAAATAAACACTAATTGAATCAGAACAGATAACACAGTCATCAATTTATCAAACAAATATAAACAATTGACTGAAATAAATGAATGAGTGACTAGTCATTTTAGTTCTGAAAAAACTTAAACTTTAATTAAAACCGATACCCGTTGTTATATCTGCTATCGCCTAGTATTATTTGGACACATTACTTCACTCATCTTGTCGTGAAGCAAAACGAAAATTGGAAGGAAACAAAGAGATATTCCAAAGCGACAAACAAAAGTTGGTGTAGTGAAAACGCCAGGGTTTATGCAAGGTTTAGACACAAGACTTTCAGTAACTTTCCCATTCATCCCGCAGCCCTTATTGGTTGAAAATGGACCACCCGTTATGTCTTCTTGATTACAGCAGAATACGGTGTACAACTATCAGCACTCGAACGTATAGAACCCCAACAGCCGCAAATCAAAAGACGCAAGGAAGCAGAGGAAGTGCTTATTGGGTAATAGTCTAAAACGTAAAGAAAAATAGGGGTATTTATAGTTTTTTACTATGGGCTATGACATTACTATAATCCACCTAATCTGCAAGTAGGAAAGTTATGCAGTTGTTTAATCATGCCATGCCACGTTGATTGAATGGAACACTTTTAGCTCATTTAGAGCCCCTGAAGGCTTCATCGTGCTTTACGAAGCCATCCCAAAACAATCACGATCCTTAACCTTGATCTTTTATTAAGGCTTTATCCCGATAAAAATGGTAGGACATAGCACAGTCATCACAATTTAGTAGTCTAATGAATGACAATATGGGTTATCAAGTAACGTACTCATGTCACAATGAAGAACAAAAGAACGAACAAACTACGAAGATCCACCCGATAAGTCCAAAAAAGAAAAAACAAACAACTTGCATTCCACAACCACAAAATCTTAATTGAAATATATTCACAAAGTATGAAGATCCTGTAGATAGCAGCTAAAACCACAATCGCTAATTCCTGCAAAGCACAATTCAAGAAAATTAATTTTGGTAATTTTCACTAGGTTTTCAATTCAAATCGCAACTATTTACTGGGAACATTGGAGTTGTTATGATTAAAAAATTACAGATAAGTAATTAAAAGAAAATTTCAATTAAACTGTATCTCCATATACACTTTTTTGTTTGTTTATTTTTACTTATTTGTCTTTGATCATACTCTTCTCTCCCCCCTTCTCCGTATTTTCATAATTTCTTATGATAATAATCATATGCTCACTAGTGACTGGCTCCAACAGGCACTTCCCAGAGTTCTAGTGAGAAGCAGTAGTGACCGCGGGAGTTCAACCGAGTCTGTTATGAGATAGTAACTCAGTAAAGACAATGGTGGACGGTTGCTCAATTTCGTGAATACCGTTGGATGCCAGCTCAGTGGTTTAGAGGTTAGGCGCTCGCGCGCGAGACTGATATGTCCTGGACTCGAATCTCGCGAGGCGGGATCGTGGATGCGCATTGCTGAGGAGTCCCACAATAGGACGAAACGGCCGTCCAGTACTTCCAGGTTTTTCATGGTGGTCTAGATTCAATTGACTCATTGTCTCAACTATTAAAATTACTATATTATCCACAAAAAACCCTTCACATATTCAATCAATAAACAATCGTGATTGTCACATCAGTAACTAATCCTCTGTTTAGTATTTTGGAGTTAGTGAAGTTCATTGGCTGGTGATATCAAAAAAGGGTTCAGATCAGAAGTCAGTAAGGAACCTGATGTTGTTTTCTTTCGCAGTCTTCATAAATAGGAAGCTAAACTCTCCTAACTGAAAGGTTATCTCAGCTGTATCTTGAATTGAACAGTGTCTTCCATTATATAACAATTTTTGAACATTTATTTTCTGTCCTCTCTTCGATTGTATAAACTTTATCATAGCTTTTTCACATTATCTCTTTATTTAGTACAGAGTATTCTACATATGGTACCTAGGTGTACCAGATTTTATGTGTATTACATAGAATAAATTCAATTTCTCGAACCAATAGTCCCTGATGCTGTACAGAGCCCAAATAGGTAGTCTGAACCTGCCAACGTAAAACAGGCTAACAGCCAATTACTACATGAACCGATGTGTTCTGATTTGGCCACCGACCCTAGCTTTCTCCCAACTTACTCCATCACTGGTATGCATAATTGCTGACTCCATATTATTCACGAATCTAGGAAGTTAGGGCTCTCTAAAACAATGGGAGGAATTTAAACTGAGACATAGGACCTGGAAAACCTGTGCAATAACTCACGTCATCATACTTTATAGTGCAATGAACAAAGAGGAAAAAAACATGCAAAATGTTAAAATACAATAAAACTCGTATATGTGAGAAATCAAATACAAGAAACGTAGATATCAGATGGACGAAAGTATTAAATAGAAAATAACAAATAAAGCACCAGTAAGAACTTATAGACACTTGTACCAAGGATTTCGGCAACAATATTCAAAAATGTATGAGGAAATTACGATCATCATACAAAAATTGCAGTTTCCTTACCAAATACTTGGCTACACGCTTCCCTAGAGTCTTCAACTGTCAATGGATCATTGTTATCATTTGTTATATGATTATCACACGACTTTATCGATGTATCTCTGGGTGGAAATAATTTATGATCCAGCTGGGGTCTATAGCCATGTGGTAGCAAATGATGCAGCCAAGGATCGGAGTGCGGTTCATTTTCTGATGTATGGACGATAGTAGATGTGTTCGGTCGACTGATTATTCCATTAGCTTGATAAGGGTTGTTAAATAATAAGTGATTTGGTACGCAACTGTTATTACCTAATAGTTCATTTCCAGACGATGAAGTGAAGATGGTTAACAAATGACAGTTGAGAGCACCAAATGTAGTTTTCACTTGGTTGAATATTTCGTCAACACTAGAAGAGTTTTCGTTTTGTTTTACAGAAAAAATGGTCACAACATCAATTACGATATAATAACAATTTAAAACAAGTAAACACTTGCGATAGCTAAATATTACTGAACTACCACCTATAAGTAGTTATTGAATAATGGAGTTCATTAGCCAGATGCTAGTGTGGTGTTGGCTACTTATATGCATATAAGTAGTAGATAATGATGGTCGGGCATTGAATGTATTTCAGTAGAAGATCGATAACGGAAGAACGGAAACGAAACGCAATTGGTATGAAAATACATGTACAATAATAATCGCAGACAATGGAGTGATATTTGCAGAAGGAACGGATAAGATTGAGACAATTGATTGATAGTTTACAAATTAACTGTTTACTGTATGGTTGTCAGATTTTAGTGAGATATTCCGTAATTTTGTGCTGAAATACATTCGATTGTCCCCACTCGTTTCCTTGTTCACTACACTGGTAGTTTCTTTACACCAAATAGATAATGTAATTCAATAAATATTTTTACCATTCGGCAAAGCACATGAACTTGTTGACGAATGATCCGACAAAATACTTAATGCTGAAGTTAGCTTGACTAATAAGGTAAAAAGAGCCTCTGATAGACATTATTAGTACTAAGAATGGTTGTTTCGTAGAAAATCTCATTCTATTTTAATACTGTAATGGAAGTGAAAGTAACTTATTCCCATGAGACAAGCCCTAATGAATTCTAATCCAGATATGCTTTTGTAACCGGGTGACGATAAACTACATTCTTGTTCGCCATTAAAACCTTTCACCCGGCAGCCGAACAAAATGAAGCAAAAATCCTTAGTTACACTATCGTAATCCATGATGGAGGGCGTGTCTCATTTTCTGTAGTTTTCGCTGAATTACGTGAGAAATGTAGAGTTTTCTACAATAAAAACACCACTTCATCATGTTGCGGCGCAGTCAGTCATGATGAAAGAAAAATTACAACAGCAAAAGTTGTACCTCCGATTGATCCTATAATTGAAGTTATTCCAAAATATCTACAACTGAGTGACTAAATAAACGAAGATCTATGCATATTTACTGACTACGATACAATTAAATGGGTCAAAGACGAGGAGTTTATCTCCATCCCCATAACCACGACTATATGAGCTGTCACGTGACATTTTTCGCAATAGTTTGGTTCTGAGTTGGTCACTGTGTAGAAAAACAGGTATACAGCTTACTAACCATCAAATATGTGGTTTTCTTTCCTCTCATTGATTTTTTACAACAAACTCACTGAGTGACTGCTTGTAATGGTGTGGAATAAAGTATTGCCTAGTTTTACTCTGGTCCAATATTTTAGTTGTAAATCGGGTAACTGGTATAACATGATTTGGTCTTTGCATAGTGTATCGTTCGAGTATCCAATCTAATTATAGTACAAATTCGGCCACCCAGTCTAGACTTTTGACCATATTATCGCAGAAACGATTGGTATACCGTGGAGAGGAAAACATTTTAATTCAATTGCTATATCAGTATTATTATTAATAGTTGGAAAATAATTGATGAGTATAAAAAACAGACACAAATATGACCCTACTTTTATCAGGATTGTCACGTTCCCCTAGGCAACAATACTGTCCTTGCAACTTACCAAAGGCAGAGTACAATTGTTCTAAACCATAGTACAATTATATACACGGGTGACAAAACGACCAAAATCACACATATTGATTCAAAAACAATAGGTCGCTTCTATATTGAACACATTCTTTAAAGTTCTACGTACACTAATCATTTTATGGCTGTCGGATTTCGCTTGGAACAAATTTCTTATCTAGCTCATAGAGGCTTATTACAGGTAGGAAAACAGGTACACAGTAAGTAATTCAGCCCTTTTGGTCTGGTGTGTGACGAGATCTCACCACGGATACAGAAGGCTCGTCTAGCTTTCGCCAACTTGCGTCATTTATGGCGTAGGCGAGATATTCGTCTAGCAACAAAAGGAAGGGTTTACTGTGCAGAAGTTCGTTCCGTCCTACTTTATGTCAGTGAAACATGGCCGGTGAGAGTAGAGGATATTCGTAGGCTACTAGTATTCGATCATAGGTGTCTTCGAAGCATTGCTCGTATATCCTGGGATCACCGAGTAAGTAATGCAGTTGTTAGGAAACGGGTACTAGGTAAGGATGGCAAATCGATTGATGAAGTAGTGAAACTTCATCAGTTGAGATAGATGGGACATGTGTTACGTATGCCCAACCACCGACTGCCCGACGTGCAATGTTTTATGGTGTAGGAGTAGGTTGGAAGAAAGCTAGGGTCGGCCAGACCAAAACATAGCACAAATCCATGAAGTCAATGACAGTTAGACTGAGCCATGTTGGTAGGTGTAGACTACCTGGTTGGGATCCGCGAGATGATAGCTGCCTGATGATGACTGACTGACTGGCCGACTGATTCACATCATTCATTCATGCTCATTATAAGAACTACTGACTCAATTCAAAAAACCATTCTCCAATGAAAACTTAACAACCGGTAAATTCGGTTCCTATTAGTTAGATTAATACGTGACTAAAATGAAAGCCTCAATTTCTCCAATGAATTTAAAAACTTCGCTTGGTAGAATTAAATGGCGGGACCTATACCATTAGTTGACTTTGTGAACGATCGTTAATACTCACAGAATATTTATACGTATGTACATACCACCAACGGCATCCGCCACAAAAATGGTTACGAAGACAATGTAATGGTATAAGCCAAAAGTTTAGCAGTCAAGTCTACCGAATGCATTAATACTTTGAGGCCTCTTAGTACGGTATACGCGATCCACCTTGTTAATACTTGGCGACACAGAAAGATAGGTAATAAAGTACTGACTAACCAGCTCTGTTTGATATTCGACGAACCATCATGTAGTAATACATAAAATTTAAGCACATTTTCTGTAAACCAAAACGGACGACTTCCTGGAATATGATGTTGTTGATTGGACTGGCTTTGAGTTAGTTCAGTAAAACCGCGAATCGGATCAGGATGGGAAGTTGTCAAAACAAATATACAGGCTAGATTATGACTGATAAATTCATGTTCAAATGGCTGTAAATTAGTTATGAACAGATAACGCCATGCTTCAAACCATGGAAGAGATGCTAAAAAATAGTGTAATAAAAATTGTTTACCACGTAAATGATTTGAATAAAATCATATCTTGGTGACTAAAATCAAAAATGTGAAGTTCAATTGTGATATTATAAAATGTAACATCCTGCTAAGAATCAGTGAAAATGTCGAGTATTATTATTATGCCCCGATAAGGGTAATGAACGGTAACTTTGTGATCTATTTATGAGCCAATAGTATGCGTACATTTTTATCGTATAATTGTAAATTAACTAAACTATTCATATTCATGTCCCTCTTATTAGGAGCTTTACTTTGACCTATGGACTATTGTTATACGATTTACCATTCTTGAGTTATTCCCTGTTTATCAATTACTATCTCCTTTATTCACAGCCACATTTGACTGAATCTTGTACATATGTTGTTTCCTATTTTATGGTACGATGTGGTCTGTTTGATTGGTATATAAACTCAGTATATTTGAAATGTAAGGATTCATATTGTAGAGGCTGTTATTGGTGTTGTGGACTTAACTGGTTGGGCTAGGCAGAAAGCAGGACCGATAAGTACTCTAGACTTCTCGTATGGTTTTCGTGTCATTGCTCTGATCGATAATTCTTAGCTCTCTAATTGGCGGTATTATGACATTAACAGGGCATACAGGCGGCCGCAAGTTATAACAATTGGATAAATTTTATCTGACGAATATACATCTATTGCCTACCTCGGGAATGAACTCCCGGTCTTAAGCACGGATAAATCAGTAATAAGTATGGGGGTTAGTAACTCTGTCCCTTGAAGAAACCTTGCAAAAAAGCACTAACCGTAGAAAAATCATTTTAACTATCTATATTCTGCCCTGAGTTTAAGGATCTTTATTTGGACGAGTTATGATGCCTCATGACAAAAGCTGAGGTTCTTCTGAAGTCATGAGGCCCACCAATACTAATAGGAGACCTAAACGTCAAGTTTGAATTGGACAGAACGATGTATGGAGATATCATGGAACAACATGAACTTGAGGAAAGGATCAAAAATGATGAGATATTTGTAAATCACTGTGCTTTCAACGACATGGTTAAATGTGACACCACATTCCCTCAAGAACGCATACACAAAGTTATACAGGTTTCGCTGGACCACACAACAGAGAACCAGATTGATCACACTAGCATCAGTAAAAGGATCATAAAATCTATGGAAGTCATCAAACAAATCAGAAATGACAAAGCAACCCGATCAGACGGCATACAAACAGAAGCGTTGAAGTCAAATATAGAAGTAACTGCAAAGATACTCCACGTCCTATTAAGGAAGATTTAAAAGGAAGAACAAGCACTGACAGACTGGAAAGGATACCTCACTAAGATACTGAAGAAGGATCTCAGCAAACGTGAAAACTATAGAGGCAACAAAATACTACCCGTACCTGGCAAAGTCTTCCAAGGTGTTGATGAACAGAATGGAGGATTAAGTAAACAGCCAATAGTGAGTTCAACCAGATGACTTTCCCAAAGACCGATCATTTACGGACTAAATCGCAACACTATGGGTCATTGTTGAACAATCAAGCGGATGAAAATTATCACCATACGTCAACTTCCTTAACCATAAGGCGTTTGACAGTGTGGATAGTTGGGCCTCATAGAACCATCAACACTATGGTGTACATGAGAAAATTGTCACCATCATATGTAATCCTTACAACAGACTACACAGCAAAGCCGTGTATGAAGGTAAGCTCACAGATACATTTTAAGTGAAGACCGGTGTCAGACAGGGCTGTTTACTTTCGCCCTTCACTTTCTTGCGGCAGTTGACTGAATTATTAGAACCACATCTTAGCGGAAGCACTAAATACGGTGGAGAGATTCGATGCAGCTGGAAGATTCGAACTTTGCATATGACATGGATCTTTTATCCCACATACAACAAGTGCGACCTATGCTCTACAAAGGGTAATAGGCGTGAGTTATTCCTTTTCAAAAATGATCTGGACTGCAATAAATATCAATTTCTATTAACTCTCGGTCCGTAAAGCAAGTTTCTCGTACTATTGTTACTTTCTCTGATTCCTAATATTCTCTGACCACAGTAGATTATTTGAATCTTCTAAATATAGAATATGGACCGAGAGGAAATATGATAGTCTCCAATAAACCTCAACAGTAAGGACACATTTATAAGAATACTAGTTTGTATGACATTTCGATGAGAATCTTCTCAATTCGTTATCTAATGATAAAATACAAAAACATAGCAACCCAATGATTATGATGGGAAATATCTGTGAGAAACCACTACTTTTTAAATTATATATAAAAATATAATCCAAAAACAATCAGCTCTTATCTTTTTCCGATCTTACAGAAGAACCAGGTTAAATCACCTCGGCACAAAGGTTCCCAGCCCCCACAGAAGTCATTTGTGTGGCACACATATATTTGGTGCGTTATTGTAAAATGTTTGTTTAAATAAATAATAAACTTAAGTGAAGAAATTTAACTCATACAAATATCCCTAGAGACCTACGTAGACAGAAAACGACTCAGGTTTTAGTTGACGCATATTTATAAGTACTGGTTTTGAAACTTAAGGGTTTAAATAGTTAAAATTGTTTAAAAAGTAACAGAAGATATTAACTAGTAATTTGTAGTACAGCAGGATCAACTACGTATACTCCACTCCTAGGACGTGAGTGACAGACAGGCTATCACCTCTTACCAAATTGAATCTGTAACGTTAGCATCAATGAAGTACTCTCGCCTGTGAAACCGTAAGATAACTCGCTTTACTTTAACCCACCTAAATGTTTACATCCTCTCACTTGACACATATTTACGACACGCCCCTTTCGAGTCCTACGTTGAGCCCATTCAACGCCATGGAAAATATACGACATATATTACTCCATTAGTATCAAGACTTAAATGACAATTCTACAGATAATTGTTTATTGGTGTTAACAGTAAGGTAGCTGAGAATATGTCTTACAGTGAATTATTGAAAACTTATAATCATGATGATTTAAAGTTCTAAAGACGATACGATAGGGTCTTCCAAAATGATGTTAGATTATATGATCTAAATGGAGACGATATCCTAAAATAATTCAAGAATGTCTGCCTTATTTTATGTATTCAAAAATAGGTTTACACAAATTTCACCAAAAACAGAACAGTGCATTATCTTACAAGAACATCATCCCAGTTTTCGTGAACAGTAGAAGTACTTATCGTAAGCTACCTAACAAACTTGACACCCTATGAATACAGCTTAGTTTTAGGAGGGTCTATGGAAAATTAGACTGATATCTTATGCAGGGACAGGCGAATCCCAAAAAGGAAAGTATTTGAATCATTTAAAAGCAAACACTATAGCATGAATGGGCAAATCAACTAAACTATAATTCAAACAGCTTAGTTTTCAAACAAACGACCAGGTGTGCTTATTACATTTCTAAACAAACACTAAAATAACAGCAAAATTTATTTAAACTATTGTGAACAGAAAGACATACTTGGAACGACTACAGACCGACTTCCATCACAAAATTTTTGAGACCTGACAGTATTATCTGTAGAACACACGTTAACAAAATATCGCACCCAAGATTGTGTTATGTGTTTGGGCGAAAGACATGAACTGATATCAAAAAATTTTAGCTGTAAGTTTTTCACAGAATGGACGACATTATTATTGTCTCTAAACGTTACTAAAAATAACAATGAGGCAAATATTATGAACGAACCATCTTTAGACAGTTGGCTAAATGGCCTTAATAACTCCTCAAACGTCAGATTATCTCGCAGACACAGTTCATTAACATCAGGACTAACAAGCAACCCAACACAAGGGCTGAACACAAAGTTAATGAATTTTTCTCCTGAAATACTGCACTTCGCCATATTAGCACAGAACTACTAGCAAGAGTTGAACACCAACTCATTAAGAAAAAGTAACGCAAATATCCAATTACTGCTCTTTATTATGTTATTCCAATGCAACGTGCATGTTTTATCCAATAGCCAATATATTTATAACACTTCTGTTTAATTTGATTGATATCTTTGCACTCATTTCAGGTTATTCTGCTACGGTTGCAAATCTTTGACAATGTTCAGCAGGTAGTATTCTAACAGACCAACTGTGGTGGATTTCGTCTTTTCGTTCATGACACACGGTTATGTCTGTTTGTTTCCCCTAACTACAAATACGATTCATATTACTCCAGAATCCTAGCTTGCTATCCTGACAGGAACAGCATCCCTTCCATCACTCTGAAAATCGAGGCTATTGCTGAGGAGCACCAGTTGATGAAACCAATCGCCGAATCGATTTAACTTTCGAAAGTACAATATGATATGTACCCTGTTTAGTCTTGGCAATAGTAGTCTCTCAGTTGATTGAACTTTCTTCTAAAAGAGTCGACAGATGACAGTAATGAATTTCCCTCGTTGATGAGTAGATGAAAAAATAAATAGTAAGCTGACAAGTAAGTCGCCCTGGGTTTGTGAACTTTTCAGTGTCCTCGTAAATATTCTATCTTAAAATACAACAAAAATGAAGGCATGTCAGGTGCCTCTGGTCACCTCTGGTTATGCTATACGACAACAGCAATAGGTTTGGTTAAGCCAATTTACCATCATATGGGAGTAGCTGTAAATAAAATCCCCAAAATCAGTGGCTCTGTAAGTATTCCACATTGGATGCCGACCACATTAGTTTTAATGGACTCATTTTGCTGAAGGCGCTCGGTCATGCATCCGTATCAGATCACGTTTCAGAACGGCGTGGGAAGCATCTCCTACAATAATTAGCCAGATTAGATCAGTCACTTCTCGTTATATTGATAACCGATCAAATATATATTCCAACCTCCTCACTTCTGACTTCTGATTTTACCTGGATGAGCTCGATTCGATTATAGAAGGTGTTACTGGTAAAGAGTTGTCAAAGTGCGATACTGGTGGTATCTTCAGTGGTGAGACCAACGTCATCTGGTACACCAAACGATAAACTGTGAGTCTGTTCCTCTTTGGAACTTCATAAACCATTGTTTTGCTTTATTTCACATTTATATATTGTGATATATATTTTTTTCCAGTTTTCAGATATATTTCAATTATATATTTTTCGTTCATTATAATACTTGTTTTTTCACAATGACGGAACAGACACTCAAAGTATTTAGATTAAAGACTATCCCCACACCCTCGATTCAATTAATGTGTTTTTGGCCGGACAATATCGAAGCCTGGTTCTGTTACGCAAAAACCAACTTTTACGGGCATAGCACTATTGACTCACACACTCAGTTATTCGTGGTTGTTATGGCACTACCGTGTGAATTCAACAGGTACATCACACCTAGTATGTTTACTAGTGATTTTTCGAAACCTTACGAAACACTAAAACGGTCGACTCTTAGACGCGGAGATCTAATCGATCGACAAAGTTTCGATCAAGTCCTTAACAATATCGACCTGCAACATGGTTCTGCGACAGATATGTTGCTAAGGATGTGAGAGGTGATAGACCAAAGAACTTTCGACGATGGCCGATTTAAACAGCTTTTCTTATCCAAACTCCCAAAACAGGTGCAAGCAGTTCTTGTCTGCATCTGCTGACCGCATCTTAGAAATCACGAAATCTACTAGCGTCGACGTCTCTTCAGTCAAAGAAAAACTTCAAACGACCCAGAATGACCACCGAATTATGTCACATTCACATGATATCTTCGATTTCGTAATGACCGTAGTCGGTCAAGAACCGCGCGAAAGAGTGTTTCGCGTAAGCGATCTGTCTCTCGACCACGAGAAACGGATAACCCCGACTGGTGCTGGTATCATAACCAGTATGGCAAGTCTTTTAATAATTGCAGGAAACCCTGCAATTAACCGAACTCCAAGTCGACGGAAACGAATAAAAACTCGGGGGACTTCCCGGCCGGCTAAAACGGATACTCTTATCTATTAACATGCGTAGACCAATTCACTCGATGTCCAGAAGCAGTAACTATTAAGGACATTACTGCTGAATCTGTGGCTCGCGCTTTCGTCGAACGATGGGTAGCAAATTTCGACTGCTCTTCAACCATCACTACAGACCGCGGACGTTAGTTACAAACGCTATGCGTTCAGTTAAACCTGCTCACACTCGACCCCAATCTACTGAGGTTTTCATTCAGCCTGACTTACGACATAGTACACGTCTCTGCGTTCGATGAGACTCATATCGACGACCTCTCGAATCAGCATACAAAGGACCCTTCAAAGTTCTTCAGCGTGGATTCAAGTAATATATAGTCGATAGGAATGGCACGAACGATAGCATCAGTATCGATCGCCTCAAAGCAGCGTATTCCGAAGGAAATCCCATTCACGTCGATTTTCCTTCAGTACAATCGAACGACATTGCTCCTACATTTATAGTACCTCATCTGAAAGCCGACACGCTCGTTGATACTTCGTCAGCGTCTGAAAATAAACTCAGGGCAGCGCGTTCTCGAAGAAAAGTATGATTTCCGGAACATTTAAACGTCTATTACACGGAAGACACAAGCTTTTTCTCGATCTTCCCCTGTATTATATATTATAAAAAAATTGAATATGCTCACACTTATATAATTATTATTAAAAAAACAATTTCTTGTAGGTATGATTACCAAGTTTTGATTTGATAATTTCAAATAAATTGAGCATTGGGTCGAATCTTTTAAATAAACTATTATATTTGTGATATCCCAGTGAGTAGAAAAATTAGATTTGCTGACGTCTCGTTAACCAGCTTTGTTTGGGTTTATGGTTACAACTGACGTCACCACAGTCTGACAAGCAAGTTTTCAGTTTCAGTTTGGACAGGACAGGAGGCTTGATGGCCTGTGTTAGTCTTGGCCATCACAGGTTCATGAATGACTGAACATGCTAAAGACTCCATGAAATGGGGGAATGACGTAAAGGCTGGAATGCTAGATTATCTGTCGTCAAATGACTAGCCCCCAATCCAAGCACTAGTTATGTGTAGTGACCATAGAGCAGTCGTACTTGACACTTCCACAAATGAGGTTCATCAAGAGGGGTAGACTACATAGCCATGAAGAATCATATCCGATACACTCCATAGGATTCTGACAACAGCTGTTATACCGCATTGAGAAGGAGATGTAACGTCAAAGTTTCGTGCGATTAAAGATGTTTTCAAATCAAGTTAATAGACCAAATACAAGCCAAAATGAAATATCTTAATGCGTTTATGACTAGCTAAAAATCTTCAAGTCAGTGTTTCTGTTCTCTTAAAGTACCTAGTCAAACTATAGATAATGGAAATCTGCACTGTCAACTACAACAGTGAATCAGACCAGTGACCTACGAGCGCAAAATACCTTATGACCCTGGTATCAGCTTGTGATTTTGAAAATATCCGCCTTACTCCTTGGTTAATATCAATAAAACAGAGCACTTACAGGCTAGAACGTCACTGGGATGCGACGACATCCAAAATTTAGTTCCAAAACAGTGTGCAGAAGCATTCAATACACCGTGCAAGCACTCACTGGAGTCACAAAAATTTCAAAAAGAAAGAAAGAAGCTAAAAGCTCTAAAATATCTAAGTAATGAAAGGATTGATAAATGATATAATGGTGGAATAAATGAAGGAAAACGATGTTCTATATGAAACTGAAAACCAGCTCCGGTAACGTCAGAGAACCATTTGAGGTCCCATTTTCTCTAAAGTCTTTAGTACTTGCTTTCCAGACGACACTGACTCACTGACCCTCATCAACACTGACGATGCCAAGATGTGGATGTCTGTAAGGGACGACGAGGATTTATTGGAGCCCTGAGATCACCTTGCAACAACAGAGGATTGGGCAGTGAACACTAGTTTAAAATTTAATGTCAAAATGTCATGTTATGAATAATCAGACCCAAGTGACACAAATAAATTGCATCCTTTATAAAAACGCTTTTAAAAATATCTATTCAGATTGCGATCTAGGAATAAAGAGAGCTTGGACACCAGCTCAGACTACATAAGGGATGCTGCCAAAGCTAATATAAATCTTTCTTTTATACAGAGAAAAATTAGCACAATTGTCTCAGATTTGTTTCTGACACTATTTAAAACTTACTCAAGGCTTCACCCCAACTTTCATAATTTTGTTGCACCCCATCCATAAAATATAAATCCCTTAAACCAAATGCATAAACAAGCAACAAAGTGTGTAATCCGGCTGAGAAAAAAGTTTTTCACACCGAGAAATAAAAGAATAAAATGTTATCTGATAGTGGCACTCAACCTAATAAATACAACAAGCCACCACAACACGTGTATCTCGCCAGGACCCCACTACTACGCTCCACGAGATAACTAAAGTACCCACACATGTTGTCTTTGAGGGTTAATCCATACGGAATGTTTTCACAAATGAAGAGGTTAAAAACGTGTCGAGGAGACCAGTTAAATGTACATTCACGTACGGACTGCCTTCTTCTGCTTGAACTTGCTAAACTATGTTCGTATCTCCTATCCTGTCTACTACTGTCATTACATATCATCGAGTTATTGCTATCGAGCTTATTATCATCCTCTTGTTACCTTTAATCCCACACTCAATATCAAGAGGAAGTTATCTCGATTTCTCAAAGATTCACAATCGCGGCACAATAACCTGAAATGAGTGAAAAAATATCGATATATTTATACTGTCGCACTGAACTTTCTAATCACGTACTCTTCAAGAGTATTCATTTACTGAAATAGCCTCCCGGTTCAAATGGTTCAAATGGTTGAGGACGGAATAGAAGAAGCTTTCGCTTAACGGGCTTCCGTGTCTGGTAGCAGTGGATCACCAATACCTCCAGGCAAAAACCTAGGTATATAAACGATAATAGAGGGAAAAAAAAGAAATTGGTAAATCATAATAATATGTTATCCTTAGTCCTTAAGAATAAGTCAAGTTTCCTCTTAAAGGACTCCTGGGAGGTCGCTTGGACTAGCTCAGTCGGCAGCGAATTCCAGCACTTGACAACTCTAACGGAGTAGAAGTTGTGTCTGCAGTCTGTTCTGCTATGTAGGGTCTCCAATTTCTGGGTGTTACCTCTGAGAGTAGTGTTATGACTAAGCTTAAGAAGTTGTTTAAGGGGATGACCAGAAGTATTAAGGATACTATAAGTCATAAGAAGATCACCTCTAAGACGCCTATACTCTAACGGGTAAAGGTTAAGTGATTTGAGGCGCTCTTCATAAGGTTTGAATTTGAGACCCCGAACTGATTTCGTGGCTCGACGTTGTATACGTTCCAGAGTGACCTTATCCTTTTGGAGGGAGGGAGGAAATACTATGTTTCCGTACTCTAAGTGGGGACGAATAAAACTGTTGAAGATTATATGGAAGGTTCTACCGTCAAACTGGCCAAAAATGCGCTTCAATGTTACCAGTGCAAGGTTTGCTTGAGAGGCGTTTTTGTCACAGTTAGCATACGATTTCAGGTCGTAGGGTACCAACACTCCTAAATCTTTTTCAACTTGGGAAACTTCTAGAGGTGAGTTACCTAAGTTATAACTATAGTCTGCAACATGTCTCAGATGGACTACCTTGCACTTTGAAGTGTTGAAGGTAAGTCCGTTGTCGTCTGCCCAACTTTGAAGTCGAGTCAGATCCTCCTGCAGAACTAGTATATCATTGTGCGTACGTATCTCCCTCCAAAGTTTCACATCATCAGCAAAAAGCAATAAATCAGATGAAACTTGTTGAGGAAGATCGTTAATATAAATCAAGAAGAGAAGAGGTCCTAGTATTGAACCCTGGGGGACCCCACTAGGACATTCCATAGCCTGAGAGAGAGTGAAGTTAACCCTGACCTTAAAATGTCGGTTTTCTAGGTATGAAGTGATCCAGTCAATTAAAGGGGGTTTTATACCCAATCGTCCAAGCTTCTTGATAAGACATGCATGGTTGACTCGATCAAAAGCTTTTGAGAAGTCCAGGTAAATGACGTCAACCTTCCCCTTGCGATCAAGGATGGTTGTCAATGTTGTTCATTAAACATCCTTAGAGTCCTTCAAGAACGGAGTCAAATGCCGCCTTATGGTCAAGAAATACTACTATTGTGGGACGTCTGAATTTGTGTCTATGTTCTAGGACCTGACGTAGGGTGAATATTTGGTCTATGCAACCACGTTCAGGTCGAAAACCAGCCTGGTTTTCTGCTCTTCACGAGCTTTGGTTAGGCGACCTAGTATTATTGAAGCTAATATTTTAGACACTATATTAGTCAAACTGATCCCTCTTTGATTGTCACAAGAGGTCTTTTGTCCTTTCTTATAGACTGGCACAATCAGTGATTGGGACCAATCAGATGGAATTACGTCCAGTTCCCAGATTCTACCTAAGACCTCAGTCAATCTCACTGCTAGTACTGGACCACCATCCTTAAAAATCTCAGGGGTCAACCTGTCAGGGCCTGCTGCTCTCCCTCGCTTCAGATTTCCTATAGCTTTCTCAACCTCACAGAGGGTTGGAGGACTTACATCAATTTTCCATTCAGGACGACTGGGGATCGTGGGTAACTGAAGTGTGACTGAAGGCCAGTTGAACTGATCCCTAAAGTGTTCGATCCAATCTCCTGGATTGAGAGTGAATAATATGCCCATCTTTATCTGAGATGGTTTCACTGATATTCGGGTTTCTAATACCGGTTTCTTTAACGAGTCTGAATAGCTGCCTACTGTTACCTATTGCCGCTGCTTTTTCCATCTCTCTTGCATAGCTGCAACAGACGGTCGCCATTATATGTCCTTTCAGCCACGACACCATAAGATCCACCCACGTGTCTTTCCCTTTCACTTAGTTTACCTACTTGAGCATTAAAGTCACCTGCTACTATTACTACATCAGAACGCCTAGCTTCTCGGAGAAGGTCAGAAAGTTTCCTGTAGAACTCATATTTTATATCGTCTGAGCTGCAGTCAGTGGGAGAGTAGGCAGAGACGACGAAGAGGCAACGACGAGTTTCCCTATCTTTCCGGGTCCTTACTGATCCGTTTAGTCGAACAGAGCACAGACGACTGTCTACTGGGATCCAGTCTAAAAGAGCTAGTTCTGCCCTAGGACTTAATGCTGTACCTACTCCAGCGAGGCCACGGGAAGCAGCATCTGGGCTTCCAGATACACGAAGCATGTATCGAGATGAATCTTTATTTTGATTAGGTGCGGTGAAATGAATGATACTACTCGGATCTTGTATGCGCGTTTCGGAGACGCAGCACACATCGATGGTGTAAGATTCTAAAGTCCTAGCTAAAGAAGCCTGTTGTCCTATTTGGTACAATGTCCGGACATTAAAAGTTCCTACATGTAGTTTAGAGCGTGGTTTCAGGAGACCAGGAATAACGTTCTGTGTACTCGAATCGTTTGCCCTAGCGGTGCGAGGTGATAAAAGGACGTGAGAAGGGTTAGCCGTGGAGATAAGAGAGTTATTAGGTGTAGGAAGGATTTGAAAGTGACCAACTTGGTCTCGTGTGCAGTTAAGGGTATGAGGGCTAGTATCACTTCCCGGCTGCCCACACCGTGGAAGGGTATTTCTTGAGGGATCTGAAAAGGAATTTGGATTAGTATTGGTCTTAACGACCTGGGAGCTTGACCGCAGTGCCCAAGGACAACTGCTTGAGGCCGGTCACGCACGGCCTTTTTGTGGGGGATTTTTGACGTGTTAGCTCCGTTCTTCAAAAGTCCTTACCGCCGGAGACGGAAACCCGTGGGATAAGGCGAGGTGTGCATTTTTAGGGTCGATCTTTTCTAACCCCACCCTCCTTGTGGGAAGGCAGCATCGCTGTCATGTTGGTTGTCTGAAGGAAACACCTTACTGCTTTCACACCTCTGTACAGTCAGCAGTACGACTTCGTCTTCGGACCTTGGGATTGCTGCTTTTAGTCTTACCGCTCTTCAACCGACCTGTCTGGCATGGTAGGACCTTGAGGAACTATTGTTCCAGCCAGCATAGCTCGATTGGATCATCACGATAGGCAAGCCCGACCACCACGTCAAGGTAGCAGCAACGGTCGAGTCCTTCAAGAAGAAACTTGGTATATTATCAGGGTTTAAGGACAGTTTTCCACTCTAATTTACATATATTTAGCTTTACCTTGCTAAATCTAAAGATTCCACAAGTATTCGGAATTCGACAATGCCTTTACATGTGATATCTTTATAATCGAAGTATACTTAACCAGTCAAGTCAGAAGTTAGAAACAAAGCGGTTCAAAGATACAGATGGGAGGCTATCGATATATGGAGAAGTGATTAGTCTAAGTTGGCTAGCAGATGTAGTAGATGTGTAGCCACTCGTTATCTTGTGGGCATGCATGCCCGGGTGCCTTGAGCTAGGTGAATTCGATTAAACAAACTTGGTCAACATCAAATACCGAAAACTTACAGAGATATTGATTTTGTGGATTTCTTTGCCGCTACCTACTTAGGTGATCCACTGATAGAATATTCAGAGCCCCATTATGTGAAATCTGTTGTTCTTTCCATAACCACCTTGCTCTGCCCAAATATTTGCTCAATTAACCAGTTAGTTAATTGATAAATTTACCTGAAACAAATGTCCTAATCTAGCTGTTTCTCATTCGAATTTTCTCCCTAGTATTTTTAGCATTGATCACTGCCGTACATTACTAATACATATCATAGCCTGAGAGTGAAGTAAACCCCAAAATATCGACATTTAAGATAAAGAGTGAGCCAATCAGTTAAAGTTGATTTTATATCTGATCCAAGGAGAATTCCGGTCGGCGGCCTATGCTCCATTGGGGGTAACAGGCGTAAGTAGGTAAAGTAAGTAAGTGATATCTGATCGTTTCAGCTTCTTGAAAAGACATATATATGATTGATCCTATCAAAAGTATTGAGAAGTCAAAAAGTACGACGTTAACCTTCCCCTTGCGATCAAGGATGGTTGTTCATCTGTCCACCATGGTCAGAAGAATGGTTACACACTAGTGACCTCTGAAAACGCGCTCTAGAGGGTCAAACAAAGTTTATTGATAGTAAGTAGTTGTGTAGGCCGTCGCCTATAAGGGACTCCATAATTTTTGAGGGTGTAGAGAGAAGTGGGATCGGTTGATAGCTTAAAGGGTCGTTTCGTCAAACTCCCTTGAAAATTTGTGTGATGGGAGCCAGCGTCCAAGTTTCTATTAGTGTGCATCGACTCGGAGAACTTAAGAACATCACGCCAGGCGGATTTTCCAGGATTAAAGCCGCCCCTCCTCACTTTAGCAGAATGAACGATATCCGTGCCAAGTGATGTGTCGTTTCAGGTACTTCACTTTTCAGTACACCAAATCAACGATCAGGCTGAATTCTGGAAGTCCTCCAGACCGTCAACGTTGATGATCTCTGTCGAATGATCGGAGGCCTACTATAATTAGACGTGAACGGTGTGACCAACCAGCTAACTTTGAAGTCACACTTCGTGGTCAGCATCTAACGTGGATTATTCCTTCAACATATCAATGTACAATGGTTACTTTGAAGACTGTGCAACACAAAGGACGCTATTACGTAAATATTAATAATAAGAATATGTACAGAGATGTTAGTCAGACCAACACCGCACGGGTCAGTCTATGGTGTACGACTAACTGATGCGCATTTGTTGTCCTCAACTTTAACAGGTATCGATGATCTGTTCGATATTCAGTGACCCAACTGCCGAACGATTTGGCTAGGGCTCAGTGACATTTCACTGCCCCTAAAGTCCTGTGGAGTTGCAGTTGAAGCTTTCATCAACATGGTTATAATGGTTTGACTGAAATGTCCGAGTGTACTGTTGTGCCAGAAAATCGGCGACATCACTATCGTTGTTGGTTTTGCCATCTGGACCTTGCTGTTGGGAAACTCCGATTCTGTCTTGCTGAAGAGAGGCTGCATGACGGAATTAGCTTTTCGGATTGAAGAGAAACTGAAGCTGTATCAAAAAAACAAGATGTCGGTACAAAGACATCAATCGACCTATATATGATTATCACAAATATTTTGGATCGTTGGTTTTGAACTGGACATATGTACGCAGGTATTGAATACAAGAAGATTGAGCGCTTCATTTCGTCTGTCGTTACGTTATCGTCGTAGAATGTGTGGTAAGTATTGAGCAGCGCAGTCCGGAAGTTCATGTTCGAAGAAAAACCTATATAAGTGTTATTTGTGCTGTTTATTGTCATCTGAATTCTATTTTATCTTCACTATGTTGATAATCAAGTGGTAAAATCAATATTGCATGGAAATGGTCCAAGCGATCTCCCATGGGAGGACTCCTGCAGGAGTCTTTTAATAGAAAACTTGACTTATTCTTAAGGACTAAGGATAACATATTGTTATGATTTACCAAATTATTTTACCCTCTATTATCGTTCATATACCTAGGTTTTTGCCTGGAGGTATTGGTGATCCACTGCTACTAGACACGGAAGCCCGTTAAGCGAAAGCTTCTTCTAATTCGTCCTCAACCATTTGAACCATTTCAATATTCAGTATCTTTGTTATGAGCTTGTATAAATCGTTTGGTTTCTTCGCGCTTGCTTTTCGTTGTTTTTTTTTTACGGTCTCAGGTAGTTTCTTATGACCAATGTGTGGTTGTTTAACCACTCGACTAGATTCATTCTAGTTAGTTTGGTGTTTTTTTTTGTGAATTTGCATACTTTATAAGGATTGAGTGGGTTCTTTAAGGGCATTTGGTTTTCTGGATGCCTAATTACTTACTTACTTACTTACTTACTTACTTACGCCTGTTACTCTCAATGGAGCATAGGCCGCCGACCAGCTTTCTCCAACCCACTCTGTCCTGGGCTTCCTTTTCTAGTTCTATCCAGTTCTTGTTCATTTTTCTCATATCTGTCTCTATTTCTCGGCGTAATGTGTTCTTTGGTCGTCCTCTTCTCCGTTGACCTTCAGGATTCCATGTGAGGGCTTGTCTTGTGACGCAATTAGCTGATTTCCTCAAGGTGTGCCCAATCCACTTCCAGCGCTTCTTCCTGATTTCTTCCTCCGCTAAAATCTGGTTTGTTCTCTCCCACAGTAACTTATTGCTGATAGTGTCTGGCCATCGGATCCGAAGTATTTTGCGTAGACAGCTGTTGATGAACACTTGTATCTTCTGGATAATGGCTTTCGTAGTTCTCCACGTCTCCGCCCCATACAGTAGAACTGTTTTGACATTTGTATTGAAAATTCTAACCTTGGTGTTGGTTGACAATTGTTTTGAACTCCAGATGCTTTTCAGTTGTAAATACGCTGCTCTTGCTTTACCGATCCGCGCCCTCACATCTGCATCTGATCCACCGTGTTCATCAATGATGCTGCCCAGATATGTAAAGGTTTCCACATCCTCCAAAGCTTCTCCGTCAAGTGTAATTTGATTGGTGCATATTGTATTGTATCGGAGAGTCTTGCTTTTCTCTTTGTTTATATTGAGACCTACTGCTGCTGAGGCTGCTGCTACACTGGTCGTTTTCTCCTGCATTTGTTGTTGCGTTTGTGACAGAAGAGCCAGATCATCCGCGAAGTCTAAATCGTCAAGCTGCATCCTGCCTGTCCACTGTATCCCGTGATTTCCTTCAGATGTTGACGTCCTCATGATCCAGTCGATGACCAGGAGAAAGAGAAAGGGTGAGAGTAAGCAACCTTGCCTAACACCGGTCTTTACTTCAAACGAGTCGGTGAGTTGTCCTCCGTGGACGATTTGGCAGTTTAGTCCGCCATAGGAGTTCCGTATGATATTGATTATCTTCTCAGGCACGCTGTAGTGTCGAAGAAGTTTCCATAGTGTCGTCCTGTCCACGCTATCAAATGCCTTCTCGTAGTCGATGAAGTTGATGTAGAGCGATGAATTCCATTCGATTGATTGTTCCACAATGATCCGCAGAGTTGCGATTTGATCTGTGCACGACCTATCCTTACGAAATCCAGCTTGTTGATCTCGAAGTTGGGCGTCCACTGAATTCTTCATCCTGTTTAACAATACTCGGTTGAAGACTTTTCCTGGTATTGAGAGAAGAGTGATGCCCCTGTAGTTGTCGCACTTGCTAAGATCGCCTTTCTTTGGTATCTTGATCAGAAGTCCTTTTTTCCAGTCTGTTGGTACTTGTTCTTCGTCCCAAATCTTACTGAAGAGGATGTGGAGTATCTTGGCAGTTGCTGTTACATTTGCTTTCAGTGCCTCCGCCTGGATGTTGTCTGGTCCCACTGCTTTGCCGCTCTTGATTTGTCTAATGGCCATGCTGATCTCTTCAATTGTTGGTGGGCCAATATCGATTGGAAGGTCCGTGGGTGCTGCTTCGATGTTGGGTGGGTTCAGTGGAGCTGGTCGATTTAAGAGTTCTTTGAAGTGTTCTACCCACCTGTTTCGTTGTTCTCCAATGTCGGTGATTACTTTGCCTTCCTTGCATTTCACTGGTCTTTCTGGCTTACGGTAATTTTCAGCAAGTTTCTTTGTCGTATCATACAATTGTCTCATGTTTCCTTCTCTTGCAGCCTTTTCCGCTGTCATTGCTAAATCTTCCACATATTTAAGTTTGTCGGTTCTGATGCTCCTCTTCACTTGCTTGTTTGCCTCTGTGTATTCGGCTTGTGCCTTGGCTTTTTCCGCTCTGGTTCGGCTGGTGTTGATTGCTGCCTTCTTGTTCCTCCTTGCTTCAATCTTATCCATTGTACCAACAGTGATCCATTCCTTGTGATGGTGCTTCTTTTGGCCCAGAACGTCTTGACACGTTGAAACGATTGCCTCCTTGATACCTTTCCAGTTGCTCTCCATGGTAGTCCCCTCTCCATTGAGTAGATCATAAAAGGCCTGGAACCTGTTACTGAGGGCTATGTTGAATTTGTTGAGTTTGTCAGCATCTCGAAGAAAGGCCGTATTAAACTTTTGTGATGTTGTCCGCGTCGTTGTCCAGTGCTTCTTAAGTTTTAGTTTCATCCTGGCGACCAGCAAATGATGATCGGATGCTATATCAGCTCCTCTCCTGGTTCTCACATCCTCCATCGTCCTCCTGAACTTTTTGTTGATGCAGATATGGTCGATTTGATTCTGTGTAGTGTGATCCGGTGAAATCCAAGTGGCTTTGTTGGATGCCTAATAGCTACCACATTATCGGGCAGGAGTTTGACGAAATAAGCTCAAAGTATTATTAATTTTACATATAAATGCATTTTGGAGTAGTTTTACTCGATCGCTAGGTTTGTGTACATACGTTCGTCACCCTGCCAATTGAACTAACTTAGGAAGTCTCTGTGCACACAATGACAGGTTGCTTAATAGATGGCCTGAAATAGTAATCCACTGTCACTGATAATACCTACATTTAATGTTACCCTCGTGATGTAGTTGCATTATCATACTTTTGTTTTTCATCTCGAAGAGTTGTACGTCAAAATGTAGTGAAACTTACTTATTCGTGACAATTTACGCGTCACGTGCTAAACAAGAGCTTCGTATCATCTGTAAAGTATGCTAAGTTTGGTTATAAAACCACATTTTTATTGGTTAGATTACTACAATACCTGGATAGTTGAAAACAGCTGCCATGAGTTTTGACATTGTATCTACTTTATGTATGTCCTAATCACTTGTCTTTTTGTGCTTTTTAATTCTGCCATTGTTTACCAACAAACCTAATAACTTTTCTCTCTTGGTTCAGGAATATTTGCTTACCTCAATTATCAAGTTCCAGTTACACGCCAAGTCATTATAAACACTTTGCTCAATGGCTTACATCGATTAGAATATCGTGGTTATGATTCTGCAGGACTAGCAGTAGACGCCGTTTGTCCAGAACAGGATGACTTATCTATTAATGATGGGTCTCACAAGACTTTTATTCGAGTTGTTCGTTGTAAAGGGAAAGTAGCATCATTGGGACAAGCTGTTAAAGGTGTGTTGTACTGTCTCTTAATATGCACCTGCACATTATTAGGTTTTTTTATTCCTCAACACTTCTGTATGTAAATAATTTATTTTAGTGCGCGGTTTTTTCAGCTATTTATCGCGAATGTACTACAGGACTGTGACTTTATATAGTTCCGAAGCCAATCGATTTCCAGAAGATTAAATAGTAATTAAATTCCATCGGCATAATTCTAATAGTAAATAGGAAAATTTGAATCAAGATCCCCTAGATGCCAGTTCGATTATGCGGTCAGTGATTCCTTCAGGAAAGAATTGAATAAGCAACTAGTTGACCGCAGATAAACAGTTCTGGAAGAAATATGGAAAGACATCCAAGTACAGAAGTGGCATCTATCAACTGCTTAGATCTGAAAGTTAAGGAGAACCAATGGATTTCAGTGTCATCCACTGGATTGACAGAGGCTTGAATAACTATAAAAAGTGACAACAACTCAAATGTAACGTGACGAAACCACCATTCAATGATCGTGGTCTGTGGTAGGTATCGAAAGCAGAAACAAAAAAGGCAGTAACAACAAATGACCCTAAACAACATTACTGACTGGTCAAGGAAACGTATTAAAAAGGCACGTGTCAGTAAGACTATTTGAAAAAAGGACATAACTATTATTGACTTTCAATTCAGGGGATCAAACTGATGGGTAGACTCCTTTAAGCTACATTTCAATTGGTTTCTAATTATTCTTCAGTTACTCACTGCCCCTAAATATCCTTAGTGGCAAATTCACACAGGTTTCCCGACTCTTGATGTTGAAAAGGCTGTTAGTAGTCTGAAACGACATGGGTTAGTGGGCACCGATATTTTAACCTCAGAGGCTGTAGCCCAGTTTCAGCAGTTAACTTGTCTGTGGTATTAGCTAGAGTCAAGGCATTGATTTCAGACGCACCCGAGTGGTCTCGATTGCTGATTGCTCCAGTCTACAAGAAAGATAAAAATCTCAGTTTTACTGATATAATGTCTAAAACATTAACCTTAGTGATATGTCTTCTAGATTGAACGCTACTATGTTTTATCTGATCGTCGCTGATTGTCATGTTGTAATCGCTTGTCACTTGTACCTGTAAAGCAAGGAACCACTGCAATTCCCATGACGTGAAAGTAAGGACACAAAGGCTGGTACAAGTGAAGGTTTATTGACCCCGAAATAGGACTACGGCGACCCTTGTCAAAAATACACTCATGTATTGATTGTACACCCATTTCGGTCAATAATCAGGATGAAATCACACATATGAAAAATACTTGAAGTTATAGCAAAACACATGCTGCATGTTATGCTCAGCGTAATTCATTTTAATTTTATACAAGAGTATTGCATGTTATACGGAATAAAATATCATATGGGGAAAAAAACAAATACTACATTGAGTAATCATCACACTGAATTAAAACGGAATTAGCTTTGAACAAAAATCATAATAAGTAAAAAATCTAATTTTGGCTTTCATCCGGTCATATCACTTTATGACCATCCAACAGTTATCTGGGGCACGTGACGTACAACCTCAAAAAGTCAGGCTGGTTTTAAACCTGAATATCTCTCAGTAGTTCAACTATTAACTTTTTATCAGGTTTTAGAAGACAGGCACGATTACCATCGCCAAAATATAGCTGTATTTCCTGACCTTACGGGAGCGGTTGTCTCCGTTGATCTAGCGATTCTGTGGCATATAGTACATGAACCTTATACAGCTTCTCCTTTCAAATGTTATTAATCCAATCAGAACTTATGATGAACTGTCACGAGAACTGTTAACCTCGATTGCGCTCATCACTGCTGCTCTCTAATTCCACTTGTATTTGTCATCAGTGTCCTTGAAATAACATTTTCTTTAACTTTCCAGCGATCGATCTGCACTCAAGAGGTCCGATTATCGACTTAAATGCAGTGATTAAATGGTCTTCTTTGGTAACTGTAGTTTTTTAATCACTTTGAGTAACGATGTAGGCACATTTGGATAATATTTATCTCTCTCCAAATGTAAAATGTTTCTTCACAACTGGTCTGCGTCGACACTTGATCTAGTGATAGGAAGTGAAGTAGTTGAACAAGTTAACCAATTCACTTATCTCGAAGATCTGACCGAGTTGGCGTCTGACAAAATCCCGCCACTGGTTCAAAAAGCCCAGTTGGTGTTTGCCAAATTCAGTCATTTATAGTGTAAGTGAGATGTCCGTCCGCCAATCACATAGCATGTCTATCACGTAGCAGCCCTTTCTGTCATATCTCATATCTGTGAAAAATGGTCTATGGAATTGAAGACATGCGTAGACTGGATGTTTTTAATCATATGTACTCCTAACTTATCGCGAACCGACGAAGTGAGTATTGTTGAGGTTATGGACAGAATATCTAACGAAGATGTCGAATTAGTTGATGGGGTAGTGAATCTTCATCGACTGAGGTGTTCGATGCATATGTTTCGTACGTTTAACCACTGCCTATCCCGACGAGCGACTCTTGATAGTACGAAAATAGGTTGTAATATAGCCATAAGGGGCCGAATCAGAACAGGTTTAGTCTTTCATCTCATCTTTGCTACTAAATTATCATTATCTTTTTTGTGATTGTTATCTCAGTTATTTGAACGTGAACCATCTCACGTATATGCCAGACTATATATTGATAAAGTCTGACCGTCTATTGCAATATTAGATCGGTTGAAATGTTTGTCACAAGTTGTATTTTAGCTAACTAGTAATTAAAGCCATAGATTTCTTTGATTGTCAATGTAGGCCATCTAGACATAAAATGTCGGGACAGAGGAAATAGTCATATTTGTTGTCCATACAAGGTGTTTAGTAAACTCAATTCGTTAATATCGTACTAATTTAATTATATCAATATGAATTAAGTCATCATTAACATTGTTTTGTAGTCATCATTTCTGGGACAATTGTCAATTGATAGTAGTAACACTACTACTTAGCTAAGTGACGTATGGAATCGCAATTCATTGCAGGTAAAACAGATTGTGCGAAATCGCATGTTTATGTGTAGTTATCATCAAGACACCCAAAAATGTTAAAAAGCTCATGCTCTTTTTGGGAATTTTTACTGCATTGAATGCACTTTCATGTTTTTCGAAACATGTTGGATTTTATATTGATTATGCAGGTTTAATTATCACTATTAATGTGGTTTACTCTGAAGACTTTCCATCGTGAATTAAAATTCGTTCCTATACACCTCGTCGAGAAATTTACTTCAGAAATATTTATAGTGGAGAGTACTTCACTTAATGTTTAAGTGTTGTTCTTCATTATGGTTAATATGAAATTATTTTGTGGGATCTACATACGACTTATTTTGTATACGGCAAGGGATTAATTTGAAAATACTATTGTTTATTTAGAGTTTCTAACCGATCATGACTTTCCAAATGAACTCATCAAAACACATGTCGGCATAGCGCATACTCGGTGGGCAACTCATGGTGAGCCAAATGAAGTAAATGCTCATCCCCAACGTTCTGGTCCTGACAACGGATTCGTTGTAGTGCACAATGGTATTATAACCAACCACATAGATCTAAGGGCATTACTGGTAGGTTAATTTTTTGGTCTAAATATAGATTCTAATAAAATAAGTGGTGGTAATAAAAGTGAAATAACAAAATATGCCACTGGCAAATACATTCTGGAGTTAAACCTGGCATCTTCCAGTTTCCTAGCGAGGACTTTATTTGTTAGACAATAAAACCATATATTTATTACGATATATGAAGCCAAAGCTGTAGTGAACTTTCCAGAAGTAATTAGGTGATGACTAAAATTATAACTGGACGAGATTTGTTTAAAAATATTTCGTTTTCTGCAAAATCGATTTATGTGTATTAGTTGACCTGCTTTGTTCGTAACTTGTCAGCCTGTTGCATTTTTATACTTATCACTTGATCTCATTCAAATTTGTTGGTTAGAAAGAGCACGTAGGACAGATTAGTAGACTTTAGAGTTCACAAAGTAAACCATTTTGTGCACGTCATACGTGTTTTTTTTCCAATTAATTATATAATGTATTCTAGATGAGATCTATATTATGAAATAAAATACTATCTCGCTTAAGAATAATGACTAATTAGGCCTACTAAAAATCACTTCCATATTCTCAATCAAAATTCTCTCTATTCTGAAGTGTTGATCTAACTAAGTCATGGTTTATTCACTGTATTTATTGGTTGAGTTGAAATATATTTGACTGATCGGAATCAACTTTACTAGGAGCTAGTTAGCTACAACATAGTCTAGTGTTTAAAGAACGATTGATGTATATACATTCTTTATTTTATTTAAACACATAAACATTAGTACAAGGAGGCATCGACTAGATATGCACCACATAAATCATTCGATTTGTGTGAGGGTTGGAATACTATCCGGGTGCCCAGACCAAAGCAGGTGGTTCTCTTAGGGGGTCACATCTGGAGCCTCTGACCTAAAGGTCTAATCCACAAGGCAATGGAGCAAAGTCAGGAGATGCAGTCCCATGGTATTCGGTGACCAACGATTGTTTCATACGCCATTTGTTCCCTCAGGATCCTCGAGCCCATGTACACCATTGGTTTGGAATCAGGATTTTCCAACTCCCCTAGGTGGAATCTTCGTGTCCACCACCCTGGTTGACGCGCCGGACATTCACTTTTCGTCCTCTGAATTCGGTAAACAACAGTGTTGCTGCAAGAAGGCAGTGAGTCGGACTTCCCTGGTAGTGGTTTAATACCCGTGGCCATGTGAGAGTATTTCGAGCGAGTGAGCTGACTCTCCTCACTTGCGGGTGTACCAGGGCATTCGGGGGTGGTTTTCGGATAATAACGAATACTGTTCGATTTTGAAATGCGAAATCAAAGCAATACAAACTTCAGTCATAAGTGTCTAACCGACTTATTTATGATTCAAATAGCGCAATGATAAAGATTTCGACAATAAATTCGGGGAGATCTGACCTCAAGAAAACCGAGTTTTCATAGTGTGTTTTTTTACCAATATATTGCAACGGAATCGGAAAATAAGTTTGTCGACAGTCTGAAATTACTCAACATAAAATGTCTTCATCCACTAATCTATTTGATGGATGAAGTTGCTCATGGCCAGTAATAGATTTGCCTTCTATGTATTTTAACA
Organism: Schistosoma rodhaini; assembly: GCA_944470415.2. NCBI lineage: Eukaryota > Metazoa > Platyhelminthes > Trematoda > Strigeidida > Schistosomatidae > Schistosoma > Schistosoma rodhaini. The sequence goes on from OX104040.1 coordinate 4,726,369, forward strand.
TAGGTCAGTATTATTGTCATTGTCGTTTTTATTCAATTTCCGATGCATAATATATTTTGTCAACCCTTGTTATAATCTCTTACCACTCATAGAGTCGTCGCGGTTATATATTCGAATCCGAAACAGATACAGAAGTGATTCCAAAATTTATGCAAATGATTTATGATTCACATAAAGAAAATCCCATTACCTTCTTAGAAGTTGTTGAATTGGTTGCTCAGCAACTGGTAAGTCTGCTAATATTATAGTTTGCATCAAAAATAGCTTGCAAATATGAAATGAATTGTTTGTGCTTGTATGCAACTTATTGAAAACGTTGTATCACCTCTGAGGAGCCAGCGTTACCAACGAAATCACAGCAAGAATATGAGCCCGTTTCAGAATTACCAACCTGTTATCAACTTAAGAGTGAATATACTGCACAAGTTGCCCATTATATGCTACTTTATGTCTCTGAGTAATAGGAGTTATGGGTACATAACTTAAGTAGATTACAATACTGGGTAATATATGATTATGTTAGATAAAAGCTGAAACTAGTCGTTCGAAAATTTGTACCGAGTTCATGATTTCACTGATTTTTGCGTGATTTATGTGAAGAGCTGTAAATTATTTTAATGGATTCATTGAAATTATGAAAATCAGTTATTAGAGACCCTAAATGATGTGGCTCGAAGACGTTTCAAAAACACGAATACATCCTTTTTACTCTCTAACTCACCAAAATGTCATTACTTGTCATTTCTTTTTTATTCTCAACTCATAACCTTTGTTACCTACATATCTTCTTTCTTTTGAACATTCTTCGTTGTTACATGTTATAGCTTAAATGTAAGAACTTTTGTTCAAAGTTCCACGTTGAATCTGTTTGTCTGTGTTCATGTGCCATTCTGAATTAGCTGATTAACGTAATAAAACCTAAATTGACGTATTTTAAATCTGTTAAACGAAATTTCTTAATATATTCATGTGTACGAATCCTCCATATTGTAGACCATGTGTTGATTGTTACTGAACTATTGTGTTTTATTTTATGACTCATGTTTTAGGAAGGATCGTTTGCATTAGCAACTAAAAGTTGTTACTACCCTGGTGAATGTGTTGTGGCCAGGTCAGTTACTGTTACTTTCAGTATATTTCATTAAAGTCTCTCATTTAGCATAAGACATTAAAGTGTTGAAAAATTTAGCTCATTAAATTTTCGGATTTAGTAGTGCACGTATTTGTTATAAAGTTTTATGGATATATGTGGATCGACTTAACACCATATATCTCGGTAGAGTAGATATCATGTACTTTCTATCTTGTAATAGTGCTCATAGTTTTATTTAGGATAATTTATTTTTAAAACTAATTCTTTCTTATTATTTCATAATGATTACATTACTATTAAATAATCGGTTAAAAACTCATTGCCTAGCATTTTATAACTGGGTATAATTTTTTGTATACAGTGAATGTTGAAATTTGGTCCATTGTAGTTCCAAAAATCTCAAATGACTTTTATAACGTTAGGGAATAAACGTCCGCCGCATAATGGTAAATACAACGATGCTTAGCTGCCGGTCTCATCTCTTTAGGTTATTATTATTATCGTTAGCTTTATTCAATATTATATTTTTGGTACAATATAGAATTCTCAACACAATGTATTTCTACAAGTTTCCGTTTCTTATTTCTTCGTCCTTCCTGACGATAAATATTGAGTAAACGCCAGCTAGAAGTTAGCAGCCCAGTCAATCGACATCTAAACAGTGTACATTATTTTTGTTGCATATTGCCAGCAACCACGGTATCTCTGACAGGGATTTTTGTAACTTGTACAGCGAAAGGTCTTACACTTTTCAGAAACGCACCTGAATAGGTTGTGCGATTAATAGCCATAATGATGTATTAAAACAAACGAAATTAGATAACTTGTTGAAATATCTAGATGACAGGAACAGGTAGCCCAGATGTTCAAGCAGGCCGCCTTGTTGAGTTGCCTCTGGATTTATAAAGTGTTGGTTGAAAGTCGAGTAAATATGCCAGTGTAACACCTGCACTAATCACATCACTGGGCTTCCAAACAAGCTTAACATACTTGTTGTTAGTTGTTGAACGTAGTCAACACGAAACATTTAATCTGGGTCTTGTTTTTACTTATTTACTTAATGTACAATAAGCACAGATAGGACTAATCAGTTTAATAAGTATGTAGCACCAATCGGAGGTGGAATGCCTGCCTACAGAAGATTGAGTTGAAGAGAATAAAAGCGAAACAGAAAGGAGTTGGAATAACAACCGAATTTGAAGAATGAAAAATTAGGTACAGGACAGCTGAAGCAAGATGTGCAAATAATGTATTTAGTGTTTGATTTTCAGATTTTACGAAGTCCTTGTAATTTTGCATGGAATAATAAATTGATTTTCCTCACCTGAATCTCGTTTGCTACACTATTATATTAAAAGTAAAGGTTAAATCGAAACAGTCCATGAAGTCATTGACAGTTGGACTGAGCCATTTCGGTAAGTGTAGTCCTGTTCGGGGTCCACATAGTTATCGTAATCGATGGTTAGAGACTGAATGGCATGGCTCAAAATCGTTTGCAACAACGTAGGTACATTGACTCTGTCTTTCTTTAGAGTCTAAGTCCCAAAATATCCCTATTTGTTTTTTCTATACCTGGTGTTTTAAACTGCTAGTGACATTTGTTCTTGCTTCTACTATTCTATTATTTGTCTTGAAATAATTCTATCTCACTATGTTATTGCATTTTGGAATCTTGAGTCAGTGAACGTATGTTTGGTTCTTTATTGCTTATCACTGATTGACTGACTGAATCTTATGGGTGTTTTACCTTCTAGGTTTAATACAAAGACTGATTATTCGGTAAATTATTCTATATATAGTTTATTGAAACTAAATCTTAATTTTTGAATAACTTTATTTTAAACGTTTCTGTCATTTTTCCTAGGCGGGGTTCACCAATGTTGGTTGGAATTAAAAGTCCTCATGAATTGACAATGAATCATATACCAGTGTTTTATAAACCGAATAGTAGGTTATTGTTATGTGTATATTTCCTTGTATATTGATTTTCTTAATATTAATTCAGTCGGTTGGTCCGTTTAATTCATTTATGTAATGCAATGAAAACACGAAGTTTGAGGTAAGATGGTGGTTGGAGGTGGTCAACAGGAAACCCTGGACCCGGGTTTCGTGCTACTTGGCACTCGTCAGCAAGGTGTACCTGTAATCCTGAGGGAACTGATGCTCCCTGGCGGATTCGATCCCGCCCACCACCCAGTGATCAATCAATTGTGATTACATCTCAGTCCTACAGGAGGTTGGTCGCGGCCCGAATAGCTCAGTGGTAACGTCTCTGACTATGAAGCTGAGTGACGCGGGATCGAATCCGCCAGGGAGCATCAGTTCCCTCAGGATTACAGGTACACCTTGCTGACGAGTGCCAAGTAGCACGAAACCCGGGTCCAGGGTTTCCTGTTGACCACCTCCAACCACCATCTTACCTCAATATACATAGTGCAAGCAGTGTCGAGCCACCTAGACTGGTGGTCACATTGCAACTCGATCGATAGCATTCGATCAGCACTAAGAAGGACCTGACACGCATGAGATTGATCACCACCCAGTGATCAATCAATTGTGAAACACGAAGTTTATCTAAACTTTGTCGCATGTCGGACAAAGTGACAACACGTTAACTTATTTTGACACTTACGGGTTTAAGAGATTACAGTCAAACGTGACAGATTGAGCGATGAGAAACGCAATATGAATCATGAAATTATGGCTAATAAATCAATGCTGTCCATGGTAGTCTCAACAAATATTTTTCGAACTTAGGGGGTTTGAATCTACGTATAGCCACAGGTCTCGTTCGTTTTTTGCAGCTATCTTGGTACATGTCCAACCACTTTAGTTTGTAAAGCACTACTATTCCTTCCTATGTATGTTGAACCACAAACACTTGTTGATTTGTAAAACGGTAGGATGTGACAAATGTTTATTTGCTGCTTAGGTTTTTGCTGAATCATGAGAATAGTTATTTTTCAATAATCAGGACTGTAGCTGCACACTGTGTTTTGCAGATAACCGATTTAGGCCTTTGTTTCAATGCAAAGCTATCCAACTCACTTCTGAATAGTAGGATAATATGGCCAGGTTTTTTAATCGTCAGAGGCATATTACATCTCAAAATGATTAAGTGCATACCATCATTCAGGATGAAGAAGATAAAGAGTGAGCGCATCTGGACAATAGTGAACGATTTTGAGCCGTTATCTAACGTTTCCAATCACTAGTCACGATTATCCCACGGACCCCAGTAGTCTGCACCTGCCAACACGGCTCAGACCAACAGACAGAGACTTCATGGACTGGTAGCATGTTCCGGTTCAGCCCCTTATTGCTATATTACAACCTATTTTCGTACTATCAAGAGTCGCTCGTCGGGATAGGCAGTGGTTAAACGTACGAAACATATGCATCGAACACCTCAGTCGATGAAGATTCACTACCCCATCAACTAATTCGACATCTTCGCTAGATATTCTGTCCATAACCTCAACAATACTCACTTCGTCGGTTCGCGATAAGTTAGGAGTACATATGATTAAAAACATCCAGTCTACGCATGTCTTCAATTCCATAGACCATTTTTCACAGATATGAGATATGACAGAAAGGGCTGCTACGTGATAGACATGCCCTGTGATTGGCGGACGGACATCTCACTTACACTATAAATGACTGAATTTGGCAAACACCAACTGGGCTTTTTGAACCAGTGGCGGGATTTTGTCAGACGCCAACTCGGTCAGATCTTCGAGATAAGTGAATTGGTTAACTTGTTCAACTACTTCACTTCCTATCACTAGATCAAGTGTCGACGCAGACCAGTTGTGAAGAAACATTTTACATTTGGAGAGAGATAAATGTTATCCAAATGTGCCTACATTGTTATTCAAGGTGCCCAGTAACGTTGATTTAGGTTGTTTTTTTATTATACATGTTATCTATAAAACAAAAATATCACGGTTAGTTATTTGTTTATAGTATTGCTAACCATTAGTCACTAGGGTGAAGGGAATCTACAGGCAACCAAATAAGTCATGTTATCAGTCCGTGTAGTCATTGGCAAGTTGGATTAAGCTTTATGATCTAATACCTTTCCCCTCAATTTATCGTAAATATTAAATAAATCTGCGATCTCATTCGCGGGTGTGTATTTCTTTTTTTGTGTCAACCAGTTTTTTAATCTTAACCTTTGGCTCAATGAGTTATTCAGTATGCTTATGATCTCATTATCACAGTTTTGAATATTGTTTCACGTACTGGGAATTAGTCAATTACTGTGTTGGTCTTTGGATATTTTATAGTTATCTGATAACCACCTGACTCTGTTTTCGAAAATGACTCACGAATAAAAAGATATCGGATAATGTCCCAAGTATTTGAGTGTCAACCACTGAATAAGTCGGTTTATGCTTATCAGTTTAGATTCTATTCACATCGTAATTTCTGAGTGTTATATTCCGATAAGAATAATGAAAGGTAACTTTTGGGATCCATTTGTGGACCAATACTATGCGTATATTTTTATCGTATAATTGTAAAATAACAAAACTATTCATATTCATGTCCCTCTTATTAAGAGCTTTACTTTGACCTATGAACTGTTGTTATACGATTTACCATTCTTGAGTTATTCCCTGTCTATCAATTACTATCTCCTTTAGTCACAGCCTTATTTGACTGAATCTTGTACAAATGTTGTTTCCTATTTTATGGTACGATGTGATCTGTTTGGTATATAAACTCAGTATGTTTGCAATATAATGATTCATACTGTAGAGGCTGTTATTGGTGTTGTGGACTTAACTGGCTGGGCTATGCAGGGAGCAGGACCGATAAGTACTCTAGACTGCTCGTACAGGTTTTGTGTGTCATCGGTCTGATCGATAATTTCACTACTCTGTAATTGGTGGCATCGTCACGTCACGTGTTAATAGGGCCACAAACCCTCATTATATAAAGCACTGAGCGCCCTAATTCTACTTCATTATTAGTGTTTACCTGGCAAATTCAGTTGGTTAATGTAATGTCGGTTTCGAAGATCTTTTCTATTCCTCTGTTAACCTTATTGCTCATCTTATTATTCCTTTTTGTTTATTTATTAATCATATTAAAGCTTCTAAAAATAAATATAATGTTCGACCGTTATCCAATGATGGGCATGTTGAATTAGGAGATTCGTCAATGGAACAGGTGACACATTTTTTGAGTGGCGCAGATGGTCATCGAGAAATCGAGTTTTTCTTCGCTAGTTGTGCAAGGTAAGTGAAAGTAACAAAAAATAATCACTGTATCGGTGTGTTCCCGTGTAAATTTTGTTTTGTCTTTTACCATTACAAATGAAATACATTCCATCTGAGTTTTACGAAATAATTGTCTTGGCATTTGAGTTTGAACCAGTTGAATTAGTAATTAAGATTCAGAAAATTTATTGTAACGTGATTTCAATATTTGTTTTGTTAATTTCATCTCACTGTGTCGATATGGTTTAACAACTTGGACCAACGCATATTTGTTACGGGCTCTGTGTTGATTATGACTCAGTGATATGATCTTTTGGGGGGGACAATTTCTAGCGTGCAGTCGCTTGCTATAATACAAAGAATATGAGTTTAGTCAAGTAATCGAATGAGATATATCTGCCATAACTCCTAACTCTACTGATTAACTACTCAAATGTTGTCAAATTACGAGCGGTTCTAATATATTCAATCGTATATTTGGAGGCCAACTGCCTGAATCAGTAGTACTATCAGCTAGATGTATCTGCGTCTACCATTTAGGATTCCTTAATAATCCAACTGTGAATTAGTGGACCATAGCGTTTTAAACCTACTCTATTTTTCGATAAGTAAACTGTGATATGTTGTCATTGACCCTTACTTATAAACGCATGAGACTGTACTTAATTTCTGTATTGCTTTTAGTGAATTTTCCTGTGTTGTAAAACCATAGGTCCTAAAATATTTGTATCATAAACCCTTACTATTTCTATTATTAACAACTTAACATCTACAGTAAATCGTTTAAACTGTCACTAAAAAAATTGTCATGTCTCAGTCAATCACTTAGTCATACGCAACGTAGAACATCGTATATGAGTACTTCGGTTCAAGTTGTCATACGTCTTTGGGACAATGCGATAAAATTATTTCAAAACAAATCCCAGCTTAGTAAAAGTAACAACAGTATCGGCAATAATAATAATTGTTGTTGCAATAGGAAAGATTAGGTTTGGAAAAGACGAATTATAAGAAGATTTTTATTATTTGAACACATAAATATTAGTACAAAGGGGGCACCAAATACATATGCAGCACACAATAACAATGAAGATGAGATGAGACAGAGAATGTAAATTGCGTATAAAAAAAGGAGAAAAATAACGAACAGAAATTAGTCTATAATAGTGAAATAGTAATAATGGGAGGGGCGATTCAGTTCGCAAAGGTATAACCAGAAAGAACTTTTTCAGTTAAAGTTACATCCACTTTTTATCAAGCAAAAGAAAGTTACACCAGGATCGCCACTGGCTTCTATTTTGAACCACTGTGTTGCACCATTTCTACGATCCCAACCAGGGAGTCATGAAGAACCAACAGAAGCCAGTTTCTTACAGCTTTCCTCCATAACACGACACCATGTCATACACTGATCACCTCTCTGCATTTTCCAACCACTCCCAGCGTCGACAAATAGTGCACGACGCGGAAGTCTCTGAGACCGCAGTCGTAGAACTTGACCAAACCACCGAAGTCGATATTTTTAAGATAGTGACACCAATTGAATTATCATCGCTGTGCCCGAACACACGATGCCGAACCTGTGCATTACTAACATGGTGTTTGTTGGGGATGTCAAATCCCCAGAACTTACTTGATAAGTGGCTCAATTTTGTAATTTTATTTTTGAAATTTGAATTTAGCTGTTTTCGCGCCAAAACGTGCTATTATTACCTTCACATCATATTTCCCACTTGTAACTATCTTAAACGCTATTGGTCCATTGTTTCTTTGTGTGTGCTAATTATTAACGATGCCCAAGGACATTTCGTTACTGTATAAATACGCTTGACTTTTTCCTTATTTGATTACTGTGCTTCTGGCTGCTACGGAATATAACTTCCCCGCTCCAACTTGGACTTCTTACTCTAGTTAGCTGGGTCTGGGTCTGTTGGGGATGTCAAATCCCCAGAACTTACTTGCTGTTTCCGCGCCAAACGCGCTCTTTTTACCTTCACGTCATATCTCCCACTTGTAAACTGTCTTAAACGCTATTGGTCCATTGTTTCTTTGTGTGTGCTATTTACCAATGATGCTCAAGGACAAATTGTTGTTGTATAAATGCGCTTGACTTTTTCCCTTATTCGATTGCTTGTACTCGGCTGCTTACGGAATACATATATATTCCCCTACTTGCCTTGGACTTCTTCATCTAGTTAGCGGGGCCTGGGACAACAGATTAGAATAGCTTATCGTGTCATTGGCTTTCGTTCGTTACCGCGGAATCGATTTAGTTTCAGGCATAACAGGGTCGCGTCAGTATAGCTAGTTATCGGTCTCTGGTCACGTGTCTTTGTTCCGTTCGTTACTAGTGAATTCGTAACGCTTCAGATATATCAATTGGCGACGGTGATTTGGAAATATGGATCCTGCAAAAGTGGAATCATTGCTCGAATAGCAGATGAAACTTATCAAGATGTTAACAGAAACAAAAATTACGACTAATAGCCAATCAAGCAGCTCTAATCCTACCACTACTGCACCTTCAGTTGATGGTATGGCCAGCAGTATTTCTGAGTTTCATTACGATCCTGAATCTAATGTTACGTTTGATATGTGGTTCCGCCGTTATGAAGATTTATTCAGATTTGATTTTGCCAATCAAGATGATGCTTGGAAAGTCCGTTTGCTGCTTCGAAAGCTGGGTCCTAGTGAAGTTGATAAATATTGTAACCTAATTTTGCCTCTAAACCCACGCGATCGCTCATTCTCAGACACTGTTCAGTCATTGAGCCAACAGTTTGGAGATAATTCCTCACTGTTCAACACACGCTATCGATGTTTGAAGCTGACTATGAACGAAGACACCGATTTTCTGACGCATGTGGGCATTGTCAACCGCGAATGCGAACGCTTTCGGTTGAAGTCGCTAACTGAAGATCAGTTTAAAGCCCTCATTCTCATCTGCAGCCTCCAATCGCAAAAGTTCGGTGACATTAGAACACGGTTGCTCAGTCGATTGGATCAAGACCCTAAGCTGACTCTAAATGATATTGCTAACGAATATCAACGTCTAGTTAATCTGCAGCATGACACTACCAGTATAGCTAGTTATCGGTCTCTGGTCACGTGTCTTTGTTCCGTTCGTTACTAGTGAATTCGTAACGCTTCAGATATATCAGTGTTGCTACTGAATGTCAGCAATTTTTCGGAGACAACGATGATCAAAGACAGAGAGTCGTCTAACATCTTCAACTCGGAGAGACCAGGTTTCACAAGCACAGAGCAAAATCGCTCTCACCGATGCGTTATAGATCCTGAGGGAACAAATGGCGTTTGAACCAATCGTTGGTCACCGAATACCATGGGACTGCATCTCCTGATGTTGTTCCACTACCTCGTGGATCAGACCTTTAGGTCAGAGGCTCCTAGTGTCACCCCCTAAGAAAACCACCTGCTTCGGTTTGGGCACCTGGATAGTATTCTAACCCTCACAAAAATCGAATGATTTATGTGGCGCATATCTATTTGATGTTTCCTTGTACTAATGTTTATGTGTTTAAATAATAATAATAATAGTCGTTGCAGAAATGATGTTAACCCTTTTTAAAGATAGGGTCAACTATCGAATCATCTCACGACGTTGAAGCACTCTCTAATAGCCAGACCTTTGTCAACAACTCAGTATCCACCATCTTTATAATGAGCCAGATGTAAGTTCATTTGGTCCGGTAACTTGTGGTGAAGCCGCAAGCGACTTTAATCTCCATTTTCATGGCTTCATGCAATTGCCACTAATGTTCATTTATACTTTTCGATGGAATGGTAGCTAGCCTTGAACCTAGCTTGGTTCGATACTTTCTTCCAACAGAAGTTGCAACCAATTTGCTGACATCAATCCGTTGATGACAATCAATTTGTTGGTCACTGAAAGGTAAGGCAAGATTGGCACAGACCAGGGCATGATTAGAGTCCAGATAGGTACTCCAAAAGGAGTGGAAGTCATGTACACAACCACTCCAGTGGTAGCTGATCGATATGTGATCTATTTGAGTCCAGGCTTAAGATGCAGAGGGAGGAAGAGGCCAGGTGGCACATCGGCGATGACTGTGCAAGTAGTTAGTGGTAACCAGAGACAAGTTGTGGTCTGTGCATAGTTGCAGTAGACGTTTCCCGTTATCTGATTTGAGACCAGCAGGTCGCCGTCAGCCACCTAAACGACTCCCTCTTGTGCCTAGACTCTCGACCTGTGCATTCAAGTCTCTGGCTGGTACTACAATATCTGTCGAACGCACTTTCTGTAGAAGGACAGTAAATTGGTGGTAAAACTCATCTTTGATCACATTCGGAATACAGTATGTCGGTGCATAGGTGGCGATGACGGAAGGACGTCGTTTCTCACACCGACTCTCTAACTATCTAAATATGCATAATGTAACTTCGTACAGCCATATTTTTCAAAATGTCTTATATCCTCAAATGTACTAATCGTAGAAGAACGGGAAGAATACGATATAAACGAAGATGATCAATGAAACACCCAAGAATTAACATCAAAATACCATAATGAAATGAATATGAATGAATGAATATACAGGTTACATTTGATGAAAATGGACTATTTCGTTTTTAAATTTTTTCTCTTTTATCTGTCTTTCACTCTGTCTGTCTTGAAGATTCACATCATTTTAATGATAACGTTTATTCTATAATTTACGATGTAATAATGCTAATAATAATAATTTATTTGTTATACTAAATCTTAACTTTTTTTTCTCTCGCTTCCCCTGATTATCGGTGTATGTTTTAAATATTATTATTATTATTATATTTTTGATACAATATAGAATTCTCAGCACAAAGTATTTCAACAAGTTTCCGTTTCTTATTTCTTCGTCCTTCCTGACGATAAATATTGAGTGATCACCAGCTAGAAGTTAGCAGCCCAGTCAATCGACATCTGGATAATGTACATTCTTCTCGCTGCATATTGCCAGCAACCATGATATCTCTGATTAAGCTTTCTGTAACCTTTACAGCAAAAGGTCTTACACTTTTCAGAAATGCACCTGAATAGGTTGTCCGATTAATAGGCATAATGATGTATTAAAACAAACGAAATTAGATAACTTGTTGAAATATCTAGATGACAGGAACAGGTAGCCCAGATGTTTAAACAGGCCGCCAATAGTAATTCTTAATTTATTATAATTAATGAAAATTTAATAACTATTAAATTCCTTTATTTATTTATTCTTATATCCACTACTTTTTCTAGTGCATTAATTGAACATACTGACAAAGTTATTTTTCTAGAAGATGATGATGTAGCGGCTGTTCGTAATGGTCAACTGACAATTCATCGTTTATCAAGAAGTGCATCAGCGACACGTGAAGTTGTTACTTTACAAATGGAATTGCAACAAATAATGAAAGGTAAACTAAATTAACTAGAGTCGTTTTGCTTGGTAGTGTGATGGAGTTTTTTTGGGGGGGGGCAAATCGGTCAATAAACTTTTTAACTTACTTACTTACTCCTGTTACTCCCAATGGAGCATAGGTCGCCGACTAGCATTCTCCTACCTACTATGTCCTGGGCCTTCCTTTCTAGTTCTATCCAGTTGTTGTTCATTTTTCTCATATCTGTTTCCATTTCTCGGTGTAATATGTTTTTTGGTCTTCCTCTTCTCCTTTGGCCTTGAGAATTTCAAGCGAGGGCCTGCCTTGAGACACAGTTGGCTGCTTTCCTCAATGTGTGTCCCTTCCACTTCCAGAGCTTCTTCCTGATTTCTTCATCCGCTGGAATCTGGTTTGTTTTCTCCCACAGTAGAATGTTGCTGATTGTGTTTGACCAACGGATCCGAAATATTTTGCGTAGACAACTGTTAATAAACACTTTTATCTTCTGAATGATGACTTTCTTAGTTCTCCAGGTTTCCGTTCCATACAGTTGAACTGTCTTGACATGTGTATTGAAAATTCTGACCTTGGTGTTGGTTGACATTTGTTTTGAGTTCCAGTATTCTTCAGTTGTAAATATGCTGCTTTTGCTTTGCCGATCCGCGCCTTCACATCTGCTTCAGATTTTGTCCCGGAACACATCCGATTGTTCCCACTGTTGTTGTTGTTGTTAAGTCTCAGGAAAAAATCTAATGTCATACATTTTTTCTATTAACAGACTTATGAGAAGTAACATTGTGATCAACCTCTTTCTTATCTATTTAATTGCTTTGAATTGGTGATAACACAAACTCTTTCATGAGATACTCCTCAAAAGTGGATCCATAGAAATTAATAAAACTACAAATGTTTACATGACCGTGATATTATCGCTCACTTAGTTTTCAATACTCAATTTTAATTTAGCTTATTGCTGTTTTCAATGTAAAATGATCAAATTCGTTATCTGATCGGAACAATTATCCATCACTTCTCTTGTTTAAATTCCCAGGTAATTATGATTATTTTATGCAAAAAGAAATTTTCGAACAACCAGAATCAGTGTTAAATACAATGAGAGGTCGAATAAAATTCGATATGAATACCGTGAAATTAGGTGGTCTTGCTGAACATCTAAGTGCAATACGTCGTTGCCGTCGACTCATATTTATTGGCTGTGGAACTAGTTATCATAGCGCAGTTGCAGTAAGTTGTTTATCTTCTATAAACATTCTTTTTGTTCTCTATACAAATATAACATTTAACCCCTGACATTTTTTCTAACTGGGTGGTGGTGTGTCAAGTGACTCTACATGTCTTCCATTTATATTTTAATCGATTTCTATTAGATTATCACTGTACTGAATAAATGAATGTTAATTTGACTGAATAACACTTTCAATAAGCAGATAATTATCGTAAAATTAATTATAGAATCCATTACTATTTACAGGGTGTGATCTGGCTGGTACAGAGAAATCTTTTGAATAGGCATCCACAAATTGTTTTAAAAGGACATTTGTCACAAGAATTGGAATACTATGAGACAGAAATTGGGAACCAGTATTCTCGTATTAGGTGGATTGGGATGTCATCTTTGAGGATAAGTAGTGAATGCAAAGGCTATTTTGGTGCTGCTCTAAGAAAATTACAACTATCTACCATTAGAGGGAAGAAAAAAAACAGTGAGCACGGAACAATAGCAGCAAAAATTACTATGATATCCCTGTCACCATATTTGTGCTAGCTTCTTTTATGGCTTACTGATTTGGTTAGATCATATTGGTCAGGTATGATGTAATTGTAAAATAGTTGCAAGAACGGAATTTCAGTAAGTATGCTAAGTAATTACAATGATCAAACATCTAATATTCGTATAGTTTCGTTAGTAAAGTGAGATCTATACAGTGGTTTAAGTATTGGTAGAAAGTTAATCCTCGATGTAGCGTACAAACGGTGGCAGTGATTTAATTTCACTGATAGATTGTAGCAGATTTAGTCCATAATCTTAAAAATTCACTTACAAAGTAGTTTATATCGTTAGTAAACTTAGAATAAGATTATTTCATTTTTGTTAAAGAGTTATGTATATTACATTTCAGTGATTCTGTGTACTGGATTTCACTAATTTATGTAAAAGATAGTTTGTTTAGTATTTTGAGGGTTCGAAGTCAGTCAGTCAGACTGACTGAGGGTTCGAAGATTTAATTTAATTCAAGTCGGGCAATTTATTTAACTCATTGTTTTCTCCATAATCTTTTTATATGTGGAACACTTAAAGATAGGCCATAATTTTTATAGTAATTGATGAGATGTTAGTTTTGCTTAACATTTTACCGTTCAATGAATTCACCTTCTAATTTATGTTACAAAGATTGTTTTTAACACCGACAGACCACAACATTAACGTGTTCAGGATCAATATGTTTAACAAAGCTCACTAATCCTCTTAAGACTCACCATTAACAAACTGTCAATTTTCATTCAACATAAATTTCTAAGATTACATTATCGCCCCCAAATGCCCTGGTACGGCCGAGAGTGGGGAGAGTCTACTCTCCCTCTCGAAATGCTCTCACATGGCCACGCGTATATAGCCTCTGCCAGGGAAGTCCTACTCATTGCCTTCTTGTGACAGGGGTGTTGTTCACGAAAGTGAGAGGACGTAAAGCGAATGTCCGGTGCTTTAAACGTGTTGGTGGACACGGAAAGTCCACCTAGGGTAGTTGGAAAACCCTGATTCCAAACCAATGGTGCACATGGGCTCCAGTATCCTGAAGGAACAAGTGGTGTATGAATCAATTGTTGGTCACCGACTACCATGGGACTGCATCTCCTCACGATACTTCACTGCCTTGTGGATCAGACCTTTAAGTCAAAGGCTCCGGGTGTGACCCCCTAAGAAAACCACCTGTTTCAGTTTGGGCACCTGGGCAGTATCACAGCCCTCCCACAAATCGAATGAGATTTGTGAGGCGCATATATATCTGGTGCTTCATTGTACCAATATTTATGTGTTTAAATAAAATAAAATGAAGTATATCATACTTATGTAAATAACTTATGATTAATACAATGTGATAACGCTATACTTTGTTTATCTAGTGTGTATTAATTCTTTCCTTATTTTATTGATATCGAATAGTAAGTTTGAAGAGGTATCAATAACAACGAAACTGTAGAAAGACTTCGTGTGGAACAGTTTGTGATGTCAACATTTTTTTGATGTCACTGCTTGCCAGTCACACATACTTATCTCAGTGATTCTAATTATTTTATTTTAATATAAGTTGTCTATAAGTGTTTGGTTGATAATTATATTATTTTCCTGTCCAGTATCCTATAAACTTATCAATCCATAATGCTGGATATGAATGACTTTTGCTATACAGTGTTCCATAGAATTCTTTTTCATATACTAAATATATTATATTTATTGCTTTTTGAACTTTATTTATTTTATTATCTCTTTTGCTCAGACACGTGCACTCATTGAAGAAATGTCTGAACTACCAGTTATGGTTGAATTAGCTAGTGATTTGTTAGATCGTAAAACCCCAATATTTCGTGATGATGTTTGTGTATTTATAAGTCAGTCGGGTGAAACAGCTGACACTTTGTTAGCTATGCGTTATTGTATCAAACGTGGAGCACTTGCTCTTGGTATCACAAACACTGTCGGTTCATCAATATCACGCGAATCACATTGTGGAGTGCATATCAATGCTGGACCTGAAATTGGAGTGGCTAGTACTAAGGTAACTTTTTAAAAATTATATCAGTACATACGTAAATAATTGTTTTAATTTAAAAAAAGTTAGATATTCCTTGGGAAAGCAATTTTCACTGAGTCGTGAAATGTCAAGAATCTAGTTTTATGTATCTTAGAATATTAAACAAATACTGTGATCAATTATATACTCGAATATCACGATTCATGAGAAAATAGTGTTGGTTGGAAACCGATTTTTTGATCATCCTCAGTTCACAGGAGTTTACGTTTCAGAAGTCTAGAGCTCACACTAAAACTTTGTAAACCCCAAACGTTTACAGTTAGACCGATGTCCTAATAGGGCCGAAGGCAGTCCATGTAGATATGCCACATAGGCTTTCTATATGAGTGTGTTCGCCGACACATTTCCTAAGCCGAGAGATCAATTTATTTCTCACCAAGCAAATAAGTATTCGCCACCATTTCAAATAAGTTGGAAATGGTACATCATTTCTTCCAAGTGCATTCTTCATGTATCTTAGACCTTTGTGTTTCGTGGCTTAGACCGTCTGAGAGCCTCGGTTGGTAGACGCTGTAGCTGATGCAGGACGGGACGTTTAAGTATAAAAATATAGGGTTTAAACCCTCGTTCCCCTGTTTACTGGTGCTATCAGCTGAACAGTAAAACTGAACTATTGAGCAATATGGTACTTCTCTCAGTTTTCTTAATATTCAAGAAAAGTTGAGACTTAATGAACAAGTAATCAGTTTCAATCATTCACTTATTCTGATCTTTCAACTTCAGCCATTATACACATGTAATTTTGATTTCTATACTGTTAAAAGTCTGGTTATTCAATATATATTAATAGATTCAATTTTTTTTTAAATATTATAAAACCTGTGTGATAATTATCAAGTTCCCTCAATAGTTATGAACTCCGCCTGTAGCTCCTCTGGGGGTTACTGCCGGTCCCAAGCCCGGGTAAAGGAGGAGGGTTGGGCATGGGGTTAGCGACCCCATCCCGTAGAAAATCGCTAAAAAAACGCTAACCAGAAAAAATCATTCAAACCTTTCAAACTCTGCCCTGGTAGTAGAAGGAATAATTATGACGTCTCATGATGAAAGCCGAGTTCATTCGGAAGTCATGAGGCCGATGCACCTTACAACCAGAGCGAAAATTTTTATAGGTACATGGAATGTCCGAACAATGTGGGAGACCGGAAGAGTTTTCCAAATTGCTGCAGAAATGAGAAAATACAACCTGGAGGTTCTTGGAATCAGCGAAACACATTGGACGCAGCTTGGACAACAACGACTGTCTTCAGGAGAACTTCTGTTATACTCCAGTCATGAAGAAGAAAATGCCCCACATACACAAGGAGTTGCATTGATGCTGTCCAGAAAAGCACAAAATGCACTTATAAGATGGGAATCTCATGGACTAAGGATCATCAAAGCCTCCTTCAAAACAAAGAGAGAGGGCATTACAATGAACGTCATCCAATGCTATGCGCCTACCAATGACTACGATGAAGACGCTACAAACCAATTCTACGATAGGCTGCAGTCGATTGTCGAGAAGTGCCCAATCAAGGACCTGACAATTCTGATGGGAGATCTCAATGCTAAGGTTGGAATGGACAACACTGGATACGAAGACGTGATGGGACAACATGGACTGGGAGGAAGGAACAAAAATGGTGAGAGATTTGCAAACCTATGTGCCTTTAATAAACTGGTCATAGGTGGCACCATATTTCCACATAAAAACATACACAAAGCCACTTGGATTTCACCGGATCACACTACACAAAATCAAATCGACCATATCTGCATCAACAAAAAGTTCAGGAGGACGATGGAGGATGTGAGAACCAGGAGAGGAGCTGATATAGCATCCGATCATCATTTGCTGGTCGCCAAGATGAAACTAAAACTTAAGAAGCACTGGACAACGACGCGGACAACATCACAAAAGTTTAATACGGCCTTTCTTCGAGATGCTGACAAACTCAACAAATTCAACATAGCCCTCAGTAACAGGTTCCAGGCCTTTTATGATCTACTCAATGGAGAGGGGACTACCATGGAGAGCAACTGGAAAGGTATCAAGGAGGCAATCGTTTCAACGTGTCAAGACGTTCTGGGCCAAAAGAAGCACCATCACAAGGAATGGATCACTGTTGGTACAATGGATAAGATTGAAGCAAGGAGGAACAAGAAGGCAGCAATCAACACCAGCCGAACCAGAGCGGAAAAAGCCAAGGCACAAGCCGAATACACAGAGGCAAACAAGCAAGTGAAGAGGAGCATCAGAACCGACAAACTTAAATATGTGGAAGATTTAGCAATGACAGCGGAAAAGGCTGCAAGAGAAGGAAACATGAGACAATTGTATGATACGACAAAGAAACTTGCTGGAAATTACCGTAAGCCAGAAAGACCAGTGAAATGCAAGGAAGGCAAAGTAATCACCGACATTGAAGAACAACGAAACAGGTGGGTAGAACACTTCAAAGAACTCTTAAATCGACCAGCTCCACTGAACCCACCCAACATCGAAGCAGCACCCACGGACCTTCCAATCGATATTGGCCCACCAACAATTGAAGAGATCAGCATGGCCATTAGACAAATCAAGAGCGGCAAAGCAGTGGGACCAGACAACATCCCGGCGGAGGCACTGAAAGCAAATGTAACAGCAACTGCCAAGATACTCCACATCCTCTTCAGTAAGATTTGGGACGAAGAACAAGTACCAACAGACTGGAAAAAAGGACTTCTGATCAAGATACCAAAGAAAGGCGATCTTAGCAAGTGCGACAACTACAGGGGCATCACTCTTCTCTCAATACCAGGAAAAGTCTTCAACCGAGTATTGTTAAACAGGATGAAGAATTCAGTGGACGCCCAACTTCGAGATCAACAAGCTGGATTTCGTAAGGATAGGTCGTGCACAGATCAAATCGCAACTCTGCGGATCATTGTGGAACAATCAATCGAATGGAATTCATCGCTCTACATCAACTTCATCGACTACGAGAAGGCATTTGATAGCGTGGACAGGACGACACTATGGAAACTTCTTCGACACTACAGCGTGCCTGAGAAGATAATCAATATCATACGGAACTCCTATGGCGGACTAAACTGCCAAATCGTCCACGGAGGACAACTCACCGACTCGTTTGAAGTAAAGACCGGTGTTAGGCAAGGTTGCTTACTCTCACCCTTTCTCTTTCTCCTGGTCATCGACTGGATCATGAGGACGTCAACATCTGAAGGAAATCACGGGATACAGTGGACAGGCAGGATGCAGCTTGACGATTTAGACTTCGCGGATGATCTGGCTCTTCTGTCACAAACGCAACAACAAATGCAGGAGAAAACGACCAGTGTAGCAGCAGCCTCAGCAGCAGTAGGTCTCAATATAAACAAAGAGAAAAGCAAGACTCTCCGATACAATACAATATGCACCAATCAAATTACACTTGACGGAGAAGCTTTGGAGGATGTGGAAACCTTTACATATCTGGGCAGCATCATTGATGAACACGGTGGATCAGATGCAGATGTGAGGGCGCGGATCGGTAAAGCAAGAGCAGCGTATTTACAACTGAAAAGCATCTGGAGTTCAAAACAATTGTCAACCAACACCAAGGTTAGAATTTTCAATACAAATGTCAAAACAGTTCTACTGTATGGGGCGGAGACGTGGAGAACTACGAAAGCCATTATCCAGAAGATACAAGTGTTCATCAACAGCTGTCTACGCAAAATACTTCGGATCCGATGGCCAGACACTATCAGCAATAAGTTACTGTGGGAGAGAACAAACCAGATTTTAGCGGAGGAAGAAATCAGGAAGAAGCGCTGGAAGTGGATTGGGCACACCTTGAGGAAATCAGCTAATTGCGTCACAAGACAAGCCCTCACATGGAATCCTGAAGGTCAACGGAGAAGAGGACGACCAAAGAACACATTACGCCGAGAAATAGAGACAGATGAGAAAAATGAACAAGAACTGGATAGAACTAGAAAAGGAAGCCCAGGACAGAGTGGGTTGGAGAAAGCTGGTCGGCGGCCTATGCTCCATTGGGAGTAACAGGCGTAAGTAAGTAAGTAAGTAAGTAAGTAAGTAAGTAAGTAATTAGGCATCCAGAAAACCAAATGCCCTTAAAGAACCCACTCAATCCTTATAAAGTATGCAAATTCACAAAAAAAAACACCAAACTAACTAGAATGAATCTAGTCGAGTGGTTAAACAACCACACATTGGTCATAAGAAACTACCTGAGACCGTAAAAAAAAACAACGAAAAGCAAGCGCGAAGAAACCAAACGATTTATACAAGCTCATAACAAAGATACTGAATATTGAAATGGTTCAAATGGTTGAGGACGAATTAGAAGAAGCTTTCGCTTAACGGGCTTCCGTGTCTAGTAGCAGTGGATCACCAATACCTCCAGGCAAAAACCTAGGTATATGAACGATAATAGAGGGTAAAATAATTTGGTAAATCATAACAATATGTTATCCTTAGTCCTTAAGAATAAGTCAAGTTTTCTATTAAAGGACTCCTGCAGGAGTCCTCCCATGGGAGATCGCTTGGACCATTTCCATGCAATATTGATTTTACCACTTGATTATCAACATAGTGAAGATAAAATAGAATTCAGATGACAATAAACAGCACAAATAACACTTATATAGGTTTTTCTTCGAACAGACAGACATGAGAAAAATGAACAAGAACTGGATAGAACTAGAAAAGGAAGCCCAGGACAGAGTGGGTTGGAGAAAGCTGGTCGGCGGCCTATGCTCCATTGGGAGTAACAGGCGTAAGTAAGTAAGTAAGTCAATAGTTATGACTTGAACACTCTGTACATATAAGTTCAACATTCGTCAAATTTCCTCATATCTATTGACTATGATTAGATTGTTTAATGTAATCCCCGTTTTTTGTTTTTACCTTATTTTCTTTTCAATGACATTAGGCCTATACAAGTCAATTAATTGCCCTGGTAATGTTCGCTTTAGTCTTATCTGAAGACCGCATCTCTCTTCAACCAAAACGTATTGCAATTATTGAGGCACTGTCTAAGTTGTCTGGTGAGTGAGTTCTAAGTTTAATTTTGAGGTGTAGTAGTAGTAGTAGTGTATTTTCATTTCCAAAAAATATTTTGCTACACACTTTGTTCGAATTCCGTTGTGAATATATGTGTAGTTTGTTTATTTGCTGCATATTATGATGAGAATCAAATGGTCGATGTGCTGTTCAATTACTTTTTCAATAGTCTTTTGTTTTATCTAGTAAATATGAAGTCATTCATTTTACACTTTTTTGTATGCAGCTGCATTGTTTACTTGCACATTGAAATTCATTCTTACAGTGAGATTTTCGTAGCATGTCCAAATCTATGTAACTGTAGGTTCCTTCATGATTTCATGGTATTATTATATCCGAAGTTTAATTGTAGGCTCTTTTGTTTAATTATATGCCTTAAATGTGATACTTTAGGGGAACCCAGGTAAAAGCATAATGTTGTTTAGTGAACCACAGAACAATTCATCCAAAGAAAATTTATAAAGCAGTGAATCAATCTTAGGGGACTCGTGACGATTGTAGTTGGTGATCGAAACACATGTAAACAATATTTCGGAGTTCTCATATATAACCACTCTGTAATCATTATCTTCAAGCTACTCTAAACAGACTCTGTGTTTAAAATGTCAGGTGTTTGACTTCTTCGTCAATGTCATGTGAACAGATTAAGTGCAAGTTTCATCAGTCTAGTGTTTCAGGGAAAGCATTATTTTGTATTATGAGTGTTATGATCTCCGTTATTACTACCTAGCTACTCTTATTGCTTAGTATTCTCTGGACACTTTATTTCACTAGACAAGTCCACAAACAGAACACGGTTGGACAGGAACGTAATTATATTTCGAATGAACATGGTTGAAAGGAATTAGAAATTGTAATAATAAAAACATTAGTATATTTATGATTTCACACGAGAAGATTCTAGTGTCTTTTCCAATTATCTACTGTCACTAATCGGCTGAGAATCGACCAATCAGCGTTCCCAACATTGTTTCATCTGATTCGCATCCCGCTAACAATAATCTTTGAGCAACACTATTAGATCAAGGTTAAAAAGTTCACTTCTCAGATCAAAGCAGTTGCACCAGATGTCAAACATGTAACCTATTGATTTTAATGATGAGTGCTCAGGTTACTTAGTCATTGTTCTGTTCTTGTAGATTGCCTGATAATATTTAAAACTAAAAAAACCCTTTGAAACTGTATCTCGTGCATACTACGAAACAAAATGAATGCATGTGCGGATAAGTTTCCATTAATTTCTGTGATTTCTTTCCTTTAAGATTACAGACGTTTCTAGCCAACGACATATGATTGGTTTAATAAAACTGTTTGCAACATTTTCAAATGATGTATAGAAATTTTTTCTCAGTTTGATAACAATGACGAAATGAATAGTTGATGATTTCATTATAGGGTATAATGTTATAGTTTGACCATTTAAGAACTTGATCCATTCATCACTTTTATTACCGGCGTTATTCACGGTGGGGGATAGCTAAACATACAAAATATGTGTTATAAATACGTTCGTAAGCCTGTCACAAACAACTTACAACCTAATATCTATGTATTGGCCCAAGTTTCTACATTGTTTGAGCCCATCGAGATTAAATTGTCAAGATCAATATCAAAGTAATCGAAGTAATAGTGTCAATGATCGTAACGAAGATTAATCATAGGGAATATAATTTGAAGGGAACAAATGGATTCGTGGAGTAAAAATTAATTAGATAATTTTAAAACTTAGATTCTACATGATGATAAACAGTTAATACAGCTTCTATGTCACTTAACGTTCCAAACCATTTGTTACGAAGTTTAGCTGGCCCGTATGCCAAACAGTTTGCTTCTACCAAGATGATTGAAACTAATAGTTGATGACTTCACAAACTTGTTATTTTTCGGCTTGGTACCTCTTAACTCCCATATAATTTACTCTTACTCCACCAAACTATACACTTTGAAGTGGGCGATGTTTGGGCATTTACAGTCCATATCCTGATCACATTGATTTATGAGGATTCACAGCCTCATCGGCGAAAACTCTAGCCTTATTTTTCACATTAAATCTAATCTCAGGAATGCTCACTCACTTGTTTCGCGGCAGGAGAGCAATGCTTTGAAGGTACAAGTGATTAATAGAAAGCAGCAAATAATCTGAGTACAGAAAAAAAGTTGAGACATGACATGGGAGAGACAGAACGATAGAATGTTTATTGTTAACAGGATGATAAATGTTAAGCAATTTTTTCGTATTCTTATTTATGTGTTATGACTGATTGATGATTTACTGTTTTACGTTTTTCTTAAAAAAAATACCAGATCAGATACGTTCCATATTAAAGTTAGATTCGACATTACAAGAATTAGCTAAAACAATTTATATGAAAAAAAGCATTTTAGTCATGGGTCGTGGTTATAACTATGCTACTTGCCTGGAAGGCGCATTGGTAAGTAAGCTATTGCACTGTTGTTTTCTTTTGTTGCTTATTATCAATAATTTGATAATCTCGTATAGCTATCAAATTCTAAAGCTTAGCCTAAGTGGAAATGAGTTGAATGAGTATGGGAATTAGTAAATTTACAGGTAAAATAACAATGTTCGTCTTCAAGTGTTTTGTTTTTAGATTAATAAAACTAAGTTTCATCACCGAGGTATTAAAACTGCCTTGATCAAAGGTTGATTGAAGTCAATAATAACTGCTGCAAAATAATTGCCTATCATTGACATATAGCATCTGCTTTTTAATTCGGTGATAACTTCTTATCACCTATGCCTGATCAGACTAGAATATGACAGCGAATTGTAAATTCACAGATGAATGTTTTTAAGCGATAAATTCAATGTTGAAGGTTTTCGGAACCATCGCGAGATATCGGTCTATGTTGAGTTATTTAGGGAACTGGTATGTAAAAAAAAAAGTATGTCACTGAATTCTGACATGTTTGTGTCAAATTAAGGCTCTCGTATTAATTTTTGATCTTCTTGAATTTAATGGCTGATAAATTGGTTCTGTGTTATACCTGGAAATTAAAAACTGATAGTATACACAGAGACTTAATGTTTCTATAAATTGTTTTAAATTTTATGATTTTTACATGGTTATAGGTTGATCGATTATTTTGAGTACAATAAAACCCATAAAGTTGATTAACTAAAATCACGAAGTAACAAACTATTTCATGGTATATTATGAAGAACTTGATTCACTGTATTCGTTTCCATCTTGTCCTTCATGACGATTAAAAAGTAGTTGGTCAATTTTAACTAAATACATTGTATCAATCATTACTAGCTCAATATTAGATTAAATCTTTTTCTTTTAAAAATATTCCAACAATTTCACTTTTATCAGTATGGGATTGTGGAGATGATTATGTTTTTGA
Source organism: Schistosoma rodhaini (assembly GCA_944470415.2). NCBI lineage: Eukaryota > Metazoa > Platyhelminthes > Trematoda > Strigeidida > Schistosomatidae > Schistosoma > Schistosoma rodhaini. The sequence goes on from OX104040.1 coordinate 4,750,324, forward strand.
TTGAAATCACGAACCGATTGATGTTAGACCACCATAGAAAACCTGGAAGCACTGGAAAGCTGTTTCGTCCCATTGTGGGACTCCTCAACAGTGCTCACCCACGATCCTGTTCGTGGGATTCGAAACCAGGGCCTTTAGTCTCGTGTGCGAGACTCTAGACCACTGAACCGGCATCCAGCGGTGTGAATGTCTAACCTCAATCAATCCACGAAATTGCGTGACCATCTTCCATTGTACTGAGGTAGATACTTGTTTCTACCTGACACGGATTCACCCCACTGGTCACGGTTTCTTACTGGAACCCCGAGAATTCCCTCATGAAGCTAGTCACCATTGAGCACATGATAGTTTTACAGTTTTTCAACATTAGTCAGTTGTGTTTTAATTCACTTACTCGTGTTTTTATTTTCTTTTACTCCCGTAGAAATTAAAAGAATTAACTTATATGCATGCAGAAGGTATTATGTCTGGTGAATTGAAACATGGTCCATTAGCAATGATTGATAGTGAAAGCACTATTATTATGATTATAACACGAGATCGTTTATTTAAAGTAAGTTGATTATTACATTATGCTGACATTTTGTTTATAGTAAATTAACTACATAAATATGTATTATTCCTATTTTTACATCACAATGAACTAAGTGAATTAGAATTTAGATATAATAGTTTATCATTATATGTGGAAAAGTAGGGGCAAGTGTATGAAACTTTAAATGCTTTGATTCAATAAACTGCAGAGAAAATAACAAAATAGATAAGAAAATATTCAACTAACCTAGAGGTAAAAAAAGTAGATAGAATGTGTTGATCTATTATGTAGAGCATAGAAATAATATGTTGATAAATCTACGTACAGATTGCTGGCTTCCTTTCCTAATCTCTTAACTTTCATCAAGCTATAATTCTTGAACTTCAAACAATCCAATAAGTAGCAATCGAAATTAAACTATGTCCCTAGGTTAATTTTCGCACAGAAATTTAGTTTACAATTAACTAATTAGTGACCAACGTTATGTTTGTTTAGTTTTGCAGTGCTCATCAAACTCTATCGGTCAAGTTACTTTAACATGACTGACACGTGTTCAAATTCCTTCAAGAATACAGAGGTACACGTTGGTAGCGAGTGCCAAATAACACGAAACTGAGATCTAATATTTTCTATTAGCTATCCCATATGATATAACCAAACAATATTGTATGTTTGCTTGCGGAAGATCTTATAGTTCTGAAGCGTTGCTCTAGTTAGTAGTTTTTTTAAATTCAACCTGTCAGACTAGGAAGAAAAATGATAGTTGACATTTAGAGTTTATTAAACGAGTCTGTTACTTAAAAGTATTTCAGACATATTTGAATTCTGTATGGTTTAATTAGATATTTTTCGCTGACAAATTACTCAGTTTGTAGTGTTCACCTAAAAGCGAACATTTTCGAATGTCGACGGCTTTTCCATGGATGTACATCTAGTTTATAAAGTTCATTTTCTCATAATCTGGTAATAATTAGTCAAGCAGTTGACGCGCAATGTAATCAACGATTCATCCAAACACTGACTATGTTGTCTATATTCTCATATTGGCAATTAAAATGTGTATTACTTTGGATTTTATTTTATTTAAACACATAAATATTGGTACAATGAAGCACCAGGTAAATATGCGCCTCACAAAACTCATTTAATTCGTGTGAGGGCTGTGATACTGCCCAGGTGCCCAAACTGAAACAGGTAGTTTTTTTAGGGGGCCACACCCGGAGCCTTTGACTTAAAGGTCTGATCCTCAAGGCAGTGGAGCATCGTGAGGAGATGCAGTCCCATAGCAGCAGGTGATCAACGGTTGATTCATACGCCATTTGTTCCCTTAGGATACTGGAGCCCATGTGCACCATTGGTTTGGAATCAGGGTTTTCCAACTACCCTAGGTGAACTTTCCATGTCCACCAACCCGTTTAAAGCACCGGACATTCGCTTTTCGTCCTCTCATTTTCGTAAACAACACCCCCGCCACGAGAAGACAGTGAGTAGGACTTCCCTGGTAGAGGCTATATACGCGTGGCCATATGAGAGCATTTCGAGAGGGAGAGCGGATAGTATTTATTTATCAATTTGATTTTTCATATTCTCTATCATGGATCACGTTCCTTTTGTTTAAATAATATTATTCTTGTGTGTTTTCTTTTGTTTTATTTATTATTTAGAAAACATTGAATGCGTTATCAGAAATTAGAGCACGTAAGGTAATCAAACATTATTTGAATTCACTTAGTATTGTTTGTTTGGATCTTCCCATCGATGTGTTTAGGACTGCAACTGGTCCATCTCTGCTTAAACATTATTTGTTTATAAAAATGCTTAAATAATTTCTACCCCTAGTGATTATCTTTGATAGAGCAAGAAATTATTTGTAACCATGTTTAATACTTACACATTTAGAATATTTTTTTTATTAGAAGGGTAACTGAAATTCTGTATTTACTTGTCTATAATGTAGGTTTGTTGCTTTAAGCAAAGGTATTTTATCATCATCATTATGAACATCAGACTTTTTTTTTTAAAGATGGAATTTCTTTACGATTAAATTGATCCTTTTTCTTCTTCTTATTATTCAAAAATCGTTATTACACTGTTCATAGAGAACAGTTTGATTGTGAATGTTTCAACACGATATATAACACATTTTGAAAAGTGTTCATCCTAAAGTCTTGCATTAATCTTAATCAAACTACTTTGGTTTCATTATTAAGTTAAACAGAATTTTAATCTGTGAACTCTTTATTTTTGAACATGTATTCGATCCATCAATGGATAGAATTAAAGTATCATTAATGTTATTTCATTGAATAAATTTACAAAGAAATAAACAAGAAAACTGAATCTATTACAATCATGTAACTTGATATTTTATTCAGTGGATTTCAAACTATTTTATCATATTCCGATTTGTCAAATTATGTTTTATTGAGCAATTTTCGAAGGTGAGACTTAATTACTTACACTAGTTGTCTTCATCTACATATGTTCGTATGTATTGGATAGAAGAGGTAAGTCATGTGCGAAGAAAAAATCGTCTAGTTGCATTCAAGCTCTCCTTTGCATTCCGTGCTTCCCCTCAGATGTGGAGGTTTTCATCATCCAGGAGACCACCAGAAGAAAGAGAAAGGGGGAGAGTAGGCGGCATTGACTCCGGTCATTATTTGGAATTAATCTGTCCTCCATGCACGACTTTGCAGTGCAGTCCGTCGTATGAATTTCGGATGATATTGACGACCTTCTCAGGTACACCGTAGTTTCGAAGAAGTTTTCATAAGTCCTCCTATCCACACTGTCAAACGCCTTCTCATAGTCAATGAAATTGATGTTTAGTGACGAATTCCATTCAACTGGTTGCTCAACAATGATCCGTAGTGTAGCGACGTTGTTCCGATCCGTACGGAGTCTGATCTGTTGATCTTAAAACTGGAGGTCTACTGAATCCTTCAACCGATCCAGCAACGCTCTGTAGAAAACGTTTCCTGGTACCGATTTCAGTGTGATGCTTCTGTAGTTTTCACATTTGCTCAGATCCCCTTTTTGGTATCTTAATGAGCTGTCCTTTCCAGTCTATCTACATTTGTTCTTCCTCCCAAATGTTCCTGAACAGGACGTGAAGTCTTTTTGCAGCTAATTGTATGTCTGACTTTAGTGCTTCGGCTGGTATATTTTTAGGTTCTGCTGCTTTCCAACTCCTAATTTGTTCGATGGCCATTCTGATCACTTCTGTCGTTGGTGGCTTTACATCCGTAAGAAGGTTTGTGTATGCTGCTTCGATGATTGTTGAGTTCAGTGGGGCGTGTGTATTCAAGAGTTCTTCAAAATGTTCTCCCCCCCAAATGCCCTGGTACGGCCGAGAGTGGGGAGAGTCACCTCTCCCTCTCGAAATGCTCTCATATGGCCAGCGAATATATAGCCTCCGCCAGGGAAGTCCTACTCACTGCCTTCTCGTGGCGGGGGTGTTGTTTACGAAAATGAGAGGACGAAAAGCGAATGTCCGGTGCTTTAAACGGGTTGGTGGACATGGAAAGTCCACCTAGGGTAGTTGGAAAACCCTGATTCCAAACCAATGGTGCACATGGGCTCCAGTATCCTGAAGGAACAAATGGCGTATGAATCAACCGTTGATCACCTGCTGCTATGGGACTGCATCTCCTCACAATGCTCCACTGCCTTGTGGATTAGACCTTTAAGTCAAAGGCTCCGGGTGTGGTCCCCCAAGAAAACCACCTGTTTCAGTTTGGGCACCTGGGCAGTATCACAGCCCTCACACGAATTAAATGAGTTTTGTGAGGCGCATATTTATCTGGTGCTTCATTGTACCAATATTTATGTGTTTAAATAAAAAAAATTTCGAATCTCACTGATCGGCTTGTCTTCCTTGTGAATGATTAATCTCTCTGGTTTACCTATGTAGTTTTGCATACGCGTTTGTGTGGGAATATTGTGCCACCTAATAACGAATTTGTTGAACACACATAGATTTGCAAATGTCTCCCCATTTTTATTTCTTTCGGTCAGACCATGTCGTTCCATGACATCTTCATAAACGTTGTTGTCCACTCCGACTTTGGCGTTTGGAACTCCCATCAGGATGATGAGGTCCTTTCTTGGACACTTCACTATGATTGATTATAACCTCTCATAGAACCGATCTTTATTGTCGTCGTTGCTATCATTGGTTTGTGCATAATATTGGATAACATTCATCGCGATTCCCTCCTTGCTTGTTTTGAATGATGCTTCAATAATCCTGGATCCGTGAGGTTCCCATCGTATAAATGTTTTACGTGCTTGTTTGGATGGCACCAGAGCAACTCCGTGAATGTGTGGAGCATTCTCCTCTTTGTGACTGGAGTATAGCAGCATTTCTCTTTATCTAGCCTTTGCTGTCCAGTTTGGGTCCAATGGGTTTCTCTGATTTTGAGTACTGCCAAGTTGTATGTCCTCATTTCCGTTGCTATTTGACTGGTCCTTGTGGTCTCCCACACTGTCCGGATGTTTCATGTACCTATAAAATTTTTTGCTGTGGTTGTTAGAAGTAGTGTATCGGCCTCTTGACTTCCGAAGAATTTTGTCTGTCCCGATGAGGCATCATAATTCTTTCTTTAAACTCGCGGGTCAGAGTTTAAGCGGTTGAATTTGTTTAATTTGGCTGGCAATTTTGAAAATATCCAGTTTAAAAGTATTGCAATCGTGTTACATAAAACTTGACCAAATATCTTATAAACATTAAATCAATGAACTTGTTGTTGTTCAAAGTGATTATATATTTGGTAGCAAATTATATTTCATGGTGAACATGTGCATATCAATAAAGACGTGCAAATACAGATTGATGAGGCTGATAGAATTTCTTCTCTCAAACATATATATATATATATCACACCAATGCTTAGTTTCTAACTTATTTTTTACTTTTTTCCAAATGAAACCTCTCTGATTATTGTGATTGAATTGCAATTTTTCAGGGTCATCCGATTGTTATTTGCAGTGAAGGTGATTCACAAGTTATGGCGGATGCATCATTTGCTATTCAAATACCTGAAACAGTTGATTGTTTACAAAGTGTACTAGCAGTTATTCCATTGCAATTGATTTCATTTCACATTGCAGTACAACGTGGATTGGATGTGGGTTTTGAATTGCTATCATTTTCTTACTATTTTCATTCTAATTTCTTGTGTGTAATTATCAATGTATCTTTTGTTATATTCCAATGAATAAAAAAATTGTATTTCTGATGCTTCGTGGCTTAATGTAAACCACTCTAAAGAATTGGGTTGCATTAAGTCACGAAACATCAGAAATACAATTTTCCTCTTCATTGGTATGTAACAAAAACTATATTTATTACTAACTTACTATCCATTAGTCAATTTATTTGAAACTATTAAGTCCAACTTTAGCATTGATGCCTATGAACTCAACTAATAATTAAAGTTACTTGATATTGTTTGTTTGAATCTTTCGATTGATATTTAGGACTGTTCTACTGTCATATAGTAAATTGGTAGTTTTCTTAAATTTTATTTAAATTGATACATTTTCAAATGGAACTTTTTTTGTGTTCCACATCAATTTCTGTAAATTCAACCTAAATGGTACGATTTTTATTAGGGAAGCCTTTGAATCAATGCTCAGTTATAATGTTACTCCTATTTTATTTTATTTAAAAACATAAATATTGGTACGAGGAAGCACCAGATACATATGCGCCTCACAAATCTCATTCGATTTGTGTGAGGGCTGTGATACTGTCCAGATTGAATCAGGTGCTTTTCTTAGGGGGCCACACCCGGAGCCTTTGACCTAAAAGTCTAACCCACAAGGCAGTGGAGCATCGTGAGGAGATGCAGTCCCATAGCAGCAGGTGATCAACGGTTGATTCATACGCCACTTGTTCCCTTAGGATACTGGAGCCCATATGCCCCATTGGTTTGGAATGAGGTTTTTCCAACTCCTCTAGATGGACTTTCGATGTCCACCACCCCGGTTGACCCACCGGACATTCGCTTTTCATCCTCTCAATTTCGTAAATTACAGTAATGCCACGAAAAGACAGTGAGTAGGACTTACCTGTCAGAGGCTATATACACGTGGCCATGTGAGAGCATTTGGAGAGGGAGAGTGGACTCTCCTCTCTCTCGTCTGCACCAGAGCATTTGTGGGCAATGGAGGGGGTTTCTTTGCTCTCATACCCAATGTTACTCATGCGGGATATTAAAAAGAAATAATATTTCTTCAAATTGTCGGCTTTTTTCCAATAAAACTTTATCCTAATTTTATGCAAAACATTTAAGTAAAACTAAGTATTAAGCGATCTGGATACACTGTAACTAAATTGTATAATAGTTAGATTATGCCTCAGTAAACACTCTTCTAATAATATTGTTATTGGGCTATTATATTCATTTCATCGTACTATGTGAAGTGACAACTTATTGTGTCAAATGATTTAGGTTTCATAATAGATCGATGTACAGCTTTGGATAATCTGTACAATCAACCAACTGTTTGACCATTTAAGGCAAAATTACTGATGTTTTGAAGCTAGCAGATCATTTTATTAAATAAGGATGTCAGTGTAAAATTATAGCAGGTTATGCACGGTAGCATTTTTTTTATAAAATAAAATGTGAAGAAGCATTTGGATTTGTAACCTTAGAATCATTAAGAATTTAAAGATGACATTCTCATCAGCTGTGAAGCTTATCAAAGTAGTAGTTATAAAGAAGGATATTATCTGTCAATTCATAAAGGTCATTACATTGTATATTAAACAAAGTAAGACAATTCTGAAATCCTCATTAGAATGTTTAAAAGTCCTTGCTACTATTGATTGTTACATTGAAAATTTTTTTTTTCATTTTTCACGAGATTTATTAATGAGTTTTTTCAAGTAATTGTACTTGTAATAGTTCTGTTTAATTATTTATCAGAAGGGGTTTTGTGGAGAATTTAGTATTTCCATAGTTGAAAGCGTGAGTCAATTGACGCTAGACCACCATGGAAAACCTGAAAGCACTGGACAGCCGTTTCGGGACTCCTCAGCAGTGCGCATCTACAATCCTGCACTCGCAAGATTCGGACCCATGATCTACCAGTCTCGAGCCAGAGCCCTTAACCGATAGACTACTGAACCGGCATCCAACGGTGTTAATGTCTAGCTTCAACTGATCCACGAAGTTGAGCAACCGTTCACTAATTGTCTTCAGTGAGTTGATATCTCACAACAGACCTGGTTGAACTCCACTGGTCACTGCTTCTCACTAGAACTCCTTGATGTACTTCTCGAAGTCAGTCACTAGTGAGCATATGATTATATTAATTATCAGAAGGGGTTTTGTGGAGATTTAGTTATTTATGTTCAACTTTGATGATCTTCAAGTAATTTAATATTAGAATTTTATAATAATGTAATCTCTTTTTAATGAATTTATTTATTACTTTATACAAATAGGTTGATTGCCCTAGAAATTTGGCAAAATCGGTGACAGTTGAATAATTGATTACATTCTAAAACAAGAAAATCATTTACAAATCGATGGGATATTTCACCACCTCATTGAACTTTTATTACTATGCGGATATAAAGTCAATTAAAATCTTGACTACAATTTGATTTTGTTGTTGTTAACTAAATCTCTAGTGATTATCTATTTCAAACGTTGTTTATACATGGATACATTGTTGTTTTATGCTTTGAATATATATAACTTATTTCAATACTTATAAAATAACTCTGTTATTTTGATTAAGCTATTGATTTCAATACAGGAGAAAAAGAATGAGCTTTCATATTTTAACATTTTGTGTTCTATTTAAGTTTGTTTTTGTTTTCTTTTCATTGTATTTCTTTGTTGGCTTCAAGTATTTTTTTTTTGTTTTTCACTTGGATATATCACTTTTCTTTTTTTTTAATTCATAAAAAGGCAAACATTGTGATCGGTTTCTTTATGAATTGTTTTTATTAATATTGATGTGTGTGTGTTCATGGTTTCTTCACAAAATAAAAACAACGTTTATACTCAATTGTATCTTTTAAATTAATTGCAGTATCAATCAAACAATTAAAGTCCCAGATCCATTTTCATCATTAAGGTTTACAAGGTATGTTTGTTATAAGGTTGATCTCCACATAAATTTGTTTCCTAGTCTTATGCTTTAAGTTTTGAATTTAAGATGTTTTATGCATACAGCTTACAAATATGTAAATATATTTGCCGTTAATATTGCCCATATTTTAGGTCGATACCAGAAATAGAGAATCGCAATGTCCCTATATGAAATAAACAATAGGTGTACAAACGAGTTTCATGATTGAAACTATTTGTCAAAAATAAACAATAAACTGCATACTTAATCTTCAGTTTTTACTTCTGTTGGCTTTCCCATGTATTTCTCATGATTTCAACTGTGAAAATACTAAATTCTCCACAAAACCCCCTCTTTCCCATGTATTATCAACCGTTTCTGCCAAGATATGGTCTCCCTACTTATTTCGATTTTTTTTTAATCATTTTACATTGAATTATAGTTTGTTTATTCTTGTTATCCCTAATGAAATCAAATATATTATTTGTGTTAGAGGTATCGCTATCTACTTTAACAATGTACTCATTCGACAATTTTAAGACTAACGATTTTTATAAATGTAAGAACCCTTATTTATTGGGTATTATTATTTCGACTTCTGATCAACTTGTTTTCATAATTGCATTCTGTTGTGCTGATCTTAGAGACAAAGTACATATGTTTTGTACTCCCGGAGCTTGATTTTTCCATTGTCAATGTTAGGTCATATATCTGCGTGAGTCATTTCCGTGTAAGCTGTCTTCTCCATTTGTTACTGTGTATGTGGTAGCACGGATAGGCCATCTTCGGAACGCGTTCGTAGTGTTCACTGTATTCCTAGCCTTTCTTGAAACGTGGATATCTTTATAATGCAGTCATCAGCTGTCAGAAAAGAATGGGAGACAGTAAGCAGCCGTCTGAAACAACTCTTCACATAAAGTAAATCTGTGAGCTTCCACCCCGTTACACCGTTTCCAAACTCAGTCACTCGTACGTACTTCATAGTGTTGAACATACTGCAGTTTCTTTGATTCTACCCTGTCAAGTGCTTTCTCTTGGTGTACAGCTATGAGTTTCATTAGACTGATTGTTCAAAAATGATCCATAGTGTCTCACTTAGGTCGGTTCCTACGAAAGCCATTTGGTTAATCTCGAAGTTAGATTACTACTCGCCATTACTTTGTTGGAAACCCTGCCAGTTAATGACAATGATGTAACTTATCTGTAGTTCCCACACTTATTGGGAATTCTTTTTGGTTTCTTGACGAATTATCCTCCTTTCCATTTTGTTGATACTTGTTCTTTTACAAAAATCATTTGGAGAACATTGAACACCTTTGCAGATAACCACATATCTCACATAGATGCTTCAGTTGGTATACTGTCTGATCCGGCTAATTTGTCATTCCTGGTTTGTCTAATGGCCTTGCTAATTTTTTTCACACTTGATGGGGTCTGTATGTTCTGCTCTGATGTCCGGTGGCTTCATTGGGGCTGGTCCATTCAAGATCTCTTTGAAGTGCTCTACCTACCTATTCCACTGCTCTTAGAAGTCGATGGGTGACTCTCGTTCTTTGTTTGTGATCGGTCACTTTACTATACTACATTTTTCATAGTTGAAAGCGTGAGTCAATTGAAGCTAGACCACCATGGAAAACCTGGAAACACTATACTATATTTCCCTACAAACCTGTTGGTTATAGTATATAGTTCTCTTATATTTCATTCTCTAGCAACTTCTTTTACTGTAATTTTCAGGTCTTCTACATTGTTCCGTTTGTCAGCTGTGATACTTTTCTTCACTCACTTGTTTGCTTCTGTATGTAGGTCCTGTTTCTTGGCTCTCTCCGCTTTGTTTAGTTGCTGTCTTCTTGTTTTTCCTTTCAACGTTACTCAAACTGTCTGCAGAGACTCATTATTTATTCTGCTGCTTGTTAGGCCTTAGCACCTATTGATATTTCGGAGGTATTGCTTCTCTTATCCTATTTCACTTGCTCTCCATGGTGGTTTCCTATTTTCCTGACGTATTCTGTAAGGCTTCGAACATGTTGCTAGGAGCTATCTTGAATTCGTTAGCATCTAGAAGGGAGGTTGTTTATACTTCTGTAGCACTATTTGTCCAGTGTTGTGATCTGATTCTATACCAGCTCCTTTCTTCTATGAATCAACTGAACCATTTGTTCGTGAAGATATTGTCAATCTGATTCTCAGCGGTGTGGTCCAATGCCAGTCACTCACGATACTGGTTGATTCCTCCCAGTTCACTTCACTCCATGGTGTGTTCTTCTCCTATTGAGATGGTAAAGACTTTTTCCGGGAACTTCTCAAATATGGAATGCAATTTCCCATGAAATTGGTCTTTGCTATCTTTCTTGTTGTCGTTGGTGAATGAGTATTACTGGATAACATTCAGTGTAACTCTTTACTTCTTTGTTTTAAAAAATAATTTTATAATCTTGGAGTCACAAGGTTCGTATCCTGTAAGTGCTTTGTGTGGTTCTCTGTAGTAGATAATCACTACTCTTTGTGCATGGAGCTTTTTCTTCATGACCGGAATACAATAACAATTCTACTGAAACTGGTCTATTCTTTCCACCTCATGTCTAATTAATTTTTCCTGTTTTCAGCACGACCGGATTGTACTTTCTCAGTTCCTCTGCTATTTGAATGCTTCGCCAGGTTTCCTACACCATACGGACATTCTATGTACCTATATTAGTTTTTCTCCTGGCTGTCGAAATGGACATCGGTCTTGTGACTGCCGAAGAATATTGGTATTCATTAGGAGTCGTCGAAACTCAGTGAAATAAAAACCTCTTACTCTGGCTACTATTGTTTTGGGAAGTTCCAATATTTCGAGGCAAATTATTTGTGAGATTTATTGACGATTCTTCACTTGAAACAGTTTAATAACTAGAGATTGAAAGGAATTTTATTGTAGTATTTGATAAATGGATTTATCGTAATAATAATTATAAAACTAATTCTGCACAACTCATTATTCGTTCTAGTCAGTACAACATAAATCGTACGAAACGTATTTATGCGTGTAGATTGGTAGCTCATGCTTTTGGTGGGACCGCGTTCTTCAAGCTTTCTTTGTTATTTTGGACATCAACCTTTGCGTCGTACACAAAATTTTTAAAAATCATTTCACAGATGCTAACATGATCTGTTCTGATACCCATTCTTACGGTGAACTGATTTGCAGCTCTTGACATAATTTGTTAGTTAACTTCTACATGGAGCGGGCGTTTATGGATCACAATAAGAGCTTTGCCTATGCCTAATTATCTAATGTGCTTAGTCGCATTATCTATTATTATTTAAAAAACGGTAATGAGAAAAATTCAAATGGAATGGATGAATTTCATGGAACAATGTGACGCTTAGGATTTGGATAAAGACACCACAATCAATATATATGCTGGAATAGATTACTTCTATTTTAGTGTAATTCATCTACAAAAGATAGGTTTTTGCAGTTGGTTTCGTAGCACACTGTTAGTACGGGAGCTAGGGATTGCCTTGACCCATGACCACACCTGTGATCAAACCCAAGGCGAGCGCTTAACCCTTAGATTACTGAGTTGCTACCCAGAGTCTTGTATCTTTGACTTTAGCCGTCCTAAATAACCTTTAGCTTTTGTCATTAGTGATATTTATGGTTAAGTCCTAGGTATGATGGTGTATGCGAACTGCTGAAGAGTTCCCTATTAGGACAAGATGGCTTTTTTAATGGCTCATTAACTAAAGTTGATCCGTAATGTAAAACTCCAAAAGCCATCATATACATTTTATATGATAATATACAAAATATAAAAAGGCGAAAACCGTTTATCACTGAATTCAAATTTTGCCGAAATTCAATAACACGCATGAGGGGCACGTTAGTCAATCTATTGATTCATGTATCATTTTACAGTAATATGAATTGGATAATGGTCCATAAGACTCATCTTCTCTCTCTCATTTGCCAACCAATCAGGTGATAGAAAGGCTCTCGTCCCTCTGCCTAAGGCTGTTAATTGCTATTCGAACTTACGCATTTCTAGCTTCAAGGTTAAAACAGATAGTATATCGCGTCAAGTCCTTAATTTAGATCGAGAAAAGTTCCCTCCTGTATATTATTGGGTAGACAGATCAAGGACGTAACAGAGATTGAAGCTGGTAATAAGCGATACAGTAACTAAGATTAACAGGAGTCATCAAAGTTACAAACTGTAATATTCATTATTATGCAGAGACATTTGGATGTTTTATACAACACATATTTGTTTAGAAAATAGACAATCATCTAAAGGAAATAATATCCTTACGTTATATTATTGAATTGCAATGATTGAAGAAAGTATCTCAACTGTGTTTAGTTGGTGCATAAGCACCAATTGTTTATTTTATCTCATCGACCTCATCATCCTCGTCGTTCTGTAAATCAGTGTCACCATTTTGGGATGATGATATAATTGATTCTTTTTCACTCAGACTACTGATACTACTGACCTCATCATTATTATCACTTTGAAGACTATTCACATCCTCAGGACCCGATTTTGATTCGAAGTATTTAATTGATAAATCAAAAAGTTGAATAAGATCTTTGTTCATATGATCAGCCTTCGAGTAGGATAACTTATCAGCAGTTATCAAAGAATTACAATCAGCTTGTTTGTTAATCTGATTCTTATCTGAAGGAAAGTCGTTAGTTGTGTGGTTAATATATTTCAAGAAACTAGCTGTACCCGGACCAGCATAGACTAAAGTCAAAGCGTTATCTGATGGTGTGACAGTTAGAAGCTAAAGAAAAAAGTTAAAAATCAAATTTATCATTACTGTTAATAGAAAGCAAACTAAGGTTAATGTAAACCAATGCTTATTACTCTACGAAGTCTATATATGTGTGTATGAACCATATACGTAGAAAGAAGGAAGTATACGATTTACAGCGACAATTTGTTTGTTTCACTTATTAACTCAATATTCTAGGAAAATGGGCGTTTTATACTCTTAACTTTAAAAAGTTTTTTCTTCAGTTGCAAAGGGTATCAAAGTAAATTTTAAAACTTCAAGTTCAATCATTTCGATTGATTGAAAGAATAACTTATCAAATACAACTGTATCCCATTAGAATTTGCTTTAATACAAGTGAAATTTAACCAAAACGTTATGACAACAAGAGAGAGAGCTAAGATTTATCTTCTCTTTTCAGTAATCAATACTAATGATAGCAAATAAATAGTGAATCCTATTCGTATATAAACATCGAGTTTTACTACTCCCAAATGCCCTGGTATGGCCGAGAGTGGGGAGAGTTCGCTCTCCCTCTCGAAATACTCCCACATGGCCACGTGTATATAGCCTCTACCAGGGAAGTCCTACTCACTGCCTTCTCGTGGCGGGGGTGTTGTTTACGAAATTGAGAGGACGAAAAGCGGATGTTCGGCGCTTTAAACGGGTTGGTGGACACCGAAAGTCCATCTGGAGGAGTTGGAAAACCCTCATTCCAAACCAATGGTGCACATGGGCTCCAGTATCCTGAAGGAACGAATGGCGTATGAACCAATTATTGGTCACCGGCTACCATGGGACTGCATCTCCTCACGATGCTCCACTGCCTTGTGGATCAGACCTTTAGGTCGAAGGCTCCGGGTGTGGCTCCCTAAGAAAACCACCTGATTCAGTTTGGGCACCTGGGCAGTATCACAGCCCTCACACAAATCGAATGAGATTTGTGAGGCGCATATGTACCTGGTGCTTCCTTGTACCAATATTTATGTGTATAAATAAAATAAAATAAAAATGTTTTACTAAAGTTAAATTAATTGGCTGCAATCCAAATGTTGTGTGAGATTAAAGATTTTACTATTCTCGAAATACAAATGGTGGCTCTTACGTAGCAACTGTTCTCATCAAGTCTATGTTCTCATGAAAAAAATACATTATACTACCCGGTTGTTGTGATGCATTTGTGTATAGGAATAACATAATAACTAGGGTTTGGTGTTATTATTTACACTCACCCTTGCAATAATGAACAAAGTTGCAAACCTTCCCCCCCTTAGCACTCCCCGAACCTGTCTCTCAACAATATTAATAATTTTAAAAAAATGGTATAATTCGTTGTTATTATTTAAAAGATGGATTTAAAAACCAATGGTTTGGGTAGTGATTACCTTTTCAATAACAATGGGTTCTAGTAATGAAGCTATCACTACTGCAAAATTCAAGTTCGAACGCGATTGCAACCAGAAACAAAGTTTCTCAGAATGTTATATCGTTATATACTGGGGCAATAAATTGTACATATACAAATATTTATCACATATTCCGTTAATATTTAAGCCAGCAACTATTTCTTAAAATACTTATAATCATGGCCTTAAAATTTAGGAATAAAAGTAATAACAGTCGTTCTTGAGTTCATTTGATACAATACAATAGAATGTCTTGCTAGATGTAGAAAACTGTATGAGTGATGAGACCTGATATCCTTTTGTTTATTCTTTGTTAGAATTGTAAGTGAGCACTTGTGAGAAGTTGCAAGCTAAGATGAAACAACTATCAAGTGCTTTCTAGTCTCTTCTGATGTTCAATCCTTGACGAATACCATCAACATATTTATCATAGTACTTAGGAAACTAATTATTTGAGCTATTAATCACTTATCATAACAATATTATTTGTATACTTTATTGTGTAAACATGTTAAAGACTAGTGAATACGAAGTAAAAGATGATAGATCTGTAAATAATATAAATCGGAAATGTTATCAATGTATATCAGGTTCAGATATACCATGCCTCATAGTAAAGAGCGTTGAGAATGTATGCACTTTGTGTAATACTTACTGATGATATTAGTGACATCATTATGGCTAAGATTGGAAGGTAAATGGTTAGGAATTCACAAGATTACCACAAATCCTCTGCAATAATCATCGTATAATTTATTTAGTAATTCATTTTTTGCTCCGGATCTTTATTATGTATATAAAATTGTAATAAGCTCTTAAGAATCTGGTAATACTTTGGGTTATATCGTTTATCTACATACAATGCAGCTTATGAGTTACGTAGGTCATACTGGAAAAATGACGAGTGGGAAAAATCGCTAATTTTTTTTATAAGATTCCCAGTAAAATGTAGCATAGAACAGGCGAACATAGGCAGTTTGCATTGGCGTAACATTTGATTTTCAGGCATTAGGGGTTACATATTGGTATTTCACCACATTTACTTTGGTTTGAATAAAGAACTATCACCACCTAATGCTGGCGTTCATATACAATAATGCATCGTCAGAAGATGAATAAACAAACCTGCAATTGATTACAGCGAAGACTAGTACCATTTGAATTTGATTTTACTAACCTTGAAGAGTTTCGTTGCCATGTTGTTGATGGAGTACATTTAGTTCCTTTTGAGGTTCGAATTGATATTTTTAACTGATTCAGAGACATTGAAATATCACTTAACAGAATTATAATAAAGATTTGATACATATTTTGAAGCATACAGAAGCCTATACAAGATTGTAGTTTATGATTCTAATCACTCAATTTTTAAACCATCGAGTCGTAAGTCTTCATACAATATGTATGGCTTATATTTCAATACACAAACTTAACCATGTTCAGTAAGTTTCATTTATCGATTTCATAGGAGAGTTTTCTTATGCATGATAACCAAACCAACATACCTCATCTTCTTCACCATCAGCAACATAAACCGTCTGCCCACTAAATGATGAATTTGACTGAGAATTTATACCCTGAAGTTGGGTTTTCTTATTATTGTGGTATTTTAAACCATACCCATGGATGTGTAGTAGACATTCCAGTCTCCAACCTTGATCAGTCATATCAGCATCTGAGAGCAGAGTATAGCTGCCTGGTTGAAGTTTACGTAGGCAAGGTTCAGTTAAATGTGTTAGACAGTCTAGATCAGTATCGCTTGGAGAGGTGACATTATCTATATCTTCAGTTCTCATGCGCTTAGACTGAGGTGCATTTTCATTAGTCTGAAAAAGACCATCCAATACAAAGATGTATAAATTCGGACAGATATGACAGTGAGTAACAGTTTTATACATAAACCCAAAACTAAATACAACCTTTTTTACTACCGAACTGATAAGGTCGATTTTCACTCATAAGAAATTACTCTGTACATTACATTTTTAGATTGATATCGATTGACAAACTAGTGAAGACTGAAAATGCTAGACATCAATCGTACTATTTCGTAAACCTTTTAAGTAATAACACCAAACAACCGTTTAAACTGATCAAAGAAAAACGTATTATTAAATAAAGTAATAAGAGAGCCTCCAGAAAGTATAGGACCGTGATTTTCATCAGTCCAGGATGACTGAAACGATCGACAGAATATTTCAGAAAACAGTTCATTCGGTCTTCAGATATCATCCAGTTACTCATTCCAAAAAAACCTAGATGAGAGATGAGAATGTCAACTATTAAGGAAGTTGCGAAATCTATTGTTAAGCTGGAGTGAAGGGGAGCAGAGACTGAAGTTTTAACTCCGAAAATGTTTAACGATTGTGGATCAGTTTTAATAATAAGATTGATTGAGGTATATACTAATGACTGGAAACCGGGTGTAATCCCATCTGACTAACCTTGATAGCTGATCGTTCCACTTTATAATAAAAGACTAAAATCCTATTGTGATAATTACAGGTGGATTAGTTTGACTGAGTGTCCAAAATATTAGCTTTACTGATTATTTAACGGTTAATTAAGGGTCACTAAAATTAAACCCAAGAAAAATATAAATTTAAACAGAGCAAGAACATCAGGTTTTGCAGAACAAAACGAATTCATTCTATCCCAAGAAATAATAGCTTGGTGTCAGATCTGGACATGAATGGATTTATATAATAAATATTCTTCGTCAAGTTACAGAGAGTAGGTACACTTAATAACTTCTGATCATAGTTGAATCACTGGGCCTTAACGTAACATACGAAATCACTTATTGAGAGATTTATGTGGCAGCGTTTGCTATGGAACAGCGGACGACGGAAGTATATAAACCTTATGTAGGCTCTCTATTTGAACGCTAATGGTTGAGTTAGAGCATATAGCCAACTGTCATCAGAATAGGCCATATCAACCTGTGTTCATCAGATTTTATTTAACTTTGTCATAGATATTCTCCTAAAAATAACTCTTCCATCGTTCAACTTATTAGAAATTGAACTTCTCCATGGACATTCAATCGTTTACCTAAAATACGTGGATGACGATCCTGTCTGGAGAAGACGCTGACAAAATGTAGTCATCTGGTCACTATGAGTAACAATGCTAGAATGTTAGGGGTAGGTTTCCCTTTTTTTTAACTAAAAAGGATGATAAGTGTCGATGATCTATCCAGCATTCCGAGAGTCTTAAATATGAATTCCTGAAGAGATTCAAAGTACGTTGAAACATTTATGTAAGCTTTATTTAAACAGAAATACATTGATGGAACCATTACAAATTTATTCCGATGAAATTTAGTAAGATTTCGGTTTACTAAAATTGCATGTCTGTGCTATACAATTCAATTATCCGATAGAAAGTTGTATTTCGGTAATTAATTTTCGAAGGTTCAAGGCTCTAGTTCTATAATAATCTAGCAGTCATTAAAAAAAAACGCAACTTACAATATTATTATCATTGACAACAGTAGTATTTTGAATACTATTGATTATACTACATGGATGTAATTGAATACCAGTAATATCACTCAATATGACTAACATAGCTTCTGATTTAAACAAACGAATAATTTGATCACATAAATCAGGTATAGTGTTTGAATTTGTGTTGAATAAACAATGATAGTTTCTATGTAAAATATAAAAAAGAGAAAGTTATTTATATAACACAATAACAGTAGATTATTAACAACATTTTAGTTGTCCTAAGGACCGCCCCCCCCCCATATACATACGTTTGAGCCGCCTATTTTTCAACCGACCAAAGATTTGAATGAATCTCACTGTTTAAAAAGTATTTGAACTGGATAATTATGAATGTCAACTATAGGTATTTAAAACCCATCATATTATAAAAGGCTTATTGAGAAACTCAAACTGAAATACAGGAATTATAGAGAACATTTTTCCTCCTTGTTTAACATCATCGAGAAAATAAAGGGCGGTTTTTTTTATTATTGTCAGAATGTAATAAAAAACGAGCACATATTTTAATTCAGTGTGATGTCTATTCAGTAAAAATAAGCAGTTTTTGTTGTGCTAATTTTGTGTAAAATTGACTTTGTGATATCCATTTCGTTCTAGTATGGGAACAGTGAGCATCCACAATCCTGCCTCGCGAGATTGGAACGCAAGACCTATCGGTCTGGCGCGAACAATTAACCCTAAGATCCTTGAGCTAGATAGGTCCTGGGTTCGAATCTCGTGAGGCGGGATCATGGATGCGAACTGTTAAAGAGTCCCATACTAAGATAAAACAGCTGTCTAGTGTTTCCAGGTTTTCCATGGTGGTCTAACTCCAATTGACTCATGAATTCAACTGTAAAATTACTATAATATCAACACAACCCCTCTTTGTTTGTGATATCGGTTGATCAATCATCGAATCCAAGTAAAATCTATAAATAAATGTGTCTTCATTTGTAGTGTTGGTTATCAATTATTAGGAAAGTGAATTTTAAAAGAAAACATCCTGCCAGCAGTTCCTAACTTTTATTTTGCCTTGAACAAATCTCAGTTGGATCATCGTTTCAAATCCGCTTTCACAGTTTTATATCACTCACTTACCTATCTATTATAATTCATTAATTAATGGGGAAAAATAATTATAGGAGATAACATAATGTAAAACTTTCGCAAATCAAGATGGATGATTAATGTTAAATACTGAAAGATATACATGAAAAATTAAAACTTGAATGAATGCTAAACAGTAGTTCATTGCAATAATCAGCAATTTGTGCTAAAAATTTCTTACAGTAGCGATAGTGATACTGTGGAATAAAGAAATTAATACTATTACTGTCAAAACAGAGATTCCTGAGTTAATTTTCTTTGTATAAATTCAAATGCAATCAGAAAGAAATCAATCACATTTATTGTAAGTGATATGAAGGTATAGTTTATGTGTGAGGATGGTCCACAGGTGAAGTCGAGGAAGCTCTAAGAAGCCCAGAAGGAGCCCGAAATATTCCATCCAATCAGCTTTGGGAAGAGTATTCTAGAATCACTACGTGGAGCTTTCCTATTAGACAATGCTGATAACTCCCTGTGTGCGGATTGGACAACTATAATGATGATTTTGTTTCTACTAAAAACTATAAATACCCGACAATTTTGTACAATAATCGATACTGTTTGGAATAACATTCCTTATACTTGTCTTCTGATTTGTGACTTGGGAAGGTTCTAGCGTACGAGTGATCAAGTATCGTGCGATAGACTAAGAATTCGAAGTTCGAGATACAACAATAAGATTATTACATAAATATAAGTGATTGAACCAATGAACATAAGTAATCGACATGCCCTTATATAATTATACATAATAAAGTCATATATATATTGTATTAACATAAATAGGGTCACGGAATTATTCGATTGAACATCTAACCTACAAAACATTGACGTTAAACATTCAAATCGACTTCTAATAAAAACTTGATTGTTAAAAATGCAAGGTTAAGTATACAAAACTGTATTTTACTATTGAATTCCCTGTAAGGAAAAACAAAAGAATTGTACGGACGAAACGGCCGTCCTGTGCTTCCAGCTATTCCATGGTGGTCTAGCTTCAACTGACTCACGCTTTCAACTATGAAAATACTAAATCTCCGAAAAACCCCTTATGAAAATGATCAATTGTATCTTACATATAAACAACTAATTTCGAACTTGAATCAATAATGTGTTTGTTTTGTAAAAAGAAGAAAAAAAAATTCAATCGAAAATCAATATAACCCGTAAAAAAAGTATAAAAAAATAATAAACGATCCATGTGAAATAAAATTATTTTTTTACCAGTAACTATTTGATCAAATACAATTTAATAGAGCTCCAATAGAAATACATAAAATCAATATTATCAATACTAGATAATTACTATAATGTTATCATTAACTAATACAACTAGTAATGATTAAATGTAAAAGAAATGAATGAATACAATAAATAACTGGATAAAATGATTCAATGCATTTGAAATAGATGCCTTGAAATAAGATAGAATACTTATTCATAATATCGGATAGTGATAGGGGTTGTAGAAATAAAGATCATGACATGTAACTAGGATGTAAATCAATGGTACTGGATGGGATCCGTTATAGTGTGACGGATACTATGGTGTGTGTCATATATATCGACATAAGGAGCATATAACTCTAGTCAAGAATAGAATATCTGGCAGTAGAAGGTCGAGAAGGAAAGAACGAGAATAGAAAGAACAGTGAAGTCTGAGACAACTGATTGATATTTTGCAAATTAAGTACTCACTGTATGATTCTCAGATTTTACTAAGAGATTCTGTAATTTTATGGTCAAATACATTCCATTGTCGCCAATAGTGTTTTCATTCACCATAGTACGAATCGCTAAAATATATAAAACTAGGCCAAAACATCTGTTTAGTGTTCTCTAGCTTATAACGTTTGTTCAGTTGATATCACTTAATTCATGAAGATTAACCGAGTACTCATTTTGCAATTTTTTTTTGAAAATTTCGACACATCTAAAGGAATTACTTTGTCATTGTCTTGGTAAAGAATTTAATTATATGGCAATATGAAATGGATTTCATTTAGAATGTTTCAGCTTACAAAAAAACAGATGAAACCAATAATTAGTTTAATAATTACCTTCTATTGGGAGGGCCACAATGTAACCAATTCTGTGCAGATATGCCTTTTATACATTGAACAAGTTCTATCCATTTATCCGTCTAAATTAAATAAATGAAAAAGGAGTATTTACAATAAAGCATTGAAAATAATAGGTATAAAATATTCTAAAACGAATAGGGCTAGTAAAGATATGCAGCTAATCAGTAGGAGAAGTAAATTAAAAGTGGAATGTATTAAAAAGGAATTACAATAAGAAGAGAAGTCAAGGACCAGGATAAAAGATGGATCACTGTGGACAGTTTGAGCAACATTAAAGAAAGCATAAACACAAAGGCAGCAGTCAACAACAACCAAACAAAGCGGAGAGAGCCAAGACAAAAGATCTACATGCACAAGCACTAGAAGACTTGAAACCTACAACAGAACAAGTTACAAGACAGTGAAATATGAATGAAGAATATTCTTTTCAATAATTTCTCATCAGGTTCTACAATTATAAATTAATAATCCATAAAAGAAGATTGGCCAAGTTTAAGGCAGAGTACATCAATTTAAGAAACTGTAATATGTGAATCAAGGATTGTTTGTCATATAAAATAAGATCGAATAATTAATGTTTTTGGGATGACTAATATGAAGTGTTAACTTGAATCAGTTTATAGGTGAAGTAAAATCGTAAGATAAATTATCAGAATATATATAGTTGCTCAATGTCGGCTCTATGTCCCGTCTGAACTAAATGGGCTAAAACAGCTGTTAACCGTTCTGACTACAACTTTGCTTAACCATACTGGAAGGTTTTCACGAGCCCGAGTATACAAATTCCTAGAACACCTGCCTATATAACTTGCTCCACTTGGCCAATCTTCTTTTATGGATTATTAATTTATAATTGTAGAACCTGATGAGAAATTATTGAAAAGAATATTCTTCGTTTATATAATTGTGTTTTAATATGATGGGAATTTTTCAGCGATTACAATGAAATATCATAAAACTATATAATACAACCAACTGGTCTGTAGGGAAATATTGTTCAGTAAATTGGCCAGTGACGAACTAAGAACGAGAGTCGACCACTGACTTTCGAGAGCAGTGGCACAGGTAAATAGAGCACTTGAATAAACCAGACACACCGAAACCACCGGACATCAAAGCAGCAGACACAGACTTCCTTGTGCACGACTCAATTACTATGTTTGTGGAGCTCATCGAGGTGATTTAACAACCATTACGGTAGATATTACTCCTTTTTAAATGACTTCAATATATTTTAGAAACTGATTTCTCCAGACGTATCATGAATGATACAATTGAGTATATTAGCAAAACTGATAGACAGTAGTTATGCTCGGAGATATCTCTAATACTATACTCACAAAACAAGCCATATCTTGTTCCAGCCGACACGTTTCATATATCTTAGTAGAACTTACTTTTATAAAGTTAGTTAACTGAATCTCTGAGGAACGACAAAATCTTCGTCGAATCTTGCTTAGTTGCTCCGTATCAAAGTAGATTGGATTAATCCATTGATAAACTAGTTCTTCCTGAAATCAATAAAACAATGAGATATTAATTAATAGAACTTAAAGTTGAACCCAACAATCAATGAAAATAGTATAACTGTACCACAGTTTCTAATCTCTTGCGTAACTTGAACCATTAATTCTAAAGATTTCGACAGAAATTTCAACAACTTAATATAAGGGGTTGATTTTTCAACTGCGAAGTGTCGTATTCAGTCAATCAGCCACAACGTAGAACCAGGCACATAGATGTATCGCTCCAAGTTGCCATACCTCATTAACACAAGATGAACACTATATTCATAGAAGCAGTTACTTCAATGGTATTAATATATACAAGAAAGATTGTGCATAAGATATAGTACAGAAAGAAGGAATTAGTTGTTAGAAAGAAAGATATCTCACAGTTAAAGGGAAGACAAACAGTGAATACACCTACATTATTGTGATCGATTCTGAACTATATCACACAGAGTCTCCAACCATTAGTTACAATAGTCGCGTGGACCCCTAACAAGTAGTCTACATCTACCAACATGACTAAAACCAGCAGTTAGTGATGCGATGTTTTGGTTTGACCGACCCTAACTTTCTTCCAACCATCCTCAACACTAGTCAGCATTCTGCAAGTCTTGTATTAGAGAAATAAATCCAACATAGCTTAAATTGAACCATCATAGTAAAGATTTAAATAACAAGTTAAGCACATAAATGTTTTGCTATTTATTTAGTGTAGTATGGATTTTCTAATACAGACTAAAAATGAGGAACAATTATACAATGAAGAAAATACAGTGATTGGAAAACAATTGTCGATTAGGCAAAATGCAGAAACAGTTGATGTGTATGTGTCTGTGTGGGAGTAGAATGACTTTAATGCTATGCTCCATATGTGGGATAAATAAATGATAGGAAATTCATTTAAGCAATTATAGTCTTTTGGGAATAAAAATCCAAGCAAAACTCTAACTCAGTAAGTGAAGATTTGTACTTTACCGTTCTTGATATTAGAGGACTGCATATCATTACTCTTTGTTGATATATAAGCATATTTAGTAGATAAATTGATCAAACTTTTTAATTACAGGTCTTGGTATACTAGGATTGTAGACAGCAGTGGAATCTAGGATAGGTGCTCCGTCCTATTCTTTAAGACTACTATTTGCCTGGTCTTGAAATACAAAAATTTGATGTTCCATATCAGCTACCACAGAAAACACAATGAGGATTCAAAATAGTAATCAGTAGTTCTTTTAATTTCTATTGCTCAGGAGTAGTGGATAGCTTAAACAAATGCAAGCTACAAAGGATCAATTTGAATTCAATAGTCCATCAGACAAATACTTAGCTTCTAAACAGAGGTGGACTTTTGCGAAGTGGTCTCTCATTTATGTTTTATTTATTTATTTATTTATTTATTTATTTATTTAAACACATAAATATTGGTACAAGGAAGCACCAGATACATATGCGCCGCACAAATCAAATGAGATTTGTGTGAGGGCTGTGATACTGCCCAGGTGCCCAAACCGAAGAAGGTGGTTTTCTTAGGGGACCACACCCCGAGCCTTTGACCTGAAGGTCTAGTCCACAAGGCAGTGGAGCATCGTGAGGATATGCAGTCCCATGGTAGCCGGTGACCAATAATTGGTTCATGCGCCTTTTGTTCCATCAAGATTCTGGAGCCCATGTGCATCATTGGTTTGAAATCAGGGTTTTCCAACTCCCCTAGGTGCAACCTCCACATCCACCAACCCGGTTAAAGCGCCGGACATTCGCTTTTCGTCCTCTCACTTTTGTGAACAACACCCCCGCCACGAGAAGGCAGTGAGTAGGACTTCCCTGGTAGAGGCTATATATTCGCTGGCCATGTGAGAGCATTTCGAGAGGGAGAGCAGACTCTCCCCACTCTCGGCCGTACCAGGGCATTTAGGGGCCTCATTCATGTTGAAGGCTAAGGTTTGATATGTCAATTAAAAGCGATAGTTTAGCACGCTTATAATCAGCCTCTATAACCTTCACATTTAGACAGTACCATTATCAATCAATAGTTTAGAAGCTCTATTCTATTCTATCTCGGCATGTTAGTACAATGCATCATTGTTAGATAGAGAGAAATCCTCTAAATGTATTGGCGATATGTTAGGGTTGACCTAAATTAATACTACTGTGACCTGCTAGGGTTGCCAAGACAACAATAGTTGTGATCTTCCATGTCTCAGTACTTTTTCGACCATTGAAATGTCACACAAATCACAACTACTTCTATCAGTTATTATATTTGGAGAAAAGCATGAATATTGTGATGTCTACTAATATAAACTTTCCATATTAAAACATTAAATCTCTCTTGAAAATAGTATTTCTTATTGTTTTTACTTGCGTGCAACTTTCTTCTCTGAAGTGCCGCTAAGTATAAGTCCTCCCGTCTATAGAGTCGCATCAGATGCACCGTCATAACAGTCGA
Source organism: Schistosoma rodhaini (assembly GCA_944470415.2). Taxonomy (NCBI): domain Eukaryota; kingdom Metazoa; phylum Platyhelminthes; class Trematoda; order Strigeidida; family Schistosomatidae; genus Schistosoma; species Schistosoma rodhaini. The sequence goes on from OX104040.1 coordinate 4,775,771, forward strand.
ATACTAACAAAGGAACGAACTTGGGTCTCAGTGGATCATTTAATAAGGTGCAGAAATTTTTACCTGACACACGGCAAGAAGTGAGTCAAATACGATTGAAGAAAATATCTTTTCAACAACTTACCTCTATGTGTATAGGAGAAATTTTCTCGATAGACGGCATTATATTATTATCTACAGTCCATAGACTTGGTCCATGAAACCATCCATGTAATGATAAACGCTTAGAATAACCAAATACTTCTGCAACCTAAACTACGAGAAATAAAATGATGAACACTAAATTACCATCACTAATATTACAATTCAATTGAAATCTGTGATCAGAAGAATCTGTAACAAATTTCAAAATAACAACGTTCATTTTTATTTGGATAAATAGCAAAACATAGATTGGCAATGTTCTTAAGAAGTTTCCCTACCACTGTGATCAGGAATTCATAAAGAAATAATAAAAAATAATGAAGCGGTTTGGCCTAAGACAACTTGATTTCAAGTGTTATTAAACATTCAAGGACGGTTATCACTTCACAGTTGCCCACATGTGTTGTAGGAGGATAATTCTCCTTGAATTACCTGAAAATGAAACGGGATAGGTAGTGGTCTCGTCGGTCTGAAATAGTGACCAGACTTCAAATAACAACTGCTTAAAGCCGGTCTTACGCGAATTTTTCGTGAGTAGATCGTGATGAGTTAGCTCCATATCTGAAAGAACTTACTACTGACAACAGAAATCTTTAGTAAATAATGAGGTTTGTTACTTTCAGAGTGGATCATCTGAAACCTCATTCTTCTGTTGTAAAAAGACAATATCGCTACGGAAACCGGTTGTCTGATGGAAGCACATTGTCATCACCTTCAGTACAGTCAATAGTACGATTTCGCCTTCGTAACTAAAGTCGTTGTTTTTAGTCTTACCGTTTTCCAATCGACATGAAGCAATGTGTTCTAACTAAAAAAATTATCTTAGGTCATCGCAATAAGCAAACCTGACCACTACCTCAAGGAATCTGTTACTGTCGAATGCATATTTTTTGACTTTCGAAAATACAACTTACGGGGAAAATATCGATCGCGATTTAGTGTCAACTTTCAACATATTTTTGTAGTGTTCAGTGATAATTTCCCAGTCCATAAACTATAAACAATTGAATCGGTATAAAACTATTCAAGTTTGATGTAATTTTATTCTTCCTCAGTTCTTTACTAGCAAGGTTTCTATACAAAACTGGACTCCTCTATCTGGTAAGCGAGAAGGGAAGAAAGGGATGGAAGTAAACTCGTTCATCGTATTCAATCCGGAGTTGTGAAACATGAAAGTGCCAAAAAGTGTTCATTTTAAAATCCCTCATTCTCTCATACCTCATTGACTTTCTGTTTCAGCCGTAGGGTTTGAAAAGTATAGAACTGACGCAACATAAACCTTATTGTTTGAATTCACCACAACGATGGGCACAGAAATACTATATCGCTATCAGTCATAATTGTGGGGAACAAGTAGAGAACTGTCGACCATTCTGGACTTCAACACGTGTGCGGTACTCTCTGTAATACTTCATCCAGTATTGATCTCTTTCTGCAATTGTCTACGGCCATTTTAATAGGCACTGTTACCTACCTTTCTTTTCTTTTCACGTGCTGTAGCTAGGTCCCTAAAACTGTCTGATTTTAAATTTAGTTAAATTGGATTTGTTCTTAGAGCCTCAATGAATTTCCAAATGGTACGATGTGGCCTGTTTGATTGGTATATAAACTCAGTATGTTTGAAATATAAGAATTCATATTGTAGAGGCTGTTATTGGTGTTCTGGACTTAACTGGCTGGGCTATGCAGGGAGCAGGACCGATAAGTACTCTAGACTGTTCGTACGGGTTTCGTGTGTCATTGGTCTGATCGATAATTCACAGCTCTCTAATAGGTAGGCTACACAAATTATAACTGATAAATCTACACAAAATAATCATAAGCAATTTGTACCATACAGTTACCTGGTGAAACGATCGAGGTGATACTTCAAAAAACATGAACATATTGCGTTTAGGAGGTATCGTTGTGGAAATTTGAGTTGGGAAAAAATTTTCGCCACTATTGTCATCGGTGATTGGCTGACTTTCATACAACTGTAGTTCGCCTCCATCTATTTGACTATCCCAACTATCAGGAACTAGATACCAAATAAACGCTACGCGACGACCCTCCAGTTTATCATCATGGCAGAGAAGATAATCTAGGAGGTTAAAACAGGAATTATGTAGAAGAAATCTTATGATCGACTTTCATACCATCAGAGAACACTTTAACGCTTCACTTTTGTGACTTTTGCAGTTACATTTCTGATTAAACTGATCTATAACGCGTTAGTATAGAGCCATCGAGTGGATAACTAGAGATACCTTGATCCCGATGTATCTGAAATGTCCATAGCATACTAAAATTATGATGTACAGCCTGGGTGCTTCCTCTACGAACTAGCCAAGCTGACGTGCATTAGTCTGCTTACTAATTTGTAGTTTGGTAACTTCAGAGAGAGGAATCAGGTTCATATTTTGTGATACTAAATATGTAATACTTGCAAAAGTGAATACTTAATAATTGAACCTTATTATTTACAGGAAAGTACTTCTCTAAAAGTGAAACTCAAGCCGTTGAACTAGTGAAAATACGAAAAATACATGCAATGCAAAAACATCAATTCTGGCTATAAGACATAGATTTGAATGATTTAAAAGTTCATGAATGATTAGGCAAGAGAAATTTTTAAGCGCCGATTTCCTGAAGTGAATAGAATGTCATTTTATGGTGAATGAAGGATTTGATGAAGAAAACCAATTTATTGTTTTATGTAAGATTACACAATGCCTTTGTAAAATATAAAATTCACGCATTAAATACATCATTTGCATATTTTTATAAACATAATAATGTAATTGTAATATCCAAATGAATAGAAAATTAAGTTTTTTTTGACATTTTGTGACTCAGTGTAAGCTACTTCTTTGCACATTTTCCCCTAGTTGTCTTTTACATACCCTATCACGTTTCTGCAAAGCAAGCTCCATTTCCCATCGTTGGAGATTGCTACGAACGTGAATACTTTTATCTGCTTTATGATGAAGTGAAGGCGGTTAATTTTATTAATATACACGTAACTGGCCTTAACAACTTAGCGAAACCATGAGTCAGCCACTAGAACACTCACAGAATTCACTTGAGACGCCTACATCTACAAATTTCTTAAATAACATCAGCTTGGGCTATCCGTACATGATCTCTTGATTCATTTCTAGCACCTTTTCTTATAAGAGGATACCATTTATTATATTCTTTGTTTTCGATTGATTTTTGACTCAGAACTGCTACCAAAACTTTGTTTTTTCACCGAAAAGACAAAAATTATGTCAACCAGCATTTCGCATTTATATTATAATGCATTGTTTACTTGTTTCATAGTATGTTACGTCCTGTAGGCGTATAATTTTTGTTCTGATGGATTCTGTTGAATACATTCAATCAATTCAGGATATTGTGCAACCTTTGTCTATCACCTATGGTAGATAACTGGCCCGAACCTGACAAGGATTGAACTCTACTATTCACGGCTTCTCACTAGGATTGAAAGATTTGCATCTTCAGCTAACCAGCAGTGAGCATATGCGCGTCAGACCAAAGGTCCTGGATTTCATCACTGATTGCGAGGTCATGGATGTTTACTGCCGAGGAGTCGCGTACTAGGATTAAACGGCCGTCCAGTGATTCTAAGTCTTTAATGGTGTTATAGCCAAGACCGAAAACTTTACAATCACTATGAAACCTCTAGTGTAAAATTTGCGATTTAATTTTTTAAATCGTACTACCCTATCAGTGCCACACTATACTACTTATCAATATTCAGTAATTCAAGTTATTTCGACTATGTTTATTAACTAAATGTGGTGAGTAGTGTACGGAATTCAAAATTTTAAGGGTGTGAAATTATGTCTAGTTTAATAATGTCATCATTTCCCTTTAGACCAAGTAGAAACGTAGGTCCAAATATCCATTAGAGAGTACACTACCTGACTAACAAACAATCTTTTTTATTTCGCCCCAGTCTATTTCGAACAACGAGATTAAGAATCCGTGTGAGACTTTGGATTGTTGAGGAAAGTAACCCACAGTTCCAAAATTTGATACAAGGGCAAACAAAAAACATTCATTCTTTATTGCTTTATAGAACTACAGCTTCAGCTGTAAATCAATTTGTGTATGAAATTTGTCTGGTTAGCGTCTTTTTAGAGAGTTGGTTTTCTACTGGTTGGGGTCGCTAACCCTATGCCCAACCCTCCTCCTTTACCCGGGCTTGCGACCGGCAGTAGCCCACAAAGGGAATACAGGCGGAGTTGTCTATGCTCCTACACGAAGGTTAACAGGCGTAAGTATGAAAATGAACATTGATCAAATTACGTTACCATATCACGAAAATGATTGGGATCATAAATCAATCAACGTTAGACCATCATTGAAAGCCTGAAATCAACGGACAGACATCTCATCGTGGTATGGGACTCCTTAGAAGTGCGTGTCCACTATTCCGCAAGCGGGACTCCATCCTATGACCTTCGGTCTGGCACGCAGAAGCTTAACCTGTAGACCACTGAACTGGCATCCAATAATCTTAGTGTATAACTTCAATCAAACCCATGCTACGACGAAACAGCCACTCCATACTTCCAGGTTTCCAATGGTGGTCTAACATTGAGAGATTCATGATCTCAATAAAAATTTCGGGTAGACGTTTTTGATGTTAAGGTAAATTTCAATTGCAGTGAGAGTTAGGTGGCAATCTTCTAGGAATAAATGATAAGTTATCAGTTAAAGTTTCAGAATAAATCACCTTTATTTTAAAAACTTAGAACTAGTATTATTAACAACATCTATTTGTACTTGTCATTGACATATTCTGAAGCATGCATCAATTCTTCAAAATATTTCACTTAGTGGTCTATTTAAATATGATTAATATTGAATTAGTATTGAATTCATTCCACTTTAGTTTCGTGAGACGGAAGAATTCTCATTCTACTTCCATCACTCCATAACATGTTTTCCTATATCGATTATTTACATGCCATTTTCCCATATTTTAGGTTTCTTTAAAGAATACTGAATGAAAACCGACTGCATATATTTCATTAAGGCATAGATTTTTCCACAAACATTACGTTCCATTATAAATAGAATTTCTAAGTACACCATATGCCATGAATGCTACATTTAAGATTACTACTCTATTAATTGCTTTTAAACAAACAGAGAAAATACAATTTCCATATTTAACAGTTAATTGCTAACCTCCATGTTTGTATAGTGAAGAAGTTAAATCAACTTTATTTTCATAAAGTGGAATACCAGTTATGTCTTTCAACCAAGGAAGAACACAGTTCAATAAAAATGTCCTATATATATAGTGGAAACAACAACGAAAAAAAGAAAAAACGTTCAACGACTAATTTTATTAATGATGAGAAATACTGAATGATCCTTTTAGTTTTGGAATTGCGGAGAACTCGTTAATATCAATGATACAGTGTCAACAGTGAATATAAATCATTGCCCAACGCAGAATTAATTTATATAGAAACAAATGACTATCATGCAAGGAGGGAGCTTCTTATAATTCTTTGTTCTTTGAAAATGATGGTTTTACGCCTAATGTAACAGGTTCTCTACGAGCATTCGAACTGGTAAACACACATCGAAGTAACAGAATTGACGATTTATCCTTATTTCATGAGATCAACATTGAGAAGGAAGAAACTAATCTTGCAGCAATGAATATTATTCACAGACAGTTTTTGGACGACGTGCCAGGATTTTAAGTGTTATGTGGTTTGAGATTTTAAGAACGAAGGTATTTTTCAGCGTTGTTGGTAATTTCATCGTGGTTTTACTTAAGACATTTTTGGTTAAAATTTTCGATGGATATCAATTTTCACTCAAAAGTTAAGGAAAGTCGCTCCATAACGGGGTCATCAAATCAGATAAATTCAGTTCCGTAAAGAAATTATTTAACTAGATTTATTTTAGATTATAATGAGATAAAGCTCAGAGAATAGGTATACTGGGAGGTAAAAGTCATTTTTCGACAGACATTCCATCTCTCTATCCTATTTAATCGTTGAAGGATAAAATGGACTATAAGATCATGTATCGATTCGGAAAAGAAAAGCAGATGGTACTCATGTTACTCAAATGGTAACATATTTGTCCCATTGTTATTTGGGATATTAGCACACACGAGTTGTACGTAGTATGCTTATTTCTTAATAATAGACACTAATAACAAATTTGTCAACTCTCAAAACCTATTATTCTAAACGGATTGGTCAACTAACTAGAAAGTACAGATTAACGCAAGTCGAACCTATACAACACTATAAAAATAGTGTTAAACCTTGTCAAATGTTCAGCTTATAAACACCAAGTTTCTTTGAACACCTTCCAATTTAATATCTATCAGTCCATTCTAATGAGTAGAGGTCACAACAGCAAGCGTGAGATCTCAGAAATCTTAGTTAATGACTGTTATAATGTATGATGTCCGGTTCTGATTGTGATACATAAGCTCCCTATATATTCCCAACCAGATAGCTAATTAAGCGAGAAGACCATCGGTGAGAAGCAAGCTTTATGTTGGCCAACCGAATCGAGAAATAATTGGTCACTCATAAACGTATGCATATATATATACCCCTCAGAAATCTAGGCACACCAGTGGGGTGTATTTCATCCCTTAAAAAAGGTAGCTAGATCTTGGTCACTTGTGTTTGTCGCTTGCCTAATGTCTGATAGACCCATTATAGCAATTACAGCTAAACTTAACAGAGTATGCTGACAAGTTATAAGCAACAGCTGCATCTTGCGAATACCGAAAGCTGTTTCAATACATCCGATTTACTAGCAACAAGCTTAATATCAAGTAACTGCTCTATGGAACTGGCAACGAGCTTATTAGTAATTTTAAAAAGTATCTCAAACACTGGACAAAGCAAAACTGAGACCAATCCAAATTATACACTGGCTTAAAAAAATCGGCCACAATCTTCTGTTAATAACGCGAAATGCCTATGACAAATGAACTGCTAGTTATCTCAAAGTTTAGTAGAGATTGATTATGAGTACAGTGATCTTGAGCGCTCTTAGAGGTATGAGGGTAGTTATCACTTCCCAGCTGCCCACACCGTGGAATGGTTTTTCAAGGGGTACCTGAAAAGAAACTTGGATTAGAAGTAGTCTTAATGACCCGACAGCGTGACCGCAGTGCCCATGGGACAACTGCTTGAGGTCGGTCACACACGACCTTTTCGAGAGTAATTTTTGTGTAGGCTCCATACTTTTTGGGACCTTACCGCCGGAGACGGATATCCGCGGGATACGGCGAAGTGTGCATTTTTAAGGTCGACCTTTTCTAACCCCACCCCTCCTTGTGGGAAGGCATCATCGCTGTTATGCTGGTTGTCTGGAAGAAACATCTTACTGCCGTCACACCTCTGTACAGTCAGCAGTACGACTTTGCCTTCGGACCTTGGGATTGCTGCTTTTAGTCTTAACATTAACCGATCTGTCTGGCATGGTCGAACCTTGATGAACATTTGTTCCAGACAGTATAGCTCGATTAGTTCATCACCATAGACAAGCCCGACCACCACGTAAAGGTAGCAGCAACGGTCGGGTCTCATTTTATCTACGACTGTGTTTACCACATCACATTTACATTCCCAAACAGACGTTTTGAAAGCATATAAAGAAGGATTATTGTTCGCACATCTTAACACATTTCAAAAAAACTGAGGCTACATGGACATGTCTTTAGCAGTGCAATCCATCATTCGCTTGATCTTAGACAAGACGTTGGTTTTTCGAAATCTTTCGAAATAATCACTAGACAGACGACTCAGTCGATTATTTGATCTAAATTTATGCATCCGATAGGATACTGCTGTCAATCTTGTCTTATGTTGGTAGCTTCAGATCCAGTGATTGGTTACGTAACATCGCACCTCAAACTCTCAATTGTAGAATCTTCTTCCTACTTTCTTAGATCTCATCTAGGCTCCACCTACCTGATCAATTTTTATTGGAATTAGTATTGCGCAACCAAGTGATTTAATAATTCTAAAGGAATGTTTACATGCTTCTCTTCCAGAATATTTATGGTGTTGAGTATGATAGTCAAATGTATAAACAATCCCTACAATTCTCCTACATTGCTTCCTGTTAATACACATTTATATCAACCTCAATTTTAACCAAGCTATTTCGTTAAGTGCGAAATAAAGCATGTACACTTTTCAATAATTAGTATTATTGTTTTCATATTGTGATTATTTGAAGAAAGTCTATAAGATTCATTTGATAGCTGTCAGGGTATAAAACAGACACTAACTACAACCAAACTTTTGGTTATTATAATACTCCGGAGATTGAGCAAAAGGTATGAAAGACTGACTAGGAACGAACGAGCCAGTCTTTGTTGTTTTTTTATATAGGAGTCGTCAGTAATTCATTGGATAGGACTGTTCTCTCTGCCAGTAAATGAATGATCCCAAGAAATGGGGGGATACACATCATTTTATTTTTATAATTCAGTGGGGTTATGCAAGGCTACTTAATCGCGACATCCTAAAATGGTTATGAAGAAAATCGATGATAATTATAGTGTTGATCTAATACCTAGAGACGTGGGTCTTGAAAATACAGGTGACAATTTCTTAATGTGTTACAAAATATTGAGATATGTAGAGAAAGTGGAATAGTGGCCAGTTTATGACATGCCCATCAGCTGCAAATCATTAAGCTAAGGTTTCTGAATCTGCTCCATTTACTTCAAATACGAGCATAGAGGCAGTAGCATCACCCCGTGTTAGCGGAGTATGGATTGGATTAAAAAGATTTTCGTGCAGGACTGTATTGAGGCACAATGAATGGCTATTTCTCAACCAATCAGTGCTGACGGATACTTGGATAAAGCTCGAAAATCTTATGTAAAAATTACAAACAAACCAATGTTCCTCTTATCGTGATTCCAGCTTCCATCCACCCTTGTTATTTGAAATATAATTACGTTCCTGTTCAACCATGTTCTGAATTGGGAACTCGTCGAGTGAAGTAGTTTCCAGGAATAGCAAGTTATAAGAATAGCTCGGTCGTAATAAAATAAATCATAACACCCCAATACAGCTCAAGACCGATCATCTAGTTATGACGATGATGTGGAATAGAAAATAGTTGTACATGAATCATGTGTTCGTATTTGACGTCTCGTTGAGTATTCTGAAGACCATGCAACAAAAGCTGTGAACGTTAAGAGACGTGGCTTAGAATAGAAGCCAGTCGAGATTTTGCTTTGGCTTTTTATTACATTCTTCATAAAAGTACAATGTATCGTTAGACACATATGGATCTACCTCGATCATTATTCGACTTGAAGCATGTTTTTTAATAAATAATATTTATGTGGATTTACTCGTTTAAAGCATAAGCTTTCTTTTTGACATTTGCTGGTGTACCGAATTTCAGTGTTATGAACAATGATACGTAAGAAATGTTTGGTGAATATAAAAAATCTGATATACTTACCTAAAGCTTACAAGTAAAGGAAACTTGGAAGTATTGGAAGAATTCTTCTCGTTTGAACACAAATTTATAACATCACAACTTTGATAGAATGCAAAAAGATCGTTTCCTCTCCGTAGAAAAGGTAATTTTTCAGCTTCCTCTTCTACTGATTGAACCAATTGTTTTGTGTCCATAGTTTCTATAAGTTCAAACTTCAAGAAACAAAAGACCAATATACCTGCCATCTCCTGTTTAAACTGTACAAAGTTTTCGAACTTTGCAAAGGTAAAAGGGATGTGTCTAAGTAAACTTTCATCTGAAAAAAAAATTATCAAAATATAGCAACAACATAAAGACGAAAATAAATATGCTGTTTGCTTCACATTGATGAAATGTAGCAGAAAGATGACTATATACAACAACCGAATTGATGACCCCTAACCTTCAAATGAACCAACATCAGAAAGTGGAGAAAGTGAACAACAGTACAATAGCGCACAAAATAACTATCGAAAATAAACAAATGGGATTCTTTACAGTCCATTTACCAATCAACGAACTTAAGTTATTTTACTGTCTGCCATTTGAAATAATATGAACATTTCATATAATAAGCTTGAGAATGAAGTCAACACTGCTATACAAGGTCGATTGGCAATATGATTTATAGATATTAACTCAAGGAGTAATCTAAGCCGTTCACCATAAAACATAGCAAATCTTTTACTTGATTAACGTGCAAATACTACCGGATTTAGTCAAGCTCCGAAACAATCCTTACCTAACGGTGAACGATTACGAGCAAACGCAACTAAAAGGTTGTTTACAACGGCCGTATAAGTATTCCTGTAAAATTACAAAATTCAGTCATTTGAATCTTTACTATAATGAGGTGTGTTGGGTCATTTCCGGTATAGAATGAAATATATATATATATGGCAGATGAAGCAGTTTCCCAGAAAATTCAAGTACCTGACTTAACGTTGAGAGCAGTGGCCATCCAAGGCTCAAAATCTGCTCCACCTACCTCAGTTTGATCAAACAGATAGTACCACTAGCCCTCAGACTTAATATGGCTCATACTTAAGCACCTAATGAACGAGATGAATAAATTTCAATACTGAGGGCACAAGTCATAAACCCCTTAACATTTAGGAAGTTAGAAAGTAATCTAAAAAAGCAACACTAGTATATGCAGCTTTGTCTAACACCTTTAGTGGCTTTATGGAGTAACGCCAAGTCGTGGCTAAACAACTCCTAGCTTCCTTCCAGGCTACTCCTGCACCGGACATCGCGTGAGGAATTAGGTATTGGCTAAGCATACGTGACATTTCGCGACTATTCACCACCCCACTAACCCATTTGCAATCTTTACCCAGTACTCAATACCTAACTCTATCGTTGCTCACCATGTGGTGAACAGCATTAGGCTTGTCTCAGTAAGTTGCAAATAAAATTAACTGCAACTAGTCCGATTAATAAGATGCTGTTCATGTAGTCTTCAGAAAAGCATTTGATAAGGCGCCAAATAATAGACTCTTCTTGAAGCTGGAAAATCCAGGAATTTCCATACCTCCCATTCACTGGATCAAGGATTTATTAGTAGATAGTAGACAGAAAGTAGGAATAAATTGTAAATGCTCCTCCTGAAAACCAGTACTTAGTAAAATATCCCAAGGCTCTGTCCTAGGTCCGTTACTTTTTATACTGAATGTAAATGGGCTCCCAAGTATAGTTGAGTCCCATTACGCTGATGACGAAATGACAGGAGACGCAGGTGCATGTGCACTTCAGGCGGTCTTACATGTTCTCGTTAGCTAATCTCTAAAACGACATCTGTCAACGCGACTAAATGTTGCTGCATCTTCAGTGGGGAAAAAAGTAAATAGATACAGCATAGGGAAAGGGTCAGTGATCGTAGTCTGGTCGCACAAGGATCTTATGTGCCAGTGAGCCAAGATCTTAAGACCACGACCCACTGCTAGGAGATTGAAAATAAGGGGTTTAGAACTCTATTAAATTTAAGGCAGACATTTATCAAGATAGATACTATGCTTAATACAGTATACAGAACCTAAGTGAGATTTAAAACTTGAGGACTGTGTTCATGCCGCAAGCCCCTGTTTAAAAGGTGACTCAGATATCATGGAAAATGTACAGAGGACAGCTACCCGTAGAATTCCAGGACTCAAAGGTTTACCTTACATAGAGAGACTGAATAAAAACCTAGATCTTTCACAATCCTAACGCAGATTAAGAAGTGAACTAATTTTGATGTATCGAATTCTCAGATATAATTTTAGGCCTGATATATCTTCTTTTTCTTCCTACCAGATCATGACAAATTAGAGAACACACAAAGAGAAGACTAGACACACTCAGAATCTCACTAGAAAAATACTGACACAGACTGCAGGCCCCCTTTTGCCAGTACACATCGTAGAAAACTGAATAGTCGACATGTCAGAGTTGGTTATAAAATAGTTCAAGTGGTTTCGGACAGAATAGAAGAAATTTTCGCCTAACCGAACAAGGTTGTTCACAGTCATGGCACGCACGAAACAGACTGCTCGCAAAAGTACGGGTGGAAGGCTCCGAGGAAGCGACTGGCCACTGAAGCTGAGCGTAAGAGTGCACCAGCTACATGTGGTGTTAAGAAATCACATCGTTATCGTCCAGGAACAGTAGCCCTACGTGAAAACAGAGGATCACCTCCATACAAGAACCTAAGTATATTAACGATAAGGGGGAAAAAGGAAAAAACAGGTAAATTACAGTAACATACTATTTTTAGTCGATAGGAATATGTCGTTTTTTCCTAAACTTAAGAGTCTTTAAGGACTCATGAGAAGTCGCTTGGATTAAAATCAAAACCAATTATTTCACTGTTTTAATAGTCCTTTTAACTGTAAGTCTTTTGGAACGAGGTAGTTTTGCCTGATTAACTGATAGGTCGCTCAAGGTCAATAGTATGCCAAACTTTCACTTCGTGCAGAACAATATATCATTAAAGTAAATTCATTAAACGACTTATCTGATACATAAACACTTACTTGTGACAAATTCTTCCGCGTGTCTATCGCAGTAACAATCACGGAACCCAATCTTAAAGAACTCAGACTCATAATCAGAATTTATCTGGAAAAGCATGTTACACAGTAGCGCACATCATATAAAAAGCGGGAGAGAGAGCATGTTCATTCCTCAGTCTTCGGTAATAAGAGTGGTATTTGAGTGGCCCTTTATTGTTCCTGATAGTTTAACTTCCAGCTACTCCTGAAAACCGCTCACTTGTTCGATAAGACATTCCGGTCACTGAACACTAAGTGAGAACCCCACTTCAAGTTTATTAGATAGCGGTTTGAGAACCTTCTTGCCATGACCTCGGAGGTCATCACTGCTGGAGGGAGCGAAACGATAAGACATATTAACACCCATTATATTGCTACACCGCACCCAACAATGCAACAAGGGGGAATGTATTAAGCGTGCAGTGACCTACTTTTATGGCGAAAACGAATTGGTATGATGGAAACGATTATCCTTATAACCAATTGTACCAGTGATTGTTTTACCAGGCTTGTTTGTTAAAATGTACCAAAAGCACTTTTCCTTCAGTTGCCTGTGACCTTGCAAGAACTCCCTTACGCTCAACAGTTACGCCCGTAAATTTTGGCATGTCTCGGTATTATTTCGATAACGTGACATCGCCAACAAATATAGCTTAGCTGGAACATTAACAGCCTTCTAGTTTTCGGCCTACCGAGGGATCAAAAACGATGAGCTTTTAAAACGTCTAAATATTTTTACCTTATCTTATCGTAGGACGTAGGTGACTTTATACTGGCATTTCGTATCTTTAATTATGATCTGGGTGTTAATATGTCTTATCTTTTTGCTCCCTCCAGCACTAATAATCTCCAGGGTCATAGCAAGAAGGTTATGAAACCGCGATCTAGTAAACTAAAGGTGGGGTCCCGTTTTTCTCATCGAGTGGTCAATGATTGGAACGCTTTACCAGAACAAGTGGTATCAGCACCATCAGTGAACATTTTCCAAAAGAAGCTGGACCTTCACTGGAAGGAAATCTGTCAGGATTAACACAGATTCATCAATTTACTATACTTATTACTGAAGACTGATAACTGGCACGTAATCTTCCTGTAATAGTGATCACAATCAATCGTGACTCGACGCAATGTACGAGCCCAACAACTGTAGACTACAAATCGGCATTCAATCGATTTTCTAGTATTTCCATTCACCACATGCAGCTATTCGGATAGAAGCAAATTCGATAGATATCACCAGTGTCTGACACTCTGTCCTGAAATCAGTTAAGAGATATCGTATTAGAATCATTTCATCTAGACGTGTCCATTACTCTTTGGATAAAAGTGGATGACACATCCACATGTTTATATTACAGCAAAAAGTAATAATTTTTTATTTCAAACTTTTAGAAGTGACAACTTATTGAGATATGTGTCAAAGCTCTATGTTCGCAGTAAACATTTGTAAAGCTTTTGACTAGATTAATGGGAATTGAGTTTAGTTCTATTTCTAGAGACTAATGTCAGATGACTAGTGATTCTTGGTTTACCACTTGATTTTTGATTGATTTCAATAACGAATACATCTCAATCAATCAGTTTTTCACAACTTACAATAGTAAATCAAAAATATGGTTACAATATTCACGAATGTTTCTTGACAAATGATGTGTTCACATCAAGCGAAATCATATAAACAGAACGAATAAGATTTATCACTTCCAGTAGTAAACTAATCAACATATCTAGGCTTTATGTAGAGGTGTGATGTTTGAAGTTGAACGGAAGCCATGATTGCTGCACAGTTTAAACAATCGACCTGTGTATAATCAACATAGAATCCTACTGAATGAAACCGAGATATTGGACATTCTAGTTTACTCAATCGTGTCAGGTGATTTGATTCAAAGTACTAGTACTATTCACGTTTCAACGTAGGTTTTGAATCAATTTAAATCATGATCTCTGATAGAATATTTAGTCGATCAGCCATAGTTACTTTCGAATACTTAATGTTAAATAAACACATACCAGAATACAATTGATGAAGTATTAGATCCTTAATTAATGACTTCTAACATGAAAACAATCAAATATGTTTTATTATTGGTCAACTTCTTTTTTACATAACAGCACCAAGCTTTTGTTGTTGTTTTTTCAGTCTATTTTTAAGAAACTAATTTTTTTAATAATTTTATGAGAATATCCATAGACAGTTCCCATTTACTAATCACCTATCATTTGATTTTATCGAGGAAAGTAAAAATGGAAATTTTCTAATCTGTATTAGTATAGTAATGTAAAGAGCATAGTGTAATGATAGATATTCGATATTATCCTTAAACTTTGTTTATTGTTCATCCTGATAACCGTTACTAGATAAACACCCCAACGGTGTATAAATCAGAAGGCGAATATAAAGTGTTGATTACGTTTATTATTGAACCACGCACAGATATCCCAAATTACAGGCACGTAAAGCAAGCATGAAAGAGTAGTACCGAAAAACAAGTGGATGAATCGCGTGAACTCAGTAGTGATAATAATACTCATCTGATAGGAATATCTGAAACATGTTATTTACCGACGAGAATATTGAATGGTAACTTTGGGGATGCATTTATGGATCAATACTATACATATGTTTCTATTGTATAATTGTTTAGTAGCTAAACTACTCATACTTATGTTCCTCTTATCATAAGCTTTATTTTGATCTATAGACTATTGCTATACGATTTAATGTTCTTGAGTTGTGATCAATCTATTAATTACAGTCTCTTACATTCACAGCCACGTTTGACTAAATCTTGTACACATTTTATTTTCTATTTTGTTGGTACGATATGGTCTGTCTGGTTGGAATATAGACATAACAAGCAGGGCTAGGCGGGAAGAAGGGTCGCTAAAGACTCTAAACTACTCGAACCGTTTTACGCATCATTAGTCCTGTTGATAAGTCACTTTTCTCTAATTGGTGATAACATTACATCATATATTAATAGGGTAGAAGGCTACAATTTATAACAAATTTCTCATTTATTAAGTAAACTATATTTAAAATTTATCCTTTTTTTCTTAAAGAATCTACTTGAATAATGAAAATAAATGTAGAATATTGTAGAGAGTTTGAAGTTATTCAAGAAATCTATGTTAGACAAAAAAGATGATCCCATTGGCTCGTATCATCAGTGACACTGGAAAACAAGAAAAAGTTGATTTTAGTCATAACATCGTTAAGTTATGCAATCATTAGCAAAATGAAGTCAAATACTCCCTCAAACATGAATGCTATACAGTTTCTTTTGATTCAGTTAATCAATCTGTTATATGTAAATTAAAAGCTAGTACATATGTGCACTGTTTCAAGAAGATGGGTTGCAAACACATATCTTTTGGAAGGATCCAAAAATATTCATCAAAAAATGCCCAGAAGGGCTCTGAAAATGCTGGAAAACATCTTATTCAATCAGAATTGAATAGAAGTATCTCAGAAACATTTAGAAAGTGAAGAGTCGTGTGTGACATTTCTGATTGGATGATCATCTACCCTGCTACTATGTTTAGTAGGGTTCCAGAATGTTCAAGAATCTCAAGGACATCTGAAATACTATAAATGCCCTCAATTTTCTGTACATATACTAACATTGGAGTAAAGAATTTTTTTCATATTTCGCACCTTCTCTCTCATGTTCAAGATTTAGTCTGGGTCTATTAGAAGAGCTTTAAAACCAAATCAAACATTCAGTCAGAAGATTTAACAATGTCAAACTAAAAAAACCTTTAATACACTGTATCTTTCAATGAGCATCTAATTGATATCAGTTTGTGCAAAGTTTCACACTTAATACTACTCATTAGTAAACAACTAAGTATGAATTGAGTGTAATTTTTACTTGTGAAATGAATCTATGAACATTTTACATAAAAGATTTATCATAACAACAACAACAACAACAAAAGAAACAGATCTATTTCTAATACTGATCAATAATTTTTTTCTCATAGTTGAATTCATGAGTCAATTAAAGCTAGACCACTATGAAAAACCTGGAAGCACTGGAAAACCATGGTGGTTTAACTCTAATTGACTTATGAATTAAACTATAAAATCACTGAAATCTCGACAAAAGCCCCTTCTGATAATGTTGTTTTTTCTTTAAATATTCCTCTTATTATAAGCTTTTTTTGACCTATAGATTATTACTATACGATTTACTGTTCCTTAATTATACTCAGTTTATTGATTACTGTCTCCTATATTCACAGCCACATTTTGGCTTGATCTTGTGCAAATATTATTTTCTATTTTATGGTGTAATGCAGTCTGTTTGGCTGGTATATAAAACAAATATGTTTGAAATAAATGATTCGTATACTAGGAGCTGTTGTTGGCGTTCTAGACTCAACTGAACAGGCTAGGCGAACAATAGACCAAATAAGGACTCTAGACTGTTCATATCGGTCGTACGTCATTGACTTGGCACAGTATTAAGATTGTATAAGTCGTACACTGATTGATGAATAAACCATATGATAAATTAAACAGCCTAAATAGTCACAATACTTCCCTTATCTCATAGATCACAGTTGAATTAATATTGTATTGAATTATTTTATTCTATTAATAATAATAATAATAAAACAATAAATTAAAGTTATTAGTGTTGTGACTTTACCAATCCGTCGCCGATTGTTATGTCTTGCTCAAGGTTGTAGCCGATTGTTATGACTTGAATCAAGGTCGTCTATAATTCGTTATGACCTTTCAAATTAAACAAGGACGTAACTCGCGTGAATTATCCACCAATAGAAATACGACTTCTCCGACCTTAACACGGTGACAATCAAGAACGTCCAATCAGTATTAGTCCTTAATGGTCCTTAATCCGCCTAGCCTGTTCACTCGAGTCCAAAACACCAATAGCAGCTTCTGCTATGCGAATCTAAGCGAATCGTTTATTTCAAACATACTTCGTTTATATATCAGACAGACAGACCACATCACACCATAAAATAGAAAATAATATTTGTAGAAAATCAAGCCAAATGTGGCTGTGAACGTGGGAGATAGTAATCAATAAACTGAGCATAATTTAGAAACAGTAAATCGTATAATAATAATTCATAGGTCAAAATGAAGCTTATAATAAGATAAATATAGATATACACAATCGAGTTACTGAATAGTTATACAATAAGAATATATATAGCATAATCGCCCATTAATAGATCCTGGGAGTTACCCGTACTTATGTCTTCGCCAGGATATAACAATAAGTATCATCATTGATTCCACTGACCTTTACTTATGCTCATTGTCATTACTCTTCATTAACTAATTCATTTTGAACATCTAATTCTAAATTTTCTTGATTTATTCCCTAAAAAACATTTTTATAACACACCTTTTTTTATTATTCTTCAATATTAGACAATTAAATATGAGTAAAGGTTATGAACATTTTTATTTACCAATATTGAAAGCAAATGACAATTTGAATAAAATACATATGGGATATGATGATTTCTATACTAAAAAACCCCCAAATTATTGTTGTTAAATAACCAATTACTTACTTACGCTTGTTACTACCAATCGAACATAGACCGCCGACCAGCATTCCCCAACTTAGTCTTTCATAGGCCTTCTTTTCTAGTTCTATCCAGTTTTTGTTCATTTTTCTCATATCTGTTACCATTTCTCGGTGTAATATGTTCTTTGGCCTTGGGGATTCCATGTGATGGCTTGTCTTGTGATACAGTTGGCTGCTCTCCTCAATGTGTGTCCTATACACTTCCAACGTTTCTTCCTGATTCCTTCACCCGCTGGAATCTGATTTGTTCTCTCCCATAGTAGAATGTTGCTGATTGTGTTTGACTAACGGATCCGAAGTATTTTGCGTAGAAAACTGTTGATAAAACTTTTATCTTCTGGATGATGGCTTTCGTAGTCCTTCAAGTTTCTTCCCCATGCAGTAGAACTTTCATGACAGTTGTATAAAAATGTTGACATTTCTGTTGGTTGACAGTTGTTTTGAATTCCAGATGCTTTTCAGTTGTAAATATGCTGCTCTTGCTTTGCCGATCCTCGCCCTCACATCTGCATCTGATCCACCGTGTTCATTAATGATGCTGCCCAGATATGTAAAGGTTGCCACATCCTCCAAAGCTTCTCCGTCATGTGTAATTTGATTGGTGCATGTCGTATTGTATCGGAGAGTCTTGCTTTTCCCTTTGTTTATATTGAGACCTACTGCTGCTGAGGCTGCTGTTACACTGGTCGTCTTCTCTTGCATTTGTTGTTGCATGTGTGATAGAAGAGCCAGATCATCTGCGAAGTCTAAATCGTCAAGCTGCATCCTGCCTGTCCACTGTATCCCGTGATTTCCTCCACATGTTGACGTCTTCATAATCCAGTCGATCACCATGAGAAAAAGGAAGAGTGAGAGTAAGCAACCTTGCCTAACACCGGTCTTTACTTCGAATGAGTCGGTGAGTTGTCATCCGTGGACGATTTGGCAGTTTAGTCCGCCATAGGAGTTCCGTATGATGTTGACTATCTTCTCAGGTACGCTGTAGTGTCAAAGAAGCCTCCATAGTGTTGTCCTGTCCACACTATCATTAGAGGATTTGACATTCTCAGTGAAATTTCCTTATTTTTATTATTTAGCGGTAGGTGAACTGAAAGTGATATCAAGTGAACAATTTCTATTAGCTTTGCTTTCAATGAGATCACCGAATAATATAGAGTTGGTACTCTATAAATTAAATATAGTGTTTAGTCATTTCAATATGTTTTATATCAGTATTTTAGTAAATAGTAGCACCAAAATAATGAAATATTCTTATTCCAATTGTTAAGTTAATTTTAGCTCAAGAAACCAGATTCAATTAATTACATTGATTTACTCGATCATTTTTCATAGACGACAGCATTTTTGACAACATATAATACTGTTCTTTCCCTGGTAAAACGGATTCGCTGTTAGTTGTTACCATTGAGAGAAGTACGGAAAAAGTAAAAGTACAAAAATACTAGAATTACAATTCCAATTCAGTCAGATATCATAATTTTTACCCATGAACCATTTTCCACTATTAATAAGAAAATGAAAATTATGGTTAGTTGTTCTTGAGTTGTTGAATGGGTGTTTAAGAGATAAGTCTCAATTTGAGGGTAATATTCATCACAGATTGGGTTCTCTTGAGGGAACTTTTGAAATCTTGTGAGAACTGAAGATTTATCTAATTTTACTACAAGAATCCTCAAAAGTGAGTACCCATGGAGCAACCAGGTATCGAACCCAGGATATTTAGGTTTTACATCGACTTATTAGACCACTGATTTGTCATCTAAAGGTATACATCTTTAACTACAATCAACTTGTTACAAAACGCGATGATCACTCAATGATATTAGAAACTTTTGATTCGATCTTGACCAGTTGAGACTGCTGCCTAGAACTTCAGGTTACTGTTGAGCATGAACATATTGATGACGACTAGATTTTTGTAGGGATTTGTTTTACTTTAAGATAATATTCATCACAGATTGATCTTAGATAAAGTACAATTTAAATCCAAGTAGTCTCTATACGTTGCATTCCTCTGATCGATACTTGAAGCCGTTATGAGTGTGCACGGTTGATAATTTCTCTCCTTGTATTAAACAGTTGGCGGTCAATTTTGAAATGTTAAACTAATTCATTCAATTTTATCCGTGGATCTGTGATGATCTGTCTACAAAATAACGTTTTTAGAGACACTCTTATTCTGATTTCCTCTAATTCTACAAAAAAAATTTTCTAGGAGAGATGTGGTGTGGTCTACTTATATCCATATAAGTGGTATATGATGTTGGTCAGACATAGAATGTATTTTGGCAGAAGACCGATGAGGAAAGAACTGAAATGAAGCGCGATCGGTAGGTAAATGCATTCGATTATCCCCAAACAGTGTTCTGTTTACTACAGAGATACCGATATAAAATAATATTGTAAACCATTGTCCAGTAGTCAAACTTATATGATTACTAAGGCAATTCTGATTAAATCATTCGATCACTAGATAGTAGTAACTAGAGTCAAATGAAATACTATTAATAGTGATAGAATTTATAAAGCATGTTTTCAGATAATTGAAATTCTCGAGTAATAATAAATTCTTTCCACACTTTCTTTAACTCAACGTATGTAGTATATGTCAGTGATAAAATCCCTTTATTGAGTTTATTTTCAGGGCTCTACAATTGTATATTTACAAAGTAATAACAATTTGTTTGTTTAAAGATAGTTTTACTTACTGAAAGATAATAGTCCCGAGGAATCATGATTGTTACGAAATCTTAACATTGTATGGGGTTTTAACTACCGAAAAATAAGTACTGAAGTAAGATAAAGTAGCAGTCGAATGTCGCTTGATTCGCCATAATTCTCCAAATCATGTCATTCTGTGATAATATATCTCCAACAGTTTCCACCAACCTCATGAACTGATGACAGTCATGCGCTGACTAGTGATTAATTTCAAGGAGTTATTTACGGACTTCTAATGAGAAGCTGTGACCAGTTAAATTGAACCATGTTGGGTTTGAGGCAGTTACCCATCGACAGCAATGAACAATTGTCGAGCCCCCTAATCATAACACGGTTGAACAGGACCGTAGGAATCACAATAAGGAAAATGTTAGTATATTTATAATCTTAACATAAGAAGATTCACAAGTTTTCTCCAAGTCTCTGCCAACACTTATTAGTTAGGAAATAACCAATCGGCGCACTTCATCACAATCCTTTACGGAACATGCTTTAATCCAAATTATTTTCTGATAATTAAATTAAATTGCCTCATATTCACTTTCTGTTTAAATGTTTAGAGATAATTCGTGTTTTCAGAAAATTGAATTGTATTATGTTTATGAGGAAACTGCACTAGTTCACTTTCAGACTCATATAATACCAATTGCGTATCATTTGTCTAACTTGTTTATATTTCAGAAGGGGTTTTTGTGAATATTTCAGTATTTTCATAGTTGAAATCATGAGTCAATTGAAGCTAGAGCACCATGGAAAACCTGGAAGCACTGGACGGCCGTTTCGTTCTATTATGGAACTCCTCAGCAGTGCGCATCCATGATCCCGCCTCGCGAGATTCGGACCCAGGACCTATCAGTCTCGCGCTAGAGCACTTAACCGATAGACCACTGAGCCGGCATCCAACGGTGTTAATGTTATATTTATTAGAATAGAATACAAGTTTTAAAATGTAATTATTCTTTTATTAGTTAAACACTTTGTAGTTAATTCAAAGATTAATTCATTAAAAAAAAGAAGATTTAAGCTAAACTAACTTGTATATCATTTTCACTGAATATTGAATATTGATCATCTAATAAATGATATTCATGAAGTAAATTCTTTAATGAGTTCGCTCTTAATTGTTCAGAAGTTGTATCAATTAATTCATTCTAAAAATTTAATAGAGGTGAATTGTCAAATGTTCTATATGTACTGTGTTGAACTCTAACGTTTAATGTAAAAGTGTACGTAACAAAATGTACTTACTTACTTACGCCTGTTACCCCTTGTGGAAGAGCATAGGCCGCTCACCAGCATTCTCCATCCAACTCTATCCTGAGCCTTCCTTTCCAGTTCTTTCCAGTTGCTATTCATCCTTTTCATATCGGCTTCTATTTCTCGGCGTAGTGTGTTCTTTGGCCTTCCTCTTTTCCGCTTCCCTTCCGGATTCCAAGTTAGGGATTGAGTCGTGATGCACATTGGTGATTTCCTTAATGTATGTTCGATCCACTTCCAACGTCTTTCCCTAATTTCCTCTTCAGCTGGAAGTGGTTCGTCCTCTCCCATAAAACGCTGTTGCTGATAGTATCCGGCCAATGAATGTTGAGTATTTTGCGTAGACAACTATTTATAAATACTTGTACCTTCCTGATGATGGCCGTAGTAGTTCTCCACGTTTCAGCTCCGTACAGTAAGACTGTCTTGACGTTCGTATTAAAGATTCTGACCTTGAAATTGGTTGAGAGTTGTTTTGAGTTCCATATGTTCTTCAATTGTAGAAATGCTGCCCTTGCTTTGCCAATCCTCGCCTTTACATCTGCATCCGATCCTCCTTGTTTATCAACGATGCTCCCCAGGTACTTGAATGTTTCCAGCCCTTCCAGAGTTTCGCCATCAAGTGTGATTGGATTGGTATTCTCCGTGTTGCATTTGAGAATCTTGCTTTTTCCTTTGTGAATGTGGAGGCCTATCGATGCAGAGGCTGCTGCTACATTTGCTGTCTTCATCTGCATTTGTTCGTGTGTATGAGAGAGGAGGGCTAAGTCATCTGCGAAGTCCAAATCATCTAATTGATTCTGAGCTGTCCATTGTATTCCGTATTTCCCCTCAGATGTAGAAGTCTTCATAATCCAATCAATCACTAGAAGGAAGAGGAATGGGGAGAGTAGACAGCCTTGTCTGACTCCGGTCCTTACTGCAAATGCATCTGTCAGCTGTCCTCCATGCATGACTTTGCACTGTAGTCCATCGTATGAGTTTTGGATAATGTTGACGATCTTCTCAGGTATTCCGTAGTGTCGAAGAAGTTTCCATAATGTTCTCCTGTCCACGCTTTCAAACGCCTTCCCATAGTCAATGAAGTTGATGTATAGTGATGAGTTCCACTCAACTGATTGTTCAACGATGATCCGTAGTGTCGCAATCTGGTCTGTGCACGATCGATCCTTACGGAATCCAGCCTGTTGATCCCTAAGTTCGGCGTCTACTGCGTCTTTCATCCGATTCAGCAGCACTCTGTTGAAAATTTTTCCTGGTACTGATAATAAACTGATGCCTCTGTAGTTCTCACATTGGCTCAGATCTCCTTTCTTTGGTATCTTGATGAGATATCTTTCTTTCCAGACCGCTGGCACTTGTTCCTCTTCCCAAATCTTCTTGAATAGAAGGTGAAGCATGTTTGCAGTTATTTCAATGTCTGACTTCAGTGCTTCTGCTGGTATATTGTCAGGTCCTGCCGCCTTCCCACTTTTGATTTGTCTGATGGCCATCTTGACTTCTTCGACCGTTGGTGGAGTAACATCTATTGGAAGGTCAGTGTGGTCTGCTTCGATGTTCGGTGGGTTCAATGGGGCTGGTCTATTCAGCAGTTCCTCGAAGTATTCTGCCCATCTTTTCCTCTGTTCTTGAATCTCAGTGATTGTCTTTCCTTCTTTGTCCTTGACTGGTCTCTCTGGTTTGCTATATCTCCCTGCCAATTTCTTCGTTGCATCGTATAATTGTCTCATATTCCCTTCTCTTGCAGCTTTTTCCGCCGTCGTTGCTAGTTCTCTTATGTATTTCTGCTTGTCGGCTTTAATGCTTTTCTTCACTTCCCTGTTTGCTTCTGCGTAGTCTGCTTGTGCTTTGACTTTCTCTGCTCGTGTACGGCTGTTGTTAATTGCTAATTTCTTGTTCTTCCTTTCTTGAATTTTGTCCAGGGTTCCCATAGAGATCCATTCCTTGTGATGATGCTTCTTAGGACCAAGAACCTCCTGACACGTTGAAGTTAGTGCTTCTTTTATCCCTTTCCAGTTGTCCTCCAAAGTAGTTTCTTGTTCATACAGTAGATCCTGTAGAGCTTGGAACATGTTGTTGAGAGTTATCTTGAATTCATGAAGCTTGTCAGTATCTCGAAGGAAGGCTGTATTGAACCTTTGTAGTGCTATTTGTCCAGTTGTCCGGTCTTTCTTTAGCTTCAGTCTCATCTTGGCCACAACCAGCCAGTGGTGATCTGAAGCTATGTCAGCTCCTCTCCGGGTTCTCACATCTTCCATTGATCTTCGGAATTTTTTGTTGATACAGATGTGATCTATCTGGTTCTCTGTGGTGTGGTCCGGTGAGATCCATGTAGCTTTGTGTATGCGCTTGTGTGGGAATATTGTGCCGCCTATAACCAATTTGTTGAATGCACATAGGTTTGCAAGTCTCTCCCCATTTTCATTTCTCTCTCCTAATTCATGTCGTCCAATTACATCTTCATATCCTGTGTTGTCCACTCGAACTTTAGCATTTAGTTCTCCCATCAGGATGGTGAGGTCCTTTCGTGAGCACTTCTCTATAATTGATTGCAACCTCGAGTAGAACTGATATTTATCATCGTCGTTGCTATCATTGGTGGGTGCATAACATTGGATAACGTTCATTGTGATCCCTTGCTTCTTTGTTCTGAATGATGCTTTGATTATCCTGGGTCCATGAGATTCCCATCCCACAAGTGCATTTCGTGCTTCTTTGGACAGCATTAGAGCAACTCCCTGAGTGTGTGGAGCATTTTACCCTTTGTGACCGGAGTACAGCAGGACCTCTCCTGTACCTAGCCTTTGTTGACAGCTTGTGTCCAATGGATTTCGCTGATTTCGAGTACTGCAAAGTTGTATCTCCTCATTTCCATTGCTATTTGGCTGGTCTTTCCTGTCTCCCACATTGTCCGGACGTCCCATGTACCTATAAAGAGTGTTGCTCTGGTTGTTAGAAGGTGCATCGGTCTCGTGACTTCCGAAGAATTTCGGCTTTCATCATGAGACGTCATAATTATTCGTTCAACTCCCAGGGTAGAGTTTAAATGGTTTGAATTATTTTTTCTGGTTAGTGTTTTTTTTAGCGAGTTAGCTTTTCTACGGGATGGGGTCGCTAACCCCATGTCCAACCCTCCTCCTTTACCCGGGCTTGGGACCGGTAGTAACTCTAGAAGAGCTACAGGCGGAGTAACAAAATGTAATACATATTAATTATCAGAAAGGGGTATTGTGGAGATTTAGTATTTTCATAGTTGAAATCATGAGTCAATTGAAGCTAGACCACCAGGAATACCTGGAAGCACTGGACGGCTGTTTCGTTCTATTATGGGACTCCTCAGTAGTGCGCATCCATGATCCCGCCTCGCGAGATTCGAACCCAGGACCTACCAGTCGCTAGTGTGGATTCGTGGATGCGCACTGCTGAGGAGTCCCATAATTGAACGAAACGGCCATCCAGTGCTTACAGGTTTTCCATGGTGGTCTAGCTTTAATTGACTCACGCTTTCAACTATGTAATACATATGCCTGGAAGATTAAATTCCGGATATAAATTGTCATAAGATAACAGTAAAGTATGATTTATACTCCTTAGAAATGATTGTACTTGATGAATGAGGCCGTCGAGCTTAATAAATATGATGTCACATCGCGGTTCAATGATAGATGGTTAACGAAAAACACATATCCAAGTATCTTAATTGGGAAGACTTTATAGTAACGTATAATGACAATACTAAACACTTTTGTTATTCAAAACACATCATTATTGTTTACAGATATTATTATCAAGATTTAACTTGATGATTTCAAATAAAAAGAGCATTGGGTTAATTATTTTAAATAAAATAAGATATTTGTGAGGTCAGTGAAATGTTACTGAACCCTAGCCATATCACCTGACATTTGGGTCACTGAATGTCGAACGGTTCATTGATCCCTGTCAAGGCCAAGGACAACAAATGCGCATCAATTAATTGCACACCATGAACTGTTCCATGCGGTAGTAGTCACAATTAAGTGTGTCGATTGTGGTGCCTTCTACATTGGAGAGTTATCTTATGAAATCTAGACTCGGACCAAAAAATATCTTAGGTAGACAAAGAAACCACCTAATAATCCCGTAGAACTGGAAAGACTCCAAGTTAAATCGGCAATAGCAGTTTATGCCATTTTAAACTACCATCAACTCGATATTAACATCGGAATAATACAAAAAGGTCTTTTCATCTACAAAGAAAGGCGAGTAGCTGAAGCTTTTCACATATTGCTTAATCTCAGTGCCCTCAATACAAAAGAAGGCCTAGCTATCCCTCCGCCTTGGACCATCTATCCAAGCTACGATACCTGATTATATTCACACACCAGATAAATTAAACTCTGTCCTTCCTGACCACAATTGTCTCATTTTTTCATCCTTTACTCTACATACACATACAAATAAATAAACATGACTCATATAAATCACCTTAACCGGAATGAAAAGATGTCGACTTGGTGAGACCTTCTTTTGATTGATCGCAACTAATATTCTTGTTTTGTTCGTTTGTACTATTTAATCTTGGGTTAATTCGAGTTGTTTATTTATTCTCTGAAGAAGTGGCTTACAGTAAGTCACAAAACGTCAGAAATGTTATTATTTTTTATTTACATCTTTATTGTGTTTACATATGCTGCAGATAAGCTTATCATATATAACTTCTTAATATTTAAATAATAAGAGGAACTCTTGTTTTGATCTGAAATCTCCAAAGACAAAAGGGTTATATTTCAAGCGCATTAGTCATTAACTTCAGCTGTAACATTAAAATAAGTTTTTTTGATGAACGCCTACAAATATAATGTAAACAAAAGTACAAAAAAAGAACAAAGTGAACTTCACGATTATCCTGCAAGTGTCTAATCAGTTTGTTCTGGTCACCTAGCTTGTGACTTTGTACGTTTTATCTTCTTTAATTCTTGCATTCAAGTTGATCGTCATATTCTGTTGACCTCTGATCAAGTTATTGATCGATCTTTTCTGAATCACTTGACAGATCGGATCCACCTAGATATGTCTTCTAATTATAGATTAATCTATATCCCATACATTTGGAAATTCTCTGATAATCTAAGAATTCTCTTGACTCAGCTTTTACAACTTATGCTGTACATGATGGTGCATTTGTTTCCATTGTCTATTTTATCTTTTGATCTGTAAAAAGCGGATTGATATCTTTGGATTGATTTATAAGCGATAATGATTAAAAAAGGTTTTAAAATACTTGTAGTGATTTCCGAGATACTTTCACATATGCTGAGACTATCCACTTCATTTTTTTGAGGTTGATTTTTAAAAAATGGTTAATTGATTCTCTAGACAAAATAAGAACTCGGTTATTAAACTACCTATCCCAGATCCTCTAACGACACCAAAAACAGTTAAGTAGTGATAACAATTCCTAAACTACACATAAGAATTACATATTCTTCGTTCTTTTTGTATGAACGTCATACCAACAAACTTGCGATGACAACTAATCTAGTCTTAAGTGGTCATGATACAGTATCTCTGTGGTAATATGCAATAATTATTTGAATAATAAATGAAATCATGTTTTCTAGATATTATACACAATTTCTATGGTTACTTATATCTTACCATCTCATTTGGATCATTTTGTTCAATTGGTTGAACATTCTCTGATGTATCTTCAAGTAATACGTTGTCATTACAGTTCTAATTTATACAAAGTTTAAAAAGTTTACACAACATTTTGATCAAACAGATTATAAATGACAAATGAAATGACTTGACATGCATGACATTGATCACCACCCAGTGATCAATCAATTGTGATATTTCATTTATATTTGTATAAATAACTTCTCAGTTAAAGAAGAATTATATTCAAACTGTTTATTTTATTATTAGAATTTGTTTTAATGTTAAATTATTTCTTTTTAATAGATTTTTATTATCACTGATTTATTAGAATGGTGGAGATGTACCGTTGAGGAGTCCCATAATAGAACGAAACAGACGTCCAGTGCTTCCAGGTTTACCATGGTGGTCTAGCTTCAATTGACTCATGATCTCAAAGATATAAAATTATTACAATCTCTACAAAACCCCCTTCTAATAAATCTTTTATTTTTTTCTCTTCAAGATACGTTATATTAAGTAAACTGATTATTATAATTTATTTATTTATTTATTTAAACACATAAATTTTGGTACAAAAAGCACCAGATACATATCCGTCACACAAATCTCATTTGATTTGTGTGAGGGTTGTGATACTGTCCAGTTTCCCAAACTGAAGCAGGTGGTTTTCTTAGGGGGCCACACCCGGAGCCTTTGACCTAGAGGTCTGATCCACAAGGCAGTGGAGCATCGTGAGGAGATGCAGTCTCGTTGTAGCCGCTGACTAACGATTAACTCATACGCCATTTGTTCTTTCAGTATACTGGAGCCCATGTGCATCATTGGTTTGAAATCAGAGTTTTCCAACTCCCCTAGGTGGACTTTCCGTGTCCACCAACCCGGTTAAATTATTATTATTATTATTATTATTATTATTATTATTATTAATAATGGCTTTATTCAATATTATAATCTGGTACAATATAGAATTCTCAGCACGAGTTATTTCAACAAGTTTTTTACCAAAAAACAAAAAAAAACAGAAAAGGAATGAAAAAAGGTCTAAGAAAATCTGAGTTTATACAAATTATCAAAATTGAAACATGCTTAAGAGTACAGGTTATTTACTAGGTCAACTCTAACAGCCTGTTCGTCACAAAGTAAATTAGCTAAGTAAAGTATTACAGAACTTTTATAGATTTGCTCGCGTGCATGAATTTTAATGTATTTACGTCTCGTTCTACCAGAAGATATACAAGGAGAAAGATATGAATGAAGCGGATAGTTAGTATCTGATAAGATAACACCTGCCAAGAGTTTGCAAGCCTTAAGATGTCTATCCACAAGCATATTAACAATGACTTCAAAAGATTCACCACATACCTTGCAAACTGCCTTCAGCATTCTACGCAAAACAGCAAAGTCTTTTCTCAAAAGCCCAGGAAAGAATAATGGAGAACAATATAAAATAATAGGTAATATGCAGGAATTTACAAATTGTAAGAGTAAATGGCGAGTAATCCCAAAAGCATGCAGCCTCTTTATGTAGTATGTCAAACGGTAAACTTTTTTCGATAACAGTAAAACATGAGAAGACCAAGAAAGATCAGAGGAAAAAGTAACACCAAGATATTTGACCCTCGACACTGTGTTTGTTAAGGAGTCTCCAATGACACAAGCATGATGGGATCCCAACATAGAGTATAGGTTCTGTCCATGTTTCAAGTTAAAATTAACAGCTTGACATTTAGATGGATTGAGTAAGAGACCATTACCAACAGACCACATTTAAATACGAGATAAAAACTCATTCATTTCTATGAGATTTAAGGAGGTAGAAATTGGCATACATACAGTGAGGTCGTCCGCATATTTTACAAAAGTGTTTTCTGTGGAAGATGGCAGATCATGCAAAAAGAAAGAGAAGAGCAGAGGTGAAAGAACAGCTCCTTGTGGCACACCTACAGTAGACAGTAGAGATGTTGAACACTTTCCTTCAAAGACAGTGTACTGTTCTCTTCCAGAAAGGTAGGAACATAGCCAATTGGTTATCCAGCTGTCAGCATCGACGCTGATCAGCTTGTTAAGTAAGAGGTGTCTTGGAGTAGAATCAAAAGCAGAAGTAAAGTCCAGAAAAGCGCATCTAACATATTTCTTACGCTTTTCCAACCCCAACACTATATTGTGATGCAGAACAGCAACGGCATCTAATGTGCTTCTTTTGCATTTGTAAGCAATCTGAAATGGATCACAGTGCTCTTTTATTGCAGGTTGAAGTGGTTGTATCAGTAATTTTTCCATTATTTTGAGGAAATGTGAGGTTATTGCTATGGGTCTAAGTTTCTCATTTTTATCACCAGAAGCTTTCTTAGGTATAGGGATTACCTTTATCTTTCTCCACATTTTCGGTAAGACATTAGTTGAGAAGCATCTGTTATAGATATTCGTTAATGGATAACATAAAACATCAGCACATTTTTTAAAAAGGAGGTTTGGGATACCATCAGGTCCTAAACATTGGGATGAATTCAGAGACTGAAGACATTTCCGGACATCATTTTCAGTGAATCTGCGGACACAATTATTCTTCAAACCCTTGGATATAGGGAGCATGATGTCAGATTACTGACGAATAAAGGACTTATTTAAGTCACAAACATTTAGCTGGTTATCGCTTCTAGTCTGCCTGTCCCCTGTAATTTCTTTAAAGATTTTCCACATACTTGGAGAGCTTCTACAAGATAGGAGTTTTTGAGTGAACACAGAATTGAGACGTCTAATCTCTTGGTTTATTTGACCATTTAACTTACGAACTTCAATAGTGTTTTTCTCCTTGTACATCTTTTCTTTTACCCTCCGTAGTCGTTTTAGTTGTGGAGATGTAAGTCGATCAAAACTTAAAAAGAAGGTTTCGGTAGGACAGCAAATATCAAAACAGAATTTAAGATAAGAGGTGATAACATCCGTTGTGTTTCCTATTGAGTCATCTGTAAGTACTTCCCAGTTGGTCGGACAAAACATGTTTTTCAGATTTTGACATTCGCTTTTCGTTCTCTCGATTTGGTCAACAACAGTAGTGGCACGAGAAGGCAGTGAGTTTATTATCATTATCATTACTGTTATTTCTAGGATCAATCAATTAGTTGACTAACCTTATCATCCATTAATGTTTCGGTTTCTACATTTTCATTATAAGCCTTCGTTTGAATTGTTTCTTTACTTCTTCTTGGTAACTTCATATATTCACATGTTATCCAATCTTGTTCATATTCTATATTGAAATACTTTAAATAAATGAATATTCAATAGGAATTAATCAAATATATCTCATTACTCTAATACATTTCTTTATTCTCATGTATATGCATTGAGATTCTTTTAAATACACTTTGATTGTATAGCTGGTGATTAACAACTTAGAGTAATAAACAAAAATGGATAGTGGATAGCAGTGGAATCCAGGACGGGCGTTTCGTCCTATTTCGAACTCGTCAGCTAGATGTACCTGTATCTCAGAGTTGATGTTTACTCTGGGACTCCAACCCAGTACTTTTGGCTTCAAACACCATTGCGTTATCTACTCAGCTACTGAGTTCTGATAGCCAAACAAACCATACTAAGTGAATCTAAACTTAGAATTATATTATTCTTTCACATATCACTGATTGAATTGTAGTAGATCTTAGTTATATCATATAGATTATACTTCACTCATTAATGTTCCTAATTAACTTCTAACCAATCAACAAAATAAATCATCATGGTACAAATTATAGAGAATCAATCAATCAAAAACAAAGTTATTTAATTCAGGAATACATACGTTTTCTGAACGTTGTTTGTTAAAATATTCTAGTTTCTCTTGTACTGAATCTAAATGTTGTTCATTTTCATTAACCATAATAAACCATGGATGATTCAGTAAATGTGGTGTAATGATTCTTAGTTTTGGATCTACCATTAAAAGATGTTTCACAACATCTTGAGCATTTAAACTAATTGATTTCCATGAAGTAGATTTAAACTCAATATCACAGTGAAGTATAGCACGATATAAATCACTACCAGATTTCAATTGGTAAGGATCATCTCCACATAACCTAAAAAAACACACCAATAACCGAAATTAACATTTTTAGACTACTCATAAGTAGTAAAAGAATTTAGGAACGTATTTGATGACTAGATGTTTAGGTATCATTAGCAGGTAAAACTCAAAATTATACCGAATTTTCTGATCTACTCCCTCTTAAAAAAATGTAGAAACATTCAAAAGACTCATTCTAACTAGTTATAGTAGTATCTATAGTCACAGTAGAGAAGGATGTTAAGTAGAGACCATTTATTTTCTCAACATTATTTGTATCTGACCACTCTCACATTTCTTTGAACTTAGTCTAAAATAAAGCCCAAATATTTCATACCTCACAATTCCATCAAAGGTAACCCGTGTTTTCAAGACACCTATAATCAATTGATGAATATCGTTTACATGGATAAATAAACCCAAAAAGTTCAAACGTTTCTGTATCCCAAACTTGATTTTATTTATGATCACCTGAAGGGGGCTGGCGCAACTTCAGAAATAACCCAATCACTTAACACACGTCTACACTTTATGTCCGGTTACTAAATCATGAGACAGTGCAAAGTAGACGTAAAATTCTGTTTTACAGGTGGAGAGCTCGAAAATCAATCTCAAATAGTGTTTCTCTTTACTTCGTTAAAATTTTTATTTGTATGATTATCATGTTGTAAGTTGGTTTGATATTTTTCTAAAAGTTTGATCTAAAATTTATTGGTCATGAACAGTCATTCACACCAACATCTTCATTTGAAGAAATGAGGAGAATTGTTACAAGTGAATAACTCCGAGAAATACGACTGTTATCCATCACTTTAGAAACCTGCCTACAAGTTCTGAAACTGCTGAGTCTGAGTTAGATCTAACTTCATTATGGAGTCTAGTTGTATAGACGAATAGTATTGTCCCAACTGACAATCTTTGAGTATTACAAATCGACGAATCGGTTTAGTATCAATGTTACAGAAACCATATAATATTCTTTTTAATCTGCTTCTAAGAATAGAACAATTTTTATATGGTAAAAATTTAAAAAAAAATTCACTATAAGGAATAGCTTCAGGTGAACATATCTTTGACCGAAGACTAATAGCACTTGAAATCCTGGTGAAGACCATAGAACAATCAGTTAATTTTCTTCTTCTTCGTCACTCATCAGAAGTTCTGTGGTAAAACCGAAGACTTTTAGGCCAATTACATCTGAGACGTTATCACCAAGCAATTCGGGTTACAACTGACCATTAGGACTGAATTATTCGTATTATTTAACCACAGAATTGTAATTAACGTTATGTTTGTCTAGTTCTTAATACTGGTTGAATTCTATAAATCAGTTGGAAATCTAAGTTCATGATTTCTTATCAGACAAGTTCGATCTCTTAACATCTATTCACTATTCGATATTGAACGTCTGAACATCTCCAAGACGTTGTTGTGTCTGTGTAGAGTTATTCTTGTTGTTCATGTCAAATGTTTTGAACTGTTAAACAGGTATAATGACCTGATGGATAGGTTTTGCAGTTTTTACTCAATTAAACTCACGGATAATTTTCTAAATTATCCCATAATTCGTTTGTTTCATGAATTAATATTTTTTTCTCAAATGGTAACTTTACATGTCCAGCTTTTTCTACTATCACAAATACTGTTACAACCTAAACTACTACCGAATCTCTCTGTGCTAATATGACATGGCAACTTCAACTGATGCATAAATGTGCTAGCTTTCACGTTACATATAACTAATTGATTAGTTGAAATGAACAGATTCATAACAGTAGTGCTTCATCATCCTACTTAAAACCTCAGGTGAAACTTTCTATTGTTTACTTATTGATTAAAAAATGCCTATATGCTATGAATCAGTTACCTGTGATATTCCTATGAGGCTTTGATTTAATATTCATCGTAATTGTCATCATCATCATCATCATCATCATCATCATCATCTTCTTCTTCTTCTTCTTCTTCTTTTTATTCTTCTTCCTCTTCTTTTTCTTCTTCTTCTTATAATGATGATGATGATGATGTGCAAAAAGTATAATCTAAATTAGCTAAGTGAATATCTTTTAATTAACAGAATACATTCACTTTGTGAACTACCATATTTTGACCGTTATTGATATTCACCAAATTTTATAATAATATTTAGGGAAACGAAAATTCCAACAAGAATAATTACCATTAAATCCAAATGTAAATGTGTGAAAACTATCCATCTCTGATTACCATAATTGTGAATTAAGGCTATATCGAGGCAATACGCACAGTATGCACATATACCAATTAGAGACTGACCAGTTGCAGTCCTAACACATCGATGGGGAGATTCAAACAAACAATACTAAATGAATTTAAACTTCACCCCATCGCACAAGCAAGTGGCTATCAGGACTCAGTAGCCGAGTGGATATCGCGATGGCGCTTGGAGCGAGGGTACTGGGTTCGAGTCCCAGAGTGAACATTAGCTCTGAGATGCAGGTACATCCAGCTGACGAGTCCCAAATAGGACGAAACTGCTAGCCACTATCCATCTCTGCTTGCCATAAAGTGTGAAAAATGATTAATAAAGTTGAACGAATGTCCATATCAAATATAAACTTGAAGGAACTACCTACCAGTTAAATAATATAATTTTATACAATAAAGGTTCGATATACGTAGTAAATTTATCACTTTAGCTTGTATTTTCTAGTCATTTCTCTTTTCAATTGTTGACGGTCTGATTCCACCCACCCCCTATTATTAACTATTAGCAAGCAATTCAGAAGTTATCTACTTGATTGTAGTCAGAATTAGGGATTTTTCTCTGACTTCTTCAACTGAAGGAAAATAGATCAGAGGGGGTTTTTGTGGATATTTCAGTCTTTTCGTAGTTGAAATCATAAGTCAATTGAAGGTAAACCACCATGAAAAACCTGCAAGCACTGGACGGCCGTTTCGTTCAATTATGGAACTCCTCAGCAGTACGCATCCTTGAAGGAAAATATACATCTAGTAATATAATATCATCTTGATTATGTAATTAATGTTAAATAATTATATATGTAATATTACTTACATTATATACAAAAGTATACCTAGTGACCATAAATCAATAGTTTTATCATAACATCTACTTAATAATAATTCAGGTGCACAAAATGTTGCCGTCAAGCATACCAACTCTAAATCTAAATCAGCAGTTGTAAATAATTGAGGAGAGTAATCAGCTGGAAAGAAGAAAAAAAACGAAACAAAAATATTTAGATTGATTAAAATAAGGTGATGAAAATGTTTTAGACAATGAACTATTTCAACCTTATGTAATGCTCATTTGTTTATCCATCACTTACTTAAAAAGCATTTGATGTAAACATAGTTGTTGACATTGCGTAATCAAACACAGTTTGTATTACCTATTTCAGCGATCATTAGATAAGCTTTGAAATAGTTCTGATCCTATGCATACGAGTAAACTAATTAGTCTCAGCAGTTATATGATATTATTAAACGGATACCTTGATAGGGTTGAAACTGACAAATTCACTATGCTTTCTAAAAATGATCAGTAATGAAAAAGCATATTTATTTTATTATTGTTATATCCCGATAACAATAGTGAATGGTAACTTTGGGATCCATTTATGCATATAATTTTTATCGTTTAGTTGCTAAATAATTAAACCACTCATATTCATGTTCCTTTCATTGTGAGCTTTATTTTCATCCTTGAACTATTATTGTACGATTTACCATTCCTGAGTTATACCCAGTCTATTAATTACTGCACCCTTATTCACAGCCACATTTGGCTAACTCTTGTACAAATGTTATTTTCTATTTTATTGTTACGATGTGGTCAGTATGTTTGGTATATAAACTCAATATGTTTCAAATACAATGATTCATACCACAAGGGCTGTTATTGGTGTTTTGGACTTAACTGACTGGGCTAGGCAGAAGTTGTGGAAAACTGATTGATTGAGATGTATTCGTTATTGAAATCAATCAAAAATCAAGTGGTAAACCAAGAATCACTAGTCATCTGACATTAGTCTCTAGAAATAGAACTAAACTCAATTCCCATTAATCTAGTCAAAAGCTTTACAAATGTTTACTGCGAACATAGAGCTTTGACACATATCTCAATAAGTTGTCACTTCTAAAAGTTTGAAATAAAAAATTATTACTTTTTGCTGTAATATAAACATATGGATGTGTCATCCACTTTTATCCAAAGAGTAATGGACACGTCTAGATGAAATGATTCTAATACGATATCTCTTAACTGATTTCAGGACAGAGTGTCAGACACTGGTGATATCTATCGAATTTGCTTCTATCCGAATAGCTGCATGTGGTGAATGGAAATACTAGAAAATCGGTTGAATGCCGATTTGTAGTCTACAGTAAAATGTGTGTGACGTCAAAATAACTAACTTTTTGTCCGCATTCATCTCACTGCTTATTCATCGATATATGGACACACGTGAAGGTCTGGACGGCATGGCTTAACTAATGAATTAAGTGAACAGCATTTTTACCAGATAAAGTATCGACATCTTGTTAAACGTTTCTATAATTTACCAAGTCAAACAAACTTGCTATTAGGCCTTGGAAGTTAACATACTTTGGTGATCATGAAGAGAATGACCGAAGTAATGATGTCAATATATTCCATACTTACTAATTTTTACAATCGCATCACTGTCTCTGGTACTCAACAGTATGTTTTCAGGCTGAAATAATTGAAAAAATAAACAGTTGTTTTTGAGGACTGTATATTTCTCACACAAACAAAACAATATCACAACTCTTACGTTGCTTAGACTCAAGATTCTTCAAGCTATCAGATCCAAAATCTTAGATCTGGTGGTGATCATCTCGAGTAGTACGTCAGATTTTGTTAGCTGAAATATCATGATTGTAGTCGGATTGCATATTACACATTTGCATCAGTTGTAGAATTTTGAAATGCAACTAAACAGCTACAAGACACCACTTAAGTTTAACCGATAGTCACAGTATATTTATCTATACCGTATTAAAGGATCTTTGAAACTAGGAATTTATGAATGTGAAGTATTTGAGGTAATCAGTGAGAAAGTATGAAATCTGTTGTTGAGCTTTTGTGTGAAATTGGGTATGGATGCTCGCCAGCATAATAATTTTGACAGCAAATGGAACCATTTTTTATATTAGGTAGAAGAAAGTAGTAACAGTATTCCGGATGTTGAATTGGACAAAATAAGTTATGCCAGTGACTGATACTACATAATTTATAAACATTTTCTGGAAGTAACGTCTATGACACTTTTTTATGAATCAATTTAGTCAGTATATAGGCAGATTATTCAGTGAAAATTTTCAATAATCATGGAAACCATTTTAAAGTTTGATTGTTAAGATACTTATTGACTAAAACATATAACATGCATCCCAAGGTCACATTATGAGTATATCAAGTCGTCACCTAAATATTTGTAAATTCATAGAATATTTTATGAAAAATTCGTATACTTCATTCATCAAAAATGTTCAATAGCTTTGGCAATTATTACCATTGAAATTTGAAGATGGTATCAGTTATTGGTTAGTTTGATTTGAAAATTCTTGGCGAAAGTCGATTATTTGTTCGATAATCAATACTGACACTTAAGAATGTTAAGCGGGAAAGCAGCGGTTTAGTAAACATTTTGATTTGTTTTCCCGGTTATTTTATTGGGCGACATTTTCTCTTTAATCAACGTAATTTAAACTGGCTACAAATTCATAGTGTTGTATGTTAGTCAAACAATAATTTGTCCTAGCTAAAGGTCAGGTGTCAACCTTTATTTTGATGTTGGTTTGTTCTCTGAGCTGGATGGTTTGGTCGTGGAGCTTTCATCGTTCTTCTGAACGACATCATCAGCACAAACTTCTATCCGAAGTTGAAAGCTCCACGACCAAACCATCCAGCTCAGAGAAAAAACCAACATCAAAATCACCCACCTGAGCTACAAATCTTCTCCACCATGTCAACCTTTATTTTTAGAGCTGCTGATTGATTCCCGAAATACTGTGGGAAGAGAACCACATTATCTTCCAATCTGCTGGTTATCAATTCAATATGTTCTTATTATCAAATGAATACACTGGGTATTACCAACTGGGAATGGTAGTAGTGTTTTCTCATAGTGTCTGTCTCCTTGAATGATCTCTAATCCGTTTTGTAAAGTCAGCAGACTTCAACAAAGCAAATGAACCGAAGCTTAAGAAACCTTAAGATAGAAGTTGTCCGTCTAGTCCATACTAGTATCTCAACCAGATCAATTTTAGAATAATGCAAATTCTATCGATGAATGAAGCCATAATCGGTATACAATCATATATTTTATTCATAATCTAACAGAGATGAAAGAACCTTTTAAGTTCGATGTTCAAGTAATGATAAAATAGTCAAAATCTGACTAGTACTAAGGTGTTTATTACAGATGATTTTGAAAAATGTCTCGAGTTCGTTCACTCAGTAAATTTTTGTGGTTTCACAACTAATGACAGTAAATATTTTGTTCTTAGTTTTAGGTTCAAAACAGTCCCTTATTAAAATGATATATCAATGCTCTTATCTGTTCGAATCCCCACTAAATGGGTTTACAAAATATGCTGGTATGGTCGATCGCAATACGGAATATTGATGCTAATTTCAGCGATATTTGACCGGTCTAAATGTTTGCAATATAAAAACAATTTGAGGGAGTAATCGTGCCTGTTATCTGCTTGCATTGATTATAACCATCCATTTACCTTAACATCATCTTGTCTTGTCAAATCGTGCACAAGTCAAATCTAGTGCTTTTAAATCTTCCACTGATCATCAGTTCATTCTGTGTCGCTCTGAATGTATGGCAGCAAAACTCTAAGTAGCCTAGGAAACAATTATACATACTTTTAAATTTCTGTGAATAATTCCATATTCATGTAAGTATCTGATACCATCAACCACTTGTCTGAAATAATGAAGAACTGTTTTTTCGTTATACACAGGAAATTTAGTTAATCTAAATTGAGGGAACAAGAAAAGAATTGATGATTGATTAAAATCAACCAATATTCTTAAGGGCGGAATAACATGGGTTTGAATACTGAAGTTTTTGAGTGAACAAGATCCGTTATAAACACTGACGAGATTTTAATCTCGTCAATATTATTGTGGTTGACCCGCGTTTTATCCTATTCGAGACTAATCAGCCACGTATAACTGCATCTCAGTGTTAATATTCTTATTAGGATTCATACCCATTACTTACTACTTGAATATTCAATGCGTCATCCACAAATATACTGAGTCCAGGCATCCACTTGTTCAGCAGACATGAAGTCGCTTGCAAGATTTTACATCTTGTCGGTGTTGATGCTTAGGACTGTTATCAATCAACCTTCTTTGGTTTACATGCATCATGACTGAATAGTGAATCTGATTGTTAACAGTTTCACTAGGATATTGGGTACAACCGAGTGATATATCTTAAATAAGACTTAATCCCCGTCCTGACTTGCACTCCTGACCATAGTCCAAATATACTAAATACTTGTGATCGAGAAATATTATCAATGCGATCCATCCAGAATACACATGTGTCAACACAGACAGATTAACTGCAGTTCCTAATATAGACAGTGAAAAAATGTAAACCCGTATGAAGAGTTCGTAACTGCTTTTATTAGGCCTGGTCGAAAATTAGCGGTTTTCGACAGTAGTGATATACTATTCTGACAATTTTGAATTGTTGCTTATTTTACTTCTGTCATATCATATAAATTGATCCTAACATTAGATTAACTTACTGGTATACTACGTCACATACCAAAGTATTCAGAATTACTAAAAAGAGTACCGGAAAATGTTTTAACCACAACGTTTCTGGAGTTTTGGTGGTGAGCCACTGGTCTTCCTTCAACAATATGCACAAATTATAAGCTTTACGTTTAAAAAACATAAATGAAAAATTGGTCCACGTTTCTAATTATTTTACGGATATACTGTATACTTCAAAACCATATGTTCAAAATAAACTTTTTTATATTTGACCAGTTTCACCTTAAGTATATTTTAATAATCCACAGTAAATTTCTCTTAAAGCAAAGCGTCGGGACAAAATGATGAATATCAATAGAACCCTGCGATGAAACGAATAGTGTTGCATACAGTTATATAACGTGTGGAGCTGATCATTACCAACCAGGTTGAATTTATTTGAACACTAACAGTTACTTTTCATAATTTGTCTTACCGCTGATTATGTGGTGATTTGGTTTAGATGTATAGAACGTCGGCAAATGATTTCGAAATTGACATATTTTTTTTTCTTTTTGACCAGAATAACTCACAAGATATTGAAGGTGAGTTCGAAAACCAAGGACGATTAAATTATCGGTTTGATAAAAGTTTTCAGACTAAGTCGTCAGCTCTTGAAGTCTTCTACTCAAAGAAATGATGCTCATACCTTCAATTGA
Source organism: Schistosoma rodhaini (assembly GCA_944470415.2). Classification (NCBI taxonomy): domain Eukaryota; kingdom Metazoa; phylum Platyhelminthes; class Trematoda; order Strigeidida; family Schistosomatidae; genus Schistosoma; species Schistosoma rodhaini. The sequence goes on from OX104040.1 coordinate 4,816,183, forward strand.
TACATTGTATAAAAGGCTATATAACCACAGAAGCTCATTAGAAAACGACTGGGGCAGACTGTGGGACTTCTGACCCAATACATGAAACTAATATTGAAACTTAATCTGCAACCCTTTTGAGCGACGGGTATTACAAATGGTCACTATCGACCAGGTTAGTTTGGAAGCGTGACGACTCAAGAACCACACATACAGAAATGACTAGGTAAAAAAAGGTGGTTTGTGAATAGGTTGATATCATTATCTAAAATATTTACCAATAATACTGTTTTATCCTTGCTTAAGAAGCCCTGCAACATATTTCACTAATTCACCTACGAATTTGAGGCAATATAAATATAGTTACTCCAGCGCCGATGTTCCTTTTTCTGACAATAATTTAGAGCTTTGATGACCATATTCTGAAATTTATTATATAATGAATATGAGTAGACCTATTATAAATAAATAATAACGAGCAAAAATTTATTTTAAATTAATCTGTGATGCAATTAAGAACTTTACAAAAGAGAAATATGGAGATTTATTATGGCTCCTTGGAAAATAATATACCTCTGGAAGAGTTCTTCACCACTTGCAAATTCAACAACTATATGCCATGAGAAAGATGTTTCGAAAACTTCCTTCAATTTCACCTACAAACTTACTTAAAATCCACTAAAGACACCTACCAGATTTTGATGATCAAGCTTCAACAAATGACTTATATCTTCCTTTCCTTGAGAAGTCAACTGTTTAATGTTAAGTCTATCAAGTTTTGTAACGTTCTTTTGTATCCCTTTAACAGCATACAACAATTTCGTCCTGCGTTCCATGCATAATGCAACAAAAGTACCACTATATCTGTAGAAAATTTCATTATTTTAAGAAGAGTGAAGAAAAGCAGATTATCTAAGACTAAACAGCATACTGTGGTTGAATAGGTTTTCTATAAATGTTTAAACGTTAATTTAGATTAGCTTGTACCTTCCCAAGCCTTCGACTAACCAATAATAGTCTTCGAACTTTGTCATTGTGTAGTCCTCAGAAGTCATCAAACGATCCAGATTTAATTGGGCAGCAGTAGCGTATCTTGGATACAGTTTCGAATTTAAGGTTATGGAGACCAAAAGTTGTAATAGTTTGTAAGATCATTATAGAAACTTTTATTTACTTGCTTCATTGATATTGTATTAGCAAATACACCGTTTTTCTAAATATATTTGCATTTATCGACCGTAAAGTTTGTATTTTTACGTTGATTAAATAATTTTCGTTGTGTCTGCTACGTCCGAATTACATCGTGCTTTTTGTGCCTCAATATAGACTAGGCCTTGACCATTTACTGAATTCGGATCAGCTTACACTTTGAAAGGTTTGTCAAGTTTCACTATATGACTCATCATGTGGTTGCATTCCTATTTTATTTTACGTTCTGTAGCGCAAATAAAATCCCGGAATAACTACTGACACTAACCTCATTATTTTTTATGCTTACATCTAGTTGAATGCTTCCGCACCAGCTCACCATTAGGTCAAGCTACGCATCACTTGCAAGTGTTAGACAGGTAAGACCAAAAGACTCTCGATATATCGAAAGTCTTCCAAATACAAATTCGAACGAATTTAGTTCGGACTTCTGACTTCTCTGATTTAGTATACTTCGTTTGTATAAATTCAATTGGTTCTGGATGGAATAGAAAAAAGTTTCGCTTAACGGGTTTCCGTATCTAGTAGCAGTGGATCACTAATACCCACAGGCAGGAACCTAGGTGTACTAACGATGATAGAGGAAAAAACAAAATTGGTGAATCATAATAAGATATTATCTTTAATCCCTAAGAATAGGTCAAGTTTCTTCTTAAAGGACTCCTAAGAAATCGCCTGGACTCGCTTAGTCGTTAGGGAATTCCAGCATTTGACTACTCTTAAGGAGTAAAAGTTGTGTCTACAGTCTGTTCTCCTATGTTCGGTCTCTAGATTCTGGGCGTTACCCCTTAGGTTTGTGGTGGAGCTAAACATAAGTAAATGTTCAAGGGGATGTCCAGAAGTATTCAGGATGCTGTAAGCCATAAGAAGGTCACCTCTAAGACGCCTACGCTCTAACGGGTAAAGGTTAAGTGATTGGAGGCGCTCTTCATAAGGTTTGAATTTGAGTCCCCGAACTGATTTCGTGGCTCGCCGTTGGATACGCTCCAGAGTTACCTTATCTATTTGGAGTGAGGAAGGAAATACTATGTTTCCGTACTCTAAATGTGGACGGATAAAACTGTTGAAGATTATGTGGAAAGTTCTTCCGTCAAACTGACCAAAAATGTGCCACAATGTTACCAGTGCAAGGTTGGCTCACATTTAGCGTAAGACTTCAAGTCCTAGGGTGTCAGCACTCCTAAATCTCTTTTGCCTTGGGATACTTCTAGAGCGAAGTTTCCTAACTGCAGTCTGCAACATGTCGCCGATGGACAACCTTACACTTTGAAGTGTTGAAGGTGAGTCCGTTGCCGTCTGCCCAAATTTGAAGTCGAGTCAGATCCTCCTAAAGTGCCAGCATATCCTCTTGGTAGCTTACCATTATCCAAAGTTTCACATCATCAGCAAAAAGTATTAAGTCGGACGATACTTGTTGTGGATCGTTTATATAAATCAAGAAGAGAAGAGGTTCTAGTATTGATCCCTGAGGGACCCCAACAGGACATTCCATAGCCTGAGAGAATGTGAACTTAACCCTGACCTTGAAATGTCGATTTTTTATGCATGAAGTGAGCCATTCAATTAGAGGTAGTTTGATACCCAATCGTTTGAGCTTATTGATAAGACATATATGGTTGTGGTGAGAAGTTTATGGATAATGAGTAGTTATGTAGGTCTTCGCATGTAAGGGAATTCATAATTTTTGAGGGTGTGAAAATAAGGACTGCCGGTCGATAGTCTGAAGCTTCTTTGCATAAAACTAATTTGAAAATTTGTGTGGTGTGGGCCATCTTTCAAATTTTCCGGTAATGTGCCTCGGTTCATTGCATTTGAAAACATCATATCGAGCTGTTTTTCCAGGATTGAAGCCTCCCCCTCCGTATAGCAGAATGGACCATATCCGAACCAGGAGAAGTGTCTTTTTCAGGTACTGCAGTTTCCGTAACATCAAGTCAACGATCAGGTTTACTTCTGAAAACCCCGTGCAGTTGCAGATGAAGTTTTCATCCATGTAGTTGATGTGGGTCGCTTGAAATTTCCGAGTGTACTATTTTGCCAGAAGATGGGTGACATCATCGTCGTTGTTGGTTGCGCTATCAGGACCTAGCAGTTGGGAAACTCTGGTTTCGGCTTGTCGGAGAGAAGCTGCATGACGGAATAAGCTTTTCTGATCGGAGGCAAGTTTATCGATAAGCTTTGTCTGGTACTGAAATCTGTCTTCTCCTATCGCCTTTGTGATATGTTCCTCACTTGTTCGAATTGTCTGTACACTCTGTCGTTGCCAGCTCGTTTTTATTCAGCCCAACAATACCTTTTGAGGCTTAGCAAACGAAGAGTATGGTTCTTGATGATTGTAGGTTGCTTGTAGCTTTTGGGGACTTTTTGAAGTGCAGACTCCCTTGTAGCACATAAGACCGTGTGCAGTGGGAAATCCCAATGAGCATCCACTTCAAGTTGATGGTGAAAATCCCAATCCATCTGCTGTAGATGTTTGACATATTCAGTATCGGTCAGTGGAAGCTGTGATATTTCTTTGCATTCATTTTTTGATATTACTATACATTCCCATTCTTTTTTAGCGTTCTATGATCAAAATAGCATGACTGAATCCTAACAATATCCAAACACCCTTTGAAAATTGGAATGTAAACGACCAGGTCCCGCGCTCTCAGGAGTTGCCAAATTTCTAATCAGTGCAAAACGTTGCACAACAGTTTATATATAGTCTCTGTATACTTGTCGCGCACCTTAATATGGTTTCCATCATCAGCATATCTTTATCCGATGCATGTTTCGTGATGATTTGATATCACTTTCACGAATCGACGAAGTTGGTAGAGTGTACTCAACGAGTCTTCAGCATTGACTTTTAAAATTTTTACTAATAAGGATATAAGTTGCGTTCACTTTTCAAGTTCTTTCATTCAGTATTCCTGTGAAAACCAAGTTTCACCTTGCTAACACCACCAGCTAGAGGAAATCTCACTTATTTGGATAGAGCGTTTCCGTCATCAAGAGCTTTATGAGAAAACCAGGATCCCACCCTGAGAATGCTTGACTGTAGTCTAAGGGTCTGTAGCAGTAAATAAATTAAAAAACGAATAGTTCTGATGTTGACTCTGACTTGAGTTATTTCACTAAATACACTATAGTTGGTGGCTCGATCATGCATCTCTCGCAACAACTAGTCAGTTTAGGTCACATACTTCTTGAAATATAGACTACGTCTCAACTGGGCCTTAGAACCCTTCCTCTTATGGTAGGTATTTCGATTGGGTCTGGGGTCCTCGCTTATAAGCGTGTTACGGACAACAGCGTTGCAATGCCCTTGATTTCCATGACGTCTTTAAATCTTTCTTTGATGACCGAATTAATATTATGTGTCAACATCTTTATCATTATTTGCGACGTATAATTATCATATGGGATCTGCGTTCAATAGTAATTTTGAGAGATAACCGTTGGAAAAACTTGGAGCGCCTGTCACTTACCTCATATCTATCTGCTGACTTTTTCCTATTTCAAATACACTGTTCTAAACATTACTTCGGCGCGAAACATACTTTCAGGTTAGACTCAAATGGCTGCTTATTTGTATATCACCAAATTGTTTGTTGGTGGCCACATTGAAACTTGACCGATAGCACTCGATCGGCACTAAAGACTTGACACGCATGAGATTGATCACCACCCAGTGATCAATCAATTGTGATTACATCTAGAGTAGCCAACATTGAAAGGTTGTAAATCAGAAAATCTTCGTTTGTAAAACCCTAGTCCCAGCACGACGGTACCTGACTGTCTCTCCAACGAGTTTCCAACTTCACGTTTTTGAAAAAGAAGAACCGATCTTCAGTAGAATGTTGGGGAAGGCAAGACGAGAACGGGGGGATAATCCTTCCAGCACACGATTGTCGTGCTAATTGTCGGCAGTGTACTTCCTGTAGATGACTCCAACTATATGCTTTGAAGTGATAGGCAATCTTAGTAAGCACCATGTAAATTCATCAAGACTGATAAACACTTGGTTGAGACACTTCAAAGCACGATCACATATTTAAGGCAACTCTACCTCTATCGCAGTCTTTCTTTCGTTGCGGAACTAAGCCAATCCGGGTATTTATACCTCCTGGTCCGTAAATTGAGAAGATATCTATGTATTAGATGCTCCTATCACTTCTGAGTTCATGTGCCTCATCCATTTTATTGGGTAGACCCATGGCTTTCATGTGTATAAGCAGATTATGCTTTCAGTAATGAAACCCTGTTAACCTGTATGAGTATCATGTGGATGGACAGGTAACCTAAGTGCACAATATTTTCTAAGTTGGTAGCTCATGTCCTTTCCAAGTTTTTTTTCATGGTCTTGACAGTCCACTATTGAAATGGTCAGTTCTTATTTGAATTTGTACTTGATCCTGGCATTACATGGCCTATTTGGATGCATATGGACTTTAGTTGGTAGCCTTCGTCTGTTGGCAGCAAGTGCCTTAAGACTTTCAGCTGCCACATGGAGGGATGGAAAGGTTATCTTCATCAAACGGGGTCTAGAATCCCCTGGCTGGTCTCACTACTTGTGGAATCAAAGTGATTTTAGGCTTCAATAACTGTTCGGTGGGTTCTCATTCCCAAATATCAGAGTTTTTGTGGTCAATGTCCGTGTTTCTGGCTCATTTTGCATGATGATATTTCTTCCACGAAAATCGTCTCATGTGACTCTTACATCCCCCATCTGATTTCAGTAGGACATACTGGACGTCGGCAGTGCTGGTGAGCGTCACATAAAGGATTCCTGGGTGATTTTATTGCTTGCAGTTCTTTCCCCGAGTTAGCCGTGTAACCGTTAAAGGCTCCATCCTGGGAAGTTTGGGCCTCCTGTTTGACTATTCCCTGGGCATGGCCATTTTTGTCCTGTTGACTGTGGCGAAGGTCAGAGCTGTCTTTTAGTTCATGAAAATGGAAGAATCATCGTGAACCTTGATCATTTTACCAGGTTTTCGGGTACGTCCAATATAGAGACTATGAAAACGCTGACTGGGAAAACTTTCGACCTCTAGTGAAGCACTCTGACTGGAGTAGCTTCTTTACTACAAATAACCTCGTAGAAACACTGGAAACATTATCGCCAAATCTGCACTAGACACTACTAGGCTTTCTAGAATTCCTAGTAAAACAATTAATACTCATATCAATCAAAAGAATAGTTCTAGGCTGCAAAAACTGGAAATGATTTACTACATATCAGAAGATATCAGTGCCCTGCCCCACATATATTCTGTAGTTGAAGGACTGCAAAGCCAGCACAACAAACATAAACAGGCACAATAACGTACTAAGCTCACTGTTACATCTAAAGCCCAAAACGTATGTCGTCTCCCTAAAAAACGCACATGAAGGAACGAAGATCACAACATTTACTCTTTACTGCACGATGGCGTGACGTATTATGGCCAAACCGTCATATGCGAACTGTTAAGTGAATAGCTTTCCCGAAACGGGAATACATCTGATGCCCCAGATATTAACATAAAGTGCATCAGCAAAAACTTTGATCTTAGTAGTATACACCGCCATCGAAGTTCGTAAGCCGGATGCGAGTTCTGGTGCCCATGGTATCCCATCAATCTTCTATAAAATGTCAAGGCCGAACGTATAAACGCTGCTGCTCAAAATATTCACATTATTTTTAGAGGTAGTTACATATCCTGAAACCTGAAAGGTAGCTTATGTAGTCCCCAAATGCAAATCAGGACCGAAAACCCTAGTTGAGAGACTACAGACCTATAAATATAACAAAATCAACTGTCCAACCTCTTACTTGAGGAAAGCTTTGGCTTTGTTTTGTTGTGCCCATATCCAATTTGACTATAAATTGCCTGTGTAATTGCTTGCGCTCGCTCGCTGATATTTGCTAATGAGCTTACAGCTTTCTGACCTGCGTTATTCAACAATAAACTGTAGTCGCCGCTTCTTTTTGCTTTCTGATTTTTATACAACGTTAACATTTTTATTCGAGCGGTTACCTATGGGAACGATTAACAAAACACGACACTACAACATGTCATATAGTTCTTGCCAAAGTCTCACATGTACGTGAACGTCTATATGAAGTATTTATGGTCAAAGTTGAGAAATACAGGTCAGAAACTCCGGAAAACTTCTTCCTCATCATGTACGCATTAATATAGAACAGTTTTTTCTTCGGAAATATACATAGCAGATGGATTACATACGTTTGTAAGACTTCTTGGCCAAGCATTTGCTTGCTCTAATCTAGCGCGATCGAATACGTCTGCCCTCCATTCAAAAATCATAGGCCATTAACATGTCTAAACTACATCAGACTGTAAGTTTAGTTTCCCTTACGTTTCTTCTTTGCAGTTATATTGGATATGTTTCCCTAACTATAATGCCATATCTTAGGATTAAAACCCCTCTGGAAAAAAAAATACTTAGATCCAACTTGAATCTCTATTTCAAACTCCTTAAAAACCTTACTTATTCCATAAGTAATATAGTTCTCAACCAAGACTTACATGGATACAACCTTCGAGAAAAAGTATCCACTGTCGAAATCGAAAAATACGGATCAAAAACTCGGGAAAACTTCCTCCCTATCAAGTATGCATTAATATGGAACAGTCCACCTTCTGAAATACGCATGGCAGATAAATTACATACGTTTGTAAGACTTATCAATCAAACCCTCACCTGCACAGATCTAGCACAAACGAACACATCCACGTCCCACACAGACATCATAGGCTCCCTACATATATAGGCCTTATTTCCCTAAATTGTAGTTGTATTAGATACTTTTCCCTCCCTAATTTTTTAAAAATTGAAGTAGACAGGCAACTCACTGGACCTATTAATACTCGGTCGCTAAACGACGCTTACAAATACCCTAAAACGTCAAACGAAACACATCATTGACTGCCTACTTCCAGTGGTCGTACACCTATGAAACCTGTTACCCATCAACCGGTTAGGATAGGACAAAAGAACATCAATACGAATTTAGTGTGAGTTACTTCTTGTCTATTCTTTATCAGCTTTTCACTCTTCTGTACACTATATTGCCTTGCCATTAATGTTATTTCACCACTCGTTATCTTACCTTATATGTAACTAACATATATATACACTTTTCCGCCTACCTTGGTACGCAACTATCCTACATTATACCCTCCTTAATGCCTATACTCTGATTGGCCACCTATATTTCACATTATAGTCAATTAAAGCATTGCATGGAAGCCTTACCCACAGTCAATATTTTGTAACTGTCTGATAAGCTTGTAAAGTGGTACTTATAGAAATAGTGTTTTCCAACAGGATGTGAAACACAGAGCATTGTGTGGGGTATGATATATATCCAGAAAAAGCTTATATGAGCCTAACATCACAAAAGGAGGGAGGATGGAGTTACTAACCAGCAAGCATTGATGGCGAAGGCGATGACTACAATCCACCTGTGTTTGTGTGGCAGAATATTTTGTTTGTAACAGGCTCTTTATGGATGAGAACAAGTCAATCAATCTGTGATAATGAGGTTGTTCTCCTACACTCACCATTCAGACTCATGTTTCTAATTTTTGTGCTGGATTAACTATTCTACTTAGACAACCTATAACATCCTAACTCAGACTTTTACATGAAAACTGTGTGGCAGGCATCGGATGATGAAAAAGGGGGACTGTAAAGGATATGGTTGTTATTTTACTTAACGCTCTACTCCCTATATGCACTCTCATTTCTAATAAACAGTCTTCCTCATTTAAATGTTGACTTCCCTTCCTTCATTCGAACCTACTCCACCTTGATAAATATCAAAACTCATTGTTCTTTATTACTGCATTCTCTCGTCTTGAGTCCCTGATCACATTTCACTCTAGCGACATGAGCTAGTATCAATTTGATCTAATACTTTATCATACCTCCATCTGTTCCACTACTAAATGTTGAACAATGGTTATCGTTCACATCCAAATGCCTTAACGCTCCTCGGTTTCTTTTTTTCTCTTCAGAATCTTGCTTTGGGGGTGAAGCTATGTAACTTCTGACATCTGGAATAAGCTCAACGAACGCGCCTTCCCAAGGTCATAGTTCGCACCAGGCGCTCCACAAGTCTACTTTATAACAACTATTAACTTAAAATGCTGCATTACATAAACGCTTAGCATGACCGAAACCCTAATACACTTTTCGTCGAGATTGGATCTGGTATGTAACGTGGACGCGATGCCCTTTTGGAAAATATTCTGATGAAAACACATTACATCTGAGCGATTGAATTGCTATCAACTTTTATAGTTATATTTACTAAACAACCCTGCTTGGGAGGCATACTGTGAACCAGTATATGTTGTAACTTGTAGTTCATGTCTGTAAACATGGCGTGTACCTGTCCTTGCAGAAATAAATTATTATCGTCAACAAGCGTACCAAAAATAAACACCCAGTTCTGAGTGAAGGTTTGGTCTCGTTTCTTAGCTATAATGTCTGTTGTTGATGCAGCAAACGAGAAGCTTGGTAATGTTGGTTTGCATGTAAATAAATGATCAAAACAAGTGGGACCCAACAATCGACTCAAACAATCTACATGAATGTGGGCAAAACATGGATCTTGACAAGAAACCAGCCCAGTACATAAACTCATACGACGACAGGCCTTTGGCCTCTGGCACGCTGACACTCGATTTCACCTGTAAGTTAGGCTTCACATATCTAGCCTGATTGTCCTGACGTTTGACGGCTCGTACAACGTTGGTTAACCACTATAAAAAGTCAAAATATAAGGATTTTTCTAGTACATTTTTATTGGATTTAGCTTTTACTGCATTGGTTGTCGTTGCTTTTCACGCTATATGGGTTGCATCTCTGAGTTTTTAATGTTACAGTCACATATTCGATTGAAGTCAATCACAGTATCTGACAGAACTGGTTCGACTAACCAACGGCGACAGATATGATTTCGGCGCCGTTTTTACTAATTCAAGTGACTTTTCGACTAACTGTTTTTTTGTGAATCTCACTTTAAGGGATTTCAAGTGATAGGACGACTGACTTTTGTTCAATTCCTCGACATCACTACATTTTAGTCCTAGCACATCCACTTTGACTGGTTTGTTCGATTCAAACTTTGTTTAATAGTTCAAATATTTGCTGTGGTTAATGAAAAGACAATGAAGCGTGCCAATTTCGTGGATTGGTTGAGGTTAGACATTAACACCGTTGGATGCAGCTCAGTGGTCTATCGGTTAAGGGCTTCGGCTCGAGACTGGTAGGTCCTGGGTTCGAATCTCGCGAGAGCGGGTTCGTGGATGCGCACTGCTGAGGAGTCCCATAATAGGACGAAACGGCCGTCCAGTGCTTCCAGGTTTTCGATGGTGGTCTAGCCTCAATTGACTCATGATCTTAACTATAAAAAAAATAATCATTTTGCTTACTATTGTCATTAATCCATAAACTTCTTCCTGAAATTCACTGGTCAAAGATAGTTGTCGATTTGTACAAACATCTATGGCCCGTAATCATTAATGAAAACTTTATTCCGAAAAATTATTTGCTCCTTTTGACTGATAGATAATTTCGATCGCAATAATAACAATTGAAACGCTCTTGACAAGATGTTACAACGACAGGACGTCAAAATAGTTGCATACATTTGTATTGGTAATACAGATTCCATGAACACGTTCCTGAGTTAATAGGAATAAGGATCCCTTTTTTACAATCGCTAACTAAAACCATCTTCGGAACAGCAGACTTAAAGGAGAAAGACCAATTTGAACAGATACAACAAAAAATGGATTGGTTGAAGCTAGACATCATTGCAGCTGGATGCCGGCTCAGTAGTCCAGAAATTAACCGTTCGAGCGTGAGAGGATAGGCCCTGGGCACGAATCCTGCGAGTAAGATCGTGGATGTGCGCTGATAAAAAAACCCACACTAGGTTCTCCATGGTGGTCTAGCTTTCACTGACTAATGAACTCAACTATAAAAACAAAAAGAGACGAATGAATGTCACTACATGAATATTCAATGGGTTCAAAGTAATCAATAGCACAGGACGGGTAGCCTCATCTATTGATGCAATGTGATAACATCTCGGAACACAGCAGCCTTCAGATCGTCTGCAGTCCTAGTTACGCTGAACATCTATGCAAATAACTAGCCAATAGTAGAATCAATAAGTTCAAATATATGTTGAAGTAAAAATCAAGCTGAAGTTTGGGGAAAGCCCGGTCGGCAGTTCGGGCAACTGACCATCTCAAATGTTAAAACAATGATGAAAAAATGAGCATGAATATGGGCCAAGTTTAACCACCGTTAATAGGCGTCGTAAAATTAAAAAGACCACCAAAATTTAAAATGTGAAAATACCTTTGAAGCTATAGTTAGGAGCATAATATGAACAAAGTTACTCTTTTTGTAAAAGGCAAATACAGATAGTTAAGTTGATGACACTCATAAAAATACAATAGCTACGATAACAGCTACTTCGCCGTTACAAATAAAAAGCCAATTAAAATATTTCATGTAAACAATAAAGTGAATCTAACACAAAACTGAAGGCGTAAGTAACAAGCATATGAAAACAACCTCAGTATCATTCTATCGGCAATCCATCAGTCTGTTGGTCTAGTAACACGTTTAGGTTACCAAATAGAAATAACAGACAAATTCTACACTAATTATATCGACTTTACATATAAAAACTTAACCACATGGACCTTCATGCTCAATGTGCGCTGTCTAGTTAGGGTTAATTATAGGAAAGAGGAGTTTCGGCCGACCGTGAAGAAATGGTATCATTGGAAGATCTGAAGTTAAAGGACAAGTAACGAGGCTAAACAGTTTATTTATTCGAGCAAGAACATTAACTCATCAATTCGATAAGAGAGCATAAGTCACTCCAGACCTAACGCCCTGTCAACTTCATGTAAGGTGAAGTTAAGCGATAAGATTGCATGATAATGTTGCAGCAAATAACCGACGATAGACAGTTTGAAACATAGTAAACGGTTTAAAGCTCATGAACAATGAGCATGATGTCACTCCACAAACGGCAGATCAGTCTGTAGATCGAGATAGGTTTGAAGATCAGAAACCTTTGAATAAGATACGTCTCTCAACTGTTACTTTAATGTGAGTTTTTTGACGACACACATTCAACTAAACCTACTCTCTTGAAAACTATTTCCCCTAAGGACACTCCATAAGATGACTCGAGTGAACCTGAATTTATTTTACAGTGACAAAGCAACTCTCCAACTCTGACAAAAAAAGTTTAGGGAGACGAAACCATATATGCCGAATAGGGAAACACGTAGGATTGAACACAACTGCTCTGTGGGTATCACAACAACAGTGAACAGCTTCTTCCCGCTGATATCATATAACTTACCGTCAACACCCTTAAGTAGCGAAATTGGTTGTAGGCTTGAGCCTAACAAATATTTTCACACTCAGACTAACAAAGGCTATCAGAGTACCAATCGCTCTAGTCAACCCCAGGTTATGACAACTTCAGTCGAGATACTTCCACCCGTTTTAACTTAGTGGGCCACTTGTTTAATATGTTTCTTATCAACGATAGGTCGATCTGTAATAAAAAACGAGTTCGACCCTTCTTGTATATGTTTACTAACCATCACTTTGAATGATATCTGAAACATGGACTAATAGCAATATTTCCGACCTAAGTATATCTCTTAATAACTATATACTATATCAAAGTGATAGGTTGAAAGGACGAGGCAAAGGATGCTTTGTTTACGTTCACTCTAGCTTAAACTTGCTATTATGTGATATGCCTGAACTAAAAAAATTACTGGACTCGGTGTGGACTGTTTTAAAGCATTTGAATTATATTTCCTTAATTTTTGGCTGTCTACCGTCAACCTACAGCAGCAATAATTGGGATAGCGATATTGTTAGAGGTATTTAAACTAGCATCATCCTTCGCATTCATACACAAGCTTCAACAAACTTCAACATGACCGAAATCCCTTGGTATCCGGTAAAGATACCACAACGTTATAAACAATTTGTTGAATACCTAGAGATTGGACAGTAGAGTAAATATATCAGTAGCCCTACCATATATCAAAATATCTTGGACTTAGCATTTACCAGTGGTATCAACCTCAATACTGTGTCTACTGGGGAAACGTTTCAAGGTAGTGATCACAACACTTTCATATATAGACTTCCTGTAGAACCACAACCGGTAGACATAAAGCTGTAACACATCAAAGAAACCAACGCAAGGTCGATTTGTAAAACTTTAAAAATAGCCTAAGAAGCGCTTTACTCTAAACTATACGAACACACTAACTAATATATTCTAAGAAATATATTCAACAAAAGTTTACCTTTAGAATACTCGAAACCTAGGTTTTATTAAGATTTCTATCGGTGTGTGCGCGAAGACGTCCTCGAAGACATTGTTTTATATATTTTTTTATCCAAACACGCAAACATTGGTGCAAGGAGGCACCAAATACATATGCGTCACACAATAACAATGGAGCCAGCAGTAGTTATCACTCATTTGTGTGATGGCTGGGATACAGCCAATGTGTCCGAAACGAACCAGGTGGTTTTCTCAGAGGGTCACACCCCGAGCCTCTGACCAAAAAGTCTAATCCACAAGACTGTGGATCAACGTAAGGAAATGTAGTCTCGTGGTAACCGGTGTCCAACAATAGGTTCATACACTATTTATTTCCTAAGGATTCTGGAGCCCATGTGCATCATTGATTTGTAATCAGGATTTTCCAACTCCCCTAAGTGGATCTTCCGTATCCAGCGACCCGGTTAAAGTCGGATATTCGGTTTTCATCCACTCAATTTGGCAAACAACACACTCGCCGTGAGGACTTCCCTGTCAGTGGTTGTATGCATGTGACCATGTGAGAGCATTTTGAGAAGAAGAGGTGACTCTTCCCGATCTCGGCCGTACCAGCGCATTCGGGGGTCATAAATTAAATGAATTTTCCACTTTAGTTACGAAGACAGAAATATTTCTCCAGACAGAGGCAATATGTACACAAAAGTCAGTCGCTCAGGAAAACGTGATGTCGAACAAGATCACGACTCCTTCAAAATAAACTCAAACTTAATCGAATGGAGGGAACGTATTTAATAAGGACAAACATGTATTCGAAAGTAACAAACTTGTTACGGAACTATTTAATGAACACTTTTATTTCTCATTGATGAAAAACTACTGAATGAGTCAGAATCAACCCCAGCACCTTTTTGTTAAATTACTAATGTAGACTCCAATATACAGAATATTTCTCAGGCAATTAGCACACTGAAATGCTCCTACACTAATGAACCAGATGGTATTCCGGGTAGCATGCTTAAAAGTGGTGGTGATGATATGTGTGTTTCATTCCTCAAACTGTTTGCTATATCATTCTCTACAGTGCGTTACCCTACTGCCTGGAAAAGTACACAAATCACTTCCAAAATAAAGAAATGAACTGAAGCAAATGTTGAAAATTACCGGCCCATAAACATAACCTCAGTGGTATCTAGAATGATGGAAAAAGTAGTTGAGGCGTCGGTAGTCCAATATCTACTTACTGATGATCTCATCTCGACCCTCAGAATAGGTTTATTAGGTCCAGATCGTACGAAACATGCCTAATAGAATACGTGAGTGACATAACACAGGAACGAAACAATGGATCCTTTGAACCAGTCCTATACTTAGACTTTAAGAAGGCTTTTTATAAGTTCTACACAAAAGGCTTCTAGTCAAACTAAGACCCCTCGAAATCAATAACCCACTGTATTCCTGGTTTGCTTAATTCTTAACAAGACGTAAACGAATGGCGAAGTATAATCAAGTGCACTTAGATCAGTGCACGATCTAGGTATAATTAACACAGGAAGCCTAACATTTTAAAAACATGCGCCCTTTATTATTTTAAAACTAGACGACTAATGAATCTCATAGCAAAACGTTTCTCTACAACAGAGGCTGGGTTTAACCTTCAAAAATATGTATACCATCCTCCCTTTATTATGACTCTTTTATCTTCTCAAGCACGAATACGACAGATAAGAAAAGCGTAGAAGACAGTTAAGGACGCTTCACACGCCGACTGCTAGGATGTGACTCCATTCTCAACTACGCAGCTAGATGTAAGCAGCTCTACATAGAAACCTTTTGGTACCGTCGGCTAAGGAACGATCTGATATCTCTCCACAAAGCAATATATCGACTAGTCTTATTTAATCTCCTGCCCAACCATGATCCATGACCCAGTGTTCAGACTGAGAAACAATGCATATATACTGTTTACAGTAGAGCACAGAAAACCAGTGTGTCGTAAGAATTTTGTAGTGAGTTATATTTTACTATGGAACAGGTTGTTAATAACTATCCATAACTTTGACACCATTTCCAAGTTCATAAAACTAATAACATTGTTACTAGACGAGAAAGAGTCTCATAAACTATTCCCTGAACTTTCACCCATCAATGAGGCACTTTATTGTGGGCCGCCTAATATCTAGACTGATCGTGAATACAAAAGACCCCCAACGTCAATGATAAAAAGTACAACCAAACTATAGAACACATGATAATTTTGAATAAATTGAGCATTGGGTAGATTATTATAAATAAATAATATATTTGGAATATCCCAATGAGTAGAAAAAAGTAGATTTTCTGGCGTTTCGTGACTCGGTGTAAGTCACTTCTTCAGAGAATAAGTAAAAAGAAATAACTTATACTGAATTACGAAACGTCAGAAAATCTAATTTTTTCTACTCATTGGGATATTACAACTATATTATTTATCAGTGATAAAACACATGGCTTACCCTTTCCCATTATTCATTGATTATTAAACACGCCCATATGCTTCTACTCCTCACTTTCAGATTCCGAAACTCTCTAGAGGTGAAAATTGTACTATTCGTCCTAAGTATCATGTCCTTTTGCCCATTACAACTAGACAGATAACTCAGTAATCCCATGAATGCTGATCAACTATGAATGATTAATAGAGGATCATAAAGTGCGAAATTTTTGTGAGTCACTCAATGTTTTGTTTTCTTAGTCTGAAAGTTTCGAAATTCTAAACTGTCGCATGATCTTTGATTTGCTATCTGTCCTTACCAACTCTAAACCATATATGATCTGACCAGTGTCATATATCTCAAACCATTAGTTATCCTCATAGCAGTATGATATGCTAAAAATGGATATCTAACCCACTATGCAGAAGTTTAAACCTTCTGGTTTGCTTGTAACATGGAACTAGTAGAGACAGTGTATTCCCAAATGATGCCTAAATGAAAGCAATATTCATACACACCACAAACGTAAGAGAGCCTAATATCGCAAAAGTAGGAAAGGTGGAGTTACTGACCAGCAAACATGATGTTGAGGAGATAACTTCAATTCACCCATATATGTAGGGAAGGACATGTTGTCAAATTACAGCTCCCTATGATCAAGTGGGATGTCACGAACAAATGATATTGATGCTAATTTACTATGCAAAATATTACTTCAAATTATGTTTGTGGCGTTGAGTTAGTTTCACTTCCTACCGAGTAACCCTATTATAAGCGAAACTAGACAATTCGCTGAAAACGAAGGTTGCTCATGATAAGCTAAAATGGTTTCGATAAAAATGGGAGATAACCACTTGTGTATCAGAATACTGTTTTTGATACTACATTTTGAAACTTCACGTAATTCTATACTTGAACCACCTTCACTTATACAGTTCGTTTTCAATCTATACCATACTTGCACTTGTGTTTTTAACCTATCAGGATGCTATTACTTACTATACCTGAAATGACTGATCACACATGCACCAGATAAAAACTATACTTTAAACGCAATTGTAACATAAGAAGCATAGAGCGACGCGAAAGATACATAATTAATTTTCGATATCTGAAAAACAATAAAAGGTATAACAACCGTAATGAGACAACTAGAAACAGCCCCAAAAATGCAATCAGTTTATACAATCTTATTGTAAAAATACTGCATATTGGAAGTGAAAAGTCCACTGAAAGATTATGGTAAGAAGAATACGAAATGTGACAGCAAGATTACCTGCTCACAATTGATTGATCACTGAGTGGTGATCAATGTCATGAGTGTCAAGTCCTTCTTAGTACTCATCGAATGCTATCGATCAAGTTGCAATGTGGCCACCAGTCTAGGTGGCTCGACACTGCGTGCACTATATATATTAAGGTAACATGGTGGTTGGAGGTGGTCAACAGGAAACCCTGGACCCGGGTTTCGTGCTACTTGGCACTCGTCAGCAAGGTGTACCTATAATCTTGAGGGAACTGATGCTCCCTGACGGGCTCGATCCCGTGTCACTCAGCTTCATATTCAGAGACGTTACCACTGAGCTATTCTGGCCGCGACCGACCTCCTGTAGGACTGAGATGTAATCACAATTGATTGATCACTGGGTGGTGATCAATCTCATGCGTGTCAAGTCTTTAGTGCCGATCGAGTGCTATCGGTCAAGTTTCAATGTGGCCACCAACAAACAATTTGGTGATATACAAATAAGCAGCCATTTGAGTCTAACCTGAAAGTATGTTTCGCGCCGAAGTAATGTTTAGAACAGTGTATTTGAAATAGGAAAAAGTCAGCAGATAGATATGAGGTAAGTGACAGGCGCTCCAAGTTTTTCCAACGGTTATCTCTCAAAATTACTATTGAACGCAGATCCCATATGATAATTATACGTCGCAAATAATGATAAAGATGTTGACACATAATATTAATTCGGTCATCAAAGAAAGATTTAAAGACGTCATGGAAATCAAGGGCATTGCAACGCTGTTGTCCGTAACACGCTTATAAGCGAGGACCCCAGACCCAATCGAAATACCTACCATAAGAGGAAGGGTTCTAAGGCCCAGTTGAGACGTAGTCTATATTTCAAGAAGTATGTGACCTAAACTGACTAGTTGTTGCGAGAGATGCATGATCGAGCCACCAACTATAGTGTATTTAGTGAAATAACTCAAGTCAGAGTCAACATCAGAACTATTCGTTTTTTAATTTATTTACTGCTACAGACCCTTAGACTACAGTCAAGCATTCTCAGGGTGGGATCCTGGTTTTCTCATAAAGCTCTTGATGACGGAAACGCTCTATCCAAATAAGTGAGATTTCCTCTAGCTGGTGGTGTTAGCAAGGTGAAACTTGGTTTTCACAGGAATACTGAATGAAAGAACTTGAAAAGTGAACGCAACTTATATCCTTATTAGTAAAAATTTTAAAAGTCAATGCTGAAGACTCGTTGAGTACACTCTACCAACTTCGTCGATTCGTGAAAGTGATATCAAATCATCACGAAACATGCATCGGATAAAGATATGCTGATGATGGAAACCATATTAAGGTGCGCGACAAGTATACAGAGACTATATATAAACTGTTGTGCAACGTTTTGCACTGATTAGAAATTTGGCAACTCCTGAGAGCGCGGGACCTGGTCGTTTACATTCCAATTTTCAAAGGGTGTTTGGATATTGTTAGGATTCAGTCATGCTATTTTGATCATAGAACGCTAAAAAAGAATGGGAATGTATAGTAATATCAAAAAATGAATGCAAAGAAATATCACAGCTTCCACTGACCGATACTGAATATGTCAAACATCTACAGCAGATGGATTGGGATTTTCACCATCAACTTGAAGTGGATGCTCATTGGGATTTCCCACTGCACACGGTCTTATGTGCTACAAGGGAGTCTGCACTTCAAAAAGTCCCCAAAAGCTACAAGCAACCTACAATCATCAAGAACCATACTCTTCGTTTGCTAAGCCTCAAAAGGTATTGTTGGGCTGAATAAAAACGAGCTGGCAACGACAGAGTGTACAGACAATTCGAACAAGTGAGGAACATATCACAAAGGTGATAAGAGAAGACAGATTTCAGTACCAGACAAAGCTTATCGATAAACTTGCCTCCGATCAGAAAAGCTTATTCCGTCATGCAGCTTCTCTCCGACAAGCCGAAACCAGAGTTTCCCAACTGCTAGGTCCTGATAGCGCAACCAACAACGACGATGATGTCACCCATCTTCTGGCAAAATAGTACACTCGGAAATTTCAAGCGACCCACATCAACTACATGGATGAAAACTTCATCTGCAACTGCACGGGGTTTTCAGAAGTAAACCTGATCGTTGACTTGATGTTACGGAAACTGCAGTACCTGAAAAAGACACTTCTCCTGGTTCGGATATGGTCCATTCTGCTATACGGAGGGGGAGGCTTCAATCCTGGAAAAACAGCTCGATATGATGTTTTCAAATGCAATGAACCGAGGCACATTACCGGAAAATTTGAAAGATGGCCCACACCACACAAATTTTCAAATTAGTTTTATGCAAAGAAGCTTCAGACTATCGACCGGCAGTCCTTATTTTCACACCCTCAAAAATTATGAATTCCCTTACATGCGAAGACCTACATAACTACTCATTATCCATAAACTTCTCACCACAACCATATATGTCTTATCAATAAGCTCAAACGATTGGGTATCAAACTACCTCTAATTGAATGGCTCACTTCATGCATAAAAAATCGACATTTCAAGGTCAGGGTTAAGTTCACATTCTCTCAGGCTATGGAATGTCCTGTTGGGGTCCCTCAGGGATCAATACTAGAACCTCTTCTCTTCTTGATTTATATAAACGATCCACAACAAGTATCGTCCGACTTAATACTTTTTGCTGATGATGTGAAACTTTGGATAATGGTAAGCTACCAAGAGGATATGCTGGCACTTTAGGAGGATCTGACTCGACTTCAAATTTGGGCAGACGGCAACGGACTCACCTTCAACACTTCAAAGTGTAAGGTTGTCCATCGGCGACATGTTGCAGACTGCAGTTAGGAAACTTCGCTCTAGAAGTATCCCAAGGCAAAAGAGATTTAGGAGTGCTGACACCCTAGGACTTGAAGTCTTACGCTAAATGTGAGCCAACCTTGCACTGGTAACATTGTGGCACATTTTTGGTCAGTTTGACGGAAGAACTTTCCACATAATCTTCAACAGTTTTATCCGTCCACATTTAGAGTACGGAAACATAGTATTTCCTTCCTCACTCCAAATAGATAAGGTAACTCTGGAGCGTATCCAACGGCGAGCCACGAAATCAGTTCGGGGACTCAAATTCAAACCTTATGAAGAGCGCCTCCAATCACTTAACCTTTACCCGTTAGAGCGTAGGCGTCTTAGAGGTGACCTTCTTATGGCTTACAGCATCCTGAATACTTCTGGACATCCCCTTGAACATTTACTTATGTTTAGCTCCACCACAAACCTAAGGGGTAACGCCCAGAATCTAGAGACCGAACATAGGAGAACAGACTGTAGACACAACTTTTACTCCTTAAGAGTAGTCAAATGCTGGAATTCCCTAACGACTAAGCGAGTCCAGGCGATTTCTTAGGAGTCCTTTAAGAAGAAACTTGACCTATTCTTAGGGATTAAAGATAATATCTTATTATGATTCACCAATTTTGTTTTTTCCTCTATCATCGTTAGTACACCTAGGTTCCTGCCTGTGGGTATTAGTGATCCACTGCTACTAGATACGGAAACCCGTTAAGCGAAACTTTTTTTAGTCCGTTTGCAACAATTTGAACCTTTTGAATCCTAGATATTGAATTTTGAAAAACTGTATCTGTTTGGATTGTCTTTGCTCGCGCGGTTACGTTACTCGGCACGTTGTTACAGTGATGAATGAACAGTTGGTTTTCCGAGGTACTTTGTCTGGACACCGTGGGTGGGTCACGCAGATAGCGACAAATGCTACCCAGCCGGATCTTCTTGTTTCGGCCTCTCGAGGTATTTTTAACTACTGAAGTAGAAATTTCAGATAAATCCCTTATTGTTTGGGACTTGAGGCGAGAATCTGGGGAATATGGAGTACCTGTAAGGTCTTTACATGGACACAATCATTTCGTCAGTGACGTGGTTATGTCATCTGATGGATTATACGCTTTATCGGGATCATGGGACAGCACATTAAGATTGTATGATTTGGAGACTGGAAAAACAACTCGTCGGTTCTGTGGACACGAAAAAAGCGTTTTAAGTGTTGCTTTCAGTGCAGACAACAGACAAATAGTCAGTGGGTCACGAGACAAAACTGCAAGGTTGTGGAATACTTTGGGTCACTGCAAGTATGTATTCACCGATGGCGGTCATACTGACTGGATCTCATGCGTTCGTTTTTCCCCCAACACAGACCACCCTATTGTTGTTACATGCGGATGGGACAAGCAAGTAAAAGTAAGCAGTGTAATATTTTGTCATTCATTTTTCCAGGTTTGGGGATTAAGTGACTGTAGCTTACGCACAACACATTACGGACATACTGGTTATCTCAACACGGTGACAGTTTCACCAGATGGTTCTCTTTGTGCCAGCGGAGGAAAGGATGGACAAGCCATGCTTTGGGACTTAGCATTGAATAAGTTCCTGTACACCCTACCTAGCGGAGGAATAATCAATGCATTATGTTTCTCCCCTAATCGTTATTGGCTTTGTGCTGCTGTTGGGTCCAGCATCAAGATATGGGATTTAGAAAACAAGGTCTTAGCTGACGATCTACGCCCTGAATTAATCTCAGGAAGCTCGCCTGCTAAACAATCAACACCTTCATGCACATGTCTTGCATGGTCCGCTGATGGTCAAACTTTATTTGCTGGGTTCTCAGACAATCTCATTCGTGTTTGGCAAATGGCTTAGTAACAATAATATGTATAATGTACTGATTGGATCAACGCCTTTTTATTTCAAGTGAGGTTGTAATCATTTACTGATGAAGGCTTACTGATAGCCCTAACACTGTTTACGTGGTACAATAAAAATTTTGAAAGGCATTGTATGTATTAACAATGCACAGAGTAATCTGCCCTCCCGTTACCTTAAGTCCGTATGCGGAGAGTTTTGAATTTGTTTGCTTCAGACTGACAGTAAACGAAGTTAGCTGACAAAATAAATGATAGTACCACAAATCACGTTGACGTCCACGGTAGTCATTAACTGGTTTCTAGGTAATTTTCGTGTATGGCACGCAGTCGTTTTAGTTGTCATACACTCCACATTAAACCAGCCATCGTTTAACAAGTTCCTACGTTAGTCATTAAGTTGCCACAATAAATGACTGAGTATTTGTCCTGTCTATTTAACTGATTATCAATGTAATTTAGTGTCAAATCTTTGATTCCGGTTGGTCCTTGTGATAGGAAAGTGGCTTCATTTTGAAAAGCAGTTGTGGTGGTGCTACTTGGTTTTCCAACTTTTGGCTGCATATCGAATTTATATCTGCATATCACTATGTAAACGTAGTGTTCCAGTGTATTAATCTTAATATATTTATACACAAAAAAATTGGGGTTATATAATAACATGATCAAGATATGTGCGGATGAGTGAATTCTAGTTCGACTCGAAAGTTATATAAACAGGTCATTCCGATGTTAATGAACCCAAGCAACTACTCGGATGTGTTGTAGCGATTCATCTTGTGAAGGACTGGGAAGATATTGTTCACTGGTCAAGGGAGGTTCAGGTGAATCTCTTTGAGGCCCAAATAACGGTAAGTAACGACAGCTCAAATATAATCCAGGTGAGCGTCTACGTTGTCGCTAATAGTATACAGCAAAAACATGTTAAAAGCAGGGAGAATGTAATCCTAAACAACGGTTCTTACTGGTCGAGAAGTCAGGTTTAAGTAAGACAGTTTCAGAAGTGAGTGTGACAGTTGTCTACTCGCAGTCCAGGGGATCAGACGAATGGTTAGTGCAGTATAATATACTGTTCAACTGGCTTCTATGTACTCTCTGAAGGGTCTTTGGCGAACCGAAAGAGGTTACCTAACTGTTGTCAATGGGAATGCAAAGCGATATTTTTTAGGGAGGGTATTGGTGTTAATATAGTTGAATAAGTCGTTAACTTCACTTGTCTCGGAAAACTCATCTGGCATTTGTCTCGGTGAGTCTAAGGAGTTAGTGTCGGTACTTGTCATTATATCGTACCATAAAAGTACATGAACTTCGTGAAGCTACTCTGCTTAGATGTTTTTGGACAAATCAGGACTTGCGAAATGTTAGCCTCGAATGGTGTTCACGACTGCCCGGTATTTCCATTAGTATTTGTCATCAGCGATCGATCTGCACCCAGGAGGTCTTGAATTGAGTAAACAATCGGTAATTGTAGGTTTTTAATCACCTTGAGTAACATTTGGATAATAATTATCTCCCTCCAAATGTAAAACGAAAATAGGTTATAATAAGTCATGGTTGACCAAAAAGAAGCCTCCGGATATTGGTCTGAGCCATGTTGGTAGGTGCAGACTAATGGGGTCCGTGAGACAATCGTGATTAGTGGTTGGAGACGTTAGATAGCATGGTTCGAGGTCGTTCACAAGTATTCATACTCACTCACTGCTAATCTTCTCGGTCTTGCATCCTCTACACCATCATGCATACCTACCCACCACTCGAACCATTTTCTTAATGTTTAGTGTCAACCGGTCATTTACATGTCTTCATTTAGTTCATATGTCTATATGAGTAGACTAGACTCACAAACAAATGACTGCTTGAATTTTGGAACGCTAGTAATAAAATTCTGGTCACCACACGATAAATTAGGACACCAATTGTTTCTACTTAAGTGCTTTGGTTTTACATAATTGGTTACAAAGTATATTGCATTACAAAGGAGATGTACGTGTAACTAGTTCTTAGGAGCGCTAAATCATGCTTCCAATACAAACTGAAAATTCTTACCAGATGGTCCTTTCATAAATTAGGCGGGAAATATCCCCCCGTTCAACTAACTTATGATTTTAACGTCAGGAATAAGAGCTAGCACCTAATTATTATGATTAAAGACAACCCATCGTTGTAGCACTGTCACATAAAACAACGGCTCAGCCTGCAAATATCTTCCAAACAACAGTTATTTTCGAAAACCAGAATTACTATTTGATTATATATCACTTTGAACGCAGTGCTCCACATTGCGGGAGTGATATTCAAGCCTTACTTGCCTTAAAGGGCTTGGAAAACGTGTATTTATCTCAACCTCCTGCAAAAGCCAGATAGTCCTTATCTAAGCATTCTATGCTTTCATCTCGATGTATCATAGCAACAATAAATCTCTCAACCCATTATTATGACCACGAAAAGAGCAGTAACATGAAGTTGCCGAATTACTCTACGGAAACAATCAATGTATACTATAGGTGAATATGACCAAAGCATAGTAGTCTCTAGAACAATAGAAAGTTCACCGACTAATTTCCAAAGATACAAACATTGGAAAGGCTGCGTTGATGCTCCATTTCTTAAGCATCTCCATATATTCTTTGTTTGATGTTGGGTGGTTTATGTTTGTTTTAAGATAGTTCAGTTACATATGCTTAATAGGGAGTTGAAAAGTGTCTTGCAGCTTGGGAGATCGATCTGTTAAGTGTCATAAATTGTGATTACTTATAGGAGGTTACTCAACAAGTGTAAACGAAGGACTCAATACTGTATAGTGACTTATGTCATTTGAGTAATAATATGGTGTACAATGAAAGTTCTAACGGGGGCAGAGCAAAAATCGCCTATGGACTATTTAGCAATGCTGTTGATACAAGTCCATAAAAGCCAAATAAACACTCGAAAAATCGAAATTTACACATTTGTATACAGTTTACTGGCATTTATTCTTAGTTGCCCTCAAATGCCCTGGTATGGCTGAGAGTGGGGAGAGTTCGCTATCCCTCTCGAAATACTCTCACATGGCCATGCGTAATATAGCCTCTGCAAGGGAAGTCCTACTCACTGCTTTCTCGTAGCACCGGTGTTGTTTCCGAAATTGAGAGGACAAAAAGCGAATGTCCGGCGCTTTAACCGGGTTGGTGGACACGAAAAGTCCACCTAGGGGAGTTGGAAAACCCTGATTCCAAAACAATGGTGCATATGGGCTCCAGTATCCTGAAGGAACGAATGACGTATGAACCAATTGTTGGTCACCGGCTACCATGGGAATGCATCTCCTCACGATGCTCCACTGCCTTGTGGATCGGACCTTTAGATCGAAGGCTCCGGGTGTGGCCCCCTAAGAAAACCACCTGGTTCAGTATGGGCACCTGGACGGTATCACAGCCCTCACACAAATCAAATGAGATTAGTGTGGCGCATATGTACCTGGTGCTTCCTTGTATCAATATTTATGTGTATAAATAAAATAAAAATTCTTAGCTGCAGCAAATGAATCCAATATTTACGAATGTCGATATTCATATACCATCATGAAGCAAAAGCGATTAGGAAATCGATGGTTGATGGTAGGGAATACTCACTTAGACCACCAATAACTGGTTTTAACGACTTATTGACACTTTGCAAATATTACTCGTTTCAGTTGGGACACAATTGGATAGTATGGCCAAAACAAAGATGGAGGGAGCAGTTACCACTGGTAACGAAACAAATACAGCTTGGATACTGTATTAATTACAGTTTATCCATCACACGAACATATTCCCCTGTATGCCCTAAAACGTAGTTTTTTTTATAATGTATATAAGAACATACTCACTTTTAAGTAAATGTGATGAACTAAGCCATGTTTGGAAAATAGGTTGTTTTGAAAACGAAGTATCTGACTTAAAGGTTGTATATATTAATGAAACTCCGCCTGTGGCTCATCCAGAAGCTACTGCCGGTCCCAAACCCGGATAAAGGAGGAGGGTTGAGCATGAGGTTAGCGACCCCATCCCGTAGAAAACTAACTCGCTAAGAAAACACTAACCAGAAAAAATTATTCAAACCACTTAACCTTTACCGTGGGAGTCAGATCTTCATTTCGAAGAGTTATGACGCCTCATGGTGAACGCCGAGTTCCTTTGGAAGCCACAAGCATGATGCCCCTTCTAACAACCAGAGCAAACATTAATTTAGGTACATGGAATTTTCGTACAATGTGGGAGCCCGAGAGAGCCATCCAAAGTGTTGCAGAAATGAGGAAATACAACCTGGAGGTGGTTGGGATCAGTGTGACACATTGGACGCAGGTTGGCCAACAAAGACTAGCTTCAGGTAGGCTGATATTACACTCAGGCCATGAAAGAAGAAAAAGCTCCACATACACAAGTCGTTGCACTGATGCTATTCAAACAAGCACATACAGGATGGGAATCTCATGGATCAAGGATCACCAAAGCCTCCTTTAAAACAAAGAACGTCATCGAATGCTATACGCCTACCAACGACTACAGTGAAGACGTTAAAGATCAATTATACTATAGGTTGTAGTCAGTCGTCGAGAAGTGCACAACAAAGGACCTGGCCATTCTTATGGAAGATTTAACTGACAAGTTTGGAATGGACAACATCGGATATGAAGACATGGGCTGGGATAAAGGAACGAAAATGGTGAGATTTACAAACCTTTGTGTTTCCACTAAACTGGTCATAGACTGCACTATATTCCCACACAAACGCATGGACGTCAAT
The DNA here is from genome assembly GCA_944470415.2 of Schistosoma rodhaini. Taxonomy (NCBI): domain Eukaryota; kingdom Metazoa; phylum Platyhelminthes; class Trematoda; order Strigeidida; family Schistosomatidae; genus Schistosoma; species Schistosoma rodhaini. The sequence continues at coordinate 4,842,918 of OX104040.1, forward strand.
GGGTCACAATATGCAGAACCAAATCGACCATATCTGCATCAAAAAAAAGTTCAGGAGGACGATGAGGATGTAAGAACCAGGAGAGGAGCTGATATAGCATCAGATCATCACTTGCTGGTCGCCAAGATGAAACTTAAGAAGCACTGGACAACTAGACGGATAAAATCACAAAAGTTTAATACAGCTTTTCTTCAGGATATTGACAACAGGTTCCAGGCCTTTCACGATCTACTCAATGGAGAGGGAACTACCATGGAGAACAACTGGAAAGGGATAAAAGAAGTGAAAACTTCAACATGTCATGAGGTTCTGGGCCACAAAAATCACCAGCAGGACCACACAACATTCCATCAGAGACACTGAAAGCAGATGTAGCAGCAACTGCAATGATACTTCACATTCTCTTCAATAAGATTTGGGATGAAAAACAAGTACCAACAGACTGGAAAGAAGGACTTCTGATCGAAATATCAAAGAAAGGCGAACTCAGCAAGTGTGATAACTGCAGCGGCATCCCTCTTCTTTCAATACCAGGAAAAGTCTTCAACAGGATGTCAAACACAATGAAGGACTCCGTAGACGCCCAACTTTGAGACCAACAGGTTGGATTCCGTGACGATCGATCGTGTACAGACCAAATATCAACTCTACGGATCATTGTGGAACAATCAATTGAATGGAATTCATCACTCTACATCAACTTCATTGATTACGAGAAGGCATTTGATAGCATGGGCAGGATAACATTATGAAGGCTTCTTCGACACTACGGCGTACAGAAGAAAATAGTCATTATCATAAGGAAGTCCTATGATGGATTAAACTGCAAAATCGTGCATGGAGGACAGCTCGCTGACTCGTTCAAAGTAAAGACTGGTGTCAGGAAAGGTTTCTTACTCTCCCCCTTTCTCCTGTTGATCGACAAGTGTTTATTAACAGTTATCTACGCAAAATACTTCGGATCAGTTGGTCAGACACAATCAGCAACATTCTACTGGGGGGGGGGAGAAAACAAACCAGATTCCAGCGGATGAAGAAGCGTTGGGAGTGTATAGGACACTAATTGAGGAAAGCACCCAACTGTGTCACAAGGCAGGCCCTCACTTGAAATTCCCAAGGCCAAAGAACATATTACACAGAAAAATGGACAGCTGGATAGAACTAGAAAGAAAGACCCAGGACATAGTGGGTTGGAGAATGCTGATCAGCAGCCTATGCTCCATTGGGAGTAACATGCGTAAATAAATAATAATAAAATTCTGAGATGAGATCATCCGGACTTAAAAAACCAATGCTAATACAGCTTGTCTTACATAATCCAAATTTATTGCAGTAAATATTTTCATGGGAAGTTATCATATCTTACCTATTTAACGCCGTCCCGCGTTATTTGTTTTACTTACATCGTAAATAAGCCCCCAAATGCCCTGGTACGGCCGAGAGTGGGGAGAGTCACCTCTCCCTCTCGAAATACTCTCATATGGCCAGCGAATATATAGCCTCTGCCAGGGAAGTCCTACTCACTGCCTTCTCGTGGCGGCTGTGTTGTTTACGAAAGTGAGAGGACGAAAAGCGAATGTCCGGCGCTTTAACCGGGTTGGTGGACACGGAGGGTCCACCTAGGGGAGTTGGAAAACCCTGATTCCAAACCAATGGTGCACATGGGCTCCAGTATCCTGATGGAACGAATGGCGGACGAACCTGTCATTGGTCAACGGCTACCATGGGACTGCATCTCCTCACGATGCTCCACTGCCTTATGGATCAGACATTCAGGTCAAAGGCTCAGGGTGTAGCCCCCTAAGAAAACCACCTGCTTCAGTCTGGGCACCTGGGCAGTATCACAGCCCTCACACAAATCGAATGAGATTTGTGAGGCGCATATTTATCTGGTGCTTCATTGTACCAATATTTATGTGTTTAAATAAATAATAAATAAATAAACATCGTAAATATGTCTGTACCCAACTTCCCTTGGTTGTGACATCGGCAAAGTTAACTGTGCTGTTATGTTTAGGTTCAGACATTATACACCACTAGGTTTCGAAATGGTCTGTGTCAAAATCCAAATTGACGGTATAGAGTGAAGTAGCTGAACACTTTACTTGTCTTGGAAGTTTTCAACAAAGCCTCCACACACATTCAAAAGGCTTGGTTTGCTTTGGCTAACTTTATCACTTGTTGCGCAGACGAGGTACCCATATACCAAACAAAGAACGAGTATATTACGTAGAAATCCTATATGTATTACTCTGTTCTCAAAACTTAGTCTACAAGATTGGAAGATATGAATAGACTATACGTTTTTAGTCATATGTTATCGAAATACTGCTGGCGTAGTGTGGACCAATCGAGTGAGCAATGTCAAGATGCTAGACTAAATTGGCAAATCAGACGGTGAGAAATTGAGTCGTTACAGGTGTCTTTCTCATTATCATCGGTGCTAAATTATTTCAATGCTTTTGCTACTCATCTTTTTAAATCCGTAACGATGTGATATGGTATGGCAAAGTGTGTTAACGTACATTTGTCTAACCATGTGTTCATTATGACAGACTGACTTCTAAGAAATAGTTACTCATTTGGAAACAAAATAAAATCCTTTTGAAATTTGTATACTAATAATTTTAATTATAGACCTATGTTAACATATTTTGCTGACTGATAGAAGAGAATGTTTTCGAGTGTATTTATTAAAAGTATGTGCTAGTGGATTACAAACGGGTGTACAAGAAAGCGGATTAATAAACACGAAATACTTTTCAAGTCAAAATAGATTTTGTATCCACTTCGACAAGGTTTTTCATATTTTCAACTGTAGAAGACCATTCTTTCAATCGAGTACACATGCTTCCAATCTAATAATAAAAATAAACATTGGAAAAACAATAAAAGTATTTAAAATTAAAACCACTGAAAATGGAAATTTTCAAGAGTAGTTTGATAGTTAGTTAACAAAGCCTTAAGTGTAAGAATGAAAATATACGAAGGTAGATTAGCTACAAAACTAAAGCCTAAAATGAAGAAAACAGTGGTTAATAGAAAATGCGTCCAAATATTTCATTCAATACAAAAATGAGCAGCTATCCAATCCATGAGGAATAAGCCTCAGTCCATGAAGTCACTAACTTCTGGTCTTAGTCATGTTGATAGAGGCAAATTATCACTGTTGAAATCAAGAGTCAATTGAAGCTAGACAACCATCGAAAACCTGGAAGCCCTGGACGGCCGCTTCGTTCTATTATGGGACTCCTCAGCAGTGCGCATCCACGATCCCGCACTCGCGAGATTCGAACCTAGGACCTACCAGTCTCGAGCCGGCATCCAACGGTGTTAATGTCTAACTTCAACACATCCACGATTTCGAGCGACCGTTCACCAATTGTCTTCATTGAGTTGATTACTTGGTTGCAGTCCGCACGACTATCGTAACCAAAGGTTGGAAACTCTGAGTGACATGGCTCAGAATCGATCGCAATGGTATGGGTGTATACATTCTTTATCTGCCCTTAAATTGTGAGATTAAAATTGATTATTACCTTTCTTTCTACGAACTAATTCTTTCTCCCAGTATCATATCATTATATGCAATTTTTCTTTTAAATATTACTATCATTGAAATAACTACTATGAATTTGGTGTTCATCTTGTTGTGCTAATGAGGCACGGAGATTTGGACAGATGCATTTAAGTGCCTAGTCCTACGTTCTAGCTGACTAAAGCGTTGATAGTACGACCCAGCAACCATGTATACACTGCCACAAACAGGTACGATCTGAATATATTGTCTAAAGACTAACAGGGAAACCTAGTTACTTTAGATATTATACCATCAGTCAGGACAGGGTCCTAAATTCGTATACACAGAAAATATCAGCAGCAATGAAATATGTAACTAATTCTACGTATCGATTATTTTAATCAGCTATTAAGTGAGTTTCATGCATGCACTTTCTTTTTTTATCTAGAAGAAGCCAAGGACTAAGAAATTGAGCGGAACCATGTGAATTCATTTTATTTTGTCGATTTTCAACAGCTGCTTACAAATTAAAATATTTTAAAATCAAAATTATCATAAAGTTAGCATACGTAACATAGAGGTTTTGGTTTTATGTGGAGTGGTGGTTCGAAGGAATGTAATGGGACTGAAGAAATATACTATACTGTATTTATTTCTAACACGGGATCATCAAACATATTTACACGAGGTCATAGACCTAAAAACAACTAAATGGTTACATAATTAGGATACAAATTGTGTGTGACATGAGTTGAGATCAGTCAATGAAAACATAACATTATGAATAAGGGACTAGTGAAGTCAAAATAAGAGAAAGAGTTCCAAGAAAGATGTAATAAACTGACCATAACGTCACCGCAGTAAGAGATTTACCACTGTTGCCTTTTGGGTACAGCTGGCTTGAAACGTTTAATGGCCATAGTTTCGAAAAATTCAAAATTATTTATCCAAACACGTAGATATTGGTAGAAGGAGACGCCAAGTACATATGCGTCACACAATAACAATGGAGCCAGTAGTAGTTATCATTCATTTGTGTGATGGTTGGGATATTACCGGTGTGTTCAAACCGAACCAGGTGGTTTTCTCAGAGGGTCACACCCCGAGCCTCTGACCAAAAAGTCTAATCCACAAGACTGTGGATCAACGTAAGGAAATGTAGTCTCGTGGTAACCGGTGTCCAACAATAGGTTCATACGCTATTTAATTCCTCAGGATTCTGGAGCCCATGTGCACCATTGGTTTGTAATGAGTATTTCCCAACTCCCCTAGGTGGACCTTCTGTGTCCACTAATCCGGTCACAGCGCCGGACATTCGCTTTTTGTCCTCTCAATTTAGTAAACAACACACACATTTTGTTAACGCTCATCAGTTCTATCTCTAGTGTATCGGCAGTATATATGCTTTATGTTCCATATAAAGGCCCTTTTAATGGATGCTTTTTATAAAGAATTGGACAAAAGCTATTAAAATTCAGGAAAACTACATTCCATGTATTTTTTAGATCAATTTAACGTTGATTTGTGCCATCCTCTACTGCTTATAATAGCAGCTTATATTACTTTCTAGCTATGAAATATGGCGATTGCGAAAACATGTAGGATGGTATTACAGATTTATACTTTTCTACAGCGGATCTCTCACAAACGTTCGAATAACTAATTGCGTAATCCTGAGGTAGAGTGTAATGTAAATCAGTTGGTGAGGCTGTCAATCAGTCAGCTACAAAGTAGAACCAGGCACATATATGCATCGGTCCAATTTGTCAACCTTTATCGCATTAGGAAATATATTATATGACTTGACAGTAACGAACAAAATGTTAGTACACACATGCAGCTGAATTGAATAAGTTGATAACTGGATTCATTGAAGTCCTACTTTCGTATAAACTCTAACTATATGACGTCATAATTCAGTTTAGTTTAATTTGATCACATCATCTATATTCTTTGTATAGAATTCTAATGATCGCTAACGTGCATATAAAATAGCAAAGTGTAATCCACATTAGTTAATTGTTTATTAACGATACTACTAAATTTCATAAACGATAGTATTACGTGCAATAAAACATGAAAGACCTCAGTATTGCATTAAAGTACTCCTATGGTAATGAATATATTATGTTCCCGACCGTTGCTGCTACCTTGACATGGTGGTCGGGCTTGCCTATCGTGATGAACCAATCGAGCTATACTGGCTGGAACAATCGTTCCTCAAGGTCCTACCATGCCAGACAGGTCGGTTGAAGATCGGTAAGAATAAAAGCAGCAAACCCAAGGTCCGAAGGAGAAGTCGTACTGCTGACTGTACAGAGATGTGGCAGCAGTAAGGTGTTTCCTTTAGACAACCAGCATAACAGCGATGCTACCTTCCCACAAGGAGGGATGGGGTTAGAAAAGGTCGACCTTGAAATGCACACCTCGCCTTATCCCAAGGATTTCCATCTCCGGCGGTAAGGTCCTTTAAACAACAGAACTAACACAAAAACTAACCACAAAAAAGTCGTGTGTGATCGACTTCATGCAATTGTCCCTTGGATACTGCGGTCACGCCTTCAGGTCATTAAGACCACTTCTAACCCAATTTCATTTTCAGATACCTCTAGAAGAACCCTTCCACGGTGTGGGCAACCGGGAAGTGATAACTGCCCTCATACCACTAACAGCACTCAAGATCTCTGTATATATTATGTTAGTATGAACAAATACTAACTAGTAAATTTTTATAAACGCTAATTTTTCGAAGAAATTATTCTCATTTAAAAACCCAACTTACCTGTTCTTTGTCTAGAACACGAGGTTGTAACCAAGTAAGAGAAACACACTGATTAACTTCATCAATACGTCCTTTTATCAATTTTAAGGAAAGTGCTTTCATCAAGAAATGTTCAACCTTGAAAAACAAAGTGTTTTTTCGGTTTCAGTATTGGTATTAAAGAAGATTAAAAGGTGTAAAACAGAAAAATGTGATCTCCAATTAAGTAATTTATCTTCCTCCAAATTATTTAATTCCTCATAATTTCTCACTTATTTCACTAATTTGTGTTTTTTAATCCTTGGTTATTATTTTATTAATTATGGGAGGGGTTTTGTGGAGATTTAGTATTTATTATAGTTGAAAGCGTGAGTCAATTGAAGCTAGACCACCATGGCAAACCTGGACGGCCGTTTCGTCCTATTATGGGACTCCTCAGCAGTGCGCATCCACGAACCCGCTCTCGCGAGATTCGAACCCAGGACTTACCAGTCTCGAGCCGAAGCCCTTAACCGATAGACCACTGAGCTGGTATCCAACGGTGTTAATGTCTAACTTCAACTTATTTTATTATCAATATTATTTTTATTACTTTTACTATTCTGGGGTTTACTCTGATGACTTCATCTTGTTGTACTAATAAATTGCAATATATTGCAATTTGAATTGATGTACACACATTCTAGGTTCTACATTGCATCGAATTGACTGACCTAACTGCTGAAATCGAAATGGGCAAAGATGTGTCTGGACCTGCAACCGCGGTCGGAAGTATAGTACTCTTTTCACTAAATCATCACTTCACTAAAAACAGCATGAAACTAATTTTTTTAAATCTCAATAGCTGACAGAATAAGCTAAATCACTTCTGAACAATAATTATAATTCAGATGAATGATAAGTATACTGAAATACTTAGTAACCTAACAGTGATTTATGAATCCAAGCAAATTTACAGTGGCTACTTTATTTAATTTCTTTTAAACAAAGTATGTGAATGACTGACATTACCAAGCGTAAAACTATACTATATTTATAGAATAGTTTACACAGTTACAGACATGTTGGAATTCTTATCAACTTGCCAGCTAAATCTTCATGTTTTGGTAATAACACTACACTTGGTCACACATTTTTCATCAATAAATTGTACAATATATTAGCTTGAATAATCATCCATCGCTTAATTAGGGCTCATAAACAAAAAACTTAGGCTGATTTCAGACCTGAAGGTCGATATAACGAGTAAATATTGGCCCTTCATCAGGTTTAGGAACATAGACACACAGCAATATCTGACCATAGTTGTATTTCTTGGCTTTAAGGCGCGATTCAACCCGGTTGATAGATAGATTACATGGTGGTGTATGGCGATGAAACAATGTTACTTATGTACCAGACGTTTCTCCAGAGAACAGAACCACACCATCATGTGCTTCCAGAGCGTAAATTATTGACAGAGAGTGAAGTAATTGAGCGAATCGACCACTTTACTGATTTCGGAGGTCTCCATACCTGGTGAGTTAGCAACTGATGAAACTTCAAAACGGATTCAAAAAGCTTGATTGACGTTTGCCAACTTGTGGCATGAGACGTCCGTCTGACAAACAAAGGGTGAGTATACTGGATAGCAGTTTGCTCTATATAACTCTGAAACATGATCTGTAAAAGTGGGAAATATTCGTAGGCTATAGGTTTCTGATCATAGGTCCCCTTTGAAACACTGCTTGCGTATTGTGGGACGATTTAGTGAGGACTGATGAGGTTAAACGTGGGATATAATGGACAAATGACGAATTCGCTGGTGAGATAGCGAATCTCTATTGACTCGGGTGACTGGGACAAGCATTACACATCCGTAACGACCTACCTAAACGTGCAATGATGTTTAGAAAAGTGGGAAGTTATTATCAACCAAATCAAGACGTGGGATTAGTTTATGAAGTCAGGGAAAATGTTGGACTGCGTCATGTTGATAGCTTCAGATTACTTGGTTGGGGTCCTCGAAAACACCGAAGGTGTTGAGAGACTTAGAATCAATTGCAATAGTTCAGGTGTGTTCGTTTTTTTATTTTCCCTTAGATCTTGAGTTTTAGAATTATCTTATGCTTTTTTTATCCCACAAATTTATTCTTTATTGAATTATATCGTCCAAACCTAATGTTTTCTACTGACACTGATATTATTCGAGTATCATTCTCAATAGTTTCATCTCAGTGTGCTTATGTGGTGTGGTAACTTGATTCTGTGAGCGAGTAGCACTGGTTTTGTATTGTTTATGACTGACTTTTTCACTTAGATGAACTATTATATCCAAATTGTGATGTATTGAAGGGATCCAGAATATGTTGCTTATTATCATCGTTCATCTTCACCAGATCAAATATGATACATAAATTTAAGTCAATTAAACCGAATACTCAGTTCGTCATTTAAAAACCATAATAATACAAGCTCAACAGTTATTTTAAAAATATAGCTCATTCAAAATTTATTGACAAAGACACTGTGTATACGATGACATCGTCAATTCAAGCTTTTCCTCTGGTTATCCTACGACTTACTTGGTCAATTGGAACTCTCGTAGTAGATGAAATTTCTACAAATGTCAGTGTACGTTTATTAGTTGGTTGGCGAAACACCATTTCCACTAGACATAATAAGGTGACTTTGTCCTTTAATTTTGGTTCAGCAGCTACTAGATCAGCTTGAACACACCAACGGCTGCGTAGATTATCTAACTGATTTAAATCACCTCTATTGAAAGCTTGCAATAGGTCAATAAGCCATGCCTCTGAAGAACCTTGCAAACTTTTCAAGACATCATGTGTAAGCTTTTGAACAAGAACACAATAAAAAAGAAATCACAGAACTAGTAGCAGTGAAAAAATAACAGGTTAAATATCATTGAGAATTGAAGTCTAAAAAACACAATAAAATGTATTTAATTGATGTGGAAAGTTGCTTACACTAAAACAAGTGAATGCAGACAGATAGCTGACAACTTTCAAAAAAATACATTCTACCAACATCATCTGTATGCCGGAATTTTTTCCATAAGCACATAGGATATATATATATATATATATATATATATATATATATCATAAAAGCTTTGAGTAATCAACTTTATGGCCCCTGAATTCCCTGGTACGTCCGAGTGAGGAGATTCACCTCTCCCTCTCGAAATGCCCACATGGCCACGTGCATACAACCACTGCCAGTGGATTACTACTCACCGCCTACTCGTGACGGAGATGTTGTTTACTAAATTGAGAGGACAAAAAGCGAATGTCCGGCGCTGTGACCGGATTAGTGGACACAGAAGGTCCACCTAGGGGAGTTGGGAAATACTCATTACAAACCAATGGTGCACATGGGCTCCAGAATCCTGAGGAATTAAATAGCGTATGAACCTATTGTTGGACACCGGTTACCACGAGACTACATTTCCTTACGTTGATCCACAGTCTTGTGGATTAGACTTTTTGGTCAGAGGCTCGGGGTGTGACCCTCTGAGAAAACCACCTGGTTCGGTTTGAACACACCGGTAATATCCCAGCCATCACACATCGAATGATTTATGTGGTGCATATGTATTTGGTGTCCCCTTGTACCAAAGCGTACGTGTTCATATGAAAAATCGGCTTTATGAAGCAATGTTCTAGTTTCATCCAATTACTTTGATTTTCGCTTTATTGTTCTTTAGCATAGTAGTAGTAGGATATTCCACATTTGTTACACAGTCAACTTGATCAACGCCATTCCAAATATGGAGCAGAATACATTCAGGCTAATACACATTTTATTTTCCAAGACATTCGAAAATTTTAGTTGCTCACAATTAACAGCGAAGTTGGAAATACTTGAAAAATTTTGATATATTACAACTACCAAGGCTAACAACCTATTCACAATGCTTTTTAAAATGAAGTTATGCTAAAATTTAAACTAATCCTTAAGTAAGATTTCACATTTAGCAGATGAAAACAGGTCTTGAAAAGCCTAACGCTTTTACTTCAAGGTGTCCACCAAAAAACTATTTTGCTTTATCGACAGTCTTTCAGTAGATTAATTACAAAGAACATGAGGGCAGCAACCGTTGCTATCGGAGGTACAATTGTAAAAAATGATGGTTGATAGTGCTAAACTTCATAAACAAGGTTTATTCAAACAAAGCTTGTGGGCAATGTTGAAAGTTTTACATAACCTTGTTCACAACTGAGCTGGTAATGTGATGTCTTTCAACCGAAACAAATGAAGCAGAAAATTTTAATCGGGCTCTAGGATACAATGAAACAATATTCTCAAGAAGCGTTCCGTTGACAAACTATTTCCGCCAAGATTTAACATTTAATGTCTATTTGACGTTCTAGTTAATAGCAAAAACATATTAGCATCCTTCTTCATGAGTGGGAACGATATATAGTCGACGGAAGTTCGATTGAGTTAAACCTGATTTTAGCATCGTAGCCAAATATTCATCAAAATTATCATAATAGCATACTTTTTGAACTGGTATTCATGTAGTGAAAATTCTGTAAGATGGAGATAAATTTGAAACAGAACAAAACCATTACAAAATAAAAGAAATTCTTGAAAGCGTACGAGTTCGCCAAAGCTGTAAACACCATCACTAAGAATAGCTGCCAAACCAACAGAAAATGCCCATCCTCTTTGTTCTTCGGCACTCAGACTGTTTAAATCCACACAACCGAGAAAACGAAGTGCTTCTTGATAAAATTCAGCATGTTGTCCAGTAATCTAATGACAAAAATAGCTAATTTATTGATGTTAAGGAAAGAACTATAAAAATACACTATAAATCAAAGTATACTGAAAGCCAGACTTCACCCTAAGATACATTTTAGGTTGCTTATCTGAAGAAATTGGAAAAAATGCAGGCATGTTTCTAAGTGGAGAAATACCTTACTTTTCCATCTACGGCTCATATAATGAAAAAACGATTTCAACAGCTAGTAACACTTGAATTTCTCCCTATGAACATTTAAACACTTTTTCTAGTAATTATCATACAATTATACAACCCGGTAATCTGGTACCAAGCACCGAGAGAAGCTCACTGTTTAAGTTCTAACCATAAACCTTAGTTAATTAAACATATCTAGCCAAGCCTAGTCCCTTCCCTGGTAAGTCCGAGGATATGAGATCCTATCTTGCACTCAGAATATCCCCATACTACCATGCTTTATAACAGGTGGAGGACGAATTCGAAGTACTTCACCAGTCTTAAATGCGCATAATAGGAAGATAGAGAACACTGGTGTCAACACTCATTTGTTCTTCAATCTGTATTAATCAGGTTTAATGGCACACGTGATTTTACGAAATCTATTGACAAAACTCAACCTCATGAATGCGTGCCAATATTTCGTCAGATACCAATTCATCAGGACTGAAACTTACAAAACAAGTGAAGTAGTCGACGTGTCTAACAACTTTACTATCTATCTTTAGTTTGGACGTTGGTGTGAACTAATTATGAAGAAATGGTGCAACCAGACAACTTGAGACTTCATTAGAAATGGCTGAAAACAGGAGCCAGTGTCATCCTGTTGTAATAACCTTCTATATTCTTTATAAAATTGGGGACTCCCTTGCTTGTATTTTTAAATGAACTGTAACTCCTATTATATAGCATTCTCGTTCACTTTTCTTTTTAATTGTAATGCCCTTGCTCACTTTATTGCTAAACAACGTTGTAGCTCTATTTATCTGGGCATACTTATTTTGGTGGCCAGTTGTATCAGAACATGAGTATTGAACAGACAGTAATCAATTTCGAACATCCTATATAGCAGCAACCATTTGGTACTTAAGGAACTAGGCTTTTAACTATTAGATTGAGCGTTTAAACTCCATTCTTTCCGATTCAGTCTGAGCAACTATACAGTACAGTCAATGATATAAAGCCTTACTCGGCATATGAGTAACACTACGTTACATAGCGCACTACCTGCTGATGTTTGCTGAAATACTACTGTAACCCATGAGCAAGCGAGTTGTTTCTTTTTATCTTGAAGATCTCGGATAATGCGGACACTTAAGTTATTGCATGATCGAATTCAAAGTTTCTTTGTTACCATGTAGGGACCTAGTTTAAAACACTACATCATGACAACATTAACTGGTGTCGGTGAGTGATAGTCTTTGAAACAAAAGCTTCGTAAAAAAATGCAATTGACGAGACGAAATAATGATTTGCTCAATGAAGTGGGAAGTAATAAGTTCGAAAGATGTAATTACGAGAAAATACAGATTAATTTAACCAGGATTCCGAATGGACTTACTAATCTTATTGTACTCAAGACATCAGTTTTTATATAAGATATTGTTCCAAGCATAAATCACGAATTAAGGCGTGATGAATTAGAGAACAATTGGAAATAATGACCTGATTTAAGACAGTTTACTATAAATTCCAACAATGTTTTTGTTTCTATGATCATTGTGGTCAATCAATTACAAAATACTCTAACAGGGAGAAAATATGTAAACTTACTTGATAATATCTTGAACTAAGTTGATAAAACCTTGAGTGTACTGTATTAACACCTTCGATTTCATTTAACTGAGTTTGTGTATTCTCAATTGTTTGACGAGCACTCGGTAAATCGCTAAGTGCTGTCAAGTAAATCATTCCAATAGTTGTGTTAAGTAGTATTTTCGCGTCCATGGATTTGCCAGAAAACTGGAAAAATACAAAACATTACAATGAAATGAATCTTACTCTTTCTAAAGTTTTATAAATCACGTATCCCACAGTACATGGTTAAGAATTAATTCATGTGTACAACGCAAATTATATATCCAAACTAAGGATACTATCTAACTGGTCACACTGAAGTGGGTGAGTTGATAATTGAAAAGCCCACAAATGCCAGAGTACAGCCAAGAATGATAAGATTCACCACTCCCTCTCGAAATGCTCTCACATGGCCACGTGCATACAACCACTGCCAGTGGATTACTACTCACCGCCTACTCATGACGGAGATGTTGTTTACGAAATTGAGAGAACGGAAAGCGAATTCGCGGTCCTTGAACCGGGTTGGTGGATACGGAGGATATACCAATGGGGTTGAAAAACCCAGATTCCATATCAATGGTGCACGCGGGCTCCAGAATCCTGAGGAAACAAATAGCGTATGAACCTATTGTTGGACACCGGTTACCACGAGACTACATTTCCTTACGTTGATCCACAATCTTGTGGATTAGACTTTTTGGTCAGAGGCTCGGGGTGTGACCCTCTGAGAAAACCACCTGGTTCGGTTTGAACACACCGGCAGTATCCCAGCCATCACACAAATCGAATGATTTATGTGGTACATATGTATTTGATGTTCCCTTGTACCAATGTTTGTGTTTAAACTAAAAAATAATAAGGTGTTGAAGTCATCTTATGATGCTTTACAGTAGTGTGTACAACAAACAAATATTACTTTAGAAATATGTGGTTTATAGAAACAGCAGCCCACAAATGGTACGGTGATATTAACAAACGTTGATGTAACCGGATATTAGAGACGAGCATAAACTCAATGTGGGAAAAAAGAAAAAAACACAGTATTTGGACCAGAAACATTTTATGACGGTATTTGACAAGTGTGACAGGAGACTACTAGCCAGTAGTAACACTACTATCACCGTGCCAGTTGTGGTTTGCTGTTGGTCGTGAGATTCTGCAGCAGTGTTTGTCACTGAAAGGAGTACCAAAGAAGTACATCAACCTTATAAAGGCTGTCTACTCTAACACAACTGGTCGCGTTAGAGCTTATGGAGATCATAGGTGTTTTCGAAGCATTGCTCGTATATCCTGGGATCACCGTGTAAGTAATGCAGTTGTTAGGAAACGGGTACTAGGTAATGATGGCAAATCGATTGATGAAGTAGTGAAACTTCATCAGTTGAGAAAGCTGGGATACGTGTTACGTATACCCAACCACCGACTGCCCCGACGTGCAATGTTTTATGGTGTAAAGGTAGTTGAGAGAAAGCTATGGGTGGCCAGACCAAAACGTGACACAAATCCATGAAGTCACTGAAAATTGGACTGAGCCATGCTGGTAGGTGTAGACTACCTGGCTGGGATTCGCGACATGATAGCATTCGATGGTTAAATACCTTAAATGACATGGCTAAAAATTGTTTGCAATGGTGAAGGTGCACCCGCTCTTTGTGTTCTCCCAAAATTCTAATCTTCTGAAATCTTCATGTCCCTTTCTTTTTTCTCTTTCTAAATTTATTTCACTGGATTATACCCATTGAATAACATCTTCAAACCCTAATCTTTCGGATTGCTGCTTATACACTTATTGCCTCTACCAATATGGGATTTGAATCGAAAACTGTATCTCTGTGCTAATGTGGAATGGCAACTCGAACTGTTGTACGTACGTACGAAGTTCTACGTTGTGACTGACTGGCTGAGTATTGTTACTCATCAAGTGTTATTCTAATATGAAGTGCACTGATTTAGACACTACAAGTCCATCTTAATGTCAGGTTGAAGTGAGAATTCTAAATGAACTCGAAAGTTGTTATAATAACAGCAACATATCAGTTGCATGACCACTTAAAAACTAGAGAATAACCAATAACAATTTTTTCAGAAATCCTTTATAATGATATAACTAGAACTGTTTAAATATTGAAATAAGAGCCTACTGCTTCAATACCAACACAGAACTGCTAACAGTAGGATATTATTGTTCTCAAATCAATTTTATTCATTATTAACCAAAAATGAGTGGAGCCGCAAACGCCATCTTTTGGGATTAAACCTATGGACTCGTCACTGTAACCAAAACATTGCTCAATAAATTCAAGAAGGTACATGGCCACAAGACAAAACAGTTTATCCAAAATCAAAAATAGCTCTCAATGATAGTTTGGAATGATTAAAAGTAGAAGACTACCTCATCACGAACTTCTTCGAGGAATTTGATACCCTGCTGCGGATCTAAAAAAACGAAGTTCATTTGAACACAATGGTTAATGAGTACCTGTAATTACATACTGTTCACTAATCGGAACGCATAATTCAGCTAAAGAGAGTGGGTTGATTCTATTTGAGAAAGATAGAGCGGTAATCATAACAATATACTTACTTGTATATAAAATCACCGAGAAAATTAGTACTGAGCTATATTGATACTTTTATTACATAAAAAAGGTATTTTACCAAAATTAAATTTGTTTTTGACCGGAACTCAGGATTTTTCAGCAGACATTCAAGTTTTAGCGTTAATTGATGCCATAATCTATAATCAAAAACATTTTTAGATAGATAAGGTATTCTACATAAGCCAAAATTCATTTCAAACGAGTGCGGTTGAAATTCTATTTGTGACTCACGAGAACGACATCATTGGGGCCTGTCACTATGTAAGTAGTTAAGTAGAATGAACTTTCAAGCTCTATGACACCAGATATGTGACAATTAGTGGAAAGGCTCTTTACTAAAAAAAAATACTACAGCCTAGGAAATAAATGTAATCGAGGCCCATGTTGTTATAACTCAAAATATTCAGTAGATCAAATAAGAAAAACAGGTAAAGGTCGGAGCAAATGGCTAAATCATTGAGTCACCGTTTATTATAAATGTCGCAACAAACCATTAACTGACCGTGTGGAAATAAGTTTAATGTTAGAAACACAGATGATTGTCTAAATAAACTAATCTACTCGAGAAAATAACATTCTTATCTGATCCAACTATAATGGCTTGAAGAAAGTCGGAGGTGAATGTCCAACCTTACAGTATGACAAGTAGTGCAGTAATTGAAAGCTAATTGAGGCACGTCTGGGAAATTTCACTAACCAGTTAGCTAGTTTGACAAAATTTTGACACGGATTCACACATTTCAGTTGGTTTAGCCTAACGCGCACTAATTGTCACCAATGATATTACAAGTTTGCTACGGAGTTGTTCGTTTTATTTTATGACTGCAAGGCGTGAATTCTAAAATTGGGATATTCGCACGTCACTTGTACTCGATTACAGGTGACTCTGAAGCAATGACTGTATATTTTGGGACCATTAAGAAATCAATACTGGGGTTATACATAGTACTAAACAAAACAAGTAATGAAACTTTATTGACCGATTCTTTCCATGATGAGCGTTTTTTACGGCTTGTGGTTGTAAACTCAACGGTTAAACCTTTAAACAGGTCTTTGAACGGTGGTAACCCTGAAGCTTTAGGCAGAGTTTTCACCGAATGTGGTTTGTAATAAGTGCGTCTGAAAATACCATAACTTACGTATACTGCCAAATGGAGTAAGTTGGGAAGAAGCTGGCGAAAGTCAAAACAATATGTGACAATCTACCAAGTTATTGACCGTTAGTCTAAGCACCGATAAGTGCAGATTAGCTGGTTTGAGTCTGTACTATTATCGTGCTCAACAGTTAGAGGTAAAAGCTAATACATATCTGGCGTATATATCTGGTGCCCCTTTGTACCAATATTTATGTGTTTAAATAAATAAACAAATGAAGCTAATACTTTTGACAACTCATGAATCAGGATTCAAAATCACTCAATACTTTGTAATTCGTGTTATCATCTCGAACTGTAATTTCCAAACCTTTTTTATCACCATCAATACTGATACTTTTAGACTTCAATATTCGAGTTAATGCTTTTAATCGTCAGTGCTAATATGGTGACAATTTGATATGACACACACTTGAGTTTTCCAGTTGTTTCTAATTGACTGCTGCAAATCTACTGAACAGGCACAAACCAAAGACTCAGAATAAATCTTCAAGTAAAAGAGTTATAAAGACTTTTCAGTGACTATAAAGCTCTAAATGGCTGGTAAAAACAGATTACAAGGAACCAGCCTGTGTTCAAGAACCGTATCGTCCCTTTGAGATCTAATAAGCATACAGTTCCATAGTCATAAAGAACTAAAACGATAATTAATTAGCCAGGATATAAGCTGCGATTAATATATCAAATGCCAAAATAAGTAAATCATAGGATGGGATTGTCAGATCTTGAGTTATATACTTTGATCTGCGACGGGTGAGTAGTCACTCTCAGAAGTGAATACCATTTGAAGACTCATTTAAAATGATTCGTAAACAACGTGTGCAGTCGTTAACCTAACAGTTTGAGACTACGATGACAATAACTGAATACCAATTACTCAAAAATGCTTACTCGGAAATATCAACACTTAAAGATTATAGTACAAATTGTTTCGAAATGTGAACCCACTTCTTGGCATGAAAATCCGAAATTTCAGTCCAGTCATCTTGAAATGGACCAGCTTCACTGATTCTGTCATTCAAATAATCTTGAGCAGTAGCTGACGCAACCGTCCACTCAAACTTCATTTTACTAATGCACAAGTACCGACAGGTTTGAGTGTACCACCCAATATCCAATATTTTGCAAAGTGTTTGTATAAGCCGATTAATTTCTTAGATCTCCCTTCTTGTTATTTCAGCACGATTCAAGACTTTTGAAGTGTTTAAAGGGAAGTTGTTTAGTCACACGACTGCACTAATTCTAGACACTACTGGATAACAAATAAAACATCAACAGAGAGAAAAATTGTTAGGAGGAATATTCTGAATGATAAGTGAAAGTTCAAAAGGCGACAGACGAATACTTCAACAAACAAATAAATAACAAAATTAGTCAGTAATGAAAATAGTGTGAACATACAGAATTGGAAAAACCGTAGTGAAGACGGAGAAGATAATGGAAAAGATAGGAAGCGGTCAGTGAAATGCGGCATTGATAACAGTGTTAAATTATAAGACATGCACCAAATACAGCCACTCGAAGCAGTAGAAGTTAATGAACCTGTGTATCTCTACTAGGTACATAGATTTTCTACTTATTAAGATCAATGAATCAAGACCTTCACTCGTCGTTTCTTGTAGCTATAGCGCAAGTACTGGTGTAAACGCTATTATTGTGCACGTTAATCAATGAACTAAACGGCGAAATGTGAGGGAATTCGAGAAAGACGTTCACAAGGTGTAAGTTTCGAAAGGTAATATAGGTGACAGGAAGGAAACCTGAAAGATGCTCAAATCTCTAACGTTACTTTTGACTGTTTGAACAAGCAACTTCGTGTAGACCCAGTAGCTTCTCCAAAAGTCCCGTGTTTGCAAGTAAATGAGTGTGAGACCGTTGCAGTTGAGGAAACTGGTAGAAAAGCAGTTAATCGGGACAGTTAGACATAATATACAGTGTTCCAACTTTGGTGTCATTATGGTTCTCAGGTTTGTTATTGTGATCATCTATTGGGAAGGAAGGGAGCAGTTCATGTTTGTTGAAGCCGTGAAATATTTCACTTCACTATTGGAAACTGATCATTTCCAGTTACTGGTAAAAGACCAGCAAAGTCACGCGGGATTTCAGACAAATGTGGGTAGAAAAATATGGAAGAACGATGGTCTATGTTTTTTCTCTCCTAT
Source organism: Schistosoma rodhaini (assembly GCA_944470415.2). Lineage (NCBI taxonomy): Eukaryota > Metazoa > Platyhelminthes > Trematoda > Strigeidida > Schistosomatidae > Schistosoma > Schistosoma rodhaini. Next base: position 4,861,665 of record OX104040.1, read on the forward strand.
AGAGCCTTTGTGTCTAGTCTTCTGTTGAAAAAGCCATAATCAATTCTTCAAAAATCAGAGTTCAAGAGTTGATCTTGAAACCCATATGCTATTAATGTTTTGTATGTTCTTGGCTTTTGAAATGGCCTGCTATTTCTTCCGAGTTATCCTAGTCTAGTAGTAATTAAAGTAGAAGATACCTCAGGATATGTCACTTCTTAGTATTCTATACATCAGAGTCAGGCGGTAAGACAGAGCAAAGGGGTTGAGGCTTACATGCCACTACCCTGCGATTCAGTGAACACGTCCTCATACATTGCGAATCATTACGCCGATCCATCGAATCTGAATACGGAGAACTACTTGAAGTCCTTCATCGCTAACCCAAATACCACATCATCTATGGGAATGTAACTGAAAATAAAGCTACCATCGACCTGCCAAAGCTGCTTACTGAGAAGGTAGCTCCTTCTCTCTATCGACTTCTATACCAAACAATCGAACGATACAATCACCATGATTACGATTCAATCACCGGCACTCAACGGCCACAAGGAAACTTCGCTGTTATCTGATAACCGATCCGAGGCGACGCATTTCAGAAGAACCATGGAGTTCCCAGAACACTTAGATGACCATTGCTTACTCCTTTATGACTCATTTTTCCTGCCCTACAGCTATTTGGATGCATTTTCAACTTTTATTGTGTCGACAAATAAAAGAAAGATTAATATTTGAAATGTGTCTGTATATGTGTTTTTCGAAGAATCAGAAATCAAAATGTTTTAGTATTCCTAAATATATGCAGCATTTTTATTAAAAAAGCAAAAAACAGCCTTCTTGTGTACGTGGTTTCCTCTGACGGTTCGCTTGCATGCATAAAAATAAGTGCACTGGACAAACGTGTTTTCCTTCCTTTCTTTTCCAGGACGACTGGAGAGCGATGAACTGAGGAGCAATACAACTAAAGGAAATTTTTATTTTAAATAGTTTTATCATGGACGCTGCGACTCCTTAGCGTAATAAGAGACATCCAGACACCTCTGGACGTGGTCAGTTATCAGAAGAATTTTCAGAAAAGGCTAGCTCACTGGGTTTACAATTTCGATTCTTCATGTCTTAAATTCCTCATCGCCCCGCCTGGAGGAAGGAGGTGTAGTGGTGAGTAAGTCCCAAGGACGAACAGTCCTACAGGTCTTCAACACTGATACTCGTCTTATTAGTTTTACTGTGGTTATGATTTCCGAGTAAACTGGATGATGGTAACGATGAACTTGCTTTCGACGTTTCAAAGCACAAAAGAAGTCCATCTATGACTAGTTGCAGACGACCCATGCAACTCAAGCGATTCCCCTCTAAGAGTGTTCCAAGTTTAGGAAGACTTAATCGTCCTATTACACCATGATCAAAAGTCATGTCATGAGAAGAACGCACCTTAAATTCAGAGACACAACAAGTAAGGAGAACTGTAGGCCCATTTACTTCCTACGAGTAGTTAGTTCTTTGAAGCCACTACCGATTAAGATGGTCTGACCAACTTCCCAGGAGTGATTGAAGGAATTTGACATATTCGTGAAAGCTCAAAACAGTGTGTCATAGTGGTTTACTAATAATTTTATACTTCTGTTTGTTACGCATACATGATTTCCCATGCAGAGCCATCGATGATAAACTACTTTTGGAGATGGAAGCTCTTTGAAATGAAGCTTATTTCATTACGTCCAGAGGCTTTTGAAACATTTAACCAGCAAATTCACTCGACCAGTGAACTCCTGTGGATAAACTATGTATATTGGGTGATATCACAACCTAGTAATGTGCCGTAGCACGAAAGTGAGTTTTTGGGAACCATATGGATCGAAAATTATGATTTTATCTCTCTCCCATGACATAAATGACGACGAAGTTATCATAATGCGAACATGACACAAACAAAGCGAAGAGCGACAACACACAATGACACCCACTTCAACATCATATTAACAGACAGTAACGTATTTGATAAATAATCTAATTGGACGCTTGACTCGGTTTCCTGAGCTCTTCCAGTAAACCCGCATGCTAAATGTATACGACAACCTGAACACGAGAGAAAAGGCACGAAATATGGGAAGATTTCTTCACTCCAAAGTTAGATTATGTAATTCTCATCCTATTCATAACATATCTGTAACTTATTTTTGTCAGAGTATAAATATCGATTAACGGTTGATTGACTCAAGTTGGCTCACTAGCCTTCTTTATCGTCCATCCTCTTGTTTTGCTTCGCTTTCCGACCAACAGTTGTAAGAAATATACGTACTCAAATACTCATTCTCTCATTCGACTTATTTAATCCCGTTATTCACCAACGCAAGTTAAGTCGATGATTGTGTGCAAGGATAGCAGAGATGTATATTTTGACACTAAACATTCGATAACAATCAGAAACGATCTAACTGAGTCATATATCTGGGCCACTAAAGTGATGTGCACGTCGACAACGTCCTCACCCTGTCTAAAAGACGTTAAAATGACAGGCTACTGAAGTGGTGATTCCGCTGACGGAGAACCTACGTCTAAGAAACTACGTTGATGAAGAACCTTTTGCATTCCATACTTTCGACGAACAAATTAAGCGAAGTCAGCCAAATCGATAAACAACATGGTTCTCGGTCACACGTTTAAAACGTAGAGACAACGGCACCATTAAAGTGACTGTGAACTTCTTGAACTTCACTCGTCTGAAAAACTAATTAAGTGGCGGACTTAGTTGACGAGCAACTCAGACGACTTAATCTCTAATCCAAATCATTCATCAAAACCAATACAATAGTGACGTGTAAATGCTCAGATCGATACCTCGTCCCCGTTTCATCTCTTCTCACTGATCCATTTGGCGTATCGTTGCATTGTCATTCGAACAATCATCATATTCTCATTATTACATTATCGTCATATCATAACCGTATGCGGACATTTTATTTTTGTTCGTGATAACATTAAATCATGACATTTACGCAATCACTCACAGAACAAATTATAGCTTTATGAACATTCCATTCGCGTTATTATTTTAGAGACTCACTGGACTACTTTTACTATTCAATAACATAAAATGTTTACTGTCTTTACGTTCGTCCCATTTTTGGCCTACTATTACATTCATTCACTTATTCGAGGTCATTTTTGTGTTATTAGGCCACACGTTTTTCATTTCGTATCATCTATTATGTCTGGGGATACTTTTGGTTCTAACAAGCCTTTTTCTAGGATCGATCATCTTTATTTTGTTCAAAATAATTTATCACATCAATGGCCTAATTATTGTCGTTCATTTTTGTGGATATATATCTATCACATGTTGTATACTTCCAACACATTTACTAACTACTCGTACACCAAACAACCTGCAACCTACTAAGTAAATTGGCGATCTAGAGACCCGTGATGAACATGAATCCTCGGTCTAAACAGTCGAGAAAAACTCCTGCACGCTGATAACGGCACAGTCGCAACTACCCCGACTCTGGTAACGGTTAGCAACTCTATTATAGGCAACAGTTTGGAGTTATACTTCTGGTAATAGGAACTTATGTTCTCGATATCAAACTAATGTTCATTCATCTCATTGGTACGCGACTATTGTCGTTTTTCCTACTTTCCTAACGGTGATTGAAACTGAACTTCAGCTATTTTATGCTTAACTGATGACCCTTTAATGTCTATATACACATCAGATGTCCGAAGCCCTATTCAGTGTGCAGCAATTGGAAATCAAATTTTATAAACAGTTTATCTGCATGAACTTTACTTAACTTGATGATGTAAGCCAAGAATAACACCAATATCAACATTTCTGCAATATTGATTGTTTTTATATTTCCGAACACAAAATACCTGTGCTACCTATAAATTCAGCTATTGACCAAAGGCTATTACTACTCATCTGGCGGAGAATTCTTAAAATATCTCTCCGAAATCATTTGTTTACTCTCTACATTCTTAAGTGTAGTTGTATGGAATATATATGTCTATAAGAGACATGCAAAGAGTGCGTCATAATTTGATTCGAGAACAAATGACAAATGAGTTTACGTACTAATCAAGGGGCGAGGAAGAAAATGGTTTATGGGTCAGATAGTAGTCCAATTGACAGATATTAGGAAAAGCGACAAACACAAAGGTCATAATCATAAACTGAATAATAATCAAGAAAACTTGTATATGGTAATAATAACAACGGATTATAGTTAATAATGCAAAGCAGTAATTAAAACAAAATTCGATAATCATCATGTATAAGTGCAGCGAAACGAGCAGAAAGAACTCAGAAACATACCCATTATAATGGCCAAGGAAGGGTGAAAGGTAGGAAAAATCGTTTCTCCACCTGAAGTTCAGGCTTGAGTTCGTGGATTGATAACACCTCGGCAGTGCACAAAATATTGATTCGACCCCCTCCCTCCAATCCAGTTCCTTTGACTCTGTAGATTACTTCAAAAGAAGTGTCCTTTGGAGCGACGTGTCCACAGTTATTTAAATGCTCCTGTAATGAACTAGTAATTTTTTACGTTCTCCCTTTAAGAGCCAAGCCGGATGATGTTCCGAGATTCGTTTGTAAATTGATCTCTCTGTGAAGCCTATGCAACCCGCCCCACATGAGAAAGTAAATTTACTGATACACATTCATGTGGCGCAAAGCGGAATTCTACCCTTAACACATCACAGAATGGTACGCCGACTAGAGGAAACAATTCGGAGCTTAGCTGCGTAGAATATCTTATTCAACGATTTTGAAATCTGCTTATTAAAAATTTCAGCAATCGTGACTCCTTTAAATTCCATTTTCTTCTGTACTATCTAAGCATTTTCATGATGAAGTCTAGGTGTTAAGTTGCTATCGACGAACCTAGGTGAATAACCATTTCTGATGAGGGTCTGTCGAATATGAAGTAGTTTTTCATATATTGTGTCATTGGAACAAATTTGCTTGATCCTAGAGGATAAATGGTGGATTAATTTCCTCTTTCGACTCAATGAGACCCAACTATCGAAATTCCAGGTAGGTTTTCTAGATACAGATCTCTGAAAAAACTGTCAGGCATTCTTTCTAAACGGACATTAAGAAAACTAAATTCATGGTTCGCCTCTGCTTCTAAGGTAAATTGAATTGACGGGTGACAATTACTGAAAATATTCATGATTTTATTGAGGTCCATGTTTTTTTCAAAAACAATAATAGTAACATTCATATATCTCTGAAAATGAAGTCAAAAACAAGGTAGCATCAATTGATCGAGAAACACATCTTATAATTCCAGCATTTTTTGTTTAATTCTTTACACACCCGAAGTGAAAATCTACGTGAAGATTATTCAAGGGTTAAACAAAGTGGAATCACAACAATTAAGTCTGATTTCGTATTAAGATACCTTATGTACCTTTACGTAACAGTATGCAGAGTGAAACCGGGTATTAGTATAAACACTTGTGCAATAATAATTCAGAATGATGCCACCATAGTCAAAAATAATGTCAAAGGATAATGAAATATGAATTTATATGTGTTATATATATGTGGCAAATGTGATAAGTTAATTTGTTCAGGCGTAACATAGGGTTATTTGTTTTTGATTTTTAGTTGTAGACTTTGGATGTTTAGGAATAAATTATGTTAAGAAGGACAAGAAGAGATGAAAAAATTCTAATGTGTCGAGTGATTAATATTGATATTAATCACAGTAATTATTATAAATACGAACATAAGCAAACTTAATATATTAACATGAATTAAAAGAAAAGAAAATAGACATGAGAAGTTCCGAAGGTTTCACTTTGCTTTTCAGTCAATTAAATAGATGACGGACCTTTTTTGTATAAATCATTGCCAAGCACGCTGATATTCAATAGGTGGCACAACCCACTTTCGGAAAGAAAATCATAAAGGAGACTTCGGAACCGGGTTGTAGTTTCACTGCATTGGGGGTTCCCTGGCAATCTAATCCATATAATTGAGTAGCGAATAACGAAAACATTATGGCCTAAATTTCTGTGGGTTTTTGAATCGCTAGAATATTTTCCTTATTGCATAGATTGTGAGATGATATCACAGAGTATCAGGGGTGGATACCGAAGAGTAGGAAATACCTTTAATAAGCCGGTAGATAAAGATATAGTTTAATTTGATACGCCTGATCCAGAGAGGTTCTAGATTCAGCTGTTGACATCTTTGGTAATAGTCTTTTTTGTCAGAATACCCCAAAACAGCTTTTGATAAACCTCTTTGAACAGCTTCAATTTTAATCAGGCCATTATGCCTGCAATTACTGTAAACTAAAATACAATATTCAAGAATGGGTAAGACACATTTTCTGTTTAATAGCAATCACGACTCGATATTAATGAAGTTATTCATTATGAATCCGATGAGCTTTCTAGCTTCGGATACTTCAGATGCAATGTACGCGTTTTAGATTCCTAGGCTCTTTGATGACCAGACGGACATTCTCGGGGGTAGACTGTGCGTCCAAGTCATCAGTTGATTTCCATTTAATACTAAGGATGTTCAGCTAAGACGGTTACGCCTGGTCCTTTTTAATTCCGTTTACGTGGATCCAATAGTCTTCAAAGGTTTTGGGAATCACCGTTGCATTCAAGATCCTTGTTCTGTGAGACCCAAGTTTGCTGAGAGAGTTTATTACCGTCGACGTTATGATGGTGCTGTGTTTCTGCATGTTAACACTAATGCTATCACATGCTTAATCGATTATAAACGTGTCGACATCCTCCTTCTTATTTTCATTGCGAGTCCTTGTTTTCCTACCCGTTTTATGATTGTCATTTTACAGGTTTGCTGAAAGATTATTTCATAGACCTCTCAATAGAACAATGATGTTACCCAGAAAAATTACAGCATCTGTGTTGCATATGACGCATACCCATTTATGATCCAACTTGATGAGTTTGTTGTAAGCAGCTGCTGCGAGATCTGTGCACGCTTCGTGGAACCAACCTTTGCAATTGTCACACTGGATGCCATATTTTACAGCAAAACAGCATCCAGGTCGTTTGCATGAATTTTATATGACCATATTGACTTAGACTGTTCTCTAGATTCTAGCAAAAGACTAAGACAGTAAAAAAAGACAGTGCGCTAAAAACGGGTAACGATGAACCGAAAGTAGCCTTTACGTGAAAAACTGAAAAACGGAGTGGTAAGCTGAGGCAAAACCACACTTAACTAAAAAAAACTCAAAGAAAAGTCATTTACCGAACGTATAGCTCACAACAAATTCTTTAGATCAGAAATGGTACTTTTGTTGCGTATGAAGTGCTGTTACAAAACGCACTAAACAACCTACTCTAATCAATGACAAAGTGAAACTTCCGTTACAACAAACGAGGAGTAAATCATCACACGGTATTGACATGAGTAATCATGCATGTTTAGTAGAAATTGAGGACCGAGATAAAACCGTCACCGTCCCCAATAGTCCCGATGCAGCTGCCCTGAATGACGAAAAATGGACCGCAGTAAGGAGGAAAACAAAAGGAAAAAAGCTAAAGATAAAGCACAATTGGTTGACAAGTCATTGGGGAACTCACAGTCTGAGTCACTCAATGCACTATCGCACTCTGATAGAACGGCAGAACATCATCCTAGTGCGACTGAGAGGAACATGATATCATTGAATATTATTGTGAGTAAATTGCCAGAGTCTAACGATCCAGATCCTAAGGTTACACACACCCATGACTTAGAGAGGCTCGGAGAATATATCCGTAGCATATTACCAGATAACACTAAAGGTGTTCAGGTCAAAAAATTATTTAGAATAGGTAAAAGGGACGTTGACAATGTTCTACCCCGACCGTGTAGACTCCTTAAGGTAATCTTAGGGTCGGAGAAACAACGTGATCTTCTGTTAAGTAACGCTTGAAGTCACGACAACTCTGACATTCGAATTAGACCGGATATGTCTCTTGAAGATAGAATAAAAAGGAAGACGGCACTAGTTGAACTAGAAACCCGTCGACAAAACGGTGAAGAAAATCTCGGACTAGTGGGTTTTCGAATAGCCAGGTCTTGGAAGCGAATGTTACCAAGGCCTGTGTGGATAGGTCGTTCTCCCTAGGAGTTTTATATGCCAACGCCGATAGTCTAAGTTATAAATTCTACGAGCTTGGAACATTAGTGGACAAATTAAGGTCACTCATTGTAGCTGTGACGGAAACTTGGTTAGTCCATGACTTCGATATCACCCCAGAATTATCCGGATATCATTGTTTAAGAAGTCATAGACATAGATGCAGGAAAGGAGGTGGCGTCCTTCTATACATAGCCAGTAGTATAAATATCCTCTCCTCCGTTTGCGAATCCCATGATAGTGGAACTAGTGAAGTCATTAGCTGTGAGCTAACTGTCGGATGTTGTACATTTGCACTCGGTGTCATCTATCGCAGCCAAATCTGTTTAGCTGATGACTTTATTTTAGAACACATTCGGCTATGGAGTGCAAATAACAGATGCTTGATATTAGGAGACTTTAATGCACCTGACATTAGTTGGACTGAGATGACCACGAAATGCTCTATAAACTCATTTGATAGCAGGCTCTTGGAGACAGTAATGGAACATGCATTAATACAGCATGTATCCAAATCTACACGTTTTGGTGAAAACCAAGATTCTTTTCTGTTGGACTTGGTAATTACCCATGAGACTGAGGATATTGCCAACCTAAATATTCTTCCCCAGTTAGTAAATAGCAATCATGCTGTTTCATCATTCACGTTTAGAGCTAGCGATATGTTATACGATCAGATTAAGCCTCGCCCAAACATATTGAGAGCTAACATACCAGCTACTCAGGATTGTGCTACGAACATATATTGGTCAGCAGATACCAGCTCATCAGTTGACGAGGCGTGGTCTCTATTTAAAGGCAAGTTTAGTGCAGTCACGTCCCCGTTTATACCATATTTGGTACCACGTAGACCGAACAACAGTCCACTGTGGATAAATAAAGAAGTTAAGAAACTTCTTAAGCGTAGGAAAAAACACTGGAACATGTTCATCTCTACTGGCTTAGAACAGTACAGATCCAGTTATTGTAAGATTCAAAATATTTGTAGAGCGTTAATTAGTAGGACTAGACGGTCATACGAAAAACAATTGGTTAGGGATTGCAAACATAGTCCCAAACGGTTATACTCGTATATAAAGAGGCGAACTCAGAGAAGTGATGGAATACCATCACTTTTGATACAAGAAAATCCGTTAAGTTTAGCAAGAAATGATACCGAAAAAGCGGAAGCTTTTTCGGAATATTTCAGTAAAGTTTTTTCTACCAATAATGAGGAACGATCACCTATTCATTGTGATTGTGGCGACTTGTTGATGGACCCTGTAGTTATTAAGAAAGAAACTGTTTTAAGCCTACTTCAGCATCTCAAACCTGATAAGTCTAGTGGTCCTGATGATATTCATCCGCGGATTATGAAAGCCCTCTCAAATGTTGTTGTTGAACCCTTAGCGATGCTGTTCGATATGTCCCTACGGCAGTCCAGATTGCCCAGAGACTGGAAGGACGCAATAATCAGTCCGGTGTATGAGGCTGGGAGTAGGGATTTAGTTAGTAACTATCGACCCGTCAGCTTAACTAGTGCAGTTGTAAAACTAATGGAAAAAATTATTAGGATGGCTGTTATAAACTACGTGGAAATACATGATCTTTTGTCAAAGGAACAACATGGTTTTCGAAAAGGTCTATCATGTTTGACAAATCTTCTCATTGCAAGAGAAGATTGGGCTGAGGCAAAAGATCGCAATATTCCTGTAGACGTCATTTTCATAGATCTAAGTAAAGCCTTTGATAAGGTTTCCCATTCTGGTCTTAAATCGAAACTAGAAAGTTTTGGAATTCATTATGCAGTCATAGACTGGCTAAGTGACTTTCTTCATGAAAGGAGACAACGGGTAAGAGTAAATGGGGCTCTCTCATCGTGGGAACTAGTAAAAAGTGGCGTCCCCCAAGACACGATTTTAGGTCCTCTTCTCTTTTTACTTTATATAAATGAATTACCAGCTATAGCTAAGTCATCCGTCCTACTATTCGCCGATGACATTAAGATTTGGAGACCCATATATAGTATGTCAGACAGAATAGTTTTACAGGAAGATCTTAACTCACTAGTTGCATAGATGAATGGGTGGTCACTAGAAGTAAACCCTAATAAAAGTGTTGTGATGCAATTAAATAACTACGATGATTCGTATCACTACACAATATGTGGACTAGTGTTGCCCAAAGTAAGAAACTATAAAGATTTAGGAGTCATACTAAGTAATGATCTCAAAACAACCAGTCACTGTAAGGCTGCTGCTGCAAAAGGCTATAGGGCATTATGGTCTATTCGTAGATCTTTCCGGTATCTGGATGGGGAAATGTTTAGATTATTATACCCAACTTTCGTACGACCACATTTGGAATATGGGATTCAAGCAGCGAGTCCTTGTTTCAAATATAAGGCGGATATGTTGGAACGAGTCCAACGCCGCGGGACAAAAATGGTAAAAGGCTTATCTAGCCTATCTTATGAAGACAGACTGAGACACCTCAACTTATTTCCGTTATCTTACCGGCGAATACGCGTTGATCTAATATTGGCATATCGTATCCTGAACGATGACCTTGGTACTAACATGTCCTATCTTTTCCTCCCGTCTAGGGCTGAGCATTTGAGAGGACATTCAAAGAAAGTCCAAAAACCGAGATCAAATCGTCTACGTCTGGAGTTTCGTTTCTCGCACCGAGCAGTGAATTACTGGAATTCTCTACCAGAACACGTAATATCAGCACCTTCCGTTGATATATCTAGGACGAGATTGGACCTCCACAGTGTAACAAACTGCAAGGATTAAAATAGGTCACTAGACCTCCTATCCTTATTACGGAAGACTGAAATTTTGAGAAATACTGATAACACTAAAACTGAAGTTCCCGTTAGAAAAGCGCGCCGTATGAGCATTTGTGGTGGACCTCAGTAAAAGAGCTTAGTTGAAATATAACAATTCGCAACGTTACCAACAATATACCAAAAGAATTAAGACTACGAACCTAAGCGTGTGTCTATGATTAACGCAAAAGGTAACAAATTACAGTTAAATTATAAAAAGGTATATTGAGCAACAAAATGGTAACAATGTTATGAAATGAATGTTACTTGTAAGCTGCTTTCTGAGATAACAACCACAAATAAGTTCACTTGGTTAACAAAGATTCCTCTGCACGTGATGGCACCAACAGCAAAATGGAGAAGATTAGATCCAGTAGTATTATTCAGTAATGATCCGGGCCAAAACACCAACGTAGTGTGGAATGGTCTAAAAAGATGTTATAATACTATTATAATCTTCAATCAAAGGCCGTGGCCGTTAAAGCAGAAGAATAGACGGCGGATACAACGCTTATATTTTAAGAAGCGCGGTAGTGAAGAAGTGTTTTATATAACCAAACAAAAGTATTCGTTTCTTTACTATTGATACAGAAAAGTAAAAGATATCGAATATGAGTGTGATTACATAAAAAGTGTGACAACTAGGAAAAATATGTGACCTTTAATTTGTTGTTACAAAAAGTCACTAGACATAAATGTCACCATATAACTCCCCCCCTAGGGCATGCGTCGGTGGTGGTATACCCGACGTAAATTCTAAGTGCTTTGGAGGGGAAAAAATTATTACACAACAAAGGAAAGAATAAATAGAGGTTATCAAAAAAAAATTTTAATAAGTATATATACTTATGAAACAAAATGTTTTTGTGTGGTTAGAAAAAAAAATTTATTATTTATTTATTTATTTATTATTTTTAATGTATGTAAAAAAATTTAACAAAGATAATTGAACGTATAATAAAAATAATAGTGTTATTTATAATAACGTTAATTAAATTGATATATTACCGGAAAAATTTTTAATATCTGTATATATCAATGTAAACGACCAATTATAAAATGAACAAATACAACTAAGTTGGGTAACGTTACAGTTAATAATGAGCATCATGTAAAACGCATACACTTATAGTATTTACTCACATTACAGAATATGATCGAAGGAAGATTTAGTAATGAATTCAGCATAACGTTTAGGAATATGTACCTGTCTTCCTGTACGAGTGGTTTTTGAAATAGGTAAGGTAGTGGAATTAGGAACTAAGTTTGTAGGAGCCGTAACATTAGCAACACACATTGTTTGAGTTGGCGATTTCACAGAAGTAGGTGAAGAATTAGCTGGAAACGCAGGAAGCTGTGTTGTGCAGTTGTTGTCTTTAGAAGGCTTTCGACTGTTATGTGTTTCAGACTCTATGAAAGCGGGTTTTAACCTGTCAATTGCAACTGTTTCCTTTTTCCCATTCTTCTTGTGTTAGGATATTCACAAGAATATCCCAAAAATTATCTCGAATGTAAAATGGTATGTTTCCAGACTCTTCACATAATTCGCATGTTATTTCCTATTGGCCATTATTTACAGTGTCCTAACTATGACTTTCATGTGTCGTTTCCCTATTGGTCAATTTTGAGTCGTCCTAATTATAACCTTTACGTGTCCTTCTTTTCCATTGGTTACTGTTAATAGTCATCGTAACTGTATAAATATGCCTTATCTGTAAACCATTGTTGTTCTGCTGCTGACCCCATAAACAATTCTCATTTAACGGCTGTGTTCTGATTTATTGGAGTTGGGAAACAGTACTGGGGTCGAACTAGGATATCTGAATTTGGTCAATCGGTAGAATTTCGCGTAGTCCTATCGCAATACGCTATATTTCGCATTATAACAATTGGCGACGGGGACAAAAGTGAAAAATGACGCTCCCTTCTGACCGCTTACAGTTGCTATTTGACCGACATTTGGAGTTCATGGTCAAACTACGCTCACAGTTTCTGGATCATCAATGCTTCGCATATGCGTCGGAAGTGGATGTATTAATCTCTGAATTGCACACAGAGCTGGCAAATGATCACAGCCTCCATGAATCCTCGACCAGCCGCAACTCAAACGAAACAGCAGACTCTCAAGAGACGCCCGGTTGTCCAGCACTATCCGTTTCAGAAACATACCCGGTAGTGGATTCAAACCCCACTATCCCTGAATTAGCAGGTCCTAACAATGCCGCTTTCAGCTCTCATCAATACGATGCTATGTTAAAAGCCCATGAAATGGTCGCACCAATCGCCCACAGAGTACCGGTTCACAAGAAGCCCCCTTCTCCATGTTGGCACTGTGGAGCCTGGCATTATGTGAAAGTTTGTCCATTCAAACAGCAGGTGTGCGATCGCTGTCATAAAGTTGGTCACAAAAGCGGTTTTTGTCAATCTCATCGACCCAATAGGCGTCGAAATGCACAGACGCAACGTCGTTATACTAAAAAGCAGCTTCCCTCATCAAGGAGTTTAGCAGCAGTCTTTCACACTCATGCCACCACGCGGCGCAAATTTCTAACCCTCTCAATCAATGGTCAACCAGTTCGATTGCAGTTGGACACTGCATCAGATATCACTATCCTGTCGAAAGATACTTGGCGAACCTTGGGTCAACCTCCCATCAAACCGTCTTCGCAGACAGCCGTTAGTGCATGTGGTGGTCATCTCCGACTTCATGGTGAACTTAACTGCTGTATTTCGTTCAGAGGTACAACCTTCAATGGTACGTGCTACATCACCAAATCCCCTCTCAATCTTCTGGGTTTAGATTGGTTTGAAGAACTTGGTCTTGCCAATCTACCTATCAGCACTATCTGTAATCAAGTAAAAACTCTTGCTACTACACAACAGCATGCTGCAGACCTCCAAAAACGATTCATTGAACTCTTTCAGCCTGGTCTTGGTCTTTGTTCCACAACTGAAGCTGTTTTGAAACTTCAGCCAGAAGCTACGCCAGTTTTCCGTCCAAAACGTCCAGTCCCATATGCATCCCTACCTCTGGTCGACGCTGAACTGCAACGTTTGGAAACTGAAGGTGTCCTTGTACCTGTTTCTTATTCTACATGGGCTGCACCAATTGTGGTTGTCAAAAAGTCTAATGGTTCCATACGCATCTGTGCAGACTTCTCTACAGGACTCAACGCGGCGCTGCAACAGCATCATTATCCGCTGCCGATCCCAGATGATTTGTTTACTATTTTAAATGGTGGTACCTACTTCGCTAAGCTAGATCTCGCGGATGCTTACCTTCAAATTCCTGTCGCTCGCGAATCGAGAGAATTGCTGACAATCAACACTCACCGAGGTCTTTTCCAGTATACCCGATTACCCTTTGGTATCAAGACTGCTCCAGCGATATTCCAGCAGATTATGGATACTATTCTGGCAGATGTTCCTGGTGTTGCTACGTATCTTGACGACGTCCTCATTGTCGGCTCAACTGCTGACGAACTGCATTCCAGAACATATTTAGTTCTACAACGCCTCCAAGATAATGGTTTTCGCCTTCGTTCAGAGAAATGCCAATTCTTTCTACGCTCCGTTAAATACCTGGGGTTTATCTTTGATGCTTCTGGACGACATCCTGATCCTCAAAATACTCACGCAATCCAGCAAATGCCTGCTCCCACTGATGTCTCTTCACTGCGATCATTTTTGGGAATGGTTAGCTACTATTCAGCATTTCTACCATCACTACATGAGGTACGATATCCATTAAATCATCTGCTAGAAAAGAATGCTACTTGGAATTGGTCCACGCAATGTGAATCAGCTTTTTCAAAACTTAAAGCCATGTTAAGCTCCAAACTACTGTTAACCCACTACAATCCGAAACTACCAATTGTAGTTGCTGCTGACGCTTCAACCCATGGACTGGGTGCCGTACTACTGCATGTTTTTCCCGATGGTTCAGAGAAAGCAGTGATGCATGCTTCGAGAACACTAACAGCCGCTGAAAAACGTTATGGTCAGATCGAGAAAGAAGCCTTAGCTCTGATTTTTGCTGTCCGGCGATTCCACAAATTCATTTACGGGCGCCGTTTCACTTTGCTCACAGACCATAAGCCGCTGTTGTCAATTTTTGGATCAAAGAAAGGCATTCCTGTTCATTCTGCTAATCGTCTTCAACGTTGGGCGTTGGCGTTACTGAGCTACGACTTCGACATCCAGTATCGACGTTCTGAAGATTTTGGTCAAGCGGATGCATTGTCCAGACTTATCAGCAAGCACTCTACAACTGATGAGGATACACTCATAGCCACAATAGCAACGGAAGATGATTCTGGTGCAACACTATTGGCGAATGCCGTGCGAGCTATGCCTGTTACGGCTGAAAACGTTCGAGAAGCTACCAGAAACGACCCGATTATTCGGGAAGCAATCACTTATGTTCAGAGCCGATGGCCAGTTAAGCAGTTCAGTGGTGAGATGCTACACCTAGCGAATCGTCGCAGCGCTCTTTGTGTTGTCAATGACTGTCTGATGTTTGGTGACCGTGTAGTAATTCCAACAACCCTGCGTGCCAAGGTCCTACGCCAATTTCACGCTGGTCATCCAGGGATAAACCGTATGAAATCTAGCGCTCGTAGTTACGCATACTGGCCGAACATGGACAAGCAAATTGTCGACTTCGTCAAAACATGTCCACATTGTCAAACAGCTGCGAAACATTCTCCTAAGTTTCCACCAGTACCCTGGCCCAAGTCAGAAAAACTCTGGTCGCGAGTGCACATTGATTTTGCCGGACCCCTAGATGGTACCATATATCTGATACTGGTCGACTCCTTCTCCAAATGGTCGGAGATATTGCCGATTGCACCACCCTCTACAACTCGAACCATCCAACTCCTTAACCAGATCTTCGCTCAGCATGGTCTGCCAGAAACAATAGTAACAGACAATGGTTCGCAGTTCACATCCAGTCAGTTTCGAGAATTTTGCTTGCAAAACTCGATCAATCATGTCCGTTCTCCGCCCTACCATCCGCAATCTAATGGACAAGCTGAACGCTTCGTCGATACATTCAAACGTGCCATGCTTAAGGCAAGAGGGGAGGGAACAACACACGATATTATAGAACGATTTCTAATTGTGTACCGGACGACTCCTCATGATTTATTGCCGAACTTCAAATCCCCTTCGGAGGTACTTATGGGACGGAAGCTACGAACAATTCATAATGCAATGACACCCAGGCGAGTAGCCCAGCAGAGTCCTCACATGAAGAATACCCGAATTCTTTACGAAGTTGGCGCAAAAGTGTATGTGCGGGACTATAGACATGGGTATGATAAATGGATAGAGGGTGAAGTCGCAAAGAGACAGGGGAAGGTCATGTATGAGGTCAGAGTAAACAGAGAAATCTGGACCAGGCACCATAATCAACTAAGGCCAAGAGAAGCCAAGAAAAAAATTGAAGTTACGAAACGCGTCCCACTCGATTTATTACTGGATACTTTCCAACTTCCGCCAATACCTACAACGGAGGCAACTCAGTCATCTAATCAGGCAGAACATTCTTCCGGTTCTCGGTCGTTACCTCCAAGGAGGTCGGGACGCAAACGCAGAAAACCAAAAAACTTTCAAGTAAACCCACGATTGCGTCGCTATTAATTTTTTCCAAGGGGAGGTGTTAGGATATTCACAAGAATATCCCAAAAATTATCTCGAATGTAAAATGGTATGTTTCCAGACTCTTCACATAATTCGCATGTTATTTCCTATTGGCCATTATTTACAGTGTCCTAACTATGACTTTCATGTGTCGTTTCCCTATTGGTCAATTTTGAGTCGTCCTAATTATAACCTTTACGTGTCCTTCTTTTCCATTGGTTACTGTTAATAGTCATCGTAACTGTATAAATATGCCTTATCTGTAAACCATTGTTGTTCTGCTGCTGACCCCATAAACAATTCTCATTTAACGGCTGTGTTCTGATTTATTGGAGTTGGGAAACAGTACTGGGGTCGAACTAGGATATCTGAATTTGGTCAATCGGTAGAATTTCGCGTAGTCCTATCGCAATACGCTATATTTCGCATTATAACATCTTGATTGTGAAATATTTTGCCTGCGTGTCTACTACTTCATAAGGTCATTCATAAGGGTGTTGTAAAGGACGTCTTACTGAGTCGACACGGACAAACACAAATTTACATGTGTTTAGGTGCTTGCTAATTTGCTCTTTTAAGAAGACTGGTCGAGGTGCAACAGGCTTAATGCTATTCATGTGGCTCATTAGTCTTTCGCAAAAGGAGGAGGGGTCTGTACATACAGAAGTGCCTTTATGCGTGACTAGTTGACCAGGTAAGGTTAAATTAGTTCCATAAACTAGCTGAGCAGGTGTACATTGTAGATCTTCCTTAATTGTCGAGCGTATGCTCAATAATATGAGAGGTAGGAATTCACTCCATCTAGTTACATCAGGCTGTACCATCAATGAGCTTTTAAGTTGTCTGTGGAATCGTTCCACTAGTCCATTTGCTGCTGGATGGTATGCAGTTGTAGTGATGTGATGGATTCCCAAGATGCGCGTAAATTCGTTGAAGAGGTGCGATTGGAATTGTGAACCTCTGTCGGAAGTAACGGTAGAAGGTACACCGAAATTAGAAATCCATCTGTCAAGAAACACGGCAGCAATATTTTCTGCTGAGATATCTTTTATTGGACATGCTATTGGCCATCTGGTAAAACGGTCCACTGCAGTAAAGATGTAAGTAAATCCGTTAGATGGGGGTAAAGGACCAACTAAATCAACGTGGACTTGCTGAAAACGATGGTCAGGTAGATTGAATGTTGACGGTGTTGTAATCGTATGTCTGTGAACTTTGCTACGCTGGCATTGTAAACAATTTCTGGTCCATTCCTTTATGTTTGAGTTCATTTTTGGCCAGACAAATCTTTCTCCAATCAGTCTCGCAGTAGCTCGAACTCCTGGGTGAGATAATGAATGAAGACAATCAAAAACTTTTTTTCTGTACGCTATTGGCACAAATGGCCTGGGTATTCCAGTTGAAGTATCACAAATTATAGTAGAATCAGAATGTGCTATTGGAATACTTTTTAATACTAGACTCGAATTTTGTTTACAAGCCGCAAGATCAGGATCATCAACCTGTAAGCATGCAATGTCCAACAAATCAATTCCTTTAGTGGAGCAAATAGCATCAACGTCGAAACGTGACAAAGTATCTGCCACAACATTTGACTCACCTTTTATGAACTGTATGTTGGTAGAAAATTGAGAAATGTAATCTAACTGTCGAGTTTCTGTAGGAGAATAACGATCACTTTTGGCATTGAAAGCGTAAGTCAAAGGTTTGTGATCAGTGAAGATTACGAAATCTCTACCTTGTAGTAAGTGTTTAAAATGTTTAACTGCTAGATAAACAGCTAATAATTCTCTGCCAAACGTGCTGTATCGGGTTTGGGCCGGTTCTAGCTTCTTTGAAAAGAAAGCAAGTGGCTTGACTTCATTATTTACTCTTTGTTGCAGCACCGCGCCTACCGCTGCCTGAGAAGCGTCTGTACACAAAATTAGTGTTGCTTCTGGATCAGGACTGAGGTAGGTCAGCATGGTGGTAGAAGCAATCGCTGTTTTAGCAGCAGTAAAGGCATCTTTCGCTTCGGAGGATGATGTGAACTATTTGGCTTTGCCTTTTAATGCCTCCGTTAGGGGTTGTAGAATATCTGAGCAGTGAGGGATAAACCGACGATAAAAATTAAACATACCCAAGAAACGTCGAAGTTTATTTAGTGAGTCTGGCTCTGGAAAATTTTTGATAGCTTCAATTTTTGCGTCTAAGGGTTTGATACCATGTTTGTCAATCGAGTGACCCAAAAATTCTAAGCCTTCGACTCCGAAAATGATTTGGATGGGTTAATGACTATACCGAATCTCTGAAATCTTTCGAAAAGTTGATGTAGGTGATCAATATGTTCGTGAAACGAACTACTGGTGTTAGATCGGCATACAATAAACTCTATCAGAGCCTCCAGAGAGGCTCATAAAGAGACCAACCAATCAGCGATCAGTTAGAAGCTATGCTACTAAAAATGCTACTAAAATAACAAGGTCCTGATTGGCTGTTAACATATTGCTACTATGGAACCTTGTAGTAAAGTGATTTCTCTGTTACTCGTGTCTTCTTACTGGTCTTTCAAGTCGCTGAGTAGTGCTAGCCTGGGGTTATCCGAATAGCTAGGATCCGAATAAAGCGTTCAACCCACAAGACATATCAGTGGCGACGGGGAAAAACTACAAGACATATCACTGGCGACGAAAAAAAAAATGACAATGAGTATTTCTTTAGAGCAATTTGAAGCTTATATGGAGCGTCAAGAAAAACGGTTTGAACAGTCTCAAATCAGAGTCATGGAAGCTCTTATGCAGAAATTATGTATGTCTCAACAAAACTCTGCTGCTGGTGAATTTCAAGTATCTCATACTGACTCAGTTATTAACGCAATCCATGAATTTAATTTTGATGGTGCAGCAGGTGTCACTTTTAACTCTTGGTTTAAGAAGTATGAAGATTTGTTTCATATTGATCTCTGCAGACTGGATGACGCTTCAAAAGTCAGAATACTTCTAAGAAAGCTTGGGACAACAGAACATGAACGCTATAGTAACTTTATTCTCCCGAAGAACCCACGAGACTTTAGTTTTGATGAAACAATTCAAACCCTGTCTCAAATCTTTGGAGAACAGTCGTCTCTATTTAATATCCGTTACCAGTGCTTGAAGATAACGAAAGAATCAGGAGATGACTGGGTGAAACATGCAGGTATTGTGAACCGAGAATGCGAGAGGTTCAATTTGTCTTCCATGTCTGAAGACCAGTTTAAATGCTTAGTATTTGTCTGTAGCCTGCGTTCACCTGAGGATGCTGACATCCGAACGAGAATCCTAAGCAAACTTGAGCATTGTCCCAACATGACCCTGCAGGAAGTGACTAATGAATGTCAAAGGTTAGTGAATTTGAAGCACGATACCTCGATGGTAGAAAACACTAACCAGTTCCTCCACGTTAATGCTGTTGAGAGGAAAGTCGAGCAAGGTTCCAGTATACAGAATTATCGAAATGATTGCGGTAAACCATCATCCCCATGCTGGTTATGCGGAGGTTGGCATTTCAAAAGGTTTTGTCCGTTTAAAAGTCATCGTTGCACTACGTGTTCCAGGAAAGGACACAAAGAAAGTCATTGCAAAACCCGTAAACGTCGTCAACCTAAAGTTTATTCTAAAAGATTCAAGCCACGCACAGCCAAGGTGACGGTAGCTGCTAACAGAATCGGCTCCCATAATCGTAGAAAGTATGTTTCCCTCAAGATTAACGGGTACGATGCCCGCTTACAGCTAGACACAGCCTCCGATATAACGCTTATAAGCAGGAGGACGTGGGAGAAAATTGGGAGGCCGAGAATATTTTCAACCTATCAGACAGCACACGGCGCATCCGGGGGGATTATAAACATTGCTGGTGAGGTTCACTGTAAAATCACAGTCGCAGAGCTTACAAAGAAGGGAGTAATATTTTTGACAGAACGGCCAGCACTCGACTTATTGGGACTTGATTGGATAGAAAAGTTGAAATTATTAGATCGTCCCATAAATTCAATCTGCAACAACGGCACTATGTCGAAAGTTGGGGACCCAACATTGTTTCGTGGGGGAGGTTGAAGTCAGCAAATGCAGTCTGGATACCTACCCCGCTTCTTCAAAAAAGGGGAGGTGTTAGATCGGCATACAATAAACTCTATCAGAGCCTCCAGAGAGGCTCATAAAGAGACCAACCAATCAGCGATCAGTTAGAAGCTATGCTACTAAAAATGCTACTAAAATAACAAGGTCCTGATTGGCTGTTAACATATTGCTACTATGGAACCTTGTAGTAAAGTGATTTCTCTGTTACTCGTGTCTTCTTACTGGTCTTTCAAGTCGCTGAGTAGTGCTAGCCTGGGGTTATCCGAATAGCTAGGATCCGAATAAAGCGTTCAACCCACAAGACATATCAGTGGCGACGGGGAAAAACTACAAGACATATCAGTGGCGACGGGGAAAAACTACAAGACATATCACTGGCGACGAAAAAAAAAATGACAATGAGTATTTCTTTAGAGCAATTTGAAGCTTATATGGAGCGTCAAGAAAAACGGTTTGAACAGTCTCAAATCAGAGTCATGGAAGCTCTTATGCAGAAATTATGTATGTCTCAACAAAACTCTGCTGCTGGTGAATTTCAAGTATCTCATACTGACTCAGTTATTAACGCAATCCATGAATTTAATTTTGATGGTGCAGCAGGTGTCACTTTTAACTCTTGGTTTAAGAAGTATGAAGATTTGTTTCATATTGATCTCTGCAGACTGGATGACGCTTCAAAAGTCAGAATACTTCTAAGAAAGCTTGGGACAACAGAACATGAACGCTATAGTAACTTTATTCTCCCGAAGAACCCACGAGACTTTAGTTTTGATGAAACAATTCAAACCCTGTCTCAAATCTTTGGAGAACAGTCGTCTCTATTTAATATCCGTTACCAGTGCTTGAAGATAACGAAAGAATCAGGAGATGACTGGGTGAAACATGCAGGTATTGTGAACCGAGAATGCGAGAGGTTCAATTTGTCTTCCATGTCTGAAGACCAGTTTAAATGCTTAGTATTTGTCTGTAGCCTGCGTTCACCTGAGGATGCTGACATCCGAACGAGAATCCTAAGCAAACTTGAGCATTGTCCCAACATGACCCTGCAGGAAGTGACTAATGAATGTCAAAGGTTAGTGAATTTGAAGCACGATACCTCGATGGTAGAAAACACTAACCAGTTCCTCCACGTTAATGCTGTTGAGAGGAAAGTCGAGCAAGGTTCCAGTATACAGAATTATCGAAATGATTGCGGTAAACCATCATCCCCATGCTGGTTATGCGGAGGTTGGCATTTCAAAAGGTTTTGTCCGTTTAAAAGTCATCGTTGCACTACGTGTTCCAGGAAAGGACACAAAGAAAGTCATTGCAAAACCCGTAAACGTCGTCAACCTAAAGTTTATTCTAAAAGATTCAAGCCACGCACAGCCAAGGTGACGGTAGCTGCTAACAGAATCGGCTCCCATAATCGTAGAAAGTATGTTTCCCTCAAGATTAACGGGTACGATGCCCGCTTACAGCTAGACACAGCCTCCGATATAACGCTTATAAGCAGGAGGACGTGGGAGAAAATTGGGAGGCCGAGAATATTTTCAACCTATCAGACAGCACACGGCGCATCCGGGGGGATTATAAACATTGCTGGTGAGGTTCACTGTAAAATCACAGTCGCAGAGCTTACAAAGAAGGGAGTAATATTTTTGACAGAACGGCCAGCACTCGACTTATTGGGACTTGATTGGATAGAAAAGTTGAAATTATTAGATCGTCCCATAAATTCAATCTGCAACAACGGCACTATGTCGAAAGTTGGGGACCCAACATTGTTTCGTGGGGGAGGTTGAAGTCAGCAAATGCAGTCTGGATACCTACCCCGCTTCTTCAAAAAAGGGGAGGTGTTAGATCGGCATACAATAAACTCTATCAGAGCCTCCAGAGAGGCTCATAAAGAGACCAACCAATCAGCGATCAGTTAGAAGCTATGCTACTAAAAATTCTACTAAAATAACAAGGTCCTGATTGGCTGTTAACATATTGCTACTATGGAACCTTGTAGTAAAGTGATTTCTCTGTTACTCGTGTCTTCTTACTGGTCTTTCAAGTCGCTGAGTAGTGCTAGCCTGGGGTTATCCGAATAGCTAGGATCCGAATAAAGCGTTCAACCCACAAGACATATCAGTGGCGACGGGGAAAAACTACAAGACATATCAGTGGCGACGGGGAAAAACTACAAGACATATCACTGGCGACGAAAAAAAAAATGACAATGAGTATTTCTTTAGAGCAATTTGAAGCTTATATGGAGCGTCAAGAAAAACGGTTTGAACAGTCTCAAATCAGAGTCATGGAAGCTCTTATGCAGAAATTATGTATGTCTCAACAAAACTCTGCTGCTGGTGAATTTCAAGTATCTCATACTGACTCAGTTATTAACGCAATCCATGAATTTAATTTTGATGGTGCAGCAGGTGTCACTTTTAACTCTTGGTTTAAGAAGTATGAAGATTTGTTTCATATTGATCTCTGCAGACTGGATGACGCTTCAAAAGTCAGAATACTTCTAAGAAAGCTTGGGACAACAGAACATGAACGCTATAGTAACTTTATTCTCCCGAAGAACCCACGAGACTTTAGTTTTGATGAAACAATTCAAACCCTGTCTCAAATCTTTGGAGAACAGTCGTCTCTATTTAATATCCGTTACCAGTGCTTGAAGATAACGAAAGAATCAGGAGATGACTGGGTGAAACATGCAGGTATTGTGAACCGAGAATGCGAGAGGTTCAATTTGTCTTCCATGTCTGAAGACCAGTTTAAATGCTTAGTATTTGTCTGTAGCCTGCGTTCACCTGAGGATGCTGACATCCGAACGAGAATCCTAAGCAAACTTGAGCATTGTCCCAACATGACCCTGCAGGAAGTGACTAATGAATGTCAAAGGTTAGTGAATTTGAAGCACGATACCTCGATGGTAGAAAACACTAACCAGTTCCTCCACGTTAATGCTGTTGAGAGGAAAGTCGAGCAAGGTTCCAGTATACAGAATTATCGAAATGATTGCGGTAAACCATCATCCCCATGCTGGTTATGCGGAGGTTGGCATTTCAAAAGGTTTTGTCCGTTTAAAAGTCATCGTTGCACTACGTGTTCCAGGAAAGGACACAAAGAAAGTCATTGCAAAACCCGTAAACGTCGTCAACCTAAAGTTTATTCTAAAAGATTCAAGCCACGCACAGCCAAGGTGACGGTAGCTGCTAACAGAATCGGCTCCCATAATCGTAGAAAGTATGTTTCCCTCAAGATTAACGGGTACGATGCCCGCTTACAGCTAGACACAGCCTCCGATATAACGCTTATAAGCAGGAGGACGTGGGAGAAAATTGGGAGGCCGAGAATATTTTCAACCTATCAGACAGCACACGGCGCATCCGGGGGGATTATAAACATTGCTGGTGAGGTTCACTGTAAAATCACAGTCGCAGAGCTTACAAAGAAGGGAGTAATATTTTTGACAGAACGGCCAGCACTCGACTTATTGGGACTTGATTGGATAGAAAAGTTGAAATTATTAGATCGTCCCATAAATTCAATCTGCAACAACGGCACTATGTCGAAAGTTGGGGACCCAACATTGTTTCGTGGGGGAGGTTGAAGTCAGCAAATGCAGTCTGGATACCTACCCCGCTTCTTCAAAAAAGGGGAGGTGTTAGATCGGCATACAATAAACTCTATCAGAGCCTCCAGAGAGGCTCATAAAGAGACCAACCAATCAGCGATCAGTTAGAAGCTATGCTACTAAAAATGCTACTAAAATAACAAGGTCCTGATTGGCTGTTAACATATTGCTACTATGGAACCTTGTAGTAAAGTGATTTCTCTGTTACTCGTGTCTTCTTACTGGTCTTTCAAGTCGCTGAGTAGTGCTAGCCTGGGGTTATCCGAATAGCTAGGATCCGAATAAAGCGTTCAACCTACGAGACGTAACAACTGGCTATTAATACATCGTCGATATACACGAAAACAAAATCTAGGCCTTTAGTGACTTCATCCATAAATCGTTGAAAAGTCTGTGCGGAGTTCTTTAATCCAAATGGCATTCTCAGAAATTCAAACAAACCAAATGGGGTAATGATGGCTGTTTTCGCTATATCTTCAGATGCTACTGGAATTTGATGATACTCTTGCACAAGGTCGATTTTAGAAAAAATTTGTTTACCGTGTAACGTAAGTGAAAAATCTTGTAAATGGGGAATGGGGTAACGATCTGGTAAAGTTAAGTTATTCAGTGATCGATAATCACCACAAGGTCGCCAATCCTGATCCCTCTTAGGTACCATGTGGAGTGGGGATGCCCAGGAGCTACTCGACAGACGTATTATTCCTAGTCGCATCATGTGCTCAAATTCGGCTTTTGCAACTGCAAGCTTGTCCGGTGGTAAACGACGAGGACGTGCCGAAACTGGTTGGTTTTTGGTGATAATTCGATGCACCACAGAATGCTGGATGGTGTTTTCGCTGTAATCTGGTTTCGTTAACTTTGGAAATTTAGATAAAATATTGGCGAATATGTCGCTTACTGGAGTGTTGATTTTAATACTATGTATATGATAGTGTGACTGAATTCCATGAACTTGGAGTTTTGTGCACGAATCGATAAGTTTTCGTTTTTTAACATCGACTAATAAGTTATAAAAGCTTAAAAAGTCTGCACCTAATATAGGGTGACGGACATCAGCAATAATAAACACCCAGTTTAGTCGACGTCTAATTCCCAAATCTAATGTCAAGAGTTGTTCTCCAAATGTTTTTATTTCAGTTTTATTAGCTGCTCTCAATGAATATTTTCCACATTTAGAAATAGGTTTCTTGGCTAGCGTAACTGGGATAACACTGACTTCGGCTCCAGTGTCTACTAAGAATTTGTAGCCTGAAGTTTTGTCGAGAACGTGGAAAAGGTGACTAGTAGCATGACCTGTAATATTTGTCGGTACTACTGCCTGGTTGACATCTTTTGGCGAGGAAAATGACCTGAAAAATTTACAGGACGTAACACACTTTCTAGCTTTGTCACCATACTTTCTATGGTACCAACAGATGTCATCATTTTTCTTTGTTCTTGAGTTATCTCGGTTCTTGGTCCCCTGAAAACTAGAGCGAGACTTTCGAGATGTGAGATTGGAAATAATTGATTGTAATGTATCTAGCTTGTTTTCAAGACTGGCGAAAGTGCGTGCGTGCTGTGTACGTAAGTCACTTAATTCAGCTGTTAAGGAAGCTATGTTCGGAGTTTTAGTGTCACTCGAAGTTTGTGATATCGCCTGCACGTAGGGTGTTGTGCCTGGCGTTACTTCTAAAACTTTGTTAGCCATGCTAGCTAGAACCTCTAAATCTAAAGATTGGTTAGAAGCGCAGAGAATTTGCCGGACTACTGTTGGTAAACGTTGTAGCCAAATTTCTCTCAGAAATATTTCACCAACCTTAAAAGGTTCAGCCAACTGCCTCATGTGGCGTAATAATTGGAAAGGTGACTTGTCACCTATCTCGCACTCATGTAGCAATTGTTGTAGCTTCTTTTCATCCGAGAGTGAGGTACGTTGAATAATAGCCTGCTTCAACTGGTCGTAGGCATTTGATACAGGGACGTTGACTATGAGGTCTGATACCTCAGATGCTACCTCAGTTGGTAGAATTCCAAGCACAAAGGAGTATTTCGATTGTTGTGAACGAATGTTACGACGCTGAAACTGCACTTCCACCTGTGCAAACCATATACGAGGGTTTGCTCTACTGAATAGAGGTACATTTATTACGTTTAAAGCGTGTAACTCTGTTCGGTAGTTGTCCTGGCTGATGTCTTCAGACTCGGATGAAAACATTACAAATATACAAAAAATAATCACTACCAAGAGAAAAATCAGAGCCGTAATGTTTATAAGTGAACTCAAAATTACAGTTCCAAAGAGAAATATAAGGGCTCACCAGATTGGTGGTGGACCTCAGTAAAAGAGCTTAGTTGAAATATAACAATTCGCAACGTTACCAACAATATACCAAAAGAATTAAGACTACGAACCTAAGCGTGTGTCTATGATTAACGCAAAAGGTAACAAATTACAGTTAAATTATAAAAAGGTATATTGAGCAACAAAATGGTAACAATGTTATGAAATGAATGTTACTTGTAAGCTGCTTTCTGAGATAACAACCACAAATAAGTTCACTTGGTTAACAAAGATTCCTCTGCACGTGATGGCACCAACAGCAAAATGGAGAAGATTAGATCCAGTAGTATTATTCAGTAATGATCCGGGCCAAAACACCAACGTAGTGTGGAATGGTCTAAAAAGATGTTATAATACTATTATAATCTTCAATCAAAGGCCGTGGCCGTTAAAGCAGAAGAATAGACGGCGGATACAACGCTTATATTTTAAGAAGCGCGGTAGTGAAGAAGTGTTTTATATAACCAAACAAAAGTATTCGTTTCTTTACTATTGATACAGAAAAGCAAAAGATATCGAATATGAGTGTGATTACATAAAAAGTGTGACAACTAGGAAAAATATGTGACCTTTAATTTGTTGTTACAAAAAGTCACTAGACATAAATGTCACTATATAACTCCCCCCCTAGGGCATGCGTCGGTGGTGGTATACCCGACGTAAATTCTAAGTGCTTTGGAGGGGAAAAAATTATTACACAACAAAGGAAAGAATAAATAGAGGTTATCAAAAAAAAATTTTAATAAGTGACATCAATGTCACTATACATTACAAAGACGTGGGGCTGTGTCGTAAGAACACAAAGAGAGCAAAGAAATAAATTGGTATATACCTGCTCGTTAAAATGCATTAGAGAGTAGATATGATCCTCAACAAGGTTGCAAACTCCTGCGCCAAATTTGAGTTGTCAGACGAGAATTTGTTTTTCATGTTTGTGTTATTTCAAAGTTACTTCCAATAATCATTGTAAGTTCGTTTTATAGGGTTACTGAGTCCTCCCCCTTCGCTATTGATTTTTTTCTCCTTCATCCTTTCATCTCAATCTCCGTGTTATGGGGAAAATTTTGTCGGGTTCGGGTAAATGTTGGGTAAACCGCTATAGTGATTTCGTGAAAAATGATACAAAACCCCCCAAATATATTCAGGTCTGTGGAAAATATTTTAATATTTGGGAAAACTTTGAGCCTTCATAAATATTCGCCCAGAATCTTATAACACTTGGGGGGTTTTCCCAAAAGTTTGGGGAAAACTACCACATTTCTTGCGACATTGAAAAAAACCTAGTGTTCCCCAAGATAGTGAGATTGGGATACACTTCTTTCCTCACTTTCCCAACGCTTAAACTGCCTCTACTCTAAGTGAAAAACTTTCAAAGACCGGACGTTACCTTTGATAATGGAGATTATATCAGGCTTGCTCCCATCCGGACAAACGCGCCCCACACTGCGATCACCCCACCTAATTTTTTTCCACCAGCCGTGCGCACCATTCTTTTTTTTAAACAAACAGAAGTTTCATACTTCCAATGACGCCATATTGTCTACTTTTCTTCATTGGGTACCTAACACGATTGAACCCTTCAGGTCATAGGTTCTACCTAGAACTCTGAGAATTTCCTAACACTCCTGACTGTCTTCGAGAGACAGTTTCTTGATATCTAATAGGAAGCAGCGTCTAATAAAGTCTGTCAGTTCCTTAATTTACACCGAATAGCCCAAATCTATGCTAAATAGTGTACTTGCAATCTTAATTAATGACTATCTACTCCCCTGAATATTCTAGGTGTTTCCATTATATCCTCCTGCAAACCGACATTTTGACTTCGTCCAACTAAGTAAGGTTGGTTCGTGTTTAACAAATCATATCGTGAGGAATTTTCACTATAGATTGCAAAGTAGAATAGTCTCAGCTAAATTCCTCCGTTATGACAATCAGATGTGATTGTCTTTGACTTCATTCCAAAACTTCGTGTCCAATCCTAGCCTCATAGATTACACTAAAACAAATATATGTTACATCCTTAGGTTGTGGTGAATCGTCAGCTCCATTTTTTATTGTTATCCAGATTTCCCCACACTGCTTCAGTCTTCAGTAATAAGGATAGGAGGTCTAGTGACCTATTTTAATCCTTGCAGTTTGTTACACTGTGGAGGTCCAATCTCGTCCTAGATATATCAACGGAAGGTGCTGATATTACGTGTTCTGGTAGAGAATTCCAGTAATTCACTGCTCGGTGCGAGAAACGAAACTCCAGACGTAGACGATTTGATCTCGGTTTTTGGACTTTCTTTGAATGTCCTCTCAAATGCTCAGCCCTAGACGGGAGGAAAAGATAGGACATGTTAGTACCAAGGTCATCGTTCAGGATACGATATGCCAATATTAGATCAACGCGTATTCGCCGGTAAGATAACGGAAATAAGTTGAGGTGTCTCAGTCTGTCTTCATAAGATAGGCTAGATAAGCCTTTTACCATTTTTGTCCCGCGGCGTTGGACTCGTTCCAACATATCCGCCTTATATTTGAAACAAGGACTCGCTGCTTGAATCCCATATTCCAAATGTGGTCGTACGAAAGTTGGGTATAATAATCTAAACATTTCCCCATCCAGATACCGGAAAGATCTACGAATAGACCATAATGCCCTATAGCCTTTTGCAGCAGCAGCCTTACAGTGACTGGTTGTTTTGAGATCATTACTTAGTATGACTCCTAAATCTTTATAGTTTCTTACTTTGGGCAACACTAGTCCACATATTGTGTAGTGATACGAATCATCGTAGTTATTTAATTGCATCACAACACTTTTATTAGGGTTTACTTCTAGTGACCACCCATTCATCTATGCAACTAGTGAGTTAAGATCTTCCTGTAAAACTATTCTGTCTGACATACTATATATGGGTCTCCAAATCTTAATGTCATCGGCGAATAGTAGGACGGATGACTTAGCTATAGCTGGTAATTCATTTATATAAAGTAAAAAGAGAAGAGGACCTAAAATCGTGTCTTGGGGGACGCCACTTTTTACTAGTTCCCACGATGAGAGAGCCCCATTTACTCTTACCCGTTGTCTCCTTTCATGAAGAAAGTCACTTAGCCAGTCTATGACTGCATAATGAATTCCAAAACTTTCTAGTTTCGATTTAAGACCAGAATGGGAAACCTTATCAAAGGCTTTACTTAGATCTATGAAAATGACGTCTACAGGAATATTGCGATCTTTTGCCTCAGCCCAATCTTCTCTTGCAATGAGAAGATTTGTCAAACATGATAGACCTTTTCGAAAACCATGTTGTTCCTTTGACAAAAGATCATGTATTTCCACGTAGTTTATAACAGCCATCCTAATAATTTTTTCCATTAGTTTTACAACTGCACTAGTTAAGCTGACGGGTCGATAGTTACTAACTAAATCCCTACTCCCAGCCTCATACACCGGACTGATTATTGCGTCCTTCCAGTCTCTGGGCAATCTGGACTGCCGTAGGGACATATCGAACAGCATCGCTAAGGGTTCAACAACAACATTTGAGAGGGCTTTCATAATCCGCGGATGAATATCATCAGGACCACTAGACTTATCAGGTTTGAGATGCTGAAGTAGGCTTAAAACAGTTTCTTTCTTAATAACTACAGGGTCCATCAACAAGTCGCCACAATCACAATGAATAGGTGATCGTTCCTCATTATTGGTAGAAAAAACTTTACTGAAATATTCCGAAAAAGCTTCCGCTTTTTCGGTATCATTTCTTGCTAAACTTAACGGATTTTCTTGTATCAAAAGTGATGGTATTCCATCACTTCTCTGAGTTCGCCTCTTTATATACGAGTATAACCGTTTGGGACTATGTTTGCAATCCCTAACCAATTGTTTTTCGTATGACCGTCTAGTCCTACTAATTAACGCTCTACAAATATTTTGAATCTTACAATAACTGGATCTGTACTGTTCTAAGCCAGTAGAGATGAACATGTTCCAGTGTTTTTTCCTACGCTTAAGAAGTTTCTTAACTTCTTTATTTATCCACAGTGGACTGTTGTTCGGTCTACGTGGTACCAAATATGGTATAAACGGGGACGTGACTGCACTAAACTTGCCTTTATATACTGCTCGTCACGTTTCTTTAGCACAATTTAGCTACCGGTTAAACATAAATTATATATGTGCACTCGATTAGACGATTCATTTCGAAGGCAATTTCATTCGTTTGGTCAGGTTTTATATTATATTTAAACATAAACATTGGTACAAGGAGGCACCAAATAGATATGTGTCACATGAATCATTCGATTTGTGTGGTGGCTGGGATACTTCGCGGGTGCCCAAACCAAACCAAGTGGTTTTCTTAGAGGGTCACACTCCGAGCCTCTGACCAAAGGGTCTAATCCACAAGACTGTGGAACAACGTAATGAGATGTAGTCTCGTGGTAACCGGTGTCCAACAATAGGTTCATACGCTATTTGTTTCCTCAGGATCCTGGAGCCCATGTGCACCATTGGTATGGAATCTGGGTTTTTCAACCCCATAGGTATATCCTCCGTATCCACCAACCCGGTTCAAGGACCGCGAATTCGCTTTCCGTTCTCTCAATTTCGTAAACAACACTCCCGCCGTAAGGACTTCTCTGTCAATGTTTGTATGTACGTGGCCATGTGAGAGCATTTCGAGAGAGAGGTGACTCTCCACACTCTCGGCTGTACTCTGGCATTTGGGGGCGTTTGTGCTGACTGACTGTTTTTATTTGAGTTTATGTGTTAATTACTTACCCTATTCATTTTGTATAATTTATATTCGTCTGAATTTAAATATTGAGTCACACTTTATCAAATTGAGTTGGCCCGCTTGCTATTTTTACTATGCGTCGTTTCGCTTCGTTCTCTACTCTTCGTTTCGGCGTGTATATTTAAATGGCAATCAGCATACGATTTAATTGGAGTCAGATATAGGGCCACTAAAGGTCCAAGAGTGAAGTCGTACTGCTGACTGTAGAGGGTTGTGACAGCAGTAAAGTGTTTCCCTCAGACGTATAGCATCTTGAGCGGTTTTGTCTTCTTATAACAAAGGAAAGGTGTTATGAAAGAAAGCTGTGTGAAACTGGCTTCCGTTGGTCCTTCACTACTCCTTGGCTGGGGTCCGAGAGATGGTGCAACACAGTGGCTAGAGGCGTTATCAGATATGGCTCAGAATAGAAGCCAGTGGCGATTCTTTTACTTTCTTCATAAAGAGTGGTCATAACTTCCTTTACTGAAAGAGTTCTTCTGGTTGTACACTTCTGTTTCTCCGATTATTACCCTTATTATTACACTAACATACACTAATCTGTGGTTATTGTTCCTTTTTTTTCTCATATGCACCTTGACTCTTTTCTCCTCCCATTCTCATTGTTTTGTGTGGCGCACATATATCTAGTGCCCCCTTGTACCAATATTTGTGTTTACATAAATAAAGATATCCTAAGTCTTGCAACCTCCTGGCAGGTATTATCAGATACTAACCGTCCATTTCATTCATATCTTTATTCTTGTATATCTTCTGGTAGAACGAAACGCAAATACATTAAAATCCATGCACACAAGCAAATCTATATAAGTTCTGTAATAACTTACCTAGCCAATATACTCAGTGATGAACGGACTGTTAGAGTTAGACTAGTAAATAACCTGTATTCATAAGCATGTCTCAAATTTGATAATTTGTACAGACTCAGTTTTTTTCACCTTTTCTCCGTTTCTTTTTTTGTTTCTTGGAAAAGAAAAACTTGTTGAAATACCTCGTGTTAATAATTCTATATTGTACCAAAGTATATTGTTGAATAGAGCCATTAATAACAATAATGGTCAGCAACTAAGATCTTGCTCACAATCGAATCCTCCATCAGCGTTTAATAATTCTTCCATCCTCACGATTAACCCTCATTTATCTTCGTCACCATGCGCCAACAATACCAATGTTTCTAGTTCAAGAAACGTTATTCTTGGTATGCTTAAACCACTCTCTAAACTGCATGTTGGAGCTTTTACTGTTCGAAACTTGTGTCAGATAAGACAACAGACTGCTCAAGCTGGGACTCTAGAATTCCGCGTTATCGACGTATGCTGTGTCTCTGGGACGCGCATACAGGATCCAAGTACGGTCATTCATTGGACCTCAACTTATCAATATAAAGGAACGGCATGACTTACCGTTCAAGTATTTGGAGACCTCACTTCTATTTCCCGTGACCCCGCTGGTTAAGGTATATCATTGAGTTCTAAAACAGGACAAGCTCTCCTAGACTGGATTTCATTTAACAGTCGGTTGTGCACTGTCTGAAAAAAACAGACAGTAAGAACTCCAAAAGATAAAGACACGCCATTGCCCCCATTGATTGCAGCTCAGGTAAAGTTAACGGTGAAATTTATGGGCTTTCAAACGCTCTGATTTGGTACTAGTGGTAGGTGATTTTAATGCTCAAGTAGTTAAACTAAACCAAACCGAAAGTCACTTAGGCGGATCTTATGGTGTCGCGTCTCAGCGATTATATAATAGCGACCACCTGTTGTAACTGAGCTCAGATAACCGTCTAGTTCTGGAAAAAATTAACTTTAAACATAAAAGGAAGCATTGTCTGACGTGGCAACCTCCACACTCAGCCTTGTGATGGACCTAAGTAGACCACATTGCCATTGCCCATTGTTGAAGAGGCTTGATAAAAGAAAACCACTCGTTCTGGACGGTGTGAGTTCTCAACTCAGTGAAGCTAAAAATGCTATAGGAAATCTACAACGATGGATTGCGGAAGGGTCCGATGGACTCACCGCCGAGATTTTTAAGGAGGGTGTTCCGGTTTTAGCAGTTAAATTAACTGAGATCTGGGAACTGGATGTAATCCGATTTGACTAGTCTCGGTCGCTAAGCGTCCCAGTTTGTAGGAAACGACAAAATCCTCTTGTGACCATCACAGAGAAATCAATCTGACCATTATAACATCTAAACTAGCCTCAATAATCATCTAACGCTTATCTGCGGTTCGTGTAGAGCAAACTTATTATTTATTTATTTAATCACATATATACTGGTACAAAGGGCACCGGATACATATGCGCCACAGAAAATAATGAGAATGGGAGGAAAAGGAAGAAGATGTGTATATATAACGACCTTGGGGGATTGTTGATTTTCTCCTTATTTCGTGTTAGCATTCTGAATGTGATCGGTGTTCTATTATTTATTTATTTAAACACATATATATTGGTACAAAAGGGCACCAGGTACATATGCGCCACACAAAATAATGAAAGTAGGAAGAGAAGGGATGAAAAGATAAGGCGGACTGAAATGTGCAACCAGAAGACTCTTTCAGTTAGGAAAGTTAGAACCATTCTTTATGTAGAAAGTAAAAGAAGGCTACAGCAGGTTCGCCACTGGCTTCTATTCTGAGCCATATCTGATAACGCCTCTAGCCACTGTGTTGCACCATCTCTCGGACCCCAGCCAGGGAGTCGTGAAAGACCAACAGAAGCTAGCCCTTTGCAACTTTCTTTCATAATACGACACCATGTCATACACTGACCTCCTCTCTGCTTTTTCCAACCAGTCCCAGAGTCGGCGAATAATGCATAACGTAGAATTCTCTGGGACGACATTCGTAAAACATGTCCAAGCCACCAAAATCGTTGTTTCAAAATGGTGACACCAATTGAATTATCGTCTCTGCGCCCGGGCACGCGATGCCGAACCTCTGCATTACTAACATGGTGTTGCCACTGGGTGTCAGCAATCCTTCGGAGACAACGATGAACGAACACAGAGAGACGTCTAACATCCTCAACTTGGAGAGGCCAGGTTTCACAACCATAGAACAAAGCTGCTCTCACCGACGCGTTGCATCTCCTTACGATGCTCCACTGCCTTGTGGATCAGACATTCAGGTCAAAGGCTCCGGGTGTGGCCCCCTAAGAAAACCACCTGCTTCAGTCTGGGCACCTGGGCAGTATCACAGCCCTCACACAAATCGAATGAGATTTGTGAGGCGCATATTTATCTGGTGCTTCATTGTACCAATTTTTATGTGTTTAAATAAAATAAAATAAAAAAAGATCCGACCTTTGACAGCCAGACTAACATCATGAAGGCGCCAAAGATGGCCCAGATTGGCATAAGCCGCTCTGGCTTTCATTATACGTGCATCGATCTCATCACTCACGCCCCCACCAGCACTTATATAGCTACCTAGATACAGGAACTTCTCAACTACTTCGATCTCCTCACCATCCAGGGTGAGTACAGGATTAGAATCCTGCCAGTCTTGTAGGAGTATTTTGCACTTGGAGGGTGCAAAGCACATGCCGTACCTGCGGACACTGATTGCCAACTGATTAAGTGCGGATTGCATGCCTTGGGCATTATCGCACAGTAAGACAATATCATCCGCATACTCAAGGTCGAGAAGTCGTTCTCCAGGCAGCAGATCCACATCGCCATTACTTACATCCATCAGAGCTGTTTCCAGGATGTCGTCGATGGCAAAGTTGAAGAGGAATGGTGAGATCGGGCAACCCTGCCTAACCCCACTGCTCGAATGGAACAAGGGAGAAAGGTGGTTGTATGCCCTCACTCTGCCTGAGGTGTTCGTATACAGGGCCTTTAAGATGTTAATGAACTTCTCAGGCACACCCTTCTTCAATAGACAATCCCAGAGAACAGTCCTCTCCAACGAATCGAAGGCCGTCCTGATATCAAGAAACACTACGATTGTTGGCCTGCGATAAGTATGACGGTGTTCTAACATTTGGCGGAGGGTGAAGATGTGATCAATGCATCCTCGACCAGAACGAAAACCGGCCTTCTCCTCGCGAGTCAATCGTTCTCGGATTTTAAACAACCTACGAAGAATGATAGAAGCCAATAGTTTGGACGCAATCGGAAGTAGACTTATCCCCCGATAGTTATTACAGGAACAACGTGAACCTTTTTTAAAGATAGGGACGACTATCGACTCATTCTATGATAATGGAACACTTTCTTGTTCCCAAACCTTTTCAAACAACGCAGTCAGTTCTTTAGCCAGAAAGTCACCACCATCTTTAAAAAGAGCTGGAGGTAAGTCATCTGGGCCAGGTGATTTGTAACGTTTCAAGAGTTGGAGTTCCTTGCGGACTTCCGCCTCGTTTGGTGGATCAGTCGTCACCGGCCATGGGGGGCAGGATAAGCTGGTTGATGTTGCCAGAGCAGCAGGCCAGTTGAACTGCCCTTCGAAAAATTCCGCCCATCGTCCAAGATGTCGAGAGATGTTAGTGATTGACATCCCATCATCCTCGTAGATTGTTTCACTCACACCAGACTTCTTGCTGCCAGTGGCTCGGATGAGTTGGAAGAGCTTCCGGCAGTTACCAGATGCAGCTGCTGCTTCCATCTCATTAGCACGCTCCGACCACCAGGTTTCTCGGTCCTTACGCAAGCTTTGCCCAATTTCATTACGTAACGGCCTTCGTATGTGGTCATACTCACGGTCACCCGGAGTAGACCGACGGGCTTCGATCAGTTGTAAGGAGCCAGAAGAAACCCAGTGCTTGTAGGCGGGACGTTTCACGAAGCCGCAAGCGGCTTTACTCGCCATTTTCATGGCGTCGTGAAGATGCAACCAATGCTCATCTATACTTTTCGGTGGGATGGTAGCTAGCCTAGAAGCTAGCTCCGCTCGATACTTACTTGCAACAGATGTTGCAGCCAGTTTACTAATATCAATCCGTTAGTGGTGGTCAATCCTTCGGCCACTGAAAAGTAAGGTGAGATTGGCGCAGACCAGGGCATGATCAGACTCCAGATAGGTACTCCAAAAGGAGCGGCAGTCTTGTACACAACCACGCCAGCGGTAGCTGATCGCGATGTGATGAATCTGAGTCCGGGCTTGGGATGCAGAGGGAGGACGCCAGGTGGCACACCGGCGATGACTGTGCCGGAAGTTAGTGCTAGCCAGAAACAGGTTGTGGTCTGTGCACAGTTGCAGCAAACGGTCCCCGTTATCTGTCCTGCGACCAACAAGTCCCCATCGGCCACCTAGACGACTCTCTTCTGTGCCTAGACGCCCGACCTGTGCATTCAAGTCTCCTGCTAGTACTACAATATCTGTCGAACGCGCTTTCTGGAGAAGAACTGTTAACTGGTGGTAAAACTCATCCTTGATTGCATCCGGGCTGCAAACTGTCGGGGCATAGGCGGAGATGACGAATAGACACCGTTTCTCACGCCGATTTCTTCTCACTTTGATGGAACTTTCTAATCTAACAGCACATAACCGACTGTTAATGGGGATCCAATCGATTAGTGCTGCCTCAGCTCTAGCACTTAGTGCAACACCAACGCCTGCAAGACCGGACGAAGATGCCACAGGGTCCCCGGATAAGCGCACGTGGAACAAGCTCTTCGAGGCGACAGATGGAGAGCGGATTTGTAGTACTTCACTAGAGTCTTGAATACGGGTCTCGGATAGACAACAAACATCAACATTAAGACCTTCCAAAGACATAGCCAGCCCTATCTGTTGTCTGATCTGCATTAGTGTGCGAACGTTGAAGGAAGCCAGCTTGAACGGCGTACGTGGTTTCAGAAAGACTGCCTCAGTATTCGTAATCGGTGAAAGCATTCACTTTCGACCAGACAGTGACTAGAGATCGCTTAGATGGGACAGAGTTCCCACCATGGGCGAGCTGCTGCATAAGTTGAAAAGTAAGGTTACACAAATTGGGGATAAAAGGGGGTGAGTTAGCGATATGGTAAATAATAATGATTATCAATAATAATAGTAATAATGCAAATTGTTTTGTTTCTAGTATGAGCGAGAATAGAATTGTCAGTTGAATGTGTCATTTCATTTATTTGCATGAGGTCTGTGATACTGCCCGGGTGCCTAACCCGAAGCAGGTGGTTTTCTTAGGAGGCCACACCTCTAGCCTTTGACCTAGAGGTCTAACCCACAAGGCAGTGGAGCATCGTGAGGAGATGCAGTCCCATGGTAGCCGGTGACCAATAACTGGTTCATTCGCCATTTGTTCCTTCAGGATACTGGAGCCCATGTGCACCATTGGTTTGGAATCAGGGTTTTCCAACTCCCCTAGGCGGATCCTTCATATCCACCAACCCGGTCATAGTGCCGGACATTCGCATTTCGTCCTCTCACTTTTGTAAACAAAACCCTCGCCACGAGAAAGCAGTGAGTAGGACTTCCCTGGTAGAGGCTATATACGCGTGGCCATGTGAGAGTATTTCGAGAGGGAGAGCTCACCCAATTCCTAGTAAAGCAATTTTTATTATCACAAATTATTTGAGTTCAAGACATGATACTTTCACATCTGACTAACTGAAGCTCTTGATAAGTAAAGTTCATTTATCCGTTAAGTGCTAAATGATTCAAAGTTGGAAGGTTTTCTGTTAGTCATCGATTTTTAAGTATTGATTTAGCAACCCTCAATACACACAATATAAAGCAAAACGAAAGTGGTTATGGAAGCATGTAATCCGTACGTGTGATATGATAATCAGTGTAAGAAGATAAAAAAAATGCTCTTTCATGGTATATAAAGGGTGTCTACATTACAAATTTCGCTTTACATTGTGGTTTACTCTGAAGTCAGGAACAATATAACAGCAATAAAAGAACTTCCAACCATATTAGATGATCCCGAGTTTTACCGACAAAGAAGTAGTAGGAATTAGTTGTCCCAAGTTAGTCAATCAAAACTTAGCGGCTAAATTTTCCAAACAAGGCTGTTAAAACACTTAGATAACGTTATGCTTTTACAATCTAATTTTTTCGAATACTGAGTTTCATTTTAAGAGTTCTTCACCTTTTAGTTTCAGAATGAACAATGTTAACAGTGAGGACCCCACTCGTCAGGTTTATTCAGAGTTAGGAAACTTTATCCCTACTGGATATCAGGAAAACTATGATTGTGAACTATCACAGAGCACGGTTGCTGCTGGCACTTGTGGTGTTGGGAATCATTTGCCTATTTTTCAAAATATGTTGAGTCAAGTCGATGAAAAACCGAAAATACTACTGATGGGTTTAAGAAGGTTTTTATTTCATTATGTTAATATGATAATTTCTTATTGATAGAAGTGGTAAATCATCAATTCAGCGAGTTGTTTTTCACAAAATGGCCCCAAACGAAACATTGTTTTTGGAAAGTACCCACAAAATTGAAAAGAATGGTAGCATTATTTATGATTTGTTTTAAGATATAACATTTCAGACGTATCTGAATGCTCCTTTATCAAATTTCAAATATGGGATTTTCCTGGTCACATAGATTTTTGTGATGAAGCATTTCAGTCTGAAGCTATATTTTTAGCTTCTTGTGCTATAATTTTCATTATCGATGCTCAGGTAAAGTAGTAACTAAATATGTGTTGTGTTTCGTTTGGTTTCCAATATTATTCTGTGAATTTGAAGCGAGTCTGTTACACACTAGTATATTTTGGATTTCTTAAAATGTTTCCTTTTGTGGTGAGTAATTTAAATACTGAAGCAAGCTAAGCTAGTTAAAGCAGTGTTTGTATTGAGTTTGTAATTCTACATCATCGAATGGATAACGCCGGTTTGCTTCACTAAGCATACTCAATGAACTGTAATTTTAGGGATCCCTGAGATCTCTCACCAACTTTCAAAACACGTGCTTAAACTTCGATTTATAGTGCGAGCACATGTTCGTTTGTGAGAGGCATCCTTAAGCTTAACTCGAAATTACAACTATCAGTAAGAATTAATTAGAGACAGTAGATAAAGATCAGGGTGTTCATCTCTCTATGACATTGACGGATTTACATTGTAATGTGAAAATAAAGGTGATGGTCTGGGGATTATAATATTAATATCTAGGATAAGCCAATAAATTTCAGAAGTTTCTAGTGAATTAAAAGATTA
Organism: Schistosoma rodhaini; assembly: GCA_944470415.2. Lineage (NCBI taxonomy): Eukaryota > Metazoa > Platyhelminthes > Trematoda > Strigeidida > Schistosomatidae > Schistosoma > Schistosoma rodhaini. The sequence goes on from OX104040.1 coordinate 4,901,176, forward strand.
TGAAAGCATTTGCAAACGTTGAAACAAGAAGAAAATAGTGTGATATGTTGTTCGACAACGTTTATGGGGTTATTGGTAAACTACATTCGGGATCACTTCAACTGACCTTCGGTTTACCACATATGGTCATCAACGAAAAATCGTAATAAGTTCTATATATTCTGTATTTTTCATAGAATTCAATTTCTGTGTCATTAAAAATGCATTACAACAAATGCTTGAATTAAATCAACAACATGCAAAGCGAGAATTAGCTGCATTGTTGATACATCAACCGTCTTCAGATCCTATACCAGAAGATGAAGAGCCAGTAAACGAACTTGATTCGAGTGGAAAAGATGAAGATGGACAGGAAGTTAGTGATGGAGAACCAAAATATAAAAATAGAGATATAAGAAGAGAATAGTAGAATCTTGTAATATATCTATATTGATCATCATTATGGTTTACTTCTATCAAAGATTACTATTTGCTACCTTGTACACATATGTAAATGATTTTCATCATATATATGAAACATGCAAATCAATGTGTTATTCCTACATGAATTTCTTATCCGTTTATTTTTTTCATTTGAAGCTGTCATCATTGTTTTTTCTGAATGCGGTGTGTTTTTTGTTTTGTTTGCAAAATCTTCTGCTTATATTTTACTGATCATCAGCTCATCCTCAACTGAACAATTTGATATTTTACTGTTCTATTTTATAAGAATTACTTGTAATGATAAATGCCAAATGAGATATGTAGATAAGTTAATAATAACCTATTCTTACTACAGTGTAGTGAGTATGAGAATTGTTTTTATCAGTATAATAGATGCTGTCAGTGTCAGTTGAAGTTCATACAGTACAAAACAGTTTTGTATTATTTACAGTTATCTTTAGAAGTTATTGTATTCACAACGAATATTACCGATACTGTATTATCCAACTGTGATCAGATCAATTCGATTGTCGTAATAGATTACAATTGAGTGATTGATGAAATGTATATGATTCAGTTTCCCAGGTTTTTAATTGCTAGTCATATGTCAAATATTTATATTGTTGATCGTTATTTTAAATCTGTAGGATGATTATCATGCGGCTTTAACTCGCCTACACGCTACTTTAGAGTCAGCATTCCGTTTTAATATGAACATTAAATTCGAAGTATTTATTCATAAAGTTGATTGTTTATCAGATGATCAAAAAATGGATATACAACGAGATATTACTCAACATGTAACAAGTGTCTTAGAGGATTTATTGTGTGAACAACCGTCGAATGCTGGAATTAGTATAGGGTGAGTGAAAGAATAGTGTTAATACTTTTTTGTTTGAGTATGATATCTTGCAACAGTTATCGTGTAACAAAGGACTATCCCATGAAAACTAATTGTTGTGCCTTGTGGAGTTTGGTTCTGCTACCCAACCTTCCTATACATGACCACAACCGTCCTACTCACTGACTTCACGTGGCAGGGGTGTTGTTTACGAAATCAAGAGGACGAAAAGCGAATGTGTGGTGCATATGTATCTGGTACATGTTTGTACCAATATTTATATGTATAAATGAATAAATGAAAATAGTAAATTAATGAAAAATGACCATTTTTGAATGTGTTCAAGAACATGCTTTGAACAAGACAATAAGTTTCGCTGCAGGATAAGTTCTTGTTGATGCAGTTTTTAGTCTGTGATTCAGAAAGTCATTTGTCTCTGTCAGTATTGTAAACGTTCGTGTATCTAGGTAGCTGCATATGTGCTGGCGGTGGCGTGAGTGATGAGATTGATGCACGTATAATGAAAGCCAGAGCGACTTATGCCAATCTGGGTCATCTTTGGCGCCTTCGTGATGTTAGTCTGGTTGTAAAAGGTCGGATCTACAACGCGTTGTTGAGAGCAGTTTTGCTCTATGCTTTTGAAACCTGGCCTTTCCGAGTTGAGGATGTTAGACGTCTCTCTGTGTTCGATCATCGTTGTCTCCGAAGATTGCTGACATCCAGTGGCAACACCATGTTAGTAATGCAGGGGTTCGGCGTCGAGTGTTCTCGCGCAGAGACGATAATTCAATTGGTGTCACCATTTTGAAACAACGATTTTGGTGGCTTGGACATGTTCTACGAATGTCGTCCCAGAGAATTCCACGTCGTGCATTATTTGCCTACGCTGGGACTGGTTGGAAAAAGCGGAGAGTGGTCAGTGTATGACATGGTGTCGTAGTATGAAAGAAAGCTGCAAAGGACTGACTTTTGTTGGTCCTTCACGACTCCCTAACTAGGTTGTTTGTCTTCACGTTTTTTGTTGTTGAAGCCGTTGGTCCTTAAAAACCTTTTCAGATTCATTTTCCCTCTTCTAGTGTGTTGGCAGTACTTATTCCTTCTTTCCTGTCAAACTGTGTTTGAATCTGTCCACAAAATCTATTGAGATTGAGATTAACTCCATTGTATGTATAGTTTCTATAAACCGAACGTTGAACCGTACCATCTTTTTTATATTGCAACGTCGAGAAAATGGAACTTGTTCCATAGTAAAGTAGATATTTTCATGGCCTTTGTTGAGAAGTTGCAGCAGATTTGTTTCATGCTTTTTATTGTTGCATACTATGACGTCATCAACCTACCTTGAATAATACACTATTTCATCTATTGTTCCTCTGAGCTTGGTTCTTGCTAGATTAGCCATGAAGGTATCTGCTAGGGCAGGACCTAACGGACTTCCCGTTGCTACACAATCAGTTTGTTGGTATATGACATTATTGAATTGAAAAAGTGTCCTTTGTACAAATGATTAACAGTCGTTTGAGTTTGATGCTGGTGAAGGTAGAATATCATGACGCTGGCAAGTTATGTCTACGTTTTCAAGAAATGGTTTTTTGGTAAACAATAATGTTGCATCACTGGAAACCATAAATTTACTAGCAACATTTATATGGTTCATATTTTCGACTAATTTAGATGAATCTTTTAATTTATACGATGCTAATCGTTTACAGACTGTTTTTCAATTTATCCACTAGGTAGCGTGCAATTTTGTGATAAGGTGAATTGACTATTGACAGAAAATAAGTCGAAGAGGAACTATATAGATATCTTAAACAAGACTTGTGAGGTCATAGGTTATTGTTAATGGAATTATCAATTATTTAGAGATTCCCTAATACATTCGAAATCTTATTCTAAATGACAGTATATATCTCTATATATGTTGAAATTAGTCTCTTTTTTCACTTTCTAAATTAGATTTCATTTAACTACAATATATGATCATTCAATATTTGAAGCATTCAGTAAAGTGGTACAAAAATTAATTCCTTATTTAGAAGCATTTGAACATTTATTAAATATATTTATTACTGTAAGTAATCAAGGTTGTATTAATTTTATTTATTACAAATTGAAAATTGTTCATTTTATTTTTCATAGTTAAAATCATGAGTCAATTGAAGTTAAACCACCATGGAAAACCTGGCTGGAAGCACTGGTCGGCCGTTTCGTCTAACATCCTCAACTCGGAAAGGCCAGATTTCACAAGCATAGAGCAAAACTGCTCTCAACAACGCGTTGTAGATCCGACCTTTTACAGCCAGACTAACATCACGAAGGCGCCAAAGATGACCCAGATTGGCATAAGTCGCTCTGGCTTTCATTATACGTGCATCAATCTCATCACTCACGCCACCGCCAGCACTTATGTAGCTACCTAGATACAGGAACTTCTCAACTACTTCAATCTGCTCACCATCTAGGGTGAGTACAGGATGAGAATCCTGCCAGTCTTGTAGGAGTACTTTGCACTTGGAGGGTGCAAAGCACATGCCGTACCTGCGGACACTGATTGCCAACTGATTAAGTGCGGATTGCATGCCTTGGGCATTATCGCACAGTAAGACAATATCATCCGCATACTCAAGGTCGAGAAGTCGTTCTCCAGGCAGCAGATCCACATCGCCATTACTTACATCCATCAGAGCTGTTTCCAGGATGTCGTCGATGGCAAAGTTGAAGAGGAATGGTGAGATCGGGCAACCCTGCCTAACCCCACTGCTCGAATGGAACAAGGGAGAAAGGTGGTTGTATGCCCTCACTCTGCCTGAGGTGTTCGTATACAGGGCCTTTAAGATGTTAATGAACTTCTCAGGCACACCCTTCTTCAATAGACAATCCCAGAGAACAGTCCTCTCCAACGAATCGAAGGCCGTCCTGATATCAAGAAACACTACGATTGTTGGCCTGCGATAAGTATGACGGTGTTCTAACATTTGGCGGAGGGTGAAGATGTGATCAATGCATCCTCGACCAGAACGAAAACCGGCCTTCTCCTCGCGAGTCAATCGTTCTCGGATTTTAAACAACCTACGAAGAATGATAGAAGCCAATAGTTTGGACGCAATCGGAAGTAGACTTATCCCCCGATAGTTATTACAGGAACAACGTGAACCTTTTTTAAAGATAGGGACGACTATCGACTCATTCTATGATAATGGAACACTTTCTTGTTCCCAAACCTTTCCAAACAACGCAGTCAGTTTTTTAGCCAGAAAGTCACCACCATCTTTAAAAAGAGCTGGAGGTAAGTCATCTGGGCCAGGTGATTTGTAACGTTTCAAGAGTTGGAGTTCCTTGCGGACTTCCGCCTCGTTTGGTGGATCAGTCGTCACCGGCCATGGGGGGCAGGATAAGCTGGTTGATGTTGCCAGAGCAGCAGGCCAGTTGAACTGCCCTTCGAAAAATTCCGCCCATCGTCCAAGACGTCGAGAGATGTTAGTGATTGACATCCCATCATCCTCGTAGATGACTGTGCCGGAAGTTAGTGCTAGCCAGAAACAGGTTGTGGTCTGTGCACAGTTGCAGCAAACGGTCCCCGTTATCTGTCCGGCGACCAACAATTTCCCATCGGCCACCTAGACGACTCTCTTCTGTGCCTAGACGCCCGACCTGTGCATTCAAGTTTCCTGCTAGTACTACAATATCTGTCGAACGCGCTTTCTGGAGAAGAACTGTTAACTGGTGGTAAAACTCATCCTTGATTGCATCCGGGCTGCAAACTGTCGGGGCATAGGCGGAGATGACGAATAGACACCGTTTCTCACGCCGATTTCTTCTCACTTTGATGGAACTTTCTAATCTAACAGCACATAACCGACTGTTAATGGGGATCCAATCGATTAGTGCTGCCTCAGCTCTAGCACTTAGTGCAACACCAACGCCTGCAAGACCGGACGAAGATGCCACAGGGTCCCCGGATAAGCGCACGTGGAACAAGCTCTTCGAGGCGACAGATGGAGAGCGGATTTGTAGTACTTCACTAGAGTCTTGAATACGGGTCTCGGATAGACAACAAACATCAACATTAAGACTTTCTAACGACAAAGCCAGCCCCATCTTTTGTCTGATCTGCATTAGTGTGCGAACGTTGAAGGAAGCCAGCTTGAACGGCGTACGTGGTTTCAGAAAGACTGCCTCAGTATTCGTAATCGGTGAAAGCATTCACTTTCGACCAGACAGTGACTAGAGATCGCTTAGATGGGACAGAGTTCCCACCATGGGCGAGCTGCTGCATAAGTTGAAAAGTAAGGTTACACAAATTGGGGATAAAAGGGGGTGAGTTAGCGATATGGTAAATAATAATAATACTTACTTACTTACTTGCGCCTGTTACTCCCAATGGAGCATAGGCCGCCGACCAGCTTTCTCCAACCCACTCTGTTCTGCGCTTCCTTTTCTAGTTCTACCCAGTTCTTGTTCATTATTCTCATGTCTGTCTCAATTTCTCGGCGTAATGTGTTCTTTGGTCTCCTTCTTCTCCTTTGACCTTCAGTATTCCATGTGAGGGCTTGTCTTGTGACGCAATGAGGTGATTTCCTCAAGGTGTGCCCAATCCACTTCCTGATTTCTTCCTCTGCTGGAATCTGGTTTGTTCTCTCCCACAGTAACTTGTTGCTGATAGTGTCTGGCCATCGGATCCGAAGTATCTTGCGTAGACAGCTGTTAATAAACACTTGTATCTTCTGGATAATGCCTTTCTTATTTCTCCACCTGTAGCTCCTCTGGGGGTTACTGCCAGTCCCAAGCCCGGGTAAAGGAGGAGGGTTGGGCATGGGGTTAGCGACCCCATCCCGTAGAAAATCAACTCGCTAAAAAAACGCCAACCAGAAAAAATCCTTCAATAATAATAATAATAAAGGTAATAATAATAATGTTAATTGTCTTGCTTTTTGTATGACCAGGGATATTATCGTCAATAGAGTTCATAATTTCATTCATTTGTCTGTGGGCTGTGATACTGCCCGGGTGCCCAAACCGAAGCAGGTGGTTTTCTTAGGGGACCACACCCCGAGCCTTTGACCTAAAGGTCTGATCCACAAAGCAGTGAAGCATCGTGAGGAGATGCAGTCCCATGGTTGCCGTTGACCAATGACAGGTTCTTCCGCCATTCGTTCCATCAGGATACTGGAACCCATGTGCACCATTGGTTTGGAATCAGGGTTTTCCAACTCCCCTAGGTGGACCCTCCGTGTCCACCAATCCGGTTATAGCGCCGGACATTCGCTTTTCGTCCTCTCACTTTCGTAAACAACACCCCCGCCACGGGAAGGCAGTGAGTAGGACTTCCCTGGCAGAGGCTATATATTCGCTGGCCATGTGAGAGCATTTCGAGAGGGAGAGTAGACTCTCCCCACTCTCGGCCGTACCAGGGCATTTGGGGGCTTTTAAAGATAGGGACGACTATTGACTCATTCTATGATGTTGGAATACTTTCTTGCTCCCAAACCTTTGCAAACAACACCGTCAGTTCCTTAGCCAGAAAGTCACCACTATCTTTAAAAAGAGCCGGAGGTAAGTCATCTGGGCCAGGTGATTTGTAACGTTTCAAGAGTTGGAGTTCCTTGCGGACTTCCGCCTCGTTTGGTGGATCAGTCGTCACCGGCCATGGGGGGCAGGATAAGCTGGTTGATGTTGCCAGAGCAGCAGGCCAGTTGAACTGCCCTTCGAAAAATTCCGCTCATCGTCCAAGACGTCGAGAGATGTTAGTGATTGACATCCCATCATCCTCGTAGATTGTTTCACTCACACCAGACTTCTTGCTGCCAGTGGCTCGGATGAGTTGGAAGAGCTTCCGGCAGTTACCAGATGCAGCTGCTGCTTCCATCTCATTAGCACGCTCCGACCACCAGGTTTCTCGGTCCTTACGCAAGCTTTGCCCAATTTCATTACGTAACGGCCTTCGTATGTGGTCATACTCACGGTCACCCGGAGTAGACCGACGGGCTTCGATCAGTTGTAAGGAGCCAGAAGAAACCCAGTGCTTGTAGGCGGGACGTTTCACGAAGCCGCAAGCGGCTTTACTCGCCATTTTCATGGCGTCGTGAAGATGCAACCAATGCTCATCTATACTTTTCGGTGGGGTGGTAGCTAGCCTAGAGGCTAGCTTCGCTCGATACTTACTTACAACAAATGTTGCAGCCAGTTTACTAACATCGATCCGTTGGTGGTGGAGAGCGAATTTGTAGTACTTCACCAGAGTCTTGAATACGGGTCTCGGATAGACAGCAAACGTCAACATTAAGACTTTCTATCGACAAAGTCATCCCCATCTGTTGTCTGATCTGCATTAGTGTGCGAACGTTGAAGGAAGCCAGCTTGAACGGCGTACGTGGTTTCAGAAAGACTGCCTCAGTATTCGTAATCGGTGGAAGCATTCACTTTCAACCAAACAGTGACTAAAGATTGTTTAGATGGGACAGAGTTCCCACCATGGGCGAGCTGCTGCATAAGTTGGAAAGGAAGGGTACACAATTTGGGAATAAAGGGAATGAAAAAGCGACGTAGTAAATAATAGTAATAATAATAATGGTAGTAATACTAATAATAATGTAAATTGTCTTGTTTCTAGGATGAGCGAGAATAGTATCGTCAATAGAATTCATCATTTCATTTATTTGTGTGTGAGCTGTGATGCTGCCCGGGTGCCCAAACAGAAACAAATTTGAGTTTCTTATTTAGTCACATACTCGTTTACTACAGGATTTTGAACCATATCTTTTAGGGAATGGCTATCAATATCATCGAAATTTCGAGACTGGAATTAATAAAGTGTAGTTCAAAATCTAATCATTGTGAAATTTGAATAGTACAGTTACTATTTCATTATACAGATCACCTAACTAGTACATATTCACTGTTCTTGTTTACATTTTGTTCATAACAAGATTGATTATTTAGTAATTGGAATGTATCATGTTTTAAAAAAACATTTTATTCCTATCCATAAAATTTTAAAATGATCACATACGCAAAGTAATAATGTTTCATTGATAGTTGAGTAAATTCTGATATTAAAATGAAATCAATTCATCTTATTTGTTCTGACGAAGTTATTTTCTTAGTCTGTGAAATACACTGACTAATAAGAAGGTTTCATTGCAAAAAGTGCAATAAATATATTTATTTATATATTTATATCTACCACCTAACTCGATGCGCAATGATGGTTGGTGTACAAGTAGGTTTGAAGAAAGCTAGATGTGGGCAAACCAATATATTTTCTACTTCAGGTTACACGCTTCTGATGATTTCGTGTGTGCTAGAATTTACTCAAAACCAATGTTTTGTCAGTCAGTCACAACGTAAAACCTGTACGTATGTACATCGGTTAAAGTTGGCATAATCAAAATGTTTTGTAAGTTTAACATGCTACTTGCAGCGAGAAGAGTACCGAACCATGGACTCAATGAAAAGCCATCCTTAAAAGGATTTTCCCAGTTATTGACGTCATTATAGTTACGTTCACTCAGCCACAGCGTGCCACTAAAATCTGTCATCATTATCTACTCTGTGAAGGTTCCTTTATGATATTACTTCTACTGGACCTTATGTTATGGAGATATCACAGTATATGAAGGATTTTTAGTATGTTCAGTAGGGTGCATGACGATTAAATCTAAAACTCCATTGTAGATTGGAAGAACAGTCCGAAATAGAGCCTTACAAGTCAAGCTGGTGTACGATTGGTTTTTACAGAAAATTTGGGAGTACCGAACCATGGACTCAATGAAGCCATCCTTTAGAAGACTGGATGTCTAAATCTCCCACGAATATGATATAAGGCACGTCGTTTTTTGAGAATTCCTTGACTGACTTTTATCAATTAATAGTTTCGTTTCCGAGGTTTCAGCAATTTGGTATAAAACGACTATCAGAAAAGGACCTTTATTACTCCTTAGAATACATAACAGAACGGTCTGTAAATTTCTATGGTATAAGCAACATCACAATCCAAAATTCAATTTTTTACTCTAATCATGCTTAGTTTTTGTTTGTAGGTCGATTCTTTACATTATCATTCATGTGATTGCTTCGCGTATATTTTTAAAAAAATCTCTATTTAATTTCTTAATCATGTTTTCTTTCTTGTTTTGCAGAATTCAATGGTGGACAAAGCATTTCTTTTTGATGTCACAAGTAAAATATATTTAGCAACAGATTCAAATGCAGTAGACATGCAAACTTATGAATTATGTTGTGATATGATTGATGTTGTCGTAGATGTAGCAGCAATCTACACGTAGGCTATTAGTTAATGTGAATAATCTTTTCACTTTATACATTTATTTTCATAAATGTTCAGCGACTTAATATCATAAACTTTAAAACCTTTATTCTTTCAGAAACCATAAGCGTATCGAAATCAACATGTCTAACGGACATCGATTTAGCATAAACTCCTTCACGCTGTTGAAATTACCGTCTGAAATTGTGCTGATAATTTTCGAGCACGATTCGTAGTCATGAAAAATAAGTTATCATCTAATTTTGCTTTACTGTTGCTCAGCTAGTTACAGGTGATATGATAATACCTACTGTATGCCATAATAAATAAGTATATATAATAAATATCACTATTCTGTAACCAAAAGTTATTCAACTTCAGGTTTCCGGTGGTATATAAATATTTTGAACACATCTGACAGCACGTATGCAAGTAACATTTCGTGCGCAATAATGTCAGTCAGCCGTACGCAGCGTAGAATCTGGTGCATGTGAATATCAGTTCAAGTTGTAATACCCTTTTAGCACAACCAGATAAAGTTTACAGGGCAAATCCCAGCTGAGTAGATGTAGTAATTGTAGTAGTGGTAGAAAAGATTAGATATCGAAGATACGGTTGGAGAACAAAATATATATTAGTGATTCAAAACAAAATTATGGAGGAACAAGAAAATTAGGATGAAAGATATGACAAACATAAAATGCTTCTACGCCATTGCGAACGATCTTCAGACATCTAGACTAAGTCTCTAACTGTTGGTTAAGATAATCATGCGCAACTCAACCAGTGTGATCATGCCTACATTGCTCAATCTAATAGTCAGAGCTTTCATGGATTGGTGCCATATCTTTGTTTACTCATCCCAAATTTTCTGTAAAAACCAATCGTACACCAGCTTGACTTGTAAGGCTCTATTTCGGACTGTTCTTCCAATCTACAATGGAGTTTTAGATTTAATCGTCATGCACCCTACTGAACATACTAAAAATCCTTCATATACTGTGATATCTCCATAACATAAGGTCCAGTAGAAGTAATATCATAAAGGAACCTTCACAGAGTAGATAATGATGACAGATTTTAGTGGCACGCTGTGGCTGAGTGAACGTAACTATAATGACGTCAATAACTGGGAAAATCCTTTTAAGGATGGCTTTTCATTGAGTCCATGGTTCGGTACTCTTCTCGCTGCAAGTAGCATGTTAAACTTACAAAACATTTTGATTATGCCAACTTTAACCGATGTACATACGTACAGGTTTTACGTTGTGACTGACTGACAAAACATTGGTTTTGAGTAAATTCTAGCACACACGAAATCATCAGAAGCGTGTAACCTGAAGTAGAAAATATATTGGTTTGCCCACATCTAGCTTTCTTCAAACCTACTTGTACACCAACCATCATTGCGCATCGAGTTAGGTGGTAGATGGGCGAACATTAAAAAATAGATTACAACAGACCCTATCGCTGTTTTCACGACTGTCTGGATTTCATGCTAAGCCACATTCGGGCGGACGTTATCGACGACTGGTTAACTGAAAGCACGACCACAGACCTCAGTGAGGAACTGCTTGAGGATAGACACGCACGTCCAAAGGAATTTTTGGTTTGTCAGCCCGTTGATCCTGAATGCCTTACTACTCGTAGGGTCAAAGAAGTGCCGGGTTTTTAGGGTCTACCGATTCTAACTTCTTACTTCCGTCGTTAGGAGGCAACACGGCTGAATTTTGACGTGTGGTATTAATTTCATACGAAAATTGTAAACTGTTTATGTATGCTAAAGAAAATTGTGAACTAAATATTCGCTCTTCCTCTCTTAAATATCTATTGATTGTCCTCCCAAGTTAAGTACTTCGAAGTTCTACTGTGTGAATTTCTACCAACTTCCGGCATATCATTTAAGCCGATATCGTCTCTGTAATGCTCATTTATCTAATATGTTTCATTTAAAGTATTCTTTTATTGAATGTAAAATACTTTAGAAAAGTTTGACACAAGAGCGTATGAGTTAGCAAAGTACTCCAGTTTCACATCTCGGGTAGAAAGTCAAATGGATTGTGTTATTAGACTTCAGTCCTACCTTGTCAACCCACTAATTACTTATCACTAATCCCTATATATATATATATATATATATATATATATATATATATATCAAGAGAAAAATGAGATGTGTTTTATGCAAGTTATATGTAATTCGCGAACTCCCTTCCCCTCTGTTAAGTTCATTCTAAATGATACCTTCTCATCTTTGCTTGCAGTCCACAAACTAATTTTGTTGATCCGCCTGTCTCTGAGCAAACTGGGGCAACAATCATTTTAAACAATGATAGAGCATTATATCTTCGTGGCGTCAATCAGTATATGGCTCTAGCTTGTTTGATGTATGAAGAATCTTTAGAGAAAATGGGTAAACGATTATTTAGTCTATCTTATTTACAGTTCATTATTATTAAAACATTAATTTTAGTGTATATATATATATATATCTACAAAATACAAAATTGTTTATTCATTTTCACACATTGTAAACATTTGCATTCGAACTAAACTTAGGTGACTCAATACTTCATTGTTCAATAAGAAAACCATTGTACCACAGTCTGTGGTGAATCTAGTGAGAATATAACAGACTCAACTCTTTTAAAAAACTGACCATTCGCCAACTCGCATTAAAACACCTGACAAATCACTGTATAAATCCTAATAAAGATACCCTTTTACCTAACATTTACAAATTAAAGACCAGATATCTTGCTCGACTGCGTCGGATGTTTTGCAAATTTTCAAGCATCTTGAAAGCATAATCAAATGACAAAAATCCTTAAATCAACAAACGATAAGTATTTTTGTTCCTGTTTTTATAAAGGTTGATCTATACACTATCTAGTAAGCAGTATGCATCACTCCTCCCTAACTCGTGTATTAGTACACACGTAAGTCGGTGGACTTTATTGTTTTCGTTATAATCATGCATGGATATCTGTTTTTTGAAATAATAGGATGAGCTTCAAAACTTCCAATGTAGAGTTGCCTTATATTATCTCTAACTATTACTACGTATTATATTGTGAAGTAAACTATTCGATGTTTCATGTTATAACACATTAGTTTCTAGAATTTGGTCATTCTATTACATTTTTAGGTTTAATAGAATTCAATTTCTGTGTCATTAAAAATGCATTACAACAAATGCTTGAATTAAATCAACAACATGCAAAGCGAGAATTAGCTGCATTGTTGATACATCAACCGTCTTCAGATCCTATACCAGAAGATGAAGAGCCAGTAAACGAACTTGATTCGAGTGGAAAAGATGAAGATGGACAGGAAGTTAGTGATGGAGAACCAAAATATAAAAATAGAGATATAAGAAGAGAATAGTAGAATCTTGTAATATATCTATATTGATCATCATTATGGTTTACTTCTATCAAAGATTACTATTTGCTACCTTGTACACATATGTAAATGATTTTCATCATATATATGAAACATGCAAATCAATGTGTTATTCCTACATGAATTTCTTATCCGTTTATTTTTTTCATTTGAAGCTGTCATCATTGTTTTTTCTGAATGCGGTGTGTTTTTTGTTTTGTTTGCAAAATCTTCTGCTTATATTTTACTGATCATCAGCTCATCCTCAACTGAACAATTTGATATTTTACTGTTCTATTTTATAAGAATTACTTGTAATGATAAATGCCAAATGAGATATGTAGATAAGTTAATAATAACCTATTCTTACTACAGTGTAGTGAGTATGAGAATTGTTTTTATCAGTATAATAGATGCTGTCAGTGTCAGTTGAAGTTCATACAGTACAAAACAGTTTTGTATTATTTACAGTTATCTTTAGAAGTTATTGTATTCACAACGAATATTACCGATACTGTATTATCCAACTGTGATCAGATCAATTCGATTGTCGTAATAGATTACAATTGAGTGATTGATGAAATGTATATGATTCAGTTTCCCAGGTTTTTAATTGCTAGTCATATGTCAAATATTTATATTGTTGATCGTTATTTTAAATCTGTAGGATGATTATCATGCGGCTTTAACTCGCCTACACGCTACTTTAGAGTCAGCATTCCGTTTTAATATGAACATTAAATTCGAAGTATTTATTCATAAAGTTGATTGTTTATCAGATGATCAAAAAATGGATATACAACGAGATATTACTCAACATGTAACAAGTGTCTTAGAGGATTTATTGTGTGAACAACCGTCGAATGCTGGAATTAGTATAGGGTGAGTGAAAGAATAGTGTTAATACTTTTTTGTTTGAGTATGATATCTTGCAACAGTTATCGTGTAACAAAGGACTATCCCATGAAAACTAATTGTTGTGCCTTGTGGAGTTTGGTTCTGCTACCCAACCTTCCTATACATGACCACAACCGTCCAGGTGAGTGCCTCGTTCTTAGTAAATGAAGGGGATTTCTTGGCCAATCATATGCACCTATTATCTGGCCAATTTCTGATTGGTCTAATGTATCACTAGTCTGTTGAGAGAAACAAGTCATGTCATAAGAGCTTGTGGCAGGCCTATAATGAAGTCGATTTATCTATGGAAACCTGAAGATGCAAAATGTTTTAAAGGTTTACTGAGCTCTAATGTAACATTGTTTTGTTTTATGAGTTGAATTATTTGAAGAGAGCAAAAACAAAATAGATAGATAGATAAAATATGAGAGGGGAAGTTCCAGAACATCGAACTAGTGATTGGAAATTATAGAGTTAACAAACATTGCACGATTATGTATTGAATTAACTGAAAGCAGATTAGTAATAATAAAGAAGGATATTAGTTAAAATAAGTTAATTCCTATGAAAATAGGCCCCCCAAATGCCCTGGTATGGCCGAGAGTGGGGAGAGTCCGCTCTCCCTCTCGAAATACTGTCACATTGTCATGCGTAACATAGCCTCTGCCAGGGAAGTCCTACTCACTGACTTCACGTGGCAGGGGTGTTGTTTACAAAATCAAGAGGACGAAAAGCGAATGTCTGCGCTTTAATCGGGTTTGTGAACACAGTGAGTAGACCTAAGGGAGTTGGAAAACCCTGATTCAAAACCAATGGTGCACATAGGCTGGCTCTAGGATCCTGAAGGAACAAATAGCGAATGAACAAATCGTTAGTCACCGGCTACCATGGGACTGCATCTCATTACGATGCTCCACTGTCTTTTGGATCAGACTCTTAGGTCGAAGGCTCCAGGTGTGGTCCCCTGCTTTAGTTTGGGCACCTGAGCAGTATCACAGCCCTCACGCAAATCTCATTTGATTTGTGTGGTGCATATGTATCTGGTACATGTTTGTACCAATATTTATCTGAACAAATGAAAATAATAAATTAATGAAAAATGACCATTTTTGAATGTGTTCAAGAACATGCTTTGAACAAGACAATAAGTTTCGCTGCAGGATAAGTTCTTGTTGATGCAGTTTTTAGTCTGTGATTCAGAAAGTCATTTGTCTCTGTTAATATTGTAAACGTTCGTGTATCTAGGTAGCTGCATATGTGCTGGTGGTGGCGTGAGTCATGATATCGATTCACGTATAATGAAAGCCAGAGCGGCTTATGCCAATCTGGGTCATCTTTGGCGCCTTCGTGATGTTAGTCTGGCTGTAAAAGGTCGGATCTACAACGCGTTGTTGAGAGCAGTTTTGCTCTATGCTTGTGAAACCTGGCCTCTCCGAGTTGAGGATGTTAGACGTCTCTCTGTGTTCGATCATCGTTGTCTCCGAAGGATTGCTGACATCCAGTGGCAACACCATGTTAGTAATGCAGGGGTTCGGCGTCGAGTGTTCTCGCGCAGAGACGATAATTCAATTGGTGTCACCATTTTGAAACAACGATTTTGGTGGCTTGGACATGTTCTACGAATGTCGTCCCAGAGAATTCCACGTCGTGCATTATTTGCCTACGCTGGGACTGGTTGGAAAAAGCGGAGAGTGGTCAGTGTATGACATGGTGTCGTAGTATGAAAGAAAGCTGCAAAGGACTGACTTTTGTTGGTCCTTCACGACTCCCTGACTGGGGTCCGAGAGATGGTGCCACACGTTATGACTCAGAATAGAAGCCAATGGCGATCCTGCTATAACCTTCTTTTACTTTCTGCATAAAGAGTGGTTATAACCTCTTTACCTGAGAGAGTTCTTCTGGTTGTACATTCCAGTTCCTCTCACCATTACTTTTTTGATGCATCTTACCCCTTTCTTTTCCTTTTTTTCATTGTTTTGTTTGGCGCATATAAATGTGGTGCCCCTTTGCACCAATATTTACGTGTTTAAATAAATAATAAGAATGAAAACATTGTAAGATGCTATGTATTAGTCTTATGGACAGTACGGATAAACATTTGAAATTCTCAAGTAAGTTCTTACTCTTCAGTCTGGCATTCGGTCATCTGAAATGTTCTAAAAGTTGCAAGCCAACCAAGTTTATTTGATGATAAAATAAGGAGGCCCGATTAGCTGATGAAACATTTGCTCGTTAATGGCAGTTCCGTGATTCACCTGTTAATTATAATAGTGACTATGCTTCCCATTTTATCAATAATTCCGAAGTTGTATCGGTTCTTTTGTCTTTCAGTATGACAATCAGGCATCATATTTCCGTACGCTTAATATATGAGTATGATTGCACTAATACTACGACGGTTAATGCCTTATAAGTTGTTACATCTAGCTATGGCTGTGTTATATTGACAGTTCTGCAGTGCGGTTATCTTTAGGCATCAAGGAGTAGGTCACAAAGGAGATTTCATTGAGCTAACATTGGACGAATGATTCCATTGTAAGGATTTTACAAAAGTAAGTTTTTAGACTGAAAATGTTGAAGTTTAGTGATTACATAATGCACATGGTGCGAGCATCTAATCTTCATAATATAATTGATCGCACACACCCAGGTTAGGAAATCCTGTTATCGACTTATTAACAAGTACAAATCAAGCAATGAACTTGACCCAAGTTCCGTAAGTTGTTTTTAATTATTCTATTTTGTTTTAAGCTCAAGAATTGCATAGGGCTTACTACCTCATTATCGTCAACATGTTGGATGGAAAACTTTTCGATGAATGTTTCTGACCGTGTAAGTCCATTACAGTTATCGTGCTTAGATGACCCTGACGCACGGAGCTTTCTGAGTATGTACTCTTATAAAGCAAGACCTCTCAACTGACGAAAGTAGCATCAGTTTTATAAACCAAAACACCACGTACATGTTGTACAGTTAGCATCTTAAATTAGCGATCGCTTGATCTAGATTATGTCTAAATCTCTTAACGTTACGAACTCGTCCACACTGAATAGTATAGGGCCGGATTCAAGCTTCTTATCCTGAAGTTTATCCTCTGACAAGTTAATAATTGAGCCTTGACCTTTTGTACGTACGTAAGGCTGAAAAATAGCGTCCCACTTACGAATTACGGACTACATAATAAATGATACTGACTGTATCACATCTTCACTCGACTATTTATACCAAGTTAATGCGAACTGAAGATGTCTGTTCTTCGGACACAAGTAGGGACCTTCTAAAGCCTAACTTGGAGATAAAAGTAAACAATGTACACAGACACGTAGTTCCCAAATCTACGGTCCGAGCTTATGATCCCAAGCTTGATACCGTCTTGTTATAAGTTCGTCCCAACTTTGTGGTGTAATTAATATCTCACTAAGGATGCCGTCTATATTTATTTATCCATGTTCAGTTGCCTATTGTAACAAATCCCAGGTCGAAAATAACGCCAAATTCCATTAGTCTTTTCATATGACGTTTACCCGTTGCCGCGCTGTTGTTTACTCAAATCAAAAGACTAGCGATTGGACAGACAAAATATCCAGTCGCTATATAAGAAACGAACACCCACATTCAGTATCAATCACCAAAACTATATGATGTGACAAAGCTGGGTTATATCCAAAGATTTCGCAAAAATGCTCGCACTATTTACCATGAAATCACAATAAACACATGTTGTGAAAGGAAGTTTACCCGACACACTGCGTAACGTCATAGTATATTTTTTATTTGAACACTTAACTATTGGTACCGAGTACATAAGCCCCGCACGAATCTCATTCGATTAGTGTGAGGTGGACTATGTCCCATGGTCATAGTATAGACCATTCATATCTATATGAAGTTTACCTCGTCATATAACTTGACGAGTTAAAAGTTTACAGTTCACTTAAAAACCACTTAATTCACATACACAAAGATACAGGTGTAAGACACACTAAGAATTCAATTTCAACCACCTGATAATGAGAACTAATGAATTATTCGAAACCCAATGCACCCAGGAGGAATGCATCCTATTACTTAGAAACTAATGGTAGTTACCTATCTTTAAACTGAAATTGGGACTACTTTTGTTCAAGTATCGGCGTGCATTTGATATCAGGCATATCTCAGCACGCTGCTGAAGAGATACTTATTCAGCATGAAGAAAAACTGACAGTGAAGCTTTAACTCTCTAAATCTGTAGAGAAAGTCCACATGCAAATCGTTAGCGACAGTCTTTATTTTCATCAGCAACCGACAAATGACTTGTTTGAAGTGTGACTACAATAGTGGATATTACCTAATTCAGCTATTTTGGTTTTCGTTTTCGGGTTGTTGTCAACTACGGAAGACCGTCTGTGACTGAAAATTCAAGTATGAAGTTTCATGACTGTTGTCACATAACATATAGGTTCCGTTTAATATTTAGACTTATGTATAGGAAAAGCGGGCTCGTGATTGATTTGGTTACGTTTTTGGACAGCCGTGTTAGACTTATATGAATGAAAAAACGGCAATTTCATTACCACCTTTTATTTAGAATGCATTAACGTAATCTTCTGGCTTCTCTTTCTGTTTCCAACAAGGTTAAAATATCGCCTTCACGAATAGGACCTTTCACGTTTCTTATGATTGACCTATTAGTATCATCCAGAAACTCTACACGGACCTGTGTACATTGACCCTGAGAACCAGTTCTGCCAACAACCGCTTTCACCTACACAATAAAGTAGATGTATAACCATTGCCGAAACTTACCCTTGCAAGCTTGGTCTGGACGACAGCCTTGTCCATGTTTCCCAATTGAATATGTAACGGCAAACAGCATGTAGCTCAACAAATATTCAATAAACAAGGTCAATCGTTGAAAGACAAAAATACAATGCTTTGGCTATAAGGCATAAAATGACTAGGATGAAGAAGTGTAGGAATAAATCTTAGTAAATCTTGTTTTTTACTTTACATACTCACGCCTGTTACCCCTCGTCGAGGAGCATAGGGCGCTCACCATCATTATCCATACAACTCTGTCGTGGACAATCCTTTCCAGTTCTTTCCAGTTTTTATTCATTCTTTTCATATCTGCTTCTATCACCCGGCTTAATGTGTTATTTGGCCTTTCTTTTTTCTGCTTCCTTTCTGGATTCCAAGTTAGGACTTACCCTTTAATCTTTTACACTAACATACCCATAATTCGAATGGTTCAAAAATGTGGGGTGAAAAAAAGAAACTTTCTATTATTCAGCTTTCACATCAAAAAACGATGTACACCGATGTCTCCAGAAATTGACCTGGTTATGTGAAGCTGACAAAAAATACTGATTTTGCATGGTATAATCAATTTCTCCTGCCCAAGTCTTCGTTTACTACAATTGGTGTCGCTGCCTCTACTCAGGGTGAAGATTCCATGTCTGCTTGTGTTTGAGGGAGGAGATGCGCAGTACATCCTGAAGAAATTTAAAACTGTTGCGGAGCCGATGGGTGTGAAGTAGCCCAAGGCGACGACGGTGGTGTTGAGGACGCTGTTGAGAGTCAAGGCGAAGGCTGTTTGTGATATGTGTGTGGCTGTATTTGGACTGTCCATACAGCTCACTGATCTCGTCAAAGAAGCCAAATGAAAAGTATAGACTCTTTATTGATTTTAGAGAACTGAAACTATGTGCAGTGACAACAATAGTGGAAACATGAAATCGACAACATAATGCTACAGTGTTTATAGTATCGGATTTGCTGTCAGGTTATTGGCGACTGCCAATAAAAGAGAGCTATCGAAACAAGACAGCACTTATCGTACATGAGAAGTAGTATCGATTTCGACGAACCTATTTGGATTGGAAGGAGCACCGTTCACGTTCAGAAGATTAATGACGCTGCTGCTTAAGGACCTGGAGGACGTCGGGGTGTATGATGACGAAATGGATGTGTATAGCTATACAGAAACATATAAAGCATGTGAAGGCGTTCCTAAAGCGAATTGAATGAGGACGTGGACACCAGATTACTGAGGACAAATCGCAGTTTGCGAAATGCAGCGTGACGTTTTTGGGGCGCAAAGTAAGGAATGGAGACATAAAACCACATCCGGAGATGTTTCTAACGACAAAGAATATTGAGGTGCCAAAATTCGGAGAGGAATAGAGACGTCCTACAGTCGACTCGTCAGTAATTTCAGCGGCATAGCAACGCCCCTATGTAAGTTGCTAATAAACGCTGAGTTTACGTGGACAGTGACCGCGCAGCAGACTTTTGACCTAATCAAATAACCCTTAGACGACTACCAGATGACGCTGAAACTGCAAGAACTCGAGAAAGCGTTCAAATTGGCCTCAGATGCAAGTGATCTTATTATAGGTGCTGTCTTAAATCAGTCTGACGGTGTAGTGGCGTATGAGATTAATGTCCTTTCTCCCACTGAACAGGAATGTTAGAAAAAGTGTGATTGGCGATTATATGGGCGGTTGACGAGTGGGGACCGTACCCACTCGGTGTACGATTTCACATCGAAACTGACAAGTCGCTGCAGTAGTAGGAATCAGCAAAAGACCCACCGTGGGAAGTTGGCGCGAAGGATGCTACGTCTACAGTAGTACGATTACAATATTGTGCGTATTCCAGGAAAGGAGAACGTATTGGCAGATCACTCTTCAACGCCTGAAATAGAATCTAAACCTCCACTGACAGAATACGCAGTGAATAGCCTAGAGGAAGACCCACTAGAACTTGTTTGACACAGAAGGCTGACCTTAACCTTCGAGAGATAAAATCAGAGTGATCAGAGAATGAAAACATGTCGACAAGTGTAACAGACAAGGTGGCAACTGTGTTACTTCAGCACAAGGAAAGTCTGAGGGCAGAGGTACATGAATTTCTGACCTGGTGGAATGATGACGAGGTTTGAGTGGTGGTAATCATGAAGGACCTGTGCTATGTGATGATTCTTGATTATCACCAGATGGCGCTTAAAGGTATTGCAAGAGTACTGAGTACTGACCAGGTGTGAAAGGCGTTTCTATCACAGTTAGCGTAGGACTTCAAGTCCTAGGGTGACAGCACTCCTAAATCTCTTTCAACTTGGAATACTTCTAGAGAGAATTTTCCTAACTGCAGTCTGTAACATGTCGCCCTTGGACTACTTTACTTTAGATTTTTCAGATGTCGATTGACTGGGCTGCTAACTTCTAACTGGTGATCACTCAATATTTATCGTCAGGAAGGACGAAGAAATAAGAAACGGAAACTTGTTGAAGTACTTTGTGATGAGAATTCTATATTGTACCGAAAATATAATATTGAATAAAGCTAATAATAAGAAAATAATAATATGAATCCCTGAGGGACCCCACTAGGACATTCCATATCCCGAGAGAAAGTGAAATTAGCGGTGACCTTAAAAGGTCGACTTTTTAGGCATGGAGTGATAAGTTAAGGTGAATAATGTCAACCTTTCCCTTTTCTGGCCACCGCAGTCAGGAGGTTGGTTATACAAGAATGACCCTTCCTGAAACCATGCTGTTAGTGTGAGAAGTTTATGAATAGTATATAGTCGTGCATACCATCGCACATCAGGGACTCCATGAGTTTTGAGTGAGGTTGGTCATACATGATTGGCATTATATGAAGCCGTTCTGGTGGGGTGAAAATTATCAACCGCAGTTGGGGATCTATGGTTGTTGCACGTAATGCGATCGTTTCCATAGGCGGTGAGAGGTAATCAATACCTGCTAGTAACGACAGAACATCCTGCACATTGGGCAGATGCCGTGCTCGTTGCAGACGAACAGGGAAGAACAGTAACTGAAGTATTACTCCGGATTATTGTAGCCGACCACAGAATAGTGAAGGTGATATTAACCGTCCAGAGTCCTTGTTTCGAGAGTGACAAATTTGAATCCCGTCTAAAGTGGTTAGGTATCAGTAGAATACAAACGACACAGGATCACTTACAGATGAACGGCATAACGGAAAGCAACATTAGGACGTCAAAGGAATGGCAAACACTTAAATGACGGGAGTGAGAGAGAGAGTCTGTAGTGTTGGTTACTATGTATCCATTCTTCTTGATTCACTTTTTGACTTGTTAATTATTCGCTCATCAACAGTGATTGTTTTTATACGAGCGTATGTGTGTGCACATCCTATCCTACTCATTACATGTCTGTATCTTATTTTTATCTGGTTATAAATATCGATTAACGCTTGGTTAAACTGAGTTGGCTCACTTGCCTTCTCCACTGCATGTAATTTCGCTCCGCTCAGTTCTCTTCGTTTCATCCCTCCCATTTCCTATCCAGAAGCTAGAGTAAGTTATATGGGCTTAACATAGTAACCGACAATATAAGTTATCATTAATTTTATTGATGCATCGTACGTCCGCACAAGAAACGACTTCGAAGTTACCTTTCCAGCTGATGTAAGGAAGATAGACTGGACTAAAAGTGCATAATAAGACCTGACTGCAGTAACAAAGGTGGACTATAACAAGATTAAGAACAGAGCGGAGGCAGGCAATCACAAACGTGAAAGAGAAACAAATATCAGACACAAAGAAGGCACAACAGAAAGAGAGAAAGAACTGGAAGCATTTTTAAGTGGGGGAACAGAAATACACCACAGAAGTGAGGACAAGATCAGGGAAGCTGATCACGAAGTGGGAAGAACCGTACGTCGCCACGGAGAGGTGCAGAGCGGTCTATACGATTTAGGAAGAAGACAGACAAAAGCGCATAAATGCCGGTCAACTTTAAAGTTGGTTGCAATGTTGGCAGGAGAGTGAGTCATTAGCATCGACAAAGAAGGCAGTGGTACGACGACCGGAACGACTGTGAAAGCCTTATTAAGGGAGGGATGAATGTGGTGCGTTCTATTTATACGGACAGATATAAGTAGTATGTCTCAGGGATTTGGAGTATGATTCTTACTGACAGAAGAGGAAAATGAGAAGAGAAAAAACAAAAGCGGTCGGAGTAACAACACAAATGGGAAAACGCCAGAGTTTGTGAGAGAAAATTCAAGAAAGTTGTGCAAACGGTGTATTCAATGTTTTGTTTTCATAGTTTACAAATCCAGTGTAATTTCGCACAAAACAATTGGTTCTCACCTGCCCATCTCTTTGTTCTTTACAGAACTATTATTATTATCATTAGTAGTAGTAGTAGTGCACACGGACATAAATTTAATTTACAACATTGCTAAACAAAATCCAAGTATGCAAAAGAATACTGGTGGAGGCTGTAAATAAATAAATTATGTGTCAAATATTACTTGGGATTATAGGTGAAAGATAAATAAAACGATATTCTGTAATCAAGTTTTCTAATGTAGTGTACCATCACTACTCCAAATCGACAATTTGTATCAGTCACTAGTTTATTTACAATGGTTAGCTTTGTAAACTGAACAATTACACGTACGCACGCCATGTAAAGTAAGAAAATTTAGCAGCATCTGGATTCGAACAGGACTTTTTTTATATCATTTACTTAGTGATACACCAAATAAAGGTTGTGGCATGATTATAATGCCTAAATAAGTATTAATATTATTTTACTTGTGAAATTTGAGAAACATACACGGTTGTATCGCATCAGACTATCTTAGTACTTACACACTCGTTGCTTATAATCTTATCACTGATCTATTTGAACGAACGAAAACGAATTGTTGACCGATTAGTATCTCTCAACAATATTTTTCTCGGCTAACTTCCCCTGTTCTAATGATTTACAAAAAGACTGAAATTGGCAAGCTTCATTAAAAAACCTAATTATCTCGTTGTCTATATCACCTTTCGTACTTTTGTTACATAATAATATGGTGTACAAAAGTCAAGTCTGTAAAGGCACTTTAGAAACATGCTCATGGGATTTACAGAACGCCTGAGAGATTTGTGTATGATAACTTTGCTACTTACCAGTAACTCAACTTTTATTCCAAAATTTATTCTTGCATTTTAGTGATGGTTAGGCTAAACTATACTCCCGAAGGACAATGACATCTTGAACGAGTTCGAAAGATCAGGAAGTAGCAAATATGAGTTATAAAGTATAAAGTTATAAAGTACGTAACAGATTCAATACTACCAGGTAGTTTTTGATGGAATTTTGTTCTCTGAGCTGGATGGTTTGGTCGTGGAGTTTTCGTCGTCCTTCTGAACGATATCATCATCACAAACTTCGGGTGGGAGTCCGGGTAGAAGTTCGTGCTGACGATGTCGTTCAGAAGGACGACGAAGAGTCCACGACCAAACCATTTAGCTCTCAGAGAACAAAACTTCATCAAAGTCATCCACCTGAGCTACAAATCTTCCCCACCACTACTAGGTAGTGGATACTAAACCATGGTATGTGACGACACATCTTAGAAATACAATAGGCTAGCTTGAAGAGATTATACATACACCAGTCAAAAGATTTCCATAACTAAATTTTATTTACCTACGTGGAAGTGTGCCTTAGAGATTCAGACATCACCACTCTTTCTTTAATGTCATGGAGAAATATTATTTATTCTACCGAAGTTGAACAACTAGGTAGTATGATTTTTCATTACATGGTCGTTGGAACCCACAGACTAACACACAGGCTTCCACATGACTGTTAAGCAGCAATCATTATTATCGTTACTACATTTAGCTAGGAAGAGTGGATCGCGTGTCAACTGTTGATCGATGTTATCACATAACACTAAAAATCAAAACCGATCGCGCTATCCTATTGTCTGTTTTGTTCTGTTTCAAATAGTAAGCTAAAAGGTGTGTCATAAAACATGTGAGATGACTACGGGTAATCAACCACTGTTGAAGATCACTAAGTAATGCTAGTATAACCCACTTAACCAGTACTGACTTGCGAAATCCGCTTTCTGGTACATCTTAAGATATAAGGGCTAGTAATTTTACCGAACATGTATAGGTGGAGCTGATTTTAAGTCTACTACCCAACTTCGAGCATCATGGCCCTAACAGTTGCTCTTGGTAATGATATATTTTTCCTAAAAAAATACCTTAATTTTCACAATATTTTTGATTTATATTCATTATATTTTTCAATTACATAATTTCAGTTGGTAAAGTATTCACCAATCACTTACAAGATATCTATATTCATACATCTTGTTTAATTTGTTAATTTCTTTCACTTTTGTAGATTCGAAGTCTTTATAATATTAATCTTGAAAATACAACAGTTATTTTCGATGAAGCTCATAATATTGTAAGTTATGTAATGAATTTACATACATATTTTAGTTATTTAAATAAAAGTTACCTTCACTGCCTTGTTATTCACATGTTATACTCATTTCTACCAACTAAACATAATAATCTTTACCTATACGTAATTCAGTTTTGTTTGCTTTATTCAGAAATTAATTAACTTATCAGTTCCATTATGTAGTGAATTAGGACACAATTGTGGACAATCTAGTGTATTTCGATAAGAAAATACAGAATCTCTCAATTAAATCTGATAACCATACATAAATTCTTCATTTGCAAAATCTCAATAAATGGTAACAAACTTGAGTGTTTCTTCCGCAAAATATCAATCAGTCGTCTCATACTTCATTGTTCTTTCGTTTCTTCACTAATCGGGATTGACAACACCAGGTGTGAAGATATCATAGGACGACATGTTCTGACTGAGAGAACGGAACGCGAATGGTGTAAGATTTGCGAATCTATGTGCATTCAACAAAATGGTGATATGTGACATAATATTCCCACACAAACACATACACAATGCTACATGAGTCTCACCAGATCACATCACAGAGAACAAGATAGATCATATTTGTATCACTAAAAACCTCAGAAGATTATTGGAAGACATGAGGACAAACAGAAGAGATGACACAGATTGAGATCATCACCTGTTTGTGTCCAAGATGAAGCTGAAGCTAAAGAATCATTTGGCGAATGGATAAACACCGTTACAAAGGTTTAATGCAGCCTTTCCTCGATATATTGACAAACTCAATGAATTCAAGATAACTCTTAACAACAGGTTCCAAGCCTTGGAGGATCTACTGAAAGAAAAAGAAACTACTTTGGGGGACAGCTTGAAAGGGATCAAAAAAGGACCAAGTTCAATGTGTCAGGAGATGCTGGGTTGCAAGGAGCATCATCATAAGGAATGAATCTCCATGGGAACCCTGGACAAGATTGAAGAAAAGAAGAACAAGAAGACAGCAATTAACAACAGCTGAACAAGAACAAGTCAAATCATGAGTTAAATATACTGAAACAAACAAGCAAGTGAAGAAGAGCATTATAGCTGACAATCAGAAATATGTGGAAGAACTAACACTGGCGCTGGAAAAATCTGCTATAGAAGGAAGTATGACGGGACGTAGAAACTGACAGAGCAATATTGTGAACTAGAGAGACCGATCAAGGACAAGAAGAAAAGTCGATCTCTGGAATTCAAGAAAAGAGGTACAGATGGATGGAAAATACTTCGACGAACTCTTATGTAGACCATCTCTAATGAATCCAACGGATATCGAAGCAGCATCTACAGTCTTTCCTATGGATGTCACTACATCAACAATCGAAGAAACCAGGGTGAGCATCAGACAAATCGACAGTGAGCAAGCAGCAGGACCTCATTAAGATACCAAAGAAATGTAATCTGATCTATCTATTCGCAGTAGTCCATACATCGATCACACAAAAGTGGTCTTTCTTCAATCTGATATTGTGATGAAAATGATTTTGTATATAACAGCAAGTGACATAAACTAAAAAGTCATATCTCCGAAGATATATACATCTGACCACTTGTTGCATCAATCTATGATGAAAGAAGTTCTAGTAAGCACTACTGTTGCGAAACATAAAGTTTCTATGTGTATACTGACTTCACTCCTTGCTTTCAACGACTCCTAAAAATGCCAAAATAACAAACAAAATGCACGTGAATTTTGAGAAATTTCATGACCACTTGATTTTTATTGATGTAACTCTCACTTAACATATTAATATCATGGTGGTTTTTAACTTTAACTGGCCTACTTTCCATTTGTCATATCCATTAATGATGTTCATATGACCTAATAATTAATTTACTCACTGTGTAGACGGTGGCACAGTAACCAGAGATATGAGAAATACCACACTCCAGACTGAAATGCATATATCAAGATGTCCAGTTAAGTGCATTATAACAGAGTACAGAATGCTTAGTGGATGAGTTCCTTCTAAATAAACTTAAGTCCTGATCAAAAAAGTGTAAATGCTTCATAGTAGGCGACTTTAAGACACCCTCTACAAATTAGGGAAAGTAAGAAGTCTTCGGTTACAAATTGTTGAGAACCACAATCTCCCTAGCTTTTTTTTCCGAACACTAAAGATCCCGCCATATATGACTTAAAAAACTATTCGTCTCTTTTGTACTTGGTCTTCATACACGGTGATGACAAACAAATAATATTCCTCCGACCTATGGGAAGAAGGACAAAAGATCAGACCTAAATACAAAATCACAAAATCGGATGCTCAGTATGGACTTTGCTGCAGTGCCGGATCTAAGGGGTTTAGAACCCCATTAGCTTTAAAACGGACATTTAACGAGTTGGACACTTATATGTTCACCACAGTGATTAAAAGTTCAAAACGGTGTTCAAGGCTTCAAGACCATAGTTAAAATGTGACTCGGATATCTTGAAAAAAGTACAAAGGGCAGCTATCGGTGGAATTTCAGGGCTCCCAGGATTGTCATACAAAGAGCGGCTTGATAATCCAAATCCTTTTACTCTGTCATGTTGCAGATTAAGGTGTGGTCTGATTTTGATATATCGATTGCTAAGAAGTCATTTCGGATTCAGTAGAACAAACTTTTATTATATTATCAGATCATGATTGCTGCCAGGACATAGCAGGAGACTTCACAAGGTAACTAAGAACAAACTACTCGTGTCATACATGTTTTCACGCCGAGTTTTAGAATGTATGAATCTTTTGATCACTCAAGTGAAGACTGGGTACTGTTAAAAGATTTATAGAGAATGACTAACATAAGTCATAGACTTTTGCCCTCAACGCACAGATTTGTTATATGTATCAACTGGCACATGTAAGAAAAGGTGACATGATTTATACACGAAACATCATTGAGGAAAATGACGTGTAGAATGAAACAAATAGAACGTAAGCGACACGTTATGCTGAAGAAGATGAACGTACGACCGGTTGACATTGCACCAGAAACGAGCCCAAGAAGATTCAGTCAGTGTTTGCACAAACTAAAGTGCCTATTGAACAAAAACCTCGTGGGCCACCGCTGACGGATATTTTAAAACATAAACACATTGATTATAAGAGATAGAAAAAAATGTTTGAAATAATACTAACGAAAAGTTCGGCTGCAGACAGTGTAGCTAAATTTAGAATTTAGCAATATGTACGATCACCGGGCCCTGTTTATTCATGGATTCTTGAATTATTCATGCACCAGGGTTTCGAACTATTAGTTCTATAAATGTAAACGTATCAGCCATTCAGAAGTACGCTGCTAAGACAGACTGGTCAGTAGATATCAGCTCATCAGTTGAAGAAGCATGGCCCATATTTAAATGCAAGGTTGGTTCAGTTACGTCCTCGTTTATAACATACCTGGTACCACGTAGACCAAATAAATGTTCAACATGAATAACTAAACAAGTTGAGAGACTTCTTAGATGTAGGAAAAATCATTGGAATATGTTCATTCCCAACCGGCTTAAAACAGTACAGATCCAGTCTGATATATTTCCGCCGCAGTCGAGACTGCCAAGGGACTAGAAAGACGTAACAATTAGTCCGGTGTATAAGATGGAGATTAGGGACTTAATGAGTAACTATCGACATTTAAGTCTAACCAGTGCAGTTGTGAAACTAATGGAAAAGACTATTCGGGTAGCTGTTATAAACTATGTGGAAGGACATGATCTTTTATCCAGGGATCAGCATGGTTTCCGGAAAGGCCTATCATGTTTGACAAAACTTCTCATTGCAAGAGAAGATTGGGCTGTGGCAAAAGATCGAAATATTCCTGTAGATGTGATTTTCATAGATCAAAGTAAAGCCTATGATAAGGTCTCCCATTCTGTTATTAAGTTAAGACTGGAAAGTTTTGGAATTCATAATACGGTCATCGACTGAATGAGTGACTTTATACAAGACAGGAGACAAAAGGCAAGAGTAAATGGAGCTCTCTTATCGTGGGAACCTGTAAAATGTGGAGTGCCCTATGGCACTGAAAATACGACGGATATTCTAGTTTTACAACTAGCAACCAGTAGTATCTTCTATAATCTATCGTTCCCGGCCAGAGGAAATCAGAAGTCAGACGAGAAGAGGTAGGAAAGATATATTTGATACGTTACCAATATATCGAGGAACCTTTACTATAAGCTGGCTAATGAACGTAGGAGCAGTGCCCCACGCCGAGTTGAAACGTGATCTGGTACGGAAGGATGACCGAATGCCCTCGGTTAAACAAGTCCACTTAAACAACGTGGTCAGCATCCAATGTCGAACACTTAATGAGCTATTGATTTCGGGGAATTATTTACAGCTACAGCACAATCCTCGGTCCTCTCCTTTTTTTACTATATATAAACGAATTACCAACTATAGCTAAGTCATTGAGGATACGACTGGTATTCTAGTTTGAGAACTAGCGACCAGTAGCACCTTCTATATTCGAAACTACTTACGCCTAATAGAAATCAGAAGTCAGTCGAGAAGAGGTAGGAAAGATAGATTTGATACGTTACCAATATATCGAGAGGCGTTTTTTCTTAGCTAGCTAGTGAAACGTAGGAGCTGTGTCCCATGCCGAGTTGAAACGTGATCTGGTACGGAAGGATGACCGAATGCCCTCGGTTAAACAAGTCCACTTAAACAACGTGGTCAGCATCTAATGTCGAACACTTAATGAGCTATTGATTTCGGGGAATTATTTACAGCTACATCATCCACTCTACTCTTAGCCGATGACATAAAGATTTCGAGACCCATACATATTATGTTAGATAGAATAGTATTACAATAAGATCTCAATTCATAAGTGTCATGAATGTACGGATGGTCACTAGAAGTCAATCTTAACAAGAATATGGTGATGCAATTTAGTAACTATGATGATTCGTATCACTACACAATATGTGGATTCGCGTTACCCAAAGTAGTGGACTACAAACATTTAGGAGTCGCAATAAGCAGCAATCTCAAAACTACGAGTAACTGTAGGGATGCTGCCACAAAAGACCATGGTGTATTATAAGTTACTTGTAGGTTTTTTATTTTTTGGATGAAGAAATGTTTAGATTACTATACTCGACTTTTGTGATACCGCCTTAGAAATATGGGATTCCAGAAGCTAGTCTTTGTTTCGAGTATGAGACGGATATGCTGGGAAGAGTTCAACTCCGAGGGACTAAATTGGTTTTAACAAACTGAGACACCTCAACTTATTGTCGTTATCTTACCGTGGAATACAGGGTGATCTAATATTGTCTTATCGTATACTGAACGATGACCTTGGTATTAACGCGTCGTATCTTCTCCTTCCTTCTAAGACTGATAACTTTAGTGGACATTCGAAGAAAGTTCGAAAACCGAGATCAAATCGTCTACGTCTCTCGCGTCGAGTTACTGTAATTCTCTACCAGAACACGTAATATCAACACCTTCTGATGATATATCTAAAACGAGATTGGACTCTCACAGTGTTAAAAACTGCAAGGATTAATATAGGTCGGTTGACCTGTTATCATTGTTACTGTGTACTGAAAATTCAGCACCATCTTCAACAGACAACGCGAGCTCACTCTTTTCGGAAAGTGAATGTCTGCTGTTGCAGTCACCACTTATTTGCGATGAGACTAAACTATATGAACGACCTTTGAACGGATTATAAATGACCTAGCGAAATATTAGCCAATCAGAAGACAGTTGGTATGCAGTAAAATATATTATACAAAACTCAAAAATTTAAGGGGATACTGTTCTTTTACATGACTCAAATACTTATCAAGGTTAGATATAGGTTCAGACGTTCTAAAATCATAGTGCATCTGGTACAGGAACCCATCCATGTGGCTCCATATTAGTCGACCTCTGGAACCATGATAAAGTCTCAAAAATTCTTTCAGCCTCGACCACATAGCTTTAATGTTGTTGGTATGGTTTAGGGTTAGAGTTAAGGTTTAGGGTTATGGTTCAGGGTTAAGGATGAGACTATAAATTATGGACGACCTTTGAGCGACGCTAGAGTGACTCTGAGAGGGTCAACATAATAACTAAGACTAAATGAGGGTTATAAACCTGTGTGAAGAATTTAAATTATGATTTACAGTTCATGGTTAAGGTTAGGAATTATACCCAGGGTTTTCATCGCGAACTAGTTCGCGATGGGTGATTGGAGAAAAACGCTGTCTATATCCGAGGGAGAACATTGACCTTCATCTGCAAAACAATGACCTACCGGAAGACAATTGGTCTATGTTCAAGTGCAGTATTGTTCACAAATGCGGTTAGTTAAAGACATGCAAATTATCGCTTCTTGTAGAAAGTCTCAAATCAGCAAATGAATTATTAGCAGCGTTACAAGTGTGCTATGCTACTGATGAGAACTATCCGCCCGACGAAAATACGTTGCCCTTAAACACAGATAAACAAAAGAGGTCAGTTCAACAATCTTACTTACATTTCGTAGATGTGCATTAAAACGTAAAGAAAGTTTTCTTTACAATTCCGTGGACATGGATGTCGCGGAGATGCAGGCTGGGAATACCCGCGTCCAATATCCAAAACTTCGGATGTTTGAGAACGTTGTCTCTCCCATTGCCAAGTAAGTATCTTTCATTTGGACATGTCTATTAAGCAGTTCGACACAATTAGACAGCTCGCCCTCCACATCCGAAGATAAAAATCTAACTGCTCATTAAGTCATCCCTACGATCTACTTCCATTTTTCCGATTTGACAGAATTTATACTTTGCTGCTTAAAGTGTCAGCAAGCATTAGTGAGCTGAATACAAATATGATGCTGGTACTCTCAAAGTTCACTGACCGCCAAGATCCGCGTCAATTTGACTGTGGACTATCCAGCCAACAGTTCCCTTTGTCATCAGAAGAGGAACTGGGAACTTTGGACGCTTGTCTAGAGCACAAAGACGTTAGGGACAGATTTGTAAGCACAACATGATTTTTATCATTCATTCCTATTACAGATGGCTATGTTGACACGTCTAATGGATGACGATCCTAAAACCTCTATGCGATATATTCTGTCGTACATCATGAAACCGGAAGTCGCCATTAATTTCACATTGCTGGGTACTTCATCAAAAAGAGCGATTCAGAAGTGCAGGTTTTACAGCTGCGCACGAAGTAGGATATATAGGGTTTTTAAACTTCAGGTGCACTGACTAATCGTTTCCTGTCGTCATCTATCAACGAGAAAGACCTTGCGAAACTCTATGACATGGGTTCGCAAAGTTATTTCCACGACATGAGAGACAAAGTCCACAAGCGTCATCGACGTAACAAGGAACACGTATGTACGGCTTTAAAGTGATTACTGTTTTTGCATTATCTATAGGAACAGTCTTTCGTAATCAAGGATATAACCGTAAGTCCAGTTCCAAGTACCTTGTTGTGCAAAACAAGTTTCCTAGATTCAATAACGTTTTTCTTTATCACATTTTAGAATTCACAAGAATTGTTTGACTTTCCATAGTACAACAGGCCTGGTGGAAATAAAGAATACGTGAAATGCCTGGTCCGTGACAATGACAATTACATATGGAGCATTGATACTCTACCATCTGCCAACTGCTCATTACTTTGTACATTTAAGTTTTTGTTTTCAATAAAAATTTGGAAATTATACCATATTTTACGTACTTTACATTATTCGTGTGCTGTGTTGTGGGAATGAAAGCGAACACAGGAGGCGGTAGCGGTAAATGCATTAGTGTGTATGTAGTGGAAAAGCAGTGAATGTAGCGGATATTGAAGGTAGAAGTCGGTTATTCGTCGGATATTTAGGGGAAAAGTCTGCTATTCGTCGGATATTTAAGGGAAAAGTCGGCTATTCGTCGGATATTAAGGGGAAAAGTCGGTTATTCGTCAGATATTTAGGGGAGAAATCGGCTATTCGTCGGATATTTAGGGGAAAAGTCGGTTATTAGTCGGTTATTTAGGGGAAAAGTCGGCTATTCGTCGGTTATTTAGGGGAAAAGTCGGTTATTCGTCAGATATTTAGGGGAGAAATCGATAATTTAGCGACATTTGAAAAACAGAGCGACAGAAAGGGGAAATTCCGCTTTATTTCCCCCGGACAGGCGAAAAAGCAGACATTTCGATGCATTTCCCCTTTATTTACGACTTATTTTCCAATGCATTTTCCGCTTTATTTCCCCTTTGTTCGCCTTTATTTCCCCTTTATTGGTTGTTTGGGTTGTTTGGGCTGCAGTCATGACATCACCTATAATGCCAAAACTCTATTTATACAAATGGATAATTCAATTTTGCGCCAAAATCTTATGATCACTGCTCTTGTAGACGCTGAATAAACACGTCTTCTCTAAAATCCGTTGTAAACCGACTGTACGTAAGCATCAGGTAGCGAACTCAGCGCCGTGACCTTGAAAACCCGCTAAAGCTTCTGATTGGCTCGTCCGTAGGGTTTAGTCTCGCCGTCCTTGGGAATTTGTACATTGCCTTTCGAAAATGAGTGTGTAGATCACCTCAGTAATAAACCTCACACGTGACGATCAACCAATAGTCATCTGGTTGAAAAACTTTTCTTCGGGTACATTTTCGTAAAACTGTCAGGATGTTGCATAGTTCTTCGCCAACAAGCCACTTGCTTGCTACAATAATTAGTTGGTTCTTTCTTGATTAATTGATGACTACAAAATCCTTTATTTTTGGCTAAATGATATACTCAATTAAGAAATTAATTGAAAATAATAGCATGTGGTTAAAACACAAAAATGTATGTAGTAAAGAGACTGTTACTGGATTATGTACTTATTTAATGGACATGCACTTACGAGATCTGTAACTGAAACCCATACGTGCCCATGACTAACAACTAAGAACATAGATGTACCTATGTCATGATCATTATCATAATGCTTGAAGACGTTTTGTTTTGTAAACTTCCTAATTAGTTACTGTTTTATATTCGATGTTTAAGAATTCTAGCAAATTTAAGTGCTCTTGTAGCCACTTTTTCAAAGATTTTCACGACTGTTACTACTTGATCTCCGTTAATTTCTCTATCGTCATCTGAAGATTGCTCACAATATTAACTTAAATCTTGAGACTCTTTATTTTAGATTCTAAGATGATTGAATTATCTAACAGTACTCAAGATCACTGACTATATAAAAGTATGCACTTATTGGTCATCGTTGTTTGTCTTAGTAAAGATCACGCCGATTTTTAGAAGTGTGTCATTGGTGTTACCTTTATTCCTTAACGGCTTTCGAAGTCATGACTTTATAAATTAAAGAGAAATCAAACGACAGGTGAAATACTGTCCATTGCATTTAATTACCCTGTTTTATGTATTGAGATCTGTATTATTTATGCTATATTGCTCACAATTTCAGAGAAACACAAGTGAACCCTAAGGGTGAAAATACGGCTTAGTACTGTTTGAGAGCTCAGTAGTCGTTTGAACCAAGGATTAATGCGTGTTCAGTGTTTATT
Source organism: Schistosoma rodhaini (assembly GCA_944470415.2). NCBI lineage: Eukaryota > Metazoa > Platyhelminthes > Trematoda > Strigeidida > Schistosomatidae > Schistosoma > Schistosoma rodhaini. The sequence continues at coordinate 4,935,730 of OX104040.1, forward strand.
GACTCTCAGTTTACTTACTGTGTTTGTTACTGAAATGTACTGAGAAGCAAATTTTCGACATATCTACTTCAATTAATGGTTACAATAAAGCTGTTTTCTATGAAATTGAGAAATAAACAGTGAAGTCATGTGACTTTTGTATATAATACTAGTCTCGATAAAAATAAAATCTTAGTGTTTATTTTCTTACAGTACTTCAAGAAAGAGTTGGGTATCTGGTTCAATTTTTTCATGATTTTCGACCTTTTTTCACTTTGATTTTGGTTGTCATATGCTTTTATTCGAAGGGTAAAACTGTTAGGAAGTCAAAGATAATGATGATAGACTTCTGTACTATTTGTTTGCCCTCACTTATTCGAATAAAAGTTCTTGATAAAACTTTTCAAATTATGTATCATTGTTCCCATATTTTATTACTCTGTCACCCTTATTTTTTTCACAGGTGGTTAGTTCTCACTCGACTAACTTTCGCCGATAATATCCTCCAATTTAAGGTCGCTTGGCTGAGATCCTTGTTTCTACATGAAAGTTCCTGGATTTAAATACTGAAACCAGGGCTAAAAGTATTATGCCACATATAGCTATTGATGGTGTGGAAATTGATTTTCCTTATCAACCATATGACTGCCAATTTGAATATATGACAAAGGTTCTGTTATCATTAAATGAGGTAGTATTTCCATGATATTGATTTTACGTTTTAAATCGGTTGTAGTAAACTTGTTAATTTTCCTGTTTTCTGTGTAAATCATAGCAAATTAAGTCGATTCATTTATTTTATTGAGATATTCATATTCTTATTTTGTATGTTTGTCTAAATACGGTAATTCTTGAAAATCTATTGCTTTAGGGTAAACATGCCATTTTGGAGTCACCTACTGGTACCGGTAAAACTCTATGCCTGTTATGCGCTTCATTAGCATGGCTTGATAAACAAGCAAATTCAGTGCAATTAATATCAGCAACAGATACTAAACATCAAAATACAATGGGTAAACGGCCTACCAGTGATAATGTTGATAATGCGTTATCTCATCAAAACTTTCTTGCAAGTTTGGGTAAAGTGAACAATGGATGTAAGATTATTTATGCATCACGAACCCATTCACAACTAGCACAGGCTATTAATGCATTAAAAGGGACGGTTTATTCAAGGTAAATTACTACTGTATTAACAGTTGTTTTTTTAAAAAAGGATTTGCTTTGTACGTAAAAGTGTCATAACTAGTCTTGTTACTAGTCCATGTATTCTTTAAGCGTAATAGATATCAATGGAGCAACAATATAATGTGTATTCATTTGTTGATGGCAATAAAAAACAAGTTCTTTTGTTGGCCAAAGTCTATCGATCATCACTTAAAATATTGTCACTATGGTAGGAACCTTGACAGTTTCTGATACTGTATAATCGGAAATATTTTTAGACTGAAATTACTGCCACTCATCGCAATTAGAACGCAATAAATGATATATTATGCACCAGTCTTATAGTATGAAAACTTGCTCAGTATTTCAAATGATGTACACTTAGTTCATTCTGTTTGTTAATCACTTCCTCTGATTGCTATTCTTAATGGATGTGAAAATATGCGATGAACGACTTGATGTTTAGAGTTTATCAAGAGTTATTTTGGTTCGATTAATGAGTTAATTATTAATTTGACTTTCACATAGTAATCAAACTTACCAAAAGCGAATGATATGTTAAATTAGATAAAAGTTATTCTGAATGTTTATTTCCAGATTTATAGTACTTGTAAACCATGACTGGCCATGACAACCATTTTATGCTCGAAAATGAACAAATAATGTAGTCATTTTATCTGTAGCATCTACATAATCTTGCCAAGTCATACTAGACCGAATACTAAAAGCAGTATGATTTTCTATAACTCTTTTTCCCTTTAAATGTGTTCATCATTAGACAACTCAGAACTAAAATCATACACTTTACTTATGGATATATATTTTTAGACTTTTGTAACTAAATTCAGGAGATTAAACTTATTTTTACTTTAAAGTCCCATCTTTTATACCGGTTTAATATTAACAACCTACTTCGATAAAATAATTCCGGGAGTAGTTTGTCATGTTATCCCATGAATGCATTCGTCCGTTGAAAATCAAATCACTTAATTTAAGTGGTTGATTTATATCCGCTTAGCAGTTGAATAAATGCTTTTTCTGTTAGTTTATTTACCTACTAATTCGAATTTTTGATTAACTTCATTCCACTACATTAAAGACGTAGCGTCAGTGTCGTCGGGTCAAGAGACCAGTTGTGTCTTCTTCCCGATGTAACGTCGTTAGAGTCAAATTCTGCCAAAATTTATGCGTGCCGTATGAGAGTTCAAACAAGAACATGTGAATATTTCCGGAATTTCGATTGTAAGTGCACGAATATGTAAAATTTATTTTTCCTATTTCACTAGATTAACAGGGATTACGTTACCTGGTTATATTGCACATTTCATTGCATTTGAGTTGGTTATATCAGTTTGTTTTTTATCTTTATTTCCTGTAATACATTGTAGACATTTTTACTACGACGGTCAACCTTCCTGTGAGTTATTTAACTAACAGAGGCAATAAAGTAATTAATTGGCTCAGATTGTCACATTTCGTATCAATGTACTAAACTTACTGTAGTATTTTCCTATTTAAAATATCTTCGGTATTATCATGGTATTTTCAGATTGTAAACTCAAAGATTCTGAACACTTGGAGACCTTACTTCCAGTTCTGCATTTTATGGTACTTGGTCTTTTTGATCATGACTTATGGTGTCGTTTATATTTGTTAGCTATACTAAGTAACTACATTCGTGAATTGAAGTGAAGTGAATAACACGGTACTCTGCTTTCAAAGCAGAAACTAAGTTGTGAATAAAATTATACCATTGAGTATTAATTTAACATTAGAGGTGGTAGACGCAAATGCTTTCACTTTTCATTCCACTACAAAAGCTATATTTATATATATATAGCACCATTCTAATTTCTTTTTGTCGCCTTTCGGTATCTTTATTCCCTTTTTCGATGGTCATTTTGTCGATGACTTTTTCGTTACATTGTTGTGAAATTGTTGTTAGGGAAAACATCTAGTGGAAGCTAGATGTATGATACGATATAATAGCAAGATAATAATAATAGTAATATCACATATATTAATATATGTTAAAGAGTAATGTGTTAGCGGTTAAGGCGTTCGACTTTTTGCCATTAAGTCCTAGATTCGAAACCCACCCTCCCTACTTCGGCTTGGGAAACCAGTCTAGGTCATTAGCCCTCACACCTATAGCTTGGCTTACAGCCGCGTCTAATGAGTTAGTTAATTCAAAAATTTATTAACTACATATAGTCGGCTGGGAACATTATATATAATAATACTCGATAACTAGACCACTAGGTTAAACCACATGATACACAGATACATAATTCTAACCACCGTCTGAGAACTATATAGTCTGAGCTAAAGTAACCGTTTGTTAATACTGTCTGAAATCCGTAGTACAGTACAGTAAAATCAGTTGTAGAGCGAAATCCATATTAGTTTGTAATGCCATACATTTAGCATAGTTGTATCGCTATCTTTGCTTAACAACCAATCATCCCGTATATTAGAAATATTATATAAACCTATTCATTACTGTATTAAGTTTCATATCTCTCATTCTTTTTTCACTTGTTTAGTTATTGAAAATATACTATTATTTCACCCTGAAACTTTCACAGTAATATAGCACATATTTTATAAATAAGTATTGCGTAATTTCTTATTTCAGCTAAACGTGATGAAATTTTAACCAACTTAAAATCTGAAGGCATTGTCGATATTGAAGATTTATCAAATTATGGTCAAAAAATAAAGTAATAGTTTTTCTCTCTTTAATTTAAAAAAAGAAATTCGCTTCTCAACATGATGAATTGATACTTCAGTTGTTTTATGATTTCTATGGATAAACTAAAGTTTTAACAATTAAGCATGACTATAACGATGATAGGTAGTGAGTTGTGTGGATTTTCTAACGGGAACCAATCACTCTTTGTGTTATTAATATTGTTTAACTTGCCTATTGTAAACTCTTATTCTTTTTTAAGATTGGTGTAAATAGTGTTGGTTAATATAATAAACAAAACTCCTTAACTAAACTGTCCAATTCTGTAAACAGTGTTCAGAACTATTCGAATCAAAGAAGTGAAAACGGCCATAAAGTACAATTACTGTATGTAGTTGAGTTAATACTTTCCAACTATACACACCCATTACATTTGATTTTTACACCAAATCCAAACGGTAGCAATCGATGTTTCTAATCTCCATAGATGTTAGTGTTAAAAATAAGAGTTTAATTACTCTCGAAGAAACTGTGAATATCATGAACGTATAATCATATTTAATATCAACTATGAACACTAGACTGACACTATTAGTCGGATTACCACACAATAATGAACATTTGATTAATAATAAATTAGTTTTTATATTGAGATCACGAATCTATCAATATTAAACCACCATTGAGAACCTATGTTAGCGGTATATAGATTGAATTAAAGCATATTCCGTAAAGGGTTGTGTTGGGGCACTCTGATTGGCTATTTCTTAAACAAAAAACGCTAGAAGAGACTTGGAGAAAACTCTATAATCTTCTTATTATAAATGTACTAACGTTTTTGTTATTGTGATCCCTACTGTCATCCAACTTTTTTATTTGGAATATTATTACCATCCCATTCAATTGTGTTCTGATTTGGTGACTTGTCAAGTGATATAGTGTCCAAGAATAAAAAGCAATCAAAGTAGCCTATTCATAATAGGAGAAATTATAACATCATAGTATGGGGATCGTCAGTGCTCATCCACGATACTACACGCGTAACCGAAACCCAGAATCTCCGGTCTCGCGTGGATCTTCAACCTCTAGACCACTGACTTAGCATCCAATAGTGTTACTGTGTAGCTTCAACTAATCCATGACATTTCGCGACCACTTCCACTATTTTCGGTAGGTAATTGCCTAATACCCGACACGGTTAAACTCCAGTAGTCATGGCTTCTTACTAGGACTCCGAGAATTCTCTCTTGAAACTAGTCACTGGTGAACACATGAGTTAATTATATGATCGTCACAAGTTATCGATGATTCAGCTAAAATCAAAAGAAGTTGAATTCCTGAATTGATATTATGTTTTTAGCTTAACAATCGCTAGCTTTCTCTCAGCCTACTCTTACACAATCAAACAGCCCCCGTCGATGTAGACACTGGTTAAGGATATCTAACACGTATGTTAACGACCTTAGTCGACGAAGATTTACTACCTCATACATAACTTCGACATCACTCATTCGGTCGCTTCACGAAAAGAGAGGAATACCTCGACGAAATCTGTGCACAAAACCCTGCAGTCTACACATATCTTCTAATTTCGTAGGCCATATTTTGTGGGCATAAAGTAAAACGGAGGAAACCGCTGTTCAGTATACTCTCTACATGGCTGACGAACAAACACCTCGCTCAGTCCACTAGTGATGTACGTTTGCAAAGCCCAACTAAGCTTTTCGAATCCTTGCCAATATTTCGTCAGACACCGTCCCACCAGAGCTGATGGGACCTCCGTAATGAGTGAGGCAACCGAATTTAAACTTCTTCATTCCCTGTAATCGATCTAGGTAATAAAGCAGTACGGTCCCGAAGTAACGTTGTACGTGTAGAGGGAGAGACCTTTATCACGAACATGCTAGCATTATTGCTTGAAGGGGTCAGAAGAGTACATCTCATCAACGTCTTCATCAAACAGAACAATGTCATCTGTGTATATCAAGTCGATAAGTCAATCTCCTAGTAGGAAATCAACCCATCAAAAGTTAGATCTTAAAACTTCGGTTTGTAAGAGGACATCTATGATCAAACTTGATAAAAATGAGGGTAGTGGACAACCCTGACGAACACTACTTGAGGTTGACAATTATGGTGACAGTTTGCCATAATTCATGACTCAACTAAGTGTTTAAACACAGAGCATTTACTAGGTTCATATACTTATCTGTTTCGACTTTTATTAACAAAAGCTCACAAAACCTCTCGATCAACGGAGGGGAATACTGTCTTTTAGTCAGAAAACAACTACTATCAGGATTTTGTGAGTGTACTTATATTCTGGAGTCTAAAAAGGGGTGAATATTTGTTCAGTACATCACAATCATTCCTTGTTTGCTCCAGTTTGCTGTTCCCGAGCAGCAGATAGGCGACGGGAAATTATAGAGAATAGTGTTTTATATACTATATTAGTCAAACTATTTCCTCTGTGGTTACCACAAGATTTGTCTTTTTATAAACTGGGACCATCGGTAATCGAGATTATCCAGACGGGATTATGTCCAGTCACCAAACTGTAGTTATAATCTCAATCAACTTACCTCCTAACACGCGACCGCCGTACTTGAAGTCCTGTCGAGTAAATCTATCTGGTCCTGCTGGTCTCACTCTCTTGTCGTTAGTTATTACCTTATGAACTTCATCATGAGCTGAAGGGAATCATATCATTTTTCTTTTAAGGTTGTTCAATGATATTCGGTACATATTACCACGAATAGATAAAAATATTTTACAATTTACAACTCATATTATGTAGATATAAAATTTTCGATCTTACAGTTCTATATGTTTTCTGAAATAAGTTTGTACTGTTTTTTCGTTTTAGATGTTGTCCTTATTTCATATCGAGAGAACTTAAGACGGATTCATCTTTGATTTTCATGCCTTATAATTACGTGCTTGACCCACGAGTAAGTATGTTTGACCTTTGTATGCATTTCTGTCTCCGTGTTTAGTAACTACTATAGTTAACAATTATTAAGTATTATTCAGACTATTAGAGTCCTAATTGACAGACAGATTTTCCTACATTAAGATAGTGATCAAAGTTGAACGAAAAAATAAGCTACGTACCGTGGCGACGCAAAGCATGATTTACTGTCAAGCTGAATAACTTACTTTATCTATCTGCACTATTTTAAATTGTTGAAACTCCGATTGAAACGGTAAATCTCTCCTGTGTGCTACTTGCGGTCAGATATAAGTAGTATGTGTCAGGTATTAGAAGTAGATTTCTCATTGACAGAAGAGGAAAATAAAGAGCCATCGAAATAAGAACAGGAATGAAAGGACAATGCAGTTTGTAAGGGATAATTTCAAGAAAAATGTGCAAATAGTGTATTTGATGCAATGTTTTCATATTTTGCAAAGATACTAATTTTTGCATGGTATAATCAATTTCTCCTGCCCAAGTCTTCGTTTACTACAATTGGTGTCGCTGCCTCTACTCAGGGTGAAGATTCCATGTCTGCTTGTGTTTGAGGGAGGAGATGCGCAGTACATCCTGAAGAAATTTAAAACTGTTGCGGAGCCGATGGGTGTGAAGTAGCCCATTGTCTCCTTTGGTGCTGTTCGTGACTCGTGCTCATGATGTTCTTGAAACCATCTCTGTAGTTGACTGGCATTTACACGCTTCTGCTTGTCTTCTCTCCGGATCGTGTAAACTGGGCCGCGTCTCTCCGTGATAATGTACGGTCCCTCCCATTTCGGGATCAGCTTTCCTGACCCTGGTCCCCCTTCAGTGTTAGCTCTCCGTTCTCTACACTTTACCAGGTCCCCCACTCTAAAAGGCTTCCATGCTCTTCTCTGCTGTTCCGCCTTCTTGATGTCTGATATTTGTTTCTTTTTCACGTTCTTTATTGCCTCCGTTGCCTTCCTTAATCTTGTTGCCGTCCGCTTCTGCTGCTGTGGCCACGTCTTATTATGCATCGGAAGTCGTGGCTGTCTACCATACATAAGTAGGAAAGGTGATTTCTTGGTTGTTCCTTGGATGGAGGCACGATGCGCCAGCAAAATTAGTGGTAACTCTTTCTCCCAATTCCCTCCTTTAGATGCTAACCATTCCTTTAATGTCCGGTTGTTTCTTTCCGTAAGCCCATTCGTCTGAGGGTGATACGGTGTAGTTCGTATCCTCTTGATGCCGAACTGCTTTAAACGGGCCTTAAACTCGTCACTTTCAAAACAGGGACCCTGGTCGGTTAGTATCATCTTCGGTACTCCATGACCAACTACAATGTGCCGGATTATTACTTCGGTCACTGTTTTCGCCCGCTGGTCGGCAATCGGTACAGCGTCGACCCATCGTGTAGCATGTTCCGTCATTACTAGTAAGTATCGGTTGCCGCTATCCATCTGTGGAAATGGTCCCATCACATCTACTGACCATAGATCACCGACTGTAATGACGGTTGCATGTATCTATCGCTTTTCATTAATTGGCACTGCTGGCACGTCAACACATATTGGGCCACATCATCTCTCATGCCTGGCCAGTATGCACTTTGCCGTAGTAAATCTGTCGTTCTTGCGATAACTGTGTGCGCTACCTGATGGCATTCGTATATCATCTTACGCCGCCAGTCTTTCGGGATCACAGCCACCTAATTTTTGTCATCATCCTGCCAGACCAGAACTCCATATGTGTTCACTTTCAGTCTTTCCTTTTGCCGAAGCAACATTATTGCCTTCTTGTCCATTGCTCGTTTGACAAAATCTGCCCCCTCTCTTATCACTCTGATTACCTCTCGAAGTTTAGGATCAGATTTCTGTTGCCGGACGAGTTCTAGTGGGTCTCCCTCTATACTGTTCACTGCGTATGCTATCAATGGAAGCTCTGCTTTCATGTCTGGTCTTGACAGATAGTCCGCCATTACATTTTCCTTCCCTGGAACATGCCCGATACTGAAGTCAGACTCCTGCAGACGTATCATCCATCGCGCCAACTTCCCACGTGGGTCTCGTGCTGTTTATAGCCACTGCAGAGGTTTATGGTCAATCTCGATGTGAAATCGTTTACCTAACAGATATGGTCTCCACTTGTCTACTGCCCACACAATCGCTAAACACTCCTTTTCGATCGTTGAATACTTCTGTTCTGCAGGCGTGAGAACGCGACTTGCGTATTCCACCACTCTATCAGACTGACTTAAAACGGAACCTATACCATGGTCACTTGCGTCTGTTGTCACTGTAAACGGTTTCTCCAGTTCGGGAAGTCTTAGCGTCATCTGGCGGTCGTCCAGCATGTTTTTGATTTGATTAAACGTTTGTTGGGCGGTTTCAGTCCACGAAAATTTAGTGTTACTCAACAACTTATAAAGGGGTGCTGCTATTTCGTTGAAATTCTTGATGAACCGACTGTAGAACGCCGCCCTTCCTTTTCGAATTCGGTACTGCAACGTTCTTTATAGTCAGAATTTTCTCCGGCAGTGGTTTTATTTCTCCATTTCCCACCTCATGCCCCAACAACGTGATGCTACTTTTCGCCATCTGTGACTTGTCCTTATTAATTCGAAATCCGAATCCTTCAATTCGCTTTAGGACCGCTTCCACATGCTTGACATGATCTGTTTCTGTCTGGCTGTATACGACCACATCGTCGCCATACACTTCGACGTTATCTAGATCCCTGAGCAGTAGCGACATTAATCTTCTGAACGTAAATGGTGCACCCGCCAATCCAAACGGCATTCGTCTAAATTGATATTGTTTATCACGTATGGTAAATGCTGTCTTGCTTCGATCGCTCTCTTTTATAGGCAGCTGCCAATAACCTGACTGCAAATCCAACACTGTAAACACCGTGGCATTCTGCAGCCGATCTAATGTTTCCACTACTGTTGGCATTGCACACGGCTTTAGTTCTGTTATATTATTCAGCTCTCTAAAATCAACACAAAATCTATATTTCCCATTCGGTTTCTTTACCAAGAGTACCGGTGAGCTATATGGGCTGTCCGCCTCCTCAATTATTCCTTCTTTCAGCATTTCTTGAACCTGTCGATTTACTTCAGCCTCTAAGTGCACAGGGACACGACGTGTTGTAAGTATACTTCCTCCATTGTTCTTTATCGGTATTTCGTGCTTTACTTTGTCGCAAAATCTGTACGGTTCTCCTTCTCCAGTGAACAGTTTCGCATACTTTTTGCACAACTCGGTGATGTTTGGTTTCTTCGTCACAACGGCTGTTGCCACTCTAACCTCAGCCACCTCGCTACTTTCATGTATTGAGAATAAACCGTACTTCGTGACCACCTTACCGCTTCTTAGGTCAACTATGGCTTTTACTTCTCTTAGGAAATCTGCTCCTAATATTGGTCTCGACAGGTTTGCGGTTACCACGAACGGAAAACTTATCTCCGAACCATCCACTTTTACGATACTGTTAGACACACCCAATACCTATAACATATGCCCTCCTATAGTGTGAACTGCGACTTTACACGGCTTAAAACTTTTACATTGCTCTTTACCTATTAACGAAACTGCTGCCCCTGTATCGATTAGGCACACTAAATCTAGTTCATTTACGTTCACTCTTGCATAGACCGCCCCTCTATCTACTACTGCAACAACCCCCAGATCCCTAGAGTAAGAAGGAAACACGTAACGTCTAAAATATCTCCGTTTTCGTCGTGTTGGACAGTTTATCTTCCAGTGTCCTGTCCCTCCACATGCGAAACACTCATCATTCCTTTTACGAATCACTCGTAATGCCGCAATCTCGTGCTGCAGTTCTTCAATCTTCTTCTCAATGCTGCTTATCTCCTGACTTCCGCACGCGACCGGAGCTACTGTTTGTGTCATCAACTGTCGCGTCACCTTTGCAAGCTCACTGATATCCATAGGTTGCGAGGCGTGTACCCACCAATGATAGCAACGACGATGATAAATATCAGTTCTATGAAAGGTTGCAATCAATTATAGAGAAGTGCTCACGAAAGGACCTCACCATCCTGATGGGAGATCTAAATGCTGAAGTTGGAGTGGACAACACAGGATATGAAAATATAATTGGACGACATGGATTAGGAGAGAGAAATGAAAATGGGGAGAGACTTGCAAACCTATGTGCATTCAACAAATTGGTTATAGGCGGCACAATATTCCCACACAAGCGCATACACAAAGCTACATGGATCTCACCGGACCACACCACAGAGAACCAGATAGATCACATCTGTATCAACAAAAAATTCCGAAGATCAATGGAAGATGTGAGAACCCGGAGAGGAGCTGACATAGCTTCAGATCACCACCTGGTTGTGGCCAAGATGAGACTGAAGCTAAAGAAAGACTGGACAACTGGACAAACAGCACTACAAAGGTTTAATACAGCCTTCCTTCGAGATACTGACAAACTCCATGAATTCAAGATAACTCTCAACAACAGGTTCCAAGCTCTACAGGATCTACTGAAAGAACAAGAAACTACTTTGGAGGACAACTGGAAAGGGATAAAAGAAGCACTAACTTCAACGTGTCAGGAGGTTCTTGGTCCTAAGAAGCACCATCACAAGGAATGGATCTCTATGGGGACCCTGGACAAACTTCAAGAAAGGAAGAACAAGAAACTAGCAATTAACAACAGCCGAACACGAGCAGAGAAAGTCAAAGCACAAGCAGACTACGCAGAAGCAAACAGAGAAGTGAAGAAAAGCATTAAAGCCGACAAGCAGAAATACATGGGAGAACTAGCAACGGCGGCGGAAAAAGCTGCAAGAGAAGGGAATATGAAACAACTATATGATACAACGAAGAAATTGGCAGGGAGATATAGCAAACCAGAGAGACCAGTCAAAGACAAAGAAGGAAAGACAATCACTGAGATTCAGGAACAGAGGAAAAGATGGGCAGAATACTTTGAGGAACTGCTGAATAGACCAGCCCCATCGAATCCACCGAACATCGAAGCAGCCCACACTGACCTTCCAATAGATGTCACTCCACCAACGATCGAAGAAGTCAAGATGGCCATCAGACAAATCAAAAGTGGGAAGGCGGCAGGACCTGACAATATACCAGCAGAAGCACTGAAGTCAGACATTGAAATAACTGCAAACATGCTTCACCTTCTATTCAAAAAGATTTGGGAAGAGGAACAAGTGCCAACGGACTGGAAAGAAGGATATCTCATCAAGATACCAAAGAAAGGAGATCTGAGCCAATGTGAGAACTACAGAGGCATCAGTTTGTTATCAGTACCAGGAAAAGTTTTCAACAGAGTGCTGCTGAATCGGATGAAAGACGCAGTAGACGCCGAACTTAGGGATCATCAGGCTGGATTCCGTAAGGATCGGTCGTGCACAGACCAGATTGCGACACTACGGATCATCGTTGAACAATCAGTTGAGTGGAACTCATCACTATACGTCAACTTCATCGACTATGAGAAGGCGTTTGACAGCGTGGATAGGAGAACATTGTGGAAACTTCTTCGACACTATGGAGTTCCTCAGAAGATCGTCAACATTATCCAAAACTCATACGATGGATTACAGTGCAAAGTGGTGCATGGAGGACAGCTGACAGATGCATTTCCAGTAAGGACCGGAGTCAGACAAGGCTGTCTACTCTCCCCATTTCTCTTCCTTCTAGTGATTGACTGGATTATGAAGAATTCGACATCCGAAGGGAAATACGGAATACAATGGACTTCTCAGAATCAATTAGATGATTTGGACTTCGCAGATGACCTAGCCCTCCTCTCTCATACACACGACCAAATGCAGATGAAGACAGCAAATGTAGCAGCAGCCTCCGCATCGATAGGCCTCCACATTCACAAAGGAAAAAGCAAGATTCTCAAATGCAACACGGAGAACACCGACCCAATCACACTTGATGGCGAAACTCTGGAAGAGGTGGAAACATTCAAGTACCTGGGGAGCATCGTTGATAAACAAGGAGGATCGGATGCAGATGTAAAGGCGAGGATTGGAAAAGCAAGGGCAGCATTTCTACAATTGCAGAACATATGGAACTCAAAACAACTCTCAACCAATTTCAAGGTCAGAATCTTTAATACGAACGTCAAGACAGTCCTACTGTATGGAGCTGAAACGTGGAGAACTACTACGGCCATCATCAGGAAGGTACAAGTATTTATAAACAGTTGTCTACGCAAAATACTCAACATCCATTGGCCGGATACTATCAGCAACAGCGTTTTATGGGAGAGGACGAACCACTTCCAGCTGAAGAGGTAATTAGGGAAAGACGTTGGAAGTGGATCGGACATACATTAAGGAAATCACCAATGTGCATCACGACTCAATCCCTAACTTGGAATCCGGAAGGGAAGTGGAAAAGAGGAAGGCCAAAGAATACACTACGCCGAGAAATAGAAGCAGATATGAAAAGGATGAATAGCAACTGGAAAGAACTGGAAGGGAAGGCTCAGGATAGAGTTGGATGGAGAATGCTGGTGAGCGGCCTATGCTCCTCCACAAGGGGTAACAGGCGTAAGTAAGTAAGTAAGCTATATCACCTTTCGTACTTTTGTTACATAATAATATGGTGTACAAAAATCAAGTCTGTAAAGGCACTTTAGAAACATGCTCATGGGATTTACAGAACGCCTGAGAGATTTGTGTATGATAACTTTGCTACTTACCAGTAACTCAACTTTTATTCCAAAATTTATTCTTGCATTTTAGTGATGGTTAGGCTAAACTATACTCCCGAAGGACAATGACATCTTGAACGAGTTCGAAAGATCAGGAAGTAGCAAATATGAGTTATAAAGTATAAAGTTATAAAGTACGTAACAGATTCAATACTACCAGGTAGTTTTTGATGGAATTTTGTTCTCTGAGCTGGATGGTTTGGTCGTGGAGTTTTCGTCGTCCTTCTGAACGATATCATCATCACAAACTTCGGGTGGGAGTCCGGGTAGAAGTTCGTGCTGACGATGTCGTTCAGAAGGACGACGAAGAGTCCACGACCAAACCATTTAGCTCTCAGAGAACAAAACTTCATCAAAGTCATCCACCTGAGCTACAAATCTTCCCCACCACTACTAGGTAGTGGATACTAAACCATGGTATGTGACGACACATCTTAGAAATACAATAGGCTAGCTTGAAGAGATTATACATACACCAGTCAAAAGATTTCCATAACTAAATTTTATTTACCTACGTGGAAGTGTGCCTTAGAGATTCAGACATCACCACTCTTTCTTTAATGTCATGGAGAAATATTATTTATTCTACCGAAGTTGAACAACTAGGTAGTATGATTTTTCATTACATGGTCGTTGGAACCCACAGACTAACACACAGGCTTCCACATGACTGTTAAGCAGCAATCATTATTATCGTTACTACATTTAGCTAGGAAGAGTGGATCGCGTGTCAACTGTTGATCGATGTTATCACATAACACTAAAAATCAAAACCGATCGCGCTATCCTATTGTCTGTTTTGTTCTGTTTCAAATAGTAAGCTAAAAGGTGTGTCATAAAACATGTGAGATGACTACGGGTAATCAACCACTGTTGAAGATCACTAAGTAATGCTAGTATAACCCACTTAACCAGTACTGACTTGCGAAATCCGCTTTCTGGTACATCTTAAGATATAAGGGCTAGTAATTTTACCGAACATGTATAGGTGGAGCTGATTTTAAGTCTACTACCCAACTTCGAGCATCATGGCCCTAACAGTTGCTCTTGGTAATGATATATTTTTCCTAAAAAAATACCTTAATTTTCACAATATTTTTGATTTATATTCATTATATTTTTCAATTACATAATTTCAGTTGGTAAAGTATTCACCAATCACTTACAAGATATCTATATTCATACATCTTGTTTAATTTGTTAATTTCTTTCACTTTTGTAGATTCGAAGTCTTTATAATATTAATCTTGAAAATACAACAGTTATTTTCGATGAAGCTCATAATATTGTAAGTTATGTAATGAATTTACATACATATTTTAGTTATTTAAATAAAAGTTACCTTCACTGCCTTGTTATTCACATGTTATACTCATTTCTACCAACTAAACATAATAATCTTTACCTATACGTAATTCAGTTTTGTTTGCTTTATTCAGAAATTAATTAACTTATCAGTTCCATTATGTAGTGAATTAGGACACAATTGTGGACAATCCAATGAATTCAATGGATATCGAAGCAGCATCTACAGTCCTTCCTATAGATATCACTACACCAACGATCGAGGAAACCAGAGTGGGCATCAGGCAAATCAACATTTAAATAGCAGTAGGACCTCATCAGCATACCAAAGAAATGAGATCTGAGCAAATGTGAGCGGTCTACGCTTCTCTATGAGTTCTAACAGGCGTATGAAAGATTTGTGTTTGGCAACTAGCGTCACTTATGGCATAAAGTAGATAACCGTCTGCAGCCGAAGGACAAGTTTACTGCGCATCAGTTTGCTCTGTTTTACTTTATAGGAATGAAAAATGCGTATTAATAATGTAGAATATTCGCAGGTTACTAGTATTCGATGATGGGTGTCTTTGAAGGATTGCTCGTGTTCTTGGGGACTACCGAGTAAGTAAGTAACGTCTGGTTTAGGGATAGGATACTATGCAAGGATGACAAATGGACTGATGGGGCAGTAAATCTTGATCAAATGAGGTGGTTAGCACATGTGTTACATATGCACAATCACTGCTCACCAAGACAGGCGATGTCTAATGTAGGAGTAGGTTAAAATAAAGCTAAAGTCGGTCAAACCAATACATGGCATCAGTCCATGAAGTTATTGACTTTTGGTATTTAGGAAACATGTCGCTACTTGCTACCCTGCAGTTTTGTGATGGTCATCAGGTTAGTTATAAATTTTTATATTAAAATATAGTATTGGTTAATGCACATTTTGGTTGCTGTTCTGGTTTGTAATTGAATGTTCACGAGATGTTTTCCTATATCACTCCAATGAATAATTGGCTATGTGGTGAGATGGAATTCGTTTTTACCAATAATTTATCATACAGTGTTTAGAATATTATATTTCATAGCGATCTTGCTAAAACACTTATTATATTTTCAGGAGTTTTTATTTACCTAGTTTAATTACCGAAACTAATGTAATATAACAATGAAAATTCCTCTCGCTTTGTTCTTGTTGTTGGATAGGAGCAAGTATGTGAAGATGCTTCATCGGTGACATTAAGTTCTGCCTTATTAGCGTCAGCTATTGAACATGTCAAATGTGTGTGCGAAGTTGTATTCGATAATACTAAGGAGCAACAAGAAATAGAACTTTCAGACAGTAACTGCAACATGAATCAAAATAGTGAACAAAAACTCTCAGTTATGATGAATAGAAAAGTATTGTTTGATATGACGCATCCTGAAGAAAATGCAAGTATGTTACGTTTATTGAAAGATGATATTTCACTTATCATTACTTCGTCTTTTTAGTTGAAGCTTTGAGCATCGAGAAAATGATCACATTAAAAGGTTAGTAATATGAATTGTTGTATAACTAATCTATTTTAAATTATCCACACATATTGTAGGACAGTTGATTGAATTAGAAAGATTAATTGATGAATTAAATGTTCCTCCTGAAGGTCTTACCAAAGATGGCAGGTAAGTTTTCCAATGTTATAATTGGTTTTCTCGAAATTCGTTAGTCAGACTTGAAGTGAGAATTTTGTAAATAGTCATCTAAACTGTCTATTGTTATCGTTCGACATGTATAAATTAGAGTTAGTTACTACTTGGTCATTGATTACCCTTTTTTTTATTATCAGAAGGGGTTTTTCGGAGATTTAGTATTTTCATAGTTGAAAGCATGAGTTAATTGAAGCTAGACCACCATCAAAAACCTGGAAGCACTGGACAGCCGTTTCGTCCTACTATGGGACTCCTCAGCAGTGCGCATCCACGATCCCACACTCGCGAGACTCGAACCCCGGACCTACCAGTCTCGAACCAGTGCCCTTAACCGTTGGATGCCGGCCGGCTCAATGGTCTATCGGTTAAGGGCACTGGCTCGAGACTGGTAGGTCCTGGGCTCGAATCTCGCAAGTGTGGGATCGTGGATGCGCACTGCTGAGGAGTTCCATAGTATTTTTTTGTTTTACGATGGTTGAATTATATACTGTAGAATCTAAAAAATTAATTACCTCTTAAATCATTATATTTAAAGCAGATTTTTTACATTTTGAATAATAGGAATATAATCACTGCTTTATTGGTTGATAAAATTTCATATGAATACTAAATCCTATGGTATATAAAACTCTGTACGTAAGCAAATTAGTTGATAAAAGTATCATTGAATATGCAGTTGAAGGATGAATGCTCAAAGTTGTATCTTTCATCGTTTGAAATTCATCGAACTCATTAAGGTCAGAGGAATATTATTTTCAGATTGTTTCTGGGAAAACTTACTTTTTCTTCTAATAAAAGCAGATTGTGTAGTTCAATTCTTTAAAATAATTATTAATTATGATATTCCATATATGAAGCTAACAAGAATCTATATATAAACTGTACACTCGTTTATTTTATAAGCTTCTACAACTGTGTATTTATTTGACCGGGAATGTCCTTCCCGTTCTGCATTTTATCAATGTAACTTCTCAATCAAATGTAATCATTTACACAATAAACCATTGAAACAAAAAAAGGTAATGCAAAATAATACTTGTTAAAGTTTTCAAAAGTGATTACTGAATAGATATTGACTTGTATTGAAAAATACCATGAAAAGTCATCATTGTAATAGGATTTAGTCATTTGTTAATCTGTTCACATTACTATTGTTTATTTAAAATTAACAATCCCGGTTTTCTTCTTTAAAATTTTTTATTTATTTAGTTTCATCTTTGATCTTCTTAGTCGAGCTGGAATTAATCACTGGACCAATAATACTATACAAACTGTAATCGATGAAATTATGTCATTCACTAATTCAACACATAGTAATTGTTATTATATGCATTATTGCTTATTTAATTTTTTTTTTGTTAAATGTCTTTTAAAGATTTTTGTATTCCAAAATAGAAGATCAGACCAATATAAAAATCTGTTTATAACAATTAATCAGTTCAATTTGTCATATGCTCACTAGTGACTGACTTCAAGAGATATTTCCTTGAGTTCTAGTGGGAAGCAGTGGCCAGTGGAGTTCTACCAGGTCTGTTGTAGAGATATCAACTCACTGAAGACAATTGGTGAACGGTCGCTCAATATCGTGGATTGGTTGAAGTTAGACATTAACACCGTTGGATGCCAGCTCAGTGGTCTATCGTTTAAGGGCTCCGGCTCGAGACTGGTATGTCCTGAGTTCGAATCTCGCGGGTGCAGGATCGTGGATGCGCACTGCTGAGGAGTCCCATAATAGGACGAAACGGCCGTCCAGTGTTTCCATGTTTTCCATGGTGGTCTGGCTTCAATTGACCCATGATTTCAACTATGAAAAAAACTGTTAATTGTTTTTACTCATATAATGTTAGCAGTATGTGTGCGTCAACGGAATAAAAGCAAAATTGACTAGGGAAAAAATTGTTAGTAACCATTTATAATTACTGAATGGGATTAATTATTTTGTTATTCCTTATAGGCGATAATACTAATCATTTATTGAAACTAAATATTTCATCTTTCACTGTTTATATCAACGTCTTAATTTTGTTTTTTTGTCGATTGTCTTTTAACAATCTAGATTAATACGCTTATTATTCATCAATGTTTATCTCTCTGTTCTTGTTTATAACTTTGTTTCTATGCAATCACAATATGGGGTTATTTAAATTAGATTACTACTTTTACAACTCTGATCCATGCACAATGTAAACCATGTAATTTATACCAAGAGAATATCATATACACAGTCAACTATGATAGTTATATTGTAATAATTAGCAAGAAGCAGTGATTCTACAGTCATAGTGAACATCAGTATCTACATTTTTGTGGAGTCACGAAGTTACAAATACCGTTATTAGTTTTCAAATGTTTACGGAAATTAATTTTGTGGCTAAATTTACTAGACATTAAATAAGGAAAATGAGTAACTGCTGAACAATGGGAAGTTTAAAATGTTTTATAGTTTTTTTTCTCAAGGCACAAACTGTGGAATGGTATAACGCAAAATCAAAGTCAAAATAACATACGGTTAATGATACTTGAGTTAAGAGTGTTAGAAACGCTTTGAACTGTATGTAGCTTTGGTTTTGATATCGATTTTGAATTTACTCCTCTTTCAATCATTAACTATGCCAACCAACAGGTTTTTATTCCTCCCTAACTACTTACGTCAGAGAAACCAGATAATACCATTGGTTCTCACACGATGTATTATGACTTATAATGGACCACATAAATCTGTTAGCTAAGCGCTCTGAATTGTAGACGTAAATAGACAATTCCTGTCTGCATTGTAACGCACAATCGTCGAATACACAGTCTACGACTTTCTGATATTGTTGTCATTGTCTTTTTCTAACTTCTTTGAGATTCTTTTGACGTTCAGTTTCAGCTACTTGAGATGTCGAAGGAAACAATGCCTATGTGTAAGTAGACCATACGGATTCGTACATTTTATTTGCTGCTGTTCATCTTAACTCATATCAAACACCTACATCTAAACATAAAATCACTCATACATTAGAGTTATAAAATCTAAGAAACGATTACACTGTATTATGCGTATTTATTTCACTCTTTTATCATTAGATGTCAAAATACGCAAAACCAAAGGTTTACACGAAGTCAGTGAGTTTCTTAAGGTAAGATTCTTTTCTAAAAAAATGTTAATTGTATCATCCTGCTCAATTTTTCTTATAGTTTTGTTTCTAAAATTACCTCTCAAGAGGGTGGCATTTTGGAGTATTTAGTTTAGACAATATAGAATACATTAAATGTCTCAATCATTTTCCAAGATTATTATTTTGAGACAATCATATCAGTAGAACACAATTTTAGGATTGATATTATTCAATGAAATATTCACAGGAAATTATTGAAAATGTATTATGTTCAATCAACGTTTCCATGTTTAACTTGGCAACAATTGCATTCTAGTTCATTCATTCTCAAGTTATCATACAAATTCTTGTGAATACATATTCCTTTCGTCAGTTTATTGTCTAAACCTAATCAAGACTTAAAATGTTTTGTAAAATGACTTTTCTTTATCCTTTTCCAGTCAATAGCTAAGAGAAGTAAAAGTTAAGATGTTGCCTATTTTTTTTTGGGTTTTTCTTTTTTTACTGAATATATACAACCATATACATTATGTCGTATTGCAAACTAGATCGTGTTTTCACTTCGTTTTGTCACATACATACACATCGTATATCATTGTATCTAAGACACTGTCAATGAACAGGTTTCCATACCTATTTATTTGTGTAATGCTTAACTAACCGTTTAGCTGTACGAAACATAATAATGTCACAACTCTCTACAGTCTACAGTAGGACTTCATTCTCGGACCTTAAATTGTCGCTTATAGTCTTACTGTTCTCCAACTGACCTGTCTATCACGAAAGGAACCTAAAAGAACATGTGCTCTAGCCAGTATAACCCAATCGGTTGGCTATCCTAGTCTAATCTATCCACCACGTCAAGGTATATAATTATAGATTTGCTATTAAATAATTGTTCTTGTAAATAATGAGTTATTTAGTTAAACTTCAATTAATATGGTTACTTTAGATTGTGTATCAAGTGCTAAGTATTTTTTTTAATAACGGATGCATTTTAATGAACGTATGACCATTTGAAATTATGAATACTTTATAGACTTTATTTATTTATTGAATCATCGTAAACAAGAAGACAGCTACAAATGAATACGGTATTCGTCTATACTTACAATAATTTTTAGCAGTATCACTATGTCCTTTGTTCTATAAAACCAATATATATATATATATCTTTTTGTAGACTGTGTTCGGGTATCTCCCAGGTGAAGCAAATGTTACTTTCAATTTTAAGACAAATTTCAAACTACAACATAATGATTCAATCTCGTGTTATCGTTTACATATTAAAGATGATATATTATCAGCTAACAATTGTAATAAGTATGGAAAAAATGCTTGGGATACTCAGCCTAATACTACTGTTGGTACAACAAATCGTACAATTAGTTATTGGTGTTTCAGTCCTGGACGGTGAGTAGTTTTCTAATTTGATTAAATGTTGTCGTAAAAATTCATATTCTTCAGATGATCATATTTCAAGTGGAAAAGATAAGTATTCAATTTCTCACAACTCAGCAGCATTGATACAATTGTAAATGATAATACAATCGCAACTCCACGGATCATTGTAGAACAATCAGTTGAATGAAATTCATCACTCTACATCAACTTTATTGACTATGAGAAAAAGCATTTGATAGCGTGGACTGGACAACACTATGGAGGCTTCTTCGACACTACAGCGTACCTGAGAAGATAGTCAATATCATATGGAATTCCTATGATGGATCAAACTGCAAAATCGTTCATGGAGGACAACTGACCGACTCATTCGAGGTAAAGACCGGTGTCAGGCAAGGTTGCTTACTCTCACCCTTTCTTTTTCTCCTGGTGATCGACTGGATCATGATGACATCAACACCTGGAGGGAAGCACGGGATAAAATGGGCAGCTAGGATGCAGTTGAACGATTTAGACTTCGCGGATGATCTGGCTCTTTTATCACCCACGTAACAACAAATGCAGGAGAAGACGACCAGTGTAGCAGCAGCCCCAGCAGCAATAGGTCTCAATAAAAACAAAAGGAAAAGCAAGATTCTCCGATACACTACAGCATGCACCAATCGAAATACACTTGACGGAGAAGCTTTGGAGGATGTGGAAACCTTTACATATCTGGGCAGCATCATCGATGAACAAGGCGGATCTGATGAAGATGTGAGGGCGAGGATCGTCAAAGCAAGAGCAGCATATTTACAACTAGAGAACATCTGGAACTCAAAGCAACTGTCAACCAACACGAAGGTCAAAACTTTCGATACAAATGTCAAGACAGTTCTACTGCATGTGGCAGAAACTTGGAGAATTACAAAAGCCATCATCCAGAAGATACAGGTGTTTATTAACAGCTGTCTACGGAAAATATTACGGATGCGTTGGCGAGACACCATCAGCAACAACCTGTTGTGGGAGAGAACAAAGCCGATTTCAGTGGAGCAAGAAATCAGGAAGAAACGCTGGAAGTGTATAGGGCACACAAGACTAATCCTCATATAGAATCCTGAGGGCTAAAGGAAAAGAGGAAGACCAAAGAACATATTACGGCGAGAAATGGAGGAAGACATGAGAAGAATGAACAAAAACTGGGTAGAACTAGAAAGGAATGTCCAGGACAGAGTGGGTTGGAGAATGATTGGCCGCCGTTTATATGACCCATTGGGGGGGGGGTAACGGGCATAATGCTTGTCAAATGAATACCTACTACACATAAGTTTGTACTAAGAAATTTTTCTAATTTGTGTAGGATATGTAGATAGCTTTTTTCTGTCGAACAAGAATGCTTATGAAATGCATACTGTGAAAAAGTTTTAAAAATGTTTGCCATTAGTGTCAAACGTTTTAAATGAAACTTGCTGTTTGACTAGTAGTTGGAAGAAATGACTTATTTGTTATATATTATGTTATTTCTTTTCACAGATCTAATCACCAAGTGAATGTAAGTACAGAAGCATAACTAAATCTATATGTCACTTATGAAGCTGGTGAGATGTGGATGTATATCCATTATTAAGTATTTACGCATTACGACTCGCTCTAATATACTCTACGCATATTATAAATGGTGATAGATTTACTTACTGTTAGAACTTAATCTTTGACTCCTTGAGAATATTAGAGGAGATTTAGTAGATCAACGCATCCAAGTAATGAGATCGTTCTCTTTGTACTAATACTTTCAATCATTGAGATAAATATATGCACACAATGTTTGTTAGAGAGAAGGCGGGTCCTCCCCACTCTTGGCCGTACCAGGGCATATAGGGGCATTATGCCAACTCTGACAATGTGTTTATATATTTACTGCAGAATAGTGATCAAGTTCATTCTGTGTGTTGGCTATGTTGAGTTTTTTACATTTGTTTTCATTACACACACTTTATATTCACAAATTCTTCTATTTAGTGCTATACAACAATTGATTGAACAAAATGTACGTTGTATCATCTTAACTAGTGGTACACTTTATCCAGTTGAACCAATAGAAGCTGAGTTAAACTTGTAAGTTAATTATGTATATTGAAGTAACATCAAACTGCAAAATGAATACATATATTTGATTGCATATTTTGTAATGAAATTCCTTCCATTATGTTCATAGCACATAAATATCTATTCTAAATTTATAAGATCTATTTAATATTTAACAACATTAAATTCTTAATTATATTTTTTACAATAATTGAATTGATTGATCGAAATTGACTTGTCATTTTACTTAATTTAATAATACAACACTTTTCACTCAAGCAAGTATGTTGATAAACTACAGAGCCATTTAAATCGACTTTCAAACCTATGACTTACCCATTTCTTATAATTAAGTTCTACATTCACCAGACATATTTACACTAAGAAACAAAAACCTCAGTAGTCCTCTGTGTTTATTCATGAAAAAAGGTTGTTTTAAACTTGTAATAATCCATGGTTTCTGATTTCATCATTTGTTCCCATAGTTTATTGAGAAGAACAAAGACCACGTACATTGTTTATGATATCAATTCTGAGAAATATGTTTAGCAATATCATAATTAAGCACACAAATAAAATACCGAATACAGTTGAAGACAATTGAATTTTTAAATACAATCCGAACACTGTACTGTCATTGTAAATACAATTAAAATATCAAACATCTTCACACCAGAAAATTCTCTAAATGCTTAAAATAAGAATACAAATGAGTGTTCAGTCAAATTGATCAATCTGACAGATTTAATCCAAAAACAACATAGTTTTCCTAAATTGGCTATAAACTGTATCTGATTTATCTACAAAAGGCTCAAAAAATTGTTTTAAAAGAATCAACAATTAAAATATGGAATATAAAGCTTAAACGTAATCTCATAAGCATAAAGGAATATCCAGTAGATAAAAGCAACAGTGTTAATTTATTATTAAATAAATTTGTATATGAAACATGAGTCTACACGAAGTGGTTAAGCTTAACTGACCAGTAAACGAGTTAGTCTGACATGTTTATTTATGTTATGATTTTCAGTTTTATTAATAAATTCAAAATAATCATAGTTTTATTCATCTAGGAAATTTCCTATAACACTCCGTAATCCTCATGTTATTAATCCAGACCAATTGAATTTATCAATTATACCACGTGGACCCGATGGAGAGAAATTAAATGCCACCTACTCTGTACGAGAAACATCTGCTTATCGAAATTCATTAGGCCTACTATTAAGTACGTCATTTATTATTAACTAACGCTTTGTATTTTTCAAAAAAAAAACACGATTACAGTGTATCACTGATAGGGCCCCAAATTCCGTGATTTGGCTGAGGGCGGGAAGAGCCAGCTCTCCATTGCCAGGAAAGTCTCACTCACTGCCTTCTCTCAGTGGTAGTGTCCTTCACGAAATTAAGAAGACGAAGGTCGAATATTTGGCTTTTGAACCGAGTTGTTTGATACAGAACATCCACCTAAGGAAGTTGGGAAACTCTGATTGCAAACCAATGGTACACATGGGTTCCAGTATCCTTATGAATGAATTTATTGTTGATCACCAGCTACCATGGGACTGCATCTCTTAATGTCGCTTCACTGCCTTGCGGAATAAACCTCTAGGTAAAAGGCTCTGGGACCGGCCTCCTGAAACATGCACTTTCGGTCTAGGCATCTGGGAACTATCACGTTACTCACACAAGTTAAATGATAATGACTACTCTAAAAATTACTTTTCCTTCAACTCTCATTCACATAAATGATATTCATAATCACTTGATAACATTCGTTTCCTTTTTTTCATCTTAAGTCATGTATCTACTCCTTTTTATTCTCATTTTGCGTATTTTATTTTACATAGTGTGTTTTGCCGTGATCAATATATTCACAAAATCAATCCACACCCTCAAGTTGTATTGCTGAAATGAACTAATAGATTTCCACAAAGGTTCTGTTACAAGGGCACTGAATTTACTATGAGCCTGGTGAAAGTATGCATGATGAGTTATGTTTAGCCAAAAAATTGACTTGTACGTCACAATGTAAATAAAATACTTTAAAAATTCTACGAAGTGCCATATGAAGGAAGTTGAAAAATAATCTCATTGAAAACCAAGTTAGATTTTATGGTGTAAGATGTCACCTCTCTGTCGCCTATACTATGGACGAATATTTTTTAACTTTCATAAAAACGAAGCGTGATTTAGGGTGATTTTAAGCACTCGAGAGCATTATGATTAAGCTCGGAAAAGAACTACACATGGTCGATTGCACTTGACATCTTTGTGAGGTTTTAATGCGTTAGCTTCGTGTTTTCAGACCTTACTGCCAGCTATAAAAGTCAACTAGTCAACTTAGGGTATTCTGCTTTTAGGACCCTCCTTTCTTACCCCCTTTGTACGTTGTGGTCAAGCAATATCACTGAACATACTGCTTGTCTAAATAAATCACTACTGCCATCACACGGTACAGTTAGCAGTACAATTTCGGTCTCCAGCCTTAGATTTTATACTCTTAGTTTTGAATCCCTCAAACCGATCTGTCAGTAATCGTAGAACTTAATTGAATAAGTTTCCCAGCCAATATGGATCGATTCGGTCATCACGATAGGTAAGGTCGACCACCATGTTCATGAATGTATACAACATTTGCAAATGATTAGAACCAAGGTTTTTGTTTGATTTTTCATTTTCTCAACTTATCAATATCAAAAGCAATGAAAAACAGATCATTTCTCAACTTGGCAACGTTTATGGTTGTTCGTTTTTAAGAAATAATGTACCATAAAAGATTATTGTTATTTATCAGTGTATAGTTATTTTTACACTTGGTTGAAATTAACTGAAATTGTTTGCTGTTATTTTCATTTATTTTTATTTTTTTGAATGAAAAATTCTCTGGATTTTCGCTACATCCTCCTCCTCCTCCTCATCATCATCATCATAATCATCAAATGACACAAATTTTGTAAATGATCTCCAGTTCAATTAGCTGATGTTGTACCTGCTGGCCTTTTAATATTTTTTCCATCATATTCGTTTATGTCACAGTGTATCGAATATTGGAAGGTAGTTTGTTTTTGGAAGGAATATATATGTGTTTGAGAAATAAGATTATATTTGATTCATGGATTACAATGTTGAATGTTTCAATCAAAATACAATTTCAATTATAATCTTCCTAATTGTTTTAGATAATTAAAATGATATAAATGTTGTTATTATTTCTATGCTGATTTATTTATTTTATGTAAATCAGTCATTTTTTACCTTTTGACTTTTAGAAGCGTTCATTTAAATTGATGAAAAAAAAGGTGGAAACTTACAACTCAGTATTTCTTTCGTTTTTTATGGATAGGAGAAGAAGAAAGTCATTTTAGTAGGCACCTTCATTATATAATCAACCCCGACCATTACTGCTAACTTGATATGGTATTCAGCCTCTACTGTTATGATGAACCAATCGGGCTATACTTACTGGAACAATCGTTCTTCAAGGTCCAACCATGCCAGGCAGGTTGGTTAAAGGACGGTAAGGCAAGAAGCAGCAACTCAAGGTCCGAAAGCGGAGTCATGTTGCTGACTGTATAGAGTTGTGTTTCCCTCAGACAACCCGCATAACAGCGTTTCTGCCTTCCCACTAAAAAGGTGGGGTCAGAAAGATCGAGCGGTACTGGGTTCGGGTATTATTATATTCAAACTATTTGAATTTGTATTCCAGTTGAAGTGATTATGAATTCAATGGATTGTTTTGTATTGTATTTGGAATTTATAACATGAACATGTTTGATTACCAAATGTTACACCTTTATTACATTTCATATTTTATTTTTGTTTATTTTTAAAAAAAAATAGAATGGTGATATTTATGAAAAACTATCAAAATGTAAACATATTTTTATTGAACCACGTGAAAAAAATCAGTTCAACAAGGTAATTATAGTAATGCATAAGTTTAATGTATACTTTGTTCAACCCTTTGAACAAAAACAAGTTTAATAATATTTTATTATTGAACAATTTAATCTTTACTTTTAGTCATAATATTTACTACTTGTCCTTATACAATTGAGCTTAGTAACCAATTACATTTATTGTATATTTTTATTTGTTTTTAATATAATCAATCATTAGTATATTGGTTTATAATACTTATTTAGTTTTCATTTATTGTACTGATTCTATATGAATGTTACAACATATACTGAAATATTTTATTATTATGGTATCATTGTCAAGTTTTGATTTGATCATTTTGAATAAATTGAACATTGGATAGATTGTTATAAATAAATTAATTAATAGATTTGTAATATCTCAATAAGTAGATTTTCTGACGTTTCGTCATTCAATGTAAGCCACTTCTTCAGAGTTAATAAATAATCGAATTAAAATTTTAATTAATTTAAAAAAATTGGTGATTATGTCACACGCCTACGAACAAATTCCTCCAATTTGTTGATACATTTTTAGTCTGATTGTTTTTCAGTTCTTATGTAATTCATGTAATATGATTTACACTTTACTACATTTGACATTTCTAATATGTCGAATTGGTACTCTTCCCAGTTAAACATAATTTTTCCTGAATTCTTTGAATCTTGATTAGTTCAAAAATGTCGTATTTCCTGTGTTATTGAATTTTGAAAAAGTAGTTGTTATCCAGTACTCATCCACTGGTTTTATACTGTGATTTGATTTAAAATAATGATGATTCTGTTTGAATAATTTGAGTGAAATTTAAAATATTTCTGCCTCTGTCATAATTAGATATTTAATGAATATCGAAAAACTGCCTGTATTGAAAATTCTGTCGGTGCAATTCTTTTCGCTGTAATGCGTGGTCGTGTAAGTGAAGGGTTAGATTTAGCAGATAATGCTGGTCGAGGTGTAGTCATACTTGGTATACCTTATGCACCAATTCATGATCCTAGAGTATCTTTAAAAATGGCTTATTTAGATGAACAATTTGTTAAATTAAAGTCTAATTCAACACATGATCAACTGCAAAAAACTTTAATTGATAAATATCCAACTGGTCGTCAATGGTATAATTTACAAGCATGGCGTGCAATCAATCAAGCTGTTGGAAGGTAAATAAAAACCACTATCAATTTTCTTAAATATTTTGAGACAATGTGATTCTGCTAGTAGTATTTATTTATTTTTACAGAAATAAATAAGTTGACAATACTAATCTCTTGCAGTTCAGAATTATTCCTTAAGTTGACTGAAGTACGTATTAAATGACTTGCACATGATTCTCTTCAATCAGTAAGAATCACTAATAAGCTCAGTGTATTAAAAATGGTAAGATCCTCTTCCGATAACTACAGAAAGAGGTATCAGCTGGACTAGCATATTTAATAAAACCCTGTTTTTAGTCACTATAATGTACTATGAGATACTAGACACGTCTAAGGTTCTGTCGTTGATGTATCGATCAGATTATTATCTGCTTAAGGGGATTGAATCATAGACATCCAGTTTTAGCATTACTCACATTACACTTAATTATGTTAAGTTAGACATTATGCGATATTGCTTATAACTAAAATAACATATGTAAGATGTATATCAGTGCGTGAATTTACGCAAAGATTGCTTAACACATTGTTCTCTTGCCTCCATATGCCTTGGTACGGAGAAGGTTGGGTAGTCAGCCCTCCCCTTCGAAATGCCCTCACATGGCCACGTGCATACAACCACTGCCAGTGAAGTACTACTCACTGCCTTCTGGCGGAGCAGTTGTTGTTTGCGAAATTGAGAGGAAGAAAAGTAAATGTCCGGTGCTTTAGCCGTGTTGGTGGACGCGGAAAGTGCACGTATAGAAGTTGCAAATCCCTCATTCCAAAGCAATGATGCATATGGGCTCTAGGATCCTGAGGGAACAAAGGGTGTATGAACCAATTATTGCTCACCGGCTACCATTGGACTGCATCTCCTGACGGTTGTTTTTATACTGCTCATATTCCATTTAAACAATGTTGTTTTCTAGAAAATATCACTTTAACTTTTCATGATGAATAGTTTACAGATTTCAATCTATTTTTTTCCATTTTGATCTGTTGAAAATAGAGTAATTCGTCATTACAAAGATTATGGTATTATTTATTTATGTGACGAACGTTTTGCATCAAATAATGCGCAATTAAACTTAGCTGGTTGGATGCAAACAAAATGCAAAGTATACAATAATGTGAAATTAGTTGTAAAAGATACCGATGAATTCTTTCGTAATATGCGCAATAAAGTAAGTTTCTTTCGATTGTTGTTCATTGCTAAGAATGTTTTTCATTTAATTTATTCACTTGAGTTCTGGGGTGTTAAAACATCAAGCACTAGCATATATGGCTTTAATCGACGTAAATATACATAGGCTAGTAATTACTATAAGCAAGGACTGGGTAGTTATCTGGGTCTCTTTCGTTTTCTTGTTTCTTCGCTTGACAATTTACATAATTTTAAATCATGGACTATCGTATAATATCTTTTCCTTCGACCACTGCCTGCCTAAGTTTCAATTTTCGAGTGTCATTGCCAATCAACAAGGACATTACTCCAGAAACTTGTGGTGAGTTTTTAGCTATAAACTTTCTGCGATCCTACTTTACTTTACTTACGCCTGTTACAACTCATAGAGAAGCGTAGACTGCTCACCAGCATTCTCCATCCAACTCTGACCCGGGAAATCCTTTTCGGTTGTTTCTAATTGTTATTCATCTTATTCATGTCTGCTTCCGATTCCCGATGCATTGTTCCTCGGTCTTCCCCTTCTCCGTTTCCTTTCAGGATTCCAAGTTAGTGCCTGCTTCGTGATTCAGTTTGATGAGTTCCACAATGTGTGTGACCTATCCACTTCCAACGTCTTTTCTTAATTCAGATGGAAGCTTGTTTGTTCTCTCCCATAGTAGGCTGTTGCTGATGGAATCCGGCCAACGGACATTGAGTATCTTACGTAGACAATTGTTTATAAGCCCGTAAATGCCTTGATATGGCCAAGAGTGGGGAGAGTTAACTCTCACCCTCGAAATGCTCGCACATGTCCACGTGCATACAACCACTGACTGGGAAGCCATACTCACTGCCTTTCGCGGCGGGGCTGTTGTTCACGAAATCGAGAGGACGAAAAGCAGATGTCCGGCGTGAATGTTTTCACCTCTTCCAGAGTTTCTCCGTCAAGTGTGATTGAGTTGGTGTTCTCTGTGTTCTGTTTGAGGATGTTGCCTTTTCCACTGTGCATGTTGAGGCCTACTGATGCAGACAGAGGCTGCTGCTACAGCGTTTTTCTTGGCCTGCATTTGTTGATGTGTATGTGATAGAAGTGTCAGGTCATCTGCGAAGTCCAGATCGTCTAGTTGCATCCAAGCTGTCCATTTTATTCCGTGCTCATTTTCCTCTTCTGTCAGTAAGAATCATACTCCAAATCCCTGAGACATACTACGTATATCTGTCCGTATAAATAGAACGCACCACATTCATCCCTCCCTTAATAAGGCTTTCACAGTCGTTCCGGTCGTCGTACCACTGCCTTCTTTGTCGATGCTAATGACTCACTCTCCTGCCAACATTGCAACCAACTTTAAAGTTGACCGGCATTTATGCGCTTTTGCCGGTCTTCTTCCTAAATCGTATAGACCGCTCTGCACCTCTCCGTGGCGACGTATGGTTCTTCCCACTTCGTGATCAGCTTCCCTGATCTTGTCCTCACTTCTGTGGTGTATTTCTGTTCCCCCACTTAAAAATGCTTCCAGTTCTTTCTCTCTTTCTGTTGTGCCTTCTTTGTGTCTGATATTTGTTTCTCTTTCACGTTTGTGATTGCCTGCCTCCGCTCTGTTCTTAATCTTGTTATAGTCCACCTCTGTTGCTGCAGTCAGATCTTAATATGCATTTTACTGATATATTTTATCAGGATTATGTGAAAGTATCATTGTGTTTATTTTTGTATATATGTGGTTTCTTTTGTTTACAGTATCCATCTACTGATCGACCGCTTGAAAGTACTTCAATTGTTAATAATACGTTAACTGCAACAAGTTCCCTGCGGTCAGTAAATCGAACAAAACCGTCTTTAGAAAAGTCTAACGTGATATCAAATCTCCCTTCAGCTTTTGAAGTAATTCATTCAACACTTAGTAATTATAATACTATACATTATTTTATGCTTATTATAATTATTTTGAATAGAATTTTCCTGATACACTGATTGTTGAATGAGTAGTTCAAAACTATGAAGAGCTTATTGATTACTGATTTATAGCTTTGGTCCTCTGGGCTACTTGTACCTGAGATCTAATGTATTATCAATAAAAAGTTATCAAGGTACACGGTTTTAGGTTGCGTTGCTTTTGATCTATAAAATATACATAGATAATCCACATAACTATTAAAAAAATAGTGCAACCATTTATTTGTTTGAAATATATATATATATGCGCCCTGGTACGGTCGATGGTGGGGAGAGTTCGCTCTCCTTCTCGAAATGCTCTCACATGGTCACGCGTATATAGCGTTTGTCAGGGAAGTCCTACTCACTGCCTTATCGTGGCATTACTGTTGTTTACCAAATTGAGAGGATGGAAAGCGAATGCCCGGCGCTCTAGCCGGGTTGGTGGACACGAGAAGTTCACCTAGGGTAGTTGGAAACCGTGATTCCAAACCAATGGTGCACATGGGCTCCAGTATCCTGGCGTACGAATCAATTGTTGGTCACCGGCTACCATGAAACTGCATCTCCTCAAGATGCTCCACTGCTTTGAGGATCAGATCTGTTGGTCAAAGGCTCCGGGTATGGTCCCTTAAGAAAACCACGTGCTTCAGTTTAAGCACCCGGGCAGTATCTCAGCCCCCACAAATCAAATGAGATTAGTGTGGCGCATATATATCTGGTTCCCTCTTTATACCAATATTTGTGTTTAAATAATAAAATAATAATAATAACTGGTATAAACGGGCTCCAAAGTAAATATGCGGCACATAAATAAGAAAATGTGATTGTTAAGAAGTAGAGAAAGAAAAGGCAGTATATCACAAAAAAATTTGGAAAATTTAAAAATAAATGAAGAAGAATATTTATAACTTACACCAGATTTATATTAGTTAAACAACCACTAAAAATCACTAGGATATCTCCTCCCGATCGTCGCTGCTACCTTGATTTGGGCTTTCTTATCGTGATGAACCAATCGTGCTATACTGGGTGGAACAATCTTTCCTCTAGTTCCTACCATGCCATGCAGGTCGGTTGAAAAGCGATGAGCAGCAACCCAAGGTCTGAAGGCGAAGTCATACTGCTTACTGTACAAAGGTGAGACGGCAGTAAGGTGATTCCTTCAGACAACCAGCATAACAGCGATGCTACCTTCCCACAAGAAAGGGTGGTGTTATAAATGTCGATTCTAAAAATGCACATTTCGCCTTATACCCACGGATTACCGTCCTTAGAGGTAAGGTCCCAAGAAGTACGGAGGTACCACGAAAATTACTCACAAAGTGATCGTGTGTGACCGACCTCAAGCAGATGTCCCTTGGGCCCTATGGTCACGCTCTCAGGTCACTAAGACCACTTCTACTCCGACTTCTTTTTCAGGTTCCTCTAGAAGAACCCTTCTAAGGATTTAGCAACCGGGAAGTGAAAACCGCTGTCATACCTCTAACAGCACTCAAGATCACAAGACGTCCTATAATAATGAATGGAGATAATTGATAATAAGACAGTTCAATCTAAAATAAGAGCATGGGTAACTTTTGTTAAGATAGTCCCTCTTACTTTTATAAAGAATGTTCAAGGAAACTGTAGCAGGACTGAGATCGGCTTCTATTCTGAACTGTCGCACGACGTCACAAACCATTTATTTGCACCCTTTCGAGGACCCCAATCAAAAAAGTCTAGATTAACTAACAGATACCTGTCATGTACGCTCTTCATTCATACCATAATGCTTTGTTATAATCTGAGTGCTCCACTTTTTTCACTGTCCCACCTCAATAATGACATTTGTAACACCTTTCCAAACCACGGAAGTTCATGTTTCAAGAAAGTGACACCCTTTGTGTTTTATCCACTGCACCTAAACACACATTCCCGAAGTATGAGGATTCTGTAACGTTTGGTGAATTGTGACGGTATGATCAATATGTCCACGACCAAAATGAGTCAGTTTTTCATAAGTTTTGGGTAATCCGTGAAGCTAATAGTTTGGAGGCAGTCGGAGTAGGCGTATCCCCCTTCCATAGAATTT
This sequence comes from Schistosoma rodhaini, assembly GCA_944470415.2. Lineage (NCBI taxonomy): Eukaryota > Metazoa > Platyhelminthes > Trematoda > Strigeidida > Schistosomatidae > Schistosoma > Schistosoma rodhaini. Next base: position 4,969,015 of record OX104040.1, read on the forward strand.
CGCGTAAATGAAATATATAGGTTTTTATGAAAATCGGAACGATTTCTTCACTGCAAGATGTTACAACACACTTCCCCGAACATTTTTCAACATCGGGTTTTGTCCCCTGACTGTTATTCTTCTAGCATCTTCAGAAAAAGCTGTGTGTAAGTCGTCTAGGTCTGGTGACTTTTAGAGCTTCATGAATTAAAGTTCATTGAGTTGCTCTACCTCGTTAGGTGCGTAAGTCGTTTCTATCCAGGGAGGGCAAAACAGTCTAATCGATCTCACTGATGCAGATCAACTAAACTGCTCTGCAAAGAACTCTACTTATTGTTCATGGCGTTGTGAGAAGTTATTGATCGGGGTCCCGTCAGCTTCAGAGATTGATTCACTAACACCTGATTTCTTGCTGCGAAATGGCTAGCATCAGTTTGAACAGCTTCTCGCATTTACCAAATACAGCTTTTGTTTCTAAACAGTCAGTACGCTTCGAGCATCACGTTTCTCAATCATTGCACAGACTTTGGATAATTCACTTACGTTCGAATCTATGTTTATCATCGAACTCGAGGATCCTTCGCGTTGACATATTTACCTATAGAAACCTAATGTACATAACCTGGTCGTTTTACAAAGTCGCGAGAGATGTGATATATCATTTTCATGGCAGCGGGAAAAAGCATTCCATACTGATCTATGAAGTTCAGTGATCTTTTTTTGCAACAGAGGCTGCAACCAATTCGTGCACATGAACTCTTTGGAGATGACTAGACGTCTGTTGGTCACTAAAATCCAGGATAGACTTAACGCAAAACAAAATATGGTCGAAATCCAAATAGATGCTCTAAAATAAATAAAGCAAAGGTAGGTTGCTATGTGACCAACCTGAGTATAGTCCTGAGTTGCAATGCAAAAACCACACATAGCACATCGGCGATGATTGAAAGTTAATGCTGACCAAAAATGAGCTATGGTCTAAGCAGATTTGCAGGTAGAATTTGACTGTCGACCGTCGAGTCTCCATTTCCCACCCAAATGCCTCGCATGTGATTAAAATCCCGACAGACACATCCAGTTTCTTTACACGTTGACAAAACTCTCTAGTCTGATGGCACCATAAATGGTTGTTATTTGGAATCTAGTCGATTAGTGCTGCCTCTACTTTCTTGCCTATTACAACGCCCATGTCTGTCTAACTGGATTAGGTTACCACAGAGTTCCCGATTAAACGCGCATGAAACTAGCTTTACGACTCAACAGACGGAGAACGAATCTTAAGTATCTCACTTTTCTTATATACAGGTCATGTATATAAAACAAATGTTGTTGTCATATACTTGCGATCATTTAGACGGAATAGAACTTTCGTCATAAACGAATTGATGTGTAAGTTGAGAAAGAAAAGAATTCTTAAAATGGAAATGAAGAGGAATAGATAAGTAACGCAATATCAAATGAAGCTGAACGTAACCAGGTTATTGTGAATATATTTTGCCAGAATTCAAAATATAAATATATATATATATATATATATATATATATATATATATATATAAATATATATATATATATATATTTAAAACACTGTTGGTTACTTATTTCCCTTCTCTTTCTAACCCTTTAAATTAAGCTGAATATATTCAGTCCAAAGATGAATGATTCAGTTACTCTCATAACAAGTTATCATTCAGATCGCTCACCGGGTCCATCAAAACTTCATGAATGTAATATTGATTATAAAAAAGATTTGTGTTTGTCATCAGCATCCATTTTTGATACGGTGTACATTGAATCAGAGAATATAGATCAGGTAAGTTATTTTAAAACTAATGTATAGATTTCAGTCTTAGAATTTATGTTGATAGTTTCATTATTATCGGTTGTAATGAAATTTTCCAGCATATTGACAGTTTTATTGAGCTTAGTGTTGTACTGGCTGATTTGATTTCTAGTCGAAACTTCGTTGATATTTCATTTGTTGTTCTACCGAGTACTTTAAAAACAAAACATTTTCGCGTCTGAACCATATGTTCTTAGGTTTGGTCGGTTTTCACAAGATAGGTATTACTTATAGTCTGTTAAATGGAGCTGTTCCGGGTTGTTGAATCTGAGAGCCATTACTGTTCACAAAGGGAAAGTAACGACTCCAACTCGACAACAAAAAAATGAACATTCGTAAGTTTATTATTTCATATTGTTGTCTAAATATGGTTTATCGTTTGAAAGATTTCGAAGATAGATAAAATGTTTCATATAAGTGTATTGTAACATCTCAGCATGTCAATTCATTCGATATTTATTCTTTACCATGTCAATCTGTGGCATCTTTCAACGTGGATTTATAAAATTATAAATCCTGAATCATTGGCCATTATCACTAAACAGTTATTAATTTTAGCGATGTTTATGTGAAATCTTAAACAAAAATCTTACTTAGGAACTATAATTTATATGACAATATTTTCGAAGTTATAGTAGATTTCACGTTTCATTTCCTTTTTCTGATTCTGCGTTAACGTTTTGTTTTTGTGTTGTATTCACGAACTTTTTGTTAAAACGTATTCACTATTGAAACTTTCTTAATGGTTTTTAATTTATGTTTTCAGAATATATGTATATCAGATTGTAATTCATACTCTAGTGATATACTAGAACAGAAGTTATTACAACGAAAACCATGTAAACGAATAAAACTTATGGAACAGAAAACCAATTGTTTGAAATTATCAGAAAATGTTTCGTCTAATACAACTATAGTAGATAATGATAATTCTTTATCATCTAAATATATGACATTGTTAAAATCTGTTCTTAAATCGGATAGAACCGATGAATCTGTTTATGCAAATCGTCTTAATGATTTTAAACAAGTTATGCAAGAATATAGAAAAGCTATATCAAAAAATCGAAATTCATTAAACAGTCATTCCAATCAACTAGTAGAAGTACTATTCACTCAATTATCTAGAATATTTATACCATTAGAAGTACCTGGACTATTACAAGGTAAGATATCCTATACATGAATCGATATCATGTAGTCTATCTTAGACACCATAATAGTCAGTCTCTCTCTAAGTTCGTGTGGTGCCAAAAGTATTTGAGATCAGTTTTCCGTTGAACATTATAATCCATTATGAATGAAAAATATTTATCATCCTTCTTGTTTTGAATAGATTACTTCATTAAAGCTATTGATCATTCATCTTTCTATTCCCTCAACTAATTTCAGAACATTAAATCTGTTTTAAAATATTCAATATTTTAAAAGCCATTACATTCAGTCAGTCAAACGCAATAAACAGTCTGGTACATATGTACATCAGTTCAAGGTGATATACACCATTAGCTAACCGAGATTAAATTGCCAGGTCGAATACCAGAATAGAAGGGGTAGTAACAGTATGAGTGGTAATTGGAAAGACTAGGTATCGAAAATACGATGCCCGTAAGAAAATATAATTTAGTGGAAAAACACGTTATAAAGAATTTAAGGCGTCAGAATTTGAGGGAAGACAAAAAGAAAGTATGCACCAGCACCATTGCGAGCGATTTGGACAACATCATTCAGTCTTTAATCACCAGTTTCGATGGTCGCTCGGACCATAACCAGATAGTCTACACCCTAAACCAGACATTACTTACTCACTTGTCCAAAATAACACGCGCGATCGTTCAAAGACACCCATCATCAGATAATAGTAACCTGCGAATACCCTCTATTCTTAATACGCATGTTTCTTTACCATAAAGTAAGACAGAGCAAACTGATGGGCAGTAAACTTGCCCTTCGGTTGCAGACGGTTATCTTCTTAAAGCCATAAGTGACGCCAGTTGGTAAACATCCATCAGGCATTCTGAATTCGTGTTGAGATTTCTTCAGGCACTAACCCATCACAACTGACGACACTCCAAAAACAATCCAAGTGATTGATACGCTCAACTACTTCATTCTCTATCATTTATTCAGGCGTTGAGGTAGACCGAACTAGAAGCGACATTTCGTATTTGGAGATGGAGAATCTCATCCCAAACATCCTTGCATTGTTGCTCAAGATGGTTAGAAAACTGCATTTCGTCAACACTTCCACCAAATAGAACTATATCTGGGTATTCTAAGTCAACAAGGGAATCTCCTGGTAGAAGATCGACCCTCGAAAAGTCAAACGATAAAAATGTTGTTTATGAAAGCATGTCTATGACAAAGTTACATAAAAATGTGGAAAACGGAAAACCCTGACAAACGCCACTTGAATGAACAAGTTCCGATGACAGTGCACCATAACCTCTGAATCAACCAGTAGTGAGCATGTACCAGGTTAACATGCCTCATTGGCAAACATTTCAACAATAGACATTGCCATAAAACCTATCAATCCGTGGAATCGAAAGGTACATTTATGTTTCAAAATCTGCCGAGCGGTGAATATTTAATCTATACATCCATGTTGAGGTTTGGAATCAGCCTTGTCTTATCAGATTTGCTCTACACGAAACGTAGCTAAGCGTTAGATGATCATTGAGGCTAGTTTAAATATTATAGTGAACAGATTGATTTTTCTGTGATTGTCACAAGAGGATTTTGTCGTTTCTTGCAAACTGGGACGATTAGCGACCGAGACTAGTCAAATTGGATTACATCCAGTTCCCAGAATTTAGCTAGGATCTCAATTAATTTAACTGCTAAACCTGGAACACCCTCCTTAAAAATCTCAGCGATGAGTTCATCGGACCCTTCCGCCATCCATTGTTGTAGATTCCTTATAGCATTTTTAGTCTCACTGAGATATGGAGAACTTACATTAATTCATCATTCATGGAGACAGTGGGTAACTAAAGTTTCAGACTCAAAAACTGAGTCTGTATCACGCTCCCATGCATGGGTACTTAGATGGTTTTATATTTCAAAGACTGAATATAAAATTTATGATATTTCTCATAGTCCAACTACTCACCATCGAAAAGTCAACGTTTTTGTTTCACTGAAATCATTTAAACGATTGCTTCAAATACCATTGAGTCTATCAATTTAATTATATATGCGGAAAGATGTTTAGATAAAAGAGATCGATTGTGATCACCAAGTGGTGACTAGTGTCTTAACAAGTATTTGATCAGATTTTTCAAAATGTATTGCATGAATATAGCATGTTATTCTGATAAGCTTCGTTTTCTCACCTCATCATCAAAATTTATCAAAGGGACTAATTATTTTATACCTCTAAATTATATTATTTAGTCCCGATCTATAATTCGCTACTCTCTGATTGGCGGTTTTATCTTCATACGTTAACTGGGCATCCACTCGGCCACAAGGTATATAGAAGAAATTACTTTTATTGACCAGTAGCATATCTTTCCAAATGAAATCAAGTTGTATGATTCGGTTTTTCGAATATCTCAGATGAATTTCTCATGTTGAAAAAGCAAATAAAGTATTCACTTCGAGTTAACATTGTTCTGATTGAGTAAATAAAACAATAAGTGGGTGGAAAATTACTTATATTATCCATTTGAGATATATTGCGTTTTAATATTTGAAATCGTATTTTGAATTACTAGTTCTCATTGTTTATAAGAAATCTACATGAACTCACTCACCATGCACTTTGTATATGAGCCATATTCTAAGTATAAAGATCAATAATATTCTCATTGTCTAAAACCGTAGTATTGGTGGGGCGTAATTTTGAACCAAAGAGTCGGTATCTGAAAGCCTGACTCCTTAATTAATATTTGTGGGCATTCCATAGAAAAAACTACAGGTCGTCTACAATGATGTCGAAACATTTGTGCACGAATTGGCAAATTTAACAGGTATATTAAATGTCTTTTTAGAAAATATATATCTGTTTTATTAATAAACAATCTATTCTTTTGCAATATATCTGTATGTGTCTATTACATATGTTTATTACTAGATGCAATTTGTTTTATCTTACCGGAGCATCGTAAACGTTATGCTGAATTGTGTCATAATTTGACGGGGTTACCATTAGTTCAATCAAATTCAATAGATAAGTTTGTAGATACTTCGAATCAAGGTATGTAATCGATTAAAATAAGCTCATATGCACTGTACTCAGTCTATTCTTTCATTGTTTTGCAAAAACCCACCTGAAAACTCTGTTTTTTCATCATCAGTCAATGATACTTGTAATACCGAATTGTGGATGCTGGGGGAGCAGACGTTGTATTCTACTATATGAATTTCTAGCACTATCTTTTTCGATTCTTTTCATTCATTTTTCAAGGAGTAAAATTAAAAATTGTTCCAGTAGTTAACGAAACCTACATAGTCATCAAAAGCATGTCTGCTATTTCCTGTTTATTCTTTCGGGGTGATATCAGAATGTTAATTATAACCAGTGCAGTTTTTATTAGTTCCCTCAGTACTACTCTCTAGTTGTGCAACGTCAATATTTGTCTGGAGAAATAACAAAAGACATTTCACTAAAGATTATTTCCGAAGTAATACCCTCATAAAGTGAAATCGCCAAACAAGTTGTTCCAAATGCAAATGAGTAATCTGGTTGTTAAGATATTAAACCCATATCAAGTAAAGCGCCTTATTTTTTGTTGCTTACACTCAAGTTAGAAAAAATTCTTTGTCCATAGACTACTACAAAACTTCAGCATGAAGAAATGTTGAGACTATATTTAATTAGTAGGAATCCTTCATGTCAATAACAAAATAAATTTTAGCAAAGTATGTTGTTTTACTTTCCCAAGTATTGTACTTCATATTCTTCCAAGTGTCTCGCAGCCAAGCACTTAATTCAAATCAACCAGTGAAGCTAGAGAAGATACCTGAAGTCTCAATGAAATGTTGCAAATGCTCAGCTGATCCGGCGCAAGTCCCAGTGATATCATGCTGTAAGCACATAGCTTGTTTTAAATGTTGGCGACATATCATTGACAAAGTAAGTACTATTTACTATTATTGAGGTAATTTAGAACATATATAAGCGAACAATAGTGTTTTCGATTAGATCCTCATCAAGCTTTACTCTAATATACAGTTATATTTATTTGAACGCATAAATATTAGTACTAGGGGAAACCGAATACATATGTGCCACATAAGTCACTTGATTTCTGTGTGGGCTGTGATACTGCCTGATGAGTAGTAGAATCACAATATGGGGATTTTTCATATTAAAGTGAGGCCTATTAATCATGTTTACCGTGTTAGTACAATTGGAACTGGTTATATGTGTATACTGGGATTAACGTTTATTTCTAAATCCATTCTTAATTTGTGCTTTTTATCAGATTACATAATAGTTCACTATTTTTTCCAAACATAAGCGTAATAACACTGGTTTTTGTCTTGAATTTCAGGGTGATCATCAATGTCCTCTATGTAGAAAATTACTGAGACGACGTGACTTATCACGTTTAATACAAAAAAAGGATACGGAACAAAATCTATAAATGTTATTATTCAAAAACTTGTGTTTAAATCCATAAATTGAGGAATCGTTTTCGCTATTCTACTATTCTTATTTTTTTATACGAGAATAAAATACAACAATTACTTTATTTTGTCTATTGCTCTTGATATTTATGATTTCGGATAGCGGGTTTAATGTATTAGAATCAAATCAATGCTTGTATAGGTGAACATTGCAGAAACCTATCCTACTAACTCACAAAAATTATGTGTGAATATTAAAAAAAATGCTCTTCAAATCTAAGAGTAAATCATAGTCCACCATATCATATTTAACTACATACATAATAAACCTGAATTAAGATTTGAAGTGATTATTTACTAGTGTATCCTGAAATCATTTAGTAATCAAATGCAAAAGGGGTTTAGATTGGTTGTCTTCTGATGTGTGGGCGAGAGTGAGTGATTGGTTGTTTTGCTGAGTCAGACATTAGATAGGATGACAGGCGTTATATATATTCCCCTATCCTTATTAATGTAATGACTGTTCCTTGTTGTTGGGTTGTGTCAGATTTTGGTGTGGAAAAATATTGACGCTCTATTCAGACTAGTTTTTGATCTGAGTTGTGTTGAAGTTCTGTAGAATAGACACTGGATGGGAATCTAGTGTAGATATTTGTTTAAGGTAAATTAACGTCCCACATACGTGTAAAAAGTGAAAGAACTGTTATAACAAGCATCCTACAGTTTATAACACCTTACTTAACATCAGTTAATCAGCTTACATAGGACTAAACCGTTCTCTTTTAAATTCATATGATCAAACCATGTTGATCTGAAAGCGCTACAGGATCGTAAATTGTGCGTGTATAATATAAGCACTACCTCATTTTCATCTACAGTTTATGAATAAGTAGGATATCCTAGTTAAATCCACAATAATCAATCTTTCAATTGTTGTCCACTAACAAAACACTTGATTCAAAAACTTCCAAACAACTTCACAACGATGTTTTTTTGTGACCCAGTTACACAATGATACATACATACCTCCAAATTTTTTTTAGAAACTGAGAAATTAATGAGCACGGAGGAAAAATGTTTTGCCCTACTAAATGATCTTCATTCAAAATACAATAGGAAGAAATACCTTAGTGAAACGTGGCAGATATTTTATTGTTGACTCGTTGAAACCAAATCTCCAAGTTCATGTATGGACACGATAATGACCTCGTCTCACATACATTCCTAATGAGGAGTTATATATATATATATATTGCAATAACCCTTCTATAAACCAGAACAGAATATTTATTGTATTTTGTCCATTTATACACAAATATCACATTAACACGTCTAATAGAAAATCACTGTTTTTGAGATGTAGTCATTTTTGAGTTTGATCGATGGTTCTTTTGACGATTGTTTGGGGATGGCTTAACGGCTTTCTTATTTTTCTCACCATTATTAACATCACAACCATTCCCAACGGTTCCTAATTGCTCAGTAACATCCGGAAACAGACTTGTACTGACAGACGCTGAGGATATCTTGATATGACGTGAAAAACAGATTAATATATACACTGGATGAAACTTGAAATTTAATAAATCAGTGGATATACTCTAGGGGATTTTATACAAAGTTCAATGAATAAAGTTAGTGGAACCCAACAACTAAGTACACGTTTGTGTGGTTTCGAACCACATTCCTTATATAATGTTTAAGTATACGATTCAGACGTTTGGAAAGAGGTGGGCAGAGAGGAAGTTGCCGCTGAAAATCGAGTGCACGACCAACTAAATCAAATCTTAAGTCAACCAGCATTAATTTGCCCGAAATCAGCTCCGAGCGTACCTACAACCCTAATGAGAATCGTCGGTTTCGAAAGGCTTCTAACAACTCATTGGAGATCCTCGGTCTACTCCCGATTACCGTGAGTTTGATCACAAACGACGACTTTTACATAATGAAACCGGGAAAAGATTGCGTAAAAGTCGAGAAGCCTGATAGTTGAAGCGTGTCAATGAGTTGAAAGCAGCAGCTGCATCCGGTAACTACCAGAAACTCTTTCAACTCATCTGATGTGAGTGAAACTATCTGTGGGGTTGACGGGATGCCTATCACTAACACCTATCGACGTCTTGGACGACGAGCAGTTCAACTGTTCTGTTGCCCTGTTGACATCAATTAGACTGCACTGCCCTCTTATGTCCAGTAACGACTAATCCACCTAACGAGGCGGGAGTCTGCAAGGAACTCCAACTTTAAAACGCTACAAATCACCGAGCCCAGATGATTTACCTCTGGCTCTTTTTAAAGTTGGTGGTGACTTTCTGGCTAAGGAATCGACTGAGTTCTTTACAAAGGTCTGGGAGCTAGAGAGTGTTTCAACGTCGTGAGATGAGTCGATAGTTGTCCCTATCTCTAGAAAGAGTTCACGTCGTCCCTGTAACAACTATCGGGGGACAAGTCTATTTCCTATTATTGTTCAAAATCTGAGAAAGATTGACTCGTGAGGAGTAGGTCGATTTTCGTTCAGGTCGAGGATGTATTGATCACATCGTCACCCTGCGGCAAATGTTGGAACACAGTCAAACTTATCACAGTTCAACAATCGTAGTGTTCCTTGATATTAGGGCTGCCTTCGATTCGTTGGACAGGACTGTTCTCTGGGATTGTCTATTGAAGAAGTGTGTGCCTGAAAAGTTTATTGACATCTTAAAAGCCCTGTATTTATTATTTATTTATTTAAACACATAAATATTGGAACAAAGGGGCACCAGATACATATGTGCCACGCTAATCTCATTTGATTTGTGTGAGGGCTGTGATACTACCCAGGTGCCCAGACTGCAGCAGGTGGTTTTCTCAGGGGGCCACACCCGGAGCTTCGACCTAAAGGTCTGATCCATAAGGCAGTGAAGCATCGTAAGGAGATACAGTCCCATGGTAGCCGATGACCAACAACAGGTTCATACACCATTTGTTCCTTCAGGATACTGGAGCCCATGTGCACCATTGGTTTGTAATCAGGGTTTTCCAACTCTCCTAGGTGGACCCTCCGTGTCCACCAAGTGAAGGACTATCCTGGCAGAGGCTATGTAATGCTGAGGTTCGGCATCGTGTGTTCAGACACAGCGACAATAATACAAAAAGTGTCACTATTTTAGAACATTGACTTCGGTGACTTTGTCATGTTCTACGAATGTGGTCCCGGAGAATTCCACGTCGTGCATTATCTGCCGACGCTGGGAATGGTTGGAAAATGCGGAGAGATGATTAGTCTGTGATACGACGTCGTGTTATGGAAAAAAGCTGTGCAGGATTGGCTTCTGTTAGTCCTTTACAACTTTCTGGTAAAAGGTCGTAGAGATGGTACAACACAGAAGCTGGAGACTTGGCTCATGACAGAAGCCAGTGGCAATCCTGCTGTGACTTTTTTCGTAAAAAAAAGATGAACGTAACTTCTTTAAATGGAAGGATTCTTTATGGTTGTATTTCTCCTAAGTGAACTGTTCCTCCTCTTATTATTATCATCATTATTATTATTATCATTTCACTCTCATGCACAAATTTCTGTTTATTGTTGTTCTTTTTATTATACAAACTTTACATTCTCTATCTCTTAAAAGTCCCATTGTTATAGTGTGGCGCATACGTATTTGCTGCCCCCTTTGTATCAATGTTTGTGTTCAAATAAATTGCAGAATAAAAATGACTAGACTTACTTCGGTTGATACAGACAAGTCGTCCTCAGAATCTTTTATTCCAGGATAATTAAATTTGTCTGAATCACTTTCAGCTTCAGACGGAATAGTTTCATCTCCCCAATCATTTATAGTATTTAAAAACTGTTCTGCATCAGGTGACAGTGGTTCATTGACATCAAATACACCGGCATCAGATTCTTCAACGGATTGATACAATGATTCCTGTTCATACTCTGAGTCATCTTTCATCAAAGATGACATTGTATCTACATCCAAAAATTCATCATTCAGGATATCAAGATTTTCTTCATTGTTTTCTGAACTATTTAAATTCAGTGGAGCATCGGATTTCCTGGTAGGATTACTTTCATCTAAGGAGTGAGACAGGAAATTGAAGTATTTCATATCACACATAAGTAGCCACAAATAATGGAGAAAAACAACAAATCTTTTTATGCTATTTGGACTATTAAGATTATTACAGGAAATATACATCAAATATTTTGAGCATTTTACTTAGTATCCCAATAGTTCAAAAGCTGGTCTGGCTGTATATAAATCATTTTATTGTTAAGGAATATCTTAACACGAAACTGAGTATTTTAACGCTAATTAGGGAGAAATGCGCACCCCGCTAGCCACCATTCATGTCTGCTTGAAATTTCATAGTATTGCTAAACTATGTACTTATTTGGGTAATGTAATAAGAATACGAAGATAATCAGAACTACGTGACATACTAGCTCAATGCATTTGGAAAACTATGATCACACATATACATGAGAAATAAAAGCTCAACAAGAAAAATTGGAGGCACCAGGAAACAGAAATATAAGAGAAGCAATATGAAACTCACCACCCTGGACGATAGGTCATTATTATTAGGGTAGGTTTAAGGTGGGAACACTGTTTCTGTAATTATAAATGGGGTTTGGTCAAGGGCTCAATAAAGCTTAGAATACACCCTAAACAACCTTTGTACAAAACCAAACAGTCTGCCGTTAAAACAACTTTATGATCCGTTTCAACTGTGTGTAGCAATAAAGGACGATAAATGTCTATCATTTACTCATATTTTTTTTATCCTGTAGTCTTTTTGGCACGTTTTCAGATACCTTACTTTGCAAATCACAATTACTCCTTGTGTATATGTGGCCACACACGCAAGTAGACTGATAAACACATTGAGATTTGACCTGACCTACATAGGCTTTTGGTGATCATGACTTTTGCTGTAAAGTATGTTTCACTAAGACCTTAAATGAGGTCTTTGTCTTAACACAAGGCTATTAGTCAGCCAGTCAGCTGCAACGTAGGACCGGGCACATATACGCATCGGTCCATGTTACCATACCTCACAACCACAACAAGATGAACAAATTCATAGAAGTAGTTACTTCAATGTAAGAGATTGAATGTAAGAATATAATATAGGGAGAAAGAATTAGTTCATAGAAAAGGGAGGTATAAAGTAATTTTGATTTCACAGTTTAAGGGAAGACAAAGAGTGAATACACATACACCATTGTGATGGATTTTGAGCAATGTCATCCAGAGTCTCCAACCATTGGCTTCGATAGGCTGCATCTAACCAACATGGCTCAGACTAGAAGTTAGTGATTTTATTGATTGATCTCACGTTTTGGTTCAGTCAGCCATAACTTTCTCCCATCTATCTCCAACACTGGTCAGCATTGCGTGCTGTGGTAATCGGTGGTCGGTCATGCGTTATATGTGGTGCAACTATCTCAGTCGACGTAGATTCACAACCTTATAAATTGATTTACCATCATTCCCTAATAACTCCCAAATGCCTTGGTACGGCCGAGAGTGGGGAGAGTCACCTCTCCCTCTCGAAATGCTCTCATATGGCCAGCGAATATATAGCCTCTGCCAGTGAAGTCCCACTCACTGCCTTCTCTTGGCAGGGGTGTTGTTCACAAAAGTGAGAGGACGAAAAGCGAATGTCCGGCGCTTTAACCGGGTTGGTGGACAAGGCGAGTCCACCTAGGGGATTTGGAAAACCCTGATTACAAACCAATGGTGCACATGGGCTCCAGTATCCTGAAGGAACAAATGGTGTATGAACCTGTTGTTGGTCATCGGCTACCATGGGACTGTATCTCCTTACGATGCTCCACTGCCTTATGGATCAGACCTTTAGGTCGAAGCTCCGGGTGTGGGCCCCTGAGAAAACCACCTGCTGCAGTCTGGGCACCTGGGTAGTATCACAGCCCTCACACAAATCAAATGAGATTAGCGTGGCGCATACGTACCTGGTGCTTCCTTGTAACAATATTTATGTGTTTAAATAAATAAATAAAAATGCATCTGACCTCATTATTACTTACCCGGTGATCCCAGCAGATGCGAACAATATTTTTAAGGCATCTGTGGTCAAATACAAGTAACCTACGAGTATCCTCCACTATTAATGGCCACGTTTCTCAACCGTAAATTACGACAGAACGAACTGCAGCGTAGTATACTCGTCCCTTAATTGATAGACGGATATCTTGTCTTCGCCATAGGTGACGTAAATTGGAAAAAGCAAAACGAGCTTTCTGAATCCGTGCTGAGATTTCGTCAGACACCAACTCATTAGGGCTGATCAGACTTTCAAGATGAGTGACATTGTCGACGCATTTGATTACTTCACTCCCTATCCTTAGTTTAGGTGTTGACACAGGCCAGTCCTGAAGCAACAATTTGCATTTAGTGGGAGAGAAACGCATCCCAAAAATCCTGGCATTTTTGCTCAGTTCTACCAAAAGACTGCATTTTATCAGCCTTTTCACTAACACAGGACTATGTCGTCTGCGTATTAAAGTCGATAAGTAGACCTCCTGAAAATTCAGTCGACGAGAAAGATATTTCCAGCAGTAGGTCTCTTATGAAATCAAACAAAAAAAGAAGATAGTTGACAGCCTAGCAGGACATCACTTTAGGATGCGAAATCAGATGATAGTTCGCCATAAGCTCTGACTCGAATGGAAGTGTTCGAGCAAAGAGCATTCACAAGGTTTATGTACTTCTCACGTACACCTTTTAATGACAGACACTGCCACAGAACCTCTCGGTCTACAGAGTCAAATGCTGCTTTCAAGTCAAGAAAAACTATCATTGTCGGACGCCGATAAGCGTGTTTGTGCTCTAAAACTTGACGAATGGTGAATATGTGGTCGATACAGCCACGACCAGGTCTGAAGCCAGCCTGGTTTTCTCGTGTTTGCAGTTCACGAATCTTAATTAGGCGCCCGATAATTATTGAGGTTAGTATTTTAGATGCTATGTTAGTCAGACTAATCCCTCTATGGTTATCACAGGATGATTTTGGCTCCTTCTTATATATTGGGACAATCAGAGATTGTGATCAGTCAGATGGGATTACGTCCGTCTCCCAGATTTTAGCCAGAATATTAGTCAACCTAATCGCTAAAATTGGACCACCGTATTTAAAAACCTCTGGAACCAATCCATCAGGACCAGCTGCTCTTCCCCGTTTCAGATTACCTATAGCCTTTTGAACTTCAAGTAGGGTCGGGGGGCCTACTTCAATGTTCCATTCCCGTTTTCTGGGAATAGTGGGTAGTTGTGCAGTAGCTGAAGGCCAGCTAAACTGCTCCTTAAAGTGTTCCGCCCATCGTTCTAAACGTTTAGGTTGAGAGCAGATAAGGGTTTCGTCTTTTTCCGAGATTGTCTCACTTACACTTGACTTCTTAATTCCGGTTTCTTTTATTAGTCTGAATAGTTGCCTGGTGTTGCCTACAGCCGCTGCCTTTTCCATCTCTTTTGCTTTCGTTGCCCACCACTGCTCACGATCGTTCCTTAGACTTTTAGTTAACCTAGATCTAATTTGTTTACGCTCTTCGTCGTGTTCAGAGCCTGATGGGATGAGTTTACGCGAATCCATCAGTGAAATAGACTTAGAAGAAATCCACTGGTTTTTTGGAACCCTATGGTTTAAATAACTAATAGATGTTACTCCTGCTTCAGTTCGGGCACCTGAGTAGTATCACAGCCCTCACACAAATCGAAAGAGATTTGTATGGCGCATATTTATCTGGTGCTTCCTTGTACCAATATTTATGTGTCTAAATAAATAATAATAAAATAGATGTTACTGCTGTTTCCACAGCTGTTCGTACTTCTTTCCAAGCAGCATCTGGATCAGTCTCGTTTACAGAACTGCCTAGATGTGCACTCAGTTGTTTCTGGAATTCGCATTTGGCTTTCTCGTCCTCCAGTTCAATCCTAATGGGTCTTCTTAGTGCACTTTTCCTGCGTCCATTGGGGCGCAGACAAATGCGTACTCGTATTAAAGCGTGATCAGAGTCTAAACAAGTATTCCAATACGAGCGACAATCTTCTATTGAGCCTCTCCAACGATGACTGATGACAATATGGTCTATTTGAGTCCATCGTTGGTTTGGTGCAGGTGGTCGCCATGTTAGACGATGTCTCTCCATATGCTTAAAATTAGTGCTTGCTAAAATTGATGTAAACAGGCGTATTTGGTGCCAGAGGTTTAATAGGTTTCACTATACTATGACGTTTTCGTCAATTTAAGAACTTGAGAGGATTCCTATTTTTCACTAATGTTTCGATCGGTAGCCCCGCCTCGTTTTCAATAGTATAATTTATATAAGCATGTTTCGTCTTAATGAACAGACCTTTTGTCAAACACCATTTATATTATTATTATGTTTATTTAAACATAAATATTTGTACAAGGGAGCATCAGATATATATGCGCACAAAACTGTCATTTCATTTAATTTTGTGAGAACTATAATACTGCCCAGGTGCCCAGGCCGAAGCAGGTGGTTCTCTAAGGGGGCCACACCCAAAGCCTTTGACCTATAGATCTGATCCACAAGGCAGTGGGGCATCGTGAGGAGATGCAGTCCTATGGTAAACGGAGACCAACGATTGATTCACACGTCATTTGTTCCTTCAGGATACTGGAGTTCATGTGCCCTATTGGTTTGGAATCACGGTTTTCCAACTCCCCTAGGTGAACTTTCCGTGTCCACCAACCCGGTTAAAGCGCTGGACATTCACTTTTCGTCCTCTCGATTTCGGAAACAAAACCCTCGCCGCGAGAAGGCAGTGAGTGGGACATCCCTGGCAGAGGCTATATACACGTGGTCGTGTGAGAGCATTTCGAGAGAGGGTGGTTCCTTCCCACTCTCAGCCATAACAGGGCATTTGGGGGCTCACTATTGTATAGAGAAATCCAGCAACGGTACAACCTTATCACACTGGTACTTACCATCAATGTATACAAACTTTGTTTTAGGTAGAATTGGATAATAAAATCTATGAGGGAAATGACCAATAAGCTTTTGAACATTTGACCAATTTTCCATGGCACTACCACGGTTCGCAGCCCTTAAAAACATATTCCCCATCTCACTCATTTCGTAGTAATATGAACACAAATTCCTTAAAGGCTTCTGAATTTCTGGTGTTTGCATAGAAGTTGAATGGTGTTGTAGACAATAATCTAACCAAACTAGCACTTGTTGAACAACATGTGGATGATGATTCCCAGATACAATGAAGTTTGTTAAAACTTCAATAAATCTAAATAGATGAGTGCGACTTTGTACAAGCTTTTCAACTTGTGTTTTGATCCATTCTTGACTTGTTTTTTGTACAAAAAGCTAGATTTTAACAAACAACTAGGTTAGATAAAATAATATTTAATGCCATACTTTATTAAAATTTTTGGAGCTGACAAGGAGTCCATCTAAATCATTTAAAAAATCAGTACGCTTTTGTATCTACAATGAAAAATAACCTTGAAAAAATTTCTACCAACTTTTGGTTTCGATTCCAACTGTACATCTTTTTGTCGCTTCATCTAGGAAAAGTCATTCGTATTAGGATTAAATATGCAATTATTTAGAAGTTTTGTTTCATGTTTCGGATTGTCAGTAAAAGTGTATAATGTTTTAATACACCATCCCATAAATACAGAATAACATGAAAAGACACCTTTATTATTAGTTTTGTAAACAAAAATGAGCCGTTTATAAATCTAAAGTGTCAAAGTTCATTCTAAAAGC
This sequence comes from Schistosoma rodhaini, assembly GCA_944470415.2. Classification (NCBI taxonomy): domain Eukaryota; kingdom Metazoa; phylum Platyhelminthes; class Trematoda; order Strigeidida; family Schistosomatidae; genus Schistosoma; species Schistosoma rodhaini. Next base: position 4,986,180 of record OX104040.1, read on the forward strand.
GGTATGTCGATACACGACATGAAATATGAGATGACTGGATAAAACTGCACTTGGTTAAGAAGTCACACTGTTTATTCAGATATTTTGCGGAAGGAAAGTGTACAGTGGTCCAGTATGTCGCCTAGGAACTTTAATTAAACTACGCTGATCGGAAGTTTTTGCCCACAATATTCAGGATTAATCCAAGCCGCAATAATGACAAATATGGACACGATAAATTATCCCCGTTAAATGTTTTATATACTTTTTCCTCATTTAAAACGACCTTATATACTAGATGAAAAACCCAGCATATGGAGACAGAAACAGTCACCATTTCCTTTGTTGTATTCAAATAGTAGTAAAAATTCATAATGAGACCCGTTTGGAATCAGAGCCCTCCCAAATTTCAACCTAAAGAACATTCTGTGGCAAGCGTCGGTGCCACATGCAGAGTCTCGGCGATGTGATTGAGTAGAGTCTATAGACTAATATCTCGGTCGATATATGGATGAGGGATATAATACTGGCTGATCTTATCAACTTATCCCCAAAATCCAGGTTTCTAACAAAGCGAGATAAGTGGTCAATCGAATCACTGTGTTGATAAACACGTCCCAATGGAAAGGCGCATTGTTAAGTGCTGTAAGAGATTGAGTCTAACTTACGAGATATTAGCCCAACCAGCAGTAATTAAGATATTCGAAATGATAATCTCTTGAAATCTGTTAACTCTTGAGCAGCAGAACTTTCGGTGACATTTCTTAACAAGGTAATTGTGAAAGAAAATTAAACAACATCCCAGGATGCCGCTAGTCTACTGATGTGACATACTTCAGGGAAGTACCTCATGAAATATCTTACTTATGGGTCACATATCCCTCCAGGTCGCAATAAAAAGTACCAAAAAAATAGTGAGTACCACTATTTGTCTGTGGAGAAGAGAAATAAAGAAGACGCTAGTCATCGACCCGGAAGAGCTGACACAATGCACTTATATTTTCTGAAGGATATAGAGAGCGAATGACAGTAACAAAAGCTTCAAATTAAGCCAATTTAGATATAAAAAACCGGGATCAGGAAGTTTGACGGGACGGTAAAGTAGACAGGTCTAATCAAATTAGCCTGTCGTTCTAGGTAAACAACCTTCAACGGCCCAGCATGAGGTATTTATTCAGTATTTCAATTGCCGGGTGTCCGTTTGGTTGCGCAAATATTAAATGTCCTCATATTTAAGAAGCTTTTGCTGCGCTAAAACACGAGATCACTGAGAAAGCATTTATTTATGTTTCTCTGTTTCCTGGTGTACACATTGGCTCGATTGTTGCTTCGTAACTTGATTTTGGATACCAATTACTCTACTTTACCTTAGTGGGCGTTTCGAAAGCTGTACAGAATTTAATAGTGTGATATGGGATTTCCAAAAAGTAGAGAACAATAATTTCATCCCTTCACGGACTACACATGCACAATACATTCACATCGAAAGTAAACTGCTGAAGGACATGAGATTTAATTACATGCTCCACCAGGGTGTTTGGCACCTGAGTGGTTGCGCCACAGGATTGGGCTGAGCTGTTCGGATTGTATCGTTGAAGCCTTTATAGTGTCTGGTTCTCCTGTCAAGTGGGATTGAGCTGTACTGTTTGGGTTGCGGTGTGAAAATCTGGATGGTGTCTGGTTCACCTGAAAACCATTGCAAGATTACCCTGGCCCACAAGGGTATATTATATAACTGTGAATAAGCTGGTTGATCCTGCCAGTAGTCATATGCTTGTCTCAGAGATTAAGCCATGCATGTCTAAGTACATACCTTAAAACGGTGAAACCGCGAATGGCTCAATAAATCAGCTATCGTTCCTTAGATCGTAAACGCTGCATGGATAACAGTAGTAATTCTAGAGCTAATACATGCCTTGAATCCCTGACCCATTATCCATCTGCGCGCTATTTAAAAAGGACAGTGGTATTTTTCCTCGTTGAGTAAATTCTATTGTTTTGATCGTTATTAACGTATCGAGAATACTGTTTTATACTTTGATTGAATTTCTTTCAGTTAAAGTATTCGACTAGAGTATCATTTTTGGTATCCTAAATAGTTTTATCATCGGTACTCCAGAGTACCTTGTTTTTCTATTGTATCTGTTAGTGCTTTGGTCCTAACTATTTATAGTTTTTTTTCTACTTTTAGTCAAAACTCTTTTTCTCATCCAAAAATGACTGGAAGATGCAACAAAAGCATCTGCCACCGCCCAGGAAGTCGATATCCCGTTGACAGCGGCATGCAGTGCTATGAGTGCAAAGGTAGGTACCACGATGTTTGCACGAATCTAACACCTGCAGCTATCAAGCGGTTCAGTAAAAATGGGTGCGTATGGCTATGTCAACAGTGCTGTTTGGATGCAAATAGTCTGTTAACCGAGGCTATCTCAATAGTAAATGCCGCGAAAAAGTGTCTCGGCAAGCGCGGTCGGGACACATCAGTCAGAACTCAATCTGTCGACACGTAGATTGACATAAGGCAGGCACAAGTGAGGCACATCCTCCAAACAGGTCTGTCACAACCAGAAACTCGAGCAAAAATTCTCTTCTGTCCCTCGTATCAAAAATGGTACCCAGAAGGGAACTTCCGGAAGCCAAAATCGCAAGGCTCGATCGGCTTCCAGCGCGAAAGATGACCCAATCTCCCAAGTCGTCCTGAATCTTCCGGAATCCCACAGCACGCCTGACGCGAATGTGGTTACCACTCCAAAGAACGTTGGCGATTGGGTACAGGTCGTAAGAAAAAAAAGCCAAAATGACGTAAAAGGAAATCATACCTCCACCAATAGGGTCGACAAGCCGAGGTCTGATCACAGCGACAGATCAATCATTCTCCATAGAGTCAAGGAGAGTGAAAGCTCGGAACCAAAAGCTCGTTTTGAGCATGACATTGTGTTGACAAAACAACTACTCAACCAAGTTATGCCCCAAAACATCTCCGGAGTCACCTTGCTGAAGGTGTATAGACTAGGAAACCTAGCGCATCTGAAGCCTCATCAGTCTAGACTACTCAAAGTCGTTTTCAAATCCCCAAACGAACGCGACTTAATCTTAGATAATGGACACAAATTATAAGGTTCAGAGAATGATGCCGAAGCCACTCTTGGTGAAGCATGAGGCCACCTAAATAGGCTTCGGATCTGTTATACCAACGCCCGGAGCTTACTCAATAAGCTACCGGAACTCGGTGTATAGATTGACTCAACTAGGCCAGACATAATCTCAGTCACAGAAAACAGCATAACTGGCTGTTATATAAGCTAAGGAATGTCCGGATTGGAGACAATCTATTGATGTGGTTAAAAGACTTCCTAGTTGGGTGTCAACAAAGAGTAAGGGTGAACTCCAAGTTGTCTAGCTGGGAAACTGTGCTTAGTGGAGTCCACAAGGGTACAGTTTTGGGGCCAGTGTTATTCCTCCTGTACGTAAATGACCTCCCTCGTCTACTATCGTCGTCGGTCTTACTCTATGCTGACGATATCAATATATGGAGAGCGATACAAAGCAAAGGCGATAGCTTAGAACTTCAAAATGACCTGGAGAGATTATCTGAATGGTCCCAAATCCGGCAATTGCCGATAAACACTTCCAAGTGTATTGTGGTGCATATTGGCCACCAGGGTACAGATACATACACGATGAATAACACTGAGTTACCTATTGTCCAGGCACACAATGACTTAGGCGTCATCGTTAGTCAAGACTTAAAGACTACTGCACACTGTCGTGCAATATCCGCCAAAGGTTTTAGAACTTTATGGTCAATATATAGGGCTTTTAGTCATATCGACGCTAAAACGTTTCTGACTTTGTACACAGTGTTCGTACGTCCTCAACTTGAGCACTGCGTACGAGCGGCTAGACCCTGTTTAAAGAAAGACAGTGAACTTTTGGAAAGGGTCCAGAGAACAGCAACTAAGCTGATTCCTGGAATAGCGAGGCTCCCGTATGGTGATAGACTGACCAAGCTAAACCTATTCACGCAGTCATATCGAAGATCCAGAGGAGACTTGATTACAGTTTTCAAATTGCTTAGTGACAAATTTGCACCTGATATACCCTCATTTTTCCTGTCTTCTGAAACACAAAATCTAAGAGGACACTCCAAGAAAGTTCACAAGCCCAGAACGAATTACTTGTCAGCTGACTACCGACTTTCCCATCGAATAATCAACGAGTGGAATTCATTACCTCAGCACGTGGTTGAGACTCCATCCGTTGACTCCTTCAAGGAAGTTGGATCAACTGAGAGACCATCATTGACAGGACTAACACAGGCCATCAAGCCTCCTGTCATTTTCAAACTGAAACTGAAATTTTGTCATAAGTGTAAATACAAGGCGTAACAGTCAATTAGAAATCTTGACACATTTAAGTAATACGTGACATTTTAGGTCTGATTTTATGAACTGAAAATAAAGTATCCGTGCAATTTTAAGTGATTAAGAATATGTTGTAAAATCATTCAAAATGCTTCGCAATCATCTTCGTAGTGGTTCATAGGTGATTTTGATGATGCCACAAGTATTGTAGTTTGACAACACTTTACCAGCCACGGCTTCTATAATTGAATCGGGCCCCGTAGACCCGGTCATTCTTTTCAAGATTAAATACATTGCTCAATCCCCAAACAAAATGTTTTTTTCTAAGTGCTAAACATAATATTGCTGATCAACATGATAGGGCGAGTCAGTGTAGGTTGTTATGTGACTTCAACGTAAGATCTTGAAAATTAAGTAGTCAGATCATGATAAATCTACAATCCTAATATTAGATCTATTATTGGAGTAGCCTTAACACCGAGCTAGACCAATATCTACATTAGTGAGACTGACTAAAGAAACGCAGCCTGTCATTGATTTACATATTCATTCTTACTTAATCAATATATTTCTACTTATATTAGCTCATTTTTCTATCACTCTGTTGATTAATGTGGACGTATATTATCACAGTGTAATACTGTTTAGTACTCAGCTTACTTGCTCGATGGATACAAATAACTAATAAACTATATTTGTGTTTTATCTATGGTTTATTAACAAAGCTTTAGTAGCACTTACATGCTTCCGTGAAAAAAAACTTGTTAAAACATCAAGCACTAGCATATATGGCTTTAATCGACGTAAATATACATAGGCTAGTAATTACTATAAGCAAGGACTGGGTAGTTATCTGGGTCTCTTTCGTTTTCTTGTTTCTTCGCTTGACAATTTACATAATTTTAAATCATGGACTATCGTATAATATCTTTTCCTTCGACCACTGCCTGCCTAAGTTTCAATTTTCGAGTGTCATTGCCAATCAACAAGGACATTACTCCAGAAACTTGTGGTGAGTTTTTAGCTATAAACTTTCTGAGATCCTAGTTTAATTTACTGTTAAGTCGGCTTACAGTAAACTCTATCACAGCCTCCAGAGGCTCATAAAGAGACCCAACTAATCAGCGACTATGCTATTAAAATAACGAGATCCTTGGCTGTTTAACACACTGCTACTATGGAAACTCAAGGTCCTTTAATTACAATAAAATTCCTGTATATTCTGTACATAAATGAATCCTGTAGTAAAGCGCTTCCCACGTACTTTGTGCCTTTTCTCTGGTCTTCAAGTGGGTGTATAGTTCTAGCTCGGGGGTACGGAACTAGCTTAGGGAAGCAAATATAGCGTTCACAATCGGCCAGATGTAACATTTCGGTTGTTTCCAATTGCTATTCATCTTATTCATGTCTGCTTCCGATTCCCGATGAATTGTGTTCCTCGGTCTTCCCCTTCTCCGTTTCCTTTCAGGATTCCAAGTTGGTGCCTGCTTCGTGATTCAGTTTGATGAGTTCCACAATGTGTGTGACCTATCCACTTCCAACGTCTTTTCTTAATTTCCTCTTCAGATGGACGCTTTTTTGTTCTCTCCCATAGTATTCATTTCCAGCTGATTCATTTGCCTATGCCCTACATATGGTGGTCTAACCACTCGACTACACTAATTATCGTCAATTTGGTAGTTATTGGTGGATTTGTATATCTTGTAGTTCAGTGCTCGCGTTTGTCTCAGGACATTAGGTTTGTGGATGCAAGCAGCTATCGATCATTTTACCAGGTAGGAGGTTGATTGGTTGCAGTATGAAATAATAAAGTAATAATTCGAATGTTAAGAGAAGCCGATTGTTTTGAGAATAAATACTTCATTCGCTAAGTTGTTAATGTGTAAGAAGATGGAATTGAGAGAATAGGAGGAAGATGAAGATGTCACCGAAAGAAGCAGGAAGTATTTACTGACACGCGGTAATGATAACAGTAATAAATTGTCGGACATATATCAGATACAAACAAACTAAGAATCAGATGATAATCCATGGGTGGGTACGTGTTTGTCAAGTCTCTTGACGCTATCCACTGATGTGGCTGCTAGAGCATTCTGAATGAAAGCAACTCCTGGTGAGGAAAAGTGAGAGCGTACCCGGATGTTCGTTCTGCCGGCGGTTGTTTCGAGGAGCGTGGAGATGACGTTCTGGTAATATGCTCGTTTTGGAGCGGCTAAGTGAACTTAATATGTTGTATGCCGTTATCAGATCGTCTCTATAGATCAATATGTCAGAGTTAATTTTATCTAGCAGATGGATAATTAAGAGTAAGAAACGGATAGGACCTATAGTTGCTCTTTATGAAACTCAGAATATTGATACCTACACACTTTTGTGCACTCATACTTCTTTGTCTTTTTATGGAACTCTATATCTGGAATCGTTAATGTTTATGATTGACTCTAAGAAGTCACTATTTAGAACCAAGAGGTGTAGTGAACTTAAAATTGTCTTTTGTAACCAAAAGTTACCCTTCGTCACAAACTGATTGGGTTTGGGAGCTTCACCGAGACCATCAGTTGGCACTAGTGTCAGAGAGTGTTCTGCGATTTTGTTTCTGGTTTAACTGGTCAGAGGTTGTCATTAAAGATATCTGTTATCTTTAAATTGTTAAGATCTTCACCGTCACACCCCTTGAGAACAGACTCTCAGATCCGTATGTTTCGATTGGTTACTACCTTAAAGGATTATTCCCAGTTGACCTGTAACAGGAGTTTTGTACCTCACTTGAACCCGGTAGTCATAATCCATCATTGGCGCTTGTTCGCAGACATCAACTATGAGCTGGTAAGTAGATTATCTAATCTTGAAGGTTTTTCGTCCCTTCTCTATACCGTGGCTATGCCTAAATGTTCAATCAAGACTACATTTTTGTTGACCGCAACATTTTGCTTGCAAAGCAAAGTATCACTTCCTCTGTGCCGAGGTTTATGAATGTATTAAGGTCCTCGACTGAGTATCTAACAGAAATCCAGGTATGACAGTATTGATATCACGTGAAGTACTCTTACCTCCTGCGTGTTATAACTCGTAAGACAACAACCTCCAATAATTAATGCATGTACCGTTAAATTACTCATTACAACATTTCAACTGAATAGCTTAATGCAGTAAATCTTAAAACGATATGATCCTGCTTGTCAACTAGCACTATTCATGTTACCTATTGTTATCAGAGAAAACATGAACACTGAATCAATCAGTCAAAATCAACTGCATCGTTCTAAGCGTTTATTTAATTTTAAATAGTATTCTGGCTCGTGACTGCTTGGTTCAAATGGGAAAAGAATGATGAATAGGAAGAACCTTCGTACGAATTCAGAGAACGTGGTCAGCTCGGTTTGAATAGAAAGTCGTATATTAAAACAAAAAAACACATTCTGAGCAGTTTGTGAATTGTCGCAAATAAGTAATAGGACTTTACGCGCAATACTTCTTGAAGTGATTTCTTAGTTACTTGCATAGAAGAAAATGAAGGACCCTAACTGCATTCGCTAGTTCAAGGCATCATTCCTAGACAACATACTCATTGGTTCATTTCACTGGCAATTCTGAGAACTGTCGTATTAAGACCTAATACGCATATTTGTACAGAAAAAGCCTTAGTAACCACCCACTCTCGGTTTTTAACCAGGTGTAAAAGCATCCATTAATTTAAATGTTGCTCATGCGGTTGATTATATCTGTTTGCAAATGAACACGCAACAAAACAAAGGCTACCTCGTATAAATATATATATAATAAAACACCTAGTTGAAAATAACATGTTCCGAAACGGAATAAAGTTTTAGGTGTAGTTCTTAATAAATAATTATTATGAAGGTACTTGTCAAGTATGAGTTACGATTCAGTATGCTCAATCGTCCTTAACTGAGTGACAGCTTTAGTCTTTCTTTACTGACCGTCTATACCGTTTTGATTATGTCCTGACATGTTATTTACTTCCATCTTACTTGGTTCAGAGTTTTGTTGTTCAACAATAACTGCTTCTTCTTCACTTATACCATCTTCACATTCATCTGAATCGGAAGCATCTTGTGGTACAGAGTATATGCGAAGTACAGGCTAAAACCAATGAAATATAAATAAAAAATTTCCATCAGCCAACATCTCCAACGATTAATAAACATGATACAAAAAGCATGCACTGCAAATATTTACCGTGGTAAAATCCCCTGTTATATCACCAACGCTCATTGATATAACATTTTGAACACCTTTCCATAGTGAATCAATGACTCAACTAGATTTTATTCGACCTAACAAATGAATAGCACAAACGTACTCAGAGTCGATCTCATACATGTACAAAGTAAACAAAGTGATTATCTATGTAAAACCCACACATGGAAAACGTTCCACAGAAGGCGGCGCCGGACTGGTTCTAAGCAGTTTTCTGTAGTCACGCTACCACGACAATCGCTGGCCCAATTCCTTTTACAGCCCTACTGGGAAAAATATCCTTAGTGTGAGCTGTCACAGAGTACCCACCACACTTTCACGCATAACAACACTCGAGAACTTCTTGTTCCTCGAAAACAATCCCTTTTCATTTCTTACTAGGTTCAGTTGATTTCACGACTAACACTCCTCACACATCTTCTTCACCATCTTCCGCAAATGAGGATGATTTGAAGTAATGACATGTTTTCTATATTCCTCTGAAATCGTCCTCTAAAATACACGTGATAAATTTCAATATTTGAACCTTGTAGCAGATGGAACAACAGTGGCGAGTGGTTGACTTACCAATGTAATAGATACTAGGGATTTGGAAGTTAGTTAGACTAGTTCTGGAAAAGATAGGACAGTGATTCAACCTAAACCCAGAAGACAGAAACAATCGAGAGATCACTGAGGAATATCTTAACAACTCTCAAGTTACCCTTCATTTGCTTACTACCACCAAGCAACCTGAATGGGATATTAACATAAGCTTACTGAAAACTTGGGAGCAGAACTCATAGCTAATCTAAAGTGAGGGTGAAAAGCCTTGGTAACTTAACCCCAAAGATCCTTGACTAAGGTGATCCAGTCTTGGCTGTCAAAAAGTATGAGATCTTAGTTAAAGTCTAGGAACTAGACTCAATCTTATCGAACTGGTATCGATTACTGATCGTTCCAGTTTATGATAAATGATGAAGATCCTCTCGTAAAAATCACGAAAGAATCAGTTTGATTAATGTAGTATCTACAACACTAGCCTCAGTAATTATTTAACGCCTAACTAAGACTCCTGACGAGAAAACTTAGTTGGTTTCGAACATATGAGTGTGCAGACTTAAATTTTACCGTTTGCGAGATACAAATAAACCTAGTGACTCCCAATCATAGGCAAATTAATTGACTTTACGGCAGTCTGTAAAGCTCGGCAAATCGATAAGTGAAGTAGTGAATCTACATAGACTGATACGATAAGAACGCGGATTATAAATACCTATTCACCACCTACCTCAACGCATACTCACGGCTGATGTACAAAATAGATTTGAAGTTAGAAGCCACCAGACACAAACTTGTCGCAAATTCATAGAGTCACTAGATGTATGACCCATATATGTAGGTGCAGAATACTTTATTGGGATTCGCATGAATACACTGAATAACGGTTAGAGATTGCTTAACACGGTTCGAAATCGCTTATAATGGTGGTGGGACATTGACTTTTTGTCATTCTTTAGAACATGGGTTCCAAAATATCTTTATACTTTTTCTTTCTTGCTATTACATGATGGGTTCTTTTGCGTTTGGTCAGTGACATGTTGGTTATGATGAACAGTATTACTATTTTGTCTGGGATGAGATCGGCTTTAGCTTAAATACCAACAATTTACAATCAAGTAGACAAGATAAAATAAGCGTATAGAGTTGCTTGTACCAATTTCTACTAATAACTGTGAAAACATAAACATCGCGTCAAACTATATTAAGTTCAATTACCGTCGCTCTCTCATCATGGATTACTCTATCTTGTTTATAAGTTTGGTTTGCAGATATGCTGAGAATTATCCTGCGGTTATTTTAAGGTCACTAAAAATTATATTGTACGATACGTATCTTTGTTGCAGGATGTGCTTCGGTGAAACACATTACGTACTTTTTGTCATTGGATTAGGTGACGGACTATTTATTTGTTTACTTAAACATATAAATATTGGTACAAAGGGGCACCAGATATATATGCGCCACACAAATCTCACTTGATTTGTGTGAGGGCTGTGATATTGCCCGGGTGCCCAAACCGAAGCAGGTGACGGACTACTAAACGTTTGCAGACAATGAACAAACAAATAGAATTTCGAACTATCGAAATGTAAATTTTCGAACTATTTGTCATCAATCTTTGATAATCCTCACAGAAAGTCTTTCCCTTCCTGTTCAAAAACATTATTGATTGTTTCTCTTTCCAATAGTATTTTGAGGTTATCGAATAATTTGTGTTTAAACAAAAAATAAAATGAAAATGTAATGAGACGGCAAAATTAGATACAATTTACATATACGTCGACAAACCTTATTAGGATCCTTCAACATTAGATATTTGCCTTCAGGCATTTTCATGAAGAAATCAACGACACATCGCAGTATACCCCAAGCATTATCCATATTTAAATTCAGCTGATTAGCGAACTCAGATGGTTTGAACTGTTGTGTGCCCAATATGACATGGCGAGATGAGTCACGGGGGTTGACACGAGAAACAAATCTATAAAAAAACAAGACAACTACTACTGAGAAAATACACTACTGGATTACGTGATTAAAATAGATCAACAATTCTCTAAAATCCAAGCTGTAAAATATTATCGTTTTGAAAGGGGAAACGACAAAGAATATAACTGATCATTTTTATAACGCAATTGGTAAGAAAATATGTAACAAATATCCATTCATCAAATACTAAGAAGAAACTTGTAATAACTTTCGACATGTGGATGCGAAACAACATTATTACGTATCGATTTATATGGAGTGTTCGAATCATAGCAAACAACCGGATGCAACTTTAAGTGTAACGCTGGACGCTATCAAAACGACAAGAATATTTGGATAGTCAATCTATTGATAAACACAGAACAAAAATGAGACAACTATAACATGTAAATGTTTAAACATACCTTTACATAAATAATAATTATTATAGGAAAATAACCACAGTTACAATAAGTTATTAAAAAGGATTTGAGATTTAATACCGTAATTATTATGAACTTTAAATACAGTCACACAAAAAAACTGATAGTATGACTAACGTTGTTTAGTTCATACAAAAACATAAAAGCTATGAAGCATAACTCAGTGGTGATAGCATGTGAGTTCAAACATTTGGTTCTAAGTTCAACCTCCGCTGAACAAATTTCAGTCTGGCCATTCAGGAAGCAGTAAATGAGTTCACAAAACTATATTTAGGTAACCACGTTTTACATCATACGGTTAAAATATGATTATGAAACCTTTTAACTTAATTTTCCAGAGGCAAACCATTTCCAGCAGAAGAATAGGAAACTATTAAGAAATCCAATGAATAATTCAGTAACGAGTAGTACTTCCAAGCGACAGTAATTATTTTTGTTGATGTAAATCATACACATACTCATTTAATTATTGACTAATTGATAGAAGCTAAAGCAAGTTTCATGAATTCAAGTTGATCTATTAAAAGAATATGTGAAATGTCAGTCAGTAAAACACAAATCGGTTCAATTTCCCATTCCCTTCGTCCTTCGGTTGCAGACGGTTATCTCCTTTATGACATAAGTGAAGCCAGTTGGTAAACATCCATCAGGCATTCTGAATTCGTGTTGAGATTTCTTCAGGCACTAACCCATCACAACTGACGACACTCCAAAAACAATCCAAGTGATTGATACGCTCAACTACTTCATTCTCTATCATTTATTCAGGCGTTGAGGTAGACCGAACTTGAAGCGACATTTTGTATTTGGAGATGGAGAATCTCATCCCAAACATCCTTGCATTGTTGCTCAAGATGGTTAGAAAACTGCATTTCGTCAACACTTCCACCAAATAGAACTATATCTGGGTATTCTAAGTCAACAAGGGAATCTCCTGGTAGAAGATCGACCCTCGAAAAGTCAAACGATAAAAATGTTGTTTATGAAAGCATGTCTATGACAAAGTTACATAAAAATGGGGAAAACGGAAAACCCTGACAAACGCCACTTGAATGAACCAGTTCCGATGACAGTGCACCATAACCTCTGAATCAACCAGTAGTGAGCATGTACCAGGTTAACATGCCTCATTGGCAAACATTTCAACAATAGACATTGCCATAAAACCTATCAATCCGTGGAATCGAAAGGTACATTTATGTTTCAAAATCTGCCGAGCGGTGAATATTTAATCTATACATCCATGTTGAGGTTTGGAATCAGCCTTGTCTTATCAGATTTGCTCTACACGAAACGTAGCTAAGCGTTAGATGATCATTGAGGCTAGTTTAAATATTATAGTGATCAGATTGATTTTTCTGTGATTGTCACAAGAGGATTTTGTCGTTTCTTGCAAACTGGGACGATTAGCGACCGAGACTAGTCAAATTGGATTACATCCAGTTCCCAGAATTTATCTAGGATCTCAATTAATTTAACTGCTAAACCTGGAACACCCTCCTTAAAAATCTTGGCGGTGAGTCCATCGGACCCTTCTGCCATCCATTGTTGTAGATTCCCTATAGCATTTTTAGCTTCACTGAGTTGAGAACTCACACCATCCAGAATGAGTGGTTTTCTTTTATCAAGCCTCTTCAACAATGGGCAATGGCAATGTGGTCTACTTAGGTCCATCATAAGGTTGAGTGTGGAGATTGCCACGTCAGACAATGCTTCCCTTTATGTTTAAAGTTAATGTTTTCCAGAACTAGACGGTTATCTGAGCTCAGTTACAACAGGTGGTCGCTGTTATATAATCGCTGAGACGCAACACCATAAGATCCGCCTAAGTGACTTTCGGTTTGGTTTAGTTTAACTACTTGAGCATTAAAATCACCTACCACTAGTACCAAATCAGAGCGTTTGAAAGCCCATAAATTTCACCGTTAACTTTACCTGAGCTGCAATCAATGGGGGCAATGGCGTGTCTTTATCTTTTGGAGTTCTTACTGTCTGTTTTTTTCAGACAGTGCACAACCGACTGTTAAATGAAATCCAGTCTAGGAGAGCTTGTCCTGTTTTAGAACTCAATGATATACCTTAACCAGCGGGGTCACGGGAAATAGGAGTGAGGTCTCCAAATACTTGAACGGTAAGTCATGCCGTTCCTTTATATTGATAAGGTGAGGTCCAATGAATGACCGTACTTGGATCCTGTATGCGCGTCCCAGAGACACAGCATACGTCGATAACGCGGAATTCTAGAGTCCCAGCTTGAGCAGTCTGTTGTCTTATCTGACACAAGTTTCGAACAGTAAAAGCTCCAACATGCAGTTTAGAGAGTGGTTTAAGCATACCAAGAATAACGTTTCTTGAACTAGAAACATTGGTATTGTTGGCGCATGGTGACGAAGATAAATGAGGGTTAATCGTGAGGATGGAAGAATTATTAAACGCTGATGGAGGATTCGATTGTGAGCAAGATCTTAGTTGCTGACCATGATTGTTATTAATGGCTCTATTCAACAATATACTTTGGTACAATATAGAATTCTCGGCACGAGGTGTTTCAACAAGTTTTTTCTTTTCCAAGAAACAAAAAAAGAAACGGAGAAAAGGTGAAAAAATCTGAGTCTGTACAAATTATCAAATTTGAGACATGCTTATGAATACAGGTTATTTACTAGGCTAACTCTAACAGTCCGTTCATCACTGAGTATATTGGCTAGGTAAGTTATTACAGAACTTATATAGATTTGCTTGTGTGCATGGATTTTAATGTATTTGCGTTTCGTTCTACCAGAAGATATACAAGAATAAAGATATGAATGAAATGGACGGTTAGTATCTGATAATACCTGCCAGGAGTTTGCAAGACTTAGGATATCTTTATTTATTTATGTAAACACATAAATATTGGTACAAGGGGGCACTAAATATATATGCGCCACACAAAACAATGAGAATGGGAGGTGCATATAATGAAAAAGAAAGGAACAATAACAACCACAGATTAGTGTATGTTAGTGTAATAATGGGGGAAATAGAAATGTACAACCAGAAGAACTATTTCAGTAAAGGAAGTTATGACCGCTCTTTATGAAGAAAGTGAAAAAAGGTTACAGCAGGATAGCCACTGGCCACCCAAGGTGATTACTGGATTAGACTCTTGCCAGTCTTGTATAAGTACTTTGCACTTCGAAGGTGCAAAGCATATACTATATACCTATGGACACTAATTGCCAACTGATTAAATATGGATTGCATGCCTTGGGCATTGTCGCACAGGATGGGGAGAAACGCATCCCAACCATCCTGGCATTATTACTGAGTTCCAACAGAAGACTCTGTATTTTGCCAGCGTCTTCACCAAACAGGACTATGTCATCTGCGTATTCTAAGTCGCTTAGTGGTCCCCCTGGTAGGAGATCAATTCCTGAAAATTCAGTCGATGAGAGTGTTATTTCCAGCAACAGGTCTATAATGAAGTTAAACAAAAATGGGGATAGTGGACAGCCTTGACGGACACCACTTGAGGTTGTAAAATCATATGACAGTTCGCCATAAGCTCTCACTCGACTAATAGTGTTCGAGTAAAGAGCCTTCAAAAGGTTTATGTACTTCTCAGGTACACCTTTCAATGACAGACACTGCCACAGAACCTCTCGGTCTACAGAGTCAAATGCTGCTTTCAAGTCAAGAAAAACTATCATTGTCGGACGCCGATAAGCGTGTCTGTGCTCTAAAACTTGACGAATGGTGAATATGTGGTCGATACAGCCACGACCAGGTCTGAAGCCAGCCTGGTTTTCTCGTGTTTGCAGTTCACGAATCTTAATTAGGCGCCCGATAATTATTGAGGTTAGTATTTTAGATGCTATGTTAGTCAGACTAATCCCTCTATGGTTATCACAGGATGATTTTGGCTCCTTCTTATATATTGGGACAATCAGAGATTGTGATCAGTCAGATGGGATTACGTCCGTCTCCCAGATTTTAGCCAGAATATTAGTCAACCTAATCGCTAAAATTGGACCACCGTATTTAAAAACCTCTGGAACCAATCCATCAGGACCAGCTGCTCTTCCCCGTTTCAGATTACCTATAGCCTTTTGAACTTCAAGTAGGGTCGGGGGGCCTACTTCAATGTTCCATTCCCGTTTTCTGGGAATAGTGGGTAGTTGTGCAGTAGCTGAAGGCCAGCTAAACTGCTCCTTAAAGTGTTCCGCCCATCGTTCTAAACGTTTAGGTTGAGAGCAGATAAGGGTTCCGTCTTTTTCCGAGATTGTCTCACTTACACTTGACTTCTTAATTCCGGTTTCTTTTATTAGTCTGAATAGTTGCCTGGTGTTGCCTACAGCCGCTGCCTTTTCCATCTCTTTTGCTTTCGTTGCCCACCACTGCTCACGATCGTTCCTTAGGCTTTTAGTTAACCTAGATCTAATTTGTTTACGCTCTTCGTCATGTTCAGAGCCTGATGGGATGAGTTTACGCGAATCCATCAGTGAAATAGACTTAGAGGAAATCCACTGGTTTTTTGGAGCCCTATGGTTTAAATGACTAATAGATGTTACTGCCGTTTCCACAGCTGTTCGTGTGTCTTTCCAAGCAGCATCTGGGTCAGTCTCGTTTACAGAACTACCTAGATGTGAACTCAGTTGTTTCTGGAATTCGCATTTGGCTTTCTCGTCCTCCAGTTCAATCCTAATGGGTCTTCTTAGTGTACTTTTCCTGCGTCCATTGAGGCGCAGACAAATGCGTGCTCGTATTAAAGCGTGATCAGAGTCTAAACAAGTATTCCAATACGAGCGACAATCTACTATTGAGCCTCTCCAAAGATGACTGATGACAATATGGTCTATTTGAGTCCATCGTCGGTTTGGTGCAGGTGGTCGCCATGTTAGACGATGTCTCTCCTTATGTTTAAAATTAGTGCTTGCTAAAAATAAACGATTGTCTGAGCATAGTTGCAACAGACGATCACCATTATCGGTTCGTTGAGCCGGAATACTAAAACACCCACCTAAATGTCTTTCTGTTTGATTTAAGCTGCCTACCTGGGCATTAAAGTCACTCGCTACGACTACTATGTCTGAGCGCTTAGCTTTCTGAAGAAGCTCAGAGAGTTTTCTGTAAAAGTCATCTTTTACTTCATCATGGCTGCAGTCAGTGGGAGCGTAGGCAGAAACGACGAAAAGGCAACGACGTGTGTCCCTATCCTTCCGAGTTCTTATGGAGCCATTTAGCCGGACAGCACACAGGCGACTGTTAACGGGGATCCATTCTAGTAGTGCCTGCTCTGCCCTTGTACTTAGTGCTATGCCTACACCTGCAAGTCCGCGAGAACTAGCCAACGGGTCGCCAGATACACGGAGGGTGTATTTCGTCGGCTGTCCATTTTGGCGAGGTGAGGTCAAGTGAATGACCACACTGGGATCCTGTATGCGTGTTTCGGAGACACAGCATACATCAATGGTACGAGATTCTAGGGTTTTAGCTAAGGAGGCCTGTTGACCGATTTGGCATAGGGTACGTACGTTGAAGGCTCCAATGTGTAGTTTGGAGCGAGGTTTAAGTAGACCTGGGACAACGTTTCGCGCACTAGAATCGTTGGCCATGGTGACACTTGAGGAGGAAACCGAGAGAGGAAGTTTAGTGTTGAAAGTCAAGGTAGAGGGAATAGTAGGAATTGAAGAAGAAGATTGATTATGAATACAGTGGTCTTGAGTGCTGTTAGAGGTATGAGGGCAGTTATCACTTCCCGGTTGCCCACACCGTGGAAGGATTCTTCTAGAGGTACCTGAAAAGGAAATTGGGTTAGGAGTGGTCTTAATGACCTGAGAGCGTGACCGCAGTGCCCAAGGGACAACTGCTTGAGGTCGGTCACACACGACCTTTTTGTGGGTAGTTTTTGTGTTAGCTCCGTTCTTCAAAAAAAAACCTTACCGCCGGAGACGGAAATCCGTGGGATAAGGCGAGGTGTGCATTTTTGGGGTCGACCTTTTCTAACCCCACCCCTCCTTCTGGGAAGGCAGCATCGCTGTCATGCTGGTTGTCTGAAGGAAACACCTTACTGCCGTCACACCTCTGTACAGTCAGCAGTACGACTTCGCCTTCGGACCTTGGGTTTGCTGCTTTTAGTCTCACCGCTCTTCAACCGACCTGTCTGGCATGGTAGGACCTCGACGAACGACTGTTCCAGCCAGCATAGCTCGATTGCTTCATCACGATAGGCAAGCCCGACCACCACGTCAAGGTAGCAGCAACGATCGGTATAATATATAATATATATATATAATAACCGTAACTGAAAGACTAGTATACTATAAGCTTGTTTAGGACCCTGCATACGAGAATGACATCGAGTAACAATGTTAAAATCATTGTGTGGACTCGTAATATTACCTCTTTAACAACCTGTATGAGGTAACATAGAATTCAAATCTGCGAATCAGTGGTAGAAGAATAGAAGATACTTATTCATAATAATTAGAATCCCCCATATGATGCAACAATTCATCACAATAAACGGTAACGTACCCTAATTTTAGTTGATCTGCACCTGACAGTATACTACAGACAGTCCATCCAGCTAATTTAAAGGCATTATTCTTTATCTCAGCGGCCAAAACAGCCCCCCGTTGAGTATCAAGTTTAGTACGCCAATCGACACCACCGCAATACTGAGACGAAAAATGTCCATAGAGTGGAAAAAATTTTTATAAAACATACATAACATATTATTATTATTATTATTATTATTATTATTATTATTATTATACGAGAAATTATTTTATTGTCTAAGTGCAGGGTTTTCTTGTTTGGATGATTTCACCATTATATTAAAGATTCCCATTGTGAAAATTAGAACAACACATGTAAGCGAACAATTGTGTTCAATTAGATCGTCATCAGGCTTTACTCTAATATACATGAATATTTATACGAAAATGTTAGACCAATCAAGGCTATTTGAGTCAATAATCACAATGAAATAGAATACATCACCGCACAAAATAATTAAAAGTACAAGTTGATAGTGGGAAGACAGGTATACTGATAGTAGCATTCCTCCGTTTGCTTTACTGACATCGAAAAACTAAGAGAAGATATAAAGCAAATGATTCCTCAAATTCTATCGTAAGATAAAAAGATGGATATGGTTCAGTGTGTGAATTTAATGACACTAAGAAAATTTAGAGCAACATATATAAACGAACAATTTTGTTTCAAATTAGACCATTAGGCTTCAATATACAATAATATTCGCATACATACAACAAATTATTAAAACCAATCAACATAGTTTGAATCAGTGATAACAGTGGAATAGATTACATGAATAAGCAAAATGAGTAAAAAAAGGCGCAAGTTGATAATGTGATAACAACTGCACTGTGATTCTTATCCTTGATGATTTTTTCTTGAAAAACTAGAAATTTGACCTCTCACATAGGTTAATAATAAGCTTGAATTTTATTATCGTTGCATTAATGACAGTTCTATTATCGTTGATCAATATATTGGAAAAGGCGAAACCATCACAATGTCATTAATTTTTCCATTTGTTATTAAGGACAAAATGAACGTTTACTGTACATTTTAGAATTAAAAAGGGGAGAAACATCTTGAGATATCATCCGTTTACCATTTAAATTTCTATTTTTGACCTTGGAAACGATATCGAAAACGTCCTTAACGCCTCTGTTAACGACTAATTTGTGTAGAGGATTCAGGATTCTAACCGACCAATAGTGATTTCTCAACTAAGGGATAAGTTACTTGGTTTTACTACATACATGTATATCAACAAATTTAACTGCTCACGTGGAGAAAGCCATGCTGGGGTACAATAAGACAACCGAGTTGGTGAACAGCTTTTTTCGTGGTTAGGAAAGGGTATGATAAAAACAATACAAAGCTGCGTTCTGTCACACTTGATCGATAGCGTCCATGTGGTAGATAGGAAAAAATCATTCGAAGTAATTTACCATATACCTACCAGCTCTTCTCATGAGGTTCAATCTTGTTTCGAATACAGTAGAAACTACAGGGATTCGAACTAACAACCCAAGTCATTGTGTTTATAACAAATTTGTAACTCGCTTATCTGTTTCTTGATAGACTTAACCTTAACAAACTATTTTATAATTAGTTTCCATACCCTTTCTTTGAATACACACCGCACTGTCTAATTATTATGTAATTTTAGTGAATGTTGTTTTAGTGTCTACTTCTTTAAGCTGTTGATCTACTTTAAATTAAGAAACACTGATTCGAGCTTTCATCATTTTTATTACATTTAGTACACCTGCCATCATACTATCAGTTTGTACTTTTTTTACTCATTATGTTTATTCATGTGATCTATTCCATTGTTATTACTGACTCAAACTGTCTTGATTGGTTTTAATAATTTGTTGTATGCATGCGAATATTATTGTATATTGAAGCCTAATGGTCTAATTGGAAACATAAGTATCCGCCTTAGCATGTTTTAATTTACAATATGGGGATTTTTAGTTTTATGCGAATTTGCCATGATATTTGTATGAAAAATAGAGTGAGAGAACAATTAAGACCATACGAGAGGTCAGTAATATCAAAGAAAGGTGTGTTCAAGTGATTTCTGAACCATTTTCAGCGATACATCAGGATCAGAACATTATCGTTCCCAGCATGGACCGATATGGTAAATTAACGATCGGAAGACACCATAAATATGAGGTTTAACGATTTTCAGAACAGGTGATTACTTGAAGAGTCAGTATTTGAGCGATCTTAATGGTGCTTTATGATAGTCATTTTCTATGCCCAATTCTTTATGTAATGATCAGTGCTTTTCGTTACTGTATACAAAATGAAAAATAAATGTTTGTAAAAAGAGTACATTGGAACTTACGCGTGAATCAAATTCATTTAGCGCGCGTATACATACGAATTGTGGAGTGGCTGGCTGATCATCACTAGTTGGTTGAATTACACCATTCACCTCGCAACGAATAACCATTTGAACATCATTTCCCAAATCAAATATGCGATATCGATATCCTACAGAACCTAATTCTTCTTTACCACCTTCGTGACTTTTATTTTGAGATGGATTTGGACTATCCTCATCTTCCTCTTCATCATCTTTGAAAGGATTTTCTTCAGGGAACGAATATGTTTTACCACCCTAACAATAGGATACGATTTTGTGAATTTAAATTTTTAATATAAATGGTAAACGGCCATATTTATTTAGATTAATTCATTCTTATATTTGTTTTCCGTCAAAAATGTTTAAAATCAACCAGAATAATATAGTGGTGTAACGGTATGAGTAAGGTGTATCTGACCAACCGATTAGTAACAAAGTAAGTAAGCAATATATCCAGTTTTTGCAATAAATTTCGAGCTATATTCTCAGTAATATGAAGAACTAAGGTAGCACAAACTAATCAAACCTCAGCAGATGAAAAAAGTATTTTAAACCAGTGACTGGATGGTTGGAATTTGGGTGTCTCAAACATTGAACCATAGCTTTATTTTGATTAAAACACAGAAGTGAATAGAATATTCATACTAGTACACTCTTACCAGGTTTCACATTTATGACAAAATAGTCTAAAAAAATGAGCCATAATTGTAAGATCTGATGACAGTTTGTTAAAAAAAATATTTGTCAAACATAAATCTGGTTTTCGATATCGCTTTTATTACTAGCTATGTCTGAACTGGTAGCAAATTAGGCATAAGTGGATATTTAGACTCCGAAAATTGTTGATCACACTGATTTTCACATTCAGTACAGAATTTATTTAAACTTCTAATAACTTATTAACTCAAAGAGGTAGTACCAAAAAATGGGTTAAATTAACCAATGTTAACAATTGTAACCAATAGTCATAAATCTAATTTAACGCTAGATTTGGTTACTAAGCTCTTCTGGTAACCCCCAGGCTAAATCTGTACAGCAACCTGGACACGAGAGAAAATGTACGAAATGCGGAACAAACGCTTCACTACAAGGTTCTTTAACGTACGGAAAATCTAGTGTATTTTTAGTATTTTGGATGGTATTGGGCTTCTGGAAAATTTCGGAACGCTACTAAACATAATAGTAGTATAAGTAATTATCCAATCAGAAACGCGACATGTGATTTTTCACTTTCTACAGGCTTCTGGTAAAACTTTTGTTGAATGCTGATTGTTTTTAGAGCCCATTTTGTCTTTTTCTCGAAGAATTTTCTGGATCTCACCAACAAAAATTGAAAAGGAAAGTCAAAAACATGGCTAGATACTGAGTCATTAAAGGGAAATAAGACAGCTAATCAGTCACAACGTAGAACTTCGTACGTACGTACGTCAGTTCGAGTTGCCATATCACATTAGCACAGAGATGCAGTTGTCGATTCAAATCCCATAGTGGTAGAAGTAGTAAGAGTATAAACAGTAATAGGAAAGATAAGGGTTTGAAGATGTTACTCAAGGAGTATAATCCAGTGAAATAAATTTGGAAAGAGAACAAGATAGAGACATGAAAAATTTAGAAGATTACAATCTGGCAGAACACAAAGACTGGATGCCCTTTCGCCATTGCAAACGATTTTGAGCCATGTCATTTAAGGTCTCTAACCATCGGTTGCTATCATCTCGCGGATCCCAACCACGTAGTCTAAACCTACCAACATGGCTCAGTCTAACTGTCAATGACTTCATGGATTTGTGCTATGTTTTGGTCTGGCCGACCCTAGCTTTCTTCCAACCTACTCCTACACCATAAAACATGGTTGGGCATACGTAACACGTGTCCCAGCTATCTCAACTGATGAAGTTTCACTACTTCATCAATCGATTTGCCATCCTTACCTAGTACCCGTTTCCTAACAACTGCATTACTTACTCGGTGATCCCAGGATATACGAGCAATGCTTTGAAGACACCTGTGAACAAATACTAGTAGCCTACGAATATCCTCTACTCTTATCGGCCATGTTTCACTGCCATAAAGTAGGACGGAATGAACTTCTGCACAGTAAACCCGTCCTTTTGTTGCTAGACGAATATCTCGCCTACGCCATAAATTACGAAAGTTGATGAAAGCTAGTCGAGCCTTCTGTATCCGTGCTGAGATTTCGTCACACACCAGATCACAAGGGCTGATGAGACTCCCATGATAAGTGAAGCGATCAACACGCTCAACTACTTCACTCCCTATCATTAGTTCAGGTGCCGATGCAATCCAATCCTGAAGTAACATTTTGCATTTCGAGGGGGAGAATCGCATCCCGAACAAAGTTAAACAAGAATGGGGAGAGTGGACAGCCCATAAGAACACCACTTGAGGTAACCAATTCTGATGACAGTTCACCATAGGCTTTAACTCGACCAGTAGTGTTCGAGTAGAGAGCCTTTATGAGGTTAATGTACTTCTTTGGTACTCCTTTCACTGACAAACATTGCCATAGAACCTCACGATCAACGGAGTCAAATGCCGCCAGGTCAAGAAATACTACTATTGTGGGACTTCTGAATGTGTCTATGTTCTAGGACCTGACGTAGAGTGAATATCTGGTCTATACAACCACGTCCAGGTCGAAAACAAGCCTGGTTTTCTCTAGTCTGCTCTTCACGAGCTTTGATTAAGCGTCGAAGTATTATTGAAGCTAATATTTTAGACACTATATTAGTCAAACTGATCCCTCTGTGATTGTCACAGGAGGTCTTTTGTCATTTCTTATAGACTGACACAATCAGTGATTGGGACCAGTCAGATGGAATTACGTCCAGTTCCCTGATTCTACCTAAGACCTCAGTCAATATCGCTGTTAGTACTGGACCACCATCCTGAAAAATCTAAGGAGTAAACATGTCAGGGCCTGCTGCTCTTCCTCGCTTCAAATTTCCTACAGCTTTTTCAACCTCGTAAAGAGTTGGAGGATTTACATTAACTTGCCGGTCAGGTCGACTGGGGATCGTGGGAAACCGAAGTCTGGCTGAAGGTCAGTTGAACTGATCCCTAAAGTGTTCTGCCCATCGATCCAATCTCCTGGATTGAGAGTGAATAATATGCCCATCTTTATCTGAGATGGTTTCACTGATATTCGGGTTCCTAATACCGGTTTCTTTAACGAGTCTGAATAGCTGCCTACTGTTACCTATTGCCGCTGCCTTTTCCATCTCTCTTGCTTTCGCTACCCACCACTGTTCACGATCATTGCGTAGGCTTCTTATTAGCCTGCACTTAAGTTGACCCCGCTCTTCGTTATGTTCAGAGCCAGGTGGGATGAGTTTTTGAGCAACTATCAGTGCGGTAGATGCTGTTGAGATCCAGTGTTTCTCCCTAAACTTATGGTTTACCGTACAGGCAGATATCACTGCTGTTTCCACAGCTTTTCGGATGTCATTCCACACTGTCTCGGGGTGGGCACAAATTACATGGCTGCCTGTTTTTCTAGTTGTTTCTGAAATATATTCTTAGCTTGCCTATCATTAAGTAGGACTTTAAGAGGTTTCCCTGTAGTGTCTTTCCTACGTCCAGTAAAACGCAGACAGATACGTGCTCGCACTAGAACATGATCTGAATCTAAACATGTGCTCCAGAATGAGCGACAGTCTTCTATCGAGCCCTCCATCGGTGGCTGATAGCGATGTGATCTAGTTGGGTCCAACGTTGGGACGAATTCGGGAGTCGCCATGTCAAAAGATGTTTTCCCTCGTGCTTAAAGTTAGTATTTACAAGAAACAGGAGGTTATCTAAGCATAGCTGCAAGAGACGGTTGCCATTATCTGTTCTTTCAGCCACGACACCATAAGATCCACCCACGTGTCTTTCCCTTCCGCATAGTTTACTTGAGCATTTAAGTCACCAGCCACTATTACTACATCAGAACGCCTAGCTTTTCGGAGAAGATCGGAAAGCTTTCTGTAAAACTCATCTTTTACACCATCTGGGCTGCAGTCAGTAGGAGAGTAGGCAGAGACGATGAGTGTCCCTCTTTCCGGGTCCTTACTGTTCCGTTTAGTCGGACAGAGCACAGACGACTGTCTACTGGGATCCAGTCTAAAAGAGCTAGTTCTGCCCTACGACTTAATGCTATACCTACTCCAGCGAGACCACGGGAAGCAGAATCAGGGCTTCCAGATACGCGAAGCGTGTATCGAGATGAATCTTTATTTTGATTAGGTGCGGTCAAATGAATGACACTACTCGGATCCTGTATGCGCGTTTCGTAGATGCAGCACACATCGATGGTGCAAGATTGTAAAGTCCTAGCTAAGGAAGCCTGTTGTTCTATTCGGCACAATGTTCGGGCGTTAAAATTTCTTACACGTAGTCTAGAGCGTGGTTTCAGGAGACCAGGAATAACGTTCCGTGTACTCGAATCGTTTGCCCTAGCGGTGCGATGTGATAAAAGGACGTGGAGATAAGGGAGTTATTAGGAGGTGTAGGAAGGATTTGAAAGTGACCAACTTGGTCTCGTGTGTTGTGACGGGTATGAGGGCTAATATCACTTCCCGGTTGCCCACACCTTGGAAGGGTTCTTCTAAAGGTATCTGAAAAGGAAGTTGGATTAGTGTTGGTCTTAACGACCCGGGAGCGTAACCGCAATGCCCAAGGGACAACTGCCTGAGGCCTTTTTGTGGGGGATTTTTGACGTGTTAGCTTCGTTCTTCAAAGGGTCTTACCGCCGGAGACGGAAATCCGTGAGGTAAGGTGAGGCATGACATTTTTAGGGTCGACCTTTTCTAACCCCTTCATTCCTTGTGAGAAGGCAGCATCGCTGCAGATGCTGGTTGTCCGAGGGAAACACCTTACTGCTGTCACACCTCTCTACAGTCAGCAGCACAACTTCGCCCTCAAACCTTGAGTTGCGGCTTTTAGTCTTACCGTTCTCCAATCGACCTGCCTGGCATGGTAGAACCTACAGGAACATACGTTCCAACCAATATAGCTCGGTTGGGTCATCACGATAGGCAAGCCCGACCACCACGTAAAGGTAGCAGCTACGGACGGGAAGGGGAATAAATGATTAGCCAAATTATTTTGTGATACTTCCATCATTTCAGCTGTTTATATTGACATATCGTAGAACCTAATGAGTTTCAGTAACCTAAATGATCCATGAACAAGTCTCATTAACAGTTTGAAGAGATATTCATTTTTAGTATAAGACACGCCTTCAGTTTTTGACTTATGACAACCTCTGTGTATGAAGTTATGGTGAAAAAACAGTGAAATAAAGGCCGCTTACTTTTCATGAAGCTGAAGACAACAGATTATCTTATATATTACTTTGGTAAGACGACACCTTAAATTCGTTGGGTACTGACAACTTTTGTTTGAGTGGTAGATAACCAGTGAAAATAAAGTGTTTCAATTTTTTTCGTGAATACATAAGTATGTGCGATAACGCTTTTTCTGAACAATGAAGGAAACCAAGTAGTTTTATCATATGCGTCGTATGGTCGAATCTAGTTGATCTTTATTAGCTTGTATTTCTTGTTATTAAAGAGTGATAACTCTAATGACATTGATGGGCGATGCTAAGTATGAAATAATGGGTATTCTGGTAAACCGTAAAGCCTAATAACTACAAAAAAGGAAACTTGCATCCTTAGGAAATTCGGGTCACTAATATGGGGTATGATCACGACTATTCAGTTAACCAAGAATAAAATCTGATCACCTGAATAAATCGCATTGTGAGAAAGTGTCTTCAGAAATTTGAATAAAGGGATCGGGATATTATGCTATAAGTGATGTCATATGTCTTGGTTGGACACATGAGACAGATACCTGTATTTTTTGAAAGTTGCCGACTACTTGTACTTACTCGTTCCGTAGAACTACAAAACAACCAATCTAGAACGTGAATGGAAATCAAGTATCACTTACCATCAGTAGCATTTGTTGAGATAAATTAGTATTTATAAAAGTAGCTTCTAATGCCAAACGCTGAGGTGAATTAATATGACCAGGTTCTTCATTAGGTGGTTCTGTTGCAGTTTCACATACACTAACGAAATCTAAAAGTAAGATTGAGAGGAATGAATATTTATTTTGTAAGGTATATGCATTCAGGTTTATAAATGGTATCACTAACAGTAGGTGACTTAGAAAAATATGGGAAAAATTACTGGTCATCAAAATGACTCGAAGTTAAACATTCCTATACATATTTTCAGTGTTAATTTGCATACCACGTCCGGTAGGCAGTGAATGAACATTCAGAGCTACCAGCCCCCGAATGCCCTGGTACGGCCGAGAGTGGGGAGAGTCTACTCTCCCTCTCGAAATGCTCTCACATGGCCAGCGAATATATAGCCTCTGCCAGGGAAGTCCTACTCACTGCCTTCCCGTGGCGGGGGTGTTGTTTACGAAAGTGAGAGGACGAAAAGCGAATGTCCGGCGCTATAACCGGATTGGTGGACACGGAGGGTTCACCTAGGGGAGTTGGAAAACCCTGATTCCAAACCAATGGTGCACATGGGCTCCAGTATCCTGATGGAACGAATGGCGGAAGAACCTGTCATTGGTCAACGGCTACCATGGGACTGCACCTCCTCACGATGCTCCACTGCCTTGTGGATCAGACCTTTAGGTCAAAGGCTCGGGGTGTGGTCCCCTAAGAAAACCACCTGCTTCGGTTTGGGCACCCGGGCAGTATCACAGCCCACACACAAATGAATGAAATTATGAACTCTATTGACGATAATATCCCTGCTCATACTAAAAGCACGACAATTTACATTATTATTATTATAATTATTATTATTATTTACCATATCGCTAACTCACCCCCTTTTATCCCCAATTTGTGTAACCTTACTTTTCAACTTATGCAGCAGCTCGCCCATGGTGGAAAATCTGTCCTATCTAAACGATCTCCAGTCACTGTCTGGTTGAAAGTGAATGCTTCCACCGATAATGAATACTGAAGCAGTCTTTCTGAAACCACGTACGCCGTTCAAGCTGGCTTCCTTCAACGTTCGCACACTAATGCAGATCAGACAAAAGATGGGGCTGGCTTTGTCGTTAGAAAGTCTTAATGTTGATGTTTGTTGTCTATCCGATACTCGTATTCAATACTCTGGTGAAGTACTACAAATTCGCTCTCCATCTGTCGCCTCGAAGAGCTTGTTCCACGTGCGCTTATCCGGGGACCCTGTGGCATCTTCGTCCGGTCTTGCTGGCGTTGGTGTTGCACTAAGCGCCAGGGCTGAGGCAGCACTAATCGATTGGATCCCCATTAACAGTCGGTTATGTGCTGTTAGATTAGAAAGTTCCATCAAAGTGAGAAGAAATCGGCGTGAGAAACGGTGTCTTTTCGTCATCTCTGCCTATGCCCCGACAGATTGCAGCCCGGATGCAATCAAGGATGAGTTTTACCATCAGTTAACAGTTCTTCTCCAGAAAGGGCGTTCGACAGATATTGTAGTACTAGCAGGAGACTTGAATGCACAGGTCGGGCGTCTAGGCACAGAAGAGAGTCGTCTAGGTGGCCGATGGGGACTTGTTGGTCGCAGGACAGATAACGGGGACCGTTTGCTGCAACTGTGCACAGACCACAACCTGTTTCTGGCCAGCACTAACTTCCGGCACAGTCATCGCCGGTGTGCCACCTGGCGTCCTCTCTCTGCATCCCAAGCCCGGACTCAGATTCATCACATCGCGATCAGCTACCGCTGGCGTGGTTGTGTACAAGACTGCCGCTCCTTTTGGAGTACCTATCTGGAGTCTGATCATGCCCTGGTCTGCGCCAATCTCACCTTACTTTTCAGTGGCCGAAGGATTGACCACCACTAACGGATTGATATTAGTAAACTGGCTGCAACTTCTGTTGTAAGTAAGTATCGAGCGGAGCTAGCCTCTAGGCTAGCTACCACCCCACCGAAAAGTATAGATCAGCATTGGTTGCATCTTCACGACGCCATGAAAATGGCGAGTAAAGCCGCTTGCGGCTTCGCGAAACGTCCCGCTTACAAGCACTGGGTCTCTTCTGGCTCCTTACAACTGATCGAAGCCCGTCGGTCTACTCCGGGAGTCCGTGAGTTTGACCACAAACGAAGGCTGTTACGTAAGGAAATCGGGCAAAGCTTGCGTAAGGACCGGGAAGCCTGGTAGTCGGAGCGTGCTAATGAGATGGAAGCAGCAGCTGCATCTGGTAACTGCCGGAAGCTCTTCCAACTCATCCGAGCCACTGGCAGCAAGAAGTCTGGTGTGAGTGAAACAAACTACGAGGATGATGGGATGCCAATCACTAATATCTCTCGACGTCTTGGACGATGGGCAGGATTCTTCGAAGGGCAGTTCAACTGGCCTGTTGCTCCGGCAACATCAACCAGCTTGTCCTGCCCCCCATGGCCGGTGACGACTGATCCACCAAACGAGGCGGAAGTCCGCAAGGAACTCCAACTCTTGAAACGTTACAAATCACCGGGCCCAAATGACTTACCTCCGGCTCTTTTTAAAGTTAGTGGTGACCTTCTGACTAAGGAATTGACTGTATTGTTTGCAAAGGTTTGGGAACAAGAAAGTGTTCCATTATCATAGAATGAGTCGATAGTCGTCCCTATCTTTAAAAAGGGTTCACGTTGTTCCTGTAATAACTATCGGGGGATAAGTCTACTTCCGATTGCGTCCAAACTATTGGCTTCTATCATTCTTCGTAGGTTGTTTAAAACCCGAGAACGATTGACTCGCGAGGAGAAGGCCGGTTTTCGTTCTGGTCGAGGATGCATTGATCACATCTTCACCCTCCGCCAAATGTTAGAACACCGTCAAAATTATCACAGGTCAACAATCGTAGTGTTCCTCCATATTAGGGTTGCCTTCGATTCGTTGGACAGGACTGTTCTCTGGAATTGTCTATTGAAGAAGGGTGTGCCTGAGAAGTTCATTAACATCTTAAAGGCCCTGTATACGAACACCTCAGGCAGAGTGAGGGCATACAACCACCTTTCTCCCTTGTTCCATTCGAGCAGTGGGGTTAGGCAGGGTTGCCCGATCTCACCATTCCTCTTCAACTTTGCCATCGACGACATCCTGGAAACAGCTCTGATGGATGTAAGTAATGGCGGTGTGGATATGTTGCCTGGAGAACGACTTTTCGACCTTGAGTATGCGGATGATATTGTCTTACTGTGCGATAATGCCCAAGGCATGCGATCAGCACTTAATCAGTTGGCAATCAGTGTCCGCAGGTACGGCATGTGCTTTGCACCCTCCAAGTGCAAAGTACTCCTACAAGACTGGCAGGATTCTCATCCTGTACTCACCCTAGATGGTGAGCAGATTGAAGTAGTTGAGAAGTTCGTGTATCTAGGTAGCTACATAAGTGCTGGCGGTGGCGTGAGTGATGAGATTGATGCACGTATAATGAAAGCCAGAGCGGCTTATGCCAATCTGGGCCATCTTTGGTGCCTTCGTGATGTTAGTCTGGCTGTAAAAGGTCGGATCTACAACGCGTCGGTGAGAGCAGTTTTGCTCTATGCTTGTGAAACCTGGCCTCTCCGAGTTGAGGATGTTAGACGTTTCTCTGTGTTCGATCATCGTTGTCTCCGAAGGATTGCTGACATTCAGTGGCAACACCATGTTAGTAATGCAGAGGTTCGGCATCGTGTGTTCGGGCGCAGAGACGATAATTCAATTGGTGTCACCATCTTGAAACACCGACTTCGGTGGCTTGGACATGTTTTACGAATGTCGTCCCAGAGACTTCCACGTCGTGCATTATTTGCCGACCCTGGGACTGGTTGGAAAAAGCAGAGAGGAGGTCAGTGTATGACATGGTGTCGTGGCATGAAAGAAAGCTGCAAAGGGCTAGCTTCCGTTGGTCCTTCACGACTCCCTGGCTGGGGTCCGAGAGATGGTGCAACACAGTGGCTAGAGACGTTATCAGATATGGCTCAGAATAGAAGCCAGTGGCGATCCTGCTGCAACCTTCTTTTACTTTCTACATAAAGAATGGTTCTAACTTTCCTAACTGAAAGAGTCTTCTGGTTGCACATTTCAGTCCGCCTTATCTTTTCATCCCTTCTCTTCCTACTTTCATTATTTTGTGTGGCGCATATGTACCTGGTGCCCTTTTGTACCAATATATATGTGTTTAAATAAATAAATAAAATAAACAGAGCTACCAAGTCAACTTTACACGAGTAAAAGATTAGTTACAAATAAGAACCAATTAAACCGCAGTACCATAGAGGTGAACCCCTATGCAATGCAGTTTATATATATAATAAATTACAACAATTGATCGAATACTTTCTGCAAAAATACACAAACTTACCAGATTCAGCATCTTCGCGCTTATCAAAGAACAAACGGTCTTGTATACGTTGTACAATGAGATCCCAAGGATACACCGAACGAGTGCAACACATAATCATGGCAGCAATCGTATCTGTGCAATATACTTTGCCAACGGAGTCGCTAGCTAGACGGTGAATTACTGGGTCTCTGGAAGTCGTAACTGTGTGGAGAACCCGATTTACTCTTACAAGAGGACGTTCGTTTCGCGTGCTAACACGGTCATATGATTTGTCATAATACTCCATTTCTCCACAATTAACTCTACAAGTAATAAATTAAGTTGTTAGAAAGGTTGAGAATCATATCAAAAGCAACAATTGCAGAAATACTCACTTGTCAATAGGCTCCTTTACATTAGGTAGGGCCAACTTTGCAAGTCTAGCGAAATCTAGCTCTTCTAACATTGTCCAATTATCCTTAATTTGAATAGACGCATCACGCACTGCCCTATGGGCCTGTCTGCGATCACTATTAGAGCCCCAAGCACCTGCATTGGATCTCCAACCTTGGGTTCCCCCTCGTCGCTGACCGACACCTTGGGGTCCCCAGTGTTGCCACCGTCTATTTTGTTGTAACATCATACGTTCTCTGTCTGATGCGCTGCGTAGCTTACGGTTTAATACACCACCTTGGTTTCCGATCATCTGATATCCTGACCGGCCTCCTGCCCAAGAGTACCCTGCACCTGGACCACCCAAACCACGGCGACCACGCTGTAATTAACAAATAAAAGGCCGAATTCAAAATGTTTCAGTATATATATATATATATATATATATATATAACAGACTAGAGAACACACTAGAGAACGAAGGCTGTTACGTAAGGAAATCGGGCAAAGCTTGCGTAAGGACCGGGAAGCCTGGTAGTCGGAGCGTGCTAATGAGATGGAAGCAGCAGCTGCATCTGGTAACTGCCGGAAGCTCTTCCAACTCATCCGAGCCACTGGCAGCAAGAAGTCTGGTGTGAGTGAAACAAACTACGAGGATGATGGGATGCCAATCACTAATATCTCTCGACGTCTTGGACGATGGGCAGGATTCTTCGAAGGGCAGTTCAACTGGCCTGTTGCTCCGGCAACATCAACCAGCTTGTCCTGCCCCCCATGGCCGGTGACGACTGATCCACCAAACGAGGCGGAAGTCCGCAAGGAACTCCAACTCTTGAAACGTTACAAATCACCGGGCCCAAATGACTTACCTCCGGCTCTTTTTAAAGTTAGTGGTGACCTTCTGACTAAGGAATTGACTGTATTGTTTGCAAAGGTTTGGGAACAAGAAAGTGTTCCATTATCATAGAATGAGTCGATAGTCGTCCCTATCTTTAAAAAGGGTTCACGTTGTTCCTGTAATAACTATCGGGGGATAAGTCTACTTCCGATTGCGTCCAAACTATTGGCTTCTATCATTCTTCGTAGGTTGTTTAAAACCCGAGAACGATTGACTCGCGAGGAGAAGGCCGGTTTTCGTTCTGGTCGAGGATGCATTGATCACATCTTCACCCTCCGCCAAATGTTAGAACACCGTCAAAATTATCACAGGTCAACAATCGTAGTGTTCCTCCATATTAGGGTTGCCTTCGATTCGTTGGACAGGACTGTTCTCTGGAATTGTCTATTGAAGAAGGGTGTGCCTGAGAAGTTCATTAACATCTTAAAGGCCCTGTATACGAACACCTCAGGCAGAGTGAGGGCATACAACCACCTTTCTCCCTTGTTCCATTCGAGCAGTGGGGTTAGGCAGGGTTGCCCGATCTCACCATTCCTCTTCAACTTTGCCATCGACGACATCCTGGAAACAGCTCTGATGGATGTAAGTAATGGCGGTGTGGATATGTTGCCTGGAGAACGACTTTTCGACCTTGAGTATGCGGATGATATTGTCTTACTGTGCGATAATGCCCAAGGCATGCGATCAGCACTTAATCAGTTGGCAATCAGTGTCCGCAGGTACGGCATGTGCTTTGCACCCTCCAAGTGCAAAGTACTCCTACAAGACTGGCAGGATTCTCATCCTGTACTCACCCTAGATGGTGAGCAGATTGAAGTAGTTGAGAAGTTCGTGTATCTAGGTAGCTACATAAGTGCTGGCGGTGGCGTGAGTGATGAGATTGATGCACGTATAATGAAAGCCAGAGCGGCTTATGCCAATCTGGGCCATCTTTGGTGCCTTCGTGATGTTAGTCTGGCTGTAAAAGGTCGGATCTACAACGCGTCGGTGAGAGCAGTTTTGCTCTATGCTTGTGAAACCTGGCCTCTCCGAGTTGAGGATGTTAGACGTTTCTCTGTGTTCGATCATCGTTGTCTCCGAAGGATTGCTGACATTCAGTGGCAACACCATGTTAGTAATGCAGAGGTTCGGCATCGTGTGTTCGGGCGCAGAGACGATAATTCAATTGGTGTCACCATCTTGAAACACCGACTTCGGTGGCTTGGACATGTTTTACGAATGTCGTCCCAGAGACTTCCACGTCGTGCATTATTTGCCGACCCTGGGACTGGTTGGAAAAAGCAGAGAGGAGGTCAGTGTATGACATGGTGTCGTGGCATGAAAGAAAGCTGCAAAGGGCTAGCTTCCGTTGGTCCTTCACGACTCCCTGGCTGGGGTCCGAGAGATGGTGCAACACAGTGGCTAGAGACGTTATCAGATATGGCTCAGAATAGAAGCCAGTGGCGATCCTGCTGCAACCTTCTTTTACTTTCTACATAAAGAATGGTTCTAACTTTCCTAACTGAAAGAGTCTTCTGGTTGCACATTTCAGTCCGCCTTATCTTTTCATCCCTTCTCTTCCTACTTTCATTATTTTGTGTGGCGCATATGTACCTGGTGCCCTTTTGTACCAATATATATGTGTTTAAATAAATAAATAATAGAACACCGATCACATTCAGAATGCTAACACGAAATAAGGAGAAAATCAACAATCCCCCAAGGTCGTTAATTGGACTTGGAAAAGTCAGTTATAGATATGGGATTAATTCTCCCGGAGAACCTGGGACAAACGTTAAGTTGTTTTTCTACATTAACAAAACGATACAAAATTGACGAGACGAGTGTTAAGGATGTCAAAATTATGGAGTAGCAATCAAAATTAGGTGAAGCATTGAGGATATGATTAAATAACACGGCGTGAGTTGCGTATGAAAAAAAAAACATTGGGAATCAAGAACAATATAAAAACGAATGTCTGCACCAGTGACAGAAACATGGTCACATCCTCTTTTCTTCTCTACAGGCGAGTTCAAAATGCAGAAACGAACTGAGTACCGGTGACGTACAGATTTTCG
Source organism: Schistosoma rodhaini (assembly GCA_944470415.2). Taxonomy (NCBI): domain Eukaryota; kingdom Metazoa; phylum Platyhelminthes; class Trematoda; order Strigeidida; family Schistosomatidae; genus Schistosoma; species Schistosoma rodhaini. The sequence goes on from OX104040.1 coordinate 5,020,266, forward strand.
CAGTAAGTCATCAATTCTTGGGAGTAGTGCCTACAACTTTAATTGGCTAATTCAAAGGAACACTGTACGCTAACAGAAGACCACTAAAGAGGATAAATATAGGCCGTCAGTCTTTTCTTCAATACACAGTTCAAAGTTTGGAAGCATATTACCAACAAAACAAGTTTATATTGCTTTAAAGAAAATCAGTCTTAAGGCAATGACTTACAGTTAATAAATATTGGGAATGGTCCAAACACTGCTTCCACTATAAACCATTAACGAGACTACAGATTATTAATGTATCTATTTGAGAACTTATGTATCCTTGACAAAACCCACTGATGTCCCTAAACGTGATTTACTTAATACAACGAAAACGAAAAATGGGTGACAATGTCAAGTCACAAACTCATCACAGATTAATAGAAAATACGTAAGAATGTCTACATGCATAAGGAACGGAAAGTGGTAACCGAGTAAAAAATAACCTACACACAAATATTTTATCTTGAAAATTATATTGAAGAGTACAAAAGTTCTGTACATGACTCAAGGCAATATTTAGGGGTTTTTTGTCTTGTTATATTTCCGAGTGACTTATTCTCAGCATTGAAATCAAAAACCCTAGAACTGTTCATAAACGGTAAAAAAAAAGGTGGCGTGGGGTTTAACTGACCATAGGGAATCTATATCTTTGACGAATAGCAGGAGTTTTCGTTTCACGAACGGAAGAAACCAGTTGGAAATTGCTGTCGTCCTCGTCATGATAGTAAGCGTACTGTGAACCGACAGACTGGGAGACATAGCGACCTAGAAATTTCATAGGGTAAAGTTTAGACAAAACCTTTGTTTTTCATATCTTGAAAAATATTTCCTGACCAATCTGCAACCTAGAGAATCAAGGAATTTTTCAATGGAAGCTTACTCTGCCTAGGCGGGTATCCTTTGAAAATGGTTGAAAAGGCATGTTTCTAAACTCTTCTGGTATATCTGTTGGGCCCCAACCTGTAGGGTTATCGCTGAGAGAAAGGGATCCAAATTCGGGGAGCACCACATCACTTGACATCATGTTTTAGCCTTTAGATCGCGCTCTCTACGTTAAATGGTTCAAATGGTTGTGGACGGAATAGAAGAAACTTTCGCCTAACGGGCTTCTGTGTTGAGTAGCAGTAGATCACCAATACCTCCAGGCAAGAACCGGGGTATATTATTGATAATAGAGGGAAAAAAGAAATTGGTAAATCATAATAATATGTTATCCTTAGTCCTTAAGAACAGGTCAAGTTTCCTCTTAAAGGACTCCTAGAAAGTCGCTTGAACTAGCTCAGTCGACAGCGAATTCCAGCATTTGACAACTCTTACGGAGTAGAAGTTGTGTCTACAGTCTGTTCTGCTATGTTGGGTCTCCAGTTTCTGGGTGTTACCCCTTAGGTTAGTGTCGTGACTAAGCTTAAGTAGATGTTGAAGGGGATGACCAGAAGTATTAAGAATACTGTAAGTCATAAGAAGGTCACCTCTAAGACGCCGGTACTCTAACGGGTAAAGGTTAAATGATTGGGGCGCTCTTCATAAGGTTTGAATTTGAGTCCCCTAGCTGATTTCGTGACTCGACGTTGGATACGTTCCAGAGTGTCCTTATCCTTTTGGAGGAAGGGTGGAAATACTATGTTTCCGTACTCTGAATGGGGACGAATAAAACTGTTGAAGATTATGTGGAAGGTTCTAGCTTCAAACTGGCCAAAAATACGCTTCAGTGTACCACTTCATGGTTTGCTTGAAATGCGTTTTTGTCACAGTTAGCGTACGACTTCAAGTCCTAGGGTACCAACACTCCTAAATCTTTTCCGACTTGGGAAACTTCTAAAGAGGAGTTTCCTAAGTTATAACTATAGTCTGCAACATGTCGCCGATGGACTTCTTTGCACTTTGAAGTGTTGAAGGTAAGTCTGTTGTCGTCTGCCCAAATTTGACGTCGAGTCAGATCCTCCTGAAGTGCTAGTATATCCTTTTGGTTACGTATCTCTCTCCAAAGTTTCACGTCATCAGCGAAAAGCAATAAGTCAGATGAAACTTGTTGAGGAAGATCGTTAATGTAAATCGAGAAGAGAAGAGGTCCTAGTATTGAGCCCTGGTGACCCCACTAGGACATTCCATTGCCTGAGAGCGTGAAGTTAACCCTGACCTTAAAATGTCGGCTTTCTAGATATGAAGCGAGCCAGTCAATCCAATCGTCTAAGCTTATTGATAAGACATATTTGGTTGACCATGTCAAAAGCTTTTGAGAAATCAAGGTAATTGATGTCAGCCTTCCCCTTCCGATCAAGGATGGTTGTCCGTCTATCCACCGCAGTCAGCAGGTTAGTTATACAAGAATGACCCTTTCCGAAACCATGCTGTCGGGTCGAGAAAAACTTTAAGTATAATAAGTACTCGTGTATACCGCCGTATATTAAGGAATCCATAATTTTAGAAGGTATGGAGAGAAGGGCCACTGGTAGGTAGCTTGAGGGTGCACTACGTCGACCTCCTTTGAAAATTGGTGCGATGTGAGCCAGCTTCTGAATTTCCGGCAGTTTGCCTCGGCTTAGTGAGTGTGAAAACATTATGCTAAGTGGTGGTGCCAAGATTGAAGCTGCCTCCCTCAGTATAGCAGAGTGAACCATATCCGGACCGAGAGAAGTGTCTTTCCTTATGTGTTGCAGTTTATGAAGCACCAGGTCAGCACTCAGGTGCACTTCGGAAAGTCCTGTACAGGTGCAGGTGAAGTTTTCATCAATGTAGTTGATGTGAGTCAATTGAAATGTCCGAGAGTATTGTTCAGTCAAAAGGTTAGTGGCTGGACCATTAGGACCTAGCAGTTGGTAAACTCCAGTTTTGCCTTGTCGAAGAGAAGCTGCATAACGGAATAAGCTTTTCGGATTGAAAACAAATGTATCGATAAGCTTGGTCTGGTACTGATGCCTCTCTTCTCTTATTGCCTTTGTGCATATGTCCCTTATATGTTTGTATTGCCTGAACGCGACGTTGTTATCAGTTCGTTTATATTCGGCCCAACAGTGCCTTTTGTGGCTTAGCAAACGAAGAGTGTAGTTCTTGATGATTGTGGGCTGTTTGTAGCTTTTTGGGACGGTTTGAGGAAATGAATGCTTAGTAGCACATAAGATCGTGTGCAGTAAGAAATCTTAATGTGAATCCAATTCAAGTTGAGGGTGAACATCCCAATCCACCTGCTGAAGATAATCATGTAAAGCTAGCACATTCAACTGTTTGAAATCCCAGTGCCTAGTGTTGGTGGGATAACTTAGCTCAGTTTGGCTGACAAAACTTCAAGCCAGTTGATCAATATACAATGTTTGTAAACGAATATAATCTTAGTTAGTAGACGGAATACTAAACTTAGATCACCTCTTTATCTGCGACAGGACAGAGTGAACATGTTTGAATTATATAGCCGTTCTTTGTATAGTAATTCCGGGGGCTCTGGAAGTCCACTGGTAGCTGTCCTCTGTACTTTTTCAAGATATCCGAGTCACATTATAGTAAGGGTCTTGGAGTCTGAACACATTTTTCAACTTTGAGTCTCAATAAGGTTGTGTATACTGTGGTGAACATATAAGTATCCAACTTGGTAGGTGTCTGTCTTAAATCCCAGAACATCTAAGTCCGCTTAAAGTGCACACACATCTACATCCTTTCTTATTTCATCGTCAGCGGAAAGTAGCGTCGAGTAATCACCTACACTTGGAAGTTCACTCACAAGCAGTAATAAAGGTGAAGGATTTAGGACAGAGCCCTAAGATACTCCACTAAGTACAGGTTTTCAGGAGGAGCATTTTCGATTTGTACTTACTTTCTGTCAACGATCTACTACGAAGTCATTTGTCCACTGAAGGAAAGGCTTGGAAGAACCTAGATTTTTAAGCTTGACGTAAAGTCTATTGTTTGGTTTGCTGAAGAGTACACGGACAACATCCACTGATTTTCCGTCATCTAGAGACTCTGTAGTGGCGTTGGGCCCCAACCACACAATCATCTAAGCTGAACATGAGATAACTGGGAAAATGTACTTTCAACATGTGACGCTAAAAATATGACATTAATGGTGGATGCTGTAAAATTCATTCGAAATTGAATGCAGTTGATCGGATGGCATGTCTGAACTTTGTAGGCATGGTCCTCCTTGTGGATTGTTTTATCTCTTTTGGTCATATTAAATAAACTATTCTGTCACCAGCCTAAATGTGTCCTCCATCATATATTAGTTGTTGTTACGAAACGATAAATCGGTGTAGACAATGTTTTGACTTCCAAGTATGATCTCGTAGATTAGGTAGTTACATCAGGACAAATCTACAATCTTAGAATTAGGTCTATTATTAGGTCACTACGAATTACGAAGTAGACCATCATTCAACAACTCATTTCATTTCTCTCTTTCTACGAGGAGGTTTGCTGTGCGAGATTATCCTTCCCTGAAACTGTGTTGTTCGTTGTTTAACAAGATTTTTTTGTTTTCACGAATGTCATTATGGTCTTCCAATTATTCTTTCCAGCACTTTAACTACGACACTGGTAAGACTGACAGGTCTTTAGTTTGATTGATGCAAATGGTCTTAATCTAGCCTTAAGAATCGGAGTGACAATTTCATCCTTCCAGTCCGAACGTAGCTCACCTAAGTCAAGTGACGTATTGAGTATCGTAGTCAGCGGAGCAGTAATATGTTGTGCAATTTGATTTGAGATTTCAGAATGTAGTTTATCCGGTTCTGTTGCTTTCTCTGTGTCCAAAATGTTAACAGCCTTTGGTACTTCATTTCGATCAATGTCTGTACTGAGCATCCGATTTTGTGACTTTGTATTTAGGTCTAGTTTTTCGTCCTTCTTCACATAGATAGGAGGAACATTATTTGTCTGACATCATCACCGTGTGAAAAGACCATGTACAAGGGACACGAAACGTTTTGTAGGTCATATCTGATTGGATCTGTAGCGCGCTGAAATGAAGCTAAGGCGATTTTGGTTTCCAACAATTTGAAATCAAACAATGTTTTCGACGCCTCTACTTCTAACTTTCCCTAATTTGTAGAGGATATATTGAAGTCATCCACTATGAGGCGTTTACACTTGTTTGATCAGAACTTAAGTTTATTTAGAGGGAATTCATGCACTACGCATTCTGTTCTGCGTTATACTACAATTAACTCGACATCTTGTAATATGCATTTTAACCGGGAGCTCATCATTTCACATGTCCCTAAGTGTGCGTCACTGTCTCAACAGCTCGTATGGTTATGGTACTTTTCATGCACACAATAACTTCAGCACCTTTGCAATTTATTATAACAGCTCCTTAAATTAAAAGAGCAAGCAGTTGAATTTCACTGTCATACATTTCTGACATTACCAACGTTTCGGAGATGGTAATGACATCAGGATTTTCTTTGTCCACTGCATATTTTAGCTCTACAATTTTATTTAGTATGCTACGTGCATTTGTACAAAATACATTTGGTTCTGTGAATGATTTCCCATACCACCCAGAGTGGCATGGGGTCTTTTCGCTCCGAAATTCCACGTCCAGAAGTCCCTTAAGTGTAGGGTATTTCACCTTTCAAACAATGCTCATTTATTTCTCCTTCTGACGATATTCCATCAATAAGATCAACAAGACTGAGAATTATAGGGACGTATTCCAGATCCAGTGGGTTTTTGTAAATTTACCAATATCAGGCCTCTTGCCTTAATGGAAGCAAAAGTAACGTTTAATAGACGGCTTGCTAGATTACTTTCAGAATTAACTTTTTGTCCCACTATGTAGCGCTTATGAATGCTAACTCCTGATACTGTTTCCAAGGATAGCTTACAAATTATGGTCCTCATGTGGCGTAGGTTGTGTCCGAACTCAACTTTAGTTCCATTCCGGAAGACTCTCTTAACTTATGGAAAATAACTGACTTGTCAGAGAGGTCCGTTTGGTCAAGCTGGAAGGTTCCGTTACATAAACTATTTTCACCCCGCAGTCCGATTAGGCGTTAGACGCACATGTCTCACTTTTTTCGTCGATTAAAATCATGCCGATGGGAGCCTATCATTAACTTTATTTCGTTTCTGAATCGAATTTTATAGAACATTCTGAATTTTTTCTCACATAGTCCTCTTTCGGTTGACATGAGAATCTACAGCTGAAACCGTCAAGTCACATACTTTACAGCTCTCTGTAATTTGTTTCTCTTCATCTTATTTTTCTTTTTCCAAAATCGATATACCTATCATCCACTACATTATGAGGTTCTGCTTTCATGGTCCCATTCAAATCGAAGAATGGATTCTTGGTGATGCTCTCAGATTCGTCGGAACTTGAAAGATGCTTATCCGCTGCGACCGTCTGTCTGAGCACAACTCTCAAGCTATGTCTAGCAGCTCAATCGCCTCGAGAATCAGAAGAGCCTCTGTAGGGTGGCGTGTTTTGTACAAACACCGTGATAATGGCTTGCAACACCTAAAATCCAGCCAGTGTGAGTCAGGTGTCCGCGTTGAGATACACTTGTTGCAGTCGTTACATCGTATTCTAACCTCGATAGGAAAGAAGCGTGTGGATCTACAACACCTATGTTTCGTTTTTGCAGTTAAAAGTGTTTGACGAGATCCCACAAAAAACAACACAAAAAATATCTTTGAATGCAAAAGAAGCGAATCAACTGATTTTCGGAATAAGTGTTTATTAATCTCTAAAAGTGATGGACACTTAAAAGAAAGTGCTGAGACTTTTGCGTTACTGTGAGTAGAAGTTCAAGTTTATTATGTATAAAAGAAGCTTTTTAACTCTAGAACACAGTCACAACAAAATCATTCACTCGGCGAGAAAAAATACTACTGCCCTTTTTAATGGAGCGCGCTAGCACCTGAGTTGCAGTCAGTTCTATATAATATTCCCTACTCAGGAGATCTGATCGTTGGTTTTAGCTTCATTTTGGCGAGGATGAAAGGCTGAGCAGCCGGTTTTAGCCTTGGCAATGGTGGTTGCCCGTATGATCTGAGTGCCTCTTAAAAGCTTCGACAGATGAAGCATCGGCTACATTTTGAGGTAATGAACTTCATTCGTTGATGGCTCCATGCGAAATTCGACAGTCAGCTGACAAGTAATTTGTTCGAGAGTTGTAAAAAATTTTAACGTCTTTAAGAATTTTCTGATTTTGAAAAATGAAAAAACGAGGTCATTGCGTATGTGAATTTATTATTAAGTGTTTTAAAGAATGTTATTAAGTAACCTCTGGTTCTTCTATATAACAAGAGATTAAGGTTTAGTTCAGCCAGTCTATCTCTATATTGTGCCTTCTTGTCACTGGAATCAGCTAAGTTGAACCTTTTTGAACCTTTTTCAACAGCATACAGTCTTCTTTTAAGCATTGGCTAGCTGCTAGTAGGTAACACTCAAACTTATGTCGAACAAATTTGAAATGGCTTTAGCATCGACGTGACTGAAAGGCTTTACGTATAGACGAAAGAGTTTTCAAACTCTTAGTGGTGTATAATAGCTTTTAAGTCCTGTCCAGCGATGACTTTTGGGTCTTTGTGCGTCCGTACAACATGTAGCTGAATGTTATTTGCTAAGTGTGTGTCTGTGTCTTGGTGATCAATATGCATCATAATGCACATAAAAGCGTTTATTATCTATCGCCAAATTCCAGACCATTCACATAATTTCTCCAGGTCATTTTGAAGCTCTTAACCATCAACTTCACTGTTTAACACTTCTCATGGCTTGGTATCACCAGCATATAAAATGGCTGATGATGGGAGACTGGAAAGATCATTTACATGCAAGGGGAACAACACTGGCCTCGAGACTGTGCTCTGGGGCATTTGGCACCACGGAATACCAGAGATTGTTAAACATGAAACATGATACATCCATGGTTCAAAATAGTAGTCAGCCAACATACGTCCATGTTGCAAGTGAGAAGAAAGATTCCGGCTCACGAAAGTCATTGAGCACAGACAAACAGCCATCATTTCTATGCTGGACATGTGGACGTTGGCATCACAAGAAGCTCTGTCGATATAAAGAATATTGTTGCACTAAATATCACCGTAAGGGCCATAAGGAAATCAGCTACAGAATACGAACCCACCTAAGTTATCGCTTGTAACTCTACCTCAAGAAATACAGATACATTACCGCAGCTAACAAAATATTGGTATCTCATAACCGAGCAGGAATTTACCACCGCGTAAAGTATGCAGCTTTGGATATTGATAAACACCGTACTCGTCTTCAACTTCATCGAACATCCAAAATACTCTTATTAACCCCGAAGCATGGAAGAATATTGGCAGACTCACGGTTCCCCCGCCAACTCAACAAGCACACAGTGCATCTGGTGGGAAGTTTAACATTGTTGGAGAAGTATCCTGCACTGTTTCTAAGAGTAATAAAAGAGCGACTACAACAGTATACCTTACGAAGAATCAAGCACTCAACTTATTGTGGTTAGATCTGATAAGACACTTAAACTAGCAGACCATTCGACTAACAACATCTGAAGCCTGATCAGAACTGATAACCCCTTGGAGTGGGACCAGAAAAAGGACATGCTACAAAAACACCACCAAGTGTTTACAGAAGGATTTGCAGAATGCACGAAAGCCAAAGCATTACAAACCCTCAGATCTTGACGTACTCCCTTTTTTCGACGCAAGAGACTTGTGGCTCCTGCTTCTCTTCTAGTAGTTGAACAAGAACTTGAAAGGTTCCAGAAAATGAGTGTTATTGAACCGGTGAACTGAAATTAGGCTTCACCAATATTGGTGGTCAAAAAGTCTTACGGCAGTGTTCACTTATATGAGGATTACTCCGATGAACTAAATGAAGCTCTAGAGTCTCACCAGTGTCATTTACCTTTGAATGAAGATCTCATCGCCAAGCTGGACGGTGGCAGGTATTTTGCGAAGTTGGATTTATCAGACGCCAATTTAGAAATCCATGTATCTGTTGAAAGAAAAGATCTAACGATCAACACACACAAGGGTCTTTTCCTATATAACCGATTACCCTTTGAACTGAAGACGGCGTCCTCTATTTTCCAGCTAATTACGGATATCATGTTTCACGGTATTCCTTAAGCGCCAAGCTGACTCTTTATCAAGATTGATAGGTTTCCAGACAAAAACGACAAAGGACACTCTTTCGGCCTTGAACTCCAGGACTGACCAATTGTTATCTAATTGGGTACTGTCCTGTAGGTGCATGTTTACAATATCCGTAGGACGGAGACAATATTCTTTACCCAACCTGTTTCCTGTTTAGTGCGTTTACAGGTATGAACTAATTATTAGTCGGAAAATCGGTACATAAAAGGTAAGGAAATGGTTCCAAGCAATACCATAAGCAAGAATTAAAAAAGTGTATCCACATGAACTTTTATAGCAATGAAACAATTATTGCATTATTGATACAGTTCAGAGCTGCCGATTTACAGTCAACATTCTTGATAGAAACCTGTATGTATTTATGACAGACTACCGAATACATAAATATTTCAATGTCATCGAAAACGAATGGTTTATCAAAATAATCACGTGGGCCTGTGAATGGTCTAAATTTCATCAACCCGTTTTCTCTTAAAACAGTTGTAAAGACAGGCTTTCAGTGTATTAGTATAACATTTTCCTGCTTAAATGAAGTTATTTTAGTATGAAAAATCGGAAAAGGTATTTAGAGTTACTTGTGAACGAATATTATCGAGGAGATGCTTCGACGAATGCTATTACAGTTGATAGATTCTCGGTACAATTTATTTCGGTGATCACCGCTATTAATGCAACAAAAATCATTGCTGAAGTCAATCACCTATTGATCTTGCTTTCATTAGCAAGGTGACTAAAGGAATAAAAACCTGCCATTCACAAGCCGATAGTTTTGCTGACTGACTCCACCAACAATCAAACGTCTCTCAGTCGCAAATGTGTCACAATGGACAGGCACACTACCGTTCGTAGCTCTATAAAGTTTGATACTAAATGCCTTGCACCTGAATTTGTTTAATGTATATGACCTCGACCTACTGTAGACGTCATAAATTTTCCATCTGATTCATTGTAGATTGATTTCACTTCCTAACAGTCCCGGCTCACAGACACCACACGTTTAGTTACATCTGGTCGAAGCCGACTTTATTCAACTGGTATCTAAATCTACCCTACAGTACCGTATGACAAATACATCTTTTTACTTTGTAATTTATTATCACGACCTCTTGATAGCAATCTAAGGACCTTGAAAGGCTTATCATCGTAAATTATAATGATGCACATACATAAAAAACCTAAGTAAACATCAGCAACCTGGAGATCACTGTGCAACTGCCAAGGAAGATGGGATTTTGAAGTAACTGTCCATCGTTGTATAGAAATTCTTTCGATGGGAAGCCTCACGTTAGTTGTGTTTCATACTCGCGGTTAGCTGAATGAACATGCGGTGGTTCAGTTACAAAAATAGGAGTACGGTTATTAATTAGTCTAGTACTTTCTTAGACTTTGTATGATCCCCCATCAGTGCAATAATTGTCAGCGGTTGGTGTTGTTATTTGTTGAAGGCTTGTAGCCGGTAGGCGTTTTAGCAGTAACTCACTAACAGGCTGGCCTATACACGAACTTGTCATTCCACATATAGATCGACTGATTTATACCTAAAGCTACTAGCAAAAGTTCCTATCTACCCCGATTCTGTTTCTTTGAGTGATTTAGGATTATAGTTTGATTTTTTTTCTTGATGGAGTCTAAAATCATTCGTTTATGAGATTTTGGTTTGAGCTCAATGTTTGGACGAGGTTGTCAATTAATGAGACGCCTGGGGACCGTGAATTCGCTTTCATACTCAGCAATCCATAATTCAGCTAAGAAACGTGGGCGCATGACTGTTGGCTCTGTGAGAGATATTGATTCTAATGATGTAGATGACTTGTCTTATTGTTTATTTCACTAATTTCATATGACATTTCATCCAGCGATGCTAGTCTTCGTGGTTAGTCAGTGGTTAGACTCTCATAGTACGTGCTAAAATCTTTTAATAAAGAAGAGCCTGATACAGTGCTGTCAGATGTACGATCGCCTAATAATTAAGGATTTATATTCTTGGCAAGACAATACACTAGAGCAACTGTTAGTGCTATCTGATAATGTAAATGTTCAACCTCCACAAATGGCTGTTGACAATTACAGGATCTATACAAAGGAAATCTATCTGAGATAGCCAACAAACAAACTAGACAATTGACTAAAAACGAAGCCCACTCTATATCCTATAAAATCTAAAAACAAAAAAAGAAAGTTCAAACAGCTTCGAAAAAAAGAGAAACAGCCATTTGTATCGAAATACTGTTTTCAGCACTATATATTATAAGTACACATAATTCCATACTTCTTTTTAAACTACCTTCAATTATACAGTTCCTTATCCACTCATACCTTTTTCACACTTATTTTTCTTTAACACATTGTAATAATAAGTAATAGTAAGTACTTCAGTAACAAACAAATAGATTAAATGGTTATAGATTAACTATTCCTATATGAATATTGTGTGCTCTGTTTTTGGTCATTCCTCTTTATTACACCTTTTTCAGCCCCCAAGAGATACCCCAACAAAAACAGATATGGCACAGGTGACTTCATCCTACACCATTATTAAAGCCTCAGATATTCCGGAGGGATATAAGGTCGAAGCTTCTAAAATCCCCCAACTTCGCATGTATCTATTCTCGACTGTCAGTTGTATGTTGCAACGCTACCTCCATAAAGTGCACCAAGTGTGATATTAATATGTTTCATACGAAATCCACTTACATTCATATCTTATAAAATATCAACCCAACTGAGTAATCTTCAACAGCGAAAATTGTAACTTCTGTAACAATTTGATCTTGCCTGTAATCCAGCATGCCCCACGTAACAAACTGTTATTTGAGAATAAATTACTAACATTCTCTCACGAATCACCGGCAATTCGGAACAAAATTTTACGCATGCTGTGCGATCCCGGTCGATTTAATGAAAAGGTTACATGAGCAAACCAACAAAACTTAACAAAGAAACATTCACATAGAATGATCATCTAATTTATTCAGCGGATCTATCTAATAATATTGATGAGTTTCGGACCTCACAAATATGAAAAAAGTAGAGTGTGTGGAATGAAAACCGAAGCATAAGGCGAGGTCGCTGTCCGAAAAACCCTACAATGTAAAAGTCTTATTAGTCTGAAACACCAAAAACCTTATTTTTTCTATCCTTTGTCGATCATTCTCTTTCGCTGAATACAAACAAGTTAATCAAAGCATTAGATAATTACTTCCTTACGCCTGTAATCACTCGTGGAGTGGCACAGGCCGCCCATTAGCATTCTCTATTCAACCCTATCATGAGCAATTCTTTCCAGTTTCCATTCATCCTTAAATATCGGCTTCTATTTCCTGGCGTAATGTGTTCTCTATCCTTCCTCTTTTCCGCTTCCATTTAGGAATCCACGTTAGGGATTGGGTCATGATGCAGTTTGGTGATTTCTTCAATGTATGTCCAATCCACTTCCAACACCTTTTGCTAATTTCCTCTTCAGCTGGAAGCTGGTTTGTCCTCTCCCAAAAAAGGCTGTTACTGATAGTATCCGGCCAGTGAAGGTTGAGTATTGTGCGTAAACAATTGTTTATAAATACTCCTGCCTTCTTGATGATGGATGTATTTGTTCTCCATGTTTTAGCTCCATACAGTAGGACTGTCTTGACGTTCGTACTGAAGATTCTCACGTTGAAATTAGTCGACAGTTGTTTTGAGTTTCATATGTTCTTCAATTGTAGGAATGCTGCCTTTCCTTTGTCAATCCTAGCATTTACATTTACATCAAATTCTCCTTGTTCATCAATATTGATTCCCGGGTACGTGAATGTTTCCACCTCTTCTAGAGTTTATCCAACAAGTGCGATTGCATTGGTGTTCTCCGTGTTGTATTTGAGAGTCTTGATTATATACTGATTTAGCCTAAAATAGGTTATCTTCAGAATACAACAGAACCAACAAAAAGTCGTATCACAAGTCTTAAAAGTGATGAACATAGCAGAAAGACAATAACTTCGTTGAATGAATGCCTCACTTTTGCTTAAAATGTGCCCAAGATTGGAAAAATATTCTGCCCTTAAAACACGGATTTGTTGAAATCAGATCCCTCACCAACAATGTTTGCCGGTCAGTAGCTTAACCTTAAGTTCTTTTGTGAGGTTATTTCTACAAGTGATAGGCACGTCAGACAATTACAGCCTATAGATTTTGGGTAAGACATCGTTGAAGTATTACGTGTTCCAGTGAATAGAAAGGCATGACAATCGATAGATGTTAATTAATGTGGGCGAAATTGTATTGAGCATGGAAATATAGAATACGTGCTACAGAATCCATCATAAAGATGTGTGACGTATTCAATGCCCTTTTGTACCAAAAACTATGCCCAAAGTACAAATAACTCCCAAACCAGTAAGTTGTTTTAACCTCAGTATTGCTCCCTCAATGGTCCCCAATACGCGACCAATCCTAGTAAGGCATCTATGATCAAATAATATTAACCTCAAAGTATCCTTTTTTAAAAAGGCATAATTCATATCCATGAGAAAGGATAGAACGAACAGCCAAACTGTATTTCTTCAGTTGGCAGATAGATACTTCGTCTAAACCATAAGTGACGCAAGTCGGCGAAAACCAACTGAGCCTTCCGAATCAGTAAACAAACTTCATAGGACATCAACCCACTGAGGCGGATATCACTTCCAAGATAAATGAAGTGTTTGATGCACTCAACTACTTCATCTACTACATTAGGGTCAAGATATGCTAAAACAGTCCAGTGTCGGAAAGAATGGCTAATTTTAAAACCTGATGAAGAGTGAATATTCAGTCTCTGTACATGCTTGCAACCACCTTAGTTCTTTCTGGCTTGCTCTTCATGAGCCCGAGTTAGGCTTCGATTGATTACTGAAACTACTATTTCACACACTACAACTACTATGTCTGAGTATTAAGCTTTTCGAAATTCATAAGCTTTCTGCAAACTCATCAGAAGAGAGACGATGAGTAGGAAACCGTGTTTGTTTTTGTTTGAGTTCTTACCATCCTATTTGGTCGGACAGTATATAAACGACTATACCAGAATCTAGTGGAGGAACTCATCTTGGTTTTAAACAAAATGCAATAACTACACTCCAGAAAAACCATAAAAATTAACACTGGACCCCAAATAAACGGAGGGTAAAGTGCTCCCATCTTCTATATTGATTAAATGAAACCGAATGAATGATCAAACTTGTATCTCGTATGTGAAAAAACACCATATATCAGTGGCGCATAACTCTAGAGTCTTAGTTAATGAAGCCTGTTATGTGATTTGATATAAATTTTGAACGCGGAAAACTATGGTATGACATTTAGAAGATAGTTTCAGGAGACCAGAAATCTCACTTCGTGAACTCGGATCGTTGACATTGGTGGAGCCATAGGAGAACGGACCACAGCAGAGATAGAAATATGGACAAGTGAGTAATGGATTTGGTCGTGAACAAGTAGATCTCGAGTGCCGTTATTTTTGCACGATCAGTCGTCGCGTCCAGGTTTCATATTACCCTGGAGGTATGCTTCTTCTCAAAGGACTTGGATTAAGGGTGAATTTGATGAACATGTAGAGTAATCTCATAGTTCCATCACACGGCCTCTTCGCTGGTTTTCAGTGTGTTACCTCTGTACTTAGAAGGCCTTATGAGTGGCCACGGAAATTTATGGAGCTAGATAAAGTACATTATTTTGGGGTTAATCTTTTCTAGTTCTCTCCTTTCTTTGTGACAAGACTGCATAGCTGTAGATGCTGGATGTCTGAGGGGAGCATCTTACTGCTGTATCGCAAGCAGAACGAATTCGCCCTCAGTGTTATAAATTTCGCCCCAGTTAATTATCATGTGACAAAATCGACAATCAGAACACCGGCTTATATGACCTTGTTCCTGTGCTAAATCAATGACGCTCCAACCATTGTTGTTGTTTTATCAAGATTCGGATGTTCAATTGATATAACAGCATGTTTAACTCATTATCGGTCAGAACCTAATTATAAATTCAGCGATCTCAGGTAAAGTATTTGAAATACTTTCAAAAACAGTTTGTTCTCACCTTTAACTTAACCTGGTAATCTAAGCGTATTATTCAGCGCAATAGGTTTTCAAATTGCTTTTTATAGTATTTTCTTGAATATCTCTGTCTCTTCTTACTCTCTATTCATCTAGTTGGCCTTTTAATTATATATATCAATGTTCATAACCAGCATATGCGTGATCAGATCGTTCGAAAAGTATTGCGCTAATATATCACATAGTCCTGATAATCTTTGTCTTCTTGTTACATCAAACAAGACATTTAAGCCCTCAATGGAAACAGGTGATTTGTTACATAGTTTTCTGTATTTAATCGCAAATTGATTACACCGTAAGATTGAGTGACACCTAATAAGCTGATATCTCAGTGTTACGAAGGTATTACTCGGAGGGAGATGTAAGTTTAGGTCCTCATTTGCAGAGCATTCAAAGTCCCTTTAACATATCAGCATAATTGAGTAACTTAAGAAAGTGAGGTCTGTAGCATTTGTAGCAATCTGATTCTGCTCGCGAACTGGCATACCTCATGTAACATGTTTTTATCTGAACATTCATCTCATTATTATTAGTTAACGCAGAATCAATTGGTCGAGGTGGTTGACTCAACCATCCAAAAGTAGCCACCCCATATAACCTTTTATTTTATATTGGATATATTACCCCCTAACCAGCACAAAATGTGTTCTTTGGAAATGTTAGACGTTATGTTGGTGACTTTCATTATAGGACGAGTCAGTATAAACACGATTTGACTTCCACATAGGATCTTATAGATTAGGTAGTCACATGATGACGAATCTACAATACTGTATATGCAGTGAAGAAATACTCTAACAGTCACTTCAAAGCGGTAACGTCATACAGTACCGAATTAGCAGAGTTGACAGAGTCATGCTGGTGTTGCTACAATGTGAACGGAACGAAGCACTTGATGAAAAGATTATGCCGGCTCACAGGTTCTTACTTCCAAAATGATGGGATAATAGGAGGGTATACTAAAGCTACCTGAGGTTTGACCAAATAGTACCAGCTGGAGACTTTAACACTTCAACCCTGAATCTCGGCGAGCATGATACAAAACTTACAGGATTGTTTCATGAGCAGCCTGCTATGGTCATCAAAAGTCCAAGACTGATTGAACATGTGGGTGGTACCACGAGATGGCATGGAGACAGAAAACCATTGAAATCTAATTTTTTACTGACAAATGATCAGCTTTCAGTTTTGGATATCCATGTCCACACACCAATAGGAAGAAACAATCATGGTACGGTTATGTTTAACATGATCACAAACGAGGTACTTTAAAGGAAAGAGAATGTTCCCTACCTTATCTACAATAGATCAGGCTGAGAAATCGGTCGAGACTATCGGTTGCTTATCACAGTGAGAAAGTGAACAACGTCATCCCAAATGCTAGCGAACGCAGTGTACCTCAGGGTAAGTAAACACTGGGATAGCGAAGGTCCTGGATTAAGCAAGGCACGGAACGCTCGCCACAGGCCGGACGGAGAGCCCAGTATAAGTAGAAAGCCTCTCTGAAGGATTCTGTTCATAGCTCTCATATGGCATCGAGAAATCGATGCGACGACAAAGAACGACGAAATAGGCGATGTTTTGAAGTCAAGCTAGGAGCCGAAATGCAAGATAAACTCAAATGTCTTCACAGATCCATCATAGGAAAAAGCCCACAAATTAGGGGATATGTGCTCCTATTGAGATACGAAGCCTAGTATGGGTTTAGGAAAGACAAGCCCCGTGTGAAAATCTCTTCATATTATGGATGACCAGCTGAGACCAAAACATGTCGGTCCATGTATTATTCCCCTATCCGTAGAAGTGTTCAACACAGTGCCGTACGTGTTTCTCATAAGAAGGACTGCAAAGATGGGTTTTCCTCATTCACTTTTATCTTGGCTCCGGAACTATCTGGAGAACAGGATGTTTCGTAATATGGTAAATAGAATGTACACTAGTTGGAGGGTCTCAAAATAAAGAGTTTCACAACGAACAATCTTGGCTTCACTCCTGTACCTGATCATCGCTAATGACGTGCTAGATAAAATTAGCTCGTAGGCATTGATCTATTCGGGCGATGGGGAAATCTGGAGGTCAATATATGGCGAAAATGATTCATCTGAATCTCAAAAAGGATTTTACAGCAATGGAGAGATGGATGGTAGACAGTGGGTTAGAATTTAGCCTTTCAAAATGTCATGTCATGAACAAATCGCCTCGTTTTATGCAAAGCAATTACGCTCTCCATGGAAATCTACTCCACATTGTCTCCGCAGAGCATGATTTCGGGATTGTAACCAAGGAGCGCTGAGACCTCAGCCCAAACACTGTGGAGGAAGAAGCCAAGACAAACACAACTCTCCACTTTATGCGACTAAAAAGTAGCACAACCATTTCAGAGTTGTTCCTAACGCTGTTTGAAGCGCGCTCACGCTCCGAATTCGATGTCCACAATGCTGTCGCGAGCCTCTTTCAAAAGGCTATTAATCTCTTATACCAAGTGCAGGGATGGGAAAATAAGGGGGAGATAAAACTAAAA
Organism: Schistosoma rodhaini; assembly: GCA_944470415.2. NCBI lineage: Eukaryota > Metazoa > Platyhelminthes > Trematoda > Strigeidida > Schistosomatidae > Schistosoma > Schistosoma rodhaini. The sequence goes on from OX104040.1 coordinate 5,037,987, forward strand.
GATAAGTCTTACGAGGAAAAACTCCAAAGCTTGAGATTATTTTCGTTCAGTCACAGGAGAATAAGAGGTCATGTGATAACAGCATACAACATATTAAGTACACTTAGCCGCTCCAAAACGAGCATATTGCCAGAACGCCATCTCCACGCTCATCAAGATAACCGCCGTAATGTCGCACTTCAAAGAACGAATACCCGGGGACACTCTCACTTTCATTCAGAATGCTCTAGCAGCCACATCAGTGGATAGCGTCAAGAGACTTGACAAACACGTACCCACCCATGGATTATCATCTGATTCTTAGTTTGTTTGTATCTGATATATGTCCGACAATTTATTACTGTTATCATTACCGCGTGTCAGTAAATACTTCCTGCTTCTTTCGGTGACATCTTCATCTTCCTCCTATTCTTTCAATTCCATCTTCTTACACATTAACAACTTAGCGAATGAAGTATTTATTCTCAAAACAATCGGCTTCTCTTAACATTCGAATTATTACTTTATTATTTCATACTGCAACCAATCAACCTCCTACCTGGTAAAATGATCGATAGCTGCTTGCATCCACAAACCTAATGTCCTGAGACAAACGCGAGCACTGAACTACAAGATATACAAATCCACCAATAACTACCAAATTGACGATAATTAGTGTAGTCGAGTGGTTAGACCACCATATATAGGACATTAGCGAATACTTAACACCATACCGAAACATCAAGAGGTCGGCTCAAAGAAATTAAAATGCCCATACATGTTCGTGACAAAGATATTGGATATTGGATATGTGAAGGTTGCCCAAACTGTTATCTAGATCATTCTTAGTTCCGGGTTTTTTGGTTGGTAACGTTATTGCGGTATTTTCTCCTAAATTGCGTCATCCCGCGGTAAGTTTCCAGTCGTTTTGTAGTAAACTAGTTATACACTATTCTGTAGTGTTAAATGACCACCAGCGGTGTATATTAGATCAGGTGGTAATAAATCGCGGCTTGTATGTTAACTCATGCTACATTTGATACCGGGTTAGACACATACAACCTTGTACCAACTACACTAAAATAAGCCGTCCGACGTGTTTCACTGTCTGGCTTTGCTATTTCACTAGCAATATGTCTCATAAACTCCAGCCTCTTCCGATAAAATAACCGCCATTGTGCTAGATGTCAGTTAATCTTAGGGTATAGACGTTTTTCGCCCTAAGAAACTACTAATAACATCTATCTTGGAGTGATGGTCGAGCCCGTTAACGATTCGGACTCACAAAACGATATTCCGGATCTAAAATCTCGCGGTTAATCGCGTCTGGGAAGCAGTGAACATATGAAATTTAGACTTTTTGGTTGGTTTACTCCCCATTAAAACTAGCAGTTACTTGACCTTGACGTACATCTCTTGAAGTAACCAGTTCCGGTAACAGTTCACCACAAGCTCTGAATCAGTGAGTAATGTTCAAGTAGTGAGTTTATTTAATGTTAACATACTTTATTGGTAAAACTTTCAATGACAGACATTGCCATAAAACCTGTCGATCAATGAAGTCGAATATTGACTGAAGGTCAATGAACGCAACTGTAGTTGGATATAAGAAAATATGTCTATGTTCCAGAACCTGATGACAAGTGAACATTTGGTCTATACGTCTACGCTCAGGTCTGAAACCAGCCCGGTTTTCTCTCCACGAGCTCTAGAGACGTCGAAGTATTTCGGGCAAATATTTTACACACTATTTTGGCTGGCCTGATTCCTCTGCCACATATATACTTAGATAACTATCTTTTTCCAGCGAACAGCAACCTCAGTCATGAGGCAAAACATCGTCTGACACGCGACTCTAAGTGACTCAACGATGGACTCAAATATACCACATTGCGATCAGCTATTGTTGGAGAGGTTCGATATAAGGTTGTCGCGCATTCAGACATTTTCAGATAAACAGAAAACGTAGGAAACCTGGCACATGTTTTTCGGTTCAAGTAGCGACATTTACTACAAGTAGTGCTAGATATTGGTGTGGATTACAGATTTATTGAGATGCAAACCGTAGTTTATTTATTTATTTAAACACCAGAGGCACCAGATACATATGCGCCACACAACAATAAGAATGGGAAGAGAAATGGGGAAGATGCGCATATATAAAAGAAAAAATAGGATGAGAAAAAAAGAAGAGTAATGATGGGGGGGAACTAAAATGTACAACCAGAAGACTCTTTCAGTTAAGAAAGTTATAACCACTCTTTATGAAAAAAGTAAAAGAAGGTTAAAGCAGACTCGCCACTGGCTTCTATTCTGAGCCATATCTGATAACGTCTCTATCCAATGTGTTGCCCCGTCTCTCGGACCCCATCCAGAGAGTCGTGAAGGACCAACGGAAGCTAGCCCTTTGCAGCTTTTTTCATACCACGGAACCATGTCATACAGTGATCACCTCCGCTTTTTCCAACCAATCCCAGAGTCGATAAATAATGCACAACGTGGAATTCTCTGGAACGACATTCGTAAAACATGTCCAAGCCACCGGAGTCTGTTTCAAAATGGTGACACCAATTGAATCATCGTCTCTGCGCCCGAACACTCGATACCGAACCTCTGCATTACTAACATGGTGTTGCCACTGGGTGTCAGCAATCCTTCGGAGACAACGATGATCTAACACAGAGAGTCATCTAACATCCTCAACTCGGAGAGGTCAAAGATGGCCCAGATTGGCATAAGCCGCTCTGGCTTTCACTATACGTGCATCGATCTCATCACTCTTGCCACCACCAGCACTTATGTAGCTACCTAGATACACGAACTTCTTAACTACTTCAATCTGCTCACCATCCAGGGTGAGTACAGGTTTAGAATCCTGCCAGTCTTGTAGGAGTACTTTGCACTTGGAGGGTGCAAAGCACATACCGTACCCGCCCACCCGGAGGCGGTAGCCACTTTGCCCCTGGATGCCCTGGTACGGCCATGAGTGGAGAGATTCCGCTCCCCCTCTCAAAATGCTCACACGGCCACACGTATATAGCCTTTGTCAGAGAAGTCCTACTCACTGACTTCTTGTGGAGGGGGTGTTGTTTACGAAAGTGAGAGGACGAAAAGCGAATGTCTGGCGCTTTAACCGGGTTGGTGGACACGGAGGGTTCACCTAGAGGAGTTGGAAAACCCTGATTCCAAACCAATGGTGCACATGAGCTCCAGTATCCTGAAGGAACAAATGGCGTATGAACCAATTGTTGGTCACCGACTACCATGGGACTGTATCTCCCCACGATGCTCCACTGCCTTGAGGATCAGATCTTTAGGTCAAAGGCTCCGGGTGTGGCCCCTTAAGAAAACCACCTGTTTCGGTTTGGGCACCTGAGCAGTATCACAGCCCTCACACAAATAAATGAAATGATGTTTTCTACTGACAATCCTATTTACGCAAACCGTAGTAAAAAGCTTCAAAAGGTAAAGCAGCTGGAAATCGACTTGAGAGAGATTTCATGCATTTAATAAGTGTATCTAAATGTATCTAACTTTTAACCATTATTGACATGTGGTTTAGCAGTACTGTTTAGCTGCCCAACCTATAATAGCTGCATCAGGGTTTGAGTCTATGGCGGTTTAAATGAAATGCGAGCGCTTTGACCACAAACCCAACATTCGGGAAATAAAGGGTTTAGAATAACAGTGGACCCCAAACTTAGCTAATGAGTGAATAGGTCTTCGGTAATGTGGTCGGTTTGAGACAAGGACCTTAAAGGCACTAACTATGGATACATTCAGTGACCTGTGCGTTTATTTGGCTTATAAGTTATTTGAACACTACCAGTCGAGTCAGAGCTTATGGCGAACTGTCGTATGATTTTACAACCTCAAGTGATGTCCGACAAGACTGTCCACTATCCCCAGTTTTGTTTAACTTCATTATAGACGTACTACTGGAAAAAACACTTTCGTCGACTGAATTTTCAAGAATTGATCTCCTACCAGCAGGTCCACTTATCGACTTAGAGTACGTAGATGATATAGTCCTGTTTTGTGAAGACGCTGACAAAATGAAGAGTCTTTTGTTAGAACTGAATAATAATGCCAGGATGTTTGGGATGCGTTTCTCCCCATCCAAATGTAAATTGTTACTCCAGGACTGGCCTGTGTCAACATCTGAACTAAGGATCGGGAGTGAAGTAGTCGAACGCGTCGACAAGTTCACTTGGATGTCTGAACAGCCCTAATGGGTTGGTGTCTGACGAAATTTCAGCACGGATTCCAAAAGCTCGTTTGGCTTTTGCCAACTTACGTCACCTATTTGTTTATTTATTTAAACACATAAATATTGGTCACCTATGGCGAAAACTAGATATCTGTCAATTGAGGACCCACTCAAACATAAATATTGATCCAAGGGGGCACCAGATACATATGCGCCGCACAAATCTCATTTGGTTTGTGAGTGCTATGATACTGCTCAGGTGCCCAAACCGAAACAGGTGGTTTTCTTAAGGGGCCACACCCGGAGCCTTTGACCTAAAGATCTGATCCTCAAGGCAGTGGAGCATCGTGGGGAGATACAGTCCCATGGTAGTCGGTGACCAACAATTGGTTCATACGCCATTTGTTCCTTCAGGATACTGGAGCTCATGTGCACCATTGGTTTGGAATCAGGGTTTTCCAACTCCTCTAGGTGAACCTACAATGTCCATCAGCCATCAATTAAGGGACGAATATACTACGCAGCAGTTCGTTCTGTCTTAATTTACGGCTGAGAAACGTGGCCATTAATAGTAGAGGATACTCGTAGTTTACTAGTATCTGATCACAAATGTCTTAGAATTATTTCCAGCATCTGCTCGGGTCACCGATTAAGTAATAGTGAGCTTAGACACAAGGTATTGGGGAATGATGGTAAATCAATTGATGAGGTTGTGAATCTTCGTCAACTGAGATGGTTGGGCCACGTGTTACGTATGCCTGAACATCGATTACCACGACGCGCAATGTTGACTAGCGTTGGAGACGGGTAAGAGAAAGTTAGGGATGACTGAACCAAAATATGGCATCAATCTATAAAGTCACTAACTTCTAGTCTGAGCCATGTTGGTAGATGCAGATTATCCTAACCAATGGTTGGAGACTCTGTGTGACATTGCTCAGAATCGATCACAATGGCGTAGGTGTATACACTCTTTATCTCCCCTTAAACCTTGAGATCAAAATTGCTTCGTATCTTTCTTTTATCATGTACTATATCCTTATATACAACTTTTCTTTTATATATTGCCACCATTAAATTAACTACTATGAATCCGGTGTTCATCTTGTTGTGGTAATGAGGTATCGCGACTTTGACCGATGCATATGTGTGCCTTGTCCTACGTTGTAGCTGACTGAGAACACAAATTCAATGACTTGTAGTGGAAATCTATTTCAGTACCTCTTCGTACCAATGTTTGCTTGCTTAAATAAGTAAAATAAATGAACACTACATCTTTTGATGCTTGATTGTTTTGACTAAATTTTCTGTGAAAAAACTTAAAAGCTCTTTTAATGGTTAATGGCTTTAATAAACTATGTATTTTCTCAGTTTCATCACTACAAAAATAGTCACTCTAATTTAGGTTTCTAGCGCTTTTTTCCATACCTAGGTGAATTTTTAATTGAATTAATCTGAATATGTAACATCAGTTAGGCTTTTGTTTTCGAGCGTACTAATTTTATTTGGAGAGCATATAAATTTTGGCATAAAGAGGTCTAGAAAGTGCTCTACAAGACGGGAATGATTATACTGTAAACACATATGAAGGTAGAGTATAAACGGTATTCATCGTAAAATATAGTCTTCTTAAGAAAAACAATGAAAAGAAATGTCTACCAGTCTAGAAATTTATTTTTTCATAGAGAATGTATGAGTATGCTACAACAAGAATGCTACTAGCTCCTATTATGAGTTATTTCTGGCTAAGTTTCACGCCACTGAGTTGGTGGAGTTTTGTAATCTGATCCAGATGGTTTGGTTGTGAAGCTTTCATCGTTCTAAATACCAGAATAAAATTCAGGTAGAAGTGAAGTATCCTAATTTCTCCACATATGACTAGCAGCTTGTCCTGTCCGTCTCAATCTTGATTGGTTATTGTTGACCGACAATAATCCTTTTGTTCAGAAAAACAGTGAAGGCTTGACTACAAGACCTTGCAGCTCAGGTAACGAATCCACCTGAGCTAGGAATATCGCTATCATCCTCAAGGCCACTGATTTCTACGATTGGGATGTCACAAAGAGACTCGTTGGTGAACTAAAAGCTAAAATGTTCAAAACAGCTATATTTAAAATCACGTTACCATTCCTGGAAAAGTGATCACATGATAATGCACTTCACTTTCTTTGAATGAGGGTCACATTTTTTCTGACTGTTATGCATCCCACTAGCACTTACAAAAGTGACTTATTATTTGCTGTGCTTAACCGAATGATTGATTCAGCCCATCAGATACGCGCTCGTGTGGTATGATTTTCACGACATGAGTAGAGGTACAACAGTGCTACTCAATACGTAGCCAGTGGACTGAGATTTGGCTTCCAGCCATAAATCAAAAGTCATAACCTTTAACTGTTATGAACTAGACCCCGAATTGCCTGGTGCGGACGGCCAGGGGTGGGGAGAGTTCACTATTCCCTCTCGAAATGCTCTCACACGGCCACGCGTATATAGCCTCTGTCAGAGAATTCCTACTCACTGACTTCTCGTGGAGGGGGTGTTGTTTACGAAAGTGAGAGGGCGAAAAGCGAATGTCTGGCGCTTTAACCGGGTTGGTGGACACGGAGGGTTCACCTAGAGGAGTTGGAAAACCCTGATTCCAAACCAATGGTGCACATGAGCTCCAGTATCCTGAAGGAACAAATGGCGTATGAACCAATTGTTGGTCACCGACTACCATGGGACTGTATCTCCCCACGATGCTCCACTGCCTTGAGGATCAGATCTTTAGGTCAAAGGCTCCGGGTGTGGCCCCTTAAGTAAACCACCTGTTTCGGTTTGGGCACCTGAGCAGTATCATAGCACTCACAAACCAAATGAGATTTGCGTGGTGCATATGTATTTGGTGCTTCCTTGTACCAATATTTGTGTTCAAATAAATAAATAAGTTATGAACCTGGTAAGATAGAAATCTACCGTTTGAACTCATGCAACGATAGTCCTGCAGTTTTTATGGAGATCTACCTGATTTTATGTGTAAAATCCATTCCTAGCATTATATTTCGATAGAAAAAGCAAATGCAGCTAAAGTTAGCCCATACATCAAAGTAATTGAAGAGATACGTGTAATATTAGGTGTAGCAGCCAGTTATTATTGTTCTTGGTAAGTCTAATTTTTACACCAAAGTTGTTATCAGTACCATGAGATATCGTTTTGGTGGGTCCGTTTGCCTTGGCTTCACATTCCGAAAGATATTAATATGTATTGAACTCCTGTTTTATAGGAGTGTAAACAAGCATTCGAAAAAATGTCTGCTATTGGACTGAAAGTATTAATAACTTTATCAGCATAACTTAGATTCTATTTAGCTTCGTTTTTCTTTCTTTTGCAGCACAATGCTGGCCACTGCTACATGGTTGTGTCGTAGCCATCATTTCTCAAAACTGGTTAACCAACTACACAGCTCAACACCTTTCGTTAATCCGTCTATATCACATCATTCTGTTCGATTGTTTCGTACATTCCCAGTAGTTAATAGTTCTATACGTAGGCGTGTGGGGCGTATCAATTTAAAATCAGGAGCTACGGAGTTTGGACATTCCCTCAGTAAGTTAAGTAACTAACCGGCGTCTGAATCTATAAGCCTTCATGCAGGTACCTTTTGTTTCTACTTTATGTAACCTAATCTAACTACCGAGTTCCGAGTAAAGTGAAATGCACGCTCTATGTTACGGTCATTTTCACTCGATATTACGTAAGCGATGTTTTCATGAATGATAATAGAGATCTAACATTTGCTTATGTAGAGACTTAGTAGTGATAACTTCTGTCCAACTAATGGAGATCTCGTTTTATTCATTCGCTTAGCAAACGCTCGGATGGGGGAATAAATCAACCAAATAGTCGAGATTTTCATACACATAGCAATATTTAGTTTTCTGTTTATTATTTCGAAGCAGTAGTTTTTCTGAGTCGTTCTAATTTCAACCAGATCGTAGATTCAAACTCCTCTTTTCATGTTTCTGTTTAGACAGCTGTCTGTTTTCACTTGAATGTAGTGATCGGGGTTGCCTATCGTGATGATGCAGCGGAGCTTTATGTCATGAAACACATGTTTTTTAGGTCCCACCATGTCAGGCAGGTCGGCTAAAAATACGGTAAGACTAAAAGCAACAACTTAATGCTTGAGAGCGAAGTTTTACTGCTGACTGTAGGGGGTTGTGACAGCAGTAAAATGTTTCCTTTAGACGGATAGCATCTTCAGCGACTGTGCTTTCTCACAACAAAGGAAATGATTAAGAAAGGTTGACCCCAAAATCGTCACACCTCACCTTATCCCATAGATTTCCGTCTCCAACGGTAAGGCTTACTAGAGTGTGGCACTAACACCGTTAACTTCCCACATGAAGGCCATGCGTAATAAGTGTCGGCAATTACGCTTTCAGTTCGCTGAAACCACTAGCAACCCAGATTCCTTTTCGGATAACACTAGACAACTTTTCATACTTATCAAGGAAATGGGCCTTAAGGGTTCGGGAATTAGTGAAACTATTTTGGGAAAAGACGGGACTATTATTCACTCTCAATCTAGAAGAATGAACTGGTGGACAGAACACTTTAGGAAACAGTTCAGTTGGTCGTCAGCCACACTTTCGTTACCCACTTTCTACAAGCAACCTGAGTTGTGAATTAATGTCGGACCAAATATTCACTCTTCAGCAGGTTCTGGAACATAGACATACTTTCTTACATCCAACTACAGTTGTGTTCATTGACCTTCAGTCAGTATTTGACTTCATTGATCGACAGATTTTATGGCGATGTCTGTCATTGAAAGGTTTACCAATAAAGTATGTTAACATTAAATAAACTCACTACTTGAACATTACTCACTGATTCAGAGCTTGTGGTGAACTGTCATCGGAATTGGTTACTTCAAGTGGTGTTTGTCAGGGTTTTCCGCTTTCTCCATTTTTATGTAACTGTCATAGACATGCTTTTAAAGATAATGCTTTTATCGTCTGACTTTTCGAGGGTTGATCTTCTACCAGTAGATTTATTTGTTGATATAGTTTTGTCTGATTAAGGCAAAACATCCTTCTACCAACCGAAGAACGAGTTTACTGTGCGGCAGTTCGCCCAGTTTTGTATTATACGTAACATGCCCACTAAGAATACAATATATTCGTGAGTTACTAGTATCCAATTATGGTTGTCTTCGAGGCATTGTTTGTGTATTTTGGGACTACAGAGTAAGGAATACCTGGGTCAGGAACAGCGTACTAGTGTGGTGTATACTACTTATGTTGACAGATATAAGTAGTATGTAACGTCAATCAGGATTAGAATAGCTGTGGAAAGAGGATTGAGAAGAGTGAACTAAAGACATTCTAGAGTCAAACATAAAAGGATTGGAATAAAAACAGAATTGGATGAATCATAAAGGATGTGAAGGACGGTTGATGGAAGATATGTAAATGAGGTATTTAATGTATGAAAGGATGGATGGTGGCTAGCAGCGGAGTCGAGAATGTGCGTTTCGTCCTGTTTGGAACTCATTAGTCGAATATACCTGCATCCCAGAATGAACATCAACTCTGGGATGCAGGTACATCCGACTGACGAATCCCAAATAGGACGAAAAGCGTATCCTGAACTCCACTGCTAGCCACTATTCGTCTTTGCTTGTGATTCAAGATAATATCGAGGCAATCCTCACAGGACGCACATATGCCAATAAGAGGCTGACCAATTGCAGTCCTAAACATCAATGGGAAGATTCAAACAAACAATACGGAATGAATCTATTTTATGTGTGGTTTTCACAATTTATGAAGACATTCAGTAATTTTGCACTAAACAAAAAATTGGTCTTCCCCACCTGAGTATTCGTTCACTACACTGAGTAAATATGACAAATCGATTAGTGTGGTAGTAAATCGTGATCAACTGGGGTGGTTGGAACATGTGTTACGTATGCCCAACCTCCGTCCACCCCGACGCACAATGTTGTGTGGCGTATGAGTATGTTGGAATAGAGCTGGGGTCAGCCAAACCAAAACACACCATTAGTCCATAAAGTCACTGAATATTGGACTGAGTCATGTTGCTAGGAGTAGGTTACCTAGTTGGGATTGGTGTGATTATCGTAACCAATGGTTAGGCTTTGAATGGCATGGCTCAAAATCGTTTGCTATGGCACAGGTCTATTCATTGTTTGTTTTCCCCCAAACTTTGAGCATTTGAATAGCTCATAAGTTTTTTGTGTCTCGATTTCACTTACTTTTATTTTTCTTAAGTCGTAACTTTCATCCCTAGTCTTTTAAATCACCACTTATAATGTTACTACTTGTACTACTTTGGGAATCGGCCTGACAACTTTGTCTCTCTTTGCTAATGGGGTGTGTCGAATTGAATCGGTGTACAGAAGTACAGATTCTACGTTGTGACCGACTGACTTCAAATGTGCGATGACAAATTTCTTACGAGCTCTTCACAATAGAGAAGCTTTATGTAAAGTTTGTAGATCTTTGCTTCTATAGTATCTCTATTGATAGTATATCCAAAGCCTAAAAACTCAAAATGAGTCTTCAGAGGAAGTCGACTATAACGACCTGGATAACAGAAAAATATTTGTCTTGTAACTCTGGGTGTGGACGGTTAAGTCTTTAGCCACTCCAACGTAGAAAAGTTAAACCTGATCTCACAGTTGTCCAGAATACCAAGTGAGTTTGAATGCTCTGCAAATGAGGACCTAAACTTACATCTCCCTCCGAGTAATACCTTCGTAACACTGAGATATCAGCTTATTAGGTGTCACTCAATCTTACGGTGTAATCAATTTGCGATTAAATACAGAAAACTATGTAACAAATCACCTGTTTCCATTGAGGGCTTAAATGTCTTGTTTGATGTAACAAGAAGACAAAGATTATCAGGACTATGTGATATATTAGCGCAATACTTTTCGAACGATCTGATCACGCATATGCTGGTTATGAACATTGATATATATAATTAAAAGGCCAACTAGATGAATAGAGAGTAAGAAGAGACAGAGATATTCAAGAAAATACTATAAAAAACAATTTGAAAACCTATTGCGCTGAATAATACGCTTAGATTACCAGGTTAAGTTAAAGGTGAGAACAAACTGTATTTTAACCCATAGATTATGATCATACGATTTACCGTTCTTGAGTTATTCTCAGTCTATTAATTACTGTTCCCCACATTCACAGTCACTTTTGGCTGAATCATGTACAAATGTTATTTTCTATTTTATAGTACAATGTTGTCAGTTTGATTGTTATATAAACTTAGTGTGTTTGAAATATAACGATATATACCGCAGGGGCTGTTATTGGTGTTCTGGGTTTAACTGGCTGGGCTAGGCAGAAAGCAGAACCGACAAGTACTCTAGACTGCTCGTACGGTTTTTGTGTATCATTGGTCCGGTCGATAACTCACTGCTCTCTGATTGGCAGTCCTATCACGTTATACATTAACCGGGCATCCACTTGGCCACAAGATATAACTAATAAAGTTTGATATTCTCACACTTTCAGCATTTTGTTGCAGCAACACTTTATGTGTTTACCTACACTGGTATATGTCATTAATCGATTACACAATGTCTCAACCCGAAGTTAAAGTTTGCCCTTACCAACATTTTTTTTTAGCCCTACTCATGTCTAACATTTTAGGATGTCAACATGTGTGCCCTTTCCCCTATGTTCTTCAAATTTAGTGATTACCACTAGTATAACAGTATTCTCAGTCAATTTTTATAGCAAGTCATTTCAAATTAATCTTAATTCATATACTGTCAGGAATGGCTGACCATGTAACTAATGCCAGTTCAGTTTTTTGAAAAAGTGAATATTTTTATTATTACTTTTCAAAAATAACATCTAGTAGCTTCCTTCTTAAAACCGTTTATTTTATTGGACCAAGTGGGACGAAAAGGCTTTAATATAAGTTACAAAAACCGCCGTAGTGTAAGTCCTGTTTGTTGTTTCTTCGTATATTGCTGTAGATTTTAAGTTCGTGGTTTTCATTTTTTCAGATCTCAATAAAACTCGAGCCTTAGTGGGTGGAGCAGCTGCAATTAGTATTGGTAGCCTTTGTCTTTATGGTTTAGCCGGTAAAGATGGTTCACTCTCAGCTTTTGATCGTTCAGTTACTTGGCCGGATTACGTAAAACAACGTATTCGAGCAACGTATGGTTATTTACTAGCCAGTGCCACAATTGCAGCTGGTTCAACTATCGCATTGTTTCAGTCTCCTACTATGTGTCGTTTGATGCTTAGTGGTGGGTGGCTTGCTCCTATTGGAATGGCGGTATTGAGCGTAACTACAGGAGTCATTTGTCAGGTAATCATCTTTTTGATAAGTTTGTCGAATAACCTACCATAGTTTGTATTCACTAAATAATTTACTAATTTCAAGCATACACAGTCTAATTCATTATCATCTATACATTGACAGGGTAAGCAATTCCACAATGTTTTTAAGGCTTAAGTAAAACTTCTATTCAATAGTTTTGGTTTATAGACAGCAGTAAATTTAGCCTTCGACTGTGTGTTCGTGCTACGTCGAAAAGTGTAATCTTTGCTTTGAGTTCATCAGATAATTGTAATCTATAAGCGGAATCCTTGAGTGATAAGGCACGAAATAGTTGTTAGTCCAAATGCATTCATTCATCATCTTCGTGTAGACTTTTAGCTTAGTATCATTCCACACTGGTACTTGGTTTGCTATTACTGACGGTATTGTTGTTTTCACTAATCATTTTGTTCATTTTCTCTTGCTATTATCGGTATTTTCACTCAGTTACAAGCAGTCACTGAATTGTGTTTGATTCCACATGTCAAGATAAAGCAAAGACTCAAGCTCCTTCAGATTGTCTGAGGAACTAGTATTTTAGTGTTTTGGTTTGTTATAGATAAAATTACTTGTCTTAAGTATCACTAGTGTCTAGGTTCAGGCTTCATACCTTAAAATATCTATTTGACGCTACAATTCTAGTCGTGCATACTGTTACACCAAGTACTATAACGAAGTAGTTTAGTTCTCTAATATACGACAATATGATTTCAAAACCCGCTTTGATTTAATTACTTCACAATGATATTTAACCTCTTGGACGAGATTAAACTAAGTGAACAAATCTGTTTAACATGATACAGTTGGCGTCTGATAGTATAACCTGTTAGTTAGCAAACTTAATAATATTTGCTGTTAACGAAGTTCTAACGGGCTCTTATATTTAACTATATGTAGTTCGGAAAAAAGTGGTGTTCGTTCGGGTTGTCTACTCCTCAATTTTACTCGACTTTGTCATAAGTAATTTTACGAGTGATACATTATACGGTAGATGAACTGGTTTATAACAAGGACCACTACTATTGGTTTAAACGGTACTGCAATGAAGGGTCGTTTCACTATGAAGTTTGTGTTAATTATTGTGATCAAAATGGCGGTTTTGTGGAGATTGCATTAATTTTAATAGTTGAATTCATAAGTCGATCTAAGCATAAGGGATAATAAAGATCATAAAGATTTATCCTTATTCGATTAGGTTCCCCTTTGATGCTCTGCGACCGCCTTGGATGTGTTGTATACTTTCTATTGTTTGGGTCCTTTTTAATTTCATTGTTCAAGTCAGTTAATGTGTTTAATGGTAAATCCGGCTTTCTATCACTTCCAGTCTCTTACTCATCTGGTCGGCCGTAGTTGGTTTACATGTCGCACTCATATCATTTCGCCGCTTTTTACTTCATAAATGACTTTTCCTTTTCTGCGAATTATAGTTCCAGTCTTCTAGGTTGGTTTCGCTCCATGGGAATTTCTTGCTCGTTTGACTTTAGCCAAATTACGTCACCTATGGCGAAGGCAAGATGTGTCTGTCAATTAAGGGGCGAATATACTACACAGCAGTTCGTTCTGTCTTAATTTACGGCTGAGAAACGTGGCCACTAATAGTAGAGGATACTCGTAGTTTACTAGTATTTGACCACAAATGTCTTAGAATTATTTCCAGCATCTGCTCGGGTCACCGATTAAGTAATAGTGAGCTTAGACACAAGGTATTGGGAAATGATGGTAAATCAATTGATGAGGTTGTGAATCTTCGTCAACTGAGATGGTTGGGCCACGTGTTACGTATGCGTGTCGTTTTTTCTTCGCTCTCTTGTATTCGCCTCGTCCCTCCGATTTCCTGTCCAGATCAATGTGTGTGCAAAATATATGTATACAAAATCCATTCTCGTATTTGACTAGTTTAATTCCATTATTCACCAACGCGGATTAAGTCATGTATTACATACGAGAATAGACAAGATGTGTATTTTGAAAACAATCATTCATATGATCTAATTGGAGTCAGATCTTGGCCCTACAAACCATGCATCTTGACTAATGTATGTAAAAAAAGTTCGCTTCATTCTGATTTTCTTTAATATTTTTTAGTCATGCACCATATTCCGAGTCGTCCCCTCAGGAAATTCCTGACTTGGATTGCCATTTAAGAACGGTCTTCATCATGGAAAGATCACCACTTTATTTATGTATCACATAAATAGGTTTTTAAACCAGTATGTAAGATAGTTTCGTAATTTGTCTGTGTAACCGGTAACATGGAATTTTTTATACAAATTAACTATCGATGAAGTAACTATGTAGTCTTGGGTGGACATGGCACCAAAATGCAAACGCGAAAGACTGTTTGTTTAAAAGGCTTTTACAACAACAATGACGACTATTTCTACTATTCTGGGATTCGTCTTTAAATTATTTTATCTTGTGCTAATGTGGTATGGCGATTTAAAGCGTTGCATATGATGATCATATTTCATGTAGTGTTTATTTGTTTGATGGTGGTGAATAACATGTATTTTGTGGATGCTAATAGCGCATGATATTTCTTCGGGTTTTTTTTGGTATCTTCTAAACTATTGAAATCATGTCTTAATCTGTATGGTTTTCTCCATTTTTAACGTCATTTGATGTGTCAGAGTTAGTGAGTATAATAAATTAGGTGTTGACTTTTATTCGATCAATTTTACTTATAAGTCAGTTTTGTATCAGGATGAATTCCCCGGCTAGCTTCTGTATAAAATCCCAGTTAACCACTGTGTATGTTTGAGTTCGATTTCAAAGCTCATCGAAACATTTCATTGTTTTCATATACAACATAGTTTATATTTACTTGAGCTCATTAATTTGCTATCATTGATCTAAACCTACACCATAATGTTTAGTATCTGTTTGGTTGATAGTAATTTTACCAGTCTCTTTTGATCGAAATTTCATAAATCAAGTAGAATCGATTAACATTTGAACCTTTCGTTTTATTAAATGCTTTTTAAAAAATGTTTCATTCTTCCTAATGGAAATATTTTTTCCGACAATATTTTCTATATTTTTATCTGAATTCACTTGTATGTTCTTTTTTCTAGTCATTAACATATCCACAATCGGGTCTAAGTGTTAAGCATTTAGCATGGATTGCATATTCTGTGAGTTTAGGCGGTATCCTGATGCCTATATGTTTAGTCGGCGGACCCATTCTTACTCAAGCTGCCTTGTATACTGGAGGTATAGTGGGTTCCTTGTCATTGGTTGCACTGACAGCACCATCAGATCGTTTCCTCAACTGGGGTGGTCCTTTGGCGATTGGTTTAGGACTTGTTTTTGTGTCATCTATTGGTAGGTTAATCAACAATATAGAATTTTGATTCGTGTTTTTTATGTTGATTAGTAACGTATTTGTCATAAATATACCGGTTGCAATTACTCTGTGATCATTTTTCAATCAAGTACCCCTTCCATTCATTAAGGTTGGTGAAGCCTATTGGCTTTTTTGAAGACACTCCATGATGAAACAAGGCACAACTACCAGGGCGTAATAACTGTTTGAGTCTTTCTTGGTCATACTTCTCCAGTTATTGCCAAGCATTTGCTTATCACGTAACAGTGATTTATTCTACCTTTATTTTGTTAGCAAAATTTTTGTTCAGCCCGTGTACGGTTATTTATGTAGTTGTGGTTATTGATTTAGTGATTTTTAGAGTTTTTATGTTTGTTGTTATGGGTTGATAAGGCTGTAGGTGACAGTATCAAATATGACTATTTAGCCATCCCATAGTTTTATATAACTTTTAACAGTTTGCCATCGAGCACTTTTGCACTTTTGTATCTGTGAAAGTGTTATGACTTGTAGGTTGAACGCTTTATTCGGATAACCCCAGGCTAGCACTACTCAGCGACTTGAAAGACCAGAGAGAAGACACGAGTATCCGAGAATCACTTTACTACAAGGTTCATTTATGTACAGAAAACACAGGGGTTTTATAGTAATTAAAAAGACCTTGAGATTCCATAGTAACAATATGTTTAACAGCCAATCAGGACCTCATTATTTTAGTAGCATAGCTTCTAACTGATCGCTGATTGGTTGGGCTCTTTATGAGCCTCTCTGGAGGCTCTGATAGAGTTTATTGTAAGTCGACCTAACAGAAAGTCTAAGTTGTTGGATGGTTGTTCTTTGAGTGTCTGTTCATCCCTTTCATTATTGTGTACATTTGGCTGCAGTTTGTTTGTTTATTCGTGTATTTGCGTTCCTTGGCAAATTATTTTCTGTTTGTACTCTCCTTCATTATTTAGTTTTATCTTAGTTGGGTGCTCTGCCCAAGTCGTTGGTAATTATTTTTTGAGCCCTTCTAAGTAGAGTTTTATTTATTATGGTGCTTTCGATAATTGTGAACTTCAATTTGTTTGATGTTCTGTGATCTGTGTACCAGGTGTTTAGTCGGTTCTGCTGGATTTTTGTGGTCATGTTTGAGAGACTAATCTTACTTTTTAGTTCCTCCGCTGCTAGATGTTTACGGCTATTTATTCTGAGGATCATCCATCTTGCTGTATTAAGATAACGAGTCTCATCCAATCCTTTCTTAATACTATAGTCTCTAGACCATAGATTAAGGTCGGAATTATAGTAGATTCCATCAGCTTCCTCTTAGTTAGTAGACTAGTATTGTATGATTTCAAGACTAGTTAGATTTCCATTGCTGTATAATGAGCTTTAATGACCTTTTGGTGAACTGCATGTTCAGCAGTACGTCTAGTTGGATTAAAGATTGCAGATGGTTGAAAGACGTTTCTTTACTTAGTTTGTTGTCAAAACAAGTTGGCTGGTTGTTGTATTGTTTATTTATGATCATCTTTGTTTTTCCGGTTGAGATTGCCGTTTTCAAGGCTTTTAGTTCGTTCTGAAGCCTCTTTTTTCCTAGTTTATGTTTTCCTCTTTATCCTGGTGGGTTAGTTTACTTTTCCATTTGTGTTTAGGTGATGTTACCCTAGCTTGTTTGAAAAATTAAGTTGCAATGTTCAGTATGGTTTGCTCAGTTTGTTTGTGATTGAAGGTCTCCTTCAGGTCGTCTGTTAGTTTTTTCATGCCCTGGTACGGCCGAGAGTGGGGAGGGTCTACTCTCTCTCTCTCTCGAAATGCTCTCACATGGCCAGCGAATATATAGCCTCTGCCAGGGAAGTCCTACTCACTGCCTTCTCGTGGCGGGGGTGTTGTTTACGAAAGTGAGAGGACGAAAAGCGAATGTTCGGCGCTATAACCGGATTGGTGGACACGGAGGGTCCACCTAGGGGAGTTGGAAAACCCTGATTCCAAACCAATGGTGCACATGGGCTCCAGTATCCTGATGGAACGAATGGCGGAAGAACCTGCTGTTGGTCAACGGCAACCATGGGACTGCATCTCCTCACGATGCTCCACTGCCTTGTGGATCAGACCTTTAGGTCAAAGGCTCGGGGTGTGGTCCCCTAAGAAAACCACCTGCTTCGGTTTGGGCACCCGGGCAGTATCACAGCCCACACACAAACAAATGAATGAAATTATGAACTTTATTGACGATATCCCTGGTCATACTAAAAGCAAAACAATTAACATTATTATTATTATTACCTTTATTATTATTATTATTATTATTATTATTATTATTATTATTATTATTATTATTATTATTATTACTTACCATATCGCTAATTCACCCCCTTTTATCCCCAATTTGTGTAACCTTACTCTTCAACTTATGCAGCAGCTCGCTCTTGGTGGAAAATCTGTCCTATCTAAACGATCTCCAGTCACTGTCTGGTTGAAAGTGAATGCTTCCACCGATTATGAATACTGAGGCAGTCTTTCTGAAACCACGTACGCCGTTCAAGCTGGCTTCCTTCAACGTTCGCACACTAATGCAGATCAGACAACAGATAGGGCTGGCTATGTCTTTGGAAGGTCTTAATGTTGACGTTTGTTGTCTATCCGAGACCCGTATTCAAGACTCTAGTGAAGTACTACAAATCCGCTCTCCATCTGTCGCCTCGAAAAGCTTGTTCCACGTGCGCTTATCCGGGGACCCTGTGGCATCTTCGTCTGGTCTTGCTGGCGTTGGTGTCGCACTAAGCGCTAGAGCTGAGGCAGCACTAATCGATTGGATCCCCATTAACAGTCGGTTATGTGCTGTTAGATTAGAAAGTTCCATCAAAGTGAGAAGAAATCGGCGTGAGAAACGGTGTCTTTTCGTCATCTCCGCCTATGCCCCGACAGATTGCAGCCCGGATGCAATCAAGGATGAGTTTTACCATCAGTTAACAGTTCTTCTCCAGAAAGCGCGTTCGACAGATATTGTAGTACTAGCCGGAGACTTGAATGCACAGGTCGGGCGTCTAGGCACAGAAGAGAGTCGTCTAGGTGGCCGATGGGGACTTGTTGGTCGCAGGACAGATAACGGGGACCGTTTGCTGCAACTGTGCACAGACCACAACCTGTTTCTGGCCAGCACTAACTTCCGGCACAGTCATCGCCGGTGTGCCACCTGGCGTCCTCCCTCTGCATCCCAAGCCTGGACTCAGATTCATCACATCGCGATCAGCTACCGCTGGCGTGGTTGTGTACAAGACTGCCGCTCCTTTTGGAGTACCTATCTGGAGTCTGATCATGCCCTGGTCTGCGCCAATCTCACCTTACTTTTCAGTGGCCGAAGGATTGACCACCACCAACGGATTGATATTAGTAAACTGGCTGCAACTTCTGTTGCAAGTAAGTATCGAGCGGAGCTAGCCTCTAGGCTAGCTACCACCCCACCGAAAAGTATAGGTAAGCATTGGTTGCATCTTCATGACGCCATGAAAATGGCGAGTAAAGCCGCTTGCGGCTTCGCGAAACGTCCCGCTTACAAGCACTGGGTTTCTTCTGGCTCCTTACAACTGATGGAAGCCCGTCGGTCTACTCCGGGTGACCGTGAGTTTGACCACAAACGAAGGCTGTTACGTAATGAAATCGGGCAAAGCTTGTGTAAGGACCGGGAAGCCTGGTAGTCGGAGCGTGCTAATGAGATGGAAGCAGCAGCTGCATCTGGTAACTGCCGGAAGCTCTTCCAACTCATCCGAGCCACTGGCAGCAAGAAGTCTGGTGTGAGTGAAACAATCTACGAGGATGACGGGATGCCAATCACTAACATCTGTCGACGTCTTGGACGATGGGCGGAATTTTTCGAAGGACAGTTCAACTGGCCTGCTGCTCCGGCAACATCAACCAGCTTGTCCTGCTCCCCATGGCCGGTGACGACTGATCCACCAAACGAGGCGGAAGTCCGCAAGGAACTCCAACTCTTGAAACGTTATAAATCACCTGGCCCAGATGACTTACCTCCGGCTCTTTTTAAAGATGGTGGTGACTTTCTGGCTAAGGAACTGACTGCGTTGTTTGGAAAGGTTTGGGAGCAAGAAAGTGTTCCAACATTTTGGAATGAGTCAATAGTCGTCCCTATCTTTAAAAAGGGTTCACGTTGTTCCTGTAGCAACTATCGGGGGATAAGTCTACTTTCGATCGCGTCCAAACTATTGGCTTCTATCATTCTTCGTAGGTTGTTTAAAACCCGAGAACGATTGACTCGCGAGGAACAGGCTGGTTTTCGTTCTGGTCGAGGATGCATTGATCACATCTTCACCCTCCGCCAAATGTTAGAACACCGTCATACTTATCGCAGGCCAACAATCGTAGTGTTTCTTGATATCAGGGCTGCCTTCGATTCGTTGGACAGGACTGTTCTCTGGGATTGTCTATTGAAGAAGGGTGTGCCTGAGAAGTTCATTAACATCTTAAAGGCCCTGTATACGAACACCTCAGGCAGAGTGAGGGCATACAACCACCTTTCTCCCTTGTTCCATTCGAGCAGTGGGGTTAGGCAGGGTTGCCCGATCTCCCCATTCCTCTTCAACTTTGCCATCGACGACATCCTAGAAACAGCTCTGATGGATGTAAGTAATGGCGGTGTGGATATGTTGCCTGGAGAACGACTTCTCGACCTCGAGTATGCGGATGATATTGTCTTACTGTGCGATAATGCCCAAGGCATGCAATCAGCACTTAATCAGTTGGCAATCAGTGTCCGCAGGTACGTCATGTGCTTTGCACCCTCCAAGTGCAAAGTACTTCTACAAGACTGGCAGGATTCTCATCCTGTACTCACCCTGGATGGTGAGGAGATCGAAGTAGTTGAGAAGTTCGTGTATCTAGGTAGCTATATAAGTGCTGGTGGTGGCGTGAGTGATGAGATTGATGCACGTTTAATGAAAGCCAGAGCGGCTTATGCCAATCTGGGCCATCTTTGGCGCCTTCGTGATGTTAGTCTGGCTGTAAAAGGTCGGATCTACAACGCGTCGGTGAGAGCAGTTTTGCTCTATGCTTGTGAAACCTGGCCTCTCCGAGTTGAGGATGTTAGACGTCTCTCTGTGTTCGATCATCGTTGTCTCCGAAGGATTGCTGACATCCAGTGGCAACACCATGTTAGTAATGCAGAGGTTCGGCATCGTGTGTTCGGGCGCAGAGACGATAATTCAATTGGTGTCACCATCTTGAAACACCGACTTCGGTGGCTCGGACATGTTTTACGAATGTCGTCCCAGAGACTTCCGCGTCGTGCATTATTTGCCGACCCTGGGACTGGTTGGAGAAAGCGGAGAGGAGGTCAGTGTATGACATGGTGTCGTGGCATGAAAGAGAGCTGCAAAGGGCTAGCTTCTGTTGGTCCTTCACGACTCCCTGGTTGGGGTCCGAGAGATAGTGCAACACAGTGGCTAGAGACGTTATCAGATATGGCTCAGAATAGAAGCCAGTGGCGATCCTGCTGCAACCTTCTTTTACTTTCTACATAAAGAATGGTTCTAACTTTCCTAACTGAAAGAATCTTCTGGTTGTACATTTCAGCCCGCCTTATCTTTTCATCCTTTATCTACCTACTTTCATTATTTTGTGTGGCGCATATGTACCTGGTGCCCTTTTGTACCAATATATATGTGTTTAAATAAATAAATAAAAACATGTATAGACGTGGTCATTGTTGATCGCTTCTAGTGGTGTTTATGATGTTTTTACTCCGTTTCTTGTTTGTTCTTTCAACATCCGTTACTAAGTGCCGGTCGGAGTTTGCATCAGCTGATCGACTCGTATGGGCATCAAATATTGGAAAGTTCGTTTGACCTAACCAAGTACAACTTATGACGTTAGTATTTCTTGATTGAAATCTTGGAAAAAGCATCATGCATCCTTTTTAATCCAAATCAAACCATTTTGATAAAAAGTACTCGGATAATCTACATGAATGTCGTCACAGATGTAAAAACTAGGGGCCCTAAAATAAATAACTTATTAATGAGAGAGAGACCCTAAAATCTATATATTTAACTTTTTTAATAATTCTAATTGTTCAAAATCAAACCTTGAAATAAATTATACCGATGAATAATTCTAAACTATTTATGTCATAAGAAAGACTCTTTAATGAGTAATTTATAGCGTAGTAACTCACCATTGAATATGAAAAACTAGATTTCTTAAATGGTAATCTATTTTTTCAAATTGTTATAACAATTTCAATGTTAATCAAAAGTACAATTACTGTCTTTGATCTAAGTTGTAAGTAAACATAATCTAACCTGTTTTCTTTTACAAGGTTCTATGTTTTTATCCCCTGTAAGTCGCTTGGGATCTGGTTTAGCATCCATCAGTCTTTACGGCGGCCTTCTTCTGTTTTCTGGATTCCTACTTTACGATACACAACATGTAATAAGACGGGCAGAATCTCACCCACCTCCAGATTTCTATTCATCAATTTTACCAATCAACAAAGGATTTCAGAATCCAGAAGCATTAAAACCATTTGACCCGATCAACAAGTTAGTGACTTTGCAATAATTGAACTCTATCTACCAGTATATTACTATGCAACGTTATCATTACACTTTGAACTGTGTTTACGTTTGAGAAATGCATTGATATCGAAAGTAACGGTTGAAAGTATTAAAAAATGCAATTACGATAACTGGTAAACATGACATTCTGTACTCTCAAATGTCATTAGAATGACTGCTTGTTACTGAATATTGGTAAGCAGGATAATTCAACTTACGAAAGAGGATTGGAAAGGGACAGAGTTTATTTAAAAAGACGTATATAAACAAAGAATATTCTTTTCAGCAAATTCTCTTCCGGTTCTATAGTCCTTTATGTAAGTTAATAATCCAAAAGCGGTCAGGTTTAAGCCAAACACATTGTTTTGAAGTTATACCACATGAATTTCCGATTTGACATACAGAAAGTTCTAATAAACTAAACAATACATTTCACATATGAGTCTACATTTAAAAATGTGAAGATTTTCTGTTAGACTCAGCTTAACAGAATGAATATTTCATGTAAATAAGTGCAAAATTTGAATTCAGGTGTAATAATGCTTTGGGCTGATCAAAAGAACTCTTCTACTTATCTTAGTTCTTATAATGATGTACCTCATAACTACCAACTAATCAGTTTATATATATTCGATGTATCGATATAAACTGAATATTTGAAATGATCAATTTTACTTTACTCTGATTCCTCTTTATTCAAAGCTTTCATAACAAAAAGAAAAATTTATTTTTACTTCTGTTTTACCATAATTAAGTATTAATTGTCATATGAAATGCACCTTTTAACTTTCTTAATAAGCTTAAATTATAGGTATTAACATTTTCAATATGTTAACTCGCTTGTCATTTATATTATAACAAAATTCATTT
Source organism: Schistosoma rodhaini (assembly GCA_944470415.2). Lineage (NCBI taxonomy): Eukaryota > Metazoa > Platyhelminthes > Trematoda > Strigeidida > Schistosomatidae > Schistosoma > Schistosoma rodhaini. The sequence goes on from OX104040.1 coordinate 5,061,296, forward strand.
TTATATTTTGTCTACCGAATTTATATTAGACCTAAAAGTTCACTATATTTTCACACACCTTATTGATAGTTAGAAACTCATTTGTTTAGTTAACCTGCTATATTGATGATTACTTTACTCTATTGAAATATTCAATATAGTAATAATGAGGGAATCTTTATTCTTTTCTTTACTTCAGTTCTATTCGAATTTTATTGGATGCTGTGAACATATTTGTTCGCATGGCAATAATATTATCTGGTGGTGGCCAGCGTAAGAAATGAACTTCATCTACTATCTTATTTCTACCAGACAACCAACTACATTTCTATCTTTTATGACATTGAAATTGATTTGATTTATCGAATGCTTGTGTAAATCAACAAACCTAATAAATGTCATTCATGTTTTAACATCGAAGTTAGTGATTTGTATATCAGTTGCATTATATGTTAAATGAATGTAACTTAGTTTGAATTGAAAATGCTTCACACTGAATAACTAAACATTTTGCTCTACAGAACTGATTGACTAAGTAGTTGGGTTAGGGATGTTATCCTCAACGGGAAGAATAGCTTATATGTACATTGTAAACTTAGCGACACGAAAGTATAACAGATGAGTTGATTTAACTTTCACTGATATGTATATGGCATGACAGAGTAGTCGCAGAGTATCTGAGTCCTGAATATAACTTGGAGAAATTTTTCTTTAATACATTCCCCTGGTCAGACTGTTGTGATGGTCTGTCTAGACGTCTTACTAACTTGATAGGCCCTGGTTCGGAGGCATCGACGATGTCAGAATCAGAAAACCTTCATCTTGTATATCACATCAGAGGTAAGACTTCAATCTGGTTCCAGTAGTTATTTATAAAATAGAAATATAATGTAGGTGGCACTTAGGAAGAAGGCTTAAAGCCAAAGCAGGTTAGTTGACAATGTTATGTTTAGCTATAGGAATTAACAACCGGTGATTTGTCCCCGGGAGAGTACCAAAGAAAAATCGAATCATACAAGCCAGCACGAATTGAATTGAATGATTTGATTGTAAGGTTCTTCTTGTTCATCTGAAGAAAAGCGGCACGACCTTTAGGAACAAATGGGCTATTCGGATATCGCTACATATGGCTTACAACCGATCCTGTCATTCTATATGATTTATTTTGTCTGTCTACCTGTTTAATCTGACTTGTAGTCCTATGTTTATGGTTTTTCCAATCGATTGTTAATTTTTTTGGATTTCGATGTGTTCATTGACTGCTGATTGACCTGCGTTTCTCCCCATCCAAATGTAAATTGTTACTCCAGGACTGGCCTACGTCAACACCTGAACTAAGGATAGGGAGTGAAGTAGTCGAACGCGTTGACAACTTCACTTATCTTGGAAGTCTGATCAGCCCTAATGGGTTGGTGTCTGACGAAATTTCAGCGCGGATTCGAAAAGCTCGTTTGGCTTTTGCCAACTTACGTCACCTATGGCGAAGACGAGATATCCGTCTATCAATTAAATGGACGAGTATACTGCGCATCAGTTCGCTCTGTTCTACTTTACGGTTGTGAAACATGGCCATTAAGAGTAGAAGATACTCGTAGGTTACTAGTATTTGACCACAGATGCCTTAGAAATATTGCTCTCATCTGCTGGGATCACCGGGTAAGTAATAGTGAGGTTAGACACAGGGTATGAGGGAACGATGGTAAATCAGTTGATGAGGTGATGAATCTTCATCGACTGAGATGGTTGGGCCATGTGTTACGTATGCCTGAACACCGATTACCACGACGCGCTATGATGACTAGTGTAGGGGATTGTTGGGAGAGAGTTAGGGGCGGCCAAACCAAAACATGGCATCAGTGTTTAAGGTCACTAACTTCTAGTCTGAGCCATGTTGACAGATGCAGACTACCTGGTTGGGGTCCGCGTGACTATCGTAACCAATGGTTGGAGACTCTAGGTGACATGGCTCAGAATCGATCACAATGGCGTAGGTGTATACACTCTTTATCTTCTCTTAAACTATGAGATTAAAATTGCTTCATATCTCTCTTCCTTCCTGTACTATATCCTTATATACAACCTTTCTTTATATACTACCATTACTAAATTAATTACTTCTATGAATCCGGTGTTCATCTTGTTGTGCTAACGAGGTATGGCAACTTGGACCGATGCATAAATGTGCCTGGTCCTACGTTGTAGCTGACTGACTGGGTGTCAAGCCTTTAGTCTTTCTCTGATAGTAGTTTTGTCTATATCCAAAATCTGAAAATAACCTCAGTCTGATTAGTATCTGTGCATTGACGTGGTCGAAGACGTATCATTAGAGTCAACAACCTGTTGGTATTCATGTAGACAAAGATTTGGTGTCCTTGCAGTTGAAACAGTTTATCTTGTAGATGATGTTCACAGTTTTTACTGTCGTTCCTCCCTTTGGTATGTGGTAGATTGGCTTTCCTGTCGCAAATAGTCTAAACAGTTAATTTTTGATATATGGTAGAATAATCCAATTGTTGATTTCCACATTTGGCCTCCACCTTGCTGATAAGTCTGGTTATTATTTCTTGGGGAAGTCAAGTGGGTAGACTCTTTTCTTCAGCAATAGTCACTAAATATTTTCCTTTCTCCTATGGTGTAATGGTGACGCAGTGTTTTTCTTTGAATAGAGTTTGTAAGCCTATGGTTTTGTAATTTTGTGGATTGTCGCTCCAGCCGCTGAGAACCCGATCTGCATGAGATTACTCCCGATATATTTTGATCTTCAGTTTCATTGTTTTGTCCTGGTTATCAACACATCTGAGAATGATAGTTTGCTGTCCAACTACTTGCTGATCATTTTGTCCAAAAGAACGATAAAAGCTCCACAATGAAATCATTCTTTTTTTTACCCCGGTGATAGTTTTTTCCAGCAGAATATTAGACTATGGACGATTTGTGTAAAAAACCCGTTTATCCTTTTGATTGCCAAGCATTTTTGAATCATAGCTGGTGTTTAGTCTTGATGAATACCATACCTCTTAATCCTTTACGCTAATTTATAAAGTTGTTTTGAGCCTACTAGATGTTTGAGTTCTTCGAAGTGGTTCGCACAGTTTCCACCAAAATCCGATGTTTGTGTACACCAGTTCGTCGAATACAAGCTTAACTAAACACGTGACCATAGGAACTACAACCTGAACTCATCAATAAAATTACCGTGTGTCCCAGGTACTCAAGTACCTGTTAACAGTAAGAAACATTGGCTGAGCACTAATTGGTTAATTAAGTTATACATGTAACAAACGCCTCTTAATATTCTAGTGATCACTTTGTTATTTTCACATCACATTCAATCAACCCCCCCCCATCCTGAAAATACCAAGTTACACGTTGAACATCTTTTGAATTTACTTAAACCGTAAATGCATCCAATTGGCAGTCTCATCTTATTTCTATCAAATTCTTAGGCTATACTGTCAGTGTTAGGAGTTTTAAACCTGATTTGGTTCGCCTAGCTCCATCAATTCAAGCATCGTCATTTAAGAATATCTCAACATTCAGATTATGTATTAGTACTCTTCAGTTTCATTCTTGATTTATCTCTAGCTTTACAAAAGTATTATCTTCACTCTCCTACTCGGTATTTGGTAGAGTTTGTATTGGAACAACGACGTGAGGATACACTAACGGACATTTGGTAAGGCCGTCCTCTGACTATTCACCGACTGAGAAATCTAGCATTTCCATTGCTTTTAGGTGCAGTTATAGAATGAAATGGGAAACCTGTTGTTTCTGTTTCGAGATGATTGAGTAAGAGTGGAAAAAATAATCTCAGACACAAAAGAAGGCTTTAGCAGTGGGTAGATAATAAAAGCTGTGAAAAAATTCCCAAATTCAATAGCTCTGTAAGTATTCGACATTGGATGCTCACCACATTAGTTTCAATGGACTCACTTAGCTGAAGGCGCTCGGTCATGCATCCGCACCAGATCACGAGTTGGAACGGCGTGCTCAACGTCTCCTGCGATCACTAGCCAGTTTAGATCAATCACTTCTCGATATGTTGATAATCTATCAAATATATCTTCCAGCCTCCCTGCTTCTGACTTTTGATTTCATTTGATGGGCGCGATTCAATTACAGGTGTTACTGGTAAAGTGTTGTCAAACTACAATATCTGTAGTATCTTCATTCGTTAGCGTTCTTCCTGCAAATTCCAACGACCAGCTTCACGAATCTGTTTTAAACTTATAGACAGTAAACGGAAAGTCAATCACCACATATGGTGAGAGATACGTTTTCCTTAGCGTGAGTTTACGCAAATCTATTCATTGGATCTTCGTTGTTGCAGAACATTCTATGCCAATGATTGATATGGACCCCCTACAACACCATAATCTACTCATCGATAAGCGCAACGGAGGCTAGTAGACGGAAACACTAATTTATCTGTTTGCGTAACTTCTTTTTCTGGTTGCAGAATGTTTTCAGTCACAGTTAGGCACACAATAGACCCATTCTATCAACCAATACTCGATATGTGCTCGGGTATATACCAACCACAACCGAGATTGCCTTGTGTAACCAGCAATGTTCCACATCACATCACGACAACAGGACCACCTGCATTCTCGAAAGCACTCTGAATGGCCCCAAAAAGCTGAGGTTGGTCAGAAACGAAATTGACCACATGACGGAGTTAGGAATCATTCGACCGTCAAACAGCCAATGAGCATCCCCCTTGCACATAGTCCCTAAAAAGGACAGCAATGATTGGCGTCCAGCTGGTGATTATCGGCGTTTGAATGCAAAAACTATTTCCGATCGCTAACCGTCGCCTCACATTCACGATTTGACAGCTACCTTGGAAGGTACAACTGTCTTTTCGAAAATCTACTTGATTAAAGCCTATAACCAGATCCCTATGGTTACTGACGACATTCCCAAAACCGCTATCATAACGCCCATGGAACTCTACAAATTTTTGCGAATGCCTTTTGACCTAAGAAATGCTACTCAAAACTTCCAAAGGTTCATCGATTACATTTTTCGAAGTCTCAAATTCGTACATGCGTATGTTGGTGACTACTTGGTAGCACGTCCTAACAGAGAGTCCCATCTTCAGCATCTGGACATTGTGTTCGAACGACTGCAGAAGCATGGCATCACTGTAAACATTCAGAAATGCCGAATCGGAACCGATTCCTAAGATTTCATAGGACACACTACTAATTATCAAGGCATCTGACCCCTTTGAAGCAAAATGGCAGCCGTTCTGGATTACCCAGAACCGATCACGATTCAGAGATTGCGCACATTTAACGGTCTTGTAAGTTTTTATAAACGGTTCATACCAAAGTGCGCGTCCCTTATGAACTATTAAACGGCCAACTCCATGGAGATGCAGCATCCATTAATCTGGACGACACTGTGCGAGAAGCACTCCACAATTAAGGAACTTATCGCGAAGGCAACAATGCTGGCACATCAGGACACTCAAGCGCCCATAAGTATCGCATTAGACGCATCCGACTCAGCAATGGGAGGAGTCTTACAACGATGGGTTAAACACTCCTGGCAACATTTGGCGTTCTTCTCAAATGAAGACCAAGAATTCACTGTTTTCACCCATCACAAACCTCTTATCTTCTCTTTAAGCTGATCTCCACATAAGTACTCAACTCGAGAGTCTGGAAAACCGGACTACATTTTGCAGTTTACTTCAGATATACAACACATTTCTGGAGCAAACAATGTAGTCGCGGACGCCTTGTCTGGAATAAGTTCCTTGAACAGTTTCCAAGGCATCAACCTTCTTAAACTAGCTCAGCTTTAAACAACAGACTCAAAACAACGCGTTCTGGAAGAAGAGTAAGGTTTCCAGAACACATAGACGATTAATGCACATAAGACATTGCATAACTTTTGCTGCTAAACATAGCAAGCTATCAGAAGGGTGTTTACCAACGACAAATTTGTTTGGTTGGAACTTCTGGCTTACCACCTCATAATGTCATCACTACCTCACTATGTGGGGAGTGGTCTGTAGCTGTAAATAAATTCCCAAGACCACATTAGTTTCAATGGACTCACTTAGCTGAAGGCGCTCGGTCATGCATCCGCACCAGATCACGAGTTGGAACGGCGTGCTCAACGCCTCCTGCGATCACTAGCCAGTTTAGATCAATCACTTCTCGATATGTTGATAATCTATCAAATATATCTTCCAGCCTCCCTGCTTCTGACTTTTGATTTCATTTGATGGGCGCGATTCAATTACAGGTGTTACTGGTAAAGTGTTGTCAAACTACAATATCTGTAGTATCTTCATTCGTCAGCCTAACGTGATCTGGTACACCAATCTTTAAATGTGAATGTGTTCCTTTCTGGAATTTCATAAATCATCGCTTTATTCAAACTCCTATATATTGTGATATTTTTTCTCTCAACTTATCAAGACTCTGTTTAATCCCTAGACGTACCTTCAACCATTTTCTACAATAGCCATTCACTAGGTTACCTGAGTTTCTCAATTGTCTGAATGACAATTATACTGGAACTTAGCTGTTTGAATTATGCTGATTACGATTGACTTGTAATGTATGTTAGTCTTAATCTAAAAGGATCTTTCTCTCTCTTAATATCAATCCACAATTTATAAGTCTCACAGTTCCTACGATTATTATGTTTTTAAACGGATTATGGAATATACCCATTTTGAAGATAGAGAAATAAGTAGCAATATTCCCCTACTTCAATTGTCCGGAATAGGTGTGCTCTAGTTCTTTTCGGTTCTGTAAACTACTTTTATAAGCAGTTAGTGATTCAAACTTTAATCCGAGATGTGTATCCAGATCAAGCATTCAATAAGGAAATCACTGCGATCTGTAAACACAGACAGCAAATATATTACAGTTCTAGTATCGTAACAGCAGATAATTTGGAACCATAAGCAGCAATTTATTTTGGATCTGTATTTAGTTTGTCATGCCATGGTGTGTAAAAACTTGAAGGAAGTTCAAATATCATGTTTCTTAACGACAACTTTATAGTCAATAACAGTAATTGTATATATCATGAGAATTCATGAAAAAATGCAAATAATTGCAAAATCTAATTTCAAAATAAGTCTATTTTAACTATATCCATATTATCAACAATAAAGAAACCTGCATATACGATTGACTTCACTTAAATAGGTACATTAAAAAGTATACGAGTAGCTAAATCAAAACTGACAATAAGTGAAAAATGTATGCATGCCTATAAACTTGGCATACTATAAAATTAGTTTTTAGCCCAAGTTTTTGATCACAGTAATAATGCAGACACGCAGATAAATACTTCAGCAAAGAAGCAAGCGAACTAATATCCATCGGTTAGTTTTCTGATTTGTCACTTATCTCATATCTTCACAATATATATCAAACTGTCCTACTTCGAATTCAAGTTCAATTTAGATAATAACGCCATGTTGATTTCGAATATTGAAGTGCGATCGAATTATCGAGTCCGCTTTAGTTCTAGTTCGTGACGAAATAATTATCCATCGATCGTTTTTCTGACCTACCATTCAAGTGCGTGATATGAAGGAATGCTAACAGATTGAAGGACAACAAACACGTGACAATTCCTCATCAGGTGCATTCTTCTCACATCATAGGAATCCAGGAGTCTAAATGAAGACAGTGTAAAGAAACCCCACGTTGCTCTAAATCGTGACAGTTCACAAACAGGTCACTTATTGTCAAAGATTAGATTGGCGCGTCAATATTAGTGCTTCCTTTCTCTTACACTCAAATTTTGTCACCGAAAAACGATCAGCAATTTTATGTTAAGACACATATTCGTCTGGCACTTTCGTGTAGAAAGAGTTTTTTTCTGTGACAGCTTCCGCAGTGAACAAGGACCAAACAATTTCCAGAAAAGCAGCTAGTAGGAGTTTACGCAACTCAGTCCATTAAAATGTCCATCGTTCTGTAGACAGACCGCCTCTAGATAGGATCCTCGAATTTAATTTATACGTTCCACAGATTAAGAGATGTCTGGATTAAGTGTTGAGTGCCCAGTACTTCCCCAGTCACCCTAATAACACACCTCTTCAAGATTCAGTTTTATGTGAACCCTTTATGCTTCAAAATGTGATCAGGATGTCCTTTTAACTTTACCTCCTACTGGTATAACCACATAAAAGCTGAATTTTTGTAACAGAACAAAATTCAAGTGTGAGAAGCTTATGGAAGGGTGGTCAGTTTTATTATGATACGGTCACTCAGCCGTCACCCGCAGGTCGTGCTCTATAACCTTAATGAGCATAACTAAACTCCTCTCTAAACATATTCCTTATAACCACTTCTATGCCCTTTTCAGACATTATCGCGATATACTTATTTGCGCCTGTCCCTCTCAGAAGATCATAGGACGCTAACGCCACAGAGTAGATTCCGACATAATTTCTTATGCCCTTTATTAAACAGTATATCGATATGCTTGTCATATACGACTTAGTTTCACTAAATAACCTAAGATCTGTGACCACGTGGGCTTCATGAGCGTCACATCAGATCGTCACCTTCACTCTCTTATTCGATAATTAAGGTGACGAAAATGTAAAAATAGTGTTTCCACAAGTCTCTATTTATTCATAAAGACATGTTAGTCATGGTCTTGTACACTCACCGAAATAATGCAAGCAAGCAATATCGTAACGACAAAAAAGTAAAATTTAGTAAGCTGCTTCCAATTTCTCATGTTGACTAATCCATCACGCTTGGGTCCATTTGTCATACTAATGTCGTTGTTGGACTGATCAATACATTATCGTTGCCAGCATTGTATTTTCTGTGAATTTCTTCTTGAATGGGATGTCTTGATAATCTAGCATTACCTATTGACCAACTATCCGATTCAGCTTTGAAAGTTGCTGATTCCCCTCCCTCTACTTTTGGCTCCTTTACTCAGACGTGCCTTCAACTATATGTTTAGTGTAACCGAAGATATTGATTGTCATCGTCGACTGATTGGCTTCACGTCCGTCAACGAAATCGTTCATTACATAACCGCTGGACCCGTAAAATAGTTACTTCCATAGTTTCTGGGTCTCCAAACGAACTCAGGGGCAAGATTATTGGGTTGTTGAATCGCATAGTTAAAAAGTGAAAATAAACTGTTTGAGAGCTAATTTATAAAACACAGTATCCAAATCCTGCCAAACAAACCAACTTTTCGAGTACTGTCAGTGGTCATATACCCAGGGTATATACTTGAAGTCACCAGAATTTGTGTGGTTACAAGATTGACTGACTGAAAGAATGGAACTACTATCCTTGATAGAAGAATGCGCTAGGGTAGTTACCAGTCTTATTCAACGCCGAAAATTTTCGTCATACACATCATGCTACGAAGGATCCGGGAGAATTCCAGACAAATTCGATGGTTTATAAAATAGATTGTGATTGACACAACACTACTTTTTGTGTAACATACAAGAATATCCTAGCGTCATTTAGTATGGAACGTGAACTATATTTTACATCCTAAGTGAACATTAGAGCTTAGATTCTTCTTACGAGCCTGTAAAAAGTGCCTAGAATTTAGTTCAACAACGAAAGATGGACTTATTGAAGCGAAATTTTCGGATATTTTAGGATTGATAGATCATGATGTGACTTGATACTCCGGTAGGTTTTCTGAGACAGATTAGGACATAGCCAAAAAGAATGAACTTAAATTCGACTGTAGATCAACAACGTGCGTGGTCTGTGTTAGTGATAGGAAACCTATTCCAACTTGATGAGAATGGCGTAACCACACGTCATAGCCACACCCCACCTCAATACCGAACATGGATTCCCCTTTTTTCGTATCTGGGTACTATGGTTTCCTTAATGACCGTACAACAGAAATACATCAGAAGGAGTAAGCACAAGGAATAGAGTGTAGCCACTGCCGCATGGGTCAGTTCATGAAGTGCAATAGATTGATCTACGCAGGTTTTCCTTGACCTTGAAGAGGATCGGTAAGCTGTTCGATACCCAGTAATTTGACTGCTGGATCAATTGGCTAGGGTCTAATAACACTTCAGTGACCCTTGATGGTCACATTTTGCAGGGTAATTGAAGTAATGCTGCCAAATAATTGTGCTAGCCAAGTTCGTTTACTCATAACGATACAACAAGAGTTGAAGTAGTTTATCTGTCTCGTTATTTGAATTAGCAACTAATTAATTTATTTAGTATCAAGTAGGACGTGAGCAACAAATATTTTGTCTCAGAAATTCAGGGTTTCATGGCATATAGATTCATATCTAATAAATATTAGCCTTAGAAAAACTACCAAACTCACCTGAATTAGTGAAGCAGAGCCTCTAAGACAATCTTTATTGAACGAAACGGGAGAACTGAAGCCTCACTGTAACAACAAGAAACGGACGCAAATAAATCAGTGGGTTGACATGAGATTGTTACAAAAATATTGCGCAGTTTTTAAAAATCTAGAAAATATTATTCGAAAGGATTTGCTATGAAGTGCAGCATGGCTTTAGGACAGGACATTAATATCTTTCCGACTAATTAGTAGCCCGTGAAAGTTGGTACTCTCTTAAATATTAAAGATTACCTATAGATGTAGCTTAAATCGGCTTCAGCATGGCTTTCTGACAAAGTTTCGCCCAACCGGCTGTTATGTAAAGTAAGTAATATCAAGATTGGAGTAATTTATTTGTGTGAATTAAGTAATTATGTAGTTGGACGTCAACAAATAGTACGAGTGAATGTAAACTTGTTTATCTGGGAAGTTAAATTTGGCAGTGTCTTTGAGTACAGTGTAGTGGTATATAACTCCCAAAAATTGTTTTGTGCGTCTTCGAAATTTGATACTACTTTTATTAGTTTTAACGGACACATCTATCCGTAGGCACTCGGCCACGTATCCGCACCGTGTCATGAATAACTAAGTCACGCTTCACGGCTACTACAGCCGTTAGCCAGCTTGGAAAAGGCTCTTCCCAGTATATCTATAGCATTTACAATATATCTTCGAACCCCTTCATTTCTGACTTCTGATCTGTCTGCGCTGACATACTTCGATAATTAAGGTGTTTAGTGGCATTGGAACCTAACCACTCAATCATAATAGTCGAACACGAGATAACTGGGAAAATACATATTTAATTTTTAACGCGGAAATATATCCAACAATGGGGAAGGGAGAAATAAAGACTTCAATGAATTCAAATTCATCTAATGGCATGGTTCCACCTTTCAGGTATGATTATTCTTGCATAGCTTTTATTCATATTAAATATATTGTTCTATCGCCAGCCTGAGTGTGTTTTCCATCACATATTGGTGATTGTTACGATACGATGAGTCGATGAAGACAATGATATGACTTCCACATAAGATCTTACAGATTAGGTCGTTACATCATGACAAATCTACAATTTTAGGGTTAGGTCTATTGTTGCAGACGCACAACCAACAAAGTAGACTATAATTCCTCAAGTGTAATACGCAAAAATATTGCTAAACTCCGAATACCTGTTGCATATTAACAGTTTGGTGGCCAAAGTTTCGCCATCTGAACGTATATGAACTTTCCGGTTTCTGATCATCATCAACAGGTACAAAACAGTTCTGAGGACTATCAATCAACAAGCTTAACCTGCGTGGTTGTTAAAATTTTAGAACAGATCATTTTGAAGGCGCTGTTTATGTATCTCGTTGAAAACCAAATTCTTTATGAAAAACGACATTCCCTTACAATATGTTATTCATGTCTAACTAACTTAATAGTGGCTCGTAAAAGTGGTTGCGCTCTTAAAGACCAAAAGCTACCTAAAAACGTAGGCTACATCGACTTCAGCGAAGCTTTTGACAAACGTTCTCACAAGCGGCCGCTATATAAGTTAAGGGACATCGTTATTGATGACAATTTATAAATGTGGATAAAAGACTTCCTAGTTTGTTGGCAAAAAAAGATCACAGGTGAACTTTAATTTGTCTAGCTGGAAAACCAGGAGTAGCGGAGTGCCTCAGGGTACGGTTTGATGACCAGTGTTATTTCGCTTGTATGTAAATGACTTCCTCGTCTTATATCACCAATAATTTTGCTATATGCTATGTCAAGATATGGAGAGCGATGAAGTATGAAGGAAATGATCTGACGAAGTTAATTGAATGGTCTAAAATTTGGCAGTTGCCTACAGAAGCTTCCAAGTGCATTGTGATGCTTATTAGTCACCAAGGTACAGATATTTACTTACTACTTACTTTCGCCTGTTACTCCCAATGGAGCATAGACCGCCGACCAGCATTCTCCAACCCACTCTGTTCTGGGCCATCCTTTCTAGTTCTATCCAACTTTTGTTCATTCTCCTCATGTCTGTCTCTATTTCTCGGCGTAATGTGTTCTTTGGTCTTCCTCTTCTCCTTTGACCTTCAGGATTCCATGTGAGGGCTTGCCTTGTGACACAATTGGGTGATTTCCTCAGTGTGTGTCCTATTCACTTCCAGCGCTTCCTCCTGATTTCTTCCTACGCTGGAATCTGATTTGTTGTCTCCCACAGTAACTTGTTGCTGATAGTGTCTGGCCATCGGATCCGAAGTATCTTGCGTAGACAGCTGTTAATAAACACTTGTATCTTCTGGATAATGGCTTTCGTAGTTCTCCACGTCTCCGCCCCATACAGTAGAACTGTCTTGACATTTGTATTGAAAATTCTAACCTTGGTGTCGGTTGACAATTGTTTTGAGCTCCAGATGGTTTTCAGTTGTAAGTATGCTGCTCTTGCTTTGCCGATCCGCGCCCTCACATCTGCATCTGATCCACCGTGTTCATCAATGATGCTGCCCAGATATGTAAAGGTTGCCACATCCTCCAAAACTTCTCCGTCAAGTGTAATTTGATTGGTGCATATTGTATTGTATCGGAGAGTCTTGCTTTTCTCTTTGTTTATATTGAGACCTACTGCTGCTACACTGGTCGTTTTCTCCTGCATTTGTTGTTGCGTTTGTAATAGAAGAGCCAGATCATCCGCGAAGTCTAAATCGTCAAGCTGCATCCTGCCTGTCCACTGTATCCCGTGATTTCCTCCAGATGTTGACGTCTTCATGATCCAGTCGATGACCAGGAGAAAGAGAAAAGGTGAGAGTAAGCAACCTTGCCTAACACCGGTCTTTACTTCAAACGAGTCGGTGAGTTGTCCTCCGTGGACGATTTGGCAGTTTAGTCCATCATAGGAGTTCCGTATGATATTTACTATCTTCTCAGGCACACCGTAGTGTCGAAGAAGCCTCCATAGTGTCGTCCTGTCCACGCTAGAGTAGTGACGAATTCCATTAAATTGATTGTTCCACAATGATACGTAGAGTTGCGATTTATTCTGCACACGATCTATCCTTACGAAATCCAGCTTCTTGATCTCGAAGTTAGGCGTCCACGGAATCCTTCATTCTGTTTAACAATACTCTGTTGAAGACTTTCCATGGTATTGAGAGGACAGTGATGCCCCTGTAGTTGCCGCACTTGTTAAGATCGCCTTTCTTTGGTATCTTGATCAGAAGTCCTTTTTTCCAGTCTGTTGGTACTTGTTCTTCATCCCAAATCTTACTGAAGAGAATGTGGAGTATCTTGACAGTTGCTGCTACATTTGCTTTCAGTGCCTCTGCCGGGATGTTGTCTGGTCCCGCTGCTTTGCCGCTCTTGATTTGTCTAATGGCCATGCTGATCTCTTCAATTGTTGGTGGGCCAATATCGATTGGGAGGTCCGTGGGTGCTGCTTCGATGTTGGGTGGGTTCAGTGGAGCTGGTCGATTCAAGAGTTCTTTGAAGTGTTCTACCCACCTGTTTCGTTGTTCTTCAATGTCGGTGATTACTTAGCCTTCCTTGTTTTTCACTGGTCTTTCTGGCTTACGGTAATTTCCAGCAAGTTTCTTTGTTGTATCATACAGTTGTCTCATGTTTCCCTCTCTTGCAGCCTTTTCCGCTGTCATCGCTAAATCTTCCACATATTTAAGTTTGTCGGTTCTGATGCTCCTCTTCACTTGCTTGTTTGCCTCTGTGTATTCGGCTTGTGCCTTGGCTTTTTCCGCTCTGGTTCGGCTGGTGTTGATTGCTGCCTTCTTGTTCCTCCTTGCTTCAATCTTATCCAGTGTACCAACAGTGATCCATTCCTTGTGATGGTGCTTCTTTTCGCCCAGAACCTCTTGACATGTTGAAACGACTGCCTCCTTGATACCTTTCCAGTTGCTCTCCAGGGTAGTCCCCTCTCCATTGAGTAGATCATGAAAGGCCTCGAACCTGTTGCTGAGGGTTATGTTGAATTTGTTGAGTTTGTCAGCATCTCGAAGAAAGGCCTTATTAAACTTTTGTGATGTTGTTCGCGCCGTTGTCCACGGCTTCTTGAGTTTTAGTTTGACCTTGGCGACCAGCAAATGATGATCGGATGCTATATCAGCTCCTCTTCTGGTTCTCACATCCTACATCGTCCTCCTGAACTTTTTTTATTCGGTTCTGTGTAAGGTGATCCGGTAACGTCCAGGTGGTTTTGTGAACGAGTTTGTGTGGGAATATGGTGCCACCTATGACCAGTTTATTGAAGGCACATAGGTTTGCAAATCTCTCACCATTTTCGTTCCTTTCTCCCAGTCCATGTTGTCCAATGACGTCTTCGTATCCAGTGTTGTCTATTCCAACCTTAGCATTGAGATCTCCCATCAAAATGGTCAGGTCCTTGGTTGGCACTTCTCGACGATCGACTGCAGCCTATCGTAGAATTGGTCTTTAGCGTCTTCATCGTAGTCATTGGTAGGCGCATAGCATTGGATGACGTTCATTGTAATGCCCTCTCTCTTTGTTTTGAAGGAGGCTTTGATGGTCCTTGGTCCATGGATTCCCATCCAATAAGTGCATTTTGTGCTTTTCTGGACAGCATCAATGCAACTCCTTGTGTATGTGGGGCATTTTCTTCTTCATGACCGCAGTATAACAGAAGTTCTCCCGAAGACAGTCGTTGTTGTCCAATCTGCGTCCAATGTGTTTCGCTGATTCCAAGAACCTCCAGATTGTATTTTCTCATTTCTGCAGCAATACAGAAGACTCTTTCGGTCTCCCACATTGTCCGGACATTCCATGTACCTATAAAAATTGTTGCTCTGGTTGTAAGAAGGTGCATCGGCCTCGTGACTTCCGAATGAACTCGGCTTTCATCATGAGACGTCATAATTATTCCTTTTACTCCCAGGGCAGAGTTTGAATGGTTTGAATGATTTTTTCTGGTTAGCGTTTTTTTAGCGAGTTGATTTTCTACGGGATGGGGTCGCTAACCCCATGTCCAACCATTCTCCTTTACCCGGGCTTGAGACCGACAATAACCCCCAGAGGAGCTACAGGTGGAGTACAGATACACACACGGTGAATAATGTTGGGCTATCTGTTGTCTAGACACACGATAATTTTGAATTCATCGTTAGCCAATATCGAAAAACCACTGCACACTGCCGTGCGATAGCCGTCATAGGTTTCCAAACCGTATGGCGAATGCGTTGAACTTTTATCTATGTCGATGCTGCAACAAAGGTTGCTTTGTGACCGTGTTTACAAAGTTCGTTCGTCCTAAACTCAAGTACTGCATACAAGCGGAAACCCCTACTTGGAAAGAGTCGGTGGGCTGTTGAAAACGATTTAAAGAACCACAACTAATCTGATTTCCGGAATAACGAAGCTCCCGTACGAGAGTACTTTTTCATTGAATCATTGAAGAATAGAATTCAACATCTTAGCATGTGGTTGAATCTCCATTTGCTGACGCTTTCAAAATAAAGTTTGGTCAACTGGGAGACCATCGTTGTTAGGAATAACACAAAACACCTAACCTCCTATAATTTCCAAACAGAGACTGAAATTGGATATTGGACGTCGGTCCCTTTAGCATTTTCGGTTCGGCTAACCGTTACGCAAAGTTTGAATATTATCGGAACATTTTTCCGCAGACAAGTGAAGTCCTTGAAATGCGTCTGTTTGTTGGAGGTTATGGGGAATTGTTTCCAAGGAATGGTTATATCGATGTTTGTAAGGGATAGAGCGTTCACTTTTGGACACGGTGAGATAAGCAACAGCGTTGGCGTTAAAGCCTCACAGCCAATGGATGATGTCAGTCCTTTCCTACCGTCCAGATCCTTGTCCAGCAAATCTAGAGTTTCTGAAACTTTTCAAAGCAGTCCGCCTTTGGTTAGGTGTGTGAAATCCAAGCCGCAGTCATGTCAACCTACAAATACTACATCAAACTTGGCGATAAGTCCTTCTCATCCTTCTGAAACACAAACTGTAACAGCTTCCAAGATTAGTGGTAGAAGTGTTAAGCAGTCAAAACCTAAACATTACGTTGCATTATTCGATTATAATGCTCGAACGGAGGAGGAAACATTTCTTTGCAGAAGAGATGAAGTCTTACTTTTAGCTGACACGTAAGTGCATTTTTTGTCTTATTACAACTTTATCTCTCACTCCTCGAAACTATGTATATCTTAATTTCAAAGCTCGACAGTATGACGGAAATTATTGAATCTAATAGAAGGAACTACAATTTAACATAGGAAGTGATTATTATGTCTTTCGTCGACTCAGTATTTGGTTGGAAAACTAATAGCTATTGCCTTGACTATCCTTAGCGGCTGTATGTGATGCTTAATACTGACGATTTTATGCGTATTTTTGTTAGCCTCTACGGAAAATATGTGTGAAAATATTTTTATGCGTAAAATATTTGACTGCAGACGAGTTTTATTTTGCACCAAAGGATAATGAAAAGGTTGGAAATTGGCCCTTGTTTTTTTCTGATAAACCATCTTTGGTACTACAGTCTGTTTTTTAGTGACCTTAGTAATATTTTCAACTGTTTTTTGTATCTTAGAACCTTTTCACTAATCTTGAAATTCTGTCTTACTGGAACATTATTTGTTTGCTTATCTGAGCAGGTAAAATTGATACAAACGGGCACCGAAATAGATTTGCACCTCATTATTTAATTTGTGTGCTGGGATACTACTCACGTACCAAAACCGAAGTAGTTATTTTCCCTAGAAGACCACTCCCCGAGCGTTTGACCGAGAGGTCTAATGCATAAGGCAGTGGTTCAACGTTAGAAGATGCAATCCCATGAAAGCTTGTGATCAACAATAAGTCCATACACCATTTGTTCCCTCAGGATCATGGAGCCCATGTGCACTATTGATTTGGAATCGTGGTTTTCCTACTCCACCTGGTCGACCCTCTGTACACAGCAGTAACGTTGATATTTTATCCAGTTGGATAGTTGTTTGATTGTTAATTTTTTAGTCTCAAAACCTCTCAGTGAATTCTGAACTGTCTTCCGAGCACTACTTATTAACTTTATGTATTGATAATTACGGTTCATGGATCATGTTTCTAGATAGAACAGATTGCATCAAAAAGCCATCGTTATTCTTTCTATAAATAACAAGTAGGATAATCCTAGAGTATTTCCAGGCCAAGTTTCATAGATATTTCAGGCCTTTGGGAAGTTACCACTTTTTAACTAGACTTAACTTCGTAGTTGATTGCTGCAATCACAGTTACTTTTTATGTGTCCGACTTTTATTGCATTGTAGATGCGACCACAAACATTTCGAATCAGAAGTTTAAATACACTATATATATATATATATATATAGTGGTAATTTGGGTTAAACTGTTAGTTGAATAAACCGTTAGCATAATATTGGGAGTAAATGAGAGTTTGTGTAGTCTTTTAGCTTGACTGTTCTTTTGGTTATTGACTTGGGCTCATAACTGCAGGACAGTGATTTATTGGGAAGAACATTCTCTGTTCACCTTTACGTGTTGTCATAGTCAATATCTCTACAAAAATAAAGGAGCTCAATGATTGCAATCGAATCAAATCAATTTGAAATTATGTAGGATACTTTCACTATCTTCATTCTAGTGTCACTAATATATTCTGTTGGCTTACACTTTTTATATACGGAGCCACTTTTTTACGCCTTTAATTTAAAATCAGTATTATAGGTTATCTTTTTCCACAGCATTTTGTCATGTTTACTATCAGCGGTGTTGTGGAGAACGTGAATTGGGCGAAATACTTGTAATTTTAACTGATCTGTGACTCTTGTATAATATTCTTGTACACTGGCTTATTTCATTTGGAATTGTACTTCCATTACCTCCTTTACTTCAAAATATTCTCGATCTGTTTGTGTGGCATACTTTATGGTGCTTAACCACCAGGATGTATGCGTATTAGGTTATATATATACGTGGTTGCTGAGCGCTGTTACAAAGCGATCAATTTGATATCATTGTGGTCGGGGTGTGATTATCTTATAAGTTACTTGTAGAGCCAACCTTCAAACCTCAACCAAACAAATTTTAGAAGGCAGAACTGCTTAACTAACCTGAATGTAAAGGAAAACTTGTTTACACACGAAGTACTGAATCAAGATTAGGTTTCATCAAAAACCTATAATTAATCAGGATTGTTATTATTTATTTATTTATTTGAACACATAAATATTGGTACAATGAAGCACCAGATAAATATGCGCCTCACAAATCTCATTCGATTTGTGTGACGGCTGTGATACTGCCCAGGTGCCCAGACTGAAGCAGGTGGTTTTCTTAGGGGGCCACACCCGGAGCCTTTGACCTGAATTTCTGATCCACAAGGCAGTGGAGCATCGTGAGGAGATGCAGTCCCATGGTAGCCATTGACCAATGACAGGTTCGTCCGCCATTCGTTCCATCAGGATACTGGAGCCCATGTGCACCATTGGTTTGAATTCAGGGTTTTCCAACTCCCCTAGGTGGACTTTCCGTGTCCATCAACCCGGTTAAAGCACCGGACATTCTCTTTTCGTCCTCTCACTTTCATAAACAACACCCCCGCCACGAGAAGACAGTGAGTAGGACTTCCCTGGCAGAGGCTATGTATTCGCTGGCCGTATGAGAGTATTTAGAGAGGGAGAGGTGACTCTCCCCACTCTCGGCCGTACCAGGGCATTTGGGGTGGCGATCACAAAGAAACCAGTGTTGAATCATTTTTGTCCATCATATGAAGCTGTCCGTATTTCTCTTGTTTTGGCTTGTCTTTGTGATATATTTCTTTGGAGTTGTTATCAAAAGCCCCCAAATGCCCTGGTATGGCCGAGAGTGGGGAGAGTCCGCTATCCCTCGCGAAATACTCTCACATGGCCATGCGTGATATAGCCTCTGCCAGGGAAGTCCTACTTATCGCCTTCTCGTGGCGGGGGTGTTGTTTACGAAAGTGAGAGGACGGAAAGTCTACCTAGAAGAGTTGGAAAACCCTGATTCCAAACCAATAGTGCACATGGGCTCCAGTATCCTGAAGGAACAAATGGCGTATGAACCAATTGTTGGTCACCGACTACAATGGGACTGTATCTCCCCACGATGCTCCACTGCCTTGAGGATCAGATCTTTAGGTCAAAGGCTCCGGGTGTGGCCCCTTAAGAAAACCACCTGTTCAGTTTGGGCACCTGGGCAGTATCACAGCCCTCACACAAATCTCATTTGATTTGTGGGGCGCATATGTATTTGGTACCCGTTTGTACCAATATTTATGTGTATAAATAAATAAATCAAAAGTATTGGTGTCAGACCGTGTAATTTCTTCATTAATTCCGTGTAACGACCTTACTTTCTGTTCTTTTCAGAGATCCAGATTGGTGGCTTGTACAGAACTTAAGTTCCGGTAGGAAAGGATATGTTCCAAGCTCGTTTGTTGCGAAAAAAGGATCAGTTGAGGCTGAAGAGTATGTTTTCGGTTGACCTGTTTTTATTTTAAATTCCACTTGATTCGCTTATATTCAACTCAGTATTTAACCTATTAAGAAACGTAACAAAAATGCTCACGTGGTTAAAAATTGAATTCATAGATCAGTTTCATGATTTTGTAAAACTCATTTCCTTTTACTAATTAACCAGAAATCTTCAAATTTTTTTCTCAGAATTGGGTTGATCACTGTGAAACTACTATCGTACTTTTATGCAAACTCAAGATGACATTCCAAACCAATATTTTTTCAAGGACGTGTATATAATTTTACTGTTTCATTCGATAAAATCAATCCACTGATTTACTTTTCTCATCTAGAGGATTATAGATCCACCTTCGATATTCTGTACTCAGTGATTTCACTAGGTGTGATACTGAAATTCAGATATCGAAAATTCATTGTCTTGGATTCATGATGATCTTAGGGCAGGAATAAATATTAGGTACGGATATGGATCTGCAATTTTAGTCCATATGACTTCAAATCAGTGTTAGGACCTTTTGTTCGAATCATTGAGCTCTAAACTGTCCCAACAAGTACTAGTTAAATGAAGTATGTTATTTCTAGATTTTTATTTGATTTAAGTTAGGCTGTTTGTAGGTCTTTTTTACTCCAGATCCTACCTAGTTTTCATAATCACGAATGCATGGTGATATCAAAGTTGAATGTTAATTTCTTCTAACATATTCAACTAAACAGTTTGTCGTAAATTGTTTACTTTAGTGATGTCTTTTATTATATAAAATAACGGTTTGAAAAACCACTATAAATTTATAGAGCAGCAATTACCTATCTTCCTGTAGTTTGAGTCGAAAATGAATATCTCCTGTTATATATTTTACATATAGATGGTTTATGCCCAGGTTGTCGCGTAAGGACTCTGAAAGGCTACTACTACTGGAAGGCAACGCTCAAGGCGTATTTTTAGTACGTGAAAGTGAAACCAGCCAAGGTAAGTCAACTATAAAAACTTATTGAACAAAAGTTTCATATATTTTTTCATGATTTGAGTAACTTCTGGTAAGATTTTCAGTAATAAATTTGTTTTTTCATAAGTCTTAAAACTATTCTAGGTATTCCCTTTAAGAATTATAAAACTTATTAAGTATGTATTATAATATAAGTGCCTACAGTAATCGTTAGCTGGTTCAAATCTCATACTTTGTGGTCGTTGATAAGATTGTCATAGATTACAATTATCTTTAACCTTCCTAGTTTATTTTGAAGTGGAAGCTATTCGGTTGAATTTCTGATGCAACAACCGGATTTGAGTGATCTTGGTTTTTCACTGAATTTGAATTATTCGGTTATTTAGTCACTGTCCTATCAACTAAGATACAATAGTTTACTGCTAATTTGTCTTTCAGTCCGTTATATTGTACGCAACAGAAATACTTCAATACACCAGTTTGTGTCAAAGGTTACCATGTGTATTAATGCAGTTGGCTGATTACTTTGTAATTTATCTAGTAGTTTCTTGTTAAAATAATTCCCATGAACCAAAGGTTCACATCTGTCTATTAATCGTAATATAGTTAAAACGTTAGAACTTTAACCTGTGAGCCCCAGATCTATATATCACTTCTCTATCTCCAACACGAAAATACACGGCTTAAAGCCAAGCATATAAATGTACACGGTTACATTAATTGGAATCGTTGGGATTCCCCAATACCTAGTTCCTAACCACGTCCATAACACCACAAGCTCAGGACTTGTCTGTTTTCTAATTAAGTTTGTTTATTTTAGGTACTTTAAATTTTGGAACTCCCCCCTCGTGTTCTGTCTACAGTTTTTCCATAATGATTTAATATTCGTGTTTTGTCTTAATATCCATATCAGTTGGTACGAAGAAAATAGGTGGTAATATTTGTCGACGTAAAGTCGCCTTGTCTGTGATCTCAACAGACCGTTAGACTAATACACTGCAACTTGAAAGCAAAGACTTTCGGCCTACTTTTTTTTGTTGAATTATATAGCTTTTTTGAAGTCTTCAACCAGCTTCTATTTAACCATTAGCTCAGTTAGTGGAACGTTTTCTGAAGCTTGTGAGTTCTATGTTGCTCAACAGTTTGATAAGAACCTCTACTACACCTGTTCTATTGGCTTCCTTTGGCTCGGAGCTGAAAACTTTCTCTTTGTTGACAATAGGTGGTATTCATATACATAGTTTACTTTTTATTGTGACTGTCGCAAGCAATCGGGTGGCAGGTCGCATAACTAGCCGTTATCTGTACAACCAAGTCCTAATAAATCTAGTGCACAGATAGTGAGATAAAATATTTCTCAAGTCTCGACACTTGATACCACAGACACCGGTTGTTTTTCAGTTTCGTTCGGACGCTTTCCATGTTGCATATTTTATTGGTATCAACTGTAGTCAACCAAACAATTTCCATGTTTTGTTAACTGTATATCACTATAAAGTCGAAGAGTGTCTCAGTTTGTAAGGCTGTGAACAGTGACAAATTTTCACTGTTGAGCTAAATTCACTTCGAATGTTTCAGGACGCGCTGTTAAACCATATTTAAACTTCTGAATTATTTTCTAAAGTATGGCGTTAATAACTTTATTGATTGGATTTCGTTCATATATGATCTAGATAAGGACAGTGGTGGGGAAATCCCTATTCACCACAAAACTAACAAAGCACGAATGGTTTACTCTAGTTTTTGTCCGTTTTCTGCTTGGATTGGCATCTGAGTATTCACTCTACGATTGATGCTGGTCTGTAATATTCATAGCTTGAAAGTAATTGCAACATCACTCCTACGATTCCTTTCATGTAGATAACCCATTTATATTTTCCTTTTAAATTCAATTTGATAATTCAACGCGTTTTTTTCATAAATAAGATCTGTGCATACATTTCTCTCATCTATATTAAAAGTGACTTCTGAATTTACATTATAACGAATACATGTTACTCACTACTTACTTTCACCTGTTACTCCCAATGGAGCATAGACCGCCGACCAGCATTCTCCAACCCACTCTGTTCTGGGCCATCCTTTCTAGTTCTATCCAACTTTTGTTCATTCTCCTCATGTCTGTCTCTATTTCTCGGCGTAATGTGTTCTTTGGTCTTCCTCTTCTCCTTTGACCTTCAGGATTCCATGTGAGGGCTTGTCTTGTGACACAATTGGGTGATTTCCTCAGTGTGTGTCCTATTCACTTCCAGCGCTTCCTCCTGATTTCTTCCTACGCTGGAATCTGATTTGTTGTCTCCCACAGTAACTTGTTGCTGATAGTGTCTGACTGTCTTGACATTCGTAATGAAAATTCTGATCTTGGTGTTGGTTGACAATTGTTTAGAGTTACAAATGTTATTTAGCTGTAAATATGCTGCTCTTGCTTTGCCGATCCGCGCCTTCACATCTGCATTATACCCATCGTGTTCATCGATGATGCTGACCAGATATGTAAATGTTGCCACATCCTCGAGAGCTTCTCCGTCAAGTGTAATTCGATTGGTGCATATTGTGTTGTATCGGAGAGTCTTGCTTTTCCCTTTGTTTATATTGAGACCTACTGCTGCTGAAGCTGCTGCTACACTGGTCGTTTTCCCCTGCATTTGTTGTTGCGTGTGTGATAAGAGAGCCACACCATCTGCGAAGTCTAAATCATCCAGCTGCATCCTGCCTGTCCACTGTATCCTGTGCTTCCCTGAAGATGTTGACGTTTTCATTGTAATAGTTGGTAAGGGCATAGTATTGAATAAAGTTCATTGTAATGCCCTCTTTCTTTGTTTTGAAGGAGGCTTTGACAATCCTGGGTCCATGAGATTCCCATCCTGCAAGTGCATTTTGTGCCTGTTTGAACAGCATCAATCCAACTCCTTGTATATGTGGAGCATTTTCTTCTTCATGGCCGGAGTATAACAGAAGCTGGAGCTAATCGTTGTTGTCCAACCTGTGTCCAATATGTTTCAGTGATCCCAAGCACCTCCAGGTTGTATTTCCTCATTTCTGCAGCAATTCAGAAGACTCTCCCGGTCTCCCACATCGTCCATGTACCTATAAAATTTTTTACCCTGGTTGTTAGAAGTGGCGTCGGCCTCGTGACTTCCGAAGGAACTCGGCTTTCACCATAAGGCGTCATAACTCTTCTAAATGAATAACTTCTGACTTCCAGGGCAGAGTTTAAATGGTTTGAATAATTTTTTCTAATTAGCGTTTTATTAGCAGGATGGGGTCGCTAACCCCATGCCTAACCCTCCTCCTTTATCCGGATTTGGGACCGACAGTAGCCCCGGAGGAGCTACAGGCGGTGTTAATGAATACATATAGAACTCTATTATTGTGAGGAAGCAAATAGTTGCGTTGTAATCACTCTCGCTTTTTAATTTTGTGGCCACTTGAAAAGATATTTTATTAATGGTTTGAAAACGGTTTAGAGAAATATAAGAAATCAGTCAGTAGGAAAAACTGGGTAGTGTGGCTTAAGATATGCAGTAGTGATTTTAATGTGTGCTTAAAATCGTCTCAACTTGTGTTGCCTAAACATTCGGTTATAGGCGGGCCAGTAGATAACACGTATGTAAGACGATAGATCTATTTACATCTCAGTACTACCGGAGGTCAGTTGCGGCCCGGATAGCTCAGTGGTAACGTCTCTGACTGTGAAGCTGGTTGACGAGATCGAATCTGTCAGGGAACATCAGTTCCCTCAAGATTACAGGTACGCCTTGCTGACGAGTGCCAAATAGCACGAAACCTAGGTCCAGGGTTTTCTGTTGACTATTTTCAACCACCATCTTAAAACAATAGATCATTAAGAATATCTACACATCAGTCCCAGGTTCTACATTATTTATCTCTGTCATCCAGGCCATATAAACTTCTTACTACTAGGAATTCTAGTGATATTTACCCTTGTGGGGATTTAGAAGTTTCCAATTCTAGGTATGTACAGTAATGTTTATTTCTTATGAGAAGTTTGGACTAATAGGAAGCAATATACAACTCCCTGTTTATATTTAAACATAAAATGTTAGTTGCGATGAAGTATATTGTGTAAGAACTTACCCATGTGTATTTTTGCATTCATATATTCTTTTTTATTGGATTCAACTGATAAAAGTGAATTTGGTAGCTACATCCACGGAATTTGAGGAAACATTACGATTTGGATTGGTTCGTGGTTATTTCTACTTATTTTAGTGGATAAAGTGAGGTGATTTATTAGTGACAAGCATTTTGTCACCGATATCTCAGTGCCATTCTCATGCATTAGGAATAAGCAAATAAGAAATATAATTGATAGGTGCAAATTTTTTCATTAAGTTTGACACTTGCTTATTATTCCTCTTACTTTTTAATATCTTAACCAATTAGAATTTTGTTTTAGAGAAATCTACAGGCTAACAAATTTAAACAATAGAAAGATTTCATGTTATTGACGTTAAGTCCTATTGAAATTGATCAGACTCACATCCCAACAGTTGAAAGCTTCAATGTAGACTTTTAAGTTCATTAATCACTGAGTAAATAGGGACTCGATTGTTCACTTTTGTGACCTCATTAGTTTCGAAATTAGTTCTTTCATTCGATCGATAAAGTAAATTTTATAGTAAATCTTAATTGTAATAAGTATCTCCTAAATTTAGGTCAAAATATCAATTAATATCGCATCATTTACCGTTTCGTATTATCTTCTATGTAATTTGAAATCATATTTCCATTGATTATGTACTCTGATAAAGCCTACTTTTGATCTCTTTGTTGTAATTCCCTGTATCACAATATTCATTTCTAAAACGTAACTTGCCGTAATATTTTTCTTCTCAGGTTCCCTAACATTATCTGTACGAGATGAAGAACGTGGATTATCCGGTATTATGAATACAGTGAAACACTATCGTATCAAGCATCCGGATTATCGCTATTACTATATTACAACCAAATGTAGTTTTTCTAGTCTTCAAGAATTAATACAATTTTACTCAATTGATTCTCATGGTTTATGTTGTAAACTTACAAGGGCATGTCTATGTCCACCACCAATAACTTCAGATTTATCAGTTAAAACAAAAGATCATTGGGAAATATCTAAATCTTCAATTGTTTTAATTGAAAAACTTGGAGCTGGACAATTTGGTGAAGTTTGGAAAGGTGTGCATATATATATATATATATATATATATATATATATATATATATTCACGATTGTTTGCACCCACTTTCCTTTCTTCTAATTTGTGTATCTCACTGAAACTAATAGATCTATCAATACCGTTTACTAACTTAATATACTGAAATTATTTAAGAAAATATAACGGAAATCGCCAGAAAAAAGTCTTAAATATATGTAATGACCAGTTTATAAGCTTTTAATCAGTTGGACTGCATATAAGGATGGTTAGGCATCTCATTTTACCATCCATTAACTTTTTTTCTACTTCTTCTTTAAACTGTGTTTCATTTCCTATTGATTCCTATTCCAATACCATTCGTATCCATCCTAATTTCAAGAATTACTATATTCTTTAATTATCAGATCACGAGTTTAGTACCACTCCTTGCGTCCATTAGTTCACTGTTTTGTTGAAGTATCAGTACGATAGTTAGTTCAAATTCATTGCTACAAACATTACAGTACATCTAGGTTGTACATTATTTACTAACCGATTAAAATATTTTTTAAATTTTATTTAAACATGTTATGACTTGTGGCCGAGTGGATGCCTTGTTAACGTATGACTTGATAAGACTGCCAATCAGGGAGCAGCGAATTATCGATTGGAACAGTGACACACGGAAACCGTTCGAGCAGTCTAGAGCACTTGTCGGTCCTGCCTCTGCTTAACCCAGCCAGTTAAGTTCAGAACAGCCTCTGCGGTACGAATCATTATATTTCAAACATACTGAGTTTATATATCAATCAAACTGACCACATCGTACCACAAAATAGAAAATAACATGTGTACAAGATTTAGCCAAATGTGGATGTGGGGAACAGTAATTAGTAGACTGGGTGTAATTCATAAATAGTAAATTGTGTAACAACAATCTATGGGTCTCCTGCGATCACTAGCCAGTTTAGATCAATCACTTCTCGATGTGTTGATAATCTATCAAATATATCTTCCAGCCTCCCTGCTTCTGACTTTTGATTTCATTTGATGGGCGCGATTCAATTACAGGTGTTACTGGTAAAGTGTTGTCAAACTACAATATCTGTAGTATCTTCATTCGTTAGCGTTCTTCCTGCAAATTCCAACGACCAGCTTCACGAATCTGTTTTAAACTTATAGACAGTAAACGGAAAGTCAATCACCACATATGGTGAGAGATACGTTTTCCTTAGCGTGAGTTTACGCAAATCTATTCATTGGATCTTCGTTGTTGCAGAACATTCTATGCCAATGATTGATATGGACCCCCTACAACACCATAATCTACTCATCGATAAGCGCAACGGAGGCTAGTAGACGGAAACACTAATTTATCTGTTTGCGTAACTTCTTTTTCTGGTTGCAGAATGTTTTCAGTCACAGTTAGGCACACAATAGACCCATTCTATCAACCAATACTCGATATGTGCTCGGGTATATACCAACCACAACCGAGATTGCCTTGTGTAACCAGCAATGTTCCACATCACATCACGACAACAGGACCACCTGCATTCTCGAAAGCACTCTGAATGGCCCCAAAAAGCTGAGGTTGGTCAGAAACGAAATTGACCACATGACGGAGTTAGGAATCATTCGACCGTCAAACAGCCAATGAGCATCCCCCTTGCACATAGTCCCTAAAAAGGACAGCAATGATTGGCGTCCAGCTGGTGATTATCGGCGTTTGAATGCAAAAACTATTTCCGATCGCTAACCGTCGCCTCACATTCACGATTTGACAGCTACCTTGGAAGGTACAACTGTCTTTTCGAAAATCTACTTGATTAAAGCCTATAACCAGATCCCTATGGTTACTGACGACATTCCCAAAACCGCTATCATAACGCCCATGGAACTCTACAAATTTTTGCGAATGCCTTTTGACCTAAGAAATGCTACTCAAAACTTCCAAAGGTTCATCGATTACATTTTTCGAAGTCTCAAATTCGTACATGCGTATGTTGGTGACTACTTGGTAGCACGTCCTAACAGAGAGTCCCATCTTCAGCATCTGGACATTGTGTTCGAACGACTGCAGAAGCATGGCATCACTGTAAACATTCAGAAATGCCGAATCGGAACCGATTCCTAAGATTTCATAGGACA
This sequence comes from Schistosoma rodhaini, assembly GCA_944470415.2. NCBI lineage: Eukaryota > Metazoa > Platyhelminthes > Trematoda > Strigeidida > Schistosomatidae > Schistosoma > Schistosoma rodhaini. The sequence continues at coordinate 5,089,313 of OX104040.1, forward strand.
CACTACTAATTATCAAGGCATCTGACCCCTTTGAAGCAAAATGGCAGCCGTTCTGGATTACCCAGAACCGATCACGATTCAGAGATTGCGCACATTTAACGGTCTTGTAAGTTTTTATAAACGGTTCATACCAAAGTGCGCGTCCCTTATGAACTATTAAACGGCCAACTCCATGGAGATGCAGCATCCATTAATCTGGACGACACTGTGCGAGAAGCACTCCACAATTAAGGAACTTATCGCGAAGGCAACAATGCTGGCACATCAGGACACTCAAGCGCCCATAAGTATCGCATTAGACGCATCCGACTCAGCAATGGGAGGAGTCTTACAACGATGGGTTAAACACTCCTGGCAACATTTGGCGTTCTTCTCAAATGAAGACCAAGAATTCACTGTTTTCACCCATCACAAACCTCTTATCTTCTCTTTAAGCTGATCTCCACATAAGTACTCAACTCGAGAGTCTGGAAAACCGGACTACATTTTGCAGTTTACTTCAGATATACAACACATTTCTGGAGCAAACAATGTAGTCGCGGACGCCTTGTCTGGAATAAGTTCCTTGAACAGTTTCCAAGGAATCAACCTTCTTAAACTAGCTCAGCTTTAAACAACAGACTCAAAACAACGCGTTCTGGAAGAAGAGTAAGGTTTCCAGAACACATAGACGATTAATGCACATAAGACATTGCATAACTTTTGCTGCTTATACTTTCATTTTATAGATGACGTGCAGTAATGTTTTATAAGATACGTGTATTATTTTCTAACCTAAAAAAGGAAACCAGCTGACTAATTTAGGTGTAGTATTCTACTGTTGTGAATAAGAATACAGGTGGGGACAATCAAATGTATTTAATCACAAATTACAAACTATCTCACTAAAATTTGATAACCATACAGTAAGCAGTTAGTTTGCAAAATAACAATTAATTGACTCAACCTTGACCGTTCTTTCTGTAAATATCAGTTCATCTTCTCTGATTTCATTGTTTATGCATTTTCATCCCAATTGCGCTTCGTTCCTGTTCTTTCCTTATCAATCTTCTGCCAAAATACGTTCTATGCCTGACCATCACCATATACTAATTATGTGGATATAAGTAACCCACTCCGCACTACTACTGTATTGATTTTTTTAAAATGTTAACTAACATCGACATTTGTGTCTTATTTAATCACACCTGAATTACATCTGAATCTGTGTTATATAACCCCCAGATACTGGTGTTCTAGCTAATAGGTTGGTTAAAATAGCTGCCTTTGTTGACTTATGTAAGTAAAAAATCAATCTTAGGAGCCATGTTCTAATGATGATTCCCTGTTTTATGATACTGGTTAGTTGGTCTATCGTTTTGGCATCATATACCCGAATGTTTTCCAACTTTAATTTGGATGTTGATCACCTTAGAAAATGTAATACGTTAATCATCTCACTCTTTGATCTTTGTAATTTTGGTTAACAAATCGTAACATTTTTATCTTAAACAAATCAACTTCTACATCAAACAATAAGTGACACAGTCATCTACAGTATTTCTGTATTGAGAAAAATCTGAATTATTCAGGGACCAGTGATATCCATGTAAATTAAAAATAACAATACGTATAGGCGACATTCTTCGTACAGTTTTGAAGAATTTTCCTCACAACATTTCAGTTTATTAACACAGATGGGAATTATTCTAATATCAGGTATCATAGGTATTAGGGTGAAGGGGATGTTTGACTCATTGTTCGTTCCCTCTGGTCGCTGAATTTTCACAAGAAAATTCATATACGTTTCAAGCTTGGTTTAGTTTTAATTTATTAGACTGAAAATTAGGGAAAATGTTATCGTGTTGACAATTTTCTGTATCCAGAGGTTATCAGTCCAGGTTCTGGTTAACTACTATATAAATACCTACGTAGTTTGATTTGGCAACCCAGAGCATGTTTATGCAATACCCTGTGGCTATGGTAAACAGTGGTTACTTATTTATTTTACCCCCAAATTATACACAATATTTCCTTTTCTGATTTGATATTTTTTAAATAGGTACTTGGAATGGTACTACAGAAGTTGCTGTAAAAACTCTAAAACAAGGTACAATGACCAAGGAGGATTTTCTAAAAGAAGCTCGTATTATGCGTGCAGCTCAACACCCGAAATTAGTTCGATTATATGCTGTATGCACAGAAGATCCTATTTATATTGTTACTGAATTAATGTGTAATGGTAGCCTGCTACAATATCTTCGTGATGGACCTGGAAAAAATTTACTAATTAATCAATTGGTTGATATGATGGCTCAGGTAATGTCTTATATTTTTCAGATCATTTTTTTCTGTTATATACTAATGAACAGCATAAACAGTTCCCGGGATTTTAAGTAATATTTTATCATTTAACTTACTTTTTATAGAGTTAGTTTTCCACGGGATGAGGTCGCTAACCGCATGCCCAACTTTCCTCCTTTACCCGGGCTTGGAACCGGCAGTAACTCTAGAAAAGCTATAGGCGGATTTTTCAACATCTAAGTCATTAAATAATTACATCTACTAGGATAGGCCATTCAAGTCATTTTAAACTGACTAGTTCACATGTATATTAAAAGGATACGGTAAATCAGGTGCACAAGTCATTCAGGAGTCGATTTTATGGTGTATATGAATTTAGATCTTATGTCGGAACGTAATTCAATTTATTTGTGCACGTAGAAATAATGGAGCAAGGTTATTGTTCGGCACATTAATTCTGCCTACTTTTTTGGTTTTAATGCTTCAAAACGAGATTTTTGGCCTCTACATACTTTACACTAATTCCACAAAAGTGTAATATAGTTTAGTATGTACAATAAAAGACAATTAGCTGTTTACCGAGCTGTGAATAGTGTCGTGTTTATTTGTCCTTGAAGTGCTACCCAAATCACTCAGTAGATGCGTCTCAGGATGTGAGGCTGGACAACACAGAATCGAGTCCTCTAAGGAGTAGCAGTCCCCTTAAGATTATAAGTATCCTTGGATGACGAGTGCCAAATAACCAGGATCCTAAGTTCTCCTGTCAACTAATTACAACCGCCTAAAATCTCAATAAAATGTGCTTCAATTATCCCATTTCTAACTCGACAGTTGGTTAACAACATAATTTGGTTTTGGAGAGCAGAGTGGATACTTAAACTTCTTTAGAAATATTGATCGTCAGTGTCATGAACAGCACTAAAAATCAAGACATTCACCTGATACAGATCTCAATGTTATTTATACTGGTTCCGAATGATTAAAATGCACAATCGAGATGTCAGATTTAGTGTCACTAAAGTTGGTGGATACAGCTGGTTCGTCTAAGGGAATCTATTTCAAACATTTAGTATACACAGTCTAAGGATTCATCAGGGAACCAGTACAAGATTAGCGTACTATGGAAGCAGATACCTTGCGAAGTCGTATCCTGTTATTGATTCACTAGTCTTTCCAATAATACACATCGGACCACCAACCAAATCTAATTTATGTGTTATCATTAATAAACGATTGATGTTTGATAGAACTAGATCCAGACATGTGACATTACTTTTTGATGTCAAGTTTTTGTTCCATTGAGACACACGATTATTCGCCAATAGGTATAAGGCAAGATAAGATAGTCAATGGAACTGAAAACTTACGAAATAAGCATCTGTAGATCTGTACCATTTTGATTGGTCAACTATAATCTTGGAAAATCTCTAAAACCACACCGTGAATCACTACATTTCCTTACGTGAATATTAGACTGACAATCAGTGACCTCACAGACTGTCATTTTATCTTGTTTTGGCTACCCATACTCTCTGTAATATTCATTCCTTCTGCCATCATCACGTGTTTACTTGACATTGGTAACATGACTCGTCTACTTCACTGAAAATATCCACAATCCCGTTAGTTAATTTCTGCAACAATTATGAATTCAAATTTCCGTGATGAAATCACAAAAATGAAACGGTTATCAAGTGATTTCTGCGGATCTAGCATCCCCAACAGATATGGAGCATGTTAACTTTTAGTTTTCCTGAGCGAACTTTGAGTATCTACTTACACTTGGCACTAAATACTCAATTATGTGGCTACTCTCTCATACTTTAATTTGAAAAGCTGTTTAAAACACGACACAGGTCTAACCCAAAGTATATTATGTCATGTACAGAGGGTCCATAAAAGATATATTTCAGTTCACATATATCTGTCTGTTTGCAGTCATTAACCAGTCACAGTTCACTTTCACCGGACATATCAGTTTCCTGCTTGTTGAGACTTGTTATTTAATTGTGTTTTGAACACAGATTGAAAAATAATTGGTTGATCTCTGTATTTGAAAAGGACAAAATTTTAGTTCCATTGAAGATGAAGAATTCGACATTGTTAGTGCCCACTAATGTGATACTCTTTCCCATATACCCAGACGTTGCGTTCTAGTTCAACAGCCTTTAAACTCCTTTCAACTTATGACTACAGCTGCAAACACGGCCTGTCCAGATGGACAGCTTTTGGGGACACTCAACTCATTTCTCTCAGTCAATGAATATTCACTACCTTATCAATTGATGTACCACATTTACCTAGTGCTTTGCGTCTAATCTCGTAATCGCTTACTCCATTATTCCAATATTCACTAAGAGCGCTTTGAAGGTACCTAAACTTAAAATCTTGCAGCATGCCCATAACCTTTATTACCATAGTTAGTTTCACAACCATAGAGTAATACAGAGGGGAATAATGCACACTATACTCAGAAACTGGTTGTCAGACGTCTGTCTAACTTGCCTCACAAGTATCGAGAGTTGGCTTTTTGAATCTGTACTGAGGTTTTATCAGATTCTAATCCACCAGAGCTGATGAGACTTCCAAGATAAATAGAGTGATCGGTACACTCAACTACTTCACTCTTTTTCATTATTCAAGACGTTAGCCCAAACCAGTCCTTAAACAATATTTTAGATATAGCGTAAGTGAACATAAATACCCATAGAGTCTCGTTCTGACGTGGAATGAACAGTGTGATATGATGCAGTGTTCTTAAATCTGAGAAAGCAGGAAGAATTAGTGTGTTTGAGCCAGTACAATCAGTTCAGTTAGTCAGTCACAACTTAGGATCAGGCGCACATATGCATCTGTCCGAGTCATATATCTAACTGTAACTAGATACAACCCCAAACGTATAGATTCACTTTCATGACTTCAATCATTTATTTCACTAATTAAGATCGTTCTCCAATACAGTCAATCAGTCGTCAACGTGTTTCGTTTCTCTATGTTCTGTGTGAAATACTACGTACTACTACTACAACTGTAGTGAACATGAAGACGATTAGGGAAAATCGGATGTATTTTACACGGCAATTACAAACTATCTCACTAAATTCTGACAACCATACAGTTAATAGGTAATTTGCAAACTATCAATCAACTGTTTCAGCCCTAACCGTTCCTTCTGCAGATATCAGTCCATAGTCCCCGATTATCATTGTTCATGCATTTTCATACCAATTGCGTTTTGTTTCCGTTCTTTCCCTATCGATCTTCTAGTGAAATACTTTCAACACCCGACCATCGTTATATACTACTTGTGTGGATATAAGTAGCCCACACCACACTGCTATTACTATTTTGCAAAGACTTGGTCCGAGTGAGCATCAAATGTACACAGACCATATTCTGTCTGAGAACTCTCGAGAAGTGAGTCTCAATAAAATCAATAAAAGCGTTGTCCCAAAGATTTCGAGAAGTCATCTCCATCTGAAAGTGTTGTCGGTGATTTAAGGCAAACCGGGAACTGGACGACTGCATTTTGTATACACTTTAGACAGTGTTTTGGCGTCTACATTAGTTTTAAATAACGTGGTGCAAATGCACCCCCTATCATTTAATTTATTCCTTAAAACTGATATTTTGCGTCAATCTTAAACTCCTCCATTTTACCTTACATATATGGTACTTGTCCCTATTCCCCACTGATAACAACCATAACTGTTATTCATAGAGTTACTCCAAACAAATGACTGCTGATTGGAAAAAGATGATCACGTTGTACCACAAGACTTTTGTAAGTTGGGACATATATTTTCTATGTATGGATCAGTTCACTATCCATTTCTAATTATTTAACTGTCTTTTTGATTTGTCCTTATTCTTTATCATAATAGATTGCTAATGGAATGGCTTATTTGGAGAAGGAGCACTATATTCATCGTGATTTGGCCGCGCGTAATATTTTAGTTGGGGAAAATAATTGTGTTAAAGTGGCTGATTTTGGTTTAGCTCGTATGGTGGAAGATCACTACTGTACATATATGGCGCAGAAAAGTACAAAATTCCCAATTAAATGGACAGCACCAGAGGCTGCATTAATGGGTCGTTTTACAATAAAATCAGATGTCTGGTCATTTGGTATTGTCATTTACGAATTAATTACACTAGGTCAAGTTCCTTACCCATCAATGAATAACACAGAGACATTGCATCAAGTTAGTACTGGTTATCGCATGCCACGTCCAGTGAATTGTCCACAACCAATTTATGATATGTTATTACGAATATGGGATAGCTGTCCAGAAAAACGTCCTACATTCTCATCTCTATTTGAATTTTTCGAAGATTATTTTGTCACTTCTGATGCTAATTATAAACATGCTAATTCAGCATTAACTGCATGTAGTGCTTGTATCACAACAGTTAATAATAATAATAACAATAATAATAATAATAATAGTCTACACCATCTATCAAACTTAACACCACTTGACACAACAAGTTCATCTAGCACAACGTCGATCAATGTCGACAGTACTCATTCCGCTGTATCCAAATGTTGTAGTGGAGGTCTGTTATTAAGAGATAAATTACTGCGCCAAAGTACTCAATAGTTGAACAAACAAGTGATTAAATTCAGTTCTTAATTCTTGTTTGGTTGTGTAGTTTGTCTCCATGTTATTGATTAATGGATCATTGAAACTATCTACCTGAATGTAATCAGATTATTCTTTTTGCTCATCTTTTCTTTTTTTTTTTATAAAAAAAATGGAAAATTGTGTTTAATGTTTCATTAACTGCAATACGAATTATTTCCTAATTTATTTATTTATAAAGTGTATTAAAGTGTATTGTCCATTTATGATGCATTTGATGATGATAGTAATGATAATGAGAGCCATTTCATTTGACAGTGATGATGATTATTATCATAATAAAACGTTGATGTATTGAAATGTGAAATGTCTGTTTAATTATCAGAATATCTATTGTAATTATGATTAACTTTTATCTTCTTTGATCAACGAACACACTCAAGAAGAATTGCATTTACAAGTAATATCTATTGTAAATATTAATACAACAACTGACAAGCGTTACCGTAACTCAGGGTTTTGAACAATGCATTTCATTGTCCTTTTTTTATTTTTTTATTTAAGCATATACTGTTTGTTGTTTTCTTTTTCTCTCCGATTAATGATAAAGTATTTCTCATTATCTCTGTTTATCTTACTTTAATTCTCTTCTTAATTGTATTCCTTCATTTATTTACCTTCAATCATTCATACCTTTTTATTTATGACATGTAAATTTATATTATAATATTAATTTCTATGGTGATTGTATTGTGTAACTGACTTTTCATTGACTTATTATGCAATTTCGTGATTCGTTCCTTCTCCTCTTTTCTGAAATATATTTCACTTTAAAAAATTATTGAATGATAGAAAAACATTAGGTCATAAATTTCACTTAATTGTTTATCCTTTTTTCGTGTTGTGGACGATTTGTTTAAACATTCTTGATTCTAACTTGAAACAATGATGGATTATTATTTCTAATAATGAGTGTTTTGTTTTCATTAGTTTACTAATTCAATCCCCCCCCCAAAGAGTAATTGCATATTTTCAAAATCAAAAGTATTTGTCGCTTTCTTTTCATATTTGTTATTCTTTTATTTTGAATACAGGAAAGTATATATCTATGCATTTCTCCTCCTTATCCTTCCTAATTAACTGACTACATTATTATTATTATTATTATTGATTTATCTATTCATTCTAGGCTAATAATTTTGTTCATAACGATTCCAAAATGTTATAACTTGTTTATGTGTTAATGGTTTTATTGTGATAATCTTCTTTTGCTGTTATAAGTAGGATATGTGTACTTAATTAGTCGGTTTGTATGAATGAATTTTCCGATACATGTATGTGTGATTTTGATGTCAGTTTAATAAATCTCCGTCTCTACAACATTCGTTTGAACAATTTTTTTTAGTTTTCATTAGTAAACTGGTTATCAACGCTCTGCTTTGTGACCATAACTTGTAAAGCTAACTGTATTGGGAATAGGGGGAACTCTCAAACGTCACGTGTTACAGATCCATAAGTTGAAAAAAATTGACTTATTTGATCCCAACCCAGTCATAATAAAGTTTCATTCTCATTGTGAAACTTGAACCTGGTTTTGATTGTAGTTGTATTCGTACATTATCATATCCCAAGTGCCGCAGTTGGAAGAATTCCTTTCTATCAACTTCAGTTTAGGTGATCGAGTAAAATCACCAACGCTCACTTGAAAAATATGATTCCTAGCTGAGTATGTGATTAGTAAGTTATGTTCTCATTGTCGTTATTTAGACAGAACAGCTTCTTAGCACTTCGTGGTTTTGAATTTTTCTTCAGGAGTTATTAGCTCTTAACGTAGATCGAACATGAAATTATCTGTCAGTTGAATAAAGAAGTCTACCTTCTAACATTTCAGTACAGTGAACATCTCACTAATTGTTTGTTCAAATATAAGTTTCAGAATATCTTGTAATTACTTTAGGAAAGGGACTGGTGAAACGATTAGAAGTACAGTCCCCTAAACTAGTTTATTTGTCTTCCAAGTTCGATAAAATTCCAAATGCATTGTTCCTAATTTTAAACTTGTAGTAACCGTTTGGAAGCAAAACCTAGTTTCAAATTTTATTTAAGTGAGCTATGGTTCAAAGTCACGTTAGCGCTATTTCAAGTTGTATGACACTGAATCATTAGCTCCACCTGCTCTAAAACTAGATGTTTTCTTATCGACATGTTATATACGATTGGTTTATTACTTGTACTACTACCACTACAATTCTAATGACGCGAAAAACAAAAAAGATCACTGGTACAAATGGAGATTCATTCACCTCGAAAACGCGAAGTTGACTACTCTGGTCGAATATACACTTATTGTTATTTTTAATGGCTTTATTCAATATTATATTTTGGTACAATATAGAATTCGCAGCACAAGGTATTTCAACAAGTTTTTTTACCAAAAGAAGTCTGAGTCTGTACAACTTTGTGAGATTTGAGACATGCCTAATAATATAGGTTATTGACTAGGTTAACTCTAACAATCCGTTCGCCACAGAGTATATTTGCTAGGTAAGGTATTACAGAACCTTTATAGATTTGTTTGCGTGCATGAATATCAATGTATTTACGTCTCGTTCTACAAGGAGAATGAAGTGGATGGTTAGTATCTGATAAGATAACACCTGCCAGGAGTTTCCAAGCCCGGGAAAAATAATGGACAGTAGTAAAGAACAATAGGTAATATGCGGGAATTTACAAATCGTAAGAGTAAATGGCAAGTAATCCCAAAATCATGCAGCCTCAGACGGTAAACTTTTCTCGATAACAGTAAAACATGAAAAAACCAAGAGAGATCAAAGGAAACAGTAACACCAAGATAATTGTCTTCCGACACTGTGTTTATCAAGGAGTCTCCAATGGCACAAGCACCATGGGATCCCAAAATAGTGTATAGGTGCTATCCATGTCTCTGGCTAAATTAACAGCTTGACATTTAGATGGATTAGGTAAGAGATCTTTACCGACAGACCACCAATCATTACGAGACAAAAACCTGTTTATTTCTATGGGATGTAAAGGGGTTGAAATTGACATACATTCAGTGAGGTCGTAAGCATATTTCACAAGTGTTTTCTGTAGAAGATGGCAAATCATGTAAAAAAGAAGAGGTGAGAGAACAGCTCCTTGTGGCGCACCTCCTTTAGACAGTAGAGACGTTGAACACTTTCTTCCAAACACAGTGTATTGATCTCATACAGAAAGGTAGGGACATTGCCAATTGGTTATCCAGTCGTCAGTGTTGACGCTGATCAACTCGTTAAGTAAAGTGTCTTGGGATAGAGTCAAAAGCATAAGTATAGTTCGAAAAAGCGCATCGAACATACTTCTTACCCTTTTCCAAGCTGAACGCTATATTGTGCATAACAGCAATGGAATCTAAGTTGCTCCTTTTGCATTTGTAAAGAAACTGATACGAATCCCTGTGCTCTTTTGTTGCAGGTTGAAGTGGTATACCAATTCAGTCAGTCACAACTTAGGATCAGGCGCACATATGCATCTGTCCGAGTCATATATCTAACTGTAACTAGATACAACCCCAAACGTATAGATTCACTTTCATGACTTCAATCATTTATTTCACTAATTAAGATCGTTCTCCAATACAGTCAATCAGTCGTCAACGTGTTTCGTTTCTCTATGTTCTGTGTGAACTACTATTACTGTTATATCCCGTGGAGAATTATGAAGGGTAATTCTGACGACTATTTATGGACCAATGTGATATGTACATTTCCTATTGTACAATTGTTAAATAACTGAGCTATTCATTTTCGTGTCCCTCTAATTATAAGCTTTATTTTGACCTGTAGACCACTATTATACGACTTACCATTCCTGAGTTATCCCTAGTCCATTATTTACTGTTCCTCCTATTCTTAGCCACATTTGGCTTAATCTTGTACAAATGTTATTTTTTATTTCGTGGTACGATGTGGTCAGTTTGTTCAAATGGGCACCTTATTAATATATATATATATATATATTGATCGTATTTTCACAAGCGACACTATTGATGATGATGTTAAGTTGTTAAACAAGACATTAATGGGGAATGGTTATCCATCTTACCATTTAGAGGTGATTCAAATAGCCTTTTATTGAAACAAATCAGTCATCAACAAAACGTATTGTGCAGCGAAGGTCATTATGAAAGAAAGAATGAGTTCCATGCTTCATCTAAAACCTAAAAGACATGAAAACGATTGTCACATCTCACTGCGATTACTAATTTCAATGTGTGTGTGGTCACACATACATAGGGAGGAACAATCGTGATCTGAAAACTAGGGTGTGTGAACATGTACCAAAACGGTTGCAGAAGCAAATAGAATCGAATGGCCAGAGTAGAGGATAAACATCCATCATCCTCTATTGCCAAACATATAATCGAAACAGGTCATAAGATTGATCTTAACTCGACTTTTGTAGTGTTGTATAAAAGTGTAAAAGGGCGTATACTAAGGTTTATTGAAGCCTTAGCCATACGAAAATTCAAACCCCCTTTGTGTATTTAAAAAGTTTGTTCTCACCTTAAACCTACCCTGGCAATATTAGCTTATTATCCAAAGTGATTAGGTTTCAAATTGTTTTCATATTATTTTTATTATTATTATCCTTGTCTATTTTTACCCCTCATTTCCAGTCTAGTTGACCTTTTATTTAGATATATAAATGTTCTGAACAAGCATATGTGTGATCAGATTGTTCGAAATTTATCGCGCTAATACATCATATAGTTCTGATAATCTTCGTCTTCTTAATACACTATCGAAATTTACCAATCAATTGTCTCGGTATTTTGGTGTCTACATTAGTTTTAAATAACGTGGTGCAAATGCACCCCCTATCATTTAATTTATTCCTTAAAACTGATATTTTGCGTCAATCTTAAACTCCTCCATTTTACCTTACATATATGGTACTTGTCCCTATTCCCCACTGATAACAACCATAACTGTTATTCATAGAGTTACTCCAAACAAATGACTGCTGATTGGAAAAAGATGATCACGTTGTACCACAAGACTTTTGTAAGTTGGGACATATATTTTCTATGTATGGATCAGTTCACTATCCATTTCTAATTATTTAACTGTCTTTTTGATTTGTCCTTATTCTTTATCATAATAGATTGCTAATGGAATGGCTTATTTGGAGAAGGAGCACTATATTCATCGTGAGGTTCGCGAGATTCGAACGCAGGACCTACCAGTCTCGCGCACGAGCACTTAACCGATAGACCACTGATCTTTGATTACTTTGTTAAGTGTTGTAATACTTTTCAGTTTTATAGGCTTTCGCAGTCAGTGCTTGAATAAATTTGATCATCCTTAATGATTTTTTAACATTTGTCTATTTTACGATTACTAAATGTAAAAAAATCTTTATAAATACAACTGGATGGCTTAAGAAGAATAATAACGTCCAAAAGAGAATTCTCTGTGTTGAAGCGTCTTCATTCGTTTTAATGAGTCATTGGGTTTGTTCCGTTGATTCACTTTATATTTATTTATTATTGTTTATGGTAGAAAAATGAAGGTTGGGAAATTTTTATTTAAATAAAATCTTGTTCTACAAAAAGAGAATATTTATCACAAAACTAAAGGTAAATTAATAGATTAGAGAAAAGAGGTAAGAATGAACTCTTCGAAATAAAAATTCATTGTTAAGTTACTTTAATCACGAATATCTGTTTAGGCAAAAATGATTCTTTCATAATTTTTAGTCTGATTACAATGAAACAAGTGATCAATAAAATTATACAACTTCACAAATTTTTTTTTTAAAAAAAAAACGAGAAAAAATGATATTGTGTTTAATAGGATCAACAACAAATGAAGTTTCATTCAAAACAGTAATGGTTCAAAAGAAAACTAAAAAGGTTTACATATTATCACACTAAAAAAAATTATTGTTATTTAAAAATAGAAAACAATGAAAAATAACACCACCGACCTGACTTCACATAGGTTCCTTTACATACCTTCATGAGGGATAGCGGTTCTTGTGGTAACAGTTGTTTCTGTCAACGATACTTGTGTCGGTGATTGATTGTTATCAGTTGATGGGTTGATTACGTCATTACTGCAATTGCTACTTATTTTTGTGGTACTGAGGGGTTCAACTTCACAAGGATCATGAATGACAGGTTTTTTATTCTGATGGTCACAACATTTACGCTTGATTACCAAGCCCAAATAAATTAAACACAAAGGAATCGGTGTAAGCATAGCTACAGTAATTGGCATAATGGCACCTAATTCACCAGTTGGTTTTGGCATTGTATACAATAAAACAAGTATTCCAACACCAATATTTTGTATACCAGTCTCTAAGGCCACTGTAATAATTAATTGGCGTGATTGTCGTAGAATTAATGTAAATAATGACGCTATACAAAAGCCAAGCCAAGGTAACAATGCACTTGTAAGGATAAGCAAAGGATATACAGCTAATAGACGAGTCAAGGACCAATTAATGTACACACCGATAGTTAAAAAGAATAATATGAATATATAAAATAATGGACGTGTTAACTTGGTGCATTTAACAGCCAATTTCGGTTTCCATATACGTAGACCTAAGCCCATTAATGCAGGTATAGCTACTTGTAACAACTGGAAGACAATATTGAGATATGGAATTTTTATTTTGGTCACATCAATAAAGAACCGACCGTAGATGAATAGAAGAAGAGGCATCATGACTGTGAATGAATAAAAAAAATGAAACGAGAAGTGAATGCAAAAATAACGGTTACCACGATTTATGACACTATTATATACAGTCCTGTGTAACAGTATAAAATAGATTAAAGAATAATAATTTATTTACAAAAGGGGAACAGTTCATTTGTAGTGATTGATCCTTAATGGAGTTTACGATAAGATTACAATAGTATTGAAATTATTCAATATGTTTTCTTGTTATGTTTTGTTGATTTTATGTTAATACAAAACAAACCAATCACAGAAGCATCACACCAGGAGTTCCTGCTCTTAACCTCCTCCATATTTTAAATAAATATTAACCAAGTGTGTTCCCCCTTTTTGAAAGTATATTCCATGTAAATAATATAGAAAATTAAATGTAGCACTTTTTTTTCTATACTTCATATAGGTTTTTTTTGAAATATCAACAATCCTGTCAACTTCCCCAAAAATAGTCGATTGCTCTCATTTTAAATTAAAATTAAATTATCCAAATAGAAACAAGAGTAGTAGTAATAATAATAATAGATAGATAGATAGATAGATTTTTAGTATATCAATAAGTAGAAAAATTGGATTTTATACATTTCACGATTTCCTATAAGTTGCTGTCGAAGAAACGATAAATATAGATGAATATTTTTATTATCTTAAACAATCTATCCATTGTATAATCTGTGAAATTATCAAATTTCATTATGACAATGATGATACTCATATAAATGACAAATTGACATGGCTATTTTTAATTGAGTTGATTCATATGAATATTGAAGTGATATAATGTGAAATTTTTGTTTAACCTCCAGAAAATAATCCATATCTAAGTTTTGTATAGTTAACAATTCTACGGATAACTTGCATCGTTTTCTTATCACAATAATAAACCTTTTAAGAATTAACTGATTATTTAGTATAGAATATGAAGACAAAAGTTTATCAACAGAAAGATGTGTCATTTTAACCAGAATTTTTCTTAGTAATCTCCTTATGCTATTGATAAGATAATGAATTAGCATTCAACAATCTACTAGCTTCTAAGAGAATGTATAAAGCATCAAATGGAATGTTCTTTATTATTATTATTATTATTATTAAATTGAATGAAAAATATAATTGAAATATGAAAATGTGACATTTGCTAAAACTTAATCAAACTACTGTAAACCTTTTTGATGTATATCCTTACATGAGATAGTTTTGTTTATCAATGAAAAACAAGATTTTACAACAACAACAACAACAAATATTCATATCAGATTGAATATTTACATTATACACTCAACGGTTTTCTATTATTATTATTATTATTATTAATGTTGAAAAAAGAAGATTTCATCTTCTAAGTCATGGTAACTAAAAATTGGAATTTACAAAAGTAAACTCACACACTATCGATTAGTTGAACTAAACAACTTTTAAATAAAAATTTTAAAATTTTTTATAATGAAATAGTGAATAGAAAACAAAGAAAATTTAAAACAAACTATCCATATTTATAGACTGTTGGGTTAAAACAAAAAAAATTTAGCTATTTGAATAATCATAAATATAACCCTATTGTAAGCTGATATTCATTTTTTGTAAGGCTTCTTTACAATTGAATAGATTAAACAATTCCAGATAAACTCATTCATTAAAGAAAATAATAATAGAAAGTGTATAGTTACAAAAAATTCAAATAATAAAGAAATTTTTATCAAACTGTTGATTCATCTATAAAAAAAAATAGGTCATTAATATTATATACCTTCATTAAAACAAAGTCTAGATAGATAAATCGAACTTACAAAGAGCTGATAAACTACTAATGAATGTCATTAATATACTCAAATTGATATCACCTCCAAGTAGAAGACACCAACCATTACTGGCACCACCACCTGGAGAACAAGCAATAGTAAGTAAACCAAATCCAAAATCCGATCTAATTGGTATAATTTTTACGATACCGAACGCAATCTAAAACACAATTATATAAATAAAGTTTAGTTTTTTTTTAAGCAAGATATATTTGAATACAAAAAAATAGTTTTAATAAGGAAAATTTAATTTTCATAAATTCATCTGTCCAAGGAGTGACCTATTGTAGAATTTTGGGAATATTATAAAACATTTACGCAGGTAAACACCAAATAATAACTAACTACATAAACATGGAAATGATGACATGAGTTACCAAATTTTCTTTACAATCAATAAATGTGGGTATATTGAACGACTTCGATTCACGCACTTATCTATCAATATACTCATGTTAACGCTGGAGAATCCATCTGAAAAATCATGTTCTAAATTGATGTGTATGGTCTGAAAGTTCCCAAAGTTAACAGACAACGTGTACCTTCAAATGATATTCCCCGAAAGATTATCAATACAAAGTGACATCATGGATCAAATAAAGGCGTTTCATAATGATAGCATAGATGAAATCGTATTCATTCCACACTACATGGTATTTACCTGAAAATTCAGTGAATTTGTACGCATTAAATTAAAGAATAATATAAACAATGGGTATGCAATTTCATTATAACATTTTATAAAAGTTCTATATAAGAAGGTAACAAATTTTTATCGATATTTCATAGATCAGCCGATTAGATCATGTTGAAAATTGTCATTATATGTATCGTACAATTGATGTGATCAGATATCAGGCAAAAGCATGATATTGCTTTCTTGAGAAAATATAAGAATCACTCGTATTATCTGAGTGAATCCAATAAACCAGTTCCTCTAGCTTAAACTATACGTGACCACATTCGGTTATAGCAAATATATAACATCTTACTCTCCATTTTATCGTTAGAAACATCCATCTTCTATGATAAACTGAATTGTCTGCGCTTAAGAATTTGTTTTAAATACCTCATGGAGAACAAGTAAGTAGATGTTAAATTATTCGTTTTTGGTATGAGAAGCGCAAATGTAAATATCTGAGAACGGAAAGAAATGATACACCATCATGAATGACGAAACGACAATAGAAATTACTAACAGTAAATAGAATTAAAAACCATTAGATATGTAACAAATTACTTTGAACATTTAGATCGAGTGGGAACACAGATCCAGCCAAGTAGCTTGGTTAAATCTCACCCGATCGGTATTGCTCAAATTATAATACGAAAACAAGGACATAGTTACTACAACGAAATGAATAAAGATAACCAATTATCTTGAAATCAACTTGGTTAGTTTTCCATTGTACATCAACTACTCAAAGATATTTTGTTGGTACAGATTTGATATAATACTATTAGCATCATGCAGCAATACAATTTTGGAATAAACCAAGGAATATTAAAGTTTTCATGTCATCGACTGACAGAATATACATTGAATTTAAAGGAATCTTTTTTTGAAGACTTACTACATTATGATTTCCTACATATGATATTGCATTATTCAATATAAACACTTAGAGGACACCAACAATTGACTACTTATTTTCAAGTTTAAATATTGTATTATTCATTTCAACTTAACTAGACGGTTAACATTGGATCAAAGATTGAAATAGTAGTAGACTTGAAAATTGTTAAAATATACAACACTTGTGATAGGATATTTCCTAACTAGTTAAAATGTAGTATTGATTTACCAGTTGTTGTTTTTTTTCTAAAACCTTTCATCATGTTATATACAATTAATAATACTGATTTTAAATTATTAAGAAATTATAAATAAGTTAATATATTTGTTATTATATCCCAAATAAGTAGAATAAATTAGATTATCTGACATTACGTAACTCAATTTATTCAAATTGATCAAATCAAAACTTGGTAATGATAGACATATTAAGAAATTAGTTTGAAACCCTCACCACCAACTGATTTTGTACACTTTTTGTTATTTTGTTCGGCTCCACACAAACACGAACTTGAACGAATTCATATTGACGAAAGTTATGTCTTAAGCATATTTTAGATTTTATGTAGTTCTTATACGTACTGTAATCATTTACAAGGTTTAAAGCAAAACAATGTTATATTTCTTGATTTCTCATCACCACCATTACTAGGATTAACACAAGACACTCAGCCTCCAATCCTTTCCAAACTGAAACTGAAATTTTTATTACTTATTTGACTTAATATTCTTAACTTGTATTTTAAAAACAAAAACAAACTACTTACCAATGGCATAAAAAAGAATTGACAAAAGAATCCAATTGATATAGAAATGGGTCTTTTGAAATGATGCAGGATCAAAGGAATTTCCAAATCACATCCCATTGTGAATGTGAATATAGTCACCATAACTATGACGAAAATACGGAAAACTAGGTAACCAATGCCTTTATCTGCAATTACAATTACGGGAAAACCCAGTGTGTTGTTTTCATTATTATCATCCTGGTTATTATACAAAGAGACAGTGAGTCGATGGTCAATTAATAAATTATCAAAATATTGTTTCCTGAGGGTCTCAGAATTATTGGCAAACCATGGAGTAGGACTGATGTATCCATGCATAGGTTTGGCTTGACGAATCCAAAATACCAAATAGTCTAATCCCACTAATTTTGGTAATATATAGACAGATATATTTGTACTCCCTTTTAATGAAGGTGGTAACCAATACCAAGACTGATTAACTAGCTCTGCAGATAACGTAAAATCCAAGTCATAAGATAAAGCTAAAGGCACATTACTGCTGTAGTTGACTAAGCATATAACAGGTTTGATTTGATAATTATCTACAAACTCCAAGTCCTTTTTAGAAATACTGATTACCACATATATAGCGTTTTCTTCATTATGGTAATTATAAGTATACATTGAAGAGTTCGAATTTCTTTCATCATGTTTAAGCTGGTATCGTTCTCGTGAGATTCTGGTTTCCTTAGCATACATCAAACCAAACTGCTGTGGAGATGTGTCTTTGACTGGAAAAGCATTCAACAAGATTATGTTGGCATTAATCAGAAGATTAATGTGTGTAGACCAAGAAAACATGAGTCAGAATGAACGGATAGACAACGTAACTTTATAGCTGACCCAACATAGAAGACTAGAATAGTTCTATTCTTCTCCAATCTGTCAAACACATTGTCTCAAGGTCATATGATCAAAAATCATACCTCACACCTTTTCTTAAAGTAGATTGGTTTAAATTGTATCATAGACATGCATTAACATAAACATGCATTAACTTGTATATCATTGGTCAATTAATTTGGTCCAAAAGACAATAATATAACAAATGATGATTAAAGATAACATATCATTGATTTAGGCTTCGACTACAGTAACTGTGTAATATGTGTTAACGTAATACATTGGGACTATTATCATTATTATTATAGTTCTGATAATCATCTTAGTCTTCATACAAATTTATCAAAAGGGACTAATTGCATTAAATTTCATTGATTATTAGCATTTTCTACTTTAGGGCTCATCGCTTGAAAAGATAAAAATAAAAGAATGTCGGAACGTAATTCAATTTATTTGTGCACGTAGAAATAATGGAGCAAGGTTATTGTTCGGCACATTAATTCTGCCTACTTTTTTGGTTTTAATGCTTCAAAACGAGATTTTTGGCCTCTACATACTTTACACTAATTCCACAAAAGTGTAATATAGTTTAGTATGTACAATAAAAGACAATTAGCTGTTTACCGAGCTGTGAATAGTGTCGTGTTTATTTGTCCTTGAAGTGCTACCCAAATCACTCAGTAGATGCGTCTCAGGATGTGAGGCTGGACAACACAGAATCGAGTCCTCTAAGGAGTAGCAGTCCCCTTAAGATTATAAGTATCCTTGGATGACGAGTGCCAAATAACCAGGATCCTAAGTTCTCCTGTCAACTAATTACAACCGCCTAAAATCTCAATAAAATGTGCTTCAATTATCCCATTTCTAACTCGACAGTTGGTTAACAACATAATTTGGTTTTGGAGAGCAGAGTGGATACTTAAACTTCTTTAGAAATATTGATCGTCAGTGTCATGAACAGCACTAAAAATCAAGACATTCACCTGATACAGATCTCAATGTTATTTATACTGGTTCCGAATGATTAAAATGCACAATCGAGATGTCAGATTTAGTGTCACTAAAGTTGGTGGATACAGCTGGTTCGTCTAAGGGAATCTATTTCAAACATTTAGTATACACAGTCTAAGGATTCATCAGGGAACCAGTACAAGATTAGCGTACTATGGAAGCAGATACCTTGCGAAGTCGTATCCTGTTATTGATTCACTAGTCTTTCCAATAATACACATCTGACCACCAACCAAATCTAATTTATGTGTTAGCATTAATAAACGATTGATGTTTGATAGAACTAGATCCAGACATGTGACCTTACTTCTTGATGTCAAGTTTTTGTTCCATTGAGACACACGATTATTCGCCAATAGGTATAAGGCAAGATAAGATAGTCAATGGAACTGAAAACTTACGAAATAAGCATCTGTAGATCTGTACCATTTTGATTGGTCAACTATAATCTTGGAAAATCTCTAAAACCACACCGTGAATCACTACATTTCCTTACGTGAATATTAGACTGACAATCAGTGACCTCACAGACTGTCATTTTATCTTGTTTTGGCTACCCATACTCTCTGTAATATTCATTCCTTCTGCCATCATCACGTGTTTACTTGACATTGGTAACATGACTCGTCTACTTCACTGAAAATATCCACAATCCCGTTAGTTAATTTCTGTTTGATCATCTAAAGACTTAGCACTTTCAGTATTTCTCACTCGGTGGTTTCACTATATACCAGTGCTTTTAATGTATGAGTTAGATCAGTAAGAGGAATAGTAATCAAATTACAGGCCTTGGTCCCTGATATAACGTTTCATATTGCTACGTTTGAAGAGATTACGTTATCATTAAGTTAGCATTTTTGAAAACTGTCGGTAAATGCGTTATTTGACCGGACAACGGGAATTTCAGGGTATAACTGAAAGTTGTTTTTGATGATTTATAGACAATTCAAACGTCCTGGATTAAAAATTATAGGGAGGTACCTTAAATTATTTTAGGTTTGGAAATCATGTTTCACAATGTTCTGTCTACAGACCATATGACACCTACTTCTGATTCCGTGAGTATCGAGATCATACTAAGTTCTAGAAGCAAAACAACAATATTTGGTTGTATACACATTGAGGCGATGCTGTAATGAAAGGCTCAGTCAAAGTAAGATCCAAATACGTAAAAGAACAATATCTTTTTATCAACTTCATGTACGCCATAAATGATAGATGAGTGACTAGAATCAATCCCGCTCAACAGAAATTGTCGTTGTAGATGGGAACTTTAATCCATGGACTAGGCGTCTCTGTGCAACTGCCAGAAATTTGTATGATTAGTGGAAATTTGGTGATGGTAGATAGAATAATAGATTCTATCTTCTACAATTATATCCAAATCGTAATGAAGTTCTATTGAATACAAACTTACGGTTAAATTACTCTTGATCTGTTACTTAGTTTGCTCCTCAATTGGTTATAAATGCATTGCTAAATTATAAAGATTGATCAACTTAGAACTCCATGCCCGACTTCCTATTTCATGACACTAATGAACAACAATTTTTCACACGTACGAAGGCTCTCATTCTTTGTTGGAAGATCAACTATGATATGACGGGATAAAACGGTAGAGTATTTGCTTTGTTTTCCTGTGTGATATTTTATTTAGTATAACATCAGTTTATTTAAGTGTGATTCTTATCCACGATACGTTATTCTTAGATCAATTTAATGTGAATTATATTTAGTATGACAGTCAATATGTGATTTTGTTATAACTCTGGGTATTATCCAAATACGTGATTCTATTCTAATTAATAATCAAAATAGGTGTACAAATCACCATATAAATGAGTGTATTTTCGACTAGAGTCGTCGATGTCTTGTTTTCGAGGTGAATAAATTTTCATTTGTAATAGACTTAGCATTCATAGTTCACGACGCAGGACTTGCAGTGACCCCTCGTTTTTTTTCAAGTATAAGTAATAAGCGACGCAAACAACAAACCAGCAGCAAAGTGAGAGGTGTTATTAATAAGTTTTTATAAATGTTCATTTGAACCATCATTAACTGGAGCATTGAAGAAGCAACAGAGGTTACAACTATATTCGATAACTCACATTCAAATTAACATCTATATTTATGACCAGGTCAAGTGGGAATAAATGAATATTTTTGTCAAGTTGCTTAACATTATTTTCCATCAAAATTCCTATTAAAATTTAGAAATATAGTATATTGTTAAGCCAGTAATAATTAATATAACATTTTGTAATTTAATAGTTGAATTCATGAGTCGATTGAAGCTAGATCACCATGAAAAACCTAGAAGCACTGGACGGCTATTTCGTTCGAGTATGGGATTCCTCAGTAGTGCGCATCCACGATCCCGCCCCGCGGGACTCGAACCCAAGACCCTTTGGTCTCGCGCGCAAAAGATTAATCTCTAGACCATTGATCCGGTATTCAACAGTGTTAATGTCTAACTTCTACCAATTCATGAAATTCCGCTATTGTCTTTAGTGAGTTACCATCTAACAACAGACCTGGTTGAACCCTACTGGTCGCAGCTTCTCTCTAGAACCTCAGGAAATACCCCTTTGAGCCACTCACTAGTGAGCACATGATGATTATTATCAGAAGGGGGTTTTGTAGAGATTTTAGTAATTTAACAGTAGAATTCATGAGTCGATTGGAGCTAGACCGATAGGTTCTGGGTTCAAGTCTCGCGAGGCCGGATCGTGGATGCGCACTACTGCGGAGTCCTTACTCGGACGAAATAGCCGCCCAGTGCTTCCAGGTTTTCATGGTGGTCTAGCTTCAATCGACTCATGAATTCAACTATTAAATTACTAAAACCTCCACAAAAACCCTTGAGATAATAACATTTTGTCCATAAAATAATATCACTAACTAAAATTAATGTTGCAAAATACATAGCTTATGTCGATAGTATTTTTTAAATTGACTTCATTGATAACTACTGGAGGGTAAACACCACCACATTGTTTGTTTTTAAGTGTTCATTAACTAACTTAGGTGACATGATTAATGAAGAAAGGTAAACAAGATGAGGGTAGTTGGAAGGAACTAATAAAGAAACCTTTTATCTTGATAAAATTTGTGGGTCAGAAGAGATATGTGCTCCATTATATAATAGAAATCACATTACTCAACAGGGTAGACAGTGATTCTATTGAGTAGCATTTAAACCACGGTAATTTTCGTATATTTTTAAAATATTAAAATGAATAGTTCTAAAAAGGAAGCTAATGGTTATTATTTTTTGAAATAAAATGGAATAATCTCCTCAATATGCACCTTTTTCTGAGCTATGAACGTTAATAATTTACCTGGCACGAGCTGCATGGTCTACCATTACTAATTGGTGGATGTAACCTGATCGATTTCATAAAATTGTTTCATGAAGGGTTTACTGATGAGGCTGAATCCGCTGGATGTCTTCAATATGTGACACAAGGTGTTCTCACAAACCAACAACGATATTTATTGCCCTTTCAAATCGTGTCCTTGGATATGAACCTAATGGCTATACTAATCTCTATCCTCTTTATTCTCCATGAAATTTCAGTACTACTTTCTCAATTTTTGTAGTTCTTCAAGATCTCAATCAATAATCGAAATCTGCTTGAGACTGTCACAGACATTCAACTGGGGATAGCTGCTTAGGTAACGAAAATATATCCGAACTCGTATAACCTTTGATTGCCACTTCAGATGCCAGTTTACTTAACTGATACTTTTTCGTAACAAATATACCAGTCTAGTTGCTTAAGAAGGAATATAGTAGTGTTCTGTTGTCTATCTGGAAACTACTGAAATTGATACAAGTGGTTACTTCACACTGTGGAAGAGTAATATACTGCTGTCTTCATCATTTCTTACAAATAATTTAGTCACTGCTATCAGGGGGGGGGAACTATCATCAGTTGTTTTCTGATTATCATAGCAAGTATGTTATATGACGCTGTTTTAACAGACTTCAATACTTTTTTAAGCAAACATGGAGATTTTTTGTAACGAGATAAATAATGTGATTTTTCATTCAAATTCAAATTGCAAATTAAGCTAATAATAAAGGAATTCGATAATCTAAATACAGTTCATAAAATGTTTAGCCCGTGAATATATGAACTAATAGACAGTGAGCTACCAACAATAAAGGAGACCACGAGGTTTGTGGAAAAGAGTCTTTTAAATTGTTTACACCTGGTCCTATCAATAAAACCTAGTAACGCAAATTAGCCTCTTTATTAGTGCCAGTTGTAATGCCAATACTGATTCAAATCTTATGAGGATTTCGAATTTGTCTAATAAGTTGACCATGTACAACTTAAATGTCAGAGTGTCAGTATGAAGTTTCCACCTCATCAGTAAATTGAGCGTAGAGTTTCATAACCGTAAGTGTTAAATGTCTCGTTGTAACGAGTGTATAATAAGGCATATCATAGAATGTTTGAATTATCAACTTACTGGTTATAAACCAAATTAGCTCATGTTAAAGTCATTTTAAATCTGTCTTCATTCTAATGTTACAAAAACGAGTACAATGTACTTGAAGACTATTGTTTTGCAGTGGCAAGATTCAAGTAATTAATTTCATTTAAGAAATGTTTAAATTTTACACTGATTGACCTTTGTGTGCTAATAATACGCATTAGTTTTGTAGGCTAAAAGTATCATAGAATAGATTCCTCATTGCATTTGTTGCCAGATGTAATAATTTTTGCATTTGGTTTCAAAGCTAAATTAAAATTCGTTCCACAGATTAATGATCTTTGTGATTGTAAAAACTAAACTCTTATATTCTGCGTAATATTGTAGTGAACGAGAACACAGGCAGGGACAACCAAATGTATTTGAATGAAACCTTACCATATATCATGGAAAGATCTTAGAACCATACAGTAAATACTTCATTTACAAAGTATCCACCAGTTGTCTCAAACTTTGTTCTTCCTTCGTTTTCATACCAATCACTCTGTGCTATCGTTTTCTTTGATCTTCCTAACCTTTCACCTCCGGGCATTCCACTTTCGATTGTCAATACATACTGTTATTTCAACTTACTAAGGATTTAGTTCATAACAAAAAATTTGTTAAAATCTTTTCAATTTTCAAGATAAAAGATGAAGATAAAACTTGATTGCTTTTCAACTATCTCGATTTAGATATATATGTAAACATGTTTAAATGACTATCTTCCTTGTAAAAATACTTCTCGTTATACTGATTATTCAGTGGCGAAATTCATAGAATAATAATAATAAGATTTATCAATTTAGACTTTAAGATAAATCTTTGTTTAAAGAACTTTGAGATAGGCTTATTAATAACGTCCACTTATACATGTTGTTGACCGCCTGAAATATACAGTTAATACTTAACATACTCAACTCATTTCACTACAGTTTAGTAAGTTCGAGATACTTTCTTTGTACTTCCGTCATATCATATTTTGGGTATTGGCATCTAATTTCAGTGTTTTGTATTGAACATTTTCTCGAAGAAGCGAACTCAGTCTTTTCATTAGGTCAAAGAATTTTCAAAAAATGTTACATTCTTATAAATGCATAATTTTTGAGTAAATAATCTGTCTTCACTACATTTATAGGTAAAAAAATAAATTATAACCTATACTAATAATAACCAGATCTGCGAGCAGCACTTCAGACTCATTTTATTTCGTGCATTGAATGACCAAAGTTAATGAATAAAGAAAGAAAATGGTTTCATTTTTCCGTCGACAGACATCCACTGACAAATATGATTTACTTCTTGTGAAAATATATTGACCATAATAAAATTGACATCGATGTCCCAAGCATTTCCTAATAGAATTTCTAAAGTTACACGTTCAAATAATGACTTAGATTTAGCGATTATTTTTATTGACAAATAAATAATGTTGTAAATCATGTGTTTAATGTTGTTTCTTTTTCTTCCGCTTTTGAATTCACACACACCGATAGTTTGACTGTTATCTCTGTTGTGTTGTGCAGTCTCCGATTTTATATCGATTGGTCCATTGTATAATTTTGCGCGTTGGTGGCCCCTTGATTTTTATAAATCAAACAATTTCGCATAAACTACTTCATTGAAAAGTCCCACAATGTTTATTAACGACATTCAGTGCCAAAAACATCTTAAAACGGCAACAGGATGCCACAATGCGTGAAACCAATCAAGTAGGAATTAAGTATATTTGTTCTTTATAGTACTTCTCATGACGATAACAGATAATCCGGCTTCAAAGAGCGCTGAGGTTATTAAGACAATCTTACCACAGTAGCTAAGCGGATTCCTATCTACCTCGAGAACTAAAATTTAGTTTAGTAGATGTGAGCTAGCTCCGCCTGTGACCCCTCCGGGGGGCTACTGCCGGTCCCAAGCCTGGATAAAGGAGGAGGGTTAGGCATGGGGTTAGCGACCCCATCCCGTGAAAAACTAACCCGCTAATAAAACGCTAATAAAAAAATTATTCAAAACATTTAAACTCTGCCCTGGAAGTCAGAAAATATTCATTTAGAAGAGTTATGACGCCTTATGGTGAAAGTCACGAGGCCGATGCCACATCTGACAACCAACACAACCATTTATTTAGGTACATGGAATGTTCGTACAATATGGGAGACCAGGAGAGCCATCCAAGTTGCTGCAGAAATGAAAAGATACAACATGGAGGTATTTGGAATCAGTGAAACACATTGGACGCAGGTTGTATAGGAATCTCGTAGACTCAGGATTGTCAAAGCCTCCTTCAAATCAAAGAAAGAAGGCATTACAATGAACTTCATCTAATGCTACGCCCTTACCCACGATTACAATGAAGACGTTTAAGATCAATTCTACGATAGGCTGCAGTCAATCGTCAAGAAACGCCCAACAAAAGACTTGACCATTCTGATTGGAGATTTTAATGACAAGGTTGGAATGGACAACACTAAATACGAAGACGTCATGAGACGACATGGACTGAGAGAAAGGAACAAAAATGGTGAGATTCGCAAACCTATGTGCTTCAATAAATTGGTCATAGGCGGCACTATATTCCCACACAAACTCGTTCACAAAACCACCTGGACGTCACCGGATCACACTACACAGAACCAAATCGACCATATCTGCATCAACAAAAAGTTCAAGAGGACGATGGGGGATGTGAGAACCAGGAGATGAGCTGTTACAGCATCAGATCATTGTTTGCTGGTTGTCAAGATAAAATTAAAACTTAAGAAGCATTGGAAAACGGGGCGGACAACATCACAAAAGTTTAGTACGGCTTTTCTTTAGGTTACTGACAAACTCAACAAATTCAAGATAGCCCTCAATAATAAGTTCCAGGCCTTTCATGATCTACTCAATGGAGAGGGAACTACCATGGAAAACAAGTGGAAAGGGATAAAAGAGGCGATAACTTCAACATGTCATGAGGTTCTGGGCCACAAAAATCACCATCAAAAGGAATGGATCACAGTTGGTACACTAGATAAGATTGAAGAAACGTGGAACAAGAAGGCAGCAATCAATACCAACCGAATAAGAGCAGAAAAAACCCAAGACACAAGCTGAATACACAGAAGCAAACAAGTAAGTGAAAAGTAGCATGAGAACTGTTAAACGTGAATATGTGGGAGATTTAGCGATGACAGCGGAAAAGGCTGCAAGAGAAGGAAACATGAAACAACTGTATGACACAACAAAGAAACTCGCTGGAAATTACCGTAAAGCAGAACGACAGAGAACACATTACGCCGAGAAATTGAGGCAGACATGAGGAGAATGAACAAAAGTTGGATAGAACTAGAAAGGATGGCCCAGGACAGAGTGGGTTGGAGAATGTTGGTCGGTGGTCTATGCTCCACTGGGAGTAACAGGCGTAAGTTAGTAAGTAAAGTAAGGTGTGAGCTGCTGATAATTCCCAAGTCTTGACATTACGGATATAAAGTGCTTCGGGGTTACCGACAGTCCTTTATTGAGAATCTACTTTTTAGTAGAGCTCTCTCTCTCTCTCTCTGAAAATACTACCGAATTTCTCCAAGTGGTTTGTTAAATAGATAAGTAAGTTTTAATGTGCTTACAATTTGAACACAACTTAAGTAATACCATTTAGTTTGAAGTTGAAAAAGTCACCATGAATTGATTTTTTAAATAAGCTCTTTTAACTTCAATCAACTAATTAGATGATAAAGTCCTGTAAATTTTGTCGTCTTTAACAAAAAGAGCGAGCATGGAAGTCTTCATTTGCAAGGTGAACAATCAAAACTTCAGTACTGTAACTTATACATTTTTGAGGCTTTTCTATTAAGTTTAATTATAATGAATTCTTAATACTGTATACTATCATTTGATATAATATCGACTTATTCACACACACACACACATTCAATTCATTTTGTAACTATCTAAACAACAATATCTAACCAAAGGAATAATCAATTATTTGATCGAATTCTTATATTACATAATACAATCAGTGTGAATAGTTAAGTGGAGTAACTTTAATAGATACTTTTCTTATTAAATATTCTATTCTTGTGACAAAGTTCAAATGATTTG
This sequence comes from Schistosoma rodhaini, assembly GCA_944470415.2. Lineage (NCBI taxonomy): Eukaryota > Metazoa > Platyhelminthes > Trematoda > Strigeidida > Schistosomatidae > Schistosoma > Schistosoma rodhaini. The sequence goes on from OX104040.1 coordinate 5,117,516, forward strand.
TCAGAATTTATGCACTAATAAATTGTAATTAAATCAAGATAATTTATTATTTTAATTCATTGAATAAAGTGCATTTAATGAGCAATACAAATTGTGATGTAAAATTTTTTTAAAAAAAATGATTTAAAAGTAACTAATTTATACAAATTAACAGAATTCGTCAATTGTCAACCGTCAGTAGTTGTACAACTAGAATGTTTCAAGAAGCTTGAATTCTAGCTAATGGGTTAAATGAACTACGAAGGTAAAACATTGAAAATAATAAAAGAATTCAAAATCTTCAGTGTATAATGAATGAAAAAATAACTAGTTGAAATAGAACACAATATGTTGCAGGGATTTCTTTTACAAACCAGATTATTCAGTATGCCGGACATGACCAGCTTAATTTTGTCATTTATGTTAAGAATGCAATGGTCAGTTGTTTACAGTACACACTAATGATCATTACTGATTCGAGTAAGTGATTTTCAGTTATTAATAAATAAATGAGTTTACAGTTGTAAAAATGGATAAATAGAATACCGGTTCATAGCCAAACTACAGTGATACGATGTGGCCAATTATCAACTAACCAGGTAACCGAATTATCGATCCAAGCCCTGATAAGCTGGCAACAAAGATAAGACCTTTGAACAGAGGAATAGATATTTTATCCAACAAAATAACATGTTTATATACAAATTATTAAAAGAAAAATACCATGTTTAGATGTCTTAAACGGTTAGAAGATATCGTCTTTATAGGTTACTTGTTAGCCATTAAATCACGACCTGATTTTTAGGTTTAATTTTTACTTTTCATATCATTTAAACGATATACATTACACAGCATCCAAGACAAAGCTTTTAATTCCGTTTCTGGTACCATATATTATGGTCAAAATAAAACAGTTCCGATCAAAATCACGTAGTGTCAATAAGAGATAACATAGTTGTGTTATATATTCTACTTTAAAATTTAATGAATATACTAGTTGGTTTTCACTCACAAGAATAAAAAGTAACATAAAACCCCCAAAAAACGAAAATTATTAAACATTAAACAGCATATTTTAGTTGTATTATAAACTAACAAGACTGCAATAAATACCAAATTTACAAAATAATAAATGGATATTTGGAGAAGTTCTTAAATGAGTAAAGCAAAAATCCACTTCGTTCTTGTAAGTAATTTAATAACTACTTGTTGATAACCGTTTCTCCATCAGGATGAATTTCATGATTAAAGCCTAACCTTATCCACTAGCCAACATTTTATACAAATAGTTACAGACAATAAATCGCAGACAAAATATCAAGTATTTTAGTTGATAGGCATTTATTGCTTTCAATAATCCATAGACGATTGATTCTACCCAGTTAATAATTCTAGGGGGATGAATAAAACATAAGAAACAGATCGCTGAAACTGATATATACTGACTAACACAATGGACAAGCTAAATTTATTTGATCATCCTTAATATGAATTAGCTGAAAATGCATTGAAAAATAGAATACAAGTGTGGCAGTAAATGAATCCGAAAAATCAATAGCTCTGTAAGTACACGACATTAGACGCTGACCACATTAGTTTTAATGGACTCACTTAGCTGAGCCTGTGATGAAACGGTTTGATATACACTCAGATTTAAATGCTTTTAAGGATTACATGGAGAGGTTCGGAATCTGGGCTATAGCCAAGGAAGATAGTAAGGATTTTAATGTTGTGGTTCATTTCCTTACATTTGTAGTGACCTGCTTTTCTCGACGAGAACGCGATTGGTATAATGGAAACAATTATTATTACAGGCAATTGTATCAGTGATTGCTTTACTGTACTCGTTTTGTTTAACTGTATCAAAAGCACTTTTCGTTCCGTCGCCCATCTTGTTCGTTCGAACATTTTTGCGCTATGCCTTTTTGCCTGTACCCTTTGGCACATCTCGGTATTCTTTCGATACCACGAAATCGCTAATAAATACACCTTATCTGGACCAATTACAGCCTTCTGGTTTACGACCTATCGAAGGAACCAAGTCGTTTTCAGTCGCGTAATCTTCATGTATTGGTGGCCATAGTCAATCGAGACTCAACGTCATCTACACGTTCATCGTAAAAGAAGAATACAGCTTAATAAATGCTGGCATTTCCAGACAAGCCCATTTCACTCCCTTATGCAACTATCAAACAACTACTGATGGGTCATGTAAAGTATACAAATTTCGAATGCGGTAAGGGAGAAAAATTCGATGAAATAACTCGCCAGAACATAAGAAATTTCACTGCTTTACTACGTCGTCGCAGTCCAATACGTAATCAAGGCTATTTAGATAACAATTCATTAAGTTGTGAAACACTTCACGAAGATGAGCACAAGTTTGGTAAATGCTTGTTCTGTGGTACGTTTCACCCATGTAGTTCATGTGTATTTATGATGATTAGAAGTATTTGAACTGTAGTATAAACTAGTAATCCCAGGAATAACGCAATTTAATCAAGAAGTATCAGATGAGCCCGAACGAATGTATTGTATTTGAAATTCAAAATTACAACAGTCATCAATACGAAGAAGTCATTGATTTATTTAAACACCACAGTATTTCATAATTCTAAATGCTTTAAATGTGGTAAAACTGGACATATTCAGTCAGTTTGTAATACCAAGGTTCATTTCGCTGAAACTAATGTAAAATGTGTGACCCTATTAGGTTGGATGTTCCCAGTGATCACTTATCTTTATCCAAGACTTCTAGAAGCGATATAACGTCACATAACAGCCCAGAGTTGAATAAAACCCAGAATCATTGTGAGATAAAAGTTCCTAACCAATCAACGTTTTATCGGATTTCTCAGGTATTGTACCAGATATGGTTTGTAGTAATAATTCACATATTTCTGATTAGATTCCTTACAACTCTGAGAATTAAGTGTTAAACGAGTCAAATCATGATGAAAAACCGGACTCATTTTTGGTAGATGCTGATTCTTCTAATGATCCATTATTCTCTAATGAAACTGTTGATAAGTTTGAGAGAAATATTTCAGAAAAATCGAACTCTGATATTATATTGTAGACCATCAACAATGATGTTATTGTATCAGGTGTTGGATATTATTCAGACCAATATGTGTCGAGTAGAATCCCTGGTCAGTGGAATGGTAAATCAGAGGGAATAGAAAGTTTTTCTGAAGCAATCAGAGAACCAGTTTTCACAGGTAGAAAATCCATATCAAGTCCAAGATTATCCTAATGAGTATGAGGCAGATGCATGTTTTCCATTTGATTGATTCGCAAGAGAATCAAGCCTAGATGAATCACATGTGTTAATTACACATATCAGTAAAAATTTATCTGTGTATTCTAATATGAATAACAAAAAGGATATGCATCATAATTTTTATACAAGTCAAAGTCACATGATGGAATGCCCCAAATTACGTGTCATTGTTTATCCCCAAATACTCTCATCTAGTAATCGAGGTGTGAGATATAAGAAGATAATGCAAATTAGTAACGTCAAATTGGTTATAACATTGCGACGTAAGTCCCTACATTATTTAGTGCGGAGGTATAGTGGTGGAAAGTCTATGATGCGAATTGTAGATGTCAGTGATTTCACTACACAAACAACATGATGATTGCATACAATTCCAGGAATCAGGTGGGTCTGTTCCAATTTCGGTTGGTAATTCTAATACTAATGAGTATGTTCTAGATCGTACAGAGTCTACATCTATTACACAATTGGGCAGGCAAGTGATGAACCTAAAGAGAAGAGGTACGATCGATCGCAGAAATTTGGATTCTCATTTAAGCTGTGGTGGATGTGGTGTTTGAATGAACCAATGATTCCCTTGTATTGATGACTTTAATTTTGAATTCTAAGTGGAATACATGCGTTCGTGTTCATCTAATCCTTCTTGATTAAATTGCGTTGTTTCTGGGATTACTAGTTTATACTATAATTCAAATACTCTTAAACATCACAGTACACCAAAAGAAGTGAGAGTCTTGTACACAACCACGCCAGTGGTAGCTGATCGCGATATGATCAGCGTGAGTCCAGGGTTGAGATGCAGAGGAGAAGGCCATGTGGCACATCGGCGATGACTGTGCCGGTAGTTAATGATTGTCAGAAACAGGTTTGGGTCTGCGCACAGTTGGTAGCCCTCAACTTTCGACAAGGCAGTGACTCGAGATCGTTAAGATAAGAGAGATCTTTCACCATAGGCGAGCTACTATATGAGGTTAAAACTTAGAGTACACAAAGGGGAATACATAAGTGACGTATTAAAAAAAATAAAACGGATGTTTTAAAATGAGTGTGAATTGTCTGAATTTTATTTGAAGCCAGAATAGTATTTCCAGTAGTAATTGTCATTTCATTTGATCGGATGAGCCTTACAAAAATGGGTTAACCACACCTGACAACATTTGGCATACTTCTCAAGACGGTTGCTGGACACCGAATCGACGTATAGTACTGAAGATACCACCGGAATTGTATTTCGGCATGGAACTCTCGGCCATGTGTTATGCTGTATGGCACTTTCAGCAATCAGATGAAGACCGAGAATTCACTGTTTTCACCCATCACAAACCTCTTATCTTCTCATTAAGCTGATCTCCACATAAGAACTCGACTCGAGAGTCTCGAAAACCGGACTACATTTCGCAGTTTACTTCAGATATACAACACATTTCTGGAGCAAACAATGTAGTCGCAGACGCCTTGTCTGGAATAAGTTCCTTGAACAGTTTCCAAGGAATCAACCTTCTTAAACTCGCTCAGCTTCAAAAAGAAGACAATGATCTTTAGCACGAGTTATCCTCTCAAACTGCGTATTAAACTGATGAGAACAAATAAGGAAACCTTACTATTAGACACATCTACAGGTAGGGATCGTCCAATCGCGCTGAAAAATTGTTGACGCAGCGTCTTCAATACGTTGCACAATCTTTCTCATCCAGCTGTTCGTGCATCCATCAAGCTCATAGCCAAACGGTTTTGCTGGCCTGGTATGAATAAAGACTTGAGGGAGTGGGCACGCTCCTGTGTGAGCTGCCAGAAGTCTAGGGTGATTGGGCGTAACGAATGACCCTTAGGTTCTTTCAAAACTTCTGATGCTCGTTTCGACCATGTTCATCTGGATTTGGTAGGACTCTTACCCGATTCAAATAGATACTCATATATCTTTACATGCGTAGACCGTTTCACTCGATGGCCTGAAGCAGGACCTATTAAGGATATTACTGCTGACTCAGTGGCTTGCGCATTCGTCGAACGATGGGTAGCAAATTTCAGCTGCCCTTCAACCATCACTACAGACCGCGGACGCCAGCTTGAATCTGGACTTTTCCTCTGTTTGACCACACTAATAGGAATCACTCGTTTCCGAATGATCGCCTACCACCCATAAGCAAACAGGTTGGTGGAACGCTTTCATCGACAGCTTAAAGCTTCACTCAGCTGCAAACGGTTCACAGTGGACCGATGCTCTTCCACCCATCTTACTAGGTATTCGCAATGCAGTGAAAGCTGACACTGGATACACTGCAGCTCAACTCGTTTATGGAACGACACTCCGACTTCCAGGAGAATTCGTAGATCCTTCGTCTTCTTCAATGAACGTGGATTTAAACTTCTGCACGAGCAGGCTTACAAACACAATGCGTTCAGTTAGACCTGTTTCCATTCGACCTCAATCAACTGATGTTTTCGTTCAACCTGACTTACGATGTAGTACACATGTCTTCGTACGTCCAGACTCACATCGACGACTCCTCGAATCAGCATACGAAGGACCCTTCAAAGTTCTTCAGTGCGAACCTAAGTATTGTATAGTCCATAAGAACGGCACTAACGATAGCATCAGCATCAATCGAATCAAAGCAGAGTATTTAGAAGGAAACCCGAGTTATGTAGATTTTCCTGATATAAGATCGAAAGGCACAAGTCTCACAATTACGACACCTCACCCGATAATCACCAATCAGTGGTATCTGACAACAGACTCAAAACAACGCGTTCTGGAAGAAGAGTAAGGTTTCCAGAACACATAAATATGTTCCTATCTGGAATTTCATAAATCATCGCTTTATTCAAACTCCTATATATTGTGATATTTTTTCTCTCAACTTATCAAGACTCTGTTTAATCCCTAGACGTACCTTCAACCATTTTCTACAATAGCCATTCACTAGGTTACCTGAGTTTCTCAATTGTCTGAATGACAATTATACTGGAACTTAGCTGTTTGAATTATGCTGATTACGATTGACTTGTAATGTATGTTAGTCTTAATCTAAAAGGATCTTTCTCTCTCTTAATATCAATCCACAATTTATAAGTCTCACAGTTCCTACGATTATTATGTTTTTAAACGGATTATGGAATATACCCATTTTGAAGATAGAGAAATAAGTAGCAATATTCCCCTACTTCAATTGTCCGGAATAGGTGTGCTCTAGTTCTTTTCGGTTCTGTAAACTACTTTTATAAGCAGTTAGTGATTCGAACTTTAATCCGAGATGTGTATCCAGATCAAGCATTCAATAAGGAAATCACTGCGATCTGTAAACACAGACAGCAAATATATTACAGTTCTAGTATCGTAACAGCAGATAATTTGGAACCATAAGCAGCAATTTATTTTGGATCTGTATTTAGTTTGTCATGCCATGGTGTGTAAAAACTTGAAGGACGTTCAAAGATCATGTTTCTTAACGACAACTTTATAGTCAATAACAGTAATTGTATATATCATGTATACATCTCCCCTTATAACCTGGACTTAGAGGGACACCAAACGGAATCAACAAAATACTGATTAAGCGTTTATCATCGTAAAGGGATTGTGCTTTATAAAAATGTTTGAAGAAACTAATGATTCCTCGTTAATATTGTTATGGATTACCAGCATAGACTTTACTCCTAGTGAAGAATCTTCATTAATAATTTAAACTGATTTAAAAAATAACTGACAAAATCTAATCCATACTTATTAAGAATGATTTTAGCTTTATGTGAACAATGATACAACCATGTTTTTGCACCAAATCGTTGTCTGATTTGAAACCACTTATTTCAACATTAATTGATTTTCGAAGTGATATCGATGAGATACACGACTTGACAACTATTGGGAGGATATGTATTCACCTTTATGAGATGTAACATGCGATTTAGTTATCAATATGATTAAATAAAAAAAGACCTGGCACGAAATGGTGGAGAATTTTATCTCCCAATTGTTATGAAAATTCAAGATTCAGACCAAACATCACTTACATCAAAAAAACTGGATAATAACTGAATTAGGATTACTAGACAAATGATCTCAAGTCATGCAGTCAATGAGTCTTGAAAGCCTCATGTTGAACTTACTCTCAGTACATTTCGGAACACTGAAGATGATTAATTTGCTTTTTAAGTTATTATACCTAGAAATGGGGAATCCCAACTACTGTAGCCGCAACTTGTGACCCACCAGGGATGGCACCAATTATACTAAATTTTAATGTCACTTCGGAGACTATGTTGATTATGCTTAAATTCACACAACTTCTACTTGCATTCTTTTTAATGATATTCAGATGATTAATACCGTATTCCCTCAGGTTAAAGCACTGGTTGGTCAATCGCTCATACTTATGATGTAAGAGCATTTAGATCACAAATAATATTGATTGTGACTGTTGCTACAAGTAAAATGCATACCGTCTTTTATTTACGGCTGCATCTAGCGCACTGTCAGTTACTGACCTAGATCGTGCCACTTTCTAATTGATATACTGAGGACCTTTAAGAAAAGACCTTGTGATTTAGGCTGCATCAAGATACCAAATTCTAGAACCATATACAACCATAAAATCTTTCATAAAACTTCATTTCTCACATCCAGCATATATATGAACCTCCTCTTAAAAGCAGTGAACATTAAATGTTATTTTGTCAATGACATAACTCTGGATAATATCATGTTTATATCCACAGAAACATTTGTGTGATGCATTTTTCCCGACCATTTTAGGCGAAAAACATTAAGTCGAGCATTGAGATTTATCTAATTGGATTTTAGTAATACATTGTACAGAAGTGATGACTTCATTCATTTACTCGACATTAAATTCAATAGCAATAAGATCACAGTAAAACGAGGAGAATTTAATCATTGTCATAATTTTCTAAAGGTAATTATGACAGTTCTCATTACCAATTACATTTTGTAACAATATGCTTTTGATGGGTCACCTAGATGAGTGTCGATTTTCCAACGCAACATCAGTCGCTTGTTAAATCACTCCTTTATAGACGACTAGGTCATTATAAGTGTCGCTATTAAGGTTTGATTTGGCAGATTAGGCTACAGGTTCGAATACAACCCCATCTACCCTGGTTTGTGATAACCGGTAATAATCAGGGCTTAGTTTGGAAAGTTGGTAACCGACCTAGGAAAACCCATATTCATTGGTCACACAGACGTGAAGCGTCTCGGCCGTGTTAAACATTTTTACACATAGTTGTCTTCCATTATTGTACAAAAGAACATGTTTCTACTGTTTAGTTGATTTGTCTTTTGATTTCTGAATGAGGTAAACGTTTGACCAGAGAGCCGACAAACATGATTACAAATGCTTGTAGGACAGATATTTTTCTAACATTCTGAATTGAAGTGACCTCCATTCTAATATTTACAAAGGGCCTACATAAATTATACAAGTATCAGGGGGTAAATCTATTGAATCCTCTCACATTGCACAATTTTCTAAAAACTCTTCGGGAAGCAGAGTGGCTGCGATCAGCTTGTAGATACATTTACCTCATTATATTCTGTCTAGTACCAGAGCAGCTACACGATGATTGCAGACCAGCGACTGTTGTTTCTTGACATCACAGTCACCTTCGATTCACAATACAGGACTGTGATTATTTATCGAGGTGTATGTGTGAGAATTTTATTAACATATTTAACGCTATGTACACAACCTATCCGGATCCAGTCTCCCTATTTTGGGGGAATGACACAAAAACCCTAAACTCTGAGGAAAACTCGAAAACAGGGAGGTTGGGAACTAATGGGTGTCCATAATTATGGCATGTATTTACACCTTCTACATTACTTTCTTAAGACTGGTAGGAGCACGTTTATACTTACTCTCAAAGGTGAGTTGTTAAGAATGGTCGGAAAGTCAGTGCACCTGCTTAGTTTTATGAGATTGTGGTGGGGCGACAGATGGGTTCAGCCTTTTGTTAATCTGAGCCATCTTTGTCGCCGTCGTGATCTTAGTCTGGCTGAAAAATGCCGATCAGAGTAGTTTCGCTACATTTTTGTGAAGTCTGGTCTCTCTGAGTCAAGGACTTTCAGCAACTCTATTGTCGTTATCTCTGAGGGATTTATGACATCCAGTGACAACACCGTACCAGTAATCTAGAGGGTCCGGAAATATGTTTACTTACAGTGACGATAACTCAACCGGTGTCATCTTGTTGAAACACCGCCCTCGATGACTTGGAAATATGTTACAAATGTCATCTCAGAGACTTCAACATCGAATGTTGTTTGCCGACGCTAAATGGTAAAAGCAGTAAGATGGTTAGGTTATGACTTCAAGCAGCAGTATGAAAAAAGCTGTACAAAAATAGCACCTACAGGTCCATCGCGACTTTCTGGTGCAACTTAGTGGCTCGAGATATTATCAGAATAGGAGACAGTGGCGGCCCTGACATAGTCTTCTTATACATGCATATAGAAGCGGGAGGGACATGTCTAACTAAAATTCTTTCTCCTTCCATTCACAATGGAGCTGTAACCTTTGTTACATGCTGTTCTCATTCTCTGACTTTTATTCACACATCTATCTGTGTGGCTCATATTTATTTTGGTGCGCAGTTTTACTAGTATTTATGAGCAATAAAATTTAAAAATTTCATCAGGACATCGTATCGGCAACTCAGTTGTCGTGAGTAGCTAAAATTTGACCACAGTGAATTCAAATCGACCATAAAATCTACGGGATTCGTGCAGAATTCCCTTCATTACAACAGTTTGTGGGATCAGGTAATGCTAATGTTCTCAGTTACGGAATTAAACACTAACAAGATGCCAAGTAAGCAGACTACTGCTGATTAACTAGAAAACACTAAGTCAAATATTGAAAAACTTTTTTAGATGTTCCTGGACATATATCAAGCACAATGAAATGTACAAATTAGATAACTAAACAAAATCCAAGTGTTCATCGATCCCGGACACGTTCAAACTCATAAACGGGAGGCGCTGTCTTATTTCCTCTGAAAACTGTTTTGTACGCTCTTTTGGTTAAATTTGCCTAGTGGAAAATAAATTACACTTCAGATGGTAAGGTACGATAAAAGGAATATTTACTTTCATAGAAAAAAGTACTTTAAATTCGGCTCGATCCACCATATCAGTGTTTTACACATGAATTTAGGTACACTGAAACATAAGCTTATCATAACAGTTTATTCCAAAGTGAAGTAAAATAAAGAGACGGCTAGATAAATAAGACATTGCCTTATGAGGCCTTATTTTGTTTTTTTAGTTGAGTAGAGACATGGAGTATCGGTCGTTGGTGTTTGTAATATAACAGGCCGAAAATCAGTAACGTTAGTAGTACTTATGATGATGTGAAAAGCAATCTGTGGATTTTTGTTTCAGTTCATTTTTAGTGGTTCTTAATTGTATTACCTTAAGGAATACTTTTGCCTTCACATTATTTTACCCGTTAGAGCATGGATTCTGTCCATCTATCAAAGGACGTTATAATTCCGGACAACACCCTTCTAGGATAACTACTAGTCCCAAACATGGATAAATAAGGGTTGGACATAGACTAAGCAACTTCGTCCCGTAGTGAAGAACCTTGATAAGATACGCTATCCGGAAAAATTACTTTAAACATTTGAACACTGCCCTGACAGTTGAAAGATTTCTATTTAGATAAGTTATGATCCTCTCATAGTGAAAGCCGAGATTTCGAAAAACACGAGGTCGATCCTCTCTTTATCAACCAGAACAATGTACAAGTACGCCGAATGTCACACAATGTTGAAGGCTGAGAGGACCACTCAAATAGCTGTGGAAATAAGATACAATCTGGCATTGCTTCGAATAAATAAAATCCATTGGACCCAAGCTCAACTGAAAATACTTCAAGGGAGATTACATTGTATTATGGTCATGAAGAAAATCCCTCGCATATACAAAGAGCTGCACTAATGCTCTCCAAAATTAGTTTACAAAATGAGATACCGAACGGTTTCCTTATAAACGATGTCGAACGCTTTCTCATGACCAGTTGATGTATAGCGACGACTTCCACATAAGTGGTTGTTCGACACTTATTTACAGCGTCGCAATTCGGTTGACAAACGACAAATTCGTACAAAATTCAACCCGTTGGTTTCGAGGTTGTGGATCTACAGAACCTTCTGTTCGGTTCAGCAACACTTTGCCTGCAACTGACAGCGGTGTGATGCTTCTGTAGTTCTCATACTTATTAAGACTCCTTTCCTTCTGTACTTTAGTGAGGTATCCCTGCTTCAAGTTTGTTGGTACTTATTATCCCTTCCAAATCTTTTCGAAGCAAACGTGGAGCATCTTTGTAGTCACTTTTGTTTAGATTCGGTGCATCACTTGGTATGTTGCTTTGTCATTGCTGATTTGTCTGGATGCCTTGCTGCTGTCTCTAAAATAGACTGAATGGTCATACGGCTAATCTTTCTCGCCTTAGCTCCTATTATCACTAGGTGCGCAACATTGCATGACATTTATTGCTATCCTTGTTTTGAAGGATGCTTTGATGGCACTGGAGTTGAGTTTCCAAATAAATAAGCGCGCTTTGTCCTTCTTTAGACAACATCGTGTGTGTTGTGGAGTCATTCTCTTCGTCATGAGCACAATGCAACGATATCACTTTTATAGTCCTTAGGGTTTTGCTGACGTAATCGAGAATTTGGTTAATATGAGCTAGTTTACAATATGTTCGGTTTCTTCAGCACTGATTTTGGTGATCATCAGACTTAAGAACAGTAATTTATTGTCTGAATCCGTCGCCAATTTGAATTTTATGTCACTGAAGGCGTTAATGACCAAATCGTATGTGATTTCCAGCTGACCTCTTTTAGTGATGACGATTCTGTTATCTATACGCATTTTATTAGTCCTCCATAGATTATACAAAGTTGAATCCTAACTAAACTATATGCACGCGTGCTAACTCTAATGCAAAGATCTGTGTATTAGTTTATTTTAAAAGTAATTCAGAGTTAGAAATTTATTTGTTTAGTCTTAAATAATTTTAACTACTTTTAAATTCTTAGCCTAACAGTTATTAGATAATTGCAAACACCCTATCAACCTACGGATCTAGAACTACAACTGAGGTCATCCATCCATACAGTAGGAACTATGGAATATAATAAGTACTGGCTCAAATATCAACTAATGAATATGTCTTGAAAACGAACATACCATAAGACTTTTCTTAGCCTCATGCTGACGTAAAAGATATTTCAACTGTTTGGCTCTTTCTAGATGTTCAGATAATTCCTTGTAAGCATTAAAACGCTGAGCATAAATGTCGTCAACATAGGGGTCACTGGAAGATACTTCACCAAAAATATTTTCATCCACTTGTACTTTCTCCGCATATTTGTGATGTAGTTCAACTATTTCACCATAGGTTTCCGCAAAAACAATATGTCTGGGAGTCTTCTTCGAACAAGGATTCTGTGATTCACTTTGCAGCAAATGAGCCTTCGACTCAAGTTGATGTATTTTGGACATTTCTTTTTGTAATTCGTACTGTAGGTGCGTAATGTTTTTATAAAATGATGATTTGATTTCAGAGTCTGAATAACTTTTTTCCACATCTAATGGAATATGCCCTTTTTCTATCTAAATGAGAAATAATAAGATTAGGCTTCATGTAGATAACTCACATCAAAACGAGAATTACACATATTGAAGTAAAATTCATCTGTGTTTTTATTTAAAGCTTTACTTCTTAACTCTTTTATTTTAGCACTTTTTGATTCCTTATCCCTGAAACACCAAAGTGATATATGTAATTCAATCTCACTTGGCTCTTAAACGGAAATCCTGTTTTTTCGGTAGTATACCAAGACGGTGTCTACATTGAGGCTAAAGAAAAAGAAATAATTCGGAAGGGTAAAACACGGCATACTTGAGAACGTTCTTTATGGATTTTGGAGAGTCGTTTTTGGATATTCTTGAATGATGCGAAAGGCATTATACTCTTGAATATTCCTGAGAATTAACAATATATAAATCAGTTTGGTTGCATTAGGTAGTTTTCAACTGACTAAGTAGAATCTAGAAAACAAAACTCATGTGGTTTATCAGAATTTAGATAACAAAAACTAATAGAAATCAGGACAAATACTTGTGGAATAAACTACAAACAAATTCTGTTTTGTAAGAAACGCAAATATAGCTGTCACGAGCGACCTCTCTATAACGATGGAGAGTATACAGACATTCGCGCGCTATTTAAAAAGGACAGTGGTATTTTTCCTCGTTGAGTAAATTCTATTGTTTTGATCGTTATTAACGTATCAAGACTACTGTTTTTATACTTTGATTGAATTTCTTTCAGTTAAAGTATTCTATTAGAGTATCATCTTTGGTATCCTAAATAGTTTTATCGTCGGTACTCCAGAGTACCTTTTTTTCCATTGTGTCTGTTAGTACTTTGGTCCTAACTGTTTATAGTTTTTTTTTCTACTTGTAGTCAACACTCACTTTCGCATCCTAAAATGACTGGAAGATGCAACAAAAGCATTTGCCACCGCCCAGGATGTCGATATCCTTTTGATAGCGGCATGCAGTGCGATGAGTGCGAAGGTTGGTACCACGATGTTTGCACGAATCTAACACCTGCAGCTTTCAAGCGGTTCAGTAAAAATGGGTGCGTATGGCTATGTCAACAGTGCTGTTTGGATGCAAATAGCCTGTTAACCGAGGCCATTTCAATAGTAAATGCCGCAAAAAAAGTGTCTCGGGAAGCGCGGTCGGGATACATCAGTCAGAACTCAATCTGTCGACACGCAGATTGACACAAGGCAGGCCCAAGTGAGTCCAAAAACTGCCGACCCACACTCTACTGAGGAGGAAGAACATCCTCCAAAGAGGACTGTTACAACCAGAAACTAGCGCAAAAAGTCTCTTCTGTCCCTCGTATCAAAAATGGTACCCAGAAGGAAACTTCCGGAAGCCGAAACCGCAAGGCTCGATCGGTTTCCAGCGCGAAAGATGACCCGATCTCCCAAGTCGTCCTGACTCTTCCGGAATCCCACAGCACGCCTGACGCGAATGTGGTTACCACTCCAAAGAACGTTGGCGATTGGGTACAGGTCGTAAGAAAAAAACGCCAAAATGACGTAAAAGGAAATCATACCTCCACCAAAAGGGTCGACAAGCCGAGGTCTGATCACAGCGACAGATCAATCATTCTCCATAGAGTCAAGGAGAGTGAAAGCTCGGAACCAAAAGCTCGTTTTGAGCATGACATTGTGTTGACAAAACAACTACTCAACCAAGTTATTAGGAATGCTACTCCATTCACCATTATCGACAGTGTATCCCGTGAGAGTGGGACGTATGAATTAGTTTGCTGCCGCCTGAAATGCAGGGGACAAGAGTTGCTACTTAGTTTGATCTATCGCAGTCCAAGCTGTGAGGCAAACGAGGTCCTGCTAAGCAGTCTCAACACTTTATCACTAAGTGATCGATGTCTAATCCTAGGGGACTTTAATACACCCATGGTGGACTGGGGAAATCTGCGGACTGAATCGTCAGCAAACTCCTTCGAACAGGAACTAGTTGATGCGGTAATCACATGTGCCCTAGTGCAACACGTGAAGGAAGCAACTAGGTACGACCCGGGTTCTGCATCATCCTTACTAGATCTTATATTGACTCGTTATGAGGATGATGTTGCAAACCTGGATTACATGCAACCCCTAGGCAAAAGTGATCATGCAGTTTTAAGCTTTGACTTCCACATAACTGTCGATCACAAGTACGCTTCAGCTCAATCCAGACCTAACGTCTGGAAAGCAAACATACCAGACATCATGAAATCAGCATCATTAGTAGACTGGAAATTAGACCCAGAGTCATCAATCGAAACGGCTTGGGACATATTCCGGAATTTATACTTAAAAGTTACCACCCCCCACATCCCTTGGACTACACCTAAGAGACCGAGAAACTCCCCACCGTGGTTCAGTAGGGAGGTTCGCATCCTTCTCCGTAAAAGAAGGAAAATGTGGGACAGATTTAGGTTACTGGGGACTGACGAGGCAAAATCTCAGTATCAAAAGGCTCGAAATACCTGTGCCTCGACCCTCCGTAAGGCCAGAAAGCTGTACGAAGAGAAAATCGTTAGGGAATCCATAGAATGCCCTAAACGCTTGTATTCGTATATAAACCAAAGGACAAAAAGAAGAAGAAATGTTCCTTCACTATGGGGAGACAGTACTGCCACATCACTAGTGGAGGATGACTTTGGCAAAGCTCAAGTATTCTCTAAATACTTTAGCGATGCATACACCATAGAAACACCCTTCTCACCAGTCCATGAAAATCCACCCACACAAGCACTGGACAGCGTAACCATTAAAGAACTCGATGTCTTTGGTCTGCTAGTTAGGCTTGACATAGGTAAATCCACTGGACCCGATGAACTGCATCCTAGGTTACTAAAGGAATTGGCTAACTTTGTTGCGAACCCTTTAAGTGTATGTTTTAATCTATCCGTAACCCAGGGTCATCTACCAAAAGACTGGAAGAACGCCATAGTAAGTCCAGTCTTCAAAACAGGCACAAAACATAAGCCTGAGAATTACCGACCAATTAGCCTAACTAGTGTGGTTGTTAAAATCTTAGAAAAGATTATTCGGAAGGAGCTGTTAAAGTATCTCGATGAAAACCGGATCCTCTCCGAAAAGCAGCATGGTTTTAGAACAGGTTACTCTTGTCTCAAAGACTTATTAGTCCCTCGTGAAAGCTGGTGCGCTCTTAAGGATCAAAAGTTACATATAGAAGTAGCCTATATGGATTTCAGCAAAGCTTTCGACAAAGTTTCGCACAACCGGCTGCTATAAAAGCAAAGGAAAGTCAGGATTGGAGGCAATCTATTGATGTGGATGAAAGACTTCCAAGTTAGGCGTCAACAAAGAGTAAGGGTGAACTCCAAGTTGTCTAGCTAGGAAACTGTGCTTAGTGAAGTCTCCCAGGGTACAGTTTTGGGGCCAGTGTTATTCCTCCTGTATGTAAATGACCTCCCTCGTCTACTATCGTCGTCGGTCTTACTCTATGCTGACGATATCAATATATGGAGAGCGATACAAAGCAAAGGCGATAGCTTAGAACTCCAAAATGACCTGGAGAGATTATCTGAATGGCCCCCAACCTGGCAATTGCCGATAAATACTTCCAAGTGTATTGTGATGCATATTGGCTACCAGGGTACAGATACATACACGATGAATAACACTGAGTTACCTATTGTCCAGGCACACAATGACTTAGGCGTCATCGTTAGTCAAGACTTAAAGACCACTGCACACTGTCGTGCAATAGCCGCCAAAGGTTTTAGAACTTTATGGTCAATATATAGGGCTTTTAGTCATATCGACGCCAAAACGTTTTTGACTTTGTATACTGTGTTCGTACGCCCTAAACTTGAGTACTGCATACAAGCAGCTAAGCCGTGCCTAAAAAAGACAGTGAACTCTTGGAAAGGGTTGAGAGAACAGCAACTAGGCATCTCAAGTACATGGGAAAAGTGATAATGAATTGATGCAACTCGTTATCTAAGCATCAACTCGTCTCCAGAACAGTTTGAGCTAGTTGACACGCCTAGTTTGCAAACAAACGAAAATCATTGATGGGCACTGATCACTCAATGGTAAGTCACCACTAAATTTTGGGCGAGACTAAACTACATGGACGACCTAACAACGAATCTTAAATGACCTTGAGAAATGTTAGCCAATCAGAAGACAGCCAGTATACAGTAAAAAATTAACTATAGAAAACTCAAAAATTAAAGGGGATACTGTTCTTTTGTAGTGCCGTGCTTCGATCATAGTTCGCGTCGATAACCGTTATTAATACCAATCTTAACGGTGTATAATATCAGAAGGCAAAGGGAAGCGGCAACTACATTTTTATTGATAATCGATGCAGACCAGAAAGTTGTAAGCACATGAGCAACTGTAAGCAAGCGAAGCAAAGATGATGCGTATTGGAGATGGCTGGGAAGCCAACTCGAGAGCGAAGCGAGAACAATGCGCATTGGAGATGGCTGGGAAGCCAACTCGATATGAGCAAGCATTACTCAATATTTATAATCAGGCAAAAGTGAATGACAGACATATGATGAATAGGATACGAAGTGTGCACATATATGCTCATATAAAAGTATAGTCAATGTTAATAAGCGAATAATTAACAAGATCAAAATATGACTCATAATGGATAGGCGAATTGGCTTGGCCAGCAACTAGAATAAAGTATATGGGCTTAACATATAAACTGATACTACACTTTTACATGACTCAAAAACTTATCAAGGTTAGATATAGATTCAGATTTTCTAAAATCATAGTGCATCTGGTACAGGAACTCATCCATGTGGCTCCATAATAGTCGACCTCTGGAACCATGATAATGTCTCAAAATTCTTTTAGCCTCAACCACATAGCTTCAATGTTGTTGGTAAGTTGGTATGGTTTAGGGTTAGAGTTAAGGGGTAGGATTAAACTATACTGCCGGCCTTTGAACGAATCTTAAATGACCTTCAGAAATATTAGCCAATCAGAAGACAGCCAGTATACAGTAAAAGTATATTATACAAAACCAAAGAATTAAAGTGGAAACACTTCTTTTACATGGGTCAAAAACTTCTCAAGGTCAGACATAGGTTCAGAAGTTTTAAAATCATAGTGCATACGGTACAGGAACACATCCATATGGCTCCATAGTACTCAATCTCTGAAACCATGATAAGGTCTCAAAAATTCTTTTAGCCTCGACCACATAGCTTCAATAATGTTAGTATATTGGTATGGTTTACGGGTTAGAGTTAAGGTTTAGGGTTATGGGTGAGACTATAAGTTATGGACAATCCTTGAGCGACGCTAGAGTGACTCTGAGAGTGCCAACATAATAACTAACACCAAATGAGGGTTATAAACCTGTGTGAAGAATTCAAATTATGATTTACAGTTCATGATTAAGGCTAGGAATTATACCCAGGGTTTTCATCACGAACTGACATAAGCTTTAATGCCAAAACTCTATTTATATAAATAGATAATTGAATTTCGTGCCAAAATCTTATGATCACTTCTCTTGTACACGCTATTATCACGTCTTCTTTAAATTCCGTTGTAAGCCGATAGTACATAAGCATCAGGTACCCAACTTGGCGCCGTGACCCCGCGAAAGATTGAGAAGCATTAGGTAATCATGAAACTGTTAGTATAGAGTGAGATCAAACAAAACCACAGTGGATACACCTATTTTACATTGTCCAAAAACTTGTAAAGGTTACAAAGAGGTTTAGAGGTTCTACGAACGTAATGCATAAGGTAGAGGAACCCATCCATATGTCTTCATACAACCCAAACAACCGATAAAGGGGGAATAAAAGCAAAAAAAAGGAATAAAGCGGGCGAAAGCTTAAATAAAATTAGAATTATCGATTTTTCGCCTGCACGTCGGTTATTTAGGGAGGAAACTCGATTTTCGCCTTTTCGTCGTGTTTTTGGGGAAAATTTGTACAAAATTTCACGTAACGCAGAGTATTTGAATAAACCGCAATTTGAAACTACGTTTTCTCATTATGTCCAAATCAAAGCATTAATAAATTAAATTTTTTAAATATCATCATTCTAACGCATGCAATAAAATACGGACACAATCCTTTTCATGTGATGCATTTGTACCAACTTGTTTGCTTGTTTAACTAAGATTTTCCGAAATGCTTGATCGCCATCTCAAATTACTTACACGATGCAAGTGGGTGACGTACTCTCTACTTTTTTTGTTTTTTATAACTGTTTACCTTGTTAGTCCTCTAACATGAGTTTAAGCAAAGTCAGTGAAAGATCATTTAGACGTAGGGCAACTGTGAACTCGTCATTAGTCCTCGGCTGTCGTAGATCTACTTATAACCGACGGTGGAATAAATTACGGTCAGAATTTCTGAGGAGACATAACTTGATTTCGCTAAGTAACTTTGCTATTGAAAGCATGATTACAGGTAACTGACTTTACCACCTATGTATGTAGAAATGATGTCAATTGACAGAGAAATTAATTTAGAAGGGTGTTTGTGGAGATTTCAGTATTTTTCAAAGTTAAAATCATGAGTCAATTGAAGCTAGACCACAATCAAAAACCCGTAAACACTGAACGGCCGTTTCGTCTTCATATGGGACTCATCAGCAGTGCGCATCCACGAACCCACTCGTGGATCAGTTGAAGTTATACATTAACACCGTTGGATGTCAGCTCAGTGGTCTGTCGGTTAAGGGCTTCGGCTCGAAACTAGTAGGTCCTGCCTTCGACTCCCGCGAAAGTGGGTTTGTGGATGCGCTCTGCTGAGGAGTCCCATAATAGGACGAAACGGCCGTCCAGTGCTTCCAGGTTTTCGATGGTGGTCTAGCTTCAATTGACTCATGATTTCAACTCAGAGAAATTAATTGTCATGAGATTCCTTCAACTGTAATACCTTCCACAAGCTGTACCAATGAAAGGCTTCTGGAAGATAATGGTACGTGTATGAAGATCATTCGCAAATAAATTTCTTATGGGATGTTCTACCGTCGATTTGCCCTGTCACAAGCTCATAAATCGTAAAGAGCAGATCAACAAGATATTGATGAATTTAATTACATCAACTTCCCAGAGTATCCGAGATGCAGATCGGATTCTGAATGATTTCCGTGTCCTACTACCAGACTTGCCGACCAGCATTAGAAGTCTCCTGAGGACTCGCACAAGTGTGCAACAACTCAGCATACGAGTAAAAAATCTTACTGTTACTGTAGCACTACTAGTATTCCAATAAAACCATACTTAACTATTACTTCAAATCAACCAACAAACCTGAAACTCATCCTGTAGCTTTTCTAGAGTTACTGCCGATTCCAAGCCAGGGTAAAGGAGGAGGGTTGTGCATGGGGTTAACGACCCCATCTCGTAGAAAAGCTAACTTGCTAAAAAAACCAATCACAAAAAATAATTCAAACCATTTATACTCTGCCCTTGGAGTTGAAGAAATAATTATGACGCCTCATGGTGATAGCCGAGTTCCTTCGGAAGTCACGAGGTCGATGCCTCTTTTAACAACCTGAGTAACAATGTGGGAGACCGGGAAGACCAGTTAATCAGCAATGGAAATGAGGAGATTCAAATCGGCAGTACTTGGAATCAGCGAAACACAAGCTGGACAACAAAGGCTAGGTACAGGAGAGATACTGCTGAACCCCGGTCACGAAGAGAAAAATGTTCCATGCACTGAGGGAGTTGCTCTGATGCTGTCCAGAGAGGCACAAAATGCACTTGTGAGATGGGAATGTCATGGTTCCAGTATTATCAAAGCATCATTCAGAACAAAGAAGGAGGGGATCACAATGAACGTTATCCAATGTTATGCACCCACCAATGATAGCAACGACGATGATAAAGATCAGTTCTACTCGAGGCTGCAATCAATCATAGCTAAGTCCTCAAGAAAGGACCTCATGGATTTCGCCGGACAACACCACAGAGAACCAGACTGATCATATTTGCATCAACGAAAAATTTCGAAGGACGATGGGAGATGTGAGAACCAGGAAAAAAGCTGATATAGCTTCAAATCTTCACCTGGTTGTGACCAAGATGAAACCGAAGCTAAAGAAACACTGGACAACTGGGGAAACAGCATTGCAAAGGTTCAATACAGCCTTCCTTCGAGATACTAACAAACTCAACGAATTCAAGATAACTCTCAACAACAGGTTCCAAGCCTTACAAGATCTACTGAAAGAACAAGCAGCTACTATGGAGGACAACTGGAAACGGATCAAAGAAGCACTAACTTCAACGTGTCAGGAGGTTCTGGGTCGCAAGAAGTATCATCGTAAGGAATGGATCTCTATGGGAACCCCGGACAAGATTCAAGAAAGGAAGAACAAGAAGACAACAATTAACAACAGTGGAACACGAGCAGAGAAATTCAAGGCGCAAGCAGATTATGCAGATGCAAACAAGCAAGTGAAGAAGAGCATTAAAGCCGACAAGCAGAAATACATGGGAGAACTAGCAACGGTGGCGTAAAAAGCTGCAAGAGAAGGGAATATGAATTAACTATATGATACAACGAAAAAATTGGCAGGGAGATATACCAAACCAGAGAAACCAGTCAAGGACAAAGAAGGAAAAACAATCACGGAGATTCAAGAACAGAGGAAATGATGGGCAGAAAACTTCGAGGAACTGCCGAATAGACCAGCCCCATTGAATCCACCGGACATTGAATCAGCACTTACAGACCTTCCTATATCTGCCACTCCACCGACGATCGAAGAGTTCAAGATGGCCATCAGACAAATCAAGAATGGGAAAGCGGCAGGACCTGACAATGTACCAGCTGAAGCAACTGCAAACATGCTTCACCTTCTATTCAAGAAGATTTGGGAGGAGGAACAAGTGCCGATGCACTGGAATGAAGGAAACTTCATCAAGATACAAAAGAAAAGAGATCTCAGCATGTGTGAAAATTACAGAGGCATCACACTGTTGTCAGTACCAGGAAACGTTTTCAACAGAGTGTCGCTGAACTTGATTAAAGACGCAGTAGACGCCCAACTTTCAGATCAACAGGCTGGATTCCGTAGGAATCAGTTGTACACAGACCAAATTGCGACACTACGGATCATCTTTAGACAATCAGTTGAGCGGAATTCGTTACTATACATCAACTTCATTGACTATGAGGTGTTTGATAGTGTGGACCGGAGAACATTATGGGAACTTCTTCGACACTATGGAGTTCCTGAAAAGATTGTCAACGTTATCCAGGACTACTACGACGGACATGGAGGACAGCTGAAAGATACATTTCCAGTCAGACAAGTCAGACAAGGCTGTCTACTCTATCCATTCCTCTTCCTTCTGGTGATTGATTGGATTGTGAAGACTTCGACATCTGAAGGAAAATACGGATTACAATGGACTTCTCAGAATCAATTAGATGATAGCAGTGAATCACCAATATCTTCAGGAATGAACCTAAGTATATTAAACAAACAAGACAAATATATAAGTAAATTATCATGAAATTTCGATCTGAGTCTAGCGGGACATATTAATTTTTATTAAAGGAGTCCTGAGAGTTCTCCTGGGAAGTTGCTAAAACTACCTCAGATGGCAGCCAATTCCATAACTTGATTACTCGTATAAAGTGGACGTGTCTAAAATCCGGTTTCCTATGTCATACTTCTAATTGCCTCCACGCCTTTTTTGTTGAAAATTAACTTAAATAGGTATTGAAAGGGGTCCTCAAATTTGTTTAGGATGCCACAAACCATTAAAGGACCGCCTAGATTGATGGACAGAGACTCAGCGACTTAAGAAACTATTTATAAGGTTTTAATTTAATTCCTCGGACTGATTTCATATCTCGCGTTTGGATAAGTTTTAGGGTATTTTTATCCTCTTGAAGTGAGTGAGTAAATACTGAATTTCTGTACTCTAAATAAAGTTTAATAAAACTGTTAAGAACTAAATAAAAGTTCTACCGTCAAACCGAGCTAGAATGTGCATCACTTACGCTTGGGAAAGTTCTACTTTTAACCTGGTGAAATGTTTACCTTTTCCCCAAGAAGTAAATAATTTTGGAAAAATGTATCACTGCAGGGTTAATTGATAGACATATTGGGGAGAAGTTGTAATACATGTTGTCGGTGTTTATTTGGAAGCAGGAGAGATGTAAAACATAGGCATACAAACCAGGACCAATAAATATACTAAAGGAAAGAACACAACGTGCTAGCAACAACGCACATATATTTCGGAAATCGAGTTACATGGTCCTGTAACAAAAGGGAAAGCTTATTTACAAACTAGTTTCTTACATAATTCTGAGGTTTACACAGGACTTGTTCATCTTCAAGCACATTTATCTTTTATCGCCCTACAATAAAAAGAACAGGCTCATTTTAATGAAACTAATCATAATGACATTTAATGCTGTCCCAATAACCCCTCTTTCCATGAGGCACTGTCCATATTACCGATTGTGGGAATGGTTGCACGCGGGGGTCGGCAAACTGGGTATCTAAGTGCGCCGTCACTCTGTTTGGTTTCAACCGGTTACAGTGTACCGTCATAACGTCGTCATGAGGCCACCGAAGGTTACCTAAGACAAAGATAAAGAGAGATCTAATGAACACAGATTCGTAGGACTCTTGACAAGGATAATGGAACTTGCTGCATGTTCTTGTTGAAGCCACAGGGTGTGGCAGCGAAACACGATCTGCAGATTGATACACTGGTCCGTTCAGTTGTCGGTCGCACATGTTTTTCTGATGTTTGCTGGCATTCTGTAAATTTTTTTTTGACTAGACGGTACGCGTCGGCGAGACGGCTATGAAGATTACAAATGCATGGTACATGAACGACGGTATTTGTATTTTCATCAGTAAACATGATTCGCGCCCAAAACGTACAGTAGTGGGTGAGAATCCTGTGGAGCCATGTTCTGATACACGATAAGTTAAGAGATATTGAGTTATCAGATTGGTGGCTCGTGAAAGCTGGTGAGCTCGTAAAGACCAAAGATCCTTATGACCGGCTGTTATGTAAGATAAGAAGTGTCGTGGTTGGAAGTAATCTGTTGATGCGGATAAAAGACTTCTTAGTTGGGTGCCAACAAAAAGTACGGGTGAACTCCAAGTTTTCTAGCTGGGACAATGTGCTTAGTGGAGTGCCTCAGGGTACAGTTTGGAGGCCGATGTTATTCCTCTTATATGTAAATGAATTTCCTCGACTCATATCATCACCGGTCTTTCTGTATGCTGATGACGTCACGATATGGAGAGCGACAAGTAATAAGGGTGATAGCTTAAAACTTCAAAATGACATGGAGAAATTGTGTGAATGATGAGATGGTGGAGAAGATTTGTAGCTCAGGTGGGTGATTTTGATGTTGGTTTGTTCTCTGAGCTGGATGGTATGGCTGTGGAGCAGATTTTGGACAGAAGCAATTCCAAAAATACCAGAGAATTTTTAGAAGCTTGGCACTCAGGTCAATCAGCAATAAACAAACATATTGAAATCAATCCAATCTATCAAAAAATCAAGAAAATTATGCAGGAACATAGGAACAAAAATCAAACCAATAGAAGATACGACCAAAACAAAGAAATAAACAATGACAGATTTAAGGTCAATAAGAACCAATCAACATCGAGGTGCAGAGGACAAGCTGTGTATCACATGTGGAGAAATTCAAACACTTCACCTCTACCCGAAGTTTGTGCTGATGATGTCGTTCAGAAGGACGATGAGAGCTCCACAGCCATACCATCCAGCTCAGAGAACAAACCAACATCAAATTTCTGTGAATGGTCTCAAACTTGGCAGTTGTCGATAAATATTTCCAAGTGTATTGTGATGCATGCTGGTCATCAATGTACGGATACATACATGAGGAGGATGTAAGAATGACTCAGGTTACTGAGAACTGACGAGACAAAGTCTCAATATTATGAATCTCGAAATATTTGTGCCTCGACCCCTCGTAAGTCTAGAGGGTCGCATTAAGAAAACATCTATAATGAATCTATAGAATGCCCTTAACGCTTGCATTATTATATGAACCAAAGGACTAATAGGAGAGGAAATATTCCAGCACTATGGAGATACAGTAACGCCTCATCATTTGTGGGGAACGACTGTGGTAAAGCTCAAGTATTCTCAAACTACTTTGGCAATGTATATACCGTAGAAACACCCCTCTCGTCAGTCTACACAAATCCGTCACACACGCGCGCTGGACACTGTGACCATTAAAGAACTTGATCTCCTTGGTCTGCTAAATAAGCTTGGTATAGGCAAGTCCGCGGGACCCAATGAACTGCATCCTAGGTCACTAAAAGAACCTCCCACTTGTGTGTTTTAATCTATCTGTAACACCGGATCGATTGTCAAAAGACTGGAAGAACGTCATAGTAAGTCCCGACTTCAAAATAGATACGAAACATAATCTTCAGAACGATAGACCCACGAGCCTAATCAGCATGAATTTTAAAACTTTTGAAAAGATTATTCGGGAGGAGCTGTTTATGTATCACGATGGAAACCGAATTCTTTATGAAAAAGGATGTTGCTTTAAAATATGTTGTTCCTGTCTCACTAACTTATTAGTGCCTCGTGAAAGCTTGTGCGCTCCTAAATATCGAAAGCTATCTAAAGATGTAGCCTACATTGACTTCGGCAAAGCTTTTGACAAATTTTCCTAAAACCGGCCGTTATATAAGTTGAATTTTATCAGGATTGATGACAACTGATTGATGTGGATAAAAGACTTTAGTTGTGCACCGACAAAAAGTACTGATGAGCTTCAAGTTGTCTATCTGCGAAACTGTGAGTAGCGGAGCGCCTTAGAGTACAGTTTTGAGGTCAGTGTTATCTGTATAGTCTGAAATTTGGCAATTGCCAACAAATGCTTCCAAGCGTATTGTGATGCATGCTGGTCATTAAGGTACGGATACATACATGATGAATAACATTGAGCTATCTGTTGCCCAGAAACACAATGACTTAGAACTCATCGTCAGCCACGACGGAAAAACTACTTCACACGGCCGTACGAAGGCCAATAAAGGTTGTGGAACATTATGGTCAGTCCGTAGGGCCTTTAGTCATGTCGACGCTTCGTATGCAGTACTCGTGGGTCCTAAACTTCAGTACTGCATATAAGTGGTTAGCCCTTGCCTAAAAAAGACAGTGAGGTTTTGGAAAAGGTTCAGAGAACAGCAACCAAGCTGGTCCTTGAAATAGCGAAGCTCCTGTATTATGTTCTTCTGGCTTAACCAAACCTATTCCCATTGTCATACCGAAGAACTAGAGGTGATGTGATTACGGTTTTCAAATTACGTAGTGATAAATTTGCATCTGATATGCCCCCATTTTTCTTGTCTTTCTAAACGGAGAATTCATGAAGGCATTTTCAACAAGGTCTTCAAGCCAGGTAAAATTACTTGTCAGCTTGATATCGATATGCCGTCGAATCATCAGCCAGTGGAATTCAATACCCTAACACGTCTTCGGTCTTCAGCATAAGGATAGGAGTTCTATTGACCTATATTAAGTCTTGCAGATATGTTGAACTGTGGAGGTCCAAATTCGTTTTGAATATATCAACAAAAGGTGCTGGTGTTACGTGTTCTGGCACAGAATCCCAGTAATTCACTACTCGATGCAAGAAACGAAACTCCAGGCATAGACTATTTGATCTTCATTTTTGGAATGTCTTCGAATGTCCTCTCAAATGATCAGTCCTAGACAGAAGGAAAAGATAGAACATATTAGTACCAAGGTCTTCGTTCAGGATACGATAAGCCAATATTAGATAACCCCGTATTCTACAGTAAGAAAAGGGTAACAAGTTGAGGTGTTTCAGTCTAACTTCATAAAATAGGCCAGATAGATCTTTTACCAATTTAGTCTCTCGATGTTAAACTCTTTCCAGCACATCCATCTCATATTTGAAACAAGCACTCGCTGCTTGAGTCCCATATTCCAAAAGTAGACGCATGAAAGTTGGGTATAATAATCTAAACTTTTCTTCATCGAAATACTGTAAACATCTACGAATAGACCATGATGCCCTATAGCCTTTTGCAGCAGCAGCCTTACAGTGGCTGGTTATTTTGAGATCATTGCTTAGCATGACTCCTAAATCTTTATAGTTTCTTATTT
Organism: Schistosoma rodhaini; assembly: GCA_944470415.2. Lineage (NCBI taxonomy): Eukaryota > Metazoa > Platyhelminthes > Trematoda > Strigeidida > Schistosomatidae > Schistosoma > Schistosoma rodhaini. Next base: position 5,144,536 of record OX104040.1, read on the forward strand.
TGGGTAACACAAATCAGCATATTGTGTAGTAATACGAATCATCGTAGTTATTTAGTTACATCATCACACTTTTGTTGGGATTGACTTCTAGTGACCACCCGTACGTTGTAGCTGTAAATAATTCCCCAAAATCAATAGTTCATTAAGTGTTCGACATTGGATGCTGACCACGTGTTTAAGTGGACTTGTTTAACTGAAGGCTTCCGGTCATGCATCCGTACCAGATCACGTTTCAACACGGCGTGGGACACAGCTCCTACGTTTCATTAGCCAGCTCATAGAAAAGGTCCTCGATATATTGGTAACGAATCAAATATATCTTTCCTGCCTCTTCTCGTCTGACTTCTGATTTCTATCTGACTGGGAACGATCAAATATAGAAGGTGCTACTGGTAGCTAGTTGTAAAACTAGAACATCCGTTGCATCATCAACGTCCATGCCACTAAGGAGTTGAGAACATCCTGTAATGCTATTCTATCTGACATGCTGTATATGGATCTCCAAATCCTTATGTCATCGGCGAAGAGTAGGATAGATGACCTGGCGAAATACTTAGCTAGGATACTTACACTTATTAATCATGAAATTAAAAAACTCTATGGAATTTAAGAATATTATTGATACCATCGACATAGAAGTAATGTCAAGTTTTGATGTTTCTTCCTTATTTACTATTGTACCTATCAACTGAGCGTTGGATATTATTTATGTTTGTTTAGAATCTGATTTGGATTTGAATTTACGTTTCCCATCTGAGTTTATTAAATGTTTGGAACTATGTTTAAGGTTTACCCTACTCACATTTGGAGGAGATCTTTGCAGACAAAAATATGGTATGCATATGAGTCCACCAGTTTCTCCGATTGTAGCGAATTTATTCATGCATTCCCTAGCAACCGGTGCAATCGCAAGAAGTGTATGTCCACCAAAGGTCTGGCTACGGTATGTAGATGAGATTTTTGTTATAATCAAACAGGATTGTTTGGAAGAATTGTTTGAAAATGTGGACAACATTTTGGAGGGAATTAAGCTAACGAAGGAAATAGAGTCCTGTTACGTCTGGCCGATTGTGAACGCTATATTTGCTTCCCTAAGCTAGTTCCGTACCCTCGAGCTAGAACTATACACCGACTTGAAGACCAGAGAAAAGGCACAAAGTGTGAGGGAAGCACTTTACTACAGGGTTCATTCATGTACAGAAAATACAGGTATTTTATAGTAATTAAGAGACCTTTTTTTACATAGTAACAGTGTGTTAATCAGCCAATCAGGATCTCGTTATTTTAGTAACATGGCTTCTAATTAATCGCTGATTAGTTGGGCTCTTTATGAGCCTCTGGAGGCTCTGTTAGAGTTCTCTGGAAGCCGACTTAGCAAGTTTGTTGACCATAAACTATCATTTCTCGATTGTTTGGTCGATCGAAGACATAATAATTGTAAGTTGAAAATAAATGTATTCAGGAAATCAACACATTCAGAGAGATACTCAGATTTTGGTTCGGCTCATGAATTATGTACGAAAGTCACGGTTGTCAAAATTTAATTAACAGAAGTCTTAAGTTCGTTACAGATAAGGGAATCTGTCTTGAGTAAGATGAATTGAGTAAGATTTTGTCTACATTCAGGGATGACAACTACCCAAAGGAGTTTATAAAGAAGATTGCTGGAAATGTAAGAAAAACTAAGCTAGAATGCGTACAAAAAGATTAAAAGTCTATTGTATTCATCCCATACCGTAGTGAAACATCGTAAGAAATCAAACGGATTCTAAACAAGCATGATATAGGAGTATGTTCTCGGACGTGTGACACTATAAGGGCGGCATTGGTGAGAGTTAAGTATAGGTTACCAAAGGAAAAACAACAAAATTATTATTTTCAGAATATATAATTATTAAAATATTGTCTATGAGATCAATTGTCATGACTTTAATGCAGCTTATATTGTAGAAACATCCAGACAATCGAATGTAAGGTTGAGGGAACCCAAAAATGTTTGATAAATGTTCCAAAACTTCGGCTGAAATAAAGAAACTTAAAAATAAGTCTGCGATAACGTTACATGCGTTAGAAACGGGACACATGATTGGTTTTTAAGGGGCTAAAATACTTCAGAAAGGTTTCAACACTCATAAAGAAAGATTGACAGCAGAAACCCTGTATATATGGACGAATAAGAACAGCCTAAACAGAAATGATGGCATTCAGCTAGCAACCATTTGGCAAATATTCATCAACAAGTAATAAAATCCTTTCTTTCTTTATTCAACCTGTTTATCTGCCATGAATCATTGCTTCGACTGAAATCAAGATGAATTATGTTTAACATTACAATTATGTACTTGATGATTCTCATTTTTACTTGCGACTCAATGATTCCGAAACAATTTTTAAACTTTCAATTCGCACTTCTATTTTTACTTCATATAGAAACACCAACACCGAATATCATTCATTAATAACTCATTCTTACGCACACATACAATTCATCCAGTCATTTTTTTGTTTTATTCCACATCGTGAACTTTTCACTTGATTCTCATATAACTGACTCATATTATCCTGTTTACAAAAATGCAACATTCAAATATGATTGGATCGGTACATTGTAGATTTGATTTGATTTGATCGCTAAACGCTATGTATTTCTATGCATGTTCTTAATAAAATATGCCAGATAGATCTTTTACCAATTTAGTCTCTCGATGTTAAACTCTTTCCAGCACATCCATCTCATATTTGAAACAAGCACTCGCTGCTTGAGTCCCATATTCCAAAAGTAGACGCATGAAAGTTGGGTATAATAATCTAAACTTTTCTTCATCGAAATACTGTAAACATCTACGAATAGACCATGATGCCCTATAGCCTTTTGCAGCAGCAGCCTTACAGTGGCTGGTTATTTTGAGATCATTGCTTAGCATGACTCCTAAATCTTTATAGTTTCTTATTTTGGGTAACACAAATCAGCATATTGTGTAGTAATACGAATCATCGTAGTTATTTAGTTACATCATCACACTTTTGTTGGGATTGACTTCTAGTGACCACCCGTACGTTGTAGCTGTAAATAATTCCCCAAAATCAATAGTTCATTAAGTGTTCGACATTGGATGCTGACCACGTGTTTAAGTGGACTTGTTTAACTGAAGGCTTCCGGTCATGCATCCGTACCAGATCACGTTTCAACACGGCGTGGGACACAGCTCCTACGTTTCATTAGCCAGCTCATAGAAAAGGTCCTCGATATATTGGTAACGAATCAAATATATCTTTCCTGCCTCTTCTCGTCTGACTTCTGATTTCTATCTGACTGGGAACGATCAAATATAGAAGGTGCTACTGGTAGCTAGTTGTAAAACTAGAACATCCGTTGCATCATCAACGTCCATGCCACTAAGGAGTTGAGAACATCCTGTAATGCTATTCTATCTGACATGCTGTATATGGATCTCCAAATCCTTATGTCATCGGCGAAGAGTAGGATAGATGACCTGGCGAAATACTTAGCTAGGATACTTACACTTATTAATCATGAAATTAAAAAACTCTATGGAATTTAAGAATATTATTGATACCATCGACATAGAAGTAATGTCAAGTTTTGATGTTTCTTCCTTATTTACTATTGTACCTATCAACTGAGCGTTGGATATTATTTATGTTTGTTTAGAATCTGATTTGGATTTGAATTTACGTTTCCCATCTGAGTTTATTAAATGTTTGGAACTATGTTTAAGGTTTACCCTACTCACATTTGGAGGAGATCTTTGCAGACAAAAATATGGTATGCATATGAGTCCACCAGTTTCTCCGATTGTAGCGAATTTATTCATGCATTCCCTAGCAACCGGTGCAATCGCAAGAAGTGTATGTCCACCAAAGGTCTGGCTACGGTATGTAGATGAGATTTTTGTTATAATCAAACAGGATTGTTTGGAAGAATTGTTTGAAAATGTGGACAACATTTTGGAGGGAATTAAGCTAACGAAGGAAATAGAGTCCTGTTACGTCTGGCCGATTGTGAACGCTATATTTGCTTCCCTAAGCTAGTTCCGTACCCTCGAGCTAGAACTATACACCGACTTGAAGACCAGAGAAAAGGCACAAAGTGTGAGGGAAGCACTTTACTACAGGGTTCATTCATGTACAGAAAATACAGGTATTTTATAGTAATTAAGAGACCTTTTTTTACATAGTAACAGTGTGTTAATCAGCCAATCAGGATCTCGTTATTTTAGTAACATGGCTTCTAATTAATCGCTGATTAGTTGGGCTCTTTATGAGCCTCTGGAGGCTCTGTTAGAGTTCTCTGGAAGCCGACTTAGCAAGTTTGTTGACCATAAACTATCATTTCTCGATTGTTTGGTCGATCGAAGACATAATAATTGTAAGTTGAAAATAAATGTATTCAGGAAATCAACACATTCAGAGAGATACTCAGATTTTGGTTCGGCTCATGAATTATGTACGAAAGTCACGGTTGTCAAAATTTAATTAACAGAAGTCTTAAGTTCGTTACAGATAAGGGAATCTGTCTTGAGTAAGATGAATTGAGTAAGATTTTGTCTACATTCAGGGATGACAACTACCCAAAGGAGTTTATAAAGAAGATTGCTGGAAATGTAAGAAAAACTAAGCTAGAATGCGTACAAAAAGATTAAAAGTCTATTGTATTCATCCCATACCGTAGTGAAACATCGTAAGAAATCAAACGGATTCTAAACAAGCATGATATAGGAGTATGTTCTCGGACGTGTGACACTATAAGGGCGGCATTGGTGAGAGTTAAGTATAGGTTACCAAAGGAAAAACAACAAAATTATTATTTTCAGAATATATAATTATTAAAATATTGTCTATGAGATCAATTGTCATGACTTTAATGCAGCTTATATTGTAGAAACATCCAGACAATCGAATGTAAGGTTGAGGGAACCCAAAAATGTTTGATAAATGTTCCAAAACTTCGGCTGAAATAAAGAAACTTAAAAATAAGTCTGCGATAACGTTACATGCGTTAGAAACGGGACACATGATTGGTTTTTAAGGGGCTAAAATACTTCAGAAAGGTTTCAACACTCATAAAGAAAGATTGACAGCAGAAACCCTGTATATATGGACGAATAAGAACAGCCTAAACAGAAATGATGGCATTCAGCTAGCAACCATTTGGCAAATATTCATCAACAAGTAATAAAATCCTTTCTTTCTTTATTCAACCTGTTTATCTGCCATGAATCATTGCTTCGACTGAAATCAAGATGAATTATGTTTAACATTACAATTATGTACTTGATGATTCTCATTTTTACTTGCGACTCAATGATTCCGAAACAATTTTTAAACTTTCAATTCGCACTTCTATTTTTACTTCATATAGAAACACCAACACCGAATATCATTCATTAATAACTCATTCTTACGCACACATACAATTCATCCAGTCATTTTTTTGTTTTATTCCACATCGTGAACTTTTCACTTGATTCTCATATAACTGACTCATATTATCCTGTTTACAAAAATGCAACATTCAAATATGATTGGATCGGTACATTGTAGATTTGATTTGATTTGATCGCTAAACGCTATGTATTTCTATGCATGTTCTTAATAAAATATGCCAGATAGATCTTTTACCAATTTAGTCTCTCGATGTTAAACTCTTTCCAGCACATCCATCTCATATTTGAAACAAGCACTCGCTGCTTGAGTCCCATATTCCAAAAGTAGACGCATGAAAGTTGGGTATAATAATCTAAACTTTTCTTCATCGAAATACTGTAAACATCTACGAATAGACCATGATGCCCTATAGCCTTTTGCAGCAGCAGCCTTACAGTGGCTGGTTATTTTGAGATCATTGCTTAGCATGACTCCTAAATCTTTATAGTTTCTTATTTTGGGTAACACAAATCAGCATATTGTGTAGTAATACGAATCATCGTAGTTATTTAGTTACATCATCACACTTTTGTTGGGATTGACTTCTAGTGACCACCCGTACGTTGTAGCTGTAAATAATTCCCCAAAATCAATAGTTCATTAAGTGTTCGACATTGGATGCTGACCACGTGTTTAAGTGGACTTGTTTAACTGAAGGCTTCCGGTCATGCATCCGTACCAGATCACGTTTCAACACGGCGTGGGACACAGCTCCTACGTTTCATTAGCCAGCTCATAGAAAAGGTCCTCGATATATTGGTAACGAATCAAATATATCTTTCCTGCCTCTTCTCGTCTGACTTCTGATTTCTATCTGACTGGGAACGATCAAATATAGAAGGTGCTACTGGTAGCTAGTTGTAAAACTAGAACATCCGTTGCATCATCAACGTCCATGCCACTAAGGAGTTGAGAACATCCTGTAATGCTATTCTATCTGACATGCTGTATATGGATCTCCAAATCCTTATGTCATCGGCGAAGAGTAGGATAGATGACCTGGCGAAATACTTAGCTAGGATACTTACACTTATTAATCATGAAATTAAAAAACTCTATGGAATTTAAGAATATTATTGATACCATCGACATAGAAGTAATGTCAAGTTTTGATGTTTCTTCCTTATTTACTATTGTACCTATCAACTGAGCGTTGGATATTATTTATGTTTGTTTAGAATCTGATTTGGATTTGAATTTACGTTTCCCATCTGAGTTTATTAAATGTTTGGAACTATGTTTAAGGTTTACCCTACTCACATTTGGAGGAGATCTTTGCAGACAAAAATATGGTATGCATATGAGTCCACCAGTTTCTCCGATTGTAGCGAATTTATTCATGCATTCCCTAGCAACCGGTGCAATCGCAAGAAGTGTATGTCCACCAAAGGTCTGGCTACGGTATGTAGATGAGATTTTTGTTATAATCAAACAGGATTGTTTGGAAGAATTGTTTGAAAATGTGGACAACATTTTGGAGGGAATTAAGCTAACGAAGGAAATAGAGTCCTGTTACGTCTGGCCGATTGTGAACGCTATATTTGCTTCCCTAAGCTAGTTCCGTACCCTCGAGCTAGAACTATACACCGACTTGAAGACCAGAGAAAAGGCACAAAGTGTGAGGGAAGCACTTTACTACAGGGTTCATTCATGTACAGAAAATACAGGTATTTTATAGTAATTAAGAGACCTTTTTTTACATAGTAACAGTGTGTTAATCAGCCAATCAGGATCTCGTTATTTTAGTAACATGGCTTCTAATTAATCGCTGATTAGTTGGGCTCTTTATGAGCCTCTGGAGGCTCTGTTAGAGTTCTCTGGAAGCCGACTTAGCAAGTTTGTTGACCATAAACTATCATTTCTCGATTGTTTGGTCGATCGAAGACATAATAATTGTAAGTTGAAAATAAATGTATTCAGGAAATCAACACATTCAGAGAGATACTCAGATTTTGGTTCGGCTCATGAATTATGTACGAAAGTCACGGTTGTCAAAATTTAATTAACAGAAGTCTTAAGTTCGTTACAGATAAGGGAATCTGTCTTGAGTAAGATGAATTGAGTAAGATTTTGTCTACATTCAGGGATGACAACTACCCAAAGGAGTTTATAAAGAAGATTGCTGGAAATGTAAGAAAAACTAAGCTAGAATGCGTACAAAAAGATTAAAAGTCTATTGTATTCATCCCATACCGTAGTGAAACATCGTAAGAAATCAAACGGATTCTAAACAAGCATGATATAGGAGTATGTTCTCGGACGTGTGACACTATAAGGGCGGCATTGGTGAGAGTTAAGTATAGGTTACCAAAGGAAAAACAACAAAATTATTATTTTCAGAATATATAATTATTAAAATATTGTCTATGAGATCAATTGTCATGACTTTAATGCAGCTTATATTGTAGAAACATCCAGACAATCGAATGTAAGGTTGAGGGAACCCAAAAATGTTTGATAAATGTTCCAAAACTTCGGCTGAAATAAAGAAACTTAAAAATAAGTCTGCGATAACGTTACATGCGTTAGAAACGGGACACATGATTGGTTTTTAAGGGGCTAAAATACTTCAGAAAGGTTTCAACACTCATAAAGAAAGATTGACAGCAGAAACCCTGTATATATGGACGAATAAGAACAGCCTAAACAGAAATGATGGCATTCAGCTAGCAACCATTTGGCAAATATTCATCAACAAGTAATAAAATCCTTTCTTTCTTTATTCAACCTGTTTATCTGCCATGAATCATTGCTTCGACTGAAATCAAGATGAATTATGTTTAACATTACAATTATGTACTTGATGATTCTCATTTTTACTTGCGACTCAATGATTCCGAAACAATTTTTAAACTTTCAATTCGCACTTCTATTTTTACTTCATATAGAAACACCAACACCGAATATCATTCATTAATAACTCATTCTTACGCACACATACAATTCATCCAGTCATTTTTTTGTTTTATTCCACATCGTGAACTTTTCACTTGATTCTCATATAACTGACTCATATTATCCTGTTTACAAAAATGCAACATTCAAATATGATTGGATCGGTACATTGTAGATTTGATTTGATTTGATCGCTAAAAGCTATGTATTTCTTTTATGATCTTGAATATTACCCTGAAGAAGTCCAGACAACTTAGCTGGACGAAACGTTGAAATTATTTAAATTTCAAATTTAATTTTCACTTATAATGACGTAGCTACAGTTGGTAATTCGTTTACATACAGTGTAAAGAGAAGAGAACCGAGGATTTTGCCTTGGGGAACTCCACTTTTTACAGGTTCACACGATAAGAGAGCTCCATTTACTCTTGCTCTTTATCTCCTGTCATGTAGAACGTCACTTATCCGATCTATAACCGTATGATGAATTCCAAAACTTTCCAGTCTTAATTTCAGACCAGAATGGGCGACCTTGTCCAAGGCTTTACTTAGATCTATGAAAATAATATCTACAGGAATATTTCGATCTTTTGCCTCAGCCCAATCTTCTCTCGCAATGAGAAGATTTGTCAAACATGATAGGTCTTTCCGGAAACCATTTTGTTCCCTATATAAAGGACCATGGCCTTCTACGTAATTTATAACAGCCATCCGTATAATTCTTTTCATCGTTTTTACAACTGCACTAGTTAAGCTAACGGGTCGATAGTTACTAACTAAATCTCTACTCTCAGGCTTATAAACCGGACTGATTATCGCATCTTCACAATTTCTGGGCAATCTGGACTGCCGCAGGGACATATCAAACGGCATCGCTAAGGGTTCAGCAATTACATCTGATAGAGCTTTCATAATCCTAGAATGAATACCATCAGGACCACTAGACTTATCAGGCTTGATATGCTGAAATAGACTTGAGACAGTATGTTTCTCAACAACTACAGGGTTCATCAACAAGTTACAACAATCACAATGAATAATCGGTCGTTCCGCATTACTGATAGAGAAAACTTTACTGAAATATTGCGATAAAGCTTCAGTTTTTGATGCCATTTCTCTCCAACATTAGCGGATTTTCTTGTATCAAAAGTGGAGCTTGTATTTATATTATTGGCTATGTATAAAAGGATGCCACCTCCTTTCCTGCATCTATCTATGGAATTCGGATAATTCTGGGGTAATCTCGAAGTCATGGACTAACCATGTTTCCATCACAGCTACAACGAGTGGTCTTAATTCGTCCACCAATGCTCCTAGTTCATAGAACTTATATCTTAGACCACAAGCATTGGCATATAAAACTCCTAAGGATAACGACATATCCACAATGCATTCGCTTTGAAAACCTGGCTATTCGAAAACCCGCCAACTGGAGATTATGTTCATCGTTTTGTCGACGGGTTTCCAGTTCAGCTGGGGTCGTATTCTTTTTTATTCTATCTTTAAGAGATATATCTGTTCTTACTCGAATATCACAATTGTTGTGACTACGAGCGCTACTTAACAGAAGCTCAAGTTGTTTCCCCAACCCTAGGTCGTTGTTAAAAACTGTCATCTTCCCTTTTACCTATTCTAACCAATTTTTGACCTGAAAACATTTGGAGTTATCTACGGATATGTTCTTCGAGCCTCTCCCAATTATTGATGTGTCTAATTTTGAGATATGGATCGTTCAACTCTAGCAGTTTGCTCACAATAATATTCGATGAGATTAAGTTCTTCTCAGTAACGCTAGGGTGGTGTTCTGTCTTACTATCAGAATTTGGTAGTGCGTTGTGTGACTCAGAATGCGAGTTCACCAATAACTTGCCAACCAAGTGCGTATTACCTTTGGCTCTCTTTCTTTTCATTTTTTCTGCACTGCAGTCCACTTTTCATCACTCAGAACAGCCACATCGGGACTATTTGGGACGGTGACGGTTTTATCCGGGTCCTCGATTTCCACTGGAGATGCATTACTATTTATATCAATATCAAGAGGTGATCCACTCCTCGATAGTTGTAATGGAAATTTCACTTTTCCATCAATCGCAGTAGGGTGTTTAACGCGTCATGTAACAGCACGTACAACACTGACACAGTCTTCACTGTCAATGCTTGTGTTACCAGTGCAACCACTATCGTTCTTTATACAGGCCAGAGCTAATAGGCTCATAACCTCCTGGATTAGTAGCGTACTGGTTATACAGCAAAACATAGAAAAGAAATGCGATTTAGGCTTACAGCATCTTTTGTATGCGGAGGGACTAAGACGGGTACACATATTGTGGAACCAATTTTTACATTCCTCACACTGCATCACTTCATCCACGGGGAATAAACAGTTTGGCTGTCCACATTGATGAGTACTGCCAAACATTGTAATCAGGTTAGGGTTTAAAACACAATATGATAACAATGGAAACACAAGTGTCAGAGTCAATGAGATAGAAGGCGCCACGAGACAAAGTTTTCAACAAAATGTCAAACCTTAACCGAAATAATTCAAGTTAAAGTAGATGAAGGATGTTTTTTGATGCAACAAATTCACAAAAACAAAGTTAATCACAACAATTAAGAAATCACTGCCTTTTTTCTGAAGCTATATACAATCGAATCTTTTAAAAGAAATTTAGGTCAACTGAGAGACCATCATTGAAAAGACTAACACAGGCTATCAAGCTTCCTGTCCTTTCAAAACTGAAACTAATACAATCAATCAGATGACGACTTATTGATTAACGTTTGTAAAAGTTCCTTGATGGTTTGTTTATTCTTCCCACCAGGCAATAACCTTGGAGTGACCTACTTAAATGGTGCCGTCCTACGTCTGCAGCGTTTTCTGATCCTGACGCCTACGAACCCAGTCTTCGGATTCTGGATACAAACCATTCTGGTGTGACACGCTGACTCAAGCAACAAATACAGCACGTTTTTCCTGGTACCGTTCTACGTAAAAGACCACGAGGATCAACGATCGCTTCCTGTTCTGTCAACGCCTTCGTCCTTCAATCTCACGTTTGGCGATCTATCCCACGAACGAAACAGCTACGTATCGATAGTGCAAACCCTTTCTAGCGGGGAGCTCCTGTAGTGACCTACTTATATGACGAGAAACGCGATTGGTATAATGGAAACATTTATTACTATAACCAATTGTACCAATGATTGTTTTACTATACTTGTTTGTTCAACTGTACCAAACACAATTTTCCTTCTGTTGCCTGTGACCTCACAGGAACTCGCATCTGCCCGGCAGTTTCGCTTGTAATGTTTCGCACGTCGCGGTATTCTTTCGATGCCACGAGATCGTCAACAAATATATCTTATCTGGACCAATAACAACCTTCTGATTTTCGGCCTATCGAGGGATCCAAGTGCTTATCTGGCGCGTAATCCTCATGTAGTAGTGATCTTAGTCAATCGCGACTCGTCTTCATCTACAAGCTTTTGTTTGTGAGACTTGACGCTCGTGAACCGTACGGAGGGACGAGGAGCTCGAAAAGACATAAAACTAAGGCTAGATCCCGGGCGAAAGAACCTTGAAATTGTGGACTCTAGGGTGGCGGGGCTTCGACAGGGAATGATCCTGAACCGTCGGAGCCATTTGAACGGTCTTAAAATCTGTTACACTAATGCCAGAAGCTTGCTTAACAACACTTTTTGCCAGATACATTATCACGTTTTGACGTGGATGCTATTTTCCCCACCAAAATACTTGGTTAATTAGACGTTGCGTGTTTACGGGCGGGTGATTTTGATCTTGGTGCCTGTGGACAAAATTCAAGTATAACGTTAAAAAGTGTTCGAATACCACATTCCGACTTTACTATGATTTATGATACTTTGACTGGGACACACATTATTTGTACCAGCGTTATAGAGGGGGAATATTTTTGACTGCCTTCACTGATTATCCCTTCCATGAGTCTGTGCTACTGTGAGACTGATCGCAGAAAGATTTGTTTGGCCAAATATGAAGAAGCGGACCAGGATTCGCTTACAATGCAAGCGCAGCAAAAGTCATAGGCACAAAATTACAACATCGTCAATATTCAGTCTACCCGACCATCGTTTTTCAAATGTCCACTATGATTTAGTTTGTCCTTCGACTCCATCCAACGGATTGAATTATGCATTTAGCGCATTGGACCGTCTTACTAGATGGTTAGTTGCATGCCAAATAAAAGACTTCCCAGAAGAAAATGTCGCTGTCGTATTCCTTGACAAATAGATTTCTAATTTTAGAGTACCTTCTACAGTTACTTCCGACAGACGTTCACAGTTTCAATCGCACATCTTCAATGAATTTACACACATTTTGGAAACCTATCGCATCAATACACCATCACACACCATTCCATTGAAGATACCATCAGTATTGTAGTTTGACAATTATTAACCAGTAACACCTTCTATATTCGAATCGTCCCCCACTTAGTTAAAATCAGAAGTCACATGCGAAGAGGTTGGAAAGATATATTTGATGCGTTATCAATACATCGAGAAGCGGTTGATCTAATCTGGCTAGTGAACGTAAGAGATGTTTCCCACGCTGAACTGTAACGTGACCTGGTGTGGATGTATGACCGAAAGCCTTCAGTTAAACAAGTCCACTTAAACTAATGTGGTCAGCATCCAATGTCGAGCACTTACAGAGCTATTGATTTTGGGAAATTATTTACAGCTACAGATCACTCCCCCCTAGTGGGATAGTGATGACCCTACGACGTGGCCAGCCAGAAGTTTATACACAACGAGTTTGTAGTTGGTAAACATTCTTCTGATAGCCTGCTATGTTCAGCAGCGTCCGATCGTCTTTCCTTACTATAAAGAGCCATGAAATACAATATAGTAATCGTAAAGCAAAATACAATTGAAAATCTCGGTTCTTTATAGACTTCATCGTTCTTTTCCAGCCGTCCTGGAAAAGAAGAAAATAGAACGTGTTAGTGCATGTGCATGGCGGAGACGTGGAAAACTACGAAACCCACTATCCAGAAGATACAGGTGTTTATCAACAGTTGTCTACGCAAGATAATTCGGATCCGTTGGCCAGACGCATGCAGCAACCAGTTACTGTGGGAGACGATAATCAAGATTCCGACGTAGGGAGAAATGAGGAGTGAGCGCTGGAAGTGGATAGGACATACATTGAGGAATCCACCCAACTGTGTCACAAGACAAGTCCTCATATAGAATCCTGAAAGCTAAAGCGGAAGAGGACGACCAAAGAACACATTACGCCGAGAAATAAAGACAGACATGCGAAGAATGAACAAAAGCTGGATAGACCTAGAAAACGAGGCCCAGGACAGATTGGGTTGGAGAATGCTGGTCGGCGGCCTTTGCTCCAATGGGAGTAACAGGCGTACGTAAGTAGTACGTATGGCGAAAATAATCCACCCATGCTGTTGCTAATTGAGAATCGTGCGTTATCCGCGTGGATGGCAAGTAATTAATCAGTTGCGACATTCGCTTAGCCGATCTAATGCAAAGGTCTATATATCAATGTATAGCCCTCAGGATTGCAGAAATGCCTGTGATTTTTAAATAATAATATATTTCTGCAATAGCAGGTACACGCCATTTTTACAGGCATGATCTACAATTTACAACATATACTGGTTCACAGTATGCATCTCAAGCAAGGTTGTTTAGTAATTATAATCTATAAAAGTTGATAGCAGCTCATTCGTTCAGATATAATGTGTTTTCATAAGAATATATTTCCAAAGGGGCATAGCGTCCACGTTACATACCAGATACAATCTCGACAAAAAGTGTAATAGGGTTTCGGTCGTGCTAAGTATTTATGTAATGCAGCTTTTTAAGTTTATTTTTGTTATAAAGTAGGCTTGTGAAGCGCCTGGTTCGAACTATGACCTTGGGAAGGCGCGTTCGTCGAGCTTGTTCCAGATGTCTGAAGATATGATATGAAGGCTTCGAGTTATGAAACCTATAAGGCGTTAAAACTTGGACGTTTGTTTCATTATCTGTTCAGTAAACGACAAGTCGTCGGAGTACCCTATAGGTTTCATAACTCGAAGCCTTCATATCAGCGAATCTCGTATTCTAATGTACAAAGTCTGTGTTCGACCACTCCTCGAATACTGCGCGTTTTTCCTTAGTAGCACGCGCATAAAGGATAAATTAAGACTGGAATCAGTACAGAGACGATTTACATTTCGTACTCTTGGACCTGATAGTGTCTTGACATATAATTCGAGGTGTAGTAAACTAGGGCTTGACCCTCAATAGAAAATTATGAGGAAGTGTCACAGAAACCCCAAATTTTCTCCAGCTCTGGGTAAAATCCGCGAAGTTCATTGGGGAATTTCCAAAATAGGGGGAATTTCGCGTTTTCCCCAGAATGTTATGACACTGTGATCTTCCAACAAACTTTGATGGAAACTACGAAATTTAACAAAATTCCTCGAAATTAGGAGGTTTGCCGGTTATGCTTGCACTTTTTGTGAGACCTTTCCAAATATTCGGAAAGCTCATGCATCTGTGTAGATTTATGAATAATGATGGAAATCCGTCTGTCTTTTCTGAAATTTAGTGTAGCTCATACTTATCTAGGCTATTTTTGGCTCTGTCATAACGTTACTTTGGGATTAAAAGGTCAAGTATACAGTGTTTTGATGAAATAGATTTTGTTTCATACTTGTGAAACGTAGCCTTTCCATGATAAGGATATTCGCCTAGTGAAACAATATTTTCTATGAACAGATATAAAACGTAAAGCTAACTTTCGCCAAGGAGAAATTCTTATAACATCTCGTTTGTTAGGAATTATTATGATTTTTATTTGTTCACTTGTTTTCTTTTTACCGACTTATCCTAATCCTGATTTTTATGTACATTCTTTATATCAGTAGGAATGACAACTGCAACTAAGAAGGCTTTTGGTATGTTAAATAAGTCAATTTAAAGTTCATGTATTTAAAAAATTAATAATCATCTAAAGGATCAGTTGGTTGTTTACACACTGCCGATAGTCATGAAGATGTGAAATTATGTTCCATTGAGGCTAAAGCTGCTATAGCTGAAGTGGGGTTCGGTGTAAAAGAAATATGCTTAGCATCCGATCCTCTGCCCTTTACGGACACATTAGCGTATTTGAATCTGACTACATTGGAAGGGGAGAAAATGTGTGTTGAAATTAGCGTCAAAGGATTTTGTCCTGTTGGTTCATCGTGAGTCTCACACTTTCTTGACATTAAGATTTATGAATATCAATTTTAGACGTTTTATTATGCTGTTAACCTCTGTTTTTTATCGGCTGTGTTTATGTAGCCTGACTCAAGTTTGAGGAGTTTAAATGAATACGTCTTAATTTTTTTTCTTTGACTTGAGATAGATGAAAAAAGTCTTTAGTATACTATTGATTTATGATCTAAGTATAGTTTAATTGACCATCCTTCCTGATGTCTATCATAAGACTATTTTTTAAAGCGGAAACCCCCCATATCTATTTTGTTAAGTTTATGATCTTGTGTTTTGTGATAGTTACTTTCCGGTAAAACAGGTTTGATTTTCTCGTTGATAACAAACGGGTAGTACGAAGTTCCCTATGTTTCTCAGCGCTTATCGACTGGTGGTGTCTTGCTTCCATTTTTTATAACTGGTTCACCAATGCAACATTTCGTAATGAAAAATATTCCTCATCTTGTTTTTTAAAAGGTTCCGGTGCTGAGATCCTGTTTGTCCTTAGACGTGAGTAAATCTCAAAACGATGGTTCATACAATTAGATCGTTCCTTAAATTTAAACAGAGCAAGGGCCACAAGATTTACAGAACAAAATGAACTCATCAGCTGCATACATCCTGAAATCACAATTATTGATGTAGTTATTAACAAACTTTTAAGATACTTCAGTTTGTAGCTTATAGATAAATGTTTGAAACGTAACGGTAATCGTAAAAAGAACAGGACACAAAGTATATAGATAAATATGGTTAAGACGAATGGGTATTTATACGTTACAAAGTAAAAATGCGAAGTAAAGTAGGTGTTATAGTTATTAGTAATCATAATCAAGATAAAAGAAGTGTCAGTCAGTCAGCTACAACGTAGGACCAGGCACACATATGCATCGGTCCAAGTTGGCATATCTCGTTAGCACAACAAGATGAACAGCGAATTCAGAGAAGTAGTTAATTTAGTGGTGGCAATATATAAAAGATAGGTTGTATATAAGGATATAGTACGGAAACAAAGACAGATATAAAGCAATTTTAATCTCAAGGTTTAAGGAAAGATAAAGAGTGTTTACACCTGCGCCATTGTGATCAATTTTGAACCATATCACCCAGAGTCTCCAACCAATGGTTACGATAGTCACGCGGACCCCAAACAAGTAGTCTGCATCTACCAACAAGGCTCAGACTAGAAGTTGGTAGCTTTATGGATTGATGCCACGTTTTGGTTCAGTCATCCCTAACTTCTTCCTATCCGTCTCCAATACTAGTCAGCATTGCGCGTCGTGGTAATCGTTCGTCGGACATGTGTAATATATGACGCAACTATCTCAGTCGATGTAGATTCACAACTTCATCAACTGATTTACCATCATTCCCTAATACCCTACGTCTGACCTCACTATTACCTACTCGGTGATCCCAGCAGATGTGAGCAATATTTCTAAGACATGTGTGATCAAATACCAGTAACATACGAGTATCCTCCACTCCAATGGATACGTTTCGCAGCCGTTAAGTAGAACAGAACGAACTGTCGTACAGTATACTTGTCCTTTAATTGATAGACGGATAATTCGCTTTCGCCATAGATAGCGTAAGTTGGCAAAATCCAAAGGAGTTTTTTGAATCCGTGCTGAGATTTCTTCAGACTCTAACCCATTAGGGCTGATTAGACATCCAAGATAAGTGAAGTTGTCGACACGTTCGACTACTTCACTCCCGATCCTTAGTTCAGATGTTGACGCAAGCCTGTCCTGAATCACAATTTACATTTAGAGGAGGAGAAACGCATCCCAAACATCCTTGCATTGTTTCTCAGTACTACCAAAAGACTCTGCATTTTATCAGCGTCTTCACCAAACAGGACTATGTCATCTGCGTATTCTAAGTCGATAAGAAGACCACCTGGTAGAATTATTCCTGAGAATTCAGTCGACGAGAGCGTTATTTCCAGCGGTAGGCCTATGATGAAGTTAAACAAAAGTGGAGATAGTAGACAGCCTTGTCGTTCAACACTTGATGTTTCGAAATCAAATGACAGTTTGCCATAAACTCTGACTCGACTGGTAGTGTTCGAGTAGAGGACCTTCACAAGGTTTATGTTCTTCTGAGGCACACCGTTTCATAACAGACACTGCCACAGAACCTCTGTCTGCAGGGTCAAATGCTGCTTTCAAGTCAAGAAAAACTATCATTGTTGGTAGCTGATAAGCATGCCGATGTTCGAAGATTTAATAAACAGTGATTGTGTGTCCTTAAGTAAGAGACCTTTTGCTTTATAGTTTATAAAATGTACACTGGCATAGATAATACAAAAAATTTTAAAAAAGCGAAACAAATACTAATTACTTTCTTAACCTTAGAAAATATGTGTTCAAGATTACCTATTAGCTGATATCTCTCCTTTTTGTAAGATACTGTTTCGAAATATTATCCTATTTGTTATAACGTAATACATTATTTGCAATTTGTAGATTGATTTTTACACAGTTTACTTGATTGTTTCACCCATAATAGACCTAGGAACAATTACTTTACGAGTGATTTCAGCGTGTTTGATTAAACTGAAATATTATGCGCTTTCAAATAATTGATATGATTCTGTTTGACATTCAAAACCCCGCTCCATTTTGGTCAAAACTAAATTTCGTAAGTATTTTAAAAATGCAAGTAAATGAATTAAGGATTGACATAATATAAATCACACATTATTTTGTAACTATACCACTAGGTTATTTAGAGAGTTAGGCCCGAATATCTCTAAATATGTAACCAAATAACTGAAATATCCATACTGATGATAGTTAAATGTTCATTTTGTCTATGTAATAGCTACTCCTTTTTCAAGAAAACAGTAGTATTTAGACTACTTTAGCCATCTTTTTTAGAAACAACTCTTGACCGATTACGTGTTCATAGAATAAAGTCCTATTTGTCTTTATAGTTTTAATCTCACAACATAAAGAACAGTCAGAATGAGAGGTAATCTCAGTAATTATTAAATAGAATCAACTTTCTAAAAATTTACTAACATAATGTTCATTTTCGTCTTAATTTTGCTTGTTTACTTAAAAAAATCTGTGTTCTTCATAAAATATTCAGTTATGATGAAGTCAGAAAACAGTCAGTTGATGATTCCTATTCTGTAATACACTCTGTAGACCATGAGAATTATTATGAAACAATCTACGCTCTGTTATCTGTTCGAAGCCCATTATTTCGACATAGCTTTTCAGAAAAGTTAAGTAATCGACTTCAGGAATTGAATGAGAAACAGACCGAAGCTACTACTTATGAGGATCGTAAATAACACATTAAGTTGTAATCAAGAAAGTGGGCGCTTACAATGAAGACTCACAAAGAATTGTTATTATTCTGGATTTGTGTGTTTTCCACGTCATATGTGTTAAAACGAAGAAAATATTGTGAAATCTGCAACTTTTAGAACTGTCTTATGAAGAATTATTGTTTGCATTTTGATTGCATAATTATTATACACCTGGATTACTGTATTCTTATGTTACCTTATTTGCCAGCTTTCATTTGGTGTATAAATTGTTCTACTGTATTGTTAATTAATTACTAATTTGTTACTTAGTTTTTTTGTGACTTTTCGCATAATTATGCTCATATTGTAGTTTCCCATTTATAAAGAGAGAAAGATATTAAAGGGAATTAGTGTGTATGAAATTTCCCATCGTTAGCTATCAGGCATTGTGTCGTCCGACTGCTCAGTTGTAAAGCTGACAGCAAGAAATCCATTCTAGTAGTTGGTTTTTCGCAGGTCAATGCGGATGTTATTTTTAGCTCCGTTCTTACCAATGGCATAGAATTTAATTTCATGCTGACGAACTTTACAGGTTTCTTCTTATGCGGCTTAGAGGCTTCGATGTAATAGTTCACAACGTACGAAAATGTGTGTACAAAATCGTACTGCTGTTTTGCCGGAGGTATTATGCTCTTTATTTGAACACTACTAGTCGAGTCAGAGTTTATGGCAAACTGTCATTTGATTTCGAAACATCAAGTGTTGAACGACAAGGCTGTCTACTATCTCCACTTTTGTTTAACTTCATCATAGGCCTACCGCTGGAAATAACGCTCTCGTCGACTGAATTCTCAGGAATAATTCTACCAGGTGGTCTTCTTATCGACTTAGAATACGCAGATGACATAGTCCTGTTTGGTGAAGACGCTGATAAAATGCAGAGTCTTTTGGTAGTACTGAGAAACAATGCAAGGATGTTTGGGATGCGTTTCTCCTCCTCTAAATGTAAATTGTGATTCAGGACAGGCTTGCGTCAACATCTGAACTAGGGATCGGGAGTGAAGTAGTCGAACGTGTCGACAACTTCACTTATCTTGGATGTCTAATCAGCCCTATACATGGTCAATTATGTATGTGTATCTGGGTTTTTTTGTGCAAATATGTATGTGTTTAAATAAATAAAAATAAAATATGGTCAATCAGTCAGTTTTGGGCAAAATAGAGCCTGAAATAAACGTTTATCAATTGGAATTGTCATAGGTCACAATAACACAAAGACAGAAACAAACCGAAAAGAGGGAATGTATAACAGGAAAATAAAAGAAATAATATTGGATGCAGTGAAATTCTAGACATAAGAGATTTAGTTAAAAAGGAAAATGTGAAGTGGAAGAGTGACATGTGTGAAATAACGCTGAACTCAATAGTTAGAAGATACTGAATAAATGAGGATATGGAATAACAGTGGAAAGGTTACGAAAATCATATTTGTTTGACTCTATTTATATGACAGTCTAATCGAAATCATTCAGAAATCGATTGTAATTATCTAGTTTTTGTATATTATATCCTGAGTATCGAATTATTCGAAATAAATGATACTGGAAAATAATCATTAGAGTCAGGATTTTCTTATGGTCACTTATCTTATTTATAGTTCTATAAGTATGAAGATCTGTTCCTAATGATCTTTGTAAACTTGTTGACTCTACCAAATTTGAGATGTTTTTTCAAAACATGGGGCTTAAGAACACGGAGATTGCAATGATTTCAGCCTTTCACTGTTGCCACGGGGCCACTGCTTTGATTTCACCATCAAAGATCTGCCCCGAATCGTGGAAGAACAGTCATATTTATTTGAAAATAATAATTTATTAACAACTATGCTAGTTCAAGGATATTTACTCACACCGCAGAAAAAACTGAAGGAAGATTAAGTGATGGATTCAACATGACGTTTTGGGATGTGTACCTGTCTCTCTTTATGAGTAGTTTTTAAAGTGGTAGAATTAGGAACCAAATTTGTAGGAGCTGTAACATTCGCACCATCGATTGTAAGTGGTGTTTATTTTTCAGAAGTAGGTAGATAATTAACTAGAGACGTAGGAAGCTGTTTTCTGCAATTGCTACTGTCTTTAGATGGCTTATGGCTGTCGTACTCCACAAAAGCAGATTCGATCCTGTTAGTTGAAACTGCTTTTCTATTTCTGATTGAAATGTTTTGCTTACGTCTCCACTACTTCATAAGGGTGTTATAAAGAACGTCTTACGGAATTAACACGAACAATTACGAATTCATATGTGTCTAGATGCTTACTAGTTTGCTCTTCTAAGAATACTGGTCAAAGCTCAACAGGCTTACTATCGTTAATATGGCTCACTAGTCATTCACAAACTGAAGCAGTCTGTTTACACAGACACACCTTTACCCATTATAAACTGATCAGGCAAGGTTAAAGTAGTTCCATAAACGAGTTGTGCAGGTGTTCATTGGAGGTCTTAAGAAGCTAAACTCTTTACTCTGTCCTACCGCAGATTAAGAGGTGAACTGATTTTGAGGTATAGAATTCTAAGACATGATTTTAGACCTGATATATCTTCCCTTTTCTTTTACCAGACCAGGACAACTCAGAGGGCATAGCAGGCGAGTACAAAAGCCGACGAAGAACAATGTCCATGTCATACAGGTCTTTTCATCAATCAATTAACTTGTCACCCGTTACCGGAAGTGGTCTGCACTTTAGATTCCTTGATTCGAAATAAGACTAGATTGTCACAGAGCTTTGCTAGGACCAGCACAGGCCAAATGCTTTTTGTCCACAATACGTGAATCTAAAACCTAAACATGAATATTCCGCTCTTCTCTTTACCAGTAGGTTTAGTGGAATGCCACAGAACCCAGCCAAATCCCATAGCTGCAGCTATGGGATAAGAATGTACTAAGCATCGAAATCTGGTTAGTTTGTAGTGACCGGCCATTCTCGATAAGAACACGATTGGAATAACGGAAACAATTATTATTATTGTAACCAATTGTACCAGAGATTGTTTTACTGTATTTGTTTAACTGTATCAGTTTCACTTCTGCTTTCGCTCTCCGCCTTGTTTGGTTCGAACTTGCTCACGCACTGTCTGTTCGCCTGTACTCTTTGGCACGTCTCGGTATTATTTCGATACCACGAGATCGCCAATAAATACAATTGATCTGGATTAATAAAGTCTTCTGATTTACGAGCTATCAAAGGAACCAAGTCGTTTTTGGGCGCGTAAACGAATTGTAGTGGTGATCATAGTCCGTCTTCGACTCGACATCCACTATAAGTTCGTCCATATACATATAAACTTCTGCCGTAAGGATTTCGGTGCCATTTCCCCAAAATTTTCTATAGTGTGTTCCCCAAAACGGGTCAAATTTTTTTCAAAGTCGTGAGATTGGGATACTCCTGAAATAAGGTTAAGTATACCGATAAGAATGATGTAGTGAAGATGAGGCCCAACATAATATATCTGCCACTAAATTATTCGCCTTTCCACTTTGTTAGAGAGATTTAAGGAATCGTTGTCCACTTACGTCTACGACAACGATTCGACAGTATCGTCCATTAATTAAGGAAATTGTGAGCACTGGAAGGTCACACTGTCATAAAATGATTAGTTAACCACCTCGACAGTTTGTGGATGTTTCCAAAATCGGTCAAACCAATCAACTTTAAATTTTGTTTGATTTTAATCACACGTGGAAGGATAGCATCCATCCTTATAGTTAACAAAAGTGATGAAGTAGTATTGGTGCATAATTTATTACATCTCCAGCCATGTTATGCCATCGCAATGAATTACTGGTTGTGATAATTTCGAGACATGCTGGGAAGATGTACACCAGGTAGCGGGACTTCTTTAAATAATAATTCTTTGTAAAGTATACGCACACTGAGTACGTCATATCAGTTCTAAAAAAAAGATTTACCAAACTTTGAGGTACCATGTGCGCTATTTAAAATGACGAGGGTGTGTAGTTGTAAATAATTTCCCAAAATCAATAGCTCTGTAAGTGCTCGACATTGGATGCTGACCACATTAGTTTAAGTGGACTTGTTTAACTGAAGGCGTTCGGTCATACATCCACACCAGGTCACGTTACAGTTCAGCGTGGGAAACATCTCTTACGTTCACTAGCCAGATTAGATCAACCGCTTCTCGATGTATTGATAACGCATCAAATATATCTTTCCAACCTCTTCGCATGTGACTTCTGATTTTAACTAAGTGGGGGACGATTCGAATATAGAAGGTGTTACTGGTTAATAATTGTCAAACTACAATACTGATGGTATCTTCAATGGAATGGTGTGTGATGGTGTATTGATGCGATAGGTTTCCAAAATGTGTGTAAATTCATTGAAGATGTGCGATTGAAACTGTGAACGTCTGTCGGAAGTAACTGTAGAAGGTACTCTAAAATTAGAAATCTATTTGTCAAGGAATACGACAGCGACATTTTCTTCTGGGAAGTCTTTTATTTGGCATGCAACTAACCATCTAGTAAGACGGTCCAATGCGCTAAATGCATAATTCAATCCGTTGGATGGAGTCGAAGGACAAACTAAATCATAGTGGACATTTGAAAAACGATGGTCGGGTAGACTGAATATTGACGATGTTGTAATTTTGTGCCTATGACTTTTGCTGCGCTTGCATTGTAAGCGAATCCTGGTCCGCTTCTTCATATTTGGCCAAACAAATCTTTCTGCGATCAGTCTCACAGTAGCACAAACTCATGGAAGGGATAATCAGTGAAGGCAGTCAAAAATATTCCCCCTCTATAACGCTGGTACAAATAATGTGTGTCCCAGTCAAAGTATCATAAATCATAGTAAAGTCGGAATGTGGTATTCGAACACTTTTTAACGTTATACTTGAATTTTGTCCACAGGCACCAAGATCAAAATCACCCGCCCGTAAACACGCAACGTCTAATTAACCAAGTATTTTGGTGGGGAAAATAGCATCCACGTCAAAACGTGATAATGTATCTGGCAAAAAGTGTTGTTAAGCAAGCTTCTGGCATTAGTGTAACAGATTTTAAGACCGTTCAAATGGCTCCGACGGTTCAGGATCATTCCCTGTCGAAGCCCCGCCACCCTAGAGTCCACAATTTCAAGGTTCTTTCGCCCGGGATCTAGCCTTAGTTTTATGTCTTTTCGAGCTCCTCGTCCCTCCGTACGGTTCACGAGCGTCAAGTCTCACAAACAAAAGCTTGTAGATGAAGACGAGTCGCGATTGACTAAGATCACTACTACATGAGGATTACGCGCCAGATAAGCACTTGGATCCCTCGATAGGCCGAAAATCAGAAGGTTGTTATTGGTCCAGATAAGATATATTTGTTGACGATCTCGTGGCATCGAAAGAATACCGCGACGTGCGAAACATTACAAGCGAAACTGCCGGGCAGATGCGAGTTCCTGTGAGGTCACAGGCAACAGAAGGAAAATTGTGTTTGGTACAGTTGAACAAACAAGTATAGTAAAACAATCATTGGTACAATTGGTTATAGTAATAAATGTTTCCATTATACCAATCGCGTTTCTCGTCATATAAGTAGGTCACTACAGGAGCTCCCCGCTAGAAAGGGTTTGCACTATCGATACGTAGCTGTTTCGTTCGTGGGATAGATCGCCAAACGTGAGATTGAAGGACGAAGGCGTTGACAGAACAGGAAGCGATCGTTGATCCTCGTGGTCTTTTACGTAGAACGGTACCAGGAAAAACGTGCTGTATTTGTTGCTTGAGTCAGCGTGTCACACCAGAATGGTTTGTATCCAGAATCCGAAGACTGGGTTCGTAGGCGTCAGGATCAGAAAACGCTGCAGACGTAGGACGGCACCATTTAAGTAGGTCACTCCAAGGTTATTGCCTGGTGGGAAGAATAAACAAACCATCAAGGAACTTTTACAAACGTTAATCAATAAGTCGTCATCTGATTGATTGTATTAGTTTCAGTTTTGAAAGGACAGGAAGCTTGATAGCCTGTGTTAGTCTTTTCAATGATGGTCTCTCAGTTGACCTAAATTTCTTTTAAAAGATTCGATTGTATATAGCTTCAGAAAAAAGGCAGTGATTTCTTAATTGTTGTGATTAACTTTGTTTTTGTGAATTTGTTGCATCAAAAAACATCCTTCATCTACTTTAACTTGAATTATTTCGGTTAAGGTTTGACATTTTGTTGAAAACTTTGTCTCGTGGCGCCTTCTATCTCATTGACTCTGACACTTGTGTTTCCATTGTTATCATATTGTGTTTTAAACCCTAACCTGATTACAATGTTTGGCAGTACTCATCAATGTGGACAGCCAAACTGTTTATTCCCCGTGGATGAAGTGATGCAGTGTGAGGAATGTAAAAATTGGTTCCACAATATGTGTACCCGTCTTAGTCCCTCCGCATACAAAAGATGCTGTAAGCCTAAATCGCATTTCTTTTCTATGTTTTGCTGTATAACCAGTACGCTACTAATCCAGGAGGTTATGAGCCTATTAGCTCTGGCCTGTATAAAGAACGATAGTGGTTGCACTGGTAACACAAGCATTGACAGTGAAGACTGTGTCAGTGTTGTACGTGCTGTTACATGACGCGTTAAACACCCTACTGCGATTGATGGAAAAGTGAAATTTCCATTACAACTATCGAGGAGTGGATCACCTCTTGATATTGATATAAATAGTAATGCATCTCCAGTGGAAATCGAGGACCCGGATAAAACCGTCACCGTCCCAAATAGTCCCGATGTGGCTGTTCTGAGTGATGAAAAGTGGACTGCAGTGCAGAAAAAATGAAAAGAAAGAGAGCCAAAGGTAATACGCACTTGGTTGGCAAGTTATTGGTGAACTCGCATTCTGAGTCACACAACGCACTACCAAATTCTGATAGTAAGACAGAACACCACCCTAGCGTTACTGAGAAGAACTTAATCTCATCGAATATTATTGTGAGCAAACTGCTAGAGTTGAACGATCCATATCTCAAAATTAGACACATCAATAATTGGGAGAGGCTCGAAGAACATATCCGTAGATAACTCCAAATGTTTTCAGGTCAAAAATTGGTTAGAATAGGTAAAAGGGAAGATGACAGTTTTTAACAACGACCTAGGGTTGGGGAAACAACTTGAGCTTCTGTTAAGTAGCGCTCGTAGTCACAACAATTGTGATATTCGAGTAAGAACAGATATATCTCTTAAAGATAGAATAAAAAAGAATACGACCCCAGCTGAACTGGAAACCCGTCGACAAAACGATGAACATAATCTCCAGTTGGCGGGTTTTCGAATAGCCAGGTTTTCAAAGCGAATGCATTGTGGATATGTCGTTATCCTTAGGAGTTTTATATGCCAATGCTTGTGGTCTAAGATATAAGTTCTATGAACTAGGAGCATTGGTGGACGAATTAAGACCACTCGTTGTAGCTGTGATGGAAACATGGTTAGTCCATGACTTCGAGATTACCCCAGAATTATCCGAATTCCATAGATAGATGCAGGAAAGGAGGTGGCATCCTTTTATACATAGCCAATAATATAAATACAAGCTCCACTTTTGATACAAGAAAATCCGCTAATGTTGGAGAGAAATGGCATCAAAAACTGAAGCTTTATCGCAATATTTCAGTAAAGTTTTCTCTATCAGTAATGCGGAACGACCGATTATTCATTGTGATTGTTGTAACTTGTTGATGAACCCTGTAGTTGTTGAGAAACATACTGTCTCAAGTCTATTTCAGCATATCAAGCCTGATAAGTCTAGTGGTCCTGATGGTATTCATTCTAGGATTATGAAAGCTCTATCAGATGTAATTGCTGAACCCTTAGCGATGCCGTTTGATATGTCCCTGCGGCAGTCCAGATTGCCCAGAAATTGTGAAGATGCGATAATCAGTCCGGTTTATAAGCCTGAGAGTAGAGATTTAGTTAGTAACTATCGACCCGTTAGCTTAACTAGTGCAGTTGTAAAAACGATGAAAAGAATTATACGGATGGCTGTTATAAATTACGTAGAAGGCCATGGTCCTTTATATAGGGAACAAAATGGTTTCCGGAAAGACCTATCATGTTTGACAAATCTTCTCATTGCGAGAGAAGATTGGGCTGAGGCAAAAGATCGAAATATTCCTGTAGATATTATTTTCATAGATCTAAGTAAAGCCTTGGACAAGGTCGCCCATTCTGGTCTGAAATTAAGACTGGAAAGTTTTGGAATTCATCATACGGTTATAGATCGGATAAGTGACGTTCTACATGACAGGAGATAAAGAGCAAGAGTAAATGGAGCTCTCTTATCGTGGGAACCTGTAAAAAGTGGAGTTCCCCAAGGCAAAATCCTCGGTTCTCTTCTCTTTTCACTGTATGTAAACGAATTACCAACTGTAGCTACGTCATTATAAGTGAAAATTAAATTTGAAATTTAAATAATTTCAACGTTTCGTCCAGCTAAGTTGTCTGGACTTCTTCAGGGTAATATTCAAGATCATAAAAGAAATACATAGCTTTTAGCGATCAAATCAAATCAAATCTACAATGTACCGATCCAATCATATTTGAATGTTGCATTTTTGTAAACAGGATAATATGAGTCAGTTATATGAGAATCAAGTGAAAAGTTCACGATGTGGAATAAAACAAAAAAATGACTGGATGAATTGTATGTGTGCGTAAGAATGAGTTATTAATGAATGATATTCGGTGTTGGTGTTTCTATATGAAGTAAAAATAGAAGTGCGAATTGAAAGTTTAAAAATTGTTTCGGAATCATTGAGTCGCAAGTAAAAATGAGAATCATCAAGTACATAATTGTAATGTTAAACATAATTCATCTTGATTTCAGTCGAAGCAATGATTCATGGCAGATAAACAGGTTGAATAAAGAAAGAAAGGATTTTATTACTTGTTGATGAATATTTGCCAAATGGTTGCTAGCTGAATGCCATCATTTCTGTTTAGGCTGTTCTTATTCGTCCATATATACAGGGTTTCTGCTGTCAATCTTTCTTTATGAGTGTTGAAACCTTTCTGAAGTATTTTAGCCCCTTAAAAACCAATCATGTGTCCCGTTTCTAACGCATGTAACGTTATCGCAGACTTATTTTTAAGTTTCTTTATTTCAGCCGAAGTTTTGGAACATTTATCAAACATTTTTGGGTTCCCTCAACCTTACATTCGATTGTCTGGATGTTTCTACAATATAAGCTGCATTAAAGTCATGACAATTGATCTCATAGACAATATTTTAATAATTATATATTCTGAAAATAATAATTTTGTTGTTTTTCCTTTGGTAACCTATACTTAACTCTCACCAATGCCGCCCTTATAGTGTCACACGTCCGAGAACATACTCCTATATCATGCTTGTTTAGAATCCGTTTGATTTCTTACGATGTTTCACTACGGTATGGGATGAATACAATAGACTTTTAATCTTTTTGTACGCATTCTAGCTTAGTTTTTCTTACATTTCCAGCAATCTTCTTTATAAACTCCTTTGGGTAGTTGTCATCCCTGAATGTAGACAAAATCTTACTCAATTCATCTTACTCAAGACAGATTCCCTTATCTGTAACGAACTTTTACGTAGAACGTTACCAGTAGAAACGTGCTGTATTTGTTGCTTGAGTCAGCGTGTCACACCAGAATGGTTTGTATCCAGAATCCGAAGACTGGGTTCGTAGGCGTCAGGATCAGAAAACGCTGCAGACGTAGGACGGAACCATATTGATCCAAGGAACCAGGAGAGGCCATTATAACCAAGTTCGGGACCAACTTATTGCCATACGTATTGGGAGCCAGATAGATCGAATGAGTGCGTTGAATTGAGCCTAAGGGATCAGGTCAGCTTTCGCCAAGGTTGACTGAAGCCGACGATACCGAAGGGACGATCGTCGGAGGTGCGGGCTCAGGATAAAGACAACAATCAAAGAAAAAGATAAAAGTATGGTGTACGTGTAGTATAGGGGTAGAGTCCTATACTGTATCTGTTGTTAGTTGGAAGGTTAGTCGCGAAAACGTAGGGGTAGGCGTACTCGGCTACCGGGACGTGAGACGATAATCTCGTTCGTACCTCATGAGACTGCAATCTCACCAAAGCACACCAAATGGCAGCGAGCAGTAATAGCCTCAATAACCTGATCTAAGTGCTCGGACTGTTTCTAGTAAGAAAAGCAACAGTCTGATTTCCCAAGTTATCGACAGTCATCCAGGATCCCACACTGTTTAACGTGTCTGTGGTTGCTGCTTCAACGAAAGTTGAGGAATGTGTGTAAGTCGACTATAAGAAGTAACTTAATACTGTTAAAAAATGCCAGTCCACCAAGCAATAGAGAGAAATTGAAGAATTATCATAGTTGTGTTTCATTGAGGCAAGGTGAGTGAAAGCTAAGAATCTAGAACTCGTTTTGAACATGACTTTGAGTTTGTTGATGTCGTCGAGTCACGATTGACTATGATCACCACTACACGAATATCACGTGCAAGGTATCGACGTGGATCCCTCGGTAGGCAGAAAAACAGAAGGCTGTAAATGGTTGAAATAAGATATGTTGGTTGTTGATCTCGTGGTATCAAAGGAATAACGATATGTGACAAGGTTTACAAGCGGAGCTGCCGAGAATGAGCTAGTTCGTGTAAGGCCACGGGCAACGGAAGGAAAAGCGTTGAAGATACCACAAGTATTGTAGTTTGACAACTATTAACCAGTAACACCTTCTATATTCGAATCGCAATCACACGGGGAAATCGAACGTCAAAACCGAGATGGTTGGAAGATATATTTCATAGGTTATCAGAGTATCGAGATGTGACTGATCTACTCTGGCTAATGATTGCAAGAGATGTTGCGCACACCGTTCCTATTCGTGATCCGGTGTGGAAGCATGACTGAACGCCTTCAGTTAAACAAGTCCACTTAAACTAATGTGGTCAGCATCCAATGTCGAGCACTTACAGAGCTATTGATTTTGGGAAATTATTTACAGCTACAGATCACTCCCCCCTAGTGAGATAGTGATGACCCTACGACGTGGCCAGCCAGAAGTTTATACACAACGAGTTTGTAGTTGGTAAACACTCTTCTGATAGCCTACTATGTTCAGCAGCGTCCGATCGTCTTTCCTTACTATAAAGAGCCATGAAATACAATATAGTAATCGTAAAGCAAAATACAATTGAAAATCTCGGTTCTTTATAGACTTCATCGTTCTTTTCCAGCCGTCCTGGAATAGAAAATATAGAATGTCTAAGTGCATGTCGGAATACACAAGTGAATTTATTTACAGTTATAGCGTCTGTTGTACACTTAAACGAAAAGCAAAGTAAAACAGTCACTGGTAAAATTGGGTCCAATAATAATCGTTCGCATTATACCAATCGAGTTCTCGTCACAAAGGTAAGTCACTACAAGTTAATAAAAAAGAAACGAAACAAGCTAATGTCCCAGAATATCTCTAGGGTTACCTTGCTCAAGTTTTGCAGGCACGATGGGCGAATGGACTTAAAAATCATCAAAACAAGCTGCTAGAAATGGTATTTAAGTCTCCCAATGCAAGTACCTCAATACAACTGAATAAACATAATATTAATCGGTCAATAGTTTGTATTAACTTACATTTATGATGAGAAACAGCGATTGGTATAATGGAAACATTTATTACTATAACCAATTGTACCAATGATTGTTTTACTATACTTGTTTGTTCAACTGTACCAAACACAATTTTCCTTCTGTTGCCTGTGACCTCACAGGAACTCGCATCTGCCCGGCAGTTTCGCTTGTAATGTTTCGCACGTCGCGGTATTCT
Source organism: Schistosoma rodhaini (assembly GCA_944470415.2). Lineage (NCBI taxonomy): Eukaryota > Metazoa > Platyhelminthes > Trematoda > Strigeidida > Schistosomatidae > Schistosoma > Schistosoma rodhaini. The sequence goes on from OX104040.1 coordinate 5,175,242, forward strand.
TTCGATGCCACGAGATCGTCAACAAATATATCTTATCTGGACCAATAACAACCTTCTGATTTTCGGCCTATCGAGGGATCCAAGTGCTTATCTGGCGCGTAATCCTCATGTAGTAGTGATCTTAGTCAATCGCGACTCGACGCAATCTACATCTGGTGAGCCGAATTTTCGAATTCTGAAATCGTTACGGAACTGCAACGCAAATCTCTACCAGCAAAAGTACAACCAAATGATACGTCTCTACTCGAGGACACCCCACTCAACTAAATAGCCCTCATAGCAGATAAGATATTGGCGCGGACTAGCATACGAGACAATTATATATTTGCCTTAAAAGCACGTTTGAACATCGATCTTGATGCTAGTCAACCTACATCTCATTGGGATAAGGATAAATGTATTCACACCCGTCTCAGTTTTCGAGACCAATCCAATGAACCAGAACCCTAGGTCCCCGACATAGGTCACGCTCTCGTAAAACCGTAACAGCTCGTCCCAAGTGGGCATCTTCCAAGTCATGCCAAAAGGCGATTTCGGAAGCGAGTGTTGGTTGGTGCGGGTTCTACCCTGCCTTCGAGGCCGGTGCCCGCCATTGTCGAGCCCCCTGCACATACAGGGCGGGAAATTCTCGAGCCGGCGAGTAAATGCAGCCAGCTCTTCATCTCAGGTTGCTGTTCACTTTATGTGCACGATTATCGTACTAACGCTAGGTACCTAGTGGATACAAGTGCCCAAGTTTCTGTCGTACCTATTGCTAACAGTAAGTCTCAAGCTACGATGCCTCGACTACGCGCTGCGAATGGCTCAGTCATTCCTACCCATGGAACACGACAGCTTAAGGTCAACCTGAGCTACCGACGACAGTATCTGTGGAAGTTCACCATTACCGATGTTCCCACAGCAATACTCAGTATCGATTTCCTACAGCACTATGAATAACTAGTCGATTCACGTAGGCTGCAGCTAATTGATACTTCGTCGAACAGCAAATTCATGGGCTTTAAAGATCACACAGACGCGTACCGAATCACAGGTGTGTTTCATTCGCGTGACGATTTATTTCGCAATTAATTTCAGAAATTTCCTAACTTAACTAAACCTGTCGGGGAGATCCCATCAGTGACCAGCCGTGTGGTACACCACAGTCACCGGCGGACCCTCAGTTACGGCAAAATCTCACCGACTGGCGCCGGACAAATCAGCTTTCATTAGACGTGAGTTTGAAAACCTACTAGCTACTGGTATAATTCGTCCTTCTCACAGTCCCTGAGCCTCACTTCTCCACATGGTACGAAAAAAGGACGGGGTTAGTTGGAGACCATGTGGAGACTACCGAGCATTAAATGTAGTTACGCGCTTAGATAGTTATCCCATCCCCCAAATACATGACACCACGGCATCACTCAAGGGCACGACTGTTTTTTCCAGGATTGATCTGGTACGAGCATATCCCAGCCACTCTTGAAGACATCGAGAAAACCGCTATCGCTACTCCTTTCGGTTTGTTTGAGTTCCTACGAATGTCATTTGGATTACGGAATGCTGCTCAAACTTTCCAAAGGTTAATCGATAGCGTAGTACGAGACATAGATTTTGTTCACGTCTATATTGATGACCTGCTAATCGAATCGCCAAACATAGATTTACATTATCAGCACCTAACACTACCATGCAAGCGCCTTTCAGATAATGGAATAACAGTCAACCCGGAAAAGTGTGAACTTGGTAAAATGGAAATATAAACCTTAGGTCATGTTATTAAGGAAGAGAATATTCTACCTTGTGAAGATAAAGTACGTGCAACAATGGAGTAAATTGTACCGTCCACACTCAAGGAACTGAAGGCATTCCTCGGTTTAGTCAACTTCTACCGACGTTTCATCCCACACGCGGCAGAACGGTCACGACCATTAACCGAGTTACTTAGCGGTTGTCCCCGCAAACTAGAATTGAACGATGCCGCGTGTACTGCATTTTCAGAGATCAAAACGGCCCTAGCTCAAACCAAACTTCCCGCTCATACTGACCCATCAGCCACGCTTAGTATAGCGGTTGGTGCATCAGATTTCGCCATAAGAGCCTTTATGCAACAGAACATCTCTGGGAGTAGGCAAGCCTTCGAATTTTTCTCACGACGCCTCACTTCCATGGAGACGAGATATAGCGCTTTTAGTCGCGAACTCCTAGCAGCCTACTGCGCTATCAAACATTTCCGGCACGCAGTAGAAACTCGTGATTTCATCATATTCACCGACCATAAGCCTTTAACGTATGTTCGGCATACCAAGTCTGACCGCTACACACCACGAGAGTGCAGACATTTGGACCATATCTCTCAGTTCACGAAAGACCTTCGTCACGTCAAAGGCGAGTCGAACTACGTTGCCGACGCTCTGTCACGTATCCAGTTGAATGCAGCCACTTTGCCGGCGCCCTACCTCCCTGCTATGGCCGTCGCTAAGCAAGTGATCCTTCATGCACAGAAGCATAACATTCTACGTTCCTTTCAGTGCCGAGAAGTACACCTAGCTACTTGCTCAGGTACCATCCTATGCGATACTTCTAAGGGTCTCCCTCGACTCATCGTACCCTCTGCTCAACAGCGTCTCGTCTTCGATACCCTCCATGGTCTGTCTCATCCAGGTATCGCAGCCACACTACGCCTCATCGCTACACGATACATCTGGCCGTCCGTGAATAAAGATGTCCGTATGTGGTCAAAGCAATGCCTACAATGTCAACTATCAACAGTGCACAGGCACGTAGCCGCCCCCATTTGCACCTTCACTACGCCTGATGCTCACTTCAATCGCGTTCATATAGACATTGTGGGACCATTGTCACCATCGCATGGGTATGATCACATGCTCACGTGTATCGACCGTTTCATCAGATGGCCCGAAGCTATTCTCATCACGTCTATTACTGCAGAGGCAGCTGCTCACCGCTTCGTAGAATGATGGATAGCACTGTACAGTTGTCCCTCGACTGTCAGAACTGACCGAGGACAACAATTTGAGTCCGAATCATTCTCCTCGTTAACCCGACTGCTTGGTACGGAATGCACACGCACTATCGCCAATTACTCAGCATCAAATGGTTTAGTTGAACGGTCTCGTCGTCAACTTAAAAGTGCTCTTCGAGCACACGAAAACGACAATTGGTGCGAAACCGTACCGCTCGTCCTCTTGGGTATCAGAACGAGCTTAAAGGCAGATATTCAATGTTCCGTAGCTGAACTTGTACACGGCACGACATTACATCTGCCTAGAGAATTTTTCACACCACAGAGCAGTGACAGTTTTGGCAAATGAGACTACGTGTAACGATTGTCTGAATTCATGCGACACATATGTGACCATAAGAAAATCCTGACTCTAATGATTATTTTCCAGTATCATTTATTTCGAATAATTCGATACTCAGGATATAATATACAAAAACTAGATAATTACAATCGATTTCTGAATGATTTCGATTAGACTGTCATATAAATAGAGTCAAACAAATATGATTTTCGTAACCTTTCCACTGTTATTCCATATCCTCATTTATTCAGTATCTTCTAACTATTGAGTTCAGCGTTATTTCACACATGTCACTCTTCCACTTCACATTTTCCTTTTTAACTAAATCTCTTATGTCTAGAATTTCACTGCATCCAATATTATTTCTTTTATTTTCCTGTTATACATTCCCTCTTTTCGGTTTGTTTCTGTCTTTGTGTTATTGTGACCTATGACAATTCCAATTGATAAACGTTTATTTCAGGCTCTATTTTGCCCAAAACTGACTGATTGACCATATTTTATTTTTATTTATTTAAACACATACATATTTGCACAAAAAAACCCAGATACACATACATAATTGACCATGTATAGGGCTGATTAGACATCCAAGATAAGTGAAGTTGTCGACACGTTCGACTACTTCACTCCCGATCCTTAGTTCAGATGTTGACGCAAGCCTGTCCTGAATCACAATTTACATTTAGAGGAGGAGAAACGCATCCCAAACATCCTTGCATTGTTTCTCAGTACTACCAAAAGACTCTGCATTTTATCAGCGTCTTCACCAAACAGGACTATGTCATCTGCGTATTCTAAGTCGATAAGAAGACCACCTGGTAGAATTATTCCTGAGAATTCAGTCGACGAGAGCGTTATTTCCAGCGGTAGGCCTATGATGAAGTTAAACAAAAGTGGAGATAGTAGACAGCCTTGTCGTTCAACACTTGATGTTTCGAAATCAAATGACAGTTTGCCATAAACTCTGACTCGACTAGTAGTGTTCAAATAAAGAGCATAATACCTCCGGCAAAACAGCAGTACGATTTTGTACACACATTTTCGTACGTTGTGAACTATTACATCGAAGCCTCTAAGCCGCATAAGAAGAAACCTGTAAAGTTCGTCAGCATGAAATTAAATTCTATGCCATTGGTAAGAACGGAGCTAAAAATAACATCCGCATTGACCTGCGAAAAACCAACTACTAGAATGGATTTCTTGCTGTCAGCTTTACAACTGAGCAGTCGGACGACACAATGCCTGATAGCTAACGATGGGAAATTTCATACACACTAATTCCCTTTAATATCTTTCTCTCTTTATAAATGGGAAACTACAATATGAGCATAATTATGCGAAAAGTCACAAAAAAACTAAGTAACAAATTAGTAATTAATTAACAATACAGTAGAACAATTTATACACCAAATGAAAGCTGGCAAATAAGGTAACATAAGAATACAGTAATCCAGGTGTATAATAATTATGCAATCAAAATGCAAACAATAATTCTTCATAAGACAGTTCTAAAAGTTGCAGATTTCACAATATTTTCTTCGTTTTAACACATATGACGTGGAAAACACACAAATCCAGAATAATAACAATTCTTTGTGAGTCTTCATTGTAAGCGCCCACTTTCTTGATTACAACTTAATGTGTTATTTACGATCCTCATAAGTAGTAGCTTCGGTCTGTTTCTCATTCAATTCCTGAAGTCGATTACTTAACTTTTCTGAAAAGCTATGTCGAAATAATGGGCTTCGAACAGATAACAGAGCGTAGATTGTTTCATAATAATTCTCATGGTCTACAGAGTGTATTACAGAATAGGAATCATCAACTGACTGTTTTCTGACTTCATCATAACTGAATATTTTATGAAGAACACAGATTTTTTTAAGTAAACAAGCAAAATTAAGACGAAAATGAACATTATGTTAGTAAATTTTTAGAAAGTTGATTCTATTTAATAATTACTGAGATTACCTCTCATTCTGACTGTTCTTTATGTTGTGAGATTAAAACTATAAAGACAAATAGGACTTTATTCTATGAACACGTAATCGGTCAAGAGTTGTTTCTAAAAAAGATGGCTAAAGTAGTCTAAATACTACTGTTTTCTTGAAAAAGGAGTAGCTATTACATAGACAAAATGAACATTTAACTATCATCAGTATGGATATTTCAGTTATTTGGTTACATATTTAGAGATATTCGGGCCTAACTCTCTAAATAACCTAGTGGTATAGTTACAAAATAATGTGTGATTTATATTATGTCAATCCTTAATTCATTTACTTGCATTTTTAAAATACTTACGAAATTTAGTTTTGACCAAAATGGAGCGGGGTTTTGAATGTCAAACAGAATCATATCAATTATTTGAAAGCGCATAATATTTCAGTTTAATCAAACACGCTGAAATCACTCGTAAAGTAATTGTTCCTAGGTCTATTATGGGTGAAACAATCAAGTAAACTGTGTAAAAATCAATCTACAAATTGCAAATAATGTATTACGTTATAACAAATAGGATAATATTTCGAAACAGTATCTTACAAAAAGGAGAGATATCAGCTAATAGGTAATCTTGAACACATATTTTCTAAGGTTAAGAAAGTAATTAGTATTTGTTTCGCTTTTTTAAAATTTTTTGTATTATCTATGCCAGTGTACATTTTATAAACTATAAAGCAAAAGGTCTCTTACTTAAGGACACACAATCACTGTTTATTAAATCTTCGAACATCGGCATGCTTATCAGCTACCAACAATGATAGTTTTTCTTGACTTGAAAGCAGCATTTGACCCTGCAGACAGAGGTTCTGTGGCAGTGTCTGTTATGAAACGGTGTGCCTCAGAAGAACATAAACCTTGTGAAGGTCCTCTACTCGAACACTACCAGTCGAGTCAGAGTTTATGGCAAACTGTCATTTGATTTCGAAACATCAAGTGTTGAACGACAAGGCTGTCTACTATCTCCACTTTTGTTTAACTTCATCATAGGCCTACCGCTGGAAATAACGCTCTCGTCGACTGAATTCTCAGGAATAATTCTACCAGGTGGTCTTCTTATCGACTTAGAATACGCAGATGACATAGTCCTGTTTGGTGAAGACGCTGATAAAATGCAGAGTCTTTTGGTAGTACTGAGAAACAATGCAAGGATGTTTGGGATGCGTTTCTCCTCCTCTAAATGTAAATTGTGATTCAGGACAGGCTTGCGTCAACATCTGAACTAAGGATCGGGAGTGAAGTAGTCGAACGTGTCGACAACTTCACTTATCTTGGATGTCTAATCAGCCCTAATGGGTTAGAGTCTGAAGAAATCTCAGCACGGATTCAAAAAACTCCTTTGGATTTTGCCAACTTACGCTATCTATGGCGAAAGCGAATTATCCGTCTATCAATTAAAGGACAAGTATACTGTACGACAGTTCGTTCTGTTCTACTTAACGGCTGCGAAACGTATCCATTGGAGTGGAGGATACTCGTATGTTACTGGTATTTGATCACACATGTCTTAGAAATATTGCTCACATCTGCTGGGATCACCGAGTAGGTAATAGTGAGGTCAGACGTAGGGTATTAGGGAATGATGGTAAATCAGTTGATGAAGTTGTGAATCTACATCGACTGAGATAGTTGCGTCATATATTACACATGTCCGACGAACGATTACCACGACGCGCAATGCTGACTAGTATTGGAGACGGATAGGAAGAAGTTAGGGATGACTGAACCAAAACGTGGCATCAATCCATAAAGCTACCAACTTCTAGTCTGAGCCTTGTTGGTAGATGCAGACTACTTGTTTGGGGTCCGCGTGACTATCGTAACCATTGGTTGGAGACTCTGGGTGATATGGTTCAAAATTGATCACAATGGCGCAGGTGTAAACACTCTTTATCTTTCCTTAAACCTTGAGATTAAAATTGCTTTATATCTGTCTTTGTTTCCGTACTATATCCTTATATACAACCTATCTTTTATACATTGCCACCACTAAATTAACTACTTCTCTGAATTCGCTGTTCATCTTGTTGTGCTAACGAGATATGCCAACTTGGACCGATGCATATGTGTGCCTGGTCCTACGTTGTAGCTGACTGACTGACACTTCTTTTATCTTGATTATGATTACTAATAACTATAACACCTACTTTACTTCGCATTTTTACTTTGTAACGTATAAATACCCATTCGTCTTAACCATATTTATCTATATACTTTGTGTCCTGTTCTTTTTACGATTACCGTTACGTTTCAAACATTTATCTATAAGCTACAAACTGAAGTATCTTAAAAGTTTGTTAATAACTACATCAATAATTGTGATTTCAGGATGTATGCAGCTGATGAGTTCATTTTGTTCTGTAAATCTTGTGGCCCTTGCTCTGTTTAAATTTAAGGAACGATCTAATTGTATGAACCATCGTTTTGAGATTTACTCACGTCTAAGGACAAACAGGATCTCAGCACCGGAACCTTTTAAAAAACAAGATGAGGAATATTTTTCATTACGAAATGTTGCATTGGTGAACCAGTTATAAAAAATGGAAGCAAGACACCACCAGTCGATAAGCGCTGAGAAACATAGGGAACTTCGTACTACCCGTTTGTTATCAACGAGAAAATCAAACCTGTTTTACCGGAAAGTAACTATCACAAAACACAAGATCATAAACTTAACAAAATAGATATGGGGGGTTTCCGCTTTAAAAAATAGTCTTATGATAGACATCAGGAAGGATGGTCAATTAAACTATACTTAGATCATAAATCAATAGTATACTAAAGACTTTTTTCATCTATCTCAAGTCAAAGAAAAAAAATTAAGACGTATTCATTTAAACTCCTCAAACTTGAGTCAGGCTACATAAACACAGCCGATAAAAAACAGAGGTTAACAGCATAATAAAACGTCTAAAATTGATATTCATAAATCTTAATGTCAAGAAAGTGTGAGACTCACGATGAACCAACAGGACAAAATCCTTTGACGCTAATTTCAACACACATTTTCTCCCCTTCCAATGTAGTCAGATTCAAATACGCTAATGTGTCCGTAAAGGGCAGAGGATCGGATGCTAAGCATATTTCTTTTACACCGAACCCCACTTCAGCTATAGCAGCTTTAGCCTCAATGGAACATAATTTCACATCTTCATGACTATCGGCAGTGTGTAAACAACCAACTGATCCTTTAGATGATTATTAATTTTTTAAATACATGAACTTTAAATTGACTTATTTAACATACCAAAAGCCTTCTTAGTTGCAGTTGTCATTCCTACTGATATAAAGAATGTACATAAAAATCAGGATTAGGATAAGTCGGTAAAAAGAAAACAAGTGAACAAATAAAAATCATAATAATTCCTAACAAACGAGATGTTATAAGAATTTCTCCTTGGCGAAAGTTAGCTTTACGTTTTATATCTGTTCATAGAAAATATTGTTTCACTAGGCGAATATCCTTATCATGGAAAGGCTACGTTTCACAAGTATGAAACAAAATCTATTTCATCAAAACACTGTATACTTGACCTTTTAATCCCAAAGTAACGTTATGACAGAGCCAAAAATAGCCTAGATAAGTATGAGCTACACTAAATTTCAGAAAAGACAGACGGATTTCCATCATTATTCATAAATCTACACAGATGCATGAGCTTTCCGAATATTTGGAAAGGTCTCACAAAAAGTGCAAGCATAACCGGCAAACCTCCTAATTTCGAGGAATTTTGTTAAATTTCGTAGTTTCCATCAAAGTTTGTTGGAAGATCACAGTGTCATAACATTCTGGGGAAAACGCGAAATTCCCCCTATTTTGGAAATTCCCCAATGAACTTCGCGGATTTTACCCAGAGCTGGAGAAAATTTGGGGTTTCTGTGACACTTCCTCATAATTTTCTATTGACGTTTCCCCAAAATAGGGAGGTTAGGAACCTTGTAGACGTATCTTAAATTTTAGTGGCATCAAGTGTCTGTGGGTGAACTCCAAGTTGTCTAGCTAGGAAACTGTGCTTAGTGAAGTCTCCCAGGGTACAGTTTTGGGGCCAGTGTTATTCCTCCTGTATGTAAATGACCTCCCTCGTCTACTATCGTCGTCGGTCTTACTCTATGCTGACGATATCAATATATGGAGAGCGATACAAAGCAAAGGCGATAGCTTAGAACTCCAAAATGACCTGGAGAGATTATCTGAATGGCCCCCAACCTGGCAATTGCCGATAAATACTTCCAAGTGTATTGTGATGCATATTGGCTACCAGGGTACAGATACATACACGATGAATAACACTGAGTTACCTATTGTCCAGGCACACAATGACTTAGGCGTCATCGTTAGTCAAGACCTAAAGACTACTGCACACTGTCGTGCAATATCCGCCAAAGGTTTTAGAACTTTATGGTCAATATATAGGGCTTTTAGTCATATCGACGCTAAAACGTTTCTGACTTTGTACACAGTGTTCGTACGTCCTCAACTTGAGCACTGCGTACGAGCGGCTAGACCCTGTTTAAAGAAAGACAGTGAACTTTTGGAAAGTGTCCAGAGAACAGCAACTAAGCTGATTCCTGGAATAGCGAGGCTCCCGTATGGTGATAGACTGACCAAGCTAAACCTATTCACGCAGTCATATCGAAGATCCAGAGGAGACTTGATCACAGTTTTCAAATTGCTTAGTGACAAATTTGCACCTGATATACCCTCATTTTTCCTGTCTTCTGAAACACAAAATCTAAGAGGACACTCCAAGAAAGTTCACAAGCCCAGAATGAACTACTTGTCAGCTGATCCCTTCTCTTCTTGATTTACATTAAGGATCTTCCTCAACAAGTTTCATCTGACTTATTGCTTTTCGCTGATGACGTGAAACTTTGGAGAGAGATACGTAACCAAAAGGATATACTAGCACTTCAGGAGGATCTGACTCGACTTCAAAGTTGAGCAGACGACAACAGACTTACCTTCAACACTTCAAAGTGTAAAGAAGTCCATCGGCGACATGTTGCAGACTATAGTTAAAACTTAGGAAACTCCTCTCTAGAAGTTTCCCAAGTCGGAAAAGATTTAGGAGTGTTGGTACCCTAGGACTTGAAGTCGTATGCTAACTGTGACAAAATCGCATTTCAAGCAAACCTTGAAGTGGTACACTGAAGCGCATTTTTGGCCAGTTTGACGAAAGAACGTTCCACATAATCCTCAACAGTTTTATTCGTCTCCATTCACAGTACGGAAACATAGTATTTCCACCCTTCCTCCAAAAGGATAAGGACACTCTGGAACGTATCCAACGTCGAGTCACGAAATCAGCTAGGGGACTCAAATTCAAACCTTATGAAGAGCGCCCCAATCACTTAACCTTTACCCGTTAGAGTACAGGCGTCTTAGAGTTGACCTTCTTATGACTTACAGTATCCTTAATACTTCTGGTCATCTTCTTAAGCTTAGACACAACACTAACCTAAGGGGTAACACCCAGAAACTGGAGACCCAACATAACAGAACAGACTGTAGACACAACTTCTACTCCGTAAGAGTTGCAAAATGCTGGGATTCGCTGCCTACTGAACTAGTCCAAGCAACTTCTCAGGAGTCCTCTAAGAGGAAACTAGACCTATTCTTAAGGACTAAGGATAACATATTATCTTGATCTACCAAATTCTTTTTTCCCTCTATTATCGTTAATGTACCTAGGTTCTTGCCTGAGAGTATTGGTGATCCACTGCTACTAGACACGGAAGCCCGTTAAGTGAAAGCTTCTTCTATTCCGTCCATAACCATTTGGATTATCGACTTTTCCATCAAATCACCAACGAGTAGAATTCATTACCTCAGCGCGTGACTGAGGCTCCATCCGTAGACTCTTTCAACAGAAAGTTGGATCAACTGAGAGACCGTCATCGCCAGGACTAACACAGGCCATCAAGCTTCCTGTCCTTTCCAAACTGAAACTGGTAATACTAAGGGTTGCTGAATATACACTTATCAAATGTAACTCGGATAAAATGTGTGTAATCTTTTAGTATGCAGAATTTATTTGCATACCATAAGTTGGAAATTCTCACCCCAGCCGACCCACTTACTAAAAGACAGCAATCGATTGCTGTACTAAAAGACGTCCATTAGTAAATGTGACAGTACATCCAAGTATGTGGAGAGAAGTAGTGCGGCCAAGGCATTCAGAACTTGAACGAAAACAGATGTATCCCTTAGGAATAAATCACCATGAGTTGTTTAGACCGAAGAGTAGGAGGAAGTCTGTATCTCAGACATAAATGAAAGCGAATTCATACTCACTGTATTTGTTCGGTGTGCGTACTTTTTACAAACGTTGATCTATTTAAACACATAAACATTGGTACAAAGAGGCACCGAATTTATATGCGAAAGCTTCTATTCCGTCCTCAACCATTTGAACCATTTGAAAAGTGGTGCACTTCACATGATTCAATAGTAGTTCCTTGAGTGTTGTATAAGGTAGTGAGATCGGCTTATATGGACATGCCAAAGTTTTTATTAAATTGTAGACTTCTTGACCAATGAATGTCAGAAAATTTGCCACAATTTTGCCAAACTTCATGCCTTTCTTGGTTATGCTCTATATCTCAAACCTTTTAAAATAATCCTCAAATGCTTCAGAAGTTGAATGAACGTCCAACTGTTGTACCACAGCTCAATCGCGACGCAATGTGATAATTAGAAGTATTTCAGTTTCAGTTTGGAAAGGACAGGAGGCTTGATGGTCTGTGTTAGTCCTGGCGATGACGGTCTCTCAGTTGATCCAACTTCCTTGAAGGAGTCAACGGATGGAGCCTCAACCACGTGCTGAGGTAATGAATTCCACTCGTTGATTATTCGATGGGAAAGTCGGTAGTCAGCTGACAAGTAATTCGTTCTGGGCTTGTGAACTTTCTTGGAGTGTCCTCTTAGATTTTGTGTTTCAGAAGACAGGAAAAATGAGGGTATATCAGGTGCAAATTTGTCACTAAGCAATTTGAAAACTGTAATCAAGTCTCCTCTGGATCTTCGATATGACTGCGTGAATAGGTTTAGCTTGGTCAGTCTATCACCATACGGGAGCCTCGCTATTCCAGGAATCAGCTTAGTTGCTGTTCTCTGGACCCTTTCCAAAAGTTCACTGTCTTTCTTTAAACAGGGTCTAGCCGCTCGTACGCAGTGCTCAAGTTGAGGACGTACGAACACTGTGTACAAAGTCAGAAACGTTTTAGCGTCGATATGACTAAAAGCCCTATATATTGACCATAAAGTTCTAAAACCTTTGGCGGATATTGCACGACAGTGTGCAGTAGTCTTTAGGTCTTGACTAACGATGACGCCTAAGTCATTGTGTGCCTGGACAATAGGTAACTCAGTGTTATTCATCGTGTATGTATCTGTACCCTGGTAGCCAATATGCATCACAATACACTTGGAAGTATTTATCGGCAATTGCCAGGTTGGAGGCCATTCAGATAATCTCTCCAGGTCATTTTGGAGTTCTAAGCTATCGCCTTTGCTTTGTATCGCTCTCCATATATTGATATCGTCAGCATAGAGTAAGACCGACGACGATAGTAGACGAGGGAGGTCATTTACATACAGGAGGAATAACACTGGCCCCAAAACTGTACCCTGGGAGACTTCACTAAGCACAGTTTCCTAGCTAGACAACTTGGAGTTCACCCTTACTCTTTGTTGACGCCTAACTTGGAAGTCTTTCATCCACATCAATAGATTGCCTCCAATCCTGACTTTCCTTTGCTTTTATAGCAGTCGGTTGTGCGAAACTTTGTCGAAAGCTTTGCTGAAATCCATATAGGCTACTTCTATATGTAACTTTTGATCCTTAAGAGCGCACCAGCTTTCACGAGGGACTAATAAGTCTTTGAGACAAGAGTAACCTGTTCTAAAACCATGCTGCTTTTCGGAGAGGATCCGGTTTTCATCGAGATACTTTAACAGCTCCTTTCGAATAATCTTTTCTAAGATTTTAACAACCACACTAGTTAGGCTAATTGGTCGGTAATTCTCAGGCTTATGTTTTGTGCCTGTTTTGAAGACTGGACTTACTATGGCGTTCTTCCAGTCTTTTGGTAGATGACCCTGGGTTACGGATAGATTAAAACATACACTTAAAGGGTTCGCAACAAAGTTAGCCAATTCCTTTAGTAACCTAGGATGCAGTTCATCGGGTCCAGTGGATTTACCTATGTCAAGCCTAACTAGCAGACCAAAGACATCGAGTTCTTTAATGGTTACGCTGTCCAGTGCTTGTGTGGGTGGATTTTCATGGACTGGTGAGAAGGGTGTTTCTATGGTGTATGCATCGCTAAAGTATTTAGAGAATACTTGAGCTTTGCCAAAGTCATCCTCCACTAGTGATGTGGCAGTACTGTTGTAGTGTAGTGCTTCGTTAATCGATCGTTTTGATAACCGTTATTATAACAATCTGAACGGTGTATAATATCAGAAGACAAAGGGAAGCAGCAACTACATTTTTATTGATAAGTAACATGGGCTAGAAGGCAGTGAGCACATTAGCAAATGTAAGCAAGCGAAGGAAAGATGACGCAGAGTGGAGATGGCTGGGAAGCCAACTCGTTATAAGCAAGCATTAATCAACATTTATTGTCAGGCTAAAATGAATGACAGACATGTGATAGGTAGGATAAGAAGGGTGCATACACATGCGCTCATATAAAAAAATAGTCAAGGTCAATAAGCGAATAATTAACAAGATCAAAATATGACTCATAACGTTATAGGTGAGTTGGCTTGTCCAGAAACTAGAATAAGCTATGTAGGTGTAATATAGTACACGACGTTACACTACTCCCCACATAGCTCCCCCCAGAGTGTCCGGAGGAAACACTGTTATGCAAAATAAACAAGGAGGAGGAGGTGTATATGCGTTCACAAACCAAAATTAAAGTATTAGCACATTAATTTGAAAATAACACTGAAATGGCATATGGATAACGTTAATAATAGGTAGAGAAAAAAATTGTACTATATCGAATATGTTACAGTGTCAATCGAGGGGCGAGTTTATTAAACGAAAGTGTCACACTTATGTGAAAATGTACATGAAAATTGTCAAAATGAGGACAGAAATGGAAATGTTGGCATGTGATTATGAGTAAATTAGTAAGCGTACAAAAAATTTAACATGCATTTATGTTGAGACTGTCCGGATGATAAAATAACATGTTTGTATGAGCAATTCGAACTATCGTGAAAATAGAGCAATAAATTGTTTATGGGTATGACAGCGGAATAAATCGTGGAAATAAGTAATGTAGAATATAATAGAAATTGGTCTGTAGTGCCAATTGAATATGAGAATGAAGAACACTGAAATATGATGTTCTGATAAGTCGCAGTAGAGTAAATAGAGTCTCTTAGCGATGAGTGTATTCGAATTTACGTAACTGAAGTTTATGTGGGATAAGAAGTAATCCAGCCGTAGGAAGATAACTGCATCAACAAGTGGTATTCATTGCTGTACTGCAATTGATTATGATAATAAAATGCGAAATCAGTGTGCGCTAACGCTTGCATTGAGTTGTCGTTAAATATGTGTTAGTAGAATGACCAGAGGAACAGGATAGTGACTGCTTAGACGAGATATGCGGAGTCGTATTCCTTTTTGGTCTAGAAGCCTAGCGTGGTTTGTGTAGTTAGAGGGATATGCGCTCAACCTCATTTGTTACGAAACCGTTTTAAGGCATGATAAAAATACTAATACATATGATTGTCGATGACAGCGAGTGAGACTGACTTGAATGTGACGAACAAGAGTGTATCTTTGAGAGACTAGCTCTAAACTCTATGTTCTGGTGTACAGTACAATGGAAATAAAATATTAATTGCAGTAATCGAATTGTGATTATCGGTGATGGATGATGCAGCATTCAGATATACATGTGAATGAATAAATAATATGAACATAATCATTACTAATCGGCTGGTAATGCGGCGTCAAATACTTGGTTTATGTATAGACATTAAAGTAGGGATCATCGTGAAACCAAAATTGCTGAAGCTCAGTTAAGGTTGTCGCGTAAAAAGTAGAAAACGACGATTGCTGAGTACCGATGAGATGAATGAACATCAGTTGTCTATCGAGAACATAAGTTCCTACTATCGGGAGTATGACTCCAAACTTGTGTCTATGATAGAGTGTAATATTAAGCCGAAAATGACATAAAAAAATTGGAACGAACTCACCCGAATCAGGAAAAATTTTCGTCATTGGATAATAAAAATAATCCAGTGAGTTTCGAATATCATAACGTGTAATGTCCATATCATTATAATTTGTTCGATTAGTGATATGACTGCGTAAATGTCATAGTTTAATGTCAATACGAACAAAAATAATAATTCCACGTTAGATGATTATATGACATTATTGTAATAATGAGCATATGATGATTATTTGAATCATAACAGAATATGTCGTCGACGGTTCCATCTTTGGTTTGTGTTCGCTCGTTGCGGTCGCCAATTCTGTTGCGTGTTCCAAATACAGCTAGCCAATATGTTGAGTGTTCGTTCGGCGAGACATCCAATTTTGTTATGTGTTCGCATGTAGGGCTAACCAATATGTAGCCGTACGTTGAGGTTGCCAACTTTGCTTCGCGTTCGTAATTCGGGATCGCCAATAGTGTTGCGTGTTCGTACGTCGGGATTACCAATATGTAGTGTAGTGCTTCGTTAATCGATCGTCTTGATAACCGTTATTATAACAATCTGAACGGTGTATAATATCAGAAGACAAAGGGAAGCAGCAACTACATTTTTATTGATAAGTAACATGGGCTAGAAGGCAGTGAGCACATTAGCAAATGTAAGCAAGCGAAGGAAAGATGACGCAGAGTGGAGATGGCTGGGAAGCCAACTCGTTATAAGCAAGCATTAATCAACATTTATTGTCAGGCTAAAATGAATGACAGACATGTGATAGGTAGGATAAGAAGGGTGCATACACATGCGCTCATATAAAAAAATAGTCAAGGTCAATAAGCGAATAATTAACAAGATCAAAATATGACTCATAACGTTATAGGTGAGTTGGCTTGTCCAGAAACTAGAATAAGCTATGTAGGTGTAATATAGTACACGACGTTACACTACTCCCCACACTGTCTCCCCATAGTGAAGGAACATTTCTTCTTCTTTTTGTCCTTTGGTTTATATACGAATACAAGCGTTTAGGGCATTCTATGGATTCCCTAACGATTTTCTCTTCGTACAGCTTTCTGGCCTTACGGAGGGTCGAGGCACAGGTATTTCGAGCCTTTTGAGGAAAAATACCACTGTCCTTTTCAAATAGCGCGCTTTACTAGGTTTGAATTGTATTATGAACTAGTAATCCCATGAATAACGCAATTTAATCAAGAAGTATTAGATGAGCACAAAGAATGTACTGTATTTGGAATTCAAAATCAAAACAGTCATCAATACAAAGAAATCATTGATTAATTGATATTAAGATTGTTCCCCCACACTCACCATTCAGATTCATGTTTCTAATTTTTGTGCTGGATTAACTATTTTACTAAGACAAACTTTAATATGCTAACTCGGACTTTTACATGAAAACTGTGTGGCAGGCATCAGATGATGAAAAAAACTGCCTGTAAAGGATATGGTTGCTATTTTACTCAACACTCTACTCTCTATATGCACTCTCTGCTCTTCCTCATTCCAACAGGACAGTCCATGCCAATGTATCCGACTTAACAAAAAGCATCAAAAATACTCGTGCCCTATCCTGTTTAGATTCGATTCCCATTTATTAGCGGAACGTTTGATAGAATCTGAACAGCTAGTCTGTGCGCATACGAAGTTTAAAAACGCTCGTATAGTCTCAGACAAAACCACCAATCAAATATTAACACAAAAGCGTACCATAAACGAAAATAACATTGTTGAGGTCACAACAAATGTGATCGCGCCAGCAGCTGAACCCACTGGTTCAGCTAATTTATCTCATGTTAGTCAGTGTACTGATATACCAATGCAGTGTGTTAGTTTGCCTCTCATACCCCTAGTGGCCCTAGATAACCAGGACATATCTGATGGAGACTCTAATGTCATTCTTTCCAGTGTAATATCGGAAGCCAAGGATCGTTCACCTGATTCTATTGTGAAGGCTCATAAAAACACTGCGAAACCTAAAAAGGATATACCATCACAATGATCAATGCTGCGAAGAAGTGTCTCGGCAAGCGCGGTCGGGACACGTCGGTCAGAACTCGATCTGTCGACACGCAGATTGATGTAAGGCAGGCACAAGTGAGTCCAAAAAAATGCTGACCCACATCGTCCGAAGGAGGAAGGACAACCTCCAAAGAGGACTGTTACAACCAGAACTCGCAAAAAAAGTCTCTTCTGTCCCTCGTATCCAAAATAATACCCAGAAGGAAACTTCCGGAAGCCGAAACCGCAAGGCTCGGTCAGTTTCCAGCGCGAAAGACGACCCGACCTCCCAGATCGTCCTCAATCCTCCGGAATCCCACAGCACGCCTGACGCGACTGTGGTTACTACTCCAAACAACGTCGACGATTGGGTACAGGTCGTAAGGACAAAATGACGTTAAAGGAAATCCTACCTCCACCAAACAGGTCGAAAAGCCGAAGTCTGATCACAGCGACAGATCAATCATTCTCCATAGAGTCAAGGAGAGTGAAAGCTCGGAACCAAAAGCTCGTTTTGAGCATGACATTGTGTTGACAAAACAACTACTCAACCAAGTTATGCCCCAAAACATCCCCAGAGTCACCTTGCTTAAGGTGTATAGACTAGGAAACCCGGCGCATCTGAAACCTCATCAGTCTAGACTACTCAAAGTCGTTTTCAAATCCCCAAACGAACGCGACTTAATCTTAGAAAATGGACACAAATTAAAGGGTTCAGGAGTTTTTCTTGGTAAGGACTTACCGTTGGCGGACCGTGTTAAAAGACGGGAAGCCGAAAAAGAACTACATCTCAGATTAGACGCTGGTGAAAAAGACCTGAAAATTGTAAATTTTCGGGTTGTGAGGCTTCGACAGAGGATGATGCCGAAGCCACTCTGAGTGAAGCACGAGGATACCTAAATAGGCTTCGGATCTGTTATACCAACGCCCGGAGCTTACTAAATAAGCTAACGGAACTAGGTGTACAGATTGACTCAACTAGGCCAGACATAATTGCAGTCACAGAAACATGGCTGACGCCGTCTGTAGATAGTAGGGAACTTGATTTCGAGGGTTTTACATTGGTAAGGGCCGATAGAATACAAACGCGTAAAGGAGGGGGAGTAGCTCTATTCATTAGGAATGCTACTCCATTCACCATTATCGACAGTGTATCCCGTGAGAGTGGGACGTATGAATTAGTTTGCTGCCGCCTGAAATGCAGGGGACAAGAGTTGCTACTTAGTTTGATCTATCGCAGTCCAAGCTGTGAGGCAAACGAGGTCCTGCTAAGCAGTCTCAACACTTTATCACTAAGTGATCGATGTCTAATCCTAGGGGACTTTAATACACCCATGGTGGACTGGGGAAATCTGCGGACTGAATCGTCAGCAAACTCCTTCGAACAGGAACTAGTTGATGCGGTAATCACATGTGCCCTAGTGCAACACGTGAAGGAAGCAACTAGGTACGACCCGGGTTCTGTATCATCCTTACTAGATATTATATTGACTCGTTATGAGGATGATGTTGCAAACCTGGATTACATGCAACCCCTAGGCAAAAGTGATCATGCAGTTTTAAGCTTTGACTTCCACATAACTGTCGATCACAAGTACGCTTCAGCTCAATCCAGACCTAACGTCTGGAAAGCAAACATACCAGACATCATGAAATCAGCATCATTAGTAGACTGGAAATTAGACCCAGAGTCATCAATCGAAACGGCTTGGGACATATTCCGGAATTTATACTTAAAAGTTACCACCCCCCACATCCCTTGGACTACACCTAAGAGACCGAGAAACTCCCCACCGTGGTTCAGTAGGGAGGTTCGCATCCTTCTCCGTAAAAGAAGGAAAATGTGGGACAGATGTCTATGTCTATACATAAACCAAGTATTTGACGCCGCATTACCAGCCGATTAGTAATGATTATGTTCATATTATTTATTCATTCACATGTATATCTGAATGCTGCATCATCCATCACCGATAATCACAATTCGATTACTGCAATTAATATTTTATTTCCATTGTACTGTACACCAGAACATAGAGTTTAGAGCTAGTCTCTCAAAGATACACTCTTGTTCGTCACATTCAAGTCAGTCTCACTCGCTGTCATCGACAATCATATGTATTAGTATTTTTATCATGCCTTAAAACGGTTTCGTAACAAATGAGGTTGAGCGCATATCCCTCTAACTACACAAACCACGCTAGGCTTCTAGACCAAAAAGGAATACGACTCCGCATATCTCGTCTAAGTAGTCACTATCCTGTTCCTCTGGTCATTCTACTAACACATATTTAACGACAACTCAATGCAAGCGTTAGCGCACACTGATTTCGCATTTTATTATCATAATCAATTGCAGTACAGCAATGAATACCACTTGTTGATGCAGTTATCTTCCTACGGCTGGATTACTTCTTATCCCACATAAACTTCAGTTACGTAAATTCGAATACACTCATCGCTAAGAGACTCTATTTACTCTACTGCGACTTATCAGAACATCATATTTCAGTGTTCTTCATTCTCATATTCAATTGGCACTACAGACCAATTTCTATTATATTCTACATTACTTATTTCCACGATTTATTCCGCTGTCATACCCATAAACAATTTATTGCTCTATTTTCACGATAGTTCGAATTGCTCATACAAACATGTTATTTTATCATCCGGACAGTCTCAACATAAATGCATGTTAAATTTTTTGTACGCTTACTAATTTACTCATAATCACATGCCAACATTTCCATTTCTGTCCTCATTTTGACAATTTTCATGTACATTTTCACATAAGTGTGACACTTTCGTTTAATAAACTCGCCCCTCGATTGACACTGTAACATATTCGATATAGTACAATTTTTTTCTCTACCTATTATTAACGTTATCCATATGCCATTTCAGTGTTATTTTCAA
This sequence comes from Schistosoma rodhaini, assembly GCA_944470415.2. NCBI lineage: Eukaryota > Metazoa > Platyhelminthes > Trematoda > Strigeidida > Schistosomatidae > Schistosoma > Schistosoma rodhaini. The sequence continues at coordinate 5,195,678 of OX104040.1, forward strand.
ATTAATGTGCTAATACTTTAATTTTGGTTTGTGAACGCATATACACCTCCTCCTCCTTGTTTATTTTGCATAACAGTGTTTCCTCCGGACACTCTGGGGGGAGCTATGTGGGGAGTAGTGTAACGTCGTGTACTATATTACACCTACATAGCTTATTCTAGTTTCTGGACAAGCCAACTCACCTATAACGTTATGAGTCATATTTTGATCTTGTTAATTATTCGCTTATTGACCTTGACTATTTTTTTATATGAGCGCATGTGTATGCACCCTTCTTATCCTACCTATCACATGTCTGTCATTCATTTTAGCCTGACAATAAATGTTGATTAATGCTTGCTTATAACGAGTTGGCTTCCCAGCCATCTCCACTCTGCGTCATCTTTCCTTCGCTTGCTTACATTTGCTAATGTGCTCACTGCCTTCTAGCCCATGTTACTTATCAATAAAAATGTAGTTGCTGCTTCCCTTTGTCTTCTGATATTATACACCGTTCAGATTGTTATAATAACGGTTATCAAGACGATCGATTAACGAAGCACTACACTACAAAAGTACTGTCACATCACTAGTGGAGGATGACTTTGGCAAAGCTCAAGTATTCTCTAATATACATAGTATTCCCTAATATACATGGTGCCTGCAGTGTCGAGCCACCTAGACTGGTGGCCACATTGCAACTTGATCGATAGCATTCGATCAGCACTAAGGACCTGACACGCATGAGATTGATCACCACCCAGTGATCAATCAATTGTGATTAGATCTCAGTCCTACAGGAGGTCGGTCGCGGCCCGAATAGCTCAGTGGTAACGTTTCTGACTGTGAAGCTGAGTGACGCGGGATCGAATCCGCCAGGGAGCGTCAGTTCCCTCAAGATTACAGGTACACCTTGCTGACGAGTGCCAAGTAGCACGAAACCCGGGTCCAGGGTTTCCTGTTGACCACCTCCAACCACCATGTTACCCTAATATACATAGTGCCTGCAGTGTCGAGCCACCTAGACTGGTGGCCACATTGCAACTTGATCGATAGCATTCGATCAGCACTAAGGACCTGACACGCATGAGATTGATCACCACCCAGTGATCAATCAATTGTGATTAGATCTCAGTCCTACAGGAGGTCGGTCGCGGCCCGAATAGCTCAGTGGTAACGTCTCTGACTGTGAAGCTGAGTGACGCGGGATCGAATCCGCCAGGGAGCGTCAGTTCCCTCAAGATTACAGGTACACCTTGCTGACGAGTGCCAAGTAGCACGAAACCCGGGTCCAGGGTTTCCTGTTGACCACCTCCAACCACCATGTTACCCTAATATACATAGTGCCTGCAGTGTCGAGCCACCTAGACTGGTGGCCACATTGCAACTTGATCGATAGCATTCGATCAGCACTAAGGACCTGACACGCATGAGATTGATCACCACCCAGTGATCAATCAATTGTGATTAGATCTCAGTCCTACAGGAGGTCGGTCGCGGCCCGAATAGCTCAGTGGTAACGTCTCTGACTGTGAAGCTGAGTGACGCGGGATCGAATCCACCAGGGAGCGTCAGTTCCCTCAAGATTACAGGTACACCTTGCTGACGAGTGCCAAGTAGCACGAAACCCGGGTCCAGGGTTTCCTGTTGACCACCTCCAACCACCATGTTACCCTAATATACATAGTGCCTGCAGTGTCGAGCCACCTAGACTGGTGGCCACATTGCAACTTGATCGATAGCATTCGATCAGCACTAAGGACCTGACACGCATGAGATTGATCACCACCCAGTGATCAATCAATTGTGATTAGATCTCAGTCCTACAGGAGGTCGGTCGCGGCCCGAATAGCTCAGTGGTAACGTCTCTGATTGTGAAGCTGAGTGACGCGGGATTGAATCCGCCAGGGAGCGTCAGTTCCCTCAAGATTACAGGTACACCTTGCTGACGAGTGCCAAGTAGCACGAAACCCGGGTCCAGGGTTTCCTGTTGACCACCTCCAACCACCATGTTACCCTAATATACATAGTGCCTGCAGTGTCGAGCCACCTAGACTGGTGGCCACATTGCAACTTGATCGATAGCATTCGATCAGCACTAAGGACCTGACACGCATGAGATTGATCACCACCCAGTGATCAATCAATTGTGATTAGATCTCAGTCCTACAGGAGGTCGGTCGCGGCCCGAATAGCTCAGTGGTAACGTCTCTGACTGTGAAGCTGAGTGACGCGGGATCGAATCCGCCAGGGAGCGTCAGTTCCCTCAAGATTACAGGTACACCTTGCTGACGAGTGCCAAGTAGCACGAAACCCGGGTCCAGGGTTTCCTGTTGACCACCTCCAACCACCATGTTACCCTAATATACATAGTGCCTGCAGTGTCGAGCCACCTAGACTGGTGGCCACATTGCAACTTGATCGATAGCATTCGATCAGCACTAAGGACCTGACACGCATGAGATTGATCACCACCCAGTGATCAATCAATTGTGATTAGATCTCAGTCCTACAGGAGGTCGGTCGCGGCCCGAATAGCTCAGTGGTAACGTCTCTGACTGTGAAGCTGAGTAACGCGGGATTGAATCCGCCAGGGAGCGTCAGTTCCCTCAAGATTACAGGTACACCTTGCTGACGAGTGCCAAGTAGCACGAAACCCGGGTCCAGGGTTTCCTGTTGACCACCTCCAACCACCATGTTACCCTAATATACATAGTGCCTGCAGTGTCGAGCCACCTAGACTGGTGGCCACATTGCAACTTGATCGATAGCATTCGATCAGCACTAAGGACCTGACACGCATGAGATTGATCACCACCCAGTGATCAATCAATTGTGATTAGATCTCAGTCCTACAGGAGGTCGGTCGCGGCCCGAATAGCTCAGTGGTAACGTCTCTGACTGTGAAGCTGAGTGACGCGGGATCGAATCCGCCAGGGAGCGTCAGTTCCCTCAAGATTACAGGTACACCTTGCTGACGAGTGCCAAGTAGCACGAAACCCGGGTCCAGGGTTTCCTGTTGACCACCTCCAACCACCATGTTACCCTAATATACATAGTGCCTGCAGTGTCGAGCCACCTAGACTGGTGGCCACATTGCAACTTGATCGATAGCATTCGATCAGCACTAAGGACCTGACACGCATGAGATTGATCACCACCCAGTGATCAATCAATTGTGATTAGATCTCAGTCCTACAGGAGGTCGGTCGCGGCCCGAATAGCTCAGTGGTAACGTCTCTGACTGTGAAGCTGAGTGACGCGGGATCGAATCCGCCAGGGAGCGTCAGTTCCCTCAAGATTACAGGTACACCTTGCTGACGAGTGCCAAGTAGCACGAAACCCGGGTCCAGGGTTTCCTGTTGACCACCTCCAACCACCATGTTACCCTAATATACATAGTGCCTGCAGTGTCGAGCCACCTAGACTGGTGGCCACATTGCAACTTGATCGATAGCATTCGATCAGCACTAAGGACCTGACACGCATGAGATTGATCACCACCCAGTGATCAATCAATTGTGATTAGATCTCAGTCCTACAGGAGGTCGGTCGCGGCCCGAATAGCTCAGTGGTAACGTCTCTGACTGTGAAGCTGAGTGACGCGGGATCGAATCCGCCAGGGAGCGTCAGTTCCCTCAAGATTACAGGTACACCTTGCTGACGAGTGCCAAGTAGCACGAAACCCGGGTCCAGGGTTTCCTGTTGACCACCTCCAACCACCATGTTACCCTAATATACATAGTGCCTGCAGTGTCGAGCCACCTAGACTGGTGGCCACATTGCAACTTGATCGATAGCATTCGATCAGCACTAAGGACCTGACACGCATGAGATTGATCACCACCCAGTAATCAATCAATTGTGATTAGATCTCAGTCCTACAGGAGGTCGGTCGCGGCCCGAATAGCTCAGTGGTAACGTCTCTGACTGTGAAGCTGAGTGACGCGGGATCGAATCCGCCAGGGAGCGTCAGTTCCCTCAAGATTACAGGTACACCTTGCTGACGAGTGCCAAGTAGCACGAAACCCGGGTCCAGGGTTTCCTGTTGACCACCTCCAACCACCATGTTACCCTAATATACATAGTGCCTGCAGTGTCGAGCCACCTAGACTGGTGGCCACATTGCAACTTGATCGATAGCATTCGATCAGCACTAAGGACCTGACACGCATGAGATTGATCACCACCCAGTGATCAATCAATTGTGATTAGATCTCAGTCCTACAGGAGGTCGGTCGCGGCCCGAATAGCTCAGTGGTAACGTCTCTGACTGTGAAGCTGAGTGACGCGGGATCGAATCCGCCAGGGAGCGTCAGTTCCCTCAAGATTACAGGTACACCTTGCTGACGAGTGCCAAGTAGCACGAAACCCGGGTCCAGGGTTTCCTGTTGACCACCTCCAACCACCATGTTACCCTAATATACATAGTGCCTGCAGTGTCGAGCCACCTAGACTGGTGGCCACATTGCAACTTGATCGATAGCATTCGATCAGCACTAAGGACCTGACACGCATGAGATTGATCACCACCCAGTGATCAATCAATTGTGATTAGATCTCAGTCCTACAGGAGGTCGGTCGCGGCCCGAATAGCTCAGTGGTAACGTCTCTGACTGTGAAGCTGAGTGACGCGGGATCGAATCCGCCAGGGAGCGTCAGTTCCCTCAAGATTACAGGTACACCTTGCTGACGAGTGCCAAGTAGCACGAAACCCGGGTCCAGGGTTTCCTGTTGACCACCTCCAACCACCATGTTACCCTAATATACATAGTGCCTGCAGTGTCGAGCCACCTAGACTGGTGGCCACATTGCAACTTGATCGATAGCATTCGATCAGCACTAAGGACCTGACACGCATGAGATTGATCACCACCCAGTGATCAATCAATTGTGATTAGATCTCAGTCCTACAGGAGGTCGGTCGCGGCCCGAATAGCTCAGTGGTAACGTCTCTGACTGTGAAGCTGAGTGACGCGGGATCGAATCCGCCAGGGAGCGTCAGTTCCCTCAAGATTACAGGTACACCTTGCTGACGAGTGCCAAGTAGCACGAAACCCGGGTCCAGGGTTTCCTGTTGACCACCTCCAACCACCATGTTACCCTAATATACATAGTGCCTGCAGTGTCGAGCCACCTAGACTGGTGGCCACATTGCAACTTGATCGATAGCATTCGATCAGCACTAAGGACCTGACACGCATGAGATTGATCACCACCCAGTGATCAATCAATTGTGATTAGATCTCAGTCCTACAGGAGGTCGGTCGCGGCCCGAATAGCTCAGTGGTAACGTCTCTGACTGTGAAGCTGAGTGACGCGGGATCGAATCCGCCAGGGAGCGTCAGTTCCCTCAAGATTACAGGTACACCTTGCTGACGAGTGCCAAGTAGCACGAAACCCGGGTCCAGGGTTTCCTGTTGACCACCTCCAACCACCATGTTACCCTAATATACATAGTGCCTGCAGTGTCGAGCCACCTAGACTGGTGGCCACATTGCAACTTGATCGATAGCATTCGATCAGCACTAAGGACCTGACACGCATGAGATTGATCACCACCCAGTGATCAATCAATTGTGATTAGATCTCAGTCCTACAGGAGGTCGGTCGCGGCCCGAATAGCTCAGTGGTAACGTCTCTGACTGTGAAGCTGAGTGACGCGGGATCGAATCCGCCAGGGAGCGTCAGTTCCCTCAAGATTACAGGTACACCTTGCTGACGAGTGCCAAGTAGCACGAAACCCGGGTCCAGGGTTTCCTGTTGACCACCTCCAACCACCATGTTACCCTAATATACATAGTGCCTGCAGTGTCGAGCCACCTAGACTGGTGGCCACATTGCAACTTGATCGATAGCATTCGATCAGCACTAAGGACCTGACACGCATGAGATTGATCACCACCCAGTGATCAATCAATTGTGATTAGATCTCAGTCCTACAGGAGGTCGGTCGCGGCCCGAATAGCTCAGTGGTAACGTCTCTGACTGTGAAGCTGAGTGACGCGGGATCGAATCCGCCAGGGAGCGTCAGTTCCCTCAAGATTACAGGTACACCTTGCTGACGAGTGCCAAGTAGCACGAAACCCGGGTCCAGGGTTTCCTGTTGACCACCTCCAACCACCATGTTACCCTAATATACATAGTGCCTGCAGTGTCGAGCCACCTAGACTGGTGGCCACATTGCAACTTGATCGATAGCATTCGATCAGCACTAAGGACCTGACACGCATGAGATTGATCACCACCCAGTGATCAATCAATTGTGATTAGATCTCAGTCCTACAGGAGGTCGGTCGCGGCCCGAATAGCTCAGTGGTAACGTCTCTGACTGTGAAGCTGAGTGACGCGGGATCGAATCCGCCAGGGAGCGTCAGTTCCCTCAAGATTACAGGTACACCTTGCTGACGAGTGCCAAGTAGCACGAAACCCGGGTCCAGGGTTTCCTGTTGACCACCTCCAACCACCATGTTACCCTAATATACATAGTGCCTGCAGTGTCGAGCCACCTAGACTGGTGGCCACATTGCAACTTGATCGATAGCATTCGATCAGCACTAAGGACCTGACACGCATGAGATTGATCACCACCCAGTGATCAATCAATTGTGATTAGATCTCAGTCCTACAGGAGGTCGGTCGCGGCCCGAATAGCTCAGTGGTAACGTCTCTGACTGTGAAGCTGAGTGACGCGGGATCGAATCCGCCAGGGAGCGTCAGTTCCCTCAAGATTACAGGTACACCTTGCTGACGAGTGCCAAGTAGCACGAAACCCGGGTCCAGGGTTTCCTGTTGACCACCTCCAACCACCATGTTACCCTAATATACATAGTGCCTGCAGTGTCGAGCCACCTAGACTGGTGGCCACATTGCAACTTGATCGATAGCATTCGATCAGCACTAAGGACCTGACACGCATGAGATTGATCACCACCCAGTGATCAATCAATTGTGATTAGATCTCAGTCCTACAGGAGGTCGGTCGCGGCCCGAATAGCTCAGTGGTAACGTCTCTGACTGTGAAGCTGAGTGACGCGGGATCGAATCCGCCAGGGAGCGTCAGTTCCCTCAAGATTACAGGTACACCTTGCTGACGAGTGCCAAGTAGCACGAAACCCGGGTCCAGGGTTTCCTGTTGACCACCTCCAACCACCATGTTACCCTAATATACATAGTGCCTGCAGTGTTCGAGCCACCTAGACTGGTGGCCACATTGCAACTTGATCGATAGCATTCGATCAGCACTAAGGACCTGACACGCATGAGATTGATCACCACCCAGTGATCAATCAATTGTGATTAGATCTCAGTCCTACAGGAGGTCGGTCGCGGCCCGAATAGCTCAGTGGTAACGTCTCTGACTGTGAAGCTGAGTGACGCGGGATCGAATCCGCCAGGGAGCGTCAGTTCCCTCAAGATTACAGGTACACCTTGCTGACGAGTGCCAAGTAGCACGAAACCCGGGTCCAGGGTTTCCTGTTGACCACCTCCAACCACCATGTTACCCTAATATACATAGTGCCTGCAGTGTCGAGCCACCTAGACTGGTGGCCACATTGCAACTTGATCGATAGCATTCGATCAGCACTAAGGACCTGACACGCATGAGATTGATCACCACCCAGTGATCAATCAATTGTGATTAGATCTCAGTCCTACAGGAGGTCGGTCGCGGCCCGAATAGCTCAGTGGTAACGTCTCTGACTGTGAAGCTGAGTGACGCGGGATCGAATCCGCCAGGGAGCGTCAGTTCCCTCAAGATTACAGGTACACCTTGCTGACGAGTGCCAAGTAGCACGAAACCCGGGTCCAGGGTTTCCTGTTGACCACCTCCAACCACCATGTTACCCTAATATACATAGTGCCTGCAGTGTCGAGCCACCTAGACTGGTGGCCACATTGCAACTTGATCGATAGCATTCGATCAGCACTAAGGACCTGACACGCATGAGATTGATCACCACCCAGTGATCAATCAATTGTGATTAGATCTCAGTCCTACAGGAGGTCGGTCGCGGCCCGAATAGCTCAGTGGTAACGTCTCTGACTGTGAAGCTGAGTGACGCGGGATCGAATCCGCCAGGGAGCGTCAGTTCCCTCAAGATTACAGGTACACCTTGCTGACGAGTGCCAAGTAGCACGAAACCCGGGTCCAGGGTTTCCTGTTGACCACCTCCAACCACCATGTTACCCTAATATACATAGTGCCTGCAGTGTCGAGCCACCTAGACTGGTGGCCACATTGCAACTTGATCGATAGCATTCGATCAGCACTAAGGACCTGACACGCATGAGATTGATCACCACCCAGTGATCAATCAATTGTGATTAGATCTCAGTCCTACAGGAGGTCGGTCGCGGCCCGAATAGCTCAGTGGTAACGTCTCTGACTGTGAAGCTGAGTGACGCGGGATCGAATCCGCCAGGGAGCGTCAGTTCCCTCAAGATTACAGGTACACCTTGCTGACGAGTGCCAAGTAGCACGAAACCCGGGTCCAGGGTTTCCTGTTGACCACCTCCAACCACCATGTTACCCTAATATACATAGTGCCTGCAGTGTCGAGCCACCTAGACTGGTGGCCACATTGCAACTTGATCGATAGCATTCGATCAGCACTAAGGACCTGACACGCATGAGATTGATCACCACCCAGTGATCAATCAATTGTGATTAGATCTCAGTCCTACAGGAGGTCGGTCGCGGCCCGAATAGCTCAGTGGTAACGTCTCTGACTGTGAAGCTGAGTGACGCGGGATCGAATCCGCCAGGGAGCGTCAGTTCCCTCAAGATTACAGGTACACCTTGCTGACGAGTGCCAAGTAGCACGAAACCCGGGTCCAGGGTTTCCTGTTGACCACCTCCAACCACCATGTTACCCTAATATACATAGTGCCTGCAGTGTCGAGCCACCTAGACTGGTGGCCACATTGCAACTTGATCGATAGCATTCGATCAGCACTAAGGACCTGACACGCATGAGATTGATCACCACCCAGTGATCAATCAATTGTGATTAGATCTCAGTCCTACAGGAGGTCGGTCGCGGCCCGAATAGCTCAGTGGTAACGTCTCTGACTGTGAAGCTGAGTGACGCGGGATCGAATCCGCCAGGGAGCGTCAGTTCCCTCAAGATTACAGGTACACCTTGCTGACGAGTGCCAAGTAGCACGAAACCCGGGTCCAGGGTTTCCTGTTGACCACCTCCAACCACCATGTTACCCTAATATACATAGTGCCTGCAGTGTCGAGCCACCTAGACTGGTGGCCACATTGCAACTTGATCGATAGCATTCGATCAGCACTAAGGACCTGACACGCATGAGATTGATCACCACCCAGTGATCAATCAATTGTGATTAGATCTCAGTCCTACAGGAGGTCGGTCGCGGCCCGAATAGCTCAGTGGTAACGTCTCTGACTGTGAAGCTGAGTGACGCGGGATCGAATCCGCCAGGGAGCGTCAGTTCCCTCAAGATTACAGGTACACCTTGCTGACGAGTGCCAAGTAGCACGAAACCCGGGTCCAGGGTTTCCTGTTGACCACCTCCAACCACCATGTTACCCTAATATACATAGTGCCTGCAGTGTCGAGCCACCTAGACTGGTGGCCACATTGCAACTTGATCGATAGCATTCGATCAGCACTAAGGACCTGACACGCATGAGATTGATCACCACCCAGTGATCAATCAATTGTGATTAGATCTCAGTCCTACAGGAGGTCGGTCGCGGCCCGAATAGCTCAGTGGTAACGTCTCTGACTGTGAAGCTGAGTGACGCGGGATCGAATCCGCCAGGGAGCGTCAGTTCCCTCAAGATTACAGGTACACCTTGCTGACGAGTGCCAAGTAGCACGAAACCCGGGTCCAGGGTTTCCTGTTGACCACCTCCAACCACCATGTTACCCTAATATACATAGTGCCTGCAGTGTCGAGCCACCTAGACTGGTGGCCACATTGCAACTTGATCGATAGCATTCGATCAGCACTAAGGACCTGACACGCATGAGATTGATCACCACCCAGTGATCAATCAATTGTGATTAGATCTCAGTCCTACAGGAGGTCGGTCGCGGCCCGAATAGCTCAGTGGTAACGTCTCTGACTGTGAAGCTGAGTGACGCGGGATCGAATCCGCCAGGGAGCGTCAGTTCCCTCAAGATTACAGGTACACCTTGCTGACGAGTGCCAAGTAGCACGAAACCCGGGTCCAGGGTTTCCTGTTGACCACCTCCAACCACCATGTTACCCTAATATACATAGTGCCTGCAGTGTCGAGCCACCTAGACTGGTGGCCACATTGCAACTTGATCGATAGCATTCGATCAGCACTAAGGACCTGACACGCATGAGATTGATCACCACCCAGTGATCAATCAATTGTGATTAGATCTCAGTCCTACAGGAGGTCGGTCGCGGCCCGAATAGCTCAGTGGTAACGTCTCTGACTGTGAAGCTGAGTGACGCGGGATCGAATCCGCCAGGGAGCGTCAGTTCCCTCAAGATTACAGGTACACCTTGCTGACGAGTGCCAAGTAGCACGAAACCCGGGTCCAGGGTTTCCTGTTGACCACCTCCAACCACCATGTTACCCTAATATACATAGTGCCTGCAGTGTCGAGCCACCTAGACTGGTGGCCACATTGCAACTTGATCGATAGCATTCGATCAGCACTAAGGACCTGACACGCATGAGATTGATCACCACCCAGTGATCAATCAATTGTGATTAGATCTCAGTCCTACAGGAGGTCGGTCGCGGCCCGAATAGCTCAGTGGTAACGTCTCTGACTGTGAAGCTGAGTGACGCGGGATCGAATCCGCCAGGGAGCGTCAGTTCCCTCAAGATTACAGGTACACCTTGCTGACGAGTGCCAAGTAGCACGAAACCCGGGTCCAGGGTTTCCTGTTGACCACCTCCAACCACCATGTTACCCTAATATACATAGTGCCTGCAGTGTCGAGCCACCTAGACTGGTGGCCACATTGCAACTTGATCGATAGCATTCGATCAGCACTAAGGACCTGACACGCATGAGATTGATCACCACCCAGTGATCAATCAATTGTGATTAGATCTCAGTCCTACAGGAGGTCGGTCGCGGCCCGAATAGCTCAGTGGTAACGTCTCTGACTGTGAAGCTGAGTGACGCGGGATCGAATCCGCCAGGGAGCGTCAGTTCCCTCAAGATTACAGGTACACCTTGCTGACGAGTGCCAAGTAGCACGAAACCCGGGTCCAGGGTTTCCTGTTGACCACCTCCAACCACCATGTTACCCTAATATACATAGTGCCTGCAGTGTCGAGCCACCTAGACTGGTGGCCACATTGCAACTTGATCGATAGCATTCGATCAGCACTAAGGACCTGACACGCATGAGATTGATCACCACCCAGTGATCAATCAATTGTGATTAGATCTCAGTCCTACAGGAGGTCGGTCGCGGCCCGAATAGCTCAGTGGTAACGTCTCTGACTGTGAAGCTGAGTGACGCGGGATCGAATCCGCCAGGGAGCGTCAGTTCCCTCAAGATTACAGGTACACCTTGCTGACGAGTGCCAAGTAGCACGAAACCCGGGTCCAGGGTTTCCTGTTGACCACCTCCAACCACCATGTTACCCTAATATACATAGTGCCTGCAGTGTCGAGCCACCTAGACTGGTGGCCACATTGCAACTTGATCGATAGCATTCGATCAGCACTAAGGACCTGACACGCATGAGATTGATCACCACCCAGTGATCAATCAATTGTGATTAGATCTCAGTCCTACAGGAGGTCGGTCGCGGCCCGAATAGCTCAGTGGTAACGTCTCTGACTGTGAAGCTGAGTGACGCGGGATCGAATCCGCCAGGGAGCGTCAGTTCCCTCAAGATTACAGGTACACCTTGCTGACGAGTGCCAAGTAGCACGAAACCCGGGTCCAGGGTTTCCTGTTGACCACCTCCAACCACCATGTTACCCTAATATACATAGTGCCTGCAGTGTCGAGCCACCTAGACTGGTGGCCACATTGCAACTTGATCGATAGCATTCGATCAGCACTAAGGACCTGACACGCATGAGATTGATCACCACCCAGTGATCAATCAATTGTGATTAGATCTCAGTCCTACAGGAGGTCGGTCGCGGCCCGAATAGCTCAGTGGTAACGTCTCTGACTGTGAAGCTGAGTGACGCGGGATCGAATCCGCCAGGGAGCGTCAGTTCCCTCAAGATTACAGGTACACCTTGCTGACGAGTGCCAAGTAGCACGAAACCCGGGTCCAGGGTTTCCTGTTGACCACCTCCAACCACCATGTTACCCTAATATACATAGTGCCTGCAGTGTCGAGCCACCTAGACTGGTGGCCACATTGCAACTTGATCGATAGCATTCGATCAGCACTAAGGACCTGACACGCATGAGATTGATCACCACCCAGTGATCAATCAATTGTGATTAGATCTCAGTCCTACAGGAGGTCGGTCGCGGCCCGAATAGCTCAGTGGTAACGTCTCTGACTGTGAAGCTGAGTGACGCGGGATCGAATCCGCCAGGGAGCGTCAGTTCCCTCAAGATTACAGGTACACCTTGCTGACGAGTGCCAAGTAGCACGAAACCCGGGTCCAGGGTTTCCTGTTGACCACCTCCAACCACCATGTTACCCTAATATACATAGTGCCTGCAGTGTCGAGCCACCTAGACTGGTGGCCACATTGCAACTTGATCGATAGCATTCGATCAGCACTAAGGACCTGACACGCATGAGATTGATCACCACCCAGTGATCAATCAATTGTGATTAGATCTCAGTCCTACAGGAGGTCGGTCGCGGCCCGAATAGCTCAGTGGTAACGTCTCTGACTGTGAAGCTGAGTGACGCGGGATCGAATCCGCCAGGGAGCGTCAGTTCCCTCAAGATTACAGGTACACCTTGCTGACGAGTGCCAAGTAGCACGAAACCCGGGTCCAGGGTTTCCTGTTGACCACCTCCAACCACCATGTTACCCTAATATACATAGTGCCTGCAGTGTCGAGCCACCTAGACTGGTGGCCACATTGCAACTTGATCGATAGCATTCGATCAGCACTAAGGACCTGACACGCATGAGATTGATCACCACCCAGTAATCAATCAATTGTGATTAGATCTCAGTCCTACAGGAGGTCGGTCGCGGCCCGAATAGCTCAGTGGTAACGTCTCTGACTGTGAAGCTGAGTGACGCGGGATCGAAGCCGCCAGGGAGCGTCAGTTCCCTCAAGATTACAGGTACACCTTGCTGACGAGTGCCAAGTAGCACGAAACCCGGGTCCAGGGTTTCCTGTTGACCACCTCCAACCACCATGTTACCCTAATATACATAGTGCCTGCAGTGTCGAGCCACCTAGACTGGTGGCCACATTGCAACTTGATCGATAGCATTCGATCAGCACTAAGGACCTGACACGCATGAGATTGATCACCACCCAGTAATCAATCAATTGTGATTAGATCTCAGTCCTACAGGAGGTCGGTCGCGGCCCGAATAGCTCAGTGGTAACGTCTCTGACTGTGAAGCTGAGTGACGCGGGATCGAATCCGCCAGGGAGCGTCAGTTCCCTCAAGATTACAGGTACACCTTGCTGACGAGTGCCAAGTAGCACGAAACCCGGGTCCAGGGTTTCCTGTTGACCACCTCCAACCACCATGTTACCCTAATATACATAGTGCCTGCAGTGTCGAGCCACCTAGACTGGTGGCCACATTGCAACTTGATCGATAGCATTCGATCAGCACTAAGGACCTGACACGCATGAGATTGATCACCACCCAGTGATCAATCAATTGTGATTAGATCTCAGTCCTACAGGAGGTCGGTCGCGGCCCGAATAGCTCAGTGGTAACGTCTCTGACTGTGAAGCTGAGTGACGCGGGATCGAATCCGCCAGGGAGCGTCAGTTCCCTCAAGATTACAGGTACACCTTGCTGACGAGTGCCAAGTAGCACGAAACCCGGGTCCAGGGTTTCCTGTTGACCACCTCCAACCACCATGTTACCCTAATATACATAGTGCCTGCAGTGTCGAGCCACCTAGACTGGTGGCCACATTGCAACTTGATCGATAGCATTCGATCAGCACTAAGGACCTGACACGCATGAGATTGATCACCACCCAGTGATCAATCAATTGTGATTAGATCTCAGTCCTACAGGAGGTCGGTCGCGGCCCGAATAGCTCAGTGGTAACGTCTCTGACTGTGAAGCTGAGTGACGCGGGATCGAATCCGCCAGGGAGCGTCAGTTCCCTCAAGATTACAGGTACACCTTGCTGACGAGTGCCAAGTAGCACGAAACCCGGGTCCAGGGTTTCCTGTTGACCACCTCCAACCACCATGTTACCCTAATATACATAGTGCCTGCAGTGTCGAGCCACCTAGACTGGTGGCCACATTGCAACTTGATCGATAGCATTCGATCAGCACTAAGGACCTGACACGCATGAGATTGATCACCACCCAGTGATCAATCAATTGTGATTAGATCTCAGTCCTACAGGAGGTCGGTCGCGGCCCGAATAGCTCAGTGGTAACGTCTCTGACTGTGAAGCTGAGTGACGCGGGATCGAATCCGCCAGGGAGCGTCAGTTCCCTCAAGATTACAGGTACACCTTGCTGACGAGTGCCAAGTAGCACGAAACCCGGGTCCAGGGTTTCCTGTTGACCACCTCCAACCACCATGTTACCCTAATATACATAGTGCCTGCAGTGTCGAGCCACCTAGACTGGTGGCCACATTGCAACTTGATCGATAGCATTCGATCAGCACTAAGGACCTGACACGCATGAGATTGATCACCACCCAGTGATCAATCAATTGTGATTAGATCTCAGTCCTACAGGAGGTCGGTCGCGGCCCGAATAGCTCAGTGGTAACGTCTCTGACTGTGAAGCTGAGTGACGCGGGATCGAATCCGCCAGGGAGCGTCAGTTCCCTCAAGATTACAGGTACACCTTGCTGACGAGTGCCAAGTAGCACGAAACCCGGGTCCAGGGTTTCCTGTTGACCACCTCCAACCACCATGTTACCCTAATATACATAGTGCCTGCAGTGTCGAGCCACCTAGACTGGTGGCCACATTGCAACTTGATCGATAGCATTCGATCAGCACTAAGGACCTGACACGCATGAGATTGATCACCACCCAGTGATCAATCAATTGTGATTAGATCTCAGTCCTACAGGAGGTCGGTCGCGGCCCGAATAGCTCAGTGGTAACGTCTCTGACTGTGAAGCTGAGTGACGCGGGATCGAATCCGCCAGGGAGCGTCAGTTCCCTCAAGATTACAGGTACACCTTGCTGACGAGTGCCAAGTAGCACGAAACCCGGGTCCAGGGTTTCCTGTTGACCACCTCCAACCACCATGTTACCCTAATATACATAGTGCCTGCAGTGTCGAGCCACCTAGACTGGTGGCCACATTGCAACTTGATCGATAGCATTCGATCAGCACTAAGGACCTGACACGCATGAGATTGATCACCACCCAGTGATCAATCAATTGTGATTAGATCTCAGTCCTACAGGAGGTCGGTCGCGGCCCGAATAGCTCAGTGGTAACGTCTCTGACTGTGAAGCTGAGTGACGCGGGATCGAATCCGCCAGGGAGCGTCAGTTCCCTCAAGATTACAGGTACACCTTGCTGACGAGTGCCAAGTAGCACGAAACCCGGGTCCAGGGTTTCCTGTTGACCACCTCCAACCACCATGTTACCCTAATATACATAGTGCCTGCAGTGTCGAGCCACCTAGACTGGTGGCCACATTGCAACTTGATCGATAGCATTCGATCAGCACTAAGGACCTGACACGCATGAGATTGATCACCACCCAGTGATCAATCAATTGTGATTAGATCTCAGTCCTACAGGAGGTCGGTCGCGGCCCGAATAGCTCAGTGGTAACGTCTCTGACTGTGAAGCTGAGTGACGCGGGATCGAATCCGCCAGGGAGCGTCAGTTCCCTCAAGATTACAGGTACACCTTGCTGACGAGTGCCAAGTAGCACGAAACCCGGGTCCAGGGTTTCCTGTTGACCACCTCCAACCACCATGTTACCCTCAGGTATTCTCTAAATACTTTAGCGATGCATACACCATAGAAACACCCTTCTCACCAGTCCATGAAAATCCACCCACACAAGAACTGGACTGCGTAACCATTAAAGAACTCGATGTCTTTGGTCTGCTAGTTAGGCTTGACATAGGTAAATCCACTGGACCCGATGAACTGCATCCTAGGTTACTAAAGGATTTGGCTAACTTTGTTGCGAACCCTTTAAGTGTATGTTTTAATCTATCCGTAACCCAGGGTCATCTACCAAAAGACTGGAAGAACGCCATAGTAAGTTCAGTCTTCAAAACAGGCACAAAACATAAGCCTGAGAATTACCGACCAATTAGCCTAACTAGTGTGGTTGTTAAAATCTTAGAAAAGATTATTCGGAAGGAGCTGTTAAAGTATCTCGATGAAAACCGGATCCTCTCCGAAAAGCAGCATGGTTTTAGAACAGGTTACTCTTGTCTCAAAGACTTATTAGTCCCTCGTGAAAGCTGGTGCGCTCTTAAGGATCAAAAGTTACATATAGAAGTAGCCTATATGGATTTCAGCAAAGCTTTCGACAAAGTTTCGCACAACCGACTGCTATAAAAGCAAAGGAAAGTCAGGATTGGAGGCAATCTATTGATGTGGATGAAAGACTTCCAAGTTAGGCGTCAACAAAGAGTAAGGGTAAACTCCAAGTTGTCTAGCTAGGAAACTGTGCTTAGTGAAGTCTCCCAGGGTACAGTTTTGGGGCCAGTGTTATTCCTCCTGTATGTAAATGACCTCCCTCGTCTACTATCGTCGTCGGTCTTACTCTATGCTGACGATATCAATATATGGAGAGCGGTACAAAGCAAAGGCGATAGCTTAGAACTCCAAAATGACCTGGAGAGATTATCTGAATGGCCTCCAACCTGGCAATTGCCGATAAATACTTCCAAGTGTATTGTGATGCATATTGGCTACCAGGGTACAGATACATACACGATGAATAACACTGAGTTACCTATTGTCCAGGCACACAATGACTTAGGCGTCATCGTTAGTCAAGACTTAAAGACTACTGCACACTGTCGTGCAATATCCGCCAAAGGTTTTAGAACTTTATGGTCAATATATAGGGCTTTTAGTCATATCGACGCTAAAACGTTTCTGACTTTGTACACAGTGTTCGTACGTCCTCAACTTGAGCACTGCGTACGAGCGGCTAGACCCTGTTTAAAGAAAGACAGTGAACTTTTGGAAAGGGTCCAGAGAACAGCAACTAAGCTGATTCCTGGAATAGCGAGGCTCCCGTATGGTGATAGACTGACCAAGCTAAACCTATTCACGCAGTCATATCGAAGATCCAGAGGAGACTTGATTACAGTTTTCAAATTGCTTAGTGACAAATTTGCACCTGATATACCCTCATTTTTCCTGTCTTCTGAAACACAAAATCTAAGAGGACACTCCAAGAAAGTTCACAAGCCCAGAACGAATTACTTGTCAGCTGACTACCGACTTTCCCATCGAATAATCAACGAGTGGAATTCATTACCTCAGCACGTGGTTGAGGCTCCATCCGTTGACTCCTTCAAGGAAGTTGGATCAACTGAGAGACCGTCATCGCCAGGACTAACACAGACCATCAAGCCTCCTGTCCTTTCCAAACTGAAACTGAAATACTTCTAATTATCACATTGCGTCGCGATTGAGCTGTGGTACAACAGTTGGACGTTCATTCAACTTCTGAAGCATTTGAGGATTATTTTAAAAGGTTTGAGATATAGAGCATAACCAAGAAAGGCATGAAGTTTGGCAAAATTGTGGCAAATTTTCTGACATTCATTGGTCAAGAAGTCTACAATTTAATAAAAACTTTGGCATGTCCATATAAGCCGATCTCACTACCTTATACAACACTCAAGGAACTACTATTGAATCATGTGAAGTGCACCACTTTTCAAATGGTTCAAATGGTTGAGGACGGAATAGAATCTTTCGCATATAAATTCGGTGCCTCTTTGTACCAATGTTTATGTGTTTAAATAGATCAACGTTTGTAAAATGTACGCACACTGAACAAATACAGTGAGTATGAATTCGCTTTCATTTATGTCTGAGATACAGACTTCCTCCTACTCTTCGGTCTAAACAACTCATGGTGATTTATTCCTAAGGGATACATCTGTTTTCGTTCAAGTTCTGAATGCCTTGGCCGCACTACTTCTCTCCACATACTTGGATGTACTGTCACATTTACTAATGGACGTCTTTTAGTACAGCAATCGATTGCTGTCTTTTAGTAAGTGGGTCGGCTGGGGCGAGAATTTCCAACTTATGGTATGCAAATAAATTCTGCATACTAAAAGATTACACACATTTTATCCGAGTTACATTTGATAAGTGTATATTCAGCAACCCTTAGTATTACCAGTTTCAGTTTGGAAAGGACAGGAAGCTTGATGGCCTGTGTTAGTCCTGGCGATGACGGTCTCTCAGTTGATCCAACTTTCTGTTGAAAGAGTCTACGGATGGAGCCTCAGTCACGCGCTGAGGTAATGAATTCCACTCGTTGGTGATTTGATGGAAAAGTCGATAATCCAAATGGTTATGGACGGAATAGAAGAAGCTTTCACTTAACGGGCTTCCGTGTCTAGTAGCAGTGGATCACCAATACTCTCAGGCAAGAACCTAGGTACATTAACGATAATAGAGGGAAAAAAGAATTTGGTAGATCAAGATAATATGTTATCCTTAGTCCTTAAGAATAGGTCTAGTTTCCTCTTAGAGGACTCCTGAGAAGTTGCTTGGACTAGTTCAGTAGGCAGCGAATCCCAGCATTTTGCAACTCTTACGGAGTAGAAGTTGTGTCTACAGTCTGTTCTGTTATGTTGGGTCTCCAGTTTCTGGGTGTTACCCCTTAGGTTAGTGTTGTGTCTAAGCTTAAGAAGATGACCAGAAGTATTAAGGATACTGTAAGTCATAAGAAGGTCAACTCTAAGACGCCTGTACTCTAACGGGTAAAGGTTAAGTGATTGGGGCGCTCTTCATAAGGTTTGAATTTGAGTCCCCTAGCTGATTTCGTGACTCGACGTTGGATACGTTCCAGAGTGTCCTTATCCTTTTGGAGGAAGGGTGGAAATACTATGTTTCCGTACTGTGAATGGAGACGAATAAAACTGTTGAGGATTATGTGGAACGTTCTTTCGTCAAACTGGCCAAAAATGCGCTTCAGTGTACCACTTCAAGGTTTGCTTGAAATGCGATTTTGTCACAGTTAGCATACGACTTCAAGTCCTAGGGTACCAACACTCCTAAATCTTTTCCGACTTGGGAAACTTCTAGAGAGGAGTTTCCTAAGTTTTAACTATAGTCTGCAACATGTCGCCGATGGACTTCTTTACACTTTGAAGTGTTGAAGGTAAGTCTGTTGTCGTCTGCTCAACTTTGAAGTCGAGTCAGATCCTCCTGAAGTGCTAGTATATCCTTTTGGTTACGTATCTCTCTCCAAAGTTTCACGTCATCAGCGAAAAGCAATAAGTCAGATGAAACTTGTTGAGGAAGATCCTTAATGTAAATCAAGAAGAGAAGGGATCAGCTGACAAGTAGTTCATTCTGGGCTTGTGAACTTTCTTGGAGTGTCCTCTTAGATTTTGTGTTTCAGAAGACAGGAAAAATGAGGGTATATCAGGTGCAAATTTGTCACTAAGCAATTTGAAAACTGTAATCAAGTCTCCTCTGGATCTTCGATATGACTGCGTGAATAGGTTTAGCTTGGTCAGTCTATCACCATACGGGAGCCTCGCTATTCCAGGAATCAGCTTAGTTGCTGTTCTCTGGACCCTTTCCAAAAGTTCACTGTCTTTCTTTAAACAGGGTCTAGCCGCTCGTACGCAGTGCTCAAGTTGAGGACGTACGAACACTGTGTACAAAGTCAGAAACGTTTTAGCGTCGATATGACTAAAAGCCCTATATATTGACCATAAAGTTCTAAAACCTTTGGCGGATATTGCACGACAGTGTGCAGTAGTCTTTAGGTCTTGACTAACGATGACGCCTAAGTCATTGTGTGCCTGGACAATAGATAACTCAGTGTTATTCATCGTGTATGTATCTGTACCCTGGTAGCCAATATGCATCACAATACACTTGGAAGTATTTATCGGCAATTGCCAGGTTGGGGGCCATTCAGATAATCTCTCCAGGTCATTTTGGAGTTCTAAGCTATCGCCTTTGCTTTGTATCGCTCTCCATATATTGATATCGTCAGCATAGAGTAAGACCGACGACGATAGTAGACGAGGGAGGTCATTTACATACAGGAGGAATAACACTGGCCCCAAAACTGTACCCTGGGAGACTCCACTAAGCACAGTTTCCTAGCTAGACAACTTGGAGTTCACCCACAGACACTTGATGCCACTAAAATTTAAGATACGTCTACAAGGTTCCTAACCTCCCTATTTTGGGGAAACGTCAATAGAAAATTATGAGGAAGTGTCACAGAAACCCCATGTTGCAGGTCGATATTGTTAAGGAGTTGATCCAACCTTTGTCGGTCGGTTATATCTACGCGTCTAAGAATCGACCCTTTTAGTGTTTCGTAAGGTTCCGAAACATCACTTGTAAACATACTATGTGCGACGTAGCTGTTGAATTCGCACGGCAGTGTCTTAACGACCGCGAGGAACTTTGTGTGTGAGTCCATAATGCCGTGCCCGTTAAAGTCGGCTTCTGTGTAGCAGAACCAGGCTTCGATATTATCCGACCAAAAAGGCGTTAACTGAATCGAGGGTGGGGGGATAGTCTTTGATCTAAATACTTTGGGTGTCTGTTCCGTCATTGTGGAAAATCAAGTATTATGGTGAACGAAAAAAAAAGTAATTAAAGTATGTATGAAAACTCGAAAAAATATCACAAAATATAAAAGTCAAATAAAGCAACAGGATGATTAATGAAGATCTAAAGAGGAACAGACCAACAGTTTATACGTTTGGTGAACCAGATCACGTCGGTCTCACCATTGAAGATACCATCAGTATTGTAGTTTGACAATTATTAACCAGTAACACCTTCTATATTCGAATCGTCCCCCACTTAGTTAAAATCAGAAGTCACATGCGAAGAGGTTGGAAAGATATATTTGATGCGTTATCAATACATCGAGAAGCGGTTGATCTAATCTGGCTAGTGAACGTAAGAGATGTTTCCCACGCTGAACTGTAACGTGACCTGGTGTGGATGTATGACCGAACGCCTTCAGTTAAACAAGTCCACTTAAACTAATGTGGTCAGCATCCAATGTCGAGCACTTACAGAGCTATTGATTTTGGGAAATTATTTACAACTACACACCCTCGTCATTTTAAATAGCGCACATGGTACCTCAAAGTTTGGTAAATCTTTTTTTTAGAACTGATATGACGTACTCAGTGTGCGTATACTTTACAAAGAATTATTATTTAAAGAAGTCCCGCTACCTGGTGTACATCTTCCCAGCATGTCTCGAAATTATCACAACCAGTAATTCATTGCGATGGCATAACATGGCTGGAGATGTAATAAATTATGCACCAATACTACTTCATCACTTTTGTTAACTATAAGGATGGATGCTATCCTTCCACGTGTGATTAAAATCAAACAAAATTTAAAGTTGATTGGTTTGACCGATTTTGGAAACATCCACAAACTGTCGAGGTGGTTAACTAATCATTTTATGACAGTGTGACCTTCCAGTGCTCACAACTTCCTTATTTAATGGACGATACTGTCGAATCGTTGTCGTAGACGTAAGTGGACAACGATTCCTTAAATCTCTCTGACAAAGTGGAAAGGCGAATAATTTAGTGGCAGATATATTATGTTGGGCCTCATCTTCACTACATCATTCTTATCGGTATACTTAACCTTATTTCAGGAGTATCCCAATCTCACGACTTTGAAAAAAATTTGACCCGTTTTGGGGAACACACTATAGAAAATTTTGGGGAAATGGCACCGAAATCCTTACGGCAGAAGTTTATATGTATATGGACGAACTTATAGTGGATGTCGAGTCGAAGACGGACTATGATCACCACTACAATTCGTTTACGCGCCCAAAAACGACTTGGTTCCTTTGATAGCTCGTAAATCAGAAGACTTTATTAATCCAGATCAATTGTATTTATTGGCGATCTCGTGGTATCGAAATAATACCGAGACGTGCCAAAGAGTACAGGCGAACAGACAGTGCGTGAGCAAGTTCGAACCAAACAAGGCGGAGAGCGAAAGCAGAAGTGAAACTGATACAGTTAAACAAATACAGTAAAACAATCTCTGGTACAATTGGTTACAATAATAATAATTGTTTCCGTTATTCCAATCGTGTTCTTATCGAGAATGGCCGGTCACTACAAACTAACCAGATTTCGATGCTTAGTACATTCTTATCCCATAGCTGCAGCTATGGGATTTGGCTGGGTTCTGTGGCATTCCACTAAACCTACTGGTAAAGAGAAGAGCGGAATATTCATGTTTAGGTTTTAGATTCACGTATTGTGGACAAAAAGCATTTGGCCTGTGCTGGTCCTAGCAAAGCTCTGTGACAATCTAGTCTTATTTCGAATCAAGGAATCTAAAGTGCAGACCACTTCCGGTAACGGGTGACAAGTTAATTGATTGATGAAAAGACCTGTATGACATGGACATTGTTCTTCGTCGGCTTTTGTACTCGCCTGCTATGCCCTCTGAGTTGTCCTGGTCTGGTAAAAGAAAAGGGAAGATATATCAGGTCTAAAATCATGTCTTAGAATTCTATACCTCAAAATCAGTTCACCTCTTAATCTGCGGTAGGACAGAGTGAAGAGTTTAGCTTTTTAAGCCGCTCTATGTATGGTAGACACCTGAGTTCTAGTATTTTACGGGTAGTTGCCCCCTGTACATTTTCCGTAGTATCCGAATGATCGTTTATGCAAGTAATGTATGATAAGTCAGGATTCTAAAACGAAGTTATGTGGTACTCAATTAGGAACTAGCTTTAACGATGAGCATTTCGAGTTTATTCCTACTATTGTTACAACTTACTAGGTTTTTGGCTCATAACCTGAGTTCCAGCAATTCCTAGATTTTCTGGCGATACTATTATGTATAGATTAACCAATCAGAAGCATCTGAGAGACTTCAGAGTCACAGCGTCAATTTCAGTACCTGATGCTCATGTACAGTCGGTTCACAGAGGATTTTAGAGAAAACGTGATGATTAAATCGCTACAATAAATGAGACTACTAAGGATTTCCTTTATTTTTAATTGCGGTAATCAAATGACTTGTAGACCTTGTGCAGACTACCGTGATGTTGTCCTTCGATGTAATCTATGTTCGAAGAAGACGTCTGCTAGAATAAAAACTTTCACGCTCGATCCAGATTTGAACTAAGGCAAATTATAATAATTGCTGTGAACTGTATGATAAAAGCACCAGTAAGAGTGGTTGCAATATTCGCAGATGTTATTGAAGCTTCGGCTGTTCAGAGATATGAGTATTGTAGGGATATGTGCGTAATAAAATGACAAACTTACACAACCAGAGTACACACAAACAATATTGAAGCTATGTGGTCGAGGCGGAGAGTGATTTTGTGACCTAATCATGGCTCCAGAGACCGACCATTATGAAGCCATATAGATGAGTTCCCCTACCTTATGCATTACGAATTTAGAACCTCTGAACATCTTTCTAACCGTGACAAGTTTTTGAACCCTGTGAAAGAAGTGTATCCACTTTAATTCTTTGGTTTTGTATAATGTTTTCACTCTACACTAGCGGTTCCCTGATTGGCTAATATTTCTCAAGGTCACTTGAGATTCGATCAAGAGTCGTCCATAAATTATAGTGTCGCCGCGCTAGCTTTCCATCTCTGTGTAACCATTTTGCTGTCAGGATATCCGTTCGCGATATTCGTTCCCTAAAACTGTACTGTTTACTATTTGCTCAGTTGTTTGGTTTTTATGACTGTTATAATGGCATTTTTGATTATTCTTCCCAGTAATTGAATTATGACGATATTGAAGATAATGGGTTTATAATTAATTGCCTTGATCCTATCTTGTGTATTGGACTAACAGTCTTATCCTTTCAGCCCACTGGTAACTCTGGCTGAGGGATATCTTAAATATCTTATTGATCGGGACAGCAACGTATATTGAAATTTATCTCAACCGACTGAGGTATAGTTCATCTGGTCCTGCTGGTCTTTTCGTCTCTTTAGAACGTCGTGGAAGTTAAGGTCTACGTTAAGTGATTTTGTGGCATAGCTTCTAGAGCTTGTGCGTCGATTTGAAATTCATACATAAAGACTCGAAAAACAGTTTACCATAGCTTCTGTTGTGTCTTGGTCTACCTATGTCATCTGAAACGCACTTCCTGCATTTAGAATAGAAATCTATGGATGCGTTCTCGTTCTGTAACTTATTTTTGGAACTGGTAGCTTCAGATGGTTGGTTTTAGTTTGGACAAGCTGATTTTTTTCTGGAACTGTCAAGGGTATGGACATCCGAGTTACTTGGTTATATAACTTTCAGAGGTTATATCATGTCTTTCTCACTAATGCTTCCGAGTAGAATTTTCAGTCTTAAGCAGTGGTTGTATAGTTGATTTCCTTCGTCTCCACCTGTTAGGACTGTCCGGTAGCCATGCTTGGTAGAATATAATGACCACACGGTCACTTCTCTCTTTAAGTGAAATTTACCCAATTTGACGAATATCGCCGTTAGCAATAGTAATTTTAGGGTGAAAAATGAGTGCTCTAAACCATCTCTGGGGTGATCTTTAATGTATTGGACTAAAGATAGTATGATTTTCGTTTTTAACATTTTGTAATCGGACGAGTTTTCTGAACACACCATCTATGTGTCAGCCTAATTTGGATATGGTGCTGTAGACCATCAACGTTAATGATCTCTGTCGAATGATTGCAGGCCTACAAGAATTAGACGGGAACAGTGTGATAAACCAGCTAACTTGAAAGTCACTTCCTGGCCAGCATCTAATGTGGATCACCCCTTCGACGTATTAAAGTACTATGGCTTCTTTGGAGACTGTATAACACAAAAGACGCTATTATAGAAATATATTGGTAAGAATGAGTACAGAGATAGTGAGACCACCGCATGTGCCAGTCCATGGTATACGATTCCCTGATGCGCGTTGTTTTTCCTTGACTTTGACAGAAATTGTAACAAGCCCATTCAACTACTGTATTATTTGTGTGCTCTCTGTAATCTTAACATTTAATCCACTTTGTAAATTTATGTGTGAATCTGATTGAGCGCATGTGTCTGCACGTCAATCTTTGATCTGTTCTCTCTTTGGTTATAAGCAAAGACAATCAATAATTTATCCACAACCATTAACACTCATAAATATATATGAATTTTTAGCACACACACACTTGTTTTCCCTGTGTGCTTGGTATCTGTACGCTTGCGGATTTTTACTGAGCTTCAACAATAAACTATCTCTATAACTGGTGTTCAGGCTTTTGAATAATGTCGAGTAAACCCATAATTCTACTAGGAGATTTAGCCTGCATTAAATAATGAGTTAGCGGGATATTATTTATTTATTGGAGTCAGATATAGAGGAATTAATCATTTACAAAAAGATCGATTATCTGTCCGATATTCAGTGACCCAACTGCCGAATGATTTGGTCAGGGCTCAGTGACATTTCACTGCCCCTTCAATGCGTTTAGGTCAACTTTTATGAGCTTTCTGGATTTCCTGACCAGGGTTGCAGTTCATTTAGAACGAAATTGTCTACTGTACATCTAGGGCTATGATACATTGCAACTACTCCAGTGTCTTTCCCTTTACATTTTCTGCCGGCACTCCACCAACACATGTGTCACTGAGTCACGTCTCGACAGCTTGCATGGATTAAGTATTTTTCTGGAGAAAGACTATGCCATCACCTCGGTGTCTCAGCCTACCTGTTCTGAAGGGCGAGAAGTCCGTCAAATGTATATAGCCTCTGTCAGGGAAGTCCTAATCACTGCCTTCTCGTAGCATGGGTGTTGTTTACGAAATTGAGAGGACGAAAAGTGAATGTCTGGCGCTTCAACCGGGTTGGTGGACACGGAAAGTCCATCTAGGGGAGTTGAAAAACCCTGATTTCAAACCAATGGTGTACATGGGCTGCAGTATCCTGAGGGAACAAATGGCGTATGAACCAATCATCAATCACCGGCTGCCATGGAACTGCATCTCCTCACGACGCTACATTGCCTTGTGGATTAGGCTTTTAGGTTAAAGGCTCCGGGTGTGGTCCCCTAAGAAGACCACCTGCTTCAGTTTCGGTACCTGGGCAGTATCACAGCCCTCACACAAATAAAATGAGATTTGTGTGGCGCATATGTTTCTGGTGCCCCCTTGTACCAATATTTATGTTTAATTTTTTTTAAAATTTATTTAAACGCGTAAATATTGGTACAAGGAAGCATCAGATACATATGCGCCATACAAATCTCATTCGATTTGCTTGAGGGATGTGATACTGCCCGGGTGCCCAAACCGAAGCAGGCGGTTTTCTTAGGGGGCCACACCCCGAACCTTTGACCTAAAGGTCTGATCCACAAGGCAGTAGAGCATCGTGAGGAGATTCAGTCCCATGGTAGCCGGTGACCAACAGCAGGTTCATTCGCCATTCGTTCCATCAGGATACTGGAGCCCATGTGCACCATTGGTTTGGAATCGGGGTTTTCCAACTCCCCTAGGTGGACCCTCCGTGTCCATCAACCCGGTTAAAGCACCGGACATTCGCTTTTCGTCCTCTCACTTTCGTAAACAACACCCCCGCCACGAGAAGACAGTGAGTAGGACTTCCCTGTGAGAGGCTGTATATTCGCTGGCCATGTGAGAGCATTTCGAGAGGGAGAGCGGACTCTCCCCATTCTCGGCCGTACCAGAGCATTTGGGTGGCTTTAAATTGATAAATAAACACATGTATTTTGTGCCCCTTCCTACTAATATTTATGTGTTCAAATAAATAGTCATCTCAAATTCCAAGTGGACTCTTAAGCTTCCTTTTATTATTCTTTGGTATATTCACGTTTATCAACTTTAACCACCTTAGTAACTAAATGCTACTAGGTTTTACTTGGCTTCTAGTAAGACACAAGTTACATGTCGTCGCGTTCCTAAAATCTCGCAAAAATTTGAAAGCTTCGGAGAAATAAATAAATCTTGCTTACAATATTTATCTTTTCGAGAAACAAGGTAGTATCATTAACCTTTGTACTTGAAGTGTGACTCATGCCCAATTACCTAGTGAATGAGTTATTTTATTTATTAAGGAGAGAAGAGAGCTATGGTACGCTGATACTGAAGTTTCGTTGACAATTGTGACTTTTATCACAGTTATCAATTCGAAACTAAATATATTTTACCGGTAATTTACGCGATCTCGTGTTACAATTAGCCTTAATGCACTTCCTCATGTACTTGGTATTTATCTATTTCTCGTCACTTTTCACTCAGCTTGGTACTTATATCATGCATCAAAAAACATTCATTATAACAGGCAGCAAACTTATTAACAATTTAAGAAAAACATCTTTAAGCTAATGTCAACCGTATGTTATTTAAATCTCGAAAGTGAGTTCCATTTAGTGATTCATTTTATAATTTTAATCATCAGAACTAAGTAATAATTACCAACATGTTTCGTTTCTGGTTGAACTAAATGTTTCATAATAAGTTGGATGGCACTAGTTTTCAAAAAGCTGTATTTGTTGTTTACAATAATCAATGTCGCTCGTTTCTAAAACTGGATTCCAGTTGGCTAGGGGCTGTTGTCTATCATAGTCCCTTTTTTTCCAGAGGTTTAAAATACTTTATCTGAACAACCTAGTAAAACAATATAAACTGAGATAATGATGGCTAGCAGGGAAATCCAGGACGCGCGTTTCGTCCTATTCGGGGCTCGTCAGCTGGATGTACCTGCATCCGAAGTTGATGTTCGTCCCGAGACTCGAACTCAGTGCCGTTCTCTTCAAACACCATCGCGTTATCCACTTGGCTACTGAGCCCAGATAGCCACTACCTGATGCGATGGGGTGAAGTTTAATTCATTCTTGTATTTGTTGCGTGAATCTTCCCACTGATGTTTAGGATTGCAATTGATTAGTCTCTTATCAGCATATGCGCATCCTGTTAGGATTGCCTCGATATTGCCTTCAGTCACAAGCATTACAAGCTGAAGGCAATATCTAGGCGATCCTCACAAGATGCGCATATGCCGATAAGAGACTAATCAATTGTAGTCCTAAACATCAATGGGAAGACTCAAGCAATCAATACAAAAATGAATTAAACTTATGGAAACGTTTTATTAGGGTGATGAACTTTTCTGGTTGAATGATTGGCTATTTCTTAATCAATCAGCACCAGTGAATACGAGGAGAAGACCTTAGAATCTTGTGTGGAAATTCTAGATTTACTAACGTTTTTCATGTGATTCCTACTTCCATCCAACATTTTTATTTGGAATATAATTACGTTCCTGTTCAACCGTGTTCTGATTTGGGGCTTGTTGAGTGAAGTAGTTTCCAAGAATACTAAAGAATAAGAGTAGCTGAGCCGCAATAAAAGAAATCATAACATCCCACAAAACTAACGACCAGATAAATACACTTTCTAGTCCTCTATTACTGCTAGTATTTATGTATTTGATTCACGAGTCAACATTCGCACGATGGATACTCATTAATTTTGTTTGTATCATTTGGTGAATGGAAATAATTGATGGATTTCGTTGTTGGTTTTTTAATTTCCACTCAGAAATAATTTATTGCTCGCTAAGACCTTTTGATTATGTCTGAAGTATCTCTTCTCCATGCGTCACCTTTTATTGCTTTGCCATTTGTTGGAGCATTTGTTGGACAGAGGATTGTTTCTAAAAATATGTACTGGTATGATACTTTGAGAAAGCCATCGTTCTCGCCTCCCAAATGGGTTTTTGGACCAGTTTGGAGTGCACTTTATGGTTGCATGGGAGCTGCGTCCTATCTGGTATGGAGAGATACACCATATGAGAAGGTGATGGTTCCCCTGGCTGTTTATGGTGCTCAGCTTTTACTTAACTGGTCGTGGACACCTGTGTTTTTTGGACAGCACAAAATAAAATATGTATGTTGGTTTTATTTGGTTTGGCGTGTATATAGTGATATTAGTGTTAGTCATTAGATGTGTAGATGAAGTCAGTCAGTCAGCTACAACGTAGGACCAGGCACATATATGCATCGGTCCAAGTTGCCATACCTCGTTAGCACAACAAGATCAACACCAAATTCATAGAAGTAGTTAATTAAGTGGTGGTAGTATATAAAGAAAGGTTGTATATAAGGATATAGTATAGGAAGGAAAAAAGTTATGAAGCAATTTTAATCTCAAGGTTTAAGGGAAGATGAAGAGTGTATACACCTACGCCATTGTGATCGATTCTGAGCCATATCACAGAGTCTCCAACCATTGGTTAAGAAAGTCACACGGACCCCAACCAGGTAGTCTGCATCTACGAACATGACTCAGACTAGAAGTTAGTGACTTCAAGTATTGATTCCATGTTTTGGTTTGGCCGCCCCTAACTCTTTTCTAACCATTCCCTACACTAGTCAGCATAGTGCGTCGTGGTAATCGGTGTACAGGCATACGTAACACGTGGCCCAACCATCTCAGTCGATGAAGATTCATAACTTCATCAACTGATTTACCATCAACAGTTTTAGCGTATGTGATCTTATATTCAATGATGTAATTAAACAACACTGCCTAACCCTACTGCCCAAACGGAGCGATTACAAGAGATTGTTGTACCCTCTCACTCTATCTGATTCGTTTGTGTACAAAACATTCAAAATGTTGAAAAACACACCCCTCTTCGATAGGTAACGCCAAATCACTGTCCTGTTCAACGAATCGAAGGTAGTGTTGATATCAAGCAACACAACAATTGTGATAAGTGTTGGTGCATTAACGTCTGGCGAAGTGTTAATAGGTAATTAATATATTCGTAATTTGAATATAAATCAGCCTGCTCCCCACAAGTCAGTTTTCCACGGGTTTTATGCAATCTACAAACTATGAAAAAAGTCAATACTTCGGAGAAAATCAGGAGTAGACTTATCACCAGTTGGTTGCTGTATGGATTACATAGGTCATTTTCAAAGATGATGACGACTTTCGCTCTATTCCAGGATTTTGGAACAGTGGTTTATTTCCAAGCCTTTGCGGACGACCCAGTCAGTTTTTTGAACAGAAGTTCTTCATTTTGCTTCCTTTATAAATTTACTGACTGTAAACTTTTCGTTGGTTGCATTGGGGTTGTAACCTGTTGAGGTGTAGGTGTAGATTAAGAAGTAGATCGTTTCCTACTTTCGTCTTTCTTCACATTGAAGGAACTTTCTAATCCTAACACAATACAAGCGGCTGTTAATGAGGATCCAATTGATTGATGCTGTTTCTGGTCTATTTCTCATTGAGACGCAAACACCCACTAAATAAAAGTGCCTAGTGATCTCCGGATAAGCTCATTTGAAACATGTTTTGAAATAGACAGATGAAGAGCGAATGCGTGGTACTTCCCTAGAATCTTAAACATTAGTCTTCTTCACAGCTAACATCAATGTCACGAATTTTCAAAGGCATCCAAACCTATTTGTTGTTCGACCTACTTCTGTGTACGAATAATATCGGGAACGGATTTGAGTAGAACGCGGTTTAAGAAACTCTTATTCAGATTTTATATTCTATGGTGGCATTCAAAATTTCGATCAGTTAGTGTCCTCAGTTTATTTACTCAGAACAGAACTTTCATAACAGACGCACTTCAGTTACCCACGAACCCCAGTCGCCCTGAATGGAAAATTGATGTAAGTCCTCCAACCCTCTGCGAGGTTGAAAAAGCTATAGGAAATCTGAAGCGAGGGAGAGCAGCAAGCCCTGACAGGTTTACTCCTGAGATTTTTAAGGATGGTGGTCCAGTACTAGCAGCAAGATTGACTGAGGTCTTAGGTAGAATTAGGGAACTGGACGTAATTCCATGTGTCTGGTCCCAATCACTGACTGTGCCAGTCTATAAGAAAGGACATAAGTCCTCTTGTGACAATCACAGAGGGGTCAGTTTGACTAATATAGTGTCTAAAATATTAGCTTCAATAATACTTCGACGCTTAATCAAAGCTCGTGAAGAGCAGACTAGAGAAAACCAGGCTTGTTTTCGACCTGGACGTGGTTGTATAGACCAGATATTCACTCTACATCAGGTCCTAGAACATAGACACATTCAGACGTCCCACAATAGTAGTATTTCCTGACCTTGAGGCGGCATTCGACTCCGTTGATCGTGAGGTTCTATGGCAGTGTTTGTCAGTGAAAGGAGTACCAAAGAAGTACATTAACCTCATAAAGGCTCTCTACTCGAACACAACTGGTCGAGTTAGAGCCTATGGCGAATTGTCATCAGAATTGGTTACCTCAAGTGGTGTTCGTCAGGGCTGTCCACTCCCCCATTCTTGTTTAACTTTGTCGTCCTCATGCTTTTAAAGATAACAGTTTCCTCATCTAAATCTCCAGGAGTTGAACTTTTACCGGGAGGCTCACTTGTTGACTTTGAATACACCGACGACATAGTTATATTTGGTGAAGACGCTGACAAAATGTAGAGTCTTCTGACCACTATAAGCAACAATGCAGGCATGTTCGAGATGCGATTCTCCCTCATGAAGTGCAAAATGTTACTTCAGGATTGGGTTGCATCGACACCTGAACTAATGATAGGGAGTGAAGTAGCTGAGCGTGTTGATCTCTTCACTTGGGAGTCTCATCAGCCCTTGTGGTCTGATGTGTAACGAAATTTCAGCACGGATACAGAAGGCTCGACTAGCTTTCGTCAACTAGCGTAATTTATGGCGTAGGCGAGATATTCGTCTAGCAACCAAAGGACGTGTGTACTGTGCAGAAGTTCATTCCGTCCTACTTTATGGCAGTGAAACATGATCGATAAGAGTAGAGGACATTCGTAGGCTACTAGTATTTGTTCACAGGTGTCTTCGAAGCATTGCTCCTATACCCTGGGACGACCGGGTGAATAATTCAGTTGTTAGGAAACGGGTACTAGGTAATGATGGTAAATCGATTGATGAAGTGGTGAAACTTCATCAGTTGAGATGGCCGGGACACGTGTTACGTATGCCCGACCACCCACTGCCCCGACATGCAATGTTTTATGGTGTATGATTAGGTTGCAAGAAAGCTAGGGGCGGCCAGATCAAAACGTGGCACAAATCGATGAAGTCACTGACAATTGGACTGAGCCATGTTGGTAGGTGTAGACTACCTGTATGGGATCCGCGAGATGATAGCAATCGATGGTTAGAGACCTTGAATGACATGGCTCAAAATCGTTTGCAATGGCGAAAGTGCATCCACTCCTTGTGTTCTACCAAATTCTAACCTTTTGAATTCTTCATGTCCCTATCCTTTTTCTCTTTCCAAATTTATTTCACTGTATTATATTCTTTGAATAACATCTTCAAACCCCAATCTTTCGGTTTACTGCTTATATTCTTACTACTTCTACCACTATGAGATTTAAATCGGCAACTTCATCTCTGTGCTAATTTGGTATGGCAACTCGAACTGATGTACGTACGTACGAAGTTCTACGTTGTGACTGACACTGCTAAGTGTGTTGGAAAATAAAGTATAAATAGAATGCAAACAAAACGGGATAAAAAAATTCGACTGAAGTACAACGAACACACCTGAATTATACGGATAACACTTATCTTTTGTGGTATTTATAAAGTGAAGAAAGCATGTCAGTTTCGTCATAGTTATACATTGTCATAAATGTGAAACTGCTAGGCTACTTCCCGGGTCCCTTAATTGAAGCATTGAATATGAGAATATATTCAGTAGTTGGAGCACATAGTTTAAGTTATCAAAACTTTTAATAGCAAAAGGTATTGTTATACGCCGCCATTAGTAAATAAAATGAACTTTACAGTAACACACATTTCTCGAGCATACACAACATATTTGTGTCACACAGTTTTTCTTCATTAAACATAACTACAAGGAATCATGGACGATTTGATTAGCAACATTGACTTGTATTTTGCCTCTAACGCTTGGACGTTGCTCAGGGTCCTCCGAAGAACAGTCCACCTGGTCTTACAAAGCCGTTCCCTTAGCCTTTAACCTGGAAGCCTAATCCACAAGACAGTATAGGAACATCAAGAGATGCAATCCCATGGTAGCTAGTGACCAAAGATAGGTTTTCACATCATTTAATCTTCCAAAATCCTGAAGCCTGTGGCTTTTTCGATTTCACAAGGTGGGGTATTCGTGTCCATCAATTTGGGTAGTGCACTGGAGATTAGCTTTCCGCCATTACTTTCGTAATCAACACTCGCCTCGAGAAAGCGAAGAGTAGAACTTCTCTCACAGTGGTTATAAAAGTGTCATATGAGAGCATTACGGCAGAGAAGCCTTACTATCCCCACTCTTGACCGTAGCAAGCTACCAATCGTGTTGGTTGTCATATACTAACTAAGAGCTAACTCATAGCCCTAAATACCTTATATTTTTATCACAGCATTAATATTACATAAACTTTGATTTGCCTAATATGTTATTAGTGTCAAATGTATTACCTTATTCTGACGCCTTGTTTATGCATATATTTTCCAAAGGGAGCTATGATAAACTTGGGAATTCTTGGCGGTGCTGTTACATGTGTATATTTATTTCGTCCCATCAATATCAATGCCAGTAATCTAATGATTCCATATGCTTTATGGACAGCATTTGCTTCAGTCATCAGTGTTCGTGTGGCTATGCTAAATGATCATGATTAATTGAATAAATATAAATATAACGAACAAGGAACATTTCTAAAAGTCGTGTCTGCGAGTTTAGTCTTGTTTTGTTTATACTTTAGTCTCTAAATATTTTCAGTAACTCAGGAATATTAATTAGTTTATTTTTGTTACCCCTTTTTTCCAATAACTTCTTAGTATGTTGTGACAGTAAATGCACGTCTTTTTTCAGTTTTCTCTACTACTTTTATGAAAAGCAAGTCATAGAAGTATTTCCACGAAAATATCATAGGGGTTGATAACTTTTACATAAAGCTTATAATGTTGTTGGTTATGCTTTTTTGGTCGTTTGAAACCAGTAATTTCCAAAAATTTGGAACTTACAGTGTGGGATTAGATTAGATAACTTTAAATCATTCCACAAAATTTCAGGAATTAAAATATTTTCTAAGAGATTGATTGATGCTGAATCACAGCATAAAAACTAATAAACGACAAAAAACCAAAACAATTTACTTAAGTAAAGCAACACAATGAATATTAATTGTCCATCTAGGAAGAGGAAATCGAGGAGAGAATTTGTATGCTCAAGTGAATAAAAAACCTGAATTTAAAACGATGTACTTTTAACTCAGGTGACAGTCACTTGTGTAATTAGTTGGAACCCGTTGGTCACAGATCAGATGACAATAGCCGTCTCTCGCAACTTCACGCACAAAACAGCCTGTCTCTGACCAGTACACCCTCCAGGATAGTCATTATTATTATTAGCTTTATTCAATATTATATTTTTGACACATTATAGAATTCTCAGCACACCGTATTTCTGCAAGTTTCCGTTTCTTACTTCTTCGATCCTGACGATAAATATTGAGTGATCACCAGTTAGAAGTCCAGTCAATCGACATCTGAATAATGTACTTTTTTTGTTGCATATTGCCATCAACCACGATATCTCTGATTAGGCCTTTTGTAACCTGTACAGCGAAAGGTTGTACGCTTGTCAGAAACGCACCCGAGTTGTGCGATTAATAGCCATGATGATGTATTAAAACAAACAAAGTTAGATAACTTGTTGAAATATCTAGATGATAGGAACAGGTAGCCCAGATGCTTTAGCAGGCCGCCATTGCCTATAATACCTGGCACCCTCGCTCAGTGATTCAAAACTGAACTCAAGTTAATCACATCGTGACCAGCTACCGCTAGAATAGTTGTGTACAAGGCTGACGCTCCTTTTGGAGCATCTATCTGCGCCAAAATTATCTTGCGTTTTGGAGGCCAGAAAATGCCTTGTCCTAAATGGACTGATCTAGACTATTTGGCTGTAGCTCCCGTTGCAACCGAGTGTCGAAGTGAGCTAAGTTCAATACTAACTACCGCCAGCCCACTGGGAAGTGTAAATGAGCAACAACTGTGTTTGGATGTCGTCATGCAACTGGTGAGTCACGTCTTTTGCAAAGCGTCCCACTTATAAATGCAGGCTCCTTACACAACTGCTTGAAAGCCGCCGGTCTACTCTCGCGAGTTTAATGATAAGTGTAGATACCTATGTAAAGAAATTGTGCGGAATTTGTGTGATCACCGAGAAACCTCATGGTCGGAGCTTTCTATCGGGTTGGGAACAGCTGCTATACCAGACAATTGTCGGAAGCTCTTTTGACTCATTCGGACCACTGGCAACATTAAGTCTGGTATCCACATTACTGGCTTCTGTAGTGCTCTTCATATTGTGGAAAACCTGTAAAGGACTGACTTCTAAGCAGCACATTAGCTTTCATTGAGGTCGTTAATGTATTGGTCACATATCAAACAAACAAAACTCGTTGTGGCTCGCTCCTCGCTGCACCACTTATTATTCTCGACCACCACAAATTATAGAAATCTGGTTAATCATTTTCAAAGATTGTTACTACTACATTAGAGTCTGGTGAACTATTTTAAACACTTTACTGGGTTCCTTAGTAGAATAACTTATGTATTGTTGTACTAATTCATATTGACTCCGATTAAACTATCTTCGTTGCCCGACTAGATGACATTGTAATCATTTTTTTGTTTTTACATTACTTAAAAAACTCTTGAGTTACATAAAATGTTTTGCTAACTGCATTATACTATCGTTGCCTGATAGTGTTAATCAAAGTCGACCCGCTGTGTGTTTATTTCCCGGCCTATTGTTTTATTATCCGGTAACCTTGGGGATATATTAGCTTAATGGTATTTATTCTGGCAACAATACATTGTATTTAAGCTTATCTACAATATCCAAATTGAGAGCATACTGTTATTTAGTGGTTGATATAATTTGAGACAGTGCAATGAGAAATCAATTTCAACGACAGTTATGGGAATGAACATTTTTTATGTACTTACGAAATATATAGCTGTCATCAGCAATTTACTACATGTATTGTTTCGAAATCCAAATTGTAGAGTTAGTTATAATATACAGAAATGAATTGGGTCGGAGAGTAGTATGAACACATTAGCTTGTAGCAAAGATCCTAATAAATTCAGTAGACTGAGTGAAATATTACAACTAAATATTATACTCGGAAAATTCTGGAATATTGACAGTACTAAATGGCTAGAAATAAGTGGTTATGTCACAAACACTATAGAAACAAATGCAGTTAGAATATTTCTATGGATAATTATTATTTGATGTTTCGTATCAACAAATGTACTATCGATATCTAACATTAACCAGGAAATATAAATGAAATAACGAGAGATTTCCAGTTCAAATGGATGTTACTGCGTTCCCTAAGCTAGGTGGTTGGATTGAAAAGCTTTCATTACTGTTCTGGACAATTTTATCAGCTCTTACTTGTAGAAGTTAAGCTTTTATTCCATGTGCTTCAAGTCAGTTTGTCCTGATAGCTTTGACGTAACCCTTCTCTTTCTGTCTGTCTAAGCTAATTCTAACTCTTACAAGCGATTTGTTTGATCGCTGTTTCCTCCAAATTGGTCGTCACTACGAGTTTCTGAATAGTGGGGAGACAATTCAGCAATCGGATCAGTTTTATGATTCTACGTAGACATTTAACAGTACTCACCGTATGGATTTCTGATAAGTTACTGGTCAGAACTTTGTATGATTTAATTTGTCCCATAGATATCCTGCTAGAACTGTAAACGCAATACTGGCTACTCCCGAGTTTATGTGAAAGCTATAGTCAGAATAAGGACAACCTGGCCTTAAGCTTTATCTGTTTCTAAATGTGAAATTAACAATTTGATTAGTACAATAATTAAAGATACTGTAG
The DNA here is from genome assembly GCA_944470415.2 of Schistosoma rodhaini. NCBI lineage: Eukaryota > Metazoa > Platyhelminthes > Trematoda > Strigeidida > Schistosomatidae > Schistosoma > Schistosoma rodhaini. The sequence goes on from OX104040.1 coordinate 5,232,842, forward strand.
TCATTAAGTGGGACGCACGAACATACCGACCAACATTGCGTGTCTTATTGAAATGAATAAAAATTCAGTCACACTAGTATAATATGTTAATGATGTCCTTCAATTGGCAGGTCACATGCAACAAGGATAGTCTGCAAACACATCAGACCAAATTGATGTAGTGAGACTTTAAGCAACGATTCTATTGGTCAGTTATGGACATGACTAACACAATCTCAGTTCAACTAAATAATATTTTTAATAACTTCTAAAGATTTTCGAGACTTGTGTCAAATATACTAGCACTTGAGATAAAAGGATAAGTAGGGTCAATTCACTTAGAAAGCACAAACAAGAAAGGAAACTGTTAAATTATATTCTTCAATATCAACAACGAAAAATTACAAACCCTCTCTATTAACTGAACAGGTTACTGGACCAAGTAGCTTAATGGAAAATGTGATGGCGTTTGAAGTGATATTCGCTGGGTTTGGATCTCAGTGTAAAAGTCAACATCGAGATGCAGGCACGTCCAGTTGATCAGTCCCATACAGGAAGAAAGAAGCATGTCCAAAATTCCATCTCAAACCACATTTCAAATATGCTAAATCAATGTATGACATTTTAGCATTTTGAAGGCGAGATCTTTCCTGTGTAGACAGTACACGTCTGTTAAATTTGACTGATCTGATTCTTTTAATATTTCATCAGAAGGATAATCGCATTACGAAACAGCCCTTTAAATTATCGATCTACATGATTCATCAACTAACATTAAATGAAAGGACATAGGTGGTGGAGGTAGTAATCGCATCTACATTTGTAGGTAGCAAACTGAAAGCTACGACAAAATAAAAAGCAATTAATAGACTAATTGCTGAACATGTAAGTTTTATTAGGTTATCGTCCAATAAGCTAACCATATGCCAAGTAAAACATATCTTGATAGTCACATTTACGACTATCAACATTAGTGATCACTAAAATGTGACAACTTGTAGTAAATTAATCAACATAATCAGTTTTCCCTAACTCATTTTAGGATACACGCATGCTCTCACCTTAGAATCCACAATGTTGTCGCGCTGCCTCTTCAAAAGAGAAATAAATCTCTTATACCAAGTATAGAGGCTATACCTGTTGCATGTGACCTGTCAATTGAAGGATATCATTAACATATTATATTAGTGTGATTGAATTTTTATTCATTTCAATAAGACACGCAATATTGGTCGGTATGTTCGTGCGTTCCACTTATTGACTATAGTATCTTTACTTATTGTACTAATCAAATTGTTAATTTCACATTTAGAAACAGATAAAGCTTAAGACCAGGTTGTCCTTATTCTGACTATAGCTTTCACATAAACTCGGGAGTAGCCAGTATTGCGTTTACAGTTTTAGTAAAATAACTGTGGAACAAATTAAACCTTACAGCCTCCTTGTTCTGAAAAATATTTTCATGTAAATGGATGCACTTTCCAAGTATATCAACAACATTGACAAAAGGGTGTTTACTTTAAATAAATATTAAAGTCCATAGTTTAATTAGTGTACAAGTCAATTTTATTTATTTATTTGAACACATAAATATTGGTACAAAAGGGTACCAGATGCATATGCGTCGACGAAAATTGATAATAATCAGGTTCATCGATTTCAAGGATCGACTAATTGCAAATTGAATTTAGGTTATTTAATTGATTATACTTTCATATAATTGTGTTAATCTTGAATTAGAATTTGTGATTCGATATAAAATCTCCCGACCGGCAATAAGGAACCATTACAAGAGTTGACTACCAAGTTTATTCATCTACTGAGTTTTGGTCATGGTTTCATTGATCTAAAAGAATTGTTTTTTGATTGCAGTCTATGAAGGAGCGGACGTTACAGATAACCTTACCATGGTAAAATCAATAATTATGACAATAGAGATGTCATGTTTATGGACAAGTAAATACCGTTGGACTCTTCCAGAAAAGGTGACGTAAGAACGAACCAGTTTCTCATTCACTTGTTTTTATTAAAAATAGGATCACTATGATAACGAAGTTCACTCTCAAAGGTAACAGACAAATCATTCACAGGAGTATTTAAGTCTTTCGTTAGTTGACGTTTTCGGCGAGCTTCTGAGGTGGTTTGTTTAGGATTATGCATTGAACTAGATATTGCTTCTTGACTACGAAACCAACTTTCTGCATTGAATCCAATGGAACCAACAAGAACAGCGAATGGCAACGCCACATATCGAACATTGGTACGTATGAACTGAAGAATAAGCGGCCACATCTACGTACTGGGGGAAAAGACAGTATATAAATATACAAATATAACTTTTTCTATTCCAAACTGCTTAATGTGGAAGCTTAAGATGGTATGCTTTTGTGCGAGGCTCTGTTGTGATGTATGTCGTAATAACTGGTTTACAGTAACTAAACAGAAATATGAGAAAAAGGTAATGAGGTAGATTCATCTTTTAGTATATTGTGTAGAAAGCTCATGTGCGGTTATAACTTCGCATAAATATAAGTTCTCAATGATAATAATGATAGTGGCTTGATTTAATATTGCATGTTTGGTACAATATGGAATTCTTAGCACATGAATAGTGAATTACACATTACTTTTACTATGGTGCTGATAAACGTAGTCCATTTAGGGACAAAGGTTTACACAATCAGTTTTGAGTCACACTGTGTGAGGGCTAGAGATACCATCCGACAACTAAAAGCGAAGCCGAAATGACATCTGAACCTAATACTTCTTAGTTTTACGCTACTGCCAAAATAATCATTATTAATGCGGAAAACTCCACCAATCAATTCATATATCATATTAAGTAACAGGAATTTCAATTAACCATTCGATTGTTTAAGTTGCTAGTATTAACTAGCTAGGACATTAATTACCAAACGCCCACGACCATGACACATGGAGAAATTCGACAAGCTTTAGACTTAGTTAAGTGTATCTCGATTAAGCCTAGATCACAGTTAAAGGGAAAACTGATAGTTAAGGATAATTAACCGAAACCTGCTTCAGGTTCATCACTAGCTCAGTTACTCACCTATAAAGTATACCCTGGCCAAGTGTGTGTCAGTCCAAGTCGTTCACCCTAAATCAACATAATGAAGAAACATCGACAAGAAGCAGAGTATGGTAAACACTATCAACTTAAATAGATAAAAATCTAAAGACAGAAAATATAGTAAAAAAAGTGAGGTCAAAGAATGAAAATTATGGAACAACACTGAACTTAAATATTGGAGGAAGGTCGAGAATAAATACAAGTAAGCCACTGCCATCGTTTTAAGGATGTTGTGTTTCGAAAGTACATTGAGATTACTCCGCAAGTCCCAAATAAGGAATTTGTACTCACTAACAACCTACTCTAAGAGTTAACGATTCCGAAGACTATTAGTATGTATTCATCTGGCCTCGCGATCTTTTAACCTAATCAGTGTAAAATGCACATATTATTTGAGTGCTTGTGGATACGCAATATATTGCAGAAAGTCATCATTTGAAATAGCTCTATCAAGTGTTGTTCGTTACTAATATTAAATATCTTTATTAGTGCTCAAATTTAGCATGAATGTCATATCTTATCGCCACTCACTAATATCATATGACAAAGCCATTAAGCAGATTATTGATCTCGATGACTTTGTCCCTGAGTCAACCAGCACTGGCAACCTTGTTTCACTAATGAGTCCTCATTGGTCTTTAATTTGATAGCTCCTCCCCTTGCCCTGCCATTGAGTCAAGAACATGGAAATCAGCCTTCACCATACGAATACTATATTTAAAACATACGCAGCTTATATGCAGACACACCCGGCTGCATTACATCATAAAATGAAAGATAACAATTATACATGATCAAGCCAAGAAGTGGTTATGAGTAGAGGAAACTGCGAATAATAAGTTGACAACACATTAAGAATAATAAGTCATTTAACAGTAGGTAACATGTCAAACGATAGCTCATGATGAGATGAGTAATATATATATATACATATATATATATATATTCTTTATCGGATATAACAGAATATTTTTAAACTTGTGAAAAGGTTTCTTTCATTTATGCGACCCCGTACCCGCAGAATCTTCATTCGACAGTAACACAACAGTTGAATTCGGTGAGAAAGCTGGCAAAGTGTAAAGCCTTTCATAAATTACGTGTTGTGGCGTGCTTCCTTAATTGATCGTACGTAATGTCTATCCTCGTATGTAATAAATGACTTAATCCGCGTTGGCGAACGGCGGAGTTAAATACGTCAAATACGAGAATGGATTTAGAATACATATATTTTCCATACTCATTGATCTGGCCAGAGAATCAGAGTGATAAAGCGAATAAAAGCAAACGACGCGAAAATGACATGCAGTGGAGATGGCTGGGAAGCCAACTCGCTTTAAGCAAGCGTTAATCAACATTTATAGTCAGACAAAAATGAATGACAGACAAATGATGGATAAGATACGAAGTATGCACACATATACGCTAATATAAAAAGTAGTCAAGGTTAATAAGCGAATAATTGACAAGATCAAAACATGACTCATAATGTATGGGTGAATTAGCTTGGCCAGTAGCTAGAATAAAGCATATGGGCTTAACATGTAAACCGATACTACATACGTAAGAATATAGCGTTTTCCCCTTTAAACTGTTCAAGACTATTATAATGATATGAAGTGGAGTTGTAGCGAACAAAACACTAGTTGGGGACAATCGAATGTATTTAAGCAAACATTACAGACTATCTCGGTAAATTCTGATAACCAAACAATGAACAGTCAATTTGCAAATTAATAACCAATTGTTTCAATCTTCACTGTTTCTTCTCTAATTCCATTGCTCATGCATTTTCCAAACGATTGCGCTTCATTTCAGTTCTTTCCTCATAGGTCTTCTACCAAAATACATTCTATGTCTGACCCACGCCATATACTACTTATATGGATATAAGTAGACAACACCACACTCGTCCCCCCTTTAAAGCATTCGTTCATGCGGTGGTTCTGCTCGCCACGCCGCTATCTTCTTCCACTGCAGTCTGTGCCAAACTCTCCGTCAGAATGTCGAGTCTGCGGCGCGCTGACCTCCATAGCTCCGTCGACCTGCCGGGGCACCAACATCCGCATCCACCCGGCACCTGGGACGTTCAACACCCGTACTCCACCGGCCTGCTGAGCCATCTACATCCGATGTCCGCCCAGCAGTCGCACGTCCCACTGCTCCTCTCCGTCGACAGCACCCGCTACAGCCAACGCCGCCGCGCCAGAACACTCCACTTGACGCCACCTCTCCTCACCAGACTGCCCCAACTAGCACCTCCACTCCAGACCCGCAGCGGCGTCCGCAGAACAGCACCCTTCCTCCTCCTGGTTGGCAGCGACACCAAATGTAGTGAACAAAACACTAGTTGGGGACAATCGAATGTATTTAAGCAAACATTACAGACTATCTCGGTAAATTCTGATAACCAAACAATGAACAGTCAATTTGCAAATTAATAACCAATTGTTTCAATCTTCACTGTTTCTTCTCTAATTCCATTGCTCATGCATTTTCCAAACGATTGCGCTTCATTTCAGTTCTTTCCTCATAGGTCTTCTACCAAAATACATTCTATGTCTGACCCACGCCATATACTACTTATATGGATATAAGTAGACAACACCACAGAGTGATTTGATTGAACTAGCTTCAATGGCTTGATGATTGATGAATCCATCGCAAAAATTAATTTTTGCACGTGAAAGGTAGCCTTGGCCGAACTTTTCAGTGTAAACCCTTTGTAGTTTAGACATATGAACGGGTGGAGTTGATTACTCAGTGTTGCTCTTAATTAAGTTTTACGGTTACTGCCGGTCCCAAGACCGGATATTTATTTATTTAAACATAAATATTGGTACAAGGGGACACTAGATATATATGCGCCACGATCGGGTAAAGGGGAGTTGGGGATACGGTTAGCAACCTCGTTCCGCATCAAAACAACCTTCTTGAAAAACGCTAAGCAGAAAGCCATATGAATCATTGAAACTCTATTCATGGGTTGAAAGATCCTCATTAAGATGATTTATGATGCCTCATGGTGAAAGTCGAGATTGTTCGGAGTTTAAGAAGCCGATGCTTCTTCCGATAACTAGAGCAACAATTATCATAGGCACATAGTACACCAGAGTGAACAATCAAGAGCGAATAAGGCAAACCAATCACTGAAACTCAAGGACAGCGCAACAGGTAGGTAGAACACTTTAAAGAACTTAAATAGACCAGACCCATTGAACCCAGTCAGTCAGCTACAACGTAGGACCAGGCACATATATGCATCGGTCCAAGTTGCCATACCTCGTTAGCACAACAAGATCAACACCAAATTCATAGAAGTAGTTAATTAAGTGGTGGTAGTATATAAAGAAAGGTTGTATATAAGGATATAGTATAGGAAGGAAAAAAGTTATGAAGCAATTTTAATCTCAAGGTTTAAGGGAAGATGAAGAGTGTATACACCTACGCCATTGTGATCGATTCTGAGCCATATCACAGAGTCTCCAACCATTGGTTAAGAAAGTCACACGGACCCCAACCAGGTAGTCTGCATCTACGAACATGACTCAGACTAGAAGTTAGTGACTTCAAGTATTGATTCCATGTTTTGGTTTGGCCGCCCCTAACTCTTTTCTAACCATTCCCTACACTAGTCAGCATAGTGCGTCGTGGTAATCGGTGTACAGGCATACGTAACACGTGGCCCAACCATCTCAGTCGATGAAGATTCATCACCTCATCAACTGATTTACCATCATTTCCTAATACCCTGCGTCGAACCTCACTAATACTTACCCGGTTATCCCAGCAGATGAGAGCAATATTTCTAAGGCATCTGTGGTCAAATACTAGTAACCTACGAGTATCTTCTACTCTTAATGGCCATGTTTCGCAGCCGTAAAGTAGAACAGAACGAACAGCTGCGCAGTATACTCGTCCCTTAATTGATAGATGGATATCTCGTCTTTACCATAGGTGACGTAAGTTAGCAAAAGCCAAACGAGCTTTTTGAATCCATGCTGAGATTTCGTCAGACACCAACCCATTAGGGCTGATCAGACTTCCAAGACAAGTGAAGTTGTCCACGTGTTCGACTACTTCACTCCCTATCCTTAGTTCAGGTGTTGACACAGGCCACTTTTGAAGTAACAATTTACATTTGGATGGGAAGAAATGCATCCCAAACATCCTTGCATTATTACTCAATTCTAACAGAAGACTCTGCATTTTGCCAGGGTCTTCACCAAACGGGACTATGTCATCTGCATATTCTAAGTCGATAAGTGAACCTCCTGATAGAAGATCAATTCCTGAAAATTCAGTCGACGAGTGTTATTTCCAGCAACAGGTCTATAATGAAGTTAAACAAAAATGGGGATAATGGACAGCCTTGACGGACATCACTTGAGGTTGTAAAATCTTATGACAGTTCGCCATAAGCTCTTACTCGAATGGAAGTGTTCGAGTAAAGAGCCTTCAAAAGGTTTATGTACTTCTCAGGTACACCTTTCAATGACAGACACTGCCACAGAACCTCTCGGTCTACAGAGTCAAATGCTGCTTTCAAGTCAAGAAAAACTATCATTGTCGGACGCCGATAAGCGTGTTTGTGCTCTAAAACTTGACGAATGGTGAATATGTGGTCGATACAGCCACGACCAGGTCTGAAGCCAGCCTGATTTTCTCGTGTTTGCAGTTCACGAGTCTTAATTAGGCGCCCGATAATTATTGAGGTTAGTATTTTAGATGCTATGTTAGTCAGACTAATCCCTCTATGGTTATCACAGGATGATTTTGGCTCCTTCTTATATATTGGGACAATCAGAGTTTGTGACCAGTCAGATGGGATTACGTCCGTCTCCCAGATTTTAGCCAGAATATTAGTCAACCTAATCGCTAAAATTGGACCACCATATTTAAAGACCTCTGGAGCCAATCCATATGGACCAGCTGCTCTTCCTCGTTTCAGATTACTTATAACCTTTTTGAACTTCAAGTAAGGTCGGGGGGCCTACTTCAATGTTCCATTCCGGTTTTCTGGGAATAGTGGTTAGTTGTGCAGTAGCTGAAGGCTAGCTAAACTGCTCCTTAAAGTGTTCCGCCCATCGTTCTAAACGTTTGGATTAAGAGCAGATAAGGGTTCCATCTTTTTCCGAAATTGTCTCACTTACACTTGACTTCTTAATTCCCGTTTCTTTTATTAGTCTGAATAGTTGCCTGGTGTTGCCTACAGCCGCTGCCTTTTCCATCTATTTTGCTTTCGTTGCCCACCACTGCTCACGATCGTTCCTTAGACTTTTAGTTAACCTAGATCTAATTTGTTTACGCTCTTCGTCGTGTTCAGAGCCTGATGGGATGAGTTTACGCGAATCCATCAGTGAAATAGACTTAGAAGAAATCCACTGGTTTTTTGGAACCCTATGGTTTAAATAACTAATAGATGTTACTCCTGCTTCAGTTCGGACACCTGAGCAGTATCACAGCCCTCACACAAATCGAAAGAGATTTGTATGGCGCATATTTATCTGGTGCTTCCTTGTACCAATATTTATGTGTTTAAATAAATAATAATAAAATAGATGTTACTGCTGTTTCCACAGCTGTTCGTACTTCTTTCCAAGCAGCATCTGGGTCAGTCTCGTTTACAGAACTGCCTAGATGTGCACTCAGTTGTTTCTGGAATTCGCATTTGGCTTTCTCGTCCTCCAGTTCAATCCTAATGGGTCTTCTTAGTGCACTTTTCCTGCGTCCATTGAGGCGCAGACAAATGCGTGCTCGTATTAAAGAGTGATCAGAATCTAAACAAGTATTCCAATACGAGCGACAATCTATTGACCTCTCCAACGATGACTGATGACAATATGGTCTATTTGAGTCCATCGTTGGTTTGGTTCAGGTGGTCTCCCTGTTAGACGATGTCGTGTGTTCGGGCGCAGAGACGATAATTCAATTGGTGTCACCATCTTGAAACACCGACTTCGGTGGCTTGGACATGTTTTACGAATGTCGTCCCAGAGACTTCCACGTCGTGCATTATTTGCCGACTCTGGGACTGGTTGGAAAAAGCGGAGAGGAGGTCAGTGTATGACATGGTGTCGTGGCATGAAAGAAAGCTGCAAAGGGCTAGCTTCCGTTGGTCCTTCACGACTCCCTGGTTGGGGTCCGAGAGATGGTGCAACACAGTGGCTAGAGACGTTATCGGATATGGCTCAGAATAGAAGCCAGTGGCGATCCTGCTGCAACCTTCTTTTACTTTCTACATAAAGAGTGGTTCTAACTTTCTTAACTGAAAGTGTCTTCTGGTTGTACATTTTAGTCCACGTTATCTTTTCATCCTTTCTCTTGCTACTTTCATTATTTTGTGTGGCGCATATGTATCTGGTGCCCTTTTGTACTAATATATGTGTTTAAATAAAATAAAATAAAATAAAATAGACGATGTCTCTCCTTATGCTTAAAATTAGTGCTTGCTAAAAATAAACGATTGTCTGAGCATAGTTGCAACAGACGTTCACCATTATCGGTTCGTTGAGCCGGAATACTAAAACACCCACCTAAATGTCTTTCTGTTTGATTTAGGCTGCCTACCTGGGCATTAAAGTCATCCGCTACGACTACTATGTCTGAGCGCTTAGCTTTCTGAAGAAGCTCAGAAAGCTTTCTGTAAAAGTCATCTTTTACTTCATCAGGGCTGCAGTCAGTGGGAGCGTAGGCAGAAACGACGAAAAGGCAACGACGTGTGTCCCTATCCTTCCGAGTTCTTACGGATCCATTTAGCCGGACAGCACACAGGTGACTGTTAACGGGGATCCATTCTAGTAGTGCCTGTTCTGCCCTTGTACTTAGTGCTATATCTACACCTGCAAGTCGACGAGAACTAGCCAACGGGTCGCCAGATACACCGAGGGTGTATTTCGTTGGCTGTCCATTTTGGCGAGGTGAGGTCAAGTGAATGACCACACTAGGATTCTGTATGCGTGTTTCGGAAACACAGCATATATCAATGGCACTAGATTCTAGGGTTTTAGCTAAGGAGGCCTGTTGACCGATCTGACTTGGGGTACGTACGTTGAAGGCTCCAATGTGCAGTTTGGAACGAGGTTTTAGTAGACCTGGAGCAGCGTTTCGCGTACTAGAATCATTGACACTTGAGGAGGGAACCGAAAGAGGAAGTTTAGTGTTGAAAGTCAAGGTAGAAGGAATAGTAGGAATTGAAGAAGGAGATTGATTATGAATACAGTGGTCTTGAGTGCTGTGAGAGGTATGAGGGCAGTTATCACTTCCCGGTCGCCAACACCGCAGAAGGGTTCTTCTAAAGGTACCTGAAAAGGAAATTGGGTTAGAGGTGGTCTTAATGACCTGAGAGCGTGACCGCAGTGTCCAAGGGACAACTGCTTGAGGTCGGTCACACACGAACTTTTTGTGTTAGCTCCGTTCTTCAAAGAACCTTACCGCCGGAGACGGATATCTGTAGAATAAGGCGGTGTGCATTTTTAGGGTTTGACCTTTTTTAACCCCACCCCTCCTTGTGGGAAGGCAGCATCGCTGTCATGCTGGTTGTCTGAAGGAAACACCTTACTGCCGTCACACCTCTGTACAGTCAGCAGTACGACTTCGCCTTCGGACCTTGGGTTTGCTGCTTTTAGTCTCACCGCTCTTCAACCGAACTGTCTGGCATGGTAGGACCTTGAGGAACGATTGTTCCAGCCAGTATAGCTCCATTGACTGATCATGATAGGCAAGATCGACCACCACGTCAAGGTAGCAGCAGCTGAACCCACCCAACATCAAAGTAACAAGCACAAACCTCTCTATAGATGTCACCTCACCAACAATCGGAGAAATCAGCGTGATCATCAGACAAATCATTAGGGGGAATCCAGCAGAATCAAACAACATACCAGCTGAAGCACTGAAGTCAGATATTGGAAGTAACTGCAAACATGCTCCACAATCTCTTCAGAAGGACTTGGGAACACAAACAAGCATCAACAGACTGGAAAGTAGGATACCCCATCAACATCTCAGCAAGTGTGAGGACCACAGAGGCACCACACTATTATCAGTATCAGGAAGTTTTCGACAGTGTTGGTGAACTGAATGAAAGATTCAGCAGATGAACAGCTGAGAGATCGACAGGCTGGATTCCGTAAGGATAGGATGTGCACAGACGGAATTGCGACACTACGTATCATTGCTTAACAATCAATTGGATGGAACTGGTCACCATACATCAACACCATTGATTATGGGAAAGCGTTTGACAGTGTGGATAGGAGAATCTTGTGGAACCTTCAATACCATGGTATACCTGAGGAAAATTGTTATAACTTGTGGCCGAGTGGATGCCCTGTTAACGTATGATGTGATAAGGCCGCCAATCAGAAAGCAGCGAACAGTGACACACGAAACCATACGAGCAGTCTAGAGTACTTGTACGATTTCGCCTTCAGACCTTGGGTCTGCTGCTTTTAGTCTCACCGCTCTTCAACCGACCTGCCTGGCATGGTAGGACATTGAGGAACGATTGTTCCAGCCAGTATAGCTCGATTGCGACGACTGGCATAAGCTTGTCTGCTTTCGGATGAACGAAGTAGCTCGTCGCATTGGAACTGTCGGAAATTGTGTCGGTAGCGGTGTTAAGTTGTGTCGTTTTCCCACGTTTAAATAAAGTTTTAACAAAGTTATCTAGAACAGTCGATATACAGTACCAAACGGTCAAAGTGGATACGATATGTGGTACATATATAAAGTGAAAGCCTGTATTAGTTGAAATTTGGGGGGGGGGTGCACAGATAAGTAGTTTTGAAGATTATAACCATCTGGAATCATTATGATACTTTATGACCGAATATATGAAACGGCTTCTCAGGTGAAAATACTGGCCAAAAGCTATGACACACTCATCGAACCGAACAGGTAGTTTCAGAAATTAAATGTTATAACATCCACATACAATTTCAAAGATAGTACATGAAATAGCGAGTATAGTCCTTCGCCATACATGATGTTTTTTCTTCTTAAGTATTAGGTGGTCTGGATAGATCTTGTGAATACATAAAGTACGTAAGTACTTACGTAAGCACGTAATGAAGAATAGTATGCAAATGTGGAATGCAATTCTTCGTCAAATATGATCATATATGGTTTGAAAGTGATAGAGTATGGTTCTATCGCATACTCAAAATGAATATGCAATTATATGAACATGAGTTATCATACAAATATGACCATATATATATATGGTCATGGTATATACCATGTTCATGTCAAACTAAGATCTTATCACAGAGTATGAAATTTATAGTTTGAACTTAAATAGTTCATAATTTTATCTTACGTAATTTCAAGAAAAAATAACCCACCCAGTTCTATAGGAACCCTAGAAAACGAGAACTGAATGCCCCGACCTGAAAGTAACGTCCAGTTTGTAGCGGGCGGTTTAGTCGAAATCATGTAGACTTATGAATCGTAAGTTCATATATTGTTGAAAAACGTATTGCATGTCGTTATGGTTTCTCTGAATACAACCCAGCTATTCATATTGTTCGGTATTCTTGGACACCAGTTCACTCGACAAGTTTTCTTATCGGAAAATGGTCAACCAATAACAAAATTAAATACCAAATAACACAGCAAATGAAAGTAAAAAGCAGATTAAGTGAAACGTTAGTATATTTACAGTTTTTCATGAGAAGATTGTAGAGTTTTCTCCAAGTAACTGCTGGCGCTGATTGAATAAGAAATAGCCAATCAGTGTGTACCAACACAATCGTGCACGGAACGTGCTTTAGTCCAATCGATGTGCCGCTAACACATGTACACGAGCAATCTTAGTCCATATCTTAACTAGACACTTCGTCGTACGAAACATGTCACCTAAAGCTAGATAATAAGCTCTTTGCATCAACGTTTTACGAAATGGTCATGTTATCTGAACCTTCTAAACTCTAGTTACATTAGTGGTTACCATTTATACTTATTTTTACCATACACTTTGTATTTGCTGTTATCTCATATGGTAAATCATGGCTGGACTTCTTTTTTACCCGAAAGTCATTTTAATTACTTTTTCAGTTTATTCACGTGCAATAAGGGTTTGGAAAATATCTAAACAATCTCTGAAATTCTTCACGAACTCCACCATAGTCTTCGCATTTGTTTATATTCACATATCCAACTGTTACACTAACAACATCGAAACAAAAGTTCAGTGCAACTGTCAGTATACGTAAGAAAGACTTTATTTCGATTTCACGTTATAACACATCCGAACGTTTGTAGTTATTAAATTTCAACGTTGTACTTTATTTTATGAAGTATTGTCTCCTCGTGGCTGTTAGCTAACAGATGATTTCGGTACATCAATCGGCTGTTCAACTACTCGACGATCTAAAACCTGTCCAGTTCAACCGATGGTCTCAGGACACTATCGTTCTCTCAAACCAACAGTTTATGCGATAGAACGAATCTCCTGCAAGCTGAAAACTACATTGCCGCCCCTATCTCAACACTGACAACATTTTTCACTGTTATAATTGACATGAATCCTGAGTGATACTCTTGTTTTCCTATGTACTTTTCGTTTTACTTATCTAATAAGCATACAACGCTCATCGTTTATTATCTTTTAGAGACTTCATCGTCCCACCCTTGCTCTCGATTTGTAGTCGTCGATCCTTAATGATTGTCACGGTAGTCATCAGCTTTTCGAACTCTGACTACAAGTTGATCAAGGGCTTCGCACAGCGAAACCAGAATTTCTCACAATTATACTTCTATACATACAGTTAGTCTGTTAAATACATATATAACTAGAACTCGACAGAAGCTGTCAACGACACTGTCTAACTTTATACTTTGAACCAATGACAGTATAAGCATCGGCATCGATTGATAATGCACTTATCCCACCACCAGTATATAATCATTACTCTTGCGGCAAACTAAACATTTTCATCTGAGAAACCTGTCAGAGCTATCTAATTGAACGCAACTTGATAGAATTTTGAAACGTTACGGATTTTCTATTATTTCTATGATTAATCGCTTCATATTAGAACAGCGACCTACTTACTTGCTTACGCCTATAACCCCTAGTGGAGGAGAACAGGTCGCCCACTAGCATTCTCCATCCAGCCGTGTCCTGAGCAATCCTTTACAAATGTTTCTTATATTTTTCATATATGCTTCTTTTTCCCGGCGTAATGTTTTCTTTGACCTTACTCTCTTCCGCATCCCTTCCGGATTTCAAGCCGGGGCTTGCCTCGTGATGTAGTTTGGTGATTTCCCCAATGTATATCCTATCCACTTCGAACGTCTTTTCTTAATTTCCTCTTCAGCTGGAAGCTGGTTTGTCCTCTCCCATAAAACTCTGTTTATAAATACTTGTACCTTCTTGACGATGGATGTATTAGTTCTCCACGTTTCAGCTCCGTACATTAGGACTGTCTCGACGTTCGTATTGAAGATTCTCACATTGAAATTAGTCGACAGTTGTTTTGAGTTCCATATGTTATTCAATTGTAAGAATGCAACCCTTGCTTTGCCAATCCTCGCCTTTACATCTACATCAGATACTCCTTGTTCACCCATTACGCTTCCCAAGTTCGTGAATGTTTCCATCTCTTCCAGAGTTTCGTCATCAAGTGTGACTGGGTTGGTGTTCTCCTTGTTGTATTTGAGAATCTTGCTTTTTCCTTTGTGTATGTTGAAGCCTATTGATGAAGAGGCTGCTGCTACATTTGCTGTCTTCATCTGCATTTGTTCGTGTGTATGAGAGAGGAGGGCTAGGTCATCTGCAAAGTCCAAATCATCTAATTGATTCTGAGAAGTCCATTGTATTCCGTATTTTCCTTCAGATGTCGAAGTCTTCACAATCCAATCAATCACCAGAAGGAAGAGGAATGGGTAGAGTAGACAGCCTTGTCTGACTCCGGTCCTTACTGGAAATGTATCTTTCAGCTGTCCTCCATGCACGACATTGCACTACAGTCCGTCGTAGTAGTCCTGGATAATGTTGACAATCTTTTCAGGAACTCCATAGTGTCGAAGAAGTTCCCATAATGTTCTCCGGTCCACACTATCAAACACCTCATAGTCAATGAAGTTGATGTATAGTAACGAATTCCGCTCAACTGATTGTTTAAAAATGATCCGTAGTGTCGCAATTTGGTCTGTGCACAACTGATCCCTACGGAATCCAGCCTGTTGATCTGAAAGTTTGGCGTCTACTGCGTCTTTCATTCAGTTCAGCGACACTCTGTTGAAAACTTTTCCTGGTACTGACAACAGTGTGATGCCTCTGTAATTTTCACACATGCTGAGATCTCTTTTCTTTTGTATCTTGATGAAGTTTCCTTCATTCCAGTGCATCGGCACTTTTTCCTCCTCCCAAATCTTGTTGAATAGAAGGTGAAGCTAGTGCCAGTGCCAAGCCCGAGTAAAGGGAGAGGGTTGGACATGGAGTTAGCGACCCCATCCCGTAGAAAACTAACTCGCTAAAAAACGCCGACCAGAAAAAAATATTCAAACCATTTAAAGAATTACGACGCCTCATGATGAAAGCCGAGATTCTTCGGAAGGCTCGAAAACGATGCACCTTCTAACAACCAGAGCGACAATTTTGATGGGCACATGTAACGTCCGCACAATATGAGAGACAGGTAGAGTCTTTCAAATTACTTCAGAAATTAGGAAGTAAAACCTGGAGGTGCTTGCAATCAGTGAAACACATTGGACACAGTTCGGACAAAAACGACGGGAGAAAGGAACGAATATAAATAACCCTCCATATTTTGTTGGGTCAAAGGGGAGAATGATAGCTTATGCACCAATGTCGATGAACTAGAGGACTTTTGTCGTCACAGCAGTGATGCATAACAGACGGAAATTTCCACCAGGTAAAGCTTCCAGTAACGCATAGCAGATACAGAGTTTCACGAAGGTTTTGTTTTGGTATAAGCTTTGATGCTGAGGAAACTGCATTGTGTCCCACAATTTCTCGAAGATCTACCATAGATGTTGTGGCAACATAATCAATCGTATTTATCTATTTCTCGTCATCTGGAGACGGGTTTTTCCGTAATGTGCTTCCTTGGGGAGTTTTGAACCTTCTGGGATCGGTTACATATTACGAACACATGTGTAAGCATCAAAGATAATTGTTATTCCGTTCTGTCGTTTATGGCTCTTATTGATTGATATGGTTGTGGACGGAATAGAAGAAGTGTTCGCTTAACGGGCTCCTGTATCTAGTAGCAGCGGATCACTAATACCTCAAGGCCTGAACCTAGGTATATTATTGATAATAAAGGAAAATAAATTGGGAAGTCATAGTAAGATATTATCCTTAGTCCTTAAGAATAGGACAAGCCATCTTTTAAAATACTCCTGGGAAGTTGCTTGGATTTGTGCATCCGGCAGAGAATTCCAGCATTTGGCTACTCTTGAGGAGTAGAAGTTGTGTTGAGATTTGCAAACCTATGTGCCTTCAATAAACTGGTCATAGGCGATATCGTATCCACACACAAACGCATTCACAAAACCACATGGACTTCACCGGATCACATTACACAGAACCGAATCAAAAAAAGTTCACGAGGACGATGGAGGATGTGAGAACCAAGAGAGGAGCTGATATAGCATCAAATCATCACTTGCTGATCGCCAAGATGAAACTGAAACTTAAGAAGCACTGGACAACGAAGCGGACAACATCACGAAAGTTTATTACGGCTTTTCTTCGGGATACTGACAAACGCTACAAATTCAAGATAGCCCTCGGCAACAGGTTGCAGGCCTTCCATGATCTACTCAATGGGGAGGGAACTACTATGGAGAGAAATTGACGTGAAAGACTGAAAAAGCAAAGAGTAAGCTGAGGCAGAACCACGGTTAACTATTAAGTTAGATAAAACTGAAAGAGAAAAGTAATCTACTCACCGTAAAACTCAGGACAAATTCTGTAGATCGGAATACAGCAAGAGTCTGAGAAATACAAATCACGTTAAGACTAAACTTCCCGTTCGTAAAGTGCGCTTAAGCTGAACCTCAATGCCAGAAATGTTGATGATCTCTGAAATTTGATTGATATATGCGGTCAGTTAGTCTACGGCGTTGATTTGGAATAAGGCGGTCACTGTTACTGCCGGTTGGGGAGGCTGAAAAAAAGAAGATCTGTCTAAGTAAGCCATCGTCAGAAGTTTGTTGATCAATGACCTTTCGCATAAGTGGATACATCTCTGTTGCTAAGTCTTGTTGCGATTGGTTGTTGTGGAAGCTCTGATCCATCACCTGTCGGTTGACCAAGCCTCTACAACTAAATATTGTCTTTTCAAAGGTGTTGTGAAGTTCGGAAACATCGCTAGTAAGCGTACCAGGTGTCACGTAGCTGTCAAAATCACGTGGCAGTGCCTTCACTACTGCAAGGAATAGTACCCATGGGTCAATAACGTTTTGTGTAGCAGAATCAGGCAGCGGTATTATGGGACCGAAAAGTCATGTGTTAGATGGTAGAGAGGCACAAGAGTCCTAGTCCTTGAGGCTTTGAGTGTGTTTCGTCAAAGTGAGAGCACCATTATTAAGTAGTTTCCGTCTAGAAAGGACAGGAGGCTAGGCGGCCTGTGTTAGTCTTGGCAACGATGGTCTCTCGATTGTCCCAACGCTTTTTAAAAGCGTCAACAGATGTAACTTCAATCACGTGTCGAGGTAGTGGATTCCACTCGTTGATGATGCAATTTTCTTAGTCATCTGCCACTCCTTTTGTTTTGAACTTGTGAGCATTTTTGAAGTGTCCTCTCAAATCTTCTGTTTCGGAGGACAATAAAAGTGAAGGCATTATGATACCAGCACTAATCAGGGCTATCTATCTCTCGTGGCGTGGAGACCGATCGTTTTCGTGGACAACTCCTTCGAGAAGCTTGTGATCGTCTACGGTCATGACTAATACGAAGGTAACGTGTCAGAGTTCCGTAACATCATTTTGTGATGTTTGAGGTTTTTTGACTGAAAAACCTCGACCTTAGAAGTTCTGGTGATTTCCAGGATTTCATCGATAGATGCAGCCAGCTCGTCTATAGCGTTGTTTTTCAATGAGGTAAGCAATGTCTGCACTTGTTGACGGAGCTAAGACAAAAGATTTGTCTGCACAGGCCATCGCTGAATGTTTTAACCAATGATCTCTTCTATTCGTAACTTGTCCGTTGCTGAGCCATGTTGTAAATCGATGTTATTGAAGAGTTGATCTGACTTTTTTCGATCGTTTAGACCTCCTCGTTTAAGAATAGACCTTTTCAGAGTTTTATGAGGTTCCGAAACATCACTAGTAAACATACTTGGTGTGATGTACCTGTTGAAGTTGCGCGGTACTGTCTCCACCGCTGTGGTTTTCATCGAGATACCTAAACAGCTCCTTCCGAATAACCTTTCCTAAAATTTTAATAACCACACTGGCTAGGTTTGTATGTTGGTGGTTCACAGGGTTATGCTGTGGAAGAGAACAAAACTCATTCCAGCGGGTGAAGAAATCCGGAAGAAGCTCTGTAAGTTGACAGGACGCACACTGATTAAATCATCCGACTGCGTCACAAGACAAGCCCTTACATGGAATCCTGTGGGTCAAAGGTAAAGAGGAAGAACTAATTACGCCGAGAAATGAATACAGACATGAGAAAAATAAACAAAAATTGAATAGAACTGGAAAGGAAGGCTCAGGACAGAGTAGGTTGGAGAATGTTGGTTGGCGGTCTATGCTCCACTGAGGGTAACAGACATAAGTAAGTATGTAAGTAAGTTCTAGTCTTTGGTTTACATATAGTTGTCAATAGCGGTTGTGTATGAACACAAGATAGGACAAACGTCTGGAAGGTAAATATACAGGATATAATACACTCCGCATCCCCAGTAGATTCCATAATAGAACCAAATCTGTTCTTTGAAAGTACTCGTGATGTATTCGGAAATGTGTACATGAGCGTTACTACATTAAACATCCCTCGAAATATACTACTGAGTCCGAGAAGCTGTTCACCGTTGTCTGGTAAACATTTTACACCCTTGCTCGTAGGAGAAAAGGAATATGAGGGAGATTTGGGTTGCTGGGTACTGACGAGACAAAATCTCAATAAAGAAAAGATCGAAATATTTGTGCCCCGAGCCTCTCACGTCCAGTAGGTTGTACGAAGAAAACTTAGTCAAGGAGTCAATAGGATACCCTAGATACTTATATTCGTACATAAAACAAAAGGAATATGAGGAAAGGAACTATTCCAACATGGGAAGACAGAAGCACTGCATCATTAGTAAACGACGATTATGATAGAGCTCAAATGTTCTCAAATTACTTTGGCAATGTTTATGTCGTAAAGATGCCCTCTACTCCAGTTCATGAACCCCTCCACTCACATACTAGACAACGTGACCATTAACCAACTCGATGCCTTTGGTATACTGAATGATCTCAGTGTAAGTAATTCCACTTGACCGGATGAAATGTGCCCTAAGTTACTAAATAAACTAGCAAATTTTGTCACGAATCTATTAAGCATATGTTTTGAGCCATCTCTAAACGAGAGTCGACTACAGAATTACTGCGAAATTTTCCCACTAAGTCTTATTTCCAAAACACGTGCGAAACATAACCCTGTGAACCACCAACATACAAACCTAGCCAGCGTGGTTATTAAAATTTTAGGAAAGGTTATTCGGAAGGAGCTGTTTAGGTATCTCGATGAAAACCACAGCGGTGGAGACAGTACCGCGCAACTTCAACAGGTACATCACACCAAGTATGTTTACTAGTGATGTTTCGGAACCTCATAAAACTCTGAAAAGGTCTATTCTTAAACGAGGAGGTCTAAACGATCGAAAAAAGTCAGATCAACTCTTCAATAACATCGATTTACAACATGGCTCAGCAACGGACAAGTTACGAATAGAAGAGATCATTGGTTAAAACATTCAGCGATGGCCTGTGCAGACAAATCTTTTGTCTTAGCTCCGTCAACAAGTGCAGACATTGCTTACCTCATTGAAAAACAACGCTATAGACGAGCTGGCTGCATCTATCGATGAAATCCTGGAAATCACCAGAACTTCTAAGGTCGAGGTTTTTCAGTCAAAAAACCTCAAACATCACAAAATGATGTTACGGAACTCTGACACGTTACCTTCGTATTAGTCATGACCGTAGACGATCACAAGCTTCTCGAAGGAGTTGTCCACGAAAACGATCGGTCTCCACGCCACGAGAGATAGATAGCCCTGATTAGTGCTGGTATCATAATGCCTTCACTTTTATTGTCCTCCGAAACAGAAGATTTGAGAGGACACTTCAAAAATGCTCACAAGTTCAAAACAAAAGGAGTGGCAGATGACTAAGAAAATTGCATCATCAACGAGTGAAATCCACTACCTCGACACGTGATTGAAGTTACATCTGTTGACGCTTTTAAAAAGCGTTGGGACAATCGAGAGACCATCGTTGCCAAGACTAACACAGGCCGCCTAGCCTCCTGTCCTTTCTAGACGGAAACTACTTAATAATGGTGCTCTCACTTTGACGAAACACACTCAAAGCCTCAAGGACTAGGACTCTTGTGCCTCTCTACCATCTAACACATGACTTTTCGGTCCCATAATACCGCTGCCTGATTCTGCTACACAAAACGTTATTGACCCATGGGTACTATTCCTTGCAGTAGTGAAGGCACTGCCACGTGATTTTGACAGCTACGTGACACCTGGTACGCTTACTAGCGATGTTTCCGAACTTCACAACACCTTTGAAAAGACAATATTTAGTTGTAGAGGCTTGGTCAACCGACAGGTGATGGATCAGAGCTTCCACAACAACCAATCGCAACAAGACTTAGCAACAGAGATGTATCCACTTATGCGAAAGGTCATTGATCAACAAACTTCTGACGATGGCTTACTTAGACAGATCTTCTTTTTTTCAGCCTCCCCAACCGGCAGTAACAGTGACCGCCTTATTCCAAATCAACGCCGTAGACTAACTGACCGCATATATCAATCAAATTTCAGAGATCATCAACATTTCTGGCATTGAGGTTCAGCTTAAGCGCACTTTACGAACGGGAAGTTTAGTCTTAACGTGATTTGTATTTCTCAGACTCTTGCTGTATTCCGATCTACAGAATTTGTCCTGAGTTTTACGGTGAGTAGATTACTTTTCTCTTTCAGTTTTATCTAACTTAATAGTTAACCGTGGTTCTGCCTCAGCTTACTCTTTGCTTTTTCAGTCTTTCACGTCAATTTCTCTCCATAGTAGTTCCCTCCCCATTGAGTAGATCATGGAAGGCCTGCAACCTGTTGCCGAGGGCTATCTTGAATTTGTAGCGTTTGTCAGTATCCCGAAGAAAAGCCGTAATAAACTTTCGTGATGTTGTCCGCTTCGTTGTCCAGTGCTTCTTAAGTTTCAGTTTCATCTTGGCGATCAGCAAGTGATGATTTGATGCTATATCAGCTCCTCTCTTGGTTCTCACATCCTCCATCGTCCTCGTGAACTTTTTTTGATTCGGTTCTGTGTAATGTGATCCGGTGAAGTCCATGTGGTTTTGTGAATGCGTTTGTGTGTGGATACGATATCGCCTATGACCAGTTTATTGAAGGCACATAGGTTTGCAAATCTCAACACAACTTCTACTCCTCAAGAGTAGCCAAATGCTGGAATTCTCTGCCGGATGCACAAATCCAAGCAACTTCCCAGGAGTATTTTAAAAGATGGCTTGTCCTATTCTTAAGGACTAAGGATAATATCTTACTATGACTTCCCAATTTATTTTCCTTTATTATCAATAATATACCTAGGTTCAGGCCTTGAGGTATTAGTGATCCGCTGCTACTAGATACAGGAGCCCGTTAAGCGAACACTTCTTCTATTCCGTCCACAACCATATCAATCAATAAGAGCCATAAACGACAGAACGGAATAACAATTATCTTTGATGCTTACACATGTGTTCGTAATATGTAACCGATCCCAGAAGGTTCAAAACTCCCCAAGGAAGCACATTACGGAAAAACCCGTCTCCAGATGACGAGAAATAGATAAATACGATTGATTATGTTGCCACAACATCTATGGTAGATCTTCGAGAAATTGTGGGACACAATGCAGTTTCCTCAGCATCAAAGCTTATACCAAAACAAAACCTTCGTGAAACTCTGTATCTGCTATGCGTTACTGGAAGCTTTACCTGGTGGAAATTTCCGTCTGTTATGCATCACTGCTGTGACGACAAAAGTCCTCTAGTTCATCGACATTGGTGCATAAGCTATCATTCTCCCCTTTGACCCAACAAAATATGGAGGGTTATTTAATCGTTCGTTTACTATTTTACGAGATTGGGCGCAACATATTCTTTGTTCATCCGTGCCCTGTTTCCCAACGATTTGTGTCAGTATGTTACTTCTACTGTACGTCTGAATGCTGCCGTTGGCAAAATAGCATTGCGATAGATTCTAGCTCAATATACTCACATACATGGCATATTTGTATTTCACAATCTACCTTGCAGCGTTGCACTAGGCACAGATTCTTCAACTAAGGTTTTGGGATAGCTCAACTTGGAGGAAAAGACATCCGCTTCTGGTGCAGGTTGCTTATATCCACAGAAGCAGTATATGGTGGTGGTCTGATATAGAATGTATTTTGGCGGAAGGAAAAGTCAAGATTGAGAGAATTTATTGTTATTTTGCAAATTAACTGTCAACTGTATGGTTATCAGATTTCGTGAGATAGTTTGTAATTTGTACCAAATACTTTCGATTGTCCCCACTCGTGTTCTTGTTCACTAAACATTGTTCGGAATCCAGTTTGAAAACTACGTTATTGTGAGAGAAAGACGCTCCTAGTACTAAAATAAAGATTAATTTTAAGTGAATGGTGATAAATGAAACCCCTCATTTACTCTTGAAAGGACTTTCGTGGCATGCTGAATTATTGAAAGGAACTTCAGGAGGGTTTCACGATGCGTTTGCTCGGGAATCAAGATATACTGTGAGCACGAGGGCTGCGGTTCGTCAAGTCTAGGCTGGAAATGCTACCTCTAAAGGCTGACCTTCCCTCTGTGATCCCGTACAGTTTAAAGAAGCTTTTAATGATTTGATACAAGACACCAAATATAACATGTAATATAATCGCACCAACCGCATCAACTTGGGAAGCCTTAATTGTGGTAATGAAAAGGCGAAACGGAACAATAAGAGTGTGCATCGTTTCTCGAAAACCCAGTGAAGCCGAAAATAAGATTTTTTTCCAATCTCCTCAAATAATTGCTGATCCACTTGTACGACGGTATACAAGAATAATTATTATACCTAAAGTTCTTCTCACCTCAACAGCATGGTTTCAGAAAGGGTCATTCTTGTATGACCAACCTGCTGACTGCGGTGGATAGATGGACAGCCATCCTTGATCGTAAGTAGAAGGTTGACGTCATTTACCTGGATTTCTCAAAAGCTTTTGATAAGGTCAAACACGTATGTCCTATCAATAAGCTTAGACGATTGGGTATCAAACACCCTTTGATTGACTGGCCCACTTCGTATCTAGAAAACGGACATTTTGAGGTCAGGGTTAGCCTCACTCTCTCTCAAGCTATGGAATGTCCTAGTGGGGACCCCCAGGGCTCAATACTAGGACCTCATCTCTTCTTGATTTACATTAACGATCTTCCTCAACAAGTCTCATCTGACTTATGGCTTTTTGCTGATGACGTGAAACTTTGGAGAGAGATACGTAACCAAAAGGATATACTAACACTTCAGGAGGATCTGACTCGACTTCGAAGTTGGGCAGACGACAACAGACTTACCTTCAACACTTCGAACTGCTAAGTAGTCCATCTGAGACATGTTGCAGACTGCAGTTAAAACTTAGGAGTGTTGTTACTCTACGACTTGAAGCCCTACGCTAACTGTGACAAAAACGTATTTCAAGCAAACCTTGAAGTGGTACACTGAAGCGCATTTTTGGCCAGTTTGACGAAAGAACGTTCCACATAATCATCAACAGTTTTATTCGTCTCCATTCACAGTACGGAAGCATAGTATTTCCACCCTTCCTCCAAAAGGATAAGGACACTCTGGAACGTATCCAACGTGGAGTCACGAAATCAGCTAGGGGACTCAAATTCAAACCTTATGAAGAGCGCCCCAATCACTTAACCTTTACCCGTTAGAGTACAGGCGTCTTAGAGTTGACCTTCTTATGACTTACAGTATCCTTAATACTTCTGGTCATCTTCTTAAGCTTAGACACAACACTAACCTAAGGGGTAACACCCAGAAACTGGAGACCCAACATAACAGAACAGACTGTAGACACAACTTCTACTCCGTAAGAGTTGCAAAATGCTGGGATTCGCTGCCTACTGAACTAGTCCAAGCAACTTCTCAGGAGTCCTCTAAGAGGAAACTAGACCTATTCTTAAGGACTAAGGATAACATATTATCTTGATCTACCAAATTCTTTTTTCCCTCTATTATCGTTAATGTACCTAGGTTCTTGCCTGAGAGTATTGGTGATCCACTGCTACTAGACACGGAAGCCCGTTAAGTGAAAGCTTCTTCTATTCCGTCCATAACCATTTGGATTATCGACTTTTCCATCAAATCACCAACGAGTGGAATTCATTACCTCAGCGCGTGACTGAGGCTCCATCCGTAGACTCTTTCAACAGAAAGTTGGATCAACTGAGAGACCGTCATCGCCAGGACTAACACAGGCCATCAAGCTTCCTGTCCTTTCCAAACTGAAACTGGTAATACTAAGGGTTGCTGAATATACACTTATCAAATGTAACTCGGATAAAATGTGTGTAATCTTTTAGTATGCAGAATTTATTTGCATACCATAAGTTGGAAATTCTCGCCCCAGCCGACCCACTTACTAAAAGACAGCAATCGATTGCTGTACTAAAAGACGTCCATTAGTAAATGTGACAGTACATCCAAGTATGTGGAGAGAAGTAGTGCGGCCAAGGCACTCAGAACTTGAACGAAAACCGAGGTGTCCCTTAGGAATAAATCACCATGAGTTATTTAGACCGAAGAGTAGGAGGAAGTCTGTATCTCATACATAAATGAAAGCGAATTCATACTCACTGTATTTGTTCAGTGTGCGTACTTTTTACAAACGTTGATCTATTTAAACACATAAACATTGGTACAAAGAGGCACCGAATTTATATGCGAAAGCTTCTATTCCGTCCTCAACCATTTGAACCATTTGAAAAGTGGTGCACTTCACATGATTCAATAGTAGTTCCTTGAGTGTTGTATAAGGTAGTGAGATCGGCTTATATGGACATGCCAAAGTTTTTATTAAACTGTAGACTTCTTGACTGATGAATGTCAGAAAATGTGCCACAATTTCGCCACCCTTCATGCCTTTCTTGGTTATGCTTTATATCTCAAACCTTCGAAAATAATCTTCAAATGCTTCAGAAGTTGAATGAACGTCCAACTGTTGTACCGCAGGTTCATCGCGACGCAATGTGATAATTAGAAGTATTTTATTTATAGTATGAACTAGTAATCCCAGGAATAACGCAATTTAATCAAGAAGTATCAGATGAGCACAACGAATGTACTGTATTTTTTTATTCAAAATCAAATCAGTCATCAATGCAAAGAAATCATTGATTCATTTAAACACCACAAGCACTTTTGCAATCATGAGGGCTATACATTGATATATAGACGTTCGCAGTAGATCGGCTAAGCGAATGTCACAACTGATTAATTACTTGCCATCCACTCGGATAACGCCCGATTCTCAATTAGCAACAGCATGGGTAGATTATTTTCGCCCTACGTACTACTTACGTACGCCTGTTACTCCCATTGGAGCATAGGCCGCCGACCAGCATTCTCCAACCCACTCTGTCCTGGGCCTCCTTTTCTAGTTCTATCCAGTTTTTGTTCATTCTTCTCATGTCTGTCTCTATTTCTCGGCTTAGTGTGTTCTTTTGTCGTCCTCTTCTGCTTTAGCTTTCAGGATTCTATATGAGGATTCAATGTGTGTCCTATCCACTTCCAGCGCTTCCTCCTCATTTCTTCCTCCGTTGGAATCTGGTTTGTCGTCTCCCACAGTAACTTGTTGCTGATTGCGTCTGGCCAACGGATCCGAAGTATCTTGCGTAGACAACTGTTGATAAACACCTGTTGTAAGATCCAAACCTAGTTCCAACTAGGTAAGGAATGTTGAACAACTGGATAGTAAAAGTTAAGAAACTCGAAAACCCCAGTCGAAATCAGAACAAGTTTTTTGGGGTAATAGCGGTTCTAATTTTCATCATATATACGAATGAACAAATTTACCTGAATAAATATTACCACCCGGTTATTCAACCAACAATTGATACCAAAATATTCAATCTAAATTACAATGAATAGCAAAGTGGTAACAAATCTATGAAAATTACCGAAAACACCAGAAGGTGAGTGTTATTCTATCCTTTCTAGATAGATCAAGTAAGATTCCGTTTGAGCGGCTATTTTATAACATAAAGTGTTTCAATATCTGGGAAAGTGCTCCAAATTACAACCAAAAATGCACGATCCCAGTCAAAATCAAACCGCACAATCAAAGAGCGAGCATTCAATATGGCACCCGCCATAATAATAACAATTAAAACAAACTAAGGACAGTTCGGTAAGGAACATAGAGGCTAAATAAAAACGATAAGAAAACCAAGAAAATTAAACGTTACAGACTTAATTAGCATCAAAAAAGTTAACAATATATACAAATAAAGAAACCACAAGGAAGAAGTCACAAATGTGTGCATGAAGCGATTTTCACTTCAAAAATGGATCTAACACCTGTATCTTCTGGATGATGGCTTTCGTAGTTCCCCACGTCTCCGCCCCATACAGTAGAACTGTCTTCACATTTGTATTGAAAATTCTATTATTTTCGCCCGATCGTGATTAAAGGGGGACGCATATTACAAGTTTTACGGATGCCTATTCACACTAGCAACAAGTGCTAGTATCAATTTAATCTTATAATTTTTAATACCTCTGTCTGTCGCACGACTAAATGTTAAGCATTGTTAATCCTTCATATCCAAATGCCTTGTTGCTCCTCAGTATTTTTTCACATCAGAATCTTGCTCTGAGGGAGAAGTTGAGGAATTCCTGACATCTGGAACAAACTCGACGTACGCACTTTCCCAAGGTCATAGCTCCCACCAAGCGCTCCATAAGTCTACTTTATAACAACCATAAACTTAAAAAGTTGCATTGCATAAATACTTAGCACGACCAAAATTCTAATACAATTTTTGCCGAGATTGGATCTGGCGTGTAACGTGGATGCGATGCCACTTTGGAAAATATTTTGAAGACTACACAGTGTATCTGAACGAATGAACTGTTATTAACTTTCATAGATTATATTTACTAAACAACCTGCTTGGGATGCATACTGTGAACCAGTAAATGTTATAGCTTGTAGATCATTCCTGTAAAAACGGCGTGTACCTGCCCTTCCTGAAATATATTATATTAATATTATTACATACTTCAACACTTAGCAGTTTGTATAGAAGCTGCTTGCTCACTATCACCCGATTCCTTTCTCATGGCGTTGTCTTGATTTTCGAATCGCAGTGAAGTGACGAAGAAGTTATAGAGGAACCAATTTCGTTGGGTTAGAGAAGGACTTACAATTCCTATTGCCAGACCTGAAAGATTATAAAGTAGACAAAGAAATGAATTGACGGAGCATAGAATGGGACTACAATACCACCCACGCAAGTCATCGTGCAGGAATATGGAAAAAAATAATAAGCGTAGGTCGAATTTTGAGTCCCGTATCTAGTGAGCAGATCATATCTTATGAGACACTCACCACTTATCTGATTGGAATAGAAAAAAATATTTAATGATATATACGAATATTCGTCAAGATTAGAACGAATAGTTTGACAATAATTTAATGATAGATCTCTGGTACCAGTTTACGATGGCCCAGAACAACTCGAGACATTGTTGTAAAATCCAAACTAAGTTTGGCTGAAGAATAACTGTTGGAAATAAATAAGAGACGCGTGCTGCCCAATCGAAATCAGAACAAGGTGACTGAGGTAACAGCAGTTCTAAATTTCATCATAAATAAAAATGTACAATTTTACCTAAACAAATATTACCACTCAGTTATTCAACCAATAATTGTCCCCACAATAATCGATCTAAATTACAACAAATAGACAAATTGATAAGAAATATAAGAAAATTACTGAACGCATCAAAAAATAAGTGTTATTCTTTCCTTTCTGGATAGATCAAGTAAAAATCCGTTTGTTGATTTATAACACTGTAGCTGTAAATAATTCCCCAAAATCAATAGCTTTCTAAGTGTTCGACATTGGATGCTGACCACGTGTTTAAGTGGACTTGTTTAGCTGAAGGCTTTCGGTCATGCATCCGCATCAGATCACGTTTCGACTCGGCGTGGGACACAGCTCCTACGTTTCATTAGCCAGCTCATAGAAAAGGTCCTCGATATATTGGTAACGAATCAAATATATCTTTCCTGCCTCTTCTCGTCTGACTTCTGATTTCTATCTGACTGGGAACGATCGAACGTAGAAGGTGCTACTGGTAACTAGTTGTAAAATTAGAACATCCGTTGCATCATCATTGGTGAGACCGACGTGATCTGGTACACCAAGTCAATATACTGTGAGTCTGTTCCATTTTAGAATATTATTATTCATTGTTATTCTTTATTTGAATTTTATATATTGTGATATACTTTTTTTCGCGAATTTTTTTTCTCGGATATATTTTAATCAGACATTTTTCGTTATCTATATTACTATGACGGAACACTCTCCTAAGGTTCTTAAGTTTAAGTCTATTCCCCCTATTTCGATTCAGTTAACGCCATTTTGGCCCGACAATATCGAATCTTGGTTTTGCTATGCAGAAGCCGATTTTAGCATTCACGGAATCACGGACTCGCGCACACGTTTCCTCGCGGTAGTTAAGGCGTTACCGCGCGAGTTTAACAGGTACGTAACACCTAGTATGTTTACTAGTGATGTTCCCGAACCTTACGAAACGCTTAAGCTATCGATTTTAAAACGAGGAGACCTAACTGATCGACAACGGTTAGACCAACTCCTTAACAATATCGACTTGCAACATGGTTCTGCGACGGATATGTTGCTTAGAATGAGAGAGGTTATCGGCCAACGAACTTTCGATGATGGCCTATTTAGACAACTTTTCTTGTCTAAACTCCCTCAACAGGTGCAGACAGTGTAGCCTATTCATTTTAAAAACACAAAGTAGATAGTACTTTAATGCCTCATTCCAGGAGGCCGGACAGGCGTATTATCTTCAGCACCCTTTGATTCTGGATTTTTGATCGTTTCGTCTACACTTAACAGAAGACAAGCCGCTTCGGTGGCCGATATTATGGAATTGCTTTTCACAAGTGCTGGTTCCCAGACGCCACTTTCGAAATTGTCACATACGCACTCTTTTTCAATGTTAACGCCATACCAAATATCGCCTTTTGCATGACTGTGACGCAGTTGGTTTAGAATAATAGTTGAGTCCAATCCAGCATTATCGCACAATTGTCTAGGGATAACTTCAAAAGCTCTAGCCATAGCGCTTATCAACAGTTGTTCACGCCCACCAATTTGAAGAGCTTCTTTGCGAAGATAGCCACTGAGTTCCATTTTGGCGGCTCCACCACCAGCAACAAATGCATCATTTTTAACAGCTCTTCGAACTACCATGATAGCATCATGCAGTGACCTTTCAGTTTCTTCCATAAATTGTTCAGCTCCACCACGAAGAATAATTGTGCAAGTTTTGGCTTGCGGACAGCCTTCAAATATATTAAATCTTTCTGATCCAATCTGAATTTCCCCAAAGGATTCACAAGTTCCGAGAGCATTATCTGAAAGTCCATGAACAGTTGTTTGAACGCTTCCACCACAAGCCATTTGAGTACGTTTTAGATCATCTTCAGGTGCACGACCGGCACAAAACATATCACGATCAGCAAAAACTGAGTAGCGACATCTCCAATGGGTAGCTTGGATAAAACAATTTGAACCCCTTTTTCATATAAAATATCTAGCTTTTCATAAAGGATCTTCTAAGGCCGAGGTTTTTTCCGTCAAAGAAAAACACCAATCGACCTCGACTGACATGGCCGAACTATGTCACACGCTTACACGATATCTTAGAGTTCGCAATGACCGTAGTCGGTCAAAAACCCCGCGTAGAAGCGCTTCACGTAAGCGATCTGGCTCTCGACCACGAGAGACAGACAATCCCGACTAGTGCTGGTATCACAACCAGTACGGTAAGTTTTCCAGAAATTGCAGGAAACCTTGCAATTATCCGACTTCAAAATCGACTGACACGAATAAGATTTCGGGAAACTTCCCAGCCGGCACGCGTTAACGGCAACAGTAGCCGGCGAACACAGCCGCCTCTTATATGTCACGTATGTGACTACGAAAGTTCGCTACCTCGTCGACACTGGCGCAGAAGTTAGCGTTCTTCCCGCGAACTCCAACGACATACTTCACGAGTCTGTTTTAAGTTTACAGGCGGCAAACGGAAAGCCGATCGCTACTTACGGTAAAAGGTGGGTTTACGCAAACCCATACACTGGATTTTCGTTGTTGCAGATGTTTCTATGCCAATCATTGGTATAGACCTGTTACAACACCACAATCTACTCATCGACACACGCTCACGAAAGTTAATAGACGGAAACACTAAGTTATCTGTTAGCGTAACTCCTTGTTCCGGTTGCAGGTTATCCCCAGTCACGATTAAACACACCATAGACCCCTTGTACTAATCAGTACTCGACAAATACCCCGGGATATACCAATCGCAATCGAAATTACCTTGTGTAACCAGCAATGTTACACATCACATCTCGACTACAGGACCACCTGTATTTTCGAAAGCTCGAAGACTCGCTCCCGAGAAGCTTAGGTTGGCTAAAAACGAATTCGGCCACATGATGGACCTAGGGATAATTCGACCATCGAATAGTCCATGGGCATCTTCATTGCACATGGTCCCTAAAAAGGACAGCAATGATTGGCGGCCAACTGGTGATTATCGGCGTCTGAATGCTAAAACCATTCCCGATCGTTACCCGTTGCCTCATATTCACGATTTGACAGCTACCTTGAAATGTACAACTGTCTTTTCGAAAATCGACTTGGTTAAAGCTTATGACCAAATTCCGATGGCACCTGACGACATTCCTAAAACCGCCATCATCACTCCTTTCGGTTTTTACGAATTTCTACGAATGCCTTTTGGTTTAAGAAACGCGGCTCAAACCTTCCGAAGGTTTATAGACGACGTCTTACCAGGTCTCAACTTCGTACATGCGTATGTTGATGACTGTCTAATAGCATGTCCGGACAGAGAATCACATCTCCAGCATCTGGACATTGTTTTCGATCGACTCCAAAGGCATGGCATTACTGTCAACATACAGAAATACCAAATCGGAACAAACTCCTTAGACTTCCTAGGACACACCACTGATGCTCAAGGCATCCGATCCCTTAGGAGCAAAGTGGCGGCCATTCTGGATTACCCAGAACCGACAACGATCAAGCAGTTACGAACTTTTAACGGACTTGTAAGTTTCTATAGACGGTTCATTCCTAAATGCGCATCCCTAATGAAACCGTTAACCGATAAACTTCGTGGAAATGCAAAATCAATTAGTTTAGACGACATAGCCCGTAAAGCATTTTCCACAGTTAAGGAACACATCGCTAAAGCAACCTTGCTTGCTCATCAGGACACTCAAGCGCCCATTATTATCGCCGTAGACGCATCCGACTCAGCAATCGGAGGAGTCTTACAACAATGGGTTAACAACTCATGGCAACCTTTAGGATTTTTCTCGAGACGGTTGCTAGACGCGGAATCTAGGTACAGCACGTTCGGTAGGAAACTCCTAGCTATGTATTGTGCTGTACGGCATTTCCAACATTCCATCGAAGGAAAAGAATTCACGCTTTTTACCGATCACAAACCTCTTACCTTCTCTTTAAATTAATCTTCAGACAAGTACTCACCTCGAGAATCTCGACAACTCGACTACATTTCGCAGTTTACTTCAGACATACAACATATTTCTGGAGCTAACAATGTAGTCGCAGACGCCTTGTCTCGAATAAATTCCTTGAACAGTTTCCAGGGAATCGACCTTCTTAAACTCGCTCAGCTTCAAAAAGAAGACATTGATCTTCAGCATGAGTTATCCTCAACAACTCTTAAACTACTTGTTAAGCAGTTGGGAACAGGTAAGGAAACCTTACTCTGTGACACATCTACAGGTAGGGATCGTCCAATTGTACCAAAACATTATCGACGCAACGTCTTCAATACGTTGCACAATCTCTCTCATCCAGGTGCTCGTGCAACAATCGAACTTATAGCCGAACGCTTTTGTTGGCCTGGCATGAATAAAGACGTGAGGGAGTGGGCACGCTCCTGTGTAAGCTGTCAGAAATCTAAGGTCGTAAGACACAACAAATGTCCCTTAGGTTCTTTCAAAACCCCTGACGCTCGTTTCGACCACGTCCATCTAGATTTGGTAGGACCCTTACCCGACTCGAACGGATACTCATATCTCATAACATGCGTAGACTGTTTCACTCGATGGCCGGAAGCAGTACCGATTAAGGACATTACTGCTGAAACCGTGGCCCGCCCTTTCGTCGAACGATGGGTAGCAAATTTCGGCTTCCCTTCCACAATCACTACAGACCGCGGACGCCAATTCGAATCTGGACTTTTCCGTTGTCTGACCTCACTATTAGGAATCACGCGTTTCCGAACGACCGCCTACCACCCACAAGCAAACGGGTTGGTAGAACGTTTTCATCGACAATTAAAAGCTTCATTATCAGCTTCAAACGTTTCACAGTGGACAGACGCTCTTCCACTCGTCTTGCTAGGTATCCGCAATGCAGTGAAAGCTGACATTGGATACACGGCATCTCAACTCGTTTACGGAACGACACTTCGACTCCCAGGAG
Source organism: Schistosoma rodhaini (assembly GCA_944470415.2). NCBI lineage: Eukaryota > Metazoa > Platyhelminthes > Trematoda > Strigeidida > Schistosomatidae > Schistosoma > Schistosoma rodhaini. The sequence goes on from OX104040.1 coordinate 5,265,977, forward strand.
AATTCGTAGATCCTTCAGCTTCTTCATTGAACATGGATCTAAACTCTTACACAAGTAGGCTTACAAACGCTATGCGTTCAGTTAAACCTGCTCACACTCGACCTCAATCAACTGATGTTTTCGTCCAACACGAATTACGACATAGTACACACGTCTTCGTTCGTCGAGACTCACATCGACGACCCCTCGAATCAGCATACGAAGGACCCTTCAAAGTTCTTCAACGCGAACCTAAGTACGGTACGAAAGATAGCATCAGTATCGATCGACTCAAAGCTGCGTACCTAGAAGAAAACCCTAGCTACGTCGATTTTCCTTCGGTACAAGAAAACGACACAGTTACTACACTCGTAGTACCCTACACGACAACCGACACACAACTTGATACTTCGTCAACGTCGATAGAAAAACCTAAAACAACGCGTTCTGGAAGACGAGTAAGATTTCCAGAACATCTTAACGAATATTGCACGTAGGACATAAGCTTTATCTTGAACTACCCTTCCATAGTTCATTCTAAAAAAAAATTTTAATATGATAATTTTTTATTTAAATAAAAAAACCAAAAAAAACAAAACATTTTTATCTTTTTTTGAGCGTATATATATATTTTTTATATATAAAAAAAAACAAAAAAAAACACTTTTTTCCTGATCGCTTTTACGCTGTTGGTAAGTGTATTAGTTTATTTTTTTTCCGCTCATCTTCTGTCCCTACGCAAGTACGAGTGTATTTCCGACATGCACTCACACGTTTTATTTTTCCTCTTTTCCAGGACGGCTGGAAAAGAACGACGAACTTTCGCAAGGAACCGAAATTTTCATTGTACTATATTTCTTTATTGCTATGTTGTACATTTTGGTCCCATAGTTTAAGGAAAGACGACCAGACGCTGCTAAACGAAGCAAGCTATCAGAAGAGTGTTTACCAACGACAAACTCGTTAGGTTTAAACTTCTGGCTGGTCACGTCTTAGGGGCATCACTACCTCACTAGGGGGGGAGTGATCTGTAGCTGTAAATAATTCCCCAAAATCAATAGCTTTCTAAGTGTTCGACATTGGATGCTGACCACGTGTTTAAGTGGACTTGTTTAGCTAAAGGCTTTCGGTCATGCATCCGCATCAGATCACGTTTCGACTCGGCGTGGGACACAGCTCCTACGTTTCATTAGCCAGCTCATAGAAAAGGTCCTCGATATATTGGTAACGAATCAAATATATCTTTCCTGCCTCTTCTCGTCTGACTTCTGATTTCTATCTGACTGGGAACGATCAAATATAGAAGGTGCTACTGGTAGCTAGTTGTAAAACTAGAACATCCGTTGCATCATCAACACGAATCGTTTCCAATTCTGAGAAAGTGTTTCAATTCACAACAAAAATGCACGATCCCAGTCAAATCAAGCAACACAATCAAAGAGTGAACAATCAATATGGTCGCCGACAAGATAAAATATAAATTAAAACAACATAGATACAGTTCACAAAGAAACATAGAAACGGTGAAAGCGACAGAAAAAGTGAGAAGACTCTAATGAAATGAAACATTAAAATCTAAATTGGCATCAAAAGAATTAACAATAATCAACAAATAAAGAAACCATTAGGAACAAGTTGCAAATGAATGCATGTAGAGATTTTCACACACGAAAATTTAAAAATGGATCTTACAATTGTCATTCAATAACTTACACTTATTAAGAAAGCCTCACCATCACATTTTAATAAATCCATGTGAACGTTATCCTAGACAATGGCGACATGCACAACTGTTGGTGACTACGTTTTAGAGCCTATGAATAAAGGAATATTTAGCACTCTTGAAGACGCGAACAAAGTGTACACGAAAAAGGAGAGATTTACAAACTGGCGATCTGGTCTTGACCATTGAAAATACTTATGTAAGAAATAGCTGGCCTAAAAGTCCAGTAGTAAATGCTGATCCGGGAGATGCTTTCGTCAGACAAGCAAAGACCAGTACACCAAAAGGTATAATTACTGGAGATTTACGTAAAATTTGCTTATTAGAAGGACCCGACGATTTAGTAGTACAGTGTAGAAAGACTTTCCAAAGTGACTGTGGCATAATCATCTCTGAATGTCTTTATGCTAAATTTAGCATATTAATATCTAATCAGTGAGAGTAAGTAAAGATATGCTGTCTTTGTGGGTCAGTGTTGAGTCTGTTTTACATTATGTCCCCACTCACTTCTTGTTAAGGATGTCAATTCCCCTGAACTTAATTGATAAGTGACTTAATTTTATTTTGGAAATTTGAATTTAGCTGTCTTCGCGCCAAACGAGCTCTTTTTACCTTCGCGTCATATTTCCCACTTGTAAGCTATCTTAAACGCTCTTGGTCCGTTGTTTCTTTATGTGTGCTATTTATTAATGATGCCCAAGGACCATTTGCTGCTGTATATATACACTTGACTTTTTCCCTTATGCAATTGCTGTGCTTCTGGCTGCTACGGAATATAACTTCCCCGCTTCCAACTTGGACTTCTTACTCTAGTTAGCTGGGTCTGGGTCGCGTCAGAATAGCTAGCTTATCGGACCCTGGTTACAAGTCTTTGTTCCCTTCGCTACTAGTGAATTCGTAGCGCTTCAGATATAACACTTCTCTTCCACTGTTTTATACTACTTCTTTGCATTCAGTAAATAGTTGTGTTCCCAGCAATATTTACGCTTATGTTGTAACGTGCCGTGTAAAATTCTGAAACATTTACACATAACGTTCATTGTATTCATCATTGTGATTTATTTATCTCAAACACTAACAGTTACCCACAATTTTGTGCATTTTGCTTAACCTTTGTTTAAACGCAACAGCTCTCATACTGTCTGCTATTGGTTCGGTTTTGCTTGTTGATAAAGTATTACCAGGTTCAGACGTAGTTGTCTTTTGCACCATCGTATGTTGTAATCCTTTATGTTACTATTAAAGGAACCCCTTTTTATTTCATACAAAAGGACGCGTGAAACGCTGTAGACACCCCCACAAGTTAATATTTGTAACTAAATTTTGTATATTATTTAATAAATAAACGCTATTTTAGGAGATTCATTGTTTTGTGAGCTTCGATTTTGCGCATATAGAAATTAGGTGACTAAGACGCTTAGATAGTCTTAGCACCGACTTACTACACATAAGGGCTACATGCTGTCATCTCTGCTCGGTATTCACTCCTGTGACTAGTTAATTCTTTATTGCTTCCCGGGCTTTTGACAAGACTTTGCTGTATTGCGGAGTGCGGAAGGCGTTTTGCAAGGTGTGGTGGGTCGTCTCAGGTCACTAATAATATGGTTACCGACAGGTATCCGAAATCTTGACAACTAGTAGGTGTTATCATACAAAATACTAACCGTCCGCAGCTTTCTTCATGTATACTGGTGGAGCAAGACATCAATACATTAGAACCCATACACGCAAGCAAATATATTAAGGCCTCATAATACCTTATTTAGCAAATTTACCCTGAATAAATGTTTCATGCCATTTGTCACCCATCAGCAAGATGTACCTGTAATTTTTAAGGAATTGATTCTCACTGTGTTTCGATCTCATGTAACCCAAAGTCAAGATCCTTTAGTAATCTGACGTTGAAATACAAAATAGAACGGCTTTGTCAGTCGCTACATGACACTTAAGCAACCTACATATTACAGTATGTAGCCCCGAGAACTTGGAGAAACAATTAAGTTATTTTGTGCTTCTTAGCAGTTATCACCGGATATCCAACCATCCAGTAAGATTATGAAAAGTAAATGCAAACGAAATTGGTTAATTACGTGATGGATTTGTGACTAAGAAGACTAATTTACTTGTATTTTTAAAAAATGCATGTTACTAAATGGAAGACAGTAAATAAAATATAGGAAGATGTTAGGTAATGACAATCGTATCCTTTAAACTCACGATACAAGCACATTAGGAACAAAATCAAATGAAAGTGCAACTCTTGACTACCTTGAAATGGCTAGTTTTTTAATGAAGAGCATAAAGGAAGCAACAAGTATAAGAATTGAGGTGTTTTTATTATCTTGGACTCACAATATGATAATGTGTTCATCATAAGTATATATTAGTAACGATGACCGAACGAAGGCAGATATACATGTTGGGATTATGCTAAAAGATACATTACAACAATGAAACCAACTAACACAAATAGACCAGAAGGAAAATAATCACAGGATAGACATAAATAAATGTGCACATTTAAACCATCTCAGTAATACTAGTCTAATTCCGCAGCTTACATAAGCAAAACACACGGGGAAAATAAGTAAATGTTATGAAATTAAAGTAGAAATTAGTATAATGTCCAGATATACTTATATATTCACATAAAAACTTAATTTTTATTACGCCGTAGTTGCCGAGAAACACGATCCAAATTAGATTTGACATGTTCCCTGGTCCGTACACGTGCATCGCTAGTTTCTAAATCTAAGCCCAAACGAACTAAACGTGGATTAGCTAGTATTAATTCGGTCAAATTCTGTTCGATTTTTACACCGAGTACAGATTGACGTTGATTGGCCAAATGTAAGTCGGTTATTCCACTTTTTTCATGACTTATTGACTCTAATAAACGAACGAGGATAACACCTGAAATATTTGAAAAAAATCATGATAGATAAGTAGTTTGATTAATTAAGAGTAAAAAAGCAACTATTTTCAAAAGAAAACCACCGAAATATAACATCATCGTTCGTTTTGTTCACTGACTACAATCCATTCATATTGAACTACCCAATGACTCTATATGAACACTAGGTAGTCTATAGTTCCGATCTTTAAAAGCTAAACAAAATTCGCGAGTCCAGTCCTTTCTATTTTGGTTGCGGGGACATGTTGGATGAAATTATCTACTACCTGCTCTTGCTTCTGCTATCAGTAAAACGCACCACACAAAAGATGTGAGAACAATGAGCGAAAAGTCATCTTACTGCGAAACACGTTGTTTATTGGCTTAAGACATTACCAGACTGTTAGAACATTTTCGTTGGGGTTAGGTATGGTATTCTAGGTAAAGATGACAAATTGGTTGATAAAATTGCAAACCTTCATAGAATGAGGTGGTTGGGACCAAGTATGTCCAACCACTACTTTGACAGAATGTTCTTACTGGTAGAGATACAGGTTTGACCAGATAAAAAATAGAACCAGTCCATCACGTCACCAACTGCGGGACTTGGCTATGTTAGTACATACAGACCAACTGTGATCAAGGTTTGGAGACATATTTCATGATGGCTTACAGTGGCTCACATGCATTTACTCTTCATCTTAATCTAGACCATAAGCTAAAGTACTCTACTATAAATACCTTATTATTCTGCATTTTCGAACCAAACTCTCAACATCCAGTCTTTCGCATTACCAGTGTAGCACGGTAATTAGTGTCAATGCACATTTGTGGCAGGATCTATATTATGACTGACTGACCGACAGAAAACACTCGCAAATCGAGAGAAGTTTAAAAAAAAAAACTAATTCTGGAGAATTGAGTCATAAAACCAAAAGACTACAATTGGTTTATGTTCATTATATAACTGTATCTCAAAGTCTAAAATCATGTTCCAATGAAAGGAACATTTGTAACACCAAACGTAAACTTGTAGCTGAAAGGAAACCAATATGAAAAAACTTAATGTTCCTAATGGGATAGTGTACAATATACACATAAACATATAATCTGGAATCAAAAATTAAGTGGAGGTTACATATTTTTGCTATTGATTGATACTTGCATTTAACAAGAACAGTATAATAACAAGCATGTGCCTGTATGCATACGTTTATATGCATTACATATGAATATGTACAGGGAGATCACATGTAAATGTTGACAAATATATATGAAAGCAGATTTTATAGAATACCAAAATAAGGTTCAATTAACGTTGAAATAATATATCTCTTTTAGGAAAGTTTTTAATAGCAAACTGTAAAAGGTGATGAATGAATGTTTAAATATACATATACCTTAAAAAACCCTTATCATTATTCCAGTAACATGGAACAGAGTAATGATTCACTCAGACCTTGGAAAGGATGGATTGTTAAACGACGATTATCACATAAACGGAAGCTTCGTAACTAAACTATTTAGCACATAGAACACAATCTCAGAAATATGTATGTATACCAACTTAATCAGATGTAAGATGCCTCGAATCCGCTATTTCATTGTGACATTTTGGCACATACTACACTCCTATAATTCTTGCTAAGTTGTGGCAATATGTTTACGTCTACTAATGCCTGAATTTATTCTTATGAGTTGAGGCATGTCAAATTCCGCTTGTAATTTTAATATTTGTTCACAGTAAACATAGTGTTTTCGACTAACCAGTCAAAAAGTTCGACTCCAAATTTAATACTTTTAATATAGTATTTTTTTGCAACATATCAAAGAACGGTTCAACCATTGCGTTTGTTAAACGTGTTGCTGCCATATGCAGTTCAGTTAACTGGGTATTCTTTGTAAGAGCGGCACATAAGCGTTGTACCACTTCAGCACTTATTGTTTTGATATTATTTAAATTTAATCTAGTTAATTCTTCGCTGTTACTTTCCAATTTTTTTATACTACCCTGAAAGGAATAAAAGATAGAAAGAAAAATACAAAAAGTTTAACGTGAGCAAGTAATAATTGATGAATCCAGGTATCAAGATACGTGAAATTTTGAAGGAATAAAGCAGTCATTCCTTTTTGAAATAGTAGTTTATTTTTTAGGTGAGAATAAAAATGAACCATAAAAATAAACAATTATACACTGTAGGTTACCAGATGGGACCCACATGACTGAAAAACACCTTTATAGAAGATGTATTGGTGCCTACTATATTGAATTTTTAAGTATTGAAAATGCAAATACACGAACAAGTTTTAAAAGTAAATGAATTCCTGGTTAGTGACCACTAAATAGAGGGTCTAATGTCGACTAATCACGATCTTTTTGGGATAGCAGTGTTAGCGATAAGCAACATAGAATCTCACACACGTGAAACGCCTTCAGTCGCCACACGACATCATGATAAGACTACCAAGATGGATAGAAAAGTAGTAGCAATACTAATGACAGAATGAAGAACATGAATTTGACATGCTGGGTCAGCTAGACAGGTCGAAAGTTAAACCAACTCAATTGGCCAACCTTTTGTTTAATTTCTTAAGGAAAAAGGCACACGCTATTGGTTGAGAATGATGATTTATTTTCTAAGCGAGAAAGTTGTATATTTATGAATAGGTGCATATATTCTCGATTTAGTTTTAGTCAAGAAAGCTTCTTCCTTACTCTCGGTTTTCTCACTCAAATAGCTCATTTGGGGTCGCTTATAGGAAGTTTTTATGCCCAGTAACGAGATCGAAGGATCAAAAAACATAACAGATATGAGAAGAAAAAACGAATTTGCTGAATAAGTACAAAGCCATTTTAAAACTCAGTATCCAGAAGTAGACAGAGAATAAATGTATCTGGACCATTAAGCTATCAATTAAAGTCTATAACCATTGATCATGGTGATCGTGCATACCCGAAGAACCCAGTATAGACCTACCAATAAGTCTTGGTTCAACAGTCAACGGCTTTATAACGTCAACATGGTATCCATTTTTGAATATATTTCTTTAATTAGTATGGAAACTGTACATAATACTGGAATTGATATGACAGTGTCATACAGTTTTACAGGCCAGTCGGCTAGCTAATATCTCAAAAACTGAAGAACAGTCTATTCACTCCCTTTGTTAATGAAAAAACTTATTGTAAGAAGAAAAGGCTTGGATGTATAACTTGACACTAATCCACCGCCTTTGACATAACTAGACATCCTGAGGACACACAACAAGTAACAACTTGAAAGTATAAAATGTCAATCATTTGTGACTGAACCAACACGATACTACAGTAAAGGGTTAAGTATGAAAGGCTAAATTACAACGCGCAATCAGAATAGAGAGTCAGTCAGTTACAACGTAGAACTTCGTACGTACGTACATCAGTTCGAGTTGCCACACCACATCAGCACAGAGATGCAATTGTCGATTCAAATCCCATAGTGGTAGAAGTAGTAAGAATATAAGCAGTAAACCGAAAGATTAGGGTTTGAAGATGTTATTCAAGGAGTGTAATATAGTGAAATAAATTTGGAAAGAGAAAAAGGATAGTAACATAGAGAATTCAAAAGGTTAGACCATTGCAAACGATTTTCAGCTATGTCATTCAAGGTCTAACCATCGATTGCTATCATCTCGCGGATCCCATACAGGTAGTCTACACCTACCAACATAGCTCAGTCCAATTATCAGTGACTTCATGGATTTGAGCCATGTTTTTGCCTGGCCGCCCCTAGCTTTCTCCCAACTATTCCTACACCATAAAACATCGCACTTCGGAGCAGTGGGTGGTCGGGCATACGTAACACGTGTCCCGGCCATCTCAACTGATGAAGTTTCACCACTTCATCAATCGATTTACCATCATTACCTAGTACCCGTTTCCTAACAACTGAATTATTCACCCGGTCGTCCCAGGGTATAGGAGCAATGCTTCGAAGACACCTGTGAACAAATACTAGTAGCCTACGAATGTCCTCTACTCTTATCGATCATGTTTCACTGCCATAAAGTAGGACGGAATGAACTTCTGCACAGTACACACGTCCTTTGGTTGCTAGACGAATATCTCGCCTACGCCATAAATTACGCAAGTTGGTGAAAGCTAGTCGAGCCTTCTGTATCCGTGCTGAAATTTCGTCACACATCAGACCACAAGAGCTGATGAGACTCCCAAGATAAGTGAAGCGATCAACACGCTCAACTACTTCACTCCCTATCATTAGTTCAGGCGTAGATGCAACTCAATCCTGAAGTAACATTTTGCACTTCGAGGGAGAGAATCGCATCCCGAACATGCCTGCATAGTTGCTTATAGTGGTCAGAAGACTCTGCATTTTGTCAGTGTCTTCACCAAATATAACTATGTCGTCTGCGTATTCTAAGTCAACAAGTGAGCCTCCCGGTAAAAGTTCAACTCCTGGAGATTGAGATGATGAAAGTGTAATCTCTAGAAGCATGTCAATGACAAAGTTAAACAAGAATGGGGAGAGTGGACAGCCCTGACAAACACCACTTGAGGTAACCAATTCTGATGACAATTCGCCATAGGCTCTAACTCGACCAGTTGTGTTCGAGTAGAGAGCCTTTATGAGGTTAATGTACTTCTTTGGTACTCCTTTCACTGACAAACACTGCCAGAGAACCTCACGATCAACGGAGTCAAATGCCGCCTCAAAGTCAAGAAATACTACTATTGTGGGACGTCTGAATGTGTCTATGTTCTAGGACCTGACGTAGAGTGAATATCTGGTCTATACAACCACGTCCAGGTCGAAAACAAGCCTGGTTTTCTCTAGTCTGCTCTTCACGAGCTTTGATTAAGCGTCGAAGTATTATTGAAGCTAATATTTTAGACACTATATTAGTCAAACTGATCCCTCTGTGATTGTCACAGGAGGTCTTTTGTCCTTTCTTATAGACTGACACAATCAGTGATTGGGACCAGTCACATGGAATTACGTCCAGTTCCCTGATTCTACCTAAGACCTCAGTCAATCTCGTTGCTAGTACTGGACCACCATCCTTAAAAATCTCAGGGGTCAACCTGTCAGGGCCTGCTGCTCTCCCTCGCTTCAGATTTCCTATAGCTTTTTCAACCTCGTAGAGATTTGGAGGACTTACATCAAGTTGCCATTCAGGACGACTGGGGATCGTGGGTAACTGAAGTGTGGCTGAAGGCCAGTTGAACTGATCCCTAAAGTGTTCTGCCCATCGATCCAATCGCCTGGATTGAGAATGAATGATATGCCCATCTTTATCTGAGAAAGTTTCGCCGATATTTGTGTTTCTAATACCAGTTTCTTTAACAAGTCTAAATAGCTGTCAGCTGTTACCTTTTGCCACTGCCTTTTCCATCTCTCTTGCTTTCGCTACCCACCACTGTTCACGATCATTGCGTAGGCTTTTTATTAGCCTGCGCTTAAGCTGACTCCGCTCTTCGTTATCTTTAGAGCCAAATGGGATGAGTTTTTGAGCATCTATCAGTGCGATAGATGTTGTTGAGATCCATTGTTTCTCCCTAACCTTATGGTTTACCTTACTAGCGGATATCACTGCTGTTTCCACAGCTTTTCGGATGTCATTCCACGCTGCTTCGGGGTGGGCACAACTTACATGTCTGTCTAACTGTTTTTCCAGTTGTTCCTGAAATATATTCTTAGCTTGCCTATCATTAAGTAGAACCCTTGGAGGCTTCCCTGCAGTGTCTTTCTTACGTCCAGTAAGACGCAGACAGATACTTGCTCGCACTAGAGCATGATCTGAATCTAAACATGTGCTCCAGAATGAGCGACAGTCTTCTATCGAGCCCCTCCATCGTTGGTTGATAGCGCTGTGATCTAATTGGGTCCAACGTTGGGACGAATTCGGGGGTAGCCATGTCAAAAGATGTTTTTCCTTATGCTGAAAGTTAGTATTTGTAAGAAATAGGCGGTTATCTGAGCACAGCTGCAATAGACGGTCGCCATTATCTGTTCTTTTAGCCATGCCACCATGAGATCCACCCAGGTGTCTTTCCCTTTCACTTAGTTTACCTACTTGAGCATTAAAGTCACCAGCCACTATTACTACATCAGAACGCCTAGCTTTTCGGAGAAGGTCAGAAAGTTTCCTGTAAAACTCATCTTTTATATCGTCTGAGCTGCAGTCAGTGGGAGAGTAGGCAGAGACGACGAAGAGGCAACGACGAGTTTCCCTATCTTTCTGAGTCCTTACTGATCCGTTTAGTCGGACAGCGCATAGACGACTGTCAACTGGGATCCAGTCTAAAAGATCTAATTCTGCCCTAGGACTTAATGCTATACCTACTCCAGCGATGCCACGGGAAGCAGCATCAGGGCTTCCAGACACACGAAGCGTGTATCGAGATGGTTCTTTATTTTGATTAGGTGAGGTCAAATGAATGACACTACTCGGATCTTGTATGCGCGTTTCGGAGACGCAGCACACATCGATGGTGTAAGATTCTAGAGTTCTAGCCAAGGAAGCCTGTTGTCCTATTTGGCACAATGTTCGGACATCAAAAGTTCCTATATGTATTTTAGAGCGTGGTTTCAGGAGACCAGGAATAACGTTCCGTGTACTCGAATCGTTTGCCCTAGCGGTGCGATGTGATAAAAGGACGTGGGAAGGGTTAGTCGTGGAGATAAGAGAGTTATTAGGAGGTGTAGGAAGGATTTGAAAGTGACCAACTTGGTCTCGTGTGTTGTGACGGGTATGAGGGCTAATATCACTTCCCGGTTGCCCACACCGTGGAAGGGTTCTTCTAAAGGTACCTGAAAAGGAAATTGGGTTAGAAGTGGTCTTAATGACCTGAGAGCGTTACCGCAGTGCCCAAGGGACAACTGCTTGAGGTCGGTCACACACGAACTTTTTGTGTTAGCTCCGTTCTTTAAAGAACCTTACCGCCGGAGACGGATATTCATGGGATAAGGCGAGGTGTGCATTTTTAAGGTCGACCTTTTCTAACCCCACCCCTCCTTGTAGGAAGGCAGCATCGCTGTTATGCTGGTTGTCTGAAGGAAACACCTTACTGCCGTCACACCTCTGTACAGTCAGCAGTACGACTTCGCCTTCGGACCTTGGGATTGCTGCTATTAGTCTTACCGCTCTTCAACCGACCTGTCTGGCATGGTAGGACCTTGAGAAACGATTGTTCAAGCCAGCATAGCTCGATTGGATCATCACGACAGGAAAGCCCGACCACCACGTCAAGGTGGCAGCAACGGTCGGGTAAGTAGTCTTACGTGAAGGAAAAACTGTTTAGAGCTCCTCAGTTTTTAAATGATGTTAAGCTATAAAGAAAAAGGATTAACCAAGTACAAGAAAAATCGAGACAAACCTCAACATCTGTCATATTTAGTGGTTCATCTGGCATGACTTTAAGACGTTCAGCTTTAGCCACACCAGAAAATCCACCCATTTCCAATTTACGTCCTTCTAAACTAGCGTGGAACTGTACTTGATTCAACATCCCAGTAAAACCCAGAACAGCAGCCAAATCGACAAGTTCATCTTCAGTAGCATTTTCAAGAGCCTTAACAAAAATATACCATATTTATAGTGTAGGTTCACAAAGGTTATGCTACTTGATACAATACCGTTAAAATTTCATTTATCAATACAATAACAAATGGAGGTAAAAACCAGTGATCAATAAGGGAAACTGTACAAACACGTCGGTTATTCTTTCTTGTTCATTTTATGTAGACGAGAAAGGAATTACGATCGACAGTTTCAGAGTGAATGGTGTTTAAATAAAAATAAAGCTTATAAATATAAAACAAAGTAATTATTCACCAGATAATTTAAAATATTGTTAGCTAACAGTGACCGATCGTGAAAGTTTAAATTAACCGTTAGATAACTTTTGTTTCCTGCCACAAAAAAAGCTTGTTAAATGGCAAACAAACCTCTGAAGTTTGAACGGAGTACGAGGAATGACTTCATATTTACGAAACACAATGTTAGAGTTCGTAGGATGACCAGCAGAACTCCTCGTCAACCGGTACTAATCACCGATAATACCTAACTGTAGCTGATTATTTTTGAAATATTTAGGTTTTTCAACTGCTACAGTTGAGGATATTATTGTCATGATAATCACACCCAAGACATAATTAAATGGGATGTTCGAATAATATGTACGGAATACTAGGGCATATTATTTATAAACTACGACATTCAGTGTCCAACAATGGACCCCTGAAAACCGAAACAGACCGACATAATCATAAGCAAAGTTATGTGAACAAATAATCTGAAAGTTTCGCCCGAAAAAGTGCTAGTACTTTAAGCATGTAAAATTATCAGCTAAAGAAATCATCACCAGTTTTTCATCTTAATTTTCGAACAGATATAATTCCAAAAATGACAAAATAACATCTCACACAAAAACAAACCGGAAACGGAAGAATAGAATTGACAGAAATACCTACTTATTGATACTACAAGCATTTCTATTGAGTCTTAGTGTAGGTTTTTGCAACACAACAGATAAAATCGTATATATAATTTTATACCAACAGAAAGAGATATGGAAAACCTAACACAATCTTTGAAACGGAGATTCGCTGCGTTGCATTAATGCTTCAGACATAACCTTGAATGTGTTAAATGAAATTATATGCCTATGTTAACAGAAGAAGAGCATTCTGATGCGAGTACAAGTTTTATCAGTTAGTTAATTAAAGAAGTACTGGGTTTTGAACAAAGCCGCCTAAGCGGCAGCCAATCTTACTAAAATATAATACCTCACCGATCGAAAGAACAAACCTCGAGCACCTAATATTTTTTTACTGAATAATTTGTCTTTTTACTACCAGTCGAGTCAGAGCTTATGGCGAACTGTCATATGATTTTACAACCTCAAGTGGTGTCCGACAAGGTTGTCCACTATTCCCATTTTTGTTTAACTTCATTATAGACATATTACTGGAAACAACACTCTCGTCGACTGAATTTTCAGGAGTTGAACTTCTACCAGGACGTACACTTATCGACTTAGAATACGCAGATGACATAGTCCTGTTTGGTGAAGACCCTGGCAAAATGCAGAGTCTTCTGTTGGAACTCAGCAATAATGCCAGGATGTTTGGGATGCGTTTCTCCCCCTCTAAATACATATTGTTACTTCAGAAGTGGCCTGTGTCAACACCTGAACTAAGGATAGAGAGTGAAGTAATTGAACACGAGGACAATTTCACTTATCTTGGAAGTCTGATCAGCCTAATCTCAGCACGGATTCAGAAAGCTCGTTTGGCTTTTGCCAACTTACGTCACATATGGCGAGAACGAGATATCTTTCTATCAATTAAGGGACGAGTATACTGCGCAGCAGTTCGCTCTGTTCTACTTTACGGCTGCGAAACATGGCCATTAAGAGTAGAAGATACTCATAGGTTACTAGTATTTGACCACAGATGCCTTAGAAATATTGCTCGCATCTGCTGGGACAACCGGGTAAGTATTAGTGAGGTTCAACGCAGGGTATTAGGGAATGATGGTAAATCAGTTGATGAGGTCATGAACCTTCATCGACTGAGATGGTTGGACCATGTGTTACGTATGCCTGAACACCGATTACCACGACGCGCAATGTTGACTAGTGTAGGGGATGGTTGGAAAAGAGTTAGGGGCGGCCAAACCAAAACATGGCATCAATACTTGAAGTCACTAACTTCTAGTCTGAGCCATGTTGGTAGATGCGGACTACCTGGTTGGGGTTCGCATGACTATCGTAACCAATGGTTGGAGACTCTGGGTGACATGGCTCAGAATCGATCAGAATGGCGGATTCAAGGACGTAACAAAAGTGGCGACGGAGATTTTTTCCTTTTTAAAATATTGATTGATCCAAATCAAAATGTCTGTTTCTTTGGACGACCTTAAAACTATACTACAAATCCAGCAAGCTCAGAATGATGCGAACCAAATGAAGCTTTTAGATGCATTGATGCAGCTCTCATTTCATTCATCATCAAATTCTCAGTCAGACAGCATCGCAAGTTCTATTTGTGAATTCAATTATGATCCCGATTCTGGTATTATTTTCGATTCCTGGTTTCGCCGTTTTGAAGACACATTTCGTGTTGAATGCTCGAATCTTGATGATGCAGCCAAAGTTCGCCTACTCTTGAGAAGACTCGGAACACTTGAATATAACAAATATGTAAATTTCATTTTGCCACAAAATCCACGAGATTTATCATTCAATGAGACAGTTCAAACTTGGTCCCAAATTTTTGGTGAACAATCCTCATTATTCAGCATCCGTTATCAGTGTTTTCAAATATCTAAATCCTTATCTGATGATTATCTCACATACGCTGGACATGTAAATAAAGAATGTGAACGTTTTAGAATAAATGAAATTACAGCAGATCAATTTAAATGTCTGATTTTTATCTGTGGATTAAAGAATTCAGAAGATATGGATATACGTACCAGAATTCTATCACGCATTGAGCAGGAGCCTAATATGACCCTGAAAATGGTCACAACCGAGTGTCAACGGTTGTTAAATCTTAAACATGATTCCACGATAGTACAGCAAAATGCAAAGACATCCAATCTTGCTTCAATAAATGCATGAAGATCTCACAAACCTTCCAAACAAAAGACGGCGAACACACAGAAACCTTCTGGTAAACCACCATCACCATGTTGGTCCTGCGGATCATGGCACTTTGTGAAGTTATGCCCATTTAAGAACCACAAATGCCGCCAATGTCATCGCATTGGTCATAAAGAAGGTTACTGCTCATCAGATAAACGTCAGTCCAAACATCGTGACGTAAAGGTGAAGCGACAGCCACAGAGTCAAGTCAAAAGCACATTTGCAACTTTTAAAGTGGGATTTCAAAGTAAACGGAAGTATGTGAACTTATTAGTGAATGAAAAACCTATTCGTCTTCAGTTAGACACTGCTTCCGACATTACACTGATCTCCAAGAACACATGGCGTAAGCTAGGGTGCCCACGCATCCGACCAACAGAGCATGTTGCTCGAAATGCTTCAGGAGACATAGTGAAGCTAACTGGAGAAGTCACCTGCAACGTGCAGTTCAAGGAACATAAATTCACTGACGTTTGTTATCTAACAAATCGGCATGATTTAGATCTATTGGACTGGATTGAGAAGATTGGTGTCTTAAATAGTTTATTAAATGAAGTATGTTCTCATAATCCTTGCTCTAATTCTATCAAAAATTCTCATGATATTTCCGAATCAAATGCCTCAGTTGTGTTATGTTCCCCTGATGTTTATGAACTAAATGCTTCCGATGTAACATGTTCTCGTAATATTTCGGAATCGAATTCCTCCGATTTAATGTGTTCTCATAATGATGTCAAATCAAATACCTCCGATTTGATGTGTTCTCATAATGATGCTAAATCAAATAACTCCGATGTAACATGTTCGCAAAATGTTTCCCCATCAAATTCGTCAAACAAAGTATTCTGTCGTAATATCTCAAAATCTCATGCATCTTATTCCTCTAAAATGTCGACCACATCCCATGTAAATCATCTTCGGCAAAAACATGCAGATGTATTCCAAAACAAACTGGGCTGTTGTAAGTTCACCAAAGTTTTCTTGTCGCTAAAGCAAAATGCAAAACCTGTCTTCAGACCAAAACGACCAGTACCTTATGCTGCTCTGTCAGTCGTTGACCAGGAACTTGACAGGTTAGAAGCACTGGGTGTCATTCAGCCAGTAAATTACTCACCGTGGGCTGCTCCCATAGTAGTTGTGAGAAAGGCAAATGGGACTGTTCGCATGTGCTGATTTTTCCACTGGTCTAAATGATGCTTTAGAGGATCAAACTTATCCACTTCCCATACAGGAAGATTTATTTATCAAACTAAATGGAGGGAAGTATTTTGCTAAGACTGACCTTGCTGACGCATATCTCCAAATAGCAGTTGATCCAGTCTCCCAACCACTACTGACGATTAACACTCACAGAGGCCTTTATCAATATAAACGTTTGCCATTTGGTGTGAAACCAGCACCAGCTATTTTTCAACAAATTATGGACACTATGTTGGCAAATTTGCCAGGAGTCGCTGTCTATCTGGATGATGTTATCCTTACAGGTTCCAGTAAGTCCGATTTAATTGATCGACTTGATGCTGTTTTGACCAAAATATCTGAGTATGGATTTTATCTAAAAGAAGAGAAGTGTAAATTTTTCATGGACTCGGTAAAATATCTTGGTTTTGTTTTCGACAAAAATGGACGACGCCCAGATCCAGAAAACGTACGAGCTATCCAAAATATGCCTCCACCATCTAACGTCGCAACTCTACGCTCGTTCCTTGGTCTTATCAGTTATTACAGTAACTTTTTACCACAATTGCATCGCCTCCGAGCACCCATGAACCATCTATTATCCAAAAATGTAAAATGGAACTGGTCCACTGAGTGTCAAAAGTTTTGACAAAGTAAAGTCACTATTAATATCGGACCTACTTCTTACGTATTTTGATCCCTCACTGGAAATCGTTGTTGCCGCAGATGCTTCTGATCATGGTGTCGGAGCAGTTATATCCCACAGGTTTCAAGACGGCACAGAGAAAGCTATAGCCCATGCCTCCAGAACGTTGACTTCGGCAGAACGCAAGTACAGCCAAATTGAGAAAGAAGGATTGGCACTAGTTTTTGCAGTTAAGAAGTTTCACAAAATGCTGCATGGTAGAAAATTTACCTTATTTACTGATCACAAACCCCTATTATCGATCTTTGGATATAAGAAAGGTATACCAGTTTATACTGCAAATCGCCTCCAACGATGGGCTACAATGTTGTTGGGTTATGATTTCACTATCAAATACAAATCTACCTCTGACTTTGGTCATGCTGATGCACTATCGCGCTTAATAAGAAATCATAAGCTTGAAAATGAAGATACTGTCATTGCTTCTATATCAGTGGAAGAAGATGTAAGCAGCATGTTGCTCAATTCAACGCGAATTCTTCCAGTGACAGCTGCTCGAATCGCTGATCACACTCTCCATGATCCTATCTTAAGGCAACTAGCCACATTTATCCGGCGTGGTTGGCCCCCACGTATAACATCTCATGAACTAAAACAGTATTATCAACGACGCCAATCTTTATCCATCGTAAATGATTGTATTATGTTCGCTGATCGCGTAGTAATTCCAAGTAACCTACGCCCACTCGTTCTGAAACAACTGCACACAGCTCATCCAGGTATTGGAAGAATGAAAGCTATTGCTCGAAGTTATGTATACTGGCCTAACATTGATGAACAGATCGAAGACAGTGCGTGCGTGCAGAAAATGTGCTGCAGCCTCGAAATGTCCACGGAAAGCTGAACTCAATTCTTGGCCATCCCCGAAAGAACCTTGGTCGCGTATACACATTGATTTCGCCGGCCCATTTCAAGGTACATATTTCCTCATTTGTGTCGACGCCTACTCAAAGTGGCCAGAGATTCTACCCATGAAGCAAATCACGTCGCAAGAGACTATTATCGAGTTACGGCAGTTATTCTCTCGTTTCGGAGTCCCAGATATTCTCGTGTCAGATAATGGCACTCAGTTTACTTCTTCCATTTTCTCCGACTTCTGCAACAGGTTTGGGGTCAAACATGTTCGTTCACCTCCATACCATCCACAATCAAATGGTCAAGCAGAAAGGTTTGTGGATACCTTCAAAAGAGCGCTACTGAAGGCAAGGGGGGAAGGGAAGATAAAGGAAATTCTTGATGATTTTCTGTTAGTCTACAGAACGACTCCAAATCCATCAGCGCCGAATAAATTGTCTCCAGCAGAAATTATGTTTGGTAGAAAAGTTAAAACTGCTCTCGATGCCATAAAACCAAAGCAAAATGGTGTAGAAAGAAGAAACCAGAAGATGGAATCTCAATTTAATCCTCACCATGGGGCGAAAAGTAGAATCTTCCGAGATAATCAAAAAGTATATGTCCGTGATTTCCGATACTTACCTCCACAATGGACCAGTGGACGCATACTTGGGAGACGAGGGAATGTAATGTATGTGGTGGAAGTTGAAGGCCAAAAGTGGATACGTCACGCTAACCACATACTGGAAAGTTCTGGTACTCCTCAGAAAACCGAGAAAATGTGCTCATTGTGGGAAGTCTTCCTGGACAGTTTCGACATAGGAAGTCCAGCAACTAAGAAAACTGTACAACTGGAACAACATCCTATTAGGAGATCACAACGGAAACGCAGAAGACCCGATATACTGCAGGTGGACCCGAAGAAAAGAGCATATACTTCTTTGTCTTCTCTCTCTCTCGTGCTTGCCAGCCAATCAGGGACAGAATAGTTTTCGTCTCGATACCCCTATTTCGAACTCACGCATATTGGCCTCAAGGTTAAGCCAGTCAGTCTATCGTGTCAAGGTCTTAATCTACATTATACTCGGCACTAAGTGGGTAGACAGATTCAAGGACGTAACAGACTGACACTCTCCTCGACTGGATTTTCAGGAATTGATCTCCTACCAGGAGGTCCACTTATCGACTTAGAATACGCAGATAACATAGTCCTATTTAGTGAAGACGCTGATAAAATGCAGTCTTTCGGTTTTATTTTTATTTTATTTAACAACATAAATATTGGTACAAAGAAGCACCAGATAAATATGTACCTCACAAATCGCATTTGATTTGTGTGAGGGCTGTGATACTGCCCAGTTGCCCAGACTGAAGCAGGTGGTTTTCTTAGGGGGCCACACCCGGAGCCTTTGACCTAAAGGTCTGATCCACAAGGTAGTGGAGCATCGTGAGGAGATGCAGTCCTATGGTAGCCGGTGACCAACAATAGGTTCGTTCGCCATTCGTTCCATCAGGATACTGGAGCCCATGTGCACCATTGGTTTGGAATCGGGGTTTTCCAAATCCCCTAAGTGGACTTTCCGTGTCCACCAACTCGGTTAAAGCGCCGAATATTCGCTTTTCGTCCTCTAAATTTCGTAAACAACACCCCCGCCACAAGAAGGTAGTGAGCAAGACTTCCATGGCAGAGGCTATATATTCGCGTGCCATGTGAGAGCATTTCGAGAGGGAGAGCGGACTCTCCCCACTCTCGTCCGTACCAGGGCATTTGGAGGCTTTTGGTATTTTGGTAGCACTCAGTAACAATACAAGGATGCTTGGGATGTGTTTCTCCACCTCTAAATACATATTGTAACTTCAAAGTGGCCTGTGTCAACACCTGAACTAAGGATAGGGAGTGACGTAGTCAAAAGCGTCGACAAGTTCACTTATCTTGGAAGTCTGATCAGCCCTAATGGGTCGATTTCTGACGAAATCTCTGCACCGATTCAAAAAGCTTGTTTGGCTTTTGCCAACTTACGTCACATATGGCGAGAACGAGATATCTTTCTATCAATTAAGGGACGAGTATACTGCGCAGCAGTTCGCTCTGTTCTACTTTACGGCTGCGAAACATGGCCATTAAGAGTAGAAGATACTCATAGGTTACTAGTATTTGACCACAGATGCCTTAGAAATATTGCTCGCATCTGCTGGGACAACCGGGTAAGTATTAGTGAGGTTCAACGCAGGGTATTAGGGAATGATGGTAAATCAGTTGATGAGGTCATGAACCTTCATCGACTGAGATGGTTGGACCATGTGTTACGTATGCCTGAACACCGATTACCACGACGCGCAATGTTGACTAGTGTAGGGGATGGTTGGAAAAGAGTTAGGGGCGGCCAAACCAAAACATGGCATCAATACTTGAAGTCACTAACTTCTAGTCTGAGCCATGTTGGTATTATTATTATTATTATTTAAACACATATATATTGGTACAAAAGGGCACCAGGTACATATGCGCCACACAAAATAATGAAAGTAGGAAGAGAATGGATGAAAAGATAAGGCGGGCTGAAATGTACAACCAGAAGACTCTTTCAGTTAGGTAAGTTAGAACCATTCTTTATGTAGAAAGTAAAAGAAGGTTGCAGCAGGATCGCCACTGGCTTCTATTCTGAGCCATGTCTGATAACGTCTCTAGCCACTGTGTTGCACCATCTCTCGGACCCCAACCAGGGAGTCGTGAAGGACCAACGGAAGCTAGCCCTTTGCAGCTTTCTTTCATGCCACGACACCATGTCATACACTGACCTCCTCTCCGCTTTTTCCAACCAGTCCCAGGGTCGGCAAATAATGCACGACGTGGAAGTCTCTGGGACGACATTCGTAAAACATGTCCAAGCCACCGAAGTCGGTGTTTCAAGATGGTGACACCAATTGAATTATCGTCTCTGCGCCCGAACACACGATGCCGAATCTCTGCATTACTAACATGGTGTTGCCACTGAATATCAGCAATCCTTCGGAGACAACGATGATCGAACACAGAGAGACGTCTAACATCCTCAACTTGGAGAGGCCAGGTTTCACAAGCATAGAGCAAAACTGCTCACACCGACGCGTTGTAGATCCGACCTTTTACAGCCCGACTAACATCACGAAGGCACCAAAGATGGCCCAGATTGGCATAAGCCGCCCTGGCTTTCATTATACGTGCATCAATCTCATCACTCACGCCACCACCAGCACTTATATAGCTACCTAGATACACGAACTTCTCAACTACTTCAATCTGCTCACCATCTAGGGTGAGTACAGGATGAGAATCCTGCCAGTCTTGTAGGAGTACTTTGCACTTGGAGGGTGCAAAGCACATGCCGTACCTGCGGACACTGATTGCCAACTGATTAAGTGCTGATTGCATGCCTTGGGCATTATCGCACAGTAAGACAATATCATCCGCATACTCAAGGTCGAGAAGTCGTTCTCCAGGCAACATATCCACACCGCCATTACTTACATCTATCAGAGCTGTTTCCAGGATGTCGCCGATGGCAAAGTTGAAGAGGAATGGTGAGATCGGGCAACCCTGCCTAACCCCACTGCTCGAATAGAACAAGGGAGAAAGGTGGTTGTATGCCCTCACTCCGCCTGAGGTGTTCGTATACAGGGCCTTTAAGATGTTAATGAACTTCTCAGGCACACCCTTCTTCAATAGACAATCCCAGAGAACAGTCCTGTCCAACGAATCGAAGGCAGCCCTGATATCAAGAAACACTACGATTGTTGGCCTGCGATAAGTATGACGGTGTTTTAACATTTGGCGGAGGGTGAAGATGTGATCAATGCATCCTCGACCAGAACGAAAACCAGCCTGCTCCTCGCGAGTCAATCGTTCTCGGGTTTTAAACAACCTACGAAGAATGATAGAAGCCAATAGTTTGGACGCAATCGAAAGTAGACTTATCCTCCGATAGTTATTGCAGGAACAACGTGAACCCTTTTTAAAGATAGGGACGACTATCGACTCATTCCATGATGTTGGTGATTTATAACGTTTCAAGAGTTGGAGTTCCTTGCGGACTTCCGCCTCGTTTGGTGGATCAGTCGTCACCGGCCATGGGGGGCAGGACAAGCTGGTTGATGTTGCCAGAGCAGCAGGCCAGTTGAACTGCCCTTCGAAAAATTCCGCCCATCGTCCAAGACGTCGGGAGATGTTAGTGATTGGCATCAAGTCATCCTCATAGATTGTTTCACTCACACCAGACTTCTTGCTGCCAGTGGCTCGGATGAGTTGGAAGAGCTTCCGGCAGTTACCAGATGCAGCTGCTGCTTCCATCTCATTAGCACGCTCCGACCACCAGGCTTCCCGGTCCTTACGCAAGCTTTGCCCGATTTCATTACGTAACAGCCTTCGTTTGTGGTCAAACTCACGGTCACCCGGAATAGACCGACGGGCTTCGATCAGTTGTAAGGAGCCAGAAGAGACCCAGTGCTTCTAAGCGGGACGTTTCGCGAAGCCGCAAGCGGCTTTACTCGCCATTTTCATGGCGTCGTGAAGATGCAACCAATGCACATCTATACTTTTCGGTGGGGTGGTAGCTAGCCTAGAGGCTAGCTCCGCTCGATACTTACTTGCAACAGAAGTTGCAGCCAGTTTACTAACATCAATCCGTTGGTGGTAGTCAATCCTTCGGCCACTGAAAAGTAAGGTGAGATTGGCGCAGACCAGGGCATGACCAGACTCCAGATAGGTACTCCAAAAGGAGTGGCAGTCTTGTACACAACCACGCCAGCGGTAGCTGATCGCGATGTGATCAATCTGAGTCCAGGCTTGGGATGCAGAGGGAGGACGCCAGGTGGCACACCGGCGATGACTGTGCCGGAAGTTAGTGCTGGCCAGAAACAGGTTGTGGTCTGTGCACAGTTGCAGCAAACGGTCCCCGTTATCTGTCCGGCGACCAACAAGTCCCCATCGGCCACCTAGACGACTCTCTTCTGTGCCTAGACGCCCGACCTGTGCATTCAAGTCTCCGGCTAGTACTACAATATCTGTCGAACGCGCTTTCTGGAGAAGAACTGTTAACTGATGGTAAAACTCATCCTTGATTGCATCCGGGCTGCAATCTGTCGGGGCATAGGCAGAGATGACGAAAAGACACCGATTCTCACGCCGATTTCTTCTCACTTTGATGGAACTTTCTAATCTAACAGCACATAACCGACTTTTAATGGGGATCCAATCGATTAGTGCTGCCTCAGCCCTAGCGCTTAGTGCGACACCAACACCAGCAAGACCAGACGAAGATGCCACAGGGTCCCCGGATAAGCGCACGTGGAACAAGCTTTTCGAGGCGACAGATGGAGAGCGGATTTGTAGTACTTCACTAGAGTCTTGAATACGGGTCTCGGATAGACAACAAACATCAACATTAAGACCTTCCAAAGACATAGCCAGCCCTATCTGTTGTCTGATATGCATTAGTGTGCGAACGTTGAAGGAAGCTAGCTTGAACGGCGTACGTGGTTTCAGAAAGACTGCCTCAGTATTCATTATCGGTGGAAGTATTCACTTTCAACCAGACAGTGACTGGAGATCGTTTAGATAGGACAGGTTTTCCACCAAGAGCGAGCTGCTGCATAAGTTGAAAAGTAAGGTTACACAAATTGGGGATAAAGGGGGGTGAATTAGCGATATGGTAAGCAATAATAATAATAATAATAATAATAATAATAATAATAATAATAATAATAATAATAATAATAATAATAATAATAATAATAATAATAATAATAATAATAATAATAATAATAATAATAATAATAATAATAATAATAATAATAATAATAATAATAATAATAATAATAATAATAATAATAATAATAATAATAATAATAATAATAATAATAATAATAATAATAATAATAATAATAATAATAATAATAATAATAATAATAATAATAATAATAATAATAATAATAATAATAATAATAATAATAATAATAATAATAATAATAATAATAATAATAATAATAATAATAATAATAATAATAATAATAATAATAATAATAATAATAATAATAATAATAATAATAATAATAATAATAATAATAATAATAATAATAATAATAATAATAATAATAATAATAATAATAATAATAATAATAATAATAATAATAATAATAATAATAATAATAATAATAATAATAATAATAATAATAATAATAATAATAATAATAATAATAATAATAATAATAATAATAATAATAATAATAATAATAATAATAATAATAATAATAATAATAATAATAATAATAATAATAATAATAATAATAATAATAATAATAATAATAATAATAATAATAATAATAATAATAATAATAATAATAATAATAATAATAATAATAATAATAATAATAATAATAATAATAATAATAATAATAATAATGTAAATTGTCATGCTTCTAATATGAACAGGAATAGTATCGTCAATAGAGTTCATCATTTCATTCATTTGTGTGTGGGCTGTGTTACTCCCCGGGTGCCCAAACCGAAGCAGGTGGTTTTCTTAGGGGACCACACCCGGAGCCTTTGACCTGAATGTCTGATCCACAAGGCAGTGGAGCATCGTGAGGAGATGCAGTCCCATGGTAGCCGGTGACCAACAATAGGTTCGTTCGCCATTCGTTCCATCAGGATACTGGAGCCCATGTGCACCATTGGTTTGGAATCGGGGTTTTCCAAATCCCCTAAGTGGACTTTCCGTGTCCACCAACTCGGTTAAAGCGCCGAATATTCGCTTTTCGTCCTCTAAATTTCGTAAACAACACCCCCGCCACAAGAAGGTAGTGAGCAAGACTTCCATGGCAGAGGCTATATATTCGCGTGCCATGTGAGAGCATTTCGAGAGGGAGAGTAGACTCTCCCCACTCTCGGCCGTACCATGGCATTTGGGGGCCATGTTGGTAGATGCAGACTACCTGGTTGGGGTCCGCATGACTATCGTAACCAATGGTTGGAGACTCTGGGTGACATGGCTCAGAATCGATCACAATGGCGCCGGTGTATACACTCTCTGTCTTCCCTCAAACTGTGAGATTAAAATTGCTTGATACCCTTCTTCCTGTACTATATCTTCATATAAATTTTTTTTATATATTACCACCATTAAATTAACTAGTTCTCTGAAGTCGTTGTTCATCTTGTTGTGCTAATGAATTATGGGCCATCACTATCAAATGCCCTCGTACAGCCGAAAGTGGAGAGGGCCAAACCTCTTTCATTAAATGCTCTCACATGGCCACGCGTATACAGCCTCTACCAGGGAAGTCCTACTCACTGCCCTCTTGTAGCAGGGGTGTTGTTTACGAAATTGAGAGGACGAAAAGCGAATGTCTGACGCCTCAACCGGGTTGTTGGACACGGAAAGTCCATCTAGGGGAGTTGGAAAACCCCAATTCCCAATCGATGGTGCACATGGGTTCCAGTATCCTGAGGGAGCAAATGGTGTATGAGCCAATCGTCAGTCACCAGCTGCCATGGAACTGCATCTCCTAACGAGGCTACACTGCCTTGTGGATTAGGCTTTTAGATTAAAGGCTTTGGATGTGGCCTCCTAAGAAAAAAACCTGTTTCAGTTTGGGCACCCGAGCAGTATCATAGCCCACATACAATTAAATGAAATGACATATTTTGTGTGGCGCATATATATCTGGTGCCCCCTTGTACCAATATTTATGTGTTCAAATAAATAAATAAGGTATGGCAACTTGGACTGATGCATATATGTGCATAGTCTTACTTTGTAGCTGACTGACTGACATTTTTACTGAAATTATTATTTTAAACAGTGTTTTAAATTAAAAACATGAAGTAACCAGTGTACATACCTTATTTACATCATCATCAAACTCTACATCGAAACCCATTTCAACCAATTCGCTTTGCGTACTCGGTGACATGATTTGTTTTGGAGTATAGACTTTTCCCCTTTTCTTTTTTTCATAAGGTACAGCTTCTTCCCAATCCTTTTCAGCTTTGGCTTTTTCAATGAGATATCTATGCTCCGGAAGACAGCAAAAATTTTGGAAACCATCAAAATTTTAGTAAACAACACTGCTGCTCATACAAAACAAAAAGTTCGATCATATCTACTGTATTTGGTGTTCACATGAATATGAATAACTTTGAAAATTGATCGCGAAATGTGACTCTCATAGCTCATCTTATCTTAGAAGACATTCAAATATGGGAAAACATTGTACTCACTTTGTCTCCATTACTTTACACGTTTGGAGTGGGAACGCGAGAACGAAACCACTAAATTGTTAATTCAATTACAGTGCTTAAAGTAAGTGACATCTAAAGGACTAAATAAGTAATCCAGTGATGTGAACGGCAAAATAAGAAGCCTGAACAAATTACGGAAGCTATTTTCGGGGATGTTAATTCATTTAATTCAGAGCTTGTAAAACTAACATTTACTTCTGCCCCTAGCCTATTCTACAGATCATAAGCTTTCGTTTGATGTATAATTCATTGCCATAGCATTTTCTGTTCTAAAGCTATTGTCATTTAGACGTAATCCTTTGTACCCTATTTTCTACTATAATTCCCCAGTTTTGGACATAATTGTATTTTTCTAATTATTGTACGTTGTGGTCCGCTTAGTCATCTATTTATTCATGTAACTTTTCACCCTAATCTGAATTGGGAATTCGAGTGCTAGACCGGGGTTGGAATAAAGTTATTAGTGTTCCAGTTGTTTTTGTCTTCTCTCTCTCTCGCGTGCTTGCCAGCCAATCAGGGATGTGGTGTTGTTTACGAAAGTGAGAGGACGAAAAGCGAATGTCCGGCGCTTTAACCGGGTTGATGGACACGGAGGGTCCACCTAGGGGAGTTGGAAAACCCCGATTCCAAACCAATGGTGCACATGGGCTCCAGTATCCTGATGGAACGAATGGCGAACGAACCTGTCATTGGTCAACGGTTACCATGGGACTGCATCTCCTCACGATGCTCCACTGCCTTGTGGATCAGACATTCAGGTCAAAGGCTCCGGGTGTGGCCCCCTAAGAAAACCACCTGCTTCAGTCTGGGCACCTGGGCAGTATCACAGCCCTCACACAAATCGAATGAGATTTGTGAAGCGCATATTTATCTGGTGCTTCTTTGTACCAATATTTGTGTTTAAATAAATAATTAATAAATAATCAGGGATAGAATAGTTTTCGTCTCTCTACCCCTATTTCGAACTCACGCATATTAGCCTCAAGGTTAAGCCAGTCAGCCTATCGTGTCAAGGTCTTAATCTACATTATACTCAGAACTATGTGGGTAGACAGATTCAAGGACGTAACATCCAGAATCATAAGTAGGGATGGATGGTGACTAGCAGTATAATACAAGACGCGATTTTCGTCTTTGGGACTCATAATTTAGATGTTCACTACGAGACTTGAACCCAATACCATTCGCATCAAATGCCATTGCGTCATCTACTTAACCACTGGGTCTAGATAGCCACTAGCCTGTGCAATAAAGTGAAGTTTAGCTTCTGTTGTTTGGATTTTCCCATTGACTTTTAGTACTGCAGTTGATCAGTCTTATCAGCGTATGTACTGGGTCCCAGTCCCGGAGTGAACATAGACTCTGGGACGCAGGTACATCCAAACGACGAGCCTCAAGTAGGACGAAGTGTGTGTCCTGGATTTCACTGTTAGCCACCATCTATCTCTACTTATAATGCTTGTGACTTGGGGTGATATCAAGGCAATCAGCGCAAGACGCACATATGCCAATAAGACTAATCAATTGATGCCCGAAACATTAATGGGAAAATCTAAACAACAAACACAAAAAGGAATTAGCCAAACGGTTGTAGACCTATTTTTCAGTGAAGCTAAATACTTGATATATGAGAATTCAAAACAAAATGACTAGTAAAAGCTATACATCGTGTTGTCTAAATGACATCCATTTTATTTATTGGTTTATTTAAATACATAAACATTGGTACGAGGGGGCGCCAAATACATATACACCACACAAAAACAATGAGGCCAGTAGCGGCTATCACTGATTTGTGTGAGGGCTACGATACTGCCCGGGTGTCCAGGCCGAGATAGGTGGTTTTCTTAGGTGGTCATACCCAGAGCCTCTGACTTAAAGATCTAATCCACAAGACAGTGGAGCAACGTAAGAAGATGCAGTCCCATTGTAGCCGGTGACCGAAAATAGGTGTATACACCATCTGTTTCCTCAGGATTCCGGAGCTCATGTGCACCATTGGTTTGGAATACGGGTTTTCCAAATCACGTAGGCGGATACACCAAATCCACCAACCCGGTTGAAGCGCCGGACATTCACTTCTCGTCCTCTCAACTTTGTAAATAACACCCCCGTAGCGAGAAGGCAGTGTCCGTATATGCGTGGACAAGTAAGATCATTTCAACAAGGAGAGCGGACTTTCCTCCCCTTCCACTGTACCAGGGCATTTAGGGGCTAAAACGATATCCAAGAAACGATGTTTCCCCAATGAATTTGGAACCGCAAACATTGACTTGAGTTGGTAATCACTATCAAATGCCCTCGTACAGCCGAAAGTGGAGAGGGCCAAACCTCTTTCATTAAATGCTCTCACATGGCCACGCGTATACAGCCTCTACCAGGGAAGTCCTACTCACTGCCCTCTTGTAGCAGGGGTGTTGTTTACGAAATTGAGAGGACGAAAAGCGAATGTCTGACGCCTCAACCGGGTTGTTGGACACGGAAAGTCCATCTAGGGGAGTTGGAAAACCCCAATTCCCAATCGATGGTGCACATGGGTTCCAGTATCCTGAGGGAGCAAATGGTGTATGAGCCAATCGTCAGTCACCAGCTGCCATGGAACTGCATCTCCTAACGAGGCTACACTGCCTTGTGGATTAGGCTTTTAGATTAAAGGCTTTGGATGTGGCCTCCTAAGAAAAAAACCTGTTTCAGTTTGGGCACCCGAGCAGTATCATAGCCCACATACAATTAAATGAAATGACATATTTTGTGTGGCGCATATATATCTGGTGCCCCCTTGTACCAATATTTATGTGTTCAGATAAATAAATAAACAATGCCGACTGAAGAACTTAGTACCTGGGTAGTTTTTTATTGAAGCTGAAACGCTGTCAAGCAGCGCTCGACAAATAGTTAGAAGAATCTTCATGTAAATAAGCATTTGAGTTCGAAAACAAAGCGCATGAATAATAGTATGAAAGCTCTTATTTTAACTGACATTAACCATTATTAAAGAAGTATGGACAATAGTTACCTCAGTAACTTTTCACGATCAAATGGTCCAGTTGGGGTTTTGGTAGTTTGGTCACGACATCTCTGTGAAGGAGGAAGCAGTGAATTATCCGGATCAAAGTCATCATTAAGCTGCTCCAGCTCCTCTGGTGTAAGCTTAGACAACAATTCATCAATATCCTCATCGTCGTACGAGGTAAGAGCTTTACCAAAAAACAACTTGTTCGACATCGTCTAAATGGAGAACAGAAATTAATTGCACTTGGAAACCTATAAAAAGCCGCTGTACTTGAAAACCGAACCGAGAAGAATTGGTCAAATGAATCTTATCATAATGCGCTTCATGCCCTGATCTCAGTATAACTAGTGTCTTGAGGTCATTTTGTCTTATCATAATGCAGTACTTGGTTTTAATTTAGTCTGTGTGAAGCGCCTCATAAAATATTGACACTATTTCGTTTAATTTATTGAAGTGCGTTGAGATTAATGTCAGAATCACCTTTAGCCTTGAAAAACGAAATAGCCAAGTTCTCCAGTGACAGATCTAAAAGCATAACACTCGTGGGTATCACATACTATTTTCCCAGACAGAAACTAACAACATATCTACGTTAAAGGACCTATCAACCACACTAGTGTGTCATACTACTTAAAACTTCGTGGTACCATGATTTCCATGGATCATAGTGTTTCCCACTATCCACCGGATATCGACAACCAAAGCGTTAACAATCAACCTTTTCAACACTGAGCGATTATCACTCATAGGTCTTTAGGTAACTTGAAAAAGACATGCAGATGGGAAGGCTAAAAACACAAAAAGCTAGGCAGTAAGCAAACAGAAGTATTGTATTCAACAAGTAAAGAGACCAACAGTTTAAGGAAAAGTAGTACCCATGACATCACTTAAACTGAAGTAAATTCAAGTTAAATGACAATAATCTTGATGAGCAACAAACGATGCAAACTGGAACTTAACTCAACTGCTATCCTTTTGAAAAGCGCGGCTTTTAGTGAAACTAAACTCGCAGCTTAACTCGAATTTTGAATGAACAATAGGGGATGATATTTTGTCGTGTTATGTTTCCTGAACCATGAGCTATGAGCTTCTAGATTTTTTCACCAGGTTATTTTAATTTTTCGTATTGTTTCTGATTGTTGTCAACTAATTTTGTTCAATAAATGTATGTGCATTCTATTTGACTGTTCATTCACAGATCTACGCATCTATCTTTTTTTGTAATCTCATATTCCATTCGTTAAAAGCGCTTCGAGATTTCATTCTAAATGTAGAGCATTTGTCTCTTCAGCTTCCGAGAAAAATGATGAATAAGTTATAATAAGAAGCAAGAAACAACCAAATAACAGAGATAAGCCGATTTCACTAACGATTGTTGAAGATTCGTGGAGTGATTATGGTGAAAAGTCAGTCACCTTTCATAGAATCTACGAGAGCAGGTGCTCCCAACACAGCACATGTTTTTAAGCGAACAATCGGTTTGTAGTGACCGGCCAGTCTCGATAAGAACACGATTGGAATAACGGCAACAATTATTATTATTGTAACCAATTGTACCAGAGATTGTTTTACTGTATTTGTTTAACTGTATCAGTTTCACTTCTTGTTCCGCAATCCGCCTTGTTTGGTTCGAACTTGCTCACGCACTGCCTGTTCGCCTGTACTCTTTGGCACGTCTCGGTATTATTTCGATACCACGAGATCGCCAATAAATACAATTGATCTGGATTAATAAAGTCTTCTGTTTTACGAGCTATCAAAGGAACCAAGTCGTTTTTGGGCGCGTAAACGAATTGTAGTGGTGATCATAGTCCGTCTTCGACTCGACATCCACTACAGGTTGATAAATTGTTCACTTCGCAAAAAAAAGTCCATCATGTTTTCTCTCGGGCCACTCCGCTGAAGATGCATGGACAAGGTATTTAGACGGGCTTGAAAAAAGTAAAAGCACACTGCTAAGAGTGGTATTTAAACTTCGTTTTTGTGTCATCCCTAGGTAGGAATGATAATAAACTTTCGGTTTTTGATTTCTGGAAATCTGAAAGCTTGGAATATTTATGCAGCAGCTCGAAACGAGCCAAGATTGTTCGAAGAATTTGATAAAACGTCTTTAAAATACTCAAAATGCGCATACTCGAACATAAATAAAGGAATGAGGAGGAGATTCAGTATTTCATCATTATGTGGAGATAGCAGTACTATAATACCAGTGATAAACAATTACAAAAAAGCTTGGGTATTCTCTGATAGCCTTAGCAATGTATATAGGGTGGGACATTCTTTCTTTAGGTTTATACAAATCCTCCATTCAGACTGGAAATTGCGTCCATCAAATAACTCGGTACACTTTCATTGTTAAATAGATATTATTCGGGTAAATTCATAGGGTTCGACCAGGGAAATTGATAAACTTAATCATGAATTCCTTAACGACCTGTCTTATTCTATTCATAACCCAAAGTAGATTACCAAAATACCGAATGAACTCCATAACAAATCTTTTTTGTAATATGAGAATGAAATGTAAATTCATGAAATTTTATCTAGTAAGCTTAACTCTAGTGGTCACCAAGATTATAGAAACAGTATTCAGAAGGAGTACTTTATCTTTCTATGAAATTCCGATCCTTTCTCAATAGTAGCACAGATCATTTATGTCTTACAAATTTATTATTAGTTCCAGAAGGTTAGTGTGTTCTAAATTAACTAAGCCCACTGATAGATGTATTCTTCGTTGACTTCTGCAAGAATTTTAACAAAGTTCCACACAATAGGCTATTGATTGTGCTTAGCGATGTTGAGATTGAAAGCAGCTTGGTTATCTGGGTAGACGATTTTTTAGTTGAGTGCCAAAAAATACAAGTCAACTACAATTTTTCTAGGTGAAAAGCTGTACTTGGTAGGTTGCCACAGGACATAGTTTGGTAATCACTAGTGTTCCTCATTTGTGCAAATTACCCTCTTAATCTCCTGTCTCCATCGATCCAGTTATATATTGAAGATGTCTAGTTACGGAGGGTGACAAAACTCTTAGGTGACAAGTTAAAAAATAACAATGATCTGTATCAGTTACAATGCATATTTGTTTCCAAGGTACGGATGTATACACAATAGGATTTGTTGGGCTGTTATGTTGTCCTGACATACAGTGATCTAGAATTTATTGCCAGTCCAGACATGAAGATCATTGCACACTATTGTGCGGTAGCTGTAAAGAGCTCCAGAATCCCCCAGTCGAGTCTTAGAGCCTTTAGACACGTATTTGTTAAGATCTTTTTGGCATTGTATACAATGATCATTCATGTAAATTCTGAGCATTGCATGCAGACAGTTAGTCTCCGTCTTAAAAAATTATGGTGAAGTGTTGATAAAGGTTTAGTGAACTACCACCAACTTGATTAACGCAGTCGTCAAGTTGCCATAAGAGAGACATGCCAAACTAAACGTATTAACCTTGTCACTAAGAGACACTTTATATGACTTGATCACGCTTCACACACACGTCACTCTCGATTATAAAGATAGATGTAAGCACTTCTCTTTAGAACCTTTATGGCACTGTAGGCTAAGGAACAATCCGATATTTATCTACAAAGCAATAAATGGACTCTCGTTCCTAACCTTCTGCCCAACTATGATCCATGATCCAGCCTATAGACTAAGAAACAACACGTCTTCATCTACCTTGCAATGGAGATTGGCCATTTATTGTGTCCACTACATGAAAGTTGAACTTTCGTTGACAGTGTTCTACAAAAGGAAAAATAAACGCCACTCTTCTGTGTAAACAAAGTGATATCAAAACAGTTGAAGTGCTAATAGCAAACAAACTATTGTTTATTGTTATGGCAATCATCCAACTGGTGAACCCATAATACAAAGCAAATTGTCTTTTATGCACGAAGGGTAGTATAAAAACGTTTGCTGAATTAGAAATGTAGAGTTATGTTGGTGAGCACTTGCGAAGAAAACTGAAAAGAAAATAATGAATAATAATTTCAAAATAAACTTTAAACAGCAACTAATAAAGACGTGCACAGATGTTCATTAGTAGATCCAAACTACATTATTCCCACCTTTCCTTTGGATCGCCATCCTCGCCTGCCTACTTTATTTCTTGTATCCTTTTAGAAAGCCTGAATAGCATCACCCATCACTCGTGCTATTTTTTTGAACAGTTAGCCATTGAGAACACGTTTTGTTTTTTTCTTCGAATTATTTACTAACTTCGTAATCGGTCAATATATAATTATTTCATCTGGTGATTTTCCGTATTGACTTTTCGAGCAAGGTATGATTCGATTATTCATTCATATCTTCCATTACATTTTGATGTGACTTCCACTTAAGATCACTTAGATTATTTTTTCACGTCATGCAAAATGTGTAAATATTAAATCAGCACTATTATTATAGTAGAAATTATGAACGTAACACACACAGAACACTTGAATAACCATTTATAAATAAGACTTTTTATTTAAAAGTGAGCACCAAACACAGAAACGTAAATTTTGTTTATTAGATGCACAGAGAATATGTATACTTTTGTTCAGAGCTTCTAGGTTTAAGCAGTTCCCAAAACTTGGTTTGTATTTTTTCTGTTGAACGGTGAAAAGCGGGTTATTTAGCCTGGCCAATAGGATTTGGGATTTCTAAGTACATATCCTGAAGGTCAATTGATATTATGCTACATACTTCTACTGTTTTTGACACAAAATTATGATCTCACAAGTACTAACCGCCGTGTAAACTAAGGAGAACTAGGTAAGGGATGTTGTGAAGTGCCCAAACTTTATATCATAAGTTCTTCGTTAAACGTTAGTACTCTTAGGATTTTCATATGACTAGGGAAAACCCCAAATTTGGGGAGATCGGACTGTATACAATTTCGGGTATATATTTTCATATTAATGGAGTGCAAACCAGTTGATTTCTCTGCACTTGCTCTTTGGCGTTAACAAACACTTTCAGGTCTGTTATAACAGACCTAACCGGAGTATATATACTCCGATTAGGGTAGTTTAGTCACTCGGTTGCACTAACAGTTGTGGATTCTACAGTCCTTTTAGAATATGTTTTGTTTAGAGAGGAATACGTTTGTCTTAGGGTTTCATTTAGTCGAAATTTAGATATCTGTCGTTCAAACCTGATTGGATGCGAATCACGGTAAGTTTAGAGGAGTGTCGTGTAATTGTCAAACTCATTGTTGTTTGTTTGTCCGATTGGTTCAAACTTGGTTTATGGCATGTATGGCTGTAATAATGCTGTCAGCTTTATTCATCTCAAGTTGATATGTATTAATATCGATTCAACTGCTAAGTGGTCAGTTATGGTTACTCTTCCCGACCTTCATGAAACAACTAGTGTTCAGAATCCATTGTTGGCATGATCAATCATACAGTATGTAACTTGTAAAGAAATACGTGCTAATCCATCTTACCACAATTCCATGTGCGGTTCATCTTATCCGATCAAATCAGTGAGAGAATTTTATAAGATAAGTAGCCAATTGTTACAATTAACGGTAACATCAATTGCAGTAGAAAGACTGAGGATAATCTCGAGGAAGACATAAACTCAATCATCAAAAGGAATACAACAAGTTTGTGAAGTCCCCCATTACAACCAACTGTGATTGGCTCTTCTACCCACAAATCACAATTATTGAATAGCCCAATCAGAAAGATTACATCCATTCGCTTGATCATACCAGTCCACAACTTTATAAAATAGTCATTCAACACAGTGGTCCCGTACAATTTGGAGTAGCTGCTAAGTATGATATGTGGTCCTAGACAACGTAAAGATTACTTACTTATGCCTGTTACTCCCAATGGAGCATAGGCCGCCGACCAGCTTTCTCCAACCCACTCTGTCCTGGGCTTCCTTTTCTAGTTCTATCCAATTCTTGTTCATTCTTCTCATGTCTGTCTCTATTTCTCGGCGTAATGTGTTCTTTGGTCTTCCTCTTCTCCGTTGACCTTCAGGATTCCATGTGAGGGCTTGTCTTGTGACGCAATTAGCTGATTTCCTCAAGGTGTACCCAATCCACTTCCAGCGCTTCTTCCTGATTTCTTCCTCCGCTAAAATCTGGTTTGTTCTCTCCCACAGTAACTTATTGCTGATAGTGTCTGGCCATCGGATCCGAAGTATTTTGCGTAGACAGCTGTTGATGAACACTTGTATCTTCTGGATAATGGTTTTCGTAGTTCTCCACGTCTCCGCCCCATACAGTAGAACTGTTTTGACATTTGTATTGAAAATTCTAACCTTGGTGTTGGTTGACAATTGTTTTGAACTCCAGATGCTTTTCAGTTGTAAATACGCTGCTCTTGCTTTACCGATCCGCGCCCTCACATCTGCATCTGATCCACCGTGTTCATCAATGATGCTGCCCAGATATGTAAAGGTTTCCACATCCTCCAAAGCTTCTCCGTCAAGTGTAATTTGATTGGTGCATATTGTATTGTATCGGAGAGTCTTGCTTTTCTCTTTGTTTATATTGAGACCTACTGCTGCTACACTGGTCGTTTTCTCCTGCATTTGTTGTTGCGTTTGTAATAGAAGAGCCAGATCATCCGCGAAGTCTAAATCGTCAAGCTGCATCCTGCCTGTCCACTGTATCCCGTGATTTCCTCCAGATGTTGACGTCTTCATGATCCAGTCGATGACCAGGAGAAAGAGAAAGGGTGAGAGTAAACAACCTTGCCTAACACCGGTCTTTACTTCAAACGAGTCGGTGAGTTGTCCTCCGTGGACGATTTGGCAGTTTAGTCCATCATAGGAGTTCCGTATGATATTTACTATCTTCTCAGGCACACCGTAGTGTCGAAGAAGCCTCCATAGTGTCGTCCTGTCCACGCTATCAAATGCCTTCTCGTAGTCGATGAAGTTGATGTAGAGTGATGAATTCCATTCGATTGATTGTTCCACAATGATACGTAGAGTTGCGATTTAGTCTGCACACGATCTATCCTTACGAAATCCAGCTTCTTGATCTCGAAGTTGGGCGTCCACGGAATCCTTCATCCTGTTTAACAATACTCGGTTGAAGACTTTTCCTGGTATTGAGAGAAGAGTGATGTTACTGTAGTTGTCGCACTTGCTCAGATCGCCTTTCTTTGGTATGTTGATCAGAAGTCCTTTTTTCCAGTCTGTTGGTACTTGTTCTTCGTCCCAAATCTTACTGAAGAGGATGTGGAGTATCTTGGCAGTTGCTGCTACATTTGCTTTCAGTGCCTCTGCCGGGATGTTGTCTGGTCCCGCTGCTTTGCCGCTCTTGATTTGTCTAATGGCCATGCTGATCTCTTCAATTGTTGGTGGGCCAACATCGATTGGGAGGTCTGTGGGTGCTGCTTCGCTGTTGGGTGGGTTCAGTGGAGCTGGTCGATTCAAGAGTTCTTTGAAGTGTTCTACCCACCTGTTTCGTTGTTCTTCAATGTCGGTGATTACTTAGCCTTCCTTGCTTTTCACTGGTCTTTCTGGCTTACGGTAATTTCCAGCAAGTTTCTTTGTTGTATCATACAATTGTCTCATGTTTCCTTCTCTTGCAGCCTTTTCCGCTATCGTTGCTAAATCTTCAACATATTTACGTTTGTCGGTTCTGATGCTCCTCTTCACTTGCTTGTTTGCCTCTGTGTATTCGGCTTGTGCCTTGGCTTTTTCCGCTCTTGTTCGGCTGATATTGATTGCTGCCTTCTTGTTCCTCCTTGCTTCAATTTTATCCAGTGTACCAACAGTGATCCATTCCTTGTGATGGTGCTTCTTTTGGCCCAGAACCTCTTGACACGTTGAAACGATTGCCTCCTTGATACCTTTCCAGTTGCTCTCCATGGTAGTCCCCTCTCCATTGAGTAGGTCATGAAAGGCCTCGAACCTGTTGCTGAGGGCTATGTTGAATTCGTTGAGTTTGTCAGCATCTCGAAGAAAGGCCGTATTAAACTTTTGTGATGTTGTCCGCGCCGTTGTCCAGTGCTTCTTGAGTTTTAGTTTCATCTTGGCGACCAGCAAATGATGATCGGATGCTATATCAGCTCCTCTTCTGGTTCTCACATCCTCCATCGTCCTCCTGAACTTTTTGTTGATGCAGATATGGTCGATTTGATTTTGTGTAGTGTGATCCGGTGAAATCCAAGTGGCTTTGTGTATGTTTTTATGTGGAAATATGGTGCCACCTATGACCAGTTTATTGAAGGCACATAGGTTTGCAAATCTCTCACCATTTTCGTTCCTTCCTCCCAGTCCATGTTGTCCCATGACGTCTTCGTATCCAGTGTTGTCCATTCCAACCTTAGTATTGAGATCTCCCATCAGAATTGTCAGGTCCTTGGTTGGGCACTTCTCGACGATCGATTGCAGCCTATCGTAGAATTGGTATTTAGCGTCTTCATCGTAGTCATTGGTAGGCGCATAGCATTGGATGACGTTCATTGTAATGCCCTCTCTCTTTGTTCTGAAGGAGGCTTTGATGATCCTTGGTCCATGAGATTCCCATCCTATAAGTGCATTTTGTGCTTTTCTGGACAGCATCAATGCAACTCCTTGTGTATGTGGGGCATTTTCTTCTTCATGACTGGAGTATAACAGAAGTTCTCCTGAAGACAACGTAAAGATAGGATGACAAAAACCTTAGATTGAGCAAAAAAAAACATTTATCATCAACTAGAAAGCTTCTGTTGACCTTAAGCCACTCTGTATACTTTAGACTCTTAGTTTTGGGTTTACAAATTTGTGGAAATAAGGCGGTCAAACCGACAATATATGCTTGTTTTGCAATGTAGATGAAGACTTCCATTTAAACCGAACACAAAGTTCTATGTAATCTCTATCCTCCTTATGTCACTGGAATTGGTTATATTTCACGGTAAGTTCTTTGATAAGTAGTAGTTTGACGTGATGGTTATGGTTTATAGTAAAATACGTCTGTCATAATATGTGGCAGTTTGCTATCTCTTCATATATGTAGTTGCTCATGGGTTTCGTACTTATTTTCTTGAGATTCGTCCTGCTGCACACCATCTTTGTGTTAATAGAACCTGCTTGTAGACGATCCATCTCTACTTTTTTCATATTAGGGTCGGAACGAACGCGAATGTAGCATCGTGGTTTGAGCAACATTTATTAGCCAGATGTAAATGATATAAGAACGTTCAGGTCTCCAACAACTGAGGAGTAATACATCTGCCTTTTTTACTTCAGAGTTTTCGAATCTTACGGTCAATAAGTAGAAATATATGTAGCCATATTCTAGTTAATAGTTATTTTCCAAACGAATCTAATTATTACTGAAATTAGTCTTGCCATAAGTTTGGATGGTATGATTTGTCACTGGGATCGGTTTAAATTGGTGCAGTTCAATAGCGAAATACAGGCCTTTTAAGCTTTGGGTGACACAGACGATTTTGTCAAATTAACATGATTTTCTACTCTGTTATCATACTTTGTGTTTCAAAAAATGCATAACTTATTGGGGAAATTTCGCCACATTTTTTTTAGATGTGAAGGACGGGGTTTCCAGTACATATAGTAATTTAAAGGCCTGATCCTAATTAGGTATGTTTTCTAGACCTTTTATACGCGTTTTATTTTGAAGGTATATGCTATTTTCCATACTAAAGATACGGAAATTTTTATTATTTCTCTTTTTGATTTGTTAACTTAAAATGGAGTTCTTTGTAATGAAATATATATTTGTATTAGCTACAGTCGTGGTGTGATTACCATTCAGGTATCTGAACTAACTTCGTTATTAAAATTTGGCTTATGGATTTCTGGTCATAATGCACTTATTGTGCTTCTATATGACTGTTATAATATTTTTTTGAACGTGCAACTCAGTTTAGCATTTAAACTTTTAGTTTTTGATTACATTCTTGTCGTTTGACAAAAATACTTCTAAAGAAGAGGTTACTATAGTTTAGTGTTTCCTGTGATTTTGATCTTAAATAGTCTGACCTTGCCTAAACAGTTATCGAATTCGACTCCAAGAAAGCATACTGATTCCCACAGACCCTTCCATCAAACAGGAATTTAATTTCTGAAGAAAATGCTTTTTTCATACAGGCAGTGATTAACAAGTCTGAGTACGAAACTTTCAGGCTTTTTCAGTCAGTATGATAATTGTAGACTTTTTCTAGTTTTCTAGTCAGTGCCGGATTGTAATCCAAATTAGATTTGAATTACACCACACAGAAATTTAGTACGGTGATTATGAGAGCTGATTTTTCCGAATGTAAATACTATAATCAAAACCTAATGAATGTGATTAAAAGAGATCTCATACGACACTCATAAATACGCCAATTTAAAGTAATTAGTGTTGACGGAGGGTAACAACATGCAGAGAGATGTTTTGTTAAAATAATGAACTTGGTAATACCTTTATGCTACAAAGGTAGGTGCATATTTAGATTCTGCTCATAAGGGTGACTTCGTTGATTTCATCATAATTGACAGCATAAACAAAAAAGAGAAGTGGATCAAATAGTTATTACGAGTGGAATTCATCTACAATTCAGGACACGTAGAACACTAAAAAATCATTTGTTTTCAGTCAGTCAGTCACAACGTAGAACTTCGTACGTACGTACATCAGTTCGAGTTGCCATACCACATTAGCACAGAGATGCAGTTGTCGATTCAAATCCCATATTGGTAGAAGTAGTAAGAGTATAAACAGTAAACCGAAAGATTAAGGTTTCAAGATGTTATTGAAGGAGTATAATCCAATAAAATAAATTTGGGAAGAGAAAAAATAGAGATATGAAGAATTCAGAAGATTAGAATTTGGCAGAACAAAAAGAGTGGATGCACCTTCGCCATTGCAAGTTCCTCAGAAAATATGTCTTAGATATGTTGAGACGATCACAAGCAACCGAATCAAATGGTCACTTGATGACATTTTAAAATGACCTGAAGGTCAAATACATACCATATCGATTGATATTCTATGGGGTAGATGTGTACATACATACATACATACATACTATCTCGCGCAAGTAGCCTGGAGGGGAGGTTATCGTGTATTAAGTAGTCGCTGTAGATGATCTGTCTCACAACCTTGAGCTTCTATTTATCTCATTCACCAGATAAAGACTCGCGTATTTGGCTACTATGTGCACTATAAGTATGAGGGTTAGTGATATCATTAAGTTGAGTAGACCGAAGTAGGTCGAGGTAGATTCGAGCCCACTATATGGGGACAAAATACCGAATGTCCTAACCATTGAGCTACTGCCCTATCGTCCTAAATTGAATGATTTGTTTAGTCAGTGAGATTCTATCTCTGGAACAATCAAGCTGTTTTTGATGTTGCTCTGAAAAATTGCTAGTTCATCATTTTTTAACAGATAATTCGAATTGCATCTAAAAAGGCATAGATTAACAACACCATGAAGTGCCATAACATGATGTAAAGGTGATTCCTTGACATTTAGGTAAATGTCGAACACACGTATGGAATTTATGAGAGAAGGAAGATAGATATTTCGTAAGTCGTTTTAACAGTATAAATGCAGTCGCTTTTAATCTTCACCTAAGTACATTTTAGGACAGTCCATTTTTTCTGATATCTATCTGTCCCTCAAATGACCCTAATTCATTTTATGGAGTGTTCAACATCTTTAAAATCTTTTTCCGATATACAAATTTCCACCAATATATCATGAACTGATAAGTATTGGTATCAACATTTATTTCAAAATAATCGTGTGACCATATAGATTGATAATCCCGACCTCCCATAATATACACATAGTACTTATATCTTAATCAAGTGTAACAACTAATAAAAGATGTGTAGTAACGTTACTCAATGGTTGATAACACTAGATGAATTATTTGGGAACTTATTTTTAACTTGATATTAGGAACAGATGAAACTCAATCCAAAATAAATATTTTTGTATAGTTGAGATCATGAGTCAATTGTAGCTAGACCACCATGGAAAACCTGGAAGCACTGGACAGCCATTTCGTTTCATTGTGAGACTCCTCAGCACTGCGCATCCACGATCCTGCTTCGCGAGAGTCGAACCCAGGACTTACCAGTCCAGCAAGTTTCTTTGTTGTATCATACAATTGTCTCATGTTTCCTTCTCTTGCAGCCTTTTCCGCTATCGTTGCTAAATCTTCAACATATTTACGTTTGTCGGTTCTGATGCTCCTCTTCACTTGCTTGTTTGCCTCTGTGTATTCGGCTTGTGCCTTGGCTTTTTCCGCTCTTGTTCGGCTGATATTGATTGCTGCCTTCTTGTTCCTCCTTGCTTCAATTTTATCCAGTGTACCAACAGTGATCCATTCCTTGTGATGGTGCTTCTTTTGGCCCAGAACCTCTTGACACGTTGAAACGATTGCCTCCTTGATACCTTTCCAGTTGCTCTCCATGGTAGTCCCCTCTCCATTGAGTAGGTCATGAAAGGCCTCGAACCTGTTGCTGAGGGCTATGTTGAATTCGTTGAGTTTGTCAGCATCTCGAAGAAAGGCCGTATTAAACTTTTGTGATGTTGTCCGCGCCGTTGTCCAGTGCTTCTTGAGTTTTAGTTTCATCTTGGCGACCAGCAAATGATGATCGGATGCTATATCAGCTCCTCTTCTGGTTCTCACATCCTCCATCGTCCTCCTGAACTTTTTGTTGATGCAGATATGGTCGATTTGATTTTGTGTAGTGTGATCCGGTGAAATCCAAGTGGCTTTGTGTATGTTTTTATGTGGAAATATGGTGCCACCTATGACCAGTTTATTGAAGGCACATAGGTTTGCAAATCTCTCACCATTTTCGTTCCTTCCTCCCAGTCCATGTTGTCCCATGACGTCTTCGTATCCAGTGTTGTCCATTCCAACCTTAGCATTGAGATCTCACATCAGATCTCCCAACAGAAGTTCTCCTGAAGGCAGTCGTTGTTGTCCATCCTGCGTCCAATGTGTTTCGCTGATTCCAAGAACCCCCAGGTTGCATTTTCTCATTTCTGCAGCAATTTGGAAAACTTTTCCGGTTTCCCACATTGTGCGGACGTTACATGTGCCCATCAAAATTGTCGCTCTGGTTGTTAGAAGGTGCATCGTTTTCGAGCCTTCGAAGAATCTCGGCTTTCATCATGAGGCGTCATAATTCTTTAAATGGTTTGAATATTTTTTTCTGGTCGGCGTTTTTTAGCGAGTTAGTTTTCTACGGGATGGGGTCGCTAACTCCATGTCCAACCCTCTCCCTTTACTCGGGCTTGGGACTAGCACTAGCCCCCGAAAGAGATACGGGCGATGTTAACGAATACATGTAGAACGCTATTATTGTGAGAAAGCAAATAGTTGCACTGTAATCACTTCAAAATCACTCTCGCTTTTTTATTCTGTTGCACTCTCAGAATGCGAAGACGCAAAAGGCACTTCTGGATGCACGCGTAAAGCATAACCACGGCGCTTTAAGACTCACTAGGAAATTTATGGTCAATCACTGCTCTGATGCCATAATCTGATAAGTGAGCCGCTCCTATTAACTCAAGGTTTGTGTCATAGTGATTAGGCAATAAACCAGACGCCAAGATCCGTTTCACTTCTTACAATAATAATATATTCTCATATAATAATATCGCACATAAGGCATATCAGTCTACGGGAAGATTAAACTGTTGCAAATGCTGCCGGCTTTACCTTATAAAATTAATCGGTTATGCCGAAATGTAATAGAGCACACAGAAAATATAGACAGGGTTAAATTGTCATACATTAGAATCTCACTGTTGGTAGGACTCTATTGTCCAGTGTGACAGTTGACGCACTTTTTGGGGATGTGTTGCGGCAACACCACCGAGGTGTTGTGACGCCATTTTGAATTACTTTTTTATTTCTACCTTGTGCACAGTCTAAAGTTTAAATTATTCCTAAGCAAATATGCAAAGTTACTTTCTGATTTCAAAACTAAGTGAAAAAGAGATTTTTTCACTTCGCGGTACATGGTATCGCAGACCTTAAAAAATTCATTATTCAGGTGCTGCTACATTTTTTCCACAATTGCATGGAAGGCTAGCATTGATTTTGAACCAGCTATACACCAAAAGTAGACAAATGATTTTGTTTTATATGAAACAACGTGAAAAACCTTGTTGCTGTAAAAGCTACCAAAATTTTGCACCAAGTAAAGACACAATTGTAAGGTTTTGTGCTATTGCCTTCCTCATTGTGATTTCGGTTGATTTTCACTATCTTATTCTACGTCTGTGCCGTGAGTAGACTAACAATGGAGATATTAGCTTTCTTTAGGGTTGTAATTGATATGTATCTGCCTAAGGCAACAGCTCTTACTAAGTTGCTAATATTATCTTCTCTCGTTAGATATATGTAAGCCGCTAAATCACTATATTCTAGGGAATAAATCAGACAGGTACGCCTATGTGTAGCCTTCACCAGGGACCAAACAAACACCTCAGCTTTACTACCTTTTGCACTGAGTTTCAGTTTTTAGGTTGTCGCGATTCTATCAAGCATACCCATTAGCAGAGGAAACTACCAGTATAGATCCAGAAAAATAGTTGAAATATATGGCCTTTGAATTAAAATCACCAA
Source organism: Schistosoma rodhaini (assembly GCA_944470415.2). Lineage (NCBI taxonomy): Eukaryota > Metazoa > Platyhelminthes > Trematoda > Strigeidida > Schistosomatidae > Schistosoma > Schistosoma rodhaini. The sequence goes on from OX104040.1 coordinate 5,309,795, forward strand.
ACGCACTGACATGGACGCTGGGAAGAAATTAAAAGGAAGAATGGAATGAGACTGAAGTCTCATGGTTATGAAAGGCAGGTCGCATTTGTGTAAAATAATTCCAATTCAATCAGGGTAGCTGCCTTATCAATGAAATTTGAGGTATCGCACAATCACATATTGGACTCATGAACGCCGGCTTCCCTATAGTACAAGGAATAACAAAGTACTGATCATTTACGGAAACAAGAATTGTCAACATTAACATACACTTGTCCATTTTCCTGTATTTATTCATTATACTAGTTAACCATCCGTTTATTTACCTTTTTACCAGACTCCTGACAATTCAGCCAAGTTGGTTCCCTTTATAATTCAAACGAAAAGAACTGTAATATTCTCTCAAAACGTGACTAGATATTTAGCGTCTGTACGCTCAGTAGGAAGTTTATATTCGTATTGTTGTAAATAATTACTAATGCAATTTAATTAACTTTACATGTACTCCAGTGTTTGTTGCGTATCTATGACATGGGATAGTCAACGATGGAACTGTTTCCGAAAATTCGCATATATGTACTACATATGTGTTGTAACATGAATATCTCATGAATAACCACTTGCTCTTATTTATCATCCGATGACCAAATGTGTTAGAGTCAGACAGGTAGTATATATACTTTTTCTATGTTCATGATCATATGTAAAGTTAATAAATGTCCAAGTCCTACTAAATTTTTCAGGTGGAAAAAAATTATTCCACATTCATAACCTGAACATAGCTGCAGAGGTGAAGAAAGGGATGTCGGGTTGTTAATAGCAAATCACTAGGAGGGAAGAATATATAGAGACTCTGATGTTTGACGAAAGAGAACAGGTAAAAGTTGTGAGTCAATGCTTTCTCAAATAATAAGGCTAACATCCAGTCTTACTCGTGTATCCTGAGACGAACGCTTAGCAAAATAAGCCCTGATGATGGTAAGAATTAACTGCTGCGTGATTTCTAAGCAGTATAGTTGTATCGAATTCAACCCATTATTTTAATGAGCTAAGTTCAGGGTTTCAGTATTTAGTTAACGGTCTGGACGATTATTTGCGTGGGCACCAACTTGGTAATCATTACACGAACCAACATCCCTATATTTAACAGCGACACGAGATATCATAATGCACTCTCCCTGCCGTAATTTTTTTAAGAACAAGTTAATGTCCATACGAATAGATTTGTGTTAAACTGAGAAAGTTACACAATTAGATGTCTTTTTATCAAGAGGCATAGCTATGTTCATTGAGAACAATGGATTTTAACTATATAGCTGCTTCATTTCCACCGACTGAACTCATAACTTGCGTACATATGTCCTCCGACTCTTCAAAGTATGAACGGATATGTTCACTGGTCATAGGTTCACTTGGAGTTTCTATTAAGCGGTAGCTATTAGTGGACTTCTCAAGCAAATCTTCGCTCTCCGTAGAGATTGACATGTTGTCGAACGCATGGAAAACGTATTCGATTATGTAGTTTCTTGTCCATCCATTGCTATGTAGAAATAAACCAATGGCTTTTATAGGGACAAAGAAGGACATACCTTTACAAATAAGATCTTTGCATGCGTACATAAAATATGGCCACGCGGCAATTTGTAGTCATTGAAACGCCAACAAGCGAATTGTGTGCATGAAGTATCAACAATATGCATCATACCATTGCCATAGCAGTGGATGTATTCTGCAATTACTTCGTGTCTCGAAGGTTCTACAGAAATGTATCCTGTGCAGGGGTAGCTGTGAATAGTTTTAATGGAGGTGACCTTCAGTTCATTTACTGTACGGACCCAAATTCTAGATTGGCAGTGGCAATATTTAGACCTGAAAGACAAATTCATCTACATGCAAGGATGAAAGACTTCGCTTCCTTCGTATAGGTTGTGGTTGTGAGTTGGGAGGTGTGTTTTATTCGGGAGAATGCTAGGCACTATCATCATCTACATACTTAAGACAAGCATCTTTGTTCTTCTTACATATTGACAGAACATACTTAGTGTGTGTATACTGTAGAAATAACTACCAATCGAAGAAGTCCTATAACTTCATATACTTCATTCAAGTAGGTTTCAAAATTGTCCCAACTGGCAAATCGTCGCAAAAACTCATCACTGAATATTTACCTTATGTCATGCATCATTATGACTGCATTAATTTCGTCACTTGAGGGATGGACATTATCATACATCGTGTGGCTGAACTGAGACCACATTCCAAACTGTCTCACTTTGACCGCTTGTGCAAAACCCTACGGATTATCGGGAAGCATCAGTCGTTTTACGACAGTTAGACATTCAAGGGCTTAGTAACCTCCATCAGAGGGTGATACAATTGGATCGTTGCCTTGCGTTGCGACAAACAATTTATAGACGAATGGAAATAAAGCTCAGAGCAGTTAGCCGAATACATCTATTTTGAATGAACATCGAAGGTTGTTCATATAACTTCGCTATTGGATTTGTAAACAACTCGTTGGTTTGATTTCTCTTGATGACCAGCAGTTCGACTGGAAATTCCACCCTCAACTTGAGGTGGATATACATTGAGATTTCTTACTGTACACGATCATTTGCTAAAAACAGTCTGCCCCGTAGACGGTCTACAAAATCTATAAGCAACGTACAGTCATGAAGAATCGAACTCATAGAATGCGAAGACGCAAAAAGCACTTCTGGATAGAAAACGAACAAACTAGTGATGAAGGCAGATACATGCAGTTCAAGTGATCAAGGAGCAAATGTACAAAGGCAATCAAGGGAGACAGGCTTCAGCATGAGATAAAAATAATCAATAAATTTGTCTCCAGTCCGAAAAGCTTGTTCCGCCATGCAGCTCCCGAAGAGCCGAAACCGGATTTTTCCAGTTTTTAGATTAGAATGGCCCCATCAACGTCACCGATCTTCTGGGTGAACAGTAATTTCAGACATTTCAACCGTTCCATACAAACTACATCGACAACAGTTTTAACCCCGACTCAACAGGACTTGGAAATGAAACATCCTTGATATCAACGGGGAGGTTGGTGTCATATACCTATACTTTTTAAAAGCTTTCTATAAGTTCTATCATTTATCTCTCATTAGTAAGCTCAAACGGTCAGGTGTCAAGTTACCGTTAATTAATTGGCTTACTTCACATATAAGTAAGTGACAACAATGGACTTACCTTTGACACTTCAATGCGTAAATTAGTCTACCTGAGCCATGTCGCAGACCATGCATATAGCTTAGGTTATTCCCTTCTAAAGGTACCTCAAGTTGAAAAAGATCCAGGAGTGTTGGTACCCTATGATCTGATCTTGCACTAAGTGTGACAAGAATGCCTTTATATCACGGATTTATTTAATGCTGCGGCACTTTGACACCTGATTATGCTCATCTAGGACTGAAGAAATCAATGAATGGTGTGACTCGTTGTTCTCGAAGGACGTTGGTTTGACGATATACCTTTGGTTTGGGGCTTTATTTCTGCTACTTATCCATAGTATTATATGTGGAAAAGTCAGATCAGTAGTTGTGGTAGGCTCTTATTCAGATCGTGGACTAGAATAGTTCACACCTGTGAACAATCTTGAAAACTTGTCAAATGTATCAAGTACTGTCACACACAGAACACTTGAATAACCATTTATAAATAAGACTTTTTATTTAAAAGTGAGAACCAAACACAGAAACGTAAATTTTGTTTATTAGATGCACAGAGAATATGTATACTTTTGTTCAGAGCTTCTAGGTTGAAGCAGTTCCCAAAACTTGGTTTGTATTTTTTCTGTTGAACGGTGAAAAGCGGGTTATTTAGCCTGGCCAATAGGATTTGGGATTTCTAAGTACATATCCTGAAGGTCAATTGATATTATGCTACATACTTCTACTGTTTTTGACACAAAATTATGATCTCACAAGTACTAACCGCCGTGTAAACTAAGGAGAACTAGGTAAGGGATGTTGTGAAGTGCCCAAACTTTATATCATAAGTTCTTCGTTAAACGTTAGTACTCTTAGGATTTTCATATGACTAGGGAAAACCCCAAATTTGGGGAGATCGGACTGTATACAATTTCGGGTATATATTTTCATATTAATGGAGTGCAAACCAGTTGATTTCTCTGCACTTGCTCTTTGGCGTTAACAAACACTTTCAGGTCTGTTATAACAGACCTAACCGGAGTATATATACTCCGATTAGGGTAGTTTAGTCACTCGGTTGCACTAACAGTTGTGGATTCTACAGTCCTTTTAGAATATGTTTTGTTTAGAGAGGAATACGTTTGTCTTAGGGTTTCATTTAGTCGAAATTTAGATATCTGTCGTTCAAACCTGATTGGATGCGAATCACGGTAAGTTTAGAGGAGTGTCGTGTAATTGTCAAACTCATTGTTGTTTGTTTGTCCGATTGGTTCAAACTTGGTTTATGGCATGTATGGCTGTAATAATGCTGTCAGCTTTATTCATCTCAAGTTGATATGTATTAATATCGATTCAACTGCTAAGTGGTCAGTTATGGTTACTCTTCCCGACCTTCATGAAACAACTAGTGTTCAGAATCCATTGTTGGCATGATCAATCATACAGTATGTAACTTGTAAAGAAATACGTGCTAATCCATCTTACCACAATTCCATGTGCGGTTCATCTTATCCGATCAAATCAGTGAGAGAATTTTATAAGATAAGTAGCCAATTGTTACAATTAACGGTAACATCAATTGCAGTAGAAAGACTGAGGATAATCTCGAGGAAGACATAAACTCAATCATCAAAAGGAATACAACAAGTTTGTGAAGTCCCCCATTACAACCAACTGTGATTGGCTCTTCTACCCACAAATCACAATTATTGAATAGCCCAATCAGAAAGATTACATCCATTCGCTTGATCATACCAGTCCACAACTTTATAAAATAGTCATTCAACACAGTGGTCCCGTACAATTTGGAGTAGCTGCTAAGTATGATATGTGGTCCTAGACAACGTAAAGATTACTTACTTATGCCTGTTACTCCCAATGGAGCATAGGCCGCCGACCAGCTTTCTCCAACCCACTCTGTCCTGGGCTTCCTTTTCTAGTTCTATCCAATTCTTGTTCATTCTTCTCATGTCTGTCTCTATTTCTCGGCGTAATGTGTTCTTTGGTCTTCCTCTTCTCCGTTGACCTTCAGGATTCCATGTGAGGGCTTGTCTTGTGACGCAATTAGCTGATTTCCTCAAGGTGTACCCAATCCACTTCCAGCGCTTCTTCCTGATTTCTTCCTCCGCTAAAATCTGGTTTGTTCTCTCCCACAGTAACTTATTGCTGATAGTGTCTGGCCATCGGATCCGAAGTATTTTGCGTAGACAGCTGTTGATGAACACTTGTATCTTCTGGATAATGGTTTTCGTAGTTCTCCACGTCTCCGCCCCATACAGTAGAACTGTTTTGACATTTGTATTGAAAATTCTAACCTTGGTGTTGGTTGACAATTGTTTTGAACTCCAGATGCTTTTCAGTTGTAAATACGCTGCTCTTGCTTTACCGATCCGCGCCCTCACATCTGCATCTGATCCACCGTGTTCATCAATGATGCTGCCCAGATATGTAAAGGTTTCCACATCCTCCAAAGCTTCTCCGTCAAGTGTAATTTGATTGGTGCATATTGTATTGTATCGGAGAGTCTTGCTTTTCTCTTTGTTTATATTGAGACCTACTGCTGCTACACTGGTCGTTTTCTCCTGCATTTGTTGTTGCGTTTGTAATAGAAGAGCCAGATCATCCGCGAAGTCTAAATCGTCAAGCTGCATCCTGCCTGTCCACTGTATCCCGTGATTTCCTCCAGATGTTGACGTCTTCATGATCCAGTCGATGACCAGGAGAAAGAGAAAGGGTGAGAGTAAACAACCTTGCCTAACACCGGTCTTTACTTCAAACGAGTCGGTGAGTTGTCCTCCGTGGACGATTTGGCAGTTTAGTCCATCATAGGAGTTCCGTATGATATTTACTATCTTCTCAGGCACACCGTAGTGTCGAAGAAGCCTCCATAGTGTCGTCCTGTCCACGCTATCAAATGCCTTCTCGTAGTCGATGAAGTTGATGTAGAGTGATGAATTCCATTCGATTGATTGTTCCACAATGATACGTAGAGTTGCGATTTAGTCTGCACACGATCTATCCTTACGAAATCCAGCTTCTTGATCTCGAAGTTGGGCGTCCACGGAATCCTTCATCCTGTTTAACAATACTCGGTTGAAGACTTTTCCTGGTATTGAGAGAAGAGTGATGTTACTGTAGTTGTCGCACTTGCTCAGATCGCCTTTCTTTGGTATGTTGATCAGAAGTCCTTTTTTCCAGTCTGTTGGTACTTGTTCTTCGTCCCAAATCTTACTGAAGAGGATGTGGAGTATCTTGGCAGTTGCTGCTACATTTGCTTTCAGTGCCTCTGCCGGGATGTTGTCTGGTCCCGCTGCTTTGCCGCTCTTGATTTGTCTAATGGCCATGCTGATCTCTTCAATTGTTGGTGGGCCAACATCGATTGGGAGGTCTGTGGGTGCTGCTTCGCTGTTGGGTGGGTTCAGTGGAGCTGGTCGATTTAAGAGTTCTTTGAAGTGTTCTACCCACCTGTTTCGTTGTTCTTCAATGTCGGTGATTACTTAGCCTTCCTTGCTTTTCACTGGTCTTTCTGGCTTACGGTAATTTCCAGCAAGTTTCTTTGTTGTATCATACAATTGTCTCATGTTTCCTTCTCTTGCAGCCTTTTCCGCTATCGTTGCTAAATCTTCAACATATTTACGTTTGTCGGTTCTGATGCTCCTCTTCACTTGCTTGTTTGCCTCTGTGTATTCGGCTTGTGCCTTGGCTTTTTCCGCTCTTGTTCGGCTGATATTGATTGCTGCCTTCTTGTTCCTCCTTGCTTCAATTTTATCCAGTGTACCAACAGTGATCCATTCCTTGTGATGGTGCTTCTTTTGGCCCAGAACCTCTTGACACGTTGAAACGATTGCCTCCTTGATACCTTTTCAGCTCCTCTTCTGGTTCTCACATCCTCCATCGTCCTCCTGAACTTTTTGTTGATGCAGATATTGTCGATTTGATTTTGTGTAGTGTGATCCGGTGAAATCCAAGTGGCTTTGTGTATGTTTTTATGTGGAAATATGGTGCCACCTATGACCAGTTTATTGAAGGCACATAGGTTTGCAAATCTCTCACCATTTTCGTTCCTTCCTCCCAGTCCATGTTGTCCCATGACGTCTTCGTATCCAGTGTTGTCCATTCCAACCTTAGTATTGAGATCTCCCATCAGAATTGTCAGGTCCTTGGTTGGGCACTTCTCGACGATCGATTGCAGCCTATCGTAGAATTGGTATTTAGCGTCTTCATCGTAGTCATTGGTAGGCGCATAGCATTGGATGACGTTCATTGTAATGCCCTCTCTCTTTGTTCTGAAGGAGGCTTTGATGATCCTTGGTCCATGAGATTCCCATCCTATAAGTGCATTTTGTGCTTTTCTGGACAGCATCAATGCAACTCCTTGTGTATGTGGGGCATTTTCTTCTTCATGACTGGAGTATAACAGAAGTTCTCCTGAAGACAACGTAAAGATAGGATGACAAAAACCTTAGATTGAGCAAAAAAAAACATTTATCATCAACTAGAAAGCTTCTGTTGACCTTAAGCCACTCTGTATACTTTAGACTCTTAGTTTTGGGTTTACAAATTTGTGGAAATAAGGCGGTCAAACCGACAATATATGCTTGTTTTGCAATGTAGATGAAGACTTCCATTTAAACCGAACACAAAGTTCTATGTAATCTCTATCCTCCTTATGTCACTGGAATTGGTTATATTTCACGGTAAGTTCTTTGATAAGTAGTAGTTTGACGTGATGGTTATGGTTTATAGTAAAATACGTCTGTCATAATATGTGGCAGTTTGCTATCTCTTCATATATGTAGTTGCTCATGGGTTTCGTACTTATTTTCTTGAGATTCGTCCTGCTGCACACCATCTTTGTGTTAATAGAACCTGCTTGTAGACGATCCATCTCTACTTTTTTCATATTAGGGTCGGAACGAACGCGAATGTAGCATCGTGGTTTGAGCAACATTTATTAGCCAGATGTAAATGATATAAGAACGTTCAGGTCTCCAACAACTGAGGAGTAATACATCTGCCTTTTTTACTTCAGAGTTTTCGAATCTTACGGTCAATAAGTAGAAATATATGTAGCCATATTCTAGTTAATAGTTATTTTCCAAACGAATCTAATTATTACTGAAATTAGTCTTGCCATAAGTTTGGATGGTATGATTTGTCACTGGGATCGGTTTAAATTGGTGCAGTTCAATAGCGAAATACAGGCCTTTTAAGCTTTGGGTGACACAGACGATTTTGTCAAATTAACATGATTTTCTACTCTGTTATCATACTTTGTGTTTCAAAAAATGCATAACTTATTGGGGAAATTTCGCCACATTTTTTTTTAGATGTGAAGGACGGGGTTTCCAGTACATATAGTAATTTAAAGGCCTGATCCTAATTAGGTATGTTTTCTAGACCTTTTATACGCGTTTTATTTTGAAGGTATATGCTATTTTCCATACTAAAGATACGGAAATTTTTATTATTTCTCTTTTTGATTTGTTAACTTAAAATGGAGTTCTTTGTAATGAAATATATATTTGTATTAGCTACAGTCGTGGTGTGATTACCATTCAGGTATCTGAACTAACTTCGTTATTAAAATTTGGCTTATGGATTTCTGGTCATAATGCACTTATTGTGCTTCTATATGACTGTTATAATATTTTTTTGAACGTGCAACTCAGTTTAGCATTTAAACTTTTAGTTTTTGATTACATTCTTGTCGTTTGACAAAAATACTTCTAAAGAAGAGGTTACTATAGTTTAGTGTTTCCTGTGATTTTGATCTTAAATAGTCTGACCTTGCCTAAACAGTTATCGAATTCGACTCCAAGAAAGCATACTGATTCCCACAGACCCTTCCATCAAACAGGAATTTAATTTCTGAAGAAAATGCTTTTTTCATACAGGCAGTGATTAACAAGTCTGAGTACGAAACTTTCAGGCTTTTTCAGTCAGTATGATAATTGTAGACTTTTTCTAGTTTTCTAGTCAGTGCCGGATTGTAATCCAAATTAGATTTGAATTACACCACACAGAAATTTAGTACGGTGATTATGAGAGCTGATTTTTCCGAATGTAAATACTATAATCAAAACCTAATGAATGTGATTAAAAGAGATCTCATACGACACTCATAAATACGCCAATTTAAAGTAATTAGTGTTGACGGAGGGTAACAACATGCAGAGAGATGTTTTGTTAAAATAATGAACTTGGTAATACCTTTATGCTACAAAGGTAGGTGCATATTTAGATTCTGCTCATAAGGGTGACTTCGTTGATTTCATCATAATTGACAGCATAAACAAAAAAGAGAAGTGGATCAAATAGTTATTACGAGTGGAATTCATCTACAATTCAGGACACGTAGAACACTAAAAAATCATTTGTTTTCAGTCAGTCAGTCACAACGTAGAACTTCGTACGTACGTACATCAGTTCGAGTTGCCATACCACATTAGCACAGAGATGCAGTTGTCGATTCAAATCCCATATTGGTAGAAGTAGTAAGAGTATAAACAGTAAACCGAAAGATTAAGGTTTCAAGATGTTATTGAAGGAGTATAATCCAATAAAATAAATTTGGGAAGAGAAAAAATAGAGATATGAAGAATTCAGAAGATTAGAATTTGGCAGAACAAAAAGAGTGGATGCACCTTCGCCATTGCAAGTTCCTCAGAAAATATGTCTTAGATATGTTGAGACGATCACAAGCAACCGAATCAAATGGTCACTTGATGACATTTTAAAATGACCTGAAGGTCAAATACATACCATATCGATTGATATTCTATGGGGTAGATGTGTACATACATACATACATACATACTATCTCGCGCAAGTAGCCTGGAGGGGAGGTTATCGTGTATTAAGTAGTCGCTGTAGATGATCTGTCTCACAACCTTGAGCTTCTATTTATCTCATTCACCAGATAAAGACTCGCGTATTTGGCTACTATGTGCACTATAAGTATGAGGGTTAGTGATATCATTAAGTTGAGTAGACCGAAGTAGGTCGAGGTAGATTCGAGCCCACTATATGGGGACAAAATACCGAATGTCCTAACCATTGAGCTACTGCCCTATCGTCCTAAATTGAATGATTTGTTTAGTCAGTGAGATTCTATCTCTGGAACAATCAAGCTGTTTTTGATGTTGCTCTGAAAAATTGCTAGTTCATCATTTTTTAACAGATAATTCGAATTGCATCTAAAAAGGCATAGATTAACAACACCATGAAGTGCCATAACATGATGTAAAGGTGATTCCTTGACATTTAGGTAAATGTCGAACACACGTATGGAATTTATGAGAGAAGGAAGATAGATATTTCGTAAGTCGTTTTAACAGTATAAATGCAGTCGCTTTTAATCTTCACCTAAGTACATTTTAGGACAGTCCATTTTTTCTGATATCTATCTGTCCCTCAAATGGCCCTAATTCATTTTATGGAGTGTTCAACATCTTTAAAATCTTTTTCCGATATACAAATTTCCACCAATGTATCATGAACTGATAAGTATTGGTATCAACATTTATTATTATTATTATTATTATTATTAATGGCTTTATTCTATATTATAATCTGGTACAATATAGAATTCTCAGCACGAGTTATTTCAACAAGTTTTTTACCATAAAAATAAAACCAAAAAAAAACAACAAAAAACAGAAATAAAATATAAAAAAGGTTTAAGAAAATCTGAGTTTATACAAATTATCGAATATGAGACATGCTTAAGAAGACAGGTTATTTACTAGGTCAACTCTAACAGCCTGTTCGTCACAAAGTAAATTAGCTAAGTAAGGTATTACAGAACTTTTATAGATTTGCTTGCGTGCATGAATTTTAATGTATTTACGTCTCGTTCTACCAGAAGATATACAAGGAGAAAGATATGAATAAAGGGGATGTTTAGTATCTGATAACATAACACCTGCCAAGAGTTTGCAAGCCTTAAGATGTCTATCCACAAGCATATTAACAATGACTTCAAAAGATTCACCACATACCTTGCAAACTGCCTTCAGCACTCTACGCAAAATAGCAAAGTCTTTTCTCAAAAGCCCAGGAAAGAATAATGGAGAACAATATAAGATAATAGGTAATATGCAGGAATTTACAAAGTGTAAGAGTAAATGGCGAGTAATCCCAAAAGCATGCAGCCTCTTTATGTAGTATGTCAAACGGTAAACTTTTTTCGATAACAGCAAAACATGAGAAGACCAAGAAAGATCAGAGGAAAAAATAGCACCGAGATATTTGACCTTCGACACTGTGTTTATTAAGGAGTCTCCAATGGCACAAGCATTATGGGATCCCAACATAGAGTATAGGTTCTGTCCATGTCTCAAGCTAAAATTAACAGCTTGACATTTAGATGGATTGAGTAAGAGACCATTACCAACAGACCACCTTTCAATACGAGATAAAAAGTCATTCATTTCTATAGGATGTAAGGAGGTAGAAATTGGCATACATACGGTGAGGTCGTCCGCATATTTTACAAAAGTGTTTTCTGTGGAAGATGGCAGATCATGCAAAAAGAAATAGAAGAGCAGAGGTGAAAGAACAGCTCCTTGTGGCACACCTACAGTAGAAAGTAGAGATGTTGAACACTTTCCTTCAAAGACAGTGTACTGTTCTCTTCCAGAAAGGTAGGAACATAGCCAATTGGTTATCCAGCTGTCAGTATCGACGCTGATCAGCTTGTTAAGTAAGAGGTGTCTTGGAATAGAATCAAAAGCAGAAGTAAAGTCCAGGAAAGCGCATCTAACATATTTCTTACCCTTTTCCAACCCGAACACTATATTGTGATGCAGAACAGCAACGGCATCTAATGTGCTTCTTTTGCATTTGTAAGCAAACTGATATGGATCACAGTGCTCTTTTATTACAGGTTGAAGTGGTTGTATCAGTAATTTTTCCATTATTTTGAGGAAAGGTGAGGTTATTGCTATGGGTCTAAGTTTCGCATTTTTATCACCAGAAGCCTTCTTAGGTATAGGGATTACCTTTATCTTTCTCCACATTTTCGGTAAGACATTAGTTGAGAAGGATCTGTTGAAGATATTCATTAATGGATAACATAAAACATCAGCACATTTTTTAAAAAGGAGGTTTGGGATACCATCAGGTCCTAAACATTGGGATGAATTCAGAGACTGGAGACATTTCCAGACATCATTTTCAGTGAAACTGGGGACACAATTATTCTTCAAACCCTTGGATATAGGGAGCATGATGTCAGATGACTGTTGAATAAAGGACTTATTTAAGTCACAAACATTTAGCTGGTTATCGCTTCTAGTCTGCCTGTCCCCTGTAATTTCTTTAAAGAGTTTCCACATACTTGGAGAGCTTCTGCAAGATAGAAGTTTTTGAGTGAACACACAGTTGAGACGTCTAATCTCTTGGTTTATTTGATCATTTAACTTACGAACTTCAATAGTGTTTTTCTCCTTGTACATCCTTTCTTTTACCCTCCGTAGTCGTTTTAGTTGTGGAGATGTAAGTCAAAATAATCGTGTGACCATATAGATTGATAATCCCGACCTCCCATAATATACACATCGTACTTATATCTTAATCAAGTGTAACAACTAATAAAAGATGTGTAGTAACGTTACTCAATGGTTGATAACACTAGATGAATTATTTGGGAACTTATTTTTAACTTGATATTAGGAACAGATGAAACTCAATCCAAAATAAATATTTTTGTATAGTTGAGATCATGAGTCAATTGACCCGACCGTTGCTGCTACCTTGACGTGGTGGTCGGGCTTACCTATCGTGATGGAGCAATCGAGCTATGCTGGCTTGAACAATTGTTTCTCAAGGTACTACCATGCCAGACAGGTCGGTTGAAGAGCGGTAAGACTAATAGCAGCAATCCCAAGGTCCGAAGGCGAAGTCGTACTGCTGACTGTACAGAGGTGTGACGGCAGTAAGGTGTTTCCTTCAGACAACCAGCATGACAGCGATGCTGCCTTCCTACAAGGAGGGGTGGGGTTAGAAAAGGTCGACCTTAAAAATGCACACCTCGCCTTATCCCATGAATATCCGTCTCCGGCGGTAAGGTTCTTTAAAGAACGGAGCTAACACAAAAAGTTCGTGTGTGACCGACCTCAAGCAGTTGTCCCTTGGGCACTGCGGTAACGCTCTCAGGTCATTAAGACCACTTCTAACCCAATTTCCTTTTCAGGTACCTTTAGAAGAACCCTTCCACGGTGTGGGCAACCGGGAAGTGATATTAGCCCTCATACCCGTCACAACACACGAGACCAAGTTGGTCACTTTCAAATCCTTCCTACACCTCCTAATAACTCTCTTATCTCCACGACTAACCCTTCCCACGTCCTTTTATCACATCGCACCGCTAGGGCAAACGATTCGAGTACACGGAACGTTATTCCTGGTCTCCTGAAACCACGCTCTAAAATACATATAGGAACTTTTGATGTCCGAACATTGTGCCAAATAGGACAACAGGCTTCCTTGGCTAGAACTCTAGAATCTTACACCATCGATGTGTGCTGCGTCTCCGAAACGCGCATACAAGATCCGAGTAGTGTCATTCATTTGACCTCACCTAATCAAAATAAAGAACCATCTCGATACACGCTTCGTGTGTCTGGAAGCCCTGATGCTGCTTCCCGTGGCATCGCTGGAGTAGGTATAGCATTAAGTCCTAGGGCAGAATTAGATCTTTTAGACTGGATCCCAGTTGACAGTCGTCTATGCGCTGTCCGACTAAACGGATCAGTAAGGACTCAGAAAGATAGGGAAACTCGTCGTTGCCTCTTCGTCGTCTCTGCCTACTCTCCCACTGACTGCAGCTCAGACGATATAAAAGATGAGTTTTACAGGAAACTTTCTGACCTTCTCCGAAAAGCTAGGCGTTCTGATGTAGTAATAGTGGCTGGTGACTTTAATGCTCAAGTAGGTAAACTAAGTGAAAGGGAAAGACACCTGGGTGGATCTCATGGTGGCATGGCTAAAAGAACAGATAATGGCGACCGTCTATTGCAGCTGTGCTCAGATAACCGCCTATTTCTTACAAATACTAACTTTCAGCATAAGGAAAAACATCTTTTGACATGGCTACCCCCGAATTCGTCCCAACGTTGGACCCAATTAGATCACAGCGCTATCAACCAACGATGGAGGGGCTCGATAGAAGACTGTCGCTCATTCTGGAGCACATGTTTAGATTCAGATCATGCTCTAGTGCGAGCAAGTATCTGTCTGCGTCTTACTGGACGTAAGAAAGACACTGCAGGGAAGCCTCCAAGGGTTCTACTTAATGATAGGCAAGCTAAGAATATATTTCAGGAACAACTGGAAAAACAGTTAGACAGACATGTAAGTTGTGCCCACCCCGAAGCAGCGTGGAATGACATCCGAAAAGCTGTGGAAACAGCAGTGATATCCGCTAGTAAGGTAAACCATAAGGTTAGGGAGAAACAATGGATCTCAACAACATCTATCGCACTGATAGATGCTCAAAAACTCATCCCATTTGGCTCTAAAGATAACGAAGAGCGGAGTCAGCTTAAGCGCAGGCTAATAAAAAGCCTACGCAATGATCGTGAACAGTGGTGGGTAGCGAAAGCAAGAGAGATGGAAAAGGCAGTGGCAAAAGGTAACAGCTGACAGCTATTTAGACTTGTTAAAGAAACTGGTATTAGAAACACAAATATCGGCGAAACTTTCTCAGATAAAGATGGGCATATCATTCATTCTCAATCCAGGCGATTGGATCGATGGGCAGAACACTTTAGGGATCAGTTCAACTGGCCTTCAGCCACACTTCAGTTACCCACGATCCCCAGTCGTCCTGAATGGCAACTTGATGTAAGTCCTCCAAATCTCTACGAGGTTGAAAAAGCTATAGGAAATCTGAAGCGAGGGAGAGCAGCAGGCCCTGACAGGTTGACCCCTGAGATTTTTAAGGATGGTGGTCCAGTACTAGCAACGAGATTGACTGAGGTCTTAGGTAGAATCAGGGAACTGGACGTAATTCCATGTGACTGGTCCCAATCACTGATTGTGTCAGTCTATAAGAAAGGACAAAAGACCTCCTGTGACAATCACAGAGGGATCAGTTTGACTAATATAGTGTCTAAAATATTAGCTTCAATAATACTTCGACGCTTAATCAAAGCTCGTGAAGAGCAGACTAGAGAAAACCAGGCTTGTTTTCGACCTGGACGTGGTTGTATAGACCAGATATTCACTCTACGTCAGGTCCTAGAACATAGACACATTCAGACGTCCCACAATAGTAGTATTTCTTGACTTTGAGGCGGCATTTGACTCCGTTGATCGTGAGGTTCTCTGGCAGTGTTTGTCAGTGAAAGGAGTACCAAAGAAGTACATTAACCTCATAAAGGCTCTCTACTCGAACACAACTGGTCGAGTTAGAGCCTATGGCGAATTGTCATCAGAATTGGTTACCTCAAGTGGTGTTTGTCAGGGCTGTCCACTCTCCCCATTCTTGTTTAACTTTGTCATTGACATGCTTCTAGAGATTACACTTTCATCATCTCAATCTCCAGGAGTTGAACTTTTACCGGGAGGCTCACTTGTTGACTTAGAATACGCAGACGACATAGTTATATTTGGTGAAGACACTGACAAAATGCAGAGTCTTCTGACCACTATAAGCAACTATGCAGGCATGTTCGGGATGCGATTCTCTCCCTCGAAGTGCAAAATGTTACTTCAGGATTGAGTTGCATCTACGCCTGAACTAATGATAGGGAGTGAAGTAGTTGAGCGTGTTGATCGCTTCACTTATCTTGGGAGTCTCATCAGCTCTTGTGGTCTGATGTGTGACGAAATTTCAGCACGGATACAGAAGGCTCGACTAGCTTTCACCAACTTGCGTAATTTATGGCGTAGGCGAGATATTCGTCTAGCAACCAAAGGACGTGTGTACTGTGCAGAAGTTCATTCCGTCCTACTTTATGGCAGTGAAACATGATCGATAAGAGTAGAGGACATTCGTAGGCTACTAGTATTTGTTCACAGGTGTCTTCGAAGCATTGCTCCTATACCCTGGGACGACCGGGTGAATAATTCAGTTGTTAGGAAACGGGTACTAGGTAATGATGGTAAATCGATTGATGAAGTGGTGAAACTTCATCAGTTGAGATGGCCGGGACACGTGTTACGTATGCCCGACCACCCACTGCCCCGAAGTGCGATGTTTTATGGTGTAGGAATAGTTGGGAGAAAGCTAGGGGCGGCCAGACAAAAACATGGCTCAAATCCATGAAGTCACTGATAATTGGACTGAGCCATGTTGGTAGGTGTAGACTACCTGTATGGGATCCGCGAGATGATAGCAATCGATGGTTAGACCTTGAATGACATAGCTGAAAATCGTTTGCAATGGCGAAGGTGCATCCACTCTTTGTGTTCTGCCGAATTCTAATCTTCTGAATTCTTCATGTCCCTATCTTTTTTTCTCTTTCCAAATATACTTCACTGGATTATACTTCTTGAATAACTTCTTAAACCCTAATCTTTCACATTAATGCTTATACTCTTACTACTTCTACCACTACAGAATTGGAATCGACAGTTGCATCTCTGTGCTGATGTGGTGTGGCAACTCGAACTGATGTACGTACGTACGAAGTTCTACGTTGTAACTGATTGACTGAAATACGAAAAAATAAATGACTAAAGAACAAAATGCTGGTTTACACAGCAAACTTTAAAGATGTATGTGTTATGAATTAAAATATGCTACATTTTCATCTACGATTAGTCAGACAAAGAGTTATAACTTTTTGTTTTTAAATTTTTGTAAACGGAGTGTCTTAGATTATTATTACACATATTTTGTCAGAGTCGTCTTCTGGTGTCGTTTTCACCTCTTAGCTGTCTGATAGTAGATATAAGATTAATGATTGAAGAGATTATTACAGACTAATAACTGATGTTCTTAGTTATACATTTTGGGGTGTTATAGTTCATTGTTGTGAATACTAATCGAGTTTGTTTGATTGCAAATTTAGTTTTTCTGTAGGTACCTTCGGTTTAGATAGTTGTATATTAATTTTGGCCTTTACTAAGCGTAGTTCGGTTTAATTGAAAAAATTATGTATATAGTAATTTGATTAAAAGTGGTTTTAATCAATTTTTACCGGTTCTGATTAACCTACGTACCTTAAAGCTTCATGTTCAATATTCGTCACGATAATTTAGTTGGTCAGCGGTGTTTATTATTACAATTTTTATATTCGTTCTCGTCACTAACGGTATCTTGGTGATGACTTTGTTATAGACTATTCGATAGCTGATTTCCGTTGAAAATCTCTCGATTGAATTCAGTCACATAGACAATGCTATCGTAGTGAGATGTTAGCTAAACTTAATCTACCAAACAATGTGAGCCATACCTGTTAGTATTCTGAATACGTTTTCATCTTCTCAATATAAGATTTTTTTCAGGACTGGTCCTCATTTACACCTAGGTTGATTGCAATAATTAACTAAAATATATACTTGCATTGCCCTCAACAGTTTAGTGTTAGGTAAAATCTTGTCATGAATAATATAGTTTTAATAACCATCTACTAGCTTATTTCACTTATAGTTTGTATTATCATGGAAAACTGTTGGGGTTTTTCCAACATACAACTACCAAGTTTGTTTGCTGAATACATACGAAATAAAAAGGCTATATTCCAGTAGTGTAGTGTTAAACTTTTAAGCGTGCATTATTGAAATTCAACCTAGGGTTTCAGGTAACTTCATCTAGTTGACAAAAATGCGACACCAATAAAAGTAAGCGATCAGCGAAAAACACTGACCGGTTCAACCTAAATGAAAAGAAAAACAAATAGGTCAACAGAACTAACTTGGTCTGACTGGAGTAGAAAAGTAACATAAAATCCACAAAATGTCCAGCAGATATATTTAATAGCCTACCATGATAGCTAAAAATCTTACTCCATGCATATTTTTCTCTAGTTTTATTATCTTTCATCTTTTACTCCGTAGTTTTTTCTTGTTCTCCCTACTAATATTACTACTAGTAGTGGTAGCAGTACTCTCGACCATAGCTGTCACCCCGATGTGGTGATCGAGCTTCCCTATCATGATAAATGGATCCACCTATTTTATCTGAAATATTTATTACTGTCGATCCTAATATCTTAAACAGATCGGTTTTAGAACGGTAAGACTAAAAGCAGCAAGTTAATACCCGAGGATGAAGTCATACTGGTGACTCTGGTGGAGTATGAGTGCGAATATAATGAATATTTATTTCTAGCAGGCGCCAACTTTAGACAGATGGGGACCCTTACAATTAACTCAACGACGAATGCAAATGGATCTTATCTCCATCATCCATCGTTTGAGAGGCTCGATAGAAGACTGCCATTAATTCTGAATTACATGCTTAGACTCGGATTATTCTGTAGTATGAACAAGCGCTTCTATTTATCTTACTGGATGCAGAAGAGTTACAGCAATGAGACCTTCTTAAAGTTCAGGTTAACGACTAAAAAGTCAAAAATATATTTTAAGAATAATTAGAGAAATTGTTAATCAATCATTGACGTCATGTACCCCCTGACTTAGGTTGGCATGATATCCAGATAGTTGTGAAAACAATGGTGATATCTACTAGTAACTGAAACCAAAAGATTAAGAAATATCAGTGTATTTCGGTGTCATTCACTGTATTGATAGTTGCTGGGATACTTTTCCCGTCAGGTTAAGATAATGGTATGAAGTAAAAGCATCTTAAATGTAGACTGACAAAAGCCTATGTAGTGATCGTGAGCAGTGATGAACAGCGAAAACAAAGAAGATAAAAAAGATTGCAGCGATGAGTATCAGTAGACAACCATTCAAGCTGATCAAGGAAGCAGGTATTAAACTTTAAGTTGGTAGTAAGACTATCACTTGTCAAGGTTGGACCATTATTCACCTAATCCATGAGATCAGACTGATGAATAGAACGTTTTAAGCAAAAGTTTTACTGGACTCTAGCTACTTTTCATTTTTTATCTCCAAAATAAATGATACAATTTTACCAACTCTTATTGAGGTTTCAAAGGCTGTAGCTAATTTAAAGCATTAGAGCACCAATTCAAGACGGTTTAACGTACGAGATTTTTAACGATGATGTTCCAGTTTTAGTTATTAGATATAGGTTAGAATTTCGGAACTGAACGTAATTCCATCTAATTGGGATCGATCGCTAATCGTCCCAGTTTTTTAGAAAGTGCAGAAATCTTTTTGTAGCAACCACAGTAATCAGCTTAACCAATATCGTTTCTGAAATACTAGTTCCTTCGATCATCGAACGCTTAATCAGGGCTTGTGAAGAGCATGTTGATAAGTGTAAACTTCTTTGTTGGAGTCCTTGTGATTATCATAACCACTTGTTGTAGATGCTGAGTAACATGACTCAAAATTGGTTTTATTGAATCAAATGCATTCATTGTCTTCCCCAGGGTCTTAATTTTTAATAATATGATATGCTTTTAATTTAAAATTCATTCCGTTTTTGTGGACCATATTCTCTGTTTATAATCTTCCTTAATATCTTTCATATTACTTTGATTCCGACTCCTTTTCTATTCTCCTGTCAGTATCATCTCATGGTATATCGATGTAATGTAATAACTTGGAATGATGTAGGTTTGTGCCAGGTCTTTCGTTGTTCATAGTCAAATTAACATTATTATTAATTTTTATTGTCTCTTTATGTTGATTTGGTCGCTGAAAAAAGCCTTTCGAAATATCAAGTCAATGAAATTCTCTGTCAGTTTACCAATATTCTGTCTATTGTAAATAATAAACGTGTCTTGTTATTGTTTTGTAAATTGAAGTACCCATGCCCAATAAATACGTGCCAATTACTCATTAACTGAACCGCTAAAACTAGTGGCATGCATTAGAATATGGAAAGAGAATATTTTCATACTCATTCAAAAACCTGGGTTCTCGTGAAAAGTGAATAACTGTCAGTATTACTGGAAATTATTAATCGAATTTATTTCAGTCTAGAAATCAAAACAGTTGTTAAGTGATCACCTCATTCAATAAAATTTCATCTAATTGGTAGTAAAATGCTTTTATCTTTTGTTTTGTATTTGTTTCAGTTGGCGACTAGTTCATGTTTCCAATATATATTCGTCCTTTTTTTGATCATAAACGAATAAACGTAATGATTAAGCAAATTAATTATTTTTTAAATAGTTGGATTTCTTAATCACCAACCAAGTTTGTATCTTTCAATCTTGTACTTTTCAGACGACTCCCTGTCTTTTTTATTTCTGTGCTTTAGTATCTTTTATATAAGTGTGTAATTCTATTAAGGGAAAAACCTTTTCTTCTGACTAGCGATTTTATCATTGATATCAGTTCATTTGGACATTTGAGTCAATAATCCGGTGTTGTGAGCAACCATCACTCGGTTACAATATTTCACTGCTTTCATGTGTTGATTTTCGTTCCATTCATTTATTTTTACAATTTTAAACTTGTTCGTCAAACCATAAAATATTAACCCATAACAACTCAAGCTAGTTGATTCAGACATATTGATATGATCAGTTTATCTGTTTGAATTCCCTCTCAATCTCTATAAAACAGTCGACATGATTCATGTAGGATACGGACTATGTAATATGGTGATTATTTATTCTAGTATTACTTTTATTAAAATGACCTGTACAGTATTATTTAACTGTTGGTTAGTTAAAGGTAATTAGTAGAAAGATTTGAACCTTAGTTTCGGGCCAGTTGACATTTATCAGAAATCCCGAGGGAACTGATACACCTCATCGGTTCTAAACTCATCTCACAATCAAAGATATTACCCCTAAAGTTATTTGACAGAACCCAACCAACATTAACCACTGGGTAACAAAATGTTGGTCATTTCTAAGTGATCAATTTATGTAAACACTTACCAGTTGATTGCACATTGCTGTGAGAAAGTTTCGTTTTAAGACCTGCATATTTGATTATTCATTATATACCTTCAAAAGAAAGTAATGACTGTATTATCGGTCGTTGGAAATGTTAGGTGAGATGGCCCAAGAGCGGTTTCACCAACATAATAGTATTCATTCTTTATTCTCCTCTAAATTCTAAGCTTAGTATCACCATATGCTGTCCATCATGGGGCACATTCGCTTCATTTAAGTTTCATATCTTATGTCTAGTTTTCCACCATATTTTATATTTCCCCATCTTTTCTGCTTCTTCTTTGCCTCTTCCTTGTCTCTGCATACGTTCCCACTGATAGCAGCTCGGATGAAACAGATGAATTGTGTAGGGAGCTTTTCAACCTATTAAAAGCTAAACGCCCTGATATAGTAGTCGTGACGGGTGATTTTAATCCCTAGGTAGGTAGACTGAACCAAACTGTAAGACACTTAGGTGGATCTTACGGTGTCGTAGCTCAGCGAACAATATCGATGACCGTCTACTGCATCTATGTTCTGGTAACCAACTATTTCTCTGGAGCATAAGGTAGAACATTGTCTGACGTGTGACCCCCGCAATCGAATTAACGATAGATTCAAATAGACCACATTGCCATTAGCCATCGTTGGAGAGGCTGGATAGAAGATTGTCGCTCATTCTGAAGGATGTTATGGGACTTGTCAGTAGTGTGCACTTTAACCTCGTAATTATCGATAATCAGGACTCAGATTTCACTGTAACCACGTTACATTGACAAAATACCAAAGATTTCATTCATGTCGTCTCATAGAATTTTTAATTCTTGATCATTAGTATAAATAGGAAATACAATAGGTATTTCGATTAGTTAGTAAGTTCAATGACTCCTCTTTCTATTCTGAATACTTTAGGTAAATAGGAAATAATAATAATTCCAATCGTGTATATATATATATATATATATATTGATAATCTGTATATCAGGGATTCTTACTATTCATTTTAATAGTGTAGATGATCGACTTATTTTTGATAATCTACTTCACTGTCTAATCTCACAGCATATCTGATAAGAAACAGAGAACTACAGGAAATGCTCGTTTCATACCACTAATTTTTTGATGAATCTTCAAATTATTCGTGAGCCGTTTTAAAAAAGCAGTCTTCAGTATTTTCAGAATCATTGCACCATTTCTATTTCCCGCCTCAGTAGTTTCAATTAATTTAGTTCTTACACAACTGTTTTGACGCATTCCATCAATCATTACATCAAAGTTGATATTTTACGTCACAAGAATTGGATTCATTTTTATTTCAAACTGTGTAAGACTTTACAAATTTAATCTATGATATTGTTACTTCCCATACAAATAATTGGGTTGATGATTGCATTAGCATACAAGAAGTAAAGTGGTTTATCAAACATCAAGACGCTTTTAATCACAATTCTTTTTCTAACTGATGAATCCTGAGAAGCTTAGAGACATTGATAAACGTTATCGTGTTTAGTTAGAACTCCACCTGACACCGGTCTTCATTGAGCTGGCCTCCATGCACGACTTCGCGTTGTAATCTGTTGTATGGATTCCGAATGATGTTAACGATTTTCTCAGGTACACCATAGTGTCGAAGTAGGTTCCACAAAATTCTACTATCCACACTATCAAATGCTTTCCCGTAGTCAATGAAGTTGATGTATTGCGACGAGTTCCATTCCATTAGTTGTTAAACTATGATCGTAGTGTCGCAATTCCGTCTGTGCACAACCTATCCTTATGGAATCCCTGTTGATCTCTCAGTTGTTCATCTACTGAATCTTTCATTCAGTTCACCAACACTGTCGAAAACTTTTCTTGATACTGATAATAGTGTGATGTCTCTGTGGTTCTCACACTTTCTGAGATGTTGATGGGGTATCCTACTTTCTAGTCTGTTGATGCTTGCTTGTGTTCTGGAGTCTTTCTGAAGAGATTGTGGAGCATGTTTGCAGTTACTTCCAATATCTGACTTCAGTGCTTCAACTGATATGTTGTCTGATTCTGCTGGTTTCCCCCTGATGATCATGCTGATTTCTCCGATTGTTGATGGGGCAACATCTATAGAGAGGTTTGTGCTTGTTACTTTGATGTTAGGGGGGTTCAGTGGGTCTGGTCTATTTAAGAGTTCTTTCAAGTGTTCTACCTACCTGTTGCGCTGTCCTTGAGTTTCAGTGATTGGTTTGCCTTATTTGCTCTTGATTGTTCACTCGGGTTCACTATATTTTCCTGCTGGATTCGCCGGTGTGTCATATAGTTTTCTCTTATTTCCTTCTCTTGTAGATTTTGGCGCTGTCATTGTCAGGTCCTATACATCTTTCCTTTCATCAGCTCTAATGCTCTTCTCCACTCGTTTGTTCGCTTCTGTATCTTTGTCTTGTTCCTTGGTTTTCGATGCATTTTTTGGTTGCTGTCTACTTGCTTTTTTCCTTTGATCTTGCCCGTAGTAGATTCATTGTTTGTACTGGTGCTTATTACGGCTCAGCACCTCATGGTATGTTAAAGCAATTACTTCCTTAATCTCTCGTCAGTTGTTCTCCATGGTAATTTCCTCTTCTTTCAGTAGATTGTTACAAGGTTTGGAACTTATTGCTTAGAGCTATTTCGCATTTGTTGAGTTGGTTAGCACCTCAAAGGAAGGCTGTATTAAACTTTTTAAATACTGTTTGTCCAGTTGTCCAGCGTTTCTCTAGCTTCAGCTTCACCTTGGTCACAACCAGGTGGTGACCTGAAACTATATCAGCTCCTTTCTTTGTTCTTGCGTCTTCAATGAACCTTCTGAACTCTTTTATTTATGTAGATGTGATTGATCTAATTTTTTGTATTGTGTTCCGGTGAAATCCATGTGGCTTTATGCGTGTGTTTGTGGTGGAATATAGTATCACCTATAACCATTTTGTTGAAGGCAAATAAATATGCAAATCTCTCACTGATTCTATTCCTTTCGCCCCATGTCGTCTCGTGATACCTTCACACCTAATTTCACCCATTTAAACTTAGGTGTTTGGGTCCCCCATCACGATGCTCAGCTCTTTTCCTGGGAACTTTTCTACTATCGAATGCAGCCCCATAAAACTGATATTTGTCATCCTGTTCGCCTTCATCGGTGAGTGCATAGCACCGGATAACATTCATTTTAATCCTTCCCCCTTGTTTTGAAGGATTCTTTGATGGTCCTGGATCCATATAATCTTCATCTTGTAAGTGCTTCTTTGGATAACATCAATGCAATTCCTTGTATGCGCGAAGCATTTTCTTCTTCATAGTCTGAGCACAACATCATCTCTTTCGAAGACAGTCTTTCCTGTCCAGCTTGAATCCAATGGGTCTCATTTATTTCAAGCCTCCCCAGGTTGTATATTTTTCATTTCCTCAACTACTTGAATGGCTCTCCCAGTCTCCTACATTATGCGGACATTCTATGTGCCTATGTTGATTGTTGCTCTGATTGTCGGGAGAAACATCGGCTTCGTGACTTCTGAATAGTCTCGTATCAAGATGATCAGGTGTTTTCCCGAACACTTCTTCAGGATGCACTGAAACCTCGTGTAACTGGTGCTTTTCGTCTGAAAAGTATTTCTAAAAATTAAGAAAAGAAAATGTGATAATTTTTAAATTTCGTTGTTATTGTTGTGATTGTGTATATATTGAAAGTCCGTGCGTGTTTTTTCCTCCTGTTATTATTTAACTGCAGAAATAAGTCTTATTTCGTTATCTTGTTGTATGTTGATTCTCGATTAATTGATTAAGATACCTTGTTCGCCTTGGATTTTTTAGAGAAACCTTTTTACCAGTTTGATACTACTGATGTTATGATTGTGTTGCGTGTTTTATTCGCTTATTGTTATAATGCTTTGTATGTATGACAAAGGTGCCATTTTCTTTGTTTGCCCCCTTACTCTATCTCTCAGTTTTTTAACTATCTTAATTCTCATCCATCATCTCAGGGTTATTACTTACTTACTTACTTACGCCTGTTACTCCTCGTGGAGGAGCATAGGCCGCACACCAGTATTCTCCATCCAACCTTGTCCTGAGCAATCCTTTTCAGTTGTTATTCATCCTTTTCATATCTGCTTCTATTTCCCGGCGTAATGTGTTCTTTGACCTTGCTCTTTTCCGCTTCCCTTCAGGATTCCAAGTCAGGGCTTGCCTCGTGATGCAGTTTGGTGATTTCCTCAATGTATGTCTGATCCACTTCCAACGTCTTTCCCTAATTTACTCTTCAGCTGAAAGCTGATTTATCCTCTCCCATACAATGCTGTTGCTGATAGTATCCGGCCAGTGAATGTTGAGTATTTTGCATAGACAACTGTTCATAAATTCTTGTGCCTTCTTGACGATGGATGTATTAGTTCTCCACGTTTCAGCTCCGTACAGTAGGACTGTCTTGACGTTCGTATTTAAGATTCTGACTTAGAAATTAGTTGACAGTTGTTTGAGTTCCATATGTTCTTCAATTGTAGAAATGCTGCTCTGGCTTTGCCAGTCCTTCCCTTTACATCTGCATCAGATCCTCCTTGTTTATCAACGATGCTTCCCAGGTACGTGAATGTTTCCAGCCCTTCCAGAGTTTCGCCATCAAATGTGATTGGGTTGGTGTTCTCCTTGTCGTATTTGAGAATCTTGCTTTTTCTTTTGTGTATGTTGAGGCCTGTAGATGCAGAGGCTTCTGCTACATTTGTTGTCTTCGTCTGTATTTGTTCGTGTGTATGAGATAGGAGGGCTAGGTCATCTGCGAAGTCCAAATCATTTAATTGATTCTGAGAAGTCCATTGTATTCCGTGTTTCCCCTCAGATGTAGAAGTCTTCATAATCCAGTCTATCACCAGAAGAAAGAAGAAGGGGGAGAGTAAACAGCCTTGTCCGACTCCGGTCCTCACTTGATATGCATGTGTCAGCTGTCCTCCATGCATCACTTTGCACTGTAGTCCATCGTATGAGTTCTGGACAATGTTGACAATCTTCTCAGGAACTCCATAGTATCGAAGAAGTTCCCATAATGTTCTCCGGTCCACACTATCAAACACCTCATAGTCAATGAAGTTGATGTATAGTAACGAATTCCGCTCAACTGATTGTCTAAAGATGATCCGTAGTGTCGCAATTTGGTCTGTGTACAACTGATTCCTACGGAATCCAGCCTGTTGATCTGAAAGTTGGGCGTCTACTGCGTCTTTCATCCAATTCAGCGACACTGTTGAAAACGTTTCCTGGTACTGACAACAGTGTGATGCCTCTGTAATTCTCACACATGCTGATATCTCTTTTCTTTGGTATCTTGATGAGATATCCTTTTTTCCAGTGCATCGGCACTTTTTCCTCCTCCCAAATCTTCTTGAATAGAAGGTGAAGCATGTTTGCAGTTACTTCAATGTCTGACTTCAGTGCTTCTGCTGGTATATTGTCAGGTCCTGCCGCTTTCCCATTCTTGATTTGTCTGATGGCCATCTTGAACTCTTCGATCGTTGGTGGAGTGACAGATATAGGAGGTTTGTATGTGCTGCTTCGATGTCCGGTGGATTCAAAGGAGCTGGCCTATTCAGCAGTTCCTCGAAGTATTGTGCCCATCTTTTCCCCTGTTCTTGAGTCTCCGTGTTTGTCTTTCCTTCTTTGTCCTTGATTGGTCTCTCTTGTTTATTATATCTCCGTGCTAGCTTCTCCGTTGTATCATATAGTTGTTTCATATTCCCTTCTCTTGCACCATTTTCCGCCGCCGTTGCTAGCTCTCCCATGTACTTCTGCTTGTCGGCTTTAATGCTCTTTTTCACTTGATTGTTTGCTTCTTCGTACTGTACTTGTGCCTTGACGTTCTCTGTTCGTGATCGACTGTTGTTAATTGTTATCTTCTTGTTCTTCCTTTCTTGAATCTTGTCCAGGGTTCCCATAGAGATCCATTCCTTATGATGATACTTCTTGCGTCCCAGAACCTCCTGACACGTTGAAGATAGCGCTTCTTTGATCTCTTTCTAGTTGTCCTCCATAGTAGTTTCTTGTTCTTTCAGCAGATCTTGTAAGGCTTGGAACCTGTTGTTGAGAGTTATCTTGAATTCGTTGAGTTTGTTAGTATCTCGAAGGAAGGCTGTATTGAACCTTTGCAATGCTGTTTCCCCAGTTGTCCAGTGTTTCTTTAGCTTCGGTTTCATCTTGGTCACAACCAGGTGGTGATCTGAAGCTATATCAGCTCCTTTCCTGGTTCTCACATCTCCCATCGTCCTTCGAAATTTTTCGTTGATGCAAATATGATCAGTCTGGTTCTCTGTGGTGTGGTCCGGCGAAATCCATGTATCTTTGTGCATTCGTTTGTGTGGAAATATTGTGCCACCTATAACCAATTTGTTGAATGCACATAGATTTGCGAATCTCTCCCCATTCTCATTCCTGTCTCGTAGTCCATGTCGTCACATTATATCTTCATATCCACTGTTGTCCACTCCGACTTTGGCATTTAGATCTCCCATCAAGATGGTGAGGTCCTTTCTTGAGAACTTAGCTATGATTGATTGCAGCCTCGAGTAGAACTGATCTTTATCGTCGTCGTTGCTATCATTGGTGGGTGCACAACATTGGATAACATTCGTTGTGATCCCCTCCTTCATTGTTTTGATTGATGCTTTGATAATACTGGATCCATGACATTCCCATCTCACAAGTGCATTTTGTGCTTCTCTGGACAGCATTAGAGCAACTCCCCGAGTATGTGGAGCATTTTTCTCTTCGTGACCAGAGTACATCAGCATCTCTCTCGTATCTAGCCTATACTATTCAAACAGTGTCCAATGGGTTTCGTTGATTCCAAATACTGTTAATTTATATGTCCTCATTTCCATTGCCAGTTGATTGATCTTCTCGGTCTCCCAGATTGTCCGAACGTACCTATATAAATTGTTACTCAGGTTGTTAGAAGGGGCATCGGTCTCGTGACTTCCGAAAAATCTCGGCTTTCATCATGAGGCGTCATAATTATTCCTTCAACTCCCAGGGCAGAGTTTAAATGGTTTGAATTATTTTTTCTGGTTGGCGTTTTTTAGCGAGTTAGTTTACTACGGGATGTGGTCGTAACCCCCATGCTCAACCCCCCTCATTTACCCTGGCTTGGAATCGGCAGTAACTCTAGAAAAGCTACAGAATGAGTTTCAGGTTTGTTGGTTGATTTGAAGTAATAGTTAAGTATGGTTTTATTGGAATACTAGTGGTGCTACAGTAACAGTATGATTTTTTACTCGTATACTGAGTTGTTATTTGGTTGGCAAACATAATATACTGTGATCACTTCCGAGGTAAACATCAAGACTTTGTAATATTAACTGATGAATAATTATAAATCAAGGAGTGTTGGACAACTGCTTTGTTTTAATGTGACCGTATTCGTCAGTATTCATTTATAAATCCACTACCATTTTATACTTAATAAATTTAGATTTAGAAAAAAATGTCAGTCATATAAAACGAAAGTGCGTCATCTCAAGTTGCTACACCACGTTACGAATGATGAAATTATAAGGAAACAAGAAATAAATATCCTCATCAAAGTTAGAAAAAAATTTGAATATTTATACTTTATTTATATATTTGTATTTTATTTCGTGGATTGGTTGACGTTAGACATCAACACCGTTGGATGCGGCTCAGTGGTCTATCGGTTAAGTGCTCTGGAGCGAGACTGGTAAGTCCTGGGTTCGACTCTCGCGAAGCAGGATCGTGGATGCGCAGTGCTGAGGAGTCTCACAATGAAACGAAATGGCTGTCCAGTGCTTCCAGGTTTTCCATGGTGGTCTAGCTTCAATTGACTCATGATCTCAACTATACAAAAATATTTATTTTGGATTGAGTTTCATCTGTTCCTAATATCAAGTTAAAAATAAGTTCCCAAATAATTCATCTAGTGTTATCAACCATTGAGTAACGTTACTACACATCTTTTATTAGTTGTTACACTTGATTAAGATATAAGTACGATGTGTATATTATGGGAGGTCGGGATTATCAATCTATATGGTCACACGATTATTTTGAAATAAATGTTGATACCAATACTTATCAGTTCATGATATATTGGTGGAAATTTGTATATCGGAAAAAGATTTTAAAGATGTTGAACACTCCATAAAATGAATTAGGGTCATTTGAGGGACAGATAGATATCAGAAAAAATGGACTGTCCTAAAATGTACTTAGGTGAAGATTAAAAGCGACTGCATTTATACTGTTAAAACGACTTACGAAATATCTATCTTCCTTCTCTCATAAATTCCATACGTGTGTTCGACATTTACCTAAATGTCAAGGAATCACCTTTACATCATGTTATGGCACTTCATGGTGTTGTTAATCTATGCCTTTTTAGATGCAATTCGAATTATCTGTTAAAAAATGATGAACTAGCAATTTTTCAGAGCAACATCAAAAACAGCTTGATTGTTCCAGAGATAGAATCTCACTGACTAAACAAATCATTCAATTTAGGACGATAGGGCAGTAGCTCAATGGTTAGGACATTCGGTATTTTGTCCCCATATAGTGGGCTCGAATCTACCTCGACCTACTTCGGTCTACTCAACTTAATGATATCACTAACCCTCATACTTATAGTGCACATAGTAGCCAAATACGCGAGTCTTTATCTGGTGAATGAGATAAATAGAAGCTCAAGGTTGTGAGACAGATCATCTACAGCGACTACTTAATACACGATAACCTCCCCTCCAGGCTACTTGCGCGAGATAGTATGTATGTATGTATGTATGTACACATCTACCCCATAGAATATCAATCGATATGGTATGTATTTGACCTTCAGGTCATTTTAAAATGTCATCAAGTGACCATTTGATTCGGTTGCTTGTGATCGTCTCAACATATCTAAGACATATTTTCTGAGGAACTTGCAATGGCGAAGGTGCATCCACTCTTTTTGTTCTGCCAAATTCTAATCTTCTGAATTCTTCATATCTCTATTTTTTCTCTTCCCAAATTTATTTTATTGGATTATACTCCTTCAATAACATCTTGAAACCTTAATCTTTCGGTTTACTGTTTATACTCTTACTACTTCTACCAATATGGGATTTGAATCGACAACTGCATCTCTGTGCTAATGTGGTATGGCAACTCGAACTGATGTACGTACGTACGAAGTTCTACGTTGTGACTGACTGACTGAAAACAAATGATTTTTTAGTGTTCTACGTGTCCTGAATTGTAGATGAATTCCACTCGTAATAACTATTTGATCCACTTCTCTTTTTTGTTTATGCTGTCAATTATGATGAAATCAACGAAGTCACCCTTATGAGCAGAATCTAAATATGCACCTACCTTTGTAGCATAAAGGTATTACCAAGTTCATTATTTTAACAAAACATCTCTCTGCATGTTGTTACCCTCCGTCAACACTAATTACTTTAAATTGGCGTATTTATGAGTGTCGTATGAGATCTCTTTTAATCACATTCATTAGGTTTTGATTATAGTATTTACATTCGGAAAAATCAGCTCTCATAATCATCGTACTAAATTTCTGTGTGGTGTAATTCAAATCTAATTTGGATTACAATCCGGCACTGACTAGAAAACTAGAAAAAGTCTACAATTATCATACTGACTGAAAAAGCCTGAAAGTTTCGTACTCAGACTTGTCAATCACTGCCTGTATGAGAAAAGTATTTTCTTCAGAAATTAAATTCCTGTTTGATGGAAGGGTCTGTGGGAATCAGTATGCTTTCTTGGAGTCGAATTCGATAACTGTTTCGTTGTAGTTTGGTATTTGTCATCAGTACGTATTATATGTTTATTTATTTATTCATTTAAAAACAAACATCGGTGCAAAGGAGCACCAAAATAAATATGCGCCACACCATGAAAAAAAGAATTTTGAACAAAGAAAACTGAGAATATTAAAAAACTTCATGAACCATAGCAATGACAATAACAATAGGATTCTTTCCGTTGAAGTTGTTCACATTTAAATGCGAAAAGTAAACTCAAGCTACAGCAGAACCACCAAAACCTCATGCTTGCTAACGTCTTGACCCACTGTGTTGCATTATCTCGCAGA
Source organism: Schistosoma rodhaini (assembly GCA_944470415.2). NCBI lineage: Eukaryota > Metazoa > Platyhelminthes > Trematoda > Strigeidida > Schistosomatidae > Schistosoma > Schistosoma rodhaini. The sequence goes on from OX104040.1 coordinate 5,340,976, forward strand.
CCCTAACCAGGAGGTCGTGATGGTCCAAGATTTGTCAGTCTTGCACTGATCTCTTTCATACCTCGGAGCCATACCATATAAAACAACCACTTCTCCATTTTCTCCAATCAGTCTGAACGTCCCCAAATGGAACACAGTGTGGACATTCGTAGCAAATGTCTAATCCATCGTAGTTGGTGTTTCAATATGGTAAAGCCAATTGAAAAGTCGTCACTGTGTCCGAACATCCGTTGACAGAACCTCTGTATTAATAACATGGTGTTGTCATTGAATTTCAGCAATCCTTCGGAGAGAAGGATGATCCAACATAGATTCGCTTAACATCCTCAACTCAAAGAGACAAAGTTGCTTATGCATAGAGCAAAGCTGCCCTGGCCGCCACGTTGTAAACCTAACCTTTTGCAGCAAAATTCACATCATGATGGCCCAAATTTGCATAAACCTCCCTGGCGTTCACTATATGTAGAACGATCTCACTTCTAACTGTTTATCAGCAGGACTGCGTTCAGGCACATGCTGCTATCAATTTTGTAAAAGTACTTGCACTTTGAAGGCGCACAGCACATGCCATACGTACTGACACCGATTGCCACCTAATTAAGTGCGTATTGTATGGCTTGAATATTTTCGCACAGTAGTAGAGTTTAGAGAGCTCCCGTCAGGTACCAAATGTGACTGCTGCTTCCAACTCGTTGGCACGCTCCTACTGTAGTGAACGAAAACCTAGGTTGGCAAAACCATACCACATTACCATCAGGCTTCTTGGTCTTTACGCAAGCATTGCACAATTTCATCGTGTAAGGATATAACCAATGACATCTGTTGCTCAATCTGCATTATTGTGCAAACGTTGAAGCAGGCCAGTTTGAAATGGCACATGTGGTTTCAGAAAGGATGGTTCAGGATTCGTATTCAGTGATAGCATTCAACTTTCGACTATTTAGTTACTTGATATCGTTTAGGTAGGATAGAATTTCCACCATAGGTCAGCCCCTGTATGAGTTGAAGAACAATAAGTTATACAAAATGTGAATAGAAAAGAACAGACAGGTTATGCAATCTAAAATTAAGATAATTTTCACCGAATAACTGTATGCAATCTGTGAGAATGAGAATGAAGCGAAAATAATTTTTTCCGGTTCTACTTATCATTTGATTTGTGTGAGGTCTAGGATATTGCATGAGTGCCCAAGCAGGTTGTTCTCATAGAGGGCTACTCCCCGAACGTTTGATCTAGAGGTCTAGTCCAGAAGGCAGAGGAGCAATGTGGGGAGGTGGGGTATCATGGTAACCGATGGCCAAAAATATGTTCATCCTCTATCTGTTACCTCAGAATCCTGGAGTCCATGTGGACCATTGGTTTGTAATCAATGTTTTCCAACTCCCCCCATACCCACCAACCCCATACAAGCGCTGGAAATTCGCGTTTTGTCCTTTTAATTTGGTAAACAACACCCCGCCACAAAAAGGCAGTGGTTAGGACTTCCCTGTTAGTGGTTATATATGCGTGACCATATAAGATCATTTCGAGATGGGGAGCGAACTCTCCGCACTCTCGGCCGTATTTTGGTAATTGGGGGATTTCCTTCATTGAAATCTAAGAGACTTCAGTAAACCGTAACATCGTATTACTTAACAGTATGCCTTTTGGTTTTCAGTCGTATCTCGATTGTAATCAAGTCGTTGATGAAAACCACTCACCAATAATTTCTATCGTTGATGTAGTTAATCTTTTATGTAATTTTAATTCACATTGCTTTACAGTCATTAGTTAGCTCTCTTTGGCATCTTTTCTTATTAGAGTTTAGATTTTTCGTCGTATTGTTTATACGTATACGTGAATGACAAGTTAATAAATAATTATTTCATTATGTTGACACCGTCCGAATATGTGGAAATTATGTTATTATGTAAGCGAAAATTCCAGCTTTATGTATGCATACATAATTGGACCGTTATTTTTCTAATTGGTATTATTGTAGTTAAATATCTTCTCTATTCACCTAATCATTATTGTTGTCTTATTTTTTTCTGCTCAATATCATTTCCAGTGTTAACAAATAAAATCCTCACATACACAGCCAGTAGTATTTTTTCTTAGTAATAATTAATACACCTATATCGTTTGTATCACTCACAACCACCAACATTACTTCTTTATTTCAGGCTTTCATCTTAACTTTTATAAAATGAGTGGTAGTGGGACTGGAGGTGGTGGGGGCGGTGGCAGTAGTGGTGGAGGTTCTGGTCGTGCACACTTTCGTAGTCAGTTAGGCTGTTGTATATGTGGAACGAAGTCATCATCCTCTCGTTTTACCTCTAGTCAACGATATGCTGAGCATTTCGGTGCATGTTTTGGTCCACAGGGGATTACACGTTCAGGAGATTTATGCAACGCATGTGTTCTTTGTGTTAAACGTTGGCTTCAACGTGGTAGACAACCGAACTTCTTTGTACAGGTTAGTATATTGCTTGTTTTCTGTAAAATGTTACCCGCATACGTAGTTCAACTATTTTTTCGTCATATATTCCATTTTTAGAAGTAGTGTGTTCTTCATAACATAAGTCAGTTACATGCGAATCATGAGAAAAGTTCACAATGTTAAAGTAAATTAATGGATTATGTGTGTGTATGTGTAAGATTGAGTTATTAATGGTTGATATTAGTTGTTAATTTGTTTTTATACAAAGTAAAAAGAAAAGTGCAAGTTGAAGACTAAAATTATCTTCGAATCATACATACACACACATAATCCATTAATTTACCTTCACATTGTGAACTTTTCACATGATTCGCATATAACTAACTTATATTACCCTGTAGTGAATGAGAACACGAGTGGGGACAATCGGATGTATTTGAGCACAAAATTGCAAACTATCTCACTACAATCTGACAACCATACAGTAAACATATAGTTGAGATCATGAGTCATTTGAAGCTAGACCACCATGAAAACCTGGAAGCACTGAACGGCCGTTTCGCCCTATTGCGGGACTCCTCAGTAGTGCGTATCCACGACCCTGCTTCGCGAGATTCTAACGCAGGACCTATCAGTCTCGCGCGCAAGCGCTTGACCACTAGACCACTGAGCCGGCATCCAACAGTGTTAACGTCTAACTTCAACCTGTTACGTCTGGCCGATTGTGAACGCTATATTCGCTTCCCTAAGCTAGTTCCGTATCCTCGAGCTAGAACTACTCCACGACTTGAAGACCAGAGAAAAGGCACAAAGTGTATGGGAAGCACTTTACTACAGGGTTCAATCTTGTTACAGAAAATCATAGGTATTTGTAGATGTTAGCCAATCCATTAACGACATATTATGATACCGACCAATAGTATCACGCCACGTTGGAACTCTAGAATGTTCCATCGTATTCTGATTGGCTGGGGCTCTTTATGAGCCTCTGGAGGCTCTGTTAAAGTTCTCCGGAAACCGACTCAACACAACCAATCCACGAAACTGAGCAACCATTCACCAATGTCTTCAGTCAGTTTATATCTCTCAACAGACCTGGTTGAACTTCACTGGTCACTGGTTATAGTAAACAGTTAATTTGCAAACTATCAATCAATTGTCTCAATCTTGACCATTCCGTCTGCAAATATCAGTCCATAGTCTTCGATAATTATTGAGCATGTATTTTCATACCAATTGCGTTTCGTTTCCGTTCTTTCGTTATCGATCTTCGACTGAAATACATTCCATGTCCGACCTTCTTTACTTACTACTTATGTGGATACAAGTAACCCACACCACAATCCTACTTGTTAAAGTCAGCATCTGAATATGATTGGATAAAGGCAGTAAAGATTTGATTTGATTGTTAAACACATTTATTTCATAAATTTTATTTTGATCACTACCCTGAGTAAGTCCAAACAAGTGTGCTGTACGAAACGTCTGAACTATTTAGATTTTAATCGCGAAAATTATTTCAAATATAATTTTCACATACAATGTATTCTAGATATTCGGAGCCCGATTTCTTTCAAACTATTCTTCGTAATACTGGCGAATATTCGTATAAATAATATTCCTTTCTCCTTTTTCTAAAAACGTTTTGCATTTAGTGTACAGACCGTTAATGACATACATAATCTATCCATTAGATTTACGACTTTTCACGAGAAGTTCCAAATTACATCTATCTATTCTTCTTTAAAACGCTCCTAGTTTATGGCGAAAGACTACCTGTCTCACCTTTTCTCCCATTGTTCAGAACGTCCCTGTAAGTCATTAGGCTTCACAACTAGGTTATAAAGAATTATAAAGAATTTCTTGTCGTAGGTTGACATCAGTTGTAGGCCGTTGACAATCAAAGAGTAATAAATAGGCCTTATATTTTATTTTGATTAATAGTCCGGATCCACGATCATACTTTAGATCGTACTCAGTACACTCCTGTCTTGTGATATGCACTGAGTCCATCCAGACCCTTCAGAAAATCATTCTTGTTCCGACAAAAAACTCAAACATATACTGATCTTTTTCAATTGAATGAAATTTCAGAGAAAAATGTCTAGTTCAAGATTTTTGATATAGAGAACCAATCAGGATTAGCCTAATGAGAAGTTCAATCGATATCAATCAGAATTGACAGAAACGAGAAGTGCATTTCATCGGCTAAGAAATAGATCAGTCTCCTAAGGATTAAAGTGGTATATATATGAATGAGTATTTGTGCATTTTATTCGGTAACCTCAACATAATTTCTCAGTCAAATAGTCAGTTGGGGGTTTATCGTGTAGCTCATCGTGTATCAATATCAATTTTCAGATATCAGCCTTCACAACAATATTCTATGGAATCTATTTGTTTTTCATTACTTTTGAAGCGACAAATTCTTGATTTCAATGGTTAATAAAGATTATTATTATGTACTTCAAAGAAATGTATTGATTTGTAAAGATTTCTTCAAAATCCACTTTGTAACATTTTTTTACAGAAAGCAGAGACTTTTCTAGGTGCTTTCCGCTTTTCCATTTCTGTGAAGTTTTAACATTCATGATTTGTCCACTAATTATATATTCTGAGCTGTTAACTAAGTGATCTTCCTAAGTATAAGTCATGTAATAGTTGAATTCATAAGTTGATTAAAGTTGGACCACCGTAGAAAAACTGGAAGCACTGGGCAGCCGTTTCGTCATAGTATGGAATTTTTCAGCTGTATGCACCTACGATCCCACTTGCATGTTTCGAACCCAGGACCTTTGGTCTCGCGCACGAACGCTTAACCTCTACACCACTGAAAAATTCTCTAACAGTTCTTTCTGTTGTAATTGGTAAGTACTATGACGTAATTTCATTACTTTTTCAGGTTCTTGACAGTAAGAAAGGTCCTGGACCGAAACATATGAAAGAAATTACTAAACGCGCTCGTCGTCGGGAAGCCAAACAGCAAGCTGCTGCTGCTATTGCTTCACCAGTAGGTAAAGAGCAAAAGTCTCTAAAATCTTCACTTACTACCACCACACATACTCCTACTACACGTTCGTCTTGTGGGAACGGTCATCATTGTTCGAATAACGGTTCCTGCTCACGTGGCAATCTTCATTACACACAAACTAATGCAAAACCGGAGCATTATTTGCATACATCATCTAGTTGTATTCGTGTTCAGTCGAATATGTTTTCCCAGCAATCTTATGTGGGAGGTACGACACGATCAAGTGCACAACACTCTCAGGCATTATCAAATGGATTTAGGTGTTCTTCGCATAAAAATAGCAATAATAATCGTAATAGTAATTCCCACTGTTATAATCGATCATTAAATCATCATAATAAAAATGACACTTCAGAACACATATGTTGTTCTTGTACAATTTTGGATCAAAAAGAACATTTATCGAAATCGTCTAATTCACAAGGTGCTACACGAACACGTGCAGCTGCTGCCAGGCAATTAGAAGCCGCTAGTAAGTTTTTTTCTCTTTTGTTGTACGTAGTGAATTTTCACTGCATGAAGTAGTTAAGACGTTTTCTTGATGCAAATGTTATATGATTGTTATATGATTGAAATCTATAGTGGGAGGTAGTCTTCAGTAACAATTTAAAATTATACCGCTAAAGGTCATTTTTATCGTCAGTTTCATTCTTTTTTTCGAATGATATATGTTCCATTTACTTTTATATATTGTAACTCGTGTCCTAATGTGCCGAGCTTAAAGTATGGCGATCTCAGTTGATGTAATCCCATGCCATATTTTACATTTTTTTATGAGTGATTCTTAAAATACTTAATTCTTTCTATGGTTGGGCTGGAAATCGTCAATTTTAAAGTCACATTACTTTATTGAAGTTAATCATTTTTAAGAACAATAAGAAGATAAAAATCTGAGTTAACAACTAAGTAGTAATGTAAATGATCCTGCTGCTTCATTGTGGATACAATTACGAAGTAAATATTTCAAATGAACAAATTTGAAAACTAGTCTAGAATTAAAACAACTTCTTTACGTATGCTTAAACAGATTTTTGTTATTATATTACTAGTATTTTAGTTGTCAGCAATCGATTCTCACCACGTTTTCTTTTAAAGCCACATTACTTGCAGAAAAAGTGAAGATTTTATATTGTTTCAATGGGTTAAAATCATTTCTACTGTTTAAAAGATTTTTCACTATGAACTGACATTTGAAGAAGCGATAAGAAGTGGCTATCAAACTAAACTACTGTTTGAAAATTCTGATCAATAAATATTAAACCAATTGTCAAATAAGTTGAAATCCTATATTTACATTTCGTGTCTGTATTGGCACTTGTCGTAAAAGCTTATCTTCAATTTTGATGGGATTCAAACACGCATCCTGTAATAAAAGTTAAATATTTACACTGATTAATGCCAGAATAATGACCAATGTCATGCTCGAAATAGCTAATGCGTCGAAGGAAATTTGAATCCGACGGGCAATGTAAGTTCCCTCGGGATTACATGCTCTCCTCGTTGTTAATGCCGACTATCATGGAACCTAGGCTTAATTGTTCGCAATCATTTAACTTCAAAGAATAGTGAATTGAATTTTTAGTTACGTACACCAATAGTTGTGCCTCAGTTTGATCGATTGATTTCAATCAACACAAAGGACTGAACAGTTTTAGCATATTACTACTAATTAGCGTGGATTTAGTATAAGTGCTGATAGTCACCACTCCCTTCTTTCATATTTGATACAACTATTTTTTTGGATAGACCTATTTTTAAATAGGGTAGCCCTATTTTGTCTTAGCGCAGACTGTCTACTCCAACTCATTCCGGTCGATCCCAGCACGTAACCCTTGCAAATAAACTACATATACAAACTAGATTAGCCGAGACTCATGCAATTCCTATATATAAATATGCTCAAACGTCAGCCTTCTACGATCAAAGTGCCTCGAAGTTCTAGTCGAGTTACATGGTTACAAAAAATGATGGATTAGTCCGATCTCCTCGTTCACATAAGTTAGCTCATGAGGTCTCCCCGTCAACCCGGTGGTGCCAGGTGAAAGTCTTAGATCGGATTTCGCTGCTATTGTTTAGAAGAATGATTAGCGAAATCATAATTGTCAGTGTTTTTCTATCTATTTAACTGAACTGATCAACTTTGATCCATGAAATGTGTAGTGTTCATGTTTGTGTATATAATTATGGTATTTTGTGATAGCTGTTAAGAGGATCTTTGTTTAACGTATCGTTTTATGTAGGAGTTGTAAGCTTTATACTGTTTTCATCCTAGTAAACTTTAATGGCCTTATCGAAATTGCAGCTTGTTGCTCTGTTCACATATCATTATCTTACCAGCTTATTATTCATATCCTACTCAAACAAGTAAGGAATAATACTAAATTTTGGCAACTCTTATTTGGGATTCACTTAGAAATTGATATGCCGCATTCGGAAAAAAAAACGTTTTATGGAATTGGATTGATATATTTCCGAGTTTGAACTATGTCGTCCCTTTAGATTCGTATGATCTGAAAATAACACTCATGTAACTGTCATGTTGAAGTGATTGTCATAGTTTTCCAACATGTTTACTCAAACAAGCTTCATCGGCTGGAAAACGTATTTCTCGAAGTCCTATACTGCCAGACTGATAAATCAGAGTGGTTAAATCGAAAATAGTATTTCAATGGCCACATTTTATTACTGAATATACTAGTATGTGGTGCCAGTAAAGTGTTTCTCATGGATACATCACTACCAGTGCTGTCTTTTTATAAATTAAGAGAGGGATTAGAAACAGTGGAATTTGAAGGTAGTACGTACACACTTATATCTATGATCTGCTGGTTTTGAGGTTTAAAACGTGCAATACAGCTACAATAAGAATAACTCTCAACAAGTTCGTATATAACCATTTTCAAGCAATGGTTTCTTAGACTCTGCAGTTGCACTTGCAACTTGGTTTGGCTATCAGTACGAATCCAGTTTTTTTTCCTTGATTCCCAAACTGGATTATCCTTTCTACAATATTGTCATATGGGGAGTGTTGACCCCTTCATACACTCCTAGAAGCTTTTAAGTTCATCCTATTTTGTTTGTGGCTTACTGAGTGATTAAACTGCACCATCCTTTACTATAGTGTAATGTTATACGAAGTTATTAGTAACATTTCTATAATGTTAGGCTGGCAAAACAAAAGCACATGTCACAAGTAAGACAGTTTACCACCAATAGCGGTGGATATCAGTCGCGTAATTTTCTGCTTGAAACCTCTCTTATTTCGTTTTTTTGTGTAACTAATGGTTACATTATTTGTTCAGTCATGTTAATTGAAACTGGTTTCAAAATATGCTATTTTTTGTTTGGTAAGACGAAATTAAAGTGGGACATCTTACTAGTTAAATATTTTTCCACTTATAGTCAAATTAGTTTAGTTTATTTTTGTTAAATACAAGAGCTCTGAAAATCACTTGCCGCCATTAATAGCATTGGTACTAAGTTTACATTTCTGATCGTTTTCTGAATTACGTTGTAATTTTTGTAATTTAAGATTCAAAGTAAAGGCGAAAGAGATTCTTCTAATACGCCGCTGAGTTTAACTTGACTAGTTGGATCGATGATTATTGATAATGAAACTTTAAAGATGACAAACGCTCTAATCAGATGAAAGATGACAAGCCCTTTCCTAATAGATTTTGTTGTCTCAACGAAAGACAATGAAGCAAATAAACATCTCAGCAAACAATATTCTACAAGGCATAATCAACATTTAGAGTATGTGTTAATCTTTTAGCATCACGACGCTGCAAATGTGACAATGCTAGGATCCCAAGGCTTACAATAATAACTTTTTTGTGGCAATTCCAATAAATTATAATATTGACTTGGGTCAAACTCAACTTCTCTCCATTTTTAATAAGAAGAAATCTTGACCGATTCCGGACATACTTGTTATAAGGTTGATTTAATTTTCTCTTTTATTACTAAACAATATTGAATGAGCCCGGCGGTTGATTGCTTTGCCGTTAATATTTAGGTCGTAAATATCCCTTCCCTCTTGTAAAGAAAACAATGGCCGTTTTGTAATCCATAATATAATTCTGTGAAAAGTGCTAATAAAATCTATTAAAATGTTTGAACTATTTAATATAAGCTTGTATCTATCTTCAAATCTTTGTAACCTTCCAATTTTACAGAGTTTGTACCTCAGTGTTATAAAATGCTTAACAAAACTTATAACTTGAGTAAATTTTAAATTGTTCCCATATAAAATTAAAAACATTTAAGAATGGTATCTAGAAAAACAATAAATTCACAATTGAATCGAGCAGTTCGAACAACTTACTTGATTAATCCTGTTACCGCTCGTGGAGGATCATAGGTCGCCCACCAGCACTCTCCATCGAACTCTGTCCTGGACAATGCCTTCCAGTTGTTATTTCATCCTCTCAATGTCTGCTTCCAATTACTGGAGTAATGTGTTCCTTTGTATTCCTCTTTTCCTTTTCCCTTCAGGATTCCAAGTTAGCACTTGCCTCGTGATACAGTAGAAAACTATCTTGACGTTCGTATTGGTTGACAGTTGTTTTGAGTTTCATATGTTGGGACAACGCTTTATCACTAACACGGTTTAAATCAAAATTCATTATACATTAGCAGTCCTTCTAACTGAATGTAGAATAGTATGATTTTGTAAGTAAGATTTCAATTGATACAGTTTAAGTCAGTAGACTGTACTTTACGACTATCAGAAGACCAGGCTAGTCCTACGGTATATAAAGGACCAGTAATTTGCAAAATTTACAATCTTCATACGTCTTTTCGAAGTAATTTGAAGTCACAATAACTAAGTGGCTGAATGATTTACACTGTAAACAAAATAAACCTTGATAGCATTAGTTAAACAGTGTATGATTGCAAGTGAAGATCCGGAGCATAGTTGTTTTTATTTCATTGGTTAATAGTCTGAAATGTTTCGATCGGTTTTAACTGTTTCTCATCTCTGGACCAACTTATATGTTTCACTGACAACTATAGAATCTCTAATTTATTTACTTTTTAACATTCAGATAGAAAAGTGTCCATTCATTTTCGGAAATATCATCTAATAGATGGTATAACTTGGTTCTTTGCTTTTTAAATCACAAATCCATTTTTATTCAAATTATCTAAGGTTTCGAATATATATATATATATATATATATATATATATATATATATATATAACCGGCTACTTTCCTGATTGGTTAGTATGGAATTTTGTGGTATAAACCTGACCATTCACAAGATATCTTCACCATTCAGTTAGTTAAGTGTTATATGCTGGGTTTTTTTGACGCGTTAAACTACTAAATAATAAATATAGAAGTAAGTTTGATGGAGATCAAGTTCGTTTAGATTTGGATGTGATATCAATCTACGAGGTAATAGATTGTTGAAGTAAGCTGCGTTGGAAGGAGTTATCCTCTCAGCTGAAGTCAAAAAGCTGGTCTGAATCTGTTGTTTCAAATCTTAATTGAAATGGTTCAAGTAGGTCATAGTATGTTATATGCTACTTACACAGACAGATAAAAGTAGTATGTATCAGGCGTGTGATGTAGAATTCTTAGTGATAGTAAAGGAATATAAAGAGAAGATAGGAGAAAAGTAAAAGCAACCAAAATAACAACAGGAATGAAGGAACAATGAAGTTTCCAAAAAAACAATTCGAAGACAATATGCAAATGATATATTTAGTGTATGATTTTCATATTCTATTAAGCCAATGCGATTTTTCATGCCAATGGATTATCTCCACCAACTCTTCGTTCACTATGATAACAATGCAAATTTGATCATGCTTCATCCTCTCTAAAATCTTAATTCTTAGCATTGTTTCATACATTTTATTCATCGATTCTGTTCATCAGTTGGTAATCATATTCTCAATATTTAGCTTTTTTCTATTAGTATCAATGTTGTTTTGATTTCTTCGATTTTTGACCCTAGAGTACGGCAATTCGAGGTGTTGTAGATGTGCACCAGGCCTTTCATTGTTGATAGTTGGCTCACTATAAGCTCGTTTGCACTATACTGAAATGTATTACTGATAATTTAGTAAAGGTTGACAATATAATCGTTCGTTCGCAAGCTTTGTATGTTTGAACTGAAGTGGATTAGTTTAGCTTAGAGATAAGTCATAACTGCTATGTAATTAAGTTATATTATTATTAATGAATACTTACTTTTAGTCAAAATCATCGATAAAGAAAGACGAGAAAATTGTGATTCAATAAATGTCTGTCGGTTGATGGGTACGTAACTATATTATTCGGAAAAAACAATATGATCAATCACTATTTCACTTCATTTTTTTTTAAAATCAACTTGTTACAACTCATTTGTTTTTATTCACGAAAAAATGTAACATATCGGTATACTCTTTATTGCACACGTATATATGGAACAATTTATTAGCCGTGTTTAGATCTCTTTAAAATAAATTTAAATTATATATTTTAATTGCAATATAGGAGATTATTTGTTTGACAAACGAAAATTTTGTACTTTTCACATCTTTTAGTTCATTGAATACTCAACTGATACGTAACTTTTATTTCAAGGATGGCTATTGGGTAATATAGGTTGTTATTTTCTTTGCAGAATCAACATGTGTTAATGATAACTGTATATTGTGGTTGTACGGGTAACTTCTGGGGGATATTAACGGACTATTATTCTATATATATTCTTAATCTTTAATTATTGAGTAATTAGATTGTGTATATTCATCTTATTATAAGCTTCATTTTGACCTATTGATTATTATTATATGATTTACTGTTCCTAAGTTATACTCAGTTTATTGATTATTGTCTTCCACGTTCACAGCCACAATTGGCTCAATCTTGTAAAAATATTATTTTCTCTTTTATGGTATGATACAGTCTGTCTGGTATATAAACGGGTTATGCTTGAAATAAATGATTCGCATAGCTGAAGCTGTAATTGGTGTTCTGAACTCAATTGGAAGGGCTAGGCGGACAAGGGACCAATGAGGGTGCTAGACTGCTCATACCAGTTGAACGTCATTGATTCGGCAGTGTTAATATTAGACAAGTCGTATTTCGATTGGTGGGTGATTCACGTGATAAAAGCCGGACATAAAATCATAACGAATTGGCAACGGCCTTTTTTATAAAGGCATAAAAAGATCCACTTTATGTCAACACAGAATTGCATCTACAAAGAAAGGCGTGTAGTTGTAGCTTTCCATATATTTCTAAATCCTAATGCCGTCTATATAAGAAAGGCCTTATTATCCATCCGACTTAGACTATCTATCCGAGATATTATGTCTGGTTATACTCGTATCACGCACTAATATCATACGTACAAATTCAACTCTATCCTTTCACATTTTAAATGTTACACTTTCATCCATTAAAACACACAAATATATCTTACATAAATCACCTTGACTGGATTGACATGACATTGACTCGGTCAGACCCGTTGTTTACTGTTTGCACTAGATATATTTTGCATTGTTCCGTTGTAGTATTCAAACTTGAGTTAATTTCATTCGTTTATTTATTCTCTGAAGAAGTGGACTACACTGAATCACGAAACATCAGAAAATCTTACTTTTATGTACATCGGGATGTTAAAGATACATTATTTTTTATTCATTACATCAATATTGTTTATTCTATTTGTTTACTCGCGTGTGTTTGTCTCATCGTTTCATAGGTGCTGCTGCCGCTTGTACTCGAAATACTGCCGGTGTCCTATCTACTTCATTACCATTGTGTGATAGTCATCATCATCATAGTAGTAGTAGTAGTCTAGTGCTTCATTCAGAAAACATACAAATGACTATATCATCAGATTCCAGTGAAAATGATCCTAACAATAATTATGATATTAACCAGCAAACATGTTGTTCCGAAACCGCTACGTCGGCTTCAAGTTGTTCTAGTTGTTGCTATTTCTGCTGCTGTAGTAGTTGTTGTGCCTATGGTGGAGGTAGTCTAAGTTGCTGCAGTGGAAGTACAAGCGGGTTCGGATCAAATTCTTCAGATATATCACTTAATAGTAGTGTTAATTATTCCAGGATGAAATGTAAGTTATGCTTCGATATATGTATTTATAATTTTTTTGCGAATATGCATTTAAAGCAATTAGTCCCTTTGATAAATTTCGATAATGCAATAAGAAGACGAAGATTATCAGAACTATGTGATAGTATATTAGTGCAATACATTTCGAACAATGTGATCTCATTGTTCTTATTTGACACATTTTTGTTGAATACAAAAACTAATGTTAAATTATCTACCACTGGATGGAAAAATAATCCAATCGTAATAAACACCTTTTACAGTGAAATGCTTACTAATACAGATTCAAATTCTATAACGTGGTGTATTTATTCTGTCAAAATTGTAGATGCGCCTTACGGACTAATACCAACTAGTATGCGGCCTATATTCTTTGCTCCATATCGGTTACCTCCGAAAAACTTACATAAAAAGTGACGAACATTCTTCATTACTGTTTAAAGATATCAAAAAAATCAAAAGACGCATGACATTTTAAAGAATCAAAAATAAAATGAATACAATGACGAGAATAAACCATAGTGACATATGTGGATAGGAGCTGATGAAGGGATAGAGAAGGGCAAACAATACACAGATATTTAATATTTAGACTCTACAACTTAGTCAACTATGTAGACTTGTTCTTAATAATTATTTTCAAAAATTGTATCATGGTGACGTTAGGTTAAGGGTGTTGTGTTTTTATTTTTAAACTAGATTCAGCCGAACAATTTCTATATGTTTATTGCGAATCAGCTATGTAAATGATTTTAAGAGTTAAATTATTGTTTTGATTTTAGTTTTATGTCAGGATCATTTTATATTATACTAGTAATATTGTACAGTTATATTCAACTTGCTTATTTAATATAAGTTTAAAATATCATCAATTCATACAAGCGTTGTGTATGTCATTATTCTCTAAGTTTAAGTCTCAATAGGAAAGTTGACATACAGTGAAACTGATGAATCAAAAATTAAAGGAAAATCATATCCCTGAACTCTGACGTTGGTTGTCACCGTCAAATTTATTTTTAGTTTGATTTGAGTATTGAAGAGTGTGTCTGTTAACCTTAGATTTATGCTGAATGCTGATTTATACTCTGAATACCTGCTCTATTATTTAGTAGTTATAGAACTCGCTCGACTTATTTGATCATTCAATACACCAGTTAGCTAAACATTTCAATGTATTGTAATAAATGTTGAATGTTGTGAGGTTTTAATTTCGATAAGTATTGAGGAAATTGTTTCTGTATTTTAATCTTGTTACTTCAAAAAGGTATCGACATAGTCCTGTATGGTGAAGACGCTGATAAAATTCAGAGTCTTTTGGTAACACTGAGCAACAATGTTAAGATGTTTGGCATGCGTTTTTCACTCTCTAAATGCAAATTGTTACTCCAGGACTGGACTGTGTCAACATCTGAAGTAAGAATAAAGAGTGAAGTAGTCTAACGCGTCGACAACTTCACTAATTTTGTGAGTCTGATCAGCTCTAGGTTGGTGTCTGACGAAATCTCAGCACGGATTCATAAACGCGTTTGGCGTTTGCCAACTTACTTTGTAGCTGACTAACTGACTGTTATTTATTTATTCAAGCACATAAACATCGTTACAAGGAGGTATCAAACACATATGCGCCACATAAATCATAAGATTTGTGTAAGGGCTGGGATACTGCCGGGTGCACAAACCGAAGCAGGTGGTCTTCTTAGGGAGCCACACCCGGAGCCTTTGACCGAAAGATCTGATCCACAAGGCAGTGGAACAACGTATGGAGATGCAGTCCCATATTTATTTATTATTTATTTATTTAAACACATATATATTGGTACAAAAGGGCACCAGGTACATATGCGCCACACAAAATAATGAAAGTAGGAAGAGAAGGGATGAAAAGATAAGGCGGGCTGAAATGTACAACCAGAAGACTCTTTCAGTTAGGAAAGTAAGAACCATTCTTTATGTAGAAAGTAAAAGAAGGTTGCAGCAGGATCGCCACTGGCTTCTATTCTGAGCCATATCTGATAACGTCTCTAGCCACTGTGTTGCACTATCTCTCGGACCCCAACCAGGGAGTCGTGAAGGACCAACGGAAGCTAGCCCTTTGCAGTTCTCTTTCATGCCACGACACCATGTCATACACTGACCTCCTCTCCGCTTTTTCCAACCAGTCCCAGGGTCGGCAAATAATGCACGACGTGGAAGTCTCTGGGACGACATTCGTAAAACATGTCCAAGCCACCGAAGTCGGTGTTTCAAGATGGTGACACCAATTGAATTATCGTCTCGACGCCCGAACACACGATGCCGAACCTCTGCATTACTAACATGGTGTTGCCACTGGATGTCAGCAATCCTTCGGAGACAACGATGATCGAACACAGAGAGACGTCTAACATCCTCAACTCGGAGAGGCCAGGTTTCACAAGCATAGAGCAAAACTGCTCTCACCGACGCGTTGTAGATCCGACCTTTTACAGCCAGACTAACATCACGAAGGCGCCAAAGATGACCCAGATTGGCATAAGCCGCTCCGACTTTCCTTATACGTGCATCAATCTCATCACTCACGCCACCACCAGCACTTATATAGCTACCTAGATACACGAACTTCTCAACTACTTCGATCTGCTCACCGTCCAGGGCGATCGAAAGTAGACTTATCCCCCGGTAGTTATTGCAGGAACAACGTGAACCCTTTTTAAAGATAGGGACGACTATTGACTCATTCCAAGATGTTGGAACACTTTCTTGCTCCCAAACCTTTGCAAACAACGCAATCAGTTCCTTAGCCAGAAAGTCACCACCATCTTTAAAAAGAGCCGGAGGTAAGTCATCTGGGCCAGGTGATTTATAACGTTTCAAGGGCGAGACTAAAGAACATGGACGACCTTTGAACGAATCTTAAATGACCTTGAGAAATATTGGCCAATCAGAAGACAGTTAGCATACAATAAAAATATATTATACAAAACTCAAAAATTAAAGTGGATACACTTCTTTTACATGAGTTAAAAACTTATCAAGGTTGGATATGGGTTCGGAAGTTTTAAAATCGTATTGCATGCGGTACATAAATTCATCCATATGGCTCCATAGTAGTGTGCCTCTGGAGCCATGGTAAGGTCTCAAAAACTCCTTTAGTCTCGACCACATAGCTTCTATGTTGTTGGTATGCACCCCAGTAGTAGGGTCAACGAAATGTCGCTTATGTATAACGACTTCGTGCTCATATCCCAGTCTACCTAGACATCTGTAAGCTCCCCAATCATCTGTATAAATAGTAGTACCCGGTAGCACATATTGCTGTATGATCGGTATGATTGTTGGTGCCTTCCGGTTCCTGACTCTTTGAAAATGTCCTTTCCGTAATGATCTATCATATATTCCAAAGACCTGTGAGGTATATTTATAGAAGAGGTACTTACCCAATCTTCTTTAATACAACGGCCACGGTTGTATTTGCGTTTCCTTACCACCGTTTCGTCTATTTCAACAATATTTCCCACTCCTCCATACAATTGGTGTATGCTGGTCAGTTTTGTTGCGCATATATCTCTGCAAAACTCGTACCATTGAACTGCCGAAACTTCGCTTACATCGGCAAAGGCGGCAGCTAGTGTTACCGGTTCTTTTATTACCCAATTCGCAATAAGGAGCATAATTTGTCTTAACCTTAACTTTGAGCGAGCGAAAAATGTCCCTGTTCTAGCTGATTTCTTCTTCCAACATGAGGAACATCGAAAGATAATATCGTCACGATAGTCTGCACATTGTACAATGTTCATTTCACAACCGCAGTCACAAGTACAGGAGCTTCTCAATAATCCCTTTTCCTGCAGTCGCTGAATTATCACGTCCTCTCGAAAATCCGCTGTAAAGCGATCGTACGTAAGCATCACGTTGCGAAATTACCGCCGTGACCTTGAAAACCCGCGAAAGCTTCTGATTGGCTCGTCCATGTTCTTTAGTCCCGCCCGTTTCAAGAGTTGGAGTTCCTTGCGGACTTCCGCCTCGTTTGGTGGATCAGTCGTCACCGGCCATGGGGGGCAGGACAAGCTGGTTGATGTTGCCGGAGCAGCAGGCCAGTTGAACTGCCCTTCGAAAAATTCCGCCCATCGTCCAAGACGTCGGGAGATGTTAGTGATTGGCATCAAGTCATCCTCATAGATTGTTTCACTCACACCAGACTTCTTGCTGCCAGTGGCTCGGATGAGTTGGAAGAGCTTCCGGCAGTTACCAGATGCAGCTGCTGCTTCCATCTCATTAGCACGCTCCGACCACCAGGCTTCCCGGTCCTTACGCAAGCTTTGCCCGATTTCATTACGTAACAGCCTTCGTTTGTGGTCAAACTCACGGTCACCCGGAATAGACCGACGGGCTTCGATCAGTTGTAAGGAGCCAGAAGAGACCCAGTGCTTCTAAGCGGGACGTTTCGCGAAGCCGGAAGCGGCTTTACTCGCCATTTTCATGGCGTCGTGAAGATGCAACCAATGCACATCTATACTTTTCGGTGGGGTGGTAGCTAGCCTAGAGGCTAGCTCCGCTCGATACTTACTTGCAACAGAAGTTGCAGCCAGTTTACTAACATCAATCCGTTGGTGGTAGTCAATCCTTCGTCCACTGAAAAGTAAGGTGAGATTGGCGCAGACCAGGGCATGATCAGACTCCAGATAGGTACTCCAAAAGGAGTGGCAGTCTTGTACACAACCACGCCAGCGGTAGCTGATCGCGATGTGATCAATCTGAGTCCAGGCTTGGGATGCAGAGGGAGGACGCCAGGTGGCACACCGGCGATGACTGTGCCGGAAGTTAGTGCTGGCCAGAAACAGGTTGTGGTCTGTGCACAGTTGCAGCGAACGGTCCCCGTTATCTGTCCGGCGACCAACAAGTCCCCATCGGCCACCTAGACGACTCTCTTCTGTGCCTAGACGCCCGACCTGTGCATTCAAGTCTCCGGCTAGTACTACAATATCTGTCGAACACCCTTTCTGGAGAAGAACTGTTAACTGATGGTAAAACTCATCCTTGATTGCATCCGGGCTGCAATCTGTCGGGGCATAGGCAGAGATGACGAAAAGACACCGTTTCTCACGCCGATTTCTTCTCACTTTGATGGAACTTTCTAATCTAACAGCACATAACCGACTGTTAATGGGGATCCAATCGATTAGTGCTGCCTCAGCTCTAGCACTTAGTGCAACACCAACGCCTGCAAGACCGGACGAAGATGCCACAGGGTCCCCGGGTAAGCGCACGTGGAACAAGCTCTTCGAGGCGACAGATGGAGAGCGAATTTGTAGTACTTCACCAGAGTATTGAATACGAGTATCGGATAGACAACAAACATCAACATTAAGACTTTCTAACGACAAAGCCAGCCCCATCTTTTGTCTGATCTGCATTAGTGTGCGAACGTTGAAGGAAGCCAGCTTGAACGGCGTACGTGGTTTCAGAAAGACTGCTTCAGTATTCATTATCGGTGGAAGCATTCACTTTCAACCAGACAGTGACTGGAGATCGTTTAGATAGGACAGGTTTTCCACCAAGAGCGAGCTGCTGCATAAGTTGAAAAGTAAGGTTACACAAATTGGGGATAAAGGGGGGTGAATTAGCGATATGGTAAGCAATAATAATAATAATAATAATAATGTAAATTGTCATGCTTCTAATATGAACAGGAATAGTATCGTCAATAGAGTTCATCATTTCATTCATTTGTGTGTGGGCTGTGATACTGCCCGGGTGCCCAAACCGAAGCAGGTGGTTTTCTTAGGGGACCACACCCGGAGCCTTTGACCTGAATGTCTGATCCACAAGGCAGTGGAGCATCGTGAGGAGATGCAGTCCCATGGTAACCGTTGACCAATGACAGGTTCGTTCTCCATTCGTTCCATCAGGATACTGGAGCCCATGTGCACCATTGGTTTGGAATCAGGGTTTTCCAACTCCCCTAGGTGGAACCTCCGTGTCCATCAACCCGGTTAAAGCGCCGGACATTCGCTTTTCGTCCTCTCAATTTCGTAAACAACACCCCCGCCACGAGAAGGCAGTGTGTAGGACTTCCCTGACAGAGGCTATATATTCGCTGGCCATGTGAGAGCATTTCGAGAGGGATAGTAGACTCTCCCCACTTTCGGCCGTACCAGGGGCGTTGCCTTTTCGTCGTTTCTGCCTACACTCCCACCGACTACAGCCCTGATGAAGTGAAAGATGACTTTTACAGAAAGCTCTCTGAACTTCTTCAGAAAACTAAGCTCTCAGACATAGTAGTCGTAGCAGGTGACTTTAATGCCCAGTTAGGCAGCTTAATTCAAACAGAACGACATTTAGGTGGGTGTTTTAGTATCCCTGTTCAACGAACCGATAATGGTGATCGTCTATTGCAACTATACTCAGACAATCTTTTATTTTTAGCAAGCACTAATTTTAAGCATAAGGAGAGACATCGTCTAACATGGCGACCACCTGCACCAAACCAACGATGGGCTCAAATAGACCATATTGCCATCAGTCATCGTTGGAGAGGCTCGATAGAAGACTGTCTGCGCGTCACTGGACGCAGGAAACTACACTAAGAAGACCCATTAGGATTGAACTGGAGGACGAGAAAGCCAAATGTAAATTCCAGGAACAACTGGGTTCACATCTAGGTAGTTCTGTAATCGAGGCTGACCCATATGCTACTTGGAAAGATATACGAACAGATGTGGAAACAGCAGTAACATCTATTAGTAATTTAAATCATAGGGTTCCAAAAAACCAATGGATTTCTTCTAAGTCTATTTCACTGACGGATTCTCGTAAATTCATTCCATCAGGCTCTGAACACGACCAAGAGCATAAAGAAATTAGATCTAGGTTAACTAAAAGTCTAAGGAACGATCGTGAGCAGTGGTGGGCAACGAAAACAAAAAGAAATGGAAAAGGTAGCAGCTGTAGGCAACACCGGGCAACTCTTCATACTAATAGAAGAAACCGGATTTAAGTGGTCAAGTGTAAGTAATACAATCTCGGAAAAAGACGGAGCCCTTATCTACTCTCAGCCCAAACGTTTAGAACGATAGGCGGAACACTTCAGAGAACAGTATAGTCAACTGGTCACAATCTCTGATTGTCACAATATATAAGAAGGGGTCTAAGTCATCCTGTTATAACCATAGAGAGATTAGTTTGACTGATATAGCATCTAAAGTACTAGCCTCAATGATTCTCGGGCGCCCTGATTAAGACTCGTGAACTGCAAACACAAGAAAATCAGGCTGGCTTCAGACCTGGTCGTGGCTACATCGACCACATATTCACTATTCATCAGGTTTTAGAGCACAAACATGTTTATTGGCGTCCGACAGCGATAGTTGTTCTTGACGTGAAATCAGCATTTGACTCTGTAGACCGAGAGTTTCTGTGGCAGTGTCTGTCATTGAAAGGTGTACCTCAGAAGTACATAAACCTTGTGAAGGCTCTCTACTCGAACACTACCAGTCGCGTGAGAGCCTATGGCGAACTGTCCTCTGACTTTACAACCTCAAGTGGTGTCCGACAAGGCTGTCCACTATCTCCATTTTTGTTTAACTTCATTATGGACCTAGTGCTAGAAATAATGTAGTGAACAGAACACTGGTTGTGGACAGTCGAATGTATTTAAGCACAAAAGTACAGACTATCTCACTAAATTCTGATAACCATACAGTGAACAGTTAATTTGCAAAATAACAATCAATTGTCTTAATCTTAACTGTTGGTTCTGCACCTATCAGTCCATCTTCTCTGATTTCATTGTTAATGCATTTTCGTACCGATTGCGCTTCATTCCTGTTCGTTCCTTATCGATCTTCTGCCAAAATACATTCTATGCTCGACCATCACCATATACTACTTGTGTGGATATAAGTAGACCACGCCACAATAGCACTCTCGTCGACTGAATTTTCAGGAATCGATCTCCTACCTGGAGGTCCACTTATCAACTTGGAATACGCAGATGACATGGTCCTGTTTAATGACATGGGTCAGAATCGATCACAATGGCGTAGGTGTATACACTTTCTGTCTTCCCTTAAACTATGAGATTAAATTTGCTTCATGTCTTTTTCACTACCAACTAATTATTTCTTCCTGTACTATATCCTTATACACAATCTTTTTTTGTATATTACCACCATTGAAGTAACTGCTTCTATGAATTTGGTGTTCATCTTGTTGTACTAATGATAAGGTGTGACAACTTGGACTTATACATATATGTGCCTGGTCCTACGTTGTAGCCGACTGATTAACTTATTCCCCCTTGCAATACTCTTCTTTATTAATATGCGCTTGTATTAGTTTGGGTTGATAATTATTGCACGCTGATTGTGATTCCTGACCTTTCCCCCCAGGTAGCATAAAGTTGTTTGATTTTATTTGAAAACGAGCATTTTTACGTTTGAATTTTATTTTATTGCGAAAATTCTGTTTAACGATTCTATCGTCATATAGTATAAAATTCTAACTTCTGATAAAAGTGTAGACATTATCTCTATTCGACTGCCCTGTCTGTGAATGCATATTGAGATAAAAAGTTTATTTGATTTTTCTTTTCGATCACAGAAATGGAACTAAAGTCGTTAGGTATAATGACAAGGGAAAGACTATACTTGTCATTAAAAATAAACTGAGAAAAACTGATAACTGTTTTTTAATTACTGAAAATAGTGATTACTGAATTTGAAAGCTAATAAAATGTTTAATGCAAATGTAATAGACTGATTTTTATTTTACTATTTCCATGAATTATTTTAACACAGTCTGATTTTTGTAATATTCGTTATATATGTATATGAACATATGAATAAATCGACGTGATATGTGAACGAATAGGGTATTTATCAATCACGCTAAATGTCAAGGATCAGAGAATGAATAATCGTGTACGCTTTATTAAATTAATAATAATTTCAGAGGTAGAAGCAAATAATATATATGCTAGGATGATTTTTCAGACTGTAATTCTTAATACGAAAGAGTTGTTTCATTTCGCCTTAAGAAGGGTATCGATGATAAACGCAATATTGTGTTCTTCAGTAAAGTAGTCTACAGTTAAGCTAGTAGTTGTGTAATTATTTAATTATTTAAACACATATATATTGGTACAAAAGGGCACCAGGTACATATGCGCCACACAAAATAATGAAAGTAGGAAGAGAATGGATGAAAAGATAAGGCGGACTAAAATGTACAACCAGAAGACTCTTTCAGTTAGGAAAGTAAGAACCATTCTTTATGTAGAAAGTAAAAGAAGGTTGCAGCAGGATCGCCACTGGCTTCTATTCTGAGCCATATCTGATAACGTCTCTAGCCACTGTGTTGCACTATCTCTCGGACCCCAACCAGGGAGTCGTGAAGGACCAACGGAAGCTAGCCCTTTGCAGCTCTCTTTCATGCCACGACACCATGTCATACACTGACCTCCTCTCCGCTTTTTCCAACCAGTCCCAGAGTCGGCAAATAATGCACGACGTGGAAGTCTCTGGGACGACATTCGTAAAACATGTCCAAGCCACCGAAGTCGGTGTTTCAAGATGGTGACACCAATTGAATTATCGTCTCGACGCCCGAACACACGATGCCGAACCTCTGCATTACTAACATGGTGTTGCCACTGGATGTCAGCAATCCTTCGGAGACAACGATGATCGAACACAGAGAGACGTCTAACATCCTCAACTCGGAGAGGCCAGGTTTCACAAGCATAGAGCAAAACTGCTCTCACCGACGCGTTGTAGATCCGACCTTTTACAGCCAGACTAACATCACGAAGGCGCCAAAGATGACCCAGATTGGCATAAGCCGCTCCGACTTTCCTTATACGTGCATCAATCTCATCACTCACGCCACCACCAGCACTTATATAGCTACCTAGATACACGAACTTCTCAACTACTTCGATCTGCTCACCATCCAGGGTGAGTACAGGATTGGAATCGTGCCAGTCTTGTAGAAGTACTTTGCACTTGGAGGGTGCAAAGCACATGCCGTACCTGCGGACACTGATTGCCAACTGATTAAGTGCTGATTGCATGCCTTGGGCATTATCGCACAGTAAGACAATATCATCCGCATACTCAAGGTCGAGAAGTCGTTCTCCAGGCAACATATCCACACCGCCATTACTTACATCCATCAGAGCTGTTTCTAGGATGTCGTCGATGGCAAAGTTGAAGAGGAATGGTGAGATCGGGCAACCCTGCCTAACCCCACTGCTCGAATGGAACAAGGGAGAAAGGTGGTTGTATGCCCTCACTCTGCCTGAGGTTTTGTGTAATTTGACGAATCCATAAACAACAACAAAAATTGTTTCCAACTATACATTTTCCGTTCTATATAGTTGAGCAGTATATAATTATGATAAAAAAATCTCTCTGTGTATACAATAATGTTAATCAGTTATTGTGCTTGGGAGGTGCATGGTAATTGTTTTTTTACGCGATGTCAATAGCAAATGTTTTGCAAGTGTACAACAAGACCAAATCACTACCTCAATGTTTGAATTTAATTCGTAAATGACAACACGAATGTGATTACTATTTGAAATATGAAGAATTAAATTTGGAAAAAAAATCATTACTGTTAACTGTACGCCATCTAGTTGATTTGAAAGTATCTTATTCGACATATTAGTAACATATTGAATTTCGATATAATAAATAAAATATTATCTTTATCCAGCTGAACAATCTGAAATATATTGAAACATTTTTATTGAAGTTTTTATGTACCATTACGAGTGTTCATTAAACGGTATAGAAATTTGATAAACGATAAAGAAGTATTACTAACATGTGAGCTATAACCATTGTTAGTCTGATTGACCTTCCCCATAGAAATAATTTTGTTGTAACGGTGAGCTGGTTTCAGTACATACTTTTCAACTTATAGAAAAATAATGCAACGTTAATGATAGCTGAAACTTATTCGTATCAAGTTTAAGTTAATACATAATATTTTCATCAGCATTGACTGAATTGTATTACGTAGGAAAGAAGTTCACAGGCACAGATAGAGTACAATCATTATTTCATTCAATTCACAGTTAAAATAATGACATATACTGAGATAATAGATATTGCTTATCAATGAATACTAGTACGAATTAGCCTTAGCACAGATAATAAAGGTTTGGTAATTGTAGGGTTAAACGTCTTTTTATGCTATCTCACGTGAAGAACACAGCCTAGTGAATTTCTAACCGAAGTAATACGAAACGCATCGGATGAAACTGTTATTCTAGTTCAGTCATAATTAACGTTAAACGCAATGACGTCGGGACTGTCTTTCAAAATACAGAGCACGTATATGCAATGCGATTAACAGAAATTTATCAATGTAATTTGTAACAAACTGAAAAAGCAAAATTCAAATCGAATTGTGCGTGGCCTTAAAATAAGTCTTCACTCTGTCTCTTCACATTTGCGCTTATCCTGAAGAGTGACATGATTATACTTCGGTTATCGCACCACACATAGGACAATGGACTCCGTGAAATTATGGTTGCGGGTTCTGACAACAAAACGAATGAAACATTGCATTGCAGTGATGAAAATCCAAGCTCTCTCATCAGCAGTTTCACTTGGCGGCCTAGCAAGATTTCATATGTCACACATTCTCTCGTTGTGGGCATCTTCGTCTGTGCGGTTGTATCTGTCATTGAGTTCTTCTGAGGTTATTGAAACAATATTCTTTTCATCATTACTTAGTGTTACATTCAAATCCACGTCTGTTCGAAGGTTGCAACATGATGTGAAATTCCAATTAAGCTTGTTCACATACCATTTGCAACATTTATCGA
Source organism: Schistosoma rodhaini (assembly GCA_944470415.2). Classification (NCBI taxonomy): domain Eukaryota; kingdom Metazoa; phylum Platyhelminthes; class Trematoda; order Strigeidida; family Schistosomatidae; genus Schistosoma; species Schistosoma rodhaini. The sequence goes on from OX104040.1 coordinate 5,366,332, forward strand.
TCCATCTAACTGTTCATTTCATTCGGTACCACTTTTGTTGTACAACGTAGTATCCTAACCATTCCGCACACCCTAACTCCATCAGATAACAACTGTAGTTATATATGCGACTTTTTACTACAGAGAATACTCATTTTATATTGTAAATTTGTTTTCTGCATCACTTCATTTGTTTTTGTTTTTTTGTCTTTCATATCCATAACACATGCATGAATGTGCATACAAATCCACACCTTTAGCTAATACATACCACAATAAAAAGCAACAGAATTGTTCAAATTGTACATGTCATGATAATAAAACGGATGAAATAAATAAATGTTCTATGGATTACAATTGTTCCACTCACCGATCCTATTATCATCACCAATCTCGACGCGCTAATGAATTCAGGTACCCTCAACTACCACAAACTGGCCAGGTCAATATAAATAGTAATGAAGGTGAAAAGGGTGCATCTATATTTACAAATGGTAATTCTGGAAATTTTCAGCACTCTAATAATACTCAACAAACGTCTTATGTTACATCGGGACAAAATAATTCGATTGTAAATATAAACGAATCAGCTTCACCTATTGCAAATACCAATGTAACCACGACATCATTAACAACAACAACAACAACAACAACTATTCCTACCCGACGTTATAACCGTAGAGTTGTCCTACCTCCCGTAAGAATGACCCATAATCCCGAAGTGGATTCTTTATTACGTGAAATCATGGAACGGTAATTTTGCACGATAATAATAATTTAAAGATGCAGTTTAATGACTAAAACTTTTTTCACCTTCATATTGTGGTCATAAATATTTTTAGATAGATGTAATATCAGAATATTCCATCTACGGTGTTTTTTATTTATTTATTTGAACACATAGATGTTGGTACAAAGGGGCACCGAATACATATGCGCTACACAAATCTCATTCGATTTGTGTGAGGGCTGTGATACTGCCCAGATGCCCAAACTGAAGCAGGTGGTTTTCTTAGGGGACCACACCCAGAGCCTTTAACCTAAAGGTCTGATCCACAAGGCAGCGGAGCATCGTGAGGAGATGCAGTCCCATGGTAGCCGGTGACCAACGATTGATTCGTACACCATTTGTCCCCTCAGGATACTGGAGCCCATGTGCACCATTGGTTTGGAATCAGGGTTTTCAAACTCCCATAGGTGGACTTTCCGTGTCCATCGACCCGGTTAAAGCGCCGGACATTCGCTTTTCGTCCTCTCAATTCCGTAAACAACAATAATGCTGCAAGAAGGCAGTGAGTAGGACTTCCCTGACAGAGGCTATATATTCGCGTGGCCATGTGAGAGCATTTCGAGAGGGAGAGCGGACTTTCCCCACTCTCGACAGTACCAGGGAATTTCGGGGCATCTATCTACGGTGTGCTTTGGTGGAATTACTCATACGAGGATGTTACAATGGTATTGCTAGTTATCATTCTTAGTGAAGCTACATTTAAGCGAAGGTGGTTGGTCACTTATAATTATTTGTATTATCACAATCATTTTAACTTATTTATGGCTGTTTTACTGAAATTCCTTTTTGTCGTAATATTATATTATACTAACTTACTTACTGCCAAATTGTATAAGCGTCTCCTTTATTATTAGCCAAGTTTATCAGACTTGTCATAATCTGTGTACTTTCAATTGCTTTGTTAGTGAATATTATTGTAGTATGTAGGACTTTAAGTTTTGCTATACCGCGTACAATTTCGTACACTCGGACTGTTGAACCATTCAAGTCACAATCTAGAAGACAGAAGACTAGTGGGAAGAAATCTTATCCTAACCATTTGAAAACACTCATATATTTATAGTTTTTAGTAAAAACAAAATCATTATTACAAACATTCAATTAGCATGCAGTGGTTATTATCATTTGTTCAATCGGATAGCTACATGTCGAGATTTTGGAATGTCGTTTCAAACGATGATTGGATGAAATGTCTTCAGCTCTTTCAGAGTTTTCTAGAGTTCACCGGGAGTCGTTCTCACAATTATGTCCATTGAATTGATTATTTTTAGCTTTTTTACGTTGAGAAATCTGTGTTAGGGATATTGAATTATTAGGTCAGTGTAGAAATGTTGGATACACTTTTCTCTAGCTATAAATTTTCCACTTCATTATCTTCATAATTCAGTTTGACTCCATTATTAGTTAAAGAATTGTGTATTCATTGCAGAAGCATACATTGTAGAGGAAACAGTACAGTTTAGTTACCGAAAGCTAATTAGATAGGATGGTCGTAAACACTGTAAGTAAATACTTCGAAGTCTTGTATTTTAACCGTAAAACCACTTCTCATATTCTTTATAATATGAATCGTTTAAAACTAAGACATTTTATGAGCTTTTTTAGTTCTTTTAATCTATAACTCATTGTTTTCAATTATTTGCCTTATCATATGCCATTCACGGAGTAAAATCAGCTGAATGACCGTTGTAAGACTGGAATCACAGAATAACTGTTTTGCCCAACTGATTTTAGCTTCGTATTACAGGAAATCTTCACTCAAACTAGCTCAATTAATAGTAATCGTGTTCTTTTTTTGTTAAGACTTTAAATTATGTGATATCTATGAAGACATTTGCCGACCAGAATCCAAATTATATCTGTCTAGACCGTATATACTATTCCGTTTATCGATTAGGGTCCTAAGCTTCGACCAGCTATACGCTTCAACTGCCAAGATTAATCCAAATAATCTTAACGCCTAGTGACCCGCTGAAAAGCTCCTTCTTCAGTCTTAAGTCTAAATAAAAGAATACGGCACGGCGGCTCCTATTATATATATATATATATATATATATATATATATATATATATCAGTTTGTAAACATTGGAGTAGCTCATTTTACCTATAGGTTTTTTATGTTCTTGAGATACATTGGCTGAGTGAGAGCCTGTTCAAACCTCTTGGCATCCTATTTACCAACTGTGCAAACGTTACAATCGATTTTTCCTTACTGCCGATGTATTTTAACTAATTAGTTACATATGTTGGTCATAAGATGTACCCATGCGCTTTCGTAGGAGGGTTACAAGCCGTCGCAAAGCGAAATTCTTTCTGAACTCCTGCATTAGTTGGTTAATCACATTAGAATTCATGCATCAGGTATATATTTGATGAAAAATTTGATACACCAGGGTTTGTTTCGTTATGGCTTTTTGCTAGAAATTCTTAACACATTGAACTAATAGTAATCATTGTCGTATTTGTCTAGCCCACTGTTTTGATCGAATTTTATCAATATGTTCACAAATCTGAGTGCCTTGATATAGTATTATCTGTTTGAATCATTTAATTTGGTCATTATTCAGTTACTGACCAGTGTAAATTTCTATTGCGTCATGCCAATCAGACATAAACCAAGTGATAAATGAGGGCTGTTTATTGACCCGCTTTATTGCTCAGGATTTAGCTTCATTTTCTAAAACATATTCCATTGGTATGGCTGTATATTTTCTGAAGGAGAAAGATATATCTTTATCCATTGGTTGTACATATATTTATGATTCAGTTAGTCAATAAAATCTGTTATTTCCCTCAATCAATTGTTTGTTTCGGGTACACTGATATAAAGCTTGTGTATCGACGTCAAACTGGAGCGACCGCACAACAAAACGATATCTCACTTTTACAGGAGGTTGAAGTTCCGATGAAAATATCAATCCCCAAAGTTTCTTTCTAATAAGTTTCATCCTGATCGAAATTTATGTCCGGGATAAACTGCTTATCGCCTACAACCAACGTGAGATTTCTTTACTGCATTCAAAATATATGACATGGGATAAAGCGATTATGGTCATGATTATAAATCTAGGAAATAAAATGTTGTTGTTTACAATTTGAAACAATGTTTATATCCTTGAATATATTTTATATGTTCGTTATTTGAGTCAATAGGTAAGATTACACTTATCCGAGTATATTTTTCTCCTATAGACATAGACTAACAACTTTAGGTATTACCAATCGTTTACGCATAGCCAAATAAAAAGTGATAAAGAACAAAGATCAAAACTACAATAATATGAATTAATTAAATGAAGTCCGGAAACAAAGAAGGCAGATAGTGTGATAATTATAAAAGTTTTTAAGAATGTGCATGAAATTTGAATCACTTGAAAACAGATATGTAAGACATTTATGAGTTGGAAATTGTCTAGAACTAGAAAATGATAAGACAGGTTACATAACAATTGAACAGGATTTCGAAAGTTTGCATAAGTTTGAAGTGAAGTAAAGTAAAATTTACCATGGTAGTGATTAGTTGATTACTGTCTTTTTCTAGACACATAAATCATGTTTGAGTATCTGCATTACTGCTGCTTCGGTAAACCGTAGAGATGACGTGATTTTGTTTGGTAATAATTTTAAAGGATATATAATATAATCACTATTGATAAACCTTGTTATTTTAAATTTCTCCATTATCAGTGCTAATTATTTCACAATATATCAAATCACAATGTTACGTATTATTACATATTAATGATCGTAAGTGGTTGATGAGAAACCACGAAATATAATGAATTCATATTATCCTGTCTCAGTTGTTGTTGTGTTTTTTACTTTACTCAAAGTCGTAGAGGTAACCAATTGTATAGAACAAAGTAGGAATACTAATTTAGGAATGACGAAATATATATTAATATTTCCAGAAGTTTCAACTTCAATATTTACTTTGTTACAACAAAGTATATTTCGTTCATGATTAAATGTAAGATACAAAAGTTATTTTTTCAACCATAACCCAGAAACAAATATACATGGACTCACACTTGATTTATAAGCTTCATAATAGGTTTGTGGAAATCCATTATACTTTATTTTACAAAATGGACCATAGTCATCTAACAAACTACTGAAAACCGAGGAGGAATAAGCTTATTTTCTGTTCTAGAATTGGGCTCATTCATTATTGCGCACCCACAACTCCTCCACTTATCAGACCCATGATGTTCTTGCCTTGCTACTTGCTCTTATCCTTTAGACCAGCAATTCAAAATCAAGTGGTTTATATTTCTAGCTTCAGTCAGTTTGTAATCTTGTCTCATCACTGACATGGTCGATTCTCACTGTTCATGACTTTGTACTAGAACTTCAAAATGTTTTCTTGAAATTAGCCACTAATTAGTGTTATTATTATTGTTATTATACGGGATTTATGGTCTAAAACATTATTAAGAAATAAGTTTTCATTGTAAAATAAGAAACCGTTCACTTTTGTTGATTCTATTCATTTAGTCAGTATTGTTTTTCTTTTGAATCTCTATATCTTTCGTTGATCCGAAAAATGATGAGGAAAATAAAAACTATGAAAAGATTAGAATTAGTTAATCTTTAAAATATTTCACCTCAATGTTATTTGACTAGAAAGAATACTAGGTCTTGTTGTTGTTTTTTTAAAAATATTTATTATACAACTCTTATAAGTAGACCTACTAGTTTCTGATATTTCGTTAGATTAACATTAATGAGAAAAGGTCAGTCCAATATGAATGAACCAATGATGATTATAGAAAACAATAAAGAAGTGAATAACTTTTAATTGATCAATAGATTAGCATTAAATAAGTTTTATATTAAGGAGCAACTCAGTAATTTAGTTGAAACATTAAAGGAAAATTTATTTCAGATTAGGTTGGTTGAACTTCATGGTGTTTTGAGTGTTCCAACTTACCTCAGAAAGTTAATGTTAAGCAAGAATATCAAATTTTCTAATTTAATCTTACCAAAAATTCCCATTGATTTAAATTTAATAAACAATCAGTGTTTTTTTCAAAAAATATTAGCCCGATAATCGCTTGTTTTCTGTACATGTTGTAGTTGTCCAGTGAATTTACAGGTAAATATCAAACTTATCCAGAAAAAATGAATAATACATCCAAACACACACTTTATTTCAGTAGGTCGATTTCAGTTCAACTGCAACATAATTCTGTTCACCATACAATCATTTACCAATCATGAATTTTGTCTATGTGGTTTGGTAGGAATGAAGCAATAATTATCATTTCTTCATGATATACCAGAAAAATTTAATCATACTACCAACTTAAAGCCTCGTATTAAACTAGTGAAAGGTAACAAAAATGTGAACGGCTAAGAAAGTTTTTATACCTTAATTGGGATACCAAAAAAATTGTCATAATATATATTCAAAAAGAATAATACGTACATGGTTTTTAATCGTGTCTGTAGGTCTAAAATTAACTTTTCATATAAAAAACGCAAATGTGCAGTATCTAAAAGTAAAATACAAACATCAATTTGATCAGAAGATCAATATCTATTTTCTAATTAGAATTTAACGCAGACGAGTTTTCCGTTAGTTTACCAATGTGATATTTAAGTGAGTTAAGGATTCAAGCCAACATGATCTAGGACCATAACTTGTGCGAAAAGGGAAAGAATGTAGAAGAGTAATTAATTTTCAAGTTCACCCACGTACAGGAAACTTTACTCAAAAGTATTCAAACATAAGGGGGACAGGGATCGGGAAAACATATAGCTCAGTAACTTAAATATATGTGTTAGTTAAAAACTTTTTACCCACTGATTTTATTAATTTTATACACATATTGCATTAACTCATTGATTCACTGATAGTTCAATGCATTCATATCATATTGATCGAACATTTAAAGCAGTATATAACTGCGCGTTCCTATCATTTGTAAATATGTGGTGTAGTCAGTGTTCCATATAAATAAATCCTACATCTGACAGTGTAGCTTTCATTTCACCGAGTCATTTCAGTCTTGTTCTATGCAACAAGTAGCTGAAAGCAGCATGGATCTTTCAACACAAATCGTTACCTAACTGTTATCTGAATAAAAGTAAACATAAGCATTCTCTAGTACACCGCCATTGAAATGGAAAATATATCCGAGGCAAAATACTATTATATAACGGGCGATAGTGTCATAGCCTGTGACTCTTCTATCATGTAGTATGTCCAGCCATTTAGACTGATAGCTTCATTGCAGCTTGGTCGATAGAATTCAACTAGACAAAAACAACATCAATCACTATTTAGTGATTAGTCAATTTCAAAACATTTATTCTTGTATCTCTGTAACGAATTTCGGCCAGACTAATCAGGTCTAAGATAACAAGTCTCGGATTTTGGCACGAAATTCACTCAAACATTTTGCTAAATAAAGTCTTGGAATTATAGCTGATATCAGTTCGTGATGAAAACCCTGAATCTAATTTTTAACCTTAACCATCAACTGTAAATCATAATTCTAATTCCTCATGCCTTCATTTGGACCTAGTTACTAGGTGGACACTCTCAAGGTTAATCTACCGTCATTCAAAGGTCGTCCATAAATCAAAGTCTCACCGAAATTTCTTTTCAAGAAATTGTTTAGAACATACACTGATTACTTCACTGTTTAATATGTTAACATGTCACTCGTTAAATCTTCCACATCATTTTCTGTCTCAAAACTGTATGTTCTACAGTTGAGCGACGTTGATGCGTTATTGTGCTACTATAATGAACCATTTTTCCTTTTTGATTATTTTATCCACTCGATAGTCCCATATTTTTGCTTTATTTATTCCATTGAATCTCATTTCGTGTAATATTTTACAAACGTCATCACTGTGTTAAAGGATATGAGATTAAAAATCACCTTGTTTGATAATTCATCTGACTGAAAATTCATTCATTTAGTGTAATGCTTTCCGATTATCTCAAGTCAAGTCTAATGGTTTGGCAATGAAACTTCTTGCTTAAATAATTTCTTTCAAATTATCCTAACAGAATTATTTAAATTGTCTAATTATTATCTTTTCTCTTCATTGTCTTCAGAAATAGTCAGGCTGTAAATTTCGATTCTCGTGAAATGCACATGGCCGTTCAACAAGAATTACGACTCCGTAATCGTACCATTCATACTGCTGCTTCAGCTTCTGGTGGGTCCATTTCTTCAATTAGTTCGGCTGATGGCTCTATAGAAGCCACTGTTGGGTCCAGTAGTCAAACATCAACTAATAGAGCAAAATGTAGTCATCATCATAGTTCTCCGAATCATGAACATTTGGCTAAACGTTATTGTTCACATCACTGTTATTTCAGTTGCGATTAAGACTGTAACAAAAAAGAAGACATTTTGTTTTCTCATACCTGCTTGATCTTATATGTACACCACTATCGTACAGTGTTATCATCTGTGTTGTTAACACAAGTATCAGTCTTAATATTATATATATATATATATATAATACTCGTGTACAGGTTTAAACTGTGTACTGAGCAATGAATTGGCTGTTAAAATTGATCTGTGTGTTGTAGAAATTTTCTTTTCTGTTTTTGTTTTTAATATGACCTATTTTAGTTATTCTTTTGACTCTTGATGACATACTGTAATTCTTATTGCTTTGGAAAATATTCTTTTTTCTTCGTCATTTGTATTTCTATTGTCTTAAGTGTTCATCTGCTTTGCCAGTGATGCATATTAAAACAAAAGCAAAGGGAACAGCGATAATGGTGGGCTTCAGAGGATGAAATGAAGTGAGAAATATCAGGAATACGAATCACAGTCTAAACAGAATGTACAATTAACTTGGCTACAAAGTAGTGAGAGAGAGAGAGACAAAAACATTAAATTTTTTTATGAATATATTTTTGGCATATATTGTTTTTGTTGCACATCACTTATACACTTTCCCATTGTATGTACAAAAATAAGAGTTATTTATCATTGACTATTTAATTATGTGTTTATCTTTTCTACTTGTACTTCATCTGGCTGCTAACATTATAATAATATACACATTTATTTATATGTTGTTTACATTAATGTTACTTTTTTTTTCTTCAATCAAAATAAATAATGTCTTCTCTCATTGTGTGTATGTCAATATGTATGTTTCATTGTTTGTGGACAGTACGTTTTCGTTCTTTCAATAATCAATCATTTTTCTTTTTTTTGCGAAATAAATTAGTAGTATCACACAAATATCTCTCTTCTCGTTACTTACGTTTTTTTTCTTTTTTTTATCTTCTCTAAGCTGCTATGACGTGTTCACCTATATGCGCACACATGTGGGACATCTCTAGAGATTTGCATCAATCTCATGTTACATTATTTCTTCAGTTTGACTTTTTTCACGATACTATTCTTTCTATCAGTTAACCTCACTTTGACTATTATTATTACCAGTAGTAGTTGTAATAATAGTAGTAGAATTAGGGACTGTTGGCGTCTTAATACACTTTCGTTATTTTTAAAATATAATCAACAAATTCTCATTTTTGAAATCATGTAAAAAAGTCTAGTAGTTAAACAATGAGTTTCCTCTTCCTTTTTTGTCGTCATCACGTTGGCTTTTTCTCCCATATTTCACAGTTTCCATTTATTGTTTACCTATTTGGTTTTCTTTTAGTTGTAACTAGTTGTTTTCCCCGTGTGTTTATGTATATTTCTTGTTTAGTTCTGTTATTCCCTGGAATTCCTATCTTTTTTTCTCTTAGACTCTTCTGAAAGGAAGAAAAGTTCAAAAAACCTGATAGTAGCCGTGATTGTATGAATATACACCTTATTTGTGCTTTTACTTTGTTCTCAAATTCATTTGATTGATTGTGATCGTTAACCCTATGTATTATCTAACGATAAGTATAGAATTTATATACACATGTTGATGCCCACGAACTATTTAGTCAATCTATGATGGTTAATTTACTATGATTAAAAGAATACCAGTAGTCTAATAATCATGAAATCAACACTGAATAGTCCCAATATAAGGAGAATTATTTATTAGTGATTGGTCATTCATAAAAGGTTCTGTAGTTGAGTAATTTGTATACTTAATATTAATTTCAAGATTATGTTACCATATATTTTTTATTTAAAAAGTCAGTCACAACCAACTTTGGACACTGACATCATTGTACATCGGCTCGAGTTGCTGAATCACAGCAGCACAGCGAGATGGAATTAAAATGATGGATAGCAAAGGAGTCTGAATAATGGTAGTATCAATGATTACTAAACATGCTGAACTAAACTAACCTAGCGATGTTATAACTAAGACGATAGCTCTTCCCACTCTGCTCGTGTACGATCAGTTGATTAGAGTTCATTGCTGTTTAGATCTTTTACAAACGATATAACATAACCATAAAACGAGCCATAAATATAATACGGAATACAATCCTTAGAATCAATGACTGACGAAAAAGAGATACATTAAATAAAAGTGTAAATGGGGTACTTGACAATAAATAACCTAAAGAGCTCCATGCATGGCAACATGAACTTCATTCATGACAGCATAAAAGAGAAACAGTAAAGAATTTAAAGTCAATGATATTTGAAATGTGCACGGTTGTTCTATCAGTTAGTGTAAACGTAAACGACTGAAGAACAACCCTTCTTGAATCCTTCCTTCCTCAAACATCTACGCTCATTTAATTATTTGGAGTAAAGCAATAATTCGGAAATAACAAAAGACGATGATTACCATATCATAAAAACTGTATAAGGTCGGAAATCTAAATTAATGGATACTTGTTTCAGTTTTATTATCCCGGCTATGAGACCATAAAGTCCTAGGTTTCATCCCGTAAAGCATTGTAGATACGCATTATTGAAGAGTAGTAAACTTGGATGAAACAATATAAATGTTTCCAAACACTTTGTGAGGTGTATATATAATTAATCGGATGGAAATTTCTTATCACTAGACCAAAACTAACATATCATCCTTCTCCTACACTTTTAATACGAGTGATTTGTATGCTTGACTGCAAATGTTTAGATCTACATCTTTCTGGGATAAATGTAGTTCCATTAAATTTTTCGAACCCATTAAATTCAAGCTGAGAACACTAATCAGTTCACTAAACACGATTATTGACTTCCCAAATTACATACTTTGATTTAATGGTAACACCATATAATCAATACTCAGGTGTGACAGATTATCCTCAGCTATTACTACAGATTATAACCAAAATAAATATATTACATCAACACATATCATTCTGATCACTGTTTGCTTGCTGCAAAACTGGCTGTCAAATGAAGGATAGTCATGCTAGATTAGTAATTACAAATCCATCATGACTTATTCGATTTTTTTTAACAAACTGTTAAATATCATAAGGGGTTTTGCGGATATTATAGTAATTTAATAGCTGAGATCATGAGTCAATTGAAGCTAGACCACCATGAAAAACCTGGAAGCTTCAAATGACTCATGATCTCAACTATTAAACTGTCTCACAGTGAACATCAACTCTGAGATGCAGGTACATCCAGCTGACGAGTCTCAAATAGGACGAAACGCGCGTCCTGGATTCCACTGCTAGCCACTATCCATCTCTGCTTACCATGTTTAATCTAGAATTTCTACTCTTTCGTTAGTCCAGTTCAATTAAGAAGATAAGATGATCTATCTAACATAAATAAGCATTCAACAATCAACTATAAAAAATTACTTCCATCAGATGTTTGTTGTTTAAAAGCGAAATAAGACTATTTGGGTAGGGAAAGTAAAGTATAATTGGTCATTGAGCCATTTAACCTACTGACTATTAAAAATGTGCTTTTCCTCTCATTGATTTCTACTCCGAACTAATTGAGAGTGACTGCTTGAAATTGTGTTGAATAACATATTATCTAGTCTATACTCGTGTCCCCTATTCTACCAGGTCTGTTGTAGAGATATCATCTCACTGAAGACAATTGGTGAACGGTCGCTCAATATCGTGGATTGGTTGAAGTTAGACATTAACACCGTTGGATGCCAGCTCAGTGGTCTATCGGTTAAGGGCTTCGGCTCGAGACTGGTAGGTCCTGGGTTCGAGTGCCGCTCGCGAGAACGGGTTCGTGGATGCGCACTGCTGAGGAGTCCCATAATAGGACGAAACGGCCGTCCAGTGCTTCCAGGTTTTCGATGGTGGTCTAGCTCCAATTGACTCATGATTTCAACTGTGAAAATACTAAATTCTCCACAAAACCCCCTCTGATCTATAATCATATGCTCACTAGTGACTGACTTCAAGAGATATTTCCTTGAGTTCTAGTGGGAAGCAGTGGCCAGTGGAGTTCTACCAGGTCTGTTGTAGAGATATCATCTCACTGAAGACAATTGGTGAACGGTCGCTCAATATCGTGGATTGGTTGAAGTTAGACATTAACACCGTTGGATGCCAGCTCAGTGGTCTATCGGTTAAGGGCTTCGGCTCGAGACTGGTAGGTCCTGGGTTCGAATGTCGCTCACGAGAGTGGGTTCGTGGATGCGCACTGCTGAGGAGTCCCATAATAGGACGAAACGGCCGTCCAGTGCTTCCAGGTTTTCGATGGTGGTCTAGCTTCAATTGACTCATGATTTCAACTGTGAAAATACTAAATTCTCCACAAAACCCCCTCTGATCTATAATCATATGCTCACTAGTGACTGACTTCAAGAGATATTTCCTTGAGTTCTAGTGGGAAGCAGTGGCCAGTGGAGTTCTACCAGGTCTGTTGTAGAGATATCATCTCACTGAGGACAATTGGTGAACGGTCGCTCAATATCGTGGATTGGTTGAAGTTAGACATTAACACCGTTGGATGCCAGCTCAGTGGTCTATCGGTTAAGGGCTTCGGCTCGAGACTGGTAGGTCCTGGGTTCGAATGTCGCTCGCGAGAGTGGGTTCGTGGATGCGCACTGCTGAGGAGTCCCATAATAGGACGAAACGGCCGTCCAGTGCTTCCAGGTTTTCGATGGTGGTCTAGCTTCAATTGACTCATGATTTCAACTGTGAAAATACTAAATTCTCCACAAAACCCCCTCTCATCTATAATCATATGCTCACTAGTGACTGACTTCAAGAGATATTTCCTTGAGTTCTAGTGGGAAGCAGTGGCCAGTGGAGTTCTACCAGGTCTGTTGTAGAGATATCATCTCACTGAAGACAATTGGTGAACGGTCGCTCAATATCGTGGATTGGTTGAAGTTAGACATTAACACCGTTGGATGCCAGCTCAGTGGTCTATCGGTTAAGGGCTTCGGCTCGAGACTGGTAGGTCCTGGGTTCGAATCTCGCTCGCGAGAGTGGGTTCGTGGATGCGCACTGCTGAGGAGTCCCATAATAGGACGAAACGGCCGTCCAGTGCTTCCAGGTTTTCGATGGTGGTCTAGCTTCAATTGACTCATGATTTCAACTGTGAAAATACTAAATTCTCCACAAAACCCCCTCTGATCTATAATCATATGCTCACTAGTGACTGACTTCAAGAGATATTTCCTTGAGTTCTAGTGGGAAGCAGTGGCCAGTGGAGTTCTACCAGGTCTGTTGTAGAGATATCATCTCACTGAAGACAATTGGTGAACGGTCGCTCAATATCGTGGATTGGTTGAAGTTAGACATTAACACCGTTGGATGCCAGCTCAGTGGTCTATCGGTTAAGGGCTTCGGCTCGAGACTGGTAGGTCCTGGGTTCGAATGTCGCTCGCGAGAGTGGGTTCGTGGATGCGCACTGCTGAGGAGTCCCATAATAGGACGAAACGGCCGTCCAGTGCTTCCAGGTTTTCGATGGTGGTCTAGCTTCAATTGACTCATGATTTCAACTGTGAAAATACTAAATTCTCCACAAAACCCCCTCTGATCTATAATCATATGCTCACTAGTGACTGACTTCAAGAGATATTTCCTTGAGTTCTAGTGGGAAGCAGTGGCCAGTGGAGTTCTACCAGGTCTGTTGTAGAGATATCATCTCACTGAGGACAATTGGTGAACGGTCGCTCAATATCGTGGATTGGTTGAAGTTAGACATTAACACCGTTGGATGCCAGCTCAGTGGTCTATCGGTTAAGGGCTTCGGCTCGAGACTGGTAGGTCCTGGGTTCGAATGTCGCTCGCGAGAGTGGGTTCGTGGATGCGCACTGCTGAGGAGTCCCATAATAGGACGAAACGGCCGTCCAGTGCTTCCAGGTTTTCGATGGTGGTCTAGCTTCAATTGACTCATGATTTCAACTGTGAAAATACTAAATTCTCCACAAAACCCCCTCTCATCTATAATCATATGCTCACTAGTGACTGACTTCAAGAGATATTTCCTTGAGTTCTAGTGGGAAGCAGTGGCCAGTGGAGTTCTACCAGGTCTGTTGTAGAGATATCATCTCACTGAAGACAATTGGTGAACGGTCGCTCAATATCGTGGATTGGTTGAAGTTAGACATTAACACCGTTGGATGCCAGCTCAGTGGTCTATCGGTTAAGGGCTTCGGCTCGAGACTGGTAGGTCCTGGGTTCGAATCTCGCTCGCGAGAGTGGGTTCGTGGATGCGCACTGCTGAGGAGTCCCATAATAGGACGAAACGGCCGTCCAGTGCTTCCAGGTTTTCGATGGTGGTCTAGCTTCAATTGACTCATGATTTCAACTGTGAAAATACTAAATTCTCCACAAAACCCCCTCTCATCTATAATCATATGCTCACTAGTGACTGACTTCAAGAGATATTTCCTTGAGTTCTAGTGGGAAGCAGTGGCCAGTGGAGTTCTACCAGGTCTGTTGTAGAGATATCATCTCACTGAGGACAATTGGTGAACGGTCGCTCAATATCGTGGATTGGTTGAAGTTAGACATTAACACCGTTGGATGCCAGCTCAGTGGTCTATCGGTTAAGGGCTTCGGCTCGAGACTGGTAGGTCCTGGGTTCGAATCTCACTCGCGAGAACGGGTTCGTGGATGCGCACTGCTGAGGAGTCCCATAATAGGACGAAACGGCCGTCCAGTGCTTCCAGGTTTTCGATGGTGGTCTAGCTTCAATTGACTCATGATTTCAACTGTGAAAATACTAAATTCTCCACAAAACCCCCTCTCATCTATAATCATATGCTCACTAGTGACTGACTTCAAGAGATATTTCCTTGAGTTCTAGTGGGAAGCAGTGGCCAGTGGAGTTCTACCAGGTCTGTTGTAGAGATATCATCTCACTGAAGACAATTGGTGAACGGTCGCTCAATATCGTGGATTGGTTGAAGTTAGACATTAACACCGTTGGATGCCAGCTCAGTGGTCTATCGGTTAAGGGCTTCGGCTCGAGACTGGTAGGTCCTGGGTTCGAATGTCGCTCGCGAGAGTGGGTTCGTGGATGCGCACTGCTGAGGAGTCCCATAATAGGACGAAACGGCCGTCCAGTGCTTCCAGGTTTTCGATGGTGGTCTAGCTTCAATTGACTCATGATTTCAACTGTGAAAATACTAAATTCTCCACAAAACCCCCTCTCATCTATAATCATATGCTCACTAGTGACTGACTTCAAGAGATATTTCCTTGAGTTCTAGTGGGAAGCAGTGGCCAGTGGAGTTCTACCAGGTCTGTTGTAGAGATATCATCTCACTGAGGACAATTGGTGAACGGTCGCTCAATATCGTGGATTGGTTGAAGTTAGACATTAACACCGTTGGATGCCAGCTCAGTGGTCTATCGGTTAAGGGCTTCGGCTCGAGACTGGTAGGTCCTGGGTTCGAATGTCGCTCACGAGAGTGGGTTCGTGGATGCGCACTGCTGAGGAGTCCCATAATAGGACGAAACGGCCGTCCAGTGCTTCCAGGTTTTCGATGGTGGTCTAGCTTCAATTGACTCATGATTTCAACTGTGAAAATACTAAATTCTCCACAAAACCCCCTCTCATCTATAATCATATGCTCACTAGTGACTGACTTCAAGAGATATTTCCTTGAGTTCTAGTGGGAAGCAGTGGCCAGTGGAGTTCTACCAGGTCTGTTGTAGAGATATCATCTCACTGAAGACAATTGGTGAACGGTCGCTCAATATCGTGGATTGGTTGAAGTTAGACATTAACACCGTTGGATGCCAGCTCAGTGGTCTATCGGTTAAGGGCTTCGGCTCGAGACTGGTAGGTCCTGGGTTCGAATGTCGCTCGCGAGAGCGGGTTCGTGGATGCGCACTGCTGAGGAGTCCCATAATAGGACGAAACGGCCGTCCAGTGCTTCCAGGTTTTCGATGGTGGTCTAGCTTCAATTGACTCATGATTTCAACTGTGAAAATACTAAATTCTCCACAAAACCCCCTCTGATCTATAATCATATGCTCACTAGTGACTGACTTCAAGAGATATTTCCTTGAGTTCTAGTGGGAAGCAGTGGCCAGTGGAGTTCTACCAGGTCTGTTGTAGAGATATCATCTCACTGAAGACAATTGGTGAACGGTCGCTCAATATCGTGGATTGGTTGAAGTTAGACATTAACACCGTTGGATGCCAGCTCAGTGGTCTATCGGTTAAGGGCTTCGGCTCGAGACTGGTAGGTCCTGGGTTCGAATGTCGCTCGCGAGAGTGGGTTCGTGGATGCGCACTGCTGAGGAGTCCCATAATAGGACGAAACGGCCGTCCAGTGCTTCCAGGTTTTCGATGGTGGTCTAGCTTCAATTGACTCATGATTTCAACTGTGAAAATACTAAATTCTCCACAAAACCCCCTCTCATCTATAATCATATGCTCACTAGTGACTGACTTCAAGAGATATTTCCTTGAGTTCTAGTGGGAAGCAGTGGCCAGTGGAGTTCTACCAGGTCTGTTGTAGAGATATCATCTCACTGAGGACAATTGGTGAACGGTCGCTCAATATCGTGGATTGGTTGAAGTTAGACATTAACACCGTTGGATGCCAGCTCAGTGGTCTATCGGTTAAGGGCTTCGGCTCGAGACTGGTAGGTCCTGGGTTCGAATCTCGCTCGCGAGAACGGGTTCGTGGATGCGCACTGCTGAGGAGTCCCATAATAGGACGAAACGGCCGTCCAGTGCTTCCAGGTTTTCGATGGTGGTCTAGCTTCAATTGACTCATGATTTCAACTGTGAAAATACTAAATTCTCCACAAAACCCCCTCTGATCTATAATCATATGCTCACTAGTGACTGACTTCAAGAGATATTTCCTTGAGTTCTAGTGGGAAGCAGTGGCCAGTGGAGTTCTACCAGGTCTGTTGTAGAGATATCATCTCACTGAAGACAATTGGTGAACGGTCGCTCAATATCGTGGATTGGTTGAAGTTAGACATTAACACCGTTGGATGCCAGCTCAGTGGTCTATCGGTTAAGGGCTTCGGCTCGAGACTGGTAGGTCCTGGGTTCGAATGTCGCTCGCGAGAGTGGGTTCGTGGATGCGCACTGCTGAGGAGTCCCATAATAGGACGAAACGGCCGTCCAGTGCTTCCAGGTTTTCGATGGTGGTCTAGCTTCAATTGACTCATGATTTCAACTGTGAAAATACTAAATTCTCCACAAAACCCCCTCTCATCTATAATCATATGCTCACTAGTGACTGACTTCAAGAGATATTTCCTTGAGTTCTAGTGGGAAGCAGTGGCCAGTGGAGTTCTACCAGGTCTGTTGTAGAGATATCATCTCACTGAGGACAATTGGTGAACGGTCGCTCAATATCGTGGATTGGTTGAAGTTAGACATTAACACCGTTGGATGCCAGCTCAGTGGTCTATCGGTTAAGGGCTTCGGCTCGAGACTGGTAGGTCCTGGGTTCGAATCTCGCTCGCGAGAGCGGGTTCGTGGATGCGCACTGCTGAGGAGTCCCATAATAGGACGAAACGGCCGTCCAGTGCTTCCAGGTTTTCGATGGTGGTCTAGCTTCAATTGACTCATGATTTCAACTGTGAAAATACTAAATTCTCCACAAAACCCCCTCTCATCTATAATCATATGCTCACTAGTGACTGACTTCAAGAGATATTTCCTTGAGTTCTAGTGGGAAGCAGTGGCCAGTGGAGTTCTACCAGGTCTGTTGTAGAGATATCATCTCACTGAGGACAATTGGTGAACGGTCGCTCAATATCGTGGATTGGTTGAAGTTAGACATTAACACCGTTGGATGCCAGCTCAGTGGTCTATCGGTTAAGGGCTTCGGCTCGAGACTGGTAGGTCCTGGGTTCGAATCTCGCTCGCGAGAGCGGGTTCGTGGATGCGCACTGCTGAGGAGTCCCATAATAGGACGAAACGGCCGTCCAGTGCTTCCAGGTTTTCGATGGTGGTCTAGCTTCAATTGACTCATGATTTCAACTGTGAAAATACTAAATTCTCCACAAAACCCCCTCTCATCTATAATCATATGCTCACTAGTGACTGACTTCAAGAGATATTTCCTTGAGTTCTAGTGGGAAGCAGTGGCCAGTGGAGTTCTACCAGGTCTGTTGTAGAGATATCATCTCACTGAAGACAATTGGTGAACGGTCGCTCAATATCGTGGATTGGTTGAAGTTAGACATTGGTTGAAGTTAGACATTAACACCGTTGGATGCCAGCTCAGTGGTCTATCGGTTAAGGGCTTCGGCTCGAGACTGGTAGGTCCTGGGTTCGAATCTCGCTCGCGAGAACGGGTTCGTGGATGCGCACTGCTGAGGAGTCCCATAATAGGACGAAACGGCCGTCCAGTGCTTCCAGGTTTTCGATGGTGGTCTAGCTTCAATTGACTCATGATTTCAACTGTGAAAATACTAAATTCTCCACAAAACCCCCTCTCATCTATAATCATATGCTCACTAGTGACTGACTTCAAGAGATATTTCCTTGAGTTCTAGTGGGAAGCAGTGGCCAGTGGAGTTCTACCAGGTCTGTTGTAGAGATATCATCTCACTGAGGACAATTGGTGAACGGTCGCTCAATATCGTGGATTGGTTGAAGTTAGACATTAACACCGTTGGATGCCAGCTCAGTGGTCTATCGGTTAAGGGCTTCGGCTCGAGACTGGTAGGTCCTGGGTTCGAATGTCGCTCACGAGAGTGGGTTCGTGGATGCGCACTGCTGAGGAGTCCCATAATAGGACGAAACGGCCGTCCAGTGCTTCCAGGTTTTCGATGGTGGTCTAGCTTCAATTGACTCATGATTTCAACTGTGAAAATACTAAATTCTCCACAAAACCCCCTCTCATCTATAATCATATGCTCACTAGTGACTGACTTCAAGAGATATTTCCTTGAGTTCTAGTGGGAAGCAGTGGCCAGTGGAGTTCTACCAGGTCTGTTGTAGAGATATCATCTCACTGAAGACAATTGGTGAACGGTCGCTCAATATCGTGGATTGGTTGAAGTTAGACATTAACACCGTTGGATGCCAGCTCAGTGGTCTATCGGTTAAGGGCTTCGGCTCGAGACTGGTAGGTCCTGGGTTCGAATCTCGCTCGCGAGAGCGGGTTCGTGGATGCGCACTGCTGAGGAGTCCCATAATAGGACGAAACGGCCGTCCAGTGCTTCCAGGTTTTCGATGGTGGTCTAGCTTCAATTGACTCATGATTTCAACTGTGAAAATACTAAATTCTCCACAAAACCCCCTCTGATCTATAATCATATGCTCACTAGTGACTGACTTCAAGAGATATTTCCTTGAGTTCTAGTGGGAAGCAGTGGCCAGTGGAGTTCTACCAGGTCTGTTGTAGAGATATCATCTCACTGAGGACAATTGGTGAACGGTCGCTCAATATCGTGGATTGGTTGAAGTTAGACATTAACACCGTTGGATGCCAGCTCAGTGGTCTATCGGTTAAGGGCTTCGGCTCGAGACTGGTAGGTCCTGGGTTCGAATGTCGCTCGCGAGAACGGGTTCGTGGATGCGCACTGCTGAGGAGTCCCATAATAGGACGAAACGGCCGTCCAGTGCTTCCAGGTTTTCGATGGTGGTCTAGCTTCAATTGACTCATGATTTCAACTGTGAAAATACTAAATTCTCCACAAAACCCCCTCTGATCTATAATCATATGCTCACTAGTGACTGACTTCAAGAGATATTTCCTTGAGTTCTAGTGGGAAGCAGTGGCCAGTGGAGTTCTACCAGGTCTGTTGTAGAGATATCATCTCACTGAAGACAATTGGTGAACGGTCGCTCAATATCGTGGATTGGTTGAAGTTAGACATTAACACCGTTGGATGCCAGCTCAGTGGTCTATCGGTTAAGGGCTTCGGCTCGAGACTGGTAGGTCCTGGGTTCGAATGTCGCTCGCGAGAGTGGGTTCGTGGATGCGCACTGCTGAGGAGTCCCATAATAGGACGAAACGGCCGTCCAGTGCTTCCAGGTTTTCGATGGTGGTCTAGCTTCAATTGACTCATGATTTCAACTGTGAAAATACTAAATTCTCCACAAAACCCCCTCTCATCTATAATCATATGCTCACTAGTGACTGACTTCAAGAGATATTTCCTTGAGTTCTAGTGGGAAGCAGTGGCCAGTGGAGTTCTACCAGGTCTGTTGTAGAGATATCATCTCACTGAAGACAATTGGTGAACGGTCGCTCAATATCGTGGATTGGTTGAAGTTAGACATTAACACCGTTGGATGCCAGCTCAGTGGTCTATCGGTTAAGGGCTTCGGCTCGAGACTGGTAGGTCCTGGGTTCGAATGTCGCTCGCGAGAGCGGGTTCGTGGATGCGCACTGCTGAGGAGTCCCATAATAGGACGAAACGGCCGTCCAGTGCTTCCAGGTTTTCGATGGTGGTCTAGCTTCAATTGACTCATGATTTCAACTGTGAAAATACTAAATTCTCCACAAAACCCCCTCTGATCTATAATCATATGCTCACTAGTGACTGACTTCAAGAGATATTTCCTTGAGTTCTAGTGGGAAGCAGTGGCCAGTGGAGTTCTACCAGGTCTGTTGTAGAGATATCATCTCACTGAAGACAATTGGTGAACGGTCGCTCAATATCGTGGATTGGTTGAAGTTAGACATTAACACCGTTGGATGCCAGCTCAGTGGTCTATCGGTTAAGGGCTTCGGCTCGAGACTGGTAGGTCCTGGGTTCGAATGTCGCTCGCGAGAGCGGGTTCGTGGATGCGCACTGCTGAGGAGTCCCATAATAGGACGAAACGGCCGTCCAGTGCTTCCAGGTTTTCGATGGTGGTCTAGCTTCAATTGACTCATGATTTCAACTGTGAAAATACTAAATTCTCCACAAAACCCCTCTGATCTATAATCATATGCTCACTAGTGACTGACTTCAAGAGATATTTCCTTGAGTTCTAGTGGGAAGCAGTGGCCAGTGGAGTTCTACCAGGTCTGTTGTAGAGATATCATCTCACTGAAGACAATTGGTGAACGGTCGCTCAATATCGTGGATTGGTTGAAGTTAGACATTAACACCGTTGGATGCCAGCTCAGTGGTCTATCGGTTAAGGGCTTCGGCTCGAGACTGGTAGGTCCTGGGTTCGAATCTCGCTCGCGAGAGCGGGTTCGTGGATGCGCACTGCTGAGGAGTCCCATAATAGGACGAAACGGCCGTCCAGTGCTTCCAGGTTTTCGATGGTGGTCTAGCTTCAATTGACTCATGATTTCAACTGTGAAAATACTAAATTCTCCACAAAACCCCCTCTCATCTATAATCATATGCTCACTAGTGACTGACTTCAAGAGATATTTCCTTGAGTTCTAGTGGGAAGCAGTGGCCAGTGGAGTTCTACCAGGTCTGTTGTAGAGATATCATCTCACTGAAGACAATTGGTGAACGGTCGCTCAATATCGTGGATTGGTTGAAGTTAGACATTAACACCGTTGGATGCCAGCTCAGTGGTCTATCGGTTAAGGGCTTCGGCTCGAGACTGCTAGGTCCTGGGTTCGAATCTCGCTCGCGAGAGCGGGTTCGTGGATGCGCACTGCTGAGGAGTCCCATAATAGGACGAAACGGCCGTCCAGTGCTTCCAGGTCCTGGGTTCGAAGGCCCACGATGCGCGCTGATGATGCCATAAATACTACAATAATTGACCTGTGACGAACAAATGCTGTGATTAGCTGATAAATATTAACATTACAAATCCGCGACAACATGTAACATGTGAGCGAGAATCAATGATAGGATTTTTCGACCATGCCGGTGCTTTTAATATAAGCGATAAAACAGTTAAAAGCTTACAAAATTTCCGATTTTTTATCGTTCCACACATGATGAAACTTCTCCCACTGAATCATCACTAGTAGAAACATTGGTACAGTGAAAGCGTAAAACATGTCGCCAAAGAGGTCGCAAACACATCCGACTAGATTCCATATTGGACAACAGTTTTTTTCTGTGATTATGGGTACATAAGTGTTGTGGAGAAACCATTTCAGGTTTATTCAGAAATGCAATAATACGCAAGTTTCAATAATGTTAACACAATATTTGCCATATTTAAAAAACAGGTTCTATGTAATTGAGAAGAATATTGAGTTAACTTTAAGGAAGGTAAGAGAGAAAATAAGGGGAATAGAAATGAAGGGAACATGAAACGCGTAAACAGCTTAATAAGCCTGTTTGCGAACACAGAACAAGGGTAAACGATTATGTATGTATCATCAAATGAAGAAAAAAAGAAAGAAAAGATAAACAAAATTTTTAAAAATACAAATAAGATAATCAATCATTATTACAGTAAGGTATGAAGGTAGAATAAACGTTTGTACAGTAATAGTTTAGAGTGACGCCATTAAAGTTTCAATTAATTGCAAAGGATAACTAAATATCAATATTTATGAAACGTATTTACGTGTTGAAGATGAAATGAATCTGAAATTATTTATTTATTTAAGTGTAACACAAGAAATTGTCTTAATTATGATCTTACGATGATTAAGAATATTTAGAAGGAAAAGAGTCAGATAGAGAGAAAAGAAATGAACAATCAGTGATAGAGTTCAATTATGATGATAAGAGTGTAATGAATATCAATCTGTGAAGTAAAACATCAACTTTTTTTAATTTCTAGTGCTGCCACATGAATACACATAAATGTATGAAATGGAATTCAGAGTAAAACTCTATATTAGTATAAACTCTTATGTAATAATGATTTCGAATGATAATATGAAAGTAACAACTAATTGAAAAGGATAGTTAAATATCAATTTCTATGTTATATATATATATATGGTGAAAATAAAATGAATCTGGAAAAGTTAATTTATTTAAGGGTAACACAAGATAATTTATACGAATATTCGTCAAGGTTAGAACGAATAGTTTTCACATATAATGAACAAGATAATTTGTTTTTAGTTTTAAACTTTGGGTGTTTAGGAAGGGACAAAAAGAGTATCTAATGTATCACGCAACCAATCATGTTAATAATAACGACAATAATCATAAATACAAATGTAAACAGACATCAGATATTAAGACGAATAGAAAAAATAATAAAATAAACGAGAAAAAATTCAAAGGTTTTACTTTGCTTCTAAGTTAATTAGATAGATGACGGACATTGTTTGTATAAATCATTGTTAGAAATTGATATTCAATAGGTTACAAAATCCACTTCCGGAAAGAGAATAATCACAGAGACTACTGAACCGGGCTATAGTTTCACTGCGACAGAGGTTCACTGAAAATCTGTTCCACATGGTTGAGTAGCGAATAACGAAAAAATTCTGATGTATGCTTTTGTACATTCTCAGAGTCGCTAGAATATTTTCTTTATTGCATAGGTTTTGGGATGATATGATAGAGTACAGAATGGATGCCGAAAAATAAGAAATACTATTTATAAGCCAGTAGATAAAGACAATGTTTAGTTTAATGCGCTTGGTCCAAAGAGGTTCTAGCTTGAGTTGTTGGCATCTTTGATGATAATCCTTGTTGTCGGAATAACACAAAACAGCTTCAGTGGGCCTCCTTTGAACATCTTCAGCTTTAATCAGGTCATTACGCCTTCAGTTACTACAAACTGAAATACCATATTCAAGAATGGATAAGATAAGTTTTTGTATAGTAATAATCTCTATTAGATGTCATAGAAGTTTATCATTATGAATCCAATGAGCTTTCTAGCTTTGAATACTTACGATGCAATGTGATCGGAAAAGTTCAAACTGTTGCTATATCTCAAACCGAAGTCACGAACGATGTTGAGAGGTTTCATTGTATGTTTGTGTATAGCCAGATTCAGTTTAAGGCAGCGGCCGATGTGGATAAATTCGCTTTCGTCAACATTAAGTGGCAGGTGCCACGAAACAGTCCATTCGTACAACTTGTTTATTTCTTCTTGGCTTACCGTTGAAATATAGCTTTCTTTGATTGAAGAAAAGAATGAATAAACCACTTTTAGGTCATTGGCAAAATAGAAAAATTAACCAGATTGAAAGACAGAACATACGTCATTGATCAAAAAAAGAAAGAGGAGTGGGCAAATCACATTGCCTAGTATAACCCCACTGGCTACATTCACATGCTTAGAGTAGCGAGATCTAAAGCGGCTAAAAAAAAAGATTTGAACCAAGATAAAAGGAGAGTCTGGATCCCGAATGAAGGAACTTTTAAAAGAGGTCTGTGTGAGACAGCGCCGAGATCTTTACTAAAATCGAAGTACAGTATACGTGCATTGATCTCATCGCTCACGCCACCAACAGAACTTATGCAGCTACCAAGATACATGAACTCCTCGGCTATTTCAATCTACTCACTACCCAGGGTGAATACAGGATTAGAATCCCATCAGTTTTGTAGAAGTACTTTGCACATCGAAGGTGCAAAGCACATACCATACCTACGGACATTGCATGGCTTGGGCTTCTTCACACAGTAAGACATAATCATCCGGGTACTCAAGGTTGAGAAGTCTTTCTTCAGACAAGAGATCCACACTGCCATTACTTACATCCACCAGAGCTGTTTCCAGAACGTCATCGATAGAAAAGTTGAAGAGTAATTGTGAGACTGAGCAATTCTGCCTAACCCTACTGCTTGAATGGAACAACGGAGATAGGTGGTTGCATGCTCTCACTCTGCAGGGCCTTTAAGGTGTTAGCAAACTTCTCAGGCACACCCAGAGAACAGTTCCGTCCAACGAATTGAAGGAGGCCCAAATGTCAGGAAACACTATGATTGTTGGCCTGCGATAAGTATGACGGTGTTCTAACATTTGACGGAGGTTGAAGATATGATCAATGCATCCTCGACCAGAATGAAAACCAGCCTGCTCCTTGCGAGTCAATCTTTCTCTGTTTTTAAACAACCTACGAAGAGTGACAGAAGCCGAAAGTTTGGATGCAGTCAGAAGTGGACTTATCCTTCGATAGTTGTTACAGGAACAAGATGAACCTTTTTTTAAAGACAGGGACAACTATCAACTCACTCCATGACCACTGAAAAATTCCCATCATATTAAAACACAATTATATGAATGAAGAATATTATTTTCAATAATTTCTCATCAGGTTCTACAATTATAAATTAATAATCCATATAAAATTGGCCAAGTTTAAGGCAGAGTACACCATTTTAGTAACAGTATTATGTGAATCAACGAGTGTTGTTTGTCATATAAAATTAAATCGAATCGTTAATGATGGAGCTGACTAATATGTAGTGTTAACTTGAATCAGTTTATAAGTGAAATAAAATCGTAAGATAAATTATCAGAATATATATGGTTGACATGGGGTGAGAGATAGAAAAATGAGATTACAAATCAGAAATTAAGTAATATGTAGAATGGTATGTAGAATATATCTTAAACTTATTTTATCTACACATCTTATCAGTCATTATTATTATTTCAACTTTGAAATTACTGAAATCTCCACCAAACCCCTTCTGATAATGTGCTCACTAGTGACTGGCTCCATGAAGTATTTCCTGGAGTTCTAGTGAGAAGCAGTAAACAGTGGAGTTCAACCAGGTCTGTTGAGAGATATAAACTCACTGATGACAATTGGTGAACGGTCGCTCAATATCGTGGATTGGTTGAAGTTAGACATTAACACCGTTGGATGCCAGCTCAGTGGTCTATCGGTTAAGGGCTTCGGCTCGAGACTGGTAGGTCCTGGGTTCGAATCTCGCTCGCGAGAGCGGGTTCGTGGATGCGCACTGCTGAGGAGTCCCATAATAGGACGAAACGGCCGTCCAGTGCTTCCAGGTTTTCGATGGTGGTCTAGCTTCAATTGACTCATAATTTCAACTTTGAAAAATTATTATTATTATCACACTTGCTAAACTTTTAGAGAAATTTATTCAGCATCCACTCCTATTTACTATATCTGACCTAATTCATATTATTCTACATATTACGTAATTTCTGATTTGTAATCTCATTTTTCTATCTCTCACCCCATGTCAACTATATATATTCTGATAATTTATCTTACGATTTCATTCCATGACGTTGAAACACTCCCTAGCTCCCAAACCTTTGTAAACAACGCAGTCAATTCCTCAGCCAGAAAGTCACCACCATCTTTAAAAAGAGCCGGAGGTAAGTCATCTGGACCCGGTGATCTGTAGCGCTTCAAGAATTAGAGTCCCTTGCGGACATCTGCCTCATTCGGTGGATCAGTCGTCACCGGCCATGGAGGACAGGACAATCTAGTCAATGTTGACGGAGCAGCAGGCTAGCTGCTGCATAAGTTGAAAAGTAAGGATACACAAATTATGAATAAAAGGGAGTGAATAAGTGACCTGCCATAATGTGTACTCCCAGTTCTTCATTGTATTTTGTCGGAGATCTAGACGTGTTCGGAGCAATATTGTTTCGTCATATTGTTTCACCGCTTTTCAAACGAGGTTTTAGGGGCCGGACTTTTAAAATCACACTAAGCGTCATCTTCATTGCACCAACGCTTCCTCAGAAAGCTGTACCAAAGACATCACTAAGGTTAATGTCAAAATCTGTGTTTATGAAAAATCAGACTCAAGGAATAACGAAATTACAACTGCCAACACAACCCGTATCATTATTTACCATTTAGTTTGTGCTCAAGACATCTACTTTGGAGTATCTTGTCAAGACAGTACACATTTTTTCACTATTTGAGCAGAAATGGGTTTATGAGCATGAAATAAGCCCCACAAAATAGTTCGACTTTGAAGTATGAAAGGTTATATACGATAGGAATCATGATGGGGAAATGCATCAATGACAAAACGCATCTAGATACGCCTTATCTCTTATTGTAGCCATTAAGGTGAAGGGTAAAACACTAACAACACTATTAACCTGCATTTGACTGACAAGTTAGGTCGATCTACCACAAACTCCAAGATATTGTTCATAATTAGAACGAACTGACGGTTTGTAGAGTAATATATAACCATAATTCACACGACACCGTATTCTAAACTGACTACCTCTTGTTTCTCTATCAGCAGCAATGACCAGTTTGGATGCTAAGTTAGCTAGTGTGCAACTTGTCTAGATCAGAAGAATGACCAAACTTATCTCTATCATAACAAAAATAAAAGTCCTACGTCAGGATTACAAAGTTTTATGGGGGTAAGAACAAGAATGTGGGGAAACGCACGACCCACTAAAAACGGCGGTTGAAAATCCCCCTGTAGTGCCGCGATTCGATAATCGATATAATCCTAATCTTAACGGCGCGTAAAATCAGAAGACAAAGGATAGCAGCAACTACAGTTTAGTGGAGATGGCTGGGAAGCCAACTCGGAAGCGAGGCGAAAGATGATGCGTATTGGAGATGGCTGGGAAGCCAACTCAATTTAAGCAAGCGTTAATCAACATTTATAGTCGGACAAAAATGAATGGCAGACATGTGATAGGTAGGATAAGAAGGGTACATACACATGCGCTCATATAACAAGGTAGTCAAGGTTAGTAAGCGAATAATAAACAAGATCAAAATATGACTCATAATGGATAGGCGAATTGGCTTGGCCGGCAACTAGAATAAAGTATATAGGCTTAACATATAAACTGATACTACATACCCCCCCTTGTAGAAAAAATAGCACATTTATAAAAAAATGTCTGTTTTCGAAAAATGACACTGAAGCGGTATGTAGAAAACGCCAAAATGTTGGAAAAAATGGTACAATACCTGATAAATTACAGTGTCAAGTGGGGTGAGCGTATTAAACAAAAGTGTCATACTTATGTAAAAAGGAACATGAATATTGTTAAAGTGCGGACAAAAATAGGGATGCTAGCATGTGATTATGAGTACATTAGCAAGCGTACAAAAAAATTTAACATGCATTTATGTAGTGACTGTCCGAATGATAAAATAACATGTTCGTATGAGCGATTCGAAATATCGTAAAAATAGAGTAATAAATCGTTAATAGGTATGACAGCGGAATAAATCGTGGAAATAAGTGATGTAGAATATAATAGAAATTGGTCTGTAGTACCGACTGAATATGAGGATAAAGAACAGCGAAATATGTCCTGATAAGCCGCAGTAGAGTAAAAATAGTGTCGATTGGCGTTGAGCGTATTCGAATTTACATAACTGAAGTTTATGTGGGATAAGAAATAATCCAGCCGTTGGATGATGACTGCATCAAAGCGTGATATTCGTTGCTGTGCTGCTATTAATAATGATCATAGAATGCGAAGTCAGTGTACGTTGTCGCTTGCGTTGAGTTATCACCAAATATGTATCAGTAGAATGATCAGAAGACTGTTGGGACGAGATATGCGGAGTCGTATTCCTTTTTGGTCATGAAGCCTAGCGTGGTTTGTGTAGTTAGAGGGATATGCGCTCAACCTCGTTTGTTACGAAACCGTATCAAGGCATGGTAAAAATACCAATACATATGATTATCGATGACGGCGAGTGAGACTGACTTGAATGTGACGAACAAGTGTAACTATGAGAGATTAACTCTAAACTCTATGTTCTGGCGTACAGTGCAATGGAAATAAAATATTAATTGCAGTAATCGAATAGTGTTTATGGGTAACGGATGATGCAGCATTCAGTTAAACATGTGAATGAATAGATAATATGAACATAATCATTACAAATCGGCTGGTAATGCGGCGTCGAATACTTGATTTGCGTATAGACATTAAAGTATGGATCATCGTGAAACCAAAATTGCTGAAGTTCAGTTGAGGTTGTCGCGTAAAAAGTAGAAAACGACGATTGCTGAGTACCGATGAGATGAATGAATATTAGTTGTATCGAGAACATAAGTTCCTATTATCGGGAGTATGACTCCAAACTTATGTCTATGATAGAGTGTAATATTAGACCGAAAGTGACATGAAAAAAAAAATTGAAACGAACTAACTTGGATCAGGAAAATTGTACGTCATTGGATAATAAAAATAATCCAGTGAGTTTCGAATATCATAACATGTACTGTCCATATAATTATAATTTGTTCGATTAGTGAGTTGACTGTGTAAATGTCATAGTTTAACGTTAATACGAACAAAAATAATAATTCCGCATTATTTGATTATATGAAATTATTGTAATAATGAGCATATAGAGGTTATTCGAATCATAACAGAATATGTCGTCGACGGTTCCATTTTTGGTTTGTGTTCGCTCGTTGCGGTCGCCAATTATGTAGTGAGTTCGTACGCAGAGGTTGTCGATTCTGGTCCATGTTCGTTCGGTGAGGTATCCAATTCTGTACCGTCGTGCTCGTACGGCGAGGCCTCCAATTCTGTTGTGTCGTGCTCGTTCGGCGAGGCCTCCAATTCTGTAGTGCCGCGAATCTGATTTCGTCTATACTAGTATATAATAATTGACTTAATCCGCGTTGGTGAACAACGGAGTTAAATACGTCAAATACGAGAATGGATTTAATTTCTACACTCATTAGTCTGGCCAGGGAATCAGAGTGATGAGGCGAATAGATGAGAGCGGAACGAAGCAAAGATCATGCGCAATGGAGATTGGCGGGGAAGCCAACTCAATTTAAGCAAGCGTTAATCAACATTTATAGTCGGACAAAAATGAATGGCAGACATGTGATAGGTAGGATAAGAAGGGTACATACACATGCGCTCATATAACAAGGTAGTCAAGGTTAGTAAGCGAATAATAAACAAGATCAAAATATGACTCATAATGGATAGGCGAATTGGCTTGGCTAGCAACTAGAATAAAGTATATGGGCTTAACATATAAACTGATACTACACCCCCTCTAAGGCCAAGTTTCGCAAGTATTTTACATCCGACCTTTTAAAACTAACAATACGTTTGGTTTCAGGAATCACGAATTGACATTCGCTATTCGGTTTTCAACCATGCAAGAAATCTTTTCTAGGACCTTATTTCACGGTTTTCCCGATGCATATATATAAGGCTAGTAGCAATATTTTAGAAGCACCTGTACTTTAAAGGCTTAAAGCACTTACTGTTCAAACTTATATCGGTCAGTGAATTGAGTAGGATTTAGGTCAATCCAACCGCACTCCACGATAATATTGTCCTCGTACTAAAAACGGAACAAATTCCAAAACATGAAGTCCGAGTGGCTAACATATAGTCTTTACAGAGTTGTTTTTGGAAGACTATTGATGATAATGAGATCGGGGAATCTTGTTTGGCTACATCACTACTTCATGGTTGTGAAACATGGACCGTAAAAGTGGAGGATATTCGTAGGCTGCTAGTATTCGATCATAAATGTCTTCGAAGCATTGCTCGTATATCCTGGGACCACCAAGTAAATATTGCAGTCGCTGGGAAACGGGTATTAGGTAAGGATGGAAAACTGATTGATGAAGTAGTGAAACTTCATCAGTTGAGATGGCTGGGACGTATTAAGTATGCTCGACTACCGACGTACGATGTTTTGTGGTGTAGGAGTAGGTTGCAAGAAAGCTAGGGGCGGCCAGACCAAAACGTGGCACAAATCCATGAAGTCACTGACAAGTGGACTGAACCATATTGTTGGGTGTAGCTACCTGATTGGGATCCGCAAGATGACAGCAACCGATGGTCAGAGACCTTGAATGACATGGCTCAAAGTCGTTTACAATGGCGAGGGTGCATCCACTCTTTGTGTTCTCCCAAATTTTCTGGATTATTTGTCCTTTTTTTCTCTTTCCAAATTCATTTCACTGTATTACACTCCTTGAATAACATCTTCAAACCCTAATCTTTTCGATTACTGCTTATACTCTTACTACCTCTACCACTGTGATTTGAATCGACAGCTGCATCTCTGTGCTAATGTGGTATGGCAACTCGGACTGATGTACGTACGTACGGAGTTCTACGTTGTAACTGACTGACACTATTCCGGACGGTGTAAAGTGGCAGGATATTAGAACATACCTGATGTTTCTGTTCAACAATTATAAGCAAGTAGCAAATATCTTAAGGGCTCCTCCCTAACAGACCACTCAAAAACACTTT
Organism: Schistosoma rodhaini; assembly: GCA_944470415.2. Classification (NCBI taxonomy): domain Eukaryota; kingdom Metazoa; phylum Platyhelminthes; class Trematoda; order Strigeidida; family Schistosomatidae; genus Schistosoma; species Schistosoma rodhaini. Next base: position 5,397,419 of record OX104040.1, read on the forward strand.
ACTGGGGATTGGACGGGAAGAGTAGGGCTTTAACTTCGCCTATTACCGATACTGGCTACGTACATATTGACCAATGACCTCGAAATGTATTTGTACTTTAAATGATAAGTTGAATGACTCCCAGGGAAACAATTTGGATAGGGTCACTAATGGTGTATTTATATTCTCGGCAATGTACAAGATAACAAATGTACACACTGGTTCTTGATACCACCAAGAAAATCCCAAATAGAGCTTTTTGGACATTCTCAAAAGACCAACTACTAGTATTCTTGAAGCCGCAACAACTTCGAAATGAAAATGTCATATCCTTACTGCTGGAACATTCATAAGATTCCTCACATCTTCCAATCGTACATGAACTAGCTCGACACTCATACAATCACATATCACTAACTTAATGCAACAAATTTTCAGACCTTAAAATACCACCATAAAGCAATGTCGTGATTGGTACCTGAATAATGTTAATAGCAACATTTAATAAAAATCGTCAACTAAGTCTTACGAGCTAGACTTAATACGCCACTAACTTTGTCAATACACATAGAAATGCAGCAAAGCGATCTCACGACTTTCTGTCCTTCTAGTGGCAACAATCAAGAGCTCTAAATAGTCAGTAAGGCCGCCGTCCAAAAAGATGTTACAGGTGACATAGTGAAATAGGAAATGTAGATGACTGGAAAACGTTACTCATTGGGACCCAGTCGGTTTCATTTTTAATCCTTGGTTGGCTTCTCGGATAAATTACAAGACGTTTTTTTCATCTTGAAAAACACAACTAAGACATATAGGTGCTTTGCAGTGGATTGAAATATTTTACAAACATCTGAAACTCAATAGTTTATCCATCTAGCATCTAGTTTAACATCTAGCATAATAGCAGCTAGAGAAGCGAAAAGAAGAGCTTGGTATTATACTAATATATTGGTTTAAAATAGGCTGCTTCCTCATCTAGAGTGGTTATGGGTTTGTAAATCGCTAAACAGGTGTTACTTTGGAAGCTTGAGCCAACCGTTTCAATTCGTTGATACAATGCGTTAGAGTGTCCTTTTCTTGGGCAGGAGTGATTCCTTTGACCACGTGATCTACAACCCAGTTCACCATATGTTGTTGAATATAACGTTTTCGAGTATTTTCACGTTCAACGTGATATTCCTACGTAGGAAAATCATTAGAAATAACTCATTAGGAGAAATTACGTAGGAAGAGTTACATGGTACGGATTTTTTTAACACATTACACGAATATAAGTAACTGAGCTCACTTTCACACTGATTAGAGATATTTTTCAGACAAACAAGAACTACAGGACGCGCGTTTCGTCCTATTTGGGACTCACCAGCCGGATGTACCTGCATCTCAGAGTTACCTCTCGCGTTATCCACTCGGCCACTGAGTCCTGATAGCCACTTGCTTGTGCGATGGGGTGAAGTTTAAATTCACTTGGTATTGTTTGTTTGAATCTTCCCATCGATTTTGTTAAGACTGCAACTGGTCAGTCTCTAATTGTCATATGTGCATACTGTGCGTATTGCCTCGATATACCTTAATTCACAAGCATGGTTAGCAGAGGGTACTGGGTTCGAGTCCCAGAGTGAACATCAACTCTGAGATGCAGGTACATCCAGCTGACGAGTCCCAAATAGGACGAAACGCGCGTCCTGGATTCCACTGCTAGCCACTATCCATCTCTGCTAACCATGCTTGTGAATTAAGGTATATCGAGGCAATACGCACAGTATGCACATATGCCAATTAGAGACTGACCAGTTGCAGTCCTAACAAAATCGATGGGAAGATTCAAACAAACAATACCATAAGAATTTAAACAAGAACTACGATAATAAAAAGTATGGCTCGTAAAACAAAAACCACTAAGTAGATCAACTAAGTGTATCGTTAAAGCACTAGACTGATGTCTACCTTTCAATCATGGTTTATTACGAACATTTGGATAAACAGAAGCTTTGTGCTTCTGCTGTCTCCCACTGTATGCGGTAAAACTGCGGAAACTTATCGCGACCGCCACCACAAATCTTGGAATACCCACTAACTGGTACTAACCTCAACAGACAAACTACGTTCACTAACAGTGCCCAGTTTGGATTTTCGTCAACTTGGATAGCCACTTCATGATCACTAATCTGGATATATTCAAGCGAGATGGAAAGTCTGTACTGAATGGAGGCTTTCAGTTATCATTGTCATATGAATAACTGGGAACTTACTAAGCGGCGATGCACTGTTCGGTACACATTTTGAAGGCGTTCACGATAAGTGGCTTCAAGTTGTAAGGCAATGTTTTCTTCCTTAGCACGTACATGTTCAGGAACAGCAGCCGCTCTTTCCACTTCCGTTTCGCACGTTTTTATTGTATTGTCTATATAGTTTTTCACTTCATTTATAGGTTGATGATACATCAATTGTTCATCTTCCTAAGATCACGTTATACAAATATTTCCAACTCACTTCCGTCCATTCTTCTAAGAGCTTTCTAGCACGAGCGCCAAATACCTTGACAATCAAGACACTCATAAATAAGAACGTAGTAAATTCCACGAAGTGACCATCGAATATCCATATCTCTTTGTTGATTAAAAACATAAACGAACCAAACATAAACATATATGGCCCTCAAAAGTAAGAGTACTAATTCAGAGTTACCAGTGACACCGGTTTTATTGTAAAATGGTCGAAACCAAGAGTCAGGGAACACACCCATCCTGACTTTGGGATGACAACGAGCTAATTTGAAAGTTGGGAAGTTCGCAAAATCACGTTCATTGCCATAATATATTTCATCAGCTTTGGCCCATTTTGCGATAGAATTAGTTACATCCTACTAATAAAATATTTTAACTAAATCCCACTTGTTCATATTGGTTTGCCATTGATTCTGCCTTCGCAATAGGATCATTAGTAGATTGATTTGGCTTTTGGGTGACTCCTGCCACAGCATGTAAGCTTGAACACATTTTAAGGTTCCTAATATAAGCTCCATATTTACCTGTGGAGCTCAAAACTAGTCAATGTGATGGAATCAAAGAACAAAACTTACTGGAAGAACGAAACATCGCGCGTCACCCGAGTCCGATTGTGACTGTTGAGCGCATTTTTAAACAAGGCAGTGATTTCGTACTCCTTGTGACGTAACTAAGCTTTTGTGCATTAATTGCACTAAAAGTATACTTTTCTACTTTGTTTTGAGTTTATTCACTCACATTTTGAAATTTTTCTCAATTTGTTCCATAGCACTCCATTTTTAACTGATTCTCACGCTAGTATCATGTGTATTTTGTTGATTTTTCCAATTGAATCTGTCTACTTATAATTGTGCAAGCTGATTTCACTCCCAAATGTAACTCTCAAGCAACTACTGCTGGACCATAAAAATTGTGCAAATTTGGGTTGCTGTGAAGAAAATTTTCATAAAATGATTCGTCAGAACATCAGAAATTCCCTTACTTTACTATGTCCTCCTAGTCCAATGTGCAATCAAGGTCATGCAGATAATTCATTGAGAAGTTGTGAATCAGTTCACAAAGATGAGCACCAGTTTGATCTAAGTTTGTCACCCATGTAATTCGTGTGCGTTTCATAATGCCAAATTCTTTAAATGTGATGAGATTGGAGACATTTAGTCGGTTAGTAACACTTCCATTCATTTCGCTGCGAACAATGCTATGTTTTGTAATTCTGATAATACTGAGTTTAGTGTTTCTAATAATCGTTTATCTTTATCCACGATTTTGAAAAACAGTATAGAGTGATAAAGCAGTCCAGAGTTAAATAAAACTCAGAATCATTGTGAGACAAAAGCTTCTGGTCAATCAACTTCATATCAGGTTTTTAATGTTATTGTACCAGATACGGTTTGTCCTGACGATTCACATATTTTTGATGAAATTTCTTATAAAACTGAGAGAAATATGTGGAATGAATAAAGAAATCATCAAAAATCTGATACAGTTTTGATAGATACTTATTTTTTTAATAATCCATTACTCTCCAACGACGTTTTTAATAAATTTGGGGAAAACATTTCAAAAGAATCAAATTTTAATGTCATTTCATATATTATTTATCCTCATAATGCATTTTCTTCTTATGGGAAACTTGTTTATCGAGAATCACGAGTACTGAATGAGCACGATTTTGGTTACGATTCGGATGATTTCATATCAGCTGTTGTTTATCCTTATCATGAAGTTACTTCTAATGAATACTCTGGTCAATGTGAGAAATAAGTGAAGTGAAGCCACATCATTCACAACTTCGGGATATGAAAACCCAACATTATTTTGTGGGAGGGATAGTGTTGGAAAAACAATAGTTTAACTTCTAGTGGTTTCAGTACACAACGAACATGGTGATTGTATACCATTACAGGACGCAGGTGAGTCGGTTCCAAACTCAGTTGTTAATTCTAATATTAATGATTATATTCCAAATCATACAGAGTTTTTATCCAACATTCGGTCGAAGAGACACGATGGACTTAAGGATATGAGATACAAATGGTTGCAGAAATTTGGATACTCATTTAAGCTGTGGCGAATGTGGGGTTTGTATGAACTAATGATTCCTTTGCACTTGATTCCTGATTGATTTCGAATTCCAAATACAATACATTCGTTCGTGCTCATCTAGTAATTCTTTGTTAAATTAAGTTATTTCCGGGATTCCTAGTTTGTATTATAATTCAAATACGCCTAATTATCGCAGTCTTAATGGTCAAGCTAAACGCTACTGATCCAAAAGGTGATGGACATCCTGGTGTTGGCTAGCCATAAAGTTCATAGTAGCCACACTGGTAACTTGAGTACTGACAATGAATAATGTGACACTGTAGTAAGTACTGTTACCGTAGAAGTCAAGCACCCGAAAGCGAAACATGGGAAGGAACAATTTCCTACGGAATAAAGAGCGAAACATCACTGGATGTTGTTGGTCACAACTCTAAAGTCATAGCTGTTGACCCGGATAAGGCCGTCACTGTTCCATCATGTCCTAATATGACTGTCTCGAGTGACGGAAAGTGGAAAGAAGTGGAGAAACAAATGAGAAAAAGAAAGAACCACTCACTCAAACAAAGCAAGTTTAGTTAATAAATCTTTGGTAGGCTCCCGTATTGAGTCACACAATACTTAACCCAAGTTTCGAATTGAGACTATACTTAGTTCTAGCGTACCTGAAAAAATTTGATTTCACAGAACATTAATCCGAGTACTTTACGAGAAACAACCGACCCTGATCCAACAATTGGACACGTGAATGACTTGGAAAAAGACTTCAGAAGGATAGGCAGTAGACAGTGGGTTAAAACATAACCTGTTGAAATGTCATGTCATGGAAATTCCATCACATTTTTCCCGAGACGCTTATACTCTCCATGGAAACCTGCCCCCGATTGTCTCCTCATAGCGTGATATCTGACCTGTAAACACAAGAGACTATACATCAATTCAAATTACACAGAGGATGTAGCAAAGCCTAATACAACTATCTTTAGTGGTACTAGTCCTAACCACAACTCTCAAGGATGAATATGAGATAACTGGAAAATTGACTTTCAACATGTAACACTAAAAGGAGGTAAATGATGGTGAACGCGAAAGTATTCATTCGATTGGGTTTATTGGATGGCATGGCTCAGCCTTTCAGGCATAGTCATTCTTATGTAACTTGGATCTTTTATTCACATTAAATATATTGTTCAATCTCCAGTGTAAATATTATCTCCATCATATATTGGTAATGATTACGATAGGACAAGTCATTTTAGACAGTGATGTGACTTCCACTTAAGATCTTATAGATTAGGTAGTCACATCATAGCAACTCTATAATTTTAGGATTAGGTCAATTATTATAGTAGTACTAATAACGAAGTAAAGCATAATCCCCACATATCCACTTTATGCAAAAACAACTTGGCTTAATCAACCCGGAGTTGTCCCGAACACTGTTTGAAACGTACGAACGTTTCCAACTTGAAGTCCACAATGTTGTCGCGACCCTTTCTCCAAAAGAGTTAGAAATCTTTTATACCAAGTACAGGGACGAGCAAATAAGTGAGTGGTAGAACTAAAACACAAACATCACATGGACAAACTCCAGCACCTTGGATCATTCTCGTCGACATATAACATATTAGGTACACTAAGCTATTTCAAAACGAGCATATTACCAAATCATCACCACCATGCTCCTTGAAAGCAACCCTCGGAAGACCGCACATTAAAGAGTGAGTACCAAAGTAGGCTTACACTTTTTATGATTAAGAGATTATCCAAAATGGAGTGCTCTAAGAGCCTAAGTGACCATAGGATTCTAAGTGGTCAGCCTCATGAGGAGACGACAAACACATACTTGCCCATTGACTACCATCTCCCTGAACTAGCTGTGTCTGATATATGTCTCGAAAACCACCAAGGTTATCACTACCACATAGCCTATAACCACTTCGTACCTCTATTATTATCGTCTCCGTCTCCCCTCTGATTCCCCCGACTCCGATTTCTTACACATTATCAGCTAAATAAATTACTTATGTATTTATCTTTGAAACAGTCAGTTTTAAGCACTAGAATTATCACCTCGTTGTTTTTACATCGGAAATGTTCAACCTCCTGCCTTGTAATTTGTTGGTTAATAGTGTTCAGAAACCCTACAGCCTTGAGACAAACTTACTGGACTACAAAATGTATAAATTCACAAATAGCTACCACGTTGACAATAATTAGTGTAGATAAACGGCTGGACTAACACCCATTGGGACCGTATCGAAGCAATAAGAAGCGAGCTCGAAGAAATCTATTGGTTGATGCATGCTCGTTACAAATATATTGGGGACATTTATTCTGGGCATCTTATTGGGTAACTCTTCAGGATTTCAGACAAAAAAATATGACTATATGAAATGTTGAATCTGCACCATGTAGACTGCTAAATATCTGCCTAGGGTCGTAGGAACAACGAAATCTTTTGTTATTTAGTCCTCAAAGTCAAGTCATTAAGAGTAATAATATGAAATGGGCATTCGTGTGGGGCCTGACATGTCTCTAGAGGGCAGGTGGCTGCAGCTAAACTAGAAACCCGTCGGTAAAATGGTGACTAAAACCTTTGCTTAGTGAATGCTACCAAGGTCTACATGAGTGAATCGCTTCCTCTAAAAGTTCTATTCACAAATTCTTGTGCTCTATGATGTAGATGTCATGAACCAAAAGTATTACTGGACGAATTGAGACCAATTATCCCATCTGTAGTCCAATAATAAAAATTGTCGTTCCTGTGTTTGCTGACCTCATCATAGCGGCATTTGTGAGGTCACCAGCTGTGAACTTGTATTCGAAGCTTATACATTTATACACGGTGTCACCAACCGAAGCTACATTTGTTCAGTTGATGACGTCATTTTAGAGTTCATTCAGCAATGGATTAAAAGTAACAGATTCGTGATATATTTTAATGCACCTGGGATTATACAGAGTTGCCCTGTGTAGAATCTGGAATTTAATTTCTGCAGTAGGCTTCTGATGGATTTAACGGAGCATGCTTTAATACGGAATAGACCCGATTCCTTGCGTTTTCGTTCAAACCAAGGATCTTCTTTGTAAGATTCGTCAGTCACTCACGTGGCTGAAGTTATTGCCTCTCTAGGTGTTTTTCTACCATCAGCAAATAGCTATCATACTGTTTTATCATTTATCTTTAAGGTTTGTGACATAAGAGGTGATCGGATCCCATCTCGCCCAAATGTGTGGTGAGTAAACAAAACTGTCAACAACGGTCTGGTCAATAAACACTGCTTCATCAATTAACGAAACCTGGTCCATATTTTAAGGTACATTTAACGTAGTTTTGTTCCCGTTCATATCATGCATAATGCCACTTAAGCCTAATAGCTGTTCACCATTGATAACTAGAGATGAAAATACTTTTCAAAACTAAGAAGAGCATTGTAATACCTCTATCTCAACAGGCTCTTTTACAGTACACATACATTTGTTGTAAGATTAAGAACACGTACAAAGCGTTGATAAACAAAGGTAAACTTTAGTCTGAAAAACAATTGGTAAGGGATTTTGAAAACAGTACAAAAAGTTTGTTCGCGAACATGACGGGGCAAATTCAAAACTGATAAGATTCTTCCACTTCTGGTACAAGCGAGTGAATAAATATTATTCGAATGGTTATTCCAAACTCTGTGGAAGAGAACAACCTTTTGTTCAGGGAACAAAATGATTTTAGGGGAGCTCTTTCAGGCTTGAGAAATCGCATCTCAAGACAAGGTCTGACTGAAGCGAAAGACAGTAATATTCCGACAGACATAGTTTTCACAGAATTAAGCAAGGCCTTCAACAAGGCCTTACCTGGGTGTTAAACTAAAAGTGGGAAATCTTTTAATCTGAGGATACAACGGATGTTCTAATTCTACAACTAGTTACCAGTAGCACCTTCTATGTTTGATCGTTCCCAGTCAGATAGAAATCAGAAGTCAGACGAGAAGAGGCAGAAAAGATATATTTGATTCGTTACCAATATATCGAGGACCTTTTCTATAAGCTGGCTAATGAAACGTAGGAGCTGTGTCCCAGGCCGTGTTGAAACGTGATCCGGTACGGATGCATGACTGAAAGCCTTCAGCTAAACAAGTCCACTTAAACAACGTGGTCAGCATCCAATGTCGAACACTTAATGAGCTATTGATTTTGGGGAATTATTTACAGCTACAGACCACTCCCCCCCCTAGTGAGGTAGTTATGCCCCTAAGACGTGACCAGCCAGAAGTTTAAACCCAACGAGTTTGTCGTTGGTAAACACTCTTCTGATAGCTTGCTTCGTTTAGCAGCATCTGGTCGTCTTTCCTTAAACTATGGGACCAAAATGTACAACATAGCAATAAAGAAATATAGTACAATGAAAATTTCGGTTCCTTGCGAAACTTCGTCGTTCTTTTCCAGCCGTCCTGGAAAAGAGGAAAAATAAAACGTGTGAGTGCATGTCGAAAATAAACTCGTACTTGCGTAGGGACACAAGATGAGCGGAAAAAAGTAAACTAATACACTTACAAACAGCGTAAAAGCGATCAGGAAAAAAGTGTTTTTTTGTTTGTTTTTTTAGATATAATATATATATATATACGCTCAAAAAAAGATAAAAATGTTTTTTTTTATATAAATAAAAAATGAGCATATTAAAAAAGTTTTTAGAATAAACTATGAAAAGGTAATTCAAGATAAAGCTTATGTCCTACGTGCAATATTCGTTAAGATGTTCTGGAAATCTTACTCGTCTTCCAGAACGCGTTGTTTTAGGTTTATCTATCGATGTTGACGAAGTATCATGTTGTATGTCGGTTGTCGTGTAGGGTACTACGAGTGTAGTGGCTGTGTCGTTTGCTTGTACGTAGCTAGGGTTTCCTTCTAAGTACGCTGCTTTGAGTCGATCGATACTGATGCTATCGTTCGTACCGTTCTTATATACTACATAGTACTTAGGTTCGCGTTGAAGAACTTTGAAGTGTCCTTCGTATGCTGATTCGAGGGGTCGTCGATGTGAGTCTCGACGAACGAAAACGTGTGTACTATGTCGTAATTCGGGTTGAACGAAAACATCAGTTGATTGAGGTCGAGTGTGAGCAGGTTTAACTGAACGCATAGCGTTTGTAAGCCTACTCGTGTAAGAGTTTATATCCATGTTCAATGAAGAAGCTGAAGGATCTACGAATTCTCCTGGGAGTCGAAGTGTCGTTCCGTAAACGAGTTGAAATGCCGTGTATCCAATGTCAGCTTTCACTGCATTGCGGATACCTAGCAAGACGAGTGGAAGAGCGTCTGTCAACTGAGAAACGTTTGAAGCTGATAATGAAGCTTTTAATTGTCGATGAAAACGTTCTACCAACCCGTTTGCTTGTGGGTGGTAGGCGGTCGTTCGGAAGCGCGTGATTCCTAATAGTGAGGTGAGAAAACGGAAAAGTCCAGATTCGAACTGGCGTCCGCAGTCTGTAGTGATTGTGGAAGGGCAGCCGAAATTTGCTACCCATCGTTCGACGAAAGGGCGGGCCACGGTTTCAGCAGTAATGTCCTTAATCGGTACTGCTTCCGGCCATCGAGTGAAACGGTCTACGCATGTTAAGAGATATGAGTATCCGTTCGAGTCGGGTCATGGTCCTACCAAATCTAGATGGACGTGGCCGAAACGAGCGTCAGGGGTTTTGAAAGAACCTAAGGGACATTTGTTGTGTCTGATTACCTTAGATTTCTGGCAGCTTACACAGGAGCATGCCCACACTTCTGCGCCAGTGTCGACGAGATAGAGAACTTTCGTAGTCACATCCGTGACATATAAGAGGCTGCTGTGTTCACCGGCTACGGTTGCCGTTAACGCGTGCCGGCTGGGAAGTTTCCCGAAATCTTATTCGTGTCAGTCGATTTTGAAGTCGGATAATTGCAAGGTTTCCTGCAATTTCTGGAAAACTTAGCGTACTGGTTACGATCCGTCATAGTAATATAGATAACGAAAAATGTCTAATTAAAATATATCCGGGGAAAAAAAATTCGCGAAAAAACAGTATATCACAATATATAAAATTCAAATAAAGAATAATAATGAATAATAATATTCCAAAATGGAACAGACTCACAGTATATTGACTTGGTGTACCAGATCACGTAGGGTTCACCAATGAGGATACAACGGATGTTCTAATTCTACAACTAGTTACCAGTAGCACCTTCTATGTTTGATCGTTCCCAGTCAGATAGAAATCAGAAGTCAGACGAGAAGAGGCAGAAAAGATATATTTGATTCGTTACCAATATATCGAGGACCTTTTCTATAAGCTGGCTAATGAAACGTAGGAGCTGTGTCCCAGGCCGTGTTGAAACGTGATCCGGTACGGATGCATGACTGAAAGCCTTCAGCTAAACAAGTCCACTTAAACAACGTGGTCAGCATCCAATGTCGAACACTTAATGAGCTATTGATTTTGGGGAATTATTTACAGCTACAAATCCATTATGAAAATAGAGACCGAATAAGTAACCTTTTTAGTGATCACAGACTACGATCACTGGTGAACAAGGCTTTATCAACATGGGAATGTGCGAAATGTGGTGTCCTTCAAGGTAAGACTCTCAGTCCTCTTCTTTTTTTAGCTTGCGCGAATGATCAAAAACTGATGGGGTCATCAGTTCCATTCTTTATCAATGAAAACAAGATTTGAAGACCCATATATCGTGTCAGATGGGATAACACTGGCCGAATGGGTATATAGATGGTCATTAGGTTTGAGTGTATATCTTCATTGTAACATCAAATAATCCTGGCGATGATTGCCATCGACGACGTTTGTTATCTGACTTCGATGGAATCGCATGAAGATTACTGTCGAAGTACACATGCTGCCAACCCTCGTATATTTTTATCTACTTGACTTGCGTTAGCGAATAATGGAATAAGTCAAATAGGAGAATGGATTTCGAGTACATACACATACAGTCACACAAAAACAGTCAGGATTAATAAATGAATAAGGGCGAAAATGTGTCTTGATAAGAACGAATAAATTGATTTCTCTATGGGTCAGAATAGTCTATGTTTGCTTGACATAGTACCAGCCACTACAAGGTGTTAATTCTAGCAAGTGTAGTGATGCCAATAAAGGAATGCGATGATTCAAATAACTACACAACAATTGAAGTAGTGTTACCTGAATTAATCGATCATAAAGATCTGGAAGTCATAAGCAACGACCTTAGAACTTCTAGTCACTGTAAAGCTTCTGTTTCCAGATGCTTCATAAATTTATGGACCATTCGTGGGTTATTTCAACACAAGGGTGAAGAAATGTTTGAGTTTTATACCAGAAGTTTAGAATGTGGGTTGAGGCAGCGAGTTCTTGCTTCAAGTATGAAGCAGATGTATTTGAATTGTAAGACCATCTACGTTGATGATCTATGTCAAAATGATCGGGGGCCTACTATAGTTAGACGAGAATGGGGACGAACCAATTAACGCTGAAGTCACACCTCGCGACCAGCCCTTACGTGGATTGAACCATCGACGCATCAAAGGATAATAGATGCTATGGAGACTGTACAACACAAAGGACATTATGACAAGAATATATTAGTTAAGGTACAACTACGGAAGTACAGAAGTGAAAGAATAACCACTGCCGCGTGGGCCAGTCCATGGCGTACCATTGGTTTGTGCGCGTTGACTATCCTCGACCTTGACAGGGATCAGTGATCTGTTCGATATTCAGTGACCCTACAGAATGAGTTCAACGGTTAAAGGATAAAATGGTGAAAGGTCTCATTGGCCTATCTAATGAAGACAGAGTGAGGTGCTTCGACCTATTTCCGTTATCTCGCCTCGAGCTAGCAGGTGCATTGAAACTTGCTTACCATATACTGAGAGATGATTTCGGTAATATTATCTTACATTCTCTTTCCATCTAATAATGATCATCTGAGAGGACATTCGAAATGTTATTGTTTGTGAGAAGTGTTACTGAAATTCACACAGTGTTCCTTTGATCGTAAAAGTATGGGGTAAGGACACGGAAAAACTATGCACTCAATACTCTACAGTAATGAACAACGGAGATCGGTTAATGAGCAGTATAAGTCATATTTACACTGTTAACGGATATACACCGAACATTCCTAATAAAAATATGTTATGTTTATAGCGTCACAGAGACTGAGAAAGACACTAAATTATCACAATTGCAGAAGTCGATGATTCTTCTTGCTTTCTAGGCATTGGAAATTTGGGGGTTGACCTTGGCAACCCTTTTGTCATACTGTCATGCACGGCTTATGTTTTCATTGGTTTGTTATTTCTTAATGTTAATGTTTGCAATGTGACTTAATTGTATGAATTTAGTATATAGTTGACAATTGTCTCGATTTCACGTCTGTTGGTTGGGAAGCTAAAATGAGAATTAAACCATTTATTTTTTATTGCACCCAACATAACACCGAGAAAAGTCAGTGATGATTATAGATTTGACCAGCTCACAATTTTCATCTGTTATCTGTAAGTTCCTTCCAGTCGGTATAATAGGACATAGAGACTGATCTATCACCGGGCAATGTAGCATACAGTCAGATACATATGTACCTGGCTCGGGCATTATGTATGGGGGTGTGCAATACTACATACTTAGTGCTAAGTAGTTGGAATTGCAAGGAATAATTTGTGATGGTAAATAACAACTAGTTTCTCGTCCTTACATGGACTGATTGCTAGTTCACTTCAGAATAATAGTGCTTGCGGAGTAAGTGTAAGTTGTGTGAAACACTGGTTGACTCACATCGATAAGACTATGGCGCCAACCAGTTCTGATTAAATAAATACCATCCAGAACCTTGGATTTATGTAAAGTGAGGGCAAAACAAGCTTTGATCAATCGGGCTTGCAGCTGACCATCGACGTTTGTGATTTCGTGCTCTATATTATAACTCGTGGCCTTGCGCCCTATTAATAATATATGACGCAGTGATACCGCCAATTAGAGAACAGTGGTTTATCGACCAAACCAACAACGCATAAACCTGTACAAGCACTCTAGAGTTCTTATCAACTCAGCCTGTTGAGTTCAGAACACCAATCTGATCAACTCTTAATGGGTTGGTGTCTGACGAAATCTCATTACGGAGTCGAAAAGCTCGTTTGGCTTTTGCCAACTTACGTCACCTATAGCGAAGACGAGATATCCTTCTATCAATTAAGCGACGGTATTAGGGAATGATGGTAAATCAGTTGACGAGGTCATGAATCTTAATCGACCAAGATGGTTAGGCCATGTGTTACGTATGCCTGAACACCGATTACCACGATGCAATGCTGACTTGTGTAGAGGGTGGTTGGAAGAGAGTTAGGGGCGGCCAAACCAAAACATGGCATCAGTGCTTAAGGTCACTAACTTCTAGTCTGAGCCATGTTGGTAGATGCAGACTACCTGGTTGGGGTCTGCGTGACTATCTTAACCGATGGTTGGAGACTCTGTGTGACATGGCTCAGAATCGATCACAATGGCGTAAGTGTATACACTCTTTATCTTCCCTTAAACCTTGAGATTAAAATTGCTTCATAACTTTTTTCCTTCCTATACTATATCCTTATACACAACCTATCTTTTATAAACTACCACCACTAAATTAACTATTTCTATGAATCCGGTGTTCATGTTGTTGTGCTAACGATATATGGCAACTTGGACCGATGCATATGTGTGCCTGGTCCTACGTTGTAGCTGACTGAGAACTCCAATCTCGACCTCCCCAATATGAATCATATATTTCAAACATACTGGGTGTATATATAACTCAAACAGACCACATCACACCGGAAAATAGAAAATAACTTTTGCACAAGGTCTCTCCGAAAGTGGATGTGGTTGTGAGAGACTGTAATTAATAAACTGGGAATAACTCAAAAACGGCAAGTCGCATAATAATAGTCCATAGGTCAAAATAAAAGCTTTAATGAGAGGAACACAAATGTGAATAGTTAACATACTTCACAACTATAAAATAAGAACATATGTATAGTATTAGTCCATAAATAGATCCCAACAGTTACCATTCATTATTGTCCTCCTAATATGACAACTTCATGATTGATATGTATATAACATAAGGCTGAGCTAGCAAAAACCCACACCCATAAATGCAGCGAGTCTCTTTGGATTGTATTTTTACCGACCAGGTGATTATTTCAGGCCTGACTCCTAGTTTGGAAACCCTTTTTTAAATTATTTTCATTGTTGCGTGAAATTCTTAGATCTCGGATGTCACCTAAAGCCAATATGGCTTTTACTGCGATTCCAGTGACGCGTAATTGATAGTTGCACATACTGGGCGAAACAGGTCAGTTAGAAAATATAACCGGGACCAATCCTTCTAGTGTGTAGTCGTGACGATTATTGAATGTCAATCGAGATCAATAACCGATCTAAATCAGACAACCACTGAAAACTTGGGAGTACTAAACGGCCGTTTCGTCCTTGTATGAAAGCCCTAGTAAGAAACCATGACCATTGTTCAACCACGTTTAGTATGAGGAAGTTATACGCAGAAGGTAGTGCAACATGGTCGCAAAATATCGCAGATAGCTTGAAGTTGGACTTACACATCATTAGACCATGACTCATGGGTCTAGAACTCTGATCAGTCTCAATGGGTTGGTTTCTGGCGAAGTTTCTGCACGGATTCAAAAAGCTCGTTTGGCTTTTACTAACTTACGTCATTTATGGCGATGGCAAGATATCCGTCCATCAGTTAAAGGACGAGCATACTGTGCGGCAGTTCGTTCTGTTTTACTTGACGGCTGCGAAATGTGGCCGTTCGGGGTCGGAGGGCCTACTTCAATGTTCTATTCAGTTTTTCTGAAGAGTTGCCCGGTGTTGCCTACAGCTGCTACCTTTTCCATCTCTTTTTGTTTTCGTTGCCCACCACTGCTCACGATCGTTCCTTAGACTTTTAGTTAACCTAGATCTAATTTGTTTATGCTCTTCGTCGTGTTCAGAGCCTGATGGGATGAATTTACGAGAATCCGTCAGTGAAATAGACTTAGAAGAAATCCATTGGTTTTTTGGAACCCTATGATTTAAATTACTAATAGATGTTACTGCTGTTTCCACATCTGTTCGTATATCTTTCCAAGCAGCATCTGGGTCAGCCTCGATTACAGAACTACCTAGATGTGAACCCAGTTGTTCCTGGAATTTACATTTGGCTTTCTCGTCCTCCAGTTCAATCCTAATGGGTCTTCTTAGTGTAGTTTCCTGCGTCCAGTGACGCGCAGACAGTCTTCTATCGAGCCTCTCCAACGATGACTGATGGCAATATGGTCTATTTTAGTCCATCGTTGGTTTGGTGCAGGTGGTCGCCATGTTAGACGATGTCTCTCCTTATGCTTAAAATTAGTGCTTGCTAAAAATAAACGATTGTCTGAGTATAGTTGCAACAGACGATCACCATTATCGGTTCGTTGAACAGGGATACTAAAACACCCACCTAAATGTCGTTCTGTTTGATTTAAGCTGCCTAACTGGGCATTAAAGTCACCTGCTACGACTACTATGTCTGAGAGCTTAGCTTTCTGAAGAAGTTCAGAGAGCTTTCTGTAAAAGTCATCTTTCACTTCATCAGGGCTGTAGTCGGTGGGAGTGTAGGCAGAAACGACGAAAAGGCAACGACATGTGTCCTTATCCTTCCGAGTTCTTACGGAGCCATTTAGCCGGACAGCACACAGGTGACTGTTAACGGGGATCCATTCTAGTAGTGCTTGTTCTGCCCTTGTACTAAGTGCCATGCCTACACCTGCAAGTCCACGAGAACTAGTCATGGGGTCGCCAGATACACTGAGGGTGTATTTCGTTGGCTGTCCAATTTGGCGAGGTGAGGTCAAGTGAATGACCACACTGGGACCTTGTATGCGTGTTTCGGAGACACAGCATACATACATACAGCATAAGAGATTCTAGGGTCTTGGCCAAGGGAGCCTGATGACCGATTTGACTTATGGTACGTGCGTTGAAGGCTCCAATGTGTAGTTTGGAGGGAGGTTTTAGTAGACCTGGGACAGTTTCACGCACTAGAATCGTTGGCCATGGTGACACTTGAGGAGGAAACCGTAAGAGGAAGTTTAGTGTTGAAAGTCGAGGTAGAAGGAATAGTAGGAAGTAAAGAAGGAGATTGATTATGAATACAGTGGTCTTGAGTGCTGTGAGAGGTATGAGGGCAGTTATCACTTCCCGGTTGCCCACACCGTGGAAGGGTTCTTCTAGAGGTACCTGAGAAGGAAATTGGGTTAGAAGTGGTCTTAATGACCTGAGAGCATGACCGCAGTGCCCAAGGGACAACTACTTGAGGTCGGTCACACGACCTTTTTGCGGGTAATTTTTGTGTTAGCTCCGTACATTTTGGGACCTCACCGCCGGAGACGGATATCCGTGAGATAAGGTGAGGTGTGCATTTTAAAGGTCGACCTTTTCTAACCCCACCCCTCCTTGTGGTAAGGCAGCATCGCTGTTATACTGGTTGTCTGAAGAAAACACCTTACTGCTGTTACACCTCTGTACAGTCAGCAGTACGACTTCGCCTTCAGACCTTGGGTTTGTTGCTTTTAGTCTTAGCGCTCTTCAACCGACCTGCCTGGCATGGTAGGACTTTGAGGAACGATTGTTGCAGCCAGTATAGCTCGATTAGTTCATCACGATAGGGAAGCCCGTCCACCACGTCTAGGTAGCAGCAACGGTCTGAAGAGAGTTAGAGGCACCCAAACCAAAACGTGGCATTATTCTTTGAAGTCACTAACTTTTAGTCCGAGCCATGTTGGGGGATGCAGACTACTTGGTCGTGGTCTACGCGACTATCGTAACCAATGGATGAAAACTGTGGGTGACATGGCTCAGAGTCGATCACAGTGGTGTCGGTGTATACACTCTTTGCCTTTCCTTGCCCCCAAATGCCCTGGTACGGCCGAGAGTGGGGAGAGTCTCCCTCTCGAAATGCTTTCATATGGTCACGCGAACATATAGCCTCTGCCAGGAAATTCCTACTCACTGCATTCTCGCACTACGAGTGTTGTTCACAAAAGTGAGAGGACGAAAAGCGAATATCCGGCGCTTTAACCGGGTTGGTGGATGTGGAGGATCCACCTAGGGGAGTTGGAAAACCCTGATTCTAAACCAATGGTGCACATGGGCTCCAGTATCTTGAGGGGACAAATGGCGTACGAATCAATCGTTGGTCACCGGCTACCATGGGACTGCATCTCCTCACGATGCTCCACTGCCTTGTGGACTAGACCTTTAGGTCAAAAGCTCGGGGTGTGGCCCCCTAAGAAAACCACCTGCTTTAGTCTGGGCACCTGGGCAGTATCACACCCCTCACACAAATCAAATGAGATTTGTGAGGCGCATATTTATCTGGTGCTTTTTTGTACCAATATTTATGTGTTTAAATAAATAAATAAATAAAATAAGACTGCTTCATATCTTTCTCTCTACCAACAAATTCTTTCTTTCTGTATCATATCCTTATACACGATCTTTCTTTTCTATATTACTACCATTAAAGTAACATCTACAAATTTGGTGTTCATCTGGTGCTTTTTTGTACCAATATTTATGTGTTTAAATAAATAAATCTTGAGAGAAACATACTTTCTACCATTATGGGAGTCGGTTCTGTTAACAGCTACTGTCGCTTTAGCTGTATGTGGCTTGAATCTTTTAGAATACACTTTAGGTTGACGACGTTTTCGGGTTGTGCAATGACTTTCTTTGTATCCTTTTCTGGAACACGTAGTACAACGATAGTTTTTAGACGTACAAAACGTTTTGAAATGCCAACTGCCACATAACCAGCATGAAGACGATGGTTTGCCGCTGTCATTAAGATAATTCTGCATGCTGGAACCTTGTAAGACTTTTCTCTCGACAGCATTGACGTGGAGGAACTGGTTAGCATTCTCTACCAATACTAGGCATTTAAACTGGTCTTCACCCATGGAAGACAACTTGAACCTCTCACATTCTCGGTTCACAATTCCTGTATGTTTCGCCCAGTCATCTCTTGGTTCTTTCGTTATCTTCAAGCACTGGTAACGGATATTAAATAGAGATGACTGTTCTCCAAAGATCTGAGACAGGGTTTTAATTGTTTCATCAAAACTAAAGTCTCGTGGGTTCTTCGGAAGAATAAAATTACTATAGCATTCATGTTCTGTCGTCCCAAGTTTCCTTAGAAGTGTTCTGACTTTTGAGGCGTCATCCAGTCTGCAGAGATCAATACGGAACAAATCTTCGTAATTCTTAAACGAAGAGTCAAAAGTAACACCTGCTACACCATCAAAATTAAATTCACGGATTGTATTAATGACTGAATCAGTATAGGATACTTGTAACTCAGCAGAAGCAGAGTTTTGTTGGGACATGCATAATCTCTGCATAAGGGCTTCCATGATTCTGATTTCAGACTGTTCAAACCACTTTTCTTGACGCTCCATATAAGCTTCTACTTGCTCCAAAGAAATACTCATTGTAGTTTTTCCCGTCGCCACTGATACGTCTTTGATGATTGAATGTTATATTTGAGAAATTTTCAGGATCATCCCACTGCCTTGTGGATTAAACCTTAGGTCAAAGGCTCCGGGTGTGGCTCCCTAAGAAAACCACCTGGTTCGGTTTGTGCACCCGGCAGTATCCCAGCCCTTACACAAATCTAATGATTTATGTGGCGCATATGTGTCTGTGATATGTCCCGATAACAATAGTGAATGGTAACTTTGATATCTATTTATGAACCAATATTAGGCATATATTTTTTATTTATTTATTTAAACACATATATATTGGTACAAAAGGGCACCAGATACATATGCGCCACACAAAATAATGAAAGTAGGAAGAGAAGGGATGAAAAGATAAGGCGGACTGAAATGTACAACCAGAAGACTCTTTCAGTTAAGAAAGTTAGAACCACTCTTTATGTAGAAAGTAAAAGAAGGTTAGAGCAGGCTCCTCACTGGCTTCTATTCTGAGCCATATCCGATAACGTCTCTAGCCACTGTGTTGCACCATCTCTCGGACCCCAGCCAGGGAGTTGTGAAGGACCAACAGAAGCTAGCCCTTTGCAACTTTCTTTCATGCCACGACACCATGTCATACACTGACTTCCTCTCCGCCTTTTCCTACCAGTCCCAGAGTCGGCAAATAATGCACGGCGTGGGATTCTCTGGGACGATATTCGTAGAACATGTCCAAGCCACCGAAGTCAGTGTTTCAAAATGGTGACGCCAATTGAATTATGGTCTCTGCGCCCGAACACACGATGCCGAACCTCTGCATTACTAACATGGTGTTGCCACTGAATGTCAGCAATCCTTCGGAGACAACGATGATCGAACACAGAGTCGTCTAACATCCTCAGCATAGAGCAAAACTGCTCTCGCCGACGCGTTGTAGATCCGACCTTTTACAGCCAGGCTAACATCACGAAGGTGCCAAAGATGGCCCAGATTGGCATAAGCCGCCCTGGCTTTCATTACACGTGCATCGATCTCATCACTCACGCCACCACCAGCACTTATATAGCTACCTAGATACACGAACTTCTCAACTACTTCAATCTGCTCACCATCCAGGGTGAGTACAGGATGAGAATCCTGCCAGTCTTGTAGGAGTACTTTGCACTTGGAGGGTGCAAAGCACATGCCGTACCTGTGGACACTGATTGCCAACTGATTAAGTGTGGATTGCATGCCTTGGGCATTATCGCACAGTAAGACAATATCATCCGCATACTCAAGGTCGAGAAGTCGTTCTCCAGGCAACATATCCACACCGCCATTACTTACATCCACCAGAGCTGTTTCCAGGATGTCGCCGATGGCAAAGTTGAAGAGGAATGGTGAGATCGGGCAACCCTGCCTAACCCCACTGCTCGAATGGAACAAGGGAGAAAGGTGGTTGTATGCCCTCACTCCGCCTGAGGTGTTCGTATACAGGGCCTTTAAGATGTTAATGAACTTCTCAGGCACACCCTTCTTCAATAGACAATCCCAGAGAACAGTCCTGTCCAACGAATCGAAGGCAGCCCTGATATCAAGAAACACTACGATTGTTGGCCTGCGATAAGTATGACGGTGTTCTAACATTTGGCGGAGGGTGAAGATGTGATCAATGCATCCTCGACCAGAACGAAAACCAGCCTGCTCCTCGCGAGTCAATCGTTCTCGGGTTTTAAACAAC
Source organism: Schistosoma rodhaini (assembly GCA_944470415.2). NCBI lineage: Eukaryota > Metazoa > Platyhelminthes > Trematoda > Strigeidida > Schistosomatidae > Schistosoma > Schistosoma rodhaini. The sequence continues at coordinate 5,418,201 of OX104040.1, forward strand.
CTACGAAGAATGACAGAAGCCAATAGTTTGGACGCAATCGGAAGTAGACTTATCCCCCGATAGTTGTTACAGGAACAACGTGAACCCTTTTTAAAGATAGGGACGACTATCGACTCATTCCAAGATGTTGGAACACTTTCTTGCTCCCAAACCTTTGCAAACAACACCGTCAGTTCCTTAGTCAGAAAGTCACCACCATCTTTAAAAAGAGCCGGAGGTAAGTCATCCGGGCCCGGTGATTTGTAACGTTTCAATAGTTGGAGTTCCTTGCGGACTTCCGCCTCGTTTGGTGAATCAGTCGTCATCGGCCATGGCGGGCAGGACAAACTGGTTGATGTTGCCGGAGAAGCAGGCCAGTTGAACTGCCCTCCGAAGAATTCTGCCCATCGTCCAAGACGTCGATAGATGTTAGTGATTGCCATCCCGTCATCCTCGTAGATTGTTTCACTCACACCAGACTTCTTGCTGCCAGTGGCTCGGATGAGTTGGAAGAGCTTCCGGCAGTTACCAGATGTAGCTGCTGCTTCCATCTCATTAGCACGCTCCGACCACCAGGCTTCTCGGTCCTTACGCAAGCTTTGCCCAATTTCATTACGTAACAGCCTTCGTTTGTGGTCAAACTCACGGTCACCCGGAGTAGACCGACGGGCTTCGATCAGTTGTAAGGAGCCAGAAGAAACCCAGTGCTTCTAAGCGGGACGTTTCGCGAAGCCGGAAGCGGCTTTACTCGCCATTTTCATGGCGTCGTGAAGATGCAACCAATGCTCATCTATACTTTTCGGTGGGGTGGTAGCTAGCGTAGAAGCTAGCTCTGCTCGATACTTACTTGCAACAGATGTTGCAGCCAGTTTACTAACATCGATCCGTTGGTGGCGGTCAATCCTTCGGCCACTGAAAAGTAGGGTGAGATTGGCGCAGACCAGGGCATGATCAGACTCCAGATAGGTACTCCAAAAGGAGCGGCAGTCTTGTACACAACCACGCCAGCGGTAGCTGATCGCGATGTGATCAATCTGAGTCCAGGCTTGAGATGCAGAGGGAGGACGCCAGGTGGCACACCGGCGATGACTGTGCCGGAAGTTAGTGCTAGCCAGAAACAGGTTGTGGTCTGTGCACAGTTGCAGCAAACGGTCCCCGTTATCTGTCCTGCGATCAACAAGTCCCCATCGGCCACCTAAACGACTCTCTTCTGTGCCTAGACGCCCGACCTGAGCATTCAAGTTTCCAGCTAATACTACGATATCTATCGAACACGCTTTCTGGAGAAGAACTGTTAACTGATGGTAAAACTCATCCTTGATTGCATCCGGGCTGCAATCTGTCGGGGCATAGGCGGAGATGACGAAAAGACACCGTTTATCACGCCGGTTTCTTCTCACTTTGATGGAACTTTCTAATCTAACAGCACATAACCGACTGTTAATGGGGATCCAATCGATTAGTGCTGCCTCATCCTTAGCGCTTAGTGCAACACCAACGCCAGCAAGACCAGACGAAGATGCCACAGGGTCCCCGGGTAAGCGCACATGAAACAAGCTTTTCGAAGCGACAGATGGAGAGCCGATTTGTAGTACTTCACTAGAGTCTTGAATACGGGTCTCGGATAGACAGCAAACATCAACATTAAGACCTTCCAAATACATAGCCAGCCCCATCTGTTGTCCGATCTGCATTAGTGTGCGAACGTTGAAGGAGGCCAGCTTGAACGGCGTACGTGGTTTCAGAAAGACTGCTTCAGTATTCGTAATCGGTGGAAACATTCACTTTCAACCAGACAGTGACTGGAGATCGTTTAGATAGGACAGAGTTTCCACCATGGACGAGCTACTGCATAAGTTGGAAAGGAAGGATATACAATTTGGGAATAAAGGGAGTGAAAAAGCGACGTAGTAAATAATAATAATAATAGTGTAAATTGCTTTGCTTCTAATATGAGCGAGAATAGTATCGTCAATAGAATTCATCATTTCATTTATTTGTGTGTGGGCTGTGATACTGCCCGGGTGCCCAAACCGAAGCAGGTGGTTTTCTTAGGGGGCCACACCCCGAGCCTTTGACCTAAAGGTCTGATCCACAAGGCAGTGGAGCATCGTAAGGAGATGCAGTCCCATGGTAGCCGTTGACCAACAATAGGTTCATTCGCCATTCGTTCCATCAGGATACTGGAGCCCATGTGCACCATTGGTTTGGAATCAGGGTTTTCCAACTCCCCTAGGTGGACCCTCCGTGTCCACCAACCCGGTTGAAGCGCCGGACATTCGCTTTTTGTCCTCTCACTTTCGTAAATAACACCCCCGCCACGAGAATGCAGTGAGTAGGACTTCCCTGGGAGAGGCTATATATTCGCGTGGCCATGTGAGAGCATTTCTAGAGGGAGAGTGGACTCTCCCCACTCTCGGCCGTACCAGGGCATTTGGGGGCATATATTTTTTATCGTATAATTGCTAAATAACTAAGCTATTCGTATTCATGTTCCCCTTATCATGAGCTTTATTTTGAACTAGAAACTATCATTATACGATTTACCATTATTGAGTTATCCCTAGTCTATTAATTACTGCCTCCCACATTCACAGCCACATTTGGTACACATGCTATTTTCTATTTTGTGGTACGATGTGGTCAGTCTGTTTGGTATATAAACTCAGTATATTTGAAATATAATGGTTCATACCGCAGAGGCTGTTATTGGTGTTCTGGACTAGGCGTAAAGCAGGACCAATACGTAATCTAGACTGCTCGTACGGTTTTCGTGTGTCACTGTTCCACTCGATAATTCGCTGCTCTCTGTTTGACGGTCTCCTCACGTCATACGTTAACAGGGCATCCACTCTGCCACAAGATCTAATAGTTTGGTACCTCTTTGTACCAATATTTATTTATTTAAATAAATGAAATAGACGAGGTAGTCCCTTCTTAGAGATTGGGACAACGATCGCCCTATTACAAGATGTTGGAACATTATTTCTAAACAATCCAGCCGCTCACCTGACCATAGGTATTTCACTTTGAAAAGAGCTGGAAATAAGTCTTCTGGATCTGGTAACTCACGTTGGTTCAAAAGCTGAAGTTTCTCGCGGACTTTGGCCTCGTCAGGTAGATCAGTCATCACCTGCCATTGATGATAGGACAGTCTGATTAATGCTATGTGGGCGGCAGACCAGACGAACTATCCCTCTAGGAACTCTGTGCATCGTCCAAGACTTCATTGCGTGCTATTGACTGGCGTCTCCTCAGCTTTACACTTCTTTTTTTAGCCCTACTGTCCACTCCTGACTAGTCTCCAGGTCTAAGTTTGAAGTTGTTTTGCAGTCATATTTTGAAATGTCTCGTGTCAATGCTTCCTGTATACTTTTTGCGTTATTCACTCGAGTTTCTTGTTATTTTGTGTTTTAGATCAATTTGACGGTTTGCCAATACAATAGTTTTAAAGGTGTTTTTTTCAAGCCACCTAAAAATAACGGTTTTGGGATCTTTGCGAAATATATAAGTTGTTTACATAATGGACTTCACTGTACCCCTAACATACTATGCAGAATGGTGGAATATACATACACACCGCTGCAATCATATCAACAGACCGCCTGTTAACCAGGAAATGTATGGCTACGGTCGTTCTTTTGTTGCCGACTGGGCTCGTACTGGTGCTGTTAGCATAAGTCATCCCTCCGATGAATTCCAGGTAACTTATTGAGATTTGAGGCTGATAAATGACATACTCAGGATAATTTTGTGCTTTTTTATATTCTTACCAAGCTAATCAGCTCCATAAATATCTCGTTAACTCTATAAATATTGAGTAAGTAGTAATTTGATGTACAAGACATTTTACGGCGTTGATTTTTTTCTATCAATTACTATAAATACAATAAAGTTCATTGTCAATACCTTTAAATACAACAGATTCAAATAAGTGACACTAAAATAAGCAATTGTCGTTAAATAAAAGTACTGTGTTAATTTAGTTTCTTATTGTACATTATAATTCCGTAAACACGTTTTCGATAATATTTCAAAACAAGTTTTCTTAATAGATATGTATGGCTGAATTTGTGCGTCCTCGGATAATCTAAACATACATTATCTATGAAGACAATGTCAGTAATTGTTTGCGTAACCAGTAGATGTTATTTCGGGTACTGCGATAGCGATTTTTGTACTGATTGAGTAGCGTACACATACTCTTAAAAGTAACGCATTACTTCGTTTTTTTTTCTCTCAGGCGTTTGGTTTTTGTAAAGAATTAATAAATAACAAATTATATTTCTTTGATGGGGCCGGCTCACTCAGAACGTTGATTATGGGGCCAGTTGTATCATCGACCCCGTTACTAACTTATTCCTCTTATTGTCTATCAAACCACGACCTCCCGTTCAGCCAGACACAAAAACCTCCTCTCAACCAATAACAATGACTGGCGAATCTGAATGTTTGTCAGTTGACACTTAACCTTGTTTTCGATTAGATCCTCATCAGGCTATACTCTAATATACAGTAATATTTATATGCATATACGAAATTATTAAACCAATCAAGGCAGTTTATGAGTCAATGATAACAGTGGAATAGATTACATAATCAAAATTAATAATAAGTAGAAAGTACAAATTGGTAATGTAATGACAGGTGTACTAGTTGTGATAAGAATAATAAAAGGCTTGAATCAATGTTACATAATAGGAAAATAGGTCAATGATTAGAAAATATAGACACTGAAATAACAATCATAGAAATTATAAGATTACGTAATAAGAAGTGTTCAGATAATTGGAAGCGAATATTAGAAAAATTATAAGTAAATAATTGATAGGGGGGGGTGAAGAAAAATAAACGAAGAAAGAGTATGGAAAATAAGATTATTTATTAAGGCCAAGGGAGGGATAAGGGTGTTACAAATTTCTTATGAACACAAAGACTTGGGTTGTTGGATCGAATTCCTATAGCTTCTGCTATGTGTAGGAGACGAGATCGAACCCCATAAGGAAAAGTAGTAGGAATACGATAAATAACTTTAAAAGACTGGTTTTTGTCAACTTCATGACCGCTATCAATCAAGTGTGAAAGAATCGAGCTCCGTATCGACTTGACAATACCTTTTCCTAACCACGAAGGGAGGTGTTCACTAACTCTTTGGTTCAATTGTCTGGTAGTGCGCCCAATATAGCTTTCTCCACAGGAGCAGCTGAATTTATAGATACACATAGAAGTGGCATAACCAGGCAACTTGTCCTTTAGTTGGGGAATCACCATAGATCGTGTCGAGCAAGACAGAAAGAGGTCGGCAGCATTAAACGTTCTCTTAACTGCTTTAGTCAGTCTATCCCGTAGTACATCATCAGCTGAATCGCCGTTGAATTGTAGTTTCAGGAAGAGTGGTTTCTTCGCAGCTGTTGATGTCTTTACTTTCTTATCTGAACACTTCTTATTACGTAATCTTATAATTTCTATGATTGTTATTTCAGTGTCTATATTTTCTAATCATTGACCTATTTTCCTATTATGTAACATTGATTCAAGCCTTTTATTATTCTTATCACAACTAGTACACCTGTCATTACATTACCAATTTGTACTTTCTACTTATTATTAATTTTGATTATGTAATCTATTCCACTGTTATCATTGACTCATAAACTGCCTTGATTGGTTTAATAATTTCGTATATGCATATAAATATTACTGTATATTAGAGTATAGCCTGATGAGGATCTAATCGAAAACAATATTGTTCGCTTATATATGTTGTTCTAAAACTTAACCTTGTGTCCAATAAAATGGCTAAGCCAGCAGGCAGACTTTTTCTATTGGCTTCCTAACTCAAATACTCATGGGGCTAGATTCACTAACCACGTGACGACGTTGCAACACAAATAGGAAATCGCAATGTGTACACAACTAAGTCATGTCACTGTAAATCGGAGCAATAAAGAGATAATTATTTAACGATAGTTTAGGAGTGAATTATGTATCTACAGTTAATACATTAAACAAATTATTGAAAGTAGTGTAATTGTTCGAGAACGTAGCTTGCAACTCTCGTTAGGCATCCGTATGTTATACATAGGCTTGATTTAGCAAATAGAACTCAAAACTCGAAACAATAAGCAATACTGTGATCAATTTGTTTCATTCGTCCTTATCAATGTTTATTTATAACTTTAGTTATTCCCATGTATTCACTGTTTGCCGAACGATAAAATAACTAGATCAGTTTCTTCTAACGAATTATCAAGCGTGATAGCTGATACAACTTAAAAGTTACCGAAGTGTGCATTTCACTCTTTTACCAGTTACGGCATTTAAGTAGGTATCTCTTTCTCCATGGCATGTGGTGTAATAATCAGCCAGTTTTAAAAAGTTGTTTCTTTTTTAATATAGTTGAAGCAGTATTAGTGTAAGATAAAACTATATCCATAAAATCAAAAGGATATCTGTATATGCTATAGCTTCCCCGTAGTTTTATCTGCCTTACTTTTCTTATCGTTCAATTTTTGTCTTTTTCCTACTCGTTTTCGCTCCATCAAAAATGCTGATCTTTTCCCGATTGTTTATCTAGACATCAAATAAATAATCTAGATTATCTTCCTGCATGTTTATCACTATTATTTAGCTGCTGGTATAATCAAATAACTGATTTATTCAATTTCCAGTCAGTAAGATAATCCATCATCAATTATTTTGATAGTTGAACAACATTTCATTAAGATATAGCGATTTTAAATCATTAATTATCCTTCAAATTTCTCTACTGCTTTGGATACTGAGATAAAAAATATTTTGTAGATTTACAGGAATTTTCGCTTGCTTTAGTAGTCAATAATAAGGTGAAAACTTCAGATTTGTGACTTTACTGATGTCATTACCGTTGGCAGAATTAATCCCTAGAAGCAATGACAATGAAATTGTTGATTCTGTGTGACAGCAACATCTTTGAGACATTTGCTTATGAAAGATCGAGAACACAGCAACCAGTTATACGAAGTCTTTTCACCACTTTAAAGTGGGTATTCTTAACGTCTTTGTCCTACCATAACTTCCTGTAGGTTAACTAAGACTAGGTAAAATTATCGTGTGATCACTCATTCAAAATTCTAAAAGTATCATTTGCGAAGTTCGTTAATCGCCCCGGATACACTGATTTGACTTCAATATTTAAAGTTCCATGAACTAACTAAGTGTAAATCATGTTATGTGATTGGATCACGTTTGTTGCCATCACAAAATAGATACATCATATTACATCACTTGCAACGCAATATAATATATTTATTTTGTGATAGCAACAAACATGATTACATCACTTGGGGTTCCTAATGCCCTGGTGCAGCTAAGGATGGGTATAGTCATCTCTCCCTCTCAAAATGCTCTCACTTGGCCACGTGCATACAGCCATTACTAAGAAAGTCCTACTCACTGCCTTCTCGCGGCGACGGTGTTGTTTACGAAAGTGAGAGGACAAAAAGCGAATGTCCGGCGCGTCAACTGGAGTGGTGGACACGGAAAGTCCACCTAGGGGAGTTGGAAAACCCTGATTCCAAACCAATGGTGCACATGGACTCCAGGATCCTGAGGGAACAAATGGCTTATGAACTTGTTGGTCACCGGCTACCATGGGACTACATCTCCTTACGTTCCTCCACTGCCTTGTGAATTAGACCTTTAGGTCAAAGGCTCTGGGTATGGCTCCCTAAAAAACCACCTGCTTCGGTTTGTGCACCCGGGCAGTATCCCAGCCCTTACATAAGTCGAATAATTTGTGTGGCACATGTTTGTTTGATGCCTTCTTGTACCAATGTTCATTTGTTCAAATAAATAAAGTCACTTGAGAAACTTTGTGAGTGTCTCATTTTTTTTCGAAAGTTTTTTCCAAACAAATAAAAGCAAGGTAGTAGATCTAGGAGTACGATCTTCCCATATCTTTACATGTTTTTGCTGACTGGGTCCGAGTCCTATCTGCAGGGTCGTAAATACTCACTGCCTACGAGTTCCATACTAGAACGAAACAGCCGTTCAGGGCTTCCAGGTTTTCATTAATGGTCTAACATTTATCCACTCATACTCTCAATCTAAATCTCAAATAATCGGTAAAGCATGCAGTCTAGAATACCTGTTTCTGTGTGGTTATGGTCAGACAATTTTGTGATATTTTTATGTATATTCTCTTCATCTAGATTGAAAGTCAAATGTCCACGAAGCTGGTTGGTAAACTTCAATATTTTCATAACCCTGTTCCATTATTACCAACACACTACTCATATTCAGTATCAGGAACCAATAAATCTTCGTTTAATTATGATAAACAACTCGAAGAAGAAAAAGGAAAAAATAAAAAACTGGTTGATTCATCTACTGTTCGGGATTACGGCTATGAACAGTTATTGAACGATTATATTTTAGGTGAACAGGCGTGTGCAGCATTTTTATGCGGTAAACTCCAAGGATTATTACGTGCCAATATTTCTAAGTTTATCCAAATCAATCATAATATCAATGGGAGAAATAATGATGATGCTATTGTCCCTGATGCAAAATACAACAGTATTTCACATCATTTTATTGAACAGTTATTTGATATCTCTGAAAAGGGATTGAATGACTGTGGTTCAGTCGATTCACAGAATAAATTAATTGAAAGAATACAGAATTTAATTGTTTCCTGCACAAAATCAACAGATTCTTTTCCTGGATCTTTATTACCGTCACTTAATGCAAATGCTACTTCCAGGACTGCTATTGTTGTTGGTAACAACCAGCCATCAACAAAACGACGCCGGCTAACAACAAAGCCATCAAAAGCAACAAAGGCTATCGCTTTCGAAACTGGTGAAGGTGTTGATAGTAGTGCATCTGGGAAATCAGAGCAGTTACTACCTTGTACTATCGGTAGACTTCTCTATCCAGGTCATTCATCATTGTCCTCATCCATATCGTCATCATCTACAACATTATGTAGTTCAGATAATTTAACATTTGAATCCGACTATAGTAGGCTATTAGCATCTTTTGATCCATTAGTTATCAGATTAGCAAGTCGAATTGTAAATCCGAATTATCTCGGGAATGGTTTATTATGCAATGTAAGTACACATAAATATCAGTCGTCTACAAATCAGTCTGACATACTCTTATGGTATTCACTTCAAACAAATTCCTTCTGTATTGGCAAAACATCAAATCTGTTGAAAACTAATATTCATGAACCAAATCGTTTCTCAGTTCTTCCCATTCCATTGACAAAACTCTCATCTAGATCATTTTGTGAGCTTGATGCATGTTTTAGTGAATCAAGTGAGAATATCGATATAGTCGGTCGTTTATTGCCAACATCGGGCAGTAAGACAAGTATTGTTCGTATGCAAATTAAGGTAAACGAACTGAACATGTCTAACTCATGTATTGACAACGTTAATTTAATACGTATTTCATCAAGTAATTATGTTACTAGTATATGCATGAGTCGATGGATTCCAGGGGAATGGTGTATGGCCGGTAATTATGTGGACGAAAAAAGGGATCGTAAAGCTAGTATTCGGTTGTATAATTCAGAAGATACTCAACTGCCTATATGGTCTGGTCACGTAAATTTAGGCAATTATATGGAAAATATAACAAAGGAGAACTCATTGTGCTTGAAGAGTATAGCATCATCGCCATCTAAACAAGATCCGGTTCAATCAGATATTGAATCTTATTGTACACGTACATCACGGAAACATCTTCTACACCAGCATTATCCCAATTATCATTGGTTACGTGTAGGATTTGGAAGTTATCCGGGTGAATTGTGTCTGACAACCACACGTCGTATCCTAATTTTTGACACCCGTACAGCACCATCTAGTGCTTACCAACTGTTCAACACTTCAGAACGCTCGTTTTTATTGAATTCAAATGATCATCTCACATATTCCCCACCTAAGTGGATTGGTGATGTATATGTTTTAGCTGGTGGTTACTATAGCATGGTTTTACTGGATAAACGTATGCCTAATCGAACTGTATTACATTGGTCTCATAATCTCACGAAACCGTTGGCATATCTTACTTGGACTGAAATAGATAATCAATATCATTCAACGCATGATATTCCACAATTTCTTATTTCTATAACTTCTCAATACCCCGCAGATATGTCTACATTTGGATTGAATCTTAATTCTTCCTCAGGTCCTCAGTATATTGGCCCGTGTCTGTCCGGAATGCCATTAACAAGTTTAGTTTCATCACTTCGATCTAATGATCTCTTTCAATTCTACAATCAAAATCCACTGCTTAAAGGACGTTTACAAAGTTCTATTTGCGGGATTACAACACATTATTCACCAGATATAAAAAATCAATTTCATACATTGTTACTCACACCATATGGAGATCTATTCGATTATTGTGCTTATCTAACATCAAATGGTATTAATACCGATGATTATGACGTTGTAGAGAGCTATCATGTCAAAAGTCAAACAATTATTACAAATTGGTTATCTGAACTTAGTTGCAAACCTGAGAATAAACAGCATGATAAAAATTCTGAAGAGAATGCAAAGTTATGTAAACAGTCGGAGCTCAAAAATCATACAGGCACTTTAAACCTAAGCAATATTGTTTCTGAACAGCGGCAAAGCGTTACAAATAAAGTGAATACCGAGTCTACTGAAGCGGAAAGTACTGGTGGTAGTAATACTAATAATAATAATGATTATTTCACTTTAAAGCGTCGTTTAAATACATCAGAATCATTTATGAATAGTTCAACGAAGTCCTCAAAGTGGTTATTAAGTGATTTAAAATCAATATGGGATTATGATCAAGGTGAAAAATTAAAATATGATAACCAAAATGCATTAGGATTCACTTCAGTGTTTCTTGACAGTTTAACAGAAAATCGTATGCAAGAGGAAATTTTTCATCAAAAACTAATTACTAGCAATGATTTAAATGAATTATTAGATCAACGTTTAATTAAATTAAAGAAATTATATATTGCTAATGCTTTTACTAAGTCTGTAGGCGATTGTAACGAAAGATGGCCATGTGTGTTGACACCAGTATTGCCTGAAGAATGTGTAACGTCGTTATTTCAGTCTGAGTGCTATACTGCCGAAGAACTTTAAAAGTCTGCCTAATATTTCGTACATATTATGTATGAAAATAAGATCTGGGAGCAATTTATTATGCATATATATAGTACATTATGTATGTTGTACATAACAAATTGAAAATAAATGCACTTTTGCTCCATGAATTTCCATCTTCTTTGTGATCTTGTTGACTTTAAAACCGTTTAGTAAGTTAGTGTCTGCTTGCTGTTTTCTTTTTTATTTAGGGGAATATAAATATTCACTTTGTAATCAAATTAACATGTCTTCACTAATAAGTCATTGGAAACGATTTATATCAGCCTGTTCTACCCCTGCTACTTCTGTTGGTATTGGTGGTAGTGGGTCATATTTAGCATCAAATTCGAGTGGAAGTGGTAGCAGTGGTGTTACACCTGCACCACAGAATTCCTTTCAGAAATCTCCAGTTGAATGGGAATGTCTTAATGAAACGGTAAACCTACTCTTGAAGACATGTCCAGTATCACGATCAGCTATTTTAGATCATTTAGCTCCGCTGTACATTGATTATTTTGTCACTTGGTGGCATGTCAATTCTGGGACTGCTACTAATCGTAATGTAAACATCGAAAGTCAGAATTTGCATAGAGCTGAAGTTGTACTTCAAGAATTGCTTAAAACGGTAAGTGATCATGAGGTCAAACGTTCACCAATGTTTATTGATATATATATATATATATATATATATATATATATATATATATATATATATATATATATATAATTCTCCACTTCACTTACGCCTGTTACTCTTCTGTGTCTGATCAGCCCTAATGGGTTGGTGTCTAACGAAATCTCAACATGGATTCAAAAAGTTCGTTTAGATTTTGCTAACTTACGTCACTGTAAGGATAGTTTGTTGGCAGACTCAGGGAAGCCCAGAAAGAGCCGAAGACATTCCATCCAATCACCGCTGGGGGAACATTCCAGAATGCCGACATGTAGCTTCCCTATTGAATGAATAAGAAGGAACCCCTATGTGCCTATTGGCTGTCCGAAATGATGATTTACTTACAGCCAAAAACTATGAATACATGAGATTTTTGTACTATATTTGACACTGTGTTGGGAATAACATTCCTACTTACTAATCTTTTGTCTTCTCTCTTGCGACGTTGAGGGTTCCATCGTTCGAGTAGTCTAGTAGTACGCAGCGTAGCAAGAATCTAAAGCTCTAGATATAACAATTTCATACAAATGAACTGTTTCCCAGTTCCCTCTCGTGGTGCTCAGGTAAAGGTTTCAATGTCAGACATCTGACATTCTTAAACTCATCAATGCCAACTCCGTCTGCACAAATTTTTAAGACCATATAATAGACACCCAACTAATAAAACAAGCACTTAAAATTAACTGTCAAGAATAAAAAAGGAAGGCAAATCATTGAGATTCCAGATCAGTGGAACAGGGTTAAAACACTTTGAAGAACTATTAATTTGACCAGACTCACTGAAACCACCAGATATAGAAGCAGCACACACAAACCTCTTTATAGATATCAACCCACAAACAATCGGAAAAATCAGCATCGTCACCAGACAAATCAACAATGGGAAACAAGCAAGATCAAACAACATACCAACTGAAGCACTGACGTCAGGCATAAAAATAACCGCAAACATGTTTCACATTTTATTTAAGAAGATTTAGAAGGATGAACAAGTGCCGACAAACTGGAAGATAGGATACCTCATCAAGGTACCAAAGAAAGGAGACTCAATCAGTGTGAGAAGCACAGAGGCACCACACTACTATCAGTATCAGGAAAAGTTCTAAAACCTGAAAAATAGTGAATATGTGGTCGATACAGTCACGACCAGGTCTGAAGCCAGCCTGATTTTCTCGTGTTTGCAGTTCACAAGTCTTAGGCGCCCAATAATGATTGAGGCTAGTATTTTAGGTGCTATGTTAGTCAGACTAATCCCTCTATGGTTATCACAGGATGATTATAACCCCTTCTTATATATTGGAACAATCAGTGATTGTGACCAGTCAGATGAGATTACGTCCAACTCCCAGATTTTAGCTAAAATATTAGTCAACTTGATCGCTAAAATTGGACCACCATATTGAAGGACTTCTGGACCCAACCTGTCTGGAACAGCTGCTCTTCCTCGTTTCAGATTAGTTATGGCCTTTTGGACTTCAGGTAGGTTCGAAGGGCCTACTTCAATATTTCATTCAGACTGTCTGGGAATGGTGGGTCACTGTAGAGTAGCTTAAGGACAGTTAAACTGCTCTCTAAAGTGTTCCGTCCATCGTTATAAACGTCTGGGCTGAGAGCAGATAAGGGTTCCGTCTTTTTCCGAGATTGTCTCACTTATACTTGACTTCTTAATTCCGGTTTCTTTTATTAGTCTGAAAAGCTGTCTGGTGTTGCTTACAGCTGCTTCCTTTTCCATCTCTTTTGCTTTCGTTGCCCACCACTGCTCACGGTCGTTCCTTAGAGTTTTGGTTAACCTAGATCTGATTCGCTTTCGTAATGTTTTCAGGTGTCATCATCAGTATCAAAAGAAAAGTGAGCTTACTTATTATCAAACAACTGACTTGAATCAAACCTAAATATAGGTAATTGACGAAAACAAATAGGGCCTTCCGTTTTTTGAAAATGCATTTTCTTCAACGTAAACAAAGATTTACACGTTAAAAAACGAATAGACAATAATAGGAGAGGGGTGGAGACAAATGCAACTGTAGAAAGTAATCAATGAAAGTCAGGTTAAAATTTGTAGCTTTGATTTAATGTACAACTTTAAGTTAGTTTGGAGACGTTAATAATTACATTTTATGGATAATTCTCGTGATACAAATGCATCTACCACTTTAAATTACATCATCCCACATCAAGTATTACACAATATTTTGGGTCATTTCATTTCGTGATGAAAGGTTTTGTATTACTGTTGAGCTAATTAACACTGGCTATCAAGACTCAGTAGCTAAGTGGATAATGCGATGTTATTTGAAGCGAACGGTACTGGGTTGGAGTCCCGGAGTGAACGTAAACTCTGGGATGCAAGTGCATCCGACTCAGGAGTCCCAAATAGGGCGAGAGGTGTCTCCTGGATTCCACTGTTAGACACCATCTATCTTTGCTTATAATGCTTGTGACTTAAGATGTGGTGTGTGCTACTTATATCGACATATGTAGTATATAACGCTGGTCAGGAATACAATGTCTCGCAGCAGAAGCTCAAGAAGATTGAAGAGAAAAGAACGGGAACAGAAAGCAATTGCTATGGAAATATTGGAATATTGAAGTCTGAGACGATTGACTGGTATTCGCAAAAGGAACAGTCAAGTTTGAGACAACTGATTAATATTTTGCAAATAAGGTATTCACCGTACGGTCCTCAGATTTCACTAAGATATTCTGTAATTTTGTGTTCAAATACTTTCGATTGTCCACACTTGTGTTCTCGTTCACTACAAAGACAATATCGAGACAATCCGCACAGCATGCACATATGCCAATAAGAGACTGATCAATTGCAGTTCTAAACATCAATGGGAAGAATCAAACAAACAGTTCGAAATGAATGTAATTAACACTTACATTCACATCGTGGATTAATTTCAACTAGTTAAACATTTGATCATGAGTAGGGAACACCAGATGACATCTCACTCATTCTAGTTTAAGGGGGGAAATAAAATTTTCTGACACCAGCTGAAAATGATTGAAAACCTATTTATTTGAGCGATTATTATTACCATGTTGTTGATTACAACAATGCTTTAGCATTTGCGTACTTTAGATACACATATATTCAAATTATTATTATTTTGTCCAGAGTCATTTTCATAAATCCATCAATGTGGATTAAAATTTACTGGTCACCTTAGTCACTGAATCCTGAAGATGCCTGTGATTTGTCCTTGTCTGTATCCTCGTTCAAGTGAATAGTAACAATGTAATATTTATTTCTAAGAATGTAAAACTATCACATCTCTGAACAGTTTTCTCATGGAACAAATTAGGGCTAATGATATTTAATATTTTTTCCTTTTACTTATTGCTCAATTACTACCGGTTAGCTCAGTCGGTAGAGCATCAGATTTTTAATCTGAGGGTCGGGGGTTTGTGTCCCCCATCGGGCGCCACGACTTTTGCCCCTAAATGCCCTGGTACGGCCGAGAGTGGGGAGAGTCACCTCTCCCTCTCGAAATTATCTCACATGACGGCGCGTATATAGCCCCTGCCAGATAACTCCTGTTCACTGCCTTCTCGCACCACGGGTGTTGTTTGCCAAATTGAAAGGACGAAAAGCTAATGTTCGGAGCTTTAACCGGGTTGGTGGACAAGGCGAGTCCACCTGGGGGAGTTGGAAAATCCTGATTCCAAACCAATGGTGCACATGGGCTCCAGTATCCTGAGGGGACAAAGGGCGTACGAATCAATCGTTGATCACCGGCTACCATGGGACTGCATCTCCTCACGATGCTCCACTGCCTTGTGGATCAGATCTTTAGGTCAAAGGCTCCGGCTGTAACCCCCTAAGAAAACCACCTGCTTCAGTTTAGGCACTCGGGTAGTATCACAGCCCTCAAGAAAATCGAATGAGATTTGTGAGGCGCATATTTATCTGGTGCTTCCTTGTACCAATATTTATGTGTTTAAATAAATAAATAAAATACCATTTCGTAATTAGAAAAGTTTATATCTAGAATGATTTCGTGATCATACTTCTCAAGTTTTACATTTTCCTATTTTTACTTCCCAATCAGATTAATTCACTGATCACTTATAAAGGGGTGACTGATCATCTCCTTGGAGCAGTTTGTTCTTGGTGTCTTGTGTTAATTCGACCTGTATGCACCGCTCCGCCAACCCAATTATTATCAAACTTAATGGACTTGCTTGGATCACGTAGTCGACAACAAAGTGATGGTAAATCATCTTTAACATTGGGGAGAACTTTGAATAACAGTGTAATGTCAACTAGTCGAAAAATTTTGCACAAATCTGGAATACACAATATTGCAAGTACTGATGATAATATTCATGATCGTGACAGATTGAATGTTATAAAAGGTACTATTTGTCGATATGGTAAAAAACGCAGATCTGACCTCCGTTCATTGTCGTCGTCTTCATCCACGTCCACACCCTACCACCGACTAATCATAATGTCAGATTCTGACTCATATTCAATTTCTAGTAGTGATGAAGAAAATGAGTTAGTGGAGGTAGGTGGCGTCGATGTAGCGGGTAATGTTAAACGTAACAATGGGACATTGCCTTCGGCCAATATCTGTTCTAATACTAGTGATGCCAGTGAGCTCAAATCACTGTCTACAAATTCAGACAACCGAGATCAATCTGATGATAATAAACTAAATAGTATTGGCTGTAATACGCGAAATATTGGTTCGAATTCAAATGATCAAATATTCAGTTCATTGAAAAAACATGATTGTAATTCTATTGGTGGCAATACTATTGATTTAGATTTCGGTTCAACTTCCGCTGTGAATCAGCAAATTTTAGGACTTTGGGTCAAATGTCCTGTACTAATTGACTTGTTAAATATTGTGTGTAATTGTTTATTGGTAAGTTTTATTTAGTTCATATACAGATATCTTCATATTTGTATGTCGGTAGGAAGATAATAACTGAAATAGAAAGTGGAGCGTGAGTCATAGCATCGTAGCATTAATGACCTTTAGGATACTGTAGGATTTATTTTGTCCTACAGATATACTATTAAAACTGTAAACGCGATACTAGCGATCCCAGAGTCTATGTGAAAGCTATAGTTAGAACAAGGACAACTTGGCTTTAAACTTTATCTGTTTCTAAACATAAAAACAATTAGATTAGTACAATAATTAAAGAATTACAGTCATTAAGTGAAACGCACATACATACCGACCAGTATTGCGTGTCTTAATAAAATGAATAAAATTTATGAGTCACACTAATATAATAGGATAATAATGTCTTTCAATTGGTAAGTCACATGCAACAGGGATAGTTACAGACATATCAAATCAGATTGACGTGGTGGGAGCTTAAGCAACGATTTGATTGGTTAGTTATGAACATAACTAACAGATACTATTAACTTAAATTATCGATCACCATTTGAGATTAAGAAATTTCACGTAAATGTTAAACATTATGCTTCCATTCGCAATGCATAGAGTAACATATAGTGATCTAGTCCTACTTGTTTGTGGTTAAATGCAGTAATTCATTCTGAAAATTGGCTACCTTGTTTTTACAGCTATTACACTATAGTTGTAGAATGCATTCATGAAAATGTAACATCGATAAACCGTTGATTGCATATGAAATACTCGCTCAATTACTAGAGCAGTGAGACTATAATTTATAGATCTTTGAGTGATGTTTAATTGACCTTGACAATATACTACTTACTAGGGTTAAATGAAGGTTATAAATTACTGTAGGGGATTAGGATTAAGATTTGCTATTGAGAGTTAGGGTTAGGAATTAAATTTACGATTTTCATCACAAAATAACATAAGCTCTAATGCCAAAATGTTATTCAGCCATATGGACAAGTGAATTTCGTTCCGAAATCGAAGACCTGCTACCTTTAAATCATTGCTTCATCCATAAATTATAGTCTTGCCACTAAGCCTTACTAAAAACCGTTCTTATAACACAGTTCCTCACGTAAATTTATTCGACTTCCAAATTATCCGGATTATAAAATTCAACATTTCTGATCCAACAATCGAGTTACGCATAAAATATCCAGAACGGAAGATGAAATTTATCCAGAGTAAAACATTGGAATTGTGGTATTAAGCAGTCAATACATTGCCAAAGATATATTCAAAAAAGGTTGCGTCTATAAATTAGAGGACAGCATACGATTGAGATCTGATAATTCTAATTAGTCAATACTTGTCTGATTTTTTACTAACTTATGTCACCGTATCATTGTTCTTGCTGCATATTCTTTGTTTAGTGTTCAGATATTCGACTAAGTTCAGTGCAAGCTTTATTGGCCTCTTCCACTGTACCAATATGGGATAGTTCTTTAGAAAGTTCTAAACATTGCCATTCATTGGCTAATTCTGTATTGCCACATTGGATAGTAATTTGGCTATTATATCAAGCAACTGGTCGAAATAACCTGTCTACAGGAATACAAAAGTTAAATGAACTGTGTAGTTTAATACTGACATCTATACTGCATCCTTTCAGGCCAAATGTTCTTCAGTGTACTCTGTTACCAGATACATTGGGTGGATACTTTTATCAAAGTAATTTTGATTTAGATTTCTGGGTATGTTTGTACTTTTTTGTACTGTTAGTTACTCCAAAGTAATTCTTATATAGGACATAGTGCTAATAAGGTTTGCAGCCTATGCTCCTTCACGAAGTGTAACAGGCGTAAGTTAATAAGGCGTCGCTTATGGACCAAACTATATATAGATTCGTAGTGCTGTGTAACCTCATAAGAATGTATCCGCAAAAATTTCTTATCAGAAGCTACAATAATGTTAACCCATTATAACTTAAGATGCAATTAGAAAATAAGCAGCAGTGTTTTTCAATCATTTGTCTGCTAAATACGCATTGAAATAACATATAGAAAACAGCATTCTTAGAGTGATTATGTATGACTTTGTTGTTCACATAATCATTTTTGTCGTACTTGTGACTTGTCAACTCAGTTTGCCTGTATACTACTGTTTGTCTTCCAATTAAGACTTGAAATATGTATAGATCGTTTCAAATTTGAAGTGGCTCCAGGCACATCGAACTAATGAGTCCCGAATAGAACAAAACATGTATTCTTGATTCAGTTGCTAGTCAATGTTCAAAATATGATCAACCTGTGAATACAGGCTATATCAAAGGATCTGCCCAAGGAGTCCTAACGTTCCTGTGAAGTCAACAAGAAAATAATCAATCGTATGTATTGTAAACTGGTGGTATGAAATAGCAAACCTTCATAGTTTTCCAAACTATTCATATACTTGTATACTTTTGACTTATCATAAATATGTCATTCTGAATGTTTATTTATCTCCAACGTACATTAATAGATCACAGTGTGTTTAACGCACTTGTTGTTTCTTGGTGATTCAGTCCCAGAATTTCTTGGTGATTGGCTACGCACCAAACTGGAACCACTTTCTGTGTATGCTTTGCTCATATCTAATGAAGCTTCACTGGACAATGATAATATTAACAAACAAAATCCTTTAACTCAACAAACGAGATTGTTGAACCTTATATTTAATTTAAGTCTTATATCAGTGCCTATTCCACCACATTCTCCATCGGAGCAACAAATACTCGTAAATAATGCTCTCTCAACAACTGAATTAACTATGGACCATCAACCTTGGAGGTATTCTTATCTTCCGAAAGGTTTTATTTACGGTATAACACCCAGTTCATGTCGTCCGCCTTGTGTGTTAAAAGAAATGGATTGTAAACCAATACCATCTCATTGTAAGTTGATTTTGTAAAACTTTATTTTTCAAAATCTGCTTATTAAAATAAATGGATATGCTTGACTTTTTTCTTTTCTCTCTGTTATATTTACTTTCACATTTAAACAGTCGGTGTACCACCTATGCCACTAAGAAACATGAATCCAATGCTACCAACTCCATGTCATCTCCCACTTCCATTGAACAATATGCTGAATTCAAACCTGCCGACAGGACAATCAAATTTTACCCCACTTCGTCCTAATTTTTCTCAGCAGTTTGAAATTCCTGTTCGTCGTCCACCACCATTACTGCAAGTGCCGGTTAACATACCTTCTAATCGTCCTACTTTAAATGATTCCCATCCTATGCTGACTGGTGCTGTACTACTATTCAGCGAACGTCAGTCAAATAATTATCTTGCAGCTAGTCGTCAACCAACTTCTCTTCTATGGATACTTAGTTTAGTTAGACGTATTAGATCTGTTACATTGTCTGTTGTAATTGATAATTTTATAACACTTACTCCATTTCAATTATTTGCGTTATTTCGAAATCAACATGAATTTACTTATCAGTCAGCTACTAGAATGATTGAACTTCTAGTTAAAAGTATATTACAAGCTCCAGGTTAGTTGTTTTCTCCATCACTTTCATTTCTGCCATATATATGTATATATACATTCGCGAATGGAAACATTGATTTTATAGTTGGAGGTTGTAAAACGTATGACATATGGTGCGAAATCTCTCAATATATTCAATAGGCTACTTTTTCATTTCATTTTTAGACAAACTGATGTACTTCTGTGTAAGGTAGATCCATCCTCATAGTTCACTTAATAATCGGTTGTATGCTTTCAAAATAAATTTTTTCCAAATATATGTGGGCATCACTATCGAGAACATTTATTTTTATCAAAAAATAATTTAGACAGGTAGTTTCTACTGGTAATGTCAGTCAACGTTACAAAAATTCACATATAATAACTTTTTAAAATGAAAATATATGTTATATTAATGTGTTAACCTTTGCATAGTTTAATCCCTGTCAGTGGGACAGTGGCTTTGTATTTAAAGCACTCGAATTCTGACCGATAAGTTGCAGATTTAAAATTCACTTCATGTATTTCTATTAGTGCATCGGGGTAGTTTCACTAGAGCTCTCACTCAAAAAGCTTTACTTCAGTACATAAACATGTACTTGGTTAATCATTTACCCCTTAATCGTGTTGCATTCTTTGGGGTGGAGAATTTTAGTTGCTAAGCTCTCATCGTCATTGTAATCAACGTCAGAACTTGCTTCAACTAGAAGTGGTGTTTTTAAAATGATGCCAGAAGTGCTAGGTTTTTTCGCTCCGATGACCTTGCTTGTGACTCGTAGTCATTACAAGTTTTTCTTTAATTCGAAAAAAAGTTTGATTATGATCCAGGATCTTGCATACTTCTGTTATGCCGGAAAAAACAACAGGTCAAATATGAAATCCTAAGCCTTTTGATAACGATTTCTGGACTAAGACTGGATATAATTGAAGATTGACATTCACATACATTTCACAACATCAAAAGTAAAAGAATATTGGAAGATAAAGAAAAATTTTTAGAAAGCAATCTATAAAATTTATGAAGAAAGGAATTCGGTCAACAGAAAACAGCACGGTTAACAGCTCTGTTTTAGCCCATTTAGTTCAGACGGGACATAGAGCCGACATCGAGCAATCCTTCACAGTAATATATCGTGTTAATAGTAGTCTACCTAATTCTGTCAGACAGAGAATCCTGCAGACGGCTGAGGCAATTGCTATTCGGATCAAAAAGCCAGAGCTCTGCATCCAAAAGAAATATGAACAGCCGCTCCTTTTACCCTGGCCAACTTCGGGGTCAACTTGTTAATGATCAATTTTGTAATATGGTGACATTAATTTGATTAATGTTCACTTCTATATCTCAAACTTAGTTTATCTACACATCTTATCAGTCATTATTCTTATTATTATTATCTTTATTATTATTATTATCACACCTGCTAACCTTTTAGAGAAATTTATTCGTCATCCACCCCCTATCTACTATATCTGACCTAATTTATATTATTCTACATATTACGTAATTTCTGATTTGTAATCCCATTTCTTTATCTCTCATCCCCTTGTCAACTATGCATATATTCTGGTCATTTATCTTACGATTTCATTTCACCTATAAACTGATTCAAGTTAACACATCATATTAGTCATCCCAAAAACATTAATTATTCGATCTTATTTTATATGACAAACAATCCTTGATTCACATATTACAGTTTCTTAAATTGATGTACTCCGCCTTAAACTTGGCCAATCTTCTTTTATGGATTATTAATTTATAATTGTAGAACCTGATGAGAAATTATTGAAAAGAATATTCTTCGTTCATATAATTGTGTTTTAGAAAACAAAAAGACAAATAGGGGGTTTTAACTTTTAGGATTGGTTTTTAAGAGAAATCAAGTTATCCAAGTTATTTATGTTCGATATTCGCATGTTGAACTCAAAATGTTTGACCAATAGTTAGTATTAATTTAACAAATCTTGTTTATTAATATATAAGAACTCTCGTCTAAATTAGAACGAATAGTTTCACAGTATTTGAGCGCCGAGTTGAAGTAAGACATTAAATAGGAATAATATATTTGTAAAATCTCAGGCAATGAATTTCAAGGAATTATAATTCCTTGAAAAAGCTTGGACCAGATTGCCAGGCGAAACGTTGGATTTAATTTAAAAAATTCATTCGCTGAGATTTTACAAATATATTAAATCTTGTTTATTAAGCTTACAGACTGATAGTCATTAGGTCGACGAGCCTTTGCTTTTTTATCCTATGCATATATAATTCAGACTTAACATCTAAAATAGTTGAGCCCATAACATGAATTTCGTTCTATTTTGGACTTGTAACCTTGATATACCTGTATCCCAGTATTGATATTTACATTACATCTCAAACAAAGTACCTATCGCTTCAAATACCGACAGATTATCTACTGAGATACTGAGTCCAATGGCTCACTGATATGTCCAACTGGTATGAACATATTAGTAATGACTCGTATGTGCTATGCTAATCAAAACATCAATCCAACAGTTAAGTTAGTGAGTGAGCGCAACCCAAAATACTCTTTATACGAACTTGCACTATGTCTCCAGTGTTCCAGCCCACTTCATATATATTAATCAAATGAATGAAGTGAAAGGTTTATTCTTTCTGTAACTGATTTATGATATATGTTTAATTTTTTTTTTGTATAATCTTGAAAATCAGCAATTCAGCATCCCAGTTTCATAGCGGTTAACTCAATGGCACATCTGCTTTTTAAAAATCCCAAATAATGATAATTATTGGGTGATTCCCTGGGAATAATGCACTTTTCAACAAGTAGGGGTCGTTGATATTCCAAATATGCTAAAATGTGTAACTATAAGACAGTATTCAGGTATCCGTTCAGAGTGTACATCTGAACAATGATTGTACTCTCGGATATCAACATTGTGGATTTACAAACTCTTGCTAATTGAAGGTTAAAAAATTTGACTTTTAACTTTAGAATTTTCAGTTTTGAACCTCACTCTATGTGATTCGGTGTAAGGATTCGGGTTATATTTGTAGCCCTTAAATTCAGAGTGTGACTCAAAGGAGAATGTACGTAGTAAGTGATTTGTTAATACATTTAAATTAGATTGACCTATCATATTTGCATAATTTAAAAGTTAGTTCCACTTATTTTTTCTCCTTGCAGTTGGTTCAAATGTTGAACGTCTACTGATTTATTTGATAAATATTTGTGAATCGGAACAACCTCAGTTATCTAGTACATCTACCTTTAGTGTTATTTCCACTACCACATCAACAACATCAAGCGCCGTTGAAAAAGTTTGCTGTTCTGATGCTAAAAAACCTAAGTTGAATTCAGATGACCAACTATCCCAACGTAATCAATCTCTATTAGAATATCATAAGTTTTTCAACAGTTTCTTGTCATATTGTCGTGAGATTTTAAGAATTCTTTGTGATACTACAATCTTTCTAACTTATTCGTAAGTCCTTTTTTTAAATGTTTGTTACTCTGTATGATCATTTTTTTATCATCATTATTTTAGAGTATTCTATGTCTTTTCATCTCTAAATATAGTTCAAGTTTGCTGGCTATCATTTAAACAACTCGCTAGGTTTCCATTCACAAGGTTGAGTAAATTTGTTAATTACTCCGTGGTTCCAAAAGTAGCAAAAAAGTTATCTATCCACTTACTATAATACACTAAACCGTCTCCTCTATTTGATGTCAAACAATATCCAGTCATTGAGTGAGATTACCTTCCCAACTTTACCAAAACTCACTAGCGAACCATATTTAGTTTAGAAATGTATTGCTGTCTTTAAATTATTAAATAGTAACTGACAATACCATACGTTTAAAATGAAAACTCCCTGAGATATCAGTATATTTCGCCTTTCATGGGAGATTTCTCAAAAGGATATTGAGCTATTTCTATTAGCATTTATATCTTGTTGTTCATCTTCAGAGATTTCCTATATTGTATTCGTTCATTTCTTTATAGCAGGTATGAAATATCAGCATTGTATTAATGTGATTACTGACTAATACTAATCTGAAACTAAATCTCGTCCTCTAACCATAAAGTTAACCTAACATCTAGTACTTACTTACGTCTGTTACCCTTCATGAAGCAGCATAGGCCGTCCACCAGCACTCTCCATCCAACCATGTCCTGGGAAATCCTTATCAGTCTCTATTCATATCTGCTTCCAATTCTGGGCTCAGTTTTTCTTTGTCCTTCCTCTTCTCCGTTACCCTTCAGGATTCCAAGTCAGCACTTGCTTCGCGATGCAGTTTGGTGATTTTCTCAATGTATGTCCTATCCACTTCCGGTGTGTCTTCCTAATTTCCTCTTCAGCTGGAAGCTGGTTTGTTCTCTCCCATAGTGGGCTGTTGCTGATGGTATCCAGCCAACGGACATTGAGCAACTTGCGTAGACAATTGTTCATAAGTACTTGTACTTTTGTGATGATGATGGTTGTAGTAGTTCTCGAAGTTTCAGCTCCGTGAATTTGAACTGTCTTGACGTTCGTATTGAAGATTCTGACTTTTATATTGGTTGATAGTTATTTTGAGTTCCATATGTTCTTCAATTGTAGGAGTGAGACCCTTGCATTACCAATTCTTGACTTTACTTCTGTATCAGATCCTCCTTGCTCATTGATGATGCTTTCCAGGTACGTGAAAGTTTCCATCTCTCCCAGAGCCCTTCCATCAAGTGTGATTGCGTTATTCTCTGTATTGTATTTTAGGATCTTGCTTTTTCCTTTGTGTATGTTGAGGCCCACTGATGCAGAAGCTGCTGATACACTAGTAATCTTCATCGGCATTTGTCGGTGTATGGGATAGAAAGGCTAGGTCGTCTGCGAAGTCCAAATCTTCTGATTCATTCCAAGTTGTCCATTGTATTCCATGCTTCCCCTCAGATGTTGAGGTCTTCATAATCAAGTCGACCACTAGAATGAAGAAGAAGAAGGGGGAGAGTAGGAAGCCTTGTCTGACTCCAGTCCTCCCTTGAAATTCAGCTGTTCTCCATACACGATTTTTGACTGTAATCCGTCGTGTCAATTCCGAACGATGTTAACGGTCTTTTCAGGTACACCCTAGTGTCGAAAAAGTTTCCATAATGTTATCCCATCCTCACTGTCAATTACCTTTTCATAGTCAATGAAGTTGACGTATAATGACGAGTTCCGTTCAATTGATTGTTCAGCGATGATCAGTGGTGTCGCAATTTGGTTTGTGCACGACTGACCCTTACGAAATCCGACCTGTTGATCTCGAAGTCAGGCGTCTACTGCGTCTTTCGACCGGTTCAGCAACACTTTTGAAAACCTTCCCTTGTACTGACAACAGTGTGATGCCTCCGTCGTTGTCTCATTTGCTCAGATCTACCTTTGGTATTTTTATGAGGTATTTTTCCTTCCAGTCTGTCAGTGGCACTCTTTCATCCTCCCAAATCTTCCTGAATAGAATGTGAAGCATATTTTCAGTTGTTTCTATGTTTGACTTTAAAGCTTCAGTTGGTATGTTGTCAATTTCTGCTGCTTTCTCACTCTTGATTTGTCTAATGACCATCCTGATTTCTTCGATCGTTAATGGGTCGACATCTACAGGAAGGTCTGTGTGTGCTACGTCGATGTCCGGTGGATTCAATTGAGCTGGTCTCTTCAAGAGTTCCTCAAGGTATTCTACCCTTCTTTTCCTCTGTTCTTGAATCTCCGTGATCCCTTTCCAGTTGTCCTCCATAGTAGCTGCTTGTTCTTTCAGCAGATCTTGTAAGGCTTGGAACCTGTTGTTGAGAGTTATCTTGAATTCGTTGAGTTTGTTAGTATCTCGAAAGAAGGCTGTATTGAACCTTTGCAATACTGTTACCCCAGTTGTCTAGTGTTTCTTTAGTTTCGGTTTCATCTTGGTCCCAACCAGGTGGTGATCTGAAGCTATATCAGCTCCTTTCCTGGTTCTCACATCTTCCATTGTCCTTCTGAATTTTTTATTCATACAAATATGATCAATATTATTCACTGTAGTTTGATTCGGTGAAACCTATGTAGTTTTGTGAGGCAATGTTGTGCCGCCGACAAACAATTTGTTGAATGCACATAGGTTTGTAAATCTCTCCTCATCCTCGTTTTTCTCTCCCAGTCAGACCATGTTGTCTCATGATATCTTCATATCCGGTGTTGTGCATTCCCACTTTGGCGTTTAGATTCCCCATAAGGATGACGAGATCCTTTCTTGGGCACTTCGCTATGATCGATTGCAGCCTTTCACAGAACTTATCTTTATTGTCGTGGTTGATATCATTGGTGGTTGCATAACACTGGATAACATTCATTATGATTTCATCTCTCTTTGTTTTGATAGATGCTTTGATGATCCTGGATCTGTGAGATTTTCATCCTATAAGTGCATTTCGTGCTTCTTTGGACAGCATCAGAGAAACTCCTTGAGTCTGTGGAGCACATTCCTCTTCGTGACCGGAATACAGCAGCATCTCTCCCGTACCTAACCTTTGCTGTTCAGCTTTGGTCCAATGTGTTTCACTTATTCTGAGCACCACCAAGTTGTATCTCCTCATTTCCGCAGCTATTTAACCTGTTCTTTCGGTCTCCCACATTTACCTACAAATATTGTTGCTCTGGTTGTTAGAAGGGGCATCGGCCTCATGACTTTCGAAAAATCTCGGCTTTCATCTTGAGGCGTCATAATCCTTCCTTCAAGTGTCAGGGCAGAATTGAAATGGTTTAAATTGTTTAATCTGATTGGCGTTTTTTAACAAGGTTTTTTCTATGGGATGGGGTTGCCGACTGGATTCCCGACTCTTTTCTTTTACTCAAGCTTGTGATCGGCAGTAAATCTAGAAGAACTTTAGCTGAAGTTTAAAATCTAGTATTTGTCACTAATGTGTTGAATTAAAATTGAATTAAACAAAGGTACATGACTTCTGAATTTAAAAACCTTTATCAATGACTACTAGCCAATAATTCAATGGTTTTTTAACATCAACATACTTGTGAATCTTGTAAACTATCTATTAAAGTATTTCATACAGCTTTTTAATTGAGACTACTTTTGCAGTCATATCGGACTAAATTAAAACAAGAATCTCAAGGCAGTAACCTAGTTGAACCCGAAAATAAGAAAACTAATAGCTGTTATCAATTTTAAGAACTTACGAACCTTGTGTCTGTATAACAGTCACACTGTCAAAGGCACGATGAAACGGAAACTACATCACTGAAGTAAGTTAATAAACATAAAATCAGCCTGTAATATAAATAATAAAATACACCATAGTTGTTTCAGGTTATACCATGATTTACTATCGAAAATAACTATATCGCTTCGTTTCGAAAGTAGGCGATCAACTCAAATAGTAATAACCTTGAAGAAGATAAACAAACAACGAAAGAAAACGTTCTCTTATTACTGAAAGAATGGAGAGTAAAATCGAAATATGAATATGAACATTTGGTATAGGTGGCTCGTTCCAACAACTGGACGTCATACATCATAGAAATGGGTGACTTGACATAAACTACTAAAATACTAGTAGTAGCACAGCATAAAGTGAAAACATTAAAGTTTAAGGTTATAAAATTCGAAACTGGGTTATTAAAATGTTTAAAATATTAATCCGCTTTTCATGTGCGGTAAATTTGATGGATGATGACATGGGTTTTCGTTAATTCTGGACTCTATTCCTTTTCTTAATCATGATCGTCAATAAAATATCATAAAATATCTATCTACTTTCACACTTCTTTTTGACTTTTCTTACTTGGAAACTTGATATGTGTACTAGTATTTCTTAGTCAAGGATGAACTTTACTTGAGTTTTTGACAGCTTGCAGTTTAAAACAATTACTGTATTTACTACTAAATCAATGACACTTAGTTCTGTGCATAAGTTGGTTGTAAAACAACAAAACCATGTGTGTCTGATAAACTAGTCATTTTAGTCAACTTCTTCACAGACTTTTCACGCAAATACGACTGCGATCATTATGAATAGCTCTCCATGTTTATTTGATATTATTCTCCGTGATTGTTAAGAGTTTTTCTTCGCTTGTCTTGTTTTGAATTGATATATATATCGTAGGTAGATTTCAGATGTGATATCAGGCTCCAAAAATGAAGTTCAATTTTCACAGAACATTTCAATTTCAGTCAAAGGTGAAATGTTCCTAACCTAATCACTAATATATAGCCTAATTATTGTTTCACTTTAGAAAACGATCTTATTTTCGTAGGGATATAAGTGAAGCTAACCATATTAGACAGTTCTTTGTTAGCAAATTCCAAAATATATCAGCCGAGACCTATTCATGTCTGCATCAGGTTTTGCATTTGTATTACTTTCCAACTGTTCGCTGTAATTTCGTTATTTTTTATAAGAATTATCACAACCAAATTATCATTGTCATATATATTTTTCTTTTGTTCCCAAAGGTCTTCAGAAACGGCTGATTCGTTAGATCGTGGTGGTTGTGAAGGTCTACTTCGTGCAGCTCTGCGCCTAAGCAATCCCCCACCACTTTCATTGTCATATAAAAAAATCAATATTACTACCACAACTAACATCACTGACAATACTATCACTGTTTCAAATGACGAATGGAATTGTAAATTTTCACCATTCTCAAATTCAAAATATTATTTATTTCAAAAGTTGGTCAGTGCAAACAGTTTACAAAATAGTTTATGTGCCCAACTAATTTTAAGTTTAGGATTTACATTGGATCCAAGTTTAATTGAATACTTATTATGTAAGTCAAAGTAAACTAAAAGTCAATTCCCTCTGTAAAAAATATGCTTCATTTCATGTGTAATCCGTGATCTGTCACAGTCAATAATATATAATGTTTATTCTAAGCGGAATATTGATTGTTTCGTACCGTGTAACCCCGTACCTTAGTAAATCGTGCTCTTGCTAATTAAAATAACTCCGCTTTCTTCAGAACTTATGTGTCTTATTATTCTTTAGACGAGATTCTTTCAGTATTGATTCCGTATCGAGGATTGATTGAATCTTGAAATAAATACTTCAAACGCAATTGATCACTTCGCTGAAGTACGTAAATGAATGTAAGAATACAAGAAATTCTATGAAATTATTTTTAGATACATTTACATCTTATGCTTAATGTCAAGATGACTTCAGTAAACATATTCTACAAAGCTAATTGTTTCTTTTTAAATACTTTCAACTAAACTATCACCTTTGAAACCTGTTGATTTCGAAACAATTACTTGGTGTTTTTCGTCGCGAAATGGAGACTACTGGCCTACCATTTTGTTGTAAATCTATTTATCAATACTCATCCACCAAACAGATGACAGGATTAGACCTATTAACTCGAAGTCTCGTGATAAGCTCAATACTCTGAACTTTTTATGTTTACGTATAAACCATTGCGGATTTTATTTCTGTTGTAATCACATGTGTATATGTCCACTTTGTTCTCATCTGTTACACACCAGCACAATGATTATAATATGGCTCTGTGGGTAGGGGGAATTCGAGAAAAATTTTACTAAATTTTTCAATTTTTAGCTTCTCTTAACGACTAAAAATTTCTCCAAATTCAGACGTTATTATGTATGAGCTCAAATAGAATATAGTGACGATATTACTGTCCTTTTCTTTACAATATGTGTCATTTTGTTTTGTATGGCGCATTTATTGGTATCTTTTTATACCAATTTTCTTCGTGTCAACAATAAGTGTACTGTATATTATTGGTTGTTACATTATCATATCAGTGGTCTCATGTCTGTTACTGTCTTATCGTTCTGGGGGACGGTGTAAGTGGTTATGGAGGTGGGCGTTTATTTATTTCCTTTTGTTTGCAGTTTTCAAATCTCTTCTATGTAAACGTAAAGTTATAATCTTTATGAAATTTTGCTTTTGTCTGGTGCTTTAGAGCTGGAGATCATTAGTTTGTGTCCTGTCAACACTGTAATGATTACTTCTTGAGGGAACCACCATTTTCCGTAACTCATCTGTTACATCATTTTGCCTTTGTATTGTCGGAGTGGATTAACATTAGTAAACAGAGCACTATATTGGTTAGTACATACCAAAAAATTGTGATTGTGTAGTTTAGTCACTCTGCTATCAACTATTAAGTCATGAGCTTGAGCTCAATTTAGATGATTTCTCTCGAGCAAACGAAATAGTATCACATGCCCTCATATTTTATTTGAGAAAAAGGGGAAAATAATAGAATTGTAGAAACGCGAGATTACTTATATTTTTAAAAAATAATTAAAGAGTAGAAACGTACATTTGTTTTCCTTTCTTTTGTGTGTATGCATTATATAGTCTATCTGTGCTGCTGGAGGTGTGTAAAAACGAAAACCAATTCCAATGAAAATTCATTTACATCACGAGCCTCAGTGAAATCCGCCAAATCATCATCATTTGCACAACTTACCTTTTGTCCATTGATGTTATTTTTTCCTTTATTAAATGAAATACAATTTATCTGGGTAGCTAGAACATCTTCACGACCGCTACCATTAACGGCAACAACAGCATCAACAACTACTGGCACATTAACGATTCCTCCAGTTCAACTTACCGATGCACTAATAACTGATATTCTTCGTCCATCAATCTTCCCAACCGTGTCGATACGTAATAAATATTTACTAATGAGTAGTCATCAAATGGATTCAACTAATAATAATAATGCTTCTTTATCATTTCTTTACCCAAATGGTCTCCTGTACATACACCAACTTCTTGCCAATAAATACTTTCCTCTGTTGTGGTCTAGTTTAGATAAAGGTGATCATGAATTTCGTATTTCCGTATTACGTAATCTGCTATGGTTAGTGAATAAAGAGCTTATTTTAATTGGAAAGAATTCTGGTCAACCACGTATTCTATTTGCTTTGGGAGCACAGCTAGGCGAAATCGTGAACATGATGCTGAAAAATGATGATCTTCAAGTTAGATTTCCCATTTAATATTTTTTATTATTTTTATTTTCATTTACATACAAGCTACGGATCCATAGAAAACCTAACCAGCCAAACAATATCTCATGATTGCATGCGTACTATAAAAACGTAGGTAAGCTAGTGTTAAAGTCACTGCTCTTATGTCGCTGGTAGGATCGGTTTGCTTACTTATAAATATGCATTGATTGTAAGTGTATTTGTTAGGTATTTGACAAAGCTGCTTCTTATACTGTCTTGTCTCTATCTTCTACCTAGCTAAGTCGGAACACAGACCGTAACAACATTTGGAATGCAAAATGAAAGTAACATGAATATATATATATATATAGGGGGTTAGATAGATAGGAAGAATAATGAGTAAATCAAGAATAGTTACATGGTGTACACTCGATGATAATCTCTTGTTTTTATCATTCTTAATGATGAATGTAGGGGAAAATTATCACTATCTTTATTAGTTCGATTTCAGTTCCTATCTGATAGGATTTCAAGTCATTTAGTTATGCAATTACTTAGATTCTTCACGCAAGAGGTTTAGTTTTAGAAATAGTTGTTATTCACAACGTAGTTAAATTCGAAATTAATGTATAAAATTATGAAAAGCTTGTTTTATTCGATAGTCTGGACAGAAATTACTATTTTTCAAGTTAACTTCTTTGTACGCTACTCGATTTCAATAGTTTTGTCATTAAGACGAACTATACGTCGTTGTTAGCAAAAGATCGTTGGTCGTTCCCATAAATCCACCATATTTTTTCTTGTATCGTCACTAAAATGCTGCGTTTCTGAAAGTATCATTTAAACGTTCAACTTATTTCAAAATTAGATAAACTAAATGAATTTATCATCAAATACAAATAACTAGTATTAATGTTAACAGAAATCTGCCAAATAAAAAATACAATACAATAATTATAGGCTCAAAATTCAAACTTCAAACTCAATTCAACAATTGAGTTTGCATCATTAACCATCGTTAACTAGAAAGCATGGTTTCAAGTCATGTGAACAAACCTGTACATGATCATTTTTTTAATATTACTGTTATTTATAATCCAAGTAGTTTACTACTGCTGACTGATGTTAAACAGCAGCTGTATTGTTTTTCATTCCCAACTATGCCGAAATACTATCCGTCATAAAAAATTCATATATATATATATATATATATATATATATATATATATAAATTCATATAAATGAGTTTGTGAAGAAACTCAACTTTTTGCTCCTTATTTCTAAACTATGCATCGGGGCATATCGACCTTAAAGCAACAATGCTAACTAACCTTTCATAGTATTCTGAATATTACCTCTTGGCGTCATTACGCCACATGGCTGTGTCCCGACTGTCGCTGTTACCCCGACGTGGTGGTCAGGCTTGCCTATCGTGATGAACCAACCGAGCTATACTGGTTGGAACAATCGTTCCTCAAGGTCCTACCATGACAGATAGGTCGGTTGATGGACTGTAAGACTAAAAGCAGCAACCTAAGGTCAGAGAACGAAGTTGTACTGCTGACTGTACAAAAGTGTGACGGCAGCTATACTGTCTTCCCACAAAGAAAGGGTGGGGTTAGAAAACGTCAACCATAAAAATGCACACCTCGCCTTATCCCATGGATATCCGTCTCCGGTGGTGAGGTCTCAACAAGTACGAAGCTAACACAAAAATAACCCACAAAATGGATGTGTGTGACTGACCTCAAGCAGTTGTCCCTTGGACACTGCGGTCACACTCT
Organism: Schistosoma rodhaini; assembly: GCA_944470415.2. Classification (NCBI taxonomy): domain Eukaryota; kingdom Metazoa; phylum Platyhelminthes; class Trematoda; order Strigeidida; family Schistosomatidae; genus Schistosoma; species Schistosoma rodhaini. The sequence continues at coordinate 5,451,056 of OX104040.1, forward strand.
CAGATCACTAATACCAACTCTGATCCAATTTCCTTTTCAAGTACCTCTCGAAGAATCGTTTCACGATGTGGGCAACCGGTAAGTGATAACCACCCTTATACGTCTAACAACACTCAAGACACTTCATGATCAATCTCCTTCAATTCCTCCTACCTCGACTTTCAACACTAAACTTCCTCCTTCGGCTTCCTTCTCAAGTGTCATCATAACCAACGATTCTGGTGCGCAAAACACTGTCTAAAGTCTACTGAAACCTCGCTCCAAACGACATATTGGAGCACCCTATGTCAAATCGGCCAGCAGGCCTCCTTGGCTAAAATCGTAGGATCTCTTACCATTGATGTATGCTGTGTCTCCGAAACACATATGGGATCCTAGTGTAGTCATTCGCTTGACCTCACCTCGCCAGAACGGAAAGCGGACGAGATACACCCTCCGTGTATCTGGCGACCTGATGTCTAGTTCTCGTGGACTTGCAGGTGTAGACATAGTCTTCAGTACGGGAGCAGTACAAAGCACTATCAGAGTGGATCCCCGTTAACAGTCGTCTATGTGGTGTTCGGCCAAACGGCTCCGTGAGAACTCGGAAGAATAGGGACACACGTCGTTGCCTTTTCGTCGTTTCTGCCTACGCTCCCACTGACTGCAACCCTGATGAAGTGAAAGATGACTTTTATAGAAAGCTCTCTGAACTTCTTCAAAAAGCTAAGCATTCAGACATAGTACTCATCGCAGGTGTTTTTAATGCCCAATTAGGCAGCTTAAATCAAACAGAACGACATTTAGGTGGGTATTTTAATATCTCTGTTCAGTGAACAGATAATCGTGATCGTCTGCTTCAATTGTGCTCTAGTTGAAGTTTATAAAGCTATAGCTAATCTGGAACGAGGAAGAGTAACTGTTCCAGACAGATTGGGTCCGGCTGCCCTTAAATATGGTGGTCCAATTTTAGCGATCAGGTTGACTAATATTTTAGCTAAAATGTGGCGCAAATATTCTACACTTGATGTGATGTTTATCCAGGTACCACATTCTTGTCGTACAAATCCGAATTCTCTCTGCCTCATGTCAAGGAATGTGGTTCGCATAATTCTAGATGCTAAAATATAAACAGTTTTAAGTTTCCTCATTTAGTCCCTGATTCAAGTTTTTTATGGTTATTGGTCAGCTAATACTTTTATGGGACCCACTCTAACTCTTCTGTAGCGTTCCATTCATCGCTCTAGTTGCTAACTCCTAAAGGAAATCACCAAATCATTTTTATCAACAAACTTTTCATTAACCCTCTCGCTCTTCAATTCTGTCTCACCGCTAAATTTAGGCTCCTTGTCAGTGCAGTGTATACCTGAAAATTCTTCTCTCCTCTACTTTTTATGGAACCAGTCTGTTAGTTTTTGTACTGTATTCAAGTCAATGAAATTCTCCAGCGTTTTTTTACTGATGACATTATTGAATTCTATACTAGCCTGGAAAATATTTATACCAACACTAAGTTTCTCGTCAGATGTTAACTTCTCAAAATCCCTTCTTTTTTAGTGTTTAGACTTGCTGCTTAGTCTTTGTGAATGTATATTCTGTACATTTCGGTTTCCTCCAACTAATCGTTTGTCACCTCCAACCACCACCACCACACTTAATCAATCTATGAAGCTAAGTGAATCAAGCCATTATTACCACTTGACACGGTTTCGTGATGGATTAAAAAACTCTGGTGTTTTAAATACTAATGGTCATTTGCGCTATCATTATGGTAGCCATCAAACATTCGGCCTAATACTTCTATCACCTACCCAATGTATGCAATTAGCTAATAGTTTTGTACAGTTAACATCTCGATTGATGTTCATCATGAATGATGCAAACTTACCCAGTGAATCATCATCATTGTCTTCGTGTACCCATTTGTATGTATTTGGTCGATTTCGAAATCTATTAAATTTATTATTCAGCACTATTCAATCAACAATCTTCCGTTCAGCTATTATGAGGTTAATTCCAAAAGTGATAATGGTAAGTCTTTATTATTATTGGTTTAAAAGAATGCGGATCTTTTCTATCCAGTTCCCCTTTTGACTGATTACAGTAACAATCCTATTGTTCTACTTTGTATGAATTGAATAATTGTCATTGGAGATACCATTATTTAGCGGTTCAAGCACTGAACTTTCAAATGCAAAGTTTCAGTTTCTATAATCATTCCACATACTTTGGTTCAAATAGTCAGATAATATGTTCACTTCATATGCCAAAGGCAGTTACATTGCATCCCCTTAACGTTGCCGAAGCAATAGCCATACATCTGGAGAAACCAGAATTGTGTCCGAAGGAAATTGGTACAACCTCTTCTACCATTTTCTTAATGTATCATAATTTCCCTCCTTTTTTCCTCTTTTTCTTCATACTTTTCTTCTACAGCCATGTGCTTCCCCTTCCATCTTCTTAAACCTTCTAGCTCCAACTGGTTTATTTCTGATTACATTTTATCTCATCATGCTGAGCTATCCTTTCTCATTTATAATTTCCCTGTCTATCTTTATGATGAATATTTAAGCCCTTAACAATAAAACTTATTGTTAGGACGAATAGCTTGACAAAAATTGGGCGACGAGTAAAGAGAAGCTATTATATGTGAACATTATATTTGAAATGATCTTAGAGATTGGAATTTAAATAATTCCATGTTTAACAGAAGTTTATTATCACTATTATTGTATTTATGATCATCCTGAAAAATAAGTACATGTATTTGCGATTCTACAGCTTTGAAAATGAATTCGCCGAACCAATCTTTCTTATTTTATACTTTTTACACAACAAGTGCTACTGAGTATCGATTACTTAAATCATACGCCTTTTGTTGATGATGTAGGTTTGATGCAAAATAGAATCAAAAAGTGTCCCGCTTAAAGCGAGATGATAATTTTGTAAATGAAGTAATGAACAAAAGTCTTGGTGCAAAATATGAAAGAAAACTATAGCAGAATTATTGCTGACTTTTATTCTTAAGTATCTCCGACAGTATCAGTAAATCGTTACTCGAAACATCTATTTTCCGTTCAACTGTAGGATATCGTAAAAGGACTTTCTTTCCGCTTCTTCAACCTAGTCTTGTCAACAAGAAGTAATTCTTGGCAGACACTTGTAGTGTCCGACTTTAAATCTTTCTAACCTAATAAATTCGGCTTCTTAAAATGACCTCATCGACTGAACAGTCTTCTTCAATATCGTCAACCAAATGTTCCTGTACATAAACATTACTTTTACATTGTTGTCATTAGATAGCAGCTATTCTTATTTGCTCACTTTGTCGACCATTTCCAACTTTTAAAATAATAAAATTCACGAACATAGAACAAAACGTTTTCACTGCAATTTTTTACTTCGGACCTATTGTGGTTCGTCTGATTGCGTAAAGCCCAAAACAGTGGTCAAAGTTGTAATGAATTGATTCAAATTTCGCTAGACAGAAACTGGTAAGGTCATCCCATCAGCAGTATTCAACGAATTACATTAGTTAAAAAACCGCTAAATTGTCTCTAGCAGGTTATGACTACCGTAAGTGAGGGCAAGCATAGATTCCAGTCACCGTTGTAGATATGCTTTTCAATTTGACAGTGTTTATTTTCAAGTGATCAAATGCTATTTGAGTAGCTTGTATTTCAATGTGCACTCAGATGATATCATTCCCACAACTGAGGTTGAAATTCTTTCTTTGGTTAACAGAATTTCACCTCCACATACTTCCTCCAGGGTTGTTTTCATGATATTAAACAATACAGGTAGGTTAAATACCGATGAAATTTCAATCAGGAAAGAGTTACACCGTGTGAGAATAAAACAACATGAAGAGGCAAGTCAATACAAAAGTGGGCTTGTTTTACAATGTCCTTAAAGTCTGTGAACACGATTTTAATAAAGGAGATTATTTGTATTTCTTATTTCGAAGTTGTGCATTTTGTATGGAAGCTTTAATAATACCTCACCAGCTTCCCTCCCAAATAGTTCCACCTAAGCTGTAATCAGTTTTCAAATAAAACATTATCTTAAACTTTTTATTTATAACATGCCTTTGTAGCTTACTTGGGTGGTAGTTTATCTTACTTGTCGATAGTTTTATAATTAAATGGGCTTTGTTATAACTGATTAATTAGTATATGTTTTATTACTATTAACAACTCTCATGGTAGTGTTTATCATATGTAGCACTGTTTACAGTTACGAAAGTTCCTGTATTCTACTATTCTTCATTACATCGCTTATTCGAAAATTCTTCAATCAATTTATGACGAAATATGCAATCCTCCCATAATATTGTTCCGAAAGTTGAATGTGCTTATAATGCTTTACGTATTTGTTATAACTTGTCTGTACTAATACGTGGTTTAATGAATTAGGGTGGAGCGGTGCTTGAATCTGTCGAAAACATTCATTGTGAGTTGTTTCTTCTCAAGAATATAGTAAAGTCTTCCACTCACTTTATATTTCTGAAGTAATTATGTATTGTTTAACATAGTATTGTAATCTATTTGACTGATTGGCTTTGAATAACGACTTTTTGAAGTGGGGAAATACTCTCAATAGATGCACATTTCTTGGAATGATTGTTTACCTATGTTTAAACTACAGTTTGATTTCTGCATAAGCTTGAGTGGTGAATATTGTTGTCGAACTGCAGGATATCTGTTCATCGGTTACTAAAGTGTGTTTGGTTACCTGAAGTTCACTATTATAATGTGAAATAATAGTTATTAAAAATAAATTTCCAATATGTCAGCTACACCCAACACTTAAAATACTGGCTTTCTAATGTATTCTTAAACTAACAGAATTATGGACACTTGCATTCCACATAAAAAAGGGGGAGAAGCATAAACTCAAACAAAAAGGTATTTACATGTGTATAGATGACCTCAGGAAACTTTTAAAATGGTACTAAGATTAGTAGCGAATCTGGGAGCTGTCCCAGCACTTCCAAGCCCCCTGACTATCTATAAATACTTGAAAGCATTTCCCTTGGCTTCTAGTAACTTACAGGGAATCACAGATGATTTCTAACACCTTTATACAACTCTTTGAAATTTATGTGTAATTCGTGGATTTCAAACGTAACGTTGAATTTGTTTTTACCCTTCTCTCAACCATTCATCCATTTTATTCTTTTTTTCTTTGCAACCTTAATTAGTCTAGTCGTTTAAATCCGTACACGGATGATTTATTAAAAAATAATATGCCTACAATGGATTATTTTAATGCCAATCTATTCGATTCAAATCTTTCATATTTACTACCAAATTGTTTTATCAATACGCGAAGGAATAATACAAGAATATCATCACAGATCTATAATGATAACTCAATGGTGTTAACCAATAATCCACCAAAAAAAATTGATCATTTATCTGATGATCAGGATGATCTGATTCGTGGTCAATTGAAACCTAGAATTAATAATGATAATAATAATACTGTTTTTAATAATTTTGTTACTCAGAATGCGTTTAGAAGTACACAGATACTGACTCATCGAGGTCCAGGTGAAAGTTCACTTGAACTTGGTTATCATTCTACTAAAGATAGAATGCTGATCACGAGTAATAATGATGAGCAACATGCAACAAGTATGTGTTATTTTATTTTTTTCTTGTTACTGAACTATTTATTCACTGTTATAAATAAATAAAAGATATGCATTATTGTATGTCTTCTCATCATTTGTACTTGAATTGTGATTTTTTTAAACAGTATATAAATGTTTTTAGTACATATGATACCAACAAAAATGCTTCACACAATGTATGATGATAATGTTTAGTAGGAGTGAAGAAGGCTTCTATTTGATTAAAGATCCAGTCCACCTTATTGCCATGCGATTACTCAGATTGTAGCCGATAAAGCAGTGATATAATCTACCACTTGCAAAAGTCTTAATATCTTTCATTTCATAATTGTTATTATAAGAAAAAAAACTTGTTTTTAAGAAATTTAGTCACTTGAATAAAAAATAGCTGTAGGATTTTTCCAAAATTTATTTAAGAATAAAAAGAAATGTTGTGTTATTAGCTATTTTCAAATGGTATATTACAACGATTTTTAACGTCAGGTAGAAAACTGTTGAGAATTAGAAAGCATATCGGACAACTGTTTTGTCCTAGCTTGAAACATCAGCTATTTTTTCTACGCGTACTTGACCTTTATCTTTTCTCATTTACTCTTTACGTTGTTATTGTCTTCTTTGATTGTACTGATGTGTAACGTGGCAACTTGAACAAATGCGTATTCGTTTTAGGCCTGATGTCTATGATTGACTGAGTAACTCTCTCATTCTGGTTTGCAATTAGGATCTTCATATCTGTTGCGGAACGCGATGCCATTAAGCTGCTAAGTTGATTCCAGTGCCTTACATATCCGATTTTAGTCAATTCACAATTTATCACGAACACATATTAGAGACGATAAACATTGCTCTCATTGTTTACACTTTTATGTTGTTAATTTTCATTCGACTGAGTTAATTCGTTATGTTTTTTTAGACACCTCAAGAACGCCAATAACCTGTCATCTGTGTAAACCAAGAGATTCATTAGCTTAGCGGTTAGGATTCACGTTTAAACGAGGAGACAAGTGAATGTAGTTGAGTTTAAGCTACGAAATCAGTGCTTATTAGATTGCGAATATATTCAGCTAATGACTGCTGAATAAAATAAAACTCTACAAAATTCTATAATATGTAATCATAAAGGACATTATTTTAGGATTGCTGATGTTTCATTCTAATTAGTTGTTCTCAATATCAGGAAACTATTTTGATGATAATTTGTTGTATGATCTTAGTGGTTGGGTTATAACGTTTTTTTATTTGAAACAAGCACAAATAATGTCCAATTAAACATTCTTAATTAAACCATTTAAATGAGCTACAAGTCCCAATCTTTCAATCAGAAGTGAAATCTACTATTAGGATACATAAATGTGAGTGAAATGAGCTCAAATAGGTAATTCAGTGAATAAAAGTATTTTATTAATGTAAATTTCCAAGCCCAAAACAATATAATCTCATCCTAGTTTGTTTTCTCAATGAAGTACCGTTATTATCAGTACAATAATTGAAATATCTAAATTATTCCCATTGTTATTTTTATTTCACCATACCATACAGACTATCAGCTCTCCAGTTGGTTACACTGGTTAAATTTTATTCGTTTCATCATCATTGATGATATACATCTTTATCATTTATGCAATGTCGAGTCCCGAAATTTTTCAATTTGTTCTAATGGAATTCCTACTAAATATCAATTAATTAATTGTTCTAGTTTACAATTACAACAGACAAATCTTGTTAATAATCACCAGTTAATTTCTGGTTTGGAAGATGTTATTCAAGGTGCTGGTATTCATTTGCCGCAAACATCAATTAAAAGTTTATCTTTTCAGTCATTGAATTTTGTACTACCTCCAAGTGGTGTCAGTTTAGAACGTGTTCTAAGCATACTCTCTTTTTTTTGTCCTGAAGTTAAACAAATTATGTCTGGCAACAATTATAACAACCTGAGTACTGTTTTGGCTAATGCTAGTAGCAGTAACAATAGTAAATTACCAATCAATCCTCGAAATAAATTAGTCCAACTTTCTTCACAAGGTATTTTAGAATTGTCAACTGTTTTGAGCAAAATTAATTTAAAAACTTATGGATTACCTCCGTTATATCATCCTTTACCTGTGTATGCATCGTATTTCACAGAATCTACTGGTACGTTCTTAATAGTTGTCTTTAGTTGTTTAATATTGAGTTACTTGTTACCAGTTCGTTTTATTTATCTCAGATTCAAAAATGGTTCTTCTTATTGAAACATTTATAGGCTAAATTTTCCATAACTAACTGTGCTCCTAACGTGCTAGGCTTGCTACAATATTCACAATGATCGTAATAGGATATGGTATGAATTCATGACATTTTGTAGTGATTGGTATGAAGTGACATTAGACTCCTGATCAGATCCTCAAGACAGTTGAAAATTATTGATGATTGTAGGGAAAAAATGTTGAGTAGCTGTTAATACTTTACTTATAATTAAAAAAGCTAAACAACAAATGAATTTATATTGCCAGTATTAAACAATGTCACCCACATTTGTCTAGCTGACCCTATTCAGATACTCTTCACCTACCTACCTACATGGCATAAATCAAGGATTGATAACTTCCAGGACCGAATTCTTTTCTTACTAACCAACACAACAGCCACGCGTATATAGCCTCTGCCAGAGAAGTCCTACTCACTGCCTTCTCGCACTACGGGTGTTGTTCACAAAAGTGAGAGGACGAAAAGCGAATGTCCGGCGCTTTAGCCTGGCCGGTGAGCACAGTGAGTCCACCTATGGAAGTTGGAAAACCCTGATTCCAAACCAATGGTGCACATGGGCTCCAGTATCCTGAAGGAACAAATGGCGTATGAACCTGTTGTTGGTCACCGGCTACCATGGGACTGCATCTCCTTACGATGCTCCACTGCCTTGTGGACTAGACTTTTAGGTCAAAGGCTCGGGGTGTGGCCCCCTAAGAAAACCACCTGATTCAGTCTGGGCACCTGGGCAGTATCACAGCCCTCACACAAATCGAATGAGATTTGTGAGGCGCATATTTATCTGGTGCTTCCTTGTACCAATATTTATGTGTTTAAATAAATAATAAATAAACACAACTCACTTTAGTTGATAGTGACTAGGGGTATTTAACATATGTATCAATCAATGCTACTGCATTACTGTCCGTATAATGAATTTAACTACTGGAACTCAGTTTCAATCAATACATGAAATTCAGATAACATGTCATTTTCGACTATTATCGTTCATTAAGAACACGTGAATCCGAATGTTCAAATTGTGTATCCGTTTCCATAAATCTCCAGGTATAGCCTATTTGTTAGTGATAATGGATGACAAACTAAGCTCCATATATTTGTATTGATCTTCACTTATTTCGTATTACTTTACGGAATGTGCTACTTCTATTTCGCTTTGCGGTTAAACCAATTGAATTACAAACACTGATTCACAAGTTCTAACTCTCACTTACCTACTTCGTTTTAGACAATCGAACTACATTGTTTTGCTAAACTCCGAGCGCATAAACTTGTACTTGTTCTATAAATTATAAAACATATATTGTGATCTATTCTACATATCATTGTGCTCCAAATCTTTTTAGTTCCGATTTTTCAATAAACCTTATTTGTTTTTTAGTTTTAAACTTTTTAGATCCTATATCCTTATTATCAACACCGAAAATCATATTAGGTCTTTTAATGGGTTTGGAAGCTGTATGGGCTTCACCTCTTGCACCTAGAATTTCAATACCAATGGGAATAAAATTTTTAACAAAAAGGGATAATGGCACCTATGTGGAACAAGCATTTCCAATGCCTGGAGCATCTGATGTTTGTAAAACGCATGCTCGTAAAGTAAATTATTTTTATAGTGTATTTATTCTTATTACTGTTTATGCTTGTCTTAACATTTAACTATTTTCAGAACAATAAACTAATCGATTCCATACCTGATTCTATGTCATTTTTGTCCTACGATGAAATGGAAATTACCTTTTTTCCTTCACTTGGTATTATTTGTTTGAATCTTCCCATCGATGTGTTAGGACTGCAACTGGTCAGTCTCTAATTGGCATATGTGCATACTGTGTGTATTGCCTCGATATAGCCTTAATCCACAAGCATTGTAACCAAAGATGGATAGTGGCTAGCAGTGGAGTTCAGGACACATTTTCATCCTACTTGGGACTCGTCAGCTGGATGTACCTGCACCTCAGAGTTGATGTTCCATCTTTGCTTACAATACTTGTGAATTTAGGCTATATCGAGAAAATACGCACAGTATGCACATATGGCCAATAAGAGACTGATCAATTGCAGTCCTAAACATCAATGGGAAGATTCAAACAAAACAATACCAAGTGAATTTAAACTTCAACCCATTGCACAAGCAAGTGGCCATCGGGACTCAGCAGCTGAATGAATAACGCGACGGCGTTTGAAGCGAACGGTGCGGGCTTCGAGCCCCAGAGTGAACATCAACCCTGAGATGCACGTACGCCCGGCCAACGAGTCCCAAATAAGACGAAACTCGCGTCCTGGATTCCACTATCCATCTTTACTTACAATACCTTTTTTTCTATTTTTATTTGTAACCACACTTGGTAGGATAACTGTGTTTATGTGTGTAAACAACTCTGTGCAAATATTTTCGCTCAGTAAATTAACAATGCATCTTGTAAATAGTGCGAAATCATACAGTCACGCAAAAATAACACCTGTTATATAAAAGTTCATACTTAACTATCCATCATTTAAAAATCTAGCATATTACGGTTAAATTTCCCTCTTCCTAGGGTCATTAATGTTTACTGTGATCCAAGTATATCCGACTGATCAGTGTGATATATTATGAAACTTACCAACTTGAATTTGATTATTTGGATTTACTACATACTGTCACATGTATAAACTATTTTATATTTGAGCCTCCTAACATACAAGTTTAATTTATATTCTGTAATTGTAGACTAACGGTAATAAAGACAATTTTACTGGTGATAGTCATTTAGATATTTTCTTTTCAAAATTCAAGATTGTTTCGAATAATTTTGCAATGAAAGTAAACTGATAAAAATGACCTTAAAATTTTCATATTACTTAAATGTGTGCATTTCCACTTATGGTTGTGAAAGTCCTTCCTAAATTCTATCTAAAGTCATTCATATAAATTTTAAAATCTTTGTATACAAATTCTCCCTAAGATCTATGCAATTATCTTTTATGAGACGAAAATATTTATATATTTCTTGATTTGTCTAGGTATCTGCATACTAACCATCAATGCTAGTCATTCAGTGTATTATTAATAGTATTACCTAATCGACAGTTTACTTTGAAGAAGAGAAAAAGAACTGGTTTAACTGTCGCAATCAAAGTAATAATATATTTGTAATATCCCGACGACTAGAAATTTCGTGGCGTAGTTTAAGTTTCTTCTTCAGAGAATAGGTTTCTAATTCACCTCGCTTCAGAACGAATCAAGGTTTTGTATGTTTTCACATTTGAACTCTCACTTTTTTACTAAATAATGGCGCGGTGTATGTTTCGTACCAACCTTAGGATTTTCTAGTAATTTTTAGTTGAGAAGAAACCAGTCAATAACAACAGTAACGAAAAATATACGGCCTCATAACCCTTTGAAACCTGATTGATATTCAGGGGATCTACGACTTAGTAGTTCCACCTACACTCTATCTTCGTATTCTTTTCTTATCTCTATGTTGATTTGGGCTATTGATGTAAAAAAGCTTCAAGCCGACGAATGAATATCGAAGTAATCGTACACAAAAACATATTATCGTTGTCTTATTTTAACATAATAAAGTTAGAAGTCGTACACTGAATTGGTAGATTGGAGTTTGTGTATATTTGGGGTGGGGGTGAGTTTAAGTTCCAGGCGAAAATCTGGGTTGTGACATAATTCAACGTGACAGTTTATAATAATACGATCAGATCTGTTTAGTGTAAGCTGTCCTTCAAAATCCTATCATGACTTGCATCTTAGTTGCACTTTAACCATCGTACTGCCTTATCCAGTATTACCTTAGGTGTTATAAAATGCTTTGCTCAGGCACCTAAATCTGTTTGTGTTAATGTTTAACACTATCCCTTGATTGCCCCCGAATTCCCTGATACGGCCGAAAGTAGGGAGGGCCCCCTCTCTTGAAATGCTTTCACACAGCCACGCGTATATAGCCTCTGCCAGAGAAGTCCTACTCACTGCCTTCTCGCACTACGGGTGTTGTTCACAAAAGTGAGAGGACGAAAAGCGAATGTCCGGCGCTTTAGCCTGGCCGGTGAGCACAGTGAGTCCACCTATGGAAGTTGGAAAACCCTGATTCCAAACCAATGGTGCACATGGGCTCCAGTATCCTGAAGGAACAAATGGCGTATGAACCTGTTGTTGGTCACCGGCTACCATGGGACTGCATCTCCTTACGATGCTCCACTGCCTTGTGGACTAGACTTTTAGGTCAAAGGCTCGGGGTGTGGCCCCCTAAGAAAACCACCTGATTCGGTCTGGGCACTCGAGCAGTATCATAGCCCTCACACAATTAAATAAGTAACAATTTTTTTGTGTAGTGCATATTTATCTGGTGCCCCCTTGTACCAATATTTATGTGTTCAAATAAATAAAATAATCCCTTGATTGTTATTACAATCATTATTAAACATAAAAGTGTATTCAATGACGAGTACTGGTAGTTTCATAGTTCAAGTACCGGACCTTAATTCACAGATTCGAACTGCACTCCACGTTTCTTACTTTACTTACGCCTGTTACTTCCAATGGAACTTAGGCCGCCGACCAGCATTCTCCAATCTACTCTGTCCTGAGCCTTCCTTTCTAGTTCTATCCAATTTTTGTTTATTTTTCTCATATCTGTCTCCATTTCTCGGCGTAATTAGTTCTTGGGTCTTCCTCTTTACCTTTGGCCCTCAGAATTCCATGTAAGGGCTTGTCTTGTGACATAGTCGGGTGATTTCCTCAATGTGTGTCCTATCAACTTCCAGAGCTTCTTCCTGATTTCTTCCTTCACTGGATTCTGTTTTGTTCTCTTCCCGGTAGAATGTTGCTGATAGTGTCTGGTCAACGGATCAGAAGTATTCCGCGTGGACAACTGTTGATAAACACCTGTATCTTCTGGATGATGGCCTTCGTAGTTCTCCAGGTTTCCGCCCCATACAGAAGAACTGTCTTGACATTTGTATTGAAAATTCTGATTTTTGTGTTGGTTGACAATTGTTTTGAGTTCTAGATGTTCTTCAGTTGTAAATATGCTGCTCTTGCTTTGCCGATCCGTGTCTTCACATCTGCATCAGATCCACCGTGTTCATCGATGATGCTGTCTAGATATGTAAAGGTTTTCACATCCTCCAAAGCTTCTCCGTCAAGTGTAATTTGATTGGTGCATATTGTGTTGTATCGGAGAGTCTTGCTTTTCCCTTTGTTTATATTGAGACATACTGTTGCTTAGGTTGCTGCTACACTGGCCGTCTTCTGCATTTGTTGTTGCGTGTGTGATAGACGAGCCAGATCATCTGCTAAGTCTAGATCGTTCAGCTGCATTCTAGCTGTCCATTCTATCCCATGCTTCCCCCCAGATTTTGAAGTCTTCATAATCCAGTCGATCACCAGGAGAGAGATAAAGGATAAGAGTAAGCAACCTTGCCTGACACTGATCTTTACTTCGAACGAATGAGTGAGATGTCCTCTGTGAACGATTTTGCAGTTTAATCCATCATAGGAATTCCGTATGATATTGACTATGTTCTCAGGTACGCCGTAGTGTCGAGAAAGCCTCCATAGTGTTGTTCTGTCGACGCTATCAAATGCCTTCTCGTAATCAATGAAGTTGATGTAGAGTGATGAATTCCATTCAATTGATTGTTACACAATGTTCCATAGAGTTGCGATTTGGTCTGTACACGATCGATCCTTACGAAATCCAGCCTGTTGATCTCGATGTTAGGCGTCTACGGAGTCCCTCATTCTGTCTAACAATACCCTGTTGTAGACTTTTCCTGGTATTGAAAGAAGAGTGATGCCCCTGTAGTTATCACCCTTTCTGAGATCACCTTTCTTTGGCATCTTGATCAGGTGTCGTTCTTTCCAGTCTGTTGGTACTTGCTCTTCATCCCAAATCTTACTGAAGAGAATGTGAAGTATCTTCTGCTTTCAGTGTCCTTGCTGGAATATGGTCTAGTCCCGTTGCTTTGCCGCTCTTGATTTGTCTGATAGCCATACTGATCTCTTCAATTGTTGGTGGATGGGTTCTGTGGAACTGGTCAATTCGAGAGTTCTTTAAAGTGCTCTGCCCACCTGTCTTACCGTTTTTCAGTGTTGGTGATTACTTTGCCTTCCTTGCTTTTCACTGGTCTTTCTGGTTTACGATAATTTCCAGCGAGTTTCTTTGTTGTGTAATGCAATTGTCTCGAGTTTCCTTCTCTTGCAGTCTTTTCCACTGTCGTTGCTAGATTCCCCACATATTCACGTTTGTCAGTTCTGATGCTCATTTTCACTTGCTTGTTTAATTCTGTGTATTCAGTTTGTGCCTTGACTTCCTCTGCTCTTATTCAGCTGGTATTGATGTCTGCCTTCTTGTTCCACCTATCTTGAGTCTTATTCAGTGTATCAACAGTGATCCATTCCTTGTGGTGAAGATTTTTATGGCCCAGGACCTCCTGACATGTTGAAGTAATTGCCTCCTTGACCCCCTTCCAGTTTCTCTACACAGTAGTTCCCTCTCCATTGAGTAGATCATGGAAGGCCTGGAACCTGTTGCTGAGGGTTATCTTGAATTTGTAGGGTTTGTCAGTATCCCGAAGAAAAGTCGTAATAAACTTTCGTGATGTTGTCCGCCCCGTTGTCCAGTGCTTCTTAAGTTACAGTTTCATCTTGGCGATCAGCAAGTGATGATTTGATGCTATATCACCTCCTCTCCTGGTTCTCACATCCTCCATCGTCCTCGTGAACTTTTGTTGATGCAGATACGGCGGATTTGGTTCTGCGTAATGTGATCCGGTGAAGTCCATGTGGTTTTGTGAATGAGTTTATGTGGGAATATAGTGCCGCCTATGACTTTATTGTAGGTACATGGGTATACAAATCTCTCACCATTTTTGTCCCTTTCTCCCTGTCCATGTTGTCCAATGATGTCTTCGTATGCAGTGTTGTCCATTCCAACCTAGGCATTTAAACCTCCCATGAGAATGGTCAGGTCCTTTGTTGGGCACTTCTCGACGATCGACTGCAGCCTATCGCAGAATTGGTCTCTGACGTCTTCATCATAGTTGTTGGTAGGCGCATAACATTGGATGACGTTCATTGCAATGCTCTCTTTCTTTGTTTTGAAGGAGGCTTTGATGACCCTTGGTCCATGAGATTCCCATCCTATAAGTGCATTTTGTGCTTGTTTGGACAGCATCAGTGTAACTCCTTGTGCATGTGGAGCATTTTCTTCTTCATGGCCGGAGTAAAACAGAATCTCTCCTGAAGCTGGTCGTTGTTGTCCAACCTGCGTCCATTTTGTTTCACTGATCCCAACCACCTCCAGGTTCTATTTCCTCATTTCTGGCAGTAATCCCCGGAGGGGCTACAGGCGGACTGCACTCCACCTACGTCTAATCAAATAGTTGAGTTTTATCACCAGCCTTCTCAAATAAAGAAAGTCGCAACTCACCATCAGTTATGCAATAGTCTTTTACTTAAATGAGTTATATTCATTTGGTCTACTATATTATCAATACTTAGATTTATGACATTGTATTTCCCCATATATTCTCATATGCATATTTTGCAGATCTCCGTAGATTATGCTTATCGTAGACTGGATACTAATTCAACTATGTTTAAATTTACAAGTAAACTATTGTTTTGCCTTATGGAGGTATGCTGTTTGCAAGATTGCCTAGAGAAAATACAACAACAGGAACAAACGAATAAAAAGTCGTGTGTAAGTGATCGTTCTTCAAGGGAACAACTACAAGAAGTAGATAAGATACGCCAGCAGAATTTCTTAATAACACAGTGGTGTTCACCACTAAACTGTTTACTACATTGCCTTGCACCAAGAGAATTCGCCATTCTCATATCAGATATTCGTCGAAATCTCCGACTTCGTATAGCATTTTATCATATTAAACAACAAAAAGCAATTGATATGCTTTACCCTAAGAGCACTGATGTTGTTAGTGATCAACTCCCTTTAGCACTGATGCTAAATCCACTTCCGCCGACTCCAGCATTTATTACACCTGGTCTGCTCATTGCCCTAATTCAAGCCCATCTGATGGAAGATGGTATTGCTGATTGTTTAGGTCCATTAATTCATTCTATGGAAGTCTTAACTCAATGTCCGGCTGCAACTAAACAACGCTTAGCTGATGAACACAAGAAGCCATACTACAACAGTAGTACCAATCGTCCTTCAGAAAAACAATCGTTGGGTAATTCCAAAATAAGTAAAGCTGATGACAGCGGTCTTGTGAATGCTGATAATGGAGATAAAGAGGATATAATAGAAGAACAAGATACTATCTTTGAAGAAATTAATGTGAATGGGGAGGAATTCGTAATCGTAAAATAAATATAATCAAAAAAGTAAATAAATATATTGTAAAAGTTTAACAATGTACTTACTGTTCTATCTTACATATTATTCTGTTTATCATTTGTATATATACAACAGTGTTTAAAAGATTGTTTACATTATTTTCAAGAAAAAAAATTGTAATCTTTTTAAACAGACCTATGGATTTTGTTGCGTGTTCGCACATTGGGAATACCATTTATGTTGTAGTAGCTTAAATTTGATTCCTTTTTGATCGCATGAATGACTGTTTGTTGTCAAAATATAGGTACTGTCTATCCTCGTATGTAATAAATGACTTAATCCGCGTTGGTGAGTAACGGAGTTAAATAAGTCAAATACGAGAATGGATTTAGAATACATATAATTTCTACACTCTTTGGTCTGGCCAGGGAATCAGAGTGATGAAGCAAGTAGATGAAAGCCGAACGAAGCAAAAATGATGCATAGTGGGGATGGCGGGGAAGCCACACATTTTAAGCAAACGTTAATCAACATTTATAGTCGGATAAAAATGAATGACAGACATATGATGAATGAGATACGAAGTGTGCATACACATATACGCTCATATAAAAGTATAGTCAAGGTTAATAAGCAAAGGATTAACAAGATCAAAATATGACTCAATGGATAGGCGAATTGGCTTGGCCAGCAACTAGAATAAAGTATATGGGCTTAACATATAAACCGATACTACATAGCCCCCTTGTAGAAAATAGCACACCTATAAAAAAATGTCTGTTTTCGAAAAATAACACTGAAGCGGCATGTAAATAGTATTAACATGTAGGGAAAAATTGTACAATACCTGTCAAATGAGGGGTGAGTGTATTGTACGAAAATAACATGCATTTATGTCGTGACAGTTTGGATGAGAAATAACAGGTTCATACGAACAATTCGAAATATCGTGAAAATAGAGTATGACAGTAATTGCTCTGTGGTGCTCACTGAATATGAGAATAAAGAACAGTGAAATATGAATATGTTCTGATAAGCCGCATTAGAGTAAATAGCGTCGATTGGCGATGAGTGTATTCAAATTTACATAACTGAAGTTTATGTAGGATAAGAATAATACAGCCGTAGGATGATGACTGCATCAACGGTTGATATTCATTGTTGTACTGCCGTTGATAATGATAAGCAAATGCGAAATCAGTGTCGTCGTTTACGTTGAGTTATCACCAAATATGTATCAGTAGAATGATCAGAAGACTGTTGGGACGAGATATGCGGAGTCGTATTCCTTTTTGGTCATGAAGCCTAGCGTGGTTTGTGTAGTTAGAGGGATATGCGCTCAACCTCGTTTGTTACGAAACCGTATCAAGGCATGGTAAAAATACCAATACATATGATTATCGATGACGGCGAGTGAGACTGACTTGAATGTGACGAACAAGTGTAACTATGAGAGATTAACTCTAAACTCTATGTTCTGGCGTACAGTGCAATGGAAATAAAATATTAATTGCAGTAGTCGAATAGTGTTTATGGGTAACGGATGATGCAGCATTCAGTTAAACATGTGAATGAATAGATAATATGAACATAATCATTACAAATCGGCTGGTAATGCGGCGTCGAATACTTGATTTGCGTATAGACATTAAAGTATGGATCATCGTGAAACCAAAATTGCTGAAGTTCAGTTGAGGTTGTCGCGTAAAAAGTAGAAAACGACGATTGCTGAGTACCGATGAGATGAATGAATATTAGTTGTATCGAGAACATAAGTTCCTACTATCGGGAGTATGACTCCAAACTTATGTCTATGATAGAGTGTAATATTAGACCGAAAATGACATGAAAAAAAAATTGGAACGAACTAACTTGAATCAGGAAAATTGTACGTCATTGGATAATAAAAATAATCCAGTGAGTTTCGAATATCATAACATGTACTGTCCATATAATTATAATTTGTTCGATTAGTGATTTGACTGCGTGTTCCAAATACGGCTGACCAATTATGTAGTGAGTTCGTACGTCGAGGTTGTCAATTCTGGTCCGTGTTCGTTCGGCGAGGCCTCCAATTATGTAGTGTGTTCGCTAGTCGGGATTACCAAATCTGTTCTGGCGTACTTCATTAATAGTTCACTTCCATAACCGCTATTACACCATTCTTAACGGTGTATAAAATCAGAAGGCAAAAGGAAGCGGCAACTACATTTTTATTGATGAATGATGCAGACCAGAAAGTTGTAAGCACATGAGCAAATGTAAGCGAACGAAGCATAAATAAGACGCATTGGAGATGGCTGGTAAGCCAACTCGAGAACGAAACAAAAATAATGAGTATTGGAGATGACGGGGAAGCCAACACGCTATGAGCAAGCATTACTCAATATTTATAATCAGACAAAAATGAATGACAGACATGATGAATCAGATACGAAGTGTGCATACACATATACGCTCATATAAAAAAGTAGTCAAGTATCAGGTATTAATAAGCGAATAATTAACAAGATCAAATTATGACTCATAATGTATAGGTGAATTGGCTTAGCCAGTAACTAGAATGAAATATATGGGCTTAACATATAAACCGATACAACAATTTCTACATTTTTACGCAACAAATAAAACATTTATTTAACTGTATCTTATAGTTATTAAGCACTTGAGCAAGTCGCTTTCCCAAACTCAATAATAATACCGATAAGATGACAGGGATGACGATGTACAGCTTGATATTGAAACTTGTCAACATGTTAACATCTAATTCTCTTTTATATTGCACTGGGACGGTAGTGACTATATAAATATATTGAACTAAGGTATTCGTCCATTGTGTCCCATCGCAATTTCCCAACTAGGTTCAGACTTGTTTTTTTGCATATGACAACGGCTTCAGGGTTTAAACCTAACAGCCTTAGTCTTACTATTCGGAAGAAGTTCGTAATAGCTGTAGCATTATTGTCACAGTCTAAGAGCATACTTTTCGCATTGTCCCAACTGACATGTGTAAATTAATTTAATATTTTGTGATTAGTGATTTATAACTGGGTACGTTTACATATATTGAATATATCATGATCAATACTAAATATGCACCATGAAAACAAAAACAATTTGCATTACGCCCTATGGTATTCGTCAGCTACAGGAATCTTCATTTAAGTGGTTGTAGCCTTTTCACTGAGGCTCATGGTCCACTCACTACATTACTGGAAGATAAGTAAATCCAAGCGTTTGGCGACCCTCCACATATTATGCCATGAATCACGTTGCAGAATTACACGAGTCTTTATATTAACCAATGCTTGTAAAGCTATTCTATGTGTTGTTTTTCCAAATTTATCAGGAACGCGCAACCATCTACAGTAATCGGTTGTCTGTTCCGAAATTTAGGTATATAATGTATGACTTGGAAACAAATCCCACGTGTTAATTAGAAAGCGTCACCAAATACTGGGATTTAAAAACCGCAATTGAGTAATAAGAGTAAGCGACTGCTATTCAAACACAAATGATTTTAGAAATAATCTCTCAGACGATCTGATTATTAAAAAGAAAGCAACAGATCACTTAAACAAAATCTAGGTTATTAATACACATGTACAGTGAATAAGTATAAAACAGTATAGCTGCCATCACACCCCTGTACAGTCAGCAGTACGACTTCGCCTTCAGACCTTAGGTTTGTTGCTTTTAGTCTTACCGCTCTTCAACCGACTTGCCTGGCATGGTAGGACCTTGAGGAACGATTGTTGCAGCCAGTATAGCTCGATTGGTTCATCACGATAGGCAAGCCTGACCACCACGTCGGGGTAACAGCAACGATCGGGCAATGAAGTTATACACAGAAGAGGTTGATTCCATATATACAAATCGAGGGACGAAATGCACAAATTAATAATAATCGTCTACTTGAGTCATGCAGTTGACATAAAATTAACATCATGAATAAACTTCAGTAGAACGTTTAAAGTATAAATTTCAGAAAATATGTGACAG
The DNA here is from genome assembly GCA_944470415.2 of Schistosoma rodhaini. Taxonomy (NCBI): domain Eukaryota; kingdom Metazoa; phylum Platyhelminthes; class Trematoda; order Strigeidida; family Schistosomatidae; genus Schistosoma; species Schistosoma rodhaini. The sequence goes on from OX104040.1 coordinate 5,471,225, forward strand.
ACATCGGTATAATTATTTTACTATAAGAGTGATAGGTTTGGTTTAATCTCTTTCTGCATACAATCAGATAAGAAGCACTCTATGACAATGGGCTCTACAATGCAAAGTAAAGGTGGTGTCCTCTACATGTTTATCATTTTAGGCTGTGATGGCCGAATGATTACGAATATCAGGAACTTCTGTCGGAACTAGCGTGATACCTTGCGAATTTATCATATGACCCAGAAATCACAATGATTCCTTTCCGAATTCACACTTCTCCACGTTAATAGCGACGCCACATTCTTGAAGTTTCGCGAAAAACTGTTGTAAATATTCTTCCATGGTAGCGCTAGCTGCTAGTATATCATCGATATATATATGCTTCCGTCAAACCTCTAACGACCTGATCAGTGAATCGCTGGAAGGCTTGAGCTGCATTGGTTAATCCGAAGGGCACTCGCGAAAATTCAAATAACTCAAATGGAGTGATTACAGGCGTTTTTGGTATATTTACTAGAGCCGCGGGAATGTGGTAATACGCCCTAATAAGATCAATCTTTGAAAAGATAGTGGCAACTTCTATATCTATCTAGACACGTGGTTGATGATCGCCCGTTTTATCACTACTGAATGGTCTCCGTTCAAGAGCCGGTTTTATCGGGAATCTACTTACAAGTCAAAATTCTTTAAACAAAATCAATAGCAATTATAGGCACGGATTCATCTGCGATGATGAATTTCCAGCATAATGAAGAACTTTAACCGAAATTCAAGAATAATTTTCGCCTCGCGCATGTTTTTATACCTGACTTATTTGCTGCTTTAAGCGTTAGTGCTGTATTAATATTTCGTCTTTCTTTGCTCACTGGAGGCACGGCGCTTATTTCTGCTCTTGTGTCTATTAAGAAATGAGCACCGGTTATTCTGTCTTCGATGTGAAATAAACGACTGGTCCTAAGAGCTATGCCAGCTGTCGCAGTCGCTAACGACAACTAGTGGAGTCGCTTCAGTGTTCTTTTCGTTTAAATCTGCATGTTTTCTCATACATCTTTCTGCTGAGCATCAACTAGCACGAAAAAAATAAGTTTATGATGTTTAGAAGATTGTCTTCTCCAGCATTATACGAGATTATTTATCGGTACTGAAATATTACTCAGTTAACATTCGGTATAGATGAGAAGTTGATTATTTTGTAGACATTTGGCGGTTACAAGTATAGTTCATAGGAAACTGAGTTACTAGTTTGGGTCCCGTTCGATGTACTCAAATCTAAGCAACCGAGTAATGTCACTATTCTCTACCTAGAAGAGTGTTTCTCAAAACCAGGTATATCATGTTGAATGTGAGATTACAGGGTGCTTTCATAAAATATGAAAACCATACATTAAATACTTCATTTGCACATCCTTCATCAATTGTCCTCTGTATGCTTCATGAATAACTCCGCCTGTAGCTCCTCCAGGGGCTACTGCCGGTCCCAAGCCCGGGTAAAGGAGGAGGGTTGGGCATGGGGTTAGCGACCCCATCCCGTAGAAAATCAACTCGCTAAAAAAACGCTAACCAGAAAAATTCATTCAAACCATTCAAACTCTGCCCTGGGAGTAGAAGGAAAAATGACGTCTCATGATGAAAGCCGAGTTCCTTCGGAAGTCATGAGGCCGATGCACCTTCTTACAACCAGAGCGACAATTTTTATAGGTACATGGAATGTCCGGACAATGTGGGAGACCGGCAGAGTCTTCCAAATTTCTGCGGAAATGAGGAAATACAACCTGGAAGTGCTTGGAATCAGTGAAACACATTGGACGCAGGTTGGACAACAACGACTGTCTTCAGGGGAACTTCTGTTATACTCCGGTCATGAAGAAGAAAATGCCCCACATACACAAGGAGTGGCACTGATGCTGTCTAGAAAAGCACAAAATGCACTTATAGGATGGAAATCTCATGGACCAAGGATCATCAAAGCCTCCTTCAGAACAAAGAGAGAGGGCATTACAATGAACATCATCCAATGCTATGCGCCGACCAACGACTACGATGAAGACGCTAAAAACCAATTCTACGATAGGCTGCAGTCAATCTTCGAGAAGTGCCCAACCAAGGACCTGACCATTCTAATGGGAGATTTCAATGCCAAGGTTGGAAAGGACAACACTGGATACGAAGACGTCATGGGACAACATGGACTGGGAGAAAGGAACGAAAATGGTGAGAGATTTGCAAACCTATGTGCCTTCAATAAACTGGTCATAGGTGGCACCATATTCCCACACAAAAACATACACAAAGCCACTTGGATTTCACCGGATCACACTACACAAAATCAAATCGACCATGTCTGCATCAACAAAATGTTCAGGAGGACGATGGAGGATGTGAGAACCAGAAGAGGAGCTGATATAGCATCCGATCACCATTTGCTGGTCGCCAAGATGAAACTAAAACTCAAGAAGCACTGGACAACGGCGCGGACAACATTACAAAAGTTTAACACGGCCTTTCTTCGAGATGCTGACAAACTCAACGAATTTAACATAGCCCTCAGCAACAGGTTCCAGGCCTTTCATAACCTACTCAATGAAGAGGGAACCACCATAGAGAGCAGCTGGAAAGGTATCAAGGAGGCAATCGTTTCAACATGTCAGGAGGTTCTGGGCCAAAAGAAGCACCATCACAAGGAATGGATCACTGTTGGTACACTGGATAAAATTGAAGCAAGGAGGAACAAGAAGGTAGCAATCAATATCAGCCGAACAAGAGCAGAAAAAGCCAAGGCACAAGCCGAATACACAGAGGCAAACAAGCAAGTGAAGAGGAGCATCAGGACCGACCGACGTAAATATGTGGAAGATTTAGCGATGACAGCGGAAAAGGCTGCAAGAGAGGGAAACATGAGACAACTGTATGATACAACAAAGAAACTTGCTGGAAATTACCGTCAACCAGAAAGACCAGTGAAAAACAAGGAAGGCAAAGTAATCAACGATATTGAAGAACAACGAAACAGGTGGGTAGAACACTTCAAAGAACTCTTGAATCGACCAGCTCCACTGAACCCACCCAACATCGAAGCAGCACCCACAGACCTCCCAATCGATATTGGCCCACCAACAATTGAAGAGATCAGCATGGCCATTAGACAAATCAAGAGTGGCAAAGCAGCGGGACCAGACAACATCCCGGCAGAGGCACTGAAAGCAAATGTAACAGCAACTGCCAAGATACTCCACATCCTCTTCGGTAAGATTTGGGACGAAGAACATGTACCAACAGACTGGAAAGAAGGACTTCTCATCAAGATACCAAAGAAAGGCGATCTGAGCAAGTGCGACAACTACAGAGGCATCACTCTCCTCTCAATACCAGGAAAAGTCTTCAACAGAGTATTGTTAAACAGGATGAAGGATTCCGTAGACGCTCAACTTCGAGATCAACAAGCTGGATTTCGTAAGGATAGATCGTGCACAGATCAAATCGCAACTCTACGTATCATTGTGGAACAATCAATCGAATGGAATTCATCACTGTACATCAACTTCATCGACTACGAGAAGGCATTTGATAGCGTGGACAGGACGACACTGTGGAAGCTTCTTCGACACTACGGTGTGCCTGAGAAGATAGTAAATATCATACGGAACTCCTATGATGGACTAAACTGCCAAATCGTCCACGGAGGACAACTCACCGACTCGTTCGAGGTAAAGACCGGTGTTAGGCAAGGTTGCCTACTCTCACCCTTTCTCTTTCTCCTGGTGATCGACTGGATTATGAAGACGTCAACATCTGGAGGAATGCACGGGATACAGTGGACAGGCAGGATGCAGCTTGACGATTTAGACTTCGCGGATGATCTGGCTCTTCTATCACAAACGCAACAACAAATGCAGGAGAAAACGACCAGTGTAGCAGCAGCCTCAGCAGCAGTAGGTCTCAATATAAACAAAGGGAAAAGCAAGACTCTCCGATACAATACAATATGCACCAATCAAATTACACTTGACGGAGAAGCTTTGGAGGATGTGGAAATCTTTACATATCTGGGCAGCATCTTTGATGAACACGGTGGATCAGATGCAGATGTGAGGGCGAGGATCGGCAAAGCAAGAGCAGCATACCTACAGCTGAAAAACATCTGGAGCTCAAAACAATTGTCAACCAACACCAAGGTTAGAATTTTCAATACAAATGTCAAGACAGTTCTTCTGTATGGGGCAGAGACGTGGAGAACTACGAAAGCCATTATCCAGAAGATACAAGTGTTTATTAACAGCTGTCTACGCAAGATACTTCGGATCCGATGGCCAGACACTATCAGCAACAAGTTACTGTGGGAGAGAACAAACCAGATTCCAGCGGAGGAAGAAATCAGGAAGAAACGCTGGAAGTGGATTGGGCACACTTTGAGGAAATCACCCAATTGTGTCACAAGACAAGCCCTCACATGGAATCCTGAAGGTCGAAGGAGAAGAGGAAGACCAAAGAACACATTACGCCGAGAAATAGAGACAGACAGGAGAAGAATGAACAAGAACTGGAAAGAACTAGAAAAGAAGGCCCAGGACAGAGTGGGTTGGAGAAAGCTGGTCGGCGGCCTATGCTCCATTGGGAGTAACAGGCGAAAGTAAGTAAGTAAGTAAGTATGCTTCATGAATCTTTCATATCTGTTTTTACTACAATTACTTTTTGTTTCGCTTTCTGTTCTTCTCAATCCTCTGTCGGTATGCATTCCACTTCTGATTGGTGTCACATTCTACGTAAATCAGTCGAAATAAGTGACATACACAACACTGCATCTAATTCACTGACAAATTGTATTGAAATTCCCTTACGTTTTTTAAAGATAGAAATTTATCTAGGATGTTAGCTCTTCAAGTGTGTGAATGCATGGTTAAGTCAGTGTATTCTTATGTACGCAACAATGCGTGGGATTGATAGTTAATGAAAAAATGTGAGGGGTAATCTTGAACGCAAGATAGAAATGTGAATTAAAGACTTCCCACTTATAATCGAATTCAATAAATCTGATGACTTTTTCACACAAACGAAAAAAAGTTATCTTATCACAAAACATGGATGACATTGAACCGACTGCGAACTTTTTGTTATCTCTAAAGATAAATTTTGAGGATATAAACGCTAATATAAAAAAAACAGTGAAATATTGAAATAAGTGCTCAATTGGTCCATGGTCACTTTCTTCCCACTAAAATAGTTATTTAATTGATTGTAAATCCTCTCTTCATGAGATCTGATCAGTATAATTCCATGTGAAGCATTCAGTTTTGATGGGATGTAGAATTTTCATGACCTGGAAATCATTTCGTCAGAAATTTCTTGGAAATCGTTTCCCTAATGCTTGATAATTTATTTACTTAGGCTACTTTACATTAATACATAATGAATTAAAGACACATTGTTTGTGCGATCACTATATATTAACCAAATATTTTGATCATACTATGCAATATACGAAGAGTGTAGTAAAAGGTTCAATATCTATCAGTATATTAATAGTGTAGAAGTAGAGAACTATGGGGAGTATAAAATGTGAAATGACTTAGAAAATTTAAAGGAACTAGTATAATTTACCGTTAACTGTGTTTCTGTCACAACCAATTCGTTAAACATAATGCAAACCAATATTCCTCAAATAGGAGAAACCGTTAGAACTGTACTTGAACCTGACTATTTATACCATGTGACAATGATAAAATAGGACTAGAAAATATACAGTTGTCCTTCATTATGAAACTATTACGGCTTACGCATAAACATGTGCAGTATGAACAATGTTGTGAATAATCCGTGCGTGAAAACTAAACAATGTGTTCATCTCAGTCATCAAGGACTCTTGCATATTTGCGTTAAGGCTTATTTATTTTTCATTCGTTAATAAGGTATATTTGTTATCATAGTATATGTGATAATATTAATTTTAAAACAAATGAAGTAATCATCATCTTCCTAACCAGTGACTTATCACTGTTACTGCTTGCTTGAAAATATGAATTATTAGGCAGACCAACTTCATCTATTTTATGCTATAGATGGAACTGATTTCGTAAGCAAGGCTAAGTTGTGAACGATTACGGTGTACAGCTCATCGTTTAAGTACTTAAGTTTACACAAATATTATTATATGCAATAGCCAAATCCTTTTTAGTAGAAACATTAGTAAATAAAGAACAAATATCAAAATTCGCTATCAATCCATCTTCCATATGGATTGTACTAATGATGTCTTTGAATTCACTTGCTCTTTGTTCACTAATGTTCGTATTAAGAAGGTTTTGGATATTATATATAATCAATTAGATTCTGGCACTGAATTAAGACAACAATCCTAGTTAGATCCCTCAAATAATATTAAAACTATCAGTTTATATTTATATTCCACCTTAATCAGGTTTCTAGGAGACTTAAACAGACAAACAGGTGTGGCTATAGGATCATCAGTTTTATCTATTTTCGCTAACTTATTTATACACATTGGAAAGAAGTGTAGTCTCAAAGTGTCCCCATGCACCGAAAACCTGGTTGAGGTACATAGACAACACGTTTATCATTATAAAACGGACTTTCTAAAAACGTCAACATTATGTCTGACAGTATCACACTTGCTAAGGAGATGGAGTCCGTTGACCCAAAATGACGTGGGATGTTTGGTTGAAAAGAAATGTAATAGTTGTTTAAAAATCAATATATTCTGGGAAATAATATCTCGATTAGAAGTCAGCACACGATCGTTCTACTGAAGTGGCAGTTGTCGAGAATTCGATAAACAGAGTTTAAAAACTCGTCACTGAACCAAGTAGCAAACAAACTGAAATGAATGTAATTATGTCTACATTAACGATGAATAAATATCATAGGGACTTTCTATAAAGAATAATTAAGAAAGAAGATCAAAAGGGTGCGAAGAAAGATAGACCCGAAGTATGGGTTAACACAGTGGTGTTCCCGTATCGTAAAGACATTTCACTCGTTTTGTAAAGAGAACTCAGTAAATGCAATACTGAAAATAAATAATGTAGTTTTGAAATTACTGATACAATGCTCTGAAACATTTATTTTAATGTGATTAAAAAAGGAGGTGGGGATTCAAGTTGTAGATGGCTCTTAAGAAAGCTTTATTTCATTTACTGTGTGTTGGTACATATCGCATAGTCCGTAGACGGGAGCATCTCCATTGGTGTTTTTAATTTCTCCAAGATTATCAAAATCACATCCTCCTCTTCTTGGAGGACTGGATTAACATTCATATGGACGTTTATTGAAGAGTTATGATAATGTAGGGCGTGTGCATCTTCGTTACTTAACACCTCATCGTCTTCTTCAGGAGTGTTGGCAGTAGTTTGTACTGTGGTAGTACGTTCAGGATTAGGTAGTAGATCTGATGATAGTTTTGTGTTTGGCATGTCATTAAATTCACATCGATTGCAAAGATTCGATAAGGAAAAAATCATTTTCGGTTTTATAATTTTCATCCAAACCAACAACAAGATAAAGATCCATTAAGTTCCCTTAATCCTCCTTTAAAAAGATATAATACTGCAATTTAATGTCTCCGTCCAATTTATACTCATGGCATCCTCCGAGCAAGATTATATAAGTTTTCATTATTTTATTTCATTCATCAACATTAAAATATCATAAACTCAGGGAAATGCTTTATGACTCAAATCAAACACTTCCTGTGGATAGAGACGCATCCTAACTGAGGAGTATACATAATGCATCACGGTAAACGCAGCTGTGGATGAGATTAGTATAGACCTGAGGAATCCGAACTCCGATTCTACTGGCTTTCTCATCCATGATCAATTGTGACAAGCCAATGGACTGCATTCACGGTTGTCGTGCACGTTCCCGTGAATTACAGTTCAGCATTCATTTGTTTTATTGGAAAAGACATTCTAGACAAATACGTTTAGATGAAGCTTTGGACGAACCGGCCTTATAAAATTGTCATACTTACCCCCTTCTTTGGAGATGATTTAGACTTCTTCTAGCAGATTTCCAATCAATTCTACAGCATACAAAGCTAGCATGTGGTTTCTGATTGCGGTGGAACAGGAAATTGGTCAAGACGTTGCATTCTTGAGCACTTCCAGAGACAGAACGGCTACACAAATCACCATGCTGCTAAATAAACTTTCTTTGATTGCAACCATATTCGAACTTGAGTGTGAAGTAGTGACGACTCGAACATTTATCTGAATACATAAATATTGGTACAAAGGGGTACCAAATACTTGGCACCACGCAATAATAATGAGAGTGTGAAGAGATAGGGATGTAAAGTGTTTGTAAGAAATAGGAGGAAATAACGGACAGAAATTAGTGTATGAGAGTGGAATAATAATAATAATAATAATAATAATAATAATAATAACAATAATAATAATAATAATAATAATAATAATAATAATAATAATAATAATAATAATAATAATAATAATAATAATAATAATAATAATAATAATAATAATAATAATAATGGTAGAGGCAGTTCAGTTAGCAAAGGTACAATCAAAAAGAATTCTTCCAGTTAAATAAGTTACGTTCATTTTTTTAATGAAGGAAGTAAAAGAAAATGACAGCAGGATCGCCACTATCTTCTATTCTGAGCCACGTCTGATAACTTCTCTAGCCATTGAGTTGCACCATCTTTAGGACCTCAACCAGGGAGTCTTGAGGAACCAATAGAAGCCAGTCCTGTTGTTTTATTGTTTTCTTAAATCTTCCCATTGATAAGCGGAGATGGATAGTGGCTAGCGGTGGAATCCAGGACGCGCGTTTCGTCCTATTTAGGACTCGTCAGCTGGATGTACCTGCATCTCAGAGTTGATTTTCACTCTGGGACTCGAACCCAGTACTTTCACTTTGAACGCCATCGCGTTATCCATTTGACCACTGAGTCCTGATAGCCACTTGCATGTGCGGTGGGGTGAAGTTTAAATTCATTCAGTATTGTTTGTTTGGATCTTCCCATTGATGTTTAGGACTGCAATTGGGAAGTCTCTTGTTATCAGTGAAGTAATATTAAAGTAATACGCACGGTATGAACGTATGAAAATAAGAGACTGATCAATTGCAGTCCTAAACATTAATGGGATGATCCAAACAAGCGATACCTAATGAATTCCAACTTCTTCCCACTACACAAGCAAGTGGCTTACCGGACACAGTTGCTAAGTGGATAACGTGATGGCGTTCAAAGCGAACGGTACTGGGTCCGAGTCCCAGAGTGAACTTTAAATCTGAAGTGCACGTACATCTGGCTGACAAGTCACAAATAGGACTAAATGCGCGTCCTGTATTCCACTGCTAACCACTATCCATCTCTGCTTATAATCCCAAGAATTCTAGTTGTCCAATAACTATCAATCAGGAACTAAAATTCGTAGTAAGCAATATGAAATTGTGTTGTGTTGTTACGATATGTTTGAACACAACATAAAATGTTTAAATGCACAGTAAATTTGTTAGTTACCACACCAGCCATACGTTGATTTTCGGTCTATATATATTGATAATGTAGTTTGAGTTTAGTTGCGATTCTGTTAGATCTCAATCGTTCGGCAATTCGATTTTCTTCACTTCATCAACCTGCAATTCGAAGTTATTTAAAGTCATTGGTTACAGGAAAATCTTTAGAATTAAAATTGAAACTATCTGAAGTTCAAAATTATCTACAGAATTAAAATAGGAAACGCCGATTTCAATAATCTTCACTCTCTCGAAATGCTCTTACATAGCCATACGTATTTAGCCTCTGCCAGGGAAGTCCTACTCATTGTCTTCTCGCGATGGGAGTGTTGTTTAAGAAATTGAGAGGACGAAAAGCGAATGTCCGGCGCTTTAACCGGGTTGGTGGACACGGAAAGTTCACCTAGGGGAGTTGGAAAACCCTGATTCCAAACCAATGGTGCACATGCCTCCCTAAAATAACCACCTACAGTATCATAGCCCTCACACGATAGTGTGGCGCATATTATATCTCGGCGACACTTGCAACAGTATTTATGTGTTCAAATAAATAAACAAAATACATGTTTGCTGTGAATTGAATGATCATTCGAGTCAAGAATCTCTGCCATCCGACCACCCATTCTCTGAAATATAATCCACGTAGATGGTCAGTAGTAATTTCTTTGGTAAAACTGTACTTCTGATATTTTGTTCACCAAATGAGTTCGAAGTATGCGAGATTTGAAGAGTTTAGCCAGACTGTCACGAGTTCTTGAATGTTCTGCATTACGACAATGAAGCAAGGAATTATTGATGCATTTTTCTAGCTCTTCTAGATTACTTTGATTCACTGAAGCACTCTTTGAAGTTCGGACAGAATTTTCTATTAAACCGTTAGACTGAGGACATCGTGAAGCTGTGAATAGATGACGGCATCCGACTTCAGTAAGCCAGCTACCGAACTTTTTCTGTAAATGGTTTCCATTGTCTATTAATAATACATTAGGTATCCCTTTACGACTGGATATATTTCCTTATCACTTTGAGTAAAGTGTCTGCTAGGACTGTTAGTTAGCACCACTTCTGTCCATTTGGAATATTAATCGATAACAACTAAAGCATAACATGAGTTTAATAATAGGCCACAGTAATCCGCGAAAATAGGCAGAGTAAAAAAGTCAGCGAATTTTAAGGCCGCCCGCCGTTTCGTTTTAACGACCTTGAACGGCCTGACAAGAGGCGGTCATTCCGTATTTGAGTTGTTGACGGTCTGTTGGTTGTCCTTTGGGTTGCACGAATATCAGGTTTTCTCGTATTTGAGTCGTATTTTGCTGCAGTAAATTCGCGAAATCAATGCGAAAAGCGTTTAATTAGCTTCCTCTGTTTTATAGTGTACAATTTGACTGTTTTGTTGCTTCGTAACTTGACCTGAGATACCGATTTCCCTACTGAACCTCATTGTCCTTGTTTAAAATTTGTTGGGGTCCACACAATTGCGTATTGAGAATAAATTAACAGTAAAAGTTACTCGGAGTTCGTATGAATCATTGTTTACTGCAAGAATTAAGACGAAATCTCGAGTAACCTCCAAGTCCTAAATGTTTGAAGTACTTTCTTCAGTTATTAAAATATGATCGCAAGAAATAACTTTTTTAATAACTATTAAGTGCTGTTTGTAGTGATTCATTTTCAAAAGACATTCCAGTGGACTTACGCGAGGCGTTTTGTAAGCTGGATTGAATTCGATTGTGCCCTAAAGGAGTTCAAAAAAGTATGGAAGAATAATTCTATCCCTTCTCAGACTACCCATACTCATTGCATTCCGGCGAAGGTAAACTGCTAAAGGACATGAGATTTAAATACATGTTTGTGGTGTTTAATTGTACAGTTGTTGATAACGGATACTTCCGAACAGGGCCATTCCGCTCTGTTCGCATGGATGCAAAAAGAATTTCGGGCAGATTTAACCTGGATCTTGGATAAGTTCAGAAGGCGAACTCTTACAGGTAAGCTTAATCAATTACGAAATAAACTAAATAGCTCATATTCTTAGACAATGCAGCCAACGGAAGAGAAATAATAATAACTTCCACAATAGCACGACAACATGATTACCCAGACGGAGCGAACAGTATATACGGATTCAGAAAAGCCGAAAGATTCACAAACAACAGATTATTGCGAAATATGGTGATAGTAATCATAAATAGTTTAACGCTAAATTGCTTCAATCTATATTTTATTAACAACTACCAACACCCATGTTCATCACTATCATGACTAGGGAGGTGAGTCATATGTGAATGATTTTAGAGCTCATTTTTGTTGGAAACTATGATTTCCGTTTATTTTTGAATTCATAAATGATGAATTTCACTTGCCTGAGTTTGCATTGTTACAAATAACCGAATTAGGATTGCTAGACATTGATCCAGGTTGTGAACAACAAAAACGTCAAGCTGCAAGTAGACTGCAATAAAAGCTATGTAATAAGCACAAAGATTACGAAAATCGACGTGTGACGGAAAAATGCTGTGAACAGCTGATACAAAAGGACATCTAAAATCTTCTACAACATCTAAAATTGTGAGGATGGTTCACAGTTGAAGTCAAGGAAGCTCTAAGAAGCCCAGAAGGAGCCCGACATATTCCATCCAATCAGCTTTGGGAAGAATATTCTAGAATCACTACATGTAGCTTCCCTATTGGACAATGCTGATAACTCCCTGTGTGTGGATTGGAAAACTATAATGATGATTTTGTTTCTTCTAAAAACTATAAATACCTGACAATTTTGTACCATAATCGACACTGTTTGGAATAACATTCCAACTACTTGTCATCTGTATTCTGATTTGTGACTTGGGAGGATTCTGGCGTTCGAGTGTTCAAGTATTACGCGACAGACTAAGAAATCTAAGTTCGAGATATAACAAACATATGGGCGAGAACCAGTGGTATCACTTTACGACCATGCCCAAAAATACGTTGCCACATTTCACAAGATGCAGGAAAAGGATTCAAAGTATGTTTGTTATGCAATAGCTTATGTAAACAAGCACGAGTTTTTCGATTTGCGACTTGTGCCGGTGTCAATCTCACGACACCAACAAATTTGACGAGCAAGTAATTTCATTTTCTCTGTTCCTAGATTAGCGGAACGACTACTCTACTATCACAGCACAAGAAACTTTCAGATGTACTGATGCCCTCGCTTTTTTAGTAAAACTCAGGAAACGATCTATTCATAATTCAGATCGATGCCATGAGGAAACCTGAAACTCATTTACTGATGTTGAGGATTCGTTCACGACAATCTGAAATCTCTGCTTGCACAAAGTTAGTGCACCTAGTCTACAAAGGTGTCGAAATTCCCTCATCTTGTTTTAAAATAATTAGGTCCCTTGTTGTCATCCAAAATAGTAAAAGTTTGTTCAGCGTCAGCTGTCGTAACTATTCACATAGCAACTTCAACTTTTCAGAAACTGGAAACTTGGCTAATCGCGCTGGGCATTTTATTGACGAAGTAAATAAAGAACCGCCAGAATTGCATATCACTATGTTTACTGATATTACGTTATTTTAGGAATATAATACGATTTTCAGCGAAGCGAGTATAGCGGCAGCTTTCCAATGAACAATTACTCAGAAAGAAACACAATGTTTGCATTCAAAAGAACAACAATACACTTGAAATTGGTTCAAACAACATTTTTTAGGTTTTCAGATGTCAACAGACTATTTAATAATGAGAACATTAAGAACTCATGCAAGCTTTACGCACTCAACCAACATCGGGTACGGAATAAAAGCTCCCAGATGGGCGGAATGAAGACTACCTAATACCTCATATATATGTAGGGGAGTGATTACCCTATTATTAAAGAACAAATCACATTCAAGATATTGTAATATGTCTTCTCTCACTTCATAGCACTCAGGAAACCTACGTTTGCACAGAACATTCAAACCTCTTTTCACCGTACTTATGACAGTTCCAAAGTACTTACGAGTACTCTCCACAAGTTCTTTATCAACAGACAATGGCAGAATCATCCGGCAATCACTTTTGTTACATGGTCTTGCGAAACACGAATAGGATGATAGGAAATCCGCATCTAATATGCTTCTAACCACCGGGTGCTCAGTGGTAAAATCATAAGCTTTCAACTCCAAATCCGTCTCTGGATCACGGCAGAGGATAACTGACGGAGTGACGCAATTGATTGGTAAATAGACTTTAACGTCTGGTGATCAGTTACGATATGGAATTTTATACTAAACAATATTTGTGCAGTCCTTCTACTGCTCACACCACGGCTGAAGCCTCCTTTTGTGTCTGCGAATATTCTTGTTCACTGTCGCTCAATCGTCTCGAAATAAAAATAACAGGTTTCACATTCTGTTCCAGAACGGCACGTAACCCCAATGGAAGTGCATCTGTAGTAAGGATAGATTTTTCAGTCGTTGAAAATGGTCTGAATAAAACCTCACTGTTTAAAATATGTAGAATGTCACTTAGTATATCTTCGTGTCGTTGTCCCAACACAAACTCTTTAACAGAAACCAAATCGAAAAGTGGAGATAATTCTTTGGTAAGGTTAGGAATAAAACCAATCCATGATCTAAGTGCTGAGATATTCTTAGGTGACGGTGCTTGAATCAATGGGGCTAGGCAACTCATATTATGTTTAAAACCCTTAGCACTTATAATATAGAATTAAGTTGAGACTGACACTCGGGTGATTTCACGGCCAATTTTGTCTTACAAAAGCTTCTAAATAACTATAAAAGAAGTTTATTATGTAACTTGATACTTTCAGCACGAACGATGATGTCATCGGGATACGATCCAACTCTATCAAGACAGGTGATAATCGCAATATTTCAAGGGAAACACCGAATCCGAATTATGGGAATTTGTATACGATTGAGCTTCCAACAGCTTGCGAGCATCCTAAGACTGAATATTTGATCATGGTACTGTATAGTGACATTTATATCTAGTGATTTTTTGTAACAACAAATTAAAGATCACATATTTTCCCTATTTGTCACACTTTATATGTAACCACACTTATATTCGATATCTATTGTTTTTCTGTATCAATGGTAAAGAAACGAATACTTTTGTTTGGTTAGATATAACACGACTTTACTACCGCGATTCTTAAAATATAAACGTTGTATCCGCCGTCTATTCTTCTGCTTTAACGGCCACGGCCTTTGATTGAAGATTATAATAGTATTATAACATCCTTTTAGGCCATTCCACACTGCGTTGGTGCTTTGGCCCGGATCATTACTGAATAATACTTCTTCATTGCAATTTTGCGCTTACAATAACATAAACGAAAGTAATGTGCATATAAATTCATGCATGCCAGCATCCAACTGCACACCTATTCCAGGTCAGAATTAGGCTAAGGTGTGTTATGAGTATAACAAAGTAATGAAGGCTAGTGAATCGATTATTCTTACTATTAAAGTAGGGTATACAAAATAATTGTGAGAGATAATAACAACAATATTATTCCGGAAAACTGTCTCTCCTCCACACACATGCGCGATGTCCACACCCGTTGGTTTACATTTTATATCAGACTGCAATCTCATTTAACCAATAACAAATCAGACTAAGTTAAAAATGATTGGTGTACGATATACACGTGTGTTAATATATATATGTTAACAATATATATATGTTAACAAAGTGATTTAACACATATGTGTACATTTGTTATGTGTCTCAGCTGTATGTGTCTGTAAATATACGTTCACAAAAGGGCAAAGTATGAACAATATTCAAGGCTTTATATGTTAAATTGTATTTTAAACAAACTTAGAGATTGAAATTTAAATAATCTCAACATTTGGCCCAGTAAGCTGGGCTGAGCTTTTTAAAGGTTGCATTATTGTATTATGGTATACATTTTAGAAAGAAATAAACAAACATATGAATAGAAATGAGCTTAATCCCTCTCAAGTTTTACAAAATAATGTCGACAGAAGAAGAGAAAGAAAAGGCATTTAAATCTGCACATATTTATCGCATTCAAAAAAAATTCAATTTAATTCACTTCACTAGAAATCTATTGTGAAACTAAATTTATAGACAACAAAGAGAGATGGCTACAAGAACTGGGAAAAATTAGAATAAAGTTTCTGATATACATTATTTTTTAAACTTATTTATAAACTCTTACAATTATATACATTGACATTGGAATTACTTTATTAAAAATAATATATTGATTTAAAGGAATATATGCTCTTGCATGTGTAGAATTCAAAAGAGTAAAATTTCACAATGTAACTGTAGTATATCATTCTCTCTGAAATATTACAAATTAAAGTAAGTTGTTTATATGAAATATTCATTCCAATTACCTTTCTACATTTTATTTTGTTCTAGTTTACATTTTGCATGCAAACTTTGAAAATTTATCAAGTCTATGTAGAACAGAATTTGATGGAATTAATACATAGCATTTGTAAAAAATCTGTAAGTGTCATCATCATCATCATCATCATCATCATCATCATCATCATCATCATCATCATCATCATCATCATCATCATCATCATCATCATCATCATCATCATCATCATCATCATCATCATCATCATCATCATCATCATCATCATCATCATCATCATCATCATCATCATCATCATCATCATCATCATCATCATCATCATCATCATCATCATCATCATCATCATCATCATCATCATCATCATCATCATCATCATCATCATCATCATCATCATCATCATCATCATCATCATCATCATCATCATCATCATCATCATCATCATCATCATCATCATCATCATCATCATCATCATCATCATCATCATCATCATCATCATCATCATCATCATCATCATCATCATCATCATCATCATCATCATCATCATCATCATCATCATCATCATCATCATCATCATCATCATCATCATCATCATCATCATCACCACCACCACCACCAGGGATGTTTTTAATTGTTTTTCTTCAGATAATTTAATTACTTATTTTTATACTTAATACAACATGACTAATAGATAAATTGGAAAATTATGATCAATAAGATCAGGATAGTAAAATGAATATATTTTATTTCAAGACTTATCATCATATGCAAATATGAACAGTTATAATGAGTAATATTATTACAAACATCCTAAGCAAAGATGGATGGCTGTTAGCAGTGGATTCCAAGACGAAAGAAATACCTTACTGCTATCACACCTCTGTACAGTCAGCAGTACGACTTCGCCTTCAGACCTTAGGTTTGTTGCTTTTAGTCTTACCGCTCTTCAACCGACTTGCCTGGCATGGTAGGACCTTGAGGAACGATTGTTGCAGCCAGTATAGCTCGATTGGTTCATCACGATAGGCAAGCCTGACCACCACGTCGGGGTAACAGCAACGATCGGGCAATGAAGTTATACACAGAAGAGGTTGATTCCATATATACAAATCGAGGGACGAAATGCACAAATTAATAATAATCGTCTACTTGAGTCATGCAGTTGACATAAAATTAACATCATGAATAAACTTCAGTAGAACGTTTAAAGTATAAATTTCAGAAAATATGTGACAGACATCGGTATAATTATTTTACTATAAGAGTGATAGGTTTGGTTTAATCTCTTTCTGCATACAATCAGATAAGAAGCACTCTATGACAATGGGCTCTACAATGCAAAGTAAAGGTGGTGTCCTCTACATGTTTATCATTTTAGGCTGTGATGGCCGAATGATTACGAATATCAGGAACTTCTGTCGGAACTAGCGTGATACCTTGCGAATTTATCATATGACCCAGAAATCACAATGATTCCTTTCCGAATTCACACTTCTCCACGTTAATAGCGACGCCACATTCTTGAAGTTTCGCGAAAAACTGTTGTAAATATTCTTCCATGGTAGCGCTAGCTGCTAGTATATCATCGATATATATATGCTTCCGTCAAACCTCTAACGACCTGATCAGTGAATCGCTGGAAGGCTTGAGCTGCATTGGTTAATCCGAAGGGCACTCGCGAAAATTCAAATAACTCAAATGGAGTGATTACAGGCGTTTTTGGTATATTTACTAGAGCCGCGGGAATGTGGTAATACGCCCTAATAAGATCAATCTTTGAAAAGATAGTGGCAACTTCTATATCTATCTAGACACGTGGTTGATGATCGCCCGTTTTATCACTACTGAATGGTCTCCGTTCAAGAGCCGGTTTTATCGGGAATCTACTTACAAGTCAAAATTCTTTAAACAAAATCAATAGCAATTATAGGCACGGATTCATCTGCGATGATGAATTTCCAGCATAATGAAGAACTTTAACCGAAATTCAAGAATAATTTTCGCCTCGCGCATGTTTTTATACCTGACTTATTTTATTATTATTCGGTAGTCTAGTACACTTTCTCGTTCACTCTTATGCCTTTACCCAAGTAGTTAGTTGGGGGCTTATCACGTAGCACGCCGTTTATCACTTTCACATTTTGGGCATCTCCCGGCGAAATAGTTTCTAGTGACGTTATTTTTGTAAACCCACGCGAAAATAAATAAAACTCCAGGATGTCGATGTTAGCAGATCAGCTTAAATCTATTTTTCAGTAGCAGCACAAAAGAATTTTCCAAGCATCACAATTGAAAATGATCGAACATATGGTACAAAAGTGATCAATTCACGAAGATTCAGTACAATTGTCCGAATTAAGGGGCTCAACTACCAAATCACTGCTCAAATCAATGAGCGAGTTTCACTTTCATCGTGATGCTGGGGCCACAGTTCAACCATTGTTCAAGAAGTATGAGGACATTTTCCAAGTTGACTTTTCTCATAATGATGACTTCCTAAGCTTGGGGCAGCTGAACATGAAAAGTAATGGAACCTTATATTAAAAGACTAATATTTGAACGAAGAATATTCTTTTCGATAAATTCTCTTCAGGTTCTACAAATATATATCCAAATTAATAATCCGAAAAATGGCCAGGTTAAAGGCAAATGACATCGTTTAATGCATGTAAATTTAGGAATGTCAAATCAAATAGAATAAAATTGTTAATGTTGATAGTGGGTTCGTGGATGCGCACTGCTGAGGAGTCCCATAATAGGACGAAACGGCCGTCCAGTGCTTCCAGGTTTTCCATGGTGGTCTAGCTTCAATTGACTCATGATCTCAACTCTATAAATGTTGATATGACTCAAATAGAATGTTAACTTGAATCTGTACATATGTAAAGTGAAAATTTAAGATCTGTGATCAAAATATAAATATGGGTCAGATAGGGTAAGAGAGATATGATAGTGCAATTACAATTCGATCAAGTGGAAGATTAAATTGTGTGAAAAATTAGTAAGACGTAATAAGGAGGGATCAATGCGAAGTGAATGATTCATGTATAGGGGGATTAATAATGATATTTAAACAATAATAATAATAATAATAATAATAATAATAATAATAATAATAATAATAATAATATACAAAGATTTGTGAATAAAGATAAGAGAGACAATTACATTTGACTACGAAAGGTCGTAAGTACATAGTCAAATTAGGTCATACAATAGCTAAGATGATTGTTCATTAATTGGCCTTGTGGTTGGCCAAGGGAGGAGTAGGGGTTGGAGATATTTCTTCTGTACACATAGCTCCGGTTTCTTCATTCTGATGACTACTGCCTCCGCCGTTTGAAGGACTTTAAGCCTGACAAGCTTAGGCAAAAAATTACTGACCCTATAAATAATTAAAAAGATTGGTTTATACTGGCACTATGACCAGTTTGTACTAAATGGGCCAAAATCGAGCTGTTTACTTTCCTCATCAGACCTTTGCTTAGCCACGCTGGGAGGTGTTCACGAGCACGAAAATGTAAATTCCTAGAACTTCGACCAATATAACTTGCTCCACAAGAGCAGTCGAACTGACAAATACAAAATGAAGTGGTCATTCTAGGATCCTCATCTTTAAGCTTCGGTGTCACCATTGGACGCGTAGAAAACACCAAACGTAGTTCACCTGCGTTGAAAGATTTTTGGATAGATCTGCGTAATCTCTGAGCAAGTATTTCGCCATCGGTATCCCCCCTGAATTGTAGGCGCATGAACAAGGACTTTTTCTTGACCGTTTGGAATTCGCCTATTTTCACTTTAAAGATCATATATTTAATTATAAATTTTCTGGGATACCCGTTCTCCCTTAGAGCATTATGCAATGTGTTTAGCTCATTGTCAACTACATCCGCCGAACATATAGTGCGTATTCGATAGCTAAGGGTTTTGATTAGGTTTCGTTTGTACTGTAGAGGTACAAAGCTAAGGAAGTGTGTATACTGTCCAGTCCAAATACTTTTTCTGTTCATGTTTCTTCTTAACGATCCATCTGATCTCTTAGTTAAGAGGACGTCTAAAAAGGCTAATCGGCCATCACTCTCTTCCTCTGATTTTTTTTTGCCTTTAACCTGGCCATTTTTCGGATTATTAATTTGGATATATAATTGTAGAACCTGAAGAGAATTTATCGAAAAGAATATTCTTCGTTCAAATATTAGTCTTTTAATATGATTGGGATTTTTGAACCTTATATTGCTAAAAAAACCTATCGATTCTCCTTGTGATTCCACTGTACAAAATTTAACAGAAATTTTTACTAATCAGGCTTCCTTATTTAATTTGCGATAAAACTGTCTTAGAACCGTTAAGAGACTTGAAGATGATTTTGTTTCATATGCAGCATTTGCTAATAGGCAGTATGAGTTTACTCTGCGTTCCCTTTGTGGCGAACAATTCAAGTGTCATATATTTGTATGTAGGTTGCAATTATCGTCGGACTCAGATATTCGTACTAGAATTTTAGGCGAAATCCATTTAGATCCCAATTTTATGTCGTGATACTATCAATCTTAACAATGATACTAAAATAATCCAACGTCTAGATCCCAATTAATTTGATTTGGTGAAAATCTCTCATTCGAATCACGTTAATGGTGTAAAGCATGATTGGCGAATTTTTCATCGCCTGAATCGAATGTATTATATCCATGCATCTAATGCACGTCACTCTGCAGTGCCTAACACTAGTTGTTGGAATTTAGACGCATGAAGTTTCTCCCGTTTTTACCCATTCCATAAACATAAATGCGCAAAATATGGAATAACTGGCCATAAGGAGGGATTTTACATACTCGGTGAACCCTCATCCCAATATTGAATGCCAAAAAAGATCAATTATGTACATGTATTGTCGAAATTTAACTCCCAATGCTTACGCAAGTATTTATGCATTAATGTTAATGATTGTATTATCACTATGCAGTTGGACACGGCATTCGATGTTACTTTGATTTCTCTCAAAACTTGGCATGAACTTGGTCGGCCAAGCATCTATCCTACTAACGACTTAATAAAGAATGCATCGGGCATTCCAATCAAAATTTATCGAATTATTAAATGTACAGTTAAATTAAATGATCTAATAAATAAATCCAAATGCTATGTTACTGGTGAATCCTTCAATCTATTGGGTCATGACTGGATCACAAAACTAAAAATTTTTGATTACCCATTTAATCTTTTTTGTGATTCAGATTGAAAAATGCTCGATCAGACGTCCAATCTTACTTGTAACCACGTATCTTCCTATCCTCATATGATGCACAAATGATGACAGAAATTTTCCCGTGATCACAAAATTAAAAATGTTCGACCAGCCATTTAATCTTATTTGTAATGAAGTATCCAATTCAACTCTCCAGCAATCTTCGTATTCTCATATCGAAAAAATAAAATGCAAGTGTCCTAATATTTTTCTGAACGTCCTTGGTTGCTGTATGAAGGTGAAAGCTGAACTGGATTTAAAATCAAATGCAAAACCTGCCTTCCAACCAAAACTCCGAGTGCCTTATACAGCACACTCTTTTGCAGAAAAAAACAAACTAGATGTCTTGGAAGCTTTGAGTGTTCTTGAACCAGTTAACTGTTCGTTATGGACAGCATCAAATGTAACAGTAAAAAAAATCGAATGGTTCAATCCAAATATGTGCTGGTTTTTCGACTGAACTAAACGATCCCCTAGAAACACGCCAGTATCCACTTCCCACACCAGGTGATCTTTCTGCATAACTGAAAGGAGACAGACGTTTCGCAAAGATAGATCTCGCTGACGCATATCTGTAGATAGAATTTGATGAAGCACCCAGAGAATTGATTACCATCAATACACGCCGAGGTCTCTATCATGGTCCCGTGTTCATGCTGATTTTGCTGGGCTAATAAACGCCTTTTTATCACCACTGACTCGTTTGCGAAGTGACCAGGGATTTGTTTAATGCCTCAGATCTCATCGACCTCAAACATAAAGGTTCTGAATAGGCTTTTGGGGCAGTTTGCTTTTCCGGAAACACTAGTTACAAACAGTGAACCTCAGTTCACGTCGGAAATCTCGAACTTCTGTTTAAAGGACGCAATAACATACCGGCCTACCATACCCAGACGAGATTATAAACCGAAGGTGAAGAAAATTGATTGTTAGTTTTTTAATGTATTACCAGTGTATGTAAGAGACCTTCAACAATATGGACCTATATGGGTAGCGAGTGTTATCGTGACGTGATGCACGCAGTTGATGCTCGTGACGTCTGAAGTGGCATGTAAACCATATCCGTGACAGGCGACCAAATTAAAGTAAAGAGCCTCACAGCTCGAACTTGCAACTTGACTACTTAATTGATACAGTCAGTTTGGAGCATCAGTATCACAGCGGCAGAAGTGATGACCAGACCCCAGTAGATAAGTGAACAACGCATTAGGCGTTTAAAGACAAATCTACTTAGTTCGAGTCCACGTGTGAACATCAACACTCTGGTGCAGACACGCCCAGCCTACGAGTCCTAAATAAGACAAAACGTACCTCCTTGATTTCATTACTAGCTACTGTTCAACTCCGCTTACAAATGATTGTGACTTAAAGGTATAGAGTTCTCAGCCCTTATCGAGTGCAAATATCCCAAAAGGGACTGGTCAATTGTAGTCCTTAACATCTACGACAATATTCAAACAACCGTTATTTATGGATTAAATAAAACTGAAGATAAAAGAACAGAGAATGACAATGAACTTAAGGTTTGGTAGAAAACAGGGAATGAATATAACTGTACCGATGTTGGACTGTCAGTAAACATCCTCAACTATGAATTACAGATATCCCTAGGATCAAACCCAGTATACTGCAACTACTATAATCATAAGATCAACATTCACTCCATGGAATGATATAACTTCTATTGGACTGCCTTAACTTCCTCCCAACCTACTCCTCTGCAAGCTAGATCTGTGAGTTGACGTAGTGAGATGTTAGAGATGTGTCTCAACTATTCCTAACAACGAATATAAACAGTCTTATCAGTCAGTCTACCACTTTTACTTGCAACCTTACGTATAACCATAGTATTACTATTTCTGCATTTCCACCACTTGCGAGTAATCCTTCAAAAACTCTTCGTGGTGAAGTACGTGCCACCTACAAATTTCTATTAATCTCTACAGCAGAAGCAATTAATGGATTCGAGATCAAATTTCATAGTTCTAATCTTTGTTAAAATTATTTGTTATTATGGAGATATTGATCCAACTTTAATAACCCAGTGACATGAGTCTGTCTCACCATCTGAATAGTGTACCACTTGTTTAACAAGTCAATTGGCATTACCAGATAGACATTTTTTTTATAGACATAGAGGAATCTTTCTCCAGTGTGCTTCTCAATTCTTCCCATAATAATGTTGAAACTTAACGATTGCAATAATAACTTCTTAATCATTAAATAGGAATAATATATTTGTAAAATCTCAGCGAATGAATTTTTTTAAATTAAATCCAACGTTTCGCCTGGCAATCTGGTCCAAACTTCTTAATCAGTTTTCTAGATTCAATTATCAGGATCAAATATCATGATATTGAAATATAAAATTCTGATAATACGGTGGATTTTTTAGTCAAAGAAATCGAAAGACGTTTATATGGCACCCACTGTCCTTGGATTTTGAATACCTTTGTAACAGATACTTAAGTGAGTAGTAGTCCAGGTACTTCGTGACGGCCACTGGTTTTCCCTGCAGACCAATTAAAGGTGTTGGTTGGCTAAAAGCTATCTTGGTGCTTTGGAGCTTTCTGAGACTTCTAAAAGTACTGCTCTCCACCTCATTAACTCATCGACTAATAAAACACCAATTTGAAATTAATCACCTTGGGGTATATGTTTTTTGACTCTTCTCTACCTCGCTTTATTATCAGGACCATATGACTGATTCACATCGACAACCGAATAATCAGAAAATCTAAGATGCGTAATGGGAAAGCAGAAGTGATAGCCAAATAGTTAAACTGATTCCAGATAGTTGTTTACGATTACGCTCCAATTAGAAAACAATTAATCGAAGGAACTGAGACAAGAAGGGTCAAAACAATGGTAAGTTTTTATTATTTGATTTTAATTCAGTACACTGTTGAATTAAACATCGGTAACTATAGAATTTTCAAATCTAGATTTTTTACTAGATGACCTTTATCAGTAAGGTATACTAAAGATTGTAATGATACTTATGGTGCACATACGAACTAAAAACGCATCGACTGTTACATCCCAACCTCTTCTTACAGCCTAACATCAGGACATCTTATATAGTAATATCACATATGTTGTATTGTTCTTCATTTTTTAACGTGATCTACAGATCATAGATAGGGTACCACTGTTTACTTATTCAGTAATCAGTTAGGGTGAATATGTTAGTCCTAAAAAAATTATTTGGAGCCCGAACAACTCGATGGTAATATGTCTGAATGTGACATTATATGATACTTGTCAGATTACAAACGGTAGCATGAATTATATTGAGATTATAGAATTGTTATTTTAATAGATGGTATCCAGCATAGATCTAAGTATTTATGTCATGATGTTGGGTTTCTTAGATTGGTGACCGCACTATACTTTGATTTATAGGATTTGGTTAACCATAAAGGGTATATAACAGATCACTTGTTATTAAAATATAACCATTCAGATACCGTTTTCACTTGGAAAATTAGAATGATTTGAACACGGAAAATCTATTCACTCAACTGAGTTTAAACAAACAGTATAACACCTGTTATGATTAGGTTTTTAATAAATTTAGTAACTTTCTTGAACGCTGCTGGTTTAGACTGATATTAAATTAAAACCTACTAACTAGTAATATGTGAATTACTTTCAAACGATTTTCAGATTATCTTTCAGTGATGAATGATGAGTGATTAAGGATAGTTCACATCCCAGATTAACATCAGCGTTTGTTTCGTTTCATCCACTCAACCACTCTTGCACTAACTATAGCTCTATTCTGAATAATAAAAATTAGTCTTATAGCTTACTAATAGTGGAAAATTAGTTGTTCTATCTAAGCAAACTATCATCTGACTCATGTTCTGAATGAGTATATTAATTCACACTTTACAAATATTTTTATTGTAGCTAAATACAGATTGGACAGAGATAGAAGTAATTGAACTGATAGTTGATAATGCTACACATCTTGGATTTGGTATGTGTGGAAGTAAGAGCACAGGTGTAATCGTTAGATGCATTACACCTGGTGGAGCGGCTGAATTGGTAAGACAATATTAAAGACAAAAACTCTACTTGGCCTATTATTGTATTGTTAAAAATTTACTAATATTTAATTTGAAGATTTTTGGGGATCACTGATTAGCACTAAGTGAAAAACATTTGATAACTTGGGGTTAACAGATGAAAAGTTCATCTTAGGTTATTATTTCTTTGTTAGTATGGATCCGAGGCTTTCAGGTCTCCTGGTCTAAATTTACCAGACAATATTTTCCACTTTGAGATATTATACAATCTACAGTCAAATATCATTGGTAGACAATCGTCACACACTTCTGATTTGCTTAATTTTAACACACATAATTTATCCGTAGAATATCGAAAATTCCTGCGAAACAATAAAATGTGATTGCAATCATGTTTTGATGATTTTATTCAACCGATGGAAATTATTTTTTCATTAGACTGAATATTGACTTTAGTGATAACTGTTAGCTTACTAAGATTAGTAAGTTAACCAGTGTTAGTTGAGGTCGTTGTTTACAAAGTAGGTTAGTTTCATTACAGAGATTTAGTCATATTTATGCAGTTTTCTAACTATACTTATGAGCATCATGTATTTTTACTGGATTTTTCCTTAGAATTTATAGTTGATTTGAAGCTTGTTAGCATTTACATTGGTCAATGTCATTAATGTTTGCTTGTTCAATAGGAGCTCACAACTTGATTGACTACATAGAACACGGTTTTTTACTAGCGATTTAGGAAATGAACCTCAATGTATTTGTCAAAATAGCTTTACAGGTACCTTGTACAGTTTAAAATAAATTTTCAGCACGGAATTTGCACGGATCGAGTTCAATTCTCGGGAAGGTTTGGTATGCACGTCATTTATATGAAACAGTTATCATTCTCTGGTTTTCCATAGGACTTCAGTTGACATCGCTCTGTATTTTGTTCAATAATGATAACAATTCCATGGAATCCTTTCTTATCATCATTGATTAAGAAGTACATTGATTCATAAAAACGAATTGACTGACAGAGAGATAAGGATACTGTTATCAGTGGTTAGTTATCACTTTTTTATATGTTATTGAACAAACCTCACTTGTGTAACTTTGGAATTCCGAATTCCAGAGACTTATTTGTGTAGCAATAAATTATAATTATGGTTCTCTGTTTTTGATTCTATTTCCTTTGCATTGATATGTCTGAGTGGACGTCATTTCCACATTAAGATGTAACGCGTTGATTATTACTCATTTTCTACTACATTATCAAGAAGTTAATGTATGGTCCTATCCGTAGTGACTGTTCACGACTTGGTTATTATGCTTTGTCTCTGAAGTAAGAGGTAACATAAACTTTACTTAGTGTTTAATTTTAACAGTTCATGTGATCTTAAGTGTAATACATGATAATTTTACCTCATCTCTTTCTTATCGTTTATACTGATTCTTTCTAAGGATGGTCGTCTTCGACTTGGTGACCATATTGTCTGCATTCGTGACCATAATGTTCGAAGTTATGGACCAGATCAAGTGGCTACAGTTCTACGCCAAACTATATCAAATTGTCTATCTGAAAGTGTGTTAAAACAAGATTCTCTGCAGATGGATGAGACGTCCACAAACACAATAAATAAAAAAACTTCACGTATCAGAACACAGACATCAACAAACAGGATTTCATCAACTTTTACCAATACTATTAATATACGTTCGGAAAAATATACTTTATCCCCAAGCCAAATAGATTCAAATCAAATTGAGTCTAATGAAATTCACGAGACCAATCAACAACTAATGAGCAACCCAACAGTTTTAATTCGAATGATTGTAGCTCGTCCAGCAAATGGTAATCCTGTTGATTTGAATGATATCAGTTTAAAACAACAAGCTGTTTGTCGTCAACATGGTGTTCTTGGAATGCTGGCGTAAGACAAAAATGGTCAATTCTTTTAATGTATAGTGTTTTTTGTAAATTTCAAAGCAACGAAAATAAACATGGTTCATCATATCACATAAATTCCGTTTGCTGTTAACATTAAAATGGCTTAGTAATTATTTAAATTAAAAGTAAAACAGTATATTATAGATAGTTGGTCATAGTGGAGTTCAGAAGGGGTATTTCATTGTAATTTGTTTCCATCCTTTGGATGTACCTAGATCCCCTTGTTGATGTCCACTATAACACTCAAACACAGTATACATTTACATCTTGGATTTCATTCTTAATCATTGTCTAAAATATAACCAACTTTTACAGACAGGTGTTGAGACATCAACCTAAGGATCCTATATGATAGGAGAGACTTATTAACTCTAGTTATGAATCTCAACAACCGTAATGTACAAGCCATACAATTAGTGATTAAAATCTAATGTCTTCTATGAGTATTTACAAGTCATACTTTTTAGGTTTGCTAAATTTAGGTCGAGTTTAAGGGTTAGCGATATTATTCCAGACTACTTATGTCTTTTCATTATTGATTTGTAAATCATTGCAATAGAAATTCTACATAATTTAACCTCCGCACTTTGCCTATATGATGCACAAGTTATCACTTAGTGATTGCATGAGAAATGTGTGGGATTTTATATTTCTATTTTATAAATAACACACTTTTGAAGTATATATGTCGTGACAGATGCAAACACTCACCATTTTTAACATATAACATTGTCAAATTCATTAATACGTGCCTCATTTTGGCCTTTGTAAAAGATCACAATCAATATGGGCTTATAACTGTAGAGCCTGATGATGAAGTTATTGAAAACACTTGTTCGCTCAAATATTGTTCATTTTTGAATATTCTATGAGGATTTTTAAAAGTAAGATAATGGGAATATAACTCTTCTTCCTTACATTTATTATTTTTGTGTTGATCATGCACTAGTTGCACTAAAAACATTCTAGTCTAGAACAGATGGATACTTTATAAAACACACCTATTTTTCATGTTAGCTCCTAAACGTTGGGAAGGGAACAAAGTTATGATTCAGTGGTAAAGCATAATCCTCAGTCAAGTCAGTTAATTTATTGATCTTGCAAATGTGTTCCCTAATCAGATTATTGACTCACTGATACTTCCATTCATTCAAATCTACTCACTAATCAAACATTTAAAATGAAACTTAATTTATTATTACTATTATTGTAGATGTCATTTAATTAATGGTTGATAAATTAATCAGTCCTCTTTAGTTTTTTCCTTCTTTGGGGTAGAATAGCTATCTTGTGTAGTTAAGTAACAATTGGCATTTTATCCAAACCCATAGTAAACAGCGTACCGGTAGGAGAAGTCAGTATTTAATTCAAATCACAACACTTACATATTCTAATAGTTAAGATCATTAGTCAATTGAAGCTAGACTACCATGGAAAACATGGAAGTACTGGACGGTCGTTTTGTCCTATTGTGGAATTCCTCAGTAGTGCGCATCCACGATCCCGCCTCTCGAGATTCGAATCCAGGACCTATCAGTTTCGTGCGCGGGTCGTGAACCTCTAGACCACTTACATATTCGTCTTGTTTCAAATAATTACACCTAAAATACTGAATATAGTGTCATAAAAAGTAGTACAATAAGATCTAAAGTAAATCAAAAACCGTTTTAAATATTTAATGACTAAATACTTATTTTTATCAGTTGAATCACATTAATTCAGTGATTCAGAATTGTTTTCATCTGTGTCGTTCAGTACTTATACTTTAAAAACAAGGATCCATTACAATTCCTATGATGGGAAGTAAAAAAAAACAAACACCATGACTGATACATGTGAAGATTTATTCAATCCAAAATACGAAAATCCTAGTTAAAAATACATTTTTTATATATTATGATTATACACCCATTATGATTATCAATTAAAAAAATGTCACATATACGAAAGATGTCCTCAATTATAACCAATCACATACTCTATGTCAGTAATGAGTATTGAATAAAAAAAAATTTAGAATGAAATCATACAGAATTAAGTCAATATTATACACACACACACACACACTGAAAAATTAAAAAAAATTTATTACAGTGAATATTTACTATATTGAATTAAACAATGAAAGCAATACTAAACAAAAATCACAATGAATTTAAACATGATTTTGTCTTTTATTTGTTATATCAAAAATACTATAAAATTTAATAATAACAAATGTAAGATAAAATTTAGTCGAGAAAGAGGCTTGTTTAAGTAAGATAAATTTGAATTTATAATTAAATTATTATGAGGTTAAATGTCTAATGATTATAATCGTATTAATCGACATGTACTTACAGACAGACTGTGAAGCTGAGTGACACGGGATCGAATCCGCCAGGGTGCATCAGTTCCCTCAAGATTACAGGTACACCTTGCTGACGAGTGCCAAGTAGTACAAAACCCGGGTCCAGGGTTTCCTGTTGACCACCTCCAACCACCATTTTACTTACGGACAGTATTTAATTGATTATATAAGCTATTAATTATAAAGTTATCTGTTAAATTCTGAGGATTATTTATAAAGAAAACGCATTGACAAAATGTTTCTTTCAGGTGTTTCAGTGTAAGCAGATAGAACTGAAGTATGATACAGGTCTGTGATAATAGTCGACCTTTATTGATTAGGGTAAATCATATGTGTGACCTCTTGCTCTCACCAATCACTGATTCACTGTGTGGATAATTACTGATAAACTAAATTTGAGAAAACTGTCTGAGTAAAATATTCTAGGAACGTATAAAATGAGAGGTAGCTGAACAGCTTGATGTTTGGATACTTATAGTAAGTATTTTGAAGGGGGATAAAAATGATGTATCCTGAAGCTTGTTAAATAAAGGAGAGTAAGGAGTGTAATTTCTGCTTCATTTTTTAATTACAGTTGCTATGATCCATAGTCTCACTTAATCGCCAATGGACCAATTTAACGATAAGCAAAATGGAAAAACTTATCAGAAAGCTACATTTTGAAAGCACAATTTGAATTTGATAAATTTTTAGTATTCTTTTTGATCCATATAATCGTGTAATGTTTCGGGGAAAATCTTGTATTTAAATTTCAGGAGATTAATAATCTTAATAAACTTCAATTTTTGAAATAATATGAACATAACAAATATATTGTTTGAATTCAGTTTCCAATCAGAAAATGTAAAAGATTTAAATTATAACACACCGGATTTCTGACAATTTTTTGTGAAAATACGTTTGAGTCAATAGTTTAACATTTAAAATTGGTAATTATATATTTTCTCGATGTAGTCAGGTTATGGAAACTGACAGTAATCTGAAAACTAAACTTCTTTTTAAACTGAGTGGATTATGAAAATATGTTAAATTTAATTCCAGTTTACACCATGAGCCGTCATGTGTGAGAAATCAATTAAAACTAGTGGACACTAGATGGCTGTTACATTCTATATGAAGACATATTAACAGTGAGTACCAGTAACGCCGCACGTGATTGAGCACGGACCTTTCGAATTTTCCTCTGCGTATAATATCCTTAGTATGCTGAGTTAAAATCCTATGATTCATAATTATCATTTCAATCATTCACATTTGTATTTGGTTAAATTATATACTTGAAAGATAATATGCATTATTTAAATGTGCCAGTTTAGAATTCATTTCAAGTAGTAAGTAAGTAAGTAATTTTCCTCCCATTAAGACCTAGATGAGAAAAGCTACATTAACTATGGAATGAAGAGATATCCAACTGACGCGTTTCAGGCAGGATGAAACGCGTGTCCTGGATTTCACTGCTAGCTACGCTCCATTTATTTTATTCGATTGGCTTTGAAGTTTTTTTTATTCCATTCATTCATCACCAATTGAATAATCAAAATATATATGTCAGTTTGTACTTGAAGTTTATAAATAATAACCTGAACTAAATTACGTAGGTGTATTCACCTGTCAGATGGAAAAGTACTACACTGAGTTTCCATGATACTAGGCCATACTTAGATAGGATACCTATCTTGAAGGATACACCGCCAATCAGGAACTTCCAACAAACTCTTTCCTAGGCGCTCCTCTTCAGTTGTTTCGAGGTGTTATTCATGACCTTGACCTCTGTCTCTAATCTACAGACCCATGTGTCGTTGGTCAGCCTCTCTTCGGACTACCTTGAATACTCCTATTTAAGGCTTATATAGTGGGATAATTTTGAAGTTATTTACTAAAATATGAAAATCATACATCAAATACATCACTTGCAAGTCTAATTTGATTTGCCTCTTAAAAGCTTCACTGTTCCTTTATTCCTCTTTTTATCTTGATTGCTTTCAGTTTCCCTCTTCTTTCTCTTCGTTTCCATCTCTTCAGCCTTCTGCACTCCGACATTCCACTCCCGACTGGTGCTATATACTACTTATAACTACAAAAATAAGTAGTATACACCACAGTTTGACATTTCCAGCAAAGTGTACACTATCTACCACCAATATTTTAAATAATTTCATCTTCAGCTGGAAATCAGTTTGTTCTGTCACATTACGTTGTTGCTCATGGTGTTTGGCCAAAGGATATGAAATATCTTGTTATTGCAGTTGTTTCAAAACATCAATATTATTCTGGTGATGGTGGTATAGTTCTCCACGTTTCTCCTCTATTCTAAAGAATTTTTAACGATTGTGTTGGAAATCCTATTTTTGGTGTTGGATTGTAGATAATTTGAGTTCCAAACATTCTTTAATTGTAGGAATCATGTCCTTGCTTTACCGATTCCCACCTTTCATCTGCATCAAATCCTCTTCACTTATCAATGTTGCTATCCAGTTAAGTGAAGGCTTCCACCACTTTCACAGCTTATCCGCCAATTGTGAATTGATTGATGCTGGTTATTCTGTATTTCAGAATCTTGAGGTCTACTGCTGGGGAAACGAATGCTAAACTAGCGGTCATTATTTGTATTTGTTGCTGTGTATTTCATAGAAACGACGGGTAATTTACAAAGTCCAAACCATTCATATTTGTCCAAATTGTATCTACGAGTCCTCTTCCATTTTCCATTTCAGTCCCTTGTAGGGGTTGGAGTTCCATATTACAGTGACGATCTCAGGTACGGCATAGTGTCGAAGAAGGTTCCACAAGATTCTCCTATCCACACTGTCAAATGCCTTCCGATAGTTAAGAAGGTTGATGTATGGCAACCAGTTCAATTCACTTGATTGTTCAACAATAATCAATAGTGTCGCGATTTGATCCGTAAACGATCGATCCTTATGGAATTCGACCTGTTGTTCTCGAATTCGGACGTCCACTAAATTTTTCATCCGGTTCAACAACACTGTTGAAAACGTTTCCTGATACTGATAGTAGTGTGGTGCCTCTGTAGTCCTCACACTTACTGAGTCTCCTTTCTTTGGTACCTTGATGAGGTATCCTACTTTCCAGTTTGTCGGCACTTGTTTATCCCTCTGAATCTTCTTAAATAGAATGTGAAACACGTTTGCGGTTATTTTTATGCCTGACGTCAGTGCTTCAGCTGGTAAGGTGTTTGATCCTGCTTGTTTCCCACTGCTGGTTTGTCTAGTCACAACCAGGTGGTGATCTGAAGCTATATCAGCTCCTTTCCTGGTTCTCACATCCTCCATTGTCCTTCTGAATTTTTTATTCACACAAATATGATCAATATGATTCACTGTAGTTTGATTCGGTGAAACCTATGTAGTTTTGTGAGGCAATGTTGTGTCGCCGACAAACAATTTGTTGAATGCACATAGGTTTGTAAATCTCTCCTCATCCTCGTTTTTCTCTCCCAGTCAGACCATGTTGTCTCATGATATCTTCATATCCGGTGTTGTGCATTCCCACTTTGGCGTTTAGATTCCCCATAAGGATGACGAGATCCTTTCTTGGGCACTTCGCTATGATCGATTGCAGCCTTTCACAGAACTTATCTTTATTGTCGTGGTTGATATCATTGGTGGTTGCATAACACTGGATAACATTCATTATGATTTCATCTCTCTTTGTTTTGATAGATGCTTTGATGATCCTGGATCTGTGAGATTTTCATCCTATAAGTGCATTTCGTGCTTCTTTGGACAGCATCAGAGAAACTCCTTGAGTCTGTGGAGCACATTCCTCTTCGTGACCGGAATACAGCAGCATCTCTCCCGTACCTAACCTTTGCTGTTCAGCTTTGGTCCAATGTGTTTCACTTATTCTGAGCACCACCAAGTTGTATCTCCTCATTTCCGCAGCTATTTAACCTGTTCTTCCGGTCACCACATTGTCCGAACATTCCATGTACTTATATTAATCGTTGCTCTGACCTGGAAAAGGCGATTGACCTCGATACTTCTGTAAAGTCTCTGCTATCACCATGAAGACTCTTCAACTCTCAGGTCACAGTTTAAATGAGTTAAATTGCTTATTCTGGATACCAGTGTTTTAGCAAAGTCGTTTTCTACGGGATCGGGTTGCAGACCCAATTGGGATCGTCTAGTAAGCTATGTCTGTGTTAGGAATAGAGTACTATCTAAAGATGGGAAATCGATCAAACAGATAGTAAATCTTCATCATTTGAGGTGGTTGGGACATGTGTTACGCATGTCCAATCGCTGCCTACATCGAAGCGTCATGTTTTCTGTTGTAGGAGTAGGTTGGAAGAAAGGCAAGAGCGTCCAAACCAAATCATGTCGCACGTCCATGAAGTCACTGACAATTGGACTTAGCCGTGCTTATAGGAATAGACTATCTGGATGTGGTCTGCGTGGTTATTGAAGTCAGTGGTAAGAGATTTCGAATGACCTGGTTCAAAGTCGTTTTCAATGACGCAGGTGGATTCATTCTTTGTCTTCCTCAGAATTCGGAGTTTCTAAATTCCTCATGACCGTTTCTGTGTTTTTATTTCAGTAATTTATATTTTATTCTCGAATCGTATCTTCGATGCCTAATCTTCCCTATTACCACTGATACTGTTACTACCTCTACTATTCTAGGATTCAGTCTGAAAACCTTATCTCTCTGTGCTAATTGAGTATGATAACTTGAACCGATGTACATACGTACGGGTTCTACATTGTGACTGACTGACTGGTGGTTGATCTACTTAATGATTTTTTAAATAAAATGAAGTTTACAAGACTAGTACATGAACATTATACGCTGACTGGGTACAAAAAATTACAGTGGTAATTCAATACAAAGTATGCTCAGGTAAACAACATAGGGCTAAATGCTTAAAGTTTAGACAGCTGAATTGTAGTCTGAATAAACTGTAACTGTATTTCAATGACTGTGCAATACATCGAATATACAAAGATCAAAAAATGTTCCGTAAACAAGCAAAGCATTAAATTTAGAGAAACTGAAGGAGCAGTACAATTGACAATTATGACCAAATAGCTGACAGCCAATCGTACCAAATAATAAACCAAGGTTCAGAATTTTATTGTCACCACTATTACAGATGATGGAGACAAGGATATTACAAAACCTAAGTAAGCATCAATTTTTTACATCTGGAAAGTTAGAAAAAGAATTTACTCAATCATAAGATTGACATTATGGTTAAAGGATAAATTAACGAACAGTGGCTCACGAAGTACTTAAGCATACATTAAAAAAGGTGTAACAAGAATTGTGTGCGGAAAAGAAACCGTAGTACGTTGAAAAGTAACAAAAATAACACAAATACATAAATAAACTTACTAAATCTTCACTTCCAGTAGCATTGAAACCATTCTGTTAAAATAGAATTGCAAAATAAATTAAAGACTTCATATCACAAGATAAGTATTTCTTCATGCTGAAAATTACTAATTCATGCATGAAAGCAATATCATAAAGATAGGACAACAAACGATAAATGACTAGTCAAAAAAACAACATATGACGCAAGACTTGCACATGATCCTCACATATTGATCAATAAAGATATTGAAACAAGAGCAAGAAACTAAAAGTTACTCATAGGATAAGATAGTATTCATGTGCTTTGTCAATACAAGATGTGAAAAGAAAATTAACGTATTATTTATTAAAAATTGAATGATTATTAGGTGTAAACTGACTTATCGCTCGAAACTAATCCCACACAAATAACCAAAACAATAGAGTAAAACATCTTAGTTGAATTACAAGACCGTTTTCATGACAAATTAACACTATCAGGAGAACCAATAGGAAGACAATGAGTGTAGAATAATCGTTTCGTCCAACTTCAGGACTCCTCAGCACACCGAACCCCTGGCTCTGTACAGGATCAAACACCTTGGGTCATCGATTACTTTATTGAGGATTTATTTTTCATTCAGAAACATTGCCAAGTGCAGAGTAATATGACTGCTTTCGAAACTTGCAACAGCACAAGTTGATTGAATTTTAAAATACAAATAAGTGAATCTTGATTGATTGACCTAACTGCACCAGGTTTACTATGAATTCAATTGCCATCTATGTCTGTTTTCAGTATTGCTTTAAAGAAACCGCAAACCAGTGGTACCTAATTTTTGTTGGTTCCCATATTTAATGTTGATTCATAATGAAGATTAGCTCTAAATTTAGGAAGTACATTCTTTTATTATCGGGATCACTAAATGCCTGTTTCTCATAAAATGAGTCCTTATTACTGATTTAATGTTCTATGTGATACCATTACTTTGTAGGATTATACCAACATATCAATTAGATCAATATATAGATGTATTACTACACAAGAAACTTCCGCTTGTTGATTTGTACAGTCTATACAAAACAGATCTATTGAGCATTGAAAATATTACTGATATTTATGAAAAAACAAATTCAAATGAAGTTGACTGCTTTAAATTATCAAAGTCAATCGAATACACTGGAAGTGAGTTGATAGAAATGAATAAAATCACTGAATGTTCTCCAACGTCATCGAAACGACAAGAACAATCAAATGTAGACGTAAGTTATTATGATGATAAAGGTATTGTCTCTTCGCCTTTCTAATTTAAAGCTCTTAGTGAAATCTTTATTTACATGTCACACACTTTTTACTAATAGTCAATACATCTGACTTCCTCTTCGCCTAATTCATAAGATTATTCAAAAGACTTCCAAAGTAACTTGTTTCAGTGAACATTTTTTTAATGATCTCTTATTCCTTTTTTACTATATTATCCGAACAGCTCTTCCTGGCTCCGCTCGTAAGTCATCTCAATAATTTTATCAATATATCGAATGAATATGAAGTTAAAGAAACATGTGTATTGACAAGTAGATATATTATTTACATACAAACTTTGACAAATCAATGTAT
This sequence comes from Schistosoma rodhaini, assembly GCA_944470415.2. Lineage (NCBI taxonomy): Eukaryota > Metazoa > Platyhelminthes > Trematoda > Strigeidida > Schistosomatidae > Schistosoma > Schistosoma rodhaini. Next base: position 5,507,560 of record OX104040.1, read on the forward strand.
CGACTCGTTTGTATACTAGGATTCCAAAAAACGTAATTTTCCATCACATTTCATCTCCGTGAGTGAAGAGTGTATACCATAACATTGTCTGAAACACCCGTTTCTATGAATGTTTTAGTTCATAATATAGAAAGCATTGTTAATATAATAGTAGAGCATATCCAATTTCTCAAAAGCCTATTTGACAGAGTTACTTATTTTATAACCTCAGGAAAAATTATTAGTTAAAATAAGTATTACAGATAAGTTCTCCACTATGCAATCAGTTCGTCTGTAAATTTGTCTGTCAAATTCCATTACTGCAAAAAAAGCGAACGTGTACTCTACATGCAACGAAATCAGAAACATCTTTTACACCCTTTTCTGAAACTCTGTTGTATAAATATTCCAAGGTTTGAACTGAGCATTTTGTAGTTTTATGGATGGAGAAAAATAAAAACTACTAGACTCTAAAGAAACCGAAATTCCAAGTGAGAAAACCTAACTAGACCGTGAAATCATAAAGTGTTCAACTTAATTAACTTTAGCCACGATATACGAGATTATTTATGGGTACTGAAATATTACTCAGTTAACATTCGGTATAGATGAGAAGTTGATTATTTTGTAGACATTTGGCGGTTACAAGTATAGTTCATAGGAAACTGAGTTACTAGTTTGGGTCCCGTTCGATGTACTCAAATCTAAGCAACCGAGTAATGTCACTATTCTCTACCTAGAAGAGTGTTTCTCAAAACCAGGTATATCATGTTGAATGTGAGATTACAGGGTGCTTTCATAAAATATGAAAACCATACATTAAATACTTCATTTGCACATCCTTCATCAATTGTCCTCTGTATGCTTCATGAATCTTTCATATCTGTTTTTACTACAATTACTTTTTGTTTCGCTTTCTGTTCTTCTCAATCCTCTGTCGGTATGCATTCCACTTCTGATTGGTGTCACATTCTACGTAAATCAGTCGAAATAAGTGACATACACAACACTGCATCTAATTCACTGACAAATTGTATTGAAATTCCCTTACGTTTTTTAAAGATAGAAATTTATCTAGGATGTTAGCTCTTCAAGTGTGTGAATGCATGGTTAAGTCAGTGTATTCTTATGTACGCAACAATGCGTGGGATTGATAGTTAATGAAAAAATGTGAGGGGTAATCTTGAACGCAAGATAGAAATGTGAATTAAAGACTTCCCACTTATAATCGAATTCAATAAATCTGATGACTTTTTCACACAAACGAAAAAAAGTTATCTTATCACAAAACATGGATGACATTGAACCGACTGCGAACTTTTTGTTATCTCTAAAGATAAATTTTGAGGATATAAACGCTAATATAAAAAAACAGTGAAATATTGAAATAAGTGCTCAATTGGTCCATGGTCACTTTCTTCCCACTAAAATAGTTATTTAATTGATTGTAAATCCTCTCTTCATGAGATCTGATCAGTATAATTCCATGTGAAGCATTCAGTTTTGATGGGATGTAGAATTTTCATGACCTGGAAATCATTTCGTCAGAAATTTCTTGGAAATCGTTTCCCTAATGCTTGATAATTTATTTACTTAGGCTACTTTACATTAATACATAATGAATTAAAGACACATTGTTTGTGCGATCACTATATATTAACCAAATATTTTGATCATACTATGCAATATACGAAGAGTGTAGTAAAAGGTTCAATATCTATCAGTATATTAATAGTGTAGAAGTAGAGAACTATGGGGAGTATAAAATGTGAAATGACTTAGAAAATTTAAAGGAACTAGTATAATTTCACTTAATAATGCATCTCTTGATTACTTCGTTCACTTGAATGACCTTTCATACGCCTATGCTTATTGTGATCCAGGATGTCAGAAGTGTGATCTGTCTCGTGGTTTCCGAATGGTCTCGACATTTATCATGATGCTTTAGAGCTCTTCTATTTGAAGACCTTTGAACTCCCACAGAAGAGTTTAAATGGTTTAGTTGGTTTATTCTGTTTATCGGTTTTTTAAATGTTCTTCTCTACTGGGTGAGGTTGCTGACTTAATGCCCAACTCCCCTGTTTCTACCGGGCTAGAGACCAGCAGTAACTCTAGAAGGGATCTAGGTGTAGTTAAAATAAAATTCAAAGTAATGAATTAAATACTGTCATCCGTTCAAAACCATTTATTCTACATAGATTTTAACTAGTCAGATTATAATAAAGGATTATTTTAGGCCTACTGAATAATTAATGCGAGCGACACTGATAATAAATGAGTACGATACTTGGCAGTTATCATACTTAATTTCAAAGAGCGTAATATTGGACTAAAAAGTCCATGAAGTTAAAACATTGTCCCGTTTCTATAATGTCCTAACAATATAATCATTAAAAATAAAGATGTCTTATGTTCGTTGTTTATTTGTTCAAAGCAAAATTACTAATTACCATGATCTCTCATTCATTAAGAAATTCACAACGAGTTAAATCAACATCGAATAAAGTTCCGATAGAAGAAGCTTCATTCCGTAAGCATCAAGCCAAAATGAAGTGAACAAAACGATGTGAAGTGATAAAATGGACTGTTTAAAATATTTCCCCTCAGGTATACTATGATAATACCATAATACAATTACGAGACTTGTCACGTTATATCAGATCCAGGATTCACAACCCAGAACAGTACAGAGTAGGTCATACTTTATTCAGCATAGTTACAGGTGCTCATTCACAGTGTGTCCGGAGTAGAAATCGACGATGGGAAAGGAAATCACATATTCAATAGTCAGTAGGCTAAGTCCATGTTCGTCCATGCTCAGTGACCAATCATATTTCAGTTTAACTGCCACATATCATAAAACTAATAAAAGTAATATTAATTCTCATCATTTACTTATTTACTCTGAAGAAGTGACTTACATTAGGTCACGAAACGTCAGAAATATAGATTTCTCCTCATTGGGATATAGCAAAAAGATATTTACTAATAATGATAACAGTAGTGAAATAGAAAAAAAACTGAAGAAAACAACAAAATTTCGTTTAAAATGATGAAAAATCGGTGCTTGTGGGTAAGTTTACCACTAGATTTTTAAGAAACTTCACAGTAATTTCAGGTATAGAATACAAAGTATTACTGTCAAATATACAACAGTAACATTAACTGAATGCGTTCCATAGAAAATAGTTGCTTTTCAATCATTCAAATGAGTGGTTAGCTAAAACTCTCTTAGCTGAATTCTAAGGTAAAAATCTTTCCGTAAACCGATGCGTACTTTCATTTTATGTCAAACATATATCCTTCGATCTCAATTGCCCAAAAGCAACCTATGTTTAAACGATTTGTGCCAATTTAATCTCTTTTCATCAATTACATTAAGAGTGAAAATCGTATCTGGCAATATTAGGTATTAAATGACTATATAAATGTTGTATGGCATCAATACATTATACAAATTGACGTTTACTAGTCTAGACTTATATTAGCTCACTAGCCAACTGAATAATTAACTAACTGACTAACTGAATAATCTTTTCTTTAACAATATTAACAAATAGTCAGTTGTTACTTTAGTTTCAGAAGTTCCGAGAGGTGAAACCGTGCTCGACACTTCAGGTTATAGAAAGTCCTCGAAATTCCTCAGAATCTGATATTGAACAGGTCCGCAATAATCTACAAAGTCCAGTTATTGAAAATGATCGCTTAGATAGTAAGTTTAAACATTTAAAAAATACACTCATCATGCATTATTAACGAAGTGCAGCTTAATTGTATTTAATGACTTTAAGTTCTCTGAGTAGTGTTTGATATTATGGTTAAAGTCTTCTGTGGTTTGTGTACGAGTGGTACTCAAAATTGATTTCTTACTGACCACGTGTTGGTTATCGTGAAATTTTGAACTGTGTTCATCTATCAAGTTGTTATCAGTAAGGACTTGCGGATGTTGTTGAATTTGTTTGAAATCTTGAAGCGATCGAAGTTAGATCAGTACTGAAAATCCAGGAGCACCAGGAGGTCATTTCATTCTAGTGTTAAACATGACAATATGCAGGAGGAAAAGAGCAGTTACAAAGTATCTACATAATACATATACATAATATTCAACCGCCCATTTGCATCTTCCAGTGTGTTCTGAAAACTGAACTGTCTTCTAGACAGTCCTCCAAGTGTACTGCCAATACCGTGCTTTCGAAGCACTGAGACTCTTCACTCTGTCTGACAATCGTTGCAACTTCGACACCAAATTCTGCCACACGCTACTCACAAAGATCCTTGTGATTAGCATTCACTACACTAGTATGTCAGGTTAAGGGTTTGGAAGCGAGACCGGAGGCCCTCAAGTTGAATTCCACGTTCGGGGATGCACACTGCTGAAGAGTTAAATACTGGGACGTAACGACTGTTCAGTGCATTAGGTTTTTAAATGTTAGTTCAACTTAGACCAATTCAATATTCCAATGGAATACCAAATTATTGACTGACCGTTGTCAAGAGCCACTAAATTTAATCCATTCAAATATGAATATTACTAGATGTGAATAAAAGACATAAAAAACCACTGTATTCGGGTAGAGTTTTGATTGATTTTTGGTGTATAATATCGATTTATGTATTTATTTATCTAAATAACTAACTGACTAACTACCTACCTATCTACTTAAATATCTATCTATGTCTTCTTTACTTTCGTTTTGCATGGTGAGTAGTATTTCATCGCTTGTAGTAATTTTCAGAAAGTTATATCTCTCTGTAATTTCAAAGTATCCATCAAGTCTACATAGGAATGGGGATATGGGAATTATTCTACAATTAAAAAAACTGGCTTCTTCTATTGGTCTTGTCTGTGATTTGTTGTTCCACGTAGCTCTAATATCTTCATTTGTAATTGTATTTCCATGCTAATGAGCTAAGTACATTGTCTGTTAAAGCAAATAGTTAATACTAAGAATAAAGCTTATCTTCTCATTCATCTAGACAGATATTTCTTGAACCGATTATATTACTCTGTGGATAAAATATTTGTTCCATTTTTTGGTGTTTAATGTTCTGTTCATGAAGCGAGTTTTCATTAATGAACTGTTTAATCTCTTAAATTATTTAAGTTCAGTGTTAGATGTATTGATATTGCTGGTCGTAACACTGAGTGACCAAAGTTGAGACCACATCAAAAACATAAGTATCTCAATATTAAGTGTACCACTTTTCTACCAGTTTTAAATAGTACATGATCTATGTCAAACAGGACCTACTGTCTCGAATTTTCAACAATCTAATATGATTCGTTGAGCAGGTGGTAGCTATTGGAACTCAATATTCCCATGGATGGCTTTCTGGTATGTGATAAAGTGATGGTATATTCAAGGAAAAATGTGTCTCAAGTTTCTTAGGTGAATACTCAATGAAATTAAAAATCAGTCACGACTTTTCTAACATCTATTTTCATTACCTGTATACAATAATTATTTTACATATATACTTTAAGGTAATCACACCATTTTATAAGTTTTGATCGATCGGTGAGAAAATGGAGTTGGTTCGAGTTTTTTGGACGGGGAAATATTTTTTGACAGCTACATTTGAGAGGTAACCACCTTGCACTAATGAATTCTGTGCAGGTTTCTTAATTAATACGTGCGTAGTAAGACGTAAGATACTTGCATGGCAATCCGTTTCCAGAACAGTGGGTGGGATTGCCAGATATGCTGTAAGTGCCTGTTACATTAACGACTGTGAACGTGCTGAATAATGCAATGACCTCAGGTGGGCGTAGGTGACGTTTCAATCATTAGCATACAGCAAGTGTCAGTTTATCTTGAAGGCAATAAATTTAAGGTTAACGTCCAATTATCGTTTTGTTACTACAATCTGTATATTGTGAGCACGTGCTTTCATTCAGTATTCAGTCCTCAGAAGCACAGTGAAGATTGCTTTGAGTACGGAAATGTCAATTTGTCGAACTCTAAAGCTTTTTGTGTCGCCTCCATGAAAGTGGTATTGCTTTGTTCTAAATGTTAGGCAGCCAGTCGGACTACATTAGGCCATTTAGGTTTCTTCTGTAATAAGTGATCTTGCATACATCAATGAAAATTTGTTTTTAGTGTTTCGATCATAGTAAAATAATTTCGGAAGCTAAAAAGAAAACTTGTTATTTCTTAAAATTCATTTCATATATATTGTTTGCTTAGATCTTCACATTGATGTAGGAGCCCACAATTGATCATTTCCTTTTGGCATATATACATCTTGTGAGGATTACCTCGATATTATCATTTGTACGTCCTATTTTCACCCCAATGGACAAGCCAGTGGCTATTTGAACTCAGTACCTAAGTTTGTAACGTGATGACGTTTGAAGCAAATGGTACTGGGATCGAGTCTTAGAGTAAACATCAACTCTGAGATGCAGGTACATCCATTTGAATTATCCGAAAAATGCTAAGCGGCCGCCTTGGATTCCACTATTAGCCACCATCATTTTTTGTTTAAAATTTGTGCTTCTTTATTCACGTTTTTAGTTAACATTAGACAATGGCGAACTCTACAGTCTCGGTTACACTTGAAGATCAATCAAATAGTAACATGTCTGTTTTAAGACATTTTGAATTAAATGTACCTGGCTTAAGAGGTGATGCTCGTTCAGATATACTTCAATCGCTCTTTAGGGAATCCCATTCATAATTTTGGTGCACATGCTCACGAATAACAGTCAGATATCGTTCAATAAATTCGGGAAACATAAATGCTGGATTCTGAGTACTTATAACATCTCTTCAGGAAACATTATTAAAAAACTGATCAACTTCACAGAATAAAATTGGCAGATCTTTGAGTTGCCCTTTGACTATTTTTTCAATATAAAGATTTAATTTATAGTTTCTGGTTTTTAATTGACAATGAGTTGTCCTTTCATATTTTTTGATAGCGTTCTTCAAGCGATTGAGACGCTGCCAGATACACCGTAGTCAATATCACATTTTGCGTGACCATGACAACGTTTGAAGCTAGTGTTTGCTAACTTATAACTTCCATATTTTAGAGAAAGGTAAAAATTGAAAGGATTATTCCGTTATATCACTTCAAAAAACAATAACCAACGATTCCATTTTTAAAACTATCCATTTTAATAGTCGAATTCACGAACCAATCCAAGCTAGACCACCACTAAAAGCCTGAAAGCATTGGTTGGCTGCTTCGTCCTAGCATAGGACTTCTCGGCAGTGCGTGTCCACAATACTGCATGCGCGACTCAAACCCAAGACCTTCGATCTCGCAGTAAAACAGCTAACCTCTAGACCACTGTACCAGCATCCGTTAGTGTTAATTTCTAACTTCAGTCAGTCCATGATCTTGCACAACCCTTCATCCATTGTCAGAAGTGAATAATTGTATCCACTCAACATGGATAGAACTCTACTGGTTATGACTCCTCACTAGAACTTCAGGGAATACATCTTGAAGCTAGTTACTAGTGAGCACTATGCATTACATTGAGCAAAATGGGATGAAAAGCCTTTTTTCATTAGATGAACAAAATTTTAATATTTAGGAAAAATCACTATGATGCTAATACAATGCTATTTATACTAAACATTTGAAATAACATTAAAATAACTGAATTCCTTTGGTATTGTTTGGTTGAATCTTCTAATTGACGTTTAGGACTGCAATTGATCAGTCACTTATTGGCCATATGTGCATACTGTGCGTATTGCCTCGATATAGCCTTAACTCGCAAGCACTGTAAGCATAACTCAGTAGCTAAGTGGATAAGGCGATGGCGTTTGAAGCGAACGGTACTGGGTTCGAGTCCCGGATCGAACATCAACTCTGAGGTGCAGGTACATCCAGCTGACGAGTCCTAAATAGGGCGAAACGCGCGTCCGGGATTCCACTGCTAGCCACTATCCATCTTTGATTATAATTAAAATAACTGGTTTACATTTATTGTTCACATCCGCCCACGCATCATTGGACAAATTTTTACGCACCTCTCACCCTTTGTGCTCCTCATACCTGTCTCGTAACAATCATAGTTTTATAGGTGATATTATTTATTATTTTTGCTTTAAGGCGAATATAAAAGTCAATAATTTGTTCAGTGCTTACCCCATCAATAGTAGTGAGCCCTAGTAATAATGATATCAGTAGTTTAGATTTAAGTATGGACGTGTTAAAGCTACAGATAATTTGTTTTATAGTATGTTATGTCTTCATACATGAAAAGGTGCAGCTAGATATATTGAGCACGTTTTTTATAATACTTAAATCAGTCACTATATTTTCTAAAAATGTTTATTGTCGCACCTCTAAAATTTATCGTTAGGGCTGAAGAAAAAAACCACAGTTGCTTTAATGTCAGCCCAACAAGATCAGCTACACTATAAGTTTTTTATGTGGGTAGCGCTAACTTTACACCAACAACACACGATTCACAAACTCAGAAAAAAACCATATACATCAAGTAAAATAGAGATAAATTATTTCTTCGATGAATAGTGATATACAGAAATCCTAACACAAAGAAAGGTAACAAAAAGATTCAAATAATTGTGTAGGTGACTCTAAACAGGGTCTTTTTCACTCTATCAATTACCATATAACTAATGGTAAATTATTCCTCACATTATATTTTTTTTGGTAATAATTGATCCTTACATACACAGATAAAACGATTCATTTAATGCTTCAACCGTTGATAAGTAATTTTTCAAATTATAATTTGATATAATATAACAAATTAGAAATTATTATTTACCTGTCCACGTTTTTTATCAACATCAAACGGGGAAACAGCTAAATAATGTCCGATCTTACCCTCTACAATTTGAATTAAAACTGAGATAATACATTCAACAACATACCATTTACCGGATGTTAGGAAACAGATGCACTCAACATAAAAGGTTATGCGATTTCACAAATGCTTTATTTCAACAGCTATTACTGGCTTATCGTCAGTAACAGAAATGGAGACCGTAGGGCATAAGTTTTAAGATGGGTGAAGGTAATGGATAATTTCATTCGACTTTTATCCAGAGCCAAAATTTAATAGAAAAATGAATATTCGTTGTTGGTTCATCATGTTTCATCAAAATCGAGTACATTTAAGCAGCAAGTAGACAAATCAGTTTAATCAGCAATGGCAAAGTAAACGTAATGCAAATGTTTATATTACATTAGTTTTTTCTCTTTATTTACAATTATCGCTTTATGTTTATTGAATGTTTTACTTAATTGACTTTTATTAGTGCCTTGACAAGTATATGTGTGTCCAGATTGTTCGAGACGTACAGCGTACATTCATCACATTTTTCAAATCGATTTCGTTTTCTCAACTGCTCTATAAAATGAGTTCTTTTTAACAAGTGGTTTCATGATAGTAACAAATAATTGCCGCTATTTTTCCTTTTCATAAAATTTATTCTGTCAAGATAAATATAATGAAAATGTAAAAATTGGTTGCAACACAACGTTGAATTATCAAACCTGTTCAATTGATCATCATAATTCATCTTCTCTCAACAAATATGTTCTTGAGAATATAAGTCAACAAAGCTTATCAATTCATGTTGATAAAAAACAAAAGAATGTCGAAGAAGAGGCAGAAAAAACTGAAATTCACACTGTACAATTAACAAAATCAAAGGACCAAGGTTTAGGTTTAAGTGTAGTTGGATATATTTATAAAAATCCATATGATAGTAAGTTAGTAATATGCTTTTCTATAAAATGATTGTGATCATATACAATCTTTTTGAAATTAACATCATACAGGAACTATGGAAAATTCATTCGGTGTAATAATTTAGTTAGTCAATATCCCTTCATGGAGTACCAGCTCCTTCAAGGTTTCTAAATCATTTTGTTCATAAGTACCGACCACATTGAAATATCGTCAGGAGGTTTCACGACAGGACACAGTGGTATTGTGGCACCTGACTAAGTGACAACAAATCATTACTACATCTCTGCCTTCGTCACCAATTTACACATAGACAGTGAGATGGTAGGGAAGTTTTGTAACTCAGGGGTATGATTGTGATGAAGATACGTAATATGAGCTCGAAAAAAACTCACTATTTTATCAACATCTTCTACGATATAAAAACCCCCCTTTTAGAGTGCGGAACTAATGCATCAAAAACTATTCATAAAAAGTCCGTGTGTGATCTGACTCAAGAGGATAACCCTTGAACTCTGCAATCACACTATCAGACCGCTAAAACCACCACTAATTCAGCTTCCTTTTCAGGTCCCTCAAGAAGAAATATCCTTCCACAATGTGAGCAATCAGTAAGTGACAACGGCTCTCATACCTCTAACAGCACTTGAGATCATTTTTGTTCGCCATCGAATCCCTTATTCACCATTTAATGATTCTCCCATCCTCACGAATAACCTTTCCCATTTATCTTATCTCCACGCGCCATCAATATTAATGATTTAAGTTCACAAAATGTTATTTCCGGTCTCCTGTAACCACTCTCTAAACCACATGTTGGAGCTTTTATTGTTTAAACCTTGTGTCAGATAGGACAACATGCTTCTTCAGCTAAGACTCTAGAATCTCTCTCCATCGATGCGTGCTGCGTCTCCCAAGCGCCCATACAGGATCCAAGTACGGTCATTCGTTTGACCCCACCTTATCAACATAAACAACCCATACGACTTACCCCTTGAGTACCTACAGACCCCACTGTTACGTCCCGTGGCCTCGCTGGTGTGGGTATATCACTAAGTTCAAAAGTAGAACTGGCTTACATAGACTGGCTTTCAATAGACAGTAGTTTGTATATTGCCCGACAAAACAGAACAGTAAGAAGTTGAAAGGATAGAAACATACACCGTTGCCTCTTCGTTGTCTCCGCTTATGCTCCCACAGATTGCAGCTGGGATGAAGCAGATGAATTTTACACGAAGCTATTCAACCCCCTTCAAAAAGCTAGACGCTCTGATGTAGTAATAGTGATAGGTGTTTTTAATACTCAGGTGAACTAAACCAAACAAAAAGGCACTTAGACGGATCTTATGGTGTTGCGGCTCAGTGAACTGAAAATGGCGACTGTTTGCTACAACTTTGCTCAAATAACCAACTATTTACAGCAAGCATCAACTTTGAACATAAGGAGGGAGATCGTTTGACTTGGCGAACTCCACAATTGACTCATCGATGTGCTCAAATAGGTCACATTACCATCAGCCATCGTTGAAGTAATCGATCGAAGACTGATGATCATTCTGAAGCACATTTCTAGACTCGAATGAAGCAGTAGTTCAAGCATGTATCTGTCTGCGTATTACTAAATGGAGAAAAGACACAGCGAAAAACCCTCTAGAGTTCAACTTGTTGATGAAAAAGCTACGAATATATTTCAGAAACAACTAGAGAAGGAATAAGTCACCATGAAATTGATTTCTACTGCGAGGTAGATCGGAATGGTATACAAAATCTTTGATGTGGATATACAGACTAATTATTCACTCTGAAGAAGGTTCTGGAACATAGACATATTTTTGCATGCCCAACTATAGTTGTATTCCTTGATATTAGGACATTGTTCAACTTTATTGATTGTGATGTTCCGATACAGGTATACCAAAGTTGTACGTTGACCCTGAACAGACTTTCTACCAAACATTTAAAGGGGTTGATATTCTATCGGGAGATTCACTTGCTGAATAGAATACACAAATGATATAGTTCCATTTGGTGAAGATGCTGACGAAACACAGTCTTCCGAACACCTTCAGCAACAATGCGAGCACATTTACAATGCGGTCCTCTGGCACTAGATGTAAAATATTTGTTATAAAGCTCGGATTTTCTTCTCTTTACTCAAGGGACGTTAATTTACCTTAGATGAATATCTACACTAGATTTCATCCCAGTGTTTATTCGACAGGACTTCAACGCAACTCAGATCAAGAAAACGTCATTAGCCTGACTAGAAAGTAAATATATTTCCACACCGAAAACCGACAACAAGACGACATAGTCCAACAACACTCAATAATAATAATAAGGATAAGGGAATATAACATAACTCATCTAACACCTGTCAGACTATCTACAATTCTGACTAAGCAGACAACTAATCATTATCATTCCCGCCCACACATCAACGTTACTTCTGGATCGGCTTGTGTTATTGCCCTAATTATTGATATTGTATAAAGTAGTCAAGCGTGTCAATCTCTTTATTTATTTTGAAAGTCTTATCAGTACTGATGGTATGTTATATGGCTTTTGTCAACTCACGTCGCTTTTTAGCGTAGGCGAGATATCCATCCTCCAAACCAAGGGTGAGTTCACGGTTGTGTGTTCTACTTATACGTGCAGATATAAGTAGCATGGACCAAGAACTCGAAATAGGATTCTTACTCACAGAAGAAGAATATCAGGAGAAAGGAAAGAAAAGCCAAAAGCAGTCTAAGTAACGACAGGAATGAAAGAATGATGGAGCTTGTAAGAGACAATTCAAGGAAAATGTGCAAATAGCGTATTCAATACACCTTACACAAGTTTTCGTTTATTGCAACTCACAGCATTTCACTCCGTCCTACCTTATGGATATGAAACATGGCCATTAATAATTGAGTATATTCGTTGTTTACTGCTTTTCAATCATAGGTGTCTTCGAATCATTACTCGTGTATGTTCGGAACACAGAGTAAGAGTTGGGTTAGGGATAAAGTACAAGCTAAAAATTGGAAATCGATCAAACAGATAGTAAATCTTCATCATTTGAGGTGGTTGGGACATGTGTTACGCATGTCCAATCGCTGCCTACATCGAAGCGTCATGTTTTCTGTTGTAGGAGTAGGTTGGAAGAAAGGCAAGAGCGTCCAAACCAAATCATGTCGCACGTCCATGAAGTCACTGACAATTGGACTTAGCCGTGCTTATAGGAATAGACTATCTGGATGTGGTCTGCGTGGTTATTGAAGTCAGTGGTAAGAGATTTCGAATGACCTGGTTCAAAGTCGTTTTCAATGACGCAGGTGGATTCATTCTTTGTCTTCCTCAGAATTCGGAGTTTCTAAATTCCTCATGACCGTTTCTGTGTTTTTATTTCAGTAATTTATATTTTATTCTCGAATCGTATCTTCGATGCCTAATCTTCCCTATTACCACTGATACTGTTACTACCTCTACCATTCTGGGATTCAACCTGTGGAGAAATGTTAGTGGTTTGCTTCTGTTTGAAGTCCGCGCTGATGATTTCCTGTAGATTGATAATGAAAGTTTAACGACTAAAGTATCTAGCTCAGAGAACACAACTTTAGCAAAAACTTAAGCATTGCTTTGGTTACCAAAAATTAACCAGTTATGTGAACGCCGGTGACTGAAAGCTAGAGAAATAACATTTTACCTCTTTGGAAGACAGAAGAAATTTCATTAAATGAGTTTTTTAATGTCAACCAAATGATAAACTATGAATAGTTACTTCATACAGCACTGATTTTATTACACTCATATTTTTTTAAAAATTTTACTAATGATTGCAAGTGATAAATGACGAATAAACAATCTAGTGCCGTGAAGCCTCCAAAAATATTTTGAAGTATTCAGTATATAAATATCGACTTAGATTGAAAGTACTTCAAATTGTAGAGTGAAACTTAATATTATGTTAATAAATGAGAAAAAAATGTGATTATCGACTAGTAACAGTCATTTAATTGATGAAAAATTACTTTAAATTTGTGAAAATTTCAAAGAACATTTGAATAAGTCGAGGTCACACTACATCATGAAGAAATGGTAAAACTTCAGGAAAACGATTATGAGCTATTAGCTTAATATATTTTAGGCATTTTTATCAATATTTCTCCCGTTAGCAGCGAGTAATCTTGAACAGATTATTCACCTACATCTGTATAACTGAAATGTTTGTATCACTAGTAAACATATCTACTAACTCAAAGTAAATTTCATATGTTCTATTGAGTCACCTTGATTGGGAGAGTTAAGAGATGTTGGTTTGTAATGAAAGTATGTTTGATGAAACTAGATGATGATCTATGTTATGTCTTAAGATACGTTATCTATATCACGTGCTGAATTTACCAATCAGAATTTCGACTATACCACGAGTTTACTATTTCATCTGTAGCCTAGTGACCTTGATAATAATAGGTTTTGATCAACACAACTGACCTTGAGCTTACATGAGCAACACTCCTATTGACTCGTCTATTCGAAAGCCTTTTCTCCATCTCTAACCTTGATCCCGGAGAGAAATCTGCACTCGAGCTCCTATTAATAATATATTCTAATTATCCAGGCCAACCAACCAGCATAACATCTATTTCAAACAGTCACTAGCTATTATACACAGACTATCAGATCCTGAAGCAGACCAAACAAGAAATAATATTTTAAACACAATCATATCATGTCAGAGCTAAGTAAACAGTGCATAATTAATTAGCAATAGTTAAGGAACAGTAACACGTCTAACAGTAGTTCATAGGTCCGCTGGGAGCTTATGATACAGCGAATGTAGGAACACAATAATAAAGTTATCTATAAATTATACAATGAAAATATGGACAATAATAATTCGAAAAACTGTCCCAAAAGTTCTGACTTTTACTATACTCGTTTCATGATAACAGTCTCCTTATATCACAATGATTTTTCACTGAGTTACCTTTAAAAGCACTCTTACAGAGAGACGGGAAGGTTGTAGGTCTGATCTCTAGTATGGTAATAGGTGGATTCTTTTGAGGAGACATAAACAAGGATGAAACAATTCCCTAGTGTTCCATGATTACAGTGGTTCCTCCTCAAAAGTCTTGGAAATAGAAACCTAAACAACGTTGGTTTCAAGGTAAAGTGACTTGAATGATTTAGAATAAAACATACCATATAAATGACCCAGTTTATTCGGACTCAACCGACCCACAAAGAAGTGAAAAATCAATACAATAAAATATAGTTCACAGTATACTTCTTGTTTATGAGTCAGTCTTATAGTCTGACCGATGGTGATGCTGTATTGGTCCTCCATAAGCATGAGTTAATACGCAGAACGATTATAAACATGATTTATGAAATACGGCTAACTAGATTTATTTCAAATGTTCAATTCGGTTGTTCAAACTTACTAGTGATCTAATCTTAATAGGTCTGATACTACTGATTCTATATCAAATGACTAACGTGAATTTCCTGATCAAGCTAGGTGTGTACAGTTGAAAGGCCTCAAACCAGGAAAGAATAACGACTCATTGTTTCCTTTATTTCAGTGGTCCACCAGTTAACTTGTGTCTGTGACGAAACCTACCTGAAAAACTGAACTAATTTTTACAATCAACTGACGAAGCAATATCTATAAACAATGAGACATACACTATACGTGACAAAGTGTCCTTTAGATAAATATCCTAACAAAGAGATTGGTGTTCTTACATTAAAGAAAGATTTTCAGATGTTGCCTGAATTGACGAAAATGATTCTTAGTTTTCGATTTCTTTTCATGCTTCAGTACATCATTTACATATGATAAATATTTATTGAATGGGAAAAAAGGAATATAACTATTTGTGCTACTAACGAAACTTAAGGTAGACAAATAATAAATCATTTCGGTATATATTATGTTTCTCCTTTTAGAAAATGAATACAATAAAGGAATTTTTGTCCAAAACATCACTCCCAACAGTATATCGGATAAATCAAAATCAATTCAAGTAAATGATCAAATAATCCAAGTGAGAATAAGAACTCATTACTATTGGCTTTTTCTTATTAGTATTATGTATTCCAAATAACCGCTTTGATCTATTTAGATGATGAAATGGCAGAACGAACTTGATGAAGAATATTTATCCAATGACTTACAGGGAGATGATAAAATTTTACATTGATGATGTCTTAATAAATTTCATTGTGCATTGAAACCAATAGTCCTTCTTCCATATGAGTTTAATTATTTCTTAGTCACGTGTTAACTGTCAACAATTTAAAATTACATTCTTTTTAATCCAAAATAAACAACTGTATTAAACCGGTTACGTTCATTACCACATCTAGAAAGAGGTGTTTACCTTGTTTATAAGTGAATTACACCCATACAGTCTTTTCGAAAATCCAATGCTACTGAAGTAAACTGTCATCGGAACCCTCTAAGATTCTAGAAAAATGGATGCATATAGAAATAAAGAAGACAATTTTCGCTTCAATGTAAGAAACTATAGTACGATTACTCCTAAAGAGTCTGATGACGAAGAAAATAGCTGAAAAGCGGAGAGTTATTACAATAGAAAACCAAAAAGTTATCATATCTCATATGTGTAACTAATCAACAACATACTCGGTCTAAAAGATAATCTACTTCCATGTGTTCAGTAATTAGCCTATTGAAGTAAACGTTTCTCATTATAGAGTATTTCTAACAAATATTCAGAAGGAATCTTGAACGAGTATCTTCAATAAAACATTTACCGAAATGACCTAGTGTTTTTTGTGACCACTGTCAGATATTATTGTGTTGGATACGGAGGTTGGTTGTCTGATTAGCCAAAGTATTTACTGATGAGTTAATGAAAGTGATAACAGAATCCAGTGAACTTTCAGTTATTTGTATACTGACTAGGGGCTTTCCTGATGAGAATTCATACCTGTAATGTCTATGAAGTAGGAGGATGAAATGCTTGTGTTGGATTCCACTAGTAGCCGCTAACCAACTTTTTATTAGTTTTCATGATATGAGGTATAATTAAGTAGTATACTTTTAGATTTTGAATTCATTATGGCTTATTTTCTCTTTTCACATTCACAGGTAAATGAAATATCCCTAAGTGGTCTAGATAACTTAAAGGCCATTTCGGTTTTAAAGAAGTCTGATGCAAGCATCACACTGAAATTGAAACGCTACCTATGTGGCTTCCTCTGTAAAGAACTAAAGAAAGCGGGTATTACTTTTAAATATGATAATTTGTTTATTTATCATGTATTCAGATGAACAATTATAGAAAAAATGTAGAAGTGAAATAAACACATAAAATAATAGTACTGGATTTAGTTATGAATTTGTTCACTTTCAACTATTCCAAACTGGTATGCTTATCATCATAGTTGATAACTTCAAAATGGTATGAGCTTGATTTGTTTCATGAAGAACAACAAATAATTTTTATGATGGAATTTCCAAATCACATAAAGATCGCATGATTTTCGTCTATCACACTAGTTACTCCAACCTTATGAGGTTTATAAATATTGAATTGTTGGAGAACACGCCAGTAGTCTAATTTCACTATCATCGGTTTTACGCTTTAGATCATTGTGCAACTCCTCATAGTTTAAGAAAATAACAATGAAGAAGGCAGGTATTGTCCTTGGTTTTGGGTTAAGATCGTGATAAAGACAATTAAGGGAATAGTCAAAAATCCATAATGGAATATTAGCTGAAAATATATACTTGATATCAATATTGAATAAAAACGGTATAAAACTTAAGGCGGTTTATTTGTTGTCTTCGTAATGGGGATTGCCATATATTTTAGAAAACTATTTTGGTCCTAACCCTATGGATAGTATTCTTGTTCAGCCCAATATCTTCCATTGACCTAAAAGATAATATTTGACTGTTGAATCGCTTCGTGAAGCCAGGTATATTCATAGTGTGATAACTCTTTATAGTCTGGAAAGAAGTATCTAAAGACCTATCAAATACTTTATCACTGAATATCGTATTAATACTAATAACAGCATAACGACGAATCCATCCCTCAAATTCATCTGAGAAACACAGAAATATTGCTTGAAAACTTCACTATAACATAATTCATTTCAGGGAAACTAAAGCCTTCAAAGCTCACTTTTGATCCATAAATTCTCTCTAATTTCTCGAAAACTAAGTACCAATAAAACCCTTTACTTTTACTTTCTCAAGTTATTTAACGTTTGATTCTGTTTACACAATCCATTTGCTTGCGATAGATATTCGAAAATTTGTTTTTGTAAACGGTCTTTTAGCTTTTATTGGTGAACTTTCAATTATTTGACAACTGTGTTTTTCAATATGGTGTCTAGAAAACTAAATTACTAATTATTTGGCCTCACAATCTTTCGTTAGGGGACTGTAGGTGTAGACAGGTCCATTTTAATGGCTTATGGGTTTCATATTCAGTAAATTGGCTTTAATGATAACTAACATTTGTTGTACAGGAAGTAAGTATTTTTAGTTTGGAGTTTGTAGACTAGTGTACGAGTGTTTGGCAGTGACAAGTGTTAAGTTCAAAGTAAATTTCACATGTCTACACAAGTGATAGGTTCTGAGTAATATATGACGAGAACCCTCAGTTTTATATTTAACCTGTGGTAAATACATGATAGAATTTTTTCCCAATCCTAAACTGTATTTTCTACCCATAAACGCTTACCATATATAATTTTAATTTGCCTCTTAATATCATTTTCTAAAAGGTTCTTTCCAAACAAGCAATAATGACCCACAAAATCGATTGCTTAATCATGATGAAATTTCAGATTCTGATCTAAATTCGGATCAACCATACTCAGTAGACAACAGTGTATTGAAGTATAATGTAATCAACAGTGAAGCAAGTGATTCATCAAATCAATCAGCGGTTAGTAGATTGTATCAACACGAAAATTATCCATTAAATAATACTAATTTCAATCAATCGAATATATTACACATGGAATTAACAGAAGAATTAATCGATTCACCATGTACGTGCTTATATGGTCATGAAAGTATACAAAATATAGCCCTGATGATATTTTCAGAAGAAAAGGAAGTTAAGGAAATGTCACCATTGTTGAGTAATAAAAATAATCATGATCAATTAAATCCAGTGGCTTTTTCTGACCGATTATTAACTAATAAAAATTGTAAATTATTAAACCCAGAAATTGTTAACTTCACTGATAATATAGAATCATATAAGCAACAAACATCCGTAACAATGATGACAACCACAATAATAAATAAACAGGAATATCAAAATGTGACTACCGATCAAAAGAGTGAAGAATTCACCAAACGTCTATGTGTTGTTGGAAGTTATGAGACGTTCGCAGCCAGTAGGTTCACGTCTAATTTTGGCATTGAAACTACATCTAAACGGGAAGTGAGGCGAAATACAACAACTAGAAATATCAGTGATGCTTTGATTGACAATAATAATGAAAATAGTAATACAACCATCGGATCTAAAGAAATTATTGACACAAATCGTCTTGGGAATACGGATCATATCAGTTCATCAAATGTGGAACAAATCAAAATTAGTAAGTTTAGTAGAACTACTTTCATGTTTCTTCCTATAAATATTATTTCCTTTATCTGTGAATTATGATATTCAAGTGAATTTTTACCCCTATTCATGTTAGTTGGTTGTTCTAAAGTTGTCAATATCACCATTACTTACTTACGATTGTTGCTCCCAATGGAGCATAGGTCGCCCACCAACATTCTCCAATCTACTCTGTCCTGAGCCTTCCTTTCTAGTTCTATCCAATTTTTATTTTTCTCATATCTGTCTCCATTTCTCGGCGTAATTAGTTCTTGGGTCTTCCTCTTTACCTTTGGCCCTCAGGATTCCATGTGAGGGCTTGTCTTGTGACACAGTCGGGTGATTTCCTCAATGTGTGTCCTATCAACTTCCAGAACTTCTTCCTGATTTCTTCCTTCACTGGAATCTGTTTTGTTCTCTTCCCGGTAGAATGTTGCTGATAGTGTCTGCTCAGCGGATCAGAAGTATTCCGCGTGGACAACTGTTGATAAACACCTGTATCTTCTGGATGATGGCCTTCGTAGTTCTCCAGGTTTCCGCTCCATACAGTAGAACTGTCTTGATATTTGTATTGAAAATTCTGATTTTTGTGTTGGTTGACAATTGTTTTGAGTTCCAGATGTTCTTCAGTTGTAAATATGCTGCTCTTGCTTTGCTGATCTGCGTCTTCACATCTGCCTCACATCCACCGTGTTCATCTATGATGCTGCACAGAACATCACCATTAGATATTTTTATTCTCAAACTAGGGTTATCTGGAAAATCGTCAAAAATCGGCTGTTTGACTGTGACGAATCAGTCACGAAATAACTACTCTTTAGAATTCCATAATTTTTTAGATGATACCATTTACTGACTAAAACTAACTTCAAACTGATCTACTCCGCCAAAGAAATAGTCATTTGACAATGAAAATATAACGAGACAAACTATGAGCAATGAAATTTTAAGTATTTATTCTAGTTTTGCCTAATTGGGTTGAAGTATACAAACGTAACTGTTAAACAACAGCAGGAGGTGAAAATGAATAGTGAATTATGAAAAAGGGAATTATCAATCCCATTGGATTAAAAATAAGCTGAACTTCGAAGATGAAAGCGACTATCAAAGTAAAATGAGCAGAATAGAAAAAAGACAACACAAAAAAGATCTTGTGATCATTCTTATTAGATGATATTATTCAGTATAGCATGACCTACTCAATGATAGATATACAATATTATTTTTGATAACACGATTCAGGTTTGAACTTTGTGATAGTGATGATTTTACTCCAATTAATAAGTTCAAGTTCACCTGTTGGTTGATTGATTTTCAACACAGGCCACAATATAGTGTTTGCTTATATGATTTCCAAGTGAAATTTGTCACCCGAAACCTCAGTTGTAATAGAAAGATATAAACGTAGGTAATAACTATTTCTAAAATTACTAGAAGCAGTCCCAAAAGGCTTGTTGATCTGATCGTAGGGAAAATTCAAATAAACATTTAACTACTCATCTATATTTAGTTATGAAATAGTTGAAATTATATTAAATATAAAGTTATCCTTAATGTCTCTTAAAAATGTTTTATTTAAGGTTTCATAGGATTTCATTCAACCAAAATCATTACCACAAAACTGTCCTGACACAAAGTCTTAACCATGAGACGGCTATGAGAAGTTGCTTTAAAAACATTAACTTAAAGATACCCAGTAGCCCATACCATATGCCTCAATATCTCACTTCCCAAATTCATGCTAAAATAGCTTTGACACGTCATTGCTAGCTTATTCTGAAAAGATGTTTAAATAATTTTAGGCACACTTATTGTAATTAAAAACACGAAGTTCAGCGAAGGGATCTCTTTTCAACGAATTTATTGTTATCAGAAGGGGTTTTTGTGGAGATTTAGTATTTTCATAGTTGCAAGTGTGAGTCAAATGAAACTAGACCACCAAGGAAAACCTGGAAGCACTGGACGGCCATTTCGTCCTATTGTGAGACTCCTCAGTAGTGTGCATCCACGACCTCGCCTCGCGAGGAGTCCCACAATAGGACGAAATGGCCGTCCAGTGCTTCCAGGTTTTCCTTGGTGGTCTAGCTTCAATTGACTCACACTTGCAACTATGAAAACGAATTTATTATCAAACTGTATAACCGTATATATATGAAATTTTTTTATTAAAATACTAATTCTGTGAGGAAATGTGAACACTAATAACCAAGATGACGTAATAGAAAGATTATAATACTAGATTACGTAATACGAGCAATAACAATAGATTTAGTGAATATAATAAGATGATTAAAATGAATAAAATGTTTTTGTTGCAGTAATTAAAGGTCATGAAGGGTCATAGAGGTGTTAAAATAAATAAAGTGATATGATGAGTATTCATGAATAAAATAATGAGAATATAAGAAATAAGTGAAGCGGAAATGTAGTAGTAATAATAATAATAGAGTGATAATAATAATATTAAGGTCATGGTAACGATAATGATAAGACTTAACTCTTTTGTACGCATAGTTCTGGTTTAAGCTTATGGATGGTAAGAGCTTCGACTATTTTTAGTTGTAGTTTGAGCTCAGAAATAAAGTGCAACTTTCCAGTGATCACATTTCTTAATAGATCAATGTCTATTGAAGTCGACTATTTCATTTTTTATGATTCTGGAAGTTCAAATAGTACGCAGTTTGATTGTCAATTACAAAACACCTATTCATTTCGGAGAGAATTTTCCACCTAGTAAATCATACATCTTATAAGAAAAAACCCACCTGGATTTCGTGCACTATTTAAATGCATTTACGACTTATAACAGGTTATGTCACACAAGCCAAGAATACGCGTAGATAACCCCAAACAACCAACACGCTGCAAGTTCGAGGAACACTGATACACTATTCCTGAAGGTCGGCTCAATACTAACTAGGCCAGAATGATGAGGAAGAACACGTGACCAGAGTGCACCAGCCCAAGATCGTTATTATATTTCAGACATTCATTTATATACACATAAGATCAGGTCACGGAACAAACCAATTGGGTAACAGTACTAACACGGAACAATAACATTAATCATGGGATAATGGAATACTGGAAACACAAATAATCAGTTCTAGGTTATGAGTGGAAAATGCTATAACAATAATTCACGCTTCAAATAAAATGTTATATTTAAGGTGACCAGAATGTAATGAAACCAAAATACTTGATAAATATGTAATCATGTATATATCCATAAAGTCGTGGAAATATAGTTTCGGAAACTTTCTCGTTGTAATCGATTTTTCTGTATGTATTTCATAGGATTATGCTTAGTTGTACGTGAATTGTTGTAAGAATTGTGAATTCTGTACATTTTATAGTTAGTTTCTAATGGAACTGGGTGACGACAAAGGGATGTTCTGTATTTGGACTTTGTAATAAGAAGGTAGTCAAGTACACAGGAATCATCAGTTCGTACATTTGCCACATCCGTCACATATTAAACTGGAATCTAGATTTCTGTAATCGAATTTTCTTTTTAGGCTCACCATGTGTCTATCCGACTGTATATTGGATGTAAACTCAGCATGACCTAGAATGGGCTCATTAGTATTGGAATTAACAATGGGAAAGGAACAGTCTCACTCGGTTCCTGGAATTGTATCTGACCAGCATGTCGGTTTCATGTATTTGAATCATTGATATCTAGTATTTAAACGATAGATTTTCTAACACTATCCTCCCCACGAAATAATGTTGGTTCGTCATGTTATCAAGGTGCAAATAATGTTGCTCTATTTGAACCATATTACTCAGATTGACTAGAGGATCCAATAAAAGTGACTTCATGGTGAGAATAAACAACATCTGATGTGAGGTCATACGAACTGTAATTAGATTTGAATTCATTTTGAACTTGTGCTTTGGATCAACCAATTTTTTTCAACCAGAAGCAAATACATTGTGAGGACAAGTAACGTTTGATATGACATCATTAGGATTTTATACTTCTGTAATATTTTTGTCAGATTTATTAGGAATCGGATTAGAGGATAATAGTTCATTTGAAAAAATCTGTATCTATCAGAGTTGCATCAGTTGCAAAAAGACAGTAGCTCTATAGACTGTTCTGATGTGTCCAATTTTATCATAGGATGAGCGCTTAATAGTCCTATGTTCACCTCTCTACCCTGCTTTGCAACTTCTTAATGAACTGTTACCTGCATGACTTTGAGTACGCATTGGATTGGGATAACTATGTAGTGTAGTAGAATTCTGAAT
Organism: Schistosoma rodhaini; assembly: GCA_944470415.2. NCBI lineage: Eukaryota > Metazoa > Platyhelminthes > Trematoda > Strigeidida > Schistosomatidae > Schistosoma > Schistosoma rodhaini. The sequence continues at coordinate 5,531,074 of OX104040.1, forward strand.
GTTCTGGATGTCCTTTTCATTCACTGCTATGTGATGAATACACACCGCTCCAGTATCTCGAAGGAACACTTCGTTAGCTGTATGAGCTCTCTCTCCATATCTGGTATGCTGTTTACTGCAGTCAGTCGATTTCACTGCTGTATATGAAGTCGATCGCCAAAATGGCATGTGGAAGCTTGTTTTTTCAATTCAAGGATGAATTCTTTTACCTTTTGGTCATTCTGACGAGTCATTTTATGAAATTTCGCTCTTTAACGGCTTCCAAAACTAATACACTTTACATGATTTAATGGTAGTTCATAAAGAAGTGAAGTAGTTTTTCCTGAAAGAAATTGATTAACTGTAAGCGATTGACTATGATCACCATTACATGAAGATTACGTGCCAGTTATCGACGTCGATCTCTCGGTAGGCCAAAAACCAGAAGACTGTTGATGGTCTCAATAAGATATATTTGTTGGCGATCTCGTGAAAGCATAACGAGACGTGACAAAGTTTACGGGGGGAACTGCCGATCTTAAGCAAGTTCGTGCAAGGTCACAGGCAACGGAAGGAAAAGTCTTTATGGTATAGTCAAATAGACAAGTACAGCAAAACAATCGCTGGTACATTCGGTTATAATAACAATTGTTTCCATTATACCAACCGCGTTCTCGTCATATAAGTAGGTCACTACGCAGTAAAGAAATAGAAGTCTTTATACATTAAAAAAATGACATGGTTGGACAAGCCATACCAAAGAAATACATAACACAAGGCTGCCCATCTGACTAAAATATTTCGTGTCTTTCATCGATAATGAGTTTACTCAGTACTGTCAAGAGTCAGTTATCAATCCGATTCGCAAGCTAGGGTCAATATATCATCCCTCAGACCACATACCTATCAACCCGACAAGTATTTCATTTGAAATACTGGATAGAATGACCAGAGATAATAATATGCCCCCCTCAAAGGAAACTAATATCTTGTTAAATAATGAACACTATTGCCTTAGGAAAAGATTATTGCATGAGACAAACCTCATCATATCAAAATCGGGGTGGACGGAGTTTTATGACGACAAGTAAGAAGTAGGAATCAGCTGATTCTTCCAGAAATCAGCACTTAGTAGACTACACTTAGCACACATTTGTTGGTGCTTTACTTATTGTACTTCATTTGAACGAATCCCCACATATCACAAAGTCCCTAATGATAACTTATACTAATGACGCCCAAAGGTGGCGTAGAGTGAAAACCTCTGACAGGCAAAATGACATGTTTGATGAGCTTGACAAAATGTTTAATTTGACCGGTAGTGTCAATAATTTCATTGCATTGGAGGCTTCAGTTACTTTAGTTTTGTCTCACAACAGTATTGGGGCAATCAAAGTTCATTTACTTAAAACCGCAGATAACTGCTTTTCGTGTAAGGCCGGAGTAGTCAGAACCTAACTGATGTTAGGTTGGACGGTCACTAAACTAGATACAAACACAGCCCTGGGGAGATACAAAATAAAAGTCTGCGTCCACATCATAGGTCCCATTTAAATGGTAGCTTTGATATCCTGGAAAGGGTATAGAGAAAGTGTTACAGATGTGACCTTGGAACTCCAAGATTTATTATGTACAAAGAGGCTAGAAAAGTCAAATCTATTTACAGTGAGCAACCTCAGATTTGTGGTATGACTTATTAGGACAGAATAACTCACGAAAGATATCAGATGAGCTAAAGCCAAGTGCGAACAAAATCCTATTGGTTACAGGTTTTACAACCTGTCACTCGACTCTTTTTTCGAAGAACTATTATTTAATCTGCTGGAGCAATGAATTTTGAGCTAACTAAAGCTACTCCTTTATTTTTCATTTTAAGTACTTAATTTAAATATTGAATACTCATAACACAAAGAACTGAGAACATCATATAAAATATGATTTTCAAAGCTTGCATATGATTTAATGAATTCAGTTGGCTGATCTTAATTGAGTCATTGAAATTTGATCATAGAGCTGAAACTTTGCGGGTGCCTTGAAATTAGGCCTTACGCGCCTTCTTTGTCTTCGTACCCTTCGATGCATATTTTACGTCCTGTATTTCATGCTTTCTGTCGTTATAACCTATAGTATACGCAAACCTCAAAGTTCGTTTTACCTAGAAATCAGATATGCACATCAAGAAAAGACTTCGCCGCTACATAAGTAACATTATAAGCTTTACTAATTCTCACACTCGAAACACGCTTCGTGATCGATCTTCTGATTTTTATGGTGAGATATTCTGAATAATGATGTATATTCTTCACTTAAATCTAGGAATTGTGTCATGTGTTTACTTTATCTGATTCATTTTTCAAGTATACCAATTTTAATATTGGTATACACTATACATGTACATACTGTGTTTATCAATAGGTTTGTAGGTCAAGCTAAATAAAATCACTCAACCCAGTAATAATAAAGCTTAAAGGGAACTGAATGTGTCATTGTAAAAGAGACATACTTGCAAATCCACTGTTAAAGACGTGGAAGTGTGTTTATTTATGAAGCGTACGAAAGGAATACGTCTGTTTTGTTGTGTCATTGCATAGAAACTGCATTGACAAAATAACTATGCTTAAACCAAGGAGAACCGGGAATGTAGGCAGGACAGCTTGCGTGTTTCAAGCATATCTGTGTATTTTGCAAACAAGTGGCGGGATTATGATTGATTAGCTAACAAATTATATAGCAGATGGAGACTAAGATGTTTTGCATGGAATGCATCAATCCATATAAATATGTAAAGTTTCAGCTGTCTCGCTGATGTCAGTTTGTGAATGGAAACTGTAGCTCTTAGCCGTTATTTCTGATCTTGATGCCTCACACTGATAACCTCACTTGCGAATCTGCACTCTTACAATCCAACTCTAGTACTGTTTAAGGTCGTCCAAAAGTTTCGGTCTCGCCACTACCGTGTCTATCGAATATCTTATTAGATCGGAAAAGGGGACAGCTATTGCCTAGCCTTGATACTTTCTCATTTCTATAGGTTGCTGCTCGTAATCGATCCATTCTGCAGATTGGTTCATATCTAAACTGTTCTCGATCGCCTGTGTTCGCAAACTTCGCTTCAAAAACGGTAGGCCACCACAAAAAACGGATGTCGCTGACCTACCAAACACATGCTCGTTCATTTGCTTCGGTTTGGGCTCCCGGGCAGCATTCCAGCCTTCACACATGTCGAATGATTTGTGTGGCGTATACATATTTGGTGCTTTCTTTTACCAATGTTTGTGCGTTTAAGCAAATAAATGTTTTTCCATTCTACTTTGAGCGACATGTTTTTGTGTAATAGTGGTTCATCGCAGCCAATGAAACCAAGGGTATTGCACTGTTTGGACCTGCTAAGTAATGTTTAGAAGAATGACTTGACCCCTAGATCTCCGTTCTTTCCTAAAAGAATTCACTGATGTCTCAGTGCATTCTGTTATCTGGTTATCTGAGCTTCAGTCCGTTGGTGAATAGGTATAAATCATGTATCCTCTAATCCTTGAAAGTTCCAAAACCAACATTCTACGTTTTCATGCACGTTTAATTTCTTCTGTATATTTTTATCTTCTATCCCGATTGCTGACAGCAGGAATTTTGGTGCAGCACAATCACTTGATACTTATAGATGATAAATAGGGTTTCTGAATACGTAAGCTGGAATAATTCATCGGATTTTTTTGTTTCTTGAGTAATTGTTGATCGGAAGCGTTATCAGCAAACCAAATTTCTTAACAGTAGTAATTGGGTATTGTAAAAGAACATAAAATAACATCGGCCTTTGATTGCCGCACTATACAGTTGAATAATCTCAATGCCAATATTTGTCGCAGATACTTTTGATGGTATTATTTATTTTAACCTGAATATATTAATTCATATGCAATATCTTATCGTGCTTTTGCAGTGAGATTAGATCTTTTAGTTACGTAATTTGATATAATACTGTAAGTTTTTGTGATATTTTTCTCACGTTTCTGGGAATTAGCAAATGAAGTTACAAATGAATTGGTTGATCTCATGCGTAAAGTTTGGCTACCGATTGTTGGTCCTGGTTATGACATCATAGTGAGTATTTCCATAACGTATGAATTTTTTTTCAAGTCTATCTTTTTGATTGTTAAATATTTTACAGTTGCATTTTAATACCCGACTCTGTAAGCGAAGTCGAATTGTAGAACATTTAGGTGGGTCTTTTGGCATCCCAGCCTAAAGAACAGATAACAGTGACCCTGAACTGCAATTTTACTCAGATAACTGATTAATTCTTGCAACTTACTTACTTACGCCTGTTACCCCTCGTCGAGGAGCATAGGCCGCTCACCAGCATTCTCCATCCAACTCTGTCCTGAGCCTTCCTTTCCAGTTCTTTCCAGTTGCTATTCATCCTTTTCATATCGGCTTCTATTTCCCGGCGTAGTGTGTTCTTTGGCTTTCCTCTTTTCCGCTTCCCTTCCGGATTCCAAGTTAGGGATTGAGTCGTGATGCACATTGGTGATTTCCTTAATGTATGTCCGATCCACTTCCAACGTCTTTTCCTTATTTCCTCTTCAGCTGGAAGCTGGTTTGTCCTCTCCCATAAAACGCTGTTGCTGATAGTATCCGGCCAATGGATGTTGAGTATTTTGCGTAGACAACTGTTTATAAATACTTGTACCTTCCTGATGATGGCCGTAGTAGTTCTCCACGTTTCAGCTCCATACAGTAGGACTGTCTTGACGTTCGTATTAAAGATTCTGACCTTGAAATTGGTTGAGAGTTGTTTTGAGTTCCATATGTTCTGCAATTGTAGAAATGCTGCCCTTGCTTTGCCAATCCTTGTCTTTACATCTGCATCCCATCCTCCTTGTTTATCAACGATGCTCCCCAGGTACTTGAATGTTTCCACCTCTTCCAGAGTTTCGCCATCAAGTGTGATTGGGTCGGTGTTCTCCGTGTTGCATTTGAGAATCTTGCTTTTTCCTTTGTGAATGTGGAGGCCTATCGATGCGGAGGCTGCTGCTACATTTGCTGTCTTCATCTGCATTTGGTCGTGTGTATGAGAGAGGAGGGCTAGGTCATCTGCGAAGTCCAAATCATCTAATTGATTCTGAGAAGTCCATTGTATTCCGTATTTCCCTTCAGATGTCGAATTCTTCATAATCCAGTCAATCACTAGAAGGAAGAGAAATGGGGAGAGTAGACAGCCTTGTCTGACTCCGGTCCTTACTGGAAATGCACCTGTCAGCTGTCCTCCATGCACCACTTTGCACTGTAATCCATCGTATGAGTTTTGGATAATGTTGACGATCTTCTGAGGAACTCCATAGTGTCGAAGAAGTTTCCACAATGTTCTCCTATCCACGCTGTCAAACACCTTCTCATAGTCGATGAAGTTGACGTATAGTGATGAGTTCCACTCAACTGATTGTTCAACGATGATCCGTAGTGTCGCAATCTGGTCTGTGCACGACCTATCCTTACGGAATCCAGCTTGTTGATCCCTAAGTTCGGCGTCTACTGCGTCTTTCATCCGATTCAGCAGCACTCTGTTGAAAACTTTTCCTGGTACTGATAACAAACTGATACCTCCGTAGTTCTCACATTGGCTCAGATCTCCTTTCTTTGGTATCTTGATGAGATATCCTTCTTTCCAGTCCGTTGGCACTTGTTCCTCTTCCCAAATCTTTTTGAATAGAAGGTGGAGCATGTTTGCAGTTATTTCAATGTCTGACTTCAGTGCTTCTGCTGGTATATTGTCAGGTCCTGCCGCCTTCCCACTTTTGATTTGTCTGATGGCCATCTTGACTTCTTCGATCGTTGGTGGAGTGACATCTATTGGAAGGTCTGTGTGGGCTGCTTCGATGTTCGGTGGATTCGATGGGGCTGGTCTATTCAGCAGTTCCTCAAAGTATTCTGCCCATCTTTTCCTCTGTTCCTGAATCTCAGTGATTGTCTTTCCTTCTTTGTCTTTGACTGGTCTCTCTGGTTTGCTATATCTCCCTGCCAATTTCTTCGTTGTATCATATAGTTGTATCATATTCCCTTCTCTTGCAGCTTTTTCCGCCGCCGTTGCTAGTTCTCCCATGTATTTCTGCTTGTCGGCTTTAATACTTTTCTTCACTTCTCTGTTTGCTTCTGCGTAGTCTGCTTGTGCTTTGACTTTCTCTGCTCGTGTTCGGCTGTTGTTAATTGCTAGTTTCTTGTTCTTCCTTTCTTGAAGTTTGTCCAGGGTCCCCATAGAGATCCATTCCTTGTGATGGTGCTTCTTAGGACCAAGAACCTCCTGACACGTTGAAGTTAGTGCTTCTTTTATCCCTTTCCAGTTGTCCTCCAAAGTAGTTTCTTGTTCTTTCAGTAGATCCTGTAGAGCTTGGAACCTGTTGTTGAGAGTTATCTTGAATTCGTTGAGCTTGTCAGTATCTCGAAGGAAGGCTGTATTGAACCTTTGTAGTGCTGTGTGTCCAGTTGTCCAGTGTTTCTTTAGCTTCAGTCTCATCTTGGCCACAACCAGGTGGTGATCTGAAGCTATGTCAGCTCCTCTCCGGGTTCTCACATCTTCCATTGATCTTCGGAATTTTTTGTTGATACAGATGTGATCAATCTGGTTCTCTGTGGTGTGGTCCGGTGAGATCCATGTAGCTGTGTGTATGCGTTTGTGTGGGAATATTGTGCCGCCTATAACCAATTTGTTGAAAGCACATAGGTTTGCAAGTCTCTCCCGCCTGTAGCTCTTCTAGAGTTACTGCCGGTCCCAAGCCCGGGTAAAGGAGGAGGGTTGGGCATGGGGTTAGCGACCCCATCCCGTAGAAAAGCTAACTCGCTAAAAAAACGCTAACCAGAAAATTCTTGCAATTACGAGCTTTAAACAAAAGGAGAGATAATGTCTTAACTTAGTGACCTAAACTTAAATACAACGATAAATACAAATAGTCTATATCCCTATCAGCTATCGTTTAAGCAGATCAATAGAAGACAGCAACTTCTGAAGCGCATGCTTGGACTCCGACCGTACCCTAGTGCACGGACGCATTTTCAGGCGTTCTACTGGACGTAAACAGTCATACCAAAAAGAAGACACCCTAAGTATTAACTCAAAGTCCAGTTCACAAAGCAACTGTAAATAAATCATATAAAATGTGGTGTATTCTTAAATCAATTTGTTTCATTTTGGGGGTCAAATAGATCCTTTTCACCAGTTTGGTTTTCCACTCCACGCCTTTTATCTCGTGTTCAAGTTGTCGTGTAGATTCAGTCTAGGATTATTAGAAGAGGCTAGCGAATCGAATCGACTGTTCATTTAGCGAAACTTATCATTTTCATCTTAGGAAGTAGGTTGACTTTAAAAAATAGACACCAAAATAACATTGACTAAAAATAATTAAAATTACTTAATAGGAAATGTTTAAAGTGAAGCGTGTATTGGGAAAAGGAATTGGGGTAAAATGTACCACCATTTATTTACTTATTTGCGCCTGTTATTCATATTGAGGCATAAACCGCCGGCCAGGAACTTCCAACCAACATTGTCGTGTGCTCTCCTCTATCTTCTTTCCAATTGTTATTTATTCTCTTGATATCTACTTCCCATCCCTTCCACAATGTGTTCCTTGGTCTTTCTTGAAAAGGTGTTCCTTTGTACGTTCATATTTATCTTACATATTGTTAATAGCAAATGTTTAGGAAGTAGGCAGTAAGATGAAACCACTATCCTAATTTTTTCAATGTGATTACAAAATGACGACGCGAATGTTTATAGTATTTTAAATCTTAAAAATTACAGCTCGTGAATTTATTACAATCTATTTTATGCTTTGCAGTTTTAAGTTATTTAAACACTTCAGTGACATGTGGTGTACATCATAGTTGTTTATTAATCCAGTCATAAATCATTTTTAAAATAATTTCATCTATTTATTAAACGTAAAGATGCAGACTACCTGGTTGGGGTCCTCGTGACTATCGTAACCAATGGTTGGAGACTCTAGATGACATGGCTCAGAATCGATCACAATGGCGTCCGTGTATACACTCTTTATCTTCCCTTAAACTTTAAGATCAAAATTGCTTCATAACGTTCTTTCTTCCTATACTATATCCTTATATACAACCTATCTTTTATATACTACTACCACTAAATTAACTATTTCTATGAATCCGGTGTTCATCTTGTGCTAATGAGATATGGCAACTTGGACCAATGCATAAATGTGCCTGGTTCTACGTTGTAGCTGACTGACTGACTGATTCCCAATACGTGAATACCTTTATATATAACCCACAGAAGCTCAACGTCTTAAAAATAAAAATTTTTTGACAAGTAATTAAAATGTAGATAGTACTAAGAGTGATTGAACATGTTTAGGTTTGATACTAATCATTTAGATTGCATCTGTGAGATGACCTCGATGAACGACATTGTAGTGTAGTCTGTCGTAAGAATTCCGTACGATGGTGATAACGCGCCTTTTTCACTCTCTCGTTTGCTTCTGTGTTCGGATTGTGCATCAGTTTTCTTTGTTTTTTTGGTTGTGATTAATTACCATTTCCTTTGTTTCTTGAATCGTACCCTGGGGTATCAACAGAGATCCATCTTGCATGAAAACTTTACTGCCAAAGTGTTCGGGAAATAATCATTAATAAAATTATCTGTTAAGGCTCTTTTGACCGCGAAAGAGATTAAGCTGTTACAAATTTGTGGTGAATATAAAGGCTTGGGTTGTGTGCTTGATTCCTTATGGCTCCTGGTATGTGTAAGGAACGAGATCAAACGCCATTTGAAAAATTAGTAGGTATACGATACATAAATCTCAATGATTTGTTCTCATCTACGTTCATTTATATTAGGTTTTACATATTCATAAATCTCGAGGAACATCAAATTTGGGCATCAGCATAGAAGGTGTGACCTATGTGGCAGAACCAGATTTCGATCATGGAAATTTACCATCTACATTGGTTACAACTAATAGTCAAATTGAAGATAAATCTAATCCAAGTAGTAAACTGTTACCAAATGGTATGGCAAAATCTGCCCATTCAAATGATATCAAGTATAGTGATATACCTTCACGCCATTTCGTTCAATATATTGTACCTGATGGTCTGATCGGTAGTTTGGGTGTTGTGCAAAAGGGCGATGAGTTACTTCAGGTAAGAATATACCTATTTTCTAGGGAAAAAATTACGGTTGACTTTTGCATACCGAGTTTGGGAATATTGGGTAGTCAGTGATGTCGTGTCATTAACTTGTAGAAGGCCTGAAGAATTGTATAGTTTCATCCTGTTGCTCATAATTAGTCTTTTGTTCTTTAGCTTCCGGGACTCATATTTCATCCTTTTCGGAATTTGTCAGCTGGATGTATGTATTCGATCGGCGTCATTTCTCGTCTGTATGTTGAAAATCATACACCGTATCTGCGCAATTAAGATAAGCGTTTAGTTTCATTTCACTAGTTCATTCTTAATATATCAAACAGATTTGTTAATTTACAAAACATTTTTTTATTTTGTATTGGTGATATGTGTGTTATCCACTTCGGCTACATGATTCGTTTATCAGTGACTATTGATTCATTTAGTTTATCACTATAAGGATTTACGGCGATCATAGTATTTTCCCAGTTAAAGTCTTGAGGCGATCTGAGCTAGACCACCACTGAAAACCTAAAAGCACTGAACGGTCGTTTCTTCCTAGCATAGGACTCGTCAGCAGCGGCATTCACAATCCAGCACTTGGGGCTCGAACCCAGGACCTTCGATCTCGTGCTCAAATAGTTGGCCTCTAGACCACTGTACCAGCATCCGACGTTGTTAATGTCCAACATTAATCAATCCATCTTGCGTAACCCTTCATCCATTGCCTGAGGTGAATATCCATCTCACACCCGAGATAAATTGGACTCCACTGGTCACGACTTCTCACTAAAACTCCATATAGTTTATTCGTTTATTTTTTGAATTCATTCAAAGATCGTGCGACATTGGTAATATCTTTGGTCGTAATGTTTAGTAAATGTAGGGTGAGGAAACAATGTCTGATAGTGAATGATAATTTACAGTTTTAACATGGCAAAATTTATGATTTTTATTGTCTTATGGTTATTTTTAATGGGGTTCGGATTTTTTATATGGGTTGCCTATTCATGTCAAATATTCCGTTGATCACTATTTCTGTGTTTTACTCCATCGTCTTCAGACATTTTTTTACTGGTAATGATGGTGCTTAATGTTTCTGATTTTCGCATACTTTTCAGGCTAATGGTCATCGTATACATGGTACAACGCATACTAGTACTCTTCGTTATTTACGCAATTTACCATCACGCATTGAATTAGTCTTTGCCCGTAGAAAGTCTACATATGAGAATGGAGATGATGACGTGTTTAGTATTACGGGCGGTAAGGATCAGTTGACTGATGTCGTAGGGGAATCACTACTTGAAGTTGCTGCTAGTGAAATCGGTTCCGTAGATACTGGCTCATCTGTGAGAATGGTGGATGCTTACGATAAAGTTGATCGGTCAAATTATTCCAGTCCAGTATCACCTGCTACGGCTCATAAACGTATCACTGAATGGATTCGAAAATCTCAAGGAGATTTAAGCGCGACTATTCACTGTCCATCTTCACCTGAATCTTCTGTAACTATGCAAACTAATAATAAATCAGAAAGATTTAGTTGTGATTTAAAAGTAAGTACTTATTTACAGTACAATTACTGAAATAATGTTTGATATTCTAAAGAGCAAATTGTAATTAGAAGAAAATATGCATTTCGTCATAGCTGTATAGGTTTATTAGCTGTTATGGCTATCTGGTCATACTTTAGGATCAACTATTTTCTAACTGCAATTATTGCAACTCATTTTACTTTTTAAGATTTGTTTCAATTAACTTTCCATAAATGTTATCCATATTGTGTATTTCCACACATTTCTAAATACCATACAACTTACTGTGAAGCTCTTTTTTTAACGATTTCAAAAAGAAATATAACAGCAGTTTCTATATATTCCCCCTTTTCTGTTTTTCGTAGAAACAAGAGACGATTACATTTGAATCGATGTATCAAATATATATATATATAGTCACTAATTCTTAATCTTGATTAGCTTTTCCTTTCTTGTAAGTGAGATTGCTTTTAATGTCAGTTGAATCTTATTATTACTGCAGTTTCATGCTTTCATACAGTGTATTTCTGCTGGTTTTTCGATTGATGTTTGAGAATATTTAGCTGTTCAAAAACTACACATTGGAGTGCCTCGAAATCTGGTTATCTAATCGGTTTTGGAGCTGAATACTTGCAATCGACAATATTTTGCTGTTTAAACTGCGAAACACTAGACATTCCGATATTCAGAAGAAAATGTTTCTAGCAAAATTTTGTCAACGAATCTCTATATTCCGTTATTCTTAAATTGATTGGATGTAGTTACTTAATTTTACTGAATGTTTTCATGGTGCTTTTTAACAATGTGGATGGGGATTTTTAACTTGTCTATATGTATACTACTGAAATTTATCAGTGATATAACGACTGTAACTACTCCTTTTGCTAAAACATTTTAATATGAGAAAACAGTTAACCCAGTATGTGATAGAAATTTCAGATATGGAGTTAGTATGCATTGTGTTTCCACTGATTAACCATATGCCCATGATAATAATATGGTTTACGTTCCGTTGTTCGCTTACCAACATCTGTTATCTAAGGTTTGGTGAACTTCACCATATGCACCATATACAAATATATTATTTATTCACCATACGCTTTTAGAAATACACAACTTCACAAATCAGTGTTGTAAGGATTATCATAAGTTGTTACAGTTTTGAATCCTTCTTGACCGTTGTCGGTTTGGATGAGAAAACAATCGTATCATTAGTCGTTGCGTACAAACTGTGACTACTTGTAACTTGTCGGTTATACATACTTAACTTATTTAGTCTTTTGAAAAAAGTTTTTCTGGCTTCTAATTAAAGTATATGCTTTGATCACAATATTCAGTCTCAACTGTTTCTGTTTGGTTGTTTGAATTTACATTCATTTACTTTAATAAGACCTTTTATTGTTATTCTATTAACATTGATTCTGGTAAATGATTTCCTGTGCTTCTATTCATTTTTGTTTAATAACTTTGTTGTTATTGGCAAGATAGTCACATATCGTTGAATCGAAGGTATTGACAGTCAGAATTATTCATCGTTCATTGGTTATTTTCAATATTAGTTCATTCTTTTCCTTTAACTCAAGTCATTTGTGTGTAGAAAGTCTGTTGATTTAAACCCTATCACAAAAATCTGTTGTGACAGCACCCAGTAAATGTTAAAACTAAGTGTTGTATTGCACATCTTTTCAAATGACCTGGTCTTGTAGTAGGAATTTTAAAGCGTTCTATACAATTAGGTCTTACTATCAACTCTCTCACACAGATAATACAAGTATATTTTGAAGTCTAATGCCTAGTTTTGTGGCAAAACGTAGCGGGTGCCTATGAAATACCAGAAAACCAGATAAACTTTATTCTTCTGAGATGAATAGCGAGACTTCTCTTTGTGCATAAAGAATATTATTAATGATGTCTTTCAATATGAATCTGTATATCCAAAGCTGAAAAAATCCGTTGGATTAAAATTGTTTGAATTTCATTCATGTGTGTTTTGTTAATTAGGTGTATGTGTTTCGTATCTTTCTTTCAATTAGAGTGATACGTATATCTATGCCTACATTTCGTAAATTATAGTAATTATTTCACACTTTCTTTTATTCATTGATCTTCTAGCATGCACAATCGTACAAAATTCACCCCCTCCATAACTATATAAATCCGAATTACACTAGTAAATTGCAACAACAGTATCTAGTAAATACAATGAAAAACGATCGTAAATATTCATTACCAAGTACAGTACAGCCGTCAGAAATACAAATCCCTTCTAGGACTCTAGGGCGTTTGCCAATATCAAGATGTAGTAAAGTGTGTATAGGAAATCAATCATCTACTGAACAACACAATCATCACCGTTGTCAAACTCTACCACATTATCATCATAATCGACCAAATCGTATTGATCCTCGTTACGGCTTTAAACGACCATGTTGGTCTTCAGTGCCTTTAATTATTCAACTGAATAAAACATCTCATGGTTTTGGATTTAGTATAGCTGAATATGAGGTGAGTTTTGTTAAACGGAAATATGCATATATAGTGATTACTGAAAATTGATGATAAAGGTCTTGGTTGTTTAATTAAGCCTGTTACCACTATTGCGGCATAAGCTGCCCGCCAGGAACTAGCATTCCTAATTTTCTCTTCATCTGGGAGTTGGTTTGTTCTGTCACACTAACCTGTTGCACATGGTGTACGGCCAACGGATATGAAGTATCTTGTCCATACAGTTGTTTCAAAAATTCTATTATTTTAGTGATGGTGGTAGTTCTCAACTCCACCTATACCTCTTCTAGGGGTACTGTCGATCCCAAGCCTGGGTAAAAGAGAAGGGTCGGGCATCGGGTCGGCAACCCCATCCCATAGAAAACAACCTTGTTAAAAAACCCCAATCAGATTAAACAATTTAAACCATTTCAATTCTGCCCTAACACTTGAAAGAAGAATTATGACGCCTCAAGATGAAAGCCGAGATTTTTCGGAAGTCATGAGGCCGATGCCCCTTCTAACAACCAGAGCAACAGTATTTGTAGGTAAATGTGGGAGACCGAAAGAACAGGTTAAATAGCTGCGGAAATGAGGAGATACAACTTGGTGGTGCTCAGAATAAGTGAAACACATTGGACCAAAGCTGAACAGCAAAGGTTAGGTACGGGAAAAGTGCTGCTGTACTCCGGTCACGTAGAGGAATGTGATGAGATCCAGAAAACTCCTCGAAAAACACCAAAAAAGTTCCTGTAAACATTTCGAAGCATCTTATCAAATCAGGATTCACTAAAGGTTTTGCCAGAAACACCTAGAAAGTGAAAAGTCACATTAGTTTCAGATTCGATGATTACCTATACTGTTACCATGTTTAGTAGCGTTTCAGAATTTTCCGGAGACCGAAGAGCATCTAAAATACTATAAGAACCCCAGATAATCTGTACATAAACGAACCTTTGAAGTAAAGCGTTTCTTCCATGTTTCTCTCGTGTTCAAGTTGCTGTGTAGATTTAGCCTTAGGGTTACTAGAAGAGCTTGGGAACCGAATCTGCCGTTCAATTAGAAGACTTTATCAGTTCCATGATATTTGCATAAACGGTGTTGTCCATTCCAAGTCTCATATACTGATGTTCATGTCATTTTATGCCATCGACTACAACCCCTCACAAAACCGATATTCGTCATTTTCGTCGCTAATATTGATGGGCTCACAATACTGGGTGAATTTCATTGAATTTTCTTTATTTTGAAAGACGCTCTGATGTTCTTGGGTCCATGATATTCCTATCGTATAAGTGCTTTTCGCTCTTTCCTGAAGTTAGTCGCTTTTGTTCAAATCGTGTTTGATGATCGCTTATTCGAAGGAGAGGCTAGCTGCATCTCATTTATGTGGCTATTTGAATGACCTTATAAGTCACCCATACTACTCTAATATTCTGTGTCCGCATGTTTAATGTTGCTCTGGCTGTCAGAAGCTATATATGTCCCGTGGCTTCTGGTGAATCTCAACTTTTATCATGATGCGTTAGAACTATTCTACATGAAGACCTTTGAACTTCGACAGAAGAGTTTTGATGGTTTGGTTGCTTCACTTCTGTTGACAAGTTTTTTTGCAAGATGGTGTTTCTAACCCTTTACTGAACCTCTCACAATCTTGCTTCTAATCAGCAATAATTGTAAAGGATTTTCAGGTGAATTTACGGTAAAGGTCATAACAGAAATAAATGTTTATTTATACCTTTATGTTGTACCATTATGGTATTTACTTTTGTGTGTTTATGTAAATGAGTTATTTTATTGTTACTAATTCTTCGGTTCACTTCTAATAGTATTGTTTTTTATCCAAGAATAACACTTATTTTTGTTTCTGATATGGACTTCTTTTTAGGAACTACCTGTTACTGACTTAGAAGGCAATACACTCCGTAAAGCTTATTCACTTGATAGAAAGAGTTCTAATATGATTGAATCTGATCGTCGATCATTTCATTCCTCTTATTCTACCGGTTCGACCATTACATCATTATCATCGTTACCTGGTAAAAATTCCAAATCTTCCAATGGATTAAAACGAAGATCCACGTGGTCTAGTCGATCCAAAGCACACGGTATCTTATTAGTTGACAGTTTAACTCCAGGTGGTATTGCACAGTTGGATGGACGTATATCAATCGGTGACAGGCTTTTATTTGTTAATGATAAAAATTTAATGAAATCTAGTGTATTTGAGGCCGCTAATACACTAAAGTCCCTTCCTAATGGACCGTGTTTAATTGGCATTGCAAAAATGCAGTTAGAATCAAACGAAACAGATGAAATTCACGAAAAAACCCAGCAACAATTATTACTGCCATACCCTGTTGTCTCTTCTAGACCTTCTGTTATTGGAATGTTTCCAGATACTGGTGAAATGAAAAAGATCAGTGTTAAGTCTGATCTAGCATATCCGCTACACGTAAACATTGGTGACAGCACTATCGATAATGATGATAATAATACGATTATGGTAAGTATTATAACATGGTGTTTTTAGGTTCTTTGTGCTCATATCTTGGATTGTTTATGTTATGTAAGCTCTGTTTAATACCCAAATTATAATTGCTCCTGTATGTGATAAGGCTATGCTGAACGAAAAGTCTTAAGATTACATGTAAGATAACCAAGTTTTTCGATTAGCTCATGGAATTGTATCGGAAAATAACTTTTTTTACGGCCGAAATTTCGCATGACAAGACGCTACTCTATCACTTGGTGCTATCATGTTGGCTGAGATAAACAATCTTCTGGCGGCATTACTTAAACTAAAACTTTAAACGAAGTCTGATAGTTCTTAATCTGCTTTACTTAAGGCTTTTAGTTTTTTATTACAATAGGTCAATAACACTTCTAAATTTCCCCCTTTAAATCTTGAATGCTTCGTTATTTTCCATATTTGTCACTCATGCTCCTTCTACCTTCAAAGATTCAACTTCCTCTTGCTTCGTCGTTCATTTTTTGTAGCTACCCAGTGAAATTCAGTTTTTTTAATGATTTCATATTGCTCAGTTTATCTTACCTTTTTCCTAATTCTTTTGCTGATGTCGAAGATTTATTTTAACGTTCAAATAATATACTGTTCATTATTACTATTATCTCTCTTGTCAAAAATCGGTGTTATTGTGCTCGGCATATTACTGGGATAGATTTTAGTTTGTTTCAGAAGGGTTTACATGTGAAAATTAAATATTACAAAAAAGCACTAACACTTTAAGTTCATCGGTAAGGAGAAATCATTACGTAAATCAAGAAAGAAAAATTAACGATTTATGGGAAGATAGATTGTGTGAATGTAACTGAACCGTTGCATTTGTGATGTAAGTCTTCACAACTCGCCTGACTATGCTTTCAATTTTACCAATGTTATTTTTAGTTCCTTATCCTTTTCAGTAGGTACACTTTTTATATATTCGTATCATACATACACGATATTGAAGGTTGTGATAATCTTCATGAAACCGTGGCTTTATGATTGAAATAGTTGACTTTCATTTATGTCCGAATTATGTCCCAATCACTGCGGTTTGAGTAGCCTGGTTTCATCATTAACTGTCATGTAAGCAGTATGACTGACAACTGAGTTACTAGGACTATTTGGTGAACACTTTGAATTGATGTGATTAATTTGAAGAGTTAATTTTAACTGATAACAGAAATTGTTTAGGACCAGGACACTACGTGGTATGATTCATTGATCTATTTGCAAATCAACTTTTAAAGTAGGTTATATCGTATTATACCCTAATATTTCACATGCATTCAGTCTATCGTAGATACAGAGCAATGCAATAGTGGTTTGGAGGGAGTTGTATGCTTTTTTGCGTATTCGACTGGGTGAATGTGAGATTTCTTATGTTTAAAAATGGGCTTGTGTCAACAACGCTCGTGCGCCGTGCTTTTCTGGAATGATATATATATATATATATATATATATATACTTACATACCTCTGCAAATGGTTTACTAAGTTTCATTTTTTTATATTTGGCAAGTCATAAAACAAGTAGTAAGAAAAAATTCATTCGCTGAGATTTTACAAATATATTATTTTTCATAGTTTTAAAGCATGAGTCAATTGAAGCTAGACCACCATGGAAAACCTGGAAACACTGGACGGCCGTTTCGTCCTATTATGGGACTCCTCAGCAGTGCGCATCCAAGTTAGACATTAACACCGTTGGATGCCAGCTCAGTGGTCTATCGGTTAAGGGCTTCGGCTCGTAACTGGTTGGTCCTGGGTTCGAATCTCGCGCGAGCGGGTTCGTGGATGCGCACTGCTGAGGAGTCCCATAATAGGACGAAACGGCCGTCCAGTGCTTCCAGGTTTTCCATGGTGGTCTAGCTTCAATTGACTCATGCTTTAAAACTATGAAAAATACTAAATCTCCACAAAACCCCCTCTGATAATAAATATATTATTCCTATTTAATGTTTTCTGCTAGTGTTTTTTACACTGAAGTAAGGCCTTTGTTTGACCTTTGACCTTTCAACTTTAACTAGTTGATTTGCGATCATTGTAAAATGATAGCGAACATGATCACTGTAATTTTAAAGTACCGATAACTGAAAAGTTTGCACAAGTACCATTTAATTATTGATTGTACTTTTTGTATTTGTTTCCTTTCCTGTTCGCCACCTCTCCTGGAATAATAAAATTGTACGCCGATGCCTATTCTTCGTGGGTATATGCAATGGTGTTTATGGTTGTTGTTTACACACTGACGTGTATAATATATTGTTTTATTTTGGTCAATCTAGTTTAGGCATGAAATAACTGCATGCTTTGATAGTTTTAGTGGCAGTATGATGCGTAGTATTTATTCATGTCCTTCTTTACAAAAGCCTTTATCCGATCCAGTATTTAATTCGCGTGGAAGTATTACTGATAGTGATAATAAATATGATAAGTATCGTATGCTTTCCATAAATAAACAGTTGTTTACTGGAAATAGTTTGGATCATTTGCAACAAAAAAGTGAATCTCCTTGTTGTCCGAGATCACCAACACCTAATCATATGAACCCTTTACTTTTGGAAACCAATCTTTCTTCTGCACACCATAAGTGTAAAAGTTTAAGTTATATTGATCAGTTAGGAAAATACACTAATCAACACTACTTCCATCGTCATCATTCTTACCATATGTGTACATTATCTGAATGTGAACAAAGTCATATGATCCACGAGATCCAGAAGTGTATAAGTACCAATAACGTCAACCAGTTACCTCTTCATGTAGTCCGTGAAGTCGTCCAAAATGCAGTAGATTTAGTTAATTACGAAGTGTTGGAGAATTCAATATGGTCAAATTCGACTACTGAATGGAATTGGTTCATCTCACCAACTTTATCGACGAATGCAGGAACAGCAGATTCGACTCAGTCATGGACACAATCTATGATTTCTGGATTCTTAACATCTTCAAACGTTAACGTTGATGATAGCAATAATAACAGATTAGATACTAACAAAGTAGATCATCACTCTACTTCATCATTAGTCTCTAGAAGTAGTTATTGTACTACTGACAACAATGCTAGTAATACTCAATATTTAGCCAATAAAATTGTTATTCAATCCATTTTAAAAGCGTTGAATCACTTGGAAGATCATAATACCAACAATGATAGATTATTTAGTTCTGTTACATCATCTACTATTCCGCATTATATTTCCACGTCAACTAATACAACCACAATTGAATTAACTTCAAAGGGTAGAGAGTTTTCAATGTGTAATAGATATCAACTACCTTATATTACTCAGAGTGCCGATGTAAATAATGGATCTGAATGGTGTTCTGCATCTAGCAAATTGAGTAGTTACTACAGATCTCAACTTCTACCGGACGAAAATGGTCATAATAGTGTTGACAGTTTGTGTTCAAATACAGAAATAGATAGTAATAATAATAATACCATCATTATAGGAAGTGATAACACTGACGATAATGATGAAGAAGAGGATGTGAAAACAGAGTGTGATTTATCTACAAGCTCATCAGTCTCTCTCTCCCCTTATGCCCATCCAAAAATTATGTCTTCATCCATTGAATCTGATCATCATGAGTTCAATCATTTATGCTTGAAGTCGCTTTTCACTCATAGCTCTTATTCATCACCAAAATCAACCAGTTCTAATAAGCATGCGAAAAATAATAATAGTATTAGTTGCAACAACAGTAAGACAGTTGATAAACATAATTCAGAGAATCGTTGTGTTGTTGAAAATGATCATGACGCGTCACAGTCACATTCTGCCGGTGAACGTCCGAATATTTCTCCAACATTTCACCAATATAATCGTTGCCGACACCGATCTGTAAGCTATTATAACCATGCTGTCCTGGACAAACAACTCATAAACCGTATGCATGAAAAACATGAGAAGTTTAACATAAAGGTCTGTGGTTGTTGTTAATTTAAGTAATTTAGTCACCATTACTATACTGCATGTAAATAAAATAAAAAAATATTGTATTTGATTAACGAACTTTTTCCTTTTAATATGCGATCTCTCACTTACTGTTGTTTTTCTTGTGCATTTTTGAAATGAAAACCGGTATGTTATTGTTCCACTGTGGATTATTAGTGCTTCAATCTCTAGTTCTTTTAAATTTTAAGTAAATTGACGATGTAGCAATACGGGTAAATCATGTCTCTGATCTCTTGGCTTGTTATATTTCATGAGTAAAGGATTCCTGGTCAGTATTTGTGTGTTATTACACACTTTATTATTAGCTGCGTATATTTTAGTGCACCAATTTTCGTATTGAATTAATGTTTAATTTCTAACAGTTTACATGTAGTAGAACTTCCATTGATATAAACTTATTCAGCATTTCTCACATGCTTTGAATTTTTTGAATATTTAATTTTTTCGGTTTTGTAGCATTTAACTAATGTACTGCATGACAAACATAATGTCTAAACTGTTACAGACAGGTTTTTTTCTCATTATATACTCACTTAGTGGTCAGTTTACCATGTTGTCATTCTGTTGTTTTGAATAAATTGTGTTGTTTATTTTCGCTGATTTGAGTTTGTTACCTTTTTATTATAACCCTGTTTTGTTGAAAGATATGTTACATAGAACGTCTATTCTTCAGTTGTTGCTCTGATGATGTAGATGTATGACGAAATTGCTACTGATGGACATTTGTATGTGTCATTCCCTAATTCTGTTCACTCATACATACATGACAATAGAATTCTTCTGTTAACAATATTTTACGTTTCCTACATTCCTCTTTTATCTATACACAAGTTTACAAGATGTTGGTTGTTGTATATCTGTGAAACAATTGTCATAATTCAAACAGGTACAATGTTATTTTCAGCTTTTTTTGTTCAGTCAGTTAATAAACCTTATTAGCAGCTAAACTGTTCCTCTTTAATGCTCGTTTTTTCAGCATGACTGTTCTGATATCTAGTGGCTTCTGAAAAATTGGAATTCGTGTTATAAACTAAGCAGTTCTTCTCTTGAATCCTGAAAGTTATGGGCTTTATCCTATTTGTAGTGTCGTGGATGATCACTTAAAATACCATACAGTACCATGAAATGAATGTCATATATTATTCGTTTTCAATTATTCTGCAATTAGTTTGAGCATATGAGTGTGCGTATTAATGATTGACTGAGTGAGCTCATGCCGCAACTTAGCATAAACAAATCCCTGTGAACGATCAGACTAATTATATACTCTCACGTTCTGGTAAGAAGCTGTAACCTTTGAGACTAATTTTTTAAGAAGCGGGACACTTACCCTCAGATCAGGCTAAGTGACACACGCTATATTGTAGATTAACTAGAGTTGTAAAGTGTGAACTCATATTCATTTCTTAAATGATATCTTCCTGATTAAAGTAATCGATGACCCAAGGTGTTTGATCCTGTACAGAGCCAGGGGTTCGGTGTGCTGAGGAGTCCTGAAGTTGGACGAAACGATTATTCTACACTCATTGTCTTCCTATTGGTTCTCCTGATAGTGTTAATTTGTCATGAAAACGGTCTTGTAATTCAACTAAGATGTTTTACTCTATTGTTTTGGTTATTTGTGTGGGATTAGTTTCGAGCGATAAGTCAGTTTACACCTAATAATCATTCAATTTTTAATAAATAATACGTTAATTTTCTTTTCACATCTTGTATTGACAAAGCACATGAATACTATCTTATCCTATGAGTAACTTTTAGTTTCTTGCTCTTGTTTCAATATCTTTATTGATCAATATGTGAGGATCATGTGCAAGTCTTGCGTCATATGTTGTTTTTTTGACTAGTCATTTATCGTTTGTTGTCCTATCTTTATGATATTGCTTTCATGCATGAATTAGTAATTTTCAGCATGAAGAAATACTTATCTTGTGATATGAAGTCTTTAATTTATTTTGCAATTCTATTTTAACAGAATGGTTTCAATGCTACTGGAAGTGAAGATTTAGTAAGTTTATTTATGTATTTGTGTTATTTTTGTTACTTTTCAACGTACTACGGTTTCTTTTCCGCACACAATTCTTGTTACACCTTTTTTAATGTATGCTTAAGTACTTCGTGAGCCACTGTTCGTTAATTTATCCTTTAACCATAATGTCAATCTTATGATTGAGTAAATTCTTTTTCTAACTTTCCAGATGTAAAAAATTGATGCTTACTTAGGTTTTGTAATATCCTTGTCTCCATCATCTGTAATAGTGGTGACAATAAAATTCTGAACCTTGGTTTATTATTTGGTACGATTGGCTGTCAGCTATTTGGTCATAATTGTCAATTGTACTGCTCCTTCAGTTTCTCTAAATTTAATGCTTTGCTTGTTTACGGAACATTTTTTGATCTTTGTATATTCGATGTATTGCACAGTCATTGAAATACAGTTACAGTTTATTCAGACTACAATTCAGCTGTCTAAACTTTAAGCATTTAGCCCTATGTTGTTTACCTGAGCATACTTTGTATTGAATTACCACTGTAATTTTTTGTACCCAGTCAGCGTATAATGTTCATGTACTAGTCTTGTAAACTTCATTTTATTTAAAAAATCATTAAGTAGATCAGCCACCAGTCAGTCAGTCACAATGTAGAACCCGTACGTATGTACATCGGTTCAAGTTATCATACTCAATTAGCACAGAGAGATAAGGTTTTCAGACTGAATCCTAGAATAGTAGAGGTAGTAACAGTATCAGTGGTAATAGGGAAGATTAGGCATCGAAGATACGATTCGAGAATAAAATATAAATTACTGAAATAAAAACACAGAAACGGTCATGAGGAATTTAGAAACTCCGAATTCTGAGGAAGACAAAGAATGAATCCACCTGCGTCATTGAAAACGACTTTGAACCAGGTCATTCGAAATCTCTTACCACTGACTTCAATAACCACGCAGACCACATCCAGATAGTCTATTCCTATAAGCACGGCTAAGTCCAATTGTCAGTGACTTCATGGACGTGCGACATGATTTGGTTTGGACGCTCTTGCCTTTCTTCCAACCTACTCCTACAACAGAAAACATGACGCTTCGATGTAGGCAGCGATTGGACATGCGTAACACATGTCCCAACCACCTCAAATGATGAAGATTTACTATCTGTTTGATCGATTTCCCATCTTTAGATAGTACTCTATTCCTAACACAGACATAGCTTACTAGACGATCCCAATTGGGTCTGCAACCCGATCCCGTAGAAAACGACTTTGCTAAAACACTGGTATCCAGAATAAGCAATTTAACTCATTTAAACTGTGACCTGAGAGTTGAAGAGTCTTCATGGTGATAGCAGAGACTTTACAGAAGTATCGAGGTCAATCGCCTTTTCCAGGTCAGAGCAACGATTAATATAAGTACATGGAATGTTCGGACAATGTGGTGACCGGAAGAACAGGTTAAATAGCTGCGGAAATGAGGAGATACAACTTGGTGGTGCTCAGAATAAGTGAAACACATTGGACCAAAGCTGAACAGCAAAGGTTAGGTACGGGAGAGATGCTGCTGTATTCCGGTCACGAAGAGGAATGTGCTCCACAGACTCAAGGAGTTTCTCTGATGCTGTCCAAAGAAGCACGAAATGCACTTATAGGATGAAAATCTCACAGATCCAGGATCATCAAAGCATCTATCAAAACAAAGAGAGATGAAATCATAATGAATGTTATCCAGTGTTATGCAACCACCAATGATATCAACCACGACAATAAAGATAAGTTCTGTGAAAGGCTGCAATCGATCATAGCGAAGTGCCCAAGAAAGGATCTCGTCATCCTTATGGGGAATCTAAACGCCAAAGTGGGAATGCACAACACCGGATATGAAGATATCATGAGACAACATGGTCTGACTGGGAGAGAAAAACGAGGATGAGGAGAGATTTACAAACCTATGTGCATTCAACAAATTGTTTGTCGGCGACACAACATTGCCTCACAAAACTACATAGGTTTCACCGAATCAAACTACAGTGAATCATATTGATCATATTTGTGTGAATAAAAAATTCAGAAGGACAATGGAGGATGTGAGAACCAGGAAAGGAGCTGATATAGCTTCAGATCACCACCTGGTTGTGACTAGACAAACCAGCAGTGGGAAACAAGCAGGATCAAACACCTTACCAGCTGAAGCACTGACGTCAGGCATAAAAATAACCGCAAACGTGTTTCACATTCTATTTAAGAAGATTCAGAGGGATAAACAAGTGCCGACAAACTGGAAAGTAGGATACCTCATCAAGGTACCAAAGAAAGGAGACTCAGTAAGTGTGAGGACTACAGAGGCACCACACTACTATCAGTATCAGGAAACGTTTTCAACAGTGTTGTTGAACCGGATGAAAAATTTAGTGGACGTCCGAATTCGAGAACAACAGGTCGAATTCCATAAGGATCGATCGTTTACGGATCAAATCGCGACACTATTGATTATTGTTGAACAATCAAGTGAATTGAACTGGTTGCCATACATCAACCTTCTTAACTATCGGAAGGCATTTGACAGTGTGGATAGGAGAATCTTGTGGAACCTTCTTCGACACTATGGTGTACGTGAGAAAATTGTCACCATCGTACGGAATTCTTACGACAGACTACACTACAATGTCGTTCATTGAAGTCATCTCACAGGTGCAATCTAAAAGACGACCACCCTGAATTTCGTAGATGACGTTGTTCTTCTATCCTATATACACCAACAAATTTAGGTAAAGGCAACCGGTGCAGCTTCAGTCTCTGCAGTAGTAGCCCTCAACATACACAAGGGGAAAAGCATGATCTTTAATAACAACGAAATCACACTTGATGGAAAATCTCTGAAAGGGGTTGAAACATTCACGTATGTGGTTGGTAAGATCGGTGAACGTGGAGCATCTGATGCAGACGTGATGGCGAGGATTGACAAAGCAAGACCTGCATTCCTACAATTGAAGAACATATGGAACTCGGAACAGCTTTCAGCTAACTTTGAATTCAGAATCTTTAACACAAATGTTTAGACAGCTCTACTGCACGAACCTGGAACTTAGAAAACTATTTCAACTATCATGGAAAAAGTACAACTACGTCTAAACAGTTGTTGGCATAAACCAACCGAGTCTCCTGAATCTGTGCCGAAATTTCACCAGACAACAGTCAATCAGTATTGATGAGATGGCCTAGATAACTAAAGCTGTCGACACACTCAACTACCTCACTCCCTGTATCACTTATTCAGGCAATAACACTATCTAATTCTCAATCCAAACATATTTGCATTGCTCTTAGTATTCAGTCAGTCAGTCACAACGTAGAACTTCGTATGTACTTACATCAATTCGAGTTGCCATACCACATTAGCACAGAGATGAAGTTGTCGATTCAAATCCCATAGTGGTAGAAGTGGTAAGAGTATAAGCATTATGTGAAAGATAAGGGTTTGAAGATATTTTTGAAGGAGTATAATACAGTGAAATAAATTTGGAAAGAGAAAAAGATAGAGACATGAGGAATTCAGGAGATTAGAATTTGGGAGAACACAAAGAGTGGATGCACCTTCGTCATTGCAAATGATTTTGAGCCATGTCATTTAAGGTCTTTAACCATCGATTGCTATCATCTCGCAAATCTCAACCAGGTACTAGTCTACACCTACCAACATGGCTCAGTCCACTTGTCAGCGCCTTCATGGATTTATGCCATGTTTTGCTCTGGCCGCCCCTAGCTTTCTTCCAACCTACTCCTACACCATAAAACATTGCACGTCGTGGCAGTCGGTGGTTGGGCATACGTAACACATGTCTCAGCCATCTCAACTGATGAAGTTTCACCACTTCATCAATCGATTTGCCATCATTACCTAGTACCCGTTTCCTAACAACTGCATTAATTACTCGGTGGTCCCACCATGTACGAGTAATGCTTCGAAGACATCTGTGATCAAATACTAGTAGTCTACGAATATCCTATACTCTTATTGGCCATGTTTCACTGCCATAAAGTAGAACGGAACGAACTGCTGCACATTAAACCCGTTCTTTTGTTGCTAGACGGATATCTCGCCTACGCCATAAATGACGCGAGTTGGTGAAAGCTAGTCGAGCCTTCTGTATCCGTGCTGAGATTTCGTCACAAATCTCAGGAGTAAACCTGTCAGGCCCTGCTGCCCTTCCTCGCTTCAGATTTCCTATAGCTTTTTCATCCTCGTAGAGATTTGGAGGACTACCATCAAGTTGCCATTCAGGACGACTGGGGATCGTGGTTAACTGAAGTGTTGCTGAACGCCAGTTGAATTGTTTCCTAAAGTGTTCTGCCCATCAATCCAATCTGCTGGATTGAGAATGAATGATATGTCCATCTTTATCTGAGATAGTTTCGCTAATAGTTGGGTTGCTAATGCCGGTTTCTTTAACAAGTCTGAATAGCTGTCTGCTGTTACCTATTGCCGCTGCCTTTTCCATCTCTCTTGCTTTCGCTACCCACCACTGTTCACGATCATTGCATAGGCTTCTTATTAGCCTGAGCTTAAGCTGACTCCGCCCTTCGTTATGTTCAGAGCCAGATGGGATGAGTTTTCGAGCATCTATCAGTGCGGTAGATGCTGCGAGACCCATTGTTTCTCCTTAACCTTATGGTTTACCTTACTAGCGGATATCACTGCTTTTTCCACAGCTTTTCGGATGTCATTCCACACTGCCTCGGGATGGACACAACTGCCTAACTGTCTTTCTAGTTGTTCCTGAAATATATTCTTAGCTGGCCTATCATTAAGTAGAACCCTTAGAGGCTTCCCTGCAGTGTCTTTCCTTCGTCCAGTAAGACGCAGACAGATACTTGCTCGCACTAGAGCATGATCTGAGTCTAAACATGTGCTCCAGAATGATCGACAGTCTTCTATCGAGCCCCTCCATCGTTAGTTGATAGCGATGTGATCTAATTGGGTCCAACGTTGGGACGAATTCGGGGGTCGCCATGTCAAAAGATGTTTTTCCTTGTGCTTATAGTTAGTATTTGCAAGAAACAGGCAGTTATCTGAGCATAGCTGCAGACGGTCGCATTGTCTGCTCTTTGAGTCACGACTCTATAAGATCCACCCAGGTGTCTTTCCTTTTCACTTAGTTTACCTACTTGAGTATTAAAGTCACCTGCCTTTATTACTACATCAGAACGCCTAGCTTTTCGAAGGTCGGAAAGCTTTCTGTAAAATTCATCTTTTACATCATCTGAGCTGCAGTCAGTGGGAGAGTAGGCAGAGACGACGAAGAGGCAACGACGAGTGTCCCTATCCTTCAGAGGTCGGTCACATACGACCTTTTTGTGGGTAGTTTTTGTGTTAGCTCCGTTCTTCAAAGGACCTTACCGCTGGAGACGGAAATCCCTGGGGCAAGGCGAGGTGTGCATTTTTAGGGTCGACCTTTTCTAACCCCACCACTCTTTGTGGGAAGGCAGCATCGCTATTATGCTGGTTGTCTGGAGGAAACACCTTACTGCCGTCACACCTCTGTACAGTCGGCAGTACGACTTCGCCTTCGGATCTTGGGATTGCTGCTTTTAGTCTTATCGCTCTTCAACTGACCTGTCTGGGATGGTAGGACCTCGAGGAACGAATGTTCCAGCCAGTATAGCTCGATTGGTTCATCATGATATGCATCACGACCACCACGTCAAAGTAGCAGCAACGGTCGGGCTCTTAGTATTGTTAGGAGACCGTTATCTTTCAAAGACTTCATCAAATAGAAGTTTATCCTTTAGGTATCCTTAGTCAACACGTGAATTTCCTGATAGAAACTGAACCACTGAAAGGTCAGAGGATGCAGGTGTTTTTTCTCAGAGCATATCAATAAAAATTTTAAAAAAATAAGTAGAACGGAAAACCTTAACAAACACCACTTGAAGTAACCAGTTTCGATGAAAGGTTATCAGAAGCTTTCTCCAGTGCCCTGGTACGTCTGAACTCTAGAGGGTTTTTCGCTGTGTCTTTTCTCCATTTAGTAATACGCAGACAGATACATGCTTGAACTACTGCTTCATTCGAGTCTAGAAATGTGCTTCAGAATGATCATCAGTCTTCGATCGATTACTTCAACGATGGCTGATGGTAATGTGACCTATTTGAGCACATCGATGAGTCAATTGTGGAGTTCGCCAAGTCAAACGATCTCCCTCCTTATGTTCAAAGTTGATGCTTGCTGTAAATAGTTGGTTATTTGAGCAAAGTTGTAGCAAACAGTCGCCATTTTCAGTTCACTGAGCCGCAACACCATAAGATCCGTCTAAGTGCCTTTTTGTTTGGTTTAGTTCACCTGAGTATTAAAAACACCTATCACTATTACTACATCAGAGCGTCTAGCTTTTTGAAGGGGGTTGAATAGCTTCGTGTAAAATTCATCTGCTTCATCCCAGCTGCAATCTGTGGGAGCATAAGCGGAGACAACGAAGAGGCAACGGTGTATGTTTCTATCCTTTCAACTTCTTACTGTTCTGTTTTGTCGGGCAATATACAAACTACTGTCTATTGAAAGCCAGTCTATGTAAGCCAGTTCTACTTTTGAACTTAGTGATATACCCACACCAGCGAGGCCACGGGACGTAACAGTGGGGTCTGTAGGTACTCAAGGGGTAAGTCGTATGGGTTGTTTATGTTGATAAGGTGGGGTCAAACGAATGACCGTACTTGGATCCTGTATGGGCGCTTGGGAGACGCAGCACGCATCGATGGAGAGAGATTCTAGAGTCTTAGCTGAAGAAGCATGTTGTCCTATCTGACACAAGGTTTAAACAATAAAAGCTCCAACATGTGGTTTAGAGAGTGGTTACAGGAGACCGGAAATAACATTTTGTGAACTTAAATCATTAATATTGATGGCGCGTGGAGATAAGATAAATGGGAAAGGTTATTCGTGAGGATGGGAGAATCATTAAATGGTGAATAAGGGATTCGATGGCGAACAAAAATGATCTCAAGTGCTGTTAGAGGTATGAGAGCCGTTGTCACTTACTGATTGCTCACATTGTGGAAGGATATTTCTTCTTGAGGGACCTGAAAAGGAAGCTGAATTAGTGGTGGTTTTAGCGGTCTGATAGTGTGACTGCAGAGTTCAAGGGTTATCCTCTTGAGTCAGATCACACACGGACTTTTTATGAATAGTTTTTGATGCATTAGTTCCGCACTCTAAAAGGGGGGTTTTTATATCGTAGAAGATGTTGATAAAATAGTGAGTTTTTTTCGAGCTCATATTACGTATCTTCATCACAATCATACCCCTGAGTTACAAAACTTCCCTACCATCTCACTGTCTATGTGTAAATTGGTGACGAAGGCAGAGATGTAGTAATGATTTGTTGTCACTTAGTCAGGTGCCACAATACCACTGTGTCCTGTCGTGAAACCTCCTGACGATATTTCAATGTGGTCGGTACTTATGAACAAAATGATTTAGAAACCTTGAAGGAGCTGGTACTCCATGAAGGGATATTGACTAACTAAATTATTACACCGAATGAATTTTCCATAGTTCCTGTATGATGTTAATTTCAAAAAGATTGTATATGATCACAATCATTTTATAGAAAAGCATATTACTAACTTACTATCATATGGTTTTTTATAAATATATACTATCCTAAATATATAATATCAACTTGCCAGTGAAGTATTCTTTAGATTTATTGTGTATCTTGACGATCGATCTTTTAAAGTATTTATCTTGTATCAAGAAATTTACTTGTATTTACTATTCACTTAATGATAATAAGCATTACTTTATCATCACTATTTTTAAAGAATTACTTAGTGAAATCCACTTTTCTAATCGACTTGAAAATACTTACTATGTTTTTCTTACTTATTTCATGTCCTAATTTCTTGTTTCTCTTCCCGATTTGTTTTACGTTTTCATCTTTGACCTTATTCACATTATTTATCCTTATGTGGTCAGTTCTCTTTCAGTTGATTATCCTCGTGTGTTTATAAAATGTTAGTTTTCTGATATATCATGCTGTGGTATTGGATGGATTGCCTTTTAGCCACCATGCGTTTGTGCATTTATATATATATATATATATATATATATATATATATATATATATATATATATATATATATATATAGTTGAGATCATGAGTCAATTGGAGCTAGACCACCATGGAAAACCTGGAAGCACTGGACGGCCGTTTCGTCCTATTATGGGACTCCTCAGCAGTGCGCATCCACGAACCCACTCTCGCGGGATTCGAACCCAGGACCTACCAGTTTCGAGCCGAAGCCCTTAACCGATAGACCACTGAGCTGGCATCCAACGGTGTTAATGTATATATATAATTAATATCAGTTTAAGACCACTAATTTTTGGTGACCCTTTATTGTATTTGTGCTTTCTTGTTTCATTTATTTAATTATTTATTTATTTAAACACATAAATATTGGTACAAGGAAGCACCAGATATCTATGCGCCTCACAAATCTCATTTGATTTGTGTGAGGGCTGTGATACTGCCCAGGTGCCCAGACTGAAGCAGGTGGTTTTCTTAGGGGGCCACACCCGGAGCCTTTGACCTGAATGTCTGATCCACAAGGCAGTGGAGCATCGTGAGAAGATGCAGTCCCATGGTAGCCGGTGATCAACGATTGATTCGTACGCCATTTGTTCCCTCAGGATCCTGGAGCCCATGTGCACCACTGGTTTGGAATGGTGGTTTTCCAACTCCCCTAGGTGGACCCTCCGTGTCCACCAACCCGGTTAAAGCGCCGGACATTCGCTTTTCGTCCTCTCACTTTCGTAAACAACACCCCCGCCACGAGAATGCAGTGAGTAGGACTTCCCTGGTAGAGGCTATATATTCGCTGGCCATATGAGAACATTTCGAGAGGGAGAGGTGACTCTCCCCACTGTCGGCCGTACCAAGGCATTTGGGGGCATTTAGGAGAATATGTTTAATATTCTCTTTTTCGTTCTCCTTTAAGTTCTTTTTTCATCCTTAACGGAGATGTACGCGTAAAATATAGTTTAATTATAACATAAAGAAATAATATTATAAAAGGAATAATTTCTATCGATCTTATCTGATTGAAAAACTGTCATAAAATATCCCAGTGGTTGTGGCAGTTTTATAAGATTGAAAATTGAACTTAGAAATGCAATCAGTATATGCGTCTCAGTGATTACTGAACAGTTCGGTTTAAAACATCCATGGTACAAAAGTACCTTGATTTCGTATCACTCCATTGTCATCTGTCGACCAGCATTTTTCTTTTCATTTTAACAACCGAAAATTCGTTCATAAAATCCTTCTACGCAACATTATTTCATTCAGAAAGGATAACATTGAATGTAATCGTTTTACCAAATATACGTTAATGTATTGCTCTTGGCTTGAAAGATACAATTTTGTATGTGGTAGATAACGAGTGATTCAGCTAAAGAAACCAGTAGTGCGTGTAGCGCTGTTACAACATCCTACCTTATAGTGATTTTCGTCATCGATTGAAAAACTTCTGAACATCAGTTTTTCTGCTAATTTTTCAACACTTCATAGGTTACACATGATCAAACGTAAATTTTTGTTTCTTGCACAACATACGTGATATGAATTCCAAAGTCAATCCTTTTTTATTAGTAATTGATTTACATATTTTAGTTTACCATACGGTTTTGTATTTCAATAAAAGTACTTAGCTACTATCCAGTGTTTCATGTATGCAGTTAAAATGCTTTTGACATGTCGGGATAGATATTATCACAATATCACCCAATCTGTTTCAATCGTTTATTTGAAATGAATAATTGTGTAGAATTTATGAACGCATCAGTTTTATATTATTACCTATAGTATTTAGTTACAGGAGTGCTCATAGATGCCTGCTGCAAGACATCGTTTCTTCTTTCGAAACTATAGCTGATGATCAAGAATACAGTTGAAACCTATTCCATCTTATTTATATTCTCAAACCAGGTCTTCCGTCTAAGTGTCTGTAAAACTGTTAAAACTGCTAAAGGCTTACTGCAAAATTATAGTTGCTACTTGATATCAAACTACTAACCTAAGTTTTGTAAAACCTGCTAAAACACTGTGAATATTATATAAATATTATTGGAGTCATTGTATATGATTTCGTATTTGATGAAACCTGAAATGGTTTCTTCACAATGCTTATTCATGAATTAGTTATGTATGAATACCAACAATGATATCTTGCAGATGCAAATTGATACTTTGATTGAATTATTGTTTGGTGTAAAATGTGTGGCCTAATTTTCTAGCCTTTTTAGCATCTTATGAAGGCAATCTCTTGTTCAAAAAGTTTTAGTGATTGGTTTAGGTCTTAATCGTTTTTTTTCCTAGTCAGATTGTTCACTTTGTATAGATGGAATTGTCACACATGGTGTAGTTGTTTTGTTTATGTAATTCATTGAATCTAAAATGACTCATTTACAGAATTCCCAAAATAATCAGGTCCCCTGTTATTTTTTGTGATTCAATGTTCACCATTGTACACCAAACTTTGTCGATTTCCTCAACAATACTACTTGTCCGTGCAACATTTGCCCTTTCTATGAGACGAGAATCCCCAATATAGAAAGTCCAAAGTTATTGTGATGAAGTCAATTAAGGATGAAAATATGTCACTCTTAATCATTTGAATCGGTGCTCACCGCTTCTTCGAAAGTCAATGCTTATATCGTTTATAAATCCATTCGATAATTAGTTTCAGTAACTATATCAGATTCCCACTTATCGGACATATCACTGCCTTGTCTTTGATATGGTATTAAATGCAAATCAGAAGTATTGTATAGATTGAATCTCATTATTGCAATGATGTAGTTGCCATTTCCTTTTTGATATGATGGATTGAAGTTGCAATGTTTTCTTCTTGCCATTTTTATATGTACCTTTTCTAGGCTTTAGATTTTTATACTCTACCATTGCTTTGTCCAAATCCTCAACTACATGCACCCGATTTACAATATGTCACCCCAGTTGACCCAAAATTAGAGATAACTGAGCGTTTGGAACGTGGATCTTTACCGATAGGTAAGTTTGCCTAATTGACTCTGAACTGTTTTCCTAAGCTAACCAGCAGTTATCAGTCAGCTGTTAGATCTAATTGGTGTAGTAAAAACACAATCCACAGCTTTCACCCTAGCTCTGCGTACCTGAGTTTTGCAACCTAGTGGTACCAGTAGTGATTACAAAATAAGTGTCGCTCGAATCCGTGAGCGTATACCCGATGTATTAGTTACATTACTATCTAATGAACGGTTGACAATTCTTCAAAGCATTCAACTACTCTATCATCAAACCAATATAATTGTAGACACACCAACGTTTTATTGATCAGTATGTGCTTGTTTTTTAGTACCATCACCACATGGGATCGTTGATTGTTCATCCCCGATGGTTATTGATTTAAGGCAATAAGCATTTGATTTTCATTACCCGTTTGTCCTATTGTGTCCATGATATCTTGATTTTACCAGTTTTTTTCTAAAGAGACATTTTAATTTTGATGTTAAAACATACAAGGATTAACTTACCTATCATCTTATATGATTATTTACCAGAAATCTTGGCGTAGTCAACGTCAGTAGCTTCGTATACGTTAAATTCATAGGAAGCCCACATATTTAAACAAGGCATATGATGTTATTGAAATCACAAACCGATGTATGTTAGAAAACAGTCGAACACCTGGAAACACTGATTAACCGTTCCGTTCTGGTTTTGGAATCCTAAGTAGTAGTTTTCATCCAGGATCTCACCACCGGAAATTGACTTCAGGACTTTCGGTCTCACACGCAAACACTATATAATAAGTGATGAACTATTGCATATTGTCATATATTGTAAATGTTTGTTACTTTATTCAAAATTTTGTTACTCTGTTATTCGACATACTTTTCTATTGGAATTTTTAATGTCTGGAATTATATTTGGTTGTTATTTCTTTTTCGTTATAGGTTTAAAGTTAGATGCATTAGCCTGTCATGGACAAGATGGTTGTCGTGTTCTGCAGGTTTTAGGTGGCGGGGCTGTAGCTCGTGATCAAGTTCTTGTCACAAATGATTATATTACTAGTTTGAACGGTCTTTCTATGCGTTATTTAGACAATCTGAAAGCATTTGAAATCTTACATTCACTATCGCAAAATTCAGCTGTGATTGAGTAAGTACTTTTTGTCACACTCTATACACTTTCTTAAATCTCTTTCGGTTATACATGTTTCTCTTTGTTTTCTAAGTGAGTTTCCAGACTCACTGTTTTGGAAGCTTAACTTTCAGCTTGGGATTTAAAAATTGACTACTCTCCGTTTAATCATATTTTGTCATCTAGATGTTATTGGCATTAGTAGGGATAATAGTGTAATGTGGTCTACTTATATCCATATAAGTAGTGTATGGTGATGGTCAGTTAAGAATGTACTTTGGCAGAAGATCGATAAGGAAGGAACAGAAATGGAGCTCAATCGGTCCGAAAATGCATGGACAATAAATTCAGAGAAGACGGATTGATATTTGCAGAAGGAACAGTTAAGATTGAGAATCTTTGTTTTTTCGTCGTACATGACGAGCAGTCTTCTTAGTTGACTTCATCAAATGTCGTTTATCACGGTTACCTATTTTCATTTTTCTTAAAGAAATTTTTGTCATGCGTTTACTGTTAATGAAAATACTTTCGTCTTGTGGTTTTCGAGAGATTCATCTTTTCTATTAGTATTTCTCTCGTTGACTTATAGTGTAAAAATGGTAATTCTTGAGAAGAGACAGATGATCGCTAGCAGTGGGATCCAGGATGCACGTTTCATCCGACTTGGGACTCATCGGCTGGATGTACCTGGATCATGGCGTTGGTGTTGATATCATGCACCACCTCTGGTATGTGGGTAAATCCTGCCGGTGAGCCCCAGATGGGACGAAATGCGTGTCCTGGACTCCACAGCTGGCCTTTTGGGGATGCCTTATTTTGAAGTACAAATTAATATCGATTACAATAAAAGCCTGTCACAGTGAATCATTCAGTGAAACTTCATTACATTTGTACTATGATTTGTGGTAATGACACTGATCATTCTAATCATTTTACTGTGGATCTATTGTCGATAAACTTAACCTCTTTGGATTACACTTGATCGACATCAAAAAGCTTTATCTACAGAACTAGTGTTTTTACTGTAGTTAGTGAGGGAGGGAAAAGAAGACGATAGATGTAGTATTATTCATGATGTTGAAGTCGGAGTCGCCAATTATTAACATTATGCACGAACATATCATAGTCACAATCCATGTATGCTTTATTCTCCAAAGTGTGGTCCTTCTGGTACTATTATTATTTCAACTTCTGGGATCCACCTTGTTTTGTATTGAGTGCTTGAGATCGTGTATGTACTCAAATGAATATCCTTTCTTGTGTATTGTAGTGGTCGCTACTTTTTGAAAATCAATCTGCATACCTACTAGCCCACTTTAAAATACTCAACTGTAATGTTTTAATTATTGTCGGGCTTATGGGTTCATTCTGTACGTGATCCACCGATTTTGTGTATTCATGAATCACTTAAACTAAACAGTGTTACCAACTACAAAGTTTGAGTAACTTATCTATCTAAATGTTTGATTTCTTTTTGTTCAGTTAAACAAAGCACACTTCATTGTTGTCTTCTCTACATTATGATAAGAAAACTGAAGTCTAAGTGGTTATTTGATAATTGTTTATTACCTTAAAGTGTAACTTTTACAGTGCAGTTTATAATGACATTTCTGTTATATTGTGTTCTGTTCAGCATAACTTATTTTCGTGCTTCCATTATTGAATCTCATCGAATTAAATGTTTATCTAAAACAATGAATCAAACGCATGAAAATACTCTCCAGAAAAGGTAGGTCCCGTTAGTATTTTTATAACAACAGTACGAATACGTAATACTATACAATGACCTAGTTCTCTGCGCTCGAATTTTCTATGCAGTCTAACTCAGTAGTTACATGAAAAAGGATCTTGATCTGAGTAACAAGTAAATAGACTGAATTAATAATGATATAGAGGAGTAAAAACTATTTACAACAACCACTTTCAATGATCTTTCTTCTGTTGTACAACATAAGTTATCTAGGAACTCCTGATAGGTAAATGGACAACGTCAAGCGTACATCACTAGATTCAGACGGTTTACCCTTGGACTTTTTCGAAGCATGTAGGGAACTGACAGAGTTGTTTGGGTAAGCTTGCGAATTAAAGAGTGTTCCAACATCCTGAAATGAATAGACCGTCGCTCCCCATCTGTAAAATGGTCTTACATTATGTGTACGAAATCTCTAGAGAGGAATACGCCTATTCCTGGTTGACTAATGACTTCCGTCATACTTCGCAGATTGTGAAATACTGAGTAACAAGGAGCAGATCAGTCTTCAATCAGGTTATGAATACATTGACCATATTTCCACTTCCCGTCAAACGTTGAAATACCATCATACTTATTGCAGGCCAACAGTTGTGTTTCTTAATTTCGTTGAACAGAACCGTACTCTGGAATTCTGATAAAGTAGGCTATGAGTGAGCAATTTATTGGCATTTTGAAGGTTCTATGTACAAACACTTAAGGCAGAGTGAGAGCATGCAACCATCCCTCTTTACTGTCCCAACCCAGCGGTGAGGTTAGGCAAGGTTGGCTGATCTTTTCTTCCCTTTCCATATTCTCTATCTATGAGATTATGAAATAGGTGGTGATGTTTATGGTATAGAACTGTGACTTGGAGAAAAACTCTTCGACCTTGGTTATGCACATGATATTCTCATATTATATGATGATACTCAAGATATACAAGCTAACACTTATTCAGTTAGCAATCAGTGTCTGTAAGCTATGGCACGTACTTTGTATCTTCTGAATGCAATGCACTTTTATAAAACTTGTGTCTGAATCCACTCTTTGTGGTGATCCGTTAGAATTAATCGGAAAGTCCGTGTATTTGGATTGTTGTATGAGTCTTGGTGGTGGCGTGACTAGTGATATCGATCTACGTATAACAAACCTAAAGTCACTTATGCCAATAAGTTTAATCTTTGAAGCCACCGTGATTTTAGACTGGCTGCAAAAGTCGACAGTATCATCTTTAATTGTACTCAATTCACAATGTAATTTGGTTCTTGCTCAGTATCTCATTCTTCAGTTGAACGCATCTACAAATCACGTCTTTTGAACTTAGGAGACTTTATCTAGATTCTGGTCCATAGTTTTCATTCAATTAATAACAACTTAGTTGTTTTTTGAAAAAGAATATTTAGTTTTCAGACAGTTACCCGGAATATCAACTGAGGAATATTTGTTGACTGAAAGGTTATTAAATGGCTATTTTTCTTTAATAGAATACAATGTTTTTAGTGATAAATATAGCCACTTTAAAAATTTGTCGCATCTGCGTTTAAAGAATGTTGTATCTGTGTTTTACTTTTTAATTAAATCAGTTCGCTTTACTATGCTATTGTTTTGTTTGTATTACTTTGCATCGTCTTGCTTACAGTTGTCTTCCATATTCGTCCATTGTTCAACCTATAAATTGGTCACCTCCGATTGCAATTGTACTTCATCGTTTGGATGCTAGTCAACCATGGGGTTTAGTTGTATCTGGTGAGTTATAAGGTTATTCTTATGGTTCCTGTCTGTTTATAAATATGAAGTGATTACTGTGGTGAGTGTCTGGTAATCTGGTACATCACAAATTGGTTTGGTCTACTTTCCACATACTCTGGTGAATAATTTTAGGAGATTGGTCGTCAGTTGGTAAGTTTTGGACCTGATGTTTCAACACCTCCCGCTCATATTTGGAAATTTGATAATGGTCATTTCTTGTTAGAAAATACTTTTATGAATTATGATTTGATTATTTGATGGACGGGCTTCAAACAATTAAATTGAATGAATTCTGTGTTAATTAATAGATGGAATGCAATTTTAAAATGTCGTGGGATAACTGCTAGCGAAACCGAATTGTTGATGTAAGCCCACTAAAAAGATGTATTTTTTATCAAACAAAAATGTACATGAATAAGTATCCTCAACGATTGGTGGAAATCAGTTTCGTAGGTTGCTCACTCCCCGGTGTATTAGGATCTGGCCTTTAGGTCGAACTCATACCCATCATATCAGATGTAATAGAGGATGGAACATGAAGCTGCCCAAGCTTGCCTATCTAAGAAAGTCAGCAGGTGTATCCAGAACATTCAGGTTTCACAGCAATCACGTTATTTCAGCTACAACATTTATTCAATGGCAGTGACGGACGCGCTCGAGTTTTTTCCATAACATTTCTCCGAGAATTCATAATTCCATTGAACTTTGAAATCTTGAGTAAAATCAGAAGGGGTTTTGTTGAGATTTCGGTGTTTAATAATAATAATAATAATAATAATAATAATAATAATAATAATAATAATAATAATTATTATTATTATTATTATTATTATTATTATTATTATTATTATTATTATTACTGTACGTGTTTTCATGTAAGGGCGAATGATCACGTACAGTTTCTTTGTAATGCATGCATGTAGACAATGTTAGTGCATGTTATTTGCGTGCTCTGAAATATATAAATAAAAATAATCAGATGTTCTTTAACCACAATTTTTGTTACCTTAGATCGATGTATTTCTTCTTTCTTTAAAAATATTTGTCATTATTCAACTAAACTTTATCCATCTTATCTATTGTTTAATGGTTCCATCCACATATTGTATTTAAAGTTTTACATTTATTATTATCGATATTTTGAATCCATCACCACTATGTAATCACAAAATATTAGCTGTGGATGATAAAAATCTTGGTGTATTATACTGTGAATTTTTGATGTATTAGATTCAAAAACGTTTAAGAATTTGTTTAAATAAGCTGGCTAGCTAAACACATTAAAACTTAGTTTGTTTGGTAAACTTTCTTTGTCTTGAAATTATCATACTATTTATTATCTATTCTAGTTTTATTTTGTAATATAGACTTGATTGCTTCATGTTCTGTATTATAATTCTAAATTGCCTATATTTAATGTTTAACTTTATAAGGTAAATCTCCTTAATGTTTTGAGCCATATTCATCGGCACTAATTGTTAATCCACATTGCATTATGCAGTACATCGATCTTCAGTCA
Source organism: Schistosoma rodhaini (assembly GCA_944470415.2). NCBI lineage: Eukaryota > Metazoa > Platyhelminthes > Trematoda > Strigeidida > Schistosomatidae > Schistosoma > Schistosoma rodhaini. The sequence continues at coordinate 5,569,870 of OX104040.1, forward strand.
AACTCGCAAATAAAATCATTAGTTTGATAGATTCAAGTCTATTGGAATGCCGTTTTATGGGGTATATCATTTTTTAACAGCTAATTTTCCTCATTATAATCTACTGTTTATGGCAATTGTCATTTCTGGACTTAAATACACTTTTATCTTTTTATTTCTGTACTCAAACGACCTATGTTGTCATTCATTTGACCTGGTAAACCAAGTTATTGATGATTGAAAAAATGAATGTTGAATTTGAGTGTGTTTAGTAGTATGGAATGGAGTGGACAAGATTTATACGCGAACGTAACACTAAGGAGAAATATACAAGAATGCATTAGTTTAGTCTGACACATTTAATAGTACAAAAAAGCGGGACTACTTTGTAAATTCATGAAATATTGAAATAAAGAAAAACTGATTAAAACTGATATAAATTGTGGATGCCAAGTTGTTCAATGTTTATATAAATGGCAGAATGTATCCATACATTTGTGATTAATTACGTTGCTCAGTGTTTCCAAACTACCAATTTTATTCCTGTAATCTTATCCCCATGATATTTAAGCTAGCAGTCACTAATTATTTTGTAAAATAATGACTAACACTAAAATTTACGATGTACTTGTTTCTTTGTTTGATACTTATTGACTGCATATACTTGTATCTTATTATTGATGTATATACCCATTTAAACAAATATGTCATAGTGTAGTGAGTGAAAACTTAGGTGGGGGAAACCAATTTATTGTTTTATGCACATTCTCCCTTCAATTGTCCCTTACGTCACGATTCTTCCAATTTAGTCTTCATTCTGTCTTTCCCTTCCTGTTCTTTTCAATTCAATACCGGCAGCCATCTATCAACACAAGTATCATGCATCAAAATATTATTCACTACCTTTGTCAAAGCGTTGCTCACTGTGCTTTATATTACAATAACGACTCTATTTATTCAAAATATGTTTGTAAACGTGGAAGGTATTTTATTTCCCTATTATTGTTATTTGGGCGAAATAAGTCTCTTTTAGCATATGCGGTATTTTTTTTCACTCATTTCCGAAATTTCCTGAATATGTTGAAAATTTTATTACAGTTTGGGTATCATATAGCAGTCAGTAACCACTTTCACCTCATGCTAAGTTCCCGTTTCACCATAGTCACTTCCAATCACCAAATCGGTTTTCTTTATTTTCTGGTAATAAATATTATACTTACTTAATTCCCTTTTTCGTTACTTGTTGTTTAAAGGTTCTGACATTTGTTTACAATTAAATTGTTCAGCACCAATGAATTTAGAAAATCCAAGCATTGTATCCGAGATATTGCCTAATAGCATAGGAAGAAATTGTAAATTACTTAGTCGTGGTCTGTTAATTTTACAAGTAAGTCAGTGTTCATTGTCGTTGTTGCATGTTGATTTTTTTCCCCATCAATTTATATTCATTAGTGTTATTTCAAATGACCAACTTTATTGCATTCCTGTATCATTGGGATCAAGGAAAGATGTATTTTCTTATATGTCAAGACTATCATCTTTGTTCTTTAAAAATTAGTATTCAAAAACGTTGATAAATTTGATACAATTTAATCTGTGCTCCACACATCGTAAATCATGTTTTTTGTAAGCTCACATTATCCGGGATCATAGAAAGTAATATTTCAGTTTAAACTTGAATTTATAATTTATAATACAAATTATATTAAATATTATACTTACCCTTCGAAGATAGACGAATATCATATCTGCGTTACAATTACTTCAAGTTAATATAAGGTATTTTTTTGCAGTTATGTCGAAGTTCATTTAATTTGTAGAGATTAATTCCTCTCTTTTTGTGCTTACTATAGATTAACAACTCACTAGGGTTTCTACGAATTTCACTATAAATAGTAAATAACAATCCCAACAAAAAGTGTATTAAATACATTGTTTAACAATAGCCTTTGGCTTTGTTGATATTGTTCCACCGTATACTAAAGTTCACTGGCAAGATCTGAGTGTACAGTTTATGTATGCTTTCATTTCGGATAATTTGTTACAAATATATTTTTCTAAGAACAATAGCATGGAGTTAGTCCATGGAGAGATTGATTGATTGATAGGTGGTTATCTATTTTAGGCTGTTATTAGCCTGAGTATCAAACCTCAATATAATTTTAGAACTTAGTAAGTTTTAAACACATGTCCCATTTTAATTCTAAGCGTACGTTGCGAACAGTTGCATAACCATAACAAAATGAATCGTTAAGGTATCTGATCTGAATTTAGAATATATATTCATTTTGTATATCTTGAGGATAAATTGTGTATATATTTTAAACTCAACCTTAAAGTCCTGTAAATTTAAATCCGATTTGAGCTATCAACTGTAACATACCGGATATTGTTTCAACGATTTGTTTTTTGGTGCAGTGTTTTTGATGTGATCTTTGTTTAAAGAATTGTTAGGTCACCGTCATTTTTTTTTCTCAGGTTAATGTCATTCACGAATAATAAGTCTTCAAATAAAGACAATATCTGCTACTACTCTCACTAATTAGTTGATAAGTTTGTTTATCTCATCATACATACATGTAAACTGATATTAGTAAAAATAAGGATATTTGCTGTGTTTAACATCATGTGTTTGAGTACAGTAAAGTATTTCGCGAAGGTTTTCAACTAGTTCTGTTGGTATGACGTCTTTTTATCATCCCACATTATAGTGGATGCATAAATTTCATAGTAATTAACTTTTGCTTTACAAAGTGATAGACAATCAGAAAAATATACTGAATACCTTAGTGTTTGCTCTTAAAGTTTTCACTATTTTCGTCCAGTATTCAAACCACTCACGTTGCGATTAAAAGTCGAGTACTATAACTACTGTGTTGGCGTAAAGGGAATGTCAGTAATGAATTGGTCCATAATTTAGATTCTCTGTCGTGTTGTTTAACCTTGTGTTCTATTTTGATGATATTTGAATTGTCTACTACACATTGTGTAATCTTCAATAATACTTATCAACCATGTGACCCGACTAAGTGTTACTCCTTCACTCCTTGATCAAAATATATATGACTATGAGATATGACATACTGTTCATGTCAGAAGGGGTTTTTGTGGAGATTTCATAGTTGAAATCATGAGACGACTGGTTGAAGTTAGACATTAACACCATCGGATGCCGGCTCAGTGGTCTAGTGGTTAAGCGCTCTGGCGCGAGACTGGTAGGTCCTGGGTTCGAATCTCGCGAGGCGTGTTCGTGGATGCGCACTGCTGAGTAGTCCCACAATAGGACGAAACGGCCGTCCAGTGCTACCAGGTTTTCCATGGTGGTCCAGCTTCAATTGACTCATGATTTCAAAGATGATAATACTCTTTTCGTGTCTGAGAGTTCGCATATAACAACTAATCAAAAAACCATGCTTTAGAAAACATTTTGTAAATTAAAATTGTTTTTTTACTAAAAGTAAATAATTGGTATTTTTAAGAATTTAATATATCTCTTATATTTGTTATATCTTATTCAGCTAATGTTTTTTTCGTGGCAAAATATCCGAGTACATGTATACTTATCTTTGAATTTGATCAGGAATACTATAAAACATCAATTTTGTGTTTCTCTGTCTTTTTGATCAACTTTAGATTCAAGGTATCGATGTCTCTACCAAAGGCCCAAATTATGTCAATGCTTATCTGCAGTATCTATCGGATCAGCCTGATCTACATGAAATTCACATAGTTGTATGCCATTTTAATGATGATTGTACTGGTGAGATATTTAATCCAATCAATCAAGTTAATATTACCAACTATACTAATAATGCCAATAATAATAATTCAGATTTTACTGAGAAAATGGAGGTAGGGGATAAATTATTTGTTTATTTTATTTGTTTTTAAAAATCTTGTTGTAAGTTGACTGAAGATCTTTACACATTACATTACACTAATAATTATCATCATGATATTCTATTGTTCTAGATGAAATTATTGGTTCACAGTATATTATTAATAATAGATTCATACGCGATTTTTTCCTTCAAGATCTCGGAGCTTATGTGCATTGTTTGTTTGGAATCAGGGTTTCCTAACTCCCCTAGGTGAATCCTCCATAAACAGCAATCCGGCTAAAGCTCTGGACATTTGCTCTTCGTCTTCTCAATTTCGTAAACAACACCCCGGCCGCAAGAAGGCAGTGAGTAAGACTTTCCTGAAAGTGGCTGTATACGTGTGGCCTTGTGAGAGCATTTCGAGAAGGAGAGCGGACTGTTCTCACACTGTCATCTGACTTTACAACCTCAAGTGGTCTCCGTCAAGATTGTCCACTATCTCCATTTCTGCTTAACTTCATCATAGACCTACTACTGAAAATAGCGTTCTCGTCGACTGAATTTTCAGGAATTGATCTCCTACCAGGAAGTTCACTTATCAACACAGAAGACAGTCGTGTTTGTAGAAGACGCTGACAAAATGCAGTTTTTTGGTAGCATTGAGTAATAATGCAAAGATGTTTGGTATGCGTTTCTACCCATCTAAATGTAAACTGGCCTACGTCAACACCTGAACTAAGGATAGAGAGTGAAGTAGTCGAACATGTGAACAACTTCACTTATCTTGGAAGTCTGATCAGCCCTAATGGGTTGGTGTCTGACGAAATCTCAGCACGGATTCAGAAAGCTCGTTTATCTTTTGCCAACTTATGTCACCTATGGCGAAGACGAGATATCCGTCTATCAATTAAGGGACGAGTATACTGCGCAACAGTTCGCTCTGTTCTATTTTACGGCTGTGAAACGTGGCCATCAAGATTAGAAGATACTCGTAAGCTACTAGTATATGACCTCAGATGCCTTAGAAATATTGTTCACGTGTTCTAAGGGGCGGCCGAACCAAAACGCGGCATAAGTGCTTGGAGTCACTAACTTCTGATCTCAGTCATGTTGGTAGATGCAGACTACTTGGTTGTGGTCTGCGTGACTATCGTAACCAATGGTTGGAGACTCTTTGTGGCATGGCTCAGAATCGATCAAGTGGCGTCGGTGTATACTCTCCCTGACTTCCCTTAAATCGTGAGATTAAAATTTCTTCATATCTTCTTTCTTGCTGTACTATATCTTTATATACAATCTTTCTTTTATATCTTGCCATCATTAAATTAATTACATTGAATTTGGTGTTCATTTTGTTGTGCTTGTAAGGTGTGTCAACTTGGACCGATGTATATATGTGCTTGGTCTTACATTGTAGCTGACTGATAAAGTAACTAAATATTTCTAGTGAATTAACATTTAAATTGGTGCACCTTATGGTTTCTTACCTAAGAATAAAGTTTAAAAAAACCTAATTGAATCAAATGAACGTACTATTCGTCTGTAAAGTTGTTCTCAATTGAATGGGTTTTTTTCTACGGGATCTGCGTCATAATCGTGATGCATGTTTGCAAACGTAATTTAATATTGTCGAAATCGATCACAATTTGATGTTTATATAATTCTATCTATGAGTTAATACGCAACATTTGTGTGGAGTAGTAGATATGCACTCATAAATAATTTCAAATAGTTAAGAGCTCTGTCTTTCGTTGTTTTTTAAGGTCAGTTTGCAATGAAAATCAACTTAAACATATCCAGGACAATACAAGTGGATTGTTGTTAGTTTTTTTCGTTAAACTATTACTTTTTCAGTGGTTTAATGTGTTTTCTTATTTAAAGGAACATAGAAAATTTATGCATAGCTGGTTACTGCAATTCTAATCAATGCATTAATTTGTCTTTTTTTCATCCATCATCCAGTTATCCAACCATTTAAATTTCTTCACACCTATCAATGATCAACAATTACGTGGTCATATAGTCCACTCAGGAACAACTCCGAGTTCCAGTGATATGGAAGATCCTGAACCACTGGTCAGTTTATTTTTGTTCATACTTTTATTTCTTACTTCATTGTTTTGCTTATATTCTTTTTCATTCAAACTGTTAAAGTATGATGTTAATTTAATGAAACACTATTAAGTTTATACCAACTGAATGATTTATGTTTTATTTGATTTGGGTTAATAAGTTTTTTGAATCAGTTTTATTTATGTGTTTTGTAAAATAATTACATATGTCTACACATCTTTACTACTTCATATATTAGTTTGGTGGCGTACTATTTCAATTTAAAATATATTTTGTTACTGAAATTAGGTCAGATACTTTATTTCTACTGTTCTCAACTACTTTTTTGTCACTGAATCTGTATTTTTAGGGGCTTCACATATTCAGAAATAGTTACTACTCACACAGAGAAATTGAGATTAAAGTAGTGAAGTCTCGAATACTTCAAAGTCATCTACCTATAAATTAATCATTCGTTATGGATATATATAAGAATTATAACCTCATATTGTGTTCCAGTTTATTTAAAAGTTCGCGTCAAGACAATATGTAAATTTTTGAACATTTTACTGGGCTTTGTAGAAAACGCTTTGATTTGAGGGCGATATTCATCAGGGATTAATCTAGATTGAGTACCATTAAAGAAAATAAAAACCCAGGTAACTATTTCTTCCTAGTATAGAACTCACTACCACACACCGACAAACCTGCCCTGAGTTTGACCTGGAAAACTTGAAGTCCTTTTGTGTGTCAACGACACACGTTTCCAACTTCCATCAATTCGTAATGAAGCGCAATGACTATCCAAAACTACTATCGACTACTTTTTGATCTCTCATATATCTGAATTCTACGGGTCACGAGTTCTCACTTGAATTTTAGGAACCAATCACGAAGTATTTCACTGATGACTACAATTATACTTTTTTCTGACAGCTTATATGGAAATTAATTTTATTTGAAGGTGTTATTCATCAATCAATTCCTGATAAATAACACCTTAAATCTATATTTGTCTATTCGTCTTTCTTTTATGCCATTGGCTGTTCGAAAAACTGTACCTTGCAATATACCAATCTCAATCATTGCTTGTTCTAATGCACACCAACTAAGCATAGGTTGAACCACATTTGTTCTATCCAAGCAATCAATACAGTTTGAACGAAATGTTCCAGTTTGACGAGTGATAATTGTTGCGGAGTTATTCATATCTATATGTAGTTGCCTAAAAAATGGAAGATATAAAGCTAAATAGTAAACAGTATCCTTTCATCACTATAATTACAAAAACCGATAGCGCTGATCTATACAGTTTTTAAAGTACTCTTGGTCATCAGTCTTTCAGGCAATATGGTTATATAAATTCAACTTTGTATTGTTTGTTTGAATCTTCCCATATGGTTATATAACCTGAGTCTATAACTGAAGATCAAAACTTCAAAATAGTGACATACACAAAATAACATTCGAATTCGTTACATTGGGTTCGATGATACTTACCAATTATCAAGTGTTCCCATTATCATTGTTCTTCTTATTAATTTACCAAGGTTCGATTTACAAAGACGATAAGAAAGGGCTTTATTTCACACGTGATGAGTACATTTTTCTCATACGATTAAATTAAGAAAACTTGGTATTTAGAAAACATTTATTTACTCCACTTTAGGCTACGCCATAAGTTTAGGAGAACTTAAACTAACGTAGGTGAAACAGTCAGTCAACTAAAACGTAGGACCAGTCACATAGATGCATCGGTCCAGATTGCCACACCTTACAAGCACAACAAAATGAACACCAAATTCATTGAAGCAATTCCTTCAATGGATGTAATATATAGAAAATAGTTGCATATAAGGATATGTTACAGGAAGAAAGAATTAGTTCGAAGAAATAAAGACAAAGTAATTTTAATCTCACGATTTAAGGGAAGTTAGGGAAAGTATACACCGACGCCACTGTGATCGATTCTGAGCCCTCATACTCATAACAGCACACGAAACCAAGTTGGTCACATTCAAATCCTTCCTACACCTAATAACTCTCTCATCTCCACGACTAACCCTTCTAACTTCCATTTATCACCTCGCACCGCTAGGACAAATGATTCGAGCACTGGTAACGTTATTCCCGGTCTCCTGAAATCACGCTCTAAACTACATGAAGGAACTTTTAACGTCCGAACATTGTGCCAAATAGGACAACAGGCTTCCTTAGCTAGGACTTTAGAATCTCGCACCATCGATGTCTGCTGCGTCTCCGAAACGCACATACAGGATCCCAGTAGTGTCATTCTTTTCGCCAAAATTAAGAACTAACTCGATTCATGTTTCGTGTATCTGGAGGCCCTGATGCTGCTTCCCGTGGCCTCGCTGGCGTAGGTGTAGCATTGATTCCCAAGGCAGAAATATCTCTTTTAGACCTCCGAAAAGCAAGGCGTTCTGATGTAGTGATAGTGGCAGGTGACTTTAATACTCAAGTAGGTAAGCTAAGTGAAAAGCTGTGGAAACAGCAGTGATATCCGCTAGTAAGGTAAGCCATAAGGTCAGGGAGAAACAATGGATCTCAACAGCATCTACCGCACTAATAGATGCTCGAAAACTCATCCCACCTGGCTCTGAATATAACGAAGAGCGGAGTCAGCTTAAGCGCAGGCTAGTAAGAAGCAAACAACTATTCTGACTTGTTAAAGAAACCGGTATTAGGAACCAAAATATCAGCGAAACTATCTCAGACAAAGATAGACATATCATTCATTCTCAATCCAGGAGATTGGTTCGATGGGCAGAACACTTTAGGAGCCAATTCAACTGGCGTTCAGCAACACTTCAGTTAACCACGATCCCCAGTCGTCCTGAATGGCAAATTGATGTAAGTCATCCAACTCTCTACGAGGTTGAAAAAGCTATAGGAAATCTGAAGCGAGGGAGGGCAGCAGGTCCATCTGAATGGTCTCAATCACTGATTGTGCCAGTCTATAAGGAAGGTAAAAAGTCCTCTTGTGACAATCCAGGTGCTCAAACCGAACCTACTACTTAATGGCTCAAAGTCATATGCCTTAATCCCTGAACCACCGCCTGACTCCGAAATTTTATTATATACAAAATGTAACAGCTTTGAAACTCAACACACCATATCATATTTTTTCACATCAATTATGTCTAAGAAAAGTAGCTGGATTAGCTCTAATTGTTAGTGCTGTTAGTAATCTTGAATTTTACTATTGTTATCATTTCTTCCAATTTCTGTCTTTCTCATCATAGACTGATATGGAGTCTCGTGATGTGGTGGATATTTTATCTCTATCAGTGCCGTCACCAGATCCGAATAATTCTTCCGATTCGCAGCGTAATACCTATAGGAAAATTAATCTATGTCCATTATCTCAACTTTCATCGCCTATTTTAAAAGATGAGGATAACGTTGTCGGTACTGATGTTATGTTTTCATCGTGTGACTATTCCGATAAAAATTCAAAACTACGAAATGGCTGGTCTAGTGGGGGTGTTTGTAATTCTAGTTCTTCATCATTTTGTCAACACCTATTACCTCCTAGACGATTTTCCACGACATCTAAACAACAAGAGGCGATTGGTTATTTAAAACCGACGGTAGTTAATGATTCGAATGTAAATGAATGTAGGTATAGAAATTCATTTTAATCGTTGGTTTTCGAATTTAATTTTTTACCATCTAGTAAAACAGAAATGTATATATATATATATATATCAAATATTTCTCACCAATTCATTAGATAATTATCTTCTTATTCATGCAGTTATGCAGAGTCAGGATCCTCCATGCACACGCACCTTATATTTCATAGACATATATATATCTGACGGGAGCTGGGTTCTCGGTGGCCATTTTTTAACATCCGGTTTAGGATTTTTCGACTGCTAACAATTTCGAGGAAATGTGTGTTTCCAAGTTAGTGAAGTGACCAGTTGTGGAAACTTATCAACTCCCTATTGTATAACCCAATATCACTGAACCATACTTCTAAGGAAACTATCGTGCAACAGATAGCTGCAGCATTCGTCAAAAGTATTTTGATTTTACTCATTTGTTTTATTGTCAGATTTCAAAGCTGATGGGCTGGCATTTTTTACAGATTCCGCATTGACCAATCTGTACTAATTTACAGAGCTAAGATTGCTCGGACAAACAAATAAAAGATTCAAATCACACTGGTATTATGAAACCTAAAAAAAGAATTGCAAAACTTGGTCATTTAAAAAAAATATTAAGTTAACACAATTTCTTATCCAAAATATTGTTAAGCAAAAAAATAAATGTCATCGAGGGATATTTTTAAATGCGTAAACGACTCTATAGTTTTTACAAATTGTTCAACTTCTTCCGATATTTATCTGTTTTAATTTTTTCTACCTCCTGGTTTGCATTGAATTTGTGTTAATTATATCCGAAGGGGTTTTGTGGAGATTTTAGTATTTTTATAGAGTTGAGATCATGAGTCAATTGAAGCTAGACTACCATGGAAAACCTGGAAGCACTGGACGGCCGTTTCGTCCTATTATGGGACTCCTCAGCAGTGCGCGTCCACGAACCCACTCTCGCGGGATTCGAACCCAGGACCTACCAGTTTCGAGCCGAAGCCCTTAACCGATAGACCACTGAGCTGGCATCCAACGGTGTTAATTTCTAACTTCAACTGATTCACGAAATTGAGCAACCATTCACCAATGTCATCAGTGAGTTCCTATCTCACAACAGACCTGGTTGAACTCCACCGGTTACTGCTTCTCACTAGAACTCCAGGAAATACCTCAAGGAGTCAGTCACTAGTGAGCACCTGATTATTATCAGAAGGGGTTTTGTGGAGATTTTAGTATTTTTATAGAGTTGAGATCATGAGTCAATTGAAGCTAGACTACCATGGAAAACCTGGAAGCACTGGACGGCCGTTTCGTCCTATTATGGGACTCCTCAGTTAGACATTAACACCGTTGGATGCCAGCTCAGTGGTCTATCGGTTAAGGGCTTCGGCTCGAAACTGGTAGGTCCTGGGTTCGAATCCCGCGAGAGTGGGTTCGTGGACGCGCACTGCTGAGGAGTCCCATAATAGGACGAAACGGCCGTCCAGTGCTTCCAGGTTTTCCATGGTAGTCTAGCTTCAATTGACTCATGATCTCAACTCTATATTAATTATATCCGTTGAATATTCGAAGCCGATTCTACAATTAACTGTTTTCTGTAATATTTTTGTTTAGTTGTAACCTCTATCTTAGTTTTTTGTTTTTGAATTCGTTCTATTTTGTTCATTATACAATATATTTTAGTAAACTTCTCTAATCCCGTGAAATTGTACACACGTGATAGTCAAGATGAAGTACTTGTCATTCGTCTACCATTACTAATTAATTCCTCATCAATTTACACCCATAATGTTAACGAAGAAACAGGAAATTTGGGTTTGCGTCTTGTAAGTTGTTCTAATCCCGAGAGTATGGCTACATTTGTTGCAAGCTGTCAAACTGATTCCATATCGTGGCATTCTAGTGGTGGTCTTGAGTATGGAGATGAAATAGTGCAGGTTAGTTATAATGGATAACAAATTATAGACATTCCCATTTTGTCTTCATTGCCACATGACAAAGCTCAAGCTAATTTAGTGGATAGTTTTAGTTATTTTTTTTGCCATATACAAAACGAAACCCTAATTATATATATAACAGTTAAATGTTGACTCTGCGAAATGTGTTGCCGTTAATCGTGCCTGTAATCTTGAATGGACTGGCGCCTTCTGGCAGATTCAATCTCATGTCGTCCAACCTCACAATGAGAGACCTAGCTATTCGACTTCCGACCTATAACTGGAATGTATTCACAACTAATTTATCAGTGAATGGTGACTTATCGTGAATGTGAAGTTTATAGTGCTAATCAATTTCTATAGATTATATTGCAATATAGCCACTAGTCTATGTTATAAGTAATAGAAGCTTTTTCGTATGCAAAAGGCATATTCTCTGTGGTACAATTGCATACATTCCCTATCGCTTGTGTTATTTCAGACAATTCCTTACAATTCGTTTTTTAATTGTGTTTGTTACATTTAAGTTTTCTCTGCAATTTATGTTATTACAACTTTCATCTGCTTCTCATCTCGTTTGGCTGCGGACACGATGATGTTCCTGGGCAGTGATGGGTAGTGAAAGCAGAGATAGCAGTGAACAACTCTTCAGGTTTATCAGGGAAACGGGTGTAAAAAATCTATTAGTGAGACTATCTAGTACCAGTATGGTGTAGGTTACTTATATCCACATGAGTAGTATATAATGATGGTCGGACATTGAATGTATTTCAGTAGATCGATAACGAAGAACGGAAACGAAACGTTCTTGGTATGAAAATGCATGTGCAATAATAATCGGAGACTATGAACTGATATTTTCAGAAGGAACAGTTACGATTGAGACAATTGATTGATGGTTTGCAAATTAACTATTCACTGTATGGTTGTCAGATTGTAGTGAGTTAGTCTCTAATTTTGTGCTCAAATACATTCGATTGTACCCACTCGTGTTCTTGTACTACTTCCTGCCATCCGGCCTGGCAGTTTCCTGACCAACCTAAGAGCAATACGAATATGTTTGGATTGAGGATTGGTGCCTCTATAGTTCTCACACTTACTGAGTCTCCTTTCTTTTGTACCTTGATGAGGTATCCTACTTTTCAGTTTTTCAGCACTCGTTCATCCTCCTAAATTTCTTGAATAGAATGTAGAAGACGTTCGCAGTTACTACCGTGCGATGGTGATTATTTTCTAAGGTACACCATAGTGTCGAAATAGGCCCCAGAAGATTATCCTATCTACACTCTCATATGCGTTCTTATAATTGGTTTAGTATCTCTTTTGTATCATACAGATTTTAAATATCACTTTGTTCTCTCGTTTTCATTGGCTTTATACTGTTCGTTTATATGCATCTATATCCGATGTCTAGGTTGAAGACATCAACGTCTGTGGATTAGATCATTTTTCTACTCAACAGATTATCCATTCAAAAATTAACGAATTAATGTCAAAAAAGTATGCAATCAATAACCCAAGTAATAATTCTTTTATTGATAATGATGACGATGGAAAAGTAGGCGATTCAGGTCAATCAATTATCAAATCTTTCATTACACTAATCATAAGACGAAATCCAAAAAATTTGTCATTAATGTCATTTTCACCGGAGTGCAATGATTCACCGTTAAGTGTAAATAATTTGACTAGTGTAAGTTAATTTCACTGCAATATTTTTTCCCAATTTGCATCAGCTACTGCATTTTGACTGATAGATTTCGAAGAAACATTCTCACTTGTATAAGTTTGTTTGCTTGATATTCTAAAATGTGTTCTTTTTTTGAACTACATTCTCATTGTCTCCCAAACTATTAAAAAAATGCAAATATAAAAGTCTTTATGTTTAATAGATATTCTATGAGCTGAATGTACTGGTTGCTATTGTAATCTGGAGTTCAGTGAATAACTCTGGTGTTAGATACAATATGTACTAGGTTCAGGTTTCAGTAAAAACACTAATATCAATATGTAAGTACAAAAAATTAGTGAGTTTCGAATAGAACAGTATCTGTACCATGGTTTGCACGCCCAATTAGACTGTCGATTTCACTTTAGTTTTTTGTTCAGATTGGAACATCATGACTTCGATTTTTAAGATCAACAAAAAATCGAGTTTGTGCATTAGTTCTCTTCATTCGTTGAATATAATTTTTCATTTAAGCCTCCCAATTTTATTTTCTCATATTCCTTGGGTGTTTCAGTTACTTAATTGAACTCATGAATATATTTATTTTTTAATTGGTTGATAAATTACACTGTTAAAACACATTCCCGTCATTCAGAGTTATTCCAAATATTGGGGAGGGAATCAAGTTTAGTAGTATATTCGACGATATTTTCCGTTATAGACTACCATCAACCCAGAAATTTTAAAGCATTAATCAACTGTTTTGTCCTAATTTGAAACTATCAATAGGCACTCTCAACCACATTTAATTTACGTAATAATTTTCACATCTTGTGATGCATCTGACACATTTAACCTAAGATACTGGGTCTCATTCGGCTGTTCCCAACATCAGTTTAGCATAGTGTTTTTATCTATTGCCAGTGATAGGTAACCGATTCACTCCCAACATGGTTGATTCGGTATGTTTTTCAACATGAAGTGATCCTCTTATTACCCGAATACCAAGGCAAAATATCTGCACCAATTATCGACCTTTTTTCAATTTGCATGCCATATTAATTGATCAACATATTATAATGTGATATCAGATTGCGATACACTTTATCGAATGAATTGAGACTTTTATTATTTATTATTCAGGCAATTGACATTGGTAATTAATTAGGATTTTTTCGTGTTTGTATGTACTAATACCCGTATAACTAATTAATCATGATTCTCAATATAAAACGTTTATTCCAGTAGCTAGTGGAGTCATCATTAGATCCTCTTATTTCATTAAAAGTGTCGTATTGAGGTCTTGACTTAGAAACAAAAGTAGAATTTGTCAAATAGATCAAAAACACTTTTACTTTATGTATTGACATACAAATGTAATAATTTACATAAGGCTTTGATTAAACCTGAATAAACCCAGACCAGAAAGAATAGGTTTTCTAAAAATGAAGAATTGTGTGTTGTGAAAGTGTTATGTATACAAGTACACGTTGTACATCATTCTTACCTGAACTGGAATTCACGTGAATATTGTGAATACATACATTTTTCAACTAATATAATTGATTGGATGAAGCATGAAATTCTCGCTAATTTTCATGAGAAATGTCTCATATTTTAAGTATTTCCATACTTATTGTTTCTAGTCTATTTTAGTACTGTTTGTTTATTTTAAACGTATGTTTTGTGCAGAGTACCTGTTCAAAAGCGTTATCGTCATCAGCACTTAATCAATTACCAACTGGCTCAAAGCCGATCCCACATACATTTCTAAAAGAGATCATGGTTGAATTAAATGAAGATTTTTGGAAATTTCAACTATTCGACATTATCTTGGAGAGAGTAAGTAGGAAGAATAGATTTTTTTTGTGATGAAAAGCATCTACAAATCTTGTTGTTATGTTCATCGAAAACGAAAGAAATATAGTTGTTTTGATAATTATCTCATGTTGTCCCAATAATTTTTTGACCAAGATAGTTTCACACACACTGTTTCGTTTTTATTTGGTTTATTGTAGTGTAGAGATGCTTGCACATTAGAGATATTTCTTAGCAAGACATAATTTATAATATTCCCGTAAAAGATTATGTAGTATAATTTTTGTATCTGATACAACTCATGAAGTTTTAATATTTCCGAAGGTTTGTGGTTGATGGCTTTGATCATAAACTGATATCAACTGGTAAAGCATTAAAAATCACTGTGCTCAGATAACCGCCTATTTCTTGCAAATACTAACTTTCAGCATAAGGAAAAACATCTTTTGACATGGCGACCCCCGAATTCGTCCCAACGTTGGACCCAATTAGATCACATCGCTATCAACTAACGATGGAGGGGCTCGATAGAAGACTGTCGATCATTCTGGAGCACATGTTTAGACTCAGATCATGCTCTAGTGCGAGCAAGTATCTGTCTGCGTCTTACTGGACGAAGGAAAGACACTGCAGGGAAGCCTCTAAGGGTTCTACTTAATGATAGGCCAGCTAAGAATATATTTCAGGAACAACTAGAAAGACAGTTAGGCAGTTGTGTCCATCCCGAGGCAGTGTGGAATGACATCCGAAAAGCTGTGGAAAAAGCAGTGATATCCGCTAGTAAGGTAAACCATAAGGTTAAGGAGAAACAATGGATCTCAACAGCATCTACCGCACTGATAGATGCTCGAAAACTCATCCCATCTGGCTCTGAACATAACGAAGAGCGGAGTCAGCTTAATCGCAGGCTAATAAGAAGCCTACGCAATGATCGTGAACAGTGGTGGGTAGCGAAAGCAAGAGAGATGGAAAAGGCAGCGGCAATAGGTAACAGCAGACAGCTATTCAGACTTGTTAAAGAAACCGGCATTAGCAACCCAACTATTAGCGAAACTATCTCAGATAAAGATGGACATATCATTCATTCTCAATCCAGGCGATTGGATGGATGGGCAGAACTCTTCAGGGATCAGTTCAGCTGGCCTCCAGCCACACGTCGGTTTCACACTGTCCCCAGTCGTCCTGAATGGCAACTTGATGGTAGTCCTCCAAATCTCTACGAGGTTGAAAAAGCTATAGGAAATCTAAAGCGAGTGAGACCCGCAGGCCCTGACAGGTTGACCCCTGAGATTTTTAAGGATGGTGGTCCAGTACTAGCAATGAGATTGACTGAGGTCTTAGGTAGAATCTGGGAACTGGACGTAATTCCATCTGACTGGTCCCAATCACTGATTGTGCCAGTCTATAAGAAAGGACAAAAGTCCCCCTGTGACAATCACAGAGGGATCAGTTTGACTAATATAGTGTCTAAGATATTAGCTTCAATAATACTTGGACGCCTAACCAAAGTTCGTGAAGATCAGACTAGAGAAAACCAGGCTTGTTTCCGACCAGGACGTGGTTGAATAGACCAAATATTCACTCTACGTCAGGTCTTAGAACATAGACATACATTCAGATGTCCCACAATAGTATTATTTCTTGACCTTAATGCGGCATTTGACTCCGTTGATCGTGAGGTTCTTTGGCAGTGTTTGTCACTGAAAGGAGTACCAAAGAAGTTCATTAACCTCATAAAGGCTCTCTACTCGAACACAACTAATCGAGTTAGAGCCTATGACGAACTGTCATCGGAATTGGTTACCTCAAGTGGTGTTCGTCAGGGCTGTCCACTCTCCCCATTCTTGTTTCACTTTGTCGTCGACATGCTTTTGGAGATAACACTTTCATCATCGAAATCTTCAGGAGTTGAACTTTTACTGGGAGACCCACTTGTTGACTTAGAATACACCGATGACATAGTTTTATTTGGTGAACACGCTGACAAAATGCAGAGTTTTCTGACCACTATAAGCAACTATGCAGGTATGTTCGGGATGCGATTCTCTCGCTCGAAGTGCAAAATGTTACTTCAGGATTGGGTTGCATCGACACCTGAACTAATGATAGGGAGTGAATTAGTTGAGTGTGTCGACCGCTTCACTTATCTTGGGAGTCTCATCAGCCCTTGCGGTCAGGTATGTGACGAAATCTCAACACGGATACAGAAGGCTCGACTAGCTTTCGCCAACTTGCGTCATTTATGGCGTAAGCGAGATATTCGTCTAGCAACCAAAGGAAGGGTTTACTGTGCAGCAGTTCGTTCCGTTCTACTTTATGGCAGTGAAACATGGCCAATAAGAGTAGAGGATATTCGTAGGCTACTAGTTTTCGATCATAGATGTCTTCGAAGCATTACTCGTATATCCTGGGACTACCGGGTAATTAATGCAGATGTTAGGAAACGGGTACTAGGTAATGATGGCAAATCGATTGATGATGTGGTGAAACTTCATCAGTTGAGATGGCTGAGACATGTGTTACGTATGCCCAACCACCGACTGCCCCGACGTGCAATGTTTTATGGTGTAGGAGTAGGTTGGAAGAAATCTAGGGGCGGCCAGACCAAAATGTGGCACAAATCCATGAAGTCACTGACAAGTGGACTGAGCCATGTTGGTAGGTGTAGACTAGTACCTGGTTGAGATTTGCGAGATGATAGCAATCGATGGTTAAAGACCTTAAATGACATGGCTCAAAATCGTTTGCAATGGCGAAGGTGTATCAACTCTTTGTGTTCTCCCAAATTCTAATCTTCTGAATTATTTGTGTCCTTTTTATCTTTCCAAATTTATTTCATTGTATTATACTCCTCCAATCACATCCTCAAACCCTTATCTTTCACATAATACTTACACTCTCACTACTTCTACCACTATGGGATTTGAATCGACAACTTCATCTCTGTGCTAATGTGGTATGGCAACTCGAATTGATGTACGTACGTACGAAGTTCCACGTTGTAACTGACTGACTGACTGTATGTATTATTAACTGTCTACCCAATGCTCAATTTATTTGAAACTATCAAGTCATACCTTGGCATTGATACTGACTTAATAGTTGAAGGTTGATTATCCTTACCACAGAACCACATCGCTTTTCATTTGAATTAATGTAGTAACAACCACATATGCAATGTTAAGAAAATAGATATAGTAGTAGGTATTTATCTCTTTATTAAACCTATTTTGTTCAGAATAATCCTGTTCATCGTATTCCCATTAAGTGTAATGCATGAATGTACAAATAGGACTAAGTACATATGGTTTAAACGTTGATCTCATTTTCACTGTTGATATTATTTTAATAAATCAACTAGCTCCGTGTGATTGAAGCAAATAGATTCGATGGTCCAAGCGTACAACCTATAGTGGGGCATTTTCAGCACATGGTTGGTTGTGATTTGCAATCTGTTTTCATCATATTTATTCTGGATTCTCGCGAATATTGCTTTATATGATAGTAAATATTGTTATTGACAATGGATTCATTCTGTGTTATATGTTTAGTACAATATTGATAAATCTGACTTAATACTTGAACCGGTTTCCTAAGCTCTTCTTATAATATCAGGCTACATCTACACGACAACTTGTACACAAAAGAAATGCGCGTAATATGGAAAGAACGCTTTACCCCAAGGTTCGTTCATGCACAGAAAACTGGGGGTATTTATAACATTTCACGTGGTTTCGGGCTTCTGGAACCTTACTAAACATATTAGCAGGATATCTAGTCATCCAATTAAAAGTGTGACACGTAACTTCACTTTCTAAATGTTTCTGAGAAACTTCTATACAATGCTGAACGGATAAAATGTTTCCCAACGTTTTTAGGGCCCCTCTGAGCAATTCCGAGGAATATTTTGGATCTCCTAAACAAATGTAGAATTCTCGTTGTGAAAAGTAACACTTTTTCGAGTAACATGCTTAATTATTGTAGAATTAAAAGTCCTCTATACCCTTTAACTGCGTCGATCTTTTCTCTAAAAATCAGTATTGAAACTGTAAGGACGACCCGTCGGTAGACTCTAGGAAGCCTTAAGAAGCCCAGGAAGAGCCGCAGACATTCCATCAAATCACGGCTAGGGGAATGTTCTAGAAATGCCAACGTGGAGCTTCTCCATTGGATGGATTAGTTTGATACCTATGTGCTTATTGGTTGACCTAAATGATAATTTATTTTCAGCCAATAACTATAAATACACGAGTTTTCTGTGCTATATTTTGACACTGTTCGGGGCAATAAACTTCCTGCTTACCAGTCTTTGTCTTCAATCTTCTTGCGACGTTGCGGGTTCTATCGTTCAAGTAGTCAAGTAGTTCGCGGCATATTAAGAATCAAGGCTCTAGATATAACAGAAACAAACCTTGATACTTTCAAAACCCGTCTGGGTCCCAGTTCATTTTTTTTGTTTTCAAATAACTATTCTGTATGCTCCTGCGTCCAGTTCATGAACTTGCACTTAACTACTAAAAAACATCGGTTGTTTATCTATCACTGTTCTACACATATCATAAACAATCAACTTTGCCATCTTATTTTTGTTCTCATTCGGTTGGATTTATCCAACTACAAAATGCGTTTGTTCATTTTCTTTAGATCAAATAGTGTTACATAAAATACGAATGGTACTATGTTATCCAGTATAACTGTAATGACCGAGGTCCTGCTGTTAATAATTGAATCTGGGAACCACTGCAATTTCTCCTACGCTAACTAATGACAATAAAAGTCCTATTGGCTCTCCTAACAAGTCGCTGTTAACATAAAATTCACTCATTTATGTATGGAATTTTATGCATCTTAATGATTAGTTAACAAATATTACGTATGGAAAGTACACAAATGTTACCACAAAAATACTCATCTAAATAAATGTTACTTGAAATAACAAAACTGATACCATGCCAAAAAAATAATACCATGGAAAAAAAAACGTGATCTGGCCTTTCTTACCCCGTGTTATCGAAAATAGACTCGCTAAGCATGACTTAGAAAATGTTATTGTTGTAGTAATGGAGTGATAAAGCTACCACTCACATCATTTGAAGCGAATTAATTTTTTTTTCAATAAAACTATGTGAAGTATTGACCGCGTACATTTTTATAGTGTTTACTAAATGAAAAGGCTTCTTGTTAATGTATTATCCGTATCACGCGAATAGGTTTTTTTCATTTTTTCTGTCCATTATGTTACTTAAAAGTAATAAATATCTTATTACACACCGCTCGCATTCCATTGGTCTGCTTACGCACACTGTACTATTGAAATCGAAGCGAATTGTATTTTTCTCCACATGATCATTGAGAATAATCCAAATAGATTAATCTCAGCACAATATATCTGTGTATTTAAATGTTGAATAGTTGTAGATTATCTCTGGGAGTGTACTCACCGAATTCTGAGTAACCAGATGCGTTAAATGAGTATTCATTCTTTTAAGTCAAGTCCTTTTCAATACTCAACTGTTAATTAATTTCAACTTTATTTTTGTTCATAGGGTTCAGACGGTTTTGGTATTTTCATCGTTAATTTGAGTCCAAACAATGAACCTGGTGTGTTCGTTAGCGAAATCCGTCCAAACAGCCCAGCATCACAAGTAAGTGGATCTCAGATTATGTATTTTGGTGCTTCTGAATTAGATTTTCATTACATTTGTACTAATTACTTCTAAGAAGTAGTGACAGGGGGGCTGGATAACCTCATTGACATCTCTATCAGGAATAACAAAATATGATGACTGTAAAAGTCTACTGTTCTTGGTAGAGTCAAAAACTTACGAGGACACTGGTATTTGTACTTCTAACTACGTCTCAAATAAATGAAACGATATTCCGTATACAGAAACAATGCAGTTGGTGAAATTGTCTAAATCCTTTATAGACGTTCTTTTTACCTAATATGAGGTCAAATTTTGTACAATAGCTATCTATTAGACCGCGGATTTTAAGTCTTTTACATATGCAAGTACAATTTTTTGCACATTATCGTGCCACTACTATCAATACTGACAGTTGACTGTTTTCAATTGTTTATTTATAACATGATGTTTTATGGAAAATGGTAATTATTCATTCATTGGTATGCTTTGATGAATTAGAATTTTAAGACTGTAATTATTCTAGGTTTAACTAGCTATTGGAGTTATACACAAACACAAAACTCTTCCGTTATTTAGCTACGTTTTTTAAAATCTCTAGGAAATGAAAGTGCGAATGATGTTCTGTAGTGTGTTAATCTCACAATAGGACGAAACGGCCATCCAGTGCTTCCAGGTTTTCCTAGGTGGTCTAGCTTCAATTGACTCACGCTTTCAACTATGATAAAGTTAATCTAATTTTTTAAATTTTGTGTAATTAGATGATCATAAACAGCGTTGGAATCTGCAATAAACGTTTATTGGTTCAGCTTGTTACCTTTCTCACTAACATAGAGGGAGAGCAGTTTTTCAATATATGAGCAATAATATATGTGGTAACTAAACTATCCCGATGTGTTCGTCCTGCTAACTAGAGGGAGAAGACCTAGTTCAGATGAAGGAAAGATGTATTCCACAAGCACACAACTCAAGTGTATATAAACAGCATAAAAATGTTCACGGGAAACGTCTCAAAAAGTGTACTGAAAAAGGGAACGAACCGATGACATTTAGGGTCCCTTCCAGTTGGGAATACAATCTGAAGATAAAAGTGGGCGTTTCTGTCGCGAAAACGAGAAATTCAAATTTTCAAAATGAAATTGCAAAATAAGACGTTTGCCAAGTGATTTCTGTGGATCTAGCACCCCCTACAGAACCTCTACTGTCTAGAGACACGGCTTAGTCCAGCACCTTACGTGCTGTTTTCATGTTTTTATCTAATTGCTTATGGGTATGTTTTACTTTTTCAATGTAATGCTTTTAAACGTTTCCTGTATGTCGTTAAATACCTTCTTCATTGATTATTTCTTTTACAGCAAGGAGTTCTTAGACCTCATGATCGTATACTAGCTATTGATGGTCAACTTCAATGTGATTATGAAAGTACACTGGAATTGTTGCAAAAATCAAGAAAATCTGTACGTCTAACCATCGGTAGACAAATACCTTATCACAGTGACTCACGACAAATTCAACAAATTGGACATGTAACTACAACAGTGGATAATCCAGACAATGATATGAAACATAAATTACCCATTATACCTGGGATTCCTGCTACAGTTACTCTGTACAAGACTGACGGAGGTCTTGGATTCTCCATTGTCGGTGGAAGTGATACAGTTTTGGTATGCACTATTTAGTTAAATATAAATGATGGTACATTCAACTTACCATAGTTATAGTCTTTTTTACCAGTACATAAATTTAACCATACTGTTAATAACCATCCTATATTCCCGATGCTAACCGAGTTTCAAAATACATTGTATTTAGAGTAGTCAAACTTCTCATCATAAAATTTAGCCGATAATAAGTTTCATAAAAGACGTCTGGGTTCCATTATCTCTCCATCGTTCATCTCTATTAGAAAAGCTTTCCTCTTTGACTCAGAAGCTGTGTTTATCCCAGAAGTTTCTTATTTTACAAACAAACGCTAATTATTTTAATACATTTTATTCATTCTTAACTTCATTGTCTTAAATAACTTCTTGTTTATTTGTTTATGTTATGCAACAATTACAGGTTCTATTTTCTTCATTTAACACATTCCTCTTTGCCCAAATTTTTCAAATTATTGATCACTCCATAGATTTCCTTCATTTTAGTAACCAATGTACTCAATAATCTATCTGAAATATAAGTTGGTCACCTTTTTCCCAATTTTTGTGGTTGCTCCTAATTCTATCAAGGTAAATGTAAATTTATAAGTTAGAATTTCATTGCTAAATATGGGAGGTATGCAAAGACAATAAATTGAGATTTTCATTCTGGCTAATAAAATATATGGTAAGAGTTTATTCCGGTGGAAGTATAATAAGTATCTCTCGAGATTAGTTAGTTTCATCATTACTACTTATACTAAACTAATGTGTTATCATACAAAACTTAAGTGGCAGTGCAAAAAATGTCAGGTGTTTATTTTTCTTTATATTGCGCTATTTTACGAAAAAAAGGGCCTATTATTAATACGTTTTTAACAGACTAGAATTTTTCTAATAAGTTTATCCACCAATGTTTATAGATGTCAAATCCACTCCACTCCTGTTTCATGCACATAGTTCCCTTTATTTTCTTAAAGAGAGCAAGAATGAAGATTAGTGCAGAACAATATGAATTCATTTTGTTTCGTTAGGTTATCATCAGCTCTTTACAACCTGGAATATTTTAAAATCGAAGTTATTATAGATATTGGCATACTTATAAATACGAGGGTGATTACAGATGAATATATGTGTATCATGATGTAGCGAAGATTTCAATAGAGTTAATAGGGTCATGAAAATTTTGTTTCGGATAATTAAAGTTTAGGAGGGAAAGTTCCAGAACATTGAGATAGTGATTAGAGCCCATGAAGTTAACAAATATTAAATGATTGTGTAATGAAGCAACTGAAAATAGATTAGTAATATGACATCATGTTTGATTATATGAAGAAAATTACACTTTTTCTACTCCTTACTACTACATATTGACTGTGCTACAATTTCACATCATGTGAGATTTAAGCTAAATTTGTAGTTTACATCACTGACTGATTTTACTTAGATGAACATTGAAGCATATAGCTCCTTATGAGTTTTTGCGCACAACTCAGATTAAGATCGAATGCGGGATTACTAGGCCTCGCCGTGAGGATATGAACTGCATACTGAACAATCCTAATAAGCTTCCTATCGAAAGATAGTTTTTTACATACATAATTCATCTAAACATATTAGATTGACTACCAGTGAATCACTGCGCTTTTTTCTGTAACTCCTTTTTATTTGTTTCTTTAAAGAGTAATATTTTGGTCCATGAAGTACACTCTGGTGGAGCTGCTGCACGTGATGGTCGGCTTCAAGTTGGTGACCGTCTATTAGCTGTCAATGGAACTGATCTTCGTGAAGCTACTCAGAAAGATGCTACAAAGGTAGATATCATCTGTGTTTTTTATGTTTTTTTTTGTTCTTATGACTTCTTTTTACCCGTTATTCCCGCTAGGAATTCCACACATTGTCTTCGTAAAATTTAGTCTTCAATTCTTGTTCTGTTCAACTTTTCATCTATATTTACTTCAATTACCAGATTATACGAACAGCTGATGACTGTATCCAATTGGTTGTGTACAGAGATCCTGAACCACAATATATAAATCAAGGTGTATTTGAGTGTCATAGTGTTCACTTGAAACGTGATATGCCCGGACAAAGTTTTGGTCTGTCATTGATTGGTCGACCTCATTATTCAACCGGCACAGCTATTGGCGGCATTGTAAGTATATATATATATATATATATATATATATATATATATATATATATATATATATATATATATATATATTTAAATATCACACTTATTATTCAATTGTTATTATTACCTATGTATTTTTGTCTTTTCCGCATATCTGTCATATGGACGATTATTACCTAAATGTCTGATCCTTAAATTACTTCCATTTTCCTACTTTTCTTTAACCTCAAGATTATCACGCAACCTTTTGATGCTTAAAATCTGTGAGGTCTTTATATTGTGATCTCTTTCTATTCTACTTTAGACTTACATATTGATTAAACCACCATAAATACGATTGTACAAATCATTGAAGAGAACGTTTTCTCTAGATTTCCTTCTGTATTCAGTAGAATAATGGATTTATTCTGTTATTTTTCCGATATTTTCTAAAACAAAATGTTCTTAAAATCTCATAGTACTCAAATAGTTGCGTCTCATAGGGGTTAGTTGGCTTACTGTAGATCAAAGTTGACCATGGTTTTATGGTCGACCTCATTTATCTATGATTGATAGTTTCTTGCAAAATAGTGTTCCTATAATCATCATTAGTTCAAACTTTATTCAATATAAAATAACAATCGTTTGAAGTTAAGAACACATCCTCCCTTTGAATATGCATGGAGTGTAGGACATTTTTTATTACCTTTACTGAAATAATTCCTCACCATTCGATTTTTCACCTACCTTATGTTCATAATGATCCATAGAATATTTCGATTGCTTCAATTCTTTATTTTACAACGTTTAATTTTACTGGTCAACAGAGCGATTTGGGTCATTTTGTGATTCTTTTTGAATTTCATGCCATTTTTCATCGAAATATGACTATGATATTTCACACTTTTTTCTCTTCGATGGTTTGTTTGCTCCTTTTCTGTAAACAGATAGAGAATAGTCCAGCTGCTCGTTCAAATCTTTTAGAAGTTGGTGATATAATTTTAGAAATTAATGGTTGGGATATGCGTTTGGCTAAATCAGATGAAGTAGTCAATTTATTAAAGGTTAGTTAGTGTTGCTTTTTCAGTGAATGTAGGTTCGAGATTGTGGGTTATATAGTTGTAAAACAATATAAATTTAGTTACAAGCATACTACTTATTATAGAAAATGTTTAAATTTCTTGTCATAGATTTAATGTCTGTGGGTGTTTTGACAATGTGTCGATTACTTCAAAAGGCTGAACTTCATTTACTCATAAGTGCTTGTTTGTACGCGGGTGTGTGATAATATGTGGGGGGACTAGTTTTATTTATTTAAACATAAATATTGGTTCAAAGGGGCACCAGATATATATGCGCCACACGAAACAATGAAAATGAGAAGAGAAAGCAGTAAGATGTGTAATAAAAAAAGTAATGGTGAGGGAAACTGAAATGTACAACCAGAAGAACTCTCAATTAAGGAGGTTATAACCACTCTTTATGCAGAAAGTAAAAGAAGGTTACAGCAGGATCGCCATTGGCTTCTATTCTGAGCCGTATTTCCGGTTTTCCCCGACCAGTCCCAGCGTTGGCAAATAATGCACGACGTGGAATTCTCTGGGATTACATTCGTAGAACGTGTCCAAGTCACCGAAGTCGGTGTTTCAAGATGGTGACACCAATTGAATTATCGTCTCTGCGCCCAAGCACACGATGTCGAACCTCTGCATTAATAACATGGTGTTACCACTGGATGTCAGCAATTCTTCGGAGACAACGATGATCGAACACAGAGAGACGTCTAACATCCTCAACTCGGAGAGGCCAGGTTACACTAGCATAGAGCAAAACTGCTCTCACCGACGCGTTGTAGATCCGACCTTTTACAGCCAGGCTAACATCACGAAGGCGCCAAAGATGGCCCAGATTGGCATAAGCCGCTCTGGCTTTCACTATACGTGCATCAATCTCATCACTCAAGCCACCACCAGCACTTATGTAGCTACCTAGATACACGAACTTCTCAACTACTTCAATCTGCTCACCATCTAGGGTGAGTACAGGATGAGAATCCTGTCAGTCTTGTAGGAGTACTTTGCACTTGGAGGGTGCAAAGCACATGCCGTACATGCGGACACTGATTGCCAACTGATTAAGTGCGGATTGCATGGCTTGAGCATTATCGCACAGTAAGACAATATCATCCTCATACTCAAGGTCGAGAAGTCGTTCTCCAGGCAGCAGATCCACACCGTCAGAGTTGTTTCCAGAATGTCGTCGATGGCAAAGTTGAATAGGAATGGTGAGATTGGGCAACCCTGACTAACACAGCTGCTCGAATGAAACAAGGGAGAAAGGTGGTTGTATGCCCTCACTCTGCCTGAGCTGTTCGTATACAGGGCCTTTAAGATGTTAATGAACCACGCCAGCGGTAGCTAATCGCGATGTGATCAATCTCAGTTCAGGCTTGAGATGCAGAGGGAGAGCACCAGGTGGCACATCGGCGATGATTGTGCTGGAAGTTAGTGCTAGCCAGAAACAGGTTGTGGTCTGTGCACAATTGCAGCAAACGGTCCCTGTTATCTGTCCTGCGACCAACAAGTCCCTATCGGCCACCTAAACGACTCTCTTCTGTGCCTAGACGCCCGACCTGTGCTTTCAATTATCCGGCTAGTACTACGATATCTATCGAATGCGCTTTCTGGAGAAGAACAGTTAACTGGTGGTAAAACTCATCCTTGATTGCATCCGGGCTGCAATCTGTCGGGGCATAGGCGGAGATGACAAAAAGACATCGTTTCTCACGCCGATTTCTTCTCACTTTGATGGAGCTTTCTATTCTAACAGCACATAACCGACTGTTAATGGGGATCCAATGGATTAGTGCTGCCTCAGCTCTATCGCTTAGTGCGACACCAACGCCAGCAAGACCAGACGAAGATGCCACAGGGTTCCTATATAAACGTACGTGAAAAAAGCTTTTCGAATCGATAGATGGAGAGCCGATTTGTAGTACTTCACTAGAGTCTTGAATACGGGTCTCGGATAGACAACAAACGTCAATATTAAGACTTTCCAAAGAAATAGCCAGTCCTATCTGTTATTCGATCTGCATCAGTGTGCGAATGTTGAAGGAGGTCAGTTTGAACGGCTTACGTGGTTTCAGAAAAACTGGTTCAGTATTCGTATTTGATATGTCTGGTGGGTTGAACGCTATATTCAGATCCTAAGCTATTCGGATAACCCCAGGCTAGCACTACTCAGCGACTTGAAAGACCAGTAAGAAGACACGAGTAACAGAGAAATCACTTTACTACAAGGTTCGATTATGTACAGAAAAAACAGGGGTTTTATAGTAATTAGAAAGACCTTGAGATTCCATAGTAGCAATATGTTAACAGCCAATCAGGACCTTGTTATTTTAGTAGCATAGCTTCTAACTGATCGCTGATTGGTTGGTCTCTTTATGAGCCTCTCTGGAGGCTCTGATAGAGTTTATTGTATGCCGATCTAACACCTCCCCTTTTTTGAAGAAGCGGGGTAGGTATCCAGACTGCATTTGCTGACTTCAACCTCCCCCACGAAACAATGTTGGGTCCCCAACTTTCGACATAGTGCCGTTGTTGCAGATTGAATTTATGGGACGATCTAATAATTTCAACTTTTCTATCCAATCAAGTCCCAATAAGTCGAGTGCTGGCCGTTCTGTCAAAAATATTACTCCCTTCTTTGTAAGCTCTGCGACTGTGATTTCACAGTGAACCTCACCAGCAATGTTTATAATCCCCCCAGATGCGCCGTGTGCTGTCTGATAGGTTGAAAATATTCTCGGCCTCCCAATTTTCTCCCACGTCCTCCTGCTTATAAGCGTTATATCGGAGGCTGTGTCTAGCTGTAAGCGGGCATCGTACCCGTTAATCTTGAGGGAAACATACTTTCTACGATTATGGGAGCCGATTCTGTTAGCAGCTACCGTCACCTTGGCTGTGCGTGGCTTGAATCTTTTAGAATAAACTTTAGGTTGACGACGTTTTCGGGTTTTGCAATGACTTTCTTTGTGTCCTTTCCTGGAACACGTAGTGCAACGATGACTTTTAAACGGACAAAACCTTTTGAAATGCCAACCTCCGCATAACCAGCATGGGGATGATGGTTTACCGCAATCATTTCGATAATTCTGTATACTGGAACCTTGCTCGACTTTCCTCTCAACAGCATTAACGTGGAGGAACTGGTTAGTGTTTTCTATCATCGAGGTATCGTGCTTCAAATTCACTAACCTTTGACATTCATTAGTCACTTCCTGCAGGGTCATGTTGGGACAATGCTCAAGTTTGCTTAGGATTCTCGTTCGGATGTCAGCATCCTCAGGTGAACGCAGGCTACAGACAAATACTAAGCATTTAAACTGGTCTTCAGACATGGAAGACAAATTGAACCTCTCGCATTCTCGGTTCACAATACCTGCATGTTTCACCCAGTCATCTCCTGATTCTTTCGTTATCTTCAAGCACTGGTAACGGATATTAAATAGAGACGACTGTTCTCCAAAGATTTGAGACAGGGTTTGAATTGTTTCATCAAAACTAAAGTCTCGTGGGTTCTTCGGGAGAATAAAGTTACTATAGCGTTCATGTTCTGTTGTCCCAAGCTTTCTTAGAAGTATTCTGACTTTTGAAGCGTCATCCAGTCTGCAGAGATCAATATGAAACAAATCTTCATACTTCTTAAACCAAGAGTTAAAAGTGACACCTGCTGCACCATCAAAATTAAATTCATGGATTGCGTTAATAACTGAGTCAGTATGAGATACTTGAAATTCACCAGCAGCAGAGTTTTGTTGAGACATACATAATTTCTGCATAAGAGCTTCCATGACTCTGATTTGAGACTGTTCAAACCGTTTTTCTTGACGCTCCATATAAGCTTCAAATTGCTCTAAAGAAATACTCATTGTCATTTTTTTTCTCGTCGCCAGTGATATGTCTTGTAGTTTTTCCCCGTCGCCACTGATATGTCTGGTGGGTTGAACGCTATATTCAGATCCTAAGCTATTCGGATAACCCCAGGCTAGCACTACTCAGCGACTTGAAAGACCAGTAAGAAGACACGAGTAACAGAGAAATCACTTTACTACAAGGTTCGATTATGTACAGAAAAAACAGGGGTTTTATAGTAATTAGAAAGACCTTGAGATTCCATAGTAGCAATATGTTAACAGCCAATCAGGACCTTGTTATTTTAGTAGCATAGCTTCTAACTGATCGCTGATTGGTTGGTCTCTTTATGAGCCTCTCTGGAGGCTCTGATAGAGTTTATTGTATGCCGATCTAACAGTATTCAAAAGAAGCATTCACGTTCGACAGTGACTGGAGATCGTTTAAATGGAACAGAGTTTCGACCGTGAGCGAGCTGCTGCATACGTTGGAAAGTAAGGATACACAAGAATAAGAATTAAAGGGAGTGAGTAAGCGTGGTAAATAATAATAATGTAAATTGTCTGACTTTTAGTGTTAACGAGAAAAGCATCATGAGCAAAATTTTTTATTTCATATGTATGCGTGAGGGCCCGGGTGCCCAAACCGAAGCAGGTGGTCTTCATAGGAGGCCACACCCCGAGCCTTCGACCTAAAAGTCTAACCCACAAGGCAGTGGAGCATCGTGGGGAGGTGCAGTCCCATGGTAGCCGGTGACCAACGGTTGGTTCATACGCCATCTGTTCCTTTACGATGCTGGAGGCCATGTGCACCATTGGTTTGGAATCAAGGTTATTCAACTCCCCTAGATGGAATATCCGTGTATACCGACCCGGCAAAAGTGTCGGACATTCGCTTTTCGTCCTCTCACTTTCGTAAACAACACCCCCGCCACGAGAAGGCAGTGAGTAGGACTTCCCTGGAAGAGGCTATATACGCGTGGCCATGTGAGAGCGTTTCGAGAGAACAGTGGCCCCTCCCCACTCTCGGCCGTACCAGGGCATTAATATTGAAGTTGATTTTGCACTTCATATAGTTAATTTTTAAAAGAATAATTAGCTTTAAATGGGTTAAAAAGACATTACAAAGTTAATGCATTGAACTGTTCTTTCACCAGTTTTTAGTAATATCAAAATTTGGCATCATTAAACACTTACACAATCAATCCAATTAGTATGGTTAGTAAAGTAAATACTTATCCACTTTCTTGATTCCTGTAGCCCCACAACTTTTGGAACCGAAACAAATAAGGAGTGACTTAGAGTTTCTGTTTTGTTTCCAATGGTTGTTTGGTCACAAATGACCTTGATGTCATCGAAACCTCTGTGAAAGAGGTCAGTATTAGTAGTCGTTTGACTGTTTTAGCAGTCATATTAAGACAGTTCATGCAGTTTATCTTGAAAGTTCGGGTTTCTCAACAGCTCAATAATAGATGAACTCATTTATTGAAGACTCTCTTTTTACCTTTTTTTTTTTACAAAATATGAGAGATTTCGAATCAGAGATTGCTGTTCACATACCATTATTATTTTGAATACAATTTCATTCCTGTTCAAAGTGTTCTGATTTTAGGGTCTTGTTGAGTGTGATTGTATAAGAATACTAAGCCATCGGAATAGCTGGGTCGTTTTAGTAGCAAAATACAATTATAACAGTGGCGACGAGAAAAAAGGAAAATTCATTCAAAATGCCTATATCAGATGACCAGCTCAGCCGAATACTACAACAACAGCAAACACAACTTGATGCACAAATGCGGTTGTTGGAGACTCTGATGCAACAGTTTAGCAACCAAAACTCGAGTTCACATGCTGTTTCAAGTACTTCTTGTGATGCAGTTGCTAGCAGCATCCCAGAATTCAAATATGACCCCGAAAGTAGAAATACCTTTCTCACGTGGTTCAAGCGTTGGGAAGAATAGAATTCTGTCAACAAGATGACGCATGGAAGACTCGGTTGTTGATGCGTAAGTTGGGAAGCAATGAGCATGCACATTATGCTGATCATATATTGTCAAAGTTACCTCGAGAGCTCAGTTTCGAGGAGACAGTAACGCAGTTGTCAGAGATATTCGGCGAATCTTCCTCATTGTTTAGTATTCGATATCAGTGTCTGGATTTGGTGAAACAGGAAGCCGATGAATATGGTGCTCTAGCAGACGTCGTTGACAGAAGATCAATTTAAATGCCTTATATTCATTAAAGCTCTGCAGTCACCACAAGATGCTGAAATTAGAACCAGACTTCTAACTCGCCTGGATCAAGACCCTAACGTCACACTCAAGACATTGACAGATGAGTGTAAACGACTACAAAACATCAGACACGACAATCAGTTAATTGAACAGGTAAATTCTAATTTAACCTGCAGTAGTGTAAATGCTATGACTAGGTTAAAAAGTCAGAAGCCGAATAAAACTCATAGCAAACCAACGACTGCATGTTGGTTATGCGGTGATTGGCATTATGTACGGTTCTGTCCATTAAAGAAGCATAAATGTAAGGTGTGCAACAGACGTGGACATAAAGAAGTTTATTGTCCACCGAATCGTACGTCCCAGCTCAAGAAGAAGTATAAACGTCTTTCACGTGTGGTGAAATCAGCTGAGTCTAAATCTCTTTCTCTGGTAGCAGCTTTTCAAACAGACTATGACATTCGGAGAAAGTATGTTACGATCCAGATTAATGATATAACGGCTCGTATTCAAATTGGCACAGCATCCGATATTACTCTAGTGTCTAGAGAGACGTATAACTTGCTGGGAAAACCGCCAATGAAGCCATCCAAGAAAACGGCTAAAAATGCATCTGGAGGCGTACTAAAACTAGTTGGCGAATTACAATGTGAATTTTCCTTCAATGGAGATAACTGTAACAGAACGACCAAACCTTGATCTACTTGGTCTAGATATGTTAGAAAAACTTAGAATAATGGATGTTCCCTTCAACAGCGTTTGTAACGTGTCCTGTCCATCATTAGACACCACCTCATATGCAAAAAAGACAGGTAAAAAGGTTCCAGAAATACGGAGTGTAGCAGCAGCGGCAATTCGAAACACTCCAGTGTCGTCAGATGAAGTCAGAAAAGACTTTTCAGAATTTTGTCAGCAGACCGGAATCAGGCACATCCGAACACCTCCATTCCATCCGCAATCGAATGGTCAGGTAGAACGTTTTGTTGGTACGTTCAAAAATGCTCTAAAAAAATCAAGAGGGAAGGGTACCACCGACGAGATCTTCGAGAGGTTCCTGTTTATCTACCGTTCTACACCGAACCCTCAAACAACAAATGGGGTCTCTCCAGCGGAAGCGTTACTTGGCAGAAAAATAAGGACAGATTTCGTTGTCATCCATCCGACGCCAGCTCGTGAGTCCCAACGAAACTTATCGATGGAGAAGCAGTTCAATCGACACCATGGGGCACAAAGACGATTGTTCACGGTGGGTCAAAAAGTACTTGCTATTGACTATCGTGGTAAACATCCTGCATGGACAGCTGGTCGGATCGTGAGAAAGAAAGGGAATGTGGTTTATGAGGTGTCAGTCGGCTCAGAAGTTTGGATACGTCATATTTTTAGTTAGTGACAATTAATCCACTATAGAATATATATATAACATTAATTTCAATGAGATCAAAATACGAATGATAGTTTATTCACGGATTTGATCTCCAATTAAAATTTTAAATCTTGATAAACATATTGTAGTTATGCCTTTATTTATTTGTCATTACATAAACCAATGATTATGTGTTTAATTTTTTTTCGCATACAGAATGCACATAGCGATGTGAAATTATTGATTGGACGTTACAAAACTGGGCCATCAATGCATGGTATGTTGTTATAAGACATTTGTGTTTTATTTTGTTCATAAATTTGATCTTATTTACTAAACAAACCTCCACCTTTTATACTTGTGTTGGTGGACATAATCGGTAACCAATAAATTATAAAGTTGTTTAAGTATGTTGATTTTATCATAATAGTTAAGACTCAATAATAAAGTTTTTGTGATGAAAATTTATTCATGAAACTTCTTTTTCACTTTGAAATAATAAAAACACCATTTGAAAGACGAATTCACTCATCAACTGGTTGAATATTTAATAATAATGAATTTAAATGATCATTCATAAACAAAATATTCAAATGATGTTGTAGATGATTAATAAGTAATTATGAATGGAAATGAAAACTATGTAATCATTCATTCTTTAAAATTCATTTTATTTTTAAAGTTGGTGATTGAAGGGATTATTATATAAAGGCTAAGAGGTGTAATCTTTACATCTTCAACCAGTTGTATGGTTTTGTTTAAACTCGATTTATCTGGATTGTTGGTTGGTTTTTTAGAACACTTTTATGAATGAATGATCAATATCGTTTTGCTTTATGGTTTTAAATATTTTTGTAATTTTGTTAGTGATGATACAGAAACATGAATTTATGAAGTTCAAAAGTAAAGGAGTGAAATTAATACGACTTATGGTTGTAGAAAGCTTGTAGAGGGTTAATTCCTCTATATCTGACTCAAGTAAATAGTATCCTGTTTAACTGAGTATTTTAATGCAGGTTAAATTTCCTAGTAGAATTATGGGTTTACTCGTGATTATTCAAATGCCTGAAGACCAGTTATAGAGATAGTTTATTGTTAAAGATTGGTAAAATCCACAAGCGTGCAGGAAGCAAGCAAACAAGGAAACGAGTGCGCGAGAGTATGCGTGAGTGTTAAAAATCCATGTATATTTTTGAGTGTCAATTGATTGTGGATAAATTATTGATTTTCTGCGTGTTACAACTAATGGGAGAATAGATTAAGGATTGATGTGCAGACACGCGCTCAATCAAACTCACACATAAATTCACATAGATTAAATGTCTAAATTACAGTAAGCCAATAAATAATACATTAGTTAGATGGGCTCACTAGAAGCCCTACATCGAAAATGTATCTTTACATTATAACTTAAGGATACTTCTTTTCTTCTACAATTGATTATAAAATGCATTACCTGAGGATTACCACACACGCATTAATTTTGAGTTTCTCACTTCAAGACACTGTTAGTTAAACAGTGAATAACTCAATTACCTGACAACACTCTCTAGCCTTTTTTCTAACTTGTGAATTTACCAGTAAACACCAAAGTTCACTACATCTGAATAATTTTTGCTTTTTATTATAATTGTTTACTACTGACAATCAAAAATTGTTTTATCCGCCTTTTCTTTTATTTATTTCTTTTCTTGTACTGCTGTTGTGTTGGTCGTCAATGTCGAAATTATTATTTTTATTGTCTTCGTTATTGTTGTTGTTTGTGATGATAACGATTACGTATTGTATATAATCTTCATATTTATCTTCATTTCGTTATTCCTTTGATTGAACCTTTCTGTTTACTCTTTCTGCACCATATTATCTAATGCATCTGTTTGCATATATTATTCTATGAAATGCATTTTTGTTGTTCTCGTTAATATCATCCAATTCAATATTTCATTTCTCTGTATGTGTTCCTCATTGTCATTCATTATCGCTATATGTAGGCCGTTAGTTTTGATTTATTTGTTTGCCTGCCTATTTATTCAGTCGTCACTCATTTCATTGTATATAATTAGACATTTATAAATATTTGTAAATTATTTGATGTGAAATAATCTTTACAAAAAACAAATAGACATATGCCTCACAGAAGCAAGTGAATGAATAAATGAATGGTTAACATAATAGGAGGAATGGAAATAATGAAAACTGTAAATTTTTTTACAACTGAATCACATGATCTAAATCATAAACAATAGTTATGTAACAAAATGTCCAAATAATGAAATTGACTGTTTTTCTGCGCCGGCGACCATACCACGTTGAAAGCATCGGTTCTTGTCCGATCACCGCAGTTAAGCAACGTCGGGTCCGGTCAATACTTGCATGAGTGACCGGCTGGGAATACCGCGTATCGTCGGCTTTTAAAAACCAATACACACACACACATTCTATTTCCCTGTTTCAGTTTGGGCACCTGGGCAGTATCATAGCCCTCACACAAATCAAATGAGATTTGTGCGGCGCATATCTGGTGCCCCCTTGTACCAATATTAGTGTGTTTAAAAAATGATAATAATAATAACACTCCTTTGTTATTTTATAAATTTATTGTGGACGATTTATTTTAACTTTTCTGATCTCTTATGTAAGCACAAGTATAGTTACAACTTATATAAGAGTTTCAACTGATATGTGATGCAATAATGTACAAGTGTTACTATATGGTTGCACTGGAACCCTTTTTCTTTTGTTATTTTAATCACTTATACTTTAATGTAATTTCTAAACTATATACTGATTCACGTAGACGTATACATGTATCACTAAATAGTTTTGCTGGTGTGTATTTCTGCATTGATGTTTAGACGTTTGTGTTACGGTAGATATGAGCCAGCATGTGTGAATGCGTTTATCACTCGTTTTTAAAATCTCATAATACCGTTGTATTTGCATCCTGTATACGATGATCCCATAACAGAAAATATGAGTTTTTCCATATATCTGCATTTTATCTCATAGCCTATCCTCGAAATCGATTAAATGTCTATGTGGTTGTACTTGAACGTCGTCAATTCGGCTTTTGTAATGATCGTTCTCAGGTGGAAAAACCTTATTCCAATGACACTGATGCTCTTGTTGACTCTGTCTGTCAAAAAACTGAGGAAAATGAATTACGCGATTTAAAATCATCAACTGACTACTATATTACCGTAAAGAACGATCAGAAGATTAGTGGTGATGATGATAGTAACAATGATGAAATCGCTTCAGCTGCATTTGGTTTGCGTATTCGTCAAGCGAATTCACAAGAATTACGGGACTCACACATCCGACTAATCGTGGATAGTATACAACATGATAGTCCAGCAGATCGATTAGGAATGATAATGGTGAGTAGTTTTTGCTTCTCTTTTGTTTTAAGAATGTACATTAGGACTAAGAAGGTTCAAGAAACACTCTGTTTTAAATAATTTTAATGATATGAATCACTTTCTTCAATATCATATATTTGACTATAGTAAATCTTCCACAGAAGTTTGAGCAGGTTGATAATGTCGTTT
Source organism: Schistosoma rodhaini (assembly GCA_944470415.2). Taxonomy (NCBI): domain Eukaryota; kingdom Metazoa; phylum Platyhelminthes; class Trematoda; order Strigeidida; family Schistosomatidae; genus Schistosoma; species Schistosoma rodhaini. The sequence goes on from OX104040.1 coordinate 5,606,233, forward strand.
AATAAGACTGTACAGTTTTATTCATAGTTATTTTTTGAAATATACATTGTTGAACAAACAGATATTGTCTCATTAAGAAACCGTTGGATAATTCCCAGTATTAAACTGTTGTTGTTTAACAGCCTGGCCCTAATAATAGTAATACTTTATAGGCGTTACATTCCTGTTCAACTAACAGTACAAATTCACTTCTGAACTGTCACTGGACTGCGAATTGTTTACATAGTAACAGTAATTACTTTTAGTTTAATAAATACGTAACCGAACTCACTGGCAAAAGTGGGACTTGAAGAAGTGAATATTCTGGACAACTTATTACGACTGAGTTAGCATCACAAGGAAACTCAGCAATATGTTTTTGATGAAGTTTTGTTCTCTGAGCTGGATGGTATGGCTGTGGAGCTCTCATCGTCCTTCTGAACGACATCATCAGCACAAACTTCGGGTAGAAGTGAAGTGTTTGAATTTCTTCACATGTGGTTCACAGCTTGTCCTGTACACCTCGATATTGATTGGTTCTTGTCGACCTTAAATCTGTCATTGTTTATTTCTTTGTTCTGGTTGTATCTCCCATTGGTTTGATTTTTGTTCCTATGTTTCTGCATAATTTTCTTGATTGGTTGATAAATTCGATTGATTTCGATGTTCTTGTTTATTGCTGATTGACCTGAGTGCCAAGCTTCTACATCGGACAAAGCGGACGCCCTCTTCATCTTCGCCTGCATGAACATCAATTAGCCATGACATGTCTTCACTCATATTAATACACGTGGACAGCTGCGGATAGAGGCAATTCCAAAAACACCAGAGAATTTTTAGAAGTTTGGCACTCAGGTCAATCAGCAATAAACAAGAACATCGAAATCAACAGAATTTATCAACCAATCAGGAAAATTATGCAGAAACATAGGAACAAAAATCAAACCAATGGGAGATACAACCAGAACAAAGAAATAAACAATGACAGATTTAAGGTCGACAAGAACCAATCAATATCGAGGTGTACAGGACAAGCTGTGAACCACATGTGAAGAAATTCAAACACTTCACTTCTACCCGAAGTTTGTGCTGATGATGTCGTTCAGAAGGACGATGAGAGCTCCACAGCCATACCATCCAGCTCAGAGAACAAAACTCCATCAAAATTATCCACCTGAGCTACAAATCTTCTCCACCATCTCAGCAATATGTCTCGGTATCATCTAAGACAATATTAAGTTTCTGTTAGTGGAATTTTCCGTTGGATGAATCAAGCAAATAATGTTATTATCAATTAGATTTCTGTTTTGTTTTTATAAATCTTAAGGGCTAATCATTTTAATACTGGGAATTCTAGTTCTACTCATATTGATAGAAATAGTGACATTTTGAGTATGTTAAGGTTAATAATAAAGCAAAGAGATGATGAAAAAAATCTCAATTTTATCGATACTTCGTGACACAAAAATATATTATTCCACATAGTGGAGTTTCCAAATGTTTACTAATCTTTTCTTTTCTTTGTCTAGCCGGGTGATCGCTTATTAAGTATAGATCGTGAACCGGTGGATTGGTTGAACCCAACTCAAGTTGGCCAGCTATTATCTAATCTACTGTATTGTACAATAGAATTCGGTCGTTTACCGTATTTCAACGCACCATTATCTGCTAACAATAATACTATATCAGATAAATGTTTTAAGCATTCTCCACTACCAGTCACTTCATTATGTCCATCTCATCGAACTCAACAAGATGAACATGATATGTTCCCACCTAATCCACCTCCGTCACTAGAACTACCTACATTATTTGATGGCGTTATGCCATGCATTGAAACATCAAGCTTTTTAAGAGATATGTGCACTTTGCCTGAACAACAAGATGAAGATGGTGAACATTGTGTGAATGATAATCATTATCGGTTACGTGAATCTACTTGCTGTATAATTAATTCAAGCAATCAACAAGACCAAATTGATTCAATGTTAAATATGACACCTTTAAATGAAGAAGAAATTAAAAAGGCTTTGGAATTAGCTGAAAGAGGCAGCGGAGGATTTTTTGTACGACAGATTTATTTACCAGTTGCACCAGTTAATATTATCAATAAGACCAATTCTAGTCGTACAGCGAATATTCATTTAGGTTTACGTTTAGTTAGTGGTCCGGGTGTTAGTGGACCAGTTGTTGTTCGTATTGAGCCGAATTCATGTGCTTCTAGAACCAATATTCAGATTGGTGATCGTATTCTGGGTCTAGATGATAAACTGTTACTTTCTTTACGTCAAGATAATCATTCTGCTGATGATATACTATGTACGATTGAAAACGTTTGGATTACACGTTCAATGAATTCTCAGTTCACTTACGAACAAAATCCTTGTTGTTTAACAATTATTAGTTACCATAGTTTACCATTGTTCAGTTCACTTAGTAAACAAGAAAATGATTCCAAAATTGAGGAAGAGAATTCAAATAAAACCCTAGAAAATAATGCACAACTTACTATATCTTTAAAAAATTTACATCTAATCAATGGTAATGCCACTAATTGTCAATGTAGCATTAGTAGTATTGAAATGGGAAGTCCGGAAAATCACATGATGTTATCTAATATTACTACTCCTTCACCATTTGAATCCAAATCACCCAGTAAGTTCTATTTCAGTATTTTATTTTAATAATTTTGCTCGTTAAAATACTTGACTTTTAAATGACGGAGAAAGTTTTTAACTCAGATAAATGCTTTTTATGGCGTTCAATTCTCTAATGTAGATGATTTGATTGACGAGCTTTTATTGGTACTTACCTCATATACAAGTGAGTTATTCCACGAGCTTCAGTTTACTCTGGTAACCCTATGATCAAAACCTTCAGTATACGCATATCTTCATAATCTGTTTCACAGCCATAGAGTAATGAAAAGCCAACTGACCTTAGGTTAGCGTATGGATATCTCTAACGCACGTCGGTACAGACCAACTGAGCCTTCCAAATCTGTACAGAGATTTCGCCAGACGTCAATCCATCAGGGTAAATGAAATATCCAAGGTGAGTGAATTAATCAAGACACTTAGCTAATTTGCTCACTATGTTGATACAAACTCTTACATTACGAAAGAAACTCATCCTGACACGAGCATACATTCGTTGTTGTTCAAAGCGACCAGAAATATCCATTTCGTCTGCGCCTTCACCAAATCATACTATCTATGGTCCATGTGTGGACCTAATAAGCGATCAACCTTGTGAAAATTTGTTGGAGTGCTATTTCTATGAGGTCATTCATTACTAATTTAAATGAAAAAGAGAGTGTTGAGCAACCCTGGTAAACACCTCTTAATGTTACTAATTTTGATTACAACTTACCTTTGACTCAACCAATGATGTTCGAGTAGAGAATCTGCAGATTAATCTACTCTTCACCTTTCATACATTTTGATACACTGATTTTAGTCTTTTTAAGTGTTGTTCTTCTCTTTTTTTATTTGGTGCTGATTTTGCTACTCTTCTACTCTTGTTGATTTCTTCCTACTGTATGATGATCTATGGCGTGTAACATTTTTGACATTTAGACTGTTCTATTTTAGTTTTGTCTGTGTCAGTAATGTTTGCATCCGTAAATTTATGCACATATATCTTTAAGTTTTAGCTACTGCCAAATTATCCGAAAATTGTGCCTTCAGGTATCCAGACAACAATCAAACGGATAAATAATAAGTGGTTATATAATTTCCAGGTCCGAGTCTTTTCGATCAATGTCAATAAGTCTGAAATCTCTATTGATGATTCCCAACTGAAACCTCCCAACCATATTTACATCATTCTATAAGTTGGGTGTCGTTTATTCTCATTTAATGGTATTCACTAGCCGAATAAAAATAAGTTTACTCTGCCGTGAGCCACACCTTTGTGTATTGAAGTTTGTGATGCAATTCGTTTATTGATTACCAAGTAGACGGAGTGAGATTCAAACCTGTAATCCAGTAAAAGGCGAATTTTCACTCCGGTGTAGTGTAATTCATTAACTAAGTGCAAATTCATTTACTGGGCTTTAAGCAGAGATTTTTTAAAATGGGGACTAGCGCTACTTCGTGTCTTTTGAAAGTAGTTTCGATAATACGTAATTGAGACATATAATCCAAGTTGTCGTTTCTTAATTCTTCTGTCTGGTCAAATATATTGAATCTTCATTTTCTGCATCTTATTAATGTATTGTGGGCCAATAGACACATTGGTCAAAAAGCTGTGTACTTTTAATGAATTTGGTCTATTGTAGGTTTGGCACATGTGGGAGTTATATAATAAACTGTGTTTTACTGTATTGATTGTCTCCTACCTTCTGTGTATCATTATTATTATTATTATTAATGGCTTTATTCAATATTATAATCTGGTACAATATAGAATTCTCAGCACGAGAGTATTGATTCAAAATATAGTGGATCATTCATAAAAAAGTGATTTCGTTCTTACTTATTCGGCCCTCATTACCCGCATTTTATCAGCTATGTATTCAATAATGAGTCATACATTATTGTAATTTAAGAGACTGAAAAAATGCAACTTCATTTTTGTGTATCTTATTGATGACACCTACTTTTTAACTACGTCGAAAAATAATAACTAAAATCCACAAATTCACTTAGTATTGTTTGTTTGGATGGCGTTTGAAGCGAGGGTACTGGGTTCGAGTCCCAGAGTGAACATCAACTCTGAGATGCAGGTACATCCAGCTGACGAGTCCCAAATAGGACGAAACGCGCGTCCTGGATTCCACTGCTAGCCACTATCCATCTCTGCTTAAAATCCACAAAGTTTAGTTTGAATAACCACACTTCTCATTAGATGTGTTCAGCTTTAAGTCATGTACAGGAATATGCACTTGGGTTCTTAATAACGCCACATTAAGGATATCTCAATTACAAGTTACTCTTTTTGTTCTTTTATTGATTTGGTATAATCTGCACATATGTTGCTATAGTTTATCACACTTAGAAATTTGACATTTATTACATGAACCTCATCTTTACGTCTAGTTTTTTCAGTTTTATGATTTGTTTTCTGCTTTTTGATGCTTTAATTTTATTCATTCAAAAGTAGTGAGTAAATTCCAACAAAATGGAGAAGTTGGGCATCCTAATTCAGATGGTGAGGTACATCCAAATTCATCAGCATTATATAACCACAGCTATGAATTGTCTCTTGAGCCAACCGATGATGTTATACATCATTTGCCGAATAAAAATCTGTTTGTAGATGATACAATGCACGTGATATGTGAAGATGCTAGTAATACTACCAACAAAAATAATCGAAAACACTCATCATGTGTTGAATCGGTATCATCACTTTCAGCACCGCCACCTAAAGATGATGGCGTTATGTGCAATCGTCCATTGATGAATATAAATCGTAAATTTTCTATTCAGAATAATCAACATACCTATGATAACAATGGGATTATGAATAACAAAGGTTAGTTAGTATTTGAAACTCATATTTTTTTAATGATGGATAATACCGATTAGTAGCAATATGCATGCATGTGCACTAATACAACAATCGAATTGTGAATAAAGAAGTAGTACTAAAAAGTAATGAACACTGGTCATCATTACTATTATTACCACCATAGAAAGGCGATTATACTGTTAATGACGATTGTTCTCGTTTGGTTGGTTCCTAAGGAAACCCTTTAGCATTGACATTATAATTTATTACTCAGAGGGTTCGTCAACTGTGAAAAGAGAGAACGATGTCTACACACATTTATAAGAGCTTATACGGTTATCTTTAATTGAGCAACTGAATGCAGGTTGTCTGGTTCTTCCATGTTGAAATTTTCAATCGATTGCTCAACTACATCTGGTAGGTGAATTCCAATGGATTATTAGCCTGTAGAATAGCAAGCGTATTACTTAGTGATTTTCAAAATATCACATAAATCATAATAACAGCTCTTAAAAGGTCAAATTGTCCATAAAGCTAAATGAACTACACGTTAGTTACTGGTCTACTAAAGAAGACTTATTTTGTAGATACGAGTTCGACTTCGTCCATAAACATTGACCATCATTTGTCAGAATCAGTATATATATCCTTTTCTTACCATTGTTTTACAGCATGCCTTTAGCACCAACAAATATACAATCATATATCCAAACAAACAGGCTCGTATAAACATAGATAGAATGAATACAATGATTTGTATTCGGCTTCTCCCTCCCCTATTTCTTCTTGTAATATTTTATTATGAACACTTGATTTGTTCGTTTCAAATTGTTAATATTGTTGTTAATTAATTTATTTTTCTGATTGAGATTTGTGTCAAGAACAATACTGTTATTATCTCTGTTTTTTTGGATGACATCAGAGTGATACTTGTTTTTCTTGTAATGTGTTTCCTCTATTTTTTCTTAATAAAAAACCGTTAATTATTATTTTCAAGATGAAAAATATTTTCCTTTATCATAAATTACCCTCTACCGAAAAACCACACAGGTAGTTCAGCCAAGTAGTAGTAACTGTTGTTGGTGCAAATGGGACTAGGAATTTCAAAACGATTTATCCTCTCTGTAATTCAATTGCGAAGTGCAAGTGATTCGTCTTTGAAAAATATTAAAATTATCAGTTTCATTCCTTTATTCAACTACACCTTGTTTCTACCATAATTAAAAAGGTGTTGATGTTGCATACTTTCCTTTTTTAGAATGTGAAATCTTTATCTAATTTGATTATTTTTACGAATCGGAAAAGTTATTTCTTACATGTAATCAATATATAATTGTGAATATATGAGTATTTGTGATTCATGTAACTTATTTCGGTACATATAAACAATTAAATAAGCACTGCCATCATATACAGTTATTGTGCAACTTTTCAAATATACAGCCTATTTATGATATATAGTGCCGCCACTTTATTCAACAATGAGCTCACGATTGTATAGTTTGTTCATTTATCAAATTAGTTTGTCATAGGTTGGTCAAGAACTTTTGAAGCAAATGTATTAGGTGTTTTGAACTACCTTGGTACTCCTTAGAAGTATGCACTGGCATTTTACCTGAGACCGGCAGCTGGTACGACACTATCCGCTCATAATATCTTATTTAATTCAATTTATTATACAGCGCAACCTACTGGAGTTACATTTGGATAGTTGCTTCTTATCGAATTCTTTAACATTAGCTTCAAAAGAGCTTCCGGATATTCATTTTAGAGTAAGCAATATTTAACACAAGTCACACTACTTGTTTGAACACTATTGAGAGCCACGATTTTAGTGTTATTCTAAGCATCACAAACACTTCTTCAGGACGCGCGTTCCGTCCTACTTGGATCTCGTCAGTTGGATGTTCTGGATTCCACTACTAGCCACTATCCATCTTTGCTTATAATGCTTGCGAATTAAGACTATATCGAGGCAATACGTACAGTATGCACATATGCCAATAATAGACTGATCAGTTGAAGTCTTAAACATCAATGGGAAGATTCAAACAAACAATACCAAGTGAATTTAGTTCTTCCGGTAGTTATTCTTCCCAAGGATTGCAGACACTTTATATCGCTACACTAAAGAGCTACGGACAATCGAGACCTTTTCTACCAATCTCAGATAAAAGGTCAGGTCAGCTACAACGTAGGACCAGGCACATATATGCATCGGTCCAAGTTGCCATACCTCGTTAGCACAACAAGAGGAACACCGGATTCATAGTAGTTAATCTAGTGTTGGTAGTAGTATATAAATTATAGGTTGTATATAAGGATATAGTACAGGAAGGAAGAGAGATATGAAGCAATTTTAGTCTCAAGGTTTAAGGGAAGATAAAGAGTGTATACACCTACGCCATTGTGACCGATTCTGAGCCATGTCACCTAGAGTCTCCAACCATTGGTTACGATAGTCACGCGGACCCCAACCAGGTAGTCTGCATCTGCCAACATGGCTCAGGCTAGAAGTTAGTGACTTCAAACACTGATGCCATGTTTTGGTTTGGCCGCCCCTAACTCTCTTCCAACCGTCCCCAATACTAGTCATCTTAGCGCGTCGTGGTAATCGGTGTTCAGGCATACGTAACACATGGCCCAACCATCTCAGTCGATGAAGATTCATCACCTCATCAACTGATTTACCATCGTTCCCTAATACCCTGCGTCTAACCTCACTATTACTTACACGGTTATCCCAGCAGATGCGAGCAATATTTCTAAGGCATCTGTGGTCAAATACTAGTAATCTACGAGTATCTTCTACTCTTAATGGCCATGTTTCACAGCCATAGAGTAAAACAGAACGAACTGCTGTGCAGTATACTCGTCCCTTAATTGATAGATGGATATCTCGTCTTTACCATAGGTGACGTAAGCTGGCAAAAGCCAAACGAGCTTTTTGAATCCGTGCTGAGATTTCGTCTGACACCAACCCATTAGGGCTGATCAGACTTCCAAGATAAGTGAAGTTGTCGACGCGTTCGACTACTTCACTTCCTATCCTTAGTTCGAGTGTTGACGCAGGCCAGTCCTGGAGTAACAATTTACATTTGGATGGGGAGAAACGCATCCCAAACATCCTGGCATTATTACTGAGTTCCAACAGAAGACTCTGCATTTTGCCAGCGTCTTCACCAAACAGGACTATGTCATCTGCGTATTCTAAGTCGATAAGTGAACCTCCTGATAGAAGATCAATTCCTGAAAATTCAGTCGCAGAGAGTGTTATTTCCAGCAACAGGTCTATAATGAAGTTAAACAAAAATGGGGATAGTGGACAACCTTGATGGACACCACTTGAGGTTGTAAAATCATATGACAGTTCGCCATAAGCTCTCACTCGACTAATAGTGTTCGAGTAAAGAGCCTTCAAAAGGTTTATGTACTTCTCAGGTACACCTTTCAATGACAGACACTGCCACAGAACCTCTCGGTCTACAGAGTCAAATGCTGCTTTCAAGTCAAGAAAAACTATCATTGTCGGACGCCGATAAGCGTGTCTGTGCTCTAAAACTTGACGAATGGTGAATATGTGGTCGATACAGCCACGACCAGGTCTGAAGCCAGCCTGATTTTCTCGTGTTTGCAGTTCACGAGTCTTAGTTAGGCGCCCGATAATTATTGAGGCTAGTATTTTAGATGCTATGTTAGTCAGACTAATCCCTCTATGGTTATCGCAGGATGATTTTGACCCCTTTTTATATATTGGGACAATCAGTGATTGTGACCAGTCGGATGGGATTACATCCGTCTCCCAGATTTTAGCCAGAATATTAGTCAACCTAATCGCTAAAATTGGACCACCGTATTTAAAAACCTCTGGAACCAATCCATCAGGACCAGCTGCTCTTCCCCGTTTCAGATTACCTATAGCCTTTTGAACTTCAAGTAGGGTCGGGGGGCCTATCAGATAAAAGACAATCTTACTTTTTTATTTAACTGCACAAAGAAGTTGCAATAGTACATGGGACTTAATCATTTAAACAGTAAAAGTCTGATATTATTTTCATGAGGATTGTTGATAGAGTTACGTTTTCACTCACGTACTGAAGCATCCGCTGAAAAATTTTGTGAAATTTTCTAGGCGGTGACATTTCAAGAATGGATTGATTTATTCAAGATTAGATAGCAATGATTTAATTAGTATAAAAATCCGGTATATTTGGCGAGAAGAGAAAACACCCAGAAGAAAGACATTGTAATCTCTACTAATATAATGAGCGTAGTCGCAGTTTTAAAAAGATTCCTTTTTAGCACAAAAAGGAAAGAGAGAAAAAACACCAAAATGGTTGGTCAAGGAATGAGCAAAAAGTAACGTCTTATATCATAACTTGAGAGAAACACAATAAATAGTATACAAAGACGTTTGTCATTATGTAGTTTTATCAAGCAAAATTAAACTAAGCATTACATTCTCCAAAGAAATATTTCAACTAAAAAATTATAACGAATTTATGGGTTTCATCGTAAGAATTGATTTGGAAAATCCGCTTTAGTCTGGACAAAATCGAGGATGGTTAACAAAATCATCACCGTAGGCAAATATTGCTAGAGCAGAAAGAACTGAAGCTCCGCCCCAGAATAGTACATAAGTTGCTTTCTCTGTCCAATGAGCTGAGAACAGATATAAACCAAATAATGAACAACAGGATGACTTTTGTCGAAAATTTTATATAAAATACAACAGTTATCAATTGTTTGTTTAAATAATCCACCATCCCAGGCAATATCAGACCTGAGGTAACTGTGCATAGGTTAACGTCGCCATACGTACACAAAGAAAGATAAAAATTAACTAACTCATTAGGGCTATTGTTAACTGCAATTAGGAGCTAAACATGAGAAACATGGCTTTCACTAAGTCATGAAATGTCAGAAATACAGTTTTCTACTCACTGAAATAGAACGAAAAATATATTTATTGTGAGAAACAAGGAACACATGGGATTGAATATGAAATGTATGGAGTGACACCAAGCTCAAGAACTAAAATAAAATAGAAAACGAATAGAACAGGGACCGATTCTGATCCATGTCATCTAAAAGTTTAGACCAGAGATTACGATTATTCAGCAAATCCCAACCACAAATTACACATCAATCTGAGTGCTTTATCCAGTCGACCAGTAGTCTTGCTGACTGATGTTAATTATTCCTTCAACTGTCTTGGTACGTTTTCTCCCAACTTACTGCCACTGTGGTATCCAGCATTAAAAATCGGGAAAGGTAGTGCCCACGCATGCGTGCTAAAACAGTTAACTAAAAATAGTTATTTCCTTTGGGTCCTTACATGCTATCGAAATATAATCACCAATATTTGAATCCCATACCAAAAATATTACTGTCAGATCATTGAACCAATAAGAACGATATATTTACTGTTTAGGTGAGCTTATACTAAGCATCTGCTTACAACTACTCATTAATATTCTTTCTCTTAAACTTTGAATCTAGAATGCTCGGTGCTTGCTATGTGACCACTGAAACCTTAATCTTCAGAAAATATTCAGTACTATTCGAGAACCAAGAAGTTATTGGACTCAACGTTAAAATAAGTTAAACGTTTATCGTGTTAAGGCATTTTTAGGTAAATTAATATAGCTCATTCGTGTATTTTTATGGTTTGTCAGGGGATGGTAAAAAAAAGGATGACGCTTAGTGGTTATATAATTTGCAGTGTAAAATATTTTCGTCATAAAACTTGGAAATAATGGATTTCCAGACAAAGTGACTATGATTTTTGAAGATTTATTTGATTTAAAGATTATCATTATGAATCAAGGAAAACAAAACAGCATCAGACAATTTAGGAACTTTTTCTGATATCAGGCACTCTTCAGTCGTTCAACACACAGTCTAAAACGAATATAATATCAGGACGGTGAAATAAAATGAACAAGATCAGTAGGATCAGAATCGAAATAACGGTATTACCAATGGTAGGGAGGAAAGGTGGACGGCAGAAAATACGGTTCGAAATGAATTCCAAGAATAAGAAATACGAGATAATATTGAAACCCAAGAATTAGGGAGGGACAATGAGTGAATGCATCTGTGTCACTGTGATAGATCCTCGGTCATGTCAATTAAAGTCTTCAACCACCACTGGTCAGGTAATCTGCGCTTACCAACTAAAGTAGTTTTAAATTTCAGCTAATTAACAACATAACCCATATGTGCAACAACAAGCGACTGTTTCATTTCTAATTGAGTCAACTTCATAAGTCACGTCTTCTTAAACGAACATCGGAAAAGTTATCTTAAGGCCAGTTAGTAGTGATTAGATAACTGTTATTTAGATACGTCTTCTAATAATGGACAAAAGTTAGGAAAAACGGTAAACTATTTGAATAAATTGATTCTTAACTACCCCGCCTGAAAATCCCAATAACTCAGACTCAATTTAACACCTCTGCCTTGAAATACACCGTTGAATTCTAAAATTATTTCCATAACCATATGAAGTTGTAAACCTAAAAAATAGCTACAGAGTGTGAACAGCTAGAAGTGCTATGAAATATCAACCCGTAGTTCAAGAGATAACTCTGCCTGTAGCTCTTCTAGAGCTACTGCCGGTCCCAAGCCCGAGTAAAGGAGGTGGGTTCGGTATGGGGTTAGCGACCCCATCCCGTAGAAAAGCTAACTCCCTAAAAAAACGCTAATCAGAAAAAATAATTCATACTCTGCCCTGGGAGTTGAAGGAATAATTATGACGCCTCATGATGAAAGCCGAAATTCTTCGGAAGTCACGAGACCGATGCCCCTTCTAACAACCAGAGAAACACTCTTTATAAGTACATGGAACGTCCGGACAATGTGGGAAACAGGGAAGACCTGTCAAATAGCAATGGAAATGAGGAGATACAACTTGGCAGTACTCGGAATCAGCGAAACCCGTTGGACACAAACTAGACAACAAAGTCTAGGTACAGGAGAGATGCTGCTGTATTCCGGTCACGAAGGGGAAAATGCTCCACACACTCAGGGAGTTGCTCTAATGCTGTCCAAAGAAGCAGGAAATGTACTTGTGGGATGGGAATCTCATGGACCCAGGATAATCAAAGCATCATTCAGAACAAAGAAGGAAGGGATCACAATGAACGTTATCCAATGTTATGCACCCACCAATGATAGCAACGACGATGATAAAGGCCAGTTCTATGAAAGGCTGCAATCAATTATAGCAAAGTGCTCACGAAAGGACCTGACCATCCTGATGGGAGATCTAAATGCTAAAGTCGGAGTGGACAACACAGGATATGAAAATATAATTGGACGACATGGACTAGGAGAGAGAAATGAAAATGAGGAGAGATTCGCAAATCTATGTGCATTCAACAAGTTGGTTATAGGAGGCACAATATTTCCACACAAGCGCATACACAAAGCTACATGGGTCTCACCGGACCACACCACAGAGAACCAGATAGATCATATTTGTATCAACAAAAAATTCCGAAGGTCAATGGAAGAAGTGAGAACCAGGTGAGGAGCTGCCAGATCACCACCTGGTTGTGGCCAAGATGAGACTGAAGCTAAAGAAACACTGGACAACTGGACAAACAGCACTACAAAGGTTCAATACAGCCTTCCTTCGAGATACTGACAAGCTCAACGAATTCAAGATAACTCTCAACAACAGGTTCCAAGCCTTACAGGATCTACTGAAAGAACAAGAAACTACTTTGGAGGACAACTGGAAAGGGATAAGAGAAACACTAACTTCAACGTGTCAGGAGGTTCTTGGTCCTAAGAAGCATCATCACAAGGAATGGATCTCTATGGGGACCCTGGACAAAATTCAAGAAAGGAAGAACAAGAAACTAGCAATTAACAACAGCCGAACACGAGCAGAGAAAGTCAAAGCACAAGCAGACTACGCAGAAGCAAACAGGGAAGTGAAGAAAAGCATTAAAGCCGACAAGCAGAAATACATGGGAGAACTAGCAACGGCGGCGGAAAAAGCTGCAAGAGAAGGGAATATGATACAACGAAGAAATTGACAGGGAGATATAGCAAACCAGAGAGACCGGTCAAGGACAAAGAAGGAAAGACAATCACTGAGATTCAAGAACAGAGGAAAAGATGGGCAGAATACTTCGAGGAACTGCTGAATAGACCAGCCCCATTGAATCCACCAAACATCGAAGCAGCACACACTGACCTTCCTATAGATGTCACTCCACCAACGATCGATAAGGTCAAGATGACCATCAGACAAATTGGGAGTGGGAAGGCGGCAGGGCCTGACAATATACCGGCTGAGGCACTGAAGTCAGACATTGAAGTAACTGTAAACATGCTTCACCTTCTGTTCAAGAAGATTTGGGAAGACGAGCAAGTGCCAACGGACTGGAAAGAAGGATACCTCATCAAGTTACCAAAGAAAGGAGATCTGAGCAAATGTGAGAATTACAGAGGCATCAGTTTTTTATCAGTACCAGAAAAAGTTTTCAACAGAGTGCTGCTGAACCGGATCAAAGACGCAGTGGAGGCCCATCTTCGAGACTAACAAGCTGGATTCCGCAAGGATCGGTCGTGCACAGACCAGATTGCGACACTACGGATCATCGTTGAACAATCAGTTGAGTGGAATTCGTCACTATACGTCAACTTCATTGACTATGAGAAGGCGTTTGACAGTGTGGATAGGAGCTCAAACGTGAAGAACTACTACGACAATCATCAGGAAGGTACAAGTATTTATAAACAGTTGTCTACGCAAAATACTCAACATCCATTGGCCGGATACTATCAGCAACAGCGTTTTATGGTAGAGGACAAACCAGCTTCCAGCTGAAAAGGAAATTAGGAAAAGACGTTGGAAGTGGATAGGACATGCATTAAGGAAATCACCAATGTGCATCACGAGGCAATCCCTAACTTGGAATCCGGAAGGGAAGCGGAATAGAGGAAGGCCAAAGAACACATTACGCCGGGAAATAGAAGCAGATATGAAAAGGATGAATAGAAACTGGAAAGAACTGGAAAGGAAGGCTCAGGACAGAGTTGGATGGAGAATGCTGGTGAGCGGCCTATGCTCATCGACGAGGATAAACAGGAGCAAGTAAGTAAGTTCAAGAGATGAGAATGTATCCAGTCATCACTATAACTGCAATGAAGTACCCTTTGTTAACACAGGATGTATGGAGTAATAAAGTTTCTTTACAAGTATGGAATTTATCAGCCTGAAGTTACTTCTTATTAAAGGGTTATTGTTCCCACAGAGATTTGAACACAGCATTGATTTGGCAAGGAAACCAGGTCAGGCTGAATGATAAGTGAAATACAATGAACCATAATGAGTAAGGTGAATAAATATTCACCTAGCCACGGTACGTACGTTCATCTCGTGGTCAACCTATCTACCTACATATTGTAAGTCATTCATCTGGCATTCGGTAGTGATATCTTATGAAGTCTTGTCTCAACATTATGTTAACTTACCATGGTCGGTGCATGAGAAATTGAACTTGACTGTTAAAAATAACGAGTGCAAAAACATTAAAAGCTGATCTTGCAATCACTAAACTATACAGTTTTGTTATAGATATGTCACTGTATGAATATCATGTAATGAAGTGTAAAATCCCAACCAGTTACACAACAAAATTAGGCGAGACTGTAATTTATGGACGGACTAGCCAGATTTAAGACGGGAGGTCATGGATTTTGGCGCGAAATTCACTCGTCCATATGGCTAAATAGCATCTTGGTATTATAGATGATGCCAGTTCGTCAAGACCTTAATCCTAACGTTCAACTGTGAATCCTAATTCCTCACACCAGTTTACAACACTCATTTGGTAGGTGAACACTCTCAAGATTACTTAACCATCGCTCACGGGTCGTCCATAAATTATAGTCTAACTCAAAACTATTATAATTCTTATCAAATATAGATTATGTTAAATGTCTACCTGTAGGAAAGATACAACACAATACAGACATAGCCAATGTAAAACTAAATACTAGTGGTAGAAACTGTGTAAACCATTCAGAATCAGCATTTTTTAGGCGACGTCTAGGAGGTCCACCTGGTCCATGTAATGATTTAAGATTCCCATTAACATCCATCACTTTATATTGGCCAAGAAGTAAATGCATTGAATCCTGACGGAAGCCATCATTGAAATTATTTAAATAATAACGAATTATTGAATAATAACCATCCATCAGTATACCATAGAATGTTCTTTTACCTATTTTTTAATACACAAAACATCTTAAATAGCGAATAAATTTTATGGAAGATTTAATTTGATATTAAATGACTGGAGACAAACAGTAGCTAGTCATTGACCTAGTTTTTGTGCACAATATAACTTAACTACAAAATATTGAGAGAACTGATAATTCTTTATAGGGGTGGACTCATGTAACTCAGTATCACAGTCGAAAACCTTATTACTGAACTATTCAGATGATCAGCAGAGATGGATAGTGGCTAGCAGTGGAATCCAGGACGCGCGTTTCGTCCTATTTGGGACTCGTCAGCTGGATGTACCTGCATCTCAGAGTTGATGTTCACTCTGGGATTCGAATCCAGTACTCTCGCTTCAAAAGCCATCGCGTTATCCACTCGGCCACTGAGTCCTGATAGCTACTTGCTTGTGCGATGGGGTGAAGTTTAAATTCAACTTAGTATTGTTTGTTTGAATCTTCCCATAGGACGAAACGCGCGTCCTGGATTCCACTGCTAGCCACTATCCATCTCTGCTAACCATGCTTGTGAATTAAGGTATATCGAGGCAATACGCACAGTATGCACATATGCCAATTAGAGACTGACCAGTTGCAGTCCTAACAAATCGATGGGAAGATTCAAACAAACAATACTAAGTTGAATTTATTCAGATGATCGCCTCATCCGAATTTGACTAATAGAATCTGACCAGCACTATAAACTAGCCATCAAATCGGTGACTACTCACTGACTGATTGATGTGAAGTTCAATCTTCATTTATTCTGCAGTTACATCATTTGTTTAGCGACTGTATGAATGCTTAATGATATAATTAACGAAGCAGAAGTACGAAAGGAATTTTATTTACCACAGTTACAAAACATTCAGTTAAGTAAACTCAAACTCACAATTTTAAGGATGAGAATTACATTCTAGTAAGTTGTTTAGAAACAATGGCAAACTGCAGGATTCATCAAATTGTAGTGAAGCGATTATTGCATGGAACTGACTAGTAAGCATCAGATAGGTTAATGTGTATGTTGTACATGCCCTAGTAGCATCCTTACATTGAGCCAGCTGCCTGAACACTGACCAACAGTGACAATAGTCTTTTACATTAGGACTGTATTCGATCTACCTGATAGGAGTATGTTCTGCAACTCTGTATTAGAGAAAAGTATTCCCAGAAGCTTACTAGCATCTTGGAAGGAAAAAATGAAACGCCTAAGGTCGAATATGGGCACGAAACCACTTATAACCTTTGTTTCAAACTAGTAATTGTTAAATAACGTTACTCAATGTCACCATTCCCCTCTCTATTTTCATTCGAAGACGTTTTAAAAAGAACTCTCTAAAAAATGTATTCATTACCTAAAGTCAGAGCAGTGTATTCGTATTCGGGTTACAATTGGTACGAACGTTACGTAAGTTTAGTTAAAGTACTGTGGTATGGCTGTGAAAGTCAGCTTCATTCGGACGATGATATTCAACATCTCACTCTTTTTTTTACTTAATAGTTGAAAGTCCTGTGTTCTAACCACTAGACAACCGCTTCTACTAAGAAACCACTGGGTACATAGTAGCACTAAAAATAACAGTTTCGCAAACTATAACTATTAATGGTTCTTCAACACATCAGCTAACAATAAAAACTACCTTTAAATTACATAAGTACCCGTATATTACTTGAATGAATACTTACTTCAAAGTCAATATGAATTCAAACCTTGTAAAAGTCTTATTTTCTCTAAAACAAAATTTACCTGTTCTTGTGAAATCTGTTTTCAAAGCTGGTGTACCTGCATATTGAAGAGAGCAGTAATCTGCATTGTTAGCCCAAATCGATTTAAAACGAAGTCCGAAACCGGGCCACAAATGAGATAGAGGTGATGTAGTACTAGCATCAGCTGTTCGAGAAACTGTACCTTGCAATATACTAATCTCAATCATTGCTTGTTCTAATGCACACCAACTAAGCATAGATTGAACCACATTTGTTCTATCCAAGCAATCAATACAGTTTGAACGAAATGTTCCAGTTTGACGAGTGATAATTGTTGCGGAGTTATTCATATCTATATGTAGTTGCCTAAAAAATGGAAGATATAAAGCTAAATAGTAAACAGTATCCTTTCTTCACTATGATTACAAAAAACCGATAGCACTGATCTATACAGTTTTTAGAGTACTGTTAGTCATCAGTCTTTCAGGCCATATGGTTATATAACCTGATACTATAACTGATAAGTCACAACGCAGAACTTCGTACGTACGTACATCAGTTCGAGTTGCCATACCACATCAACAAAGAGATGCAGTTTTCCATTCAAATCCCATAGTAGTAGTAGTAAGAGTACAGGCATTATATGAAAGATTAGGGAGTATATTCCAGTGAAATAAATTTGGAAAGAGAAAAACGATAGGGACATGTAGAATTTAGAAGATTAGACTTTGGCAGAACACAAAGACTGGATGCACCTTCGCCATTGCAAACGATTTTGAGCCATGTCATTCAAGGTCTTTAACCATCGATTGCTATCATCTCGCGAATCCCAACCAGGTAGTCTACACCTACAAACATGGCTCACTCCACTTGTCAGTGATTTCATGTATTTGTGCCATATTTTGGTCTGGCCGCCCCTAGCTTTCTTGCAACCTACTCCTACACCATAAAACATTGCATGTCGGGGCAGTCGGTGGTTGGGCATACGTAACACGTGTCCCAGCCATCTCAACTGATGAAGTTTCACTACTTCATCAATCGGTTTGCCATCATTACCTAGTACTCGTTTCCTAACAACTGCATTACTTACTCGGTGGTCCCATCATATACGAGTAATGCTTCGAAGACACCTGTGATCAAAAACTAGTAGCCTACGAATATCCTCTACTCTTATTGGCCATGTTTTACTGCTATAAAGTAGGACGGAACGAACTGCTGCACAGTAAACCCTTCCTTTGGTTGCTAGACGAATATCTCGCTTACGCCATAAATGACGCGAGTTGGTGAAAGCTAGTCGAGCCTTCTGTAACCGTGCTGAGATTTCGTCACACACCAGACCGTTGCTGCTATCTTGACGTGGTGGTCGGGCTTGCCTATCGTGATGATCCAATCGGGCTATGCTGGCTGGAACAATCGTTCCTCAAGGTTCCTCAAGAAATACCCTTCCACGGTGTGGGCAGCCGGGAAGTGATACTAACCCTCATACTCATAACTGCACACAAGACCAAGTTGGTCACTTTCAAATCCTTCCTACTCCTAATAACTCTCTTATCTCCTCGACTAACACTTCCCACGTCCTTTTATCACCTCGCACCGCTAGGGCAAACGATTCGAGTACACGGAACGTTATTCCTGGTCTTCCGAAACCACGCTCTAAACTACATGTATCCTGAAGTAACATTTTGCACTTCAAGGGAGAGAATCGCATTCCGAACATGCCTGCATAGTTGCTTATAGTGGTCAGAAGACTCTGCATGTTGCTAGCGTCCTCACCAAATAGAACTATGTCATCGGCGTATTCTAAGTCAACAAGTGGGTCTCCCAGTAAAAGTTCAACTCCTGAAGATTTCGATGATGAAAGTGTTATCTCTAAAAGCATGTTAACGACAAAGTTAAACAAGAATGGAGAGAGTGGACAGCCCTGACGAACACCACTTGAGGTAACCAATTCCGATGACAGTTCGCCATAGGCTCTAACTCGACCAGTTGTGTTCGAGCAGAGAGCCTTTATAAGGTTTATGTACTTCTTTGGTACTCCTTTCAGTGACAAACACTGCCAAAGAACCTCACGATCAACAGAGTCAAATGCCGCATTAAGGGCGAGAAATACTACTATTGTGAAGCCTTTGGATGTGTATCTATGTTCTAGGACCTGACGTAGAGTGAATATCTGCCTTTTCCATCTCTTTCGTTGCCCACCACTGCTCGCGATAGTTCAGGAGACTTTTGATTAACCTAGATCTGATTTGCTTACGCCCTTCGTCGTGTTCGGAGCCTGATGGGATGAGTTTACAAGAATCCATCAATGTAATAGGCTTAGAAGAAATCCATACGGGGTACCTAGCCTGTCGTATGCCCTGATGGTGTTTTCGTGACTTTCAGGTTGCCTGATCTGTCAAGGGCGATGGGACAGTGTATGACAGTATTGTTGTGTGCTAGGTTCAAAAAGAATTGTTTCCTATATGTATGCAAGTCCGCCCCGTTATTGTTATTGTTCCTATTTAAAAATGGCCTGGATAGCTCAGTAGTAAAGTCTCTGACCGTGAAGCTGAGTAATACGGGATCAAATCCGTCAGGAAGCATCAGTTTCCTTAAGATTACTTTGCCCCCAAATGTCCTGGTACGGTCGAAAGCCTGAAGAGAGTTCGCTCTCCCTCTCGAAATGCTCTCAGATGGACACGCGTATATAGCCTCTGCCAGGGAAGTCCTACTCACTGCCTTCTCGTGGCATTACTGTTGTTTACGAAATTGAGAGGACGAAAAGCGAACGTCCAGAGCTTTTACCGGGTTGGAGGACACGGCAAGTCTACCTAGGGGAGCTGGAAAACCCTGATTCCAAACCAACGGTGCACATGAGCCCCAGTATCCTGAGGGGACAAACGGCGTATGAGTCAATCGTCAGTCACCGGCTACCATGGGACTGCATCTCCTCAGGATGCGCCACTGCCTTGTGGATCAGACCTTTAGGTCGAAGGCTCCGGATGTGGCCCTCTAAGAAAACCATCTGCTTCAGTTTGGGCACCTGGGCAGTATCACAGCCCTCACACAAATCAAATGAGATTTGTGCGGCGCATAACTATTTGGTGCTTCCTTGTACCGATATTTATGTGTTTAAATAAAAATAAATAAATAATAGATGTTACTGCTGTTTCCAAAGCTGTTCGTATATTTTTCCAAGCAACATCTGGGTCAGCCTCGTTTACAGAACTGCCTAAATGTGAACTCACTTGTTCCTGGAACTTACTTTTGGCTTTCACGTCCCTCAGTTCAATTTTAATGGGTCGTCTTAGTATGGCTTTTCTGCGTCCATTGAGGCGCAAATAAATACATGCTCGTATTAAAGCATGATCAGATTCTAAACATGTATTCCAGAACGAGTGACAGTCTTATATCGAGCCTCTCCAACGATGACTGGTGGCAATATGGTCTATTTGAGTCCATCGTTGGTTTGGTACAGGCGGTCGCCATGTCAGACGATATCTCTCCTTATGCTTAAAATTAGTGCTTGCTAAAAGTAAACGATTGTCTGAGCACAAGTGCAGCAGACGATCACCATTATCTGTTTGCTGGGCCGGGATACTAAAATACCCACCTAAATGTCTTTCTGTTTGGTTTAAGCTACCTACTTGGGCATTAAAGTCACCTGCGACGAGTACTATGTCTGAGAGTTTAGCTTTTTGAAGAAGTTCAGAGAGCTTTCTGTAAAAGTCATTTTTCACCTCATCCGGACTGCAGCCAGTGAGAACGTAGGCAGAAACGACGAAGAGGCGACGACATGTGTCCCTATCTTTCCGAGTTCTTACGGAGCCGTTTAGCCGAACAGCAAATAGACGGCTTTTAACGGGGACCTGCTATAATAGTGCTTGTACTGCTTTCGTACTAAGTGCTATACCCACACCTGCAAGTCCACGGGAACTAGCCACTAGACACTACGATTGTCAGCTTGTAGTAAGTATGACGGTGTTCTAGCATTTGGGAGAGGGTGTAGATATAATCAATTTATCCTCGACCAGAACGAAAACCAGTCTGCTCCTCCCAATTCAATCTTTCATGGGTTTCGAAACAATCTATGAAATATGACGGGCGTCTAATAATTTAGATGCCATCAGAAGTAATCGTGTCCTGCTACGGTTGTTGGATAGGTGAAGTGAATCCTTTTTAAAGTTAGGGACAACCATCGACTCATTTTATGATGTTGGAACATTCTGTAATTCCCAGATATGTGTAAATAATTCTATCAATTCTTTAACCACAGTGTTGTCACCATTCGAACGATTAGAGCTGTAACAGCTCCAGCACGTAGTGCAACATCAACGCATGCAAAACCGAACGAAGATGCCACAGGGTCCCTGGATAAACGCACGTAAAACAAGCTTCTCGAAACGATAGAGTGTGAATTTGTAGAATTGCACTAGTCTTGAATGCGGGTCTCGGATAGACAACAGGGATTGATATTAAGACTTTAAAGACATAGCCAACCCCATCTGTTGTCCGATCTGCATTAGTGTGCGAACGTTGAAGGAAGTCAGTTTGAATGGTATACGTGGTTTCAGAAAAACTGTTTCAGTATTCGTATTCGGTGGTAGCATTCAACTTTCGACCAGTCAGTGACTTGATATCGTTTAGATAGGACAGAATTTCCACCACAGGTGAGCTGTTGTATAAGTTGAAGCATGAAGGAATATGCGAAATGGGAATAAAGGAATAGATAAGTGACGCGACATAAAGTAAAAACGTAACTGGTAGGTCGCTATCATAATTAAAAGCGATCGGAGGTAAGTCATCTGGTTCTGGTGAAGTGTGACGTTTGAAGAGTTGGAGTTCCTCGCAGACTTACTACTGTTTAGGTATAAGTTGAAGAATGAAGGAATATGCAAAATGGAAATAAAGGAATAGACAAGTGACGCGATGTAAAATAAAAACGAGTATTAACAAGTAGTTATTAGCATAATTTGCGAGAATAGGAATGAAGGAGTGAATGTTGTTTCTATTGTAGTCATAATTTAGTTTGTGTGTGGGCTAGGATACTGCCTGGGCGCCGAAGCCGAAGCTCTCCAGAGAAAGCCAATGAACTTTTATTCGGTCAATTGCTGACTTCCGTTATAATACGAGTCAAATGGCTGGGCTTTACTAAGGATTAATTAGATACACAGGTTAGATATATTAGATGGATTTCAAGCAATTACTAGTGTTAAGTGCGTATAATATAAATCAGATTATCATTTATTCCAGTTAAAACCATGCTCAGATTTATGTTTTACAGGTAAAAACGCTTAAACAGCTTTTCAAATTAGTTGGCTTATTTTACAAATCTGGCTACATGGCATCAATATCTTCTAGAAGATTTCGCTGTAGAGGCGGTAGTAGTTGATTATTTTAAACCTGAGTGATGTGTGCAAAAGCGTCACGTCAAGTTGTCATCACATCATGACTCTAATACCTGATTTTTTCAGACAGTCAATACCTTATCAAAATATTTTTAATTTTTTAGTTAATCGTTACAACCATCTTCACATTTTAAATTTATTCCTCATTTTTCTCATGCTCCTTAAGAGGATGATGATTAACATTCATACACTTGATTTTACCCTTTTTTTCTACTTCTTAGTCGTTACGTGATCTCATTTCCATCCCTGAAATTGCTGACTATTCTCTATATTTTTCGACAGACTAAGAGTGGTAATAGGTTTACGTAAGTAAGCGACATAGACATTTAAAATTCGGACCACGACGTCACAACACGTTAAAAACTCAGCCTACAAGGGTGACTTAATACCACAATCGAATAGTCTCGGCAATAAACTAACTGACTGGATATAATACACCAAAAGGGGTAAGATCAATATAATATAGCTGTCACATACATTATCAAATTTTCGTAACACAGTTTAACACGTTTAGATATTTATATTCAAATTATGTGCTACTAAACATGGGTAGTCTAGTATCGATCCGTTTTCTTAGTCTTCGACGAACATTGCTGTTAATGGATTCCTGCAACAGACTTCGATTCTTAATCCATTTACACTACGTTTTTATTTTTCAGAGCATCAACAAATTTCCACTTACTTGGATAACCGGTATCCATAAGCCTCTATGGCACCTCGCCACCACATCGTTCGTTTCAGGAAGGCCTTCCACAATAGGTGAATTGAACATATTTTACACCACTGATGATGTTATTCCCCTTTTCAATGTTCGCCTTTATTAATACGTGCTTTTCAATGGTTGGGCCTTTGCTTGCCCGGTTATTATTGCGAACCGCTTTATCTATCACCTGTTCTTTTCTGGGCAGCCTCTCTTAGTGGGATAATAAAACCATAATACTTTGACACAGCCACATGATAGATCTTTTAACCTACATTCATTTTAACGACTAGATGTCGATAAGGATAAGAGCAAAATCTACAGGACAGGAAAGGCAAATTAATACCTAGGTACATATTGATATAAAGAGGCAATAAAGTACTGTTTAAGATTACGCCATCTAACAACACTACTTAAACCATTGAGGGTGAATAAATCGAATACAATTTTGGTCGATAAATTAACAGTGAGGAACTAAATACGACAAAATGATTTTGAAAGTAAAAGGAGCAAACAAAGACTCACTTCGATCTCAATAATTCTGGTATAAGGTGTTCTAACAAGATACCCAGTCGATCCCAACGAGTTGAACCACATTCACGGTGAAAATCAAAACTTTCATATCTTTCGTAGTAAAAAGAATAAAATACAAACTATAAAATATTGCAGGGAAATGAATTTCAATACATTAGTTGATGGTTATAAGTCTCAAATACGATTATTTTCGCATGAAAGAGTCGACACAGACTAGAAATATTACCAATTTACAAAAACGTTTGTAGATTAACAGCTATTATGTATAGATACTTTGGACAAAAAGATTTGGTAGTCTAGTCAAACTAAAAGTAATTTAGCACAAAACTAGTTGACTTGGTGAACAACACTGTATTTTTGATCATGCATATTCAATAAAATACGGAAAGTGGCACGTATGATTTGACGATCCCTATGAACAAATACCATTAACCTATTACCAACGATCTCCCAACCTCGAAAGTCATTTTTTCACAACCACAAAAATTCGAACGCAAATTCGACAGCGCTGGTTGCTTTACACTACAGAAGTACCAGCTGTGAAGAGTAAAAAACGGTTATTACATACTAAGTAAGAGGATAATCAACACAAATGGCTTCATTCTAACAAGAACCAATATATATGAAGAGACAACCAGAGCAAGTAAGTGAAGTAAATAAGTATGTATGTATGTTATTGTTTGCACTTACCGAGAGGAATTCCAGATAAATAATATTTATTTGACTGGTTTAAGTTCAAAAGGTATTTAGAAAATTTAAAAAACTTGGATTTATTTATTTAATATCAGGGCTCGAAAGCGGTCGAATTGAGTAGGAAACGGCACGTATTGATTTACTAGTTTAAAATCCTCGATAAGTAAATTATTACATTATCCAAATTTATCAAAGGGACTAATTGTTTTAAATATATATTATGAGTTGCGAAATGAGTAAACAAGGAACTATGATGTAAACTGACACGCTCACTGTTTATTAAAGCAGAATAGTTGCTTCAAAATAAAACGGACTAACAAAATTAGTTTATCAAACTACATCGGATTTGTTACATTTTTGCTTATTTTAGCGGCATACATCAAAACACAATTGCTATTTATTACTGAATGTATTCACAGACAATTCTTTGTAGTTCCAAAGAGTAGTTGTTTATGAGGATAACATGGTTTGGATTGGCACTAGATAATCACCGGCGCTGCCAAAATAACATATGATTAGATCAGATTTAAAACATAATTATCACTAAAATCTGGGTTACTGACCGACCTACTCAATAAAAACAGTCGACAATGTTAGGAATGTGTACAACAAACTGATATCAAACTCAGAAGAAACGCAGCCAGAGTTTCTCCTCAACAGACTTCAGTTTGTGACGAAGACTGTTTTGGAAAAAGTAAACATGAATAATTGCACAAGTTATTCTTACTTGACTTCTTTTTCATCCAAAGGTAAGACGGCCATAGCATAAGCATGTCCTAAATCACGTTCCATCCCTTTTTGATCTAATAAATTTATTATTGTTTGTCGTCCGTAACCGTAATCGTATATTAAACTATGAAAATGTTGGCGTGCAATATTAGCTTGGATTGCCTCCAAATTCTTCCCAATCTCATTATCGGTTAGGTTAGGCGAGTGTGTTATACTGGAAGATAATTGACTGCCACCTACTAAAACAGCTGGTTTATACCTTAAGTTCGGTCGTTGACTCCAATATATTGGCACAGAACCACGAAGCTTCAGTTTGGTTATTTTAAATTATGACGGATGGAAAAGATAAAAATTAAAGTGTGTGAGAATATAAAACATAAATAATTCAATAAGACAGAATCGATTCATTGTAATAATAATAATATTATACACATAGTAAAAAGCTGGAATTCTATTCTACTCACTGCCTTCTCGTGGCATTACTGTTGTTTACGAAATTGAGAGGACGAAAAGCGAATGTCCAGAGCTTTTACCGGGTTGGAGGACACGGCAAGTCTACCTAGGGGAGCTGGAAAACCCTGATTCCAAACCAACGGTGCACATGAGCCCCAGTATCCTGAGGGGACAAACGGCGTATGATTCAATCGTCATTCACCGGCTACCATGGGACTGCATCTCCTCAGGATGCGCCACTGCCTTGTGGATCAGACCTTTAGGTCGAAGGCTCCGGGTGTGGCCCTCTAAGAAAACCATCTGCTTCAGTTTGGGCACCTGGGCAGTATCACAGCCCTCACACAAATAGAATGATTTGTGGCTCATATCTTTTTGGTGCCTCCTTGTACCAATGCTTATGTGTTCAAATAAATAAATTCTTAGTAATAGGAATTAAAAAGACAGTAACTTAATCTGAACTCTATAGACCAATATACTAAGCTACAATGAGAAAAGTTTTAGTTAATTTCCGAAAGATTTTAACTAGTTTTTGTGAATAAACCTACCGAAATCAGATTAAAGAATCAAATTCATTTAACCCATTAGAAGCTTATTAGTAATGTCGGTAAATTATAATCAAACAGTAGTCATAGAGGCTATAATTTACTTTTTAAAAAATCTGCACTTGATTACTGGTTAATTTATAACCCAGTTTAATTAATATTAAAATGTCAACATAAAGTACTAGCACTAAGCCAACTCGATTATTAAAAGTGATAACAGTACGCCACTCAAACTGAAAACAATGTTTTATTTAGAAATTAAGTTACAGTACAGCTTTTGTGCTTATGAACGTTGATACAAAATTGTATTACTTTCCCTAGCGGTAGCTACAAACACATGACTATTTAAGAGCATTACGAGAAAGAAGACTCTTTACTATCATCTCTTTTGGGTTATCTTCTATATGATTGCCGGAATCTTAAAAGGTTGTTTGCGTTCGGCGGACCTATTAAGTAAATAATGATGAAGTGAGATGTAGGTCACTGTGAAGAGATAGTATGTTGATTGATTGGTCTGTGGAACTTCGGCAACTGTGGTTGGAGCATATTCTACACATACCTTGTCACTTGTTCTGAAGTCTTGTATCTTCCATGATATAAGTACTTTGTGAAAACGTTTGTACTGGCCAGACCAAGATCTATGACTTGGAGAAAAACTCTTCGGCCTTGGGTATGCACATATTTTCATACTAGGTGATGATATTCAAGCTATACAAACTAACACTTATTCAGTTAGCAATCAGTGTCTGTAAGCTATGGCACGTACTTTGTATCTTCTAAATGCAATGTACTTTTACAAAACTTGGATGAGTCTGTGTCTGAATCTACTCTTTGTGGTGAGCCATCTGAAGTAATCGAAAGGTCCGTGTATTTGGATTGTTGTGTGAGTGCTGACGGTGGCGTATAATGGAAACCAAAGTAACTTATCCCAATCTGGTACATCTTTAGTGCCGCCATAGTAAGGCTGGCTGGTTTATCATCGCTATTTCATACTATTTCAAAAAATGTTATGAAGTTATAACGCACTATTAGTGAAAACAACTGATTATTAGGAATGAATCCCAGTTTTTCTTTCATGTTTTAACAACATAAAAGGCCAAAACATACAGTAAATAGGTTATTACCAAATCCCACAAACCTGAACAAAAGAAAATCTATGCCCTGAAATATCGACTAATTGTTCTGTTTCCACAGTATTTGCACAGTTGCCTTCCCCGTCGATTCCACGTGTGTTGAATCTTGTTCCAGTTCGATGTACACTACGACGAGAGATGAGAGAATACACGAGATTTCCCTTAAGAATGTCAGACAAACTTTCCGGATATGATATTATTCCAACATATCCTTGAATGATAGGTACACAGTAATCGAAGCGATTCCAACCAGCTGTTTGCTTATGCTTGAAAGATGATGTAGAATTAAGCATAGATTCCCATTCATTTAACAGAGATTTATTCCACGTAAACCGTGTATCTGCCTATATGAGTAGATTAAAATATAAGAGCTCTTGTAAGAATATCAGTCCGTAAACATGAAAAACGAGACCAATAATACTTTCTACATCTCATTCATAATCAACATGTAGCCGGAGATAAATGTGAGTTGGCCTAAATTGCCATACCACATTGTACAACGAGATGAAGTTAACAAGTTGTTAACCTACCTTTTACTACATTAATTCAAGACTTTATTTTTCTTATCACAACTAGTGTGGTGTGGGTTACTGATATCCACATAAGTAGTATATGGTAACGGTTGGGCATTGAATGTGTTTCAGTAGAAGATCGATAGGGAGAGAACGGGAACGGCACGCAATTGGTACGAAAATGCATGAGCAATTATATTCAGAGACTATGGATGAATATTTGCAGAAGAAACAGTCTAATTGAGACAATTGATTGTTACTTTTCCAATTAACTGTTCACTATATGGCTCTCATATTTTAATAAGATGTTCTGTAATGTTGTGCTAAAATACAGTCGATTGTCCCCCACTCGTGTTCTTGTTCACTTCACTAGTACATCTGTCATCATACTATCAACTTGCATTTTTACTCGTTTGTTTGTATGATTTATTTCACTGTTATCGCTGACTCATAAGCTGCCTTTATTGGTTTAATATTTCCATATACCCATATATATTGATGTCTGTTTGAGTAAAGTCTGGTGAGGATCTAGGTGAAAACAATAATGTTCGCTTATATGTTGTTCAAATTACACCCAACAATTCCTAAACACTTTATATTACAATGACCTTTTGAACAGTGAAACCCAAAAAGTCTACCCTGAGGATGTACATACAAGCATTTTATGCACAGAATGATCACGAAGCATTTACCACCACCCCGATAAATTGCCAAAGTGACTTCGGAAATACAAATAAAACGTACAAATTACATAAGAAACTAGAACACTCCCCTAGTTAGTGGGTGGAGCGATAATTGGGTGTCTACTTTCTTTTCTTGAAAAGCCCTCATATAACAATGTTTACAACCGCTGTCGGGAAAATCCTACTCACTATCTCATGGTGAGGGTGTTGTTTACGAAAGTAAGAGAGAAAGAGGTAAATGTATGGTGCTTAAAATGAGTTGGTGGATACGGGGGATCCATCTGAAGGGTTTGGAAAATTCTGATCTCAAACCAATGGTGATTACGTATGATTCAGGATATGATGTTAGCGCTAAATCTTGTAACTCCGCCTGTAGCTCTTCTAGAGCTACTGCCGGTCCCAAGCCCGAGTAAAGGAGGTGGGTTCGGTATGGGGTTAGCGACCCCATCCCGTAGAAAAGCTAACTCCCTAAAAAAACGCTAATCAGAAAAAATAATTCATACTCTGCCCTGGGAGTTGAAGGAATAATTATGACGCCTCATGATGAAAGCCGAAATTCTTCGGAAGTCACGAGACCGATGCCCCTTCTAACAACCAGAGAAACACTCTTTATAAGTACATGGAACGTCCGGACAATGTGGGAAACAGGGAAGACCTGTCAAATAGCAATGGAAATGAGGAGATACAACTTGGCAGTACTCGGAATCAGCGAAACCCGTTGGACACAAACTAGACAACAAAGTCTAGGTACAGGAGAGATGCTGCTGTATTCCGGTCACGAAGGGGAAAATGCTCCACACACTCAGGGAGTTGCTCTAATGCTGTCCAAAGAAGCAGGAAATGTACTTGTGGGATGGGAATCTCATGGACCCAGGATAATCAAAGCATCATTCAGAACAAAGAAGGAAGGGATCACAATGAACGTTATCCAATGTTATGCACCCACCAATGATAGCAACGACGATGATAAAGGCCAGTTCTATGAAAGGCTGCAATCAATTATAGCAAAGTGCTCACGAAAGGACCTGACCATCCTGATGGGAGATCTAAATGCTAAAGTCGGAGTGGACAACACAGGATATGAAAATATAATTGGACGACATGGACTAGGAGAGAGAAATGAAAATGGGGAGAGATTCGCAAATCTATGTGCATTCAACAAGTTGGTTATAGGAGGCACAATATTTCCACACAAGCGCATACACAAAGCTACATGGGTCTCACCGGACCACACCACAGAGAACCAGATAGATCATATTTGTATCAACAAAAAATTCCGAAGGTCAATGGAAGAAGTGAGAACCAGGTGAGGAGCTGCCAGATCACCACCTGGTTGTGGCCAAGATGAGACTGAAGCTAAAGAAACACTGGACAACTGGACAAACAGCACTACAAAGGTTCAATACAGCCTTCCTTCGAGATACTGACAAGCTCAACGAATTCAAGATAACTCTCAACAACAGGTTCCAAGCCTTACAGGATCTACTGAAAGAACAAGAAACTACTTTGGAGGACAACTGGAAAGGGATAAGAGAAACACTAACTTCAACGTGTCAGGAGGTTCTTGGTCCTAAGAAGCATCATCACAAGGAATGGATCTCTATGGGGACCCTGGACAAAATTCAAGAAAGGAAGAACAAGAAACTAGCAATTAACAACAGCCGAACACGAGCAGAGAAAGTCAAAGCACAAGCAGACTACGCAGAAGCAAACAGGGAAGTGAAGAAAAGCATTAAAGCCGACAAGCAGAAATACATGGGAGAACTAGCAACGGCGGCGGAAAAAGCTGCAAGAGAAGGGAATATGATACAACGAAGAAATTGACAGGGAGATATAGCAAACCAGAGAGACCGGTCAAGGACAAAGAAGGAAAGACAATCACTGAGATTCAAGAACAGAGGAAAAGATGGGCAGAATACTTCGAGGAACTGCTGAATAGACCAGCCCCATTGAATCCACCAAACATCGAAGCAGCACACACTGACCTTCCTATAGATGTCACTCCACCAACGATCGATAAGGTCAAGATGACCATCAGACAAATTGGGAGTGGGAAGGCGGCAGGGCCTGACAATATACCGGCTGAGGCACTGAAGTCAGACATTGAAGTAACTGTAAACATGCTTCACCTTCTGTTCAAGAAGATTTGGGAAGACGAGCAAGTGCCAACGGACTGGAAAGAAGGATACCTCATCAAGTTACCAAAGAAAGGAGATCTGAGCAAATGTGAGAATTACAGAGGCATCAGTTTTTTATCAGTACCAGAAAAAGTTTTCAACAGAGTGCTGCTGAACCGGATCAAAGACGCAGTGGAGGCCCATCTTCGAGACTAACAAGCTGGATTCCGCAAGGATCGGTCGTGCACAGACCAGATTGCGACACTACGGATCATCGTTGAACAATCAGTTGAGTGGAATTCGTCACTATACGTCAACTTCATTGACTATGAGAAGGCGTTTGACAGTGTGGATAGGAGCTCAAACGTGAAGAACTACTACGACAATCATCAGGAAGGTACAAGTATTTATAAACAGTTGTCTACGCAAAATACTCAACATCCATTGGCCGGATACTATCAGCAACAGCGTTTTATGGTAGAGGACAAACCAGCTTCCAGCTGAAAAGGAAATTAGGAAAAGACGTTGGAAGTGGATAGGACATGCATTAAGGAAAGCACCAATGTGCATCACGAGGCAATCCCTAACTTGGAATCCGGAAGGGAAGCGGAATAGAGGAAGGCCAAAGAACACATTACGCCGGGAAATAGAAGCAGATATGAAAAGGATGAATAGAAACTGGAAAGAACTGGAAAGGAAGGCTCAGGACAGAGTTGGATGGAGAATGCTGGTGAGCGGCCTATGCTCATCGACGAGGATAAACAGGCGTAAGTAAGTAAGCTCAACCTTGTAATACAATCATACCTTCCTTAAGCCTGTTACTCCTATTTGGGCACACGCCGCCAACAAAGAATCGTGCTTATGTGATCGATCTAGTTGTCCGTAGTATGGCCATGTGAAACCCATTTAGCTTTGTGTATGCATTTGTGAGAATACCACCATCTATGAGCACGACTCAAAGTAAACATATTTTCCAATCTTTGACCATTCTCCCATGGTTTGGCTTCTCTGAATCCAAAAAGATGCGTGCAAACACGTGCTTGCAGTAGAGTACGATCTAAGTTCAGACGTGTACTTCAGTCTTTTACCGAAACCTCTCTAACGATAGCTGATACCAATATGGTTTCCTAGCATCTATCGTTGAGTCAATTTTCGTGGTTTCCTTGTCAGATGTTTTTCCTTATGCTCAAAGTTGGTGTATGCCAAGAATGATTAGTTATTTAAGTACAATTACAGTAGATAGTTGTCATTATCTATTCATTGGGCTAGGACGCCAGTTTGTCTTGAATTACTTACTTGGATGTTAAAATCGCCTATCACTTATACTACGTTTGCACGCTTAACTTTTTGGGGATGGAAAGTATCCTAAAAAGTCCACCTTTTACTTCATTTGAACTGTCATCAGTGGGTGTAGACAGATACGATGAAAAAGCAACATAATCCCGCGCCAATGGGAAAGACAGAACATAGGAGTCTACCGAAAGGAATCTAGTCAAGGGGTTGTTCAGTTTTTAAACTTAATGCTATACCTACGCCGGCGATATCACGAGTTGATGCCACATATGCAGATACAAAGAAGGTATATCGTGTTGGCTCTCTATACTGGCTGCGTGAGGTCAGATTTATGATAATGATAATACCCTATATGCATGTTTAAGGGACGAAACATGTATCGATAGTGTGGGATTTTGAACACTAGCGAACGAAGCCTACACCATAAAACATTGCACGTCGGGGCAGTCGGTGGTTGGGCATACGTAACACGTGTCCCAGCCATCTCAACTGATGAAGTTTCACTACTTCATCAATCGGTTTGCCATCATTACCTAGTACTCGTTTCCTAACAACTGCATTACTTACTCGGTGGTCCCATCATATACGAGTAATGCTTCGAAGACACCTGTGATCAAAAACTAGTAGCCTACGAATATCCTCTACTCTTATTGGCCATGTTTTACTGCTATAAAGTAGGACGGAACGAACTGCTGCACAGTAAACCCTTCCTTTGGTTGCTAGACGAATATCTCGCTTACGCCATAAATGACGCGAGTTGGTGAAAGCTAGTCGAGCCTTCTGTAACCGTGCTGAGATTTCGTCACACACCAGACCGTTGCTGCTATCTTGACGTGGTGGTCGGGCTTGCCTATCGTGATGATCCAATCGGGCTATGCTGGCTGGAACAATCGTTCCTCAAGGTCCTACTATGCCAGACAGGTCGGTTGAAGAGCGGTGAGACTAAAAGCAGCAATCTCAAGGTCCGAAGGCGAAGTCGTACTGCCGACTGTACAGAGGTGTGACGGCAGTAAGGTGTTTCTTTCAGACAACCAGCATGACAGCGATGCTGCCTTCCCACAAGGAGGGGTGGGGTTAGAAAAGGTCGAACGTAAAAATGCACACCTCGCCTTATCCCACGGATTTCCGTCTCCGGCGGTAAGGTCCTTTGAAGAACGGAGCTAACACGTCAAAAATCCCCCACAAAAAGGCCGTGCGTGACCGGCCTCAAGCAGTTGTCCCTTGGACACTGCGGTCACGCTCCCAGGTCGTTCAGATCAACACTAATCCAACTTCTTTTACACGTCCCTCAAGAAATACCCTTCCACGGTGTGGGCAGCCGGGAAGTGATACTAACCCTCATACTCATAACTGCACACGAGACCAAGTTGGTCACTTTCAAATCCTTCCTACTCCTAATAACTCTCTTATCTCCACGACTAACACTTCCCACGTCCTTTTATCACCTCGCACCGCTAGGGCAAACGATTCGAGTACACGGAACGTTATTCCTGGTCTTCCGAAACCACGCTCTAAACTACATGTATCCTGAAGTAACATTTTGCACTTCAAGGGAGAGAATCGCATTCCGAACATGCCTGCATAGTTGCTTATAGTGGTCAGAAGACTCTGCATGTTGCTAGCGTCCTCACCAAATAGAACTATGTCATCGGCGTATTCTAAGTCAACAAGTGGGTCTCCCAGTAAAAGTTCAACTCCTGAAGATTTCGATGATGAAAGTGTTATCTCTAAAAGCATGTTAACGACAAAGTTAAACAAGAATGGAGAGAGTGGACAGCCCTGACGAACACCACTTGAGGTAACCAATTCCGATGACAGTTCGCCATAGGCTCTAACTCGACCAGTTGTGTTCGAGCAGAGAGCCTTTATAAGGTTTATGTACTTCTTTGGTACTCCTTTCAGTGACAAACACTGCCAAAGAACCTCACGATCAACAGAGTCAAATGCCGCATTAAGGGCGAGAAATACTACTATTGTGAAGCCTTTGGATGTGTATCTATGTTCTAGGACCTGACGTAGAGTGAATATCTGCCTTTTCCATCTCTTTCGTTGCCCACCACTGCTCGCGATAGTTCAGGAGACTTTTGATTAACCTAGATCTGATTTGCTTACGCCCTTCGTCGTGTTCGGAGCCTGATGGGATGAGTTTACAAGAATCCATCAATGTAATAGGCTTAGAAGAAATCCATACGGGGTACCTAGCCTGTCGTATGCCCTGATGGTGTTTTCGTGACTTTCAGGTTGCCTGATCTGTCAAGGGCGATGGGACAGTGTATGACAGTATTGTTGTGTGCTAGGTTCAAAAAGAATTGTTTCCTATATGTATGCAAGTCCGCCCCGTTATTGTTATTGTTCCTATTTAAAAAACATAGGGTGCATCTCGTCGGCTCTCCGTTTTGGTGAGGTGAGGTCAAGTGAATGACCACATTAGGATCCTGTATGCCTGTTTCGGAGACACAGTATACATCAATGGTACGAGACTCAACGGTTTTAGCTACGGTTGCCTGTCGGCCGATTTGACATAGGGTACATACGTTGAAGGCTTCAATGTGTACTTTGGAGAGAGGTTTCAGTAGACTTAGGGGTGTTTAGCCCACCAGAATCGTTGACGACGGAGACACTTGAGGAAGCCGAAAGAGGAAGTTTATTGTTGGAAGTCGAGGTAGGAGGAATAATAAGAATTGAAGGAGATTGATTATGAATATAGTGATCTTGAGTCATGATAAAGGTATGAGGGTGGTTATCACTTCCCGGTTGCCCACACCGTGGAAGGGTTCTTCGAGAGGTACCCGAAAAAAAATTGGATTAGAAGTGATCTTGGTGACCTGAGAGCGTGACTTCAGTGCCCAAGGGACAACTGCTTGAGGCTGGTCACACAGTACCTTTTCAAAAGCAATTTTTGTGTTAGCTCCGTACTTGCTGAGACCTTAATACCGGAGACGGACATCCGTGAGATAAGGCGGGGTGCGCATTTTTAGGGTCGACCTTTTCTTACCTCACCCCTCCTTGTGGGAAGGCAGCATCACTGTCATGCTGGTTGTCTGAAAGAAACACATTACTGCTGTCACACCTCTGTACAGTTAGCAGTACGACTTCGCCTTCGGTCCTTGAGATTGCTGCTTTTAGTCTCACCGCTCTTCAACCGACCTGTCTGGCATAGTAGGACCTTGAGGAACGATTGTTCCAGCCAGTATAGCTCGATTGGTTCATCACGATAGGCAAGCCCGACCACCACGTTAAGGTAGCAGCAACGGTCGGACCTTCAGATGCTGTTTTTACTCTTACCGTTCTCCAAATGACCTGCCTCGCATAGTAGAGCCTGGAGGAACAAGTGATGCAGTTAACAGAGATCAGCTGAATTGTTAAGATACGCAAGTTCCACCAACTAGTCAAGGTAGAAGATACAGAGGTTGTCTGACCAATTGTAATTCAAAAACCGCCCAAACTAACACTGGTAAGCAAAAATCAATATGACAATTACAAGAGACCGATTATAGTGTTAGCATGAATTATTGGCATAAAAAATTCAAAAATTTCCCTAAACGACACAATTACTACTTGGTTGGAAGTCTTATTGAAAAACAAAGTGCTTACACGTTCGTAAATACTGGATGCCTTGAATTTCGGGTCGGTATCCGATAAACGTTGTAATGTGTGACTCAGGTCATAGGTACTCGAATAGTAGAAGCCTTCTGACGATAGAATACTATTAAGCATATGACAATACACCGATTCATCTTGATTCTACCAGCCAGAAAACTAAATTTAAGTTCGCTTACCTGGATATCTGTCAAATGAAGTAAAGACCTTGCAAATGGTAATATGACGCTCTTGGTTATTTTGAAAATAGTGTTTCCGAATATCTCACCAACTCGCTCACGCTCTTTAATCACTATCAAATAAAACCCTATTTTGGACGGATATGAAGAAACACCTGAAACTTACCCGACACTAGACGTACAAGCCCCCATATTCCATAGATTGTGTGCTTTTTGGCTACGATTGGGATGACCGGCTCCTCAACTACGAAAATATGTTTTAGTATGGAGAAACTAACATTCAACTTTAAGTTCTTGTGACACTCTGTCAATTATAATGAAGGCTTTCGACCCTAATGCATTTATAAAGTAGTGATCTGGCGTTATGAATCTAAAAGCTAATCTATATCAGAAAAGTTATTTACAGAGTATATTCATCATAAACCATTCGCAAACGTAACGTTTAGCCTTTGCTAGGTTTGTATCTAACCTACAAATAAATTGTATTTTGGGAAGAGTAAGAAGCAAGGTGTGAGTCCGGGAGAGGTAAACATAAGCAAAACGAGTAAACAACCCATCAGGTATATGCTATTCACTTGCATTCAATGATAAACGCAATCGGTGAAAATTAGCAACAACGAAAAATAAAGAATGGAAACAAACAACTCCCGTTTGTAATTTTGACAAACTACTTATCGATCACTCAGAATTAAGCGGAAACTATCATTTTTATCATCTTTGTAAACAGTGGTGGATGGCTCGTTTCGTTTCGTTTTTTTTGCTAGCCTTTTAGTGTTGCTGAAGTACTGAATCCTTAAGTGTGCCGATCTCCAGATTCCGCACCTTGTGTGACACTAGATGTCACCATAAATTTTTCTCACGTTAATTGTGTTTTCTCGGCTTTTTGCTGCTACTACTACTACTACTACTACTCACGGTCGCTGTATTCTTTCTAGCATGCTTACGTCTGGTATATCTCCTCTCAATTATGAGCGATGTAAAACTACGGCAACGATCCAGTGGTATTGTTCCTTAAGGAGGTTGCTGAGCACGTGAAGGTCAAACCGTCGTAACATGATTGGTGCGTCACCTCAACAATTAGTATGTTTTGCATATGCGACAGTCAGTTGAAAATCGCGCTAAATCTCTATTTGCATTCCGTTTACTTGGCTTGAATGGGCGTTTGAATAGGCGTCAGATATATGTAATCTCCCATCTGCACGTCGTCATATCGTGTCAACTGAAACTTTTAGGTGAATATTTATTGCAATAATTGTCCGTATTACAAGTTTCATTACTATTTGCTTCAGTCTTACGATTTCAAAAGAGAATTCAATAGCGCTAATCTTAAACCATTTTTACAGCCTTGACGATTGTAAATATACTGGACATTGTCACATCGTGTAGACCACCTCATGCGATGGTCAGAAGTGATAATCCTCAATGAAATTACTGTTGAAAAGTGGTCAAGGCTCTCATCTTACTGAAAATACCACCAGTATTGTACTTTGATAACTCTTTACCAGTGACACTGTAGCTGTAAATAATTCCCCAAAATCAATAGCTCTTTAAGTGTTCGACATTGGATGCTGACCACGTTGTTTAAGTGGACTTGTTTAGCTGAAGGCTTTCGGTAATGCATCCGCACCAGATCACGTTTCAACTCGGCGTGGGACACTGCTCCTACGTTCATTAGCCAGCTTATAGTAAAGGTTCCTCGATATATTGGTAACGAATGAAGTATATCTTTCCTACCTCTTCTCATCTGACTTCTGATTTCCTCTGGCCGGGAACGATCGATTATAGAAGATACTACTGGTTGCTAGTTTTAAAACTAGAATATCCGTTGTATCTTTCAACACCTATGATCGAATCGCGCCCACCCAGTTTAGATCAGAAGTCAGAAGCGAGGAGGTTGGAAGATATATTTGGTGGGTTATCAATATATTGAGAAGTGACTGATCTAATCTGGCTAATGATCGTAAGAGATGCTTTCCACGTTGTTCTGTAACGTGATCTGGTATGGATGAATGACCAGACGCTTTCAGCTAAACGAGTACACTAAAACTAATGTGGTCAGCACCCAATGTCAAACACTTACAGATTTATTGATTTTGGGGAATTGTTTGCAGATACATTACGATTGGTAGCAAACTTTGAGTGCACCTGAACGACCACTATTGATCATGGATGTCAGTAAGAATCAGAACTTGACTGTTGTCTGTCTACACTATCAGGAATAACACGATTTCGAACGACCACCTACCATTGAACAGGTTGTTAGAACACACTCATCGACAGCTGAAAGCTTCAATCCCAGCCGCAAACGTTTCGTGGTGGACCGACGTTTTTCCACTAGTGTTACTCGGTATTCACAAGGAAGCGAAAGATGACATTGGATACACTGCAGCCCAACTCGTTTATGGATCGACACTCCAACATCCAGAAGAGTTCACGGATCCCTCATCTTCATAAGTGGGTTCCGTGTGCTTCACCTTACTTACAACTATTGGTTAGTTTATATTGATCACTTCATGATATATCGACATTCTATCAGATATATCTTCGAAACTCTTCACTACCGATTTGACTGTGTCAGTATATTTCGATTGAAATTGTGTTATTGTTTAAGGCGTTGTCAGACTCCGAATGCTTGTGGCAGGTTTGAACCCAATACTCACGTCGTGATAAACTTTGGTTTATACAAATAACAGTTTACGTATTTTGTTTTTGTTGTCGTATAACGGAAACCTACCATACATGTTGCTTTTTTATTCCATTATTATTAATATGAACGGAAAACACTTGTATTGTCCATACTTACAGAGCTAACCACGAAAAGAATACTGTGTTCCAATGTGCTTTGCTAGGACACTTTGGTTTAGTAGTCTGTTCTTTCATTGTTTCTTTCCTGTCCGAGTAACTTACAGTCAGCGTACATTATATGGATGTGTTTCGTGAACGAAAACACCGACGCCACACTCGCTCGGACTACCAACCTACCTAATCCTGTATCACGTTCATAACCAATAGACCACACTGGCCCGTAGTGGATGTGACTGCAGTATTTCTTACACTGGTTAATTATCGACGATACTCATGAATAATAGAAACTGAACACCTGCAAGGTGCAAACAAACCCGTTCCTTGGGTGATTTCAAGAGATATAGTCTCATTATAAAATGCATATCTACATCAAGCCCATTAAATTGTTAATCTGTAAGACTCCAATCATGTAGCTGACTATAAAAAGCCCATTCGATTTTCAGACACTTAGTAATTTCTTTCCTTAGGCGTTTATTTTACTTATACAGGTCAGGGAGTACTCTATATACTCGCGGCTACCAACCGGGTTATAAAAGGCGGTCATTACATACTCAGTGTAAAGACCCAGATGCCAATATTCGGCTTCAACACAGAACTTACTTACTTACTTACTTACGCCTGTTACTCCCAATGGAGCATAGGCCGCCGACCAGCATTCTCCAACCCACTCTGTCCTGGGCCTTCTTTTCTAGTTCTTTTCAGTTCTTGTTCATTCTTCTCATGTCTGTCTCTATTTCTCGGCGTAATGTGTTCTTTGGTCTTCCTCTTCTCCTTCGACCTTCAGGATTCCATGTGAGGGCTTGTCTTGTGACACAATTGGGTGATTTCCTCAAAGTGTGCCCAATCCACTTCCAGCGCTTCTTCCTGATTTCTTCCTCCGCTGGAATCTGGTTTGTTCTCTCCCACAGTAACTTGTTGCTGATAGTGTCTGGCCATCGGATCCGAAGTATCTTGCGTAGACAGCTGTTAATAAACACTTGTATCTTCTGGATAATGGCTTTCGTAGTTCTCCACGTCTCTGCCCCATACAGAAGAACTGTCTTGACATTTGTATTGAAAATTCTAACCTTGGTGTTGGTTGACAATTGTTTTGAGCTCCAGATGTTTTTCAGCTGTAGGTATGCTGCTCTTGCTTTGCCGATCCTCGCCCTCACATCTGCATCTGATCCACCGTGTTCATCAATGATGCTGCCCAGATATGTAAAGATTTCCACATCCTCCAAAGCTTCTCCGTCAAGTGTAATTGGATTGGTGCATATTGTATTGTATCGGAGAGTCTTGCTTTTCCCTTTGTTTATATTGAGACCTACTGCTGCTGAGGCTGCTGCTACACTGGTCGTTTTCTCCTGCATTTGTTGTTGCGTTTGTGATAGAAGAGCCAGATCATCCGCGAAGTCTAAATCGTCAAGCTGCATCCTGCCTGTCCACTGTATCCCGTGCATTCCTCCAGATGTTGACGTCTTCATAATCCAGTCGATCACCAGGAGAAAGAGAAAGGGTGAGAGTAGGCAACCTTGCCTAACACTGGTCTTTACCTCGAACGAGTCGGTGAGTTGTCCTCCGTGGACGATTTGGCAGTTTAGTCCATCATAGGAGTTCCGTATGATATTTACTATCTTCTCAGGCACACCGTAGTGTCGAAGAAGCTTCCATAGTGTCGTCCTGTCCACGCTATCAAATGCCTTCTCGTAGTCGATGAAGTTGATGTACAGTGATGAATTCCATTCGATTGATTGTTCCACAATGATACGTAGAGTTGCGATTTGATCTGTGCACGATCTATCCTTACGAAATCCAGCTTGTTGATCTCGAAGTTGAGCGTCCACGGAATCCTTCATCCTGTTTAACAATACTCTGTTGAAGACTTTTCCTGGTATTGAGAGGAGAGTGATGCCTCTGTAGTTGTCGCACTTGCTCAGATCGCCTTTCTTTGGTATCTTGATGAGAAGTCCTTCTTTCCAGTCTGTTGGTACATGTTCTTCGTCCCAAATCTTACCGAAGAGGATGTGGAGTATCTTGGCAGTTGCTGTTACATTTGCTTTCCGTGCCTCTGCCGGGATGTTGTCTGGTCCCGCTGCTTTGCCACTCTTGATTTGTCTAATGGCCATGCTGATCTCTTCAATTGTTGGTGGGCCAATATCGATTGGGAGGTCTGTGGGTGCTGCTTCGATGTTGGGTGGGTTCAGTGGAGCCGGTCGATTCAAGAGTTCCTTGAAGTGTTCTACCCACCTGTTTCGTTGTTCTTCAATATCGTTGATTACTTTGCCTTCCTTGTTTTTCACTGGTCTTTCTGGTTGACGGTAATTTCCAGCAAGTTTCTTTGTTGTATCATACAGTTTTCTCATGTTTCCCTCTCTCGCAGCCTTTTCCGCTGTCATCGCTAAATCTTCCACATATTTACGTCGGTCGGTCCTGATGCTCCTCTTCACTTGCTTGTTTGCCTCTGTGTATTCGGCTTGTGCCTTGGCTTTTTCTGCTCTTGTTCGGCTGATATTGATTGCTACCTTCTTGTTCCTCCTTGCTTCAATTTTATCCAGTGTACCAACAGTGATCCATTCCTTGTGATGGTGCTTCTTTTGGCCCAGAACCTCCTGACATGTTGAAACGATTGCCTCCTTGATACCTTTCCAGCTGCTCTCTATGGTGGTTCCCTCTCCATTGAGTAGGTCATGAAAGGCCTGGAACCTGTTGCTGAGGGCTATGTTAAATTCGTTGAGTTTGTCAACATCTCGAAGAAAGGCCGTGTTAAACTTTTGTGATGTTGTCCGCGCCATTGTCCAGTGCTTCTTGAGTTTTAGTTTCATCTTGGCGACCAGCAAATGATGATGGGATGCTATATCAGCTCCTCTTCTGGTTCTCACATCCTCCATCGTCCTCCTGAACTTTTTGTTGATGCAGACATGGTCGATTTGATTTTGTGTAGTGTGATCCGGTGAAATCCAAGTGGCTTTGTGTATGTTTTTGTGTGGGAATATGGTGCCACCTATGACCAGTTTATTGAAGGCACATAGGTTTGCAAATCTCTCACCGTTTTCGTTCCTTCCTCCCAGTCCATATTGTCCCATGACGTCTTCGTATCCAGTGTTGTCCTTTCCAACCTTGGCATTGAAATCTCCCATTAGAATGGTCAGGTCCTTGGTTGGGCACTTCTCGAAGATTGACTGCAGCCTATCGTAGAATTGGTTTTTAGCGTCTTCATCGTAGTCGTTGGTCGGCGCATAGCATTGGATGATGTTCATTGTAATGCCCTCTCTCTTTGTTCTGAAGGAGGCTTTGATGATCCTCGGTCCATGAGATTCCCATCCTATAAGTGCATTTTGTGCTTTTCTAGACAGCATCAGTGCCACTCCTTGTGTATGTGGGGCATTTTCTTCTTCATGACCGGAGTATAACAGAAGTTCCCCTGAAGACAGTCGTTGTTGTCCAACCTGCGTCCAATGTGTTTCACTGATTCCAAGCACTTCCAGGTTGTATTTCCTCATTTCCGCAGAAATTTGGAAGACTCTGCCGGTCTCCCACATTGTCCGGACATTCCATGTACCTATAAAAATTGTCGCTCTGGTTGTAAGAAGGTGCATCGGCCTCATGACTTCCGAATGAACTCGGCTTTCATCATGAGACGTCATTTTCCCTTCTACTCCCAGGGCAGAGTTTGAATGGTTTGAATGAATTTTTCTGGTTAGCGTTTTTTTAGCGAGTTGATTTTCTACGGGATGGGGTCGCTAACCCCATGCCCAACCCTCCTCCTTTACCCGGGCTTGGGACCGGCAGTAGCCCCTGGAGGAGCTACAGGCGGAGTTTCAACACAGAACTAACGAACCAAAATGTACTTGATTAGATCAGACTACATTCTGCGGCATAGCAAACAGAGCGTTTTTGAGTTACTCGCAATAAGTTGTATCGAAACACAAATTCTGTGCTCAATTTCAACAGTTCTAATCTGAAAAAGAGAACAAATTATATCAACGGTACAAAATACCCCAAATAGTACATCCTGTGCTACACAGTCAAGGTTTCCTCTTACACAAGTTAGCGTGCTAAACAACAAAAGGGATGGCTAACACACAAGAGTTCAATACCTTAGAATCAGTAAAAATATTCTTATTAAGATGAGATCACATATCTACTGCAGAAATTTGAGAAAACTTTCCAGACGATCATTTAGGAGTTAACAGTCAAACATTGAACCACGCGGTACATTTGAGCCTGGCCAAACACAACTTTTATGTCAATAGTCCGGCAATATATGCAACAGAAAATGTAGGTAGGCATTTTCACTTTTTCTTTCCGTTACACCCAAGGCCATGTATTTGATCGAGTTTGGTGATGGATCCCACCTCTGGCAAAGTCGCGCATTTACATATGTATGTTTTTAAAAAGGAAATTTTCCCCCTAATACGTTTCTGTGCACAAGATGTCTACACCGCGTCTACGTCCTTCCAGACATCCAATACTTTCTGCAAAAACAAACACTTATGTGGTAACGTACAATTATCATTTATACTGGTGTACTTCCCTTCTGTATGTGGAGATAGAACCTTAAAACCTATTTTGTAAATAATTTTTCATAGTTTTCGCATGTATTTTCATATTCTGTACATTAAGCATTAAACAATTGTACTTGTTGTTTAACTGTATTACTTTGAACACTTGTAACTCGACTTCCTTCCGTTTTTGAGTACAACTTATCGTGACACTGTTACTGCTTCTCAATAAATACACTCTAATTCACATCTGCATCGTTCTGCCATGTCTGCTAATATGTTGAATGAAATATTAATTGCATACCGTCTACGTTTATAGACAACTGCGACATTCTTATTGAATTGTACGCTTGGTAAACCTATTGGATCTATATCGTCCATATTGGGATTACTAATTTTTTATAATTGTGGATTATTTGGACCAAACCCAGCCGAACACGCAATAGCCTGAATACTTAAGTAACGTCCCTTATTTTGTTATTTGTGTGTGTAATTAACTTATTAACTGTTAATTGTTACATAAACTATAGACATAATATTTTTGTTGCTAATTTTTGGTTATCATACATTTTGGTCCACCACAATTATTTGGTGAGCCCAGTATTTTATTATCTCGCATTTATACCATTGTTATATTGTTTATTCGCTTATTACATGATACTCTAGCTCATTTTTAACCTAATGTATTCTCCACCTAAGCTTAGTGATATGGATCCTGTTCCAATAACCACTCGTAGTTCATCACCTAACTTTACTGACAGTATTTTTAGTCCAGACTATATAAATACGATGCAGCCGTATGGAGCAGCTGATGTCAGTTACTTGAACTCTATTCAAAGACAATTATCTCAATTGACGAATCAACTTGAGTCCCTTCAAACCACTGTAGCAACGGTTCAGGCCAGACAAATAAGACCCCTTTTTAGACAGAGATCACGTTCTAGACCACGATCTCGTTCACCTAAACGAACATCCGAAATTTGTTGGTATCATACTAAATTCGGCACAAAAGCACGGCGTTGTACACGCCCGTGTGCATTCCCCTCACCCAGCACTGATAACCAGGGAAACGGTCCGGCCAGGCAGTAATGGCGGCGCCTGACTCTGGCCACAACTCAAGCCGTCTATTTCATGTCAGGGATCGTATTTCGGGCTCGGATTTTCTAATCGATACTGGAGCCGAAATAAGCATACTCCCACTTCATCTATCCCGACGACGGCACTCCCAACACGCTAAATTATCATTAGTGGCAGCAAACAATTCTATTATTAAAACGTATGGCGAGCAATCACTCATCTTAGACATCGGTCTCCGTAGACGTTTTACATGGGTTTTCATCGTCGCTGAAGTTAAACAACCCATCCTTGGAGCTGATTTTCTTAGTAACTACAATCTCCTTGTCGACATGAGAAAAAAGAAACTTATCGACGTGAATACAAGTCTACAGGTCAACGGAACAATCACCTGCAATTATAAAACTTATGGTGTCCGATTGCTTAGACCTGATAGTCAAACTTTTGCCGATCTTCTATCGAAGTATGAATGTATAACAAAAGCCGATTATCAAACTGAAAACTCCACACACCATGTTCAACATACTATCACTACAACTGGTCCACCTATCTGCGCCAAGGCGAGGAGACTACCACCCAATAAGTTGCAGTCC
Source organism: Schistosoma rodhaini (assembly GCA_944470415.2). Lineage (NCBI taxonomy): Eukaryota > Metazoa > Platyhelminthes > Trematoda > Strigeidida > Schistosomatidae > Schistosoma > Schistosoma rodhaini. The sequence continues at coordinate 5,651,138 of OX104040.1, forward strand.
GCTAAAAGAGAATTTGAACATATGATGCAACTAGGGATAATCCGACAGTCTAATAGCCCTTGGGCCTCGCCACTGCACATGGTTCCCAAAAAAGATCAAGATTGGCGCCCTTGTGGAGATTATAGGCGTCTGAATAATCAGACAGTTCCAGACAGATACCCTATTCCTCATCTACATGATTTTTCACTAAACCTGCACGGTAAACTGATCTTTTCAAAACTAGACTTAGTTAGAGCTTATCATCAGATCCCAGTGGCACCTGAGGATATTGAAAAAACAGCTGTAATCACACCTTTTGGGTTGTTTGAATTCTTGAGGATGCCATTTGGGCTTAAGAATGCTGCGCAAACATTCCAACGATTTATGGACGAAGTCACGCGAGGTTTAGATTTCGTATGTGTTTACATCGATGACGTCCTAATTGCCAGCTCCTCACTTGAAGAGCATGTCCATCATCTGCAGATTCTCTTTGAACGATTCAAGAAATATGGCGTAGTTATCAACCCTACTAAATGCATATTCGGTACGTCTGCCTTAGAATTCTTAGGACACTATATTGATGCACAAGGTATTAAACCTCTACCAAAGAGAGTTGAAGCCGTCATCAACTATCCTGAACCCACTTCGGTTAAGTCATTACGTCGCTTCCTGGGTGCATTCAATTTTTACCGTCGATTTTTACCTAACTGTGCCGACGTTCTACAACCGTTAACTGACTTACTAAAAAACGATAAATCAGGTAGCAAAAAGGAAAAGAATCAACCATTCAAGTTACCTTCCGATGCCAAAACGGCATTTGAAAAAGCCAAATCTTTGATTGCTGACGCCACCATGCTACAACATCTAAATACTGACCCCAAAACTCATCTGATCCTCTGTACGGACGCATCACAAAAAGCCGTAGGGGCAGTATTACAACAACGAGTAAACAATACGATTACACCCATTGCTTTCTTCTCTAAAAGGTTATCACCTGTACAAGAGCGTTATAGTACATTCGGTCGTGAACTCTTAGCCATGTATTTAGCCGTTAAACACTTCAATTTTTTGCTACAGGGCCGGGATTTTACCATCATGACGGATCACAAACCCCTGTGCTACTCCTTTAGTATGTCGTATGACAGACATTCACCACGCGAAGCAAGACAGCTTGATTACATCTCACAATTCACCACAGACATTCAGTTTATCAAAGGTCACTCCAACATTGTAGCAGATGTGTTGTCGAGAAAAGACATCAATGTAGTTGCATCCAACCATGACGTCAACCTAGAAATAATCGCAAAACTTCAAGCAGACGATGCAGAGTTAAAAACCTGCAAAGAAAAGTCTCGTCTGAATCTCCAACTTGTACCCATCCCATTCTCCGACGCATCCATCATCTGTGACACATCAACAGGTAACAATCGTCCCTTTGTTCCACTTGCATGTCGCCAAAAGTTATTCCAACACTTGCATGGTTTATCACATCCGGGCATCCGAGCTACTACAAAGCTGATAACTGAACGTTTTGTTTGGCCGAAAATCAATTCAGATATTAAACGATGGACACGTGGTTGCCTTCAGTGTCAACGTAGTAAGATCCAAAAGCATACTATTAGCCCAATCGGAGAATTTCCTATTCCTGATAGACGTTTTCAGCATATCCATTTAGATTTAGTAGGACCTCTACCTTCGTCAAATTCTTTTACTCACATCCTCACGGCAATAGACAGATTCACTCGATGGGCCATTGCATGCCCCATCAAAGACACATCAGCTGAGACTGTAGCATCCGTTTTTCTAGACCGATGGATATCGCACTACGGTGTACCGACAACCATCACAACTGATCGTGGTCCCCAGTTCCAGTCTATCCTGTTTCAGGAATTCACAAGACTTCTGGGCGTAAAACACATCAGAACCACAGCTTACCACCCAGCAGCAAACGGCATGGTTGAAAGATTTCACCGGCAATTAAAAAGCTCACTCATGGCTCAAACTGATTCAACAAAATGGAGTGATGCCTTGCCGCTTGTTCTCCTTGGGATTCGTGCCACGGTGAAGGAAGACATAGGTTGTACACCCGCCGAGTTAGTCTATGGTACAACTCCAACGTTACCGGGCCAACTAGTCAACTGTGAACCTACAACGCAAGAAGATGCTACTCATTTCGCAAGTTGCCTATTACAAGTGATGCAGAACATTAGAGCAATACCACCGCGAGAACACAACAATCCAGTCCATCTCGAAAAACATTTAGAAACGTGCAAATTTGTTTTTGTTCGAGTAGACGCGGTGAAAAAGCCACTGACACCACCATATGAAGGTCCGTATAAAGTAATAAAACGCACTTGCAAATATTTCATTATCAACAAAAACGGGAACAATGAAACAATTTCCATAGACCGAATAAAACCAGCTTTCTACGAACCCCCTCAAGCCACTGATGACAATACGGCGAACAAACAATCACTCCCATCAATTGCTAAGAAACAAGAGGAAGAGGAAAAACTCAGCACTACACCCTCTTGTTTAACACGATCTGGGAGACTTATTAAAATACCCAAACGTTATGTACATTTTATGAACTAACACAATCAATCAGTTGTATGCATTACTTTGTGAAGTTACGCAATCTTCTAATAAAAGATATTTATTTTCCCTACATGTACATTTAATAACTACATTTATTTGTTATCACTGGTTTTGCCAATTTTTTTTTAATAAGAAAAAATTGTCATAGTAATAAACGAGTGAATGCTAACTAACTATTTATTAAATTCATCCATTTTTTTTATTTTATGACTCTATTAACAGTTTTGCACATTTTATTATTATTATTAGCAAACCGAAACTTTGTAATGTTTGTTCTTCAGTTTCATTTGCGTAGCATAGCGTATATTATTAACGTGCCATTTATTCCTATCTCCACCTTTTTTCCGTTATTACAGTAAATACTATTTTATGTACATTTATACACAATATTTCTCAATTTTTGTTGTTCATATTGTAATCAGTGTTACCTCCGGACACTCTGGGGGGAGCTATGTGGAGATAGAACCTTAAAACCTATTTTGTAAATAATTTTTCATAGTTTTCGCATGTATTTTCATATTCTGTACATTAAGCATTAAACAATTGTACTTGTTGTTTAACTGTATTACTTTGAACACTTGTAACTCGACTTCCTTCCGTTTTTGAGTACAACTTATCGTGACACTGTTACTGCTTCTCAATAAATACACTCTAATTCACATCTGCATCGTTCTGCCATGTCTGCTAATATGTTGAATGAAATATTAATTGCATACCATCTACGTTTATAGACAACTGCGACATTCTTATTGAATTGTACGCTTGGTAAACCTATTGGATCTATATCGTCCATATTGGGATTACTAATTTTTTATAATTGTGGATTATTTGGACCAAACCCAGCCGAACACGCAATAGCCTGAATACTTAAGTAACGTCCCTTATTTTGTTATTTGTGTGTGTAATTAACTTATTAACTGTTAATTGTTACATAAACTATAGACATAATATTTTTGTTGCTAATTTTTGGTTATCATACATTTTGGTCCACCACATGTACCTTATTATTTTGTACAGGAGGAGGAGCGATTCTTTTATTATTGTTTTTGAAGTGGGTTCTTCTATAGTTTTCGCTTGAGTGTGACTCAAGAAGCAGGTCAGTAAACACCTGATAGCCTGACAGAGCATAAGAAAAGCTCGCATCAAAAGTATGGTATTGGGTAGCCATCTTGTGGCACTTCCTCAGATACTCTTATTTCATTCCCTTACACTCTTTTATTTTACAAGCTCTGACCATCATACACGAGATGCATAGTAAATCATCAGCGACACATGCGGAAGAAATTAAAGGTTACTAGACAAAATGATATGTTGGTAAAGAAAAAGGCATCCATGGAGTGTCGCCAAGTGCTGACGGCGTTTTTCGTCACCGATTGAAAATTAAACACTGAATGAGTTATTAATTCTCCTTAGGCCTACGGGAACAGGACTGAGATGTTCTTCATAAATAAGTTGGTCGTGCCTATGTTCTCACGGAAGGCGATTCTAGGAGGGAGCCAATGTAACAACTTAGGTTGATAAGTTAATAGTAGACCTCAAACATCTAAATATACGTAAAGACAATAGAGCTCAAGTATTCATTGACTTCCTTTATTTTGTATATTGATCATAATTTTCGTTATCTTATATTGAATATTGAAAAACTTTGTGTTTGAGCAGATCACCTCGTGCCTTACTGTGTGCCAACCATGACGTAGATGAGGATCCATCCGCTACTAGTCCGTTTTCTCCCATCTCAAGGAAGAGGGGTAACTAATGGAACGAAACATGTAGTAAGGGACACTTAATAGTAATATAAATTATAAAGATGTCACAGATATTCGGAGTTTGCCGACGCCTTATTTAGTAACACCTTCACAATCGAAGTATGCTAACCCAGTCAAATCAAAGTCGGAAATTAAGGGGTTTGAAAATATTTTTGGAAGAATGTCGATGTATCAGGAAGCGTTTAGACTAAGCTGGGTAGCAGTTACAAGAGATGTGTAGCACGGCGCACCCACAACTGATGCGATGAGGATACGTGACCAAGTGCCTTCAACTAGGTTGTGTCCAGTAAAACCAATAAGGTCAGCATCAATGTAGAAGACATGGAGAACTACTTATTTCGTGAACCTGTTTTCCTTTTCGTAGATAACCTACAGACCCTAGTCCATGTGTGCTTCACTAAGCTAAAGAGATCAGTGCGCCCCTAGTCTTCTCACGACCTATGTCAGACATCATGGCGCGTCACGGTTGTGGCTGGATTGACATGTATAATACATGTTCTATCCATCTCTGCGTCTAATCCCACAGTTGCTGCTTCGAGTGTCCTACGATGTGTAAACACCCTATATGGTACAGTACGACGAAAACCTACCGGTTCAGCTTATTAGTGCATATACGCCGACCATCCTGTCAGAAGTTTCACTACCTCTGTGATCGTCTTCATAACAAACAAGTACGTATTTACCGAATAGGATACAATGCTTTTGTTTTTCAAAACCTGGACATATCACAATTATGAAGTTAGAGGACAGTGGTAATATACAGCTCATATATACTCCATGACTTGCGTTCACAGGTCACTGAAAATATAGAATGGGAATATTAGCTTAGCAGGTGCACTTACTAAGACTAAAATGTAAGTTTGAAAGGCAAGTATCGGATTACTGTGTATTATTATTTTTTTTATTATTATTAATGGCTTTATTCTATATTATAATCTGGTACAATATAGAATTCTCAGCACGAGTTATTTCAACAAGTTTTTTCCCAAAAAATAAAACCAAAAAAAAACAACAACAAAAAACAGAAATAAAATATAAAAAAGGTTTAAGAAAATCTGAGTTTATACAAATTATCGAATATGAGACATGCTTAAGAAGACAGGTTATTTACTAGGTCAACTCTAACAGCCTGTTCGTCACAAATTAAATTAGCTAAGTAAGGTATTACAGAACTTTTATAGATTTGCTTGCGTGCATGAATTTTAATGTATTTACGTCTCGTTCTACCAGAAGATATACAAGGAGAAAGATATGAATGAAGCGGATGGTTAGTATCTGATAACATAACACCTGCCAAGAGTTTGCAAGCCTTAAGATGTCTATCCACAAGCATATTAACAATGACTTCAAAAGATTCACCACATACCTTGCAAACTGCCTTCAGCACTCTACGCAAAACAGCAAAGTCTTTTCTCAAAAGCCCAGGAAAGAATAATGGAGAACAATATAAAATAATAGGTAATATGCAGGAATTTACAAAGTGTAAGAGTAAATGGCGAGTAATCCCAAAAGCATGCAGCCTCTTTATGTAGTATGTCAAACGGTAAACTTTTTTCGATAACAGCAAAACATGAGAAGACCAAGAAAGATCAGAGGAAAAAGTAACACCAAGATATTTGACCTTCGACACTGTGTTTATTAAGGAGTCTCCAATGGCACAAGCATTATGGGATCCCAACATAGAGTGTAGGTTCTGTCCATGTCTCAAGCTAAAATTAACAGCTTGACATTTAGATGGATTGAGTAAGAGACCATTACCAACAGACCACCTTTCAATACGAGATAAAAAGTCATTCATTTCTATAGGATGTAAGGAGGTAGAAATTGGCATACATACAGTGAGGTCGTCCGCATATTTTACAAAAGTGTTTTCTGTGGAAGATGGCAGATCATGCAAAAAGAAAGAGAAGAGCAGAGGTGAAAGAACAGCTCCTTGTGGCACACCTACAGTAGACAGTAGAGATGTTGAACACTTTCCTTCAAAGACAGTGTACTGTTCTCTTCCAGAAAGGTAGGAACATAGCCAATTGGTTATCCAGCTGTCAGTATCGACGCTGATCAGCTTGTTAAGTAAGAGGTGTCTTGGAGTAGAATCAAAAGCAGAAGTAAAGTCCAGGAAAGCGCATTTAACATACTTCTTACCCTTTTCCAACCCCAACACTATTTTGTGATGCAGAACAGCAACGGCATCCAATGTGCTTCTTTTGCATTTGTAAGCAAACTGAAATGGATCACAGTGCTCTTTTATTGCAGGTTGAAGTGGTTGTATCAGTAATTTTTCCATTATTTTGAGGAAAGGTGAAGTTATTGCTATGGGTCTAAGTTTCTCATTTTTATCACCAGAAGCTTTCTTAGGTATAGGGATTACCTTTATCTTTCTCCACATTTTCGGTAAGACATTAGTTGAGAAGGATCTGTTATAGATATTCGTCAATGGATAACATAAAACATCGGCACATTTTTTAAAAAGGAGGTTTGGGATACCATCAGGTCCTAAACATTGGGATGAATTCAGAGACTGGAGACATTTCCGGACATCATTTTCAGTGAAACTGGGGACACAATTATTCTTCAAACCCTTGGATATAGGGAGCATGATGTCAGATGACTGTTGAATAAAGGACTTATTTGTCACAAACATTTAGCTGGTTATCGCTTCTAGTCTGCCTGTCCCCTGTAATTTCTTTAAAGAGTTTCCACATACTTGGAGAGCTTCTGCAAGATAGAAGTTTTTGAGTGAACACACAGTTGAGACGTCTAATCTCTTGGTTTATTTAATCATTTAACTTACGAACTTCAATAGTGTTTTTTTCCTTGTACATCCTTTCTTTTACCCTCTGTAGTCGTTTTAGTTGTGGAGATGTAAGTCGATCAAAACTTAAAAAGAAGGTTTCGGTAGGACAGCAAATATCAAAACAGAATTTAAGATAAGAGGTGATAACATCCGTTGTGTTTTCTATTGAGTCATCTGTAAATAATTGCCAGTTGGTCGTACGAAACATGCTTTTTAGATTTTGTAAATTTTCTTCTGAGTAATTCCTATATATTACTTTTTTGGTATGGTGTATGTGTGTACTCTTTCCAAGTTTACCATATACTTTAGGTAAGACACGAATTATACAGTGATCCGAACTAGACAATGGAGCACGTTTGCGAGTCACATAGGCACCCACATCATTAATGAAAACCAAGTCTAGATGAGCATTCAAACGAGTAGGAAAATCTACTACATTTAGGTGACCTAGTGATGTAAGGAAGCTACAGTCATATGAATTGAAATCACCACATACAATTGAAAGTGAATCACTGAAGGCAGTAACGGCGAATTCAGTAAATTTATCAGTGAAGACAGATGGCGCAGATGATGTGCAGTCTGGAGTCATGTAGATATTGGTAACATAAATATATTTGTATTTATTCAGGTGTTTTGGACGGCACCTTAAAGTTAGACAGTCAATAAAGTCGTTTGAAAACTTGAAACAGGCAAAAGTAGATCTACACCAGTTAACGTTTACAAAAGTAGCTACTCCGCCACCACAAGTCTTTTTATTGTTTGATCGATCCTGACGATAGATATTAAAATCACGTAATGACACCAAGCAATCATCCTGTAAGTCAGTTAACCAAGATTCTTGAATTGTGATGACACCACAATTACGATACATGTTTTGACTTAGCAGAAATTGGAGATAGTCCACCTTGTTAATTAGTGATCGACAGTTATAGTTAAGTAGCTCGGGAATCGACATTTGATTGATGTTTATTCTCTTTAAAGCATATTGCCAACCACCACGATGTCTCTTATTGTGCTTGTTTGTAATTTTTGCGGCGAAAGGACGTAAGCATTTTATAAACGCGCCTGTGTAGGTTATGCGATTAATAGACAATGATAGGTTAAAACAAATTAAAAAAACACCCAAATAACTTGTTGAAATATTTAGATGGCAGAAATAGGTAGCCCAGGTATTCAAGCAGGCCGCCGTATTTTTTTAGTGTTGCAGTGAATGTAATCAAAATCGACAATGTCCAAGTATGTGCTTGTTGAATTATGACCTGGTTTGTTATTGCTACTGCTATAATAGTAGACCTAACCCTTATAACACAATTTTGTCATAAAGTGACCATCTAATCTACAAGACCTTAAGTGGGAATCACATCATTGTCTACACTGACTCGTCGCATTGTGACAATTAACAATATGATACTTGGTACTTCTGAAGAACACATTTAGGTTACAGATAGAATAATATATTTAGTATGAATAAAGACAAGTTATACTGAATGACCACGTCTGAGAGGCTGAACCATGCCAACCGACTGAATGCATGAATATTCCTGCGTTCACCACTGTTGGCCTTTTCTTCGTGTTAAGTGTCAAATATCTATTTTCCGTGCTATTTCATGTTCAGCTTTGAGGATTTGGTGGTTATGAATAATACCAATACATACCAGTGGATTTGAATGAATGCTACCCAAGAATATAATCACAGGTGAGGAAAGCTGAAATTTCTAGACTGTTATGCATTACAGTAACCTTAAACGAACTGTTTGCTTCACCATCGATATACTTTCTGAATATAAACAATTTTTAAAGCAAATAACATTTCACAGATGAAAACAGAGAACTGGAACTTTCGCAGTTGATCCACTCTTTCAGCATGGAGCCGGTATACACTCCATATCGTTATGACTATTGCCCGACATGATTAGTTTGAATTGATCCATGATCAATACCGAGTCTTCCTTCTTTTCTTCATGCGTTCAGGCAAACATAACCAGGTTTACGTGAGCACAGTTGTCTGAAGCAATCGAAGAAACATTTTGTAATTATTGGCGTTAAATTTGCAGAACACTTTACACTAGTTTCCTCTGTCAGTGTTTTATGTCGAATCGGTACAAATTACTTCAGGGAGGCATCCATACATTTCAATGTGCCCATATGTGTTGGATGCTATTCTCGTCACTTGATTAGCATCCTCACCATAGCATTCACACAATTTCCCTTTACTACGTAAGGTTTACAGCGCATCGCCGAAACTCTTACGACATAACAAAATATAGGTAGGTAAAAAAACGGGTGTTTGATAACTTCTTGTTTCAAATTATTGACATGAAGAAAAGTAATGGTCTTCTGGAAGTTTTTTCGACACACCTAACAATCCTCTCGGGATTATCCCCGGTTACTAACATTAGTATAAAAACCTACATCCAATCATCACTTAATCTCCTGAACCACGCATTGTTTGTCAGGTGCTTTTTATCGCAAGAATGGTTGTGGATCACTGTAAAATAAGCTGTCATGTGACTGTTGAGATCATAATGAAAATGAAACATGGCTTGATAACCAGTAAACTTTGATTCAGAAAAAAGTATGCATAATAACAGTTATTTATCTTTTGACTATCTGATCATAACCCTCTGGCTTCACTTTATGGCAAAAACAACAGATATACACAACGTACTGAGGGCAGATTTCTGGACTTTAATCGTTCAACTTGCTTTCACGCACCAAATACTGAGTACAAGTGATCTATTATTGCTATATCTCTAAGAAGAAATCGATCAGTAGCATCTCTGACTTGATCTCAGGCGCTTAGGCCTTATTATAGTGTCCAATATACCGCTAGTATTCACAACAACTGCACACTCATTATTTGTCTGGTTCGTTGGTAGGTGAGGGTGTTGTATCACGAGGAGAACTATGAATGGTAACTTTTGAGGACTTATTATTGGCCAATATAATATGTATATTTTCTATTGTAATTAACCTAATCATATTCGTTTCCTCTTATCACTAACTTTATTGTGACCTTTGAACTATTATTATACGATCCTTGAGTTATCATCAGCTTATTGATTACCATTCAAAGCCACATTTGGCTAAATATTGTACAAATGTTATTATCTATTTTATGGGTGGATATGGTTTGTTTGGTTGCTATATAAACTCAGTATGTTTGAAATACAAAGATTCATACCACTGAGGCTGTTATTGGTGTTTTGGACTTAACTGTCTGGGCTAGGCAGATCGCAGGACCGGTTAGCACTGAAGACTGCTCGTACGGTTTCGTGTGTCACTGTTCCAGTCGATAATTCGCTGTTCTCTAATTGGTGGTCTCATCAAGTCACACATCAACTAGATATTCACTCGGCCACAAGATATAACAGAGGGTTATCCATAATGTTAAAGAGAATAAAAACCAGAAATATTTTCCTTCCATAGTTCTCGGTAACACATTGAATAACGCTTAGGAACGACTATGAAGACAGTTTGTAAATCCTAGTTTGAGGCAACACTGACTTTAGTTAAATGAACGTTTGCGCTGATATATGATATCTACAAAAATATTCAAAAAAGAAAGAGCTTGCCATTTTGTCGCAAACATCATGTAAGCATACCGGAAAGAATGCACTGATCGCAGTAATGTGATATGCTAATGATTTCAGAAGAATATCGAAAGTCGACCTCAAGAAATTTCGTTACTCAATGCATTGTCCATAGAAGCTGAATGTTACTATGAAAAATTCAAATAATGACATAAATTATCTATTAATTGAGTTTGATTTTATCACCTTTAAACAACACCTGTTGCCCGAAGTCAATACTTGTACAAATAAGAGTGGATAAACGAATGGACAAAAATAAGTGTATACATTAATGTATACAAATAAAAACGGTGTGTATACAATGTACTAGAGTTAGTAATGCCTGTGAAATATCGATGTACAGATTTATAACGCTGTTGTGGTCTATCATTACAAAAACTGAAAATGAGCAATAAAAAAAGAAATCTAACAACCAAATAGCATGGTTGACCAACACATGACCAATATATGTCTGTCAGGTTTACCACTGTTCATGTTGGATATTATTCAAACGAGTTAAAGTTGCTAGTGACAGTGTTAATGTAAGGAGACTGCAAGTAAGTGGTTAAACATTTAAAGTTCCTATAATCTCACTTGTGAAGTAAGATACACGTACACGCATTAGAACATTTAATGAATTTTCAGAGGAGCAATATGCATCAACCGAGCGAACAAATAATGGGAGAGGTTTTATCGTACGGATAGTTTGTGGTAGAATATTCCAGAGTCTAGAAAATTTACAGGTGAAGTAATTCATATAGAGAGGTCTGGAATATGTTTGTTCCGCTAAAGACAAGCAGTTACGAATGTCTTAATGTGAAGTTTCTGCATATTGAATCGCCTGGTTGGATGTGAGGGATAGTTTGTTAAGTATTTTGAAGGAGAATATAAGATTAAGTTTGAGTCTCCTCTTCCACAAATGGTCGAGCCCAAGTTTATCACACCTAGAATTACATGCCAAGGCACAATCAGTTCCAAGAGTATGAAAGTAAATCGTCTGTGCACTGATTCCAGCCTTAATTTATCCCTTATGCGAGAGCTACTAAGAATAAACGCGCAGTATTTAAGGAGTGGTCGAACACAAACTTTGTACATTAAGATACGTGATTCGTTGTTATAAAGGTTCCGAGTTATGTAACCTATAAGGCATTGAGACTTGGAAGTTTGTTTCATTATCTGTTCGGTAAACGACAAGTCGTTGTTACCCAATCACTTTGTTCTGGTTTCGATTGCGGTGCACGTGTGTCTTTACATCCACTGACAGTTATTCTTCACCAAACGCAGTTTGGATTTTATAGTTCTAAATAAATATTGATCGACTGGAGCTGTTCGGCTATCGTTTATAGTTCTAACCAAATATTGGTCTATTATTGTTTAATGAAACTCTTAATATATTCGAGGGAAATATTTAAGAAAAATGAAATCCTAACGTCATATCATATATTATTTACTCTGAGGAAACCATCAGTATTGTACTTTGATAACTCTTTACCAGTGACATCTATGATCAAATCGCACCCACCCAGTTAACATCAGAAGTCAGAAGCGAGGAGGTTGGAAGATATATTTGATGAGTTATCAATATATCGAGAAGTGACTGATCTAATCTGGCTAATGATCGTAAGAGATGCTTCCCAAGCCGTTCTGTAACGTGATATGGTTTTCCGTTTGTAGCCTGTAACAACGAAACAAACTCACGAAGCCTGGCGTTAGCATTAGCAGGAAGAACGCTTATTTCTGCGCCAGTGTCGACGATGTAGCGAACTTTCGTTGTCACATCCGTGATGTATAAAAGGCGACCATGTTCGCCGGCTACGGTTGCCGTCAACGCGTGCCGGCTGGGAAGTTTCTGGAGTTTTTTCGTGTCTAATTAGGACATGGACTAAGATTACTCGTGTACATGCAATACGTTTTCCCACAGTATGTTGACTTACGAGTCATAAATGTACATGGTTTCGACTAAAACTTGACGGCAGTAATAGAATATGTGACTACTCTATGTGAAATGTTATTAGACATCATAAACATTATACGAAATTAACTAATTGTGATAATCAGAAGTATTTGAATTGTAGTAAAAACTAGTAATCCCAGAAATAACGCAATTTAACCAAGAAGTATTAGATGAGCACAAACGAATGTATTGTATTTGGAATTCAAAATCACAACAGTCATCAATACAAAGAAGACATTGATTTATTTAAACATCACACTAATCCAATTATGAAACTCGCCTGGGTTACTCTTGCTACCAAGTAATTGAAATTCGTTGATTAAATTCGTAGAATAACGAAGCATTGTAGACTGAATTTGTACAAGTCCAAATTTAACTAAAGTCAAACACGTAGCATTGCACGATGAACAGTCTAAACAAGATCTAACATTGCAGGGAATTTATAGTTCAAACTCACCGGTAAATTTTTAGCATTCGTATCCTCTGTTTCGCCATGGAACTCAGCAATTGGAAATTAGGCAGGAAGTGGTAAAGTGAGTAAAATATTTTATGGTAAGTAGTTTCTGACGGAAGGTAGTTGATAGTGATTACGCAGAAAGATGAATTTATAATCGACAGTTAATCCTGTATTGCTTATACAAGTGGATAAGTTGCAAACAGATAGGCGTTCGTGTTGCCACGTGTCTACACCTACGAGTGGTTGATATTTTAATAGACATATTGCACAGGAGCATCTACATGCTGCTAATGATTGTTGAAGAACCACGATAGTCGATTATAGTCGTAGTTGATTGGTTGGCTCTATCGATTGAACTTATTATTTAATTGAAATACTAATCAACATTGATATGAAGCAACGAATGTTCACAGAAACTGATTAACATAAGTGACGTTACAAATGAAAAATAACAAGTATAGAATGCAATAAAAGAAGATTATAATGAAAGGTTGTGTTATTCGAAGTCTTGCTCGCCAGTGTAGACCATCAACGTTGATGATCTATGTCGAATGATTGGAGGTCTATTCGAGTAAGACGGGAACGGTGTAACGAACAAGCTAGCTTCGAAGTAACACCTCGCAACCAACACCTTACCTGGATTGCCCCATCGACGTATCAAGGGATCATGGATGTCCTGAAGACTGTACAACACAAAGGACGTTAATACAGGAATATATTAGTTAAAGTAGATACAAGCGAAAGTAGAACCACTGTCACATGGGCCAGTCAATGGAGTATGATTGACTGATGCGCGTCGGCTGTCCTTGACCTTGACCTTCGATATTTAGTGACCCAACTGCCGGATGATCTGGCTAGGGCTTAAAGATACGTCCAGTATTGTAGTTTTGCAACTAGCAACCAGTAACACCTATATTCAAATCGTCCCCAAATTAGATAAAACCAGAAGTCAGATGCGAAAAGGTAGGAAAGATATATTTGATGCGTTATCAATATATCGAGAAGCGTTTGCTCTAATCCGGCTAGTGAACGTAGGAGCTGTGTCCCACGCTGGTGCGTAACGTGATCTGGTATGGATGCATGACCAAAAGCCTTCAGTTAGACAAGTCCACTTAAAACAATGTGGTCAGCATCCAATGTCGAACACTTAAAAAGCTATTGATTTTGGGGAATTATTTACAGCTACAGGCTCAAAAACATTTCACTGACAATCATCATATTGCATTTACTTCTTGTGAGAAACTTATTGAATGCGAAGCATGAGTACCAAGTGAGCTTGATTCTCATTACAATTCGGATAACTTTAGATCAACTGTTGTTTATACTTATCATGAAGTCACTTCCTATGAATACTCTAGTCAATATGTGAAATATGTTTTAAATGAAGCCACAGTATTCATAATATGGGGATATGAAGATCCAAAATTATTTCGTGGGTAAGGATATTGTTGTAAAGCCTATGGTTCAAACCCTAGCTATTAGTGGTTTTAGTGCACAACCGAAATGATGATTGTATGCAATTCCAGGACCCAGGTGGATCCGTTCGAATTTTGGTTGTTAATTCTAATACTAACGAGTGCATTCTAGATAATACAGAATCTATATCCAATACACTGTCGAAAAGACATAAGATGAACCTAACAAGAAGACGTACAATCGATTACAGACAGTTACACTTCAATTTAAGCTGTGGCGGATGTGGTGTTTATACAGACCAAATATTTCTTCGTATTGATTTTGAATCGTTTGTGCTCATCTAATACTTCTTGATTTAATTGAGTTGTTGTGATGTTTAAATAAATCAATGACTTCTTAGTATTGATGACTGTTGTAATTTTGAATTCCAAATACAATGCATTCGTTCGAGTTCATCTGATACTTCTTGATTAAATTGCGTTATTCCTGGGATTACTAGTTCATACTACAATTCAAATACTTCTAATTATCATATTGGCGTCGCGACTGAGCCTGTGATGGAACGGTTAAATATAAACTCAGATTTTAATGCTTTTGAGGAGTACATGTACTCCTCAGATTTTAATGCTTTTGAGGAGTACATGTACTCCTCAGATTTTAATGCTTTTGAGGAGTACATGAACTCCCCAGATTTTAATGCTTTTGAGGAGTACATGTACTCCTCAGATTTTAATGCTTTTGAGGAGTACATGTACTCCTCAGATTTTAATGCTTTTGAGGAGTACATGAACTCCTCAGATTTTAATGCTTTTGAGGAGTACATGTACTCCTCAGATTTTAATGCTTTTGAGGAGTACATGAACTCCCCAGATTTTAATGCTTTTGAGGAGTACATGTACTCCTCAGATTTTAATGCTTTTGAGGAGTACATGAACTCCCCAGATTTTAATGCTTTTGAGGAGTACATGTACTCCTCAGATTTTAATGCTTTTGAGGAGTACATGTACTCCTCAGATTTTAATGCTTTTGAGGAGTACATGTACTCCTCAGATTTTAATGCTTTTGAGGAGTACATGTACTCCTCAGATTTTAATGCTTTTGAGGAGTACATGAACTCCCCAGATTTTAATGCTTTTGAGGAGTACATGTACTCCTCAGATTTTAATGCTTTTGAGGAGTACATGTACTCCTCAGATTTAAATGCTTTTGAGGAGTACATGAACTCCCCAGATTTTAATGCTTTTGAGGAGTACATGTACTCCTCAGATTTTAATGCTTTTGAGGAGTACATGAACTCCCCAGATTTTAATGCTTTTGAGGAGTACATGTACTCCTCAGATTTTAATGCTTTTGAGGAGTACATGTACTCCTCAGATTTTAATGCTTTTGAGGAGTACATGTACTCCTCAGATTTTAATGCTTTTGAGGAGTACATGTACTCCTCAGATTTTAATGCTTTTGAGGAGTACATGTACTCCCCAGATTTTAATGCTTTTGAGGAATACATGTACTCCTCAGATTTTAATGCTTTTGAGGAGTACATGTACTCCTCAGATTTTAATGCTTTTGATGAGTACATGAACTCCCCAGATTTTAATGCTTTTGAGGAGTACATGTACTCCTCAGATTTTAATGCTTTTGAGGAGTACATGTACTCCTCAGATTTTAATGCTTTTGAGGAGTACATGAACTCCCCAGATTTTAATGCTTTTGAGGAGTACATGTACTCCTCAGATTTTAATGCTTTTGAGGAGTACATGTACTCCTCAGATTTTAATGCTTTTGAGGAGTACATGTACTCCTCAGATTTTAATGCTTTTGAGGAGTACATGTACTCCTCAGATTTTAATGCTTTTGAGGAGTACATGAACTCCCCAGATTTTAATGCTTTTGAGGAGTACATGTACTCCTCAGATTTTAATGCTTTTGAGGAGTACATGTACTCCTCAGATTTTAATGCTTTTGAGGAGTACATGTACTCCTCAGATTTTAATGCTTTTGAGGAGTACATGTACTCCTCAGATTTTAATGCTTTTGAGGAGTACATGAACTCCCCAGATTTTAATGCTTTTGAGGAGTACATGTACTCCTCAGATTTTAATGCTTTTGAGGAGTACATGTACTCCTCAGATTTTAATGCTTTTGAGGAGTACATGTACTCCTCAGATTTTAATGCTTTTGAGGAGTACATGTACTCCTCAGATTTTAATGCTTTTGAGGAGTACATGTACTCCTCAGATTTTAATGCTTTTGAGGAGTACATGTACTCCTCAGATTTTAATGCTTTTGAGGAGTACATGTACTCCTCAGATTTTAATGCTTTTGAGGAGTACATGTACTCCTCAGATTTTAATGCTTTTGAGGAGTACATGAACTCCTATGACTAAGGAAGATGATGAGGATTTTAATATTGTGGCCCATTTCCTTACATTCATCGGGAAAGAAGCATACAGCCTTATAAAGATTTTGGCACTTCCAGACAAACCGATTTCACTCCCCTATGCAACTCTCAAGCAACTTCTGTTGGATCATATAAAGTATACAAATTCCGAATGCGGTAAGAAAGGAAAATCCGATAAAATGACTCGTCAGAACATCAGGAATTCCACTTATTCAAACAGTCGTCGTAATTCGATGCGTAATCAAATTTATTCAGATAGTACTTCATTGAGTTGTGAAACAGTCCATGATGATGAGCACAAGTTTAGTAAATGCATGTTCTGCGGCAAGTTTCACCCATGTAATTCATGTATATTTCGTAATTCTAAATGCTTTAAATGTGGTATAACTGGACATATTCAGTCAGTTTGTAATACCATGGTTCATTTCGCTGAAAGTAATACTAAGATGGATGCTTCTAATGATCAGTTATCTTTATCTAGAAGAGGTATAACGTTATATAACAGTCCAGAGTTGAATGAAACCCAGAGTAATTGGGAGGCGAAAATTCTCAACCAATCAACTTATCAGATTTCTCATGTTATTGTGCCAGATATGGTTTGTCGTAATAATTCACATACTTCTGATGTAATTTCTTACAACTCTGAGAATAGAATGTTAAATGAGTCAAATCATGATCAAAAACCAAATTCAGTCATGGTAGATGTTGAATTCCCTGATGATCCATTACCTAATGAAACTCTTAATCAATTTGAGGAAAATATTTCAGAAGAATCGAATTCTGATATCATATCAAGTGTCAGTGGTCCTCATAATGAATTTATCTCTAATGATATTCCTCATGAATGTGAAAAATATGTTTCTTATGAGTTGAATTCTAGTCATATTTCTGATGTTATTGTGTCATATGTTGGATACTCTCACGAACAATGCATGTTGAATAGAATCCCTAGTCAGGGGTATAATGATACAGAGGGGATAGCAAAATTTTCCGAAGCAACCAGAGAACCAGTTTGCCCAGAAGTGAAGTTTGCACAGACAGAGAATCCAAATCAAGTCCAAGATTATCCTAATGAATATGAGGCAGATGAATGTTTTTTATCCGATTGTTTCGCAGGTAAATCAAGCCTAATTGAATCACGTGTGTTAATTACATATATCAATGTATATCCATCTGTGTATTCTAATATGAATAACAAAAAGAATATGTATCATGATTTTTATTCAAGTCAAAGTCACATGATGGAATACCTCAAATTATATATCAGTGTTTATTCCCAAATACTCACATACAGTAGTCGGTGCGTAAGATTTGAGATAATGCAAATTGGGAACGTCATATTGGCTAAAACATTGCGAATCAAGGACCCAACATTATTTCGTGGGGGAGGATATTGTTGGAAAGTCCATGATGCAAATTCTAAATATCAATGGTTTCACTACACAACCGACATGCTGATTGTATACAATTCTAGAACCCAGGTGAGTCTGTTCCAATTTCCGTTGTTAATTCTAATACTATAGAGTGCATTCTAGATAATACAGAGTGTACATTCAATACACCATCGGACAGATGTAGGATGAACTTAAGAAGAAGACAAACAATCGATTACAGACACTTACACTTCAATTCGAGCTGTGGCGGATGTGATGTTTAAATAAATCAATGACTTCTTAGTATTGATGACTGTTGTAATTTTGAATTCCAAATACAATACATTCGTTCGAGTTCATCTGATACTTCTTGGTTAAATTGCGTTATTCCTGGGATTACTAGTTCATACTACAATTCAAATAATTCTGATTATCATAGTTGTCTCTGGGAATACTAGTTTATACTATAATTCAATTACTTCAAATCATCACAGTGACGGTAAATCCATTTTAGTGTCAGTCTCAACTTAATTCTATACTTTAAGTGCTGAGGGCCTTAAACCTGATATGAGTTGCCTAATCCCATTGATTCAAGCACCGTCACCTAAGAATATCTCAGCACTCAGATCGTGGATTGGTACTCTTCGCTTTTATTCTTGACTATTCCAAAGTATTGTCCCCACTTTTCGACCTGGTTTCTGTTAAAGAGTTTGTGTTGGGACAACGACACGAAGATATACTAAGTAACATTCTAAATATTTTAAACAGTGAGGTTTTATTCAGACCATTTTCAGCGACTGAAAAGTCTATCCTTACTACAGATGCACTTCCATTGGGGTTACGTGCCGTTCTGGAACAGAATGTGAAACCTGTTATTTTTATTTCAAGACGATTGAGCGACAGTGAACAAGAATATTCGCAGACACAACAGGAGGCTTCAGCCGTGGTGTGAGCAGTAGAAGGACTGCACAAATATTGTTTGGTGTAAAATTCCATATCGTAACTGATCACCAGACGTTAAAGTCTATTTACCAATCAATTGCGTCACTCCGTCAGTTATCCTCTGCCGTGATCCAGAGACGGATTTGGAGTTGAAAGCTTATGATTTTACCACTGAGCACCCGGTGGTTAGAAGCATATTAGATGCGGATTTCCTATCATCCTATTCGTGTTTCGCAAGACCATGTAACAAAAGTGATTGCGGGTTGATTCTTCCATTGTCCCGACCGTTGCTGCTACCTTGACGTGGTGGTCGGGCTTGCCTATCGTGATGATCCAATCAAGCTATGCTGGCTGGAACAATCGTTCCTCAAGGTCCTACCATGCCAGACAGGTCGGTTGAAGAGCGGTGAGACTAAAAGCAGCAATCCCAAGGTCCGAAGGCGAAGTCGTACTGCCGACTGTACAGAGGTGTGAAAGCAGTAAGGTGTTTCCTTCAGACAACCAGCATGACAGCGATGCTGCGTTCCCACAAGGAGGGGTGGGGTTAGTAAAGATCGACCCTAAAAATGCACACCTCGCCTTATCCCACGGATTTCCGTCTCCGGCGGTAAGGTCCTTTGAAGAACGGAGCTAACACGTCAAAAATCCCCCCAAAAAAGGCCGTGCGTGACCGGCCTCAAGCAAATGTCCCTTGGGCACTGCGGTCACGCTCCCAGGTCGTTAAGACCAACACTAATCCAACTTCTTTTTCAGGTCCCTCAAGAAATACCCTTCCACGGTGTGGGCAGCCGGGAAGTGATACTAACCCTCATACTCATAACTGCACACAAGACCAAGTTGGTCACATTCAAATCCTTCCTACACCTAATAACTCTGTTATCTCCTCGACTAACACTTCCCACGTCCTTTTATCACGTCGCACCGCTAGGGCAAACGATTCGAGTACACAGAACGTTATTCCTGGTCTCCTGAAACCACGCTCTAAACTACATATAGGAACTTTTAATGTCCGAACATTGTGCCAAATAGGACAACAGGCTTCCTTAGCTAGGACTCTAGAATCTTACACCATCGATGTGTGCTGCGTCTCCGAAACGCGCATACAAGATCCGAGTAGTGTCATTCATTTGACCGCACCTAATCAAAATAAAGTTTCATCTCGATACACGCTCCGTGTATCTGGAAGCCCTGACGCTGCTTCCCGTGGCCTCGCTGGAGTAGGTATAGCATAGGGCAGAACTAGCTCTTTTAGACTGGATCCCAGTAGACAGTCGTCTATGCGCTGTTCGACTAAACGGATCAGTAAGGACTCGGAAAGATAGGGAAACTCGTCGTTGCCTCTTCGTCGTCTCTGCCTACTCTCCCACTGACTGCAGCTCAGACGATATAAAAGATGAGTTCTACAGGAAACTTTCTGACCTTCTCCGAGAAGCTAGGCGTTCTGATGTAGTAATAGTAGCAGGTGACTTTAATGCTCAAGTAGGTAAACTAAGTGAAAGGGAAGGACACCTGGGTGGATCTTATGGTGTCATGGCGAAAAGAACAGATAATGGCGACCGTCTGTTGCAGCTATGCTCAGATAACCGCCTATTTCTTGCAAATACTAACTTTAAGCATAAGGAAAAACATCTTTTGACCTGGCGACACCCGAATTCGTCCCAATGTTGGACCCAATTAGATCACATCGCTATCAGCCACCGATGGAGGGGCTCGATAGAAGACTGTCGCTCATTCTGGGGCACATGCTTAGATTCAGATCATGCTCTAGTGCAAGCACGTATTTGTCTGCGTCTTACTGGACGTAGGAAAGACACTTCAGGGAAGCCTCTAAGGGTTCTACTTAATGGTAGGCAAGCTAAGAATATATTTCAGGAACAACTAGAAAAACAGTTAGGCAGCCATGTAAGTTGTGTCCACCCCGAGGCAGCGTGGAATGACATCCGAAAAGCTGTGGAAACAGCAGTGATATCTGCTAGTAAGGTAAACCATAACGTTAGGGAGAAACAATGGATCTCGGCAGCATCTACCGCATTGATAGATGCTCGTAAACTCATCCCACCTGGCTCTGAGCATAACGAAGAGCGGAGTCAACTTAATCGCAGGCTTATAAGAAGTCTACGTAATGATCGTGAACAGTGGTGGGTAGCGAAAGCAAGAGAGATGGAAAAGGCAGCGGCAATAGGTAACAGCAGACAGCTATTCAGACTCGTTAAAGAAACCGGTATTGGGAACCCGAATATCAGTGAAACCATCTCAGATAAAGATGGGCATATCATTCATTCTCAATCCAGGCGATTGGATCGATGGGCAGAACACTTTAGGGATCAGTTCAACTGGCCTTCAGCCACACTTCAATTACCCACGATCCCCAGTCGTCCTGAATGGCAAATTGATGTAAGTCCTCCAACCCTCTGTGAGGTTGAAAATGCTGTAGGGAATCTGAAGCGAGGGAGAGCAGCAGGCCCTGACAGGTTGACCCCTGAGATTTTTAAGGATGGTGGTCCAGTACTAGCAGTGAGATTGACTGAGGTCTTAGGTAGAATCTGGGAACTGGACGTAATTCCATCTGACTGGTCCCAATCACTGATTGTGCCAGTCTATAACAAAGGACAAAAGTCCTCTTGTGACAATCACAGAGGGATCAGTTTGACTAATATAGTGTCTAAAATATTAGCTTCAATAATACTAGGTCGCCTAACCAAAGCTCGTGAAGAGCAGACTAGAGAAAACCAGGCTGGTTTTCGACCTGGACGTGGTTGCATAGACCAGATATTCACCCTACGTCAGGTTCTAGAACATAGACACAAATTCAGACGTCCCACAATAGTATTATTTCTTGACCTGAATGCGGCATTTGACTCTGTTGATCGTGAGGTTCTATGGCAATGTTTGTCACTGAAAGGAGTACCAAAGAAGTACATTAACCTCATAAAGGCTCTCTACTCGAGCACAACTGGTCGAGTTAGAGCCTATGGCGAACTTTCATCAGAACTGATTACCACAAGTGGCGTTCGTCAGGGCTGTCCACTCTCCCCATTCTTGTTTAACTTTGTCATTGATTTACTTTTAGAGATAGCACTTTCATCAGCTAAACCTCCAGGAGTTGAACTATTACCAGGAGGCTCACTTGTTGACTTAGAATACGCCGACGACATAGTTTTACTCGGTGAAGACGCTGACAACATGCAGAGTCTTCTGACCACTATAAGCAACTATGCAGGCATGTTCGGAATGCGATTCTCTCCCTCGAAGTGCAAAATGTTACTTCAGGATTGGGTTGCATCGACACCTGAACTAATGATAGGGAGTGAAGTAGTTGAGCGTGTAGACCACTTCACTTATCTTGGGAGTCTCATCAGCCCTTGTGGTCTGGTGTGTGACGAAATCTCAGCACGGATACAGAAGGCTCGTCTAGCTTTCGCCAACTTGCGTCATTTATGGCGTAGGCGAGATATCCGTCTAGCAACCAAAGGACGGGTTTACTGTGCAGCAGTTCGCTCCGTCCTACTCTATGGCAGTGAAACATGGCCAATAAGAGTAGAGGATATTCGTAGGCTACTAGTTTTTGATCACAGGTGTCTTCGATGCATTACTCGTATATGATGGGACCACCGAGTAAGTAATGCAGTTGTTAGGAAACGGGTACTATGTAATGATGGCAAACCGATTGATGAAGTAGTGAAACTTCATCAGTTGAGATGGCTGGGACATGTGTTACGTATGCCCGACCACCGACTGCCCCGACATGCAATGTTTTATGGTGTAGGAGTAGGTTGCAAGAAAGCTAGGGGCGGCCAGACCAAAATGTGGCACAAATCCATGAAGTCACTGACAAGTGGAGTGAGCCATGTTGGTAGGTGTAGACTACCTGGTTGAGATTTGCGAGATGATAGCAATCGATGGTTAAAGACCTTGAATGACATGGCTCAAAATCGTTTGCAATGGCGAAGATGCATCCACTCTTTGTGTTCTACCAAATTCTAATCTTCTGAATTCGTCATGTCTTTATCTTTTTCTCTTTCCAAATTTATTTCACTGTACTATACTCCTTCAATAATTTTTTCAAACCCCTAATCTTTTGGATTTCTGATTATACTCCTACTACTTCTACCACTATGGGATTTGAATCGACAACTGCATCTCTGTGCTAATGTGGTATGGCAACTCGAACTGATGTACATACGTACGAAGTTCTACGTTGTGACTGACTGACTTGTCTGTTGATAAAGAACTTGTGGAGAGTATTGGTAAGTACTTTGGAACTGTCATAAGTACGGTGAAAAGAGGTTTGAATGTTCAGTGCAAACGTAGGTTTCCTGAGTGCTATGAAATGAGAGAAGACATACTACAATATCCTGAATGTGATTTGTTCTTTAATAATAGGGTAATCATTCCCCTACATATATATGAGGTATTAGGTAGTCTTCATTCCGCCCATCTGGGAGCTTTTATTCCGTACCCGATGTTGGTTGAGTGCGTAAAGCTTGCATGAGTTCTTAATGTTCGCATTATTAAATAGTCTGTTGACATCTGAAAACCTAAAAAATGTTGTTTGAACCAATTTCAAGTGTATTGTTGTTCTTTTGAATGCAAACATTGTGTTTCTGTTTGAGTAATTGTTCATTGGAAAGCTGACACCATACCCGCTTCGCTGAAAATCGTATTATATTTCCTAAAATAACGTATTATCAGTTAATGTAGTGACAAACAATTCTAGGGATCCTCTTTTCACTTTTTCAGTTAAATGTCTAGCGCTATTGGTCAAGCTTCTAGTTCCTGAAATGTTTCAGTTGATATAAGACAACTGACGCTGAACAAACTTTTCTTATTTCGGATGAATTCCAGGTGTAATAAATTTCAATAAGTACATTAACTATACGCAAGTGGAGATCGAAGATTATTGAAAACGAAACTTCAACATTAGTAAGTCAGTTTCTTAAATGATGTGTAAGTCCAGGTTTTTTCATGAAATCGATCTGTACTATTAATAAAACGTGTATTGTCACGTATTAAAGTAATCAGAAAAAGGTAGACATCCTGGTTAGAAACGAACAATAGAAATTTTGTAATTTTTGTTTAGAAATTAGTTAATCAATCTAGTAATCGATAACAATTGAATCCACTTATTATCTTTTAGCTAAGAAATAAGTCACCATTTGTTTCGCCTATCTTACACTTTTGATCTATTTGTTATCACCGGTGATATGAAATGTGATAATTTAGATCGATACCCAAGTGAACTACGTAATTTATGGGATCACTTCAGTCCTTGAATAACATTCTTCAGCAATCGTACAAAACAACTATGGTAGTTCACTTTAACTTTGAAGTATTTCGCAACTGATATTTCGTACTAGAACACTACTAATAAGTTTCGATAATTATCCAATTTCTTAATATTGATAACTTTACGAATCCTGTAGTGAAATTATTAATAATCAAGTCACCAGGATGCTTACTTACTTACTTACTCCAGCTACCTCTCATGGAGGAGCATAAGCCACTCACAAGCATTCTATACCCAACCCTGTCCTGGGTAGTCCTTTCTAGTTGTTATTCACCCTTTTCATATCTGCTTCTATTTCCCGGCGTAATGTGTTCTTTGGCCATCCTCTTTACCATTCTACTTTACAATTACAAAATCGGGGTTGCCTTATGATGCAGTTCGGTGATTTCCTTAATCCAACGTCTTTTCTAAATTTCCTCTCCAGCTGTAAGCTGGTTTGTCCTCTCCCATAAAACGCTGATATCTTGACTATTGTTTGCAGGGTATGGGTTGTCCTGTCCCTACATAGGGACGTGGCTGCATTAGCGGCCTGCCCCATTGGATCCAAGATTGTCCTGTCGGTTGGATTGCGGATTCCAGACGCACCAACCTTGTCTATAGTAGTTCAGGTTGATGACCAAAACTCTCACTTGAATTTCTGACTTCATTCATCCTGATTCCTCACACCAAGGCTGAACTGCATTTTCACTCCAGTAAGTGCTTGAAGTTTTTCAACACCACTACATGCTTTTTATTCACTAGACAATTTATTATAACGGGGTAAGTATTGAAGACATGGGAACTTCTGAGAATAATTTATGCAGTATGCATATAAGCACATACGAAAACAAAAAGTAATTCATGTAAAGTTAAGCTAAATGGAGTCATTACAATAGACCATACCGTGTAGCCCCCAAATGCCCTGGTACGGTCGAGAGTGGGGAGAGTCACCTCTCCCTCTCGAAATACTCTCACATGGCCAGCGAATATATAGCCTCTGCCAGGGAAGTCCTACTCACTGCCTTCTCGTGCGCGGAGGTGTTGTTTACGAAATTGAAAGGACGAAAATCGAATGTCCGGCGCTTTAACCGGGTTGGTGGACAAGGCGAGTCCACCTAGGGGAGTTGGAAAACCCTGATTCTAAACCAATGGTGCACATGGGCTCCAGTATCCTGAGGGAACAAATGGCGTATGAATCAATCATTGATCACCGGCTGCCATGGGACTGCATCTCCTCACGATGCTCCACTGCCTTGTGGACTAGACCTTCAGGCCAAAGGCTCCGGGTGTGGCCCCCTAAGAAAACCACCTGCTTCAGTCTGGGCACTTGGGCAGTATCACAGCCCTCACACAAATCGAATGATATTTGTGAGGCGCATATGTATCTGGTGCTTCCTTGTACCAATATTTGTGTTTAAATAATAAATAAATACCGTGTAGGTTTAGTACACATAAACTTGCATTTGTTAAGCGTATCACTCAGGCCTATACAACACAAAATAGGAATAATCAATCAACTCGCTGTAGTTTGAAGCAGCAAGACTAAAATTCGTGGACGACTTTCAAGTGATACTGACGTGACCTTGAACGTCTTTTTATTTGAATAATGAACAGTTGGTAGAAACATAATACTTCATATCAAATTATCGAATTTCGTTGAAGATGTCTTGTGGCATTCATATGAAAGGAATCAGCCTAATAGACGTAACATATTTTCGAAAAGGATTACGTTAATTAACTAGATCTTTCTCAACTCAAAATCAACAAACTCTATGTCCCTCATTTTTACCATATGTTGTTACTCATGAAAAAATATGATCTTTGCTGTTACCATCATTCTTACATAGTTATTTATAAATTACTAGAGAGCTTCGGTGACAGTTCTTTACAGAAATGAAGAATCATTTATTCTGTGGGGAGTAGTGTAACGTCGTGTACTATATTACACCTACATAGCTTATTCTAGTTTCTGGACAAGCCAATTCACCTATAACGTTATGAGTCATATTTTGATCTTGTTAATTATTCCCTTATTGACCTTGACTATTTTTTTTATATGAGCGTATGCGTATGCATCCTTCTTATCCTACCTATCACATGTCTGTCATTCATTTTAGTCTGACTATAAATGTTGATTAATGCTTGCTTATAACGAGTTGGCTTATCAGCCATCTCCCATGTATGTTATTTTTTCTTCGCTCGCTAACATTTACTCATGTGCTTACTGCCTTCTAGCCTATGTTATTTGTCAATAAAAATGTAGTTGCCGCTTCAAAAAAAATAGTCAAGGTCAATAAGGGAATAATTAACAAGATCAAAATATGACTCATAACGTTATAGGTGAATTGGCTTGTCCAGAAACTAGAATAAGCGATGTAGGTGTAATATAGTACACGACGTTACACTACTCCCCACAATTCGACAACCTTACCTGGATTTCCATAATTTTTCGGAAAAGGGACCTAAGTGAATCGATTGAATTAAAAGGAGTCAAGTGGGTTATTGATATGTTCATCCTTATGATTGATTGGGAACCATTGATAAATCCTATAAAGTTTATCTAGAAGGTAGGTAAATGCCAAAATATTTTCGGTTAATGAGCTCGCTTTGGTAACTTTCGACAGAAATCTAGAAAACAACTCCTAATGCTCTTGTGGTTAGGATGGAATAGTTGACGAATTCTAATGTCCCCACGCCTCTTGAATATCAAGGTTGTCTATAACCTTTTACTCTTGCTTTCTGTATATAATCTACCCTTTGAAGTAAATTTTTTCTATTCGAGATTTAACAGTCGAAGATTTTGATAGTGTACGGAATCATTGTCTAAATTATCGCGAACAAAACAAGTATTGATAATAATTCGACTTTTATGAAATGATCTAGGTTGGGGGAAATCGTGAAGACATATATATTATATTAGACCAAGTATTAATATAGGGACAAAATTAGTTAGCTACTTACAAGCTGATCACGTTTTATAATGAATAAATGTAATGTGTCTAAGGTCTTGAAAACACTGAAATCTCGGAAATATTTTGTATAATTATCATCAATGACAGACTTTATGAATTATGAGTTTTAAACATAACCAAACTGTCTTCGATGCACATGATTTTACTGAAAGCCAATGGAGGGGTAAATGCATCAGTTGATGAGGATCTTGTTTACTGGTCATAGACATTTGAGAAGGTCAATGTTTCTGGGTCAGGGTTCAAACGATATTTGTAATCAGTGATCCGAGATCGAATGGCTAGGTTCAAAGTTGGAAAACATGGTACAAACGTATTTGATCTCTGTAGTTATCAGAATTTTGGGTAGCAATATTCTTTGATACTTTAGATTTCCTGCACTCATTTCTTCTTTTTGAACCCTGCTGTCCATGTTCCATAGTTATAATATTAAAACCACCATAAGTACATGAATTACTCTAGTTAACGTTTTTCAACAAGGTTGTCTTTCAACATAATGGGGTTGCCAACTCCATATCTAAGACTCCTTTTTTATCCGGGACGAGAACAGGTTATAACCATAGAAGTGCTCCAGGAGGAGGGCAGCATACCTACAATTGAACACATGAAACACAAGACAACTGTCAACCGACATCAGAGTCAGAATTTTCAACACGAACGTCAAGATAGTCTTACTGTACGGAGTTGAAACTTGCAGAACTACTACAACTACCATCAGAAATATACACGTATTTATAAAAAATTATCTACGCAAGATACTTCAGATCCGTTGGCCAGACACCATCAACAACAACCTGCTCTGGCATAGAACAAACCAGAATCCAGATGAAGAGGAAATTAAGAGAAGACGCTTGTGGTAGTTGGGATATCCAATGCAAAAGTAATCAAACTGGATCACAAGACGATTCCCAACTTTGAAACCTTAAGATTGGAAGAAAAGGAATAGATCGAAGAACACAATGCACCGGACATGGGAGACAGGCATTAAAAGAATGAGTAGCAAATGGGGAATACTGGAGACCAGAACCTGAGAAGATTGGAGATTGTTGGTCGTCAACCTATGTCTACTTTAATAACTACCTCATTTTTGAAGTGCTAGTAATAAATTGCCGCTTTGAACCAAATCCTTAGGCAGTAGCTTACTTCATCCAGAAATAATTACAGTAGCCATACAAACTTTTAAGTTAGAATGCATATCAGCCAAGTCATTCCTTACTCTGGTCATGTGGCCACACGGGAATTATGATTCAGGCTTATCCACTAAGTCAAAACTAGCTTAAAGGTCTGGGGATCTGAGCGCAACTGACGTTATAAGAAGTTACTAATCTAAACCTGATATCTATGCGCGAAATAGATGCACACAACCCCATATTTTACCATGACATTAGCAACCTTTTTAACGATACTAACTACGGGTGCCACTTATTCTCTTATTTTTCACTTTCATATTTATCTGGTGAACAACCACTTGTTAATTTTCTTTCTAAAGTTACTACTTTCTATTACCTCGATAAACTTTTAAAATGAAACAAAATCCATTTACTTTATTATAGGCTACTAGATGTAAGATTAAATATGAATACAATTGTACAGAATAATTAAGTGGTATTATTGGAGAAAATTTTTTTTACTGAGGCATTTTCATGCTGCGATTTAATT
Source organism: Schistosoma rodhaini (assembly GCA_944470415.2). Classification (NCBI taxonomy): domain Eukaryota; kingdom Metazoa; phylum Platyhelminthes; class Trematoda; order Strigeidida; family Schistosomatidae; genus Schistosoma; species Schistosoma rodhaini. Next base: position 5,680,284 of record OX104040.1, read on the forward strand.
GTTTATATAAAAACAGCTTGGTGGAGAAACTAGTAACACTTTCACCAGTAAACAAGTATTTCATAGTTGCATATCGACACAACGGATCATTGATAAATAATAATAACCCATTATAGACTACAAATATACTATCCCTATCCTCAGAAGTGTTTTACAATAAACAAACGAGTTGTAAGAAGCAATTACCAAGATGAATTATATATATATATATATATATATATATATATATATATATATATATATATATATAGGGTGCAACATCTAGTAGACAGACCAGAACAATGAGCAAATAAATAGTTAACTAAGATACTCTTTCCCACATTTTGTCGACAGTAAAATTTTAAAATAAACATTATCTAGGAAGATTAATTATGCATACCTTATAAATAAATAATTATATATATATATGCAGCTGTACTGCCTGTGTGCATATAAGCAGAAAAAAGTGAAGCGTTCACAGAAATCTGAACAAGTACACAGATGACAGAAAAACCAGAACTAAAATAATACACAAAGAGATACTGTAAACAGAACATAAAGGTTTATGAAATTTGCATTTCTTGGTTGAGCACTGTAAGCTTAATCACAAAAGTAGATAGGAATGTGTAAATGATATCAAGGAAGGAAAAGGGTAACAACCTCGACAGAAGGAACTCACGTTAAGCGAATGAAAAGTGCTCCAAGATAATAGGAATGCAGGTCACGGATAAGATAAATTATAAAAACAGTAAACAATATAATAGTATGAAATAGATTTATATAGACGAATAAAACGGAAATCGATAAATAAGTAACTTATGAACATCACACTCCAGGAAAAATGTATACTGTGTTGATAAGAGTAAAGCTGAAAAAAGTTGTTGCATCAGAATGCAAATATCTTTAGTGACCATAAGGTTATTCAGTCTAATAATAAGATAGATTAAAGGAAGTTACACAAAAATGTGCATATGCATGGTCTTTTGAATATGTAGAGGTTGAATATGCAAATTTTATTTGTCTGTCAAGTACATAAACGCATACAACAGAGTTTTAAAAAATTTTCTAATAAATAAACAACAGACGTGTTAATAATGAAGTGAGGACATAGTAGTTGCAACAAACATTCTAGACATTCTGTGAAATTGTGAACAGTTGAGAGTTATTCATCAGTGTATAATAGATGTCTTTTCATTTTTGTAAACCACACTAATAATAATTTCTCTACCTCTAGATCATAAAGTATATATGACGTATTATTATCTTTTGTTTTATTAAGTGCTTACTGATTAGACAAACGATATGCTGAAATCAGGAGATTTTACATTGTTAGTTATATACAAACAATGATTAAAAAAGAACCTGATCACAGAAACTAATCGACAAAACAAAGAAATAAATTGCTTTTTGTTAAACAATTTTTGCCACATCCATTGTCATTGTAAAAGAATTAATACACAGAACAGGAATAATAACAGAGTAATTGTGATGAACATGTGGGAATGAGAAGAAATGATACACATATCATATGTATAGATTAATAATTTTGATAAAAACGGGATGAGGTTGTCAAACGTGAAAAAGAACACATGTGGAACAATGAAGTCGGTAGAATGTAAAGACATAAAAGTAGACACTCTAATTTAAGAAAAAACAACAGAATGAATCAGTAATCATATATATATATGAATTAAATGCATTTCATCGTATTTTTATTTTGCTGAGAAAGTACTCGCAACGGGTGATATATATATATATTTTTTCAAAAATCAAAAAGTTATAAATAAGGGTTGATTTCTGCTTTATATTGTTAATACTAGTCGAATTCCCGTGTGGTTTAAACAAGACATCGCCGCTTAATAAAGATAAATATACCAGTATTGACTGTTAAATAATAAAGGTAAGAGAAAAACGACTTAATTGAATAACATTGAATTTTAATGTTTGACCCAGTTTCAACAACAAAATCAGATAAATTTTCACATTCAATGAAAACAAATATATATGTATTTGTTATGGCGCGCGACTAGCTTTTATCCTTTTTCTTCTATGTTTACGTAAGAGTTTAACACTGACATTGACCTTGTTGATTTTGTTGTTGCTGTTGAGGTTTATCGGTCAAACGATTACCTAATTTTATCGAAGAGAAAAAGACAATTAGTTTATGATAACAATATGAAAGTGAATCTTTGGAAATGGAGGAAAGCCAATTAAGTGTTTTGGTAGTAAACAATGTCAAGATAGTCAGCAGTAACATAGAGATTAGTGAATACATATGTCACACCGTAATAACACAGAGACGAAATTATCAAAACAAATAACAGAGTAGAAGTAATAAAAATATCAGTCGAAGTAGAAAAGTTTGAACTTATATAACGGGACATGAGAACAAAATCCCAGGCGATTTCAAACCATGGAGACAATATGCAGTTCCCCTCTACTCCACATGATAGCAACAGAGTACTCAGAATTATTTGTTGTACACTTTTTTTCTTCCTATACTATATCCTTATATACAACCTTTCTTTATATACTACTACCACTAAATTAATTACTTCTATGAATCCGGTGTTCATCTTGTTGTGCTAACGAGGTATGGCGACTTGGACCGATGCATATATGTGCCTGACCCTACGTTGTAGCTGGCTGACTGTCGTACACCTTTAACGTTTCCTAGTGGGGTTCGAACACGTCTCTTACAATTAGCAGAAGTTATATAGGTTCGAACTAACAACGTAGCCTTCGTACTCACGGAAAATCGAGACATTGTTATAGTAACAGCAGGAGCACAAAATCTGATAGTGATAAACGGTGTGCCACGTGCTAAGCACCCAACCAACTACTTGGGTGAGAACATAAGAGTGAACGAGAAAGTGTATTAGGCTACCGAATAAAATGTACAAATACTCATTCATACATATATACCACACTATCCTCAGGAAATTGACCCATTTCATAGCCAATGAAATATACTCGCCTTCTAGGTCACTTCTAATTGCCATCGACTGAACTTCTCATTCGTCTACGTCTGATTGGCTCTCCATATCATTCTTATCTACTTCTTGATCAGGTAAGGCTCAACAAACAACTTTACTTATTATTATTACTATTATTTCAGTGTTTTTGAACAGGATGGTGTTATCGTGATGCTTTCATTATCTTTCTCGACACCATCGGTACACAACTCCATAAGGAGTTACTAAGATTTCTCCTCAATGGACTAGCTGTTTGTTTTGTTGACCTAGAATCTAGTTAGTAGTTATCCATTAGTGTGTTGCATATTTGTTTTTATCGTTTTCACCTATGGCTTGATCTCTGACCATGGAGTTGTACATCTTCCTTAGTGGTTGATAGGTTGATTCAATTTTGATAGATCTATTGACTGATATGTTAGTGGAGTGCTAAACCTCTAAAAAATATCTGGCTTATTTTGCTTCCTCTGTCCAGTATTTGAATGTTTTCCCAATCAAAACCATATTCACACACACACTGATATGAGAGAAGCCATGTTGTGGCGTTGAACTGGTACCTGATGTTCACATAGAGGTAGATGAAGCGGTAGCGCATCAATCAATCAAACATCAACTTATTCACCAGGTATCGAGTATAAGGCACACTCTCAGTGTGTGAAGACCAACTATGTTGCCCGGTTGTCCAAGCCAAGGTAGATGGAGTGAGGCGTTGTTGAATAGGTGAATTGAGTCCTTTTTAAAGGTGGGGAGAACTAACGAATTATTCTACGATATTGGAACACTCTCGAATTGCCAGACCTATATAAATAACTCAGTCACTTCTATAACCAGAAAGTCTATAAAGGGACGGAGGTAAGTCATTTGGGCCTGCTGATTTGTTGCACTTCAAGAGTTGGAGTTCCTTGAGGACTTCCGCCTCGTTAAGTGAATAGTCGTCGCGGACCATAGAGGGTAGGACAGTCTGATCGATGACGCTGGGACAACAGATCAATTAAACCGCTTTTCGATAAACTCTGTTAATCGCCCAGGACGCCGATAGATGCTATTGATTGGCATTCCGTCATCTTCACAGATCGTTTCACCCACACCAGACCTCTTGCTGCCAGTGGCTCGGATGAGTTGGAAGAGCTTCCGGCAGTTGCCAGATGCAGCTGCTGCTTCCATCTCATTAGCACCATGTCTTACACTGACCTCCTCCTCGTTTTTCCCAACCAGTCACAGGGTCGGCGAATAATGCACGACGTGGAAGTCTCTGGGTCGACATTCGTAAAATATGTCCAAGCCACCGAAGTCGGTGTTTCAAGATGGTGACACACGATGCTAAACCTATGCATTACTAACATGGTGTTGCCACTGGATGTCAGCAATCCTTCGTAGACAATGATGATCGAACACAGAGAGTAGTCTAACATCCTCAACTCGGAGAGGCCAGGTTTCACAAGCATAGAGCAAAACTGCTCTCACCGACGCGTTGTAGATCCGACCTTTTACAACCAGACTAACATCACGAAGGCGCCAAAGATGGCCCAGATTGGCATAAGCCGCTCTGGCTTTCACTATACGTGCATCAATCTCATCACTCACGCCACCACCAGCACTTATGTAGCTACCTAGATACACGAACTTCTCAACTACTTCAATCTGCTCACCATCTAGGGTGAGTACAGGATGAGAATCCTGCCAGTCTTGTAGAAGTACTTTGCACTTGGAGGGTGCAAAGCACATGCCGTACATGCGGACACTGATTGCCAACTGATTAGGTGCGGATTGCATGGCTTGAGCATTATCGCACAGTAAGACAATATCATCCTCATACTCAAGGTCGAGAAGTCGTTCTCCAGGCAGCAGATCCACACCGTCAGAGTTGTTTCCAGAATGTCGTCGATGGCAAAGTTGAATAGGAATGGTGAGATTGGGCAACCCTGACTAACACAGCTGCTCGAATGAAACAAGGGAGAAAGGTGGTTGTATGCCCTCACTCTGCCTGAGCTGTTCGTATACAGGGCCTTTAAGATGTTAATGAACTTCTCAGGCACACCCTTCTTCAATAGACAATCCCAGAGAACAGTCCTGTCCAACGAATCGAAGGCAGCCCTGATATCAAGAAACACTACGATTGTTGGCCTGCGATAAGTATGACGGTGTTCTAACATTTGGCGGAGGGTGAAGATGTGATCAATGCATCCTCGACCAGAACGAAAACCAGCCTGCTCCTCGCGAGTCAATCGTTCTCGGGTTTTAAGCAACCTATGAAGAATGACAGAAGCCAATAGTTTGGACGCAATCGAAAGTAGACTTATCCCCCGATAGTTATTACAGGAACAACGCGAACCCCTTTTAAAGATAGGGACGACTATCGACTCATTCCATGATGTTGGAACACTTTCTTGTTCCCAAACCTTTGCACACAACACAGTCAGTTCCTTACCCAGAAAGTCACCACCATCTTTAAAAAGAGCCGGAGGTAAGTCATCTGGGCCCGGTGATTTGTAACGTTTCAATAGTTGGAGTTCCTTGCGGACTTCCGCCTCGTTTGGTGGATCAGTCGTCAGCAGCCATGGGGGGCAGGACAAACTGGTTAATGTTGCCGGAGCAGCAGGCCAGTTGAACTGCCCTTCGAAGAATTTCGCCCATCGTCCAAGACGTCGAGAGATATTAGTGATTGGCATCCCAACCTCTAAATAATGGTTGGTAAGCTGATGCGATCATAAACCATCAACCTCGTACGTATGTAAGACTTCGTTTAAAATGTAATAACAAATTCAGCCCAAGATTCGTGAAATAATCGTAAACTATGGTTCAAGATGTTAGTTCGGCGCAGTAACAAGAACTGATACACATCAGTACAAGGTAATGTGTCTTCCATGACTGGGTGACTGACCGTTAAATACCATGCCATGCCATCAGTATAAATAAAAGTCTCGATAACAAGATATGATTTAATCATTTCTGGCAAACATCTAATTATTGTAAACATGTATTTTCCCCAAAACTCACCTTTCGATGTCCCACCAACCATACCTGGGTTACTATCTATATTATCAGACATTTTATCGCATATAATATCAACTAAACGATCAAAAACATTCTTTACGTTAATATTTTCTTTGGCTGACGCTTCAAAAAATTCCAAGCCTTTTTGGTCCCCGTAGAGTATCATATAATTTCAAAGAAAAGAAAAAAAGCAAAAGGACAGCAACAAATAATTAGAAAGCACACCCTCCACTTTTCCAAAGTATTATATACGAAGTTAGAATTAATCAGGGAAAATATCAATGAAAATGCACTGTTGTTTTCAATATTAAATATATAGGTTAGATATGGATAATCGAAAACTTAGGACATAGAGTGACCAATCAAAACATTCAGATGAAACAGTTGTTAAATTACCCTCGGTTGCTAATGGTTAGTGATAGTAAACTATTATCAAAACAAAAGTAGACATAGTTTTTCTCATCTTAATATTGAAAACAACACTGAACACTCTTTGCGTGGCAACAATCAAGAGTGACCTGTAATCGAGATAATATAAAGGTTAATTGAATCAGGAGCACACTCCTTATCTTCAGTCCGATAAGGGGACAAAGGAGATATGATCTCTATCATGTGGTTGCTATTATAATTCAAATATATACTAATATAGTCATTTTTGAACATATCAACATAAATAGATTACATTGTACGTATAACTACGTCATAAAACAGATGGAGAAACTAAATAATGGGTCCGTGATTGATTAAGGATTCACAGTAAAAACATACAACAATAGATTGTGTCAAACGAAAACTCACAAATAGGAATATGAAGATATGGTAACCCAAGTGTCATGTAGGGGATTAATTCCTCTATATCTGACTCCAATAAATAAATAATATCCCGCTAACTCATTATTTAATGCAGGCTAAATCTCCTAGTAGAATTATGGGTTTACTCGACATTATTCAAAAGCCTGAACACCAGTTATAGAGATAGTTTATTGTTGAAGCTCAGTAAAAATCCGCAAGCGTACAGATACCAAGCACACAGGGAAAACAAGTGTGTGTGTGTGTGTGTGCGCTAAAAATTCATATATATTTATGAGTGTTAATGGTTGTGGATAAATTATTGATTGTCTTTGCTTATAACCAAAGAGAGAACAGATCAAAGATTGACGTGCAGACACATGCGCTCAATCAGACTCACACATAAATTTACAAAGTGGATTAAATGTTAAGATTACAGAGAGCACACAAATAATACAGTAGTTGAATGGGCTTGCTACAGTTTACATATATATACAACACACTTGTAAGATTTGCACTGTTATCTCTTATAAGAACGATACCTGCAAATTCTCAAATAATTTGTTATTCATTTTTATGACTTAAACAGTGAAACACATTTCTGTTTATTTGATTTAAAAAAGAAATATAAGTGAGGTTGTACGACGTTATAATCTGATTATTTGCCCTTAGATTTGTTGCATACACATTGTGACTAAATTACTTTAAAGAAGTGTGTTGCTTTTTGTTCATACATAAAAGACGACAGATAACAGAGTAATTCTCTAAATAATCAGATACTTAATAATATAATTTTTAGTTACCCTCTAGTAAAAACTTACTAATATGGTTACTGATTCGTTTGGAAAACATTTTTTTAAAATGATCGACGTAAGATCGGGATAAACTAAGAAGTGAGCATTCAGTATATGCATTGTGTTCGATTGGTTGGAAAAAGTTGTGATATTTTAACCTCTGTTCGAACACAGAAAACATTATAATTACTTGTCTACAACACTACATCACCAAATGCACAATTTACCAGATAATTTTCGTTCTGAAAAATGATTATTCACGTTCAACGAATAAAATAGAAGCAGTTAAATCCTTAACCCCACACTAAGCTAATAAATTACAAGGTCAGTATCTATTCTGACATTTTAAATGAAAATGGAATAAATAAATGTGAATTGCCGAGTTGTTTGATATCAAATATTAAGATGCTGAATGAGATGGAAGCTTATGAGAAACAAAACAGGTAGACTATAGATTGCTTTTCGTCTACTACCAACTACTAGTAGGACTTCAAAGCAATCACAGAAGGTTGTGTTGTAAGGGGTGATAGATGAGCTCACCAATGATAGTAGTAACTGCTCATGACTTTCGCTTTGTTTAACTATGTAACTCCGCCTGTAGCTCCTCCAGGGGCTACTGCCGGTCCCAAGCCCACACAAAGGAGGAGGGTTGGGCATGGGGTTAGCGACCCCATCCCGTAGAAAATCAACTCGCTAAAAAAACGCTAACCAGAAAAAAATCATTTAAACCATTCAAACTCTGCCCTGGGAGTAGAAGGAAAAATGACGTCTCATGATGAAAGCCGAGTTCATTCGGAAGTCATGAGGCCGATGCACCTTCTTACAACCAGAGCGACAATTTTTATAGGTACATGGAATGTCCGGAAAATGTGGGAGACCAGAAGAGTTTTCCAAATTGCTGCAGAAATGAGAAAATACAACCTGGAAGTGCTTGGAATCAGTGAAACACATTGGACGCAGGTTGGACAACAACGACTGTCTTCAGGGGAACTTCTGTTATACTCCGGTCATGAAGAAGAAAATGCCCCACATACACAAGGAGTGGCACTGATGCTGTCTAGAAAAGCACAAAATGCACTTATAGGATGGGAATCTCATGGACCGAGGATCATCAAAGCCTCCTTCAGAACAAAGAGAGAGGGCATTACAATGAACATCATCCAATGCTATGCGCCGACCAACGACTACGATGAAGACGCTAAAAACCAATTCTACGATAGGCTGCAGTCAATCTTCGAGAAGTGCCCAACCAAGGACCTGACCATTCTAATGGGAGATTTCAATGCCAAGGTTGGAAAGGACAACACTGGATACGAAGACGTCATGGGACAATATGGACTGGGAGGAAGGAACGAAAACGGTGAGAGATTTGCAAACCTATGTGCCTTCAATAAACTGGTCATAGGTGGCACCATATTCCCACACAAAAACATACACAAAGCCACTTGGATTTCACCGGATCACACTACACAAAATCAAATCGACCATGTCTGCATCAACAAAAAGTTCAGGAGGACGATGGAGGATGTGAGAACCAGAAGAGGAGCTGATATAGCATCCCATCATCATTTGCTGGTCGCCAAGATGAAACTAAAACTCAAGAAGCACTGGACAATGGCGCGGACAACATCACAAAAGTTTAACACGGCCTTTCTTCGAGATGTTGACAAACTCAACGAATTTAACATAGCCCTCAGCAACAGGTTCCAGGCCTTTCATGACCTACTCAATGGAGAGGGAACCACCATAGAGAGCAGCTGGAAAGGTATCAAGGAGGCAATCGTTTCAACATGTCAGGAGGTTCTGGGCCAAAAGAAGCACCATCACAAGGAATGGATCACTGTTGGTACACTGGATAAAATTGAAGCAAGGAGGAACAAGAAGGTAGCAATCAATATCAGCCGAACCAGAGCGGAAAAAGCCAAGGCACAAGCCGAATACACAGAGGCAAACAAGCAAGTGAAGAGGAGCATCAGGACCGACCGACGTAAATATGTGGAAGATTTAGCGATGACAGCGGAAAAGGCTGCGAGAGAGGGAAACATGAGAAAACTGTATGATACAACAAAGAAACTTGCTGGAAATTACCGTCAACCAGAAAGACCAGTGAAAAACAAGGAAGGCAAAGTAATCAACGATATTGAAGAACAACGAAACAGGTGGGTAGAACACTTCAAGGAACTCTTGAATCGACCGGCTCCACTGAACCCACCCAACATCGAAGCAGCACCCACAGACCTCCCAATCGATATTGGCCCACCAACAATTGAAGAGATCAGCATGGCCATTAGACAAATCAAGAGTGGCAAAGCAGCGGGACCAGACAACATCCCGGCAGAGGCACGGAAAGCAAATGTAACAGCAACTGCCAAGATACTCCACATCCTCTTCGGTAAGATTTGGGACGAAGAACATGTACCAACAGACTGGAAAGAAGGACTTCTCATCAAGATACCAAAGAAAGGCGATCTGAGCAAGTGCGACAACTACAGAGGCATCACTCTCCTCTCAATACCAGGAAAAGTCTTCAACAGAGTATTGTTAAACAGGATGAAGGATTCCGTGGACGCTCAACTTCGAGATCAACAAGCTGGATTTCGTAAGGATAGATCGTGCACAGATCAAATCGCAACTCTACGTATCATTGTGGAACAATCAATCGAATGGAATTCATCACTGTACATCAACTTCATCGACTACGAGAAGGCATTTGATAGCGTGGACAGGACGACACTATGGAAGCTTCTTCGACACTACGGCGTGCCTGAGAAGATAGTCAACATCATACGGAACTCCTATGATGGACTAAACTGCCAAATCGTCCACGGAGGACAACTCACCGACTCGTTCGAGGTAAAGACCGGTGTTAGGCAAGGTTGCCTACTCTCACCCTTTCTCTTTCTCCTGGTGATCGACTGGATTATGAAGACGTCAACATCTGGAGGAATGCACGGGATACAGTGGACAGGCAGGATGCAGCTTGACGATTTAGACTTCGCGGATGATCTGGCTCTTCTATTACAAACGCAACAACAAATGCAGGAGAAAACGACCAGTGTAGCAGCAGCCTCAGCAGCAGTAGGTCTCAATATAAACAAAGGGAAAAGCAAGACTCTCCGATACAATACAATATGCACCAATCCAATTACACTTGACGGAGAAGCTTTGGAGGATGTGGAAATCTTTACATATCTGGGCAGCATCATTGATGAACACGGTGGATCAGATGCAGATGTGAGGGCGCGGATCGGCAAAGCAAGAGCAGCATACTTACAGCTGAAAAACATCTGGAGCTCAAAACAATTGTCAACCAACACCAAGGTTAGAATTTTCAATACAAATGTCAAGACAGTTCTATTGTATGGGGCAGAGACGTGGAGAACTACGAAAGCCATTATCCAGAAGATACAAGTGTTTATTAACAGCTGTCTACGCAAGATACTTCGGATCCGATGGCCAGACACTATCAGCAACAAGTTACTGTGGGAGCCAACAAACCAGATTCCAGCGGAGGAAGAAATCAGGAAGAAGCGCTGGAAGTGGATTGGGCACACTTTGAGGAAATCACCCAATTGTGTCACAAGACAAGCCCTCACATGGAATCCTGAAGGTCGAAGGAGAAGAGGAAGACCAAAGAACACATTACGCCGAGAAATAGAGACAGACATGAGAAGAATGAACAAGAACTGGAAAGAACTAGAAAAGAAGGCCCAGGACAGAGTGGGTTGGAGAAAGCTGGTCGGCGGCCTATGCTCCATTGGGAGTAACAGGCGAAAGTAAGTAACTATGCTTCGATTATTTGAACACATAAATATTGGTACAAAAGAGCACGCCATAACAGTGAGAACGTGAAGAGACAGAGAATGTAAAGTGCGTATAAGAAAAGTGAAAAAATAACGAACAGAAGTTAGTGTATCAGAGTGAAAAAATAATAATGGGAGAGGCCATTCAGTTAGCAAAGGTACAACCAGAAAAAATTCTTCCAGTTAAAGAAGTTACGTTAATTTCTTTTTTATGAAGAAAATAAAAGACAGTGACAGCAGGACCGCCATTGTCTTCTATAATGAGCCACATCTGATAACGTCTCTAGCCACAGTGTTGCACCATCTCTAAGACCCTAATCACAGAGCTATGAAGGACCAACAGAAGCCCATCCTGTACAGCTTTCTTTCATACTATGACACCATGTCATACACTGACCACCGCTCCGCTTTATCCAACCAGCCTCAGCGTCGGCAAATAATGCACGACGTGGAATTTTCCGGGACCACATTCGTAGAACATGTCCAAGCCACCGAAGTCGATGTTTCACGATAGTGCCACTAATTGAATTATCTTCGGTGTACCCGAACACACGTTGCCGAATTTCTGCATTAATAACATGGCATTGACACTGAATGTCAACAATCCTTCGGAGACGATGGACAAACACAGAGTCTTTTAAAATCCTCAACTCGGAAAGGCCAGGTTTCACAAGCATAGAGCAAAACTGCTCTCACCGACGCGTTGTAGATCCGACCTTTTACAGCCAGACTAACATCACGAAGGCGCCAAAGATGGCCCAGATTGGCATAAGTCACTCTGGCTTTCACTATACGTGAATTGGTCTCATCACTCACGCCACCACCAGCACTTATGTAGCTACCTAGATACACGAACTTCTCGACTACTTCTATCTGTTTACTAACCAAGGTGAGTGTAAGATTAGGGTCCTTCTAGTCTTGTAGAAGTAATTTGCACTTTGAAGGCGAAAAGCACATACCATACCGACGGATACTAATTGCAAACTGATTAAGTGCTGATTGCACGGCTTGGGTTTCATTACACAATAAGACATAATCATCCGGATACTCAAGGTTGAGAAGTCGTTCTCCAGACAAGAGATACACACCGCCATTACTTACATCCATCAGAGGTGTTTCCAGAACGTCATCGATAGCAAAGTTGGAGAGGAATTGTGAGACTGCCTAACCCTACTGCTTGAATGAAACAATGGAGATAAGTGGTTGCATGCTCTCACTCTGCCTGAGGTGTTAGTACATAGGGCTCTCAAGATGTCAGTAAACTTCTCAAGTACACTTTTCCTCAATAGACAATCCCGTAGAACAGTTCTGTCTACCGAATTAAAGGAGGCCCTAATGTCAAGAAACACTACGATTGTCGGCCTGTGATAAGTATGACGGTATTTTAACATTTGGTGGAGGGCAAAGATATAATTATTACATCCTCGATCAAAACGAAAACCAGCCTGCTCCTCGCGAGTTAATCTTTCTCGCGTTTTGAACCATCTACGAAGTATGATCGAAGCCAATAATTTGGACTCAATCGGAAGTGGACATATCTCCCGATAGTTGTTATTAATCTTAAAATTGATTGGTGACATTTTTCGCCATAATATTGGGATCTGACTCGATTCTGCTTAAAATTGTAGTACGAATATCTGAGTCTGACGATGATTGCAACCAACATAGAAAGATAAAACATTTTAAAATATTCGTCAGAAAGTGAACACAGCTTAAAAATCTTAAACTGCTTATTAACAAATGCTGCATATGGAAAAAATCATTTTCAGATCTTTTGACAGCTCTAAGACAGTTACATCGCAAATTAAATGAGTGTCTGATTGGTAAAACTTTGTATTAAGTTTTGTACAGTAGAACTAAAAGAAAAACCGTTAGGTTTCTTTGGCAAGATGAGGTTCGAACACTTTTCATGTTCAGCTGCTTCAACCTTACGTGACAGAATTCTCACCTTCAAATAATCATCATGATGAGAAAAGACAACTTGGGAAATTTCCACAAACCACTTGAACCCTGATTCAAAGGTGGCACCAGCATCAGGATCAAAATGAAACTCGCTTATTAAGTTGGTCAGTGATTTGGTAGTTGAGCCCCTTAATTGATCACTTTTGTGTCATATGTTCGATCATTTTCAATTGTGATGCTTAAAAATTCTTTTGTGCTGCTACTGAAAAATACATTTAAGCTAATCCTGGAATATTATTTATTCTTGCGTGCGTTTGACAAAAATAACGTTGCCAGGAACTGTTGCGTTGGGAGGTGCCCAAAATCTGATAGTGATAAACGGTGTGCCACGTGCTAAGCACCCAACCAACTACTTGGGTGAGAACATAAGAGTGAACGAGAAAGTGTATTAGGCTACCGAATAAAATGTACAAATACTCATTCATACATATATACCACACTATCCTCAGGAAATTGACCCATTTCATAGCCAATGAAATATACTCGCCTTCTAGGTCACTTCTAATTGCCATCGACTGAACTTCTCATTCGTCTACGTCTGATTGGCTCTCCATATCATTCTTATCTACTTCTTGATCAGGTAAGGCTCAACAAACAACTTTACTTATTATTATTACTATTATTTCAGTGTTTTTGAACAGGATGGTGTTATCGTGATGCTTTCATTATCTTTCTCGACACCATCGGTACACAACTCCATAAGGAGTTACTAAGATTTCTCCTCAATGGACTAGCTGTTTGTTTTGTTGACCTAGAATCTAGTTAGTAGTTATCCATTAGTGTGTTGCATATTTGTTTTTATCGTTTTCACCTATGGCTTGATCTCTGACCATGGAGTTGTACATCTTCCTTAGTGGTTGATAGGTTGATTCAATTTTGATAGATCTATTGACTGATATGTTAGTGGAGTGCTAAACCTCTAAAAAATATCTGGCTTATTTTGCTTCCTCTGTCCAGTATTTGAATGTTTTCCCAATCAAAACCATATTCACACACACACTGATATGAGAGAAGCCATGTTGTGGCGTTGAACTGGTACCTGATGTTCACATAGAGGTAGATGAAGCGGTAGCGCATCAATCAATCAAACATCAACTTATTCACCAGGTATCGAGTATAAGGCACACTCTCAGTGTGTGAAGACCAACTATGTTGCCCGGTTGTCCAAGCCAAGGTAGATGGAGTGAGGCGTTGTTGAATAGGTGAATTGAGTCCTTTTTAAAGGTGGGGAGAACTAACGAATTATTCTACGATATTGGAACACTCTCGAATTGCCAGACCTATATAAATAACTCAGTCACTTCTATAACCAGAAAGTCTATAAAGGGACGGAGGTAAGTCATTTGGGCCTGCTGATTTGTTGCACTTCAAGAGTTGGAGTTCCTTGAGGACTTCCGCCTCGTTAAGTGAATTAGTCGTCGCGGACCATAGAGGGTAGGACAGTCTGATCGATGATGCTGGGACAACAGATCAATTAAACCGCTTTTCGATAAACTCTGTTAATCGCCCAGGACGCCGATAGATGCTATTGATTGGCATTCCGTCATCTTCACAGATCGTTTCACCCACACCAGACCTCTTGCTGCCAGTGGCTCGGATGAGTTGGAAGAGCTTCCGGCAGTTGCCAGATGCAGCTGCTGCTTCCATCTCATTAGCACGCTACGACTACCAGGCTTCTCGGTCTTTACACAAGCTTTGCCCAATTACATTTTGTAATTCTTCGTTTGTGGCCAAACTCACAGTCACACGGAGTAGACCGATGGGATTCAATGAGTCATAAGGAGTCTGAAGAAACCCAGTTCTTATAATTGGGACGTTTCGCGAAGCAGCAAGTGACTTTACTCGCCATTTTCGTGGCGTCACGTAATCGCAAGCAATGCCCATCTATACTTTTCGGTGGGATGGTAGATAGCCTTGATATTTAATTGCAACACGAGCTGCAACCAATTTACTGACATCGATCCGTTTAGGACGATGAATTTGTTGCCCACTGGAAAGTGTGGTAAGATTAGTGCAAATAAGGGCATGGTCAGAGTCCAGATAGGTACTCCAAAAGGAGACGCAGTCTTGTACGCAACCACGCCAGTGGCAGCTGATCGCGATGTGATTAACCTGAGTCCGGGGTTGAGACGCAGAGGGAGGAGGCCAGGTGATGACTGTACCGGTAGTTAGTGCTAGCCAGAAACAATATCTGTCGAACGCACTTACTGTAGAACTGTTAACTGATGGTAAAACTTATCCTTGATCGCATTCGGATTGCCGTCTGTCGAAGCATAGGCGGAGATGACGAAAAGACATAGTTCCTCACACCGATTTCTTCTCAACTTAAGGGAGCCTTCTAATCTAACAGCACAAAACCGACTGTTAATGAGGGTTCAATCGGTCAGTGCTGCCTCAGCTCTAAAACTTAGTGCGCAGGTACCACAGAGTCCCTGAATCAATGCATGTGAAACAAGCTTTTCGAAGCGATAGATACAGTGTGAATTTGTAGTACTTCACTAGTCTTAAACACGAGTTTTAGATAGACAACAGACATCGATATTAAAACTTTCTGGACATAGCCAACCCTATCTGTTGTCCGATCTGCATAGGCGAGCCGCCGTACAAGTTGAAAAATAAGAATACACAAAGGGAAAATAGAAGAGAATAGATAAATGACGTAGTATATAAAGAAAAATAAAAAAGAATGTTATCAAATGATTCTCAATGTGATTTGTCTGAATGTTAATTGAAGCAAGAATAATGTTCCCAGTAATAATCGTTATTTGATTTGTGTATGGGCTGTGATACTGCCCGGGTGCTCAGACCAAAGAATTTGTGCTCAACAGCCTAGGAACTAGCTTAAAATTGTATCTGTAGGTTACTACATCCTATTGTACGTCATTATACATAAGGTTTTTATAAAATAAGTAGCTTTTGTTTACCTTGTTTTCATATTTCAAGTTTAAGGACTGCGTGTTCATAAGACTGTGCTATAATGGTGCTTTAACAACTTTGTGAACCGACATACGTAATCTTGGGAAGTGATTATTTAATGACTTAAGAATTTGTCACTCAATCAGTAGGTCGAAATTCCGAACACCACTTCACGCATATTAATCTGTTATTATTATTTATACACATACACATTGGTACGAGGAAGCACCAGATACATATGCGCCTCACAAATATCATTCGGTTTGTGTGAGGGCTGTGATACTGCTCATGTGCCCAAACTGAATCAAGTGGTTTTCTTAAGGGGCCACACCAGGAGTCTTCGACCTAAGGATCTGATCCACAAGGCAGTGGAGCATCGTGAGGAGATGCAGTCCCATGTTAGTCGGTGACCAACCATTGGTTCATACGCCATTTGTTCTCTCAGGATACTGGAGCCCATGTGCACCATTGGTTTGGAATCAGGGTTTTTCAACTCCCCTAGGTGGACTTTTTATGTTCACCAACCCGGTTAAAGCGCCGGACATTCGATTTTCGTCCTCTCAATTTCGTAAACAACACCTCCGCGAACGAGAAGGCAGTGAGTAGGACTTCCCTGGCAGAGGCTATATATTCGCTGGCCATGTGAGAGTATTTCGAGAGGGAGAGCGGACTCTCCCCACTCTCGGCCATACCAGGGCATTTGGGGGCCTGAGCAACCTGGTAACAATCCCAATTTGAAAATTCAACTAAAACCCAATTGGATTTTGAAAATCCACACCAGTGGAAGTTTAATATTTAAAAAATTACAAAAATCTGAGCGAGACTCAAACATACCAATTGACTCATGATTTCAACCATGAAAATATCATTAGTTGTTCTACAGTATTAGCAAATATTAAAATTTGTAGATAAGTTGAGAAAAATAATAAACTCACCCAACTGATGAGCTAAATGTCTGCCTCGATCGACAGATACAGCTCTATCATCTACGAGATCACATTTATTACCAACAAGAACCACTTGCGCATTATCCCATGAATAGGTTTTAATTTGAGTTACCCTGTTTAATACAATAAATATTACTTGTGCATAAAAATATCATTTAACTATTGGTTAGTGTATTAAGAGACAAACTTAATGATAACGCATCTCACCTGATAATCCAAGAGAATAACCAACTTACTCATCCTACTTGTAAGGTATCCCTATCGACATAAAGGGTTGTGATACAAAATATTATCCATGGACTAAATATGGGAAGCAACACTCAGTAAAAATGAAACTAGTCTATTAATTATACATTTATATACTGGGCAACTGTTTTTTAAGGAATTTCTAGAATGAAGTGGAAGGAATCATGAATCTACAACTAAAGTGACTGAATGGTTTAATCCATAAGGCCTTACAACACAAAATTCTGTAGTTCAAAAACAATAAAAATGAACATTCTTTACAAGAAAGCCTGTATACTTGGGGAAATGTAGTCATATAATTGTACACAGAAGAAATCATGTATAAGATAAGAATAAACTTTGCAGTTGTAATTTTTTGATAGTTAAGTGAGCTGCAGTAAATTTCTTCAGTTGACAAGCATGTATCTCCTTAAACGTCAGCCCATGTGCACCATTGGTTTGGAATCAGGGTTTTTCAACTCCCCTAGGTGGACTTTCTATGTTCACCAACCCGGTTAAAGCGCCGGACATTCGATTTTCGTCCTCTCAATTTCGTAAACAACACCTCCGCGAACGAGAAGGCAGTGAGTAGGACTTCCCTGGCAGAGGCTATATATTCGCTGGCCATGTGAGAGCATTTCGAGAGGGATAGCGGACTCTCCCGACTCTCGACCGTACCAGGGCATTTGGGGGCATCCCTAATGGTAATGTAACTTGGACGGATAAATAATGGCTTAAAGCTTTCTAAACAGCATTAACATTACTGCACAATACACATGAACAGGTTGAACACCTAGAATAATAATGGTAATACTGAACATATGACGATCTCAAAGGATAATGAATAAACTAGAAAGAAAGAAATTAACTTCCAAATAACATGTGAATTTCAAATGAATTATTTATAACTCATGAGAAACTAATTACAAAGTACATTCAGTATTTTAACACATTGTATAGTTTATTAAAACGTATTAGACCAATATAAGCTGTTTTAAGAGTTGAATCACATATAAACTATTGTTTTGATCGTTATGATTTACGATCTTGAAAACGAGCACAGGAAACGCAAAAATAGCCTTCTAGTTCCATTTATCATATTTTAACCTTACCACCAGCACGAAGAATGGAATAAAAAACAGCATGACGGAAGCACAAAATCGCCAAGTGATTGGAATTAGGAATCAACCGACTCACGGATATTGTACTCATCCTGACATCAGGTTTTGAGTCTGATCACCGGTAAGGTTGTGGGTGCCCGTTAGTGAGCTACCTCGAACTAGGTGAAATCAAATACAAATGCTCTCCAGCTACCAAGACCAATTTTAATCCATGATGAAAAATAAATAGAGGATGAAAGTAATGGTGGCAATATTAGTGAATAACACAACAGAAAATAAGTGGAATAAGCTAAGATGGGAAAAGCAAAGTAAATCATTGTCAGTCAGTCAGTCAGCGACAACGTAGGCACATATATGCATCGGTCCAAGTTGCCATACCTCGTTAGCACAACAAGATGAACACCGGATTCACAGAAGTAATTAATTTAGTGATGGTAGTATATAAAGAAAGGTTGTATATAAGGATATAGTATAGGAAGGAAAAAAAGTTATGAAGCAATTTTAATCTCAAGGTTTAAGGGAAGATAAAGAGTGTATACACCTACGCCATTGTGATCGATTCTGAGCCATGTCACACAGAGTCTCCAACCATTGGTTACGATAGTCACGCGGACCCCAACCAGGTAGTCTGCATCTACCAACATGGCTCAGACAAGAAGTTAGTGACTTCAAGCTCTGATGCCATGTTTTAGTTTGGCCGCCCCTAACTCTCTTCCAACCATCCCCTACACTAGTCAACATTGCGCGTCGTGGTAATCGGTGTTCAGGCATACGTAACACGTGGCCCAACCATCTCAGTCGATGAAGATTCATCACCTCATCAACTGATTTACCATCATTCCCTAATACCCTGCGTCTAACCTCACTATTACTTACCCGGCTATCCCAGTAGATGCGAGCAATATTTCTAAGGCATCTGTGGTCAAATATTAGTAATCTACGAGTATCTTCTACTCTTAATGGCCATGTTTCGCAGCCATAGAGTAAAACAGAACGAACTGCTGTGCAGTATACTCGTCCCTTAATTGATAGATGGATATCTCGTCTTTACCATAGGTGACGTAAGTTGGCAAAAGCCAAACGAGCTTTTTGAATCCGTGCTGACATTTCGTCAGACACCAACCCATTAGGGCTGATCAGACTTCCAAGATAAGTGAAGTTGTCCACATGTTCGACTACTTCACTCCCTATCCTTAGTTCAGGTGTTGACGCAGGCCAGTCCTGGAGTAACAATTTACATTTGGATGGGGAGAAACGCATCCCAAACATCCTGACATTATTACTCAGTTCTAACAGAAGACTCTGCATTTCGTCAGTGTCTTCACCAAACAGGACTATGTCATCTGCATATTCTAAGTCGATAAGTGAACCTCCTGATAGAAGATCAATTCCTGAAAATTCAGTCGCAGAGAGTGTTATTTCCAGCAACAGGTCTATAATGAAGTTAAACAAAAATGGGGATAGTGGACAACCTTGATGGACACCACTTGAAGTTGTAACATCATATGACAGTTCGCCATAAGCTCTCACTCGACTGGTAGTGTTCGAGTAAAGAGCTTTCACAAGGTTTATGTACTTCTCAGGTACACATTTTAATGACAGACACTGCCACAGAACCTCTCTGTCTACAGAGTCAAATGCTGCTTTTAAGTCAAGAAAAACTATAATTGTCGGACGCCGATAAGCATGTCTGTGCTCCAAAATTTGACGAATGGTGAATATGTGGTCGATACAGCCACGACCAGGTCTGAAGCCAGCCTGATTTTCTCGTGTTTGCAGTTCACGAGTCTTAGTTAGGCGCCCGATAATTATTGAGGCTAGTATTTTAGATGCTATGTTAGTCAGACTAATCCCTCTATGGTTATCATAGGATGATTTTGACCCCTTCTTATATATTGTGACAATCAGAGATTGTGACCAGTCAGATGGGATTATGTCCGTCTCCTAGATTTTAGCCAGAATATTAGTCAACCTAATCGCTAAAATTGGACCACCATATTTAAAGACCTCTGGAGCCAATCCATCTGGACCAGATGCTCTTTCTCGTTTCAGATTACTTATAGCTTTTTTAACTTCAAGTAGGGTCGGGGGGCCTACTTCAATGTTCCATTCAGGTTTTCTGGGAATGGTCGGTAGTTGTGCAGTAGCTGAAGGCCAGCTAAACTGCTCCTTAAAGTGTTCCGCCCATCGTTCTAAACGTTTGGGTTGAGAGTAGATAAGGGTTCCATCATTTTCCGAGATCGTCTCACTTACACTTGACTTCTTAATTCCCGTTTCTTTTATTAGTCTGAATAGTTGCCTGGTGTTGCCTACAGCCGCTGCCTTTTCCATCTCTTTTGCTTTCGTTGCTCACCACTGCTCACGATCGTTCCTTAGACTTTTAGTTAACCTAGATCTAATTTGTTTACGCTCTTCGTCGTGTTCAGAGCCTGATGGGATGAGTTTACGCGAATCCATCAGTGAAATGAACTTAGAAGAAATCCACTGGTTTTTTGGAGCCCTATGGTTTAAATGACTAATAGATGTAACTGCTGTTTCCACAGCTGTTCGTATGTCTTTCCAAGCAGCATCTGTGTCAGTCTTGTTTACAGAACTGCCTAGATGTGAACTCAGTTGTTTCTGGAATTCGCATTTGGCTTTCTCGTCCTCCAGTTCAATCCTAATGGGTCTTCTTAGTGTACTTTTCCTGCGTCCATTGAGGCGCAGACAAATGCGTGCTCGTATTAAAGCGTGATCAGAGTCTAAACAAGTACTCCAATACGAGCGATAATCTTCTATTGAGCCTCTCCAACGATGACTGATGACAATATGGTCTATTTGAGTCCATCGTTGGTTTGGTTCAGGTGGTCGCCATGTTAAACGATGTCTCTCCTTATGCTTAAAATTAGTGCTTGCTAAAAATAAACGATTGTCTGAGCATAGTTGCAACAGACGATCACCATTATCGGTTCGTTGAGCCGGAATACTAAAACACCCACCTAAATGTCTTTCTGTTTGATTCAAGCTGCCTAATTGGGCATTAAAGTCACCCGAAACGAGTACTATGTCTGAGCGCTTAGCTCTCTGAAGAAGCTCAGAGAGTTTTCTATAAAAGTCATAGGGTACGTACGTTGAAGGCTCCACTGTGTAGTTTGGGGCGAGGTTTTAGTAGACCTGGGACAGCGTTTCGCTCACTGGAATCGTTGACCATGGTGACACTTGAGGAGGAAACCGGAACAGGAAGTTTAGTGTTGAAAGTCAAGGTAGAAGGAATAGTAGGAATTGAAGAAGGAGATTGGTTATGAATACAGTGGTCTTGAGTGCTGTTAGAGGTATGAGGGCAGTTATCACTTCCCGGTTGCCCACAACGTGGAAGGGTTCTTCTAGAGGTACCTGAAAAGGAAATTGGGTTAGAAGTGGTCTTAATGACCTGAGAGCGTGACCGCAGTGCCCAAGGGACAACTGCTTGAGGTCGGTCACACACGACCTTTTTGTGGGTAGTTTTTGTGTTAGATCCGTTGTTCAAAGGACCTCACCGCCGGAGATGGAAATCATTTGGATAAAGCGAGGTGGGCATTTTTAGGGTCGATCTTTACTAACCCCACCCCTCCTTGTGGGAACGCAGCATCGCTGTTATCCTGGTTGTCTGAAAGAAAAACCTGACTGCCATCACACCTCTGTACAGTCAGAAGTACGACTTCGCCTTCGGACCTTGGGTTTGCTGCGTTTAGTCTCACCGTTCTTCAAACGACCTGCCTGGCAAGGTAGGACCTTGAGGAACGATTGTTGCAGCCAGTATAGCTCGATTGAATCATCACGATAGGCAAGCCCGACCACCACGTCAAGGTAGCAGCAACGGTCGGGTAAAAAATCATTGTAGGGCATTTGTTAGCTATCAGAAGAGAATAGATACACATACATCTAACTCCGTCAGTCACAACGTAGAATTTCGTACGTACGTACATCAGTTCGAGTTGCCATACCACATCAACACAGAGATGCAGTTTTCCATTCAAATCCCATAGTGGTAGAAGTAGTAAGAGTACAGGCATTATATGAAAGATTAGGGAGTATATTCCAGTGAAATAAATTTGGAAAGAGAAAAACGATAGGGACATGTAGAATTTAGAAGATTAGACTTTGGCAGAACACAAAGACTGGATGCACCTTCGCCATTGCAAACGATTTTGAGCCATGTCATTCAAGGTTTTTTACCAACGGTTGCTATCATCTCGCAAATCTCAACCAGGTAGTCTAGACCTACCAACATGGCAGAGACGACGAAGAGGAAACGACGAGTTTCCCTATCTTTCCGGGTCCTTACTGATCCGTTTAGTCGGACAGCGCATAGACGACTGTCTACTGGTATCCAGTCTAAAAGAGCTAATTCTGCCCTAGGACTTAATGCTATACCTACTCCAGCGAGGCCACGGGAAGCAGCATCAGGGCTTCCAGATACACGAAGCGTGTATCGAGATGAATCTTTATTTTGATTAGGTGAGGTCAAATGAATGACACTAGTCGGATCTTTTATGCGCGTTTCGGAGACGCAGCACACATTGATGGTGCGAGATCCTAAAGTTCTAGCTAAGGGAGCCTGTTGTCCTATTTGGCACAATGTTCGGACATTAAAAGTTCCTACACGTAGTTTAGAGCGTGATTTCAGGAGACCAGGAACAACGTTAAGTGTACTCGAATGGTTCGCCTTAGCGGTGTGAGGTGATAAAAGGACGTGGGAAGGGTTAGTTGTGGAGATGAGAGTTATTAGGTGTAGGAAGGATTTGAATGTGACCAACTTGTTCTCGTATGCTATTATGGGTATGAGGGCTAATATCACTTCCCGACTGTCAACACCGTGGAAGGGTATTTCTTGAGGGACCTAAAAAGGAAGTTAGATTAGTGTTGGTCTTAACGACCTGGGAGCGTGACCGCAGTGTCCAAGGGACAACTGCTTGAGGTCGGTCAAGCACGGCCTATTTGTGGGGGGTTTTGACGTGTTAGCTTCGTTCTTTAAAGGACCTCACCGCCGGAGATGGAAATCATTTGGATAAAGCGAGGTGGGCATTTTTAGGGTCGATCTTTACTAACCCCACCCCTCCTTGTGGGAACGCAGCATCGCTGTTATCCTGGTTGTCTGAAAGAAAAACCTGACTGCCGTCACACCTCTGTACAGTCAGAAGTACGACTTCGCCTTCGGACCTTGGGTTTGCTGCGTTTAGTCTCACCGCTCTTCAACCGACCTGTCTGGCATGGTAGGACCTTGAGGAACGTTTGTTCATCGCGATAGGCAAGCCCGACCACCACGTCAAGGTAGCAGCAACGGCCGGGCACACATCTAATTATAACCGACTATTCGATTACATCCATTAAACTCTTTGAGAACCAGTTTTAACGCTATCGATAGAAAATACCGAAAACCAGAATTGATAAATAACTGAGTAAGGTTGAAAACTGTTAGCACAAGTTACCTTGTTAATTTATCTTTACAATAACACCTTGTGAGTGTGAGTGAAACAATCTACGAGGATGATGGGATGCCAATCACTAATATCTCTCGACGTTTAGGACGATGGGCGGAATTCTTCGAAGGGCAGTTCAACTGGCCTGCTGCTCCGGCAACATTAACCAGTTTGTCCTGCCCCCCATGGCCGGTGACGACTGATCAACCAAACGAGGCGGAAGTCCGCAAGGAACTCCAACTATTGAAACGTTACAAATCACCGGGCCCAGATGAATTACCTCCGGCTCTTTTTAAAGATGGTGGTGACTTTCTGGGTAAGGAACTGACTGTGTTGTGTGCAAAGGTTTGGGAACAAGAAAGTGTTCCAACATCATGGAATGAGTCGATAGTCGTCCCTATCTTTAAAAGGGGTTCGCGTTGTTCCTGTAATAACTATCGGGGGATAAGTCTACTTTCGATTGCGTCCAAACTATTGGCTTCTGTCATTCTTCATAGGTTGCTTAAAACCCGAGAACGATTGACTCGCGAGGAGCAGGCTGGTTTTCGTTCTGGTCGAGGATGCATTGATCACATCTTCACCCTCCGCCAAATGTTAGAACACCGTCATACTTATCGCAGGCCAACAATCGTAGTGTTTCTTGATATCAGGGCTGCCTTCGATTCGTTGGACAGGACTGTTCTCTGGGATTGTCTATTGAAGAAGGGTGTGCCTGAGAAGTTCATTAACATCTTAAAGGCCCTGTATACGAACAGCTCAGGCAGAGTGAGGGCATACAACCACCTTTCTCCCTTGTTTCATTCGAGCAGCTGTGTTAGTCAGGGTTGCCCAATCTCACCATTCCTATTCAACTTTGCCATCGACGACATTCTGGAAACAACTCTGACGGTGTGGATCTGCTGCCTGGAGAACGACTTCTCGACCTTGAGTATGAGGATGATATTGTCTTACTGTGCGATAATGCTCAAGCCATGCAATCCGCACCTAATCAGTTGGCAATCAGTGTCCGCATGTACGGCATGTGCTTTGCACCCTCCAAGTGCAAAGTACTTCTACAAGACTGGCAGGATTCTCATCCTGTACTCACCCTAGATGGTGAGCAGATTGAAGTAGTTGAGAAGTTCGTGTATCTAGGTAGCTACATAAGTGCTGGTGGTGGCGTGAGTGATGAGATTGATGCACGTATAGTGAAAGCCAGAGCGGCTTATGCCAATCTGGGCCATCTTTGGCGCCTTCGTGATGTTAGTCTGGTTGTAAAAGGTCGGATCTACAACGCGTCGGTGAGAGCAGTTTTGCTCTATGCTTGTGAAACCTGGCCTCTCCGAGTTGAGGATGTTAGACTACTCTCTGTGTTCGATCATCATTGTCTACGAAGGATTGCTGACATCCAGTGGCAACACCATGTTAGTAATGCAGAGGTTCGCCCCCAAATGCCCTGGTACGGCCAAGAGTGGGGAGAGTCTGCTCTCCTTATCGAAATGCTCTCATATGGCCACGCGAATATATAGCCTCTGCCAGGGAAGTGTTGTTCACAAAAGTGAGAGGACGAAAATCGAATGTCCTTCGCTTTAACAGGGTTGGTGGACAAGGCGAGTCCACCTAGGAGAGTTGGAAAACCCTGATTCCAAACCAATGGTGCACATGGGCTCCAGTATCCTGAGAGAACAAATGGCGTATGAATCAATCGTTGATCACCGACTACCATGGGACTGCATCTCCTCACGATGCTCCACTGCCTTGTGGACTAGACCTTTAGATCAAAGGCTCCGGGTGTGGCCCCCTAAGAAAACCACCTGCTTCAGTCCGGGCACCTGGGCAGTATCACAGCCCTCACACAAATCGAATGATATTTGTGAGGCGCATATGTATCTAGTGCTTCTTCGTACCAATATTTGTGTTTAAATAAATAAATAAATGCAGAGGTTCGGCATCGTGTGCTCGGGCGCAGAGACGATAATTCAATTGGTGTCACCATCTTGAAACACTGACTTCGGTGGCTTGGACATGTTTTACGAATGTCGTCTCAGAGAACTCCACGTCGTGCATTATTTGCCGACTCTGGGACTGGTTGGAAAAAGCAGAGAAGAGGTCAGTGTATGACATGGTGTCGTGGCATGAAAGAAAGCTACAAAGGTCTAGCTTCTGTTGGTCCTTCACGACTCCCTGGCTGGGGTCCGAGAGATGGTGCAACACAGTGGCTAGAGACGTTATCAGATATGGTTCAGAATAGAAGCCAGTGGCGATCCTGCTGTAACCTTCTTCTAATTTCTTCATAAAGAGTGGCTATAACTTTCCTAACTGAGAGAGCTCTTCTGATTGTACATTTCAGTTCCCCCCATCATTACTCTTCTCCTTTTCTTTTTTCCTTCCTATATATATACGCATCTTCTTCCTTCTCCTCCCATTCTCATTATTTTGTGTGGCGCATATGTATCCGGTGCCCTTTGTACCAATATATATGTGATTAAATAAATAACACCTTGTATTTATACAATTATCATGGACCAAAAGGCTGTTTCTTCAATGTCATTTTATAGTGACAACCGAGCCTTCCTTTTTATCATAATATCCAAACGATTAGTGACATTGAATATATGCTGAACACATCACTATTCACAGTCAGTCCATTAAAAACGCTCGTCAACCGCCTCGTCGCTTCACATTATACTGGGAACATGTGCATAGATTACTTTACATTCGGTTCATCAATGATCATTCAAACAGTGGATCAGAGACTGGAAGGCATAACAGATTGTACAGGTCTAGTGTTTTTATTAAAGCAAGGGGTCGACAATCGTGCTAGCCTTGCATCACCCCAGTAATTTTCACGGGCTCGGTATGACATTCGATCCGCTAGATTAGAGACGTTTTCTTCAACACATCATTCTAATAAGCATTTCTAAACAACTCATATGTACCCTAAACGTTTTTCCAAAGTTTTATTAAAGATCTTGGTACCTCAGTTTATTTATTAGACAGATCACGTAGCCTTATACGATGCAACTAAGCATTTAATACAATAAGTTTAGAGAGAAAGCGTGTATACTGAACATCCACAGGAAGTAATCTAAGCATTATTTTATCTTATGATAGCCCTTAAAAATTCGCAGCCAGGAAAGCAGGAAGTCAAAAAGAATGTAAACAGGGTTTCTATCTGTACGACTGTATATTTTTTCGATCTTGTTAGAAAAAGATTGAGAGAGTAATGTAACTGTTATAATCGAACAGTTCGTACATCAGTGTAGGTAATAGTATCTGAAACTGATATCTAATATAGAAGGTAAGGAGTAACAATCCTAAATTGTTTTTATTTCTAATGAGGTTTCTATCAGCATGAGTATAAAACACAAGAATATTCACTCCTAACATCTGCTTCAGGACAGCCAAGTTCTAATTTCATTGAAATTGAATGACCTATGCAATCCGTATACTTACATCGTTTACGGTCCAAGTGACTTTTGATCACACTTATCTTTGTGTTTAGGACTTTGTGTATAACGTGCCATTTCACTAGACAGAAAACCTTGCCTACTTGTTAGTGACCGCGTCTTTTAATACCAGTTCGTTAGCGGCATACACCAATAGCTCAGTTTTCTGAGCAGCTGCCACTTAAGTATATCGTATCATTGCACTTCGGCCACCGACCGATAGTCTATTTATTTTGTTGACTCATGGGACTACTATCACTATTACGATGTTCCTCCTTTCCTAATGAGTAGTTGTCTAAACAAGTCCTAACAATTTACAATATATGGGAATCGGTTTAGCATAATTTTGAGGTTTTCTAGGGAAAGAATAATTTAAGATTAAATTACTCACCAATCCTGAACAGCATTGAAAGATTCTTCGTTGGTAATATCATACATTAATATGAAACCCATTGCACCACGGTAATAAGCGGTTGTTATGGTACGGTAACGTTCCTGACCAGCTGTGTCCTATTTCGGTAATCAAGTGGAAATTACATAACATTAATTCCGGATGACTACACATTGATTGCTTGATCTAAGCATACAATAACAATACAGATTTGTCCCTTCAATCGTAAAATTAACGTTCCAATGGGAGCACTTTAGAGATTTACAAATGTATTTTATGAAACATAAATCTAGGAACTTGCATCCACTGAGATCTTAACAAATTTGATTTTCATTGGCATTCGGCGCTACAATAACCTGGTTTTGGTCATCTTTCAATCGTTAAACCGAACGTACGTTAATAATGACGTCACATTCCTTTTTTTAACAGCATGGCTGTTGTCTACTTTAAATTGTACTTGATAATTGCGCATTATAAAACACCCGAAATGGTAAGTGGTCGACATGGTTGACAACGAAATCACAAAATAACTACAACAGTAAAACTTATAATGATATTTATTTATTTAAACACAAATATTGATACAAAGGAGCACCAGATATATATGCGTCACACAAATCGAATGAGATTTGTGTGAGGGCTATCATACTGCCCTGGTGCCCAGACCGAAGCAGGTGGTTTTCTTATGGGGTCACACCCCGAGCCTTTGACCTAAAGATTTTACCCCCAAGGCAGTGGAGCATCGTGAGGAGATGCAGTCCCATGGTAGTCGGTGATCAACGATTGATTCATACGCCATTTGTTCTCTCAGGATACTGGAGCCCATGTGCACCATTGGTTTGGAATCAGGGTTTTCCAACTCCCCTAGATGGATTTCCCGTGTTCACCAACCCAGTTAAGGCGAAGGACATTCGCTCTTTGTCCTCTCAATTTCGTAAACAACACCCCCGCCACGAGGTAGTGAGTAGGACATCTCTGTCAGAGGCTGTATACGCGTGGCTGTGTGAGAGCATCTCGAGACGAGGAGCGGACTCTGCCCACTCTCGGCCGTACCAAGGCATTTGGAGGAAGTGATAACTAAACGTAATGATTGAAAGTGGTTTATTACATGAGAATCAAGATAGACTTACTCATAATTTTTACAAAACTCCGTTTACAGTAAGTGGTAGCTAGTCATTAGACGTAAGGTATTTAAACACCAACTTTACAGCCCTCAAATGCCCTGGCACAGCTGAGAGTGATGAGGGGCCACCCTCTCTCTCAAAATGCTCTCACACAGCCATGAGTATACAGCCTCTGACAGAGAAGTTCTACTCACTACCTTCTCGTGGCATTACTGTTGTTTACGAAATTGAGAGGACGAAAATCGAATGTCCTTCGCTTTAACAGGGTTGGTGGACAAGGCGAGTCCACCTAGGAGAGTTGGAAAACCCTGATTCCAAACCAATGGTGCACATGGGCTCCAGTATCCTGAGAGAACAAATGGCGTATGAACCAAAAGTTGGTCACCGGCTACCATGGGACTGCATCTCCTCACGATGCTCCACTGCCTTGTAGATCAGACCTTTAGGTCGAAGGCTCCGGGTGTGGCCCCTCAAGAAAACCACCTGCTTCGATCTGGGTACCTGGGCAGTATCATAGCCCTCACACAAAGAAATGAAAAGACAATTTTTTGTGTGGCGCATATTTGTCTGGTGCCACCTTGTACCAATATTTATGTTCAAACAAATAAATAATTAAAAAACCATTTTTTAAATCAATAAGATCCACCGCCTATACTAACAAACACATGATTCATTACCTTATTTTTTGTCACTCAAAAAAGATTCACCACTAAAACACTGATCACTCTAATGTATCTGTAGTTATGAATAGGCTAGGTTGATTTAAGAGTCCCGTAGATTTAGAGAAGTTATACATGAACCTCAACCCACAAGCAATCAAAAGCTATGCAAAATCACTGAGGAATGCTATGATTTACTGTGCAAATCCAAAGGATCTAAATGCCGAGTACATGGAAAACACACTACTTGATTACTCTATCAAGCACAAACTCGAACTGATTGTATGATTTACACTATAAAGAGCATGGGATAATGTGGACTGCATGGCTATTAATTGGATGAGTAAGAAGATAGGGTAAGGATTATACTGAGATTACCATGTTGTTGTTCTATTAACCAATCTATCCAGACAGAACCTAGCTTTTATTTAGTAAATGCCATTTCTAGTAGACAATACGAACAAGTGAACTGCTTAACACCTTGTTTCCTCAGAACCTATGCAATTGAATAATAGGCCTACACACCGAGAGCCTACAATCGGTCCTCGTATAATTCCCATACATAATTATGACTAGATCAAGCCAGAAACAACAGTAAATATCATTTAGATAATTTCTCAACAAATTTTTATTGTAGATGAATAACAACTATGGTGCTTAAGGATGATAGTGGTAAACGCAATAGGTGTGTGAAACCAGATATCTGGATTCATGGAAGTGAAACAGGAAGTCTTACGAATGGTTATGTAGACCATGGTACATGAAATTAAACTGACTACTTCAGACAACAAACGTAAGCGTACATGGTTGGAAGGGGACGTTCAGAAACCAAAGGGTTGATGTAATGATCCTGCATAAATATTGGAAGCCATATGATAATCTAAGGTTGAGATAACACAATTAATAAATGACCATATTTCAACTTCATTTTAAGGGTGTGGTGCTTTGCAATCAGCAAGACTCATTGAAAGTGGATTCCCGATCAAGCTAGTTCTGTGCACACAGTGGACCGACCGATTTGACGTTCAAAACCTAATAAATCTGTACATTAGATCAGTTTGTCAGAAATTTTCGGAAATGGACAAACAACCAACGAATTAAGTGCTACCGTTGTGATAACATAAAACTAAAAGAATATTCGGATAACCTAGAGAAGGCAGAGTAAAAGTGGAAGGGTTATGGTGACTGATTGCTCATTATGACAATTTTAAAATGTCTTCCGACTTGTCAGCTTAGATGGGAAATTTACACTTTCAACACAGCTCAAGTCACATTACATCTATTTATGAAGGGGTAAAAAAAACCATAGTCGGACATCACTAATGAGTAAAGATTGGGTA
Organism: Schistosoma rodhaini; assembly: GCA_944470415.2. Lineage (NCBI taxonomy): Eukaryota > Metazoa > Platyhelminthes > Trematoda > Strigeidida > Schistosomatidae > Schistosoma > Schistosoma rodhaini. Next base: position 5,711,166 of record OX104040.1, read on the forward strand.
CATCAATAACAGTCCATGTCCTATAATACGGTAGAGGATAGTGATGAGATTAGAGCGGGAAGGATGACAAAGTGCTCAGGTTACCACATCAGTGAAGTGAGGTGGAAGTATATTTTTTTTTTAAAAGGAATAAATCTCCACAAAATCATATTGTCTATACATAGTGATGCTTTTTCAGCATTACTAACGCTAACAAAGCTACTATCTTAGTAGTTGCCTAAGTAATTTCGCCTCTTTGTGCTAATATAAGATGGCAATTTGGACAGATACACACGCGTGACAGATTCTATGTTGTTCACGACTAACTGGATGACCTAAGATTGAGTTCGTTCCTGAATACAATAAAGATAGGAGACACAAAGTGAAAGTACTCTTGTTTACCCATATTTGCAGTTTCACCCTTTTGTCTTGTCTGAATATTGTCTTTACTTTGAAGTCAATACCGACAGTCGAAACGAAAGCTGATGTGAAGCTATCGTCAGCGTATCGAAAAAGGAACGACGTTTTCCCAACAGATGAATTGCCGATAATAAGCAGTTTGAACATGTAATCGAAGTTTTGGTCAGTTGCATCTCTAGAATGACTCATGGCTTCGCTTGCTTTTCGGGATGACAAACGAAAACGTCTGGAATACGCACAACGCGCCTTTTTAGAACACTAATGTATGATCTTCAACATACTGTAAAACAAGTATTTGGTTATTGATATTGCTGGCACAGTGTTTCCTCTATCAGCATATAAGTTTACATAAAATGGAAACGACACTGCAGCTGTTCTATCTTTAGTAGTAAGAATGCAGCAAATACACTTCTACACAAATCCGTCATTGTGTGAAAAGGTTAGAAAACGTACAAATCATCTAGTAAATCAGTCATTTTAGTCTTATTTATTCGTTTTATGTTTCGCCACTTGACCCTTACATGTATACATGTACTGTATATTTGTAGACGATTCAGAAATGATAGAGTTAAACGACACTATTTTAAGAGCACTTCCTATCGAAATGTTCTGTTGACGATCAGAGAGGTCGATGACGGTTGAGAGAGAAGACATATGTTAATAGTAGAAAAAGGTTTTAGTGGCCATGTATATGACTCCAGTTAGATCATTAGACAATTGATACCGAAGTATACATATCGTCAATCCTCATATGTTCTCTTGGACCAAATTCGCATTGAAGAATAATGGAATAAAAATAAGTCAAATACGTGAATAATTTCTGATACGCATATTCCGCTTATTCAACGATCTGAACAGACAATCAGGGAAACAAAGCGAAGGAAGAGAATAGGATGGAGCAAAGTGAAACGAAATGACGCGCAGTGAAGAAGGTGAGTAGGTCAGCTCAGTTTGATAAAGCGTGACTCTACTAATGCTCAAACAAAAGAAGTTGCAGACAGGTAGTGGATTGGGTAAGCAAGTGACACACATACGATCGTATGAAAAACAGTCAGGGTTAATAAGCGAATAATTGACATGGTTAAAATATGGCTTAGGAAGAATGGATAAATTGATCTATCCGGAAGCCAGAATAGCCTAGAAGGGCTCAAAATACTACCAACCACTACAAAGCCTCAATGCTAAAATTCGAATGGTAAAATAAATTGAAAAGTTGGTTTATGTTAACTATCTTCACAAAGTGATGAATCGGCGTGAAATCTAAATTTCCTGACTACTGTACGGATGCGTTCTAAGCCAAATAAAAACTTGATCTAGAAGAAATGTTTTGCCGATGACTTTCCATCACCAGCCTCAATATGAAAACCGAAATGTATTGAATAATTAGGAATAATATATTTGTAAAATCTCAGCGAATGAATTTTTTAAATTAAATCCTATTGGTAATCCTTAAAATCTGCATGGTTTGTTGCTTTTTGGATATAGAGAAAACCATAGAGATGGTCCTAGTTTCGGTTTTAAATTCTGTAGCATTTTGGCTGCTTCGGCTTTCAACTTATTCAAAGTTGCTCTACATTTGTTAATCTTGATTTTTTCATAAGGTCCAGATTGGAGATGTTCATTGACTTTTTTCTCATAATCAGAATTATTCATAATGACAGTGGTGTTTCCTTTGTCAGCACTCATAATAACAATTTTTCTATCTTTACGTAGCTGTTTTAGAGCATTCATTTCTTCTTTACATATATTAGGTGCATTTGGTTTTTGTTTCAATAACGCATTCGAGATTTTAAATCTCACTGAATTCGCTTGATCATTCGGAACATTGTTTAAGGCCGGTTCAATAACCGGAATAATTTCTGAAGCCATAAGTTGTGTTTTGCTCAAATTGAAATTGAGGCCTTTTTTAAGCAACGATAGTTCATGTTGATTTAAATGTTTTTCAGATAGATTCACAACAATTTTGTTTATATCTAGTTCTTTGGAATTGTTATTAATCGTGTCGTTATTAGAATTTGATGGATGTTTAAACATTTGTTCGAATTTCCTTATTTGACGTTTTTTTGTAATTTGATCATAAAAGTTTTCTTTATGTTTAAAAAATTCAACAACATTTGTTTTTATTTCTGGTGGTATAATTAAAGATAAAACGTTATCAATATTTGTAATACGTGAACGTAGAGATTCCAAATTTTTAGTGGATTTATGAATACGTTCTCTAAGAAATACTCTAGTAGCTGTAATAGCTGCTTTTTGTGATCGTAGTGAATCGTCTGGAGTCTTGACTCGTAACGTTCTTGGATAAACATGATGGTTTAAACAGCGTAGATTGAAAATTCGGTGGTTATACCAATTGTACATTTTCTTCGATAATTTTATGCGATTGCAGAATAATATACAAGAACTCTCGTCTAAATTAGAACGAATAGTTTCACAGTATTTGAGCGCCGAGTTGAAGTAAGACATTAAATAGGAATAATATATTTGTAAAATCTCAGCGAATGAATTTTTTAAATTAAATCCTAAAATATAAATCCTAAAAAATAAAAAATTCATTCGCTGAGATTTTACAAATATATTATTCCTATTTAATGTCTTACTTCAACTCGGCGCTCAAATACTGTGAAACTATTCGTTCTAATTTAGACGAGAGTTCTTATGTATTGAATAATTACTGTGTAAAATTACATTTCGCTACAGATTGGAACAACTTAAGTCTGGTGATTAATAGTTTGTTGAAAACTTCCCGTCCCGAACAATTGTTCATTCAGCCAGGGATATCCACAGTTTTAACTCGATCCTAAAATCGCACACATGTTTACTACAGTTGACTTTATTCGAAACGGTTTTTGGCATATACTTGATCAAAAAAGAAACAAAAGAAATTTTTTACGAACTGCTTCACTGTCATTTCAAAAATACAATGTAGTGCCTAAGGATGCCACGAGTAATCGGAGTTTGACGTCTTAACCAGTAGCACTTTTATGATAGGAATATGCCAACCCAGTTAAATTAGAAGTCAAAAGTGAAGAGTTTCGAATATATATTTGATGGAGTATCGATGTATTGAGAAATTACTAATATATGCCGGTTAGTGGTTGTAGATGTTAATCAGGGCGTACCCACTTATGATCTCGTGTGGTTGCCTGGCGGAGATCCTTCAGCCAGGTTAGTTCGGTAAAGATAATGCGGTTAGCATCAAATGTCGAAGACTTACAGGGCTATTGATTTTTGGGATTTATTTACCGCTACAGAACACTTCCTAGTGGGGTAGCGATTGCCCTAAGACGTGGCCAGTCAGAAGCTTAAACCCGAAGAGGTTGACGTTAGTAAACACTCTTCTGATAGCATGCTATGTTCAACAGTGTCTGACCTCCTTCCTTACCATAAGTGGTCATGTGGTATAATGTACTAATGGAAAACAGGTAAAATAAGATTTTCGATTCACTGTAATCTTCATCGGTTTTTCATCCTTTCTAGTGGTCCTGGAAAAGAAGAGAATGCTATGTGAGAGCATGCTGAATTGCACTCGTAGGTGCGTAAAGACACAAAATTGTCGAAAATATGGAAAGTGAACTCTGTAAGATCCATTTTGAAGGTTTTGTGTGTGAAAACCCTTCCATACATACATCTGCAACTTGTTCTTGTTAATTACTTCAGTTGTATATTTTGTTAGTCATTTTGATTCCATTTGAGATGGTAATATTTGTATTTTATTATAGTTTTTATCTTTCTTACGTACTTACTGCGTTTCCATGTTTCTTCCTAAACTGTTGTTTTGGTTGATACTTAGTCTTGACTGCAGCCATATTGGTTGGTCCCCTTTGATTGTGTTACTTGAGTGGACTTGGATTGTGCATTTTGATAGTGAATTGAAGCAATTTTCCAGAATTGTAATTGCATTCCTTATCAATTTGTCTATTAATTGTAATACTGATCGATTATTGAGAGAAGGATTACTTCGTTTTCTCATTGCAGTATCGAAATTTATCAAAGGGACTAATTGAATTCACTTAGTATTGTTTGTTTGGATCTTCCCATCGATGTGTTTAGGACTGCAACTGGTCAGTCTCTAATTGGCATATGTGCATACTGTGCGTATTGCCTCGATATACCTTAATTCACAAGCATGGTAAGCAGAGATGGATAGTGGCTAGCAGTGGAATCCAGGACGCGCGTTTCGTCCTATTTGGGACTCGTCAGCTGGATGTACCTGCATCTCAGAGTTGATGTTCACTCTGGGACTCGAACCCAAGGGACTAATTGTTTTAAATTTCTGAAACGATTATTGTTTGAATAACTGAACGGTAATATCTGTTTAGGTAATAATGTAAATTTGTATTTATTATGAAACTTAGAAACGTTATTTTCCCGATCACCTTGTTTTTATCTCAACTTGGCATTAGCGTGTGTCTAAACTACACAGACAGTTATTCTTCAGCCAAAACATTAGTTTGAATCTTGCAGACTCATATAGATGTGTTCTGTAAACGCTCATTAGCATGGAAACGGTTTTTGCACTCATTTTCATCTAGGCGCTATATCTCGATTTAGCGCCTAGCAACCGTCTCAAGAAGAACTTTAAAGGTTACCAGTTGCGCTTTATCCATTGTCGTATGACTTTGATTGCCGAGTTCGGTGCATCTATTGACATACTAATGGGTGCTTGGGTGTTCAGTGTACGTGTAATGTTGCTTTAGCAACAGGTTCCCTAACTGCGGAGAATGCTTCTCTTATGGTGTCGTATAAATTGATGATTTTCGCATTTCCACAAAGTTGGGCGGTTAAGGGTCTCATGAAAGATGCGTGATTCTGTATGAACCGTCGGTTGAAACTTGTCATGCTGGTGCTTGATTTTGGTTAGTTATGCGTAAATCAGAATGGCCACCTCCTTGCGTTTTAAAGGTTGGATGCCTTATGTATCAATAATGTGCCTGAGAAAATCTAGGCAGTCCGTTCTGACTAGACCTCTCCAAATGTTTACAGTAAAGTTGTGTTTTTGCATTCGTTCCAACAGGGTGCAGATGCTGAAGATGAGATTCTCTGTTCGCACTTGTGATCAAGCAGTCATCTGCATACGTGTTTATGAAGATGAGACCTTGAAAAACGTCATCGGAGAACCCGTGTATGTGAGGCAACTGGTAACAAACAGTAATGTTGTTTTCATTTAATCGCCGATAGTTACAGGTTGAACGCCAAACGTTAATGTTCTTTGTAGGGACCATGTTCAAAGGAGATGTACACAAGCTGTTTGATGACCAAATGATTCCCAAGTCTATCACATGTTCGAATTCGTTCTTATCCATTCTCAGCTTTTCGGAAGCTAGTCGGCGTGTATTCGAGAATACAGGTGGTTCTGTGGTCGAGATGTGATTTGTAACATGGCTGATTACACATAGCAACTTCGGTTGAGTTTGGTTTATCTCAGGGTATTTGTCGAGTGCTAACCTCCCTTTGTGCGTGTTGATGGTCAAATTGTGATGTTGTAGCAGATCTGTACGAATGATTTGCATAGAAACATCTGCAACAACGAAGATCCAGTGTATGGGTTTTCAGAAACCCACTTAAAGATAATCATATCGCTTACCATATGATTTCCCATTTACCGCCTGTAAGTCGGAAACTCCTTCGTGCTGTCGGTCGTTACGATTTGCGGGGAGAGCGCTAAGTTTTGCATGAGGAAGAGAGCTTTTGTCATTACGCTAACGGTGTATAACAGATAGCTACTTCGCCAGCTAAGATTGCCGTTAACTCGTGCCAGCTGGAAAAATTTCCGAACCCTTTCTGGTGTCGAGTGATTTGGAACTGGGGAAACTGCAGGGTTTTCTGCAATTTCGAGGTCTTTCATACTTGTTGTGCTGCCAGTAGCAGTCAGGTTTATCTCTTTGTCGTGATCTAGAGACATGTCTTTTTCGTAAAGAATTCCTTCGATCAGTTAAGAAGAGCATACGGTTATGACGAATACGAATGTGGCGTGTCGGAGTATGATAGAGGTTTGTGATGTCATTGCGTGACTGAGTAAACCTTGGTATTGGGGTTCCAGAATCCAGTCGTCAGATACACCCAGTTAGTCTACAGTGTTGTTCTGAAATGAGACAAACACTGAGGAAGCTTAGACAAGAAATGCTGTCTAAACAAGACCTTGTCAAATGTTCGTTCACCAATGACTTCTCTCATCCGTAGCAACGTTTCTGTTGGTGAGCTATGTTGCAACACAATGTTGTGGAAAAGTTTATCCATCCTTTGCCGGTTGACACTTTCGTTGAAACATTGGTGGTGAACATACTAGGTGTGATGTACCTGTTGAAATCGTGAGGTAGTGACTTCACTGCCGTAAGGAATTGTGAACGTGAGTCTGTCAAGTCGTGCTCGTAAAAGTCAGTCCCTTTGCAGCAGATCCAGGCTTCGATGTTATCGGGCCAGAATGGCATTGGCCGAAACGAGGGGTGAAAGAATCTTGATCCTAAATAATTTAGGAGTTCGTTTCATCATGATAATCGTAAAGTATAACGATGAACGGGAAAGAAGCAATCAAAAATTTTACAAAATATCATAATGCGTAAAAATTAGAGTAAAAATATGATGTAAAAGGTTCCGACAAGGAATAAACTCACAGTTTACAAACAGGTGTACCAGACGACGTCGTGCTCAACGCTAAATATGCAACTCATATTAAGAGATTGACAATACCTTAACCACTGGCACCTACATAATCAAAGTATGACAACCCAACCAAATGAGAAGTCAGAAATGAAGCGACTGAAATATATGTTCGATAGAATATCGATATATCGAGAAGTTTCACGTATTTAGTTCCTATACGAATTTAAATAAAACAGAACAATGATGGATTCAGAATATTGTTATGAATCCAAACTAGGTTTGGGCGAAGAATAACTGTTCGAATTAGATACGCGTGTCCCAATCGAAATCAGAACAATGTGATCGGGGTAACAAAGGTTCTAAACAAATATCACCACTCAGCTATTCAACCAATAATTGTTCCCACAATAATCGATCGAACGCACACAAAATAAGTGTCATTCTATCCTTTCTGGATGGATCAAGTAAAAATTCGTTCACAGGGTAATTCTTTGTTGCTTTATAACACAAAGCGTTTTCAATTCTGGGAAAGTGCTTCAATTCACAACCAAAATGCACGACCCCAGTCAAATCAAGCAACACAATCAAAGACGGAACAATCAATATGGCTGCCGACAAGATGAAATATTCATTAAAACAGCATAGATACAGTTCAAGAAGAAACACAGAAACTCAGTGAAAGCGAAAGAAAAAATGAGAAAACTATTATGAAATGAAGCATTGCAATCTCAAATGGCATCAAAAAGGTTAACAACAAGGTACAAATAAAGAAACCATTAAGAACAAGTTGCAAATGTATGCATGGAGGGATTTTCACTCACGAAACCTTAAAAAAGGATCTTACAAATGTGAATTCATTAAATGTCGCGGTTTTTCACCAGCTGCTTACGACCATTATGTACTGCAGTTTACATTCAGGTCAGATGTAGTGTGAAATAATTGACGTAGTTGAATGAAAAGAATCGGAATGGCAACCGTTATCAGTAGTAAATGTATATTTATGTTCAGGAACAAGTTGAAGGTCATTTGGTCTCGGAATGAAAGAACATAGGAGGCGAGTTATTACACTGTTAATAGCCATTGCGCCTCTCAGTCCCAAGTTTCTTGGGACATGCTCGGAGACCCTAACATGCACTCTTCTCTCTGTTCTTCCAATGCATGTGCTTTGGCACGTTCATGTAAATTGGTAAATGCAGTTGGATCTAATGAAAAAAGCGAACCTGTTCATGAGCGGTCAAAAACACATTCGCCGCAAAAATGTCTGCAGCAGAGTTTTTCTCATTTATAACAGTTTCTATCCATTGAGTCTCCAAAATGGTTTTGAACGAACCCATTTTGACAGCTCACGCAAACTTTTCTCAGTTGTTATAGTATCTAATGCATGGAGTAACGGTAATATTCCAAACATAAATCTATTGTTATTAATTTTCTCTATTTTGATACGAAAGGTTGAAAAAACAAAACGGATGATGCATTATTTATGCTCACTTCTGTTTCAACTCATCAGTATATGGTATGCCAGATCTAAAAAACTGCAGGATTCGGTGTGGATTGTTGTGAGGCCGTAAAATCCAGTTCTCTCACTTTTCAGCCATGTCTACTGTCAATTTAACTCACCAGTGGGTGAAATAACAATGTTGCAGAGTTATTCAGCATCATCCCTTCCATCCACAGGCAAGTTTGTTTGTAGCGACTTCAACATGCCTAGAATTTTCTGGTTTCCGGTCGAAGCACCGGAAAGTTTGGAATCATTTATTGAATATCTAGAGCTTGGATAGTGGACTCAATATGTCAATATCCCTATCGAAAATCAAAAACTATCACATCACGTCCGGACTGTTGTGGATGCGCACTGCTGAGGAGTCCCATAATAGGACGAAACGGCCGTCCAGTGCTTCCAGGTTTTCGATGGTGGTCTAGCTTCAATTGACTCATGATTTCAACTGTGAAAATACTTAGATTATCATCTTATCCTGCATATCGGTCACACTTTACTCGATGAAAATAATTTTGACTGACACTTGTTTAGTTAATACATACATATAGCAAACTTTATTTCCTAAATATCTTATATGTAAGGACCCAGCAGTTGAAATTGACGCGTCTTTATCTCTGAATCATACTAATTGAGATATAGTTATTTCACTGATCAGCACCTCCTTATGCCATCACTAAGCACCTTTTATCTGACATACGTTATATACACATAGTTCCCGATCCTAGTATTATTCGGGTAATACGTAATAATATTATACTCTTATACTATATTTTAGACAAGATCTTTACTCACCCAGCTTTAAATTATGTCAAGTAAATCTAGTAAAAGAGATTTTCAACCAAATTTCAAGCCTACTAAAAGGTCAAAGTTTGTAACTCCTATGACTGATTACTCAGTGTCTAACAATCATAAACCCTCATCTTTTGAACCCTATCCACAAATATCACTAACACTACCTGATTCTCCATGTAACAACCCATCTATCTCTTCGTACAGTATGTCAACGGTAAGACTAGTCGAAATAAAAAGCGAAATATCCATGTGCATCGAAAAGTCGACACAGTCTAACAGACAGCATGCTTTACTAAGGCCTAGATCCAAAATACCAAAAACCAAGGAGTCTAACAGTTTATCTTACACTTACGAGAATACTGATCGACATAGTACTGATATTCGTCAGTTACAAAACTCCCCAACCGAAATTAACATTCGACTTAACCAACTGGAATCCCTCACACATATGGGGTATTAATACTGATAAAAATCTTGAACAACTCACTAAAGCTGAGTTCATTTTAGAGTTTGTGGCTGAAGAAGTGATGAAAAGTGTGATGTCTTCCCACCCTCACCTGTTTAAGTTTAGCTGTCGTAACGATGCCAAACAATTTATTGACTGTAGCAAAAATATTAGCTCAATAATTCCATACAAAAGCATAAAAGTCCCTCCTGACCTAACGTCCAGTCAACGTCGTATAAGAATACGTGAAGCAATAGAATCGTATGATAGAGTTACAGTGAATAACCAGCTAAAGACAGCATACAACACAGTGAATGATATAAAGCACATGGAATACAAGCATGATGTCATACCACAAACAGCAGGTCAATCCGTAGATCTAGATGAGTCTGCAGATCAGAAACCTTTGGATAAGATAGGTCTCCAACTGTCACTTAAAGCATGACGGCATCTCTGATCCCGGCTGTTAGTTCAGTAAAGTACTAAAGTGTGAGCCGTGTAACGAGATAGATCCAACTAAACATATTTATTTAAAAATTGGTTAACCTAATGATACTCCATAAGACGACTCAAGTAAACCTTAGTTCATCTCACGAAGGCAACGAAACTTCAGCTCTGACAAAAAAGTGGAGGGACAAAATCCTCAATATTGAATAGTGAAACACGTAAGGTTTAGACCAAATGTTCTGTGGGTATCCTAACAACAGTGAAAAGGTTCTACCCGCTGATATTATGTAACTTGCCATCAACACCTCTAAGTCTCAAAACAGGTAGTAGGCTTGAGCGTAACAAACCTTCTTACACGCACACTAACAAAAACTACCAGAGTATTGATCACTCCACTCACCCTCTAAAGCCCAAAACCATTAATAAGCACGGTAATTACAAGTTCCTTACCCCACATTACATCTACATTTCCCAGGATCACAATTGTAATCGCTCTCAAAGAGAGATTTTTCAACACCCTTCAGTACCAACCCACTACATAGAAGCAGTTTCCATGTGTAATAACAGACGTAACTACTTCCAGTTACGTGCGGCAGACCCTCCTCATACTCGCGCCAACGTGAATAGTTATAACAGAAGCAACGAGCCTAACCATCAAGAATATCTTTCAAATAACAGCACACTTCACAGTCAACCTATACCAGATTTCTTTGGAATACGGCCCCTAGTGGCACCCCTGTTGAAGCATATAGCCCAAGTCATTTCAAACCACGTGAGGAACATAAATTCGCTTTCCCCGTACAGTTCGCATCAGAGAGTACTCCCATCCTTCTCTCCTGGGAAAACTCCCCAAGCAACTTCACTGGCTCATTTGATACAAACCCCACTAACTCTAGCTATCAAAATAACGAATTATTGAAGAACATTTAATCCATCACTTCAAACCTAAATCAAACCAGCAAGGGTTATGACGACTTTATTTGAGATACTCTCATTCATTTCGACTTAGTAGGCTGTTTGTTTAATATGTGTCTTATCAACACTCAGTCGATCTGCGATAAGAAGACTGGTTTAGCACTGTTTGTATCCCTATATCAACCATAGCTTATAATGATATCTGAAGCATAGACTAACAGTGATGTTTCAGACCTAAGTATATCTCATGATAACTATTTCCTACATAGAAGTGATAGATTGAAAGTACGAGGGGGAGGATGCCTTATTTGCACTCACTCTAGCTTAAACTCACTATTATGTGATATGCCTGAACTAAACAAACTACAGGATTCGGTGTGGATTGTTTTAAAACCATCGAATTCCATTACCTGACTGTTCGGCTGTGTCTACCGTCAACCTAACGCGCCAATAGGTAAAATAGTAGTATTATCAAAGGTACTCACACTAGCATCATCCTTCCCATTCACAGGCAAGCTCATTTGTGGTGACTTCAGCATGTCTGAAATTTCTTGGTTTCCAGTCAAGGCTCTGAAATGTTACGAATAATTTGTTAAATGTCTTGAACTAGGACAGTGGACTGAATATATCAGTTGCCCTACCAGACATCAAAATATCTTGAAATTAGTCTTAACCAGTGACCTCACCCCCCGATACTGTGTATATTGGGAAAAAGTTTCCAGGTAATGATCATAACATTGTCGTATGTAGCCTTAATATAAAAAACACAACAGGCAGACGTAGAACTGTAACCCTTCGTAGAAACTATCACATGGTTGATTGTGATAATTTCCACAGTTACCTAAAAAGCACTGACTGGGGAACTTTCTTTACCGCAAACGATACCGACACACTAACCAATATATTTTATCACAACATCGAAAGTATCATTGTGAGGATTGTCCACAGTGAAGTCCAGGAAGCTCTAAGAAGCGAAGAAGGAGCCAGACATATTCCATCCAATCGGCTTTTGGAAGAATATTCTAGAATTGCTACGTGGAGCCTCCCTATTGGACAATGCTGATAACTCCGTGTGCGGATTGGACAACTATAATGATGATTTTCTTTCTACTAAAAACTATAAATACCTGACAATTTTGTACCATAATCGACACTGTTTGAAATAACATTCCCTCTACTTGTCTTCTGATTTGTGACTTGGGAGGGTTCTAGCGTTCGAATGCTGAAATATCATGCGATAGACTAAGAATTCTAAGTTCGAGATGCAACAATCATCAACAAAATCGCACCTTTACAGTAATGATTTTTTAAAGATCTGTATATACCAGTCGGTACACGAAGACGTCTTCAAATACATTGTACTCGATCCACAACTTTAATGACTTTTTCTCTTAATTAACGATGACTGAAATACTCATCCGAACAGAGACAATATGTACAAAAAAACAGTCGAACAGGAAAAGCACGCTGTCGAACTTAATAGTAACTCATATGCACTCATCATACTCTTTCAAAATAAACTAGAACGTTATAAATCGAGAGGCAACATATTTATTGAAGACAATCAAGTATACAAAGATCCTGAACTTGTTACGGAACTATTTAGTGAACACTTTTGTTATTCAATAACTAATGAACTAATCACAGCACCTCACAGTGAGATTAATGTAGGCTTCAATGTACAAAAATATCTCTAAGGCAATTAGTACATTGAAACACTCCTACACTGATGGACCAGATGGTATTCGGGCTAGCATGCTAAAACGTGGAGGTGATGATATGTGCGTTTTATTACTCAAACAGCGTGTTACCCTACTGCCTGGAAAGCTACACATATCATTCCCAAAATTAAAATAGGACCTCAAGCAAATGCTGAAAATTATCGACCCATTAGCATAACTTCGGTGGTGTCTAGAGTGATAGAGAAAGTAGTTAAGGCGGCGTTAGTCCAACATGTAATTACTAATGATATCATCTTGGTCTCCCAACATGGATTTCTTAGGTCCAGATCATGTGATACATGCCTAGTGGACTACATGAATGATATAACTCTGAAACGAGACAACGGACTCCTTGTGTCAGTCATATTTTTACACTTTAAGAAAGGCTTTGATAAGGTCCTACACAAAAGGCTTCTAGTCAAACTAAAGTATTTCGGAATTAACAAATCACTCTATTCACTGTTTGTTTCATTCTTAATGGAACGCAAACAAACGGTAAAGCACAACGACTGTCATCACCTTGACCAATAATTAGTGGCGTCATCCACTCTTGTTTCTTATGTAAAAAAACGATATATGTAACATCATAAAATTTGGGAAACCATACTTATATGCTGATGATCTCAAAATAGTATACAGCTATAAGCCTGAAAATCTAGGTGAAAGTGGATCCCTAATTCAAAATGATTTCAATAACCTAACTATCTGGAGCGAACGGTGGCGACTACCATTTAACTTCAACAAATGCGGGATCATGCACTTTGGAAAGCATTCCTACGAACTAAATAAAAGTAGAGCCCAGATACTTAACACGATCTAGGAATTAATTACACAGGAAGCCTAGACTTTGGATAACATACCTCCTCTATTATTCCTAAAGCTAAACAGCTAATTGGTTTCATAGCGAAAAATTTCTTCACAACAGTGACTAAGCTTACCCTTTACAAAATATGTGTATGACCTCTAGAATACTGCTCTTTTATCTTCTCTAATATGAATACCACTGATAAAATAAGAGTTGAAGACGTTCAAAGACGCTTTACACGCAGACTGCTAGGAAGTGACTTCACTCTCGATTACATAAGTAGATGTAAGCACCTCTCTTTAGAACCTTTATGGCACCGGAGGTTAAGGAACAATCTGATATTTCTCTACAAAGCAATAAATGGACTGTCATTCCTAACCACCTGCACAACTATGATCAATGACCCAGCCTATAGACCAAGGAACAATGCATATACACTATTTAACGTAAAACACCAAAAACAAATGAGTTGTAAGTTTTTTACAGTACGGTATATTTTATTGTGGAACAGGTTGCCAATACCTATCCGTAACTGTGACACTTTTACCAAATTTAAAAAGCTAATAGCCCTGTTACTAGAATCTAAAGAGCGTCACCAACTATTCCTTGAACTCCCGCCCACCAATGAGGCACTTTATTATGGACCGCCTTATATCTAGACCGAACAAGAATATGACGAACCCCATTGTTATTAGTATGAATATAACCAAACTACAGAACACGTGCTTCATCCTCCTCCACTATTTATTGATTATCATTCATAGCCCTCTGCTCATGACCCTCACTTTGAGATTCCGAATCTCTCTAATGGTTAAAGATACATTATCCTTCCTAAGTGTCATGTTCTTTCATTTTCTTATTACACGTGAACAGATAACTCACTTATCTTATGGATGCTGATCAACTAAGGCCTATCTAAGGAAGCTCAAATGTCCTAAATTCTTGTGAGTTGCTCGATGTTTTATTTTTATAACCCTGAAAACTTTACAATCTACTCTTTCATATCCTGTGGTTTGCTATTAGTCCTAGCCATCTCTTAACCACATATAACCTGACAAGTCTCTTATACCTTTTACCATTAGTTATCTTCATAGCAGTACGATGTATAAAATGGTTGTCTAACCCATAATACGAATGTTTTTATCATCTGATTTGCTTGTTACATGGAACTAGTACAGACAGTGTGTTTCAACTATGGGCTTTGATTAAAGCAATATTCATACACACCACAAACGTAGGATAGCCTAACATTACAAAAGTAATAATAGTAGTAATAGTAGCAGGTGACTTTAATGCTCAAGTAGGTAAACTAAGTGAAAGACACCAGGGTGGATCTTATGGTGTCATGGCGAAAAGAACAGATAATGGCGACCGTCTGTTGCAGCTATGCTCAGATAACCGCCTATTTCTTGCAAATACTAACTTTAAGCATAAGGAAAAACATCTTTTGACATGGCGACCCCCGAATTCGTCCCAACGTTGGACCCAATTAGATCACATCGCTATCAGCCACCGATGGAGGGGCTCGATAGAAGACTGTCGCTCATTCTGGGGCACATGTTTAGATTCAGATCATGCTCTAGTGCAAGCACGTATTTGTCTGCGTCTTACTGGACGTAAGAAAGACACTGCAGGGTAGCCTCCAAGGGTTCTACTTAATGGTAGGCAAGCTAAGAATATATTTCAGGAACAACTAGAAAAACAGTTAGGCAGCCATGTAAGTTGTGTCCACCCCGAGGCAGCGTGGAATGACATCCGAAAAGCTGTGGAAACAGCAGTGATATCTGCTAGTAAGGTAAACCATAAGGTTAGGGAGAAACAATGGATCTCAACAGCATCTACCGCACTGATAGATGCTCGTAAACTCATCCCACCTGGCTCTGAGCATAACGAAGAGCGGAGTCATCTAAAGCGCAGGCTTATAAGAAGCCTACGTAATGATCGTGAACAGTGGTGGGTAGCGAAAGCAAGAGAGATGGAAAAGGCAGCGGCAATAGGTAACAGCAGACAGCTATTCAGACTTATTAAAGAAACCGGCATTAGAAACACAAATATCGGCGAAACTTTCTCAGATAAAGATGGGCATATCATTCATTCTCAATCCAGGCGATTGGATCGATGGGCAGAACACTTTAGGGATCAGTTCAACTGGCCTTCAGCCACACTTCAGTTACCCACGATCCCCAGTCGTCCTGAATGGCAAATTGATGTAAGTCCTCCAACCCTCTGTGAGGTTGAAAAAGCTATAGGAAATCTGAAGCGAGGGAGAGCAGCAGGCCCTGACAGGTTGACCCCTGAGATTTTTAAGGATGGTGGTCCAGTACTAGCAGTGAGATTGACTGAGGTCTTAGGTAGAATCTGGGAACTGGACGTAATTTCATGTGACTGGTCCCAATCACTGATTGTGCCAGTCTATAAGAAAGGACAAAAGTCCTCTTGTGACAATCACAGAGGGATCAGCTTGACTAATATAGTGTCTAAAATATTAGCTTCAATAATACTAGGTCGCCTAACCAAAGCTCGTGAAGAGCAGACTAGAGAAAACCAGGCTGGTTTTCGACCTGGACGTGGTTGAATAGACCAGATATTCACCCTACGACAGGTCCTAGAACATAGACACAAATTCAGACGTCCCACAATAGTAGTGTTTCTTGACCTTAATGCGGCATTTGACTCTGTTGATCGTGAGGTTCTATGGCAATGTTTGTCACTGAAAGGAGTACCAAAGAAGTACATTAACCTCATAAAGGCTCAATACTCGAACACAACTGGTCGAATTAGAGCCTATGACGAACTGTCATCAGAACTGATTACCACAAGTGGCGTTCGTCAGGACTGTCCACTCTCCCCATTCTTGTTTAACTTTTTCGTTGACATACTTTTAGAGATAGCACTTTCATCAGCTAAACCTCCAGGAGTTGAACTATTACCAGGAGGCTCACTTGTTGACTTAGAATACGCCGACGACATAGTTTTACTCGGTGAAGACGCTGACAACATGCATAGTCTTCTGACCACTATAAGCATCTATGCAGGCATGTTCGGGATGCGATTCTCTCCCTCGAAGTGCAAAATATTACTTCAGGATCGGGTTGCAGCGACACCTGAACTAATGATAGGGAGTGAATTAGTTGAGTGTGTCGAAATTCTAATCTGAATTCTTCATGTCTGTATTCCTTTTCTCTTTCCAAATTTATTTCACTGTACTATACTCCTTCAATAATTTCTTCAAACCCTAATCTTTTGGATTTCTGATTATACTCCTACTACTTCTACCACTATGGGATTTGAATCGACAACTGCATCTCTGTGCTAATGTGGTATGGCAACTCGAACTGATGTACGTACGTACGAAGTTCTACGTTGTGACTGACTGACTGAATAATAATAATAATTTATTCTCAAATAACAGATTGTTACATGGGGCATGCCGGTTTACAGGTAAGATCAAATTGTTAAAAAAGTTACAATTTTCACTGTTGAAAATTACTCAGCTGGGTTGATATTGCATAAGATATGAATGTAAATGGATTTCGTAAGAAGCATATCAATATCACACTTGGCGCACTTTATGATGGTACCGTTGCAACATACAACTGATGGTCGAGAATAGATACATGCGAAGTTGGGGGATTTTAGAAGCTTCGACCTTATATCCCTCCGGAATATCTGAGGCTTTAATAACGGTGTAGGATGAAGTCACCCGTGCCATATCTGTTTTCGGTGGAGTATCTGCAGGAGGCTGAAAAAGTTGTAAGAAAAAGGGGCGAGACTAAAGAACATGGACGTCCTTTGAAAGAATCTTAAATGACCTTGAGAAATATCAGCCAATCAGAAGACAGTAAGTGACATTAAAAATTTATTATACAAAACCAAAGAATTAAAGTGGATACACTTCTTTTACATGAGTTAAAAACTTATCAAGGTTGGATATAGGTTCGGAAGTTTTAAAATCGTATTGCATGCGGTACATAAATTCATCCATATGGCTCCATAGTAGTCTGCCTCTGGAGCCATGGTAAGGTCTCAAAAACTCCTTTAGCCTCGACCAAATAGCTTCTATGTTGTTGGTATGCACCCCAGTAGTAGGGTCAACGAAATGTCGCTTATGTATAACGACTTCATGCACATATCCCAGTCTACCTAGACATCTGTAAGCTTCCCAATCATCTGTATAAATAGTAGTACCCGGTAGCACATATTGCTGTATGATCGGTATGATTGTTGGTGCCTTCCGGTTCCTGACTCTTTGAAAATGTCTTTTCCGTAATGATCTATCATATATTCCAAAGACCTGTGAGGTATATTTATGGAAGAGGTACTTACCCAATCTCCTTTAATACAACGGCCACGGTTGTATTTGCGTTTCCTTACCACCGTTTCGTTTATTTCAATAATCTTTCCCACTCCTCCATACAATTGGCGTATGCTTGTCAGTTTTGTTGCGCATATATCTCTGCAAAACTCGTACCATTGAACTGCCGAAACTTCGCTTACATCAGCAGAGGCGGCAGCTAGTGTTACCGGTTCTTCTGTTACCCAATTCGCAATAAGGAGCATAATTTGTCTTAACCTTAACTTTGAGCGAGCGAAAAATGTCCCTGTTTTAGCTGATATCTTCTTCCAACACGAAGGACACCGAAAGATAATATCGTCACGATAGTCTGCATATTGTACAATGTTCATTTGACAACCGCAGTCACAAGAACAAAAGCTTCTCAATAATTCCTTTTCCTGCAGTCGCTGAATTATCACGTCCTGCTGTAAAGCGATCGTACGTAAGCATCATGTTGCGAAATTACCGCCGTGACCTTGAAAACCCGCGAAAGCTTCTGATTGGCTCGTCCATGTTCTTTAGTCCCACCGAAAAGGAAGGACGAAAAGCAGAGCACACAATATTCATGGAGGAATAGTTAAGGTATAACCATTTAGTCTATTTGTCTGTTACTGAAGTATTTATTAGGTAAGAACATACTAATGTGTTAAAGAAAAATAAGTGTGGGCAAGGTATGAGTGGGTAAGGAACTGTATAAATGAAGGTAGTTTAGAAGAAAGTATGGAATTGTGTAATTATAAAATAAAGTGTTGAAAACAGTATTCCGATAGAAATGGCTGTCTCCTTTATTTCGAAGCTGTTTGAACTCTCTTTTTTGTTTTTAGATTTTATAGGGTATAGAGTGGGCTTCGTTTTTAGCCAATTGTCTAGTTTGCTTGTAATAGGATTACTCGGTAGGAAGTGGAACCAATTTAGCTTTTTTTTAACATGATCTAAAGTGGCATTTTTCATGAATAATTTCGCATCAATACCGTTGGTTCGTGACATTCCACTAGACATAAGGAGCCGTAATTAATATGTTCTGCCCTACAGACACGGGTGGATTGAAGTTATCTCCCCACCATCATGTTTGCTGGTCAGTAACGCCACCCTCCCTCCTTTTATGATGTTAGGCTCTCTTACGTTTGTGATCAGTATGAATATTGCTTTAATCAAGGACCATAGTTGAAATACACTGTCTCTACAAGTTCCATGTTACAAGCTAGTCAGATGGTAATAGCCTTTGTATTATGGGTTAGATATCCATTTAATATATCGTACTACTATGAAGATAACTAATGGCGAAGGTTATAAGAGACAAGTAATAATAATAATATATTTCTGCATTAGCAGGTACACGCCATTTTTACAGGCATGATCTACAATTTACAACATATACCGGTTCACAGTATGCATCCCAAGCAAGCTTGTTTAGTAATTATAATCTATAAAAGTTGATAGCAGTTCATTCGTTCACATATAATGTGTTTTCATAAGAATAGTTTCCAAAGGGACATAGCGTCTACGTTATATACCAGATCCAATCTCGACAAAAAGTGTAATAGGGTTTCGGTAGTTCTAAGTATTTATGTAATGCAGCTTTTTAAGTTTATAGTTGTTATAAAGTGGGCTTGTGGAGCGCCTGGTTCGAGCTATGACCTTGGGAAAGCGCGTTCGTCAAGCTTGTTCCAGATGTCAGAAGTTACATAGCTTCACCCTCAGAGCAAGATTCTGAAGAGAAAAAATAAAAGAGAAACCGAGGAGCAGCAAGGCATTTGAATATGAGCGTTAATCCATGCTCAACATTTATTAGTGGAACAGATAGAGGTATGATAAATTATTAGATTAAATTGATACTAGCTTATGTTGCAAGAGTAAACTGCGATTAGGGGCTCCAGAAGAGAGAAGGCAGTAATAAAGAACAATGAGTTGTAATATTTAACAAGATGGAGTAGGTTCCAATGAAGGAGGGAAGTCAAGGTTAGAATGAGGAAGAACAGAGAGTGCATATAGAGAGTAGTGTTAAGTAAAATAGCAACCATATCCTTTGCAGTCAGTTTTTTTTTCTTTTCTCATCCGATGCCTGCCGCACAGTGTTCATGTAAAAGTCCGAGTTAGCATTTTAAAGGTTGTCTTAGTAGAATAGTTAATCCAGCACAAAAATTAGAAACATGAGTCTTAATAGTGAGTGTAGGTGAACAATCTCAATATCACAGATCTATTGACTTGTTCTCATCCATAAAGAGCCTGATACAAACAAAATGTTCTGCCCCACAAACACGGGTAGATTGAAATCATCGCCCACACCATCAGTGCTTGCTGTTCAGTAACTCCTTCCTCCCTCCTTTTGTGATGTTAGGCTCATTTACGCTTATTTTTTGGATACATATCATACCTCACACAATGCTCTGTGTTTCACATCCTGTTGGAAAACACTATTTCTATAAGTACCATGTTACAAGCTTATCAGACAGTTACAAATTATGGACTGTGGGTAAGGCTTCGATGCAATGTTTTCATTGACTATATAGTGAAGTGTAGGTTACGAATCAGAGTATAGGCATTAGGAAAGGTATAGTGTAGGATATTTCTTTACCATAGTAGGCGGAAAAGTGGAGATTTATATTAGTTACAGATAAGGTAAGATAACGAGTGGTGAAATAATATTAATGGCAAGGCAACATAGTGTACAGATGAGTAAAAAACTGATAAATAGACAAGAAGTAACTCACACTAAATTCGCGCTGGGGTTGTTTTGTTCTATGCTAACCGGTTGATGGGTGACAGGTTCTGTGGTTGTACGACCACTGGCAGTAGTCAGTCGATTGTGCGTTTCTTCTGGTGTTTTAGGGTATTTATAAGCGTCGTTTAGCGACCGAGTATTGATAGATCCAGTGAGTTGCCTGTCTACTTCAAGTGAAAAGAATTAGTGAGGGGAAAGTATCTAACACAACTACAAGGTAGGGAAATAAGGCGATTCAGTCTATATATGTAGAGAGCCTATGATGTCTGTGTGGGACGTGGATGTGTTCGTTTGCACCAGATCTATGCAGGTGAGGGGTTGATTAATGAGTCTTGTAAACGTATGTAATTTGTCCGCCATGCGTACTTCAGAAGGCAGACTGTTCCACATCAATGCGTACTTGATAAGGAAGAAGTTTTCACGTGTTTTCGATCTGTGTTTTACAATTTTGACAGTGGATACTTTGTCTCGAAGGTTGTATCCATGTGAGTTTTGGTAGAGAGCTATATTACATGTGGAATAAGTAAGGTTTTTAAGGAGTTTGAAATAAAGAATTAAGTTAGACCTAAACCTTCTTTTCCAGAGGGGTTCTAGTCCTAAGATATGGCATCTGGATTTGTAGTCAGTGAGTTGGTCATTCTTAAGTATTTTGCGAATGAAGTCTCGCTGTATTCCTTCCACCTTAAGTATATCAGATAGGCGTAGGTTGGAATATAAGAACGAGCAGTATTCGACGATGGGTCTTACGCAGGTTTTATACAGGATGATTTTAGTTTCCTTTTGAAAGAAATTACGAAGGATGAAGCCAAGCAATCTCCGCGTTTGAGATGCTTTGGATGAAATATGTTCAGAGAAGTTAAGACTATCGGAGTAATGTACCCCAGGGTCAGTTACTGATGTCAGTCTGAGCAGTGGGTTTTTGTTAAGTGCTGGTTTTAGTTTAAGTGACGTGTTACCAATACATAGCCAACCGCATTTCTCTGTGTTGAGCTCTAGCCCCCAGCGTTTGCACCAGTGGTCTACTTTGTTGAGTTCATGTTGGATCGTTTGCATAGTACTTCGTACATCACCAATGTCAGTTTTATAGATGACTTTTAAGGTGTAGTGACCGGCCAGTCTCGATAAGAACACGATTGGAATAACGGAAACAATTATTATTATTGTAACCAATTTTACCAGAGATTGTTTTACTGTATTTGTTTAACTGTATCAGTTTCACTTCTGCTTTCGCTCTCCGCCTTGTTTGGTTCAAACTTGATCACGCACTGCCTGTTCGCCTGTACTCCTTGGCACGTCTCGGTATTATTTCGATACCACGAGATCGCCAATAAATACAATTGATCTGGATTAATAAAGTCTTCTGATTTACGAGCTATCAAAGGAATCAAGTCGTTTTTGGGCGCGTAAACGAATTGTAGTGGTGATCATAGTCCGTCTTCGACTCGACATCCACTACAAAGTCATCAGCGTAAAAGTAGGTCTTACCTGTAGTAAAGCAATTGCATATATTGTTAATATAAATTATAAAGCGCAATGGGCCCAAGACACTACCCTGCACAACACCACTGTTTATTGGTCGAGGTGTAGATGTTGTAGAGTTAAGCTTGGTTATTTGGTATCTGTTTGTGAGTGCAGACCATCTACGTTGATGTTCCATGTCGAAATGATTGGGGGCCTACTAGAGTTAAACGAGAATGGGGACGAACCAACTAACGCTGAAGTCACACCTCGCGACCAGCCCTTACGTGGATTGAACCATCGACGCATCAAAGGATAATAGATGCTATGGAGACTGTACAACACAAAGGACGTTATTACAAGAATATATTAGTTAAGGTACAACTACGGAAGTACAGAAGTGAAAGAATAACCACTGCAGCGTGGGCCAGTCCATGGCGTATGATTGGTTTGTGTGCGTTGACTACCCTTGACCTTGACAGGGATCAATGATCTGTTCAGTATTCAGTGACCCTACAATTCTCCCTCACCAGATTCAACGGCCATTTGAATCGATGCCAAAAATGTTGGGAGTAGTCGCGCGCCGGAGGTTGCCAGACGATTATTATGAATCCTCCGGGTATTGCCGAGCTGTAAAAGAAATCGAAAGGAGGCTGCAGAAACTGATCAGGAAACAACGGGTAATAACACGTAACAGGGACGTTGTTGAATGTTAAGCGAAAAAACCATAGAAATGCGTACTTCAGAAAGCAGACTGTTCCACATCAATGCGTACTTGATAAGGAAGAAGTTTTCACGTGTTTTCGATCTGTGTTTTACAATTTTGACAGTGGATACTTTGTCTCGAAGGTTGTATCCATGTGAGTTTTGGTAGAGAGCTATATTACATGTGGAATAAGTAAGGTTTTTAAGGAGTTTGAAATAAAGAATTAAGTTAGACCTAAACCTTCTTTTCCAGAGGGGTTCTAGTCCTAAGATATGGCATCTGGATTTGTAGTCAGTGAGTTGGTCATTCTTAAGTATTTTGCGAATGAAGTCTCGCTGTATTCCTTCCACCTTAAGTATATCAGATAGGCGTAGGTTGGAATATAAGAACGAGCAGTATTCGACGATGGGTCTTACGCAGGTTTTATACAGGATGATTTTAGTTTCCTTTTGAAAGAAATTACGAAGGATGAAGCCAAGCAATCTCCGCGTTTGAGATGCTTTGGATGAAATATGTTCAGAGAAGTTAAGACTATCGGAGTAATGTACCCCAGGGTCAGTTACTGATGTCAGTCTGAGCAGTGGGTTTTTGTTAAGTGCTGGTTTTAGTTTAAGTGACGTGTTACCAATACATAGCCAACCGCATTTCTCTGTGTTGAGCTCTAGCCCCCAGCGTTTGCACCAGTGGTCTACTTTGTTGAGTTCATGTTGGATCGTTTGCATAGTACTTCGTACATCACCAATGTCAGTTTTATAGATGACTTTTAAGGTGTAGTGACCGGCCAGTCTCGATAAGAACACGATTGGAATAACGGAAACAATTATTATTATTGTAACCAATTTTACCAGAGATTGTTTTACTGTATTTGTTTAACTGTATCAGTTTCACTTCTGCTTTCGCTCTCCGCCTTGTTTGGTTCAAACTTGATCACGCACTGCCTGTTCGCCTGTACTCCTTGGCACGTCTCGGTATTATTTCGATACCACGAGATCGCCAATAAATACAATTGATCTGGATTAATAAAGTCTTCTGATTTACGAGCTATCAAAGGAATCAAGTCGTTTTTGGGCGCGTAAACGAATTGTAGTGGTGATCATAGTCCGTCTTCGACTCGACATCCACTACAAAGTCATCAGCGTAAAAGTAGGTCTTACCTGTAGTAAAGCAATTGCATATATTGTTAATATAAATTATAAAGCGCAATGGGCCCAAGACACTACCCTGCACAACACCACTGTTTATTGGTCGAGGTGTAGATGTTGTAGAGTTAAGCTTGGTTATTTGGTATCTGTTTGTGAGTGCAGACCATCTACGTTGATGTTCCATGTCGAAATGATTGGGGGCCTACTAGAGTTAAACGAGAATGGGGACGAACCAACTAACGCTGAAGTCACACCTCGCGACCAGCCCTTACGTGGATTGAACCATCGACGCATCAAAGGATAATAGATGCTATGGAGACTGTACAACACAAAGGACGTTATTACAAGAATATATTAGTTAAGGTACAACTACGGAAGTACAGAAGTGAAAGAATAACCACTGCAGCGTGGGCCAGTCCATGGCGTATGATTGGTTTGTGTGCGTTGACTACCCTTGACCTTGACAGGGATCAATGATCTGTTCAGTATTCAGTGACCCTACAATTCTCCCTCACCAGATTCAACGGCCATTTGAATCGATGCCAAAAATGTTGGGAGTAGTCGCGCGCCGGAGGTTGCCAGACGATTATTATGAATCCTCCGGGTATTGCCGAGCTGTAAAAGAAATCGAAAGGAGGCTGCAGAAACTGATCGGGAAACAACGGGTAATAACACGTAACAGGGACGTTGTTGAATGTTAAGCGAAAAAACCATAGAAATAATGGAAAAAGAAACATGACATTTTAGAGTTTTATCAAGTCGCGTTGAAATAATTAGCTTTGAAAAGTGATTGAGGTCCTCAGATGCTAAACGTTGAGTCCGCTGCAAAAATAGTGATGTCACAGTGATAGTACGATAAGTGTATTATCAATCGATGCCGATGTTTGTACTGCTCTCGGTTCAGAGTAGAAAGTCAGTAAGTGTCGTTGACATGGCGTACGATTTATTTGTGTGCGTTGACTACCCTTGACCTTGACAGGGATCAATGATCAGTTCAGTATTCAGTGACCCTACATGAGGAAAGACTTAATCCATTGCAATAGGGGGTTTATAATTCCAACTAACTGGAGTCTGTTGATTAGAAAATTATGGGGTACTTTATCAAAGGCTTTCTTTATATCGAAATAAAGTATAATCACTAGCTTTTTCTGGTCACGTATGCGAGTAACCTCGTTAAAGAAGTCTATCAGACATGTACTACATGATCTTGTTCTAATGAAACCATGTTGTGTTGGGTCTATTAGTTCTTCCTTAAGTAGGTGATCTGATAGTTGACTTTGTATCACTTTTTCCATAATGCGTGAAATAACTGGGGTGATATTTATAGGTCCGTAGTTTCCGACCAGGTTTCTCGGTCCTGATTTGTGTTTGGGAAGAACATACGTTACCTTCCAGGCTTCAGGATATGTACACGCCTCTAATGATAATGTGTATATTTTGAGCAATAACGTATGTATATCCGGCCCCGACATTTTATAGAGGATTGATGGTATATCATCAACACCAGAGCTCGCATTCGGCTTAAGGGTTTTGATGGCGGTATGTATACTCCTAATGTCAAAGTTTATGGTGCTAATATAGCTTTTGCTTATGCATTTTATGTTAAAATCTGTGGCATTAGATGTATTCCCGTTTTGTGAAAACCATTCACTTAGCAGTTCGCATATAACGGTTTGGTCATAGTACGTCACGCCATCGTGTAGTAAAGAGTGAATGTTGTGATCTTCGTTCTTTCTCATCCGTTTTGCAAGGAGCCGACATAAGTTTTGGACTTTAGATGCAGCTGTGAGCGCAGTACGTTCTTCTGTCTGTTTGTTTTTGTTGTGATGACTTTGCACTCCTTCAAGTACTGAGTATACCTGGTGCAGGGCACTAAAGTCTTTTGATGTAAAGTACGTCTTTCTTAGTTTTCGTAGCTTAGACTTAGCCTTTTGGTTGATGTAGGGAGCAATTGTTTTGAAAGCAATTTTAGAAGGGATGGTAGTGTCTAGTGCAGATTTGGTGGTAGTATTGAATATTTCCAGTGTTTCTAAAAGGTTATCACTGGTGAAGAAAGTGTTCCAGTCAGAATGCTTCATAAGAAACCGAAAGTTACTCCGGTTGGCGTTTGCATAGTCTCTATATTGGAAACACGTATTTAATGTCTTTAATTTTTTGCGCTTGGCAAGAATCGGAAGGGTGCAGAAGACTATTTTATGATCGCTATTATGGAACTTCTCACCAACCGCCATTGATGCTGGTGTGACATTGTGACAGAATATTAAGTCAAGAATGTTGTGGTTTCGGGTAGGCAAGTTAACATGTTGCTGCCAACCGTGTATGTCTAAGGACCTTAGTATTCCTTCGTAGCACGGTGGGCCAGAATGTGTCTTCCAGTTGATGTTTGGAAGGTTGAAATCACCACAGACAATTTTGTAGGCGAAGTCAAGCGAGGCAGCCTTAGCAAATGACTCACTTATAATGGTGTCAGTCAGACTGGGGGTATTCGCAGCTCGATATATACATCCGATTAGTATTTTTTATTCAAGGGTGTGTACAGTAAGCGACATCGAATCTGGTACTTTACTGAGGATATGATCACTAAAGATTTCCGTCCTCATGTTTTTTGATGCATATATGAGACAACCGCCACCCTTCTTGGTGACTCGATCGCAGCGGAAGAGCTCATACGTGTCTATTTGGAGATACGTGTCTGTGATATCGGAGGACAACCAACTTTCCGTTATCAAAACAAGTGAGGGGTTGTGTAAAAGTAATAGGGCGCGTAGTTGAGTCATCTTATTCTGAATAGATCGGGCATTAATTAACATTAGTGTCAGGAAGGATGAATGTTTGTCTAATAAAATGGTGTGCTGTAAACCCTGTGGTTTGTCGCTTTTACTATGAGAAGAGGAAAAAGTGGTAGTACTGGCTCTACGTTCTTGTTTGTTTAGTTTAATACCAGCATAGTTAACGGGAGAAAGGTGGTCGTAGGTTATTTTGGCGAAAGAAGTATGTTCACGAGTGTTGGGTAGAATCGGGTGAGTTAAATGGATAGGCGGTGTATTCGGGGGTGATCATGTTCCGTCAAGGAGCTTTTAAGACTAGAGACAGTTATCGACGGTGATAAAGATGTGTCACTCCCCATCAGGTCGGAGTATATAGAAGGTGATCTCAGAATAGTGGAATTGTCGCCCTTAACATTTGGAAACCCCATAGCAATACTGTTGAGGGGGAGAGAGATAAAAAAGGATGAGGTGGTGTGTGTGCCAAATTAGGGGAGATCAGAGAGTTATAAAAGGTGGTTTGGTTCTGGTAGTATTTAGAATCGATAGGTGGGTCCCCAAGCAGGCCAACATTACGGTTGTCTCGTGTGCAGTGGGGTGTTCTACTCCTATTACGGGTAGTTAGGGGAGTTGTATGTTTCAAATAATTATTGCATGATTGTCTGACATTGTTGCCGGGGATGGTGTTCCTGTTGTGTGGGCTGTGCTGATTTCTGTAACCTGCATGTTTCAAGCTATATGGCTTATTGGCATCATGTGTAAGTGTGGTTTTTGTCGGGCGTAACCTCACGTTAGGATTTGGGGGTACTGCCAGTTCATTATGCTTGTTGTAATGCATTCGATTACTATGAGTAGGTGCATGTTGTGTATTGAGAGATCTGGAGTAATAATGGGTGTTTAGAGAGAATGTGGTATTATTTCGCATTACAGTGTTTGCGTGGTCATAGCTATTAGAGCGATTGATGTGAGGCTTGGGTTTTGGCTTTTCATCGGAGCCACAAGAAGAGTGCTTTGGAACTGTAGATGCATAGGTGGGTGGGCATTTTGTTGTAGTTGAGTGTTTGGGTTTAGGGTGAATGGTTACAGCTGCCTGGTGTTTAGTCTTGTTCTTAGGACTAGTAGCAGTATGCGGCGTGCCTCCGTTTTTGGGAGGGGTGGGGTATGGTGTTTTAGGGATAGCGCTATGGCCAACGTTGTAACTGCCGCTACCACGTATGCTGGGTTGATTGTTTTGCACTTCATTGGAGTTTCGATGTTGGATGGCAGTCTTGTCATGGGTGATTCTAACTTTCTTAAAGGTTGGAATGCGCCTCAGTAAAGACTGGCTTTTAAGGAGGTGATTGGCTTCTATGATACTACCAAACTGAAATAGAATGGGACAAGAGGCTTTAGTCTGTGTTTTACGTAATCTTCTTGCTACACACCAAGATTGCGACAGTCCACATTCTTGTAGTAGAGTATTTTTAGCAAGCTTTAGATTCGTACTATCAGGTACATTATACGCAATGACATCGTGCATACACTGGAGTCTTTTCAGCACTTCAGCTGATATGTGATCAATTATTTTTTCAGTGTTTTTTATAATTTCGAGATCAGGATTTTCCGGAACACTGATTAGGTATTTATACGGTAATAGGTCTTGAATAGTTTGGGTGAGGCTAGATTTTATTTGACTGCTTTTAGAACTATCACTGGTGAGATTATTAGAGTTTATATCAACATTATTATGGTTCATTTGGTTGCATAAACATTTGTTGCAACTGTCTACCGGGTGGTCATCTTGTGCGTACTTAGTTGGGGGATAAGGTATATGTTTGGGTGAGTAGTCGAGATCTACATTATTAGGCTGGCTACTGTAAGTGGGCTTATGTGCACTCTGTTGGCCATTACACAAGATGACCGATTGTGGATTTATTGTGTGTATGGGGTCAACCGCACTGTCTAAATACCACTCACAACGTGTAATCTGTGGGCTGTCAAATGATGTCGGGGTAGGCGGTAGGTGATTATTCTTATTTATATCTACAAGCGAGACGCAAGGTAGTAATAGGTCATGTCCAAGTAGATGGTGCACGTCTAGTGTAGCTGTAGGAAGATCAGAGTATGATGCAGACTGGTCAGTGTGTTTAGAAAGCTTCACATTATTCGCGTGAGTGGTGGATTTAGATCTTTTGCACGTGCTATGAGCATCAGGAGAGATTATGTGTTTTTTAGGTGACCTGGACATTATTAGAAGTAATGTAAATATAAATTTTGTATTGGGTGAGCAGCGACTGCTGTATCTTTACTTACTAGATGTGTAAAGTTTTATGGTAGAGTCAGGTCAATATTTGCTAATAGCTAATATATTAACGTTAGTGAAAGAGGAAAGGTGGACAGCGTGTGAAATAGTGAGTTTAATGTACTACGTTGAATCACAGGATGGGGTGTCAAATTAATAGAGCCCTATCGGAAATGAAGTATTTTTTCACTAATAAATGTTGTTAAATTAGAAGGAAACACTAATAATAATAAAAAGTATAACCACGTGAAAAAAAGTTACAACCTTCAAAAGAAGCGCCTTCTGATTATATGTGGTTATGAGATGGTAAGGACTAATAGCAAACCAGAGGATATGAAAGTAGGGAGGTCGGTGTTACTGACCAGCAAAAACGATGGTGTGGAGATAACTTCAATCCATCCGTTTCTGTAGGGCAGAACATGTTGTTAAATTACGGCCCCTTATGTCAAGTGCGATGTCACGAACCGATGGTATCGATGCGAATTTATTTATGCAAAATACCTTTTTAAACCGTGTTTAAAACGATGAATCGGTTTCACTTCCTAACAAGTAATCCTATTACATGCAAACTAGACAATTCGGCGAGACTACAGTTTATGGACGACCTTTGAACGAATCTCAGGTGACCTTGAAATATGTTGGCCAATCAGTAAACAGTCAGCAAAGAGTAAATATGTATTATACAAAACCAAATAATTAAAGTGGATACACTTTTTTATATGGTCCAAAAACTAGATAATGTTAGAAAAAGGTCCAAAGGTTCCAAAATCATAATGCGTAAGGTAGAGGAACTCATCCATATGGCTCAATAATAGTTGGTCTCTGGAGCCATGATAAGGTCATAAAAGCCCTCGATCACATAGCTTCATTATTAGTTTTTTGTACTCCGGTTGTGTAAGTTTATCATTTTTATTAAAGACATCTCACTACAATACTCATACTACTACACAGTCGAAGCTTCAGTAACATCTACGATTATTGCAGCCAATGTTACTGGTGTTTTTATTATACAGCTGACCATAGCTATTATAGTATGCCTTAGTCTCAATCTGGATGGAGCGATAAGGGTTCTTATTCTAGCAAAACTCTTCCTTTAGCATAGACTACATCGAAGGACAACATCACGGTAGTCTGCACAAGGTCTACAAGTAATTTGATACTCATAATTACAAATACAGGAACTTCTTAGTAGTTTCATTTGTTGTAGCCGCATAATTGTCAAGTCTCCTCTAAAATTCTCTGTGAAACGATCGTACATGAGCATCAGGCACTGAGATAGGCGCCGTGACCTTGAAACCCCTCAGACGCTTCTGATTGGCTCGTCCATAAATTATAGTCTCTCGACCACGAAAGACAGACAACCACGACTGGTGCTCGTATCATAACCAGTATGGTTAATCTTCTAGAAATTGCAGGAAGCCCTGTAATTACCCGAACTCTAAGTCGACTGACACGGATAAGAATTCGGTAAACTTCTCAGCCGGCACGCGTTAAGGGCAACCGTAGCCGGCGAACATAGCTGTCTGTTATACGTTACAGATGTGACTACCAAAGTTCGCTACCTCGTCGACACTGGTGCAGAAGTTAGCGTTCTTACAGCGAATTCCAACGACAGACCTCGCGAGTGTGTTTTAAGTTTGCAGGCGGCAAACGGGAAAACGATTGCTACGTATGGTAAAAGGTACGTTTACCTTAACGTGGGTTTACGCAAACCCAACCACTGAATTTTCGTTGTTGCAGATGTTTCTATGTCAATCATTGGTAAAGACCTGCTACAATACCACAATCTACTCATCGACACACGCTCACGAAGGTCCAACTGGCGATTATAGGCGTCTGAATGCTAAAACCATTCCTGATCGTTATCCGTTGCTCCACATTCATGATTTGACAGCTACCTTGAAAGGTACAACTGTCTTTTCGAAAATCGACTTAGTTAAAGCTTACAACCAAATACCTATGGCATCTGACGACATTCCGAAAACCGTCATCATCACTCCTTTCGGCCTCTACGAATTCTTACGAATGTCTTTCGGCCTAAGAAATGCAGCTCAAACCTTCCAAAGGTTCATAGACGACGTCTTCCCAGGTCTCAACTTCGTATATGTGTATGTATGGACTTTGCGCAGTGGCGGTACGGTAGCCAATGAAGTTTACCCGAGGCGCGGTTATTGCTTGTTGAAAACTACTCTCAATACCCCGCACCGATGGCGTGAAATATCGTTGTCGGATGCAATTTTTCTAGGCCGTATCTGGCCCAATTTTGAACCGCGCGCTATTTAAAAAGGACAGTGGTATTTTTCCTCGTTGAGTAAATTCTATTGTTTTTATAGCTATTAACGTATCAAGGCTACTGTTTTTATTACTTTGATTGAATTTCTTTCAGTTAAAGTATTCTATTAGAGTATAATTTTTCGTATCCTAAATAGTTTTATCGTCGGTACTCCAGAGTACCTTTGTTTTTCTATTGTGTCTGTTAGTACTTTGGTCCTAACTGTTTACAGTATTTTTCTACTTGTAGTCAACACACACTTTCGCATCCTAAAATGACTGGAAGATGCAACAAAAGCATTTGCCACCGCCCAGGATGTCGATATCCTGTTGATAGCGGCATGCAGTGCGATGGGTGCAAAGGTTGGTACCACGAAGTTTGCACGAATCTAGCACCTGCAGCTTTCAAGCGGTTCAGTAAAAATGGGTGCGTATGGCTATGTCAACAGTGCAGTTTGGATGCAAATAGCCTGTTAACCGAGGCCATCTCAATAGTAAATGCCGCAAAAAAGTGTCTTGGCAAGCGCGGTCGGGATACATCAGTCAGAACTCAATCTGTCGACACGCAGATTGACACAAGGCAGGCCCAAGTGAGTCCAAAAAATGCCGAATCACACTCTGTAAAGGAGGAAGAACATCCTCCAAAGAGGACTGTTACAACCAGAAACTCGCGCAAAAAGTCTCTTCTGTCCCTCGTTTCAAAAATGGTACCCAGAAGGAAACTTTCGGAAGCCGAAACCGCAAGGCTCGATCGGTTTCCTGAGCGAAAGATGACCCAATCTCCCAAGTCGTCCTGAACCTTCCGGAATCCCACAGTACGCCTGACGCGACTGTGGTTACCACTCCGAAGATCGTTGGCGATTGGGTACGGGTCGTAAGAGAAAAACGCCAAAATGACGTAAAAGGAAATCATACCCCCACCAAAAGGGTCGACAAGCAGAGGTCTGATCACAGCGACAGATCAGTCATTCTCCAGAGAGTCAAGGAGAGTGACAACTTAGAACCGACAGCTCGTTTTGAGCATGACATTGTGTTGATAAAACAACTGCTCAACCAAGTTATGCCCAAAAACATCCCCGGAGTCACCTTGCTAAAGGTGTATAGACAAGAAAATCTAGCTCATTTGAAACCAAATCAGTCTAGACTACTCAAAGTCGTTTTCAAAACCCCAAACGAACGCGACTTAATCTTAGAAAATGGACACAAATTAAAGGGTTCAGGAGTTTTTCACCGTAAGGACTTACCGTTGGCGGACCGTGTTAAAAGACGGGAAGCCGAAAAGGAACTACAGCTCAGATTAGACTAGGTGTACAGATTGACTCAACTAGGTCAGACATAATTGCAGTCACAGAAACATGGATGACGCCGTCTATAGATAGAAGGGAACTTGATTTCGAGGGTTTTACATTAGTAAGGGCCGATAGAACACAAACGCGTAAAGGAGGGGGAGTAGCTCTATTCATTAGGAATGCTATTCCATTCACCATTATCGACAGTGTATCCCATGAGAGTGGGACGTATGAATTAGTTTGCTGCCGCCTGAAATGCAGGTGACAAGAGTTGCTACTTAGTTTGATCTATCGCAGTCCAAGCTGTGAGGCAAACGAGGTCCTGCTAAGCAGTCTCAACACTTTATCACTAAGTGATCGATGTCTAATCCTAGGGGACTTTAATGAACCCATGGTGGACTGGAAAAATCTGCGGACTGAATCCTCAGCAAATTCCTTCGAACAGGAACTAGTTGATGCGGTAATCACACGTGCCCTGGTGCAACACGAGAAGGAAGCAACTAGGTACGACCCGGGTTCTGCATCATCCTTACTAGATCTTATATTGACTCATTATGAGGATGATGTTGCAAAACTGGATTAAATGCAACCCCTAGGCAAAAGTGATCATGCTGTTATAAGCATTGACTTCCATATAACTGTCGATCACGAGCACGCTTCAGCTCAATACAGATCTAACGTCTGGAAAGCAAACATACCAAACATCATGCACTCAGCATCATCAGTAGATTGGAAAATAGACCAGGAGTCATCAATCGAAACGGCTTGGGACGCATTCCGGAATTTATGCTTAAATGTTACCGCCCCACACATCCCTTGGACTACACCTAAGAGACCGAGAAACTCCCCACCGTGGTTCAGTAGGGAGGTTCGCATCCTTCTCGGTGAAAAAAGGGAAATGTGGGATAGATTTAGGTTACTGGGGACTGACGAGGCAAAATATCAGTATCGAAAGGCTCGGAATACGTGTGCCTCGACCCTCCGTAAGGCCAGAAAGCTGTACGAAGAGAAAAACGTTAAGGAATCATTAGAATGCCCTAAACGCCTGTATTCGTATATAAACCAAAGGACAAAAAAAGAAGAAATGTTCCTTCACTATGGGGAGACAGTACTGCCTCATCACTAGTGGAGGACGACTTTGGCAAAGCTTAAATATTTGCTAAATACTTAAGCCATGTATACACCATAGAAACACCCTTCTCACCAGTCCATGAAAATCCCCCCACACGAGCACTGGACAGCGTAACCATTAAATAACTCGATGTCTTTGGTCTGCTAGTTAAGCTTGACATAGGCGAATCCACTGGACACGATGAAATGCATCCTAGGTTACTTAAGGAATTAGCTAACTTTGTTGCGAACCCTTTAAGTGTATGTTTTAATCTATCCGTAACCCAGGGTCGTCTACCAAAAGACTGGAAGAACGCCATAGTAATTCTTGTCTTCGAAACAGGTACAAAACATAAGCCTGAGAATTTCCGACCAATTAGCCTAACTAGTGTGGTTGTTAAAATCTTAGAAAAGATTATTCGGAAGGAGTTGTTTACGTATCTCGATGTAAACTGGAGAAGCAGCATGGTTTTAGAACAGGTTACTCTTGTCTCACTAACTTATTAGTCGCTCCTGAAAGCTGGTGCGCTCTTAAGGACCAAAAATTACCTATGGACGTAACTTACATCGATTTCAGCAAAGCTTTCGTCAAAGTTCCGCATAACCGGCTGCTATATATACTAAGGAATGTCGGGATTGGAGGCAATCTATTGATGTGGATAAAGGACTTCCTAGTTGGGCGTCAACAAAGAGTAAGGGTGTTTCGTGCCTATAGGTAACCCTCGTGCTATTGATAGAAGAAACCAGAGAAGTAGTAAATAGGTCTTTATTTCGATCTTCGCGCAGTCACAGTGGAGCGTGGGATTATCTGTTCAGAGAAACAAAGGCTCTCAACATTCCATATAAGCTAGTAGGGAATATAACGCTTACAAAAGGTAAGGAAGTGAATGAATACTTGAACAATATTGTTTTAGCATATGCTTGGTTGTTTGGGGTCAACTCTTAACCAAACAACCTCAGCTGTTACATTAGCTTCCCCCTAGAATCGTCTTCCGTAGGAACGTCGGTTCAATTAAACTATCTATCGATAACACCTTCGTCCTATTTCTCATTCTAAGGCGAAATTATCAACTCGCTCACTATTTGACTTACAATCAGTTACGACTAACGCTTTCAATGATAGTTCATGGATGTCTCTTCATTTACTACCTTGTCATCTTATTTTGTAGCATGTGATCTTTTCTACAACTATCGCTGACGGTTTGCTGCGTGCTTTCAAGAGAAAGTGTGATAATGTGGAATAAGAATATCTGAGGAAGTGCAGCGAGCGGGCTACCCAACACCATGTTGGTGAGGTACGATTTTTCCATGCTCAGACCGGCTATCAGGTGTTTACTCACCTACCTCTTGAGTCGCCCTCAAGTAAAAAGTAAAGAAGAGTCTACTTCAAATGTAATGGTGAAAATCAAGCAAACCTGAAGAACTGCTCCACTGCCTGCATTAAATAATAAGATACAAAATGGAAATACATAAATGAAATTGATAATTGTTCGGTTCATGTAAGTGCTTGGCCTCCAGAACGGATTGGTATTCTGGAAGGAAATAAACATAGTGTAGATATCTTGTGCACGAAGAACCATGAAAACAACAACAACAACAAAAACTCTTTTGTAATGCATATATGTAAAAGAGTGAACTTGCTAAAAGTTGGACTCTTTAACAAAATCGATCAAGTGCATGACCTTGAGCCAGTGATGACCGTCTTTTACAACTGGGTTGCTTTTTGAATTCCTTGTATTTGCCAGTGTTAGTTGTATGAGTTTGATTAAAATCCTCAGCCATCGTTTCGGAATACCTAGCTTATGTGTCCAGTATTTAAAAAAATTTAACATAACACTTATATATCAAAGGTAAAAGGTCTGGGGAGTTGTATGTGAGGCGGAATGAGGAAAAATTTTTTTGAGTAGATGCAGGGTCTGATTAGCTACGTAGTTAGATTTTATCCTGCAGCCGAAACTGTCAACATCCTTGACTGACTAATCGGATGTGCCCAGCGAACCGTTTTAGTCATTTGTAAAGATTTATCATCTTTACATTTCGATTCCGTAATAGATTTGTCAGTTAAACGATCTAACAACACGTATGGTGGTTCATGATCTAGATAAGCCGGCTTTAGCCTATCAATACTTACTGTGTCGATGTTTCCATGTTTTTCTATCACGAAATATTTAGATTTTCTTGAGACGACTTTGACAGGACCTTCAAATGGAGGACTGAGTGGTGCTTTTATTTTGTCACATTTTATCCAGACGTGCGTGCAATTGCTTAGGTCTTTAGGTATATATACGGCGCGTGATTGTTAACGAGTATTAATCGGCTCACCACTTTCGTGCCTATAGGTAACCCTCGTGCTATTGATAGAAGAAACCAGAGAAGTAGTAAATAGGTCTTTATTTCGATCTTCGCGCAGTCACAGTGGAGCGTGGGATTATCTGTTCAGAAAAACAAAGGCTCTCAACATTCCATATAAGCTAGTAGGGAATATAACGCTTACAAAAGGTAAGGAAGTGAATGAATACTTGAACAATATTGTTTTAGCATATGCTTGGTTGTTTGGGGTCAACTCTTAACCAAACAACCTGTGCCGTTACAGGTGAACTCCAAGTTGTCTAGTTGGGAAACTGTACTTAATGGAGTCCCCCAGGGTACAGTTTTAGGGCCAGTGTTATTCCTCCTGTACGTAAATGACCTCCCTCATCTACTATCGTAATCGATCTTTCTTTATGCTCATGATGTCAAGATGTGGAGGGCGATACGAAGTAAGGGCGATAGCTTAGAACTCCAAAATGACCTGGAGAGATTATCTGAATGGTCCCAAACTTGGCAATTGCCGATAAACACTTCCATGTGTATTGTGATGCATATTGGCCACCAGGGTACAGATACATACACGATGAATAACACTGAGTTACCTATTTTCCAGACACACAATGACTTAGGAGTCACCGTTAGCCAATACTTAAAGACTACTGCACACTGCCGTGCAATAGCCGCCATAGGTTTTAGGACTTTATGGTCCATACGCAGGGCTTTTAGTCATCTCGACGCTAAAACGTTTCTGACTTTGTATACAGTATTCGTACGCCCTAAACTTGAGTACTGCATACAAGCAGCTAGCCCCTGCCTAAAAAAAGCCAGTGAACTCTTGGAAAGGGTTCAGAAAATGGCAACTAAGCTGATTCCCGGAATAGCGAAGCTCCCGTGTGGTACTAGACTGACCAAGCTAAGCCTATTCCCGTTGTCATATAGAAGAATCAGAGGCGACTTGATTACAGTTTTCAAATTGCTTAATGACAAATTTGCACCTGATATGCCCTAATTTTTCTTGTCTTTCAAAACAGAAAATCTACGAGGACACTCCAATAAAGTTCACAAGTCCAGAACGAATTACTTGTCAGCTGACTACCGACTTTCCCATCGAATAATCAGCGAGTGGACTAACACAGGCCATCAAGCCTCCTGTCCTTTCCAAACTGAAACTGACTGTCTCATAGAAAGTCCAGACAGAGAATCACATTTCCAGCATCTGGACATTGTTTTTGAACGATCGAAGCATGGCATTACTGTCAACATTCAGAAATGCCAAATCGGAACAAACTCCTTAGACTTCTTAGGACACAACATTGATGCTCAAGGCATCCGACCTCTTAGAAGCAAAGTAGCAGCCACTCTGGATTACCCAGAACCGACCACGATTAAGCAGTTGCGCACTTATTATTACTATTATTATCATTCACCAACATCTTATGGTTACATAAGTGCTGTGAAGAAACCATTTCGGGTTTCTTCAAAAATGCAATAATACACAATTTTCAATAATGTTAGCATTTCATTTGTCATGTTTGAGAAAGAAAGGAAAAATAAAATATTAATAATAGAATAGTAATAAGAAATCAGGTTCTGCGTAATTGGCAAGAGTTTTGAATTGATTTTGAAGGGAGAACGTCACAAGGATCTATACTCGACCACCAACTGCATGTCGCAACGCACCCTTCATAAAGCGCGCCAACTGTGATATTGACAACATGTCTCTTACTGAAACCATCTACATTCATATCTTATAAAATATCAATCCAGCTGAGTAATTTACTACAGTGAAAATTGTGATTTTTGTACCAATTTGATCTTGTCTGTAAACTGGCATGCCTCATGTGACAATCTGTTATTTGAGAATTAATTGTTATTATTATTGTGTTATGGTGGCATCACTCAGCAGTTTGTCAAAATTAGGATAATTTGGCGTGTTCGAACTGTCAGCTTCCAGTTTACACCTAAAGGTGTTCATAATCTCAGGCTTGTTTGATTGCTGATTTTTGTCCATTGCCTTCAGCAGTAAATGTAGAGTAGTCTCTTAAGTTGCCTGAGTGCAGATTGTGACAACTGCATTTCATATTTTCTCTGGGCTTTCCTGATTTTACTTGTATACTCATTTGTTACCGACCTGTGGCTTCCATAGTACTTGCTGTAGCAGGGATAATGGCAGCGTTCCAACATTTCTTCTTTTACTCAGAAAATGTCGAATATCCCGGCCTGTCCAGGGATGACTGTGCTTCTTCTTCTTTGGGACTGTCCAGAGCATTTGTGGTTGAGTCGCCTGGGTGTATATCCGCCTGAAATGAGTCCATGCCTCTTCTACTGATGCACCTAAGTCATTTACCCAGTCTTCAGCTAATTCTACAGAGTTTGTCGCCTCCATGTCTGCCGCCCATATGTTAGGACGGGTCGGCACAAATGATTGACATCTAAGCCGTGAAATAGAATTAGATGACTTCATGATCACTTCTCCCTATATGTGGAAGGAAACTCATTTGACCGACATCATCACCGTGTGTGAAGACTACGTCTAAGAGAGGCGAGTAGCTTCGTAATTCATATTTTATGAGGCCTTTAATGTGCTGTAATAAAGCTAGTGCAAATGAGGTTTCTAACAATTTGCAATGAAATGACGTTTTTGATGACCCTACTACAATGCTCACTCAGTTTATATACGGCTCATTAGAGTTGCGAAAGTCTTTTTCTGAGGTTTTATTCAGTGATACATAGAATCACGAATTCCCTGAAAATTCATTAATCAGGCGCTGCGAGAACAATTTTCTCACGATATCATTGCAAGGGAGCATTGATTTCCATGCAGCCAGCTAGTGATTTAGTTTGACATGAAATAACGTGAATTAAGCTTAAGTCATCGTAAGAGCGGTACCGATGCCAAGTCAACTAAAACTGCCCGACAAATAACGTTGTTACTGCAGAGTCTCGTATTTTTGTCCTTTCCACTGCGACTTCAGCTAATTTTTATTATTTCTCTTTACTTTTATGCTGTAAATAGATTATTAGTGAAAATACAAGCTCTCGTTAGGATTGTAATTGTTATATCGGAATCTCCTTATTTTGAACAGAACTTACGTTTTGGTGAAGCCACTCCAAAAATTGTGGGAAACTGATATAAACCTCGAAAATTTCACCATGTCTGGGGAAATTCTCCACAATTTTGTGGATTTCCTCAGAGTTTGAAGAAAACTACTAATTATCATTCGACTTCAGGAAAGCGGAAAATTTGGAAATCTGTTTCATGATTACTCATTTTGCTTTACATACATAGACGTTTATTCTTGTTTTGTGTTCATAAACACGCTTATCAAGGTATTTACGTGTTTCGCGTCTCCTTTATTTCTATTTCCTTAGTTCCTTCCTTTCATTCCTCATGAACAATTCAATATTCTTCTCAGTTACACAGACTCTGACTAATTTTTATTCGGTTATTAATATTTTATTTTCTTTTTTCTAATATGGCAAATTTAGTGCTGACATTATTGACACTTGTGCATTATTGCATTTTTGAACAAACCTGAAATGGTTTCTTCACAGCACTTAAGTACCCGCAAGATGTTTGTGAATAATAATAACAACAATATGATAAATCCTACTAAGCTAAATATATACTCTGGTTAGATATGCAAGCCTTCAGATCATTATATCCCGGGTAATAAATCAGACCCATGCGCTAAAGGGACAGTTATGTGAATGCTTCACCAGGGAGGAAACGAAAATCTCCGTTACTACTCTTTGTATGGAGTTTCAGTTTCAGGATTCCCGATATTTTACGAGCATTTATCAACAGTTTTCTACGCAAAATACTCAACATCCATTGGCCGGATACTATCAGCAACAGCGTTCTATGGGAGAGGACAAACCAGCTTCCATCTGAAAAGGAAATTAGGAAATGACGTTGGAAGTGGATCGGACATACATTTAGGAAATCCCCAACGTGCATTACGAGGCAATCCCTAACTTGGAATCTCGAAGGGAAGCGGAATAGAGGAAGGCCAAAGAACACATTACGCCGGGAAATAGAAGCAGATATGAAAAGGATGAATAGAAACTGGAACGAACTGGGAAGGAAGGCTCAGGACAGAGTTGGATGGAGAATGCTGGTGTGCGGCCTATGCTCCTCGACGAGGGGTAACAGGAATAAGTAGGTAATAATAATAATTTATTCTCAAATAACAGATTGTTACATGAAGCATGCCGGTTTACAGGCAAGATCAAATTGTTAAAAAAGTTACAATTTTCACTGTTGAAAATTACTCAGCTGGGTTGATATTGCATAAGATATGAATGTAAATGGATTTCGTAAGAAACATATCAATTTCACACTTGGCGCACTTTATGATGGTACCGTTGCAGCATACAACTGATGGTCGAGAATAGATACATGCGAAATTGGGAGATTTTAGAAGCTTCGACCTTATATCCCTCCGGAATATCTGAGGCTTTAATAACGGTGTAGGACGAAGTCACCCGTGCCATATCTGTTTTCGGTGGAGTATCTGCAGGAGGCTGAAAAAGGTGCAAGAAAAAGGAAGGACGAAAAGCAGAGCACACAATATTCATGGAGGAATAGTTAAGGTATAACCATTTAGTCTATTTGTCTGTTACTGAAGTATTTATTAGGTAAGAACATACTAATGTGTTAAAGAAAAATAAGTGTGGGCAAGGTATGAGTGGGTAAGGAACTGTATAAATGAAGGTAGTTTAGAAGAAAGTATGGAATTGTGTAATTATAAAATAAAGTGTTGAAAACAGTATTCCGATAGAAATGGCTGTCTCCCTTGGTGTGAAGTATGACCTTGGGAAAGAATGTACGTCGAGTTTGTTCCAGATGTCAAGAGTTCCTCAACTTTTCTCTCAGAGCAAGATCGCGAAGAGAAAAAAAGTAAAACCGAGGAGCAACAAGGCACTTGGATATGAACGATTAAAAATGCCCAACATTTATTAGTGGAACAGACAGAGGTATGATAAAGTGTTCGATTAAATTGACACTAGATGTTGTTGCTAGATTGAAACGTGATCAGTGGC
This sequence comes from Schistosoma rodhaini, assembly GCA_944470415.2. Classification (NCBI taxonomy): domain Eukaryota; kingdom Metazoa; phylum Platyhelminthes; class Trematoda; order Strigeidida; family Schistosomatidae; genus Schistosoma; species Schistosoma rodhaini. The sequence continues at coordinate 5,752,227 of OX104040.1, forward strand.
TCCAGATGAGATAGTGCAGTAATAAAAAACAATGAGTTGTGATATTTATCAAGGTGGAGTAGGTTCGAATGAAGGAAGGGAAGTCAAGATTGAAATGAGGAAGACTGTTTATTAGAACAGAGAGTGCATATAGAGAATAAAGTGTTTAGTGAAATAACAACCATATCCTTTAAGGTCTGTTTTTTTCTTTTCATCATCCGATGCCTGATACACAGTTTTCATGTAAAAGTCCGAGTTAGCATGTTATAGGTTGTCTTAGTAGAATAGTTAATCCAGCATAAAAATTCGAAACATGAGTCTGAATGGTGAATATGGGAGAACAACCTCAATATCACAGATCGATTGGCTTGTTCTCATCTATAAACAGCCTGACACAAAATGTTCTGCCACACAAACATGGGTGGATTGCAGCCATCGCCCTCTAAAATCATTTCCTAGTATTCTATAGATCGAAATCAGATCTCCTAATATGTGATAGGATAGAGTAAAGTGTTCTAACTTTTCAAGCTACTCTTTGTATGGTGGACCCCGTAGTTCTGGATTTACACGTATAGCTGCCTTCTGTGCTTTCTCCTAGATATTCAGTTCATCTTTTTAACAGCGGCTTGCAGCCTGAACACAGTTTTCAAGTTTGGTTCTCACTAAGGTTTTGTACACTGTAGTGAACATGAAAGTATCTTACATGGTGAATATCCGTATTGAGGCCTACAGGCTTCCAAATCCCTTACGTGCGACCTTCCGGCATAGGGCCGTGATCTTAAGATCATGACTCAGTGTCACCACAGGATCCTTGTAAGACCGCACGACGAGTACAGCATATTCCCTATACTGTGTCTATTTACATTAGTATCCCCAAAGTCTATGTAGACACATTTCGCCGTGTCGATAGAAATCAACCACTATTTAAACCAGTTAACTGAATTGTTGGAGTCTGCCCTTACGGTTCTGCAGTAAGTTCTGGTTTCCAGGTGGAGCAATTGGAATTTATTCTTACTTTCTCTCTACTACCTATCGGGAAATCCTTAAGTCATTTGGGGGAGGTCCGGCAGTGCCAGCTTCAAGAAAAGTCTATTTGTTGGCACGTTATCAAATACTTTGGTAAACTATACGTAAACAAAATCCACTGATTTCCCACTATCTGAGGTCACTATTCATTGCTCCCTTTCTATAAGGGGATTTGTTGTGGAAATCGAAACGTGCTAACTCAGTGAAATCAGAAGTCAGAAGAGAAGAGGTTCGAAGATATACTTGACAGATTATATCGAGATGTGACTGATTTAAACTGGCTAGCGATTGTAGAACAAATTGAGAAAAGAGTATCCACTTAGGATCTAGTGAGGAAGCGTGATCGAACACCTTCACCTAGGTGAGTTGAATAAGACCAATTAGGTAAGTATTAAATGTCGAGAACGTACAGAGCTATTTATTTCCGGGAGTTCTCTGTCGCCACAATACTATCAGAATCCATTTTTCGTCCTATTCTGTATAGTATACAGATGCCAGCTCCTGAAACTGTCTCTAGAAGTATCTTGCTTATTAAAAACTCAATGTGGATAGTTCGTTCTCAAATCTGGCCATTTATTCCTCTTTAAAAGTATCTTTTAACGATTTGATACAACTTATGGCTGTTGTCACACCGAATTTAAACATTCATCGTGAAAAACCGATCATGCAGTTTTAACCTTTGACTTCCATATAACTGTCGATCACGAGCACGCTTCAGCTCAATACAGATCTAACGTCTGGAAAGCAAACATACCAAACATCATGCACTCAGCATCATCAGTAGATTGGAAAATAGACCAGGAGTCATCAATCGAAACGGCTTGGGACGCATTCCGGAATTTATGCTTAAATGTTACCGCCCCACACATCCCTTGGACTACACCTAAGAGACCGAGAAACTCCCCACCGTGGTTCAGTAGGGAGGTTCGCATCCTTCTCGGTGAAAAAAGGGAAATGTGGGATAGATTTAGGTTACTGGGGACTGACGAGGCAAAATATCAGTATCGAAAGGCTCGGAATACGTGTGCCTCGACCCTCCGTAAGGCCAGAAAGCTGTACGAAGAGAAAAACGTTAAGGAATCATTAGAATGCCCTAAACGCCTGTATTCGTATATAAACCAAAGGACAAAAAAAGAAGAAATGTTCCTTCACTATGGGGAGACAGTACTGCCTCATCACTAGTGGAGGACGACTTTGGCAAAGCTTAAATATTTGCTAAATACTTAAGCCATGTATACACCATAGAAACACCCTTCTCACCAGTCCATGAAAATCCCCCCACACGAGCACTGGACAGCGTAACCATTAAATAACTCGATGTCTTTGGTCTGCTAGTTAAGCTTGACATAGGCGAATCCACTGGACACGATGAAATGCATCCTAGGTTACTTAAGGAATTAGCTAACTTTGTTGCGAACCCTTTAAGTGTATGTTTTAATCTATCCGTAACCCAGGGTCGTCTACCAAAAGACTGGAAGAACGCCATAGTAATTCTTGTCTTCGAAACAGGTACAAAACATAAGCCTGAGAATTTCCGACCAATTAGCCTAACTAGTGTGGTTGTTAAAATCTTAGAAAAGATTATTCGGAAGGAGTTGTTTACGTATCTCGATGTAAACTGGAGAAGCAGCATGGTTTTAGAACAGGTTACTCTTGTCTCACTAACTTATTAGTCGCTCCTGAAAGCTGGTGCGCTCTTAAGGACCAAAAATTACCTATGGACGTAACTTACATCGATTTCAGCAAAGCTTTCGTCAAAGTTCCGCATAATCGTCTGTTATATAAGCTAATGAATGACCTCCCTTGTCTGCTATCCTCATCGATCTTTCTTTATGCTCATGATGTCAAGATGTGGAGGGCGATACGAAGTAAGGGCGATAGCTTAGAACTCCAAAATGACCTGGAGAGATTATCTGAATGGTCCCAAACTTGGCAATTGCCGATAAACACTTCCATGTGTATTGTGATGCATATTGGCCACCAGGGTACAGATACATACACGATGAATAACACTGAGTTACCTATTTTCCAGACACACAATGACTTAGGAGTCACCGTTAGCCAATACTCAAAGACTACTGCACACTGCCGTGCAATAGCCGCCATAGGTTTTAGGACTTTATGGTCCATACGCAGGGCTTTTAGTCATCTCGACGCTAAAACGTTTCTGACTTTGTATACAGTATTCGTACGCCCTAAACTTGAGTACTGCATACAAGCAGCTAGCCCCTGCCTAAAAAAAGCCAGTGAACTCTTGGAAAGGGTCCAGAAAATGGCAACTAAGCTGATTCCCGGAATAGCGAAGCTCCCGTATGGTACTAGACTGACCAAGCTAAGCCTATTCCCGTTGTCATATAGAAGAATCAGAGGCGACTTGATTACAGTTTTCAAATTGCTTAATGACAAATTTGCACCTGATATGCCCTAATTTTTCTTGTCTTTCAAAACAGAAAATCTACGAGGACACTCCAATAAAGTTCACAAGTCCAGAACGAATTACTTGTCAGCTGACTACCGACTTTCCCATCGAATAATCAGCGAGTGGAATTCATTGCCTCAGCACGTGGTTGAAGCTCCATCCGTTGACTCCTTCAAAAGAAAGTTGGATCAGCTGAGAGACCATCATTGACAGGACTAACGCAGGCCGTCAAGCCTCCTCTCCCTTCCATAGTGAAACTGAAACTGAAGTGCCATCAATAAAAGCCACCATGGCGACACATACGTTACTACAAGGATAGGAGCATTCGAAGACCGAATTCTTATTTGAATTAATATCATAAATGTATAAGATTACCCGCTCCAACTAAACCGAAGTTATGTTCACTGGACGAAATTTTTTTTACAATCGTTCGACCGACGAAAGCGAAGTGACCTTCCAGAATACCCGGTAGTACAATTTTGTTTGTATTGACTTCTGACATTGTATGCGTGAATGTCTTGTATCCATGTAGTCACTTTTCTCGGTAATGTGGAATTGAAATTGTAACTTATCTTGTCAGAGTAAAACTTATTCATCTACATACATTGATGTCTATTTCTTGGCATATTTACCTGATACTGTTGGTCTCCAATCTTTATTGTGGTGGGTAATATTGTTCAGTACTTATCTGCGAGTCCATATGTTTCTACTTATTGTTTAATCATATCGGAATTTTACCTACCTGTTGCACATACTCGGTACAGCTGTAATTTATCTAGTACTTTTGTCCAGAACAAGAACAAATTCGTTTGTAATGTTACTGAGATCATGAATTAATGGGATGGATTTTTTTTAAGTAGAAACACCATTTTGAAGCATTACCTATCACTACCAAGAGTATGTTGGTTGGTGATGACAAGCGACAATTTATCTGATCTAGTGAAGAGCAGAGATCAGTGTCGCAGCACTTAAAAGTTCCACCAGATATAGCTACGGGGTGGTGATTCAGTATCATTCATCTTTATTTCTTGTTAATTCATCTCGTAGCTTCTTCCAGAATATAATCCCACTACCAGTTAGGCGTATATTTATTTGTATACTCCAACAAACTAGTTTATTAAATTTTCTCTTGAAATTTCTTCCGATTGATTTACCACTATATAGTTCTTAGAAAAGATCGTTATTTAAATTCCAGACATATTGAGAAGCCTTGTTTTTTATTGCTACGTACACTCTTACTTAACGTTACTAATTCAGGGTTTAATGAGATAACGTATTACAAAATGGAGTTGGCTACAAGAGAACATGTCTAAAAGAAAAAATGATTATTCTTGCCTTATTTGATATTTATTATGATACTGAAAGAAAATATAGGGTGTGCTATACAATCATATTTGAATTTTTTATAGGCGTATTAAAGTCAATAAATACTATGAAAGCTTCTGTATTACTTATGAACTTTAAAACGATTATATTGTTTTACATGTTTTTTCTATGCCTAGTAAATTATTATTTGCTTATATGTTTTTATGCTGTCTCATAAAGATATTTCAGAGAGCGGAGATGCGATTCAAAATAATTAAAACACATTCATAAACATGTTGATCAGTTTTTCATTAGAATATATATTGTATGAAATTAAAGCTAGTCTTTAATCAAATGATAAATTTGAAAACACTAACCTCCTTCAGAACTCGATGACTATGTTATTACGTTGCACCTATATAAACATTAATAAAAACATGTAAAAGAAACGAAAATCTAATATTTATATCTACTTATCAGCTACATTAACTAATGATAGTGAGTGAATTAGTTGAGTGTGTCGACCGCTTCACTTATCTTGGGAGTCTCATCAGCCCTTGTAGTCTGGTGTGTGACGAAATCTCAACACGGATACAGAAGGCTTGACTAGCTTTCACCAACTCGCGTCATTTATGGCGTAAGCGAGATATTCGTCTAGCAACCAAAGGAAGGGTTTACTGTGCAGCAGTTCGTTCCGTTCTACTTTATGGCAGTGAAACATGGCCAATAAGAGTAGAGGACATTCATAGACTACTAGTATTCGATCATAGATGTCTTCGAAGCATTACTCGTATATGATGGGACCACCGAGTAAATAATGCAGTTGTTAGGAAACGGGTACTGTGTAATGATGGCAAACCGATTGATGAAGTAGTGGAACTTCATCAGTTGAGATGGCTGGGACACGTGTTACGTATGCCCAACCACCGACTGCCCGACATGCAATGTTTTATGGTGTAGGAGTAGGTTGCAAGAAAGCTAGGGGCGGCCAGACCAAAATGTGGCACAAATCCATGAAGTCATTGACAAGTGGAGTGAGCCATGTTGGTAGGTGTAGACTACCTGGTTGAGATTTGCGAGATGATAGCAATCGATGGTTAAAGACCTTGAATGACATGGCTCAAAATCGTTTGCAATGGCGAAGGTGCATCCAGTCTTTGTGTTCTGCCAAAGTCTAATCTTCTAAATTCTACATGTCCCTATCGTTTTTCTCTTTCCAAATTTATTTCACTGTATTATACTCTAATCTTTCTATCTACTTATCAGCTACATTTGTTAAATATTTCATCATTCTACGTTATTTTGTTTCTCCTCTCAGAATCTTCCTTCAATGTGGCAGTGAGTGCAAGCAATCCCGTTGGTTCAACATTTAATCAGGGTTTTACCTATGGTGTGACCGATGCTGCTCCTGATGTTTCTACTAATTCTACTATTACTGCCAGTGCTACCACCAATTTTACCACTACTACTGATGGATTCAATCAGTCGAGTAAGTTAATGATTGTTGCAAGTTGCACGATAAGCAACTATGCAGGCATGTTCGGGATGCGATTCTCTCGCTCGAAGTGCAAAATGTTACTTCAGGATTGGGTTGCATCGACACCTGAACTAATGATAGGGAGTGAATTAGTTGAGTGCGTCGACCGCTTCACTTATCTTGGGAGTCTCATCAGCCCTTGTAGTCTGGTGTGTGACGAAATCTCAACACGGATACAGAAGGCTTGACTAGCTTTCACCAACTCGCGTCATTTATGGCGTAAGCGAGATATTCGTCTAGCAACCAAAGGAAGGGTTTACTGTGCAGCAGTTCGTTCCGTTCTACTTTATGGCAGTGAAACATGGCCAATAAGAGTAGAGGACATTCATAGACTACTAGTATTCGATCATAGATGTCTTCGAAGCATTACTCGTATATGATGGGACCACCGAGTAAATAATGCAGTTGTTAGGAAACGGGTACTAGGTAATGATGGCAAACCGATTGATGAAGTAGTGGAACCTCATCAGTTGAGATGGCTGGGACACGTGTTACGTATGCCCAACCACCGACTGCCCCGACATGCAATGTTTTATGGTGTAGGAGTAGGTTGCAAGAAAGCTAGGGGCGGCCAGACCAAAATGTGGCACAAATCCATGAAGTCATTGACAAGTGGAGTGAGCCATGTTGGTAGGTGTAGACTACCTGGTTGAGATTTGCGAGATGATAGCAATCGATGGTTAAAGACCTTGAATGACATGGCTCAAAATCGTTTGCAATGGCGAAGGTGCATCCAGTCTTTGTGTTCTGCCAAAGTCTAATCTTCTAAATTCTACATGTCCCTATCGTTTTTCTCTTTCCAAATTTATTTCACTGTATTATACTCTAATCTTTCTATCTACTTATCAGCTACATTTGTTAAATATTTCATCATTCTACGTTATTTTGTTTCTCCTCTCAGAATCTTCCTTCAATGTGGCAGTGAGTGCAAGCAATCCCGTTGGTTCAACATTTAATCAGGGTTTTACCTATGGTGTGACCGATGCTGCTCCTGATGTTTCTACTAATTCTACTATTACTGCCAGTGCTACCACCAATTTTACCACTACTACTGATGGATTCAATCAGTCGAGTAAGTTAATGATTGTTGCAAGTTGCACGATAAGCAACTATGCAGGCATGTTCGGGATGCGATTCTCTCGCTCGAAGTGCAAAATGTTACTTCAGGATTGGGTTGCATCGACACCTGAACTAATGATAGGGAGTGAATTAGTTGAGTGCGTCGACCGCTTCACTTATCTTGGGAGTCTCATCAGCCCTTGTAGTCTGGTGTGTGACGAAATCTCAACACGGATACAGAAGGCTTGACTAGCTTTCACCAACTCGCGTCATTTATGGCGTAAGCGAGATATTCGTCTAGCAACCAAAGGAAGGGTTTACTGTGCAGCAGTTCGTTCCGTTCTACTTTATGGCAGTGAAACATGGCCAATAAGAGTAGAGGACATTCGTAGACTACTAGTATTCGATCATAGATGTCTTCGAAGCATTATTCGTATATGATGGGACCACCGAGTAAATAATGCAGTTGTTAGGAAACGGGTACTGTGTAATGATGGCAAACCGATTGATGAAGTAGTGGAACTTCATCAGTTGAGATGGCTGGGACACGTGTTACGTATGCCGACCACCGACTGCCCCGACATGCAATGTTTTATGGTGTAGGAGTAGGTTGCAAGAAAGCTAGGGGCGGCCAGACCAAAATGTGGCACAAATCCATGAAGTCATTGACAAGTGGAGTGAGCCATGTTGGTAGGTGTAGACTACCTGGTTGAGATTTGCGAGATGATAGCAATCGATGGTTAAAGACCTTGAATGACATGGCTCAAAATCGTTTGCAATGGCGAAGGTGCATCCAGTCTTTGTGTTCTGCCAAAGTCTAATCTTCTAAATTCTACATGTCCCTATCGTTTTTCTCTTTCCAAATTTATTTCACTGTATTATACTCTAATCTTTCTATCTACTTATCAGCTACATTTGTTAAATATTTCATCATTCTACGTTATTTTGTTTCTCCTCTCAGAATCTTCCTTCAATGTGGCAGTGAGTGCAAGCAATCCCGTTGGTTCAACATTTAATCAGGGTTTTACCTATGGTGTGACCGATGCTGCTCCTGATGTTTCTACTAATTCTACTATTACTGCCAGTGCTACCACCAATTTTACCACTACTACTGATGGATTCAATCAGTCGAGTAAGTTAATGATTGTTGCAAGTTGCACGATAAGCAACTATGCAGGCATGTTCGGGATGCGATTCTCTCGCTCGAAGTGCAAAATGTTACTTCAGGATTGGGTTGCATCGACACCTGAACTAATGATAGGGAGTGAATTAGTTGAGTGCGTCGACCGCTTCACTTATCTTGGGAGTCTCATCAGCCCTTGTAGTCTGGTGTGTGACGAAATCTCAACACGGATACAGAAGGCTTGACTAGCTTTCACCAACTCGCGTCATTTATGGCGTAAGCGAGATATTCGTCTAGCAACCAAAGGAAGGGTTTACTGTGCAGCAGTTCGTTCCGTTCTACTTTATGGCAGTGAAACATGGCCAATAAGAGTAGAGGACATTCGTAGACTACTAGTATTCGATCATAGATGTCTTCGAAGCATTATTCGTATATGATGGGACCACCGAGTAAATAATGCAGTTGTTAGGAAACGGGTACTGTGTAATGATGGCAAACCGATTGATGAAGTAGTGGAACTTCATCAGTTGAGATGGCTGGGACACGTGTTACGTATGCCGACCACCGACTGCCCCGACATGCAATGTTTTATGGTGTAGGAGTAGGTTGCAAGAAAGCTAGGGGCGGCCAGACCAAAATGTGGCACAAATCCATGAAGTCATTGACAAGTGGAGTGAGCCATGTTGGTAGGTGTAGACTACCTGGTTGAGATTTGCGAGATGATAGCAATCGATGGTTAAAGACCTTGAATGACATGGCTCAAAATCGTTTGCAATGGCGAAGGTGCATCCAGTCTTTGTGTTCTGCCAAAGTCTAATCTTCTAAATTCTACATGTCCCTATCGTTTTTCTCTTTCCAAATTTATTTCACTGTATTATACTCTAATCTTTCTATCTACTTATCAGCTACATTTGTTAAATATTTCATCATTCTACGTTATTTTGTTTCTCCTCTCAGAATCTTCCTTCAATGTGGCAGTGAGTGCAAGCAATCCCGTTGGTTCAACATTTAATCAGGGTTTTACCTATGGTGTGACCGATGCTGCTCCTGATGTTTCTACTAATTCTACTATTACTGCCAGTGCTACCACCAATTTTACCACTACTACTGATGGATTCAATCAGTCGAGTAAGTTAATGATTGTTGCAAGTTGCACGATAAGCAACTATGCAGGCATGTTCGGGATGCGATTCTCTCGCTCGAAGTGCAAAATGTTACTTCAGGATTGGGTTGCATCGACACCTGAACTAATGATAGGGAGTGAATTAGTTGAGTGCGTCGACCGCTTCACTTATCTTGGGAGTCTCATCAGCCCTTGTAGTCTGGTGTGTGACGAAATCTCAACACGGATACAGAAGGCTTGACTAGCTTTCACCAACTCGCGTCATTTATGGCGTAAGCGAGATATTCGTCTAGCAACCAAAGGAAGGGTTTACTGTGCAGCAGTTCGTTCCGTTCTACTTTATGGCAGTGAAACATGGCCAATAAGAGTAGAGGACATTCATAGACTACTAGTATTCGATCATAGATGTCTTCGAAGCATTACTCGTATATGATGGGACCACCGAGTAAATAATGCAGTTGTTAGGAAACGGGTACTATGTAATGATGGCAAACCGATTGATGAAGTAGTGGAACTTCATCAGTTGAGATGGCTGGGACACGTGTTACGTATGCCCAACCACCGACTGCCCCGACATGCAATGTTTTATGGTGTAGGAGTAGGTTGCAAGAAAGCTAGGGGCGGCCAGACCAAAATGTGGCACAAATCCATGAAGTCATTGACAAGTGGAGTGAGCCATGTTGGTAGGTGTAGACTACCTGGTTGAGATTTGCGAGATGATAGCAATCGATGGTTAAAGACCTTGAATGACATGGCTCAAAATCGTTTGCAATGGCGAAGGTGCATCCAGTCTTTGTGTTCTGCCAAAGTCTAATCTTCTAAATTCTACATGTCCCTATCGTTTTTCTCTTTCCAAATTTATTTCACTGTATTATACTCTAATCTTTCTATCTACTTATCAGCTACATTTGTTAAATATTTCATCATTCTACGTTATTTTGTTTCTCCTCTCAGAATCTTCCTTCAATGTGGCAGTGAGTGCAAGCAATCCCGTTGGTTCAACATTTAATCAGGGTTTTACCTATGGTGTGACCGATGCTGCTCCTGATGTTTCTACTAATTCTACTATTACTGCCAGTGCTACCACCAATTTTACCACTACTACTGATGGATTCAATCAGTCGAGTAAGTTAATGATTGTTGCAAGTTGCACGATAAGCAACTATGCAGGCATGTTCGGGATGCGATTCTCTCGCTCGAAGTGCAAAATGTTACTTCAGGATTGGGTTGCATCGACACCTGAACTAATGATAGGGAGTGAATTAGTTGAGTGCGTCGACCGCTTCACTTATCTTGGGAGTCTCATCAGCCCTTGTAGTCTGGTGTGTGACGAAATCTCAACACGGATACAGAAGGCTTGACTAGCTTTCACCAACTCGCGTCATTTATGGCGTAAGCGAGATATTCGTCTAGCAACCAAAGGAAGGGTTTACTGTGCAGCAGTTCGTTCCGTTCTACTTTATGGCAGTGAAACATGGCCAATAAGAGTAGAGGACATTCGTAGACTACTAGTATTCGATCATAGATGTCTTCGAAGCATTATTCGTATATGATGGGACCACCGAGTAAATAATGCAGTTGTTAGGAAACGGGTACTGTGTAATGATGGCAAACCGATTGATGAAGTAGTGGAACTTCATCAGTTGAGATGGCTGGGACACGTGTTACGTATGCCGACCACCGACTGCCCCGACATGCAATGTTTTATGGTGTAGGAGTAGGTTGCAAGAAAGCTAGGGGCGGCCAGACCAAAATGTGGCACAAATCCATGAAGTCATTGACAAGTGGAGTGAGCCATGTTGGTAGGTGTAGACTACCTGGTTGAGATTTGCGAGATGATAGCAATCGATGGTTAAAGACCTTGAATGACATGGCTCAAAATCGTTTGCAATGGCGAAGGTGCATCCAGTCTTTGTGTTCTGCCAAAGTCTAATCTTCTAAATTCTACATGTCCCTATCGTTTTTCTCTTTCCAAATTTATTTCACTGTATTATACTCTAATCTTTCTATCTACTTATCAGCTACATTTGTTAAATATTTCATCATTCTACGTTATTTTGTTTCTCCTCTCAGAATCTTCCTTCAATGTGGCAGTGAGTGCAAGCAATCCCGTTGGTTCAACATTTAATCAGGGTTTTACCTATGGTGTGACCGATGCTGCTCCTGATGTTTCTACTAATTCTACTATTACTGCCAGTGCTACCACCAATTTTACCACTACTACTGATGGATTCAATCAGTCGAGTAAGTTAATGATTGTTGCAAGTTGCACGATAAGCAACTATGCAGGCATGTTCGGGATGCGATTCTCTCGCTCGAAGTGCAAAATGTTACTTCAGGATTGGGTTGCATCGACACCTGAACTAATGATAGGGAGTGAATTAGTTGAGTGCGTCGACCGCTTCACTTATCTTGGGAGTCTCATCAGCCCTTGTAGTCTGGTGTGTGACGAAATCTCAACACGGATACAGAAGGCTTGACTAGCTTTCACCAACTCGCGTCATTTATGGCGTAAGCGAGATATTCGTCTAGCAACCAAAGGAAGGGTTTACTGTGCAGCAGTTCGTTCCGTTCTACTTTATGGCAGTGAAACATGGCCAATAAGAGTAGAGGACATTCGTAGACTACTAGTATTCGATCATAGATGTCTTCGAAGCATTATTCGTATATGATGGGACCACCGAGTAAATAATGCAGTTGTTAGGAAACGGGTACTGTGTAATGATGGCAAACCGATTGATGAAGTAGTGGAACTTCATCAGTTGAGATGGCTGGGACACGTGTTACGTATGCCGACCACCGACTGCCCCGACATGCAATGTTTTATGGTGTAGGAGTAGGTTGCAAGAAAGCTAGGGGCGGCCAGACCAAAATGTGGCACAAATCCATGAAGTCATTGACAAGTGGAGTGAGCCATGTTGGTAGGTGTAGACTACCTGGTTGAGATTTGCGAGATGATAGCAATCGATGGTTAAAGACCTTGAATGACATGGCTCAAAATCGTTTGCAATGGCGAAGGTGCATCCAGTCTTTGTGTTCTGCCAAAGTCTAATCTTCTAAATTCTACATGTCCCTATCGTTTTTCTCTTTCCAAATTTATTTCACTGTATTATACTCTAATCTTTCTATCTACTTATCAGCTACATTTGTTAAATATTTCATCATTCTACGTTATTTTGTTTCTCCTCTCAGAATCTTCCTTCAATGTGGCAGTGAGTGCAAGCAATCCCGTTGGTTCAACATTTAATCAGGGTTTTACCTATGGTGTGACCGATGCTGCTCCTGATGTTTCTACTAATTCTACTATTACTGCCAGTGCTACCACCAATTTTACCACTACTACTGATGGATTCAATCAGTCGAGTAAGTTAATGATTGTTGCAAGTTGCACGATAAGCAACTATGCAGGCATGTTCGGGATGCGATTCTCTCGCTCGAAGTGCAAAATGTTACTTCAGGATTGGGTTGCATCGACACCTGAACTAATGATAGGGAGTGAATTAGTTGAGTGCGTCGACCGCTTCACTTATCTTGGGAGTCTCATCAGCCCTTGTAGTCTGGTGTGTGACGAAATCTCAACACGGATACAGAAGGCTTGACTAGCTTTCACCAACTCGCGTCATTTATGGCGTAAGCGAGATATTCGTCTAGCAACCAAAGGAAGGGTTTACTGTGCAGCAGTTCGTTCCGTTCTACTTTATGGCAGTGAAACATGGCCAATAAGAGTAGAGGACATTCGTAGACTACTAGTATTCGATCATAGATGTCTTCGAAGCATTATTCGTATATGATGGGACCACCGAGTAAATAATGCAGTTGTTAGGAAACGGGTACTGTGTAATGATGGCAAACCGATTGATGAAGTAGTGGAACTTCATCAGTTGAGATGGCTGGGACACGTGTTACGTATGCCGACCACCGACTGCCCCGACATGCAATGTTTTATGGTGTAGGAGTAGGTTGCAAGAAAGCTAGGGGCGGCCAGACCAAAATGTGGCACAAATCCATGAAGTCATTGACAAGTGGAGTGAGCCATGTTGGTAGGTGTAGACTACCTGGTTGAGATTTGCGAGATGATAGCAATCGATGGTTAAAGACCTTGAATGACATGGCTCAAAATCGTTTGCAATGGCGAAGGTGCATCCAGTCTTTGTGTTCTGCCAAAGTCTAATCTTCTAAATTCTACATGTCCCTATCGTTTTTCTCTTTCCAAATTTATTTCACTGTATTATACTCTAATCTTTCTATCTACTTATCAGCTACATTTGTTAAATATTTCATCATTCTACGTTATTTTGTTTCTCCTCTCAGAATCTTCCTTCAATGTGGCAGTGAGTGCAAGCAATCCCGTTGGTTCAACATTTAATCAGGGTTTTACCTATGGTGTGACCGATGCTGCTCCTGATGTTTCTACTAATTCTACTATTACTGCCAGTGCTACCACCAATTTTACCACTACTACTGATGGATTCAATCAGTCGAGTAAGTTAATGATTGTTGCAAGTTGCACGATAAGCAACTATGCAGGCATGTTCGGGATGCGATTCTCTCGCTCGAAGTGCAAAATGTTACTTCAGGATTGGGTTGCATCGACACCTGAACTAATGATAGGGAGTGAATTAGTTGAGTGCGTCGACCGCTTCACTTATCTTGGGAGTCTCATCAGCCCTTGTAGTCTGGTGTGTGACGAAATCTCAACACGGATACAGAAGGCTTGACTAGCTTTCACCAACTCGCGTCATTTATGGCGTAAGCGAGATATTCGTCTAGCAACCAAAGGAAGGGTTTACTGTGCAGCAGTTCGTTCCGTTCTACTTTATGGCAGTGAAACATGGCCAATAAGAGTAGAGGACATTCGTAGACTACTAGTATTCGATCATAGATGTCTTCGAAGCATTACTCGTATATGATGGGACCACCGAGTAAATAATGCAGTTGTTAGGAAACGGGTACTAGGTAATGATGGCAAACCGATTGATGAAGTAGTGGAACTTCATCAGTTGAGATGGCTGGGACACGTGTTACGTATGCCCAACCACCGACTGCCTCGACATGCAATGTTTTATGGTGTAGGAGTAGGTTGCAAGAAAGCTAGGGGCGGCCAGACCAAAATGTGGCACAAATCCATGAAGTCACTGACAAGTGGAGTGAGCCATGTTGGTAGGTGTAGACTACCTGGTTGAGATTTGCGAGATGATAGCAATCGATGGTTAAAGACCTTGAATGACATGGCTCAAAATCGTTTGCAATGGCGAAGGTGCATCCAGTCTTTGTGTTCTGCCAAAGTCTAATCTTCTAAATTCTACATGTCCCTATCGTTTTTCTCTTTCCAAATTTATTTCACTGTATTATACTCTAATCTTTCTATCTACTTATCAGCTACATTTGTTAAATATTTCATCATTCTACGTTATTTTGTTTCTCCTCTCAGAATCTTCCTTCAATGTGGCAGTGAGTGCAAGCAATCCCGTTGGTTCAACATTTAATCAGGGTTTTACCTATGGTGTGACCGATGCTGCTCCTGATGTTTCTACTAATTCTACTATTACTGCCAGTGCTACCACCAATTTTACCACTACTACTGATGAATTCAATCAGTCGAGTAAGTTAATGATTGTTGCAAGTTGCACGATAAGCAACTATGCAGGCATGTTCGGGATGCGATTCTCTCGCTCGAAGTGCAAAATGTTACTTCAGGATTGGGTTGCATCGACACCTGAACTAATGATAGGGAGTGAATTAGTTGAGTGCGTCGACCGCTTCACTTATCTTGGGAGTCTCATCAGCCCTTGTAGTCTGGTGTGTGACGAAATCTCAACACGGATACAGAAGGCTTGACTAGCTTTCACCAACTCGCGTCATTTATGGCGTAAGCGAGATATTCGTCTAGCAACCAAAGGAAGGGTTTACTGTGCAGCAGTTCGTTCCGTTCTACTTTATGGCAGTGAAACATGGCCAATAAGAGTAGAGGACATTCATAGACTACTAGTATTCGATCATAGATGTCTTCGAAGCATTACTCGTATATGATGGGACCACCGAGTAAATAATGCAGTTGTTAGGAAACGGGTACTATGTAATGATGGCAAACCGATTGATGAAGTAGTGGAACTTCATCAGTTGAGATGGCTGGGACACGTGTTACGTATGCCCAACCACCGACTGCCCCGACATGCAATGTTTTATGGTGTAGGAGTAGGTTGCAAGAAAGCTAGGGGCGGCCAGACCAAAATGTGGCACAAATCCATGAAGTCATTGACAAGTGGAGTGAGCCATGTTGGTAGGTGTAGACTACCTGGTTGAGATTTGCGAGATGATAGCAATCGATGGTTAAAGACCTTGAATGACATGGCTCAAAATCGTTTGCAATGGCGAAGGTGCATCCAGTCTTTGTGTTCTGCCAAAGTCTAATCTTCTAAATTCTACATGTCCCTATCGTTTTTCTCTTTCCAAATTTATTTCACTGTATTATACTCTAATCTTTCTATCTACTTATCAGCTACATTTGTTAAATATTTCATCATTCTATGCTTTCGGTGCCTCCGCCTGTATGTTGTCTGGTCCTGCTGCTTTGCCGCTCTTGATTTGTCTAATGGCCATGCTGATCTCTACAATTTGTTGTGGGCCAACATCAATTGGTAAGTCTGTGGGTGCTGCTTCAATGTTTGGTGGGTTCAGTGGTGCTAGTCTATTCAAGAGTTCTTTGAAGTATTCTACCCACCTCTTTCGTTGTTCTTCAATGTGGGTAATTACTTTGCCTTCCTTGCTTTTTACTGGTTTTTCTGGCTTACGGTAATTTCCAGCAAGTTTCTTTGTTGTGTCATACAGTTGTCTCATGTTTCCCTCTCTTGCAGCCTTTTCCGCTCTCGTTGCTAAATCTTCAACATATTTACGTTTGTCGGTTCTGATGCTCCTCTTCACTTGCTTGTTTGCCTCTGTGTATTCGTCTTGTGCCTTGGCTTTTTCCGCTCTTGTTCGGCTGGTGTTGATTGCTGCCTTCTTGTTCCTCCTTTCTTCAATTTTACCCAGTGTACCAACAGTGATCCATTCTTTGTGATGGTGCTTCTTTTGGCCCAGAACCTCTTGACATGTTGAAACGATTGCCTCCTTGATACCATTCCAGTTGCTTTCCATGGTAGTTCCCTCTCCATTGAGTAGATCATGAAAGGCCTCGAACCTGATGCTGAGGGCTATGTTGAGTTTGTCAGCATCTCGAAGAAAGGCCGTATTAAACTTTTGTGATGTTGTCCGCGACGTTGTCCAGTGCGTTTCGAGTTTTAGTTTCATCTTGGGGACCAGAAAATGATGATCGGATGCTATATCAGCTCCTCTTCTGGTTCTCACATCCTCCATCGTCCTCCTGAACTTTTTGTTGATGCAGATATGGTCGATTTGATTCTGTGTAATGTGATCCTGTGAAATCCAAGTGGCTTTGTGTATGTTTTTGTGTGGGAATATGGTGCCACCTATGACCGGTTTATTGTAGGCGCATAAGTTTGCAAATCTCTCACCATTTTCGTTCCTTTTTCCCAGTCCATGTTGTCCCATGACGTCTTCGTATCCAGTGTTGTCCTTTCCAACCTTGGCATTGAAATCTCCCATCAGAATGGTCAGGTCCTTGGTTGAGCACTTCTCGACGATCGACTGCAGCCTGTCGTAGAATTGGTCTTTAGCGTATTCATCGTAGTCGTTGGTAGGCGCATAGCATTGGATGATGTTCATTGTAATGCCCTCTCTCTTTGTTTTGAAGGAGGCTTTGATAATTCTTGGTCCATGAGATTCCCATCCTATAAGTGCATTTTGTGCTTTTCTAGACAGCATCAGTGCCACTCCTTGTGTATGTGGGGCATTTTCTTCTTCATGACCGGAGTATAACATAAATTCTCCTGAAGACAGTCGTTGTTGTCCAACCTGCGTCCAATGTGTTTCACTGATTCCAAGCACCTCCAGGTTGTATTTTCTCATTTCTGCAGCAATTTGGAAAACTCTTCTGGTCTCCCACATTTTCCGGACATTCCATGTACCTATAAAAATTGTCGCTCTGATTGTAAGGTGCATCGTCGTCATGACTTCCGAAGGAACTCGGCTTTCATCATGAGACGTCATATTTATTCCTTCTACTTCCAGGGCAGAGTTTGAATGATTTTTTCTGGTTAGCCGTTTTTTAGCGAGTTGATTTTCTACGGGATGTGGCCGCTAACCCATGCCCAACCCTCCTTTACCCGGGCTTGGGACCTGCATTAACCCCCAGAGGAGCTACAGGCGGAGTTATTTCCCACATTAATTTAGACTATTTATAAGGAATTTTTTTTAAGAAAGTCTACAATTTGAATGAAATATAAATATACAGCGTATGAAACTGAATTTATTCACAAGGAATTTCATCAAATCTGTCTTCACTTTTTTGATAATAAGTTAATAAAAGATTTTAGATTACTTTCGGATTCATTTGCTTTTTATCCTTTTAAATTACTTCACTGTTTTACTAAACTGTACACCTAAAATCTAATTAAGCTTACCATTTTTCAAATCACTTTAATATCAACCCGATTGTATTTATCAGAAACAATGCGTAGTAAAGTCAGTTGTTTTGGTGTTAGCTCTGATCAAAAGTGAGGTATCTGTCTATCATATGATATGATTTATATCTTCTTAATATAAGGTGATTCAAATGAAAATTAATTTAAATAATGTTTATCAATACAATTAGCGATTTTGGTGATGATAATATCTAACTTTAATGATGTTACTGAAGCTAGATACGATCATGATCAAAGCTAATTATCAGTATGGGGTTGTGGAGATTGCTATGTTTTAATTGAGATCATGAGCATATCCAGGTTTTCACTGGTGGTCTAACATTGATCGGTCGGGTGGAGACAGTTATCCACCTCAGACAATGGATGAAAGATTGCGCAAGATCATGAATCGATCGAAGCTGGACTTTATCACCGCTGGATGCCAGCTCAATGGTTTAGAGGTTAGGCGTTCGCACGCGAGACCGAAGGTCCTGGGTTGGAGTCCTACATGTGGGATCGTGGATGCGCACTGCCGAGGAGTCCCGTACTATGACGAAGCAGCCTTCAATTTTTTCCAGGTTTTCAATGGTGGTCTAACATTGACCGGTTTATTATCTCAATCGAAAAGTAATTATTCGGTATTCGTTGATATCAACTAAAGGATTGTTAAAGGTTAGGGAATAACAGTGTATTTCTTACTTTGGTCTGGGATTCTTTGAAAATCGCGATCAAAAGATCCTCTTCAATATCAATTTCCTAAATATCAATATTTATGGAGATTATAAATTCTTTAAATCTGTGAACGGGAATCTAATGGTTTATATGCTTCAACTTCAATTTGTAATATAGTTTGATCTCCATTCGGCGTCATTGATGCATCATTAATCATGGTGTCCACCATTTCACATTGCTTCTCAGTTGACATTCGTACTCGACGAATAACCATCTCCAAAGGATACGACTTAGTTAATTGATCGTATTTATTCCTCAAGCTAACTGAAAGTCTAACACAGAGATGTATATGCATTTAAAATTTCCCCACTAACCACACTAACTTAAAATTTAAGATAACTCAAGATCTGTTTTTTTCCGTTGGATAGATTCAAATTATTTGAGGGTAGATTGCAGCTAAATCGCTAATGTTGGTTCTAATTTAAAATATGAATAATCTCTCTCACTTTTACTTGAAAACCAAACCATTTTTTACCTTACGTGTGTTAATAGTAATAAGTTTGGATTTCAGTCTCACGACCAATAAATTCATTTTATGCCACTTACATTATGTAAAGAATTATTTATTGAATAGTTTACATTTCTCCATTGCTGATATCACTATTTGAATTCATCAGTACCTCTATGCTGATGAGAGTTAAATTCGTCAAAACACATTTTATGAATTCCACCTTTAGCTAATATGAAACATAACACTTTATTAGTTTTACATCTGGTAAAACTAGAAGTTTGAAACATGTTTCTGAACCATATTGAGTTGTAGATTACTGTAGTTTTATTGTTAAGAAATAATAAAAGCTATCACTGTTAGAGTAAACTGTATTCTCATGGTAATGTATGAAAGTTGCAAATTAAAAGAGCACACTTGAATGAGATGATAATAATTTGGTCTAATTTTGATAGTAAACAGTAATGTATTTATAGTGATGATGATAAAAGTGGTAGTGAATGTGAAATATCCCAATGAGTAGAAATTTGTATTTGTGATTATTCGCAAATTAGAATTTTTATAAATTAACTCACTGAATAAATCAAATCAGCCATTTCGTACACACCAACATGTTTATCATGTTAATCTTATATCATTTAGCTTAAGGGTAATTGTGTGAGATATAATGTTGTACGTATTCCCATGTATGTCAATGGTTATAAAAAGCATGATAGTTATAATGCGAATGAGTTATTTAATTTCCATATGCACTTGTGAGTTTGGTTGTAGTCAGCATATACTTTAAATAAATATCAGTTAACCTGATTCGTTTCGTTTATAGGAAATCAAACAAAAGTGGACTCTATATTTCTATCCTGTGATTATTTATAGTTGGCTTTCCTCATCTGTCTTACATATTCTTTAATTTTTTATCACATTTTGTTTTTTAGTTCAACTTTTAAATACAAGTATCCATACACCAAAACTTATTCAGATCTCCAATATTACATCCACTTCGTTCGTGATCATTTGGCCAGTTGTGAAAACTAATGGAAGTCAATTCAGAGTTTCTACTTATGAAATCTCGCTTAATAGCCAGAGACAATCATTATTATTAATAAAAAATATTTCGAGTGAAGTATTTAGAGAAAAAATTGAAAATTTAACTGCTTGCACAATTTATACAATTCAAATGAGATTAGTAATAAAACAATATGAAACAGTATGTAGTGAATGGTCAAAACCACTGACTGTGTTTACTTCAATCTCGAGTAGGTTCATGTTGTGATTATTATCAATATTCACTAAGCATTAGCTGCGTTAAAAAAACTAACAAAATTGTTTTACTTCCCTGTTGCTAAATTATAGATGTACTTCATTCTATGTAGTACCGTTCCCTAGCATCTTTACGGCGTACTTTAATAATGAAATATTTTTGGCCTCAACATAAAACTAAGGATACCTTTAGTTAAAACGAAGTATATTAGGAAATTGTCGTATGATACTAATGTCTAATATGTCAAAGCTTTTGTTTGAGTTGACAAAACTTATTAATACATATTCAGATTATGAAGTTACAAAGCCTGAAATGTGTTGTGGGCTTTCCAACTAAATTGAGCAGTGACAGCCCCCAAATGCCCTGGTACGGCTGAGAGTGAGGAGAGTCTTCTGTCCCTCTCGAAATGCCCTCACATGGCCACGCGAATATATAGCCTCTGCCCGAGATGTCCTACTCACTGCCTTCTCGCACTACAAGTGTTGTTCACGAAAGTGAGAGGACGAAAAGTGAATGTCCGGCGCTTTAACCGGGTTGGTGGACACGGAAAGTTCACCGAGGGGAGTTGGAAAACCCTGATTCCAAACCAATGGTGCACATGGTCTCCAGTATCCTGAGAGAACAAATGGCGTATGAACCAATGGTTGGTCACCGACTACCATGGGACTGTATCTCCTCAGGATGCTCCACTTCTTTGTGGATCAGCCCTTTAGGTTAAAGGCTCCGGGAGTGGCCCCCTAAGAAAACCACCTGCTTCAGTTTGGGCACCTGGGCAATATCACAGCCCATCACACAAATCAAACAAGATTTGTGTGGCACATATGTATCTGGTGCTTCCTTGTACCAATATTTATGTGTTTAAATAAATAAAAATGTTTAACATTCTAGTTGATTCAATAAACCGTTATGAGAGAAAATTTATTGGAGAATGATTTTCACACTAGAGTCAAAAATGTAAACATGCTTGGAATGCAGTGCTTCGCCTACAAATGCTAAATGTTGATTCAGAATTGGCTTAGATTACCGCCTAAATTCGTGATTTCGAGTACCGTAATTGAACGCATCAACCATTTCAGTTATTTTGCCAGACTTAGTTTCGATTTACATTGCCATTCTATTTTTCATGTATAACTCTAAATAGTTGGAACGAATAAGAAAGCAATATTTCAAGTTAGAACAACGTCTTTTAACCGGAAAGAATCAGGTTTTTTCTATATAAGCATTACAACAGACTTTAGGAACATACATAAATAGATTTGATATAAAAAAACATGTAGTAATTTGCAACCAGTTGAATGAGAATACAACATCCACTCAATGATTCAGTGGCTATTCTGACGTAGTGAAATGACTGAGGGTAGAACTGGATTTGTAGTGAAAACATGATATAGACAATAAATACGATTACTCACTCTAGAACATTTTTTTCACTGAGCCTCATAAATATCAGACGACTATACATAACCTGTGACTGGGTATAATTACTGTTTAGCTAAAAGTTCAAATCTTTACATACATTTTTAACCGAAGTAAAATCACAACGGAGGATAACTGAATAACTCGTACTGGTTGCTTCAGTGTTAGAATAAGTTGTTCAATAAGATTAATCCAACCAATTGACAGCATGGATCAAAATCTGTAGCAGAACCACTTCAACCTCATCGGTCAACGACCTGAAATATTCTATATCACGTAGGTGCTTAACTATCTTAGGTACCATAAATAAAAAGTAGATTCACACCTACATCTCAATACACTTGCTTTTGTGTACGAGTTTATTTTTCATGGAATAATAGTTGAATTTCAAATAAACGGTAATTCAAATGAGCCCGCCACTGATCCGCCAATAACACATTGTACACAATCAGTTGTATGATTAAAAATGTCATGATTAATAAAAATAACTGATTTACCGAAAAAAAACACTCTATCCTTATCTAATGAAACAGACAATCTCTAATTGTACTTGTAAACTATTCAAATCAAATAGACTAGAATAATTTATTCAAATTGCATAATACAGACAAAAGAAGATGATTAGCATTAGTGTGCACTTATTCAAAGTTAAAAATGTACATTACATTGAATATACGTGTAAGTTGGTACATAAATTATTTCTAGATTAAGAAACATTAATCCTTCATCTCCATGGTTGCATGATTTTAGTAGACAACTGTTTTGGAATGATGCAAATGTAAATGTGTAATCAAGTCAAAGTTTTAATTGTTCAACATTATTTTGAAGCACTGATTAACTTATCAAACAAGAGTATCCGCATCAGACTTGAAGTTTTTCAAAGGTAGGCGATTTCTCAACTCGTTTCTTACAGTTCTAAATACTGATTGTATTTAATCGACTCATGAAGTCAAATAAAGACAGAACAAATATTGATGCAGAAGAGTATGAATCCATTAAATTTCGTGGTTTCTCATCAGCTGCTTACAACCAGATATGCAGAAGAGTTTTAGCATTGGTGTAATAAATAGGATGAAACGACTGACATAAGTGAATTTAAAGGATAGGAATAACAAGTTCATCAACTATATATATATATATATATATATATATATATATATATATATATATGCAAGAAAAGGTCAGAGGTTATTAGGTATTAGAATGAAGGGTGGCGTAATAGTTGAGTGGAGTTCAAAGACAGATAAGATCAAAAGTGTGATTATTTTAGAGGTAATTAAAAACAATTAGGGTGGGTTACGTAATAATTGAATGAAATTTGGAGAGTTCATATAATTAAGAGAGACAAGTGAGCGGAAATGTGTGAGAGAAAAATGGTGGTTTAAGAATTGGGTAAGGGAAGAGGAATATGATAAAAACCGAATATTAACCAAAATAAAACTAGTAACAACAAAAATAAAACAAAAAAACGGATTACTAGGGTAGTAATAAGTTTATCACTGTCTCTTTTTGAGTACACAGATCCGGTTCGAGGTCGCGATCGCTTCAGCAAACCGGACAGCAGTTGTACTTCTTTGTTTGCTAATGATTTTGAAGGCATGAGAAATGTCAATGCTGTGCTCGGTGTCGAGTAAATGCCGAGTTATCGCACTGTCGAGAGCTCTGGTCCCTTGCAGCCTCAGTTTCTTAAGAACATGCTCAGAAATGCAAACATGTACTCGCTTCTTCCAATGTATGTGCTTTGGCACGTACATGTAAATTGGTAGATACATTTGGAGCTACTGGTTGTCAGCAGCTAATGAGAAACCACGAAATATAATGAATTCATACTATTCTGCTTCAATATTTGCTCTGTCTTTATTTTAATTCATGAGTCGATTAAAGCTAGACCACTATGGAAGACCTGGAAACACTGAATGGCCGTTTCGTCCTATTATGGGACACCTCAGCAACACATATCCACGATCTCGTACGTGGGACTGAAACCCAGGAGCTTCGGTCTTGCGGGCAACCAATCAACTCATGATTTCAACTATTAAAAATTACTACCATATTCACAAAACCCTATTCTTATAATATTCAAAGTTGTTAACAAAACGAATATTTTGTAGAACTCATTAAAGGATCCGTACTGAACTTTTAGATTTCACTTAAAAGCATTGAAACCAAAAGGCGAGAATTGTTACTTTTACAGAAAAGAAGAAGAACGAATAAAATTTTCAAATATTTGGGTATCAGTGGCCCTCGAAAAAATTGATCGAAGAGAAATTTCATCTGTGAACTAGGTGAATAAAAACAAAACCACGGAGTAAGCAATGTCTGGATTAGGAATAGAGCACTAGGTGAGGATGGGAGTCGATTGAAGAGGTAGTGAATCTTCATCAACTGACGTGGTTGGGACATATTTTACATATGTACGTGTTCTATTATGTATATACACATTGTGAGGCTGACCCTCTAGTTAATTTAAGGAAGCTCAGAGAGAGCTGAACACATTCCGTCCAACCATCTTTTGAAAGAACATTCCGGAATCTCGACGTGTAGTTTTCTTATTGAACAAATGCTAAAAACCTCTGCACGCGGATTGGATGACTATGATGATGATTTCGTTTATACTACAGACTATAAATACTTTACAGTTTTGTACCACATTTGACACTGGAATAATATTCCTTCTTAGTCTTACTCTGTCTCTTCACTTGCTACTCGGAGGTTTCTAGCGTTCGAGTGCTCAAGTTGTACACGTTATATGAAGAATCTAAGCTCTAGATATAACACACATACTTGAGGAAAATAACGGAAACTGAAATCTCAAAACATTATCAGTAGATGTAATGTATCTATAAAAATTACGCTCTATGTTTCTGTCTTCCATTATCACTAAACTGTACAATACATTAAATACCAAAACAGTTCCTGTCGTCAAACCTTTCACTTACGCACTATAATGCAGTCATTCTTATTGTGGTCGCAGCAGATGCTTCAAATTATGGATTTAGAGTAGTGATTTCACATTTCTGTCACAATTGCACTATGAAAGCGATTGATCACGCCTCAAGATCACTGACAACGACAGAAAAGAACTATAGTTAGTTAGAGAAGGAAGCCCTCTTCATTATGTTTGCTGTGAAAAGGTTCCACAAGATGCTATTCGGTAGACAGCTTACCTTACTAACAGACTTACAAACCGCTACTGGTAGCTTTTGGATCCCAAAAGCTTATCCCTGTAAATACAGCTAACCGTCTACAACGATGGGCAACTACACTGCTTGGGTAAGATTTCAAGATAAAGTATCATGCGACACCCGATTTTCGAAAGACAGATGCCGTCGCAAGATTAACTGGCTCACATTCAAACCAAGAAAAGTACGTACTTGTAGCCGCCGTAGAAGCTGACGTTAAAGTTCACAGTGTGTTGGCAGACGCAGTTTCTGGACTGCCGGTCACATTTAAAGCTGTTAAATAAGATAGCGAAAGAATAATGCGTTGAAGATTATTTGCGGCTGTATACTCAACAAATGGCCTTCGTCTAGACTCCATGAAGAGCTTTTACAATACTTTCGTCGGTGAAATCCCTTGACAGTTGTCGATCCGTATATCACGTTTGGCCATCGGATCGTTATTCCTAGAGTTCTTCGACATCATGTCCTTAAATAGTTCCGTAATGGGCACCCAGAGGTAAGTAAAATGAAGTCACTGGCTCTGAGCTACGCATATATGCCGTCAATGGACCGTGATATAGAACGAAAGTGTCGTAGTTGTTAGTCCTGTCACTAATTTGAATTTTCTTCACAAGTCGTATCTTCAATGTTTAGTCTTTGCCATTAACACTGAAACTGTTTCTACCTCTAATATTCTGTTATTTAGTCTAACGATTTCATCTTTCTGTGATAATAGGTTATGGCAACTCGAACTGATGGACATACGTACATTTTCAACGTTGAGACTGACTATCGCTCACCGGTGATTCGGACGCTGTATATGTTACGTCCTTGATCTGTCTACCCAATAGTATACAGAAGATAACTTGTATAGATCTAGATTAAGTCCTTGAACAATATTTTTACTTGTTTATCTTTGAGGCTGAAATACGTGAGTTCAAAGCGAGACTAACCGCCTTTGGTAGAGACAAAAACCATTCTATCTTCTGATTGGTTGGCAAGGGTGTGCGAGTCAACGGGACCACTACTCGATTTTTCCCAATTCCGATTGAGATTAGTGTTAAAAGATATATGAATAAGTAGATGACTAACATAACCAAAACACTGAATCAACTAGAAAAATGCAATTATGTCCAAAACTGGGCATGAGGGCAGAAAAGTCGAGTACCAAAGGTTACGTTTAAATTGTATTAGCTCTGGAACAGAAGAAGATATTAGTGTACGATTCATCAAACGAAAGCTTATGGTTTGTAGAATAATCTGGGCACAAAAAATAAATGTTAGCGTCTTACAAGCTTTTAATTAAGTCGAATAACGTCCCCAAAAGTAGCTTCCATTGTTTATCATGGCTTCCTTGTTTCTTTGTTCGCATCAGTATACGGTTGTCAAACAAAAGTATTGCTAGACGATGTTCATGAATGAAATGCCACGTTTTTTAATTAGATAAACGTTCCAAAACAAAAAATTAATAATTAGTGTGATCATGGAAATTCAGAACGAAGAGGATGATGAATCGCTGTGTCTGGTAGAACAATCAGCCAAAATATTAAAATAAAAGCATTAAGGTAAAGGAATAGTTTTTTGTAAAGCTTTATATCTTCTCATTGTTGTTTCTAACTACGGAACTTGGCCGGCGGATAACGGGGTAGTGAAGTAAAAGCAGAAATGATAAGCACTGGTTTGGATCTCCAGAATGAACGTCATATCTGAAAGACATATCCCCCAGTCAACATGTCTCAAATAGATTGAATAGTGATTTTACTGCTAGCCACTATCCAACTTTATCTAAGGATAAGTAAAATGAATAAGTGTTGTAAATTTTTTAATTATTTATTCCAACCTTTCAGCTATTTAGATGCTTCACTAGAGCTGACTAGTTTTTAGTAATAAGTGTGACTTGAAGCAAAAAAGAAGCAGTTTTTTTCACACATCATTGATGTGTAACGATTTATCAGGCTTTTGATCAATTTTTTGAAAACGAAAATTTCATTATTCAGAGAAATATTAGTCCACGAGAAGCATATCGTTGTTGCGAATTTCCTGTGCCAACTGACACTGTTACAGAACATATCAATAACATAACGAGGAAAATATAGTGATTACAATCCCCAAAAATCAAAGTTTATGTTATGAGGCAAGAAAATATCAATCAATATCTATTGTTACTGTATAGACCAAAATACAGACTTGATCACGTAAGTTCCAAGTCTTTTTGTCCAGATCTGCTTCAGAAATTAGTTTTAGTGTATTCATCAGTTAAAATAAAATGTCTAGCTGATTGTATATTGGCGGAACTAATCACATTATTTAGCTGGATGTATGATATCACTTCAACTGTATGTCGTACAGTTTGGTTATGTTGAAAATTAGACGGTTATTACCAATAATTCAGATCATTGTAGTCCTATATCGCGAACTGATTGAATTTCAAAATAGGAATCTCTAAATCCTGAATCAGTGGACTAAAAGTAACATTCTTGTGTGCATACTACTCAAGAATCTCACACTACGACAAAACAGTTATACAATCCTTCCTGCTTTTAATAACGTCTTAACTAATATTAATCTATGGTGAACATCACGTAATATGTAAGCAGTTACTTATATATAATTGAATTTGAAATATTGACATTTGCATATCGTTTTCTCATTTAATTTTTTTTTCGTACAAAAGCTCCTAATCCACCTGTTAACGTTACATTTATTGAGACTAGATCAACACAGCTCCGTGTTGTTTGGATGCCTCCTGAGGAGAATTCAGCTTTCAACATCAATTGTTTCTTGGTATATATCCGTCCAACGTTTACTGTGTTTGGGCATTTTCAAAAATTCAATATTTGTCATTCTAACGTGTGTGACATCAAATCGTTATGTCCGGGAGTAAACTACACAGTTTATGTTGAATCGTTTGATTCAACATATGGAATTCGAAGTTTGCCTTCGAATTATATTACCGCTGTAACCTATCCAGATAGTAAGTTGTCATATAGGCCAAAACACAGATATTTTATTGTTTTAATATATTTTTTTATCCCAGAAAAGTAGGTCTGTTGATAAATAAACTTCAGAATATTAAAGATTCCCATTGTGAAAATTAGAACAACATATGTAAGCGAACAATTGTTTTCAATTAGATCGTCATCAGGCTTTACTCTAATATACATGAATATTTATATAAAAATGTTAGACCAATCAAGGCTATTTGAGTCAATAATAATCACAATGAAATAGAAATACGTTACCAAGCATAATAATAGTTAAAAGTACAAGTTGATAGTGGGAAGACAGGTGTACTGATAGTAGTAAGAATAGCAAATTACGATAACAAAAGTCTTATCAATAATTAAACATAAGAATTAAGAGGTCAAACGTGGGTAAATAGTCTGGAATAGTAATCACAAAACATTAAAATCATTACGTAATAAGAAGTATGTAAGTAAATAGATAGTGAAGAATACAAACGGAAAGAGGTAGAAAATTACAAACAAACAAAAAATGATAACCAAAATCTTAAAAAAATTAAAAAAAATTTCTACAAATAATAATAATGTCAATTATTAAGTTATGTCCGGCCATGGAAGGGATAGGGGGTTACGAATTTCTTCTGTACACATAAATTGGGATGGAATGTACGAATCCCTATGGCTTCTGCTATATGAAGTAGACGGGAGCGAACTCCGTTGGGAAACGATGGAGGTATACGATAGATCACTTGAAATGATTTCAATTTATCAACAATATGACCACTATCAATTAGATGTGCCAAGATAGAACTGCGTATTGTTTTTATTTGGCCCTTTCCAAACCATGCTGGTAGATGTTCACTCATTCGTTGGTTAAGTTGTCTAGTAGTACGCCCGATATAGCTATCTCCACAGGAGCAGCTGAACTTATAAATGCACATGGAGGAGGCCAACTCAGGTAACTTATCCTTCGTTTGAGTAGACATCACTGGTCGACTCGAGAAAGTCAATGCAAGATAGGCTGCGTAGAAAGTTCTACTAATTACTTTTGTTAACCTATCTTTCAGAGTTTCACTAGCTACATCCCCGTTGAATGGTAATTTCATGTATAGAGGCTTCTTACGAACAGTTAAAATCTCCGATTACTTCCTTGTATCATACATGTACTTTTTGATGAACGCAGCAGGGTAGCCGATCTCAGTCAGTGAGTTATAGATAAATTCCAGTTCCTGACTTAAAGTATCAACAGAACAGATCTTATTTGCTCTACTAGTGAGGCATTTAACCAAGTTTCTCTTATATTGGATAGGTGTAAAGCTATAGAAGTGAGTGTATTGGCAGGCAGAGGGTCTTTTTCTATACACGCTTCTACTTAACGAGCCATCACTTCGCCTGCTTAGTGTAACGTCAAAGAAATTCAGCTTCATGTCACACTCACCTTCAGTTCAACAGTTCAACAGTGTACATCCAGCGATTAGCTTCACTGGTGAATGAGTGAACATCTACCAGCATGGTTTGGTAAGGGCCAAATAAAAACAATACGCAGTTCTATCTTAGCACATCTAATTGATAGTGGTCATATTGTTGATAAATTCAGTCAGTCAGTCACAACGTAGAACTTCGTACGTACGTACATCAGTTCGAGTTGCCATACCACATTAGCACAGAGATGCAGTTGTCGATTCAAATCCCATAGTGGTAGAAGTAGTAGGAGTATAATCAGAAATCCAAAAGATTAGGGTTTGAAGAAATTATTGAAGGAGAATAGTACAGTGAAATAAATTTGGAAAGAGAAAAAGATAAAGACGTGAGGAATTCAGAAGGTTAGAATTTGGTAGAACACAATGAGTGGATGCATCTTCGCCATTGCAAACGATTTTGAGCCATGTCATTCAAGGTCTTTAACCATCGCTTGCTATCATCTCGCAAATCTCAACCAGGTAGTCTACACCTACCAACATGGCTCACTCCACTTGTCAGTGACTTCATGGATTTGTGCCACATTTTGGTCTGGCCGCCCCTAGCTTTCTTGCAACCTACTCCTACACCATAAAACATTGCATGTCGGGGCAGTCGGTGGTTGGCATACGTAACACGTGTCCCAGCCATCTCAACTGATGAAGTTCCACTACTTCATCAATCGATTTGCCATCCCTACCTAGTACTCGTTTCCTAACAACTGCATTATTTACTCGGTGGTCCCATCATATACGAGTAATACTTCGAAGACATCTATGATCGAATACTAGTAGTCTACGAATGTCCTCTACTCTTATTGGCCATGTTTCACTGCCATAAAGTAGAACGGAACGAACTGCTGCACAGTAAACACGTCCCTTTGTTGCTAGACGAATATCTCGCCTACGCCATAAATTACGCGAGTTGGTGAAAGCTAGACGAGCATTCTGTATCCGTGTTGAGATTTCGTCACATACCAGACCACAAGGGCTGATGAGACTCCCAAGATAAGTGAAGTGGTCTACACGCTCATCTACTTCACTCCCTATCATTAGTTCAGGTGTCGATGCAACCCAATCCTGAAGTAACATTTTGCACTTCGAGCGAGAGAATCGCATCCCGAACATGCCTGCATAGATGCTTATAGTGGTCAGAAGACTATGCCTGTTGTCAGAGTCTTCACCGAGTAAAACTATGTCGTCGGCGTATTCTAAGTCAACAAGTGAGCCTCCTGGTAAAAGTTCAACTCCTGGAGGTTTAGCTAATGAAAGTGCTATCTCTAAAAGTATGTCAATGACAAAGTTAAACAAGAATGGGGAGAGTGGACAGTCCTGACGAACGCCACTTGTGGTAATCAGTTCTGATGAAAGTTCGCCATAGGCTCTAACTCGACCAGTTGTGTTCGAGTATTGAGCCTTTATGAGGTTAATGTACTTCTTTGGTACTCCCTTCAGTGACAAACATTGCCATAGAACCTCACGATCAACTGAGTCAAATGCCGCATTAAGGTCAAGAAATAATACTATTGTGGGACATCTGAATGTATATCTATGTTCTAAGACCTGACGTAAAGTGAATATTTGGTCTATTCAACCACGTCCAGGTCGGAAACCAGCCTGATTTTCTCTAGTCTGATCTTCACGAACTTTGGTTAGGCGTCCAAGTATTATTGAAGCTAATATCTTAGACACTATATTAGTCAAACTGATCCC
Source organism: Schistosoma rodhaini (assembly GCA_944470415.2). Taxonomy (NCBI): domain Eukaryota; kingdom Metazoa; phylum Platyhelminthes; class Trematoda; order Strigeidida; family Schistosomatidae; genus Schistosoma; species Schistosoma rodhaini. The sequence continues at coordinate 5,783,465 of OX104040.1, forward strand.
TATGTGATTGTCACAAGAGGACTTTTGTCCTTTCTTATAGACTGGCACAATCAGTGATTGGGACCAGTCACATGAAATTACGTCCAGTTCCCAGATTCTACCTAAGACCTCAGTCAACCACCATCCTTAAAAATCTCAGGGGTCAACCTGTCAGGGCCTGCTGCTCTCCCTCGCTTCAGATTTCCTGTAGCTTTTTCAACCTCACAGAGGGTTGGAGGACTTACATCAATTTGCCATTCAGGACGACTGGGGATCGTGGGTAACTGAAGTGTGGCTGAAGGCCAGTTGAACTGATCCCTAAAGTGTTCTGCCCATCGATCCAATCGCCTGGATTGAGAATGAATGATATGCCCATCTTTATCTGAGAAAGTTTCGCCGATATTTGTGTTTCTAATGCCGGTTTCTTTAATAAGTCTGAATAGCTGTCTGCTGTTACCTATTGCCGCTGCCTTTTCCATCTCTCTTGCTTTCGCTACCCACCACTGTTCACGATCATTACGTAGGCTTCTTATAAGCCTGCGCTTTAGATGACTCCGCTCTTCGTTATGCTCAGAGCCAGGTGGGATGAGTTTTTGAGCATCTATCAGTGCGGTAGATGCTGCCGAGATCCATTGTTTCTCCCTAACGTTATGGTTTACCTTACTAGCAGATATCACTGCTGTTTCCACAGCTTTTCGGATGTCATTCCACGCTGCCTCGGGGTGGACACAACTTACATGGCTGCCTAACTGTTTTTCTAGTTGTTCCTGAAATATATTCTTAGCTTGCCTATCATTAAGTAGAACCCTTGGAGACTTCCCTGCAGTGTCTTTCCTACGACCGGTAAGACGCAGACAGATACGTGCTCGCACTAGAGCATGATCTGAATCTAAGCATGTGCTCCAGAATGAGCGACAGTCTTCTATCGAGCCCCTCCATCGGTGGCTGATAGCGATGTGATCTAATTGGGTCCAACGTTGGGACGAATTCGGGGGTCGCCAGGTCAAAAGATGTTTTTCCTTATGCTTAAAGTTAGTATTTGCAAGAAATAGGCGGTTATCTGAGCATAGCTGCAACAGACGGTCGCCATTATCTGTTCTTTTCGCCATGACACCATGAGATCCACCCTGGTGTCTTTCACTTAGTTTACCTACTTGAGCATTAAAGTCACCTGCTACTATTACTACATCAGAACGCCTAGCTTCTCGGAGAAGGTCAGAAAGTTTCCTGTAGAACTCATCTTTTATATCGTCTGAGCTGCAGTCAGTGGGAGAGTAGGCAGAGACAACGACGAGTTTCCCTATCTTTCCGTGCCCTTACTGATCCGTTTAGTCGGACAGCGCATAGACGACTGTCTACTGGTATCCAGTCTAAAAGAGCTAATTCTGCCCTAGGACTTAATGCTATACCTACTCCAGCGAGACCACGGGAAGCAGCATCAGGGCTTCCAGATACACGAAGCGTGTATCGAGATGGTTCTTTATTTTGATTAGGTGTGGTCAAATGAATGACACTAGTCGGATCTTTTATGCGCGTTTCGGAGACGCAGCACACATCGATGGTGTAAGATTCTAGAGTCCAACTAAGGAAGCTTGTTGTCCTACTTGGCACAATGTTCGCACATTAAAAGTTCATACATGTAGTTTAGAGCGTGGTTTCAGGAGACCAGGAATAACGTTCTGTGTACTCGAATCGTTTGCCCTAGCGGTGCGAGGTGATAAAAGGACGTGGGAAGGGTTAGTCGTGGAGATAACAGAGTTATTAGGAGGTGTAGGAAGGATTTGAAAGTGACCAACTTGGTCTCGTGTGCTGTTACGGGTATGAGGGCTAATATCACTTCCCGGCTGCCCACACCGTGAAAGAGTATTTCTTGAGGGACCTGAAAAGGAGGTTGGATTAGTGTTGGTCTGAACGACCTGGGAGCGTGACCGCAGTGCCCAAGGGACAACTGCTTGAAAGCCGATCACGCACGGCCTTTTTGTGGGGTATTTTTGACGTGTTAGCCCCGCTCTTCAAAGGACCTTACCGCCGGAGACGGAAATCCGTGGGATAAGGCGAGGTGTGCATTTTTGGGGTTGACCTTTTCTAACCCCACCCCCCCTTTGTGGGAAGGCAGCATCGCCGTCATGCTGGTTGTCTTAAGGAAACACCTTACTGCTTTCACACCTCTGTACTTTCAGCAGTACGACTTCGCCTTCGGACCTTGAGATTGCTGCTTTTAGTCTCACCGCTCTTCAACCGACCTGTCTGGCATAGTAGGACCTTGAGGAACGATTGTTCCAGCCAGCATAGCTCGATTGGCTCATCATGATAGGCAAGCCCGACCACCACGTCAAGGTAACAGCAACGGTCGGGTGTTGATAAATTGAAATCATTTCAAGTGATCTATCGTATACCTCCATCGTTTCCCAACGGAGTTCGCTCCCGTCTACTTCATATAGCAGAAGCCATAGGGATTCGTACATTCCATCCCAATTTATGTGTACAGAAGAAATTCGTAACCCCCTATCCCTTCCATGGCCGGACATAACTTAATAATTGACATTATTATTATTTGTAGAAATTTTTTTTAATTTTTTTAAGATTTTGGTTATCATTTTTTGTTTGTTTGTAATTTTCTACCTCTTTCCGTTTGTATTCTTCACTATCTATTTACTTACATACTTCTTATTACGTAATGATTTTAATGTTTTGTGATTACTATTCCAGACTATTTACCCACGTTTGACCTCTTAATTCTTATGTTTAATTATTGATAAGACTTTTGTTATCGTAATTTGCTATTCTTACTACTATCAGTACACCTGTCTTCCCACTATCAACTTGTACTTTTAACTATTATTATGCTTGGTAACGTATTTCTATTTCATTGTGATTATTATTGACTCAAATAGCCTTGATTGGTCTAACATTTTTATATAAATATTCATGTATATTAGAGTAAAGCCTGATGACGATCTAATTGAAAATAAACTTCAGTTTAAAGATAGTTCTTTGTCACTATTTTTACTGAAAAATAGCGAAAAATATATTTGCATCGTCCTGCTGAAAATGTCCGCTACCAACTGTTTCTAGTCTGTTGACTTCAAAGAATCAGTCACCTAGTCTTCAAAATTGTAAATCCGAAATCGGTTACTCCTAACTCGCTTTAGACAACTGATTAGTGTTGCTTACCTCCATGATAATCTACCCTAGGAAAACAATGTACATTATGTTGTACTTGGTTACTGGGTTACATCTCACAAATATAAGTGGAATGAGTTAGAAATGTTGTGCCCATAGACCCGGCTGAGCTATAAAAACATCGAAAAACAAGGCGTTATTTGCGATCGAAAACACTTTTACCGCAATTCTAAAATAACTGATATTTCGGTAACGCATGATTTCAACAAAGCAATTTTTTCTTAAATGGTTTGTTTAGCAGTTTAGCAGAAAGGTTTCTAAGACCAGTGGTCAGACCGAATATTCGTTTTAAGAACATATTTTTTTCCTATTCCCATCTGTGAAAATGAATTCCCGTAGTTGAAACATTATGTTTTTGCTTAAGTGCCACTAGCACATGTTGTGATACACTTACAACGAAATGGTATTTACATCAGTGCGATGGACTATCCTATTCCTGGTGAAGCGTGAACATGTTGGGGATGTTAAATCCCCAGAACTTATTTTTGTAATTTTTTCTGAAAATTTGAATTTCTTTGTTTTCGCGCCAAAAGCTCTCTTTTCACCTTTGAGTCGTACTTCCCACTTGGGGAAATCTTAAACGCTATTGGTCCGTTGTATTTTCTGGTGTGCTACTTTGTAATGCTCCCCAAGGACAATTTTATGCTGTAGATATACGTTTGATTTCTTCCTGTTGCGGTCGCTTGTGTTTCTGGCTGCTCACAGAATATATCTTCCCCACTTCCAACTTGGATTTCTCACTCTAGTTAGATGAGTCTGGGACGCGTCAGTATAGATAGCTTATTGGTCTCTGGTCACAAGTCTTTGTTTGTTCGCTGACTAAGTGAATTCAAAACCGCTTCAGACATAACAAAACAAAAAGTAATTATTAAAATATTTTTTTTAAATGAAAGTTTATACTTCAGTTTATTTACTAAGAAATCTTTAAGGTACATGTAGCGAGACTACCTAAGGTAGTGTAATATTTCCCAATGTTATAGAATGAAAAGAACTTGATGAAAACCAAAAGTTTCGTTGCGCTCATATATACTGGAAGAATTAGCGTAATTCTTCAAAGCAAATGGGAACAATGAATGGACATGTTTATGAGCAATTCGTTACTAAACATACTCAGAGGCGCAAAAGTGGTACGAATAACGGACATTTTGTCACCACCAGATTGCCACCGTAAAGAAGATATCTGAATTCACAGAAGGCTGTAAACTTCAAGTGTGTAAACTGAATAGTTAAGTACAGGAAAAAGATGTGATTAGCCCGGATCTTTATGTAATAAAGCTTTCAGTGTATTGTGATGACTAATTTCTCATTCTTTATTTAGCCTTGTATTATTTTTCATTTTATGCTATATAATTCTTGACAGTTTAAAGCTCATTAGAGGATTTTGAGACAATTGACAGGAAATGTAGGTTTCCAGACCCTCACTATCAAGATGAATCTCAGTCCTTTAGTAACTTAATGCTTTTTAAGCCCCAGCCTACCTTCTTGTAATTTCCTAACTAGAAAATTGTACTGTTGTAGTGGTATGTAATAATTATGTAATTCGTCACTAACTTATTTTCATCGTTAGTTTTGACCCTTCTCCCTTGTCAAGTGTTTACAGCCTCAACTGATCGAGGTAATTTGATGTTACCACGTAGTTCAGAATTATGTGATATATTAATGCAATGCATTTCGAACAATCTGATCACGGAATTGTCAAGGTATTTGTTTACGAAAAAGTAAATGTCTGCTCAGATTGTTCGAAATGTGTTGCACTGATATCAAAAAGTTTTGGTAAACATCGTTTCCTCATTTCGTTGTCTGGATTTGTGAAATAAACTGCTTTGTATTCAAATGATCTGTTAAATCCCATCATTATATTTTCATATTATGTTGATTATTTCAAGTTGCAATATATTACTGTGAATTGAAAAACAATTAATTGTAACATACATAATCAATCTTGTAGAGTATTTAAACTAACAGATTTAAAAGTTCCTTAAATTTTTTTATTGCACTAACTGAATTAAAACAAATTAGAAATACAAGTCATACAAATGCTTTACATAATACCTTAACATTATACTATGAAAATGTTATTTTGATTACATTAAATAGCTCGACTTGTAAAGCTTGTGACTTTAACGGCCATATTGAGGCAGTCTGTACTGGATGCACATGTGTCAAACACATACTAACCATTTGCGATCCTAAATATCCATCAAATTAGTAACGATAGACATTTTTGTGAAATGGCAATATTATTTTGTTTGTGACAAAATATTAACAATAACCTCTAATTGTATCAAATGATCACTTACTATTTGTATAACAACTGTGTGGAAACTACTTTATAATGGAACTGTCTCACAGCATGTTTCAACGAATTCTTTAGTACTGATCAAAATGCTTTATTTTTCGCCATTTGTAGGACCTATTAAGCCAGAAAATGTAACAGTGACCAACATCAAACCAAATCAATTCACTATTAGATGGAACGAAATAAAACAAGATTTAACATTCACTAACATTTGTTGTTCACTTTATGTGCGACCAACTTTAAATATTAATGATAATTTTCATCAGTTTAATATTTGCAATCGAAAAAGCGAATTTACTGTCACTTCTTTATTACCTAGAACAAATTATACGGTATATCTTAAGTCATTTGATACTAAATATGGTATATACAGTAATGCGACCAAATCTATTTTAATCTATACAACATATCCACCATGTAAGTTTATCAATACTTAGTGGGTTTTCTTGATCCATTTTACAAAGTGTAATCACTTTTTTCCTCCGAAAACGTATTACCTAAACAAAATTAATTTAAGGTATTAGCTCATATTTTAGGGCCATGTTTAAGAAATGTTTTGTTAATTAGTTTTCTTTTTATTAGTAAATTTGTCAACGTTTAGTAATGCTCAACAATTCTTGAATTTATTATGATAAGTTTTCTTTGCAAACATCCAGTATGTCGTGTCCGAACGAAGAATAAGAGAATGGTAACTGCTAGTATCTATTTATGGACTGTTATATATAATTATTGTGTAGCTATAAAGTAACTATATTATTTGTGTATTCATATTCCTCTTATTATATGCTTCCATTCCACCTATTGACTACTATTACACAATTTACTATTCTTAAGTTATTCCCAATTTATTAGTTACAGCATCTCACACTCGCAGCCACCTTTGGCCTGATCTTGTATGATTGTCAGTTTCTATTTTATGATATCATGCCGTCTGATTTTAATTTTATATAAACCGCGTGTGTTTGAAATGTATGATTGATATAGCGGAGACTGGTTTGATGTTCTGAACTGAATCGCCTGGGATATTCGAGAAGCTACTATGTCAGATGACCAATAAGAACTCGGAGTTCATTCTCGGCAGTTTGTACTGGTGTTGTGAATGAGAACACAGGTGAGGACAACCAACTGTGCATTGATCTCACATTACAAAGTTGCTTAATAAAATACAAAAATCATACTCTGATACTCTATTTGCAAAATGTTCATTAATTGTCTCAAGTTTCGTTGTTCCGGGATTTCCACACCAATTGCTTTTTATTTCTGTTCTTCTTTTCTTGATCTTCTCAATCTTCTACTGTCAGATATTCTATTCCTGGCTCACGATGTATACTACTTATGTCGATATAATTAGCTCACACTACACTGGTTTATGCGTCATTGGTATGGTCAGTAGGTCCTAAGGACATAACACAGTAGAAATGGGAACTGGTAATTTGATATTCTAATCATAATGGGCTCGCATTAAGAAAGAACTTCAATTGTAAGCTATCATGATTATATAATGTAGCATATTTTCTCCACAATCATATTCCATAAAATTATCATAATTACGGCGAAACCATGATGGAAGCCGATGTTAAAATAAAGACCTTCCTTTTCATTAAATAATGATCATTTCCACACTGACGACTACAAACAAAATATACTTTCCAAAAGTATAGTGCAAAGCCAGAAGACCATGAACGTGTAAGAACATCTCAAAATGTATCTCCCTTAATTTTTACAATGGCACTTTGGTAGATGACTCTAGAACCATCGTAAACGTTTTCATTAGTGTTTGTGTGAACAACAGTGATGTCCGTTCAGAAGTTATGTATATGACTAGCAGCTCCACTTAATTTGTTTATCTCTTTCCCTCGCTTTAAAACGATGATTTCTGTGTTGTAGTTTCTTTTTTATAATTAACATATCAATATTACAGGTATTCAACCGCCAGTCAATTTAACAATTTCTGAAATTAATATTTATGGATTTACTGTACACTGGGATAATGCATTAGAAGATCATTTATTAGATAATAATAATAACTATTATTATGTATTCATAAAGCCTTTACACAATCATACAAATAAACCAATACAATTCAATGCTGGTCAATCAGCTACAAGTTTCCGTATTTTTAGTCTTTCACCAGATACATGGTATAGTGTATCTGTACAATGTACAGATACTACTTACCATATTAGTATCAAATCAGAAGAGATTTTTGTACATACATATTCCGAGAGTAAGTGATAATGATAAATTATAAATTGAAGCAGTTTTTTCATTTTATTTTATACCAAAATTTTTTGGCAGACATCATTAATAGTTCAAATAAAAATGAATATTTTCCCATTAATAAAAGGGATTTATAGTTGTCAAAGATAGATGTGATCCACGTAATTATAGTGCTATGCGTAGCGAAGAAACACATGTCAGTGATTGAAAAAGTATATATAAGTTAAAAGTCTAGACAACTTGCAAAAGTCAACCTGTCTGAAGATGTTTTTCACCATGAAATAACATTAATGAAACGATAAGCTGAAAACGAAGAAAACTGGACAATTGTTTTTTTATTTAAGTTTGGGATATTTAAATGTAAATTCAAGGCTCAAAATAAAATTGCTCTTAATTATAGTTAACGTGCAAGTATCCAAACAGTTAATTTGGATCAGATAAGCACAAGTGATAACAGACTCACTGTTCTGATTAAGACCAACTGTCATCCTTGTGTTGATACATTTCTACAATCTTCACGCCTTCACTGTAGCGTTTAATCTATTGGACATAGTTGTTCTCTTGAAGAGGTTATACCTATAAGCAGTACTCAACATTTTATAAATTTTCTAATAAGGTTTCAAAATTTTCGTAGTACTCCAGTTAGCGTATTTACTTGATATTCTCTGTAGTTCGTTTCCAATGATCTGAATAGATAAATATCTTGTTAGTGATTTGACGATATTTACACTCTACACACTGTTACTTATTCCATTTACCTTTAACTATTTTGACTTATCTAACAAATAGCTGTTGAACGTGACAGTCTCAATCATCTGACGAATCTGATCCTACATGTTCCACCAGAACAACAAACAACTCATATTAAACAAGATAGTATGATTATTTTGTATTTACCATTATCTCGGTTAAATTATTTCATTTCGACAGTTTATGTGGTTTCACTCGTAATAAAACCAACTAGGGAAAGTCATGATGATGAAATTATTTGTTCTGAAGGTTGTACAAGGAAAATGCACTACAATGACATTACTGATATTTATTTAGTTGAGTCGGTAAGTCAAGTGTGATTTTTTTTATTTTCTATTTATCCGTGGTATTCAGTACCTTTGTAGCAATGAGGGATTAAAATTACGAATCGACAACAAACGAAATGTTATATAGAAATAAGCAGAATTGAAGATATTGGATTCAAGATCGAACCTAACATGTTTAATTTGTAGTGCTAATTAGTTGTGTCATAGTGATTGGATGTTAGTGTTCAGTCACTTAAATTCGGTGTCATTCGAGAGTGATTTTCACCACTAATTGACATCGGCTCATATTAAACCAATCAGCCCTGGCAAATTGTTGGAGAAAAATCTAGAAGCTCCTTATGTATATACTATAAATATATGAACGTTATTCAAACCAGTGATTGCTGTTCACTTAGCATTGTTATTTTGAATACAATTTCGTTCCTGTTCAACGTGTTCTGATTTTGGGGTCTTGTTGAGTGTCATTGTATAAGAATACTAAGCAATAGGAGTAGCTGGGTCGTTTATTAGCAAATACAACTATAACAATAACTGTCAAGAAACTAAAGGCTAAAGTTTCCTGCTAACGGCACCGGTTATGTTGTGGTCACTCACCGTCACATGCTTTATAAATATTCTTGTTGTTCTTGGAAATGAGGTAATAATAATAACAACTGTTACATATACTTATATGTGCCAAATGTTTAGTTTGATAGGACTGGCAGAAATATGTGATTCTACATGAGATATGAATAGAAGATATAGCAGATCTCATTCCTAATCAATTTTTATTGGAGCTTTAGAGCACAACTATAAGTATTTTGACAGCCTACAGACACTAGTTTGACATAATGTATGATAATCCTATATCAACCTCCAATGGAAAATAATTTCAAAATTTAGTTGAATTGTTTATGCATTGTTAAGAAAATTGATGCCTTGTTTGTATTTATCCGCTTAATAAAAAAGACGTACAAAAATCGTCATAATAAAGAAAATGGATCATGGGAAATACTTATACATTCACGGTTGATATTAAGTCAGGCGCGTGCGCGACGTTCAATGGATTACAAAATGAATGGAAGTTATCTATATTCCGATAAATATTTCATAATCGGTGAAAATGGTGTATGTTTATATAATTCGCATGAATGTAATGGCCCACTAAAACCCGCTACACAGTACAGGTTAGTTTATTGTTTTATTATTGAAAATATTACATGACACTTCTATGAATCAGTCATTGGCGAAAATGCATACAAGTCACCGCCTGGTATTAACATATCGTGGTACTTATTGAAATCGTCCCTTAATTGATAGACGGATATCTCGCCTTTGCCGTAGGTGACGTAAGTTGGCAAAAGCCAAACGAGCTTTTTGAATCCGTGCTGAGATTTCGTCAGACACTAACCCATTATTGCTGATCAGACTTCCAAGATAAGTGAAGTTGTCGACGCGTTCGACTACTTCACTCCCTATCCTTAGTTCAGGTATTGACACTGATCAGAACTGGAGTAACAATTTACATTTACAGGGGTAGAAACGCAACCCGAATATCCTTGAATTGTTAACCAGTGCTATCAAAAGACTGCATTTTATCAGCATCTTCACCAAACAGAACTATGTCATTTGCGTATTCTAAGTCGATAAGTGGAACTCCTGGTAGGAGATCAATTCCTCAAAATTCAGTCGACGAGTGTTATTTCTAGCAATAGATCTATGATCAAGTTAAACAAAAATGAAAAGAGTGGATAGTCTTGTCGGGCACCACTTGAGGTTGTCAAATCAAATGACAGTTCGCCATAATCTCTCACTCGACTGGTAGTGTTCGAGTAAAGAGCCCCCACAAGGTTTATGTTATTTCTGAGGTACGCCCTTCAATGACAAAGACTGCCACAGAACCTCTCAGTCTACAGGGTCAAATGTTGCTTCTAGGTCAAGAAAAACTATCACTGTCGGACGCCGATAAGCATGCCTGTGTTATAAAACCTGACGAATAGTGAATATGTGGTCGATACAGTCACCACCAAGTCTGAAGCCAGCCTGGTTTGCTCGTCTTTGGAGTTCACGAGTCTTAGTTAGGCGACCGATAATTATTGAGGTTAGTATTTTAGATGCTATATTGGTCAAACTAATCCCTCTATGGTTATCACAGGATGATGGCCCCTTCTTATATATTGGGATAATCAATGATTGCGACCAGTCAGATGGGATTACGTGCAACTCCCAGATCTTAGTCAACCTAGTCGCTAAAATAGGGCCACCATATTTAAAGACCTCAGGAGCCAATCCATCTGGGCTAGCTGCTCTTCTTGCTTGAGATTAGCTATATGCTTTTGAACTTCAACTAGAGTCAGGCGACCTACTTCAATATTACATTCACACTGTTTAGGAATGGTGGGTAACTGTAGAGTAGCTGAAGTCCAACTTAACTGTTCTCTAAAGTGTTCCGCCCATCGTTCTAAACGTTTGGGCTCAGAGCAGATAAGGGTTCCGTCTTTTTCCGAGTTCGTCTCGCTTACACTTGACTTCTTAATTTCGGTTTCTTTTATTAGTCTAAAGAGTTGCCTATAGCTGCTGCCTTTTCCATCTCTTTTGCTTTCGTTGCCCACCACTGCTCACGATCGTTCCTTAGACTTCTACTGCTGTTTCCACAGCTGTCCATATATCTTTCCAAGCAGCATCTGGGTCAGTCTCGTTTACAGAACTGCCTAAATGTGAAATCAGTTGTTCCTGGAGTTTACATTTGACTTTCTCGTCCTCCAGTTCAATCCTAATGGGTCTTCTTAGTATGGCTTTTCTGCGTCCAGTGAGGGGCAAGGAAATGTGTGCTAGTATTAAAGCACAATCAGAGTCTAAACACGTATTCCAGAACGAGCGATAGTCTCTCCAACGATGACTGATGGCAATATGATCTATTTGAGTCCATCGTTGGTTTGGTTCAGGTGGTCGCCATGTCAGACCATGTCTCTCCTTATGCTTAAAATTAGTGCTTGCTAAAAATAAACGATTGTCTGAGCATAGTTGCAACAGACGATCACCATTATCGGTTCGTTGAACCGGAATACTAAAATACTCACCTAAATGTCTTTCTGTTTGGTTTAAGCTACCTACTTGAGCGTTAAAGTCACCTGCAACGAGTACTATATTTGAGCATTTAGCTTTATGAAGGAGTTCAGAGAGCTTTCTGTAAAAGTCATCTTTCACTTCATCCGGGCTGCAGTCACTGGGAGCGTTGGCAGAAAAGACGAAGAGGTGACGACGTGTTTCCCTATCTTTCCGAGTTCTTACGGATCCATTTAGTCGAACAGCACAGACGCGACACATTCTGATAGGGCTTGTACTGCTCTCGTACTAACTGCTATGCCTACACCTGCAAGTCCACGAGAACTAGCCATCGAGTCGCCAGATACACGTAGGGTGTATCTCGTCGGCTCTCCGTTTTGTCGAGATGGGTTCAAGTGAATGACCACACCAGGATCCTGTATGCATGTTTCGGAGACATAGCATACATCAATGGAACGAGATTCCAGAGTTTTAGCCAAGGAGGCCTGTTGGCTGATTGGACATAGGGTACGTACGTTGAAGGCTCCATTGTGTAGTTTGGAGCGAGGTTTTTATTAAACATGGGACAGTGACACTTGAGGAGGAAACCGAAAGAGGAAGTTTATTGTTGAAAGTCGAGGTGGGATTTATTTATTTTATTTATTTAAACACATAAATATTGGTACAAGGAAGCACCAAAGACATATGCGTGTCGAGGTGGGAGGAATAATGGGAACTGAAGAGTGGGATTGGTTATGAATACAGTAATCTTGAATGCTGTTAGAGGTATGAGGGCGGTTATTACTTCCCGGTTGCCCAACCGTGGAAGGGTTCTTCTAGAGGTACTTGAAAAGGAAATTAGATTAGAAGTGGTTTTAGTGACCTGAGAGCGTAACCACAATACCCAAGGGACAACTACTTGAGGTCAGTCACACACGACCTTTTTGTGGGTAATTTTTGTGTGAGCTCCGTACTTGTTGAGACCTTACCACCGGAGACGGATATTCGTGGGATAAGGCGAAGTGTACACTTTTACGGTCGACCTTTTCTAACAACACCCCTCCTTGTGGGAAGGCAGCATCGCTGTTATGCTGGTTGTCTGAAGGAAACACCTTACTGCCGTTACACCTCTGTACAGTCAGCAGTACGACTTCGCCTTCAAACCTTGGGTTTGCTGCTTTTAGTCTTGCCGCTCTTCAACTGAACTTTCTGGCATGGTAGGACCTTGAGGAACGATTGTTCCAGCCAGTATGGCTCGATTTGTTCATCACGATAGGCAAGCTCGACCACCACTTCAGGGTAACAGCAACGGTCGGGGTTGCAGACACTTAATGTGTATGTCCATTATTCTAAGTCCTATAACATACCTAGACCAAGGAGATCAAGGTTAGCCGTTCAGTCAGATAGCATGTCCCTTTAGAGTTAGTTCCATTCCAGGAAAATTTACCCACTATTCTTAGTACTCCTCCTGATGCCTTTTTAAGCCGTTTTCTTCTATTACATCATTGGCGGCTTTCCCAGCATGTTACACGTTTTTCTGGATACTAGGGTGATATTTGATGCCATGTCAATTTGAAGACAAGCTAATATTGCCGTTTTTCTGGATAGTTATATACTTCCTTCAAATGTCATAGCGTGTTTGAAAAGCGGCTATCAGAGAAAGAGATATAAACTCGGCTGATTTCACCACGTGTCGAGTAAGTTTATTCTTCTTCTTGAGCTGCGACGTACGATTCGATGAACAATGAACTTCTTTATGTCCACGTCTGTTGCCCTCCTGACATTTATGCTTCTTAAATGGACAGAATCGTACATAATGCCAATCACCGCATAACCAACAGGCAGTCGTTGGTTTGTTACGAGTTTTATTCGGCTTCTGAGCTTTTGACCTAGTAATAACATTGACACTACTGCAGGTTAAATTAGAATTTACCCGTTCAATTAGCCGATTGTCGTGTCTGATGTTATGTAGCCGTTTACACTCATCTGTTAATGTCCTGGGTGTGGCGTCTGGGTCTTGATCCAGCCGAGTTAAAAGTCTAGTCCTCCTCTCAGCACTTTGTGGTGACTGAAGAGCTTTGATTAGTATTAGGCATTTTAATTGGTCTTCTGTCAATGAGTGTAGCTTGAACCCTTCACGCTCTCTGTTGACGATGTCTGCTAGAGCACCATCTTCATCGGCTCCAGGTTTCACAAAATTTGGACGCTGATATCGAATACTAAACAATGAGGAAGATTCACCATATATCTCTGACAATTGAGTTACCATCTCCTCAAAACTGAGCTCTCGAAATAACTTTGGCAATATATGTTCAGCATAATGTGCATGTTCGTTACTTCACAACTTACGCATCAACAATGGAGTCTTTCATGCGTCATCTTGTTTACAAAGTTCTATTCTAAATGTATCTTCCCAACGCTTGAACCACGTGGAAAAGTTATTCCCACTGTTCGGGTCATAGATTAATTCTGGAATGCTGCTAGCAACTGCATCACAAGAAGTACTTGAAATAGCACGTAAACTCGAGTAGTGGATATTAAACTGTTGCATCAGATACCCCAACAACCGCATTTGTGCATCAAGGTGTTCTTGCTGTTGTTGTAGTATTCGTCTGAGCTAGTCATCTGATATCGGCATGATGAATGTGTTTTTCTTTTACCCCGTCGCCACTGTTATAATTTCTCTCTATTACGACCCAGCTATTCCTATTGCTTAGTATTCCAAAGATCATGCGTAAAGTCGTTCAACTTTATTATAAATTACGGTTACATTTTAATAGACTCCTGTGTGTATGAAGACATTGGGATGTCCTGTCTATATACAAGTGCAATAATTTTTGAGCTTGTGGACAAGTAGTGAAATAATGTTCCAAATTTGAGTTACCTGTAACAAGAAGTCGTTCTTGAAGTTCTGGCCCTGTTATTTTAAATTTTCAAACTTGAGATGATACTCAGTATTTATTTTTGTGCTTGAGCAGAGTCCATGTCAAAAAATTGTGTACGGGTAGCACTTCCCCATAATTTCAGCAAAAGTCTAAAATCTATTTGGTATCATCTGTCAACTCTTTCGTTGTCTAGGTAAGCAACACAGAAGAACCATGTCCACAACTAAACTAGATTTCATATTCAACAATTCAATTTTGATAGGTAACCCGATAACTTAGTCCTTTGTATTGACGAAATTATAATTTTTATTTGTTTGCTTACGTACTAATAATATTTATGATATACTTGTCACTTTATTTGATGACTTTTGTTCAATTTTTTGTGTACTTATTAATAAATTAGGCTAAGAGGCCCTAAATCATAAGAAATCAACTGTTCTTTGCTTCTTGTCTATCATCAGTAGTTTGTACTCAAGTCATCTCATGCATTTTAATTGTTGTTTTCTATTGCCAGTATTCAATTACGTACTTACACGGAATTTGGATATACCACGTCAAAAATAATTCATGGGCATACACTGACTGACAGTACGTTTGCATATCATTAATAAAATAATCACTTTATAAGTACGTTATTCGTTGTTACAATGTAAAATGTATTGATTGAAATATGTTGGCGAAGTAAGCAAAAAACAGGCAGACACATCAAAGATGGTGGTTGGAGGTATTCAACAGGGTTTCTACCCACCATCTGTTCTAAATAAAGTGCATGCAACGTCGAGTCACCTAGGCTGGTGGCCACATTGCAATTTGATGGATAGGATTAAATGTGCACTAAGAAAGACCTGACATGCATGACATTGATCACCACCCAATGATCAATCAATTGTAAAGGCTGGCACAGTTGTCTGCGCCTTACGACATTTGGCATTCGTAAGCAAAATTTATCCTCAATCGTAAGAAAGGTTATAGGTTTCTTGTAGACCAGACCTTGATCAGCAAATGTCACAATCAATACCATTTTCAATGATCTACTTCCTAATCTTATTATCATACAGCTACTTCCTTACTTACTTACTTGCGCCTATTACCCTCCAATGGAGTCTAAGCCGCCGACCAACATTCTCCAACCCATTGTCTTGGGTCTTCCTTTCTATTTCTATCCAATTGTTGTTTATTCTTCTCATGTCTATCCCCACTTCTTAACGTAATGTGTTCTTTGGTCTTGCTCTTCTCCTCTGGCCTTGAGGATCCCAAGTGAGGGCTTGCCTTGCGACGCAGTTGGGTGCTTTCCTCAAAGTGTGTCCTATCCAGTCCCAGCACTTCTTCCTGATTTCTTCCTCCTCTGAAATCTGGTTTATTCTCTCCTACAGCGGATTGTTGCTGATAGTGTCTGGCCAACGGATCCGAAGTATTTTGCGTAGACAACTGTTAATAAACACTTGTATTTTCTGGATGATGGTTTTTGCGATTCTCCAAGTTTCCACCCCATACAGTAGAACTGTTTTGACATTTGTATTGAAAATCCTGACCTCTGTGTTGGTTGACAGATAGTTATTTTGAGTTCCAGATGTTCTTCAATTGTAGATATGCTGCTCTTGCTTCGCTGATTCGCACCTTCACATCTGCATCAGATCCACCATGCTCATCGATGATGCCGTCCAGATGTGTAAAGGATTTTACATCCTCCGAAGCTTCTCCGTGAAGTGTGATTTGATTGTTACATGTTGTGTTGTATCGAAGAGTCTTGCTTTTCCTTTTGTGTATGTTGAGACCTACTGCTGCTGAGGCTGCTGCTACATTGGTCATCTTCTCCTGAATTTGTTGTTGCGTGTGCAATAGAAGAGCCAGATTATCTGCGAGGTCTAAGTTATCCAGCTGCATCCTAGTTATCCACTGTATCCCGTGCTTCCTCCCAGATATCGACGCCTTCATAATCCAGTCGATCACCAGGAGAAAGAGAAAGGGTAAGAGTAAGCAACCTTGCCTGACACCGGTCTTTACCTCAAACGAGTCAGTGAGTTGTCCTCCATGCACGATTTTGCAGTTTAATCCATCATCGGAATTCCGTACGATGCTGACCATCTTCTCAGGCAAGCCATAGTATCGAAGATGCCTCCATAGTGTTGTCCTGACCACTCTATCAAATGCTTTCTCGTAGTCAATGTTTTTTATACATCATAGTGAAACAAGTAAGACAAGAGATATAATGGTGTGTACATGTCGTATAAACACGTTAATTAATCTTTCCACCAGTTATTTCTCCAACACATGTCACAACTTATTATGTTTTTATGTGCAAAAGTGTAATCAATCGGAAACTTATTAATAATGCAACAACATTCATATTGTTCTAATTGTAACAGTTATTTAACTTAAATGTCTCTGACAACACCATTTAGCTACAAAAACCATTCTCATCATTGATACAGAATCAGTGAAGTGGTTTTATTGTTCATTGTAATAAAAAATATTTAGTACTATGTAGTTAAACTTTAGCTATTGATCTATGACCTTATAAACGTTTTCTCTTCACTTCAAATGTATCATATTACTCATTAGCTACTATTATTTTGATCACATGTTGTATCTTGTGGTCATTGTTCATATTGGCTATTTCCTCATTCGCTTTGTTATATTATCGTCTTATTGAAAGAAGCATTATTCCCAAAAATAATAATATTCATAATAATAACGCAAGAAGAAAAATCAATAGTAAAACAATATTTAATGGAGATATTTGTTCACAGAATATAATGAATCGGTTAGTTTTTGTTTTTTTTCTTAAATAAACGAAAGAAAAATAATCATTGCATAGCTATATTTCTGCATTTTTCGAAAATATTTTCGATTCAAGAATGGAAGATTTGCATCACTTGAAGCATTAACGGGAACCAGAGTACATCAGATAACTGTTCCATTGTTGCTTGTACTCACAGCTCTGCACTGGATTAAAAACTGGACCATTGGATCGTTATAAAGTCGTTGTAGAGTATCATATACACTACTAAATCAGGAGATCTGTATGTTGGTAAATTCACATTGTTTAGCAGTCCCAAGCAAAAAATAACCAATGGTCTCTGTTTCTCATTAATGCCACAGTTGATGTTAGTCTGTAACAAAAACTATTTTTATGATAAATTTTTCTACACAAAGCATCAAAGCTAACATTGGGTGTAGCTGCTTAAATTTAATACGATAATTATTATCGATGGTCCTCTTCGGTCAGTTGAATTACTTGCAATTTCAGTTAAGATATATCTAATCTATTCATCCTATACAGTGTGGAGTTCTAGAAAGTATGCACGCAGCACTCAGAATGTTGATTCAATGAAGTGATAATTATAAAACCTTAATGGCTACTGTATAGAATAATGATTTTAAACATCATTGGTGTATCTTTAGTTGAATCAACTCTACTAATAAATTATTGAATATATGGTTTATTAATGTCAGTTGAGGTACTCATGATTAACAGATTGTTATTCATGTAAGTAATTTTGGAAACACTCAAACAATCAGTTTACATTAAGGTAATAAATTCTGCGTTGGATTTTTAGATAAAATCAGAAAAAAACGAATATTTAGACCTGCCCAGTCACGTCAAAGCAGTTGTTATAGATCCGGTGACTGGAGGTAATAGATAGAAACTACTGGACGCGTTTCAAATCGTATCTGCGGTACCCAAGTAATACTGTTTCCCCGTGGAATGCGTATCACCATCGCTCGAAATAATAGTCAAAGACATTATCGCCAAAATACTCATGTCGCAGCTAATTTCGTAAAGCTAAGGTTTTTTGGTTAATTAGGTAAGACTATAATTTATGGACGAACCAATCAGATTTAGGATAATAGGTTTTGGATTTTGTCGCGAAATTCATTCATCCATTTGGCCAAATGAATGAATGAATTTTTAGCTAATGCCAGTTCGTGATGAAGACTCTAAATCTATTTCCTTACCCTAACCATCAACTGTAAATCATGATCTTAATTCCTCACATTGGTTTGTAACTTTCTTTTAGCCCTGGTAAGTAGGTGGACATTCCCAAGGTCATTTGAGTGTCGCTCGAACATCGTCCGGAAATTATGGTCTCACCGTTAATTAATCACTGGTTAATTACTAAGGTCTTGATATGTGATCTTGAATGATGATCATATTCTAGCGATCAGGTTTCAATATGACTCCATATATAAATCGCACATCTTAGAACTAGACGGTAGTTTTATGCTAATTTCAGACTTCTCAGTAATGCTCATCAACGAACCACCGGTGATCGGACCCTAGAACTTTAGTGGCGAGCGTGAACGCTTAACCTTTAGACCACTGAGTCGTCTAGTACATCCTGATTATAAAATGTTTTAAAAGTTTTCGAAGATAGTTAAACGGCAGTTTACGAGCTTAAAACTCCACCTGTAGCTCTTTCAGAGTTACTGCCGGTCCCAAACCCTGGTAAAGGGGGAGTGTTGAGCATGGGGTTAACGACACCATCCCGTAGAAAAGACTCTCTAAAAAACATTAGCCAGAAAAATAATTCAAACCATTAAAACTCTTGTTGTAGTAGCTTAAATCTGATTCCTTTTTGATCGTACGTACCGTCTATCCTCGTATGTAATAAATGACTTTATCCGAGTTGGTGAACAACGGAGTTAAATACGTCAAATAGGAGAATGGATTTAGAATATGAATATTTTCTACACTCATTGACCTGACCAGGGAATCAGAGTGATGAAGCAAATAGATGAGAGCGGAACATAAATGACATGCCGTGGAGATGGCTGGGAAGCCAACTCGCTATGAGCAAGCATTGCTCAATATTTATAGCCAGACAAAAATGAATGACAGACATATGATGAATAAGATACGAAGTGTGCACATATATACGCTCATATAAAAAGTAGTCAAGGTTAATAAGCTAATAATTAACAAGATCAAAATATGACTCATAATGTATAGGTGAATTAGCTTGGCCAGTAGCTAGAATAAAGTATATGGGCTTAACATATAGAATGATACTACACTCTGCCTTGGGAGTTGAAGGAGGATCGATGGCGCTTCAGTATGAAAGCCGAGATTCATTGGAAGCCACGAGGCCGATCCTTATTCTAACAACCAGAGTAACAATTTTTATAGGTACATGGACAATGTGGGAGACCGGGAAGACCAGTCAAATAGCAACGGAAATGAGGAGATGCAACTTGGATGTTCTGAGAATCAGTGAAACCTATTGAACTCAAGCTGGACAGGAAAGGGTAGATTCTGGAGATGCTTCTGTACTCTGGTCTCGAAGAAGAAAATGCTCCGCACACTCAGGGAGTTGCCCTGATGCTGTCCAGAGAAGCACGAAATGCACTTTTAGGATGTGAATCTCATGGATCCTGAATTATCAAAGCATCATTCAAAACAAAGAAGAAGGGGATCGCAATGAATGTTATCCAATGTTATGCACCCAGCATTGATGGCAACGACGACATTAAAGATCAGTTCTACTAGAGGCTGCAATCGATTATATCGAAGTGCCCAGGAAAGGATCTGACAATCCTGATTGGAGATCTAAACGCCAAATTCGGAATGGACCACATCGGATATGAAGATATAATGGGACGACATGAACTGACTGGTAGAAAGGAATAAGAATGGTGAGAGATTCGCAAACCTATGTTCTTTCAACAAATTGGTTATAGGTGGCACAATATTCCCACGCAAACGCATGCAGAAAGCTACATGGATCTCACCGGATCACACCACGGAGAACCAGATAAATCATATATGTATCAATAAGAAAATTCGAAAGAATAGAGGAAGACGTGAGAACCAGAAGAGGAGCTAGCATAGCTTCAGATCTCTACTTGGTGATTGCCAAGATGAATCTGAAGCTTAAGAGGTACTGGAAAACTGGGGAAACAACATTAGAAATATTCAATACAGCCTTCCTACGACATAATGACAAACTCAACCAACTCAAGATAACCCTCAAAAACTGGTTCCACGCCTTCAAGATCTACTGAAGGAAGAAGAAACTACTATGGAGGACAACTGAAAAAGGATCAAAGAAGCATTAACTTCAACATGTCAAGAGGTTCTGGGTCGCAAGAAGTATCATCGTAAGGAATGGATCTCTATGGGAACCCTAGACAAGATTCAAGAAAGGAAGAACAAGAAGACAGCAATTAACACTAGCCGAAAACGACCAGAGAAATTCAAGGTCCACGCCGACTACGCAGAGGCAAACAAGCAAGTGAAGTACATTCGAGCTAACAAATAGAAACACGTGGAAAACCTAGGAATGACAGCGGAAAAAGCCACAAGAGTAGGAAATATCAGACAACTATATGATATAACGAAGAAACTGGCAGGGAACATAATCATAGAGATCGATCAAAGACAACGAAGGCAAGGCAATCACTGATATTCAAGAACAGAGGAACAGATGGATAGAAAACTTTGAGGAAGTGTTGAATAGTCTAGTTTCGTTGAGTTTACCGGACATCGAAGCCGCACCTACAGACCCTCCTATCAATGTTAATGCTATAACTTGTGGCCGAGTGGATGCCCTGTTAACGTATGACGTGATAAGACCGCCAATCAGAGATCAGCGAATGATCGATTGGAACAGTGACACACGAAAACCGTACGAGCAGTCTAGAGTACGTATCGGTCCTGCTTTCTGCCTAGCCCAGTCAGTTAAGTCCAGAACACCATTAACAGCCTCTGCGGTATGAGTCCTTGTATTTCAAACATACTGAGTTTATATACCAAACAGACTGACCACATCGTACCAAGAAAACAGAAAATAACATTTGTACAAGATTTAGCCGAATGTGGCTGTGAATATGAGAGGCAGTAATTAATAGACTAGGGATAACTCAAGAATGGTAGATCGTTTAATATTAGTTTAAAGCTCATGATAAAAGGAACATGGATACGAATAGTTTAGTTATTTTGCAATTATACGATAAAAAAATATGCCTAATATTGGTTCATAAATAGATCCCAAACGTACCATTCACTATTGTTATCGGGACATAACAGTCACTCCAACAATTTTCGAAGGAATCAGGATGGCCATCATACAAATAAAGAGTGGGTAAGCAGCAGAACCTGACAACTTACCAGGTGAAGTACTAAAGTCGAACATAGAATAACGGCGAAGATGCTCTACATTCTATTCAGGAAGATTTGGGAGGAAGAACAAGTGCCGTTGAACTGGAAAGAAGGATATCTCATCAAGGTGCCAAAGAAAGGAGATCTGAGCAAATGTAAAAACTACAGATGCATCACACTACTATCGGTACCAGGAAAAGTTTTCAACAGAGTGTTACTGAGCTGGGTGAAAGATTTAGTAGACGCCCAACTTTGAGATCAACAGGCTGGATTCCTTAAGGATCGGTCGTGCACAGACCAAATCTTGACACTACGGATCATTGTTGAGCAATATATCGAATGGAACTCGTCACCATACAACAACTTCCTTGATTATGAGAAGGTGTTTGACAGTGTGGACAGGAGAACCTTATGGAAACTTATTCGAAAAATCGTTAACATCATCCGGAACTCATACGACGGACTACAGTGCAAAGTCGTGCATGGAGGACAGCTGGCAGATGCATTCTAAGTGAGCACTGGTGTCAGACAAGGCTTTCTACCCTCACGTTCTCTATTGCCTCTCGTAGTTGACTGGATTATGAAGACCTAGAAATCTGAGGGAAAGCACGGAATACAATGAACAGCTTAGATGCAACTAGACGTTTTGAACTTCACAGGTGACCTGGCTTTCCTATCCTATTCACACGAACAAATCCAAGTCAAGACAACCAGTGTAGCAGAAGACTCTGAATCAATAGGCCTCAACATACACAAGGGGACATGCAAGACCCCGAAATACAACACAGCGAGCACTAACGAAATCAGGTTTGATGGAGAGGCCGGTCAGCATCATCGATGAACAAGATCTGTTGCAAATGTGAAGGGACTGATCGGCAAAGCAGGGTTCATAATTCCTACAGTTGAAGAATACATGAAACTCAAAACAACTGTCAGCCAACACCAATGTCAGATTTTTAAACATAATCTTCAAGACAGTTTTCTTGTACGGAGCTGAAAGTTGAAGAACTATATTCATCGTCAAGATGGTTCAAATATTTATAGACATTTTCCTACGCGAAATACTCAACATCCCCTGGTCGGAAACTATCAGCAACAGCGTTTTATGTGTGAGGACAAACCAGCCTTTCGCTGAAGATGAAATTAGTAAAAGACGTTGGAAGTGGATCAGGCGTAGATTAAGGAAATCACCAAATTGCATCACGAAGCATGCGCTAACTTGGAATCCTGAAGGAAGCGGAATAGAGGAAGGTCAAAGAACACACCACGCCGGGAAATAGAAGCAGATATGAAAAGGATGAATGACAACTGGAATGAACTGGAAAGGACTGCCCAGAACAGTGTTGGATGAAGAATGCTGGTGTGTGGCCTATGCTCCTTCAAGAGGGGTAAGAGGAGTAAGAACAAGAAGATACGAACTTAAACATTTGAGTACCGCTGGATAGAAAGAGAACTCCAATCCCATTCTCTGTCCTCAAGAGTCAGTTCAATGTACTCAGGATAAACAAGTGATAAATGCTTGAATGAAATTTATTGAACACCCTGAGCTGAATTCTCCTATTCGATATCGTGAATGTGCACTGCTGACAAGGTCCCCACACTAGGACGAAATGGCTGTCTAGTGCTTCCAGATTTTCAGTGGTTGTCTAACTTGAATCGTTTCATGATGTCAGTGAAATTCAACAGTCTGCAACCCCATACAGAAGTTCGATTTCCTTTGATACATTTGTAACATTCCTCTATTTTACTATTAAATACTGAGTATAAAAATTATCTCGAATTACGACTGAGCAGCCTAAGATAATGATATCGTAGAAAACGGTTTCGCTAGTGTCTAATTTAATGAATAATGTATTTTTCTCATTTACTTCACTAAACATTACTTACTATTAAATAAAAAGGATAATGCGTCATTGGTAAATAATTTGGTTATTGGTTAAGAATTAAATTTTTACATATCACCATCATTGATTATATTGATTGGGAAAACTGATGCTGTTAATTAATATGTCCTGTTATTGACAATCTTTTTGTTTGTACTTTTTCTGTCCAGAACTCAACTTTCTAATTTATGTACATCTATAGAATGATAAGCAAAGTTATACCGTAATTCATTGATCGTAATATTTTCGTGTTTTCAACCGATAAACATAGTTTACAATATGGGTTGTGAAGATGGTTGAATTTTATTGAAATCGTGAACTGATCTAAGTTGGACAGCTATGGAAAGCTTGAAAAGATTGAATGACCATTTTTTCCTAGAACGATACCTCTCAGCAATCCGCATTTATGACCCTGAAACCTGGTTTCTAACCCATGGCCTTCATCTTCCTACTCGAACCCTTGAATTCTAGATCATCAGGCTGCAATCTAATGTTGTTCAAATCTAACTTCAATCAATCCACGGTATTGACAGACCATCTTCCATTTTATTCTATGGGTGTATTCCTTAGACCCCCTACACCGCTTAGCTCCACTGATCTTAGCTTCTCATTGAAACTCCGTAAATTTCCTCTCGAAGCTAGTCACTAGCGAGCACGTGATAATTGTCAGTATGGATTACACAAACGTCAGAAAAACTGATGATAATTATTGATTTAAAGTATGTGAGTTGTTATTGAAAATGTTAAACCCGACGCTAAATCTAATGTCATGTGGCAGTCCTATTATGCTACCTCAAACTTGGTAATTAATTTGTATGCATCTGTCGTTCGCTATTCATAGTACTTCATCGTGGTTAAAACGTGTAACCCAATGAAGTATAAAATTGCTCTTCATAAAAGAAAGAAATAGCAGACGAGATGTTTATCTAGGTATGAATTTTAAGATTAGAATCGTTTCAAAATTTAAATAATGCGTCTACTATATTTTATTTAGATCATTAGTGCAACCCCATTTGTGTTTAATGAAAACAAACGAAGTCAAATAAATTATCCAGATACAAGATTTATTTCGTGTTTCGCTTTTTTGAAAAATTCTCCACAGATTTCATTATTCTCAAAGCAAATCCCTTCTCAGGTTCGCTCTCTCCATCGTAACTTATCTGTAAATAGTTGGAAAAGGTACAGATACAATGATCGACAACAAATGGGGATTGAAATCTACATTTATTATATTTTTAGGTTAAGTATATATTTAGGTGTTGGCTTATTGTTAACCGTCCACACTTCAGTTTGTTAGTGTAACCTTTTTCAATTCTCTCTGTTCAATATATACAAGACTAGTAGGCAGAGATTCAAGTATCAATAATAGGTTTGAACGAATTGTATGCAAATTAGTATCCAGTTTTTAAATCTCCATTAGAATTAGATAATATTATCACCGTTTCAAATAGGCATTTTAAATATATGTATACTTTTTACCGTTGCTGTTACCCTGAAGTGGTGGTCGAGCTTGCCTATCGTGATGAACAAATCGAGCCATACTGGCTGGAACAATCGTTCCTCAAGGTCCTACCATGCCAGAAAGTTCAGTTGAAGAGCGGCAAGACTAAAAGCAGCAAACCCAAGGTTTGAAGGCGAAGTCGTACTGCTGACTGTACAGAGGTGTAACGGCAGTAAGGTGTTTCCTTCAGACAACCAGCATAACAGCGATGCTGCCTTCCCACAAGGAGGGGTGTTGTTAGAAAAGGTCGACCGTAAAAGTGTACACTTCGCCTTATCCCACGAATATCCGTCTCCGGTGGTAAGGTCTCAACAAGTACGGAGCTCACACAAAAATTACCCACAAAAAGGTCGTGTGTGACTGACCTCAAGTAGTTGTCCCTTGGGTATTGTGGTTACGCTCTCAGGTCACTAAAACCACTTCTAATCTAATTTCCTTTTCAAGTACCTCTAGAAGAACCCTTCCACGGTTGGGCAACCGGGAAGTAATAACCGCCCTCATACCTCTAACAGCATTCAAGATTACTGTATTCATAACCAATCCCACTCTTCAGTTCCCATTATTCCTCCCACCTCGACACGCATATGTCTTTGGTGCTTCCTTGTACCAATATTTATGTGTTTAAATAAATAAAATAAATAAATCCCACCTCGACTTTCAACAATAAACTTCCTCTTTCGGTTTCCTCCTCAAGTGTCACTGTCCCATGTTTAATAAAAACCTCGCTCCAAACTACACAATGGAGCCTTCAACGTACGTACCCTATGTCCAATCAGCCAACAGGCCTCCTTGGCTAAAACTCTGGAATCTCGTTCCATTGATGTATGCTATGTCTCCGAAACATGCATACAGGATCCTGGTGTGGTCATTCACTTGAACCCATCTCGACAAAACGGAGAGCCGACGAGATACACCCTACGTGTATCTGGCGACTCGATGGCTAGTTCTCGTGGACTTGCAGGTGTAGGCATAGCAGTTAGTACGAGAGCAGTACAAGCCCTATCAGAATGTGTCGCGTCTGTGCTGTTCGACTAAATGGATCCGTAAGAACTCGGAAAGATAGGGAAACACGTCGTCACCTCTTCGTCTTTTCTGCCAACGCTCCCAGTGACTGCAGCCCGGATGAAGTGAAAGATGACTTTTACAGAAAGCTCTCTGAACTCCTTCATAAAGCTAAATGCTCAAATATAGTACTCGTTGCAGGTGACTTTAACGCTCAAGTAGGTAGCTTAAACCAAACAGAAAGACATTTAGGTGAGTATTTTAGTATTCCGGTTCAACGAACCGATAATGGTGATCGTCTGTTGCAACTATGCTCAGACAATCGTTTATTTTTAGCAAGCACTAATTTTAAGCATAAGGAGAGACATGGTCTGACATGGCGACCACCTGAACCAAACCAACGATGGACTCAAATAGATCATATTGCCATCAGTCATCGTTGGAGAGACTATCGCTCGTTCTGGAATACGTGTTTAGACTCTGATTGTGCTTTAATACTAGCACACATTTCCTTGCCCCTCACTGGACGCAGAAAAGCCATACTAAGAAGACCCATTAGGATTGAACTGGAGGACGAGAAAGTCAAATGTAAACTCCAGGAACAACTGATTTCACATTTAGGCAGTTCTGTAAACGAGACTGACCCAGATGCTGCTTGGAAAGATATATGGACAGCTGTGGAAACAGCAGTAGAAGTCTAAGGAACGATCGTGAGCAGTGGTGGGCAACGAAAGCAAAAGAGATGGAAAAGGCAGCAGCTATAGGCAACTCTTTAGACTAATAAAAGAAACCGAAATTAAGAAGTCAAGTGTAAGCGAGACGAACTCGGAAAAAGACGGAACCCTTATCTGCTCTGAGCCCAAACGTTTAGAACGATGGGCGGAACACTTTAGAGAACAGTTAAGTTGGACTTCAGCTACTCTACAGTTACCCACCATTCCTAAACAGTGTGAATGTAATATTGAAGTAGGTCGCCTGACTCTAGTTGAAGTTCAAAAGCATATAGCTAATCTCAAGCAAGAAGAGCAGCTAGCCCAGATGGATTGGCTCCTGAGGTCTTTAAATATGGTGGCCCTATTTTAGCGACTAGGTTGACTAAGATCTGGGAGTTGCACGTAATCCCATCTGACTGGTCGCAATCATTGATTATCCCAATATATAAGAAGGGGCCATCATCCTGTGATAACCATAGAGGGATTAGTTTGACCAATATAGCATCTAAAATACTAACCTCAATAATTATCGGTCGCCTAACTAAGACTCGTGAACTCCAAAGACGAGCAAACCAGGCTGGCTTCAGACTTGGTGGTGACTGTATCGACCACATATTCACTATTCGTCAGGTTTTATAACACAGGCATGCTTATCGGCGTCCGACAGTGATAGTTTTTCTTGACCTAGAAGCAACATTTGACCCTGTAGACTGAGAGGTTCTGTGGCAGTCTTTGTCATTGAAGGGCGTACCTCAGAAATAACATAAACCTTGTGGGGGCTCTTTACTCGAACACTACCAGTCGAGTGAGAGATTATGGCGAACTGTCATTTGATTTGACAACCTCAAGTGGTGCCCGACAAGACTATCCACTCTTTTCATTTTTGTTTAACTTGATCATAGATCTATTGCTAGAAATAACACTCGTCGACTGAATTTTGAGGAATTGATCTCCTACCAGGAGTTCCACTTATCGACTTAGAATACGCAAATGACATAGTTCTGTTTGGTGAAGATGCTGATAAAATGCAGTCTTTTGATAGCACTGGTTAACAATTCAAGGATATTCGGGTTGCGTTTCTACCCCTGTAAATGTAAATTGTTACTCCAGTTCTGATCAGTGTCAATACCTGAACTAAGGATAGGGAGTGAAGTAGTCGAACGCGTCGACAACTTCACTTATCTTGGAAGTCTGATCAGCAATAATGGGTTAGTGTCTGACGAAATCTCAGCACGGATTCAAAAAGCTCGTTTGGCTTTTGCCAACTTACGTCACCTACGGCAAAGGCGAGATATCCGTCTATCAATTAAGGGACGAGTATACTGCGCAGCTGTTTTCTCTGTTCTACTTTACGGCTGCGAAACGTAGCCATTAATGGTAGAGGATACTCGTGGATTACGTCGTAGGTGAATAACTGACGCAAATAGAGCAATGGTAACTAATTTCTTTAAGCACTTAACTTTCAACTGGTATTTCCCACATTAGGAACGCTGTTCACATACTCAGGTATCAGCAGCCCGGTGGTATTGTTATCCATTATACAATTAGTGTTGCTCAAATCTGAGTACACAAATCTGTACTTGGTACATGCGTTAATCAATAAGGCATGCTCTTAAAACTTATATATAATTATTAGTTGAAGGCGTTTTATTGCCTCCTAATGGTTATTCAAGATAGGGGTGATAAGTCGCTATTTCTGGATGATGTTAAATAATTGTTATGATACCACCTGATTGTATTTTGAATAGTATGTATTGCTCTCAGATACCGTTCCAGTAAGAAATATCAAAATTGAAGAAACAAGTATATCTAGCTGAATTTTTCAAAATAGAATAGAACCCATGTTCTGAATTATATTGCTAGCTACTGTCCAAAAATATAGTTTTTTTTATTGAAGTTCATGATTGTATAGGGCCTTAGAAATTTAAACAACAAATATAAGCTTCTATGATGATCGTATAGAACTATTTCTTGATTATGTTACTGTTATAATGAACTGTAAACCTATTCATATATCGTGTATATTTTTCCTTACAATTTCGAATATGTTTCGTACTTTTTTTTCTCTTTCATGTATTAAACCGAGAACAAAGTAATAATTAGGATAACCATTAATTTTCAGGATAGTGGCTTGTAGTGATATCCTGGAAAAGCGTTTTATCCAATATGAATAGACGGTGAATTTTGCCTGAATGTTAGTATTGATATTTTCAGTGAGACTTAAAACTCGTTATCATCTCTTCACTCTATGACTTATCCACTAGGCTACTGGTCACGGCTGTAAGCAACTAACTCAACGAGTATAATATTGATTAGTATTTAGATATGTTTCCATTTTTTTTTCACTGTTAGTATTCACTTTTTTTTCATTAGTCCTTTTTAAGCCTCTTGAACAAATCCCTTGATTTTTCCTTTCGTGACTCAAAAGACTAATTAAAAACATTTTATCACTTCAAGTGATTGCTCCCGGTCGTGTATTCAAATGTCAGAATTAGTATTGAGAGACGTGTACATCCAAATGACGTATCTCTAATGGGATGAAGGTAACAACTTGGATTCTACTGCCATCCATTATGTAGAAAAAAATAGCTTGTAAAACTAAACAGCATCGTAGCATCGATTCGAGAAGTTTCTGGTATGATAGAAACAGGTCCATTCAGCAACTTTAGAGTACAAAGTCTTAGAAAGAAAATCAATGACTAGCTTTATTAATACATCAGATCTATCTTCTGAGTAAATTTAAAGTACATTGCCAGTTACTACTTCCTATCTTATGAGAGCACCTTATTTGTTTTAGCAAACTAACCTCCAGAACTATGTTCATAATAATAAAGTTGTACATTTTTAATGTAATTTTTATCTTGACCTGACATTGGTTATGGTGTGGTGAACGATACCTTTAAAATCTAATCTAATAATACTGAATTGACAAGAAAAATATTATATCCTACTGTGGTAAACTAAGACTTGGGGATAAAAAGCAATTTATTGTTTAATACAAAATTACGCGGTGCCTTTGTAAAATACAAAAAGCATATATTAAATACATTATTTGCATATCTTTCCCTTACATGCTCCATCATTCCTCTACTTCTGTTGTTATTTCGATAGCTCTCTGATTTCCTTCCTGTTCTGTTCATTTCAATCTCCTGCTGCCAGGTGCCCCACTTCCTATTGCGACTACATACTACTTATATATGTCAACATAAGTAGCATACACCACAGTGGTACCATTAAAGATTATATGACTATTGTGTCTTTGTAGTTTAAGTCTATTTGACAGTTTACAACCACCGCTTCACATTGGGTCGAATCTGCAAATTAAGATTTAGTGATAAGTATGGAATCTTTCAGTTACTCAGTTACTATTTAACTCGTCACAATTTATCATTTCATTTGATTTACTATACAGAACAACTCTGGTCTAATATCAGCAGTAAGAATTTATTTCACTTTGAACATGATGTAATTCTCTCATAATCAGTCTCACAATAGGATGGATTCTCAACCGAATTCCTTGTAACGTCAATGGTTCCCTGGGTATAATCATTTTAATGTGAAAATTACCCCCTTTGAACCACCGGATTCTATACAAAACTATGTTGGTAAATAGAGTGATGATTATGCTGCTTTATCCAGGGATGAAATTTTAGATAGATTCCAGTGGATAATTAATATTATTCTCCAACTATTTGACATAACATAAAAAATCTATTTAAGTAAATAGCTTTGAGTTTAGTATCATTCCATGCTTCATACTCTTTAATTGAAGTTCATTATTAAGTCATGTTTGGCATCTTGAAAACGATGAAGAACAACTAGGGTGGATAACGTGACTTCATTTCATTCCATTAGACTCACAACAACTGATCCTTACAAACTGTTATGTTGCAGCATCAAATGTTACGAATGAATTTCAACATAGTTAGTGAAATGAATCTGGTGAAAAGACGTTTCACCTTGGTGAAACGAAGATCCAAAGTTGAGAATAATAAAAGTAATGACATATTTATAATGTCCCAATGAAAAGTAAAATTCTTGAATTTTCGTAACTCCGTATAAGCCACTTCTTCAGAGAATAAATAAGTTTCTGAAGTAGTGGCTTGGTTTATTTTTATGATTAACAATTTACCCAACACTCAATTTATTTGAAGTTATGAATTCGAACCTTGGTAAAGACACCTAAATGATGCTCTCTTCTTAGCTCCCTATCACGACGTCCCAATAGAAATAGTGGCAACTTAGACAGTACATATTCGTACCAGGTCCTACACTTTCTGTTATCGACTGACTAACCGATAATAGCCCGAGAACTTATTAAATCCAACTTGATAGTTAGTAATTCTTTGTTATATTGTATCACTGCATATCATTCATCAATCAGCCTTCTGTTTATCAGTTATATTTTCAAGATAATTGTCAGCTTCTTCTGATATTTAAAACCAAATCCTTCTAGTAATTTAGAAGTACTGTTTATTTTTCGGTCTACTTTTTGTGTAGGCCAACACCAGTTACTACCAGCAAGTTTATGGCACAATATGAAAACTATTCAAAAGATTCATTCGCAGCACTAAAAGCACAATATCAAGTACGTAATAAATTTTAATTATTCTTGTTGTTGTTTCATCGATTAAAAAAAAATTAATTATTCAATAGCAGTTTCTAGTTCATAGTGAACAAATCTCCAAATAGAGAAAAAGTACAAGTCGCTGCCAATTCTTTCAGTGGAAATAAGATGAATAATTACTAATTTATTGATTAATGCATACACATTCGTCCACTCAGCTTTAAGTTAGTTATAAATGAATAAGGATTGGTGCTGCCATTCTATGGATCAGCTCAACATATATCGATTTTTATTTTAACCTACCACTTAGTGTTAAGTATTCAATCGTTCAATTACTAATCTATCATGTAAAGCTACAAACCAGATAGGGAGAAAAGGTGAAATAATCATCGTCATTCCTAAGGGTCCTGACGATATTTTTCCTGGAAAAACGCTCTTTTTAGTATCGTTATTGGGTTCCTACTGCATACTGCTACACTGTTACCCAAGAGATTTTAATAGGCTAAATAAGATTGCTCTGTGAATTCGTGAATGTACGTCATTGGGAGATCCAATACTAGAACTGAAAGACTATTCAAACCTTTTTGGTTTTAAGAGATTTTTTGGCTGCTGTAATGTAATCAAAACCTTTACAGGACAACTTTACTTGCGACAGGAACGCTGGAGATAGTTTATTTAACTCTGTAAAAACTGAAAAATATAATTCATTAAGTAGTCAAGATTGTTGTACTTTGTTTGACAATTCCAAAGTCGACCATTTCACAGTAAACAAATATATCAAGCTTATCTTCGTTATTTATACTACAGGATAATATTCATCATTATTCAATACTGCGGTAGTCATAGATGACGTAGGACATATCTGTTATAAATTGTAGGATACTTGTTATAACACCAGGGTTTCTTGTTATAACAGTCCTTTCACTTTTTACACGTATGTGTGACGTTAATTTACCTTAGACGAATATCTACACCAGATTTCCCACCCAGTGTTTATTCTACAGGACTTCAACACAACTCAGATCAAGAACACGAGATTAGCCTGACTATAACGTCAATATATTTCCACACCAAAATCTGACACAGCCCAACGACAAGAACAGTCCATCAATAACAGTCAATACATAATAAGGATAGGGGAATATATATAACACATATAACACGCGTCACACTATCTACACATCTGATTCATCAAGACAACCGATCATTGTCATTCTCGCCCACATATCAATGTCACAAATACGTATTAGTCCGATCAGACCAATTTAGCTTGGAGAAGTCAATAAAATGAAGATCTGTGTTGGGTTGTCGTCTGTTTTGCTACTGACAAATAGGCTTCCTACATATGAGCTCAATCAACGAATTATTTGATAAGGGGACAACATAAGAGGCTTTATTGGAGAACTTAGATACGAATATGCACACTAGCTCAACCATAGATACAGATGTGTCTGACGGATAATTGAGCCAAACTTCAACTGTTTGCATTTCTTGTGTCCCTTGGATGATTAGACTAAACATAAACTAATACCCTGCATCCATCAACGTCTTTCATCTATAGTTTGGTTTTAGACTATTACATCCAATTCACCCAACCTATCAGAAACAAAAATGAACCACTGTTATCGATTGATGTGGAAATTTCAATTTAAGTAATAACATCGAGGAATGAATACAAATATAGTATTTATTTGAGAAAGTGGAGAAGATTTGTAGCTCAGGTGGGTGATTTTGATTGTTTGTTCTCTGAGCTGGATGGTTTGGTCGTGGAGCTTTCATCGTCCTTCTGAACGACATCATCAGCACAAACTTCGGGTAGAAGTGAAGTGTTTGAATTTCTCCACATGTGATTCATAGCTTGTCCTCTGCACCTCGATGTTGATTGGTTCTTATTGACCTTAAATCTGTCATTGTTTATTTCTTTATTTTGGTTGTATCTCCTATTGGTTTGATTTTTGTTCCTATGTTCCTGCATAATTTTCTTGATTGGTTGATAGATTGGATTGATTTCAATATGTTTGTTTATTGCTGATTGACCTGAGTGCCAAGCTTCTAAAAATTCTCTGGTATTTTTGGAATTGCCTCTGTCCAAAATCTGCACATTTTCCCAGTCGAATGTATGTCCGTAGTTGTCCACGTGTATTGATATGAGTGAAGAAATGTCGTGGCGTTTGACTGCTAATTGGTGTTCATGTAGGCGAAGATGCAGGGGGCGTCCGCTTTGTCCAATATAGTGTTTGTTGCAGTTTGTACAATTTATCTTGTAGATGATGTTTGTTTTGTCCTCTTTTGCCATTTCATCTTTTGGTTTGCATAAGATTGAGTGGAGGGACATTGTTGGTTTGTGGGCTACACCTATTCCGAAGGTTTTCAGCAGCCTTGTTGTCGTTTCCGATATGTCCTTTATGTATGGTAGGGTGATCCTTTTGTTGATTTTTATACTTGATTTCGTTTCTGATGGTGTGTGCGACTGGTATTTTTTGATGAAATTGATTGGATAGCCGTTCTTTTGAAGAATAGTTTTCAGGTGTTTTTCTTCATTTTTTTCGTGCTGTGATTGTATTGCAGTGTGTTCTCGCCCTCTTGAACAAAGTTTGTACACAGTTGATTTTGTGAGTTCTTGGGTTGTTGCTATTGTAGTTGAGAATTTGGTCGGTGTGGGTCATCTTCCTGTACACTTCAGTCTCTAGTTTTCCTGTGTCAGTTCTGGTGATTAATACATCTAAGAATGGTAACTTGTTGTCCGACTCTTGTTCCATTGTGAACTTGATGTCGTTGAAGACGTTGTTGATCTGCTTGTAGGTGTTTTCTAGTTCCTCCTTTTTGACGATGACGAATGTGTCGTCTACATAACGAATCCAAATTTTTGGTTTGATCACTGGTAGAATTGTGGTTTCTAGTCGTTGCATTACTGCTTCCGCAATGAGTCCTGATATTGGTGATCCCATTGGTGTCCCTTTTGTTTGTTTGTAGATTTTGTTATTGAATTGGAAATATGTTGTTAGACATAGATCTATGAGTTCAAGTAGGCTTTGACTTTGAAGTTTCGTGTATTTCGCGAGGTTTTCGTCGTTGGTTAGAAGCAAGGATAGAGTTTATTTATTTATTTTTCGAAGAATGAAATTTATGAACTGAAAATAATAGGCCTATATTTCAAAAACTGACGACGACTGAACCTAACTGGATCATTGTGAATGGTTTTGCGTCTCGTCACTTAAGGTCTCAAAAGCTTAATAAATTTGATTTCTTTATAAATCTCAGCTTTGACATATATATCTCTGCCACACATTTCGAAATAACAGCCAAGGATTTCTTTGACCGATATCACATGTTGGCTTGTCCACCTCCAAGTTTGTTGCAACCTACTGTGTTAACAACAATCATATCTCGTCAGGGTATAGGTATGTTTAAGCATCGACTCTAAATTATATCTATTCTAGTGAATATTTATGCATTTGCATCAAAATAAATTTTCTTTTTATATTCCTTGTTTAGTTGATAATCAGTAACAGTCAATTTCTAATACAATCAGATATGTTGAGTCAAGAAATTGGGCAAAGGAATACAAATAAACGATTAAATCGTTTTAGTGATATTCTACCGTGTGAGTGTAATATAAAATAAATAAAAAGTATTAGGTTTTTGACATCAAATATCTACTTTACCTTCAGTCTGATAAATCTTTAACCATAATATACAATTCTTAACTTAGAATTATTGTAGAGTAAAAATATATCTTTCAAAATAAATTATCAATCAATAGTAAAATTTAATAAAAATAACTACACCGTAATTGGTACACTAAATATTAGTTTATAGTGGATTAATCATTATGTTAATTATCAGAAGGGGTTTTGTGGAGATTTAGTATTTATCATAGTTGAAAGCGTTAGTCAGTTTTTCCAGTGTTTTCAGGTTTTCCATGGTGGTCTAGCTTCAATTGACTCACGCTTTCAACTATGATAATCATTATGTGTTAAGAATTGAAAATTTAAGTAGTTGGTGAAAGATTGTTAATAACTATTCATTTGATCGCTAATAAAGTTTATTCATATGGTTTAGTGTTAAGTAATCAGAGATGGTGGACAGTAAACTAACCACTTAGACCTTGTCAATAAAGGTAGATTGGTGTCCTCTGTTGTTACTATGGGAAATGTTACCGTTGATTCAGATGGATTAAGGCTGGTTTGCTATAGAGAACTAAGGTGCTCACTTTAATCATTCACTTTGTAATAGCTAACACCATATATTTTAGCTTTTAATTTTGATTAAATTCTATTATTCACATTTTAATGGATCATTTAGGAAAATATACTCGACATGGCGGTACTTACTGCCGTTTAGATAAAGTAATTTTATGAATGACACTTCCCTATTACCTCACATTTGTTACTTTTAACTGGCCTACAAACCTACGTTATACCATAATCTAATTAACACTATCCTATAAATATCGTGACATTATATATAACCTTTTTTAAAAAAATAATCGTCATATATAATTCGGATCGTATGTTTATGATGAAAATTACTGTTAATAGATAAGCTTTAGGTAACGATTGCTATTCTTGGTTGATTGAAATTTTGAAAAAAAATGTAACAGGTAATCTCCGGTTTTCTGGCTATTTTCCAACATTCAACGCCATTGAAATCAACTTGTAGAATTTTTTTGAATGAACGGCAGTATTTTTAATACCACCGTTTCTTTTGACGAACAGCAATGTTACATTACCACACTAACAAACTGGAAGCTATTTTGTTACAATATATATATATATATATATACTGTGGCCCGATATCTGGCTCCAGCAATTGGTTCCAGGCCTTTAATGGAGAGGGATGAGGGGGGTAATCATTTCAACAGCTCATGAGGTTCTGGACCACAAGAAACAACATTTCAAGGAATTGATCACTGTCGATACATTGTATAGGATTCGAGAAATGACGAACAAGAAGGCAGCAATTAATACCAGCCGAACAAGAGCAGAAAAAGCCAAGGCACAAGCCGAATACACAGAAGTAAACAAGCAAGTGAAGAGGAGCATCAGAACCGACAAACGTAGTTATGTGGAAGATTTAGCAATGACGATGGAAAGGGCTGCAAGAGAAGGGAACATGAGACAATTGTATGATACAACAGAGAAACTCGCTAGATATTACCGTAAACCGGAACTACCAGTAAAAAGCAGGGAAGGCAAGGCAATCACCAACATTGAAAAACAGCGAAATAGGGGGTAGAGCACTTCAAGGAACTCTTAAATCGACCAGCTCCATTGAATCCACCCAACATCAAAGCAGCGCCCACGGACCTCCCAATAGATGTTTGTTATGACTTGATCAAGGTCGTCGCTAATTTGTTATGACCTTACAAACTAAACAAGGACGTAACTCGCGCGAATTATCCACCAATAAAAATACGTCCTCTCCGACCTTAACACGGTGACAATCAAGGACTTTCAATCAGTATGAGTAATCTCACGTTCTTATTGGTCCTTAATCCGCTTAGCCCGTCCGCTTGAGTCCAGAACACAAATAGCAGCTTCTGTCATGCGAATCTATGCGAATCATTTATTTCAAATATACTCTGTTTATATACCAGACAGACAGACCACATCACACCATAAAATAGAAAATAATATTTGTACAAAATCAAGCCAAATGTGGCTGTGAGCGTGGGAGACAATAATCAATAAACTGAATATAACTTAGGAACAATAAATCGTATAATAATAATCAACAGGTCAAAATAAAGCTTGTAATAAGAATAATATAGATATGGATAATCTAGTTACTGAATAGTTATACAATAGGAATATACATAGAATAATAGTCCAATAATAGGTCCCATATGTTATCCGTACTTACTTCTTCCCTGGTATATAAAAATGTTGGCCCACCAACAACTGAAGAGATCAGTATGGCTATCAGACAAATCAAGAGCGGCAAAGCAGCAGGACCAGACAAAATTCCAGCAGAAGCACTGAAAGCAAACGTAGCAGTAACTGCAAAGGTCCTCAACATTCTCTTCAGTAAGATTTGGAATGAAGAACAAGTACAAACAGACTGAAAAGAAGGATACCTGATCAGGATACCAAAGAAAGGCGATCTCAACAGGTGTGAGGACTAAAGGGGCATCAATCGTCTCTCCATACCAGGGAAATTCTTCAACAGTGTGTTGTTAAATAGAAAGAAGGACGCCCAACTCCGGAATCAACAGGCTGGATTCCGTAAGAATCGATCGTGTACCGTTCAAATCACAACACTACAGATTATTGTGGAACAATAATTTGAATGGAATTCACCACTCTACATCAACTCCTTTGACTACGAGAAGGCATTTGATAGAGTGGTCAGGACAACACTATGGAGGCATCTTCGATACTATGGCTTGCCTGAGAAGATGGTCAGCATCGTACGGAATTCCGATGATGGATTAAACTGCAAAATCGTGCATGGAGGACAACTCACTGACTCGTTTGAGGTAAAGACCGGTGTCAGGCAAGGTTGCTTACTCTTACCCTTTCTCTTTCTCCTGGTGATCGACTGGATTATGAAGGCGTCGATATCTGGGAGGAAGCACGGGATACAGTGGATAACTAGGATGCAGCTGGATAACTTAGACCTCGCAGATAATCTGGCTCTTCTATTGCACACGCAACAACAAATTCAGGAGAAGATGACCAATGTAGCAGCAGCCTCAGCAGCAGTAGGTCTCAACATACACAAAAGGAAAAGCAAGACTCTTCGATACAACACAACATGTAACAATCAAATCACACTTCACGGAGAAGCTTCGGAGGATGTAAAATCCTTTACACATCTGGACGGCATCATCGATGAGCATGGTGGATCTGATGCAGATGTGAAGGTGCGAATCAGCGAAGCAAGAGCAGCATATCTACAATTGAAGAACATCTGGAACTCAAAATAACTATCTGTCAACCAACACAGAGGTCAGGATTTTCAATACAAATGTCAAAACAGTTCTACTGTATGGGGTGGAAACTTGGAGAATCGCAAAAACCATCATCCAGAAAATACAAGTGTTTATTAACAGTTGTCTACGCAAAATACTTCGGATCCGTTGGCCAGACACTATCAGCAACAATCCGCTGTAGGAGAGAATAAACCAGATTTCAGAGGAGGAAGAAATCAGGAAGAAGTGCTGGGACTGGATAGGACACACTTTGAGGAAAGCACCCAACTGCGTCGCAAGGCAAGCCCTCACTTGGGATCCTCAAGGCCAGAGGAGAAGAGCAAGACCAAAGAACACATTACGTTAAGAAGTGGGGATAGACATGAGAAGAATAAACAACAATTGGATAGAAATAGAAAGGAAGACCCAAGACAATGGGTTGGAGAATGTTGGTCGGCGGCTTAGACTCCATTGGAGGGTAATAGGCGCAAGTAAGTATGTATAGTCTGTGCAACGATCCCTAAAGACGGATCATACTTTTAGCAATTATTAATTTTTAATATATATTTCAATCCGCAAAATCAACTAACTGCTCGTTTTATTGTCTCAATAAATTTATCTTAACATTTTTAGATGATCAAACGCGAGTGAAGTTAAAACCACTTCAAAAAACCAAACAGGTAATTTATTCTTCTCTATCTACTGCTGTCTAATTAGTCTATATAAGCTGAGGAGAAATATACTTCCGGCAAAATGTTAAGTTAAAGAACATCTGTTCATAAATAATAAAGGTAGTATAATCTTTTGAGATAAACTTGTCATTCGGAATATGATTTCACCTCACTAATAATTTCTTATTTAGTTTTATGAATTGATTACTACATAAACATTATTGATTATGGTTTATTTGTTTTTTTAAACTGGTTGGCATCAATTTGTATGCACTAGTCGTTAATGTGACAACCTAAAGATTTATCTCCTCGACTTTGGACTATACATTTTTTGTGTAACAGTTGAGGATACCATTTGTCTGACAGAGTTTGAACGTGGAATATAGTGATTGAAGTTCTAGCAATTTAGTCACCTATTAGAAAGAATTCATGACATTTTGACTTGATATTTAATGAATTGGCTTCATGTGGAAAGTCATCTAGCTAATCAGTGCTGAGTTTAATTCATTCCGAGTTGTATCACTTTCTAATCAATAATAAAACAAATCTATAAAAGCAACATGTAACTATTCTAAGTTAGTGAGGGACTTATTTTATATCTACCCATCTTTTTTCTGATTCGCACTACGTTACATATGAGAAAGTGTTATTGATATTATAATGCTATCCATCCACTCAGAATAAATCCAGAGATGTCGCGAAATGTTTTCTAAGTTCCTGTCCATAATCTATTATTGAATGAATCTCTACATATAACACATGAGGAAATTTCTGGTTTGTAAAAGTGTGTGAAAAACCTATTCCAAATTTTGCGGACATTTCACCAAAAGCTGAGAAGGACGGAATGCTGCATCTACTGGACAAAACTCTTAAACTTCACGTTTCCCTGAAAGAGGTATCACTGTCAACAATCCATAATTCTATGATTATAACGTCAAGCTTTTCTTTTGAAGACTACTTGTAATGTTTTGAACAATAGATACAACGATAGAAAAAGTGTTCTACTGAAAATAATTAGTGTTTTGCAGTGGATTGGATTGATGTACTTTAAATTTACAAAAAAGATTTTTGATCAAGGTTTGTTTATTAATTGAACAGATTAAC
The DNA here is from genome assembly GCA_944470415.2 of Schistosoma rodhaini. Lineage (NCBI taxonomy): Eukaryota > Metazoa > Platyhelminthes > Trematoda > Strigeidida > Schistosomatidae > Schistosoma > Schistosoma rodhaini. The sequence goes on from OX104040.1 coordinate 5,823,551, forward strand.
AAATGAAATAAGGTAAACATGCCATGATCATTCTGAATATTTGTTCCTCTGATATGGGAAAGCGATTAAAATTGTAAAATCAGATCTTTAGATCACCATTCAGTGGCTGAATTGTGTTTCGATCACTGTGATGTGTGTAGTGTTGAGTTTTATTTGGTATGGATTATTCGTAGCAAACTTGTGGGCAATAGTTGTCCTGTCGATTTCACTTTAGGAAAACACTGTTTCTTAATCAAACAGTTCTTACTGAGCTATTCGATTAAATATTTATTTAAAGTAATTGATACCTTATATAAATCTCTATAAAGCAATGAAAAGACAGTTGATCTGAAAAATGTGATGTATTCGCTCTAAACATTTTCTTCGGAACCGAATAAACTAGAGGCTTTAGTGTTGACTGACACCTATTTATAAACTTTAGTGGAGAAAAAATTTATATTCATCTACCATATAGAGGTGAATCAAACAGTTTGGTTTTAAGACATATTTAAAGCAGTCATCGAGAAAAACTATTATGCTGCTAAACTAATTGTGATTGAAAAGTTTAAGCCCATGATTCTAAATAGACCTAGACAATGCACAAATGATTATGTCACATCCCATAGCATTTACCAATTTATATGTTTGTGCGGACACATACATAGGGAGAAGTCATCGGAAAATTTAATCAAGGACCATGGAACATGTGCCTAGATGGCTCCAAAATCAGTTGATGTCAAATGACCCGATCAACGTGGGAAGTAGAAAACCATGTTCATCGATAGCAAAGCACATAATTGAAACGAGGCACGAAATTGACATCAATAAAGGTTGTATCGGAAATTGTCAAGAACGAATTCTCAGGTTTATTGAAGCCTTGGCTATCCGTAAGTTTAAACCCCTCTTATGTTTACAAAAACAATTTGTCGTAACCTTGAATTTACCCTGGTAATCCTTAAGCCACTTTATGACCTAGGGTGATGAGACAATTTCCTATTCTTTCTATACGATGTAGAAAAAGTTTCTCTCCCCTTTATTACCTTCTTTTACGTGAACTTTCATTTAACTGACCTTTATTAATCTTCATATAGAATGCCATGACAAGTATATGTGTGACCAGATTGTTCGAAATGTTCAGCACAAATACATCACATTTTTCATATCGACTCCGTCTTCTCATTGCTCTATCGGAATACTTATTTGCTCACTTTGCTTAATGTAGCTCAAATAAACACATATGCGCAAAGATTCCTAATATATTTTGTCCATTTTATAGGATCACGATTATGTGAATGCAAGTTTTATTTATGAGATAATACCTTGTGCAAGTGTCTACACACATCCTGTACTAAACAGAAATAAAATAGCGTACATTGCATCACAGGCACCATTAGAATCAACAGTTGGTGATTTTTGGAGAATGGTTCTGGATCAAAATATTACCATTATCGTTATGCTTACAAAGTAAGTGATTTTTATCAATATATGTGGTCTGTCCAACGATAATGCGAAATAGTTTATTGAAATTTATAGTAAAACAAAAAGGCTCTCAGAAAATTTTCGAAATATTGAAATTTATTTATAGAATTCACAGATTGCTGGAAAACTGAATTTTTTAAAAATTGTTTGGAAACTATGTGTAGGTGAGGGGGGGCCGTTTGTTCCACGCAAAGTTGTCAGTTTTGCTGCTGGATAAAGTCTTCATCGCAGCATCTATTCTGTGATTAATTGTTTCAGTAATTTTATTTCCTTTGAAGCGAAGACATAGGGAGCAGGTTTTCCTTTCAGCTGTATCACACTTAATATGTTTGTTTGTTCCAGTATACAATTTAGTGAATAAATGCGAAAGACGTGTTGGTCATTCTGTTTATTAAAAAATTGCACAACTGAAAATTTAGGATACTCAAAACGTATCACAAATTAGTTAGTCATGGGATCCCAAACTCCATTGAATTCAAGAATAATATAAGTACTGTTCATTAGAAGGTTGATGAAATGATGCCAAGTTCTTATGTTTCTTGTCTATTTGCTGATGTACCTATCAATAGTGTTGGATGTTATTTATGGTTGTTTAGAATCTGAAACATTTAAACTTACGATGCCTGTTAGATCATTGAATGTTTGTAATTGTGTTTTCATCTCATCATATTACGAGATCTTCGACGGCAAATATGGACTTGCCAGTTCCACCGATTGTAGCGAACTTACTAATTCGTTCTTTGGAAACTAGTGCGACCATGAAACGCATAATTACACTTAAAGTTTGGTTACTGCATGTAAATGACACCTTTTCGTTATTAGGCGAGATGATTCTAAAGAAACATTTGAATATGTAAACATATCGGATCTCACTAAGCTGACCAAAGTGATAGAACCTATTAACCATAAACGAATGTTTCTCGATCATTCTGTTTGAAGAAGACTTAATGATAAAATAAAAATTAGTGTGTGGTGGTCGATGTTCGATATGATCCCTAACTTCGTATATTGTTCGCCTTGATAACCGTTACTCGATAACACCCTAACGGTGCATAAATCAGAAGACGAATACGAAGGGTCGATTGCGTTTATTATTGAACCACACACAGGTATCCAATATTACAGGCACTTTAAGCAAGCATGAAAGAGTAGTGCCGTAAAACAGGCGAGTGAGCGTGCGAGCCGATTGATTGAGTAAGCGTGTACAATACGGTGTAGCGTAGAGCAGAGTAGCGAGCAAGCAGGCAAGCAGTAAACAGGATTAAGATGTACATATATATATAAGTGGAAAAGCATGAGTCATCGGATCAATTAAGCGATTAATAATAATGCTAGCGGAATGAATGCATGCGTAGGCAGTAAGCAATGTTCAAGCGTATATAATAAAAGTACAATGGTATAGATAGGTTGTTGTTGTATGAATGACTGTCCATTAAATAAGTTAACAAAAGAGCTTAGCCAGATTAGATGTAAACAAACTCAAAGTATAAATGAGCATTGGTTGCAATTGCGTGACGCCATGAAAATGGCGAGTAAAATCGTTTATGGCTTTGCGAAACGTCCCGCTTATAAGAATCGGGTTTCTTCAGGCTCCTTATGACTCATTGAAATCTATCGGTCTACCCCGGGTGATCACAAAAGAAGGCTGTTATGTAATGAAATCGGACGAAGCTTGCGTAAGGACGGAGAAGCCTGGTGGTCGGAGCGTGCTAATTAGTTGGAATCATCAGCTGCATCTGGCAACTGCCGGAAGCTCTTTCAACTCATCTGAGTCACTGGCAACAAGAAGTCTGATGTAAGTGAAACAATCTGTGATGACGGGATGCCAATCAATAGCATCTATCAACGTCTTGGACGATGGACAAAGTTTTTTGAGAAGCATTTCAACTGATCTGCTGTACCAGAAACATCGATCAGACTGTCCTACCCTCCATGGACCGTGACAACTGATCCACCTAACGAGGCGGAAGTCCGCGAGGAACTCCAACTTTTGAAGTGCAACAAATCAGCAGGCTCAAGTAACTTACCTCCGTCCGTTTTTAGACTTTCTGATTATAGAAGTGACTGAGTTATTTATAAAGGTCTTGCAATTAGAGAGTATTCAAACACCGTAGAATAAGTCAATAGTTGTCCCCATCTTTAAAAAAAGGCTCAATTCACCTATCCAACAACCATTCAGGGATAAGTCTTCTTCGGATTGCATCCAAACTATTGGCTTCCTTCATACTTCGTAGATTGTTCAAAACCCGAGAAAGATTGACTCGCGAGGAGCTGGCTGGTTTTCGTTCTAGTCGAGAATGTATTGATCATAACTTCATCCTTTACCAAATGTCATACTTATCACAGGCCAAAAATCGTAGTGTTTCTTGACATCAGGGAAGCCTTTGATTCGTAGGACATGACTGTTCTCTAGGATTACCTATTGAAGAAGGGTGTGCCTGAGAAGTTTATTAACATCTTGAAAGCCTTATATACTAACACCCCAGATAGAGTGAGGGCATACAACCACCTCTCTCCGTTGTTCCATTCAAGCAGTGAAACTAAACAGCATTGCCCGATCTCATCATTTCTCTTTAACTTTGCTATCGATAGCGTTCTTGAAACATCTCTGGTGGATGTAGGGAATGGCGATGTTGACCTGTTACCTGAAGAAAGACTTTTCGACTATGAGTATGAGGATTATATCGCCTTGCTATGCGATGATACACATGTCATGCGATCCGCACTTAATCAGCTGGCAATTAGTGTCCATAGGTATGGTATGTGCTTTGCACCTTCCCAGTGCAAAGTACTTTTAAAAGACTGGCAAGATCCTGATTCTGCACTCACCCTGGGTAGTAAACAGATAGGTTCATGATGTCCTGCGAACATCAAAATAATTGTTCATTGTATGTCGAAAACAATAAACTACGTGATATTTCCATAGTTGATTTTTTTTGTGACAATTTAGTTTCGAAACGTTAGTTGATTGCTTATCTTCACGCATAGTGATTACCTTTAATCCTCTAGTTGTTCAATGAATGATGAAATCAAGTCTAGTATCATATGACTGTGAAATGATCATTATCTTCAAAATCAAATACTGTTAGTTGCTGAACGATCAGAGGTCATACAACACTGAACAATTGTTTCGTTCTAATCTTTGACTTCTTATCTACATACACTTTATCAGATACTGTTGACGCAAGACCTATGTGCTCTATAATCAATATCATAGTAAACTGTTACAGTTCGTAGTTGCGATCTTCGTTGAACTAGACAAAATCTGCATAATTAAGTAAATTCTCTTTATTTCAAAACTTTCTGTTACTTTTTCTTGGTTAATTGTTTCTATAGATTATATGAAGATAATATATCGAAATGTTGTCAGTATTGGCCAAATGATATTCATGAATCATTAACATTCCAGTCAGATTACTTGAAACTAGAAGTAACTTTATTATCTGAAGAAGATCATCATATATACATTTTACGTAAACTATACATTACTTCTGTATGTGTACATTTGATCCTACTCTTTTACATTCTTGCTTTTTATATTTATTTAAGCTTAAATTAAATAATGACCACTGGATTCCTGCTCAATACTCTAAATATAAAATCCTCACCAAGTGTTAACAGAAGTTCACACTATTGAGGACTCTCAAAGTAGAATTCAATGACTGCCTAGTGAATTCTAGTCTTCAGAGATTCGCTAGTTAAAATCAGTTCATCATGAAAACTTTATTTGTAAAGAAAATTAATCACAAATATGTTCAGTCAGTCTCAACGTCGATTCAAGTGGTCACAACCCATTATCACAGAGATATGAAATTGTTAGGCATATATGTCCAGGTATATATGTATTCAGTCATCGAATTTTTTCGGAAAAAAACTTGCTGCAGTAGTTTGTGCTGAGAATGCCACATCATAATAAACATATAGTATTAAATAAAGCCATTAATAATAATAATAATAATAACTGACAAAGTCTGGACATATCCATAGTAAATCAGTCGTCATCAGTGGGATTGGATGTACGTTTCGCTTTACTATGAGCCGATGCAAGTTAGGATTGTCAGCCAAGTAGTCTACTGGTTAAGCACGTAATATAAGACCTGAAAGTCTCAAGTACAACTTCTGGAAGCGTCGTGACTGTGCACAATCCAGAAATTCCATACATGAGAAAAACATGTAATCAATGCACAGAATTTCGATAGTATACTAAATGAGATCAATCTGTGATGACTAATACCGACAAATTTACTCTAAATGTTTACTATTTCCAACCACTGAACAATGTAAATAAGTCTATAGTTGTAGTAGCAAATTTAATATGATAAACTTGAATCTATGTGATTGTTATCTATTGTACATTATAAATCGATCTTCACGTAACAACTATGTCATATTAGTTAAGTCTTTAGAATCGAATTCAACAAAGGATTTTACCAAAGAAAGGTTATAGTGAAATTACAACAATTGTGTGCAACTAACTGTCTTGTATTCTACTATCTTTCAGTAACTATTCAAATAAAATTAAATCATGCTTAAGTAGTCATTATTTATTTACAGAGTTGACTTGATCGTAAGACAATCTAAATAATAAACAGTACTTCTTATGATTTTCTTCATAAGATCAACTATCAGTCAAATAACCCAGAAAATTCCAAATATGTTGTACAGTTTCATATGATGACTTGGCCAGACTTTGATGTACCAAAATTAAGTGAATTTCAAACACTTATGAAAGATTATCGTGAATTAAAGTGTGGAGAATCACATCGATATTCTCCAACTCTTGTGCATTGCACGTAAGTAATTAAGTTTTCAATTTACGTTCCTTTTCTTAATAGCATATTCTATAACTAGATTTTTTGATAGTTGGAGGTCGCTAAAATAGTTCTGGATAGCATTCATTGTTATTCCTTCCTTCTTTGTTTCAAAGGATACTTTGATGACCATGGATCTATGAGATTTCCTCCTTGCAGGCGATTTTCATTCCTTTTCGGACAGTATCAGTTCTTTTTCACGACCAGAATGCAACAAAATCTCTCCCAAAGCTAGTTTGCTTCGTCTTGCTTGTGTCCAATGGGCTTTACTCATTCCATTCTGAAGCCAAATGAAAGAACTTTCGATGACTAAGTAGAAACTTCTAGGATTTTGAAAGTATAAAGAGAATTTCTAGACGAAATAGATCTATCAGTAACAACTTATCAGCTGAGTAGTAGATAAAATGTTATCATAAAGCGTATGGTCGTTTCTTCCAGTTTCTAAACAACTAAACCGGCTAACAAACAAAAAGTCTATAACTTCGTTTGGTTAATTTCATATATATATATATATATATATATATATATATATATATATATGGTTGAATCGTTGAAGCACATTTATCCTCTGAAGTTATCAGTTAGATTCGTACTTAATTTATATCTCCTCGAGCGTGTAGATAACACCAACACTCCTTGCTCTTAATGTATAACACAAGGCCGATTAAATGAACATTCACTTCATAACTGATAATCGAATAAAATTTACTCATTGGTTACTTCAGTAGAATGTGAATATTAATTCAGTATGAAAGTGGTTTTCACCAAGAGATAATTTATGTTGATAAGAACAACAAAAATAGAAGAGGACTGAACACCTGCATTGTCTTAGTATGAAATTTCTTATCAATATACACTTATAATCTCTAGGGATCGGACTCGAAGCTTAGGATTCATGTAGAATACCTTACTTACCGAATAGTCGTTTTTCTCCCAAATTGTATGTGTTTACTGCCCATACCAAATCGAACCTAGGACTCTGAGCCAATTATCATTCGGTTGATAAGTTAGTAGCAAAATCCTTTTCCCAATTCCCACATAATGTCGTTTCAAAACCTCCATATCGAATACAAATACGTATGTATATTGATTTTTTACTTAAAATAACAGGGCTGGTGTTGGTAGAACTGGTACGTTTATTGTTGCTGATTTATTACAAATCTATACAGAATCCAATTGTGTTTATTATGATATACCTGGTATCATTTTACAAATGAGACGATGTCGTCCGTCGATGGTACAAAAAGTTGTAAGCACTTAATTTTATGTTAAACTAATTGGTTCGGGCTGAAAATGGTTTACAGATAATTCAACTTTATGTATTCAGTATAAATTTGTAAAACAGAAGCCGGTCTTTATACTGCTGTATCACACTTCTTCCTGAGATATCGTGTCCAACAGCTTACATTTAGAACTAATCATTGTTCAAAACAGCCGTTCGATACATCCCGGTCTTACAACGATTCTCTGACTGATATCATTTCCTTGATGATAATTGTCTTCAATTTGTACTAAACTCAGAAAAGCCCTCAACCAACCAATAATCTCTTGAGAATTGGTTATTAGATTCCAACTGGATTCCTAGTGTTCCAATGTGATGTTATGATCAATAGAATTCAACCATATCCCTCGACGATAGTAGCAAATTAACTGAAGCTTAAAAATTAATACAATCCAGCGAACATTAGAGATAATTAGGTGAAATTAGATGTGAGAAGAATAATCGTTCACTTGATGAGTATGAAAAGGGCGAAGTATGAACTAAAAAAAGTCAAGGTGATAATAACGAATAATTTAAGTCAAGAAGATTAAAACATCAGCAGGACATAATAAAATCGAACTCCCATTTACCAAAATCAAGTATTGACGCCATGACTTACCTGAGAAAATTTTCACCATCATACAAAAGTCTTACGACAGACCACACTGCAAAAACCGTGTGTGGAGGTCAACTGACAGATGCATTCCTAGTGCAGATCAAACAAGACTACTTACTCTCTATTTTGTACTAAAAGTTGATAGGATTATGAAGACCTCCCCTTCCTGGAAAAGCACAGGATACAGTGAACAGCTTAGATGCAACTAGGCGTTTTAAACTTCACAGATGACCTGACTTTTGTATCCCATTCACACGAACAAATCCAGGTCAAGACAACCAGTTTAGCAGAAGACTCTGCATCAATAGACCTTAACATACACAAGGGAACATGCAAGATCCCGAGATACAACACAGCGAGCCCTAACGAAATCATTCTTGATGGAGAGGCCGTGGAAGAGGTGTAAACTTACATACCTGGTCAGCATCATTGATGAACAAGATCTGTTGTAAATGTGAAGGCATTGATTAACGAAACAACGGTATCATCCCTAAAATTGAAGAACACATTGAACTCAAAACAACTGTCAGCCAATATCAAAGTCAGAATCTTCCATGCGAACGTCAAAACAGCTTTATTGTACGGAGCTGAAACTTGGAGAACTACTACAACCACCATCAAAAAGGTACAGGAATTTACAAAGAACTGTTTGTTTGGTGAATAATCCGTGGAAGAATGATGGCTTATACGTGTCTCTTTCGCAAACAGAGTTCAGATTTGAGAAGATTCTTTTACTAGGACCTCTGAAGCGCATAGGTTATTAATTCGCGCTCCTTTCGAACCAAGTCATCTGACTGTATAGACAAGTTTAATAGGATTATCGGGTAAGGTCATGTGACCGGAGTTCACAAGATGTCCTAATATTGAACTGTTGATTGACTTACATTCACCTTTCAAAAGTCAGGCGAAATAATGTTCGGACATGCGTTTGGAAAGCGCTCACATTGTGTGGCTTGTGTAATCTCCCTTACATGAGCAAGTGAACTTATAAATACACATTTCTGTGGCCTAATGCGAGAGTTTATTGTTTGACACATCTAGGAATTATTTGACGGCTGGAAGGGACGATGCGAAGCTTGGCGGCACATGATGTTTACCTCAAGTGTTACGTTAGACTGTATAAAAAATATTAGTTTATCTTGTCATAAGAAACGCAGTTTTGGAATGGGATTCATTAACTAGTGAAGCGAATCCTGTACTAGCATTACGGAAATGTTTTGATGTCTGTCGCACGCTTGAACGGTCACCACTTTTAACTAAGTTTCATCTCACACAAGAAAGAAACTGTGTGAATGATGAAAGCTAGGGAAAAGTGGATAGCTACTTTGCGCTAGTGTAGCACTCGTTAGCGGCGTCAACTTTGATTCGTTGGAGAGGATCGTACTCTGGGGTTGTCCGTTGAAGAAAAGTGTGTCTGAAAAACTTACTAACATCTTGAGCACTGCATACAAATACCTCAGCATAAAACTACTACTCCCCATTCCTCCTGTGACAATCACAGAGAAATCAGTTTGACTAATATAGTGTCTAAAATATTAGCTTCAATAATACTTGAACGCCTAACCAAAGCTCATGAAGAGCAGACTAGAGAAAACCAGGCTGGTTTTCGACCTGGACGTGGTTGCATAGACCAAATATTCACTCTACGTCAGGTCTTAGAACATAGACACACATTAAGACGTCCCACAATAGTAGTATTTCTTAACCTTAAGGCGGCATTTGACTCAGTTGATCGTGAGGTTCTATGGCAGTGTTTGTCACTGAAAGCAGTACCAAAGAAGTACATTAACCTCATAAAGGCTCAATACTCGAACACAACTGGTCGAGTTAGAGCCTATGACTAACTGTCATCAGAATTGGTTACCTCAAGTGGTGTTCGCCAGGGCTGTCCACTCTCCCCATTCTTGTTTAACTTTGTCGTTGACATGCTTTTAGAGGTAGCACTTTCATCATCTCAATCTCCTGGAGTTGAACTTTTACCAGGAGGCTCACTTGTTGACTTAGAATACGCCGACGACATAGTTTTATTCGGTGAAGACTCTGACAAAATGCAGAGTCTTCTGACCACTATAAGCAACAATGCATGCATGTTCGGGATGCGATTCTCCCTCATGAAGTGCAAAATGTTATTTCAGGATTGTGTTGCATCGACACCTGAACTAATGATAGGGAGTGAAGTAGTTGAGTGTGTCGACCGCTTCACTTATCTTGGGAGTCTCATCAGCTCTTGTGGTCTGGTGTGTGACGAAATCTTAACACGGATACAGAAGGCTCGACTAGCTTTCACCAACTCGCGTCATTTATGGCGTAAGCGAGATATTCGTCTAGCAACCAAAGGAAGGGTTTACTGTGCAGCAGTTCGTTCCGTTCTACTTTATGGCAGTGAAACATGGCCAATAAGAGTAGAGGACATTCGTAGACTACTAGTATTCGATCATAGATGTCTTCGAAGCATTACTCGTATATGATGGGACCACCGAGTAAGTAATGCAGTTGTTAGGAAACGGGTACTAGGTAATGATGGCAAACCGATTGATGAAGTAGTGGAACTTCATCAGTTGAGATGGCTGGGACACGTGTTACGTATGCCCAACCACCGACTGCCCCGACATGCAATGTTTTATGGTGTAGGAGTAGGTTGCAAGAAAGCTAGGGGCGGCCAGACCAAAATGTGGCACAAATCCATGAAGTCACTGACAAGTGGAGTGAGCCATGTTGGTAGGTGTAGACTACCTGGTTGAGATTTGCGAGATGATAGTAATCGATGGTTAAAGACCTTGAATGACATGGCTCAAATCGTTTGCAATGGCGAAGGTACATCCACTCATTGTGTTCTGCCAAAGTCTAATCTTCTAAATTCTACATGTCCCTATCGTTTTTCTCTTTCCAAATTTATTTCATTGTATTATACTCCTTCAATAACATCTTCAAACCTTAATCTTTCCGATTACTGCTTATACTCTTACTACTTTTACCATTATGGGATTTGAATCGACAACTGCATCTCTGTGCTAATGTGGTATGGCAACTCGAACTGATGTACGTACGTACGAAGTTCTACGTTGTAACTGACTGACTGACTTCTCCCCAGTGTTCCAAATCAGCAGTGGGATATGTTAGGTTTGCCCAATCTCACTAATCTTCTTTAGCATTGCCATCGATGATACCCTGGGAACATCTCTGACGAAATTAGGCTATACTGGTGTGTATCTGTCACCTGAGGAGAGATTTTTCGAACCTGAGTATGCGAATGATATTTTCTTACTGTGGATGATACTTAAGATGTGGAATGCGCACTTATTCAGGTGGCAATCAGTTTCCGTAGCATGGCACGTAGTTTTTAGCCTCTAAGTTCAAGCCGTTTTTACAAGACTGACGGGAGTCTGTCCTTATACTCAGTGTTTTTAATGAGCCTTTAGAACTAGTCAAAAAGGTTAGCTAATCTGGGTAGCTGTTTGAGTGCGTGTGGTGACGTGAGTGATGAGATCAATTTACGTATACTGAAGATTAGAGAGGCTTATGCCAATCTGGGCCATGTTTGATGACCTCATTATATAATTCAGGCTGTAAAAGGACAGATTTACAATGTGTTGGTGAGAGTGGTTTTGTCCTATGCTTGTGAAACCTGGCCTCCTTCAGCTGAAAATGTTAAACGACTATCCGCCTTTGATTATCATTGTTTATGAAGGTTTCCCGACATTCAGTGACAATACCATGTTAGTAATGCAGAGGTTCAGCGGCATGGGTTCAGGCACAATTACAATAATCAAGTTGGTTTCATCATCTTGAAACACTGTCTTTGCTGTTACGGATGTCTTCCCAAAGAACTACACATCGTGCATTTTTTACCGATATTTAGACTGGTTGGTAAAAGGGGAAAGTTATCGAGTTTGTTACAATTTTGTGGAGTATGCAAAGGAACTATTCAGGACTGACATCTATCGGTTTTTCAGAATCCTCTGGTTGGTGTCCTATATGTCGTGCATACCTGAAAATAAAAGCCAGTGGTGATGATGTCGTAATTTTGTTTTATTCCTTTCAAAATTCGGAGGATCTTCTTTAACTGAAGGGATTCTTCTTGGCTGTATTTTTTCTAAATTGGACTGTTTTTATATGCGACTCTTTTTCACTTATTGTTATTCATTTAATTTTTGGGTTATACTCATCCTCATTTCTCTACCTCTTCACAATCGTATTTCTTTATTATGCGGAATACATTTGTTTTGGTGCTTTTTTGGGGCAGTATTCATGTACTTAAATAAATAGATAAGCTCATGCACCCATTTGGCATCAAATCCAGTACATGGAACCGTGGAGAAGATTTGTAGCTCAGGTGGGTGATTTTGATGTAAGTTTGTTCCAACTCAGAGAACAAACCTACATCAAAAGAAGAACCGTCTCAGTTAACACGATGCTGTTAAATCATTGAGTCACAATTTATTTGTCCACATCTTTGAATGTCAAGCATTTCACAATATTAATAGGTTGCGTCTAACTGATTGTCATTAGGAATGTATTCCATCAATAACGTCTTCTGAATACGAAATCGTTCCAAACTTAATCACTAGTGATGAACCTGAGATCCTAACCTCTGTGAAGTGCACTGCAACAGTTAAATATTTTCGTGTTTTCATTGGTTTTCTAGTTAGTCTTAATTGTAGATATCAAACTTAATGTCAGACAATCTAGAAAAATGATCCCAAACTGATTTCTATTCGTTGTTGTTTTACATCAATTTCAGGAGCAATATATATTTCTTCATCAGTTTGCTAATACATTATTTCGATGACATTAGTTTTACCGAAAATATTAACAACTTTGGAATTATATGTTTACTTCAAATAAGACTCATCATTGTGATTTTAAAAAATTTCCCGTAAGTTCAAATTTTTATTATAAATAATGTATAACGTAATATTTATTTAATTACGTTCCTAATTGTAAAAAATTGTTTGTATTTAATTATAAGATGTTTAAATTTATTCATAGATGCTTAAGAATAAAACTTGGTAGATTTCATTATTAATTTCTTTTCTTCATTCCTAATCATTAATATTAGTGATATTTGTGAGAAATATGTCCCCAAAACTGTATCACACATAATAAGTAAATAAGTCTGGATTATTTTGAAAAAGTTTTTAAAAGACTAGAATCAACAAATGATAGCTCAAATCCACCAATTTGCGTTATCTTGGATTTCACAGTGTTCTGCACCTTAGCAAATTAACTGCTGGCTAAGACTTATTATCCGGATCTATGTTCAAATTCAATGGAATGATGCTTCTTTACAAACCTAAACCAGATTCATAGACATTAACATTGAGTGTTCCCAGCTAGTAGTGCCCTTCTGAATGACTGTGAATTACAAAATTTGAAGTTAGACATTAACACCATTGGATTCCGGCTCGGTGGTCTATCGGTTAAGTGCTTCGGCTCGAGACTGGTAGGTCCTGGGTTCGAATCTTGCGGGTGCGGGATCGTGGATGCGCACTGCTGAGGAGTCCCATAATAGGGCGAAACGGCCGTTCAGTGCTTCCAAGTTTTCGATGGTGGTCTAGCTTCAATTGACTAATGATTTCAACTGTGGAAATACTAAATTCTCCACAAAACCCCCTCTGAATTACAAAATCATTGGTCACTGATCAGTAATTAACTTCGTATCGTTTAGATAATTAAATTCCGTCAGTTTTGTTTACTGTCACAATATTAAATGACTTGGGGTTATGGTACATTGTGTTCCTCAGTATTTCAGACACGCCTTGCTAATGAGATTTGACCTACACAAAACTTTGATGTACTACTTTTTATGAACCATCTAACGTTAAATATGGCGTACACTAATGTTACGCTTCATAGTTGTAAAACGAAAACAAATAAATGTTCAGTGTTTTTCAACTCATCAGACTTATATCATTCCGTAATAGAACCACCTTTAATTAAATAATTATTCATTAACTTGCTAACAAGCCAAAAATCATCTTATTGATGTTCTAAGACAATCAACAAGTGAACGTCTTAAGTCTCCGTTTTTCATATTTATTATTCAACTTTCTCATGTATGTGAAAATCTAAAAACTATGGATTCGCATGCAACTTCTGAGATCCTGTCATTTAAGCCTGATCATTTGTCCGGACAATCTAAAGCACTAAAATCTATATAAGGGAATATATTTAAATTCAGATGAAAATGCATAGTTGCAGCTAGCTCATGAATTAAGTAATCGCCTTGAGAAAAGGAATTCACTTAGCAATAACATTAAATCAATCAAGTACCCCATCATGGCTTATCTGAATCCTTAATTGATTGGATATTTGTTCGGTATAACGAAGCTTGTTCCTTTTTCTCGTACTATAAGGGAAATTAATTCGCTTTTCTATGTCTGTGATTTTTTCGTACCTTATACTACTTACAAATATATTATCTTATACGTAGTTTGAAGTCATTGGTCCAAAGCCCTGTAGTTAGTTTACGTGCTATTTGATTCAAGTTAGTCGCGTGTATCTGAAGACACTAATACTGTCAATAGAACTCAGACTAGTGTTAACCAGCTCCAAAGACGTTACAAGTGAGTTCTCTGGGTCATAATAAACCCTGTTTTAATACAGGGATAATTGGACCAATTGACCACTTAATAATAACCCGATGTCATGTTGTGTAGTACTTATGGTTGCATTCTAACAATATCGAGCGACAAAAGTTTTTTATCATTATTTTATCTATACTGTACTAGAATTCCTGTCATTATTGTTATCGTCACTCTAAGAGTAAAAAAAATATCCATAGGAAGAGCATTGGTAGTTTTGTAAAAATACCTACAAATAAACTGACCGAAATTTTTTTCAGTCAACAGAACTATGATCTCAAAAGTGCTGGCTTTACATTTTCTGAAATACTCATCTGCTTTTTTCGGGTGAATATTTTCTGGACAAACAATTATGTGCGTTGTTACTAGCGATCAAATGTTATTTCCCCTTATGAAATAAATGGTGTTACTGTCATACGAAACCTGAAAAAGATTGCCGTCAGTATTTCATTCAGCTGAACAGCATATTTTTCTCTAAATTGCACTATATTTAGTATCGCTTTTAAATAAAATGTCAATATTTTCACTTCTACTTAAACCTTTTTATGATCTAGTAATAATTCGTATATTTACTTTCTCCCTTTCATTCTAACTAATGGATTGTGATGAACCATAATTACTACTTTGATAATAGTAATTATTAATAATAGTATTGTCACTTCTCGTATCTTAACCTTTCCCCATTTTTTTTCATCTACTAAACTGAACTCATTTAAATGTTGGCTCTGAGACAGTCACCACTAATGGGATCAAATGATCATCGTGATATATTGCGAACTGATGAAAGTCGGAACTCTAAAGTAGTTAATTTGAACCCAGTCGTTTAAAGGTATTATGTTTACCGTGAGATGTGAAGATCCTAGGTTGAACCGTCGGAGAGGTTCAAGCTGTACATTGTTAAAGAGTCCCGAACTAGGACTAAAAAGATGTCTAGAAAAGCTTCCTTGTTTCAATAGGTTTTCAGATTGATGTAACAAGAACCATTTATAAATGTAAAACAAAGCCAAACGAGACGCATTGGGTTTTAATATTCTTTTGAAAATGACTGACATATTCTTTTGTTTTTAGTTGAATAAAGTTAGTTCTTTTATTATGTTATTGTAAATTATGACAGGTTATGCGAAATACACTTTCTCCTCATAAGTTAGGATTTGCCTCATGTACCTATCGAATTTAGGCATACCACAGCTTTTTTTTGATCGCCAAAAAATACAGACCGTAAATAAATGTAATGAAATTTGTACAAAAACCAGAAAAAAAAACATACAGGATGCTAAATATAACTCGCCAAGTTTCTAGAATATGTTGAACAATACTTAGAGGTGTTATTCAAGACGTCCATTTTGGCCATTTTTAGACACAATGATTAATTGTACTTGGTTTTATTTGTTCACATTTAAATTCAAATATGATGTATAGGATTAATTCCTCTATATCTGACTCCAATAAACAAATAATATCCCGCTAACTCATTATTTAATGCAGGCTAAATCTCCTAGTATAATTATGGGTTTACTCGACATTATTCAAAAGCCTGAACACCAGTTATAGAGATAGTTTATTGTTGAAGCTCAGTAAAAATCCGCAAGCGTACAGATAGCAAGCACACAGGGAAAACAAGTGTGTGTGTGTGTGCTAAAAATTCATATATATTTATGAGTGTTAATGGTTGTGGATAAATTATTGATTGTCTTTGCTTACAACCAAAGAGAGAACAGATCAAAGATTGACGTGCAGACACATGCGCTCAATCAGACTCACACATAAATTTACAAAGTGGATTAAATGTTAAGATTACAGAGAGCACACAAATAATACAATAGTTGGATGGGCCTGCTACATAAGCTCGCATCCAGAACGTAGATATTTTTTTATAAAAAAGATTTTTTAAATAACATCTATGTGCGACAAAGCGATAAAAAGATTGCTTATAAAATAAATGTACAATCCGATGTGATGAGTAAGCGTTAAGTTGTAATGACAGCTTATATGTGTTCAAAGGTTTTATATATGTGTATAGAAATGTAGATTTAACATAAAGGGATTGCATGAAGTTAAAGGTAAATATAATGAAGATTCGTAGGGCCAATAAAGAACATTTAATAAAAATAAAGGACAATTTGTAGCATTTGGGCTAGATAAATATGGTTGTTGCTACGTTCCTATCTAGAAAGTGTACTCTCCTACCGGATCTTGTTGTAATTTCCGTAGCCGTTGAACTTCGGTATGAAGTGTTGCTTGTTGCAGGTAGTTTTTGTGGTGCTTGCTCTGATGCGGATTTGGATAATTTTATTGTTGTCTGTTCCTCGGCGCGCTCTAAAAACGATGGTTTTATTCTGTCGATGCTAATCAGACCCACACATAAATTTACAAAGTGGATTAAATGTTAAGATTACAGAGAGCACACAAATAATACAATAGTTGGATGGGCCTGCTACAATGATTCTCATCGCTCCAAACACTAAAGAGCTGTCCTTTGGTGTAAATTTGAAGTGATCTTACGAAATACTACAAATCCTGAACTTCGACAAGACAAGCAAATGCTCGAATTTGAAGTTATTTTAATTTAAAACAGATTCAAGCGAAACACAGAATATTGAATTGTACAGTAAATGTATTACTTATTTACCATAAATAGCCACCTATTTGTTGAGCCGTTATGGTATTAACTGATGGTTGTAAGGAGTCTATATTTAAACAGACTGATTAAATCCAGTTATAAATAATAATATTGAGCAAATACAAATTTCTTGTCAAGCGAATAGTACTTGTAGTTTTACATGTCCTAGTTTGCTTGGCATCGATTCTTGTTTCTTTTTGAAGTAGCTTATAAGATTAACTGAAAGCAAATCCTTTCACTCAGACGGAGTGATTAAGCTTAACGTATCCAGTCATTATAAAGCTACAGATGTAGACTTTGGGCCAGCTGGAGAAGAAATCCTAACTGTACAAAGGGTCAATTGTGGTGTGAATAAGCTATTGACAACGTCAATGACTGACATCGATTCAGAACTCTATCGGAACATTAGTTCCCTCAGTAATACATATACGTTTAGCAAACGTGTGTCAACCACCACAAAACTTAGATCAGAGGCTTCCTACCAACAACGTTTAATGGTATTAGATAGACGAATGTTTAAGATCTACTTATATACATATGACTTAAAATTCACATACTCAACAGAACACTTAGCTCGTTTTCTATATTATCTTGTTAAGTACACCATTTTAGGCATAAACCCTAAACAATCATTTCAAAAACTTTGTGATTCGGTGATTAATCATGATATTGGTGACTTCTAATTCTAGTTCATGAACTTGTTTGTTACTTCAAGACATTTACTGGGAAGTTGAAATCATCTACTTCCTTATATTAATGCATCTGTATGATTTTCTCCGTAAATGTAACTTCGTAATTATTCCTTTCATCATCACCAAATAGTGCTATTAAAATGAATGAGAAAACAGGTGAGGACAACCAACTGTGCATTGATCTCACATTACAAAGTTGCTTAATAAAATACAAAAATCATACTCTGATACTCTATTTGCAAAATGTTCATTAATTGTCTCAAGTTTCGTTGTTCCGGGATTTCCACACCAATTGCTTTTTATTTCTGTTCTTCTCTTCTTGATCTTATCAATCTTCTACTGTCAGATATTCTATTCCTGGCTCACGATATATACTACTTATGTCGATATAAGTAGCCCACACCACACTCGTCCCCCATTTTAATAAGCTGTTCTCGCAATCTTTCCGATCACCGTACCACTGTCTTATTTGGTGCTGTTCATAACTCGTACTCATGATGCTGTGGCATTCGATGACTGGCATTTACACGCTTCTGCTTGTCTTCTCTCCGGATCGTGTAAACCGAGCCACGTCTCTCCGTGATAATGTATGGTCCCTCCCATTTCGGGATCAACTTTCTGTTGTATCCCCTGGCGAATTATGAATCATAAATCTGAGGTCCATTTATGGACAAATGTAATACGCCTATTCCTATTGGATAGTTGTTAAATAAGTGACCTAATCGTTTCCGTGTTCCTCTTATCATAACCTTTATTTTGACCTTGGAACTATTATTATTGATTACTTTCCCCCTAGCTACAGCCACATTGGCCAATTACTGTACAAATGTTATTTTTCTATTTTTGATATATGTGGTCTGTTTGGTTAGTATATATAACCCAGTATGCTTGTAAATAATGATTCATATTGCTGAGGCTGTTATTTGTGTTCTGGACTTAACGGGCTGGGCTAGGCAGATAGGAAGGACCGAATAGCACCCAAGACTGCTCGTACGTATTTTCTGTATCATTGCACGTTCATATATATTATAAGGGCCCAGAAATCTGTACGTTATAACACTTTCCTAACCCTGGTCCCCCTTCTATGCTACCTTTCCGTTCTCTACACTTTACCAGGTCACCCACTGTAAAAGACTTCCACGTTCTTCTCTGCTGTTCCGCCTTCTTTCTGTCTGATATTTGTTCCTTTTCCACGTTCTTCATTGCCTCCGTCCTCTCTTTTCTTAATCTTGTTGTTGTCCACTTCTGTTGTTATGGCCATGTCTTATTATGCATCGAAAGTCGTGGCTGTCTACCATACATAAGTAGGAAAGATTATTTCCTAGTTGTTCCTTGTATGGAGGCACGGTGCGCCAGCAAAATTAGTGGTAACTTTTTCTCCCAATTCCCTACTTTAGATGCTAACCATTCCTTTAACGTCCGGTTGTTTCTTTCTGTAAGAACGTTCGTCTGAGGGTGATACGGTGTAGTTCGTATCCTCTTGATGCCAAACTGCTTTAACCGGGCCTTAAACTCGTCACTTTCAAAACAGGGACCCTGGTCGGTCAGTATCATCTTCGGTATTCCGTGACCCGCTACAATATGCCGGATTATTACTTCGGTAACTGTTTTGCCCGCTGGTCTGCAATCGGTACAGCGCCTACCCATAGTGTAGCATGTTCCGTCATTACTAGTAAGTATCGGTTGCCGCTATCCGTCTGTGGAAATGGTCCCATCACATCTATTGACCATAGATCGCCGACTGTGGTTACTGGAACTGATTGCAATGGCGGCTGTGGGTATCTATCGCTTTTCATTGATTGGAACTGCTGGCACGTTAATACGTATTGGGCCACATCGTCTCTCATGCCTGGCCAGTATGCACTTTGCCGTAGTAAATCCGTCGTTCTTGCAATACCTGTATGCGCTACCTGGCAACATTCGTGTATCATCTTACGCCGCCAGTCTTTCGGGACCACAGCCACCCATCATCCTGCCAGACCAGTGCTCCATATGTGTTCACTCTCAGCCTTTCCTTTTGCCGAAGTAACATTATTACCTGCTTATCCATTGCTCGTTTGTCAACATCTGGCGGTCTAGCATGTTTTTGATTTGTTTAAACGTTTGTTGGGCGGTCTCAGTCCACGTAAACTTAGTGTTGCTCAACAACTTATATGGGGGTGCTGCTATTTCGTTGAAGTTCTGGACGAACTGACTGAAGAACGCCGCCCTTCCCAAGAACTGTCTCAATTTCCTTTTCGAATTAGGTACTGCAATGTTCTTTATAGTCAGAATTTTCTCCGGTAGTAGTTTTATTTCTCCATTTCCTACTCTATGCCCCAACAATGTGATGCTTTTTTTTCGCCATCTGTGACTTGTCCTTATTAATTCGAATTCTTCAATTCGCTTTAGGACCGCTTCCACATGCTTGACATGATCTGTTTCTGTCTGGCTGTACACAACTACATCGTCACCATACACTTCTACATTATCTAGATCCCTGAGCAGTAGCGACATTAATCTTCTGAACGTAAATGGTGCACCCACCAACCCGAACGGCATTCGTCTAAATCGATATTGTTTGTCACGTAAGGTAAATACTGTCTTGCTTCGACCGCTCTTTTATAGGCAGTTGCCAATAACCTGACTGCAAATCCAACACTTTAAACACCGCAGCATTCTGCAGCCGATCTAATCTTTCCACTACTGTTGGCATTGCACACGGCTTTAGTTCTGTTATATTATTCAGTTCTCTAAAATCAACACAAAATCTATACTTTCCATCCGGTTTCTTTACCAAGAGTACCAGTGAGCTATATGGGCTGTCCGCCTCCTCAATTATACCTTCTTTCAACATCTCTTGGACCTGTCGATTTACCTCAGCCTTTAAGTACACAGGGACACGACGTGTTGTAAATATACTTACTCTATTGTTCTTTATCGGGATTTCGTGCCTTACTTTGTCGCAAAATCTGTACGGTTCTCCTTCTTTAGTGAACAGTTTCGCATACTTTGTGCACAACTCGGTAATGTTTGGTTTCTTCGTTGAAACGACTGTTGCCACTTTTACCTCAGCCACCTCGCTACTTTCATGTATTGGGAACGAACCGTACTTTGTGACCACCTTACCGCTTCTTAGGTCAACTATGGCTTTTACTTCTCTTAGGAAATCTGCTCCTAATATTGGTCTCGACAGGTTTGCGGTTACCACGAACGGAAAACTTATCTCCGAACCATCCACTTTTACGATACTGTTAGACACACCCAAAACCTCTAACATATGCCCTCCTATAGTGTGAACTGCGACTTTACACGGCTTAAAACTTTTACATTGCTTTTTACCTATTAACGAAACTGCTGCCCCTGTATCGATTAGGCACACTAAATCTAGTTCATTTATGTTCACTCTTGTATAGACTGCCCCTCTATCTACCAGAGCAACAACCCCCAGATTCCTAGGGTAAAACGAACACGCGTTATAACGTCTAAAATATCTACGTTTCTGTCTTGCTGGACAGTTTATCTTATAGTGTCCTGTCCCTTCGCAATCGTAACCCTAATTATTCCCTTTACCATTCACTCGTAATGCCGCGATATAGTGCTGCAGCCCACACCACACTATAACTTTACTTAACTTGAGTTCACATCATTTTATTTTTCTACCTTATTGTTCCATTAAGTTATTTTTTTCTTCGCATTTAACTACATTTGATTTGATTGATCATCCATCTTTAAATTCTCTTTTACTACGCTAATATGAGGGGCTGGAACTGGGATTAACATGTCCTAAACTGTACACTAATAGTCAATGAATCACCAGATTTATTATAAACAAAAACAGCTTTACGACGTACGATGTATATGGTTCTCTTCCTTTTGATTTCTTAATGAACAAGTTCTACGTTGTGATTGACTCAATGAATGAACAAGTATTTACTGGCAGTTTTTATTGATGAGTATGATTTGTTGTAACTTTATCAGAAAATGCTCCCTTTGAACTGACGTGAAGGATAACGAAATTGCAGATGATATATAGTGAATTATTCAGTCAGTCACAGCGTAGAACTTCGTACGTACGTGCATCAGTCCGAGCTGCCACACCACATTAGCACAGAGATGCAGTTGTCGATTCAAATCCCATAGTGGTAGAAGTGGTAAGAGTATAAGTATTATGTGAAAGATAAGAGTTTGAAGATGTTATTGAAGGAGTATAATACAGTGAAATAAATTTGGAAAGAGAAAAACGATAGGGACATGTAGAATTTAGAAGATTAGACTTTGGCAGAACACAAAGACTGGATGCACCTTCGCCATTGCAAACGATTTTGAGCCATGTCATTCAAGGTCTTTAACCATCGATTACTATCATCTCGCAAATCTCAACCAGGTAGTCTACACCTACCAACATGGCTCACTCCACTTGTCAGTGACTTCATGGATTTGTGCCACATTTTGGTCTGGCCGCCCCTAGCTTTCTTGCAACCTACTCCTACACCATAAAACATTGCATGTCGGGGCAGTCGGTGGTCGGCATACGTAACACGTGTCCCAGCCATCTCAACTGATGAAGTTCCACTACTTCATCAATCGGTTTGCCATCATTACCTAGTACCCGTTTCCTAACAACTGCATTATTTACTCGGTGGTCCCATCATATACGAGTAATACTTCGAAGACATCTATGATCGAATACTAGTAGTCTACGAATGTCCTCTACTCTTATTGGCCATGTTTCACTGCCATAAAGTAGAACGGAACGAACTGCTGCACAGTAAACCCTTCCTTTGGTTGCTAGACGAATATCCCGCTTACGCCATAAATGACGCGAGTTGGTGAAAGCTAGTCGAGCCTTCTGTATCCGTGTTAAGATTTCGTCACACACCAGACCACAAGAGCTGATGAGACTCCCAAGATAAGTGAAGCGGTCGACACACTCAACTACTTCACTCCCTATCATTAGTTCAGGTGTCGATGCAACACAATCCTGAAATAACATTTTGCACTTCATGAGGGAGAATCGCATCCCGAACATGCATGCATTGTTGCTTATAATGGTCAGAAAACTGCATTATGTTAGAGTCTTCACCAAATAGAACTATATCATCGGCGTATTCTAGGTCAACAAAAGATTCTCCTGGTAAAAGTTCAACTCCAGGAGATTGAGATGATGAAAGTGTTATCTCTAAAAGTATGTTAACGACAAAGCTAAACAAGAATAGGGAGAGTGGACAGCCCTGGCGAACACCACTTGAGGTAACCAATTCTGATGACAGTTAGCCATAGGCTTTAACTCGACCAGTTGTGTTCGAGTATTGAGCCTTTATGAGGTTAATGTACTTCTTTGGTACTGCTTTCAGTGACAAACACTGCCATAGAACCTCTCGATCAACTGAGTCAAATGCTGCCTTAAGGTTAAGAAATACTACTATTGTGGGACGTCTGAACGTTGGGTCCAATGTTGGGATGAATTCGGGGGTAGCCATGTGAAAAGATGTTTTTCCTTATGCTTAAAGTTAGTATTTGCAAGAAATTGGCGGTTATCTGAGCATAGCTGCAACAGACGGTCGCCATTATCTGTTCTTTTAGCCATGACGCCATAAGATCCACCCACGTGTCTTTCCTTTCCACTTAGTTTACCTACTTGAGCATTAAAGTCACCAGCCACTATTACTACATCAGAACGCCTAGCTTTTCGGAGAAGGTCAGAAAGCTTTCTGTAAATCTCATCTTTTATATCATCTGAGCTGCAGTCAGTGGGAGAGTAGGCAGAGACAACGAAGAGGCAACGACGAGTTTCCCTATCTTTCTGAGTCCTTACTGATCCGTTTAGTCGGACAGCGCATAGACGACCGTCAACTGGGATCCAGTCTAAAAGAGCTAATTCTGCCCTAGGACTTAATGCTATACCTACTCCATCGAGACCACGGGAAGCAGCATCAGGGCTTCCAGATGCACGAAGCGTGTATCGAGATGGTTCTTTATTTTGATTAGGTGAGGTCAAATGAATGACACTACCCGGATCTTTTATGCGCGTTTCGGAGACGCAACACACATCAATGGTGTAGGATTCTAAAGTCCTAGCTAAGGAAGCTTGTTGTCCTATTTGGCACAATGTTCGCACATTAAAAGTTCATACATGTAGTTTAGAGCGTGGTTTCAGGAGACCAGGAATAACGTTCTGTGTACTTGAATCGTTTGCCCTAGCGGTGCGAGGTGATAAAAGGACGTGGGAAGGGTTAGTCGTGGAGATAAGAGAGTTATTAGGTGTAGGAAGGATTTGAAAGTGACCAACTTGGTCTCGTGTGCTGTTACGGGTATGAGGGCTAATATCACTTCCCGGCTGCCCACACCGTGAAAGAGTATTTCTTGAGGGACCTGAAAAGGAGGTTGGATTAGTGTTGGTCTTAACGACCTGAGAGCGCGACCGCAAAGTTAAAGGGACGACTGCTTGAGGCCGGTCAAGCACGGCCTATTTGTGGGGGGTTTTGACGTGTTAGCTTCGTTCTTTGAAGGACCTCACCGCCGGAGACTGAAATCCATGGAATAAGGCGAGGTGTACATTTTTACGGTCGACCTTTTCTAACCACACCCCTCCCTGTGGGAAGGCAGCATCGCTATCATGCTGGTTGTCTTAAGGAAACACCTTACTGCCGTCACACCTCTGTACAGTTGGCAGTACGACTTCGCCTTCGGACCTTGGAATTGCTGCTTTTAGTCTTACCGCTCTTCAACCGACCTGTCCGGCATGGTAGAACCTTGAGGAACGATTGTTCTAGCCAGTAAAGTTCGGTTGGCTCATCACGATAGGCAAGCCCGACCACCACGTCAAGGTAGCAGCAACGGTCGGGAGTGAATTATTCACAGTGGTTTACCTCACGTTTACACGGTTGCAGTTGTAGTAAATACCTTTCGAGTTCACAAATAAAATTGGAACTGTTCCCTGATGTACTAGCTGCATCAAACTGTTATTTTGTACCAATTAATTTACCGTAAAATTGGTTGGGGTCCACTCAACCATCACAACCGGTGGTTAAATACTTTAAAGTATGTGGCCCAGAATCGTTCGCAGTGGTGAATGTGCATTTACTATTTGTCTTCTCCCAGATCTTAGGTCTCTAAATTCTTTATGAATTTTTCTCATTATTTCAATTTATATGTTCTCGAATTGAATCTTGGATACCGAATCCTTTTTAGCTTTGGTTTTGAAATATTTGACAATCAATTCGAACTGTATATCCAAGGCGAGGGTCCAATACACAAACATGACACCCGCTTTCAAATTTTATGACCACTACTGCAAATATATCTAAGGTCTTCCGTAGAAAATTCATTAAAACTTAAAAGATGCGAAACTAAGATCCAACAAGTCAGTATCTTTAGGCGTAAATCTAGAAATGCAGCAATATAGATTGTTCGGCTTGAAACACTGTCGGTGCATGATTTCTCTGCTTCTATTCGTGAAATGAGTATGTACGCAGTATTTTATCAGTTTGTAACTCTACATGAATGTCGCTTTTTATCTGAATATGGGATATGAATGCAATGATATTTGTCTCTAATATGCTTAATTTGTAAAGAACAGAGCATTTAAAACGACTCAAATAAGATCATTAATACAATAAAATGTTCAGCAACAACTTGGGTTCAAATTTCATTATGGAAATAGACACAACCTAACATTTTCTTTGTTACCATAGTTGAGTGCTAAAATGTTTCAAAGCTGTTTCTCACTAAAGAATCACCATAGAATCTGTTAGTGGGACATAGATTGGATGTTTCATGTATGCATGTTTCATGCATGATGGTGTTGCTGCGCGCTGATTGGCTAATTCTAGACCGATCGGCCCGGTCATATTATTGCGAAAAATCTAGAAGCTTCTTATGTATATACTATAAATATATGAACGTTATTTAAACTAGTGATTGCTGCTCACCTACCATTGTTATTTTGAATATAATTTCATTCCTGTTCAACGTGTTCTGATTTTGGGGTCTTGTCGAGTGCCATCGGATAAGAATACTAAGCAATAGGAATAGCTGGGTCGTTTATTAGCAAAATACAATTATAACAGAATCAAACATCTCAACCGTCAGTGAAAACAAAACACGTGTTACATCAATTGAAGGCATATATAACAATCATATTAAAGTTTGATAGTAATTGACTGCATCATTGTGCAGTTCATAATACTCCTTAATAAGATGTAGAAAGGGAACATCAATACCAACTGCCTCCTTCTGAAAGTTTTAAAACAATTATCACAAAATATATGTTTAATGAACGCGCAAAGTGATGTGTGATGGTTTGTGGTGAATCTGGAAGAAATGTCTGTAAAATGTTCATGAAATTTTGATCGCTATTTATAATGACAACATATTGAAGTCAGTAACCCATTCTAAAAGGATCAGAAATTTCAGTGAAGACTGCAAAATTGCCTCTAGATCAAAACAATCATCGATTTAATATATTGGCGTAGACACTAAATATCTGGGGTTCTTGTGTTTTTGGATCACTAATTCATTATTAGGATGATTGCTTGTGAAATTTCAGAAAATCTGAGTATGAACTCGATTTTATAGAAGACTTGTAACTATGCGGAGTTTACGAAAACAGATTATAAGCAGTGCAAAAGCCTGATTTATGGGGAATTTTATGGGTACTTTGGACATTCAAAATGGAAATAGGACGATTGTATTTTTACAATCAAGAAACGTCTTGAAGGGGTTAAAATTAGTGCACCATAAATATTATGAAACAAAATTTTATGACACGTTCGCGTACGTATTACCGCTAACAAAAGAGTAATTATTCATCCCTACATAAGTCCTCTAATTGATTCATAGGTATATCCACTAAATTTCCTCAAAAAGATCACCAAATCCAAATGTTACTGAATATCAATGAATTTATATGGTTGTCTCCTATAAACCTAAGGTGTTAAATAAAATGAGTCATACGCGGTTTATTAAAATATCTTCGGTGTTGTTCTAGATAACAGAGATAAATAGAAAGAACGCTTCTAGCAAAAGAACAAGTCATTGCACATATTTGTACATCTGTTAACAACCCTTGATTTTGATGACCATCGTACATCAGTAAAAGTTGCTAACTTTGATTAAACTCAAATATCTCCACACTTTCAAGGTGTAATCTTGAACACGGGCAAATCCTTCTGCCATTATTTAATGTATCGACAATAATTATCATGGAATAGTATTGTATGTATGTACATTTAAGCTTTCAGAAATCCATACTTCGCAAATTTCATATTGGCTATTACGGATTTATTGGAATTTTAAATGAGTCGTTGTGCAGCAGTTCTAAAACCTGAATAATCTCAATGTTTTTTTTTTGAATTATTGATTCATGTTTGCACTCTTTCAATTGCCCGTTATTGTCTTTCCATCACTATTTTACTGAGATACTAACTCTGATATGCTCATCCTTATACCCTTTAGATTTTCGTCCTGGCTGAGTAATTTTACGTCTCCAATTTCTCTTAAAAAAACCCATCAGTTGGATATAAACCTGCTAACAAGTGTCCTTTACAGTATTATATCAGACCAGAAGGATGTGTTTAGAATAATTAAACTACGACGGACTCAAGATACGGGGACATATATTTCAAAAACGTTTTCTGAACCAGTATGTACTGCAATTGGTGCACACTAGATGCCATATAAACAAAAAAATAAGGACTTACAGCTTTGCACTGGAGAAACTTTCGTGGTCAGTTACATCAAAAACAACAACGACAAGGTTGGTCATATCAATCTAACCTTATAAAAATAATGAATACTCTACATAATGATTCATGAGATCCTGAAGAACTTCGTTGCCTGGGATGTTATATAAGAATTCTATAGGAATTGTTAACAATTCCTAGGAAATAAGTTCTTTATTGTTCACTTTACCGCACGATGCTGTCATCCACTCCTGGTATTATCATTGTTTTGACAACGAATTCAACTGTCTTAGACTGGAGTTCTTATTGTTACTTTGAATAATCATAGCTACCATAAGGTAGTTCTTTGGAAAGTCCCGGCCACCACAGCAAAATGATTGAACGATGGATGTTTTCCCGCAGGACTGACTTCCTAAACACTTAAATACGATTATTGAACACTAACCAAGGATAATAGCATTTTGCTCTCAAACTTTCGTGCATTTTCAAAAGTCACCGTGACGATGCTATGACAACCAGTGTGGTGGAAATAAAGAGCATAAATGACCTTGAATTACTTTAACCAACGAAAAGACTCCGTCTGTGAAAACTTTTATGAAGTGAAAGTAATGCAGCTATAATGATTGCTAAGAGCTGGTGCAAGTCAACTGGTTTTTTTGGGCTAGCTGTTGCGATCTATGTTGCGGTTTCAGGTTTTTGGTAGCTTCTAATGAAAATAGTCTGTCCACTCGATTCCATTAACGCGAGTAAAGTCTATTGTTATTTGTGGGCCCGCATATCTACAGTCTGGTTAAATCCATTTGTGTAAGAATACGTAACCAGCAACTACCAAATTACATGCAGACGATTGTTTGATTGTAATATTAAGAGTGCAAAATTAGAATCCAGAGAAGCAACAAAACAATAATGGGGAGTAGTCAACAAGTTAACTAAGCAAACTTCATAAACGAGGGGGCCCTTGATTAACAAACGAGGGAGAGAAGATGGCCTCGCACTGTTCTTGTGGATACACTAGGGGTGAACGTTTTACACTTCAAACACACTGTTAAATTTTGGTACAAAATGCTCGGCCCTGAAGATAATTTGATGGCTAGGAATGTAGACATAAGAACCCTATTCGATCGACCTTAGCCAGTCGGACGGTATGGGGAACTATATCAATTACTTCTGGGAGATCCAGGAGTGATGCAAGTATGAACACTTTAAGTTCCCAGCATTTTGCTCAACTATCCACCGATGGCAGCATGTTTGTAGCACAGTACCTAGGCGTCCCTATCCCATGTTATGCTTCATAAGGTTATTTTGCTGACGAACCTCATCATCTTGTAGGGTCACTGAATATCGAACAGATCACTGATCCTTGTCAAGGTCAAGGATAGTCAACGCGCACAAACCAATCATACGCCGTGGACTGGCCCACGCTGCAGTGGTTATTCTTTCACTTCTGTACTTCCATAGTTGTACCTTAACTAATATATTCTTGTCATAACGTCCTTTGTGTTGTACAGTCCCCATATCATCCATTATCCTTTGATGCGTCGATGGTTCAATCCACGTAAGGGCTGGTCGCGAGGTGTGACTTCAGCGTTAGTTGGTTCGTCCCCATTCTCGTTCAACTCTAGTAGGCCCCCAATCACTTTGACATAGATCATCAACGTAGATGGACTACAATCTGATCGTTTACCTGGCTTTCAGGTAACTTTAATGTCATCGGAGGCAAAGCTAAGTGCCCTTTCTCCTCCTTGGAATCAGGAGGAGAATCGCTCCTCTTCACTCCTCCGTCAACTGCTTGGATTTAAAAGAGTACTAGAATGCATTGATTTGTGGGCGATAAGAATCATTCACCAATTCCTTCAACATTGTGGAGTTCATATTGTCATGAACCAGTAATTTGCAGGTTTCCAAATTCGACAGCTTTCCTAACACTGGTCTAGGTATTAGTTGGTCAAAGCCTTTGAATATTTTCAGCATTGGAGTATCGATCCAAACATGTTGGTTCGGTTCTTTATCAAAGTGCCTAACAAAGACGTCAGTGGCACCAAGGTCATTTGAGGAGCATATTAAGACACGGTGACGACAAAATTCCCTGGACGGTGCTTCCCTTTGTGATATGAACTGGTACAGTTACTCCAGGCTAGACCTTGGTTTTTCAGCAGGGTCTGTTTAAAAATCACTCCTACGCTTTAAAACTCTTAATTTACACTTTTGTCTCGGCCCTAAGTAAACGTTATGGTCGAATCTTATCATTGAGGCCTGTTAAGTATTTCAAGTTTCCTTCTTTATATAAAGTAAACATTCACTCCCCCATTTTATCTAGAGTGTTCTCTTAACTGGATTATACCTCAAATATGCAGTATTTGTATCAACCCAGATTACATGGTTATGAATTGAGTGACGACTTTCTATCAGGAGTAAAATATCATGGACGAAATAGTCATCTATTTGGTCTATGTGGGCATTACATTTCTTATTTCTCTCCAATAAATGACGAGATGTTTGCGTTTACTAAGTGATTGTTAAGAACACTCCACGTTTGCTTGCAGTTGTGTGATCAACCGTATGCTAACAATCAAAATCCCCTCTAAATACTGTGTAAGATGTTAAGTATTAAAAAGTCTTCTAACAAAACTGGAGATTCGGTTCGTAGGCTCTTCGAGTAACCCCTAGGCTATATCTACACAGCGACTAGAACACGAGAGAAAGGCACTAAACATAGAAAAAAACGCCTTACTACATGGTTCGTTTATGTACAGAAAATCTGGTATTTTAGGTGGCTCTTTGTTTCCAGAAAATTCTGGAACATGCTAGCCATAGTAGCAGTACAGGTAACCATCCAATCAGAAATTCGATATGTGACTTTTCCACTTTTTAGATGTTTCTGGCCAAACTTCTAGTGAATGTTGATTGGATAAGGTGCTTCTCGCTGTTTTCAGAGCCTTTTTCGGCTGTTTGTTCGAGAAGTTTTCTGGAGCTTCCTAACAAGTATACTCCTATAATGCTACCCAAGGCGGCCTGTAGTGATCGGCCAGTCTCGATAAGAACACGATTGGAATAACGGAAACAATTATTATTATTGTAACCAATTTTACCAGAGATTGTTTTACTGCATTTGTTTAACTGTATCAGTTTCACTTCTGCTTTCGCTCTCCGCCTTGTTTGGTTCAAACTTGATCACGCACTGCCTGTTCGCCTGTACTCTTTGGCACGTCTCGGTATTATTTCGATACCACGAGATCGCCAATAAATACAATTGATCTGGATTAATAAAGTCTTCTGATTTACGAGCTATCAAAGGAATCAAGTCGTTTTTGGGCGCGTAAACGAATTGTAGTGGTGATCATAGTCCGTCTTCGACTCGACATCCACTACAAACTGGTGAGCCGTATTGGGAACACGCACAACATCTGGTGAACCACAACCAGTAACCTAATTCTTCGAGCACAGTTCAAACTTGGCCAATTCTCTAAACCAGATCAATCCGGTGAGTCTATTTATCTATCCACTTCTGTTGCATATATTCGTATTGATATTTTCAATATTTAATATCTTGGCAACTTACCATGGTGGATAACGATAAGAGTAGTATAAATATAATAGACTCAGAGGTACAGGCTATCAATTTTCGACCGGTTCCTTTCATCCCTCATGATCCAGAAGTCTGGTTCGCGGCACTGGAATCTCAATTTGAGATCCGCCGCATAACCAACCAAAGGCAAAAGTACGCCTGCGCTTTGGAATCATTGCCCGGGATCACCTAACTGCTGTTCGTGAGGTTGTCCTCAATCCGAACGTTCCGAACGTTCACGACCGTCTTAAGGATGCCATCCTTCGACATTTCCTCCCATCAAGAGAGGAACGATTGATGACTCTCTTAGCACGTCACCCTATGGGTGATGCTAAGCCGAGCCACCACCTCACGCGCCTGCAATCCCTTGCAGGAAACTCGACAGCAGACTCCGAAATAGTCAAAGAGTTATGGCTCCAAGCATTACCAGCTAGTATCCAACCAACTCTTACGGCCCTGCTCGAGGACACCCCACTGCACAAGGTGGCTCTCATAGCAGACAAGATTCTAGCACGTGTTAGCGCCAAAGACAACTATATTGTTGCCTCTACTTCTCATTCAAACATGGATTTCGATGCTAGACGACATTTGGCTCATGGGGATAGGGACAGATGTATCCATACTCGTCTCAGTTTCCGAGACCGCTCAGACGTGCCAGCCCCCTACATCCCCCGACCCAGGTCACGATCTTGTAAGGCCGTAACGACTCGCCCCAAGCAGGCATCTTCCAAGCCACACCAGAAGGCGGTTTCGGAAGCGAGTCTGAGTTGGTGCTGGTTCCACCGTGCCTTCGAGGCCGGTGCCCGTCATTGTCGAGCTCCCTGCTCATACAAGGCGAGAAACTCCTGAGCCGGTGAGTAAATACGGCCGTACTCACCGGCCCTTCACCTCCGTTTGACCGTTTATTTTACGTGCACGATTATCGCACTAACGCTAGGTACCTCGTGGATACAGGTACCCAAGTTTCTGTCGTACCTATCAGTAACAGTAAGTCTCAAGCTACGATGCTTCGACTACGCGCTGCGGATGACTCAGTCATTCCCAACTATGGTACACGACAACTTACGGTCAATCTGAGCAAACAGCCTTACGAAGGCCCTTTTCACGTGATTTCCCGTCACGAAAAGACCTTCAAGGTTGATCGACATGGCCGTGTCAAAGTCAGCATTGATCGTCTCATGCCAGCACACGTCGATGACAGTGCCCTACCTGACAAGCCGAGACCCAATGCTAAACCCATCAAAGCTTCTAGCGGGATCTCTACATCTACTTCGGATCCCACGCTAGATGCACCTGAGACCTCATTCTCACGTCCCAGTCAACAGCACGTATCATCTGCCACGTCAAATGACGAGACTTCACTCTCACGTCCAGACCAGCAGACCACACCGCCCTTGACTGTGGATGAGATTGCAGGCTCACGAGGTTCGAATGAGACTACCGTCTCACGTTCCGGACGCCGAGTACGCTTACCCGTACGCTTTCGCGACTAACCTCATAACCATCAGCGGATACAGTGTAGGACATTAACCCTATACTACACGAATGCTACACTTTTCTCTTTTTCTCTTATTTTTTTTGTTTACCCCGAGCCTACACCTCCGACCATCGCTGTTACGGTATCGTCGACTTCAGTCAACTTTGGCGAAAGCTGGCCTGATCACCCACGCTCTAGTCAACGCACTCAGTCGACCTCTCTGGCTCCAAATACGTATGGTATACATTTGGTCCCGAACATGGCTATCCTGGTCGCATCTGGTTCCTTGGCTCAATCTGGTTTCGTTCTACGTCTGCAGCGTTTCTGGTCCGGATCCTTACGAACACAACCTCCAGATTCTGGATACAAACCACTCTGGTGTAGCATGCTAATTCAAGCAATCAATACAGTACTTTCCTTCTGGTACCGTTCTACGTCAAAGACTTTTGGTGGCAACTCGAGGATCAACGATCACTTCCTGTTCTGCCAACGCCTTCGTCCTACAATTGCACGTTTCGCGATCAGTCCCACGAATGAAACCGCTACGTATCGAAAGTGTAAATCCTTTCTAGCGGGGGGCTCCTGTAGTGACCGGCCAGTCTCGATAAGAACACGATTGGAATAACGGAAACAATTATTATTATTGTAACCAATTTTACCAGAGATTGTTTTACTGCATTTGTTTAACTGTATCAGTTTCACTTCTGCTTTCGCTCTCCGCCTTGTTTGGTTCAAACTTGATCACGCACTGCCTGTTCGCCTGTACTCTTTGGCACGTCTCGGTATTATTTCGATACCACGAGATCGCCAATAAATACAATTGATCTGGATTAATAAAGTCTTCTGATTTACGAGCTATCAAAGGAATCAAGTCGTTTTTGGGCGCGTAAACGAATTGTAGTGGTGATCATAGTCCGTCTTCGACTCGACATCCACTACAGGCCTTTTCAGTAATACTGTCTACTGCTTTCTAGTTTTTCGGGGTCATGGAGCGTGTTGAAGACAATCCCTCTTAGCCAGATTGTTACCCATGTGTATTATATGCGTTGATGAACTTTTCTGTATTTCATCGGAAACTCTGCAGTGAGATCGCTGCTACTTATATGGTGCGTGGATATAAACATTTTCGACTTTAAGCCTATCAGCCCCGTACTTTTGTTGTTAGCCGCCAGTTTGTTGTTCAGCCATCAGACTGGTGCTACATCTTCTTTCCTAAGAAAACAGTAGTGTATGTCAAAGCCATCATCAAGAAGTATCATGTCACATCCCAGGATTGTTGATAATGATAGTACTTGCATTATCAGTTATTTTTATGTAGGAGTACCATTCACTCCATCAGTTTTAATATTTGTTATCGCCCCCACCGTCGAGTTATCAGAAGTACTGCTGTAACCCAGCAAGTGAGAATTTAGCCAAAACCGAGGTGTTGAGATTTCCTGTGATATAAGTGGTCCCTTAATCTTCTGGTATATCTTCCTTGTTACATAAGAATAGTGTCATACCTTGGATGTTCACCTGATTTCACATGGCATCGTAGGCTAGTAGAATTGCAGCAGGGGCTATGATCATCATTTCGAACCGGACAAAAGTTTCGAGCCCCACCATTTTACATTTAACCTCAATGTAAAGATTTTCATCTCTTCGGCGTCTTAAGTGCTACTGCGAAAGCACGTCAAAGGTCTTTGTAAGATCCATTTTGAAGGTGAAAATCCCTCCATGTATACATTTGCAATTTCTTCATATTGGTTTCTTTATTTGTATATATTGTTAACTTTTTTTATGCCAATTGAGACTGTAACGTTTGATTTGATAATAGTTTTCTTAGTTATCCTATCACTTTCATTGAGTTTCTATGTTTCTTCTTGAACTGTATCTAATGTGTTCTAAATGATATTATTTTGGCGGCTTCCATATTGACTGTTCGCTCTTTGATTGTACTGTTTGATTTCGACTGGGATCGTGCATTTTGGTTGTAAATTGGAGCACTTTCCCAAAATTTGAAACACTTTGTGTTATGAAATAGCCGCTCAACCGGAATCTCACTTGATCTATCCAGAAAGGATAGAATAACATTTACTTTTCGGTGTGTTCGGTAAATTTTTATATATTTCTTACCACTTTGCTATTTATTGTAATTTAGATTGATTATTTTGGGATCCATTGTTCGTTGAATAACTGTGTGGTAATATTTGTTTAGGTAAATTTGTGTGTTTCTATATATGATGAATTTTAGAACCGTTGTTACCCAAAACGCCTTGTTCTGATTTCGATTGGGTCACGCGTCCATAAACTTATTCCCCTGTTATTCATCAATCCAAGTTAGGCTTGAATTTTACAGTCTTCACTTGTGTCACCACGCAAGAACTAATAGAGACTTTATTGTGTAACAAGGCGCTTGGCAATATAAAGCTCAAGTTTAACGCTGAAGTTTTCAACGTTATCTGAATATGTGGAAAACGTGGTCAAACATTTGTCGGTTGGCTAAATCCCCACACATGAGTATAGCCTTTTTTAGAGTTTCCTGAGGTTTCTAACTATTTCCAGTAAACATACCAGGTGCGACGTACCTTTTGAAATGGTGCGGTAGTGCCTTCACTACTGTAAGGAATTGTGCACGGGGGTCTGTCAAGTCGTGCTCATAAAGATTAGCTTCTTCGCAGCAGAATCAGGCTTAGATGTTATCGGGCCAGATTGGCATTAGCCGAAATGACGGGGTGAAAGCATCTTGATCTTAAATAATTTAGGAGCCTATTCGACCATGATGAATATAAAGTATAACAATGAACGGGAAAAATGCTATCGGAAGGTTGATAAAATATCATAATGCGTAGAAATTAGAGTAAAATTATGATATACAAAGTCCCAACAACGAACAGACTCAAAGTTTACAAATAGGCGTACCAGATGACGTCGTGCTCACCACTGAAGATGCCACAAGTATTCGGAGTTTGACAATACCTTACTTAGTAGCACCTATATAATCAAAGTGTGACAACCCAGTAAATTGAGAAGTCAGAAATAAAGAGGCTCGAATACACATTTGAAAGGTTATCGGTATATCATTGATCGTTTAAGCCAAGCTCATGGAAATTTTTATTAATGGGATTTATGTACCGCTACACTGGCGATAAGCACAAGCCCAGTCAACATTCAGATAGACTATGACGACCAACATCCCAATATTTTGGTTGAACGCAAATCTAATGAACCAAAGTTTATTCGATCAGACTAGACTTCATTCTTCTGTATAGCGTACGACGCGTCTTTGAGTGACTGGTGTTAGATTAGATCAAAACACAAACTCCGTGCTCAAACTTAAACAGCAGCTTCAATCCTGGCTACACCGCTGAGCGTGATGCTCTTATACTCGCTAAGTCGAGGAAAACTACCGAAAATTTGGAAGCTGGCTCACATCGTACCGATTTTCAAAGGAGGTCGACGAAGCGAACCTTCAAGGTACCGACCGGTGACTTTTCTCCCTATAACTTCAAAAATTATAGAGTCCCTGATATGCGATCGTATACATGACTACTTATAATCAATAAGCTTCTTCTCACCCAAACGGCATGGTTTCGGGAGGCGTCACTCTTGTATGATCAACCCACTGACTACGGTGGACAGATGGACAGGCATCCTTGATCTCAAGGAGAAGGTTGACATCACTCACCTCGACTTCTCAAAAGCTTTTGATAGGGTCAACATATATGTTTTATCAACAAGCTCAAACGATTAGGTATCAAACCATCTCTAATTGATTGACTTACTTCATAACCAAAAAACCGACGTTTTAAGGTCAAGGTTAACTTCACCTTATCTCGGGCTATGAAATGTCTTGGTGGGGTCCCCCAGGGCTCGGTATCATGACCTCTACTCTTCTTGATTGATATAAACGATCTTCCACAACGGGTATCTTGTAACCTGTTACTTTTTGCTGACGATG
The DNA here is from genome assembly GCA_944470415.2 of Schistosoma rodhaini. Classification (NCBI taxonomy): domain Eukaryota; kingdom Metazoa; phylum Platyhelminthes; class Trematoda; order Strigeidida; family Schistosomatidae; genus Schistosoma; species Schistosoma rodhaini. The sequence continues at coordinate 5,860,240 of OX104040.1, forward strand.
TAAAACTTTGGAGAGATACACAATCGAGAGGATATACTGGCACTTCAGGAGGAACTGGCTTTAATTTAAAGTTGGGCAAATGACAACGGGCTTATCTTCAACACTTCAAAGTGTAAATTAATTCATCTGAGACATGTTGCAGACAACAAATACACTTAGATAACTCCATCCTGGTGATATCCCAGGTTGAAAAAGATTTAGGAGTGTTGGTAACCTACTATTTGAAATCTTACGCTAACTGCGACAAGAATGCCTTCCGAGCAAACCTCGCACTGGTAACATTGAAGCACATTTTTGGCAAGTTTGACGGTAGAACTTTCCATATAATCTTCAACAGTTTCATTCGTCATCATTTAGAGTACGGAAACATAGTATTTCTTCCCTCACTACAAAAGAATAAAGACACTCTGGAGCGTATCCAACGGCGATCCACGAAATCAGACAAACGATTGAAATTCACACTCTACAAAGAGTGTCTCCAATCAGTTAATCCATATACACTGAAAAACAGGCGTCTTGGTGGCGACTTTCTGATGGTTTACAGCATCCATAACACTTCTAGACATTCTCTTAAACACCTACTTAAGTTTGGCTCCAACACAAAAATTAAAGGGTTGCACCCAGAAACTGGAAACACAACATAGCAGAACGGACTGTAGACACAACTTCTACTCCTTAAGAGTTGTCAAATGCTGAAATTCGCTGCTGGCTGATCTAGTCCAAGCAACTTCCTAGAATTCTCTTCAGAGGAAACGTTATACCAGGAGATTATATTCTTAGTATGCCGCGTATAACGCAAGCGCTCAAACGCTAGAACCTTACGAAGTAGCAAATGCGAAGACAAGTGAAAGAAATGTTATTACAAACAGTGTCAATGATACAAAACTGTCAGGTATTTATAGTTTTTAGGTAAAAAGAAATCATCATTAAAGTTATCCCATCCACACACAAAGGGTTATTAGCATTTGCCCACTTGGGAAGCTACATGTATTGATTCTGGAATATTCTTTCAGAAGGTGATTAGACGGAATATGTTTGGCTTCTTCTAGGATTCTTGGAGCTTCCTCAAGTTCACCTGTGGACCGTAATCTTACCTTCTCCCTTTAAATTCTGTTGTGTAAAACGTTTCCCTAGGATCCACCTTCCACGTAATTTTCAACAGTTTTATTCGTCCCCATTTCACAGTACGGAAACATAGTATTTCCTCTTACCCTCCAGAAGGATAAGAACACTCTGGAACGTATCCAACGTCGAGCCACGAAATCAGTTCGGGGACTCAAATTCAAACCTTATGAAGAGCACCTCCAATCACTCAACCTTTACCCGTTAGAGTACAGGCGTCTTAGAGGTGACCTTCTTATGACTTACAGTATCCTTAACACTTTTGATAATCCCCTTAAACATCTTCTTAAGCTTAGTCACAACACTAACCTGAGAGGCAACACCCAGATACTGGAGACCCAACATAGCAGGACAGACTGCAGACACAACTTCTACTCCTTAAGAGTTGTCAAATACTGGAATTCGTTGTCGACTGAGCTAGTCCAAGAGACCTCTCAGGAGTCCTTTAAGAGGAAACTTGACTTGTTCTCAAGGACTAAGGATAACATATTTTTTGATTTACCAAACTCTTTTTTCTCCCTATTATCGTTAATATACCTAGGTTCTTGACTGGAGATATTGGTGATCCACTGCTACTAGACACGGAAGCCTGTAAGCGAAAGCTTCTTCTATTCCGTCTTCAACCATTTTAACCATTTGAAACTTCGTTACCGCATCCCCCTTGCGGCTCATCACTTCTGAAGGTTGTACCGCTTTGTCCTTTCGTCGTTTATCATTTCTACATTTGAGCTCTTGGGGGCTTTTTCGTGATGAGTCCACTAGCAATTAGAACGGGAGTCGGCTTTGTGGTATCAATGTCTTCCCGTCCCTTTGAAGTTGATTTATTTGTCTTATACCCGTTCCAACATTTCTCCGGATTGGGTACAGTACACTTCCCATCAGACGTCCTATAATACCTGGTTCTCACTTCCTATCACCTTGATACGATTTGACAAGTACTCTTTCACCCACTCGAAAGCTAAGAGTGACTGTACGATACTCATTCGCGGGTTTATTTATCTTTCTGCGTGTCAACATGCCGACCGTTTCATAGGCGCTGGAATTGAGGCTAGTCACATAGGCACCTGCTGCGTCTTATCGAGGGAGATGATTTATATCTCTATTAAAATTAGGCTTTTTACCATTTGAATTGTGATGTTGAATATATTTCCAATGGCGCTCCACTTTTCTACTTTGTATATACATGAATCCGTGGTTATTCGAAATTAGTGCTACTGTTAGTACTGTTTTCATCTTTCCGATGCAGTGGTTAACTCGGAGAAAAACGGTGCTCTGCAATTGTTTTTTCCTGTTGGCCAATCTACAGTTATCACTGGCGCTAATTCCTGTATTGGTCGCGCAACTGCATTTGAATTGGCCAAAAGGAATTGGAAACTTACGTTAGGTTGCAGAAATATGGACTCTGCCATTAAGGTTAAAGAAATTACATCTCTCACTGGTAATCATAACATTTCTGTTAGACATTTGAATCTGGAGAATCCACAGACGATTAAGGAATTTGTACAATTTTTACCTTCACCTGTTCATGTTTTGATCAATAATGCCGGTGTGTTTCCAAAGATTCTTCGTCGTTCTATATATTTCCAAGATATCAATGTTGCTCTGGCTATTAATTATGTCGGATATTTTTACCTGACTTCAGTACTTTCACCTTACCTTTGAAAATCATATCATGAAACATCTATTTATCCTCGTGTGTTTGTTGTAAGCTCCTTTTTATCAAAAAGTGGACGTTCTCGACAGAAGATTTATTTCAACCGTACAATACGGCCTTAGATATAAATTCTGGTAAAGCTTGTCCTAATTTGAAACTGGCTTGCAATTTATTTTCACGTCAACTTCATTAGAGGTATGGTTCAGGTGATAATAAAGTACTTGATGTTTATTGTTTATCTACCGGAGGGATTGTAAATGCTAATTTATTTATTCCGAAACACTTTGAAGACTGTCCAGATTTTCCTTCCGAACATACATACGGCTGGTGACTTTCCTTCTGGTGCTGCCGAGTTAGGGGTAACTCTGTAAGATATTAGGAACTTACTGACTACTTTTTCTGGGATACCCTCCCGTTCCCCTTTAACTAGAGCTCTTTTCATCCTATCCATGATCTTTCTGCCTGGCCATTCGACTGAGTTTGGTACAGAGAACACTGAAGGTGAGATATACCATTTTTACTGCAAAACCGTCCAAAAACAGATGACATGAACTGAGTGCCGTTGTCAGTCATTAAGATCTCTGGAACCTTAAAGCAAGCAAACAATCCTGACAATCTTCTTATTGTAATCCTGCCTTGTATTGGACCGGCGAAATCAGCGTGTATTTTTCGCCAGGGAAAGTCTGGCTTTGGCCATGGTTGTGGTTCAGATTTAGCTGGGTTCCTTGTGGCCTCTAAACAGGACGAACGACTGCGACATTTTTATTCTATATAATGATCCATCGAGGCCAGTAGGCATAGCTACGAGCTAATGACTCCATTTTACTTATTCCTGGGTTCCCTCTATGGAATTCCTTAAGGACTTGGTGTCGAAGGTTTCTGGGGATAACAATACGGCGGCCAAACATGATGCAGGAATCTACAACTGTCAAAGAATCTCGTCGACGGACTTTCCACGTAATCTAGGTGAGCGCCAATGGTTGAGTATGCAGTGGCGAACAATCTTCAACGCATTATCCTTCTCACCAGCTTCTTTAACTGCTTCGAATGTGACCGGAAAGCTGGAAGCTGCGTCTGCCAGTACTGTGTGAACCTCGGCCTCAGCATCTGCTGCATCTTCAAGCACCTCCTCTTTTTGTTTCGCACGGGAACTAATTATTCTTCAGAAGGCAATAGCCTGTCGAAAATCCGTTGTTGGTTGATATTTTATCTTGAAATCATATACCAGCAGTGTAGCTGCCCATCCCTGTAGACAGTTTGACGCATATACAGAGATACATTTTTGGATTCAAAAACTGTCAGTAGCAGTGTATGATCTGTTAGTAAGGTGAACTGTCTACCAAACAGTATCTTCTGGAATTCTTTTTACAGCGAATATTATGAGGAGGGCTTCTTTTCCTATCTGACTGTAGTTCCTTTCTGTCATAATCAGCGATCGTGCAGCGTAAGCGATTGCCTACACAGACCCGTCAGAATAAATATGTGAGATTACTGTCCGGATTACTTAGTTTGACGCATCTGTTGCGACTATAATTGGAAGGTCTGGATCACAGTATGTAAACAGAAGGCTTAACGACAGGAGCTGTTTTAGTTTTAAGAATGCTCCTTGGCTTACGGTTGGCCAGAACCATTTGGTATCCTTTTTCGGTAACCCATTAAGAGGATTAGGGGGGCGATGCAGATCTGGAAGAAAAACGCTATGATGACTAAACATCCCCAATAAGGAACGTGAAGTTGATGCATCTGTCAATGAAGCCGGAGGGATATAAGGTCGAAGCTTCTAAAATCCCCCAACTTCGCATGTATCTATTCTCGACCATCAGTTGTATGTTGCAACGGTACCATCATAAAGTGCGCCAAGTGTGATATTGACATGTTTCTTACGAAATCCATTTGCATTCATATCTTATGCAATATCAACCCAGCTGAGTAATTTTCAACAGTGAAAATTGTAACTTTTTTAACAATTTGATCTTGCCTGTAAACCGGCATGCCTCATGTAACAATCTGTTATTTGAGAATAAATTATTATTATTATTATTAAGTCGTTAACCTCGACGTCTTCTGGATCAGGTTTTCATCCGTTTTTATCGATTATGAATCCCAAATAGCGGACTTGACCCATGTAGAAATCACATTTTTCAGCACGTAATCTGGACCTATAATGTGCTATGCGTCTGAGAACTGTATCCAACTTATTCTCTGAGTCAGTATAGTCTGTACCCATGATTAGTATGCCATGATTAGTATGCCATGAAGATAGGCCGCAGTATCAAGAATATCTTTTAGCATAGTATCCATAACTTGTTGGAAGATTGAAGGGGTGGTCTTTACTCCAAACGGAATTCTGCTATTTCGGAGCAACCCTTTGGGAGTGTTTACTGTCAAGTAATGCTTACATTCTTCCGCTATTGGAATCTGTAGATAAGCTTCTGAAAGGTCCAGCTTTGTAAAATACTTCCCCCATTCAGTCTCGCAAATATGTCTTCTGGTAACGTCAAGGGGTACTGATGAACTTCAAGTGATTCGTTTAATCCATTCGAATAATCTGAGCATAGCCGAATACTTCCATTGGGCATTTTAACAATTACTATTGGTGCTGCCCAATTCGAAAAGTTCACTGATTCTATAATTCAACTTCTTTGCAGTCGCTCTAATTGTTGTTAGAAAATGGGTAGCGCTGTACAAGGTACAGGTCTTTTAGGCCGAAAGACGGGAGTAGCTCCAGATTTGAGGGTTAAAAATGCTTTGGCCTTCGTACATTCTCCAAATTTTTCTCTAAACAAGTTGTGATGTTTTTGCAGCACAGCATTTTTCTGGTTCCAATCTAAGAGGTTATCAGTCCCGATCCATCTGCAGATGCTGTTAATTGTATGGTCTGCTAGTTTAAGAGTCTCTATAAGGTCTAACAACAAGTGCTGGTCAAGTGCTGGATTCTTTGTAAAATATAGTGTTGCATTTGTCGCGAAAGTACCTTTAGAAACAATGTAGGGTACTTCTGTGACAATTCACACCAGATGTACTGTGTACCCGTTGTGTTGTTGAATGTACTGTCGGTCTCTCAATGTTCCTCAGAGTTTCCGAGCTGATTGGAGTAATATCAAATGCTGTATGATGTTGAAGGCAAGCACGCTGTTTAATAATATCCAAGGTTACATACATTCTTTGGCGATAAATTGGTGCTCGGTTATGTGATACCAATATTTTGTTAGTTAATGCGCCAGATCCGTATTTCTGGCACTCTGTGGTTCCTTGTTGTAGTGTTATATTCGGGCATTGTTCAATTTTACTCAAAATTCTGGTTCTGATATCAGCATCTTCGGGTAGTCGGAGCCTGCACACAAACACGAGCCACTTAAACTGATCTTTTGCCATTGCTGGCAGTTTGAAATGCCCACACTCACGATTTACGTGACCCATATGCTTCACCTAGCTTAGGTTTATTCGATTCATCGTGTAGAGTATCATTAGGGAAACCAATTTTTAAATAAATATGTTTAGTTGGATGTGTTTCGACACACGGCTCACACTTTAGTACTTTACTGAACTAACAGCCGGGATCAGAGATGTCGTCATGCTTTTAAGTGACAGCTGGAGACCATATTTTATCCAAAGGTTTCTGATCTGCAGACTCATCTAGATCTACGGATTGACCTGCCGTTTGTGGTATGACATCATGATTGTTGTTCATGCGCTTTATATCATTCACTCTGTTACATATTGTCTTTAGCTGGTTATTCACTGTAACTCTATGATACGATTTTATTGCTTCACGTATTCGTATACGACGTTGACTGGACGTTAGGTCAGGAGTGACTTTTATGCTTTTGTATGGAATTATTGGGCTAATATTTTTGCTACAGTCAATAAATTGTTTGGCATCGTTACGACAGCTAAACTTAAACAGGAGAGGGTAAGTCAATCTATCTGACCTTTTTCTAAGGCGGATGACTTTCAGCATACCGCATGCTTTAAGGCAAATATCCCTTAACTTATTTGGGTGTGTGCGATCAGAGAGATTGTATACAACTACATTGTGGGAAGACATCAATCTTTTCATCACTTCTTCAGCCACAAACTCTAAAATGAACTCAGCTTTAGTGAGTTGTTCAAGATTTTTATCAGTATTAATACCCCATATGTGTGAGGGATTCCAGTTGGTTAAGTCGAATGTTAATTTCGGTTGGGGAGTTTTGTAACTGATGAATATCAGTACTATGTCGATCAGTATTCTCGTAAGTGTGAGATAAACTGTTAGACTCCTTGGTTTTTGGTATTTTGGATCTAGGCCTTAGTAAAGCATGCTGTCTGTTAGACTGTGTCGACTTTTCGACGCACGTGTGTATTTTGCCTTTTATGTCAACTAGTCTTACCGTTGGCATACTGCACGAAGAGATAGATGGGTTGTTACATGGAGAATCAGTTAGTGTTAGTGATATTTGTGGATAGGGTTCAAAAGATGAGGGTTTATGATTGTCAGGTACTGAGTCATCAGTTGTAGGAGTCAAAGACGTGACCTTTTAATAGGCCTGAAAGTTGGTGAAAATTTTTTTGAATAGATTTACTTGACATAGTTTGAAGCTGGGTGATGGATGATCTGTACGATATTCAGGACCCGACCGACGGATGATTAATCTAGGGCTCAATGACATTTCACTGCCCCTACAATAAAACACAAATATTGCCAACTCAAATGGAATGGAAAAGACTGCCAGAAAGTACAACAGAAGGAATCAATAGGAACAAATTACAAATTTCCACACACCAAACCTTCAAAGGGATCTTACTGCACCTGCTTAAAGGTTTCATGCGAAATCTGAGCGGCGATGTCATCTCTCATCTTTTACAAACTTTTGGATGTGCTCAGGTTACTAATATGTCAGGAAGTAATGACATCCAGTGTCTGATGCTTGCAAGATGCACATAAACTTGGCGAATTTTTTCTATCGAGTACGAGGGTTACAAAATCTTATTAAAGCCTGACTTGGCCTCTAGAGGTCTTTTATTTTCATCATAGATTACCGCATTGTTCATAGTTGCTGAGTAATCGTCACCTGTGTCAACTTTTCATTCAGTTTGTTTTAGAGATAGCGGGTAACTGAAGAGTCGCTTTAGGTTAGTAAAGTTTTTTGTTGAAGCGCTTTTCCTGCCGGATTAAAAGTAAGTTGTGGCACTGGCTTTCTAGAATGGTCAATGACAGATGGTGTTTTAATAACAGTTCTCTTTCTGTAATATTTACACCCATGTATTTCAGGGTGATTATTTCAGCCACCAGTGTTAAAAAGTCAGTGTAATGTCACAGTTTGGCCTTCTAATGTTCTGTATAATCTGATCCTAGTCTAGGGAGGACTTCATATTTCGTATCTCAAAATTCATTGTTAATGGCTCGGCATTACCAACGAAAGTATCAATCTTACGGACTGTTTTCAACTAAACAAAGGCTAATTAAGAGAACTGAACGAGCAGATGTAGTCGCCATATACTTGATCATAGTATATGTTCATGTGAATTTTACATTTGCGTGGTAATCTTGGACTCCACATGTGTTGCTGTCCGTCTCATGCCCAGGTAAAGGATAAGGGTAGGGTACGGGGTCAACAACTGTATCTCATAGAAAACAAGCTTGCTAAAAACGTCGACTTCCCTTCCTTCATTTGAACTTACTCCACCTTGATAAATATCACAACTCATTGTTCTTTATTACTGCATTCTCTCATCCGGAGCCTCTGATCGCATTTCACGCTAGTAACAAGAGCTAGTAGGAATTAAATCTAACAATTTGCCATACCTCTGTCTGTTCCATCACTAAATGTGAAGCATTATTTATCGTTCATGTCCAAATGCCTTTCTGCTCCTCGTTTTCTCTTTTTTTCTTTTTCCTTCCTCAGAATTTCGCTCTGAGGGCAAAGCTATAGAACTTCTGACATCTGGAACAAACTCGACGTATGCATCTTCTCAAGTTCATAGTTCACATCAAGCGCTCTACAAATCTACTTTTTAACGGCTATAAACTTAAAAAGTTGCATTGCATAAATACTTAGCACGACCAAATCCTGGACAAGATTTAAGAAAGGAAGAACAAAGAGACAGCAATTAACAACAGCCGGACAAGAGTCGAGAAGGTCAAGATACAGGCTGAATACATAAGAGCAAAAAAGCAAATGAGGAAGAGCATTAGAGCTGACAAGCAAAAATACATGGAAGACCTAGCAGCGATAACAGAAAAGGCTGGATGGGAAGAAACTATGTAACAACCGTATGACACAATGAAGAAACAGGTGAGCAGAGCACCTTGATGAATTCTTGAACAGACCAGCTCTATTGAATACATTGGACATGGATGTCTCTCCATCAACGATCGAATAAATCAGGATGGTTATCACATGAACCAAGACTGAAAAACAGCAGGACCTGACAACACACTTGTTGAAACACTGAAGTCAGACATAGAAGCAATAGCAAAGATGCTCCACGTTCTATTCAGGAAGGTTTGCGAGGAGAAACAGGCGCCGACGAACTGGAAAGAAGGATATCTCATGAAGGTGCCAAAGAAAGGAGATCTGAGCAAATGTAAAAACTACAGATGCATCACACTACTATCAGTACCAGGAAACGTTTTCAACAGAGTGTTACTGAGGTGGGTGAAAGATTCAGTAGACGCCCAACTTTGAGATCAACAGGCTAGATTCCTTAAGGATCGGTCGTGAACAGACCAAATGTTGACACTGTAGTGACCTGCTTTTCTCGACGAGAACGCGATTGGTATAATGGAAACAATTATTATTATAACCAATTGTACCGGTGATTGTTTTAATGTACTCGTTGTTATTTAACTGTATCAAATTCACTTCCCGTCTGGTCGTCCGCCTTGTTCGCTCGAACTTTCTTACGCTCTTCCCTTATTGCCTGTACTCGTTGGCACGTCCCGGTATTCTTTCGATACCACGAGATCGGCAATAAATATACCTTATCTGGACTAATTACAGCCTTCTGGTTTACGAACTATCAAGGGAACCAAGTCATTTTCGGGCGCGTAATCTTACTGTAGTGGTGATCATAGTCAATCTGGACTCGACGCCATCTACAATACTACGTATCATTGTTTAGCAATATATCGAATGGAACTCGTCACCATGCACCAACTCCCCTGACTATGAAAAGGTGTCTGACAGTGTGAATAGGAGAACCTTACGGGACTCGGTTCGACACTATAGTGTACCTAAAAAGATCGTCAACATCATCCGGAATTTATACGACGAGCTACAGTGCAAAGTCGTGCATAGAGGAAAGCTGACAGACGCACTCCAGGCGAGGAAAGGAGTCAGACTGGGTTGCCCCCTTTCTTTTTCTTCTCACTATTGATTGCACTGTGAAGACCTCCACATCTGAGAGGAAGTACGAAATGCGATTGACAGACTTGATGCAACAAGAGGCTTTAGACTTTCTCAGACGACCTGACTCTTCCATCCTATATTCATGAATAATTGCAGATGAAGACAATCAGCGTAGAAGAAAAATCTGCATCAACAGGCCTCAGCATACACAAGAGAACATGCAAGACCCTAAAATACAATACAACCAGCACCAATGAAATCATAATTGGTGGATAGGTCGTGAAAGAGGTGGAAACCTACATACCTAGACCACCTCACCGATAAACAAGGAGGATCCGATGCAGGCGTAAATGCAAGGATTGACAAGGCAAGGGAGGCATTCCTACAACTGAAGATTACATAGGACTCAAAGCAACTGTCAACCAACATCCTGCATCCTAGGTTACTAAAGGAATTAGCTAACTTTGTTGCGAACCCTTTAAGTATATGTTTTATTCTATCCGTAACCCAGGGTCGTCTACCAAAAGACTGGAAGAACGCCATAGTAAGTCCTGTCTTCGAAACATGTACAAAACATAAGCCTGAGTGTTACCGACCCATTAGCCTAACTAGTGTGGTTGTTAAAATCTTAGAAAAGAATATCCGGATGGAGATGTTTAAGTATCCCGATGAAAACCGGATCCTCTCGGAGAAGCAGCATGGTTTTAGAACAGGTTACTCTTGTCTCACTAACTTATTAGTCGCTCCTGAAAGCTGATGCTCTCTTAAGGACCAAAAGTCACCTGTAGACGTAGCTTACATTGACTTCAGCAAAGCTTTCGACAAAGTTCCGCACAACCGTCTGTTATATAAGCTAAGGAATGACCTCCCTCGTCTGCTATCGTCATCGATCTTTCTCTATGCTGATGATGTCAAGATGTGGAGGGCGATACGAAGCAAGGGTGATAGCTTAGAACTCCAAATCGACCTGGAGAAATTATCTGAATGGTCCCAATCGCCAATAAATACTTCCGAGTATATTATGATGCACATTGGCCACCAGGGTACATACACGATGAATAACACTGAGCTACCTATTGTCCAGACACACAATGACTTAGAAGTCACCGTTAGCCAAGACTTAAAGACTACTGCACACTACCGTGCAATAGCCGCCATAGGTTTTAGGACTTTATGGTCCATACGCAGGGCTTTTAGTAATCTCGACGCTAAAACGTTTCTGACTTTGTATACAGTATTCGTACTCCCTAAACTTGAGTACTGCATACAAGCAGCTAGCCCCTGCCTAAAAAAAGCCAGTGAACTCTTGGAAAGGGTCCAGAAAATGGCAACTAAGCTGATTCCCGGAATAGCGAAGCTCCCGTATGGTACTAGACTGACCGAGCTAAACCTATTCCCGTTGTCATATCGAAGAATCAGAGGCGATTTGATTACAGTTTTCAAATTGCTTAGTGATAAATTTGAACCTGATATGCCCTCATTTTTCTTGTCTACCAAGACAGAAAATTTACGAGCACACTTCAAAAAAATTCACAAGCCCAGAACGAATTACTTGTCAGCTGACTACCGACTTTCCCATCGAATCATCAACGAGTGGAATTCATTACCTCAGCACGTGGTTGAGGCTCCATCCGTCGACTCTTTCAGAAGAAAGCTGGATCAGCTGAGAGACCATCATTGCCATGACCAACACAGGCCATCAAGCCTCCTGTCCTTTCCAAACTGATACTGAAACATCAAAGTGAAGATCTTCAATACGAACGTTTTATTATACGAAGCTGAAACGTGAAAAAATAATACAATCATAGTCAAAAATACACATGTATTCATAAACAATTGTCTAGATAAGATAATTCAGATCTTGTTTGAATACACTTCTCATGTCCATTACTTAAGCGCAAATTTATTTGAGGTTGTTATCTCATCATGGAACGGACGTTTATTATGGTCAAACCTGATGGCGTGCAACGAGGTCTTGTTGGGGAGGTTATACAACGATTTGAAAGGCGAGGCTATAAACTTGTGGCTATAAAGATGATGCATGCCTCAGAACAGCTGCTTCAAACGCATTACGAAGCCCTCAAATCCCTTCCATTTTTCCCGAAACTAGTTGCATATATGTCATCTGGACCTGTTGTACCAATGGTATTTGAAGGGCGTAAGGTAAGTAAAAGCTCAAGGCGGGACTTTTTATAAAAATGTACTGATACTTCTCATCTCTCCAGATATCTACAAATCATCCCAAACTCCGGAATTTAGGGTTTTTTCCCGAAACGAAGAAATGTTTAAAATGCATATTCTCTTCAAACGTATTGAGAGTTTCCACAAAACGACCTGAAATTTTGAGGGAAAACCATTGACCAGTAGTATTTATTGCGGAGGGGTTGTCGCATTTCCCCTTAATTTTCTATCGCAGCTCGCTCAGAATCCACAAGGTGAGACTCACAACATGGTCAGTCCAAAGGTGTACCACATGAATCCGCATTGTTTTTTGGCAATGTGATGTTCACGTCACCGGTCACCAAAGTATCTGGCCTTGGTAATCGAAATATATACGTTAATTTCTAAGGATATGTGGTTGGTTGGCCCTCGCGAGTTCTGCAAATGGGGCCGTTACGAACAGTCGTGATAACAGCAGCCACATCTATTAGTAATTTTTACCAAAGGACTTCAAAAAAACCAGTTGATTTCTTCTAAGTTCATTGCAATGATGAGTTCGCGTAAACTCATCCCATCAGGCTCTGAACACGACGAAGAGCGTAAATAAATCACATCTAGGTTGACTAAAAGTCTAAGGAACGATCGTAAGCAGTGGTGGGCAACGAAAGCAAAAGATATGGAAACGGCAGCGGCTATAGGCAACTCTTTAGACAAATAGAAGAAACCGAAATTAAGAGGTCAAGTGTGAGCGAGGCGATCTCGGGAAAAGACGAAGTTCTTATGTGCTCTCAGCCCGGACGTTTAAAACGATGGGCGGAACACTTTAGAGAACAGTTAAGTTGGCCTTCAGCTACTCTACAATTACCCACAATTCATAAACAGTCTGAATGTAAGTCAGTCACTGCGTACGTACGTACATCAGTTCGAGCAGCCATACGACATTAGCACAGAGATTAAGTTGACTGAAATCCCATAGTGGTAGAAGTAGTAAGAGTATAAGCATTATTTGAAAGATAAGGGTTTGAAGGAATATAATGCAGCGAAATAAATTTGGAAAGAGAAAAAGGATAGGGAATTTAGAAAACTAGAATTTGTTAGAACAAAAAGAGTGGATGCACCTTCGCCATTGCAAACTTTCTTGCAACCTACACCATAAAACATTGCACATCGGGGCAGTCGGTGGTTGGGCATACGTAACACATGTCCCAGCCACCTCAACTAATGAAGTTTCACTACTTCATCAATCGGTTTGCCATCATTACCTAGTACTCGTTTCCTAACAACTGCATTGCTTACCCGGTGGTCCCAGGATATACAAGCAATGTTTCGAAGACACCTATGATCGAACACTTTATTTAAACACATAAATATTGGTACAATGAAGCACCAGATAAATATGCGCCTCACAAATCTCATTCGATTTGTGTGAGGGCTGTGATACTGCACAGGTGCCCAGACTGAAGCAGGTGGTTTTCTTAGGGGGCCACACCCGGAGCCTTTGACCTGAATATCTGATCCACAAGGCAGTGGAGCATCGTGAGGAGATTCAGTCCCATGGTAGCCGTTGACCAATGACAGGTTCATCCGCCATTCGTTCCATCAGGATACTGGAGCCCATGTGCATCATTGGTTTGGAATCAGGGTTTTCCAACTCCCCTAGGTAGACCCTCCGTGTCCACCAACCCGGTTAAAGCGCCGGACATTCACTTTTCGTCCTCTCACTTTCGTAAACAACACCCCCGCCGCGAGAAGGCAGTGAGTAGGACTTCCCTGACAGAGGCTATATATTCGCTGGCCATATGAGAGTATTTCGAGAGGGAGAGGTGACTCTCCCCACTCTCGGCCGTACCAGGGCATTTGGGGGCACTAGTAGCCTACGAATGTCCTCTACTCTTATTGGCAATGTTTCACTGCCGTAAAGTAGGACGGAACGAACTGCTTCACAGTAAACTTTTCCTTTTGTTGCTGGATGGGTGTCTCGCCTACGCCATAAATGACGGAAGTTGGCGAAAGCTAGACGAGCCTTCTGTATCCGTGCTGAGATTTCGTCGCATACTAGACCACAAGGGCTGATGAGACTCTCAAGATAAGTGAAGCGGATAGCTCAACTACTTCACTTCCTATCAATAGTTTAGGTGTCGATGCAACCCAATCCTGAAGTAACATTTTGCACTTCGAGGGAGAGAATCGCATCCCGAACATGCGTGCATAGTTGATTATAGTGGTCAGAAGACTCTGCATTATATCAGCGTCTTCACCAAGTAAAACTATGTCGTCGGCGTATTCTAAGTCAACAAGTGAGCCTCCCGGTAAAAGTGTGAATGGAACATTGAAATAGATCCCCTGACTCTTGTTGAAGTTCAAAAGCATATAGATAATCTGAAACAAGAAGAGCAGCTAGCCCAGATGGATTGCCTCCAGAGGTCTTTAAAGATGGTGGTCCAATTTTAGCGACTAGGTTGACTAAGATCCGGGAGTTGCACGTAATCCTATCTGACTGATCGCAATCATTGATTATCTCAATATATAAGAAGGGGCCAAAATCATCCTGTGATAACTATAGAGGGATTAGTTTGACCAATATATATATATATATATGACCAATACTAACCTCAATAATTGTCGGTCGCCTAACTAAGACGAGCAAACCAGGCTGGCTTCAGACTTGGTGGTGACTGTATCGACCACATATTCACTATTCGTCAGGTTTTATAACACAGGCATGCTTATCGGCGTCCGACAGTGATAGTTTTTCTTGACCTAGAAGCAGCATTTGACCCTGTAGACTGAGAGGTTCTGTGGCAGTCTTTGTCATTGAAGGGCGTACTTCAGAAGTAACATAAACCTTGTGCGGGGCTCTTCACTCAAACACTTTGTCGAGTGAGAGATTATGGCGAACTGTCATTTGATTTGACAACCTCAAGTGGTGCCCGACAAGACTATCCACTTTTTTCATTTTTGTTTAACTTGATCATAGATCTACTGCTAGAAATAACACTCGTCGACTGAATTTTGAGGAATTGATCTCCTACCAGGAGTTCCACTTATCGACTTAGAATACGCGGATGACATAGTTCTGTTTGGTGAAGATGCTGATAAAATGCAGTCTTTTGATAGCACTGGTTAACAATTCAAGGATATTCGGGTTGCGTTTCTACCCCTGTAAATGTAAATTGTTACTCCAGTTCTGGTCAGTGTCAATACCTGAACTAAGGATAGGGAGTGAAGTAGTTGAACGCGTCGACAACTTCACTTATCTTGGAAGTCTGATCAGCAATAATGGGTTAGTGTCTGACGAAATCTCAGCACGGATTCAAAAAGCTTGTTTGGCTTTTGCCAACTTACGTCACCTACGGCAAAGGCGAGATATCCGTCTATCAATTAAGGGACGAGTATACTGCGCAGCTGTTCTCTCTGTTCTACTTTACGTCTGCGAAACGTAGCCATTAATGGTAGAGGATACTCGTGGATTACGTCGTAGGTGAATGACTGACGCAAATAGAGCAATGGTAACTAATTTCTTTAAGCACTTAACTTTCAACTGGTATTTCCCACATTAGGAACGCTGTTCACATACTCAGGTATCAGCAGCCCGGTGGTATTGTTATCCATTATACAATTAGTGTTGCTCAAATCTGAGTACACAAATCTGTACTTCGTACATGCGTTAATCAATAAGGCATGCTCTTAAAACTTATATATAATTATTAGTTGAAGGCGTTTTATTGCCTCCTAATGGTTATTCAAGATAGGGGTGATAAGTCGCTATTTCTGGATGATGTTAAATAATTGTTATGATACCACCTGATTGTATTTTGAATAGTATGTATTGCTCTCAGATACCGTTCCAGTAAGAAATATCAAAATTGAAGAAACAAGTATATCTAGCTGAATTTTTCAAAATAGAATAGAACCCATGTTCTGAATTATATTGCTAGCTACTGTCCAAAAATATAGTTTTTTTTATTGAAGTTCATGATTGTATAGGGCCTTAGAAATTTAAACAACAAATATAAGCTTCTATGATGATCGTATAGAACTATTTCTTGATTATGTTACTGTTATAATGAACTGTAAACCTATTCATATATCGTGTATATTTTTCCTTACAATTTCGAATATGTTTCGTACTTTTTTTTCTCTTTCATGTATTAAACCGAGAACAAAGTAATAATTAGGATAACCATTAATTTTCAGGATAGTGGCTTGTAGTGATATCCTGGAAAAGCGTTTTATCCAATATGAATAGACGGTGAATTTTGCCTGAATGTTAGTATTGATATTTTCAGTGAGACTTAAAACTCGTTATCATCTCTTCACTCTATGACTTATCCACTAGGCTACTGGTCACGGCTGTAAGCACTGTTAGTATTCACTTTTTCCTCATTAGTCCTTTTTAAGCCTCTTGAACAAATCCCTTGATTTTTCCTTTTGTGACTCAAAAGACTAATTAAAAACATTTTATCACTTCAAGTGATTGCTCCCGGTCGTGTATTTAAATATCAGGATTAGTAGTGTGTTGTAACTTATACATATATATATATATATATATATATATATATATAATAGCATTATTAAGATTGCTGGTTACCATTGTCTGTTCATGTAACTGGAATACTAAGGCCCATCTCATTATAACTCGCTCTGGTTTGAGCTACCAACTTGAGCGCTGAAGTCTCCTACGATTACTGCCCAAACGTTTGGCTTTTTGTAATAGGACAGAAAACTTCATGTAAAACTCATCCTTTCAGAATTACAGTCAGTGTTTTCGTAGGTGAATACGACGAAGGGGCAACAGCGTGTCCTTATTTTTCCTTGCTCTCACTATTCACATAAATACTTATTTTATTTAAACACATAAATATTGGTACAAGTGGCACCAGATATATATTCGCCACACATCTCATTTGATTTGTGTGACGGCTGTCATATTGCCCGGGTGCCCAAATTAAAGCACGTGGTTTTCTTAGAGAACCACACCCTGAGCCTTCGACCTAAAGGTGAGATCCACAAGGCAGTGGAGCATCGTGAGGAGATGCTTACTTACTTACTTACGCCTGTTACCCCTTGTGGAGGAGCATAGGCCGCTCACCAGCATTCTCCATCCAACTCTGTCCTGAGCCTTCCTTTCCAGTTACTATTCAGCCTTTTCATATCGGCTTCTATTTCCCGGCGTAGTGTGTTCTTTGGCCTTCCCCTTTTCCGCTTCCCTTCCGGATTCCAAGTTAGGGATTGAGTCGTGATGCACATTGGTGATTTCCTTAATGTATGTCCGATCCACTTCCAACGTCTTTTCCTAAATTCCTCTTCAGCTGGAAGCTGGTTTGTCCTCTCCCATAAAACGCTGTTGCTGATAGTATCCGGTCAGTGGATGTTGAGTATTTTGCGTAGACAACTGTTTATAAATACTTGTACCTTCCTGATGATGGCCGTAGTAGTTCTCCACGTGCAGTCCCATGGTAATCGGTAACCAATTATTGGTTCATACGCCATTTGTTCCCTCAGGATCCTGGAGCCCATGTGCACCATTGGTTTGAAATCAGGGTTTTCCAACTCCCCTCGGTGAACTTTCCGTGTCCACCAACCCGGTTAAAGCGCCGTATATTCGCTTTTCGTCCTCTCAATTTCGTAAACAACAGTAGGACCACGGGAAGACAGTGAGTAGGACATCTCGGGCAGAGGCTATATACGCGCGGCCATGTGAGAGTATTTCGAGAGGGAGAGCAGACTCTCCTCACTCTCAGCCGTACCAGGGCATTTGGGGGCTGTCACTGCTCAATTTAGTTGGAAAGCCCACAACACATTTCAGGCTTTGTAACTTCATAATCTGAATATGTATTAATAAGTTTTGTCAACTCAAACAAAAGCTTTGACATATTAGACATTAGTATCATACGACAATTTCCTAACATACTTCGTTTTAACTAAAGGTATCCTTAGTTTTATGTTGAGGCCAAAAATATTTCATTATTAAAGTACGCCGTAAAGGTGCTAGGGAATTAGCACAATAAATATCCTCGTAGGGTCAGACTGCTCAGGATCCATCTAAATGACCTCGAAACGTAAATCATTTAGACTGTTGTGCAGCGAAGTAAAATAAAATCAAGTCCGAAGGAACAAACTTCTTTTAAATATCTGAGAAGTTTTATTTTTTTTTAAATGTTAATCGCTGCGTACTATTACAGTTACATCGGTCTATACATATGAGTTGGTGCTATCAGCATGCATATGAAGACGTTAAGGTGAATCAATAGTTCGTATGATAAGAACTTGCAAATGTTCAGTTTTCCAGTCTCCACGACCAACTTCAACTGAACATGTATCCTTAGAACAATATCGTATTAAGCAAAAGTGCTTTTTATACCACTTAACGACTGCGACAGGCCACTGAATTCAAGTTTCATGTTAGCATCAACCATTTTCAATTTTCCCTTTTTCTGTTTGTTTGTGGTAGTACATCTAAGGTGATTTATACTAGCAGGATAAAAGCTAGATATAAAAGTCGTTCTTAACTTCAATGTACGAAAATCAGTTAACCGTTAATCCTACAAGTCTTGTCATCAGGACTGTGCTAAATTAAGCAAACAGCATCAGAAGTATAACTCAACTCAAGCTACGAATCTCCAAACCTCGCTACATGTGAACAGGTCCCACAATCATTATAGTGTTCACTTGGTATCCCCTCACTGTCGACCATATTTACTATCTGTTCCTAATTCAACAGTGACAGTTTCTAACCACTTAAAATTTCCTCGTTGCGTATTAATGAATATACATTTTCTACCGACCATGTTTTTTTATTTTAGGTTGTTGAGAACGGACGTACAATGTTAGGTGCTACTAAACCTGAAGCAAGTTGTCCTGGATCAATAAGGGGAGACTACTGCCAAGATGTAGGGAGAAATGTTGTCCATGGATCCGACTCAACTGAAAGTGCTAACAGGGAAATCAACTTATGGTTTTCTCCACAAGAACTATGTCAATATAAACAAGCCGTTGACCCTTGGATCCATGAATAAACTACGGTTTGATTATCATTTTCTCCCTGTAGACTGAGTGGTTGGCTATTCAAATAAATTAAAGGCTGTATTGTATTACTACAAACAAACTACTAACTTTATATGATGTTTATATCATGCTATCTTTGGGTCAGTACCAATAATAAAACGTATGGTAGTGGACTACACTGATCAAAATATCTGCTATCTATGTGCAACAAACAATCCATGTTTTATGGGAAAGTGCTGGTAGGAAACTGATAGTCGATTTCCCGACATAATCTACGGAGTTAGTTTTGGTGTGTGCACTGAGTGCCTGTTACTTGTTAAAAGCTTGTTCGAAGCTAGAAATGTATTCGGATAAAAGTAAGATGAGCTGTGACAGCTACAGTTCTTACTTAGGCTAGGCTGCACAAGTAACAAGTCTTAAAGAACTGTCCTTTTGATTGGGCAGGTTTTCCAGTCACATTGCATTAGCTTCCCAGAAAGCGAGTTTTAGCTTTGGAAGTTGACCAGAAGCATGACAATCCTGCTAGTGCACATTTAAAAACTGGGCTTCTCTTACTAGTCGCGTAGTCCGTAAACACATGGAGATTACCAAATCGCATTTATGGCGCTTTAGGACGTTAGACAAGAGATTACACGATAATTCGTTTCTTGGGTCTGATTGAATGGTACGTTATTGTCGAGACATACATGTGTTTGGCCTAGTGTTCAAATCTCATTCTCCGCGGCAACAAATCAGACAATTTCTAAGATTGATTTACGATTAGCTAGATCAAGGGATGAGTCCATTTAGAGGATTCATATATAGTGTGATCCGAATGTATTAGGGTTAAGGACGAGGTTGATCATTCTAGATGTTAACTGCCTGGCAGTTAATAGTCTCTTGTTATTACTGATTCAATACAAAAAATCCCATGGTTTGTTCATGAAGAAATGGTGTATGTTAGCATACAGCGTCGTAATTAATATTAGGTGAATATTCTTGACCTTGTTCTCAACACTTAATTCACTTGCCTATTTGATTTTAGAACAGTTCTCCGCAGACCACCTGGAATACTAAATTTTGTCGTCGATCCTTGGTTTTCCTAACCTTAATTAATCTTAGCTAGTTAGTTGTAAACACTCGATTAAACTAGGCAACTCAGATTGCAGCTTGTTTTAGAATCGACACGTCTCAAAGATTCACGTAACAGAAAGCATTCACATGTCAGTTGGACTGCATCTAATTTTATCTTTACCGAAGCACTGATCAGATTTGTTTCGAAAGGTGGTGTAACACAATTTATATTTCGTACATACGAATGACAGCATTCCAATCATGGTTTCGTCAGTGCATTAGAAGACGGAAACATTTAATTTAATGTTAGTGAGAAAACATTCCTCAGGCACAGGATAAAAAAATACAAATGTAATAGCAATGGGTGAAGGAGAAGTAAAACAGGTTAATATACTCTAAACGTGAGTACAGCTTGGTTAAGGGAAACAAAAGATATGACAATAATGAAGAGCAACAGTATATACCTAATTAAATACAATAACAAGGATGATGAGAAATATGTTTTTTTTGACCTCATATTATTTATAAAGTAACGGTAGTCTTCCATATATTACACATTATTCAGACTTAAATAGATCCACTGACGTACAAACCACCGACAAATAACAAGTGTTACGACAAATTGAAGTACACTCACTTAATAATTGGAAAGGAGCTATTAACTTATCAGGGAGTCGGAATCTTAAAAGCAGTAGTGTGTATAAAAATTGGAGTGTTACATGTAGAACAAGAAACAATAAAATGTAGACGAAGAAAGTATCGCACATACCCTCCAACGCCGTTAACTCTAAACAGTTACAGCTGATGGCAATGCTGTATGTGTAGAGTGTGCCGATGATGAACTAGACATATGATCTGATTGCTCTTTACAATAAGCTCCGTTGTAATTATTAATTTAATTAATAATATTAGTTGTATTTGTTGATGTATGTAATGAGTTATCACTTGATTTCGATTTGCATTGATTTCCAGAAGCATCTAAGCATACACTGGTAGTGACTTCATCGTCTTCTAAAACACCGAAAGAAATAGTACCTGAAATTAAGTTGGCTGAAAATTGATTTTAGAGAAACAGTAGGAAAAATGAAATATATATTTGGTCATTTTACAGAAACCCATGGAAATGTGAACATTCCTCAAAGCAGAAAACCAGGAGTATCTTCTTAAAGTAATTTAAATACTGTCTCAGTTAACTATTTGGTTGGATGTTTGTTTCAACGATGAAATATCATCAAGGATACACAAATATCGTCTTATTGTGTCAATGCTATTCTAGGAGTCGATGAAATTCAGTTCATAACTAATACCAAGGATTTTAGGTCTTGGAATTAAATACAATTATCATACATTAGTTTTTATCATTTACTTCGAGCTCATCTATCCCTAAATACTCACTATTTGTGGCAGTAAATTTACTCTATCTTCCTTGTCGAAAACACTTATGGAAGTTCTCAAAAGTAAGGTTATTTAGCTGTCTTTTTTCGCCTAATGCTAGAGTGATGTGCACAAACGATTTCCATCATATACTTTGACATGTTGCTCAAAGTTCATAGATATATGAGTAAAGATAATGCACTCTAAACATTTATTTAAACCATGAAACACGACTTTTAATTAGAGGTACTAGTTCGAACCCTCCAGACTGGGGTACCAAATATCTGAGTCTAAGTCATAATTATTCAATTATTAGATGAAAATCTGCTAAGATGAATACGCTCTACAGTTAGGGAGAATATAAGCAAGATAATTTTAAATAGGAACATTTATTACAACTTACTCCTGTCGTCTGACAAAGCTGTAAACGGTCAATAGAACTTCTTGGAGTACATGTTTGCTGATACTACTCCGGTATTTTGACCACTGTTATAACTAATTGACGAACCCATCTGACAACCACCAGCTTTGATAGAACCGACAAAAAGCCAGAGCTTTTCAAAGCTGCCCGCCGTTTCGTTTTAACGACCTTGGATGCCTAACAAGAGTCGGTCATTCCGTATTTGAGTTGTTGACGCTCTGTTAGGTCTCCAATGGATTGCACGAATATCGGTTTTTTCGCTGCAGTAAATCCGCAAAATCAATGCGAAAAGTGTCAGTTTAGCTTTCTCTGTTTTGTAGTGTACACTTTGGCTCTTCTGTTGCTTCGTGGGCTCGTTTAGCTGAAGGCGCTCTATCATGCATCCGTACCATATTACGTTTTGGAACGGCGTGGGAAACATCTCCTGCGATCATTAGCCAGATTAGATCAGCCACTTCTCGATATATTGATAGCCCATCAAATATATCTTCTTACCTCCTCGCTTATGATTTCCACTGGGTGGGAGCGATCAGATCATAGGTGTTACTGGTAAAGAGTTGTCAAACTTCAATGGTGAGCCCTAAGTGATCTGGTTACTTACTTACTTACGCCTGTTACCCTTCATCGAGGAGCATAGGCCGCTCGCCGGCATTCTCCATCCAACTCTGTCCTGAGCCTTCCTTTCCAGTTTCTATTCATCCTTTTCATATCTGATGCACCAAAAAATAAACTCTGAGTCTGTTCCATTTTGGAACTGTTACGTCTGCTGTTTGTGAACGTTATGTTTGCTTCCCTAAGCTAGTTTCGGATCCCCGAGCTAGAACTATACAGCAACTTGAAGACCAGAGAGAAGACACGGATATCAGAGAAGCACTTTACTACAAGGTTCATTTATGTACAGAAAAACAGGGGTTTTATAGTAATTAAGAGACCTTGAGATTCCATAGTAGCAGTATGTTAAACAGCCAATCAGGATCTCGTTATTTTAGTAGCATAGCTTCTAACTAATCGCTGATTGGCTGGGCTGTTTATGAGGCTCTGATAGAGTTTACTGTTAGCCGACTTAACAGGAACTTAATACATCAATGTTTCGTTTTATTTGACTTCTATATAATGTGATACATATATTATCTAATGTTTTCCGGAATACTTTATTTATTTAATATTCATTCATTATAAAACTTCAATTTTCACTATGACGAAAAAGACAAAAAAAACAATTTAGGTTGAAGAATATCCCCCCACACTCGATTTACGTAATTTCATTCGAAATTGGGTATTAACAAAATTCATAGCCGGCTCAGTAATCGACGCCCACGCGATCGCAAATAAAAGATTTTCTTAAATTTTCATAGAACGGCTGGTCGGATTGAGATGATTCTTGTTTTATATTAACGCCCACGCTCTCGCAAATAATCTAAAACAAACATCATCAAAATCCGTCTAGTGGTTTCCGAGATACAACGATTTTCATAGAACGGCTGGTCGGATTGAGATGATTCTTGTTTTATATTAACGCCCACGCTCTCGCAAATAATCTAAAACAAACATCATCAAAATCCGTCTAGTGGTTTCCGAGATACAACGATTTTCATAGAACGGCTGGTCGGATTGAGATGATTCTTGTTTTATATTAACGCCCACGCTCTCGCAAATAATCTAAAACAAACATCATCAAAATCCGTCCAGTGGTTTCGGAGATACAACGATTTTCATAGAACGGCTGGTCGGATTGAGATGATTCTTGTTTTATATTAACGCCCACGCTCTCGCAAATAATCTAAAACAAACATCATCAAAATCCGTCTAGTGGTTTCCGAGATACAACGATTTTCATAGAACGGCTGGTCGGATTGAGATGATTCTTGTTTTATATTAACGCCCACGCTCTCGCAAATAATCTAAAACAAACATCATCAAAATCCGTCTAGTGGTTTCCGAGATACAACGATTTTCATAGAACGGCTGGTCGGATTGAGATGATTCTTGTTTTATGTTAACGCCCACGCTCTCGCAAATAATCTAAAACAAACATCATCAAAATCCGTCCAGTGGTTTCCGAGATACAACGATTTTCATAGAACGGCTGGTCGGATTGAGATGATTCTTGTTTTATATTAACGCCCACGCTCTCGCAAATAATCTAAAACAAACATCATCAAAATCCGTCTAGTGGTTTCCGAGATACAACGATTTTCATAGAACGGCTGGTCGGATTGAGATGATTCTTGTTTTATATTAACGCCCACGCTCTCGCAAATAATCTAAAACAAACATCATCAAAATCCGTCTAGTGGTTTCCGAGATACAACGATTTTCATAGAACGGCTGGTCGGATTGAGATGATTCTTGTTTTATATTAACGCCCACGCTCTCGCAAATAATCTAAAACAAACATCATCAAAATCCGTCTAGTGGTTTCCGGGATACAGCGATTTTCATAGAACGGCTGGTCGGATTGAGATGATTCTTGTTTTATATTAACGCCCACGCTCTCGCAAATAATCTAAAACAAACATCATCAAAATCCGTCTAGTGGTTTCCGAGATACAACGATTTTCATAGAACGGCTGGTCGGATTGAGATGATTCTTGTTTTATATTAACGCCCACGCTCTCGCAAATAATCTAAAACAAACATCATCAAAATCCGTCTAGTGGTTTCCGAGATACAACGATTTTCATAGAACGGCTGGTCGGATTGAGATGATTCTTGTTTTATGTTAACGCCCACGCTCTCGCAAATAATCTAAAACAAACATCATCAAAATCCGTCCAGTGGTTTCCGAGATACAACGATTTTCATAGAACGGCTGGTCGGATTGAGATGATTCTTGTTTTATATTAACGCCCACGCTCTCGCAAATAATCTAAAACAAACATCATCAAAATCCGTCTAGTGGTTTCCGAGATACAACGATTTTCATAGAACGGCTGGTCGGATTGAGATGATTCTTGTTTTATATTAACGCCCACGCTCTCGCAAATAATCTAAAACAAACATCATCAAAATCCGTCTAGTGGTTTCCGAGATACAACGATTTTCATAGAACGGCTGGTCGGATTGAGATGATTCTTGTTTTATATTAACGCCCACGCTCTCGCAAATAATCTAAAACAAACATCATCAAAATCCGTCTAGTGGTTTCCGAGATACAACGATTTTCATAGAACGGCTGGTCGGATTGAGATGATTCTTGTTTTATATTAACGCCCACGCTCTCGCAAATAATCTAAAACAAACATCATCAAAATCCGTCTAGTGGTTTCCGAGATACAACGATTTTCATAGAACGGCTGGTCGGATTGAGATGATTCTTGTTTTATATTAACGCCCACGCTCTCGCAAATAATCTAAAACAAACATCATCAAAATCCGTCTAGTGGTTTCCGAGATACAACGATTTTCATAGAACGGCTGGTCGGATTGAGATGATTCTTGTTTTATATTAACGCCCACGCTCTCGCAAATAATCTAAAACAAACATCATCAAAATCCGTCTAGTGGTTTCCGAGATACAACGATTTTCATAGAACGGCTGGTCGGATTGAGATGATTCTTGTTTTATATTAACGCCCACGCTCTCGCAAATAATCTAAAACAAACATCATCAAAATCCGTCTAGTGGTTTCCGAGATACAACGATTTTCATAGAACGGCTGGTCGGATTGAGATGATTCTTGTTTTATATTAACGCCCACGCTCTCGCAAATAATCTAAAACAAACATCATCAAAATCCGTCCAGTGGTTTCGGAGATACAACGATTTTCATAGAACGGCTGGTCGGATTGAGATGATTCTTGTTTTATATTAACGCCCACGCTCTCGCAAATAATCTAAAACAAACATCATCAAAATCCGTCTAGTGGTTTCCGAGATACAACGATTTTCATAGAACGGCTGGTCGGATTGAGATGATTCTTGTTTTATATTAACGCCCACGCTCTCGCAAATAATCTAAAACAAACATCATCAAAATCCGTCTAGTGGTTTCCGAGATACAACGATTTTCATAGAACGGCTGGTCGGATTGAGATGATTCTTGTTTTATATTAACGCCCACGCTCTCGCAAATAATCTAAAACAAACATCATCAAAATCCGTCTAGTGGTTTCCGAGATACAACGATTTTCATAGAACGGCTGGTCGGATTGAGATGATTCTTGTTTTATATTAACGCCCACGCTCTCGCAAATAATCTAAAACAAACATCATCAAAATCCGTCTAGTGGTTTCCGAGATACAACGATTTTCATAGAACGGCTGGTCGGATTGAGATGATTCTTGTTTTATATTAACGCCCACGCTCTCGCAAATAATCTAAAACAAACATCATCAAAATCCGTCTAGTGGTTTCCGAGATACAACGATTTTCATAGAACGGCTGGTCGGATTGAGATGATTCTTGTTTTATATTAACGCCCACGCTCTCGCAAATAATCTAAAACAAACATCATCAAAATCCGTCTAGTGGTTTCCGAGATACAACGATTTTCATAGAACGGCTGGTCGGATTGAGATGATTCTTGTTTTATATTAACGCCCACGCTCTCGCAAATAATCTAAAACAAACATCATCAAAATCCGTCTAGTGGTTTCCGAGATACAACGATTTTCATAGAACGGCTGGTCGGATTGAGATGATTCTTGTTTTATGTTAACGCCCACGCTCTCGCAAATAATCTAAAACAAACATCATCAAAATCCGTCTAGTGGTTTCCGAGATACAACGATTTTCATAGAACGGCTGGTCGGATTGAGATGATTCTTGTTTTATATTAACGCCCACGCTCTCGCAAATAATCTAAAACAAACATCATCAAAATCCGTCTAGTGGTTTCCGAGATACAACGATTTTCATAGAACGGCTGGTCGGATTGAGATGATTCTTGTTTTATATTAACGCCCACGCTCTCGCAAATAATCTAAAACAAACATCATCAAAATCCGTCTAGTGGTTTCCGAGATACAACGATTTTCATAGAACGGCTGGTCGGATTGAGATGATTCTTGTTTTATATTAACGCCCACGCTCTCGCAAATAATCTAAAACAAACATCATCAAAATCCGTCTAGTGGTTTCCGAGATACAACGATTTTCATAGAACGGCTGGTCGGATTGAGATGATTCTTGTTTTATATTAACGCCCACGCTCTCGCAAATAATCTAAAACAAACATCATCAAAATCCGTCTAGTGGTTTCCGAGATACAACGATTTTCATGGAACGGCTGGTCGGATTGAGATGATTCTTGTTTTATATTAACGCCCACGCTCTCGCAAATAATCTAAAACAAACATCATCAAAATCCGTCCAGTGGTTTCGGAGATACAACGATTTTCATAGAACGGCTGGTCGGATTGAGATGATTCTTGTTTTATATTAACGCCCACGCTCTCGCAAATAATCTAAAACAAACATCATCAAAATCCGTCTAGTGGTTTCCGAGATACAACGATTTTCATAGAACGGCTGGTCGGATTGAGATGATTCTTGTTTTATATTAACGCCCACGCTCTCGCAAATAATCTAAAACAAACATCATCAAAATCCGTCTAGTGGTTTCCGAGATACAACGATTTTCATAGAACGGCTGGTCGGATTGAGATGATTCTTGTTTTATATTAACGCCCACGCTCTCGCAAATAATCTAAAACAAACATCATCAAAATCTGTCTAGTGGTTTCGGAGATACAACGATTTTCATAGAACGGCTGGTCGGATTGAGATGATTCTTGTTTTATATTAACGCCCACGCTCTCGCAAATAATCTAAAACAAACATCATCTCAATCCGACAACTGGTTTCGCAGATACAAGCATTTTCTCAAAATTTCATAGAACAACTTTTCCCATTCTGATCATTCTAGTTTTATATTGACGCAAACACTCTCACAAGTAAATTAAAACAAACATCATCACAATCCGTCAACTGGTTTCGCAGATACAAGCATTTTCTCAAAATTTCATAGAACAACTTTTCCCATTCAGATCATTCTAGTTTTATATTGACGCACACGCTCTCGCAAGTAAACTCAAACAAACATCATCACAATCCATCAACTGGTTTCCTTCATACAGAAATTTATACAAACGTGTCTCATCTTTGTTATATTTTCACGCTCACGATCTGAGAAATAAACCACATAAAATTAATAAAAATCCGTCAACTGGTTTCGCAGATACAAGCATTTTCTCAAAATTTCATAGAACAACTTTTCCCATTCAGATCATTCTAGTTTTATATTAACGCACACACTCTCGCAAGTAAACTAAAACAAACATCATCACAATCCGTCAACTGGTTTCGCAGATACAAGCATTTTCTCAAAATTTCATAGAACAACTTTTCCCATTCAGATCATTCTAGTTTTATATTGACGCACACGCTCTCGCAAGTAAACTAAAACAAACATCATCACAATCCGTCAACTGGTTTCGCAGATACAAGCATTTTCTCAAAATTTCATAGAACAACTTTTCCCATTCAGATCATTCTAGTTTTATATTGACGCACACGCTCTCGCAAGTAAACTCAAACAAACATCATCACAATCCATCAACTGGTTTCCTTCATACAGAAATTTATACAAACGTGTCTCATCTTTGTTATATTTTCACGCTCACGATCTGAGAAATAAACCACATAAAATTAATAAAAATCCGTCAACTGGTTTCGCAGATACAAGCATTTTCTCAAAATTTCATAGAACAACTTTTCCCATTCAGATCATTCTAGTTTTATATTGACGCACACGCTCTCGCAAGTAAACTAAAACAAACATCATCACAATCCGTCAACTGGTTTCGCAGATACAAGCATTTTCTCAAAATTTCATAGAACAACTTTTCCCATTCAGATCATTCTAGTTTTATATTGACGCACACGCTCTCGCAAGCAAACTCAAACAAACATCATCACAATCCATCAACTGGTTTCCTTCATACAGAAATTTATACAAACGTGTCTCATCTTTGTTATATTTTCACGCTCACGATCTGAGAAATAAACCACATAAAATTAATAAAAATCCGTCAACTGGTTTCGCAGATACAAGCATTTTCTCAAAATTTCATAGAACAACTTTTCCCATTCAGATCATTCTAGTTTTATATTAACGCACACACTCTCGCAAGTAAACTAAAACAAACATCATCACAATCCGTCAACTGGTTTCGCAGATACAAGCATTTTCTCAAAATTTCATAGAACAACTTTTCCCATTCAGATCATTCTAGTTTTATATTGACGCACACGCTCTCGCAAGTAAACTAAAACAAACATCATCACAATCCGTCAACTGGTTTCGCAGATACAAGCATTTTCTCAAAATTTCATAGAACAACTTTTCCCATTCAGATCATTCTAGTTTTATATTGACGCACACGCTCTCGCAAGTAAACTCAAACAAACATCATCACAATCCATCAACTGGTTTCCTTCATACAGAAATTTATACAAACGTGTCTCATCTTTGTTATATTTTCACGCTCACGATCTGAGAAATAAACCACATAAAATTAATAAAAATCCGTCAACTGGTTTCGCAGATACAAGCATTTTCTCAAAATTTCATAGAACAACTTTTCCCATTCAGATCATTCTAGTTTTATATTGACGCACACGCTCTCGCAAGTAAACTAAAACAAACATCATCACAATCCGTCAACTGGTTTCGCAGATACAAGCATTTTCTCAAAATTTCATAGAACAACTTTTCCCATTCAGATCATTCTAGTTTTATATTAACGCACACACTCTCGCAAGTAAACTAAAACAAACATCATCACAATCCGTCAACTGGTTTCGCAGATACAAGCATTTTATCAAAATTTCATAGAACAACTTTTCCCATTCTGATCATTCTAGTTTTATATTGACGCACACGCTCTCGCAAGTAAACTCAAACAAACATCATCACAATCCATCAACTGGTTTCCTTCATACAGAAATTTATACAAACGTGTCTCATCTTTGTTATATTTTCACGCTCACGATCTGAGAAATAAACCACATAAAATTCATAAAAATCCGTCAACTGGTTTCGCAGATACAAGCATTTTATCAAAATTTCATAGAACAACTTTTCCCATTCAGATCATTCTAGTTTTATATTAACGCACACACTCTCGCAAGTAAACTAAAACAAACATCATCACAATCCGTCAACTGGTTTCGCAGATACAAGCATTTTCTCAAAATTTCATAGAACAACTTTTCCCATTCAGATCATTCTAGTTTTATATTGACGCACACGCTCTCGCAAGTAAACTCAAACAAACATCATCACAATCCGTCAACTGGTTTCGCAGATACAAGCATTTTCTCAAAATTTCATAGAACAACTTTTCCCATTCTGATCATTCTAGTTTTATATTGACGCACACGCTCTCGCAAGTAAACTCAAACAAACATCATCACAATCCATCAACTGGTTTCCTTCATACAGAAATTTATACAAACGTGTCTCATCTTTGTTATATTTTCACGCTCACGATCTGAGAAATAAACCACATAAAATTAATAAAAATCCGTCAACTGGTTTCGCAGATACAAGCATTTTCTCAAAATTTCATAGAACAACTTTTCCCATTCAGATCATTCTAGTTTTATATTGACGCACACGCTCTCGCAAGTAAACTAAAACAAACATCATCACAATCCGTCAACTGGTTTCGCAGATACAAGCATTTTCTCAAAATTTCATAGAACAACTTTTCCCATTCAGATCATTCTAGTTTTATATTAACGCACACACTCTCGCAAGTAAACTAAAACAAACATCATCACAATCCGTCAACTGGTTTCGCAGATACAAGCATTTTATCAAAATTTCATAGAACAACTTTTCCCATTCTGATCATTCTAGTTTTATATTGACGCACACGCTCTCGCAAGTAAACTCAAACAAACATCATCACAATCCATCAACTGGTTTCCTTCATACAGAAATTTATACAAACGTGTCTCATCTTTGTTATATTTTCACGCTCACGATCTGAGAAATAAACCACATAAAATTAATAAAAATCCGTCAACTGGTTTCGCAGATACAAGCATTTTCTCAAAATTTCATAGAACAACTTTTCCCATTCAGATCATTCTAGTTTTATATTGACGCACACGCTCTCGCAAGTAAACTAAAACAAACATCATCACAATCCGTCAACTGGTTTCGCAGATACAAGCATTTTCTCAAAATTTCATAGAACAACTTTTCCCATTCAGATCATTCTAGTTTTATATTGACGCACACGCTCTCGCAAGTAAACTCAAACAAACATCATCACAATCCATCAACTGGTTTCTTTCATACAGAAATTTATACAAACGTGTCTCATCTTTGTTATATTTTCACGCTCACGATCTGAGAAATAAACCACATAAAATTAATAAAAATCCGTCAACTGGTTTCGCAGATACAAGCATTTTCTCAAAATTTCATAGAACAACTTTTCCCATTCAGATCATTCTAGTTTTATATTGACGCACACGCTCTCGCAAGTAAACTAAAACAAACATCATCACAATCCGTCAACTGGTTTCGCAGATACAAGCATTTTCTCAAAATTTCATAGAACAACTTTTCCCATTCACATCATTCTAGTTTTATATTGACGCACACGCTCTCGCAAGTAAACTCAAACAAACATCATCACAATCCATCAACTGGTTTCCTTCATACAGAAATTTATACAAACGTGTCTCATCTTTGTTATATTTTCACGCTCACGATCTGAGAAATAAACCACATAAAATTAATAAAAATCCGTCAACTGGTTTCGCAGATACAAGCATTTTCTCAAAATTTCATAGAACAACTTTTCCCATTCTGATCATTCTAGTTTTATATTGACGCACACGCTCTCGCAAGTAAACTCAAACAAACATCATCACAATCCATCAACTGGTTTCCTTCATACAGAAATTTATACAAACGTGTCTCATCTTTGTTATATTTTCACGCTCACGATCTGAGAAATAAACCACATAAAATTCATAAAAATCCGTCAACTGGTTTCGCAGATACAAGCATTTTCTCAAAATTTCATAGAACAACTTTTCCCATTCAGATCATTCTAGTTTTATATTGACGCACACACTCTCGCAAGTAAACTAAAACAAACATCATCACAATCCGTCAACTGGTTTCGCAGATACAAGCACTTTCTCAAAATTTCATAGAACAACTTTTCCCATTCAGATCATTCTAGTTTTATATTGACGCACACGCTCTCGCAAGTAAACTAAAACAAACATCATCACAATCCGTCAACTGGTTTCCTCCATACAGAAATTTATACAAACTTGTCTCCTCTTTGTTATATTTTCACGCTCACGATCTAAGAAGTAAACCACCACGTTATATAATGAGACTAACCCTGACTCAGTGGTCTGCTGATCGTAGTGTCTTGAAAAATCAACACGACTTGCCCTCTTCCAGTGCACCCTGTTTACAATGCACTCGAGAAGCTAGCTGTCCTGGTGCAATGTAGTCAATTTTACTGTAATTTTGATTTATATATATATATATATATATATCGCGCATTCACAAAGTTCTTAGCTTCAAGCCTTGTTTCCGTGTCGACTGAACCTGAATCAACTGCGGACTGTAGTAGGACTCACTCACTACCGCACAGTACAATATATACACGTACGTATGTTTACAGCATACTGTGGAACACGTAATGATAAGTGCATCCACGCATTCATATGCACACTAGTAATAGCATACTCACCTGCATACGCGCATACATAACACCCATCTACAACAAATGCAATCAACACGTCTCGTGTAAGAGATAGGAGTTTGTTCTTTAGTTGAACTGTATTTAATTTTATCTCTATCGAAGCGCTGACCAGATTTGTATGGAAAGACGGTGTAACATAAATTCTAAACGGGTTTTTTAACACAATTTATATATCATGTAAGTTATTAACAGCATATCAATTATAGGTTTTTTTCAGTACAGAAGACAGGAACATTACTCATTCACAGGATAGAAATACAAATGTAATGGAAATGAGTGAAGTAAAGTAGGACAATATACTCCAAACGTGAGTACAGATTGATTAAGGGAAACAAAAGATAATATGACAATAGTGAATAGCAACTACATACAATAACATGAATGATGAGATATATCACTTTTGAACTGACATTGTTTTTAAAGTAGCAGTAGTATTTCATATAGTACACGTTATTCAGACTTACATAGATCTACTGACGTACAAAAAAACCACCGACAGACAACAAGAAAGTGTTACAATAAATTGAAGTTTACTCGCTTAGCAATTAGAAAAAAGTTATGAAATTATCGAGAGATAGGGATCTTAAATGAAGTAGTGCACATAAAAATTGGAGTGTCACATTTAGAACAAGAAAAAGTAAAATGTAGACAAAAAAGTATCGAATATATTACCCAGCACCGTTAACTCTAAACCGTTACAGTTGATGACAATGCTGCACGTGTAGACCGTGTAGATGATGAACTAGGTATATGATCTGACTGCTTTATATAATGAGCTCCATTGTAATTATTCATTTCATTAATACTATTAGTTGTATTTGTTGATGTATTCAGTGAGCTAACACTTGATTTCGATTTGCATCGACTTCCAGAAGCATCTAAGCATACACTAGTAGTGACTTCATCGTCTGCAAAGCATCGAAATAATACTTGAAATTAAGTTGGCTAAAACATGCTTTTTTAAAAAAACAGTAGGAAAAAAGAACATATATATTTGGTCATTCCACAGCAACCGATGGAAATGTGAACAATCCGCACAGCAGAAAATCGGAAGTACCTTTTCAAAGTAATTTAAATACTGTCTCAGTTAACTATTTGGTTGGACGTATGTTTCTACGATGAAACATCATCAAAGATACACAAGTATCGTCTTATTGTGTTAATACTATTCTACAAGTCGATAAAATTCACTTCATAACTAATAATTGAACGAAGAGTATTGTTTTCGATAAATTCTCTTCAGGTTCTACAATTATACATCCAAATTAATAATCCGAAATAATGATTAGGTAGTACAGTTACCCTATCTTTGTCATCGAAAGCATTTATGAAAGTTCTCAAAACTAAGGTTATTTAGCTGTCTTTTTCGCATAATGCTAGAGTGATGTGCACAAACGATTTCCCTCATATACTTAAACACGTTGCTCAAACTTCAAAGATATATGCGTAAAGACAATGCATTCTAAACATTTACTTAAACCTAAACAACGAAAATCTCGACTACCAACTAGAGGTTCTAGTTCGAGCGTCGTTAAGTTAACTCCAGACGGAGAGTACTTGATATCTGACTCTATGCCATAATTATTCAATTATTAGAAAACAATCTGCTAAAATGAATATGCCCTACAGTTTAGGAGAACAGAAACAAGGAAACGTTAAATAAGAACACTTGTTAGAACGTACTCTTGTCGTCTGACAAACCTGTATATCGATTAACAGAACTTCTTGAAGTACAGGTTTCACTACAATTCGCTGACACTACTCCGGTATTTTGTGCATTGTTACTACTCATAGATGAGTCCATCTGACAACTACCACCTTTCATGGAACCAATATTACTGATTGAAGTAAGCTGAATGTACTTATGAGGATCTGGATTCGATGTTGCAGTTGACAAAACTACATCAGTGGCACTTTGCATATAGGATTCCGCCAGAATTTCTTGTTCCATAGCCAAACAATCCATAAAATCCCTGTCGAGCAATTAGTAACAGGAGTGTGTATAAAATAAAGCAAAAAAACAAAAGTTCCACATTTACATTCATCACTACACAAAGTTAAAATATTCCCAGAAATCTTGAAGTAAAAACAACAGTCAGGCAAATGTTTATAATTAATTTTCAACTATAATAGCATAGCCTAAATAAAGAATATTATTTCTTATTTACCACATTACGGCTATATATATATATATATATATATATATATATGCTTACGCCTGTTACCTTTTGTGGCGGAGTATAGGCCACTCACCAGCGTTCTCCATCTAACCCCGTCCTGGACAATCCTTTCCACTGGCTCTTCATCCTTTTGATGACATCTTCCAATTCTTGGCGGAGTGTTTTTTTGGTCTTCCTGTTTTCCGTATCCCTTCAGGATTACGAGTTAGCGCCTGTTTCGTGATGCAGTGTTAGCGGGAAATAAACTGGATTTAGGCACGTCATGTGAATGATCGTGACGGTGCACGCTGATTGGCTAATTCTAAACCAATCAGCTCAGGCAGATTATTGGAGAAGCATCTAGAAGCTTCTTATGCATATACTATAAGTATATGAACGTTTTTCTAACCATTGATTGCTGTTCACCTACCCTTGTTATTTTGAATACAATTTCGTTCCTGTTCAACATGTTCTGATTTTGGGGTCTTGTCGAGTGTCATTGTATAAGAATATTAAGCAATAGGAGTAGCTGGGTTGTTTATTAGTAAAAACAATTATAACATGCAGTTTGATTATTTCCGCTTGTCCTATCCACTTTCAGCGTCTTTTTCTAATTTCTTCAGTTGGAAGCTGGTTTGTTCTCTCCCACATTAGGCTGTTGATGGCATCTTACCAACGAAAATTGAGTATCATGAGTAGGACAAATGTACATAAATACTTGAACATTTTTGATTGTGGTTGTGGTAGTTCACCAAGTTTCAGCTACGTATAATACAACTATTTTGACGTTCGAAGTGAATACGAGTTCGTGGGGGAATATTATGACACCTATAACCATTTTGTTGAATGCATATATATTCGCGAATCTCTTACAATCTTCGTCTCTTTTTCGCAGTCTATGTCGTTCAATTATATCTCTATACTCATTGTTGTCCGTTCCCAATGGCATTTAGGTCTCCTATCAGGATAGTCGAGTCCTTTCCCGAACGCTACGCTATGATCGATTGCAGCGTCTCGTAAAACTGATCTTGATGGGTGCATAACATTGGATAACATTCACTGTGATTTTCACCTTCTTTGTATTGAAGGATGCTTTGATTATCCTAGATCCGTGAGATTTTCATCTTATACGTGCTTCTTTAGATGGCATCAGAGCAACTCCTTGTGTGTGGAGCATTTTCTTCCTCGTGACCAGAGTACAGCAGCATTTCTCCCAAATCTAAACTTCTTTGTCCGGCTAGGGTTCAATGGGTTTTACTGAATCCGAGAACAATGAAATTGCATTTATTTATTTCCACAGCTATTTGATTGGTCCTCACGGTCTCCCACTGTCCGAAAATTCCTTGTACCTATATTAGTTGTTGCTCAGGTTGTTAGAAAGGTCATCAGCTTCGTGACTTCCGAAGAATATCAGCTTTCGCTACGAGATGTCATAGTTATCCACAATAAAGATCCTCAAAATTTATTTTGGTTAACGTTTTTTTAGCAAGGTTGTTTTCTACGAGATTTATATATATATATATATATATATATATATATAGAGAGAGAGAGAGAGAGAGAGAGTCAATTGAAATTGAGCGGATCAGTGATTTGTAACGAATGTAAATAGCATATTGAGAAATGACTAACAGTTTTTTCATAGTACCTGCTTCGGGTGGGTGCCCGGGCAGTATCACAGTCCTCACACAAAACAAATGAAATTTATGTGGCGCATATATACCTGGTGCCCCTTTGTAACAATATTTATGTTTAAATAAATAAAACATTCGTTTCATCACAACACCATGTTTCCCTCAACTAATGAATTCGATTTAATAAAAATTACATGCCGGTGTGGTGAATATCATTTGAATAGAGCAGGTTATGATACTGGAATATCAATAAAACAAGGTAAAGTAACTACATAAAACCTAATGTTAAACAAAACAGTACAACCAGAGCAGTTAGTTTCAGATTGTTTGGGAATAAATAGTTAGAAATAACGGGACCAATCATTATAACGGAACCACTATTAATAAACAGCAATGAAAAGAATCCAGATAAATGCACAAGCTGAAGATCCCCCAAACTATGTAAAATTGGGAGGAAGTAATGGGAAAAATATATTACCATATACAAGTTTTATTTGGGAATGTTATCACAATTATATAGATTAACTGAACGGTGTTTCACGTCCAGAAAGTTATAGTTGAGGGCTAAAACCAACCAAAATTGATTGAATAGTATGTTTTACTTTGTCACATGAATACTGACAAAGATGCTGTAAATCGAATCAATAGGGGAATGTCTCAATCAAATTCAGGATAATAAGGACTGTCACTCATCCATGAAAATAATTGAGTAAGCAAATATTTTACTAGACAATTCAAGCCACACATTGTACTGATCAGTCAGTTACAACATAGGATCAGGCACATATATGCATCGGTCTAAGTTCCCGTGTCTCATTAGCACAAGATGAGCCCCTCCGGGGGCTACCCCGGTCCTAATACCGGATAAAGGAGGGTTGGACACGGGGTTAGTGGCCGCATCCCGTAGAAAACTAACTCGCTAAAAAAACGCTAACCTGAAAAAAAATTATTCATTACTTCAATGGTAGTAATATATGAAAGAAAGATTTCATATAAGGACCATATAGGGAGAAAGGATTAGTTCGTAGAAACAAAAGTATAAAGTAATTCTAATCTCATGGTTTTCATACCGACATTGGTGGAAATTTTAGTGATAAGTAGATGTGTGTAATAAGCCACCAAGCATCTAGTTACTGAAAATTATATTTAGATAGACAAAAGACTATGACAGTTGTAAAAAACTTACGCAATGTTAGGATGTGAAGATTTCTTTTTATCTCTACGATATATTCGTGCAAACTCATCATGACGTGCTGTCTTCTTCCAAAGGTAATAAAAATGAATTAGTTCCGATACAGTTTTATGACGAAGCTATAAAATTTCATTTGACAAAAGCAAACAAACAATCAACCGAAGTTAATCAAATAGGAAAAACATGATGGATTTTAATGTATTTAGTAGGCTTTTAATTTTTGAAACTTCAGCTTTCCATTAAAAAACAACTAAGGGTCATGAGTGTGGATTGCTAAACTGAAGAGAAATGTTTGATGCTTACGACTTTCCAATGGTTTACCATATCATCAATTTTTCGATATCTATTTTTCTTCAATTTCCTCAAAAAGTTGTTTAGATTCGTTGATAATAATTGAATTAAAGACAGTTTTTAAGTTAATAAAAGAAACTGATCAGTGAAATAACACGGAAACGTAAAAGAACTATTAAATGTAGGGTAACCATATTTATTCATGTTACATACACCATGGAATTAAAGAAAACTTGAAGCATAAGGGTATGTTTACTGGTAATATATTTTCTTGACGTGATTAATTGAGTAGTTAGAAAGGATACTGTCGCAAGAAAGAAAGAAAGCTTCTCAATCAAACTACTAAAGTTTAGAGTACGCTATACCGACGAAGCGAAGGATGGGTAACAGAAACATTTATGCTAGATTTGTGTACACCATTTAGTATACTAATCCAGAACAAAGCAATAAAAACAGAATAAGTATTTTAGTGGTGGCATTTACAAAGTGAACATAACAAAGAATTGAGAGTGTGTCAGTAGTGGACTACTTTTATTATTCAGCTAGCAAAACTAGTTAGAAAAAAAATGACATCGAGGTATTTACGTTTGTGATTGGCAATATATACTATAATCTTGACGTTTAGCAAAAAAAAGATAGCAACTGAGAAAGACTGAATGCAACATAATTCAACTTGTTGCGATCTACACTAACACGGGGGGATTCGGGAACAAAAATGTAAAAATGTACACAACCAGATTGACTAACTACCAGGTCCATGTTATTCCACACAGTTTAAACGAATGATAAATGACTTAATAGATTTGTGCCATATAAACAGAATGAACAAATGATTGTCTTCTTCAGCCACCTAGTGAACATAAGGAATTTCCAAGCATATATTCATTATGCATATCTCAACTACGGTCAGGTCGAAAGTTACGATTTAACTATGTTATCTAGTCGTTGACGCCTACTCAACGTTTTAGGAGCTATTTCTATCAAATATATCTAAAAATACACATTTCCAACTATGTTTAACAACAGTAAACATGGTATACATAAGGTCATTTTTCCTTTTTATTGAGTAAACAGTTATATCATCATAAAACAGATTCATGCCTATTTACCATTAAACATTGAATATTGCGTCTATAAACATTATGATAGTAGTAACTTGAATCTGACCATTCTATTTGTTGGTATGGAAAAACAGATCTAGATAGATAATGAGGTATTTGAGGTAAGTGAAATCTACTCACTCGTGTCTCTCGGATCTGCCGAAAATCTTTTCCACATAAAACGAAACTTTTCTCAAATGCTGTACAATCGGACTCTGACCATGAATCGAAATAGCCGGGAACAGCTGGGAATGAAATAAAAAAGGACAGTAAATAGAGGATAATGTCTGTCATTATAACAACTAGGTCTATATTCAATAACTACATGAACTGGTTTCACCTATTGGTTTATTCAACCTTACTTTTCTTCATTTCAATCACACTTTGGCCAACATCGAACTCTGAAGTAGATGGTGGCTAGTCTTACGTAATACACAACTCAAAAACTAGTCTCATTTCTCAATTTATCATCTTTATCTCGTACTCTACATGTGACTTCAGCACTGGTCATCCGAAGGTTTTACCAAACAAGAATAAAGATATCTGTAGTGAAACTTAGCGACCTATGAATACATTCTATCTGCTACTAACTTCAATTGAAATATCCAATACACAAAAAAGTTGAGGTCTGAAAACAGAGCTATTTATAATTTCAAAACATCTCTTGCATCTTATGAGAATTCCTATTAGTGGAAATCAGTCAGTCGCAAAATGGGACCTGGTACTTCTGATTTGCGCAAATAAATTGTAAACAAATAATCAGTACAAAAATGAATTAAAGATTAGCGTTGTTATCTAATGTAACATAATAATGTCAGATTAACAAAGGCAATGTTGTGCATTGATTTAATTATATATATTAATTATATTCCATTAAAAATTTATATATATA
This sequence comes from Schistosoma rodhaini, assembly GCA_944470415.2. Lineage (NCBI taxonomy): Eukaryota > Metazoa > Platyhelminthes > Trematoda > Strigeidida > Schistosomatidae > Schistosoma > Schistosoma rodhaini. Next base: position 5,900,384 of record OX104040.1, read on the forward strand.
TATATATATATATATATATATATATATGCAGATCGTTAGCATATAAGGATATAGCACATCGACCAATGGCCACTTGAAACGAAATACGCCTATTCACAATTTTCGTTTGTTTAAAACTAAGATAAATGTTTCCAAAAAACGTACAGCACAGTTTACTTAATTTTCTTCCAAATCACATTTTGCCTTTTATATAATAAGTCTAATTTTTTCAAGTGGGTGGCTTTCATAGTGAATACATATTTAATGACCATCTACATTTACCACATAACCAAGACAAACGATCTTTCGAAGAAATACACATTTTTCCGACATGATCAAACTTTGTGAAAATAGATACAAACTATTACACAGTCAAATATGCAAATCGAATTACAATATTAGTGAAAGCAAAAACACCCTATTATCATGTAATTCACTGATTATTAACGCAGAGTCTAGTAAAGATGTGCATTGGCTCCAATCGTTATATCATATTAGTACGACGAGATGGAAATAACAAGATGGATAACAAAAGGAATCGAAATGATGCAGTAGCAATAATGACAAAAAAGTGCAATAGAATTTATGTTAGAAATACTCATGAACGTGTGTACTATTGATAAGCATAAGTATGTAGAGGAATGTACGTAGGAGGAATGCAATTTATTATATGCATTTACAGCATAACAAAAATTAACTGATATGACTGCCTAAGTATATATGTCGCAATTTTACACGGGATACAAGGCACAGACCCTGGCGTAAGTGTGAATTAGCCAAACTCATCATATCAAGTCAATCCAACGAGATGATAATTAAAAATAAATAAGTAGAAATAACTTTACCGGAATTGATAGTGACAGAAACTAAATATTAGAGAATATGGTTCGAAAAGAAAGTATATATGAAGGCGTGTTGAAACTGATGATCTAAAGGAGGATGAAGAATGAATGCATCTGTTCCACTGAAACCGGTTTTAAACTATGTTATCCAATCACTCACCAATCAGTTATTGCGTGGAGCCCAACTAGGTAGTCAGGATGTACCAGCACAGTTCAGTCTAACAGTGAATGATTCCATGGATTGATGCTAGGTTTTGGTTTATCTTCCTCTACTTTTTCCAAACTACACTTACTACAGTAAATATTGTCGATCGACGCAGATAGTGGGGGGGGCAGCATACGACGTGACATGTGCCCCAACCGGCTCGATCAATAAAGATTCCTGTTTTTTGTTTAGCACTTATGCCTGAACTCAACACCGTTCACTCAGTCGTTCCACGATATACGAGCAATTTTCGAAGATACCTATTATCAAAATCTGTACAGTATCGATGCCAAACGTGACTTTAGCTTGACAGTATTATGTACAGATGAGTTTTCAAAACATTTTTAAGATAGAGAATGTATGTCTTAACTATGTAAACAAAACAGATGATTTATATGCATTGAAAATGTGAGACTTTAGAATATGGATATAAAAACATTTAAAACAACAAGGAATACGAGATATGTCATTAATATTCTATTTGCTTGCATGTATATCATTCTTTTGAATGTGAATAAAATTGAGTTTTAAGTTGAAATCAACGAAATAATTGAGAATTAAACTTGATTACTATTCAAAATCTAGCCACGATTATTAGACAAACGACAGAAAACATAAATACACACATGTGTAGACATCGAGTTTTAAAAAGGCCATCATACCAATTGGTGATACTGCTTTAAATTGTAATCGTTGCAGCGCTTCATCCGCATCGTAATCACAACGCATTAACAAGAATAAAGCCTAAAATAAAACAATGGTAGACAATGAAATAGAAAAATAAATATGTGATTGAAATCTTGTTAGAGTGGCTAAGATAACAATTATAAGCTAAAACTGCAGACCTTATTGGTTATTCCTACAACTAAACAAGTGTGCTGACGTGGTATGAAACTCAATAAGACTAGCTGCACAATAAAACATCTAGTATATGCATCCCGAGTGAATATAAAGTAAGACGAACATTCTAATTTGATGAATTAAACTCAAATTGCTTATAGTATTTTCGAGAAATCAGTGTATAAATCAGCATATTTTAGCATTACTACTTTACTTATTAACAAGTAGTAAGGTGGAAAATTGTGAACATAACTGTAAGCATAAAGACCGAAGTTACCTCTTCATCGTCTATTGTTCGTTCATTAGGCAGTGTAGACAGAACAACTTGGGCATATGACCTCTCAAAGCGTGTGACATCAGCTTCACAGAGCTTTTCCGAAGGTTTCCATAGAAGACTAGATTCTTGAAAAATCCGTTCAGAACCATAATATGATAAACTTTCATCACATTGATTATCAATTACATTTGATGCTAGCACAAGCATAGGGATATTTGCCTGATAATCTTCGCCAATTTTTATCTCCTATATAGCATGTTAGAAATATAGAGAGAAAAGAGATTAAGGAAATAAAATGTAGGAAGGAGAGCTTCAGAGAATAAGTAATTTAAGTACGTGATATGAAGTTCGTATTGTTGGTTAATGAATTACAAATATTAGTATGAGGGGATTATGGAGAATGCTGAACATTCAGTTTACATAATGGATTTTCCATTGTTAGAGAACCGATGAAAACGAGGAAGTATTGTATGTAAATTTTATAATGTGGGACTCCTCAGTACTGAGCATTCACGACCCCACACCATGGATCGGATTCAAGACCTGTCTAGAGGTGTGGAGTTTTATACTACGACGAAACAGTGGTCTAGTGCTTTGTGATTTGTAGTGGTCCTCTAAGATTATTTCATGATGAAAACTATAAAGGTAAAAAATACATCGTCTAGATTTATGATTCTCATAAGAGATCGGATTTCTGATATATTATTTCACCCTCAATCATGTGATTTTCCCTGCCATTTATATAATATTCTCTTTAAAACTGTATAACTTTGTTTTGATAAATTGTTTCACGTACATGTTAGTAGCGAACAAAGTGTTAGTAGAAACAGAAGTACTCAGGATATCTGAGATCCAAAAAGATAAGATTTTGCGCTTTGAAAACAGATATGAAGTATCTACAGATAGTATCAAACCAAGCTTTAAATCTTGCACGCTAGATCACAAGCTTGAAGTGACCAATTATTGTTGGGGTTCGAACAGTGAAGTCGAGGTTTTAGAGACATCCTCTTCATAATATAAGACGACATGCTGCACAAAGCAATTTGATTTTGTTTTAAACCCTTAGCTGAGCATGGGAGCTAGATTAAATTAATTAGTTTCAGGCTTTTAGATCTATCCTTCATATATTTAAACCAAAGACATGTGTCTAGCAAGTATTACAAAGCTCATGAAACAGATGTATTTGGTATCGGACACAGGCATTATCATTTTTGGAATGATCCCAGTGTGTTTAAATAAGCACTATAAATGAGATAGTCAGTTTCACAGTAAAGAACGCTATGCTACAGCCTTGTTATTTTATCTTGTTGTGCAGATATTATAAGATGACCACGGCTAATGCATACGTGTGCGAGGCTTTACATCGAGTACGACTGACAGCAACGACAATCTAAAAGACAAAACAACTATTACACCAAAAGGAAATCTACACATTCAGTAAAAGAAATAAATTAATAAAATAAAGTAGTTCTAATATAACTTATTGGAAAAAAACTGAAAAGGAATAAACTAGTAAATGACTTTCAAGTGATAGAGAACAAACCTGAAGTTGAAAGTTCAACGTTATAGAGATCAAAAAATTTAAACTCAAGGTGATAGTGGTGAGGTATTTTAAACATAGAAAGTACTAGCATATTAAAAATTCTTTTATCCACAGCAAATCACTTGAGACTGTTCTCATACAAATTAACATATGATAAAGAATGAATTGAATTTACCAGTTAACCCAAAAATAGGTATTTGAGTTTCATACCAGGATGAAATAACTGTGTAATGCTATTCTATTTTTTAGTGGTTGTCAAGTTGAAGTCAATGTGCGATTTTAACTACAAATTATTTGTTATCAACAAACCTGTAAAACTAACTTTAAGCGTGTATACTATAACTATATTACTTAAAAATAACTAGCATTTATTCTTTTTCTTGTACTTTACTGGTTGATGTTTAACTGCTTTGTTATTGATTGACACAAATTTTATTTGCACGTGTTAAGACTTGTCTGCTGTTGTTAATTTTATTACACTGATTGTTATTCAACAATTATTGATGGTAACCGACAAGTAATACGTCAAGAGACTTCCTCATTAAATCTCCCATTGAGTAGCTGGGTATTAACGGTCACAAAAGTACTGGAACACAAGAAATAAGATGAAGTGAAAAAACCTACACCTTTCCAATCGCGACCACTATCTTCACTTGGACAGTAGTCTTCATCTTCATCTGAATTGTACGAAGGTGTGGTTTCTTGACCTTTTTAAGATGAAAAGAAAGCAAAACTTGTTAGGGGACATAAGTTAGATAAGTAAACTAGTATTGCCATACATTATCACTAGACAAAAGGCTGTACGTGTCATATCTTCAAGCAAATAACATGTACTAATGAGAGAAACGGCTCTAGTTTACAATACAGCAGAGCAATACAAAGAAAAAAAACATAAAAAGATCAGTACAAATACAATGCTAAGTTCCATTTCAGAACAGAGTGAACGCACTTTTATTGTAATGGTGCAGAGGCAAATTAGTTGGTAGGATTTAGTCAGCCATAAATAAAGAAATTTACAAAGAAACGGGGGTGACATGACACGCAAAATAAACTTACGTACACCTGGGGCATAGGTAAACTGTTCTGGACTCTCCTTCCCACTTGTTCTCAAATTCTGTTTATTCTTGTGATGTCTGCCTCCCATTACCGGTGCAGCGTGTTCTTTAGTCTGCCTCTTTTCGTTTCCCATTCAGGATTGCAAGTTAGCGCTTGCCTCGTAATGCAGTTTGATGATGTCTGCAACGCACGTCCTACCCACCACCAGTGTCTTTCCCTAATTCCCTCTTCAATTGGAAGCTGTCCTCTCCTACAGCAAATTATTGCTGTTGATGTCTGCCCAACGGATCTGGAGTGTCTTTTCTAGATAATTGTTTATAAATACATGTACATTTTTGATTATGGTTGTAGTAGTTATTCACGTTTCAGCTCCGTACAATATAAATGTCTTGACGTTCGTAATGAAGATTCAAACTTTGGTGTTGGTTGACAGTTGTATTGAGTCCTTTGTGTTCTTTAACTGTAGGAATGCCACCCTCGTTTTGCCAATCCTTGCATTTACGTCTGCATTGGATCATGCTTCTTCATCGACGATGTTGTCCCGGCACGTGAAAATTTACGTCTTTTCCACAGCCTTCGTATCAAATATGATTTTGTTGGTGCTCATTGTGTTGTATTTCAGGGTTTCGCATGTTTCCTTGTGTATGCTGAGGCCTACTACTTCAGAGGCTGTTGCTACTTCTATGTGATTTCCATGTCTAACTTAAGGGCTTCCGATGGTATGTCGTCTGACCCAGTTGCTTTCCAGCTGCTGATTTTTCTGATGCCCTTGAAGACTTATTCAGTTTTTGATGAGGTAACAAGAAAAGGTCTGTATGTGCTGACTTGATGCCCGGTGAGTTTAGTGCGGGTTGCTCTATTGAAGAGCTCTTCAAAGTGTTTTAACCACCTGTTCCACTGTTCTTGAATCGCAATGAATGACTAGCCTTTTTGTATCTGACTGTTCGCCCTGATTTACTGTGTTTTCTCGCCAAATTATTCGCCGTATCTTAGAGTTGTCTTCTATTACCTTTTTTTGAAGCTTTTTTCATCGTCATTGCTAGGCCTTCCACGTATTTTCGTTTATCAGCTCCAATGCTCCTGTTTACTCGTTTGTTTGCTTCCGTGTATTCGGTCTGTGCCTTGACTTTATCTGCTCTTACTCGGCTGTTGTTGGTTGCTGCTTTCCTGTTCTTTTCTCGAGTCTTCGGGATATTAACAGAGATTCAGTCTTTATGATGGTGCTTCTTGAGGCCAGGAACTCCTGACACAACAAAGTTATTGCTTCTTTAATTTCACTTCAGATGTTCTCCAGTGTGGTTTCCTCCTTTTTTTAGTAGATCTCTTAAAGGTTGGGATTTATTGTTGAGTTGGTTAGCACCTCGAAGGAAGGCTGCATCGAACTTTTGTGATGTAGCTTGTCCAGTTTTCCAATTCCTTCGTAATTCCATTTCTAGCTTGACCACCATCAAATAGGGTCTGGAGCTATATCGCTCATAAACAATTTAATTTTGTGATTAGTTATCGATTAACATTGTATCATTGCATATCATCTAGATCGATCGTTTCAACAAACTAAGATATGTTCAACATCATTAACCTTAAAATAATTCACGGGTTCATCTAAACTAGATCACCATTGAGACGTGTAAGCACTGGACGGTCGTTTCGTCCTTAGCTGTGCGCATCCACGATCCCGCACACGGGACTTAAACCCAAGTCAATGTGGCAAGCTGCAATCCTTCAACTTCATCTAAATCTTGAGTATCATTTCTAACTTCCCATTTTTCTATCTCATTTGTTCTTTTTGATATAGCCAAAATTCACATTTACATATTGAATAAAAAAACGAATAGAGCAAAGAAATATTCCTTTTCAATTAATTTCTTATCATGGCTCTCTACAATAATAATTATAGCCAAGTGACATGTTAGATACTTTAACGAATCCAAATGTTCATAAAAATAACTGGGAATGCTTAGCGAAACAATTAGACGACAAATAATCACAGATACTAGCAAAAAATGAACAAATTAACATGTGGTTCAAGAATTGATAATAACAGATGTGATAAAATGCTTAGTAGGAAATTTAACATAAATGACTTAAGTAATAAGGAATTTGAAAACGAGGTTGTAAGATTGACAAAAAAGGAATTAGTTAAGAACAAAGAAACAAATATTGAAACTATGAGGGAATATAAAGTCGACAAAAAATTAAAAATCTATGAAAAAACTGCTCTTAAAAGACCTATGACCTATGGCCAATGCAGAAAGAAGGGTTGTACAAAATTCTAGATACAGAGCTTAAGTTTCCGGATATGGTTTGCATAAACCATGTGGTAGTGTTAGTGGAATATAATGGATAACTTCAGAAGCTGTGTTCAGGTTCGCTTGATGTCCTATCCCAACCAAGTGTGCGAGAATAGAACTCCTGACCACCTTTAATTTTACTTTGTTCAACCAGGTGGTGTTCCACAATACGGTGACGAAGTTGCTGAACTGTACGCTCGATACAACTGGGCCCACAAAACAGATGAATTGATGAACTGACATGCTCCTTGTGGACCGTACATTTCAGTTGCAGTCAATGTTAAAAGCAGTTGCCATTATGGACTGTTTCGAATCTATGAAACAGTGCTGAATATAGCAGTGGAATCCATGACACAATTTTGGTCCTATTCGGGACTTGTCAGCTGGATGTACATGCATCCCAGTGTCAATGTTCACACTAAAATTCAAACTCAACGCCTTTCGTTTTAAACATAAGATGCGTTATTGAATCTAGATAGCCAATAACTTGGTCGGCAAAAGGTACTGGCTGTTAAGTTCATCTGAAAAATGTACTCGAAGTCGGTTAGGGTCAAAAAACCTCTTTCACAACGCATCCGAATCTCAGAGCATGTACATCCGTCTGACAAGTCCCGAATAGGATCAAAGTTATCTCGTGGATGCCACTGCTAGCTACATATCAAATATACCAAGACTTATGACATGACGGCTATATCGAAGCAAACCACTAAGGATGCACGCATAACAAAAGGCACTGATCAATCCCAATCCTGAATATCAACGAGAAATTACAAACCTTAATTATTAAACAGCACTAGCAAACATATTATTTATTATGAGACTAAAATCAGAGTCAAAGCATAAAGCTAGCATTCATTTTTACTTGTCCGTTGACTTAGTTTGTGAAAATGTTAACAGAGTACCATGATTTCCAGTTGCGAAGGGAAGGTCGATGAATTAATGGTACTATTAAACATTGATAATCACGATAATTGAGTAAGTGCTGTTTGGAACGATTACGAGATCACCTAAAATCGGCGAACGGAACGAAGGATCAGAGACACAGCGAGAAAACAAGCTAAACTATTCCGATGCACCACAGCCCTGCTAACTAGAGATAGAAGACCAGGTTCAGATGAGGGGAAAAGGTATATTCCACAAGCAGTCAGACGCACGAACAGACCAAGTACACAACTCAAGCATGTATACAGTACAAAAAGGTCTTTGAGAAATGTCACAAAATAGCGTATTAAGAGGCAACAAACCAGTGACATTTAGGGTCCTCCCAAGTGAGAAATGCAATCTGAAGCTAAAACTGTGCCTTTTGGCGCGAAAACAAGAAATTCAAATTTCTAAAATAAAATTACAAAAATAAAACGTCTATCAAGTGATTCCCCAACAGTAACGTATTTTGAGGAAGGAAACAATGGGTAGATCAAAAAATAAAAGCTTAGATAGAGGAAATGAAATCAAAGGACGAAGCTTATCAGAACTACACAACATTATTAACGTAATAAACTGAGAACAATCTGATAACACACTTGGTACCGTTTGTTTCTATCTTCCCCCTTGTTGTGTAGGACTGTAACCGATCAATCTCGTGTTGGCATATGTACATCCTGTACGGACTGCCTCGATATTGCCTTGAATTAAATATGAAGAAATCCCATTATGTTTTCTAGTTTAAATGTGTGTGGAAACATACATAGGGAAGAGTAATTGAGACTTGCAAGTTCATGTGACTGCTGAAAATGTACCGAAATCATATAAGAACGGGTAAAGTCAAACGACCTAATAAACGTAGATGACATACACCCATCTTTCTCTATTCCCAAACATAGATGAAACGTCATAGGATGTGTTTTTGCATAAAAGTTGCTTAGGGCGGATATCCAGGTTTGTTGAAGCTCTAGCAAATGATAGATCAACCCACCCCTTAGATATTTAAAAACCATCGGCGCTTACACTAAACCTACACTGTTAAGATTGAATTATTACAAAAAGTGACGTGAATCATTTTTTCATATGATATGCATTTGCCTCATTTTCCGATTTCTCTAGATAAACCTTCATTTTTTCATACATAAATGTCTTAATACGTAAATGTGTGATTGCCCCCAAATGCCCTGGTACGGCCGAGAGTGGGGAGAGTCCTCTCTCCCTCTCGAAATGCTCTCACATGGCCAGTGAATATATAGCCTCTGCCAGGGAAGTCCTACTCACTGCCTTCTCGAGGCGGGGGTGTTGTTTACGAAATTGAGAGGACGAAAAGCGAATGCCTGGCGCTTTAACCGGGTTGGTGGACATGGGAAGTTCACCTAGGGGAGTTAAAGAACTCTTATTCCAAACCAATGGTGCACATGGGCTCCAGTATCCTGAGGGAAGAAATGGCGTACGAATCAATCGTTGATCACCGGCTACCATGGGACTGCATCTCCTCACGGTGCTCCACTGCCTTGTGGATCAGATCTTTCGGTCAAAGGCTCCGGGTGTGGGCCCCTAAGAAAACCACCTACTTCAGTTTGGGCACCTGGGCAGTATCACAGCCCTCAAGCAAATCTCATTTAATTTGTATGGCGCATATGTATTTGGTGTTTCCTTGTACCAATATTTATGTGTTTAAATAAATAAATAAATAATAAATGTGTGATTAGATTCGTTGGAATGTATTGCATGAATATACCATACCACATAGTTTTGACAAACTTTATTTTCTTATCACACTAACTAGGTTCGTCACAGGGACCGATTACTACAGAAAATAAACAAATAATACATAGTAGGGCTCTTAATTGCCAAGATATGATAAAAACTTTAACATTTCCATAGTACCTACATTTTACGTGCCGGTTTCCACTTATTTCTTATTGGCTCCATGATCAAGGTTAGGTTTGCGCAAGGTAATACTTTCAAAATTAATTTCAGTGAAAACTGTAGTCCAATGGTTTAGATGATAAACCATAACAAATGGATAATGTGTTCATATGAAATTTATCCACATTTCGGATTTTGAAATCGAAAGAATAAGCGAATTACCAGTTCAGTAACACCATACATTCTGTTAATATTATCAGCTAAATATGGAATGGTGGCGTATTTTTAAAATACTCGGTTTTCAATCATTAGGTCCCACATTTGAAACTCGCTTTACCTATTTCTACTTAGAGATTCTTGTAGATCGCCTATCCTCAACCAAAACCTATGGGTTAAAATGAATTACATATACTTGTACTTCGTGAATGAGCAAAATTAATCATACGTTACAGATGCTAAGTACACTATTGAGACACAAAATGGTAGAAAAATGATTAAGTTAGTAAACACACTAGACACACAGTTTGGACGCAAAAGCTCAAAATCACTATTATGTACCATATGGTACACGAATAAGAGACTAAAAAACACACATCACGGTCAGACTGAGACTAATTTCCAAATTTTCGACCCGATTTCGAATTGGTAGAGACGCAAAAGCAAACCATCACAGAGTGAAAATCTGGAGGCTTTTGCAGGGAAATTTGGTTCCAAGGTTAATTATCACTTACATAACATGAATTTATCTAGTTTACTCACCAGTAATTGCACTCTTCCAAAAACGTGAAGAATAATCCTGGTTGGCTTCAAATTTATCGTCAGTAGTTTCCTCATTTTTATCGAATTGATTTTCTACATCCAGCTCAAAGTTAGGCACACTCGTATCAATATCCTCTTCCTCCAATCGATTCCCTTCATTAGGAGTTGCACTGTCCAATAATTCAGAAGTATGAATAGCTAGGTTAGATTTTGAGCGGGACCTAAGTAGATGACTACGCGATGAGCTTTTGCGGCTAGTAGTTGAGTCTTCTGAGGCACGTTGTTTTGAATATTGAGGAGTTGCGGTGGCTGAAGGTGGATCGGGACATGATACATCTATAGATACTGGACTAGTGCTTTGCGAACAAGGGACTGAGTGTGGGTGTGGAAACACAGTGAGCTATGTAAAGAAACGGGATATAATATCAATCTTGTAAGATTTACGCCAAACTTCATTTACATTATTAGGAATAAACTAAGATAATTCATACAATATATCATTCCGTCAATTAAGCATTTAATTCGGAGAATTGCAAGAGACTGTAAAAGACAAAATCCAAATTAAATATGATCGTTGCCACTTAGAGTTTATAATGATAATTTGACTGGAGAAACAATGTACAGCTTCGTGCGCTAGTTTATAAACTAAACCAAATGTGTAAAAGATGAAGAAATAACTTTAGCGTCTAAACTAATCGATTGTAAAGCTAGATCATAAAATAAATGAACCGGATTTTCTACCCAAAACTAGTCATTGAATAGACACGAGTGATATGAACGTTTACCCGTAAATCCCAATTGAAGTTAAATTGGTCAATGAATTGAAAATGAGTATTTAACTAGGAACTACTCTAAATCATCGTGTTAGACCGATCTGAAATTTCGTGAATTATATGTTTAAAGCGAAAATGTTGGTACGATTTAACGACAAACAGATCATTAAGATATTTTTAATGGTGTTCATTATGAAACAATATACCTATAAATCTACTAGATGGACATAATTTAAACGATGAAGGTGCGTCAACCTTTTTTCCTGGAATCGTCCTATTTCTAGGTTGGGAATGTTAAATCCCCAGAACTTACTTGGTAAATGGCCTAATTTTGTAATTTTATTTTTAAAATTTGAATTTCCTTGTTTTCGCGCCAAAAGCGCTCTTTTCGCCTTTGAGTCGTATTTCCCATTTGGAAATATCTTCAACGTTGTATCTTTTTAGTGTGCTATTTTGTAGTGCTCCCCAAGGACAACTTTGTACTGTATAAATACGTTTGATTTCTTCCTAGTGTGATTGCTTGTACTTCGGCTGCTTACGGAATATATTTTCCCCTACTTCACCTTGGACTTCTTCCTCTAGTTAGCGGGGCCTGGGAGAACGGATTAGATTAGCCTATCGTGTCACTGTGTCATTGACCTTCGTTCGTTTACCGAGAAATCGAATTAACATCAAGCATATCAGTCTAGAACACAGCTCTCTGTCAAAGCAATGATTTCAGCTGAAATAACAAATAATATATAAATTACACACTGTCAATTCCTGCAAATAACTCACGCAACGTAATGGAGGTGTATCGGCTTTGCTTTTATCTACCAACGCATCGACATCTGACGATGAACGAAAGGTTGGGTAATCAGCTGATAATACCGGTCTAGTTCCTCCAGTAGAAATATCATTACTTCCAATATTTAAGCAAACAGATGCGTGAGCAGCACAACGAAATTTCTTGGCTGGAGGTAATGATAACAATGACTCCTGTGATGAAGCTAAACTTGGAGTAACAGTGTGTCGAATGCTTTTTAAGCGCCCAGATTTACCTCTGGAAACGTTGCTGCAGGAAACTGCAGCAGTGTCGCTTTTGTGTCCGTAAGAGTTTGCAGAAATTCCGTATATAGCTAGGAGTTCATCTAATGACATTTGACTTTCCTAAAATCAAAAGAGTAAAAAAATTGCAAAGCACTGAAGATTTTTCTAACTATTTATACACATGTAAATAGCTAACGCAAAATTGAGTATCGAAATAACGGGAAAATAAAAACATGTATGAACCTTACATCTACTATACCAACCCCGACCGTTGCTGCTACCTTGACGTGGTGGTCGGGCTTGTCTATCGTGATGAACCAATCGAGCTATACTGACTGGAACAATCGTTCCTCAAGGCCCTACCATGTCAGACAGGTCAGTTGAAGAGCGGTAAGACTAGAAGCAGTAAACCTAAGGTACGAAAGCGAAGTCGTACTGCTGGCAGTAAAGTGTTTCCTTCAGACAACCAGAATGACAGCAATGCTGCCTTCCTACAAGGAGGGGTGGGGTTAGAAAAGGTCGACCCTAAAAATGCAGACCTCGCCTTATCCCACGGATTTCCGTCTCCGGCGGTAAGGTCCTTTGAAGAACGGAGCTAACACGTCAAAACTCCCCAAAAAAGGCCGTGTGTGACCGGCCTGAGGCAGTTGTCCCTTGGGCACTGCGGTTACGCTCTCAGGTCACTAAACCCACTTCTAATCCAAATTCTATTTCAAGTACCTCTAGAAAAACTCTTCTACGGTTGGGCAACCGGGAAGTGATAACAACCCTTATACCTCGAGCAGCACTGAAGATCAATGTATTCATAATCAATCACACTTTTCAATTCCCATTATTCCTCCTAACTCGACTTTCAACCCTAAACTTCCTCTCTTGACTTCCTCCTCCAGTGTCACCATAGCCAATGATTCTAGTGCGCAAAACACTGTCCCAGGTCTACTAAAACCTCGCTCAAAACTACACATTGGAGCCTTCAACGTATGTCGTATGGAATAACGAAGGCCAAAGAAGAAGAGGAAGACCACAGGACACATTACGCCGAGAAATGGAGACAGACATGAGGAGAATGGACAAAAGTTGAATAGAACTAGAAAGGAACGTCCAGGCCAGAGTGGGTTGGAGAATGCTGGTCGGCGGCCTATGTTTCATTGGGAGTATCACGCTCAGTAAGTGAATTAGGTGTAAAACCTAAGTGTACAGTGTACATTTCATGTTGCAAGAAGGCGTAGTAATACTACTTCATTAATTTGTTTGTTCTTAAAGTGAAATTATTTACTTTTTTGTCCATTTACGTTCTTGAGGTCGTAGCCTAGTATATCATATATATAGCTACTAAATTTTTAGGTAGTATTTTTTTGAGAACCAAAATAATACTTTTTCAGTCTTTTTTATGTAGAGTTTAGCACAAATGTTCCTTATCTGAAGTTGCTACAATAAATCAGTACAGCAACGAGAAATTAACAACGTGCACAACATAAAAGTAAAAATGAGAGTAGTATCTGTGACCATAAAAGTACTATTTTATAAAATATGACGCAGAAGTGAGATTAAACAGGATTAAACAGTAGGAAATAATATTAAAGCTCGACGTTTACGGAGTAGAGATATCTTGTATCTCAGTAGACTTCAGTTTCATCAATAAACTTGTTATTTCTATCAAGTAGTTTGTGCTTAATCTCAGCATAGCTCACTCTATGGATCTGGCATACATAAGTTCTTCTTTGGAAACATCTCTGACAAAATACTTGCAAAATATACAGCTCTCTAAACTTCAAGGACCTTCTTCATAAACCATGAATCAAATAGAGCGGGCTGCTGCTCAGTATGTGGATCATTTGAAAGACAAACGTATCTTGCCTTCACAAGAAACTAAGCATGCGTTTCTAATCCGTTTTGATATTTCATCAGCCAACCACTTGTGTACGGCTTCTAGGTCTTTTAATATAAATGTTTTTGTTCTCAACCAATATACTCACCAATTGCCAGACCAGGTGTTGACGTAGGCTGATCTTGGTACCAAATTTTGTATTTCGGTGACGAAAAGTGCATCCGAAGCATTTTTGCATTGTATTTAACCATTCAAAAAACTGCAATCCATTTGGAAATAGGCCGACTGTATAGAGGTGTGACGGCAGTAAAGTGTTTCCTTCAGACAACCAGAATGACAGCAATGCTGCCTTCCTACAAGGAGGGGTGGGGTTAGAAAAGGTCGACCCTAAAAATGCAGACCTCGCCTTATCCCACGGATTTCCGTCTCCGGCGGTAAGGTCCTTTGAAGAACGGAGCTAACACGTCAAAACTCCCCAAAAAAAAGGCCGTGTGTGACCGGCCTGAGGCAGTTGTCCCTTGGGCACTGCGGTCACGCTTTCAGGTCATTAAGACCACTTCTAACCCAATTTCCTTTTCAGGTATCTCTAGGAGAACCCTTCCACGTTGTGGGCAACCGGGAAGTGATAACTGCCCTCATACCTCTAACAGCACTCAAGACCACTGTATTCATAACCAATCTCCTTCTTCAATTCCTACTATTCCTTCTACCTTGACTTTCAACACTAAACTTCCTCTCTCGGTTTCCTCCTCAAGTGTCACCATGGCCAACGATTCCAGTGAGCGAAACGCTGTCCCAGGTCTACTAAAACCTCGCCCCAAACTACACAGTGGAGCCTTCAACGTACGTACCCTATGACTTTTATAGAAAACTCTCTGAGCTTCTTCAGAGAGCTAAGCGCTCAGACATAGTACTCGTTTCGGGTGACTTTAATGCCCAATTAAGCAGCTTAAATCAAACAGAAAGACATTTAAGTGAGTATTTTAGTATTCCGGCTCAACGAACCAATAATGGTGATCGTCTGTTGCAACCATGCTCAGACAATCGTTTATTTTTAGCAAGCACTAATTTTAAGCATAAGGAGAGACATCGTCTAACATGGTGACCACCTGCACCAAACCAACGATGGACTCAAATAGACCATATTGTCATCAGTCATCGTTGGAGAGGCTCAATAGAAGATTGTCGCTCGTATTGGAATACTTGTTTAGACTCTGATCACGATTTAATACGAGCGTGCATTTGTCTGCGCCTCAATGGACGCAGGAAAAGTACACTAAAAAGACCCATTAGGATTGAACTGGAGGACGAGAAAGCCAAGTGCGAATTCCAGAAACAACTAAGTTCACATCTAGGCAGTTCTGTAAACAAGACTGACACAGATGCTCCTTGGAAAGACATACGAACAGCTGTGGAAACAGCAGTAACATCTATTAGTCATTTAAACCATAGGGCTCCAAAAAACCAATGGATTTCTTCTACGTCTATTTCACTGATGGATTCTCGCAAACTCATCCCATCAGGCTCTGAACATGACAAAGAGCGTAAAGAAATTAGATCTAGGTTAACTGAAAGTCTAAGGAACGATCGTGGGTAGTGGTGGGCAACGGAAACGAAATAAATGGGAAAGGTAGCCGCAGTAGGCAACATCAAACAACTCTTCAGACTAATAAAAGAAACCGGAACTAGGAAGTCAATTGTAAGCGAGACAACCTCGGAAAAAGACGAAACTTTTATGTGCTCTCAGCCCAGACGTTCAGAGCGATGGGCGGAACACTTCAGCTTTTTGAAGAAGTTCAGGGAGCTTTCTGTAAAAGTCATCTTTCACTTCATCATGGCTGCAGTTAGTGGGAGCGTAGGCAGAAACAACGGAAAGGCAACGATGTGTGTCCCTATTTTTCCGAGTTCTTACGGAGCCATTTAGCCGGACAACACACAGGTGACTGTTAACAATGAAGTAGGTCCCCTGACTCTAGTTGAAGTTCAAAAGCCTATAGGTAATCTGAAACGAGGAAGAGCAGCTGGTCCATATGGATTGGCTCCAGAGGTCGTTAAATATGGTGGTCCAATTTTAGCGACTAGGTTGACTAATATTCTGGCTAAAATCTGGGAGTTGGACGTAATCCCATCCGACTGGTCACAATCACTGATTGTCCCAATAAAAAGGGCCATAATCATCCTGTGATAACCATAGAGGGATTAGCTTGACTAACATAGCATCTAAAATACTAGCCTCAATAATTATCGGGTCCTAGCTAAGACTCGTGAACTGCAAACAAGAGAAAATCAGGCTGGTTTCAGACCTGGTCGTGGCTGCATCGACCACATATTCACTTTTCGTCAGGTTTTAGAACACAGGCATGTTTATCGGCGTCCGACAATAATAGTTTTCCTTGACTTGAAAGCAGCATTTGACTCTGTAGACCGAGAGGCTCTGTGGCAGTGTCTGTGACTGAAAAGTGTACGTTAGTACTACATAAACCTTTTGAAGGCTTTTTGCTCGAACACTACCAGTCGAGTGAGAGCTTATGGCAAACTGTTATTTGATTTTACAACCTCAAGTGGTGTCCGACAAGATTGTCCACTATCCCCATTTTTGTTTAACTTCATTATAGACCTATTGCTGGAAATAACGCTCTCGTCGACTGAATTTCCGGGTTTCGATCTCCTACCAGGAGGTCCACTTATCGACCTAAAATACGCAAACTGCATAGTCCTGTTTGGTGAAGACGCTGACAAAATGCAGGGTCTTCTGTTAGAACTGAGTAATAATGCCAGGATGTTTGCGTTGCGTTTCTCCCCATCCAAATGTAAATTGTTACTCCAGGACTGGCCTGCATCAACACCTGAACTAAGGATAGGGAGTGAAGTAGTCGAACGCGTCGACAACTTCACTTAACTTGGAAGTCTGATCAGCCCTAATGGGTTGGTGTCTGACGAAATCTCTGCACGGATTCAAAAAGCTCGTTTGGCTTTTGCCAACTTACGTTACCTATGGTAAGACGAGATATCCGTCTATCAATTAGGGGACGAGTACACTGCGCAGCAGTTCGTTCTCTTCTACTTTACGGCTGTGGAACGTGGCCATTAAGAGTAGAAGATACTGTCAAGTTACTAGTATTTGACCACAGATGCCTTAGAAATATTGCTCGCATCTGCTGGGATAACCGGGTAAGTAATAGTGAGGTTCGACTCAGGGTATTAGGAAATGATGGTAAATCGGTTGATGAGTTTGTGAATCTTCATCGACTGAGATGGTTGGGCCACGTGTTACGTATGCCTGAACACCGATTACCACGACGCGCTATGCTGACTAATGTAGGGGATGGTTAGAAAAGAGTTAGGGGCGGTCAAACCAAAACGTGGAATCAGTGCTTGAAGTCACTAGCTTCTGATCTGAGCCATGTTGGCAGATTCAGACTACCTGGTTGGGGGCCGCATGACTAACGTAACCAATGGTTGGAGACTCTGTGTGACGTCTCAGAATCGACCACAATGGCGTAGGTATATACACTCTCTGTCTTCTCTTAAACTATAAGATTAAAGTTGCATCATATCTTCCTGTACTATTTCCTTACATGCAATCTTTCCTTCATATACTACCACCATCAAATTAACTACGTCAATGAATTCGGTGTCCATCTTGTTATCCTAATGAGGTATGGCAACTTGTACTGATGCATATATGTGCCTGGTCCTACGTTGTAGTTGACTGATTGACTATACCAACTGTAAGGAAATAAATACAGAAATACAGCATTTTATATCAGGAAGGGCTAAATGCGATGCCTTCCAAAGTGCTGAAGGTATGCATTTTGAGAACATTCACCAAATAAAGTTAAACTAATAAAGTATAGCTTTTATGATATGACTTCCAACAATTGTGTAAGATATAACAGGGGTTAAATGGTATTTAAGAACTCTAACATATGGTGATAAAAGTTAAAGTTGAGTGAATTTTGTGTACAACTGACTGACTTTTGATAAGAACGCATAATACCAGACCTTATATAGCCCACACTTCTAGGGTTTTAAATCAAAACCAATGTTATTATTAGACTACTTAAACTACAAGTTATTTTATGCATAATGGGGCTGTGTATATGATCTAATCACCAGTGCTAACGTACCTAGGTACAATGTCAGATAATTTAGACTCCCAAGAGACATTCCTTCTCGACAGGCTTGATAAAACATGAAAACTAGGTCAACGCTTTCACTTATTGTCTTGAAACAAGTTAGCAACAGTAAGACTAATCGTTGATCCATTTTGAAACCTTATACTTCAAAAGAACTACTGTGATCGAATTCAGAATATAATGAAGTTTAGAAGCAAAAACTTCTCATTTGGTTATTTTTCACACTAAATAAGGTTAGAAATGCTGTATGCAACATAATTACAGCACGAAACATTTTAAGCTGTGCAGATTAATTTAACTCACTTTCATTAGACTTGATACTTCTTCCTCATCAGCAGCATCTTCCTCCGGAGGAATACTGTCATCATCTTCCACCGAAACATCTCGTTCGTCAAAATCACTATCGCTCATTCCATCAGCTTTACGTACGGTGCCATCTAGATAAGGCCCAGGATTGTCTGTAGATCGATCAGCTGTTTCGGTCGTGCTGGGACCATAATCTGTCTGATGTTCAGACGACTGTGAACCAGGTAAAGTTGGTTCCCGACTTTTTTCAGTTAACATGATTTGTGATATCCAGGTTTAAAAAGCTATTTACATAAAGTTCTGTAACGTACAAAACCAAAGGATTCCAGGGATCAAATATACTACCTTATACATCGAAACAAAACCACAGAACGTCAGTGATAGAGATGTGTCGTCTAGATGGAACGATTATTTCCAGAAATTAAATTGCCATCTCAAAACGTCAAACATCCAGGCCAACTGTCTGCTATGTTTTACGTTAGTAAAGTAAGTTTCTAATCACGAATTATGACATTTTGAAATGGTTTTCATAGATAGCTTACAAAGGTAGAAAAACTGTCTGTATAAGCATCAAGTAAAATTCATTTGTTGGTCTGTCTTTTAACATTTGCTTTTCCTTATATACTCTATGAGGTTTATTAGGTGATTTGAGCAAGGCTCTTGGTAGACTCAATTCAGTATGTACTGGAAAAACTGCCAGTCAGTTGCGACATCCATGAACGAAATAATAGTTTGTAAAACAAAGCTTAAAGCACGGTGGTTACATGCATTGACCTTTCAGTCAGGATGAGGTTTATGAACTCTATTAGGGAAATATAAAATAAAATCCGACCGTTGCTGCTACCTTGACGTGGTGGTCGAGCTTGTCTATCGTGATGAACCAATCGAGCTATACTGGCTGGAACAATCGTTCCTCGAGGTCCTACCATGCCAGAAAGGTCGGTTGAAGAGCGGTAAGACTAAAAGCAGCAATCCCAAGGTCCGAAGGCGAAGTCGTACTGCCGACTGTACAGAGGTATGACAGCAGTAAGGCGTTTCATTCAGACAACCAGCATAACAGTGATGCCGCCTTACTACAAGGAGGGTTGGGGTTAGAAAAGGTCAACCCTTGAAAATGCACACCTCGTCTTATCCCACGGATTTCCGTCTCCGGCGGTAAGGTCCTTTGAAGAACGGAGCTAACACGTCAAAAATCCCCCACAAAAAGGCCGTGCGTGACAGGCCTCAAGCAGTTGTGCTTTGGGCATTGCGGTCACGCTCCCAGGTCGTTAAGACCAACACTAATCCGACTTCTTTTTCAGGTCCCTCAAGAAATACCCTTCCACGGTGTGGACAATAGGGAAGTGATATTAGCCCTCATACCCATAACTGCACACGAGACCAAGTTGGTCACTTTCAAATCCTTCCTACTCCTAATAAATATCTTATCTCCACGACTAACCCTTCCCACGTCCTTCTATCACCTCGCACCGCTAGGGCAAACGATTTGAGTACACGGAACGTTATTCCTGGTCTCCTGAAACCACGCTCTAAAATACATATAGGAACTTTTGATGTCCGAACATTGTGCCAAATAGGACAACAGGCTTCCTTAGCTAGGACTCTAGAATCTTACACCATAGATTTGTGCTGCGTCTCCGAAACGCGCATACAAGATACGAGTAGCGTCATTCATTTGACCTCGCCTAATCTAAATAAAGAACCATCTCGATACACGCTTTGTGTATCTGGAATTCCTGATGCTGCTTCCCGTGGCCTCGCTGGAGTAGGTATAGCATTAAGTCCTAGGGCAGAACTAGCTCTTTTAGACTGGATACCAGTAGACAGTCGTCTATGCGCTGTCCGACTCGGAAAGATAGGGAAACTCGTCGTTGCCTCTTCGCCGTCTCTGCCTACTCTCCCGCTGACTGCAGCT